>OX031068.1:13454795-16354795 GCA_943736015.1 Tridacna crocea
CTTTTGTTGCTATACAACACAATGCAAGTGACATTTTATATTTTTCTGAATTTTCCTATGTAATTTCGAGTACTACTCATGCAGTCCTTTAGACATAAGTAGTAGTATAGATAATCTAAAAGGGCAGTAGTTTACTTTGAGTGTGCTGATATTTGCTAAAATCGCGAACTGTTGGTTAGTTTGGTTGCCATGGTAACTAATATTTGGATTGTTGCAGAACTTAATTTTGTCTTTATTGGTTGAACAGATGTAGATCATTTAATACATAAATACACTGTAAATATTTCTCTTTGCAGAAGGGAATTAATTTGCGTTGAAATTGCCACTTTTTTTGCAAAATCACTGACGGGTCAATAGTTTTGTTGCTATGGTTACAAAAATTATAGATATTTTGAGTTTTTTTATTGTTGGCTTTGAAAAATCAGATGTTGCTCGTTTGGGTACTATATGTATTTTTCATATGCACCTTTGCTGTTAGAAGATAATTTGGTTTGAAAATGTTCAAAATTGGAAGTTTGAAAAACTGGTTTCTATGGCTAAACTTACGTTGCTATGCAACACAATGCAAGTGACATTTTTTATTTTTCTATGTAATTTCAAGTACTACTCATGTCCTCCTTTTAACATAAGTAGAAGTATAGATTATCTAAATGGGAGGTATTTTACTTTGAATATGCTGATTTTTGTTAAAGTCGCAAACTGTTGGATAGTTTGGTTGCCATGGTAACTGATATTTGGATTGTTGCAGAACTTTTTTTTTCTTTATTGGTTGAACAGATGTGGATCATTTAATATGTAAATACACTGTTAATATTTCTCTTTGCACAAGGGAGATAATTTGCTTTGAAATTGCCACTTTTTTGCAAAATCACTGACGGGTCAATAGTTTTGTTGCCATGGTAACAAAAATTATAAACATTTTCAGTTTTTTTATTGTTGGCCGTGAAAATTCAAATGTTGCCCATTTAGGCCCTATATGTATTTTTCATATGCACCTTTGCTGTTAGAAGATAATTTGGTTTGAAAATGTTCAAAATTGGAAGTTTGAAAAACTGGTTTCTATGGCTAAACTTCTGTTGCTATGCAACACAATGCAAGTGACATTTTCCATTTTTCAATGTAATTTTGAGTACTACTCATGTCCTTTTTGTAATATAAGAAGTATTTTAGATAATCTAAATAATAATAATTTGTCAAAAACCACCCTAAAAAGTGTAATTTTTCAATTTTTTGACTGACAACTTTCGACCAATTTCCGTGAAATTTTGATTTCTCGTTTCCATGGTAACCACTGTCAGAAAAACGGAATGCTTTGTTTTGGGAAAGTTTTTCAACAAGTCTGATGGAATGAGGGTAAAACCAATGAAATCTGTGACTAGTCACTTATCACCATCTGCATGATTCTTAGGGAGAATGCTAGTTAAAACATTTAGAAGGAAAAACTTAGAAAAAAAATATATGATAAAATACTTTGTATTTAGCTACCCATATCTGTATTGTATACCTTAACCCATTACCACACAATCCCTACTTTTGACGCCCCTAAGAAAGAAGCCTTTTGAAAACACTGTGGGAAAAGGAGAAAATGCTGGTAACCAGCATTTTCTCCTTTTCGCACAGTGTTTTCTACCCTTCCCAGAACAAATTTCTATTTTTCAGTTAGCTTTATTCTGTCGTCTGCAAATGCTTTCAATTTGGACCAGTCCAAAAAATTTCTCGTGTGGTAATGAGTTAAGGATAACGAGATTCGTGTGGAATCGCCTTTTTATCGCCAAAATCACACGGATGCAGCCAAGACCCGAGTAATCCGCAATCGCAAAAAGGAACCAGTGTGTCTCGACCAGTGGTTACGGACTATTCGAGTCTTAGCCGAATCCTTACCATAATCCTGAAACCATAAGGACTAGGACTACCAAATTTGGTGTGTAGCTTTATCTAGTAACCCCTACCAAGTTCCTTTAAATAATAGCCCTGGGGTAAAAACATTGCCCCACCCCGGGGGTCACAAGTTTCATACGGGCTTATATAGGGAAATCTTTAAAATCCTTCTGGTACCTAGCCATAGGGCCTAGGGCTACCGAAGTTGGCACGTATCTTTATCAATTGGTTGTCTTCCAAGAGTGCCCAAATTATAGCCCTGGGGTCAGGCCACGGGGGTCACAAGTTTTATATGGTCTAATAAAGGGAAACCTTTTAAATCCTTCTGGTACCTAGCTATAGAGCCTAGGGCTGCCAAATTTGGCATGCATCTTTATCAAGTTGTTGTCTACCAAGATTGCCCCAATAATAGCCCTGGGGTTAAATTTGGCCTGGCCCCTGGGGTCACAAGTTTTATAAGGGCTTATATCGGGAAAACTTTAAAAATCTTCTTGTACCAAGCCACAGGGCCTAGGGCTACCAAATTTGGCATGCATTTCTATCAAGTGGTTGTCTACCATGAGTGCCCAAATTATAGCCCTGGGGTCAAAGTTGGCCCGGCCCCGGGGGTCATAAGTTTTAGATGGGCTCATATTGGGAATGTTATAAAAATCTACGTGTACCAGCCATAAGGTCTGGGGCTACCGATATATAGCTTATAGCTTTATCTTGTGGGCCTCTGCCAGGAGGGTCCAAATCATAGCCTTGAGGTCAAGTTTGTCCCAATACGAGGGGTCACAAGTTCTGCATGGGTTTTTGTGGTGAAAACTCTATAAATCGTCTTGAGACTAAGGCTACTAAATTTAGCCCTGTCTCACGGGTCCCATATTTTACAGGGCCTTTTATTGAGAAATCTTTCAAAATCTTCTTGTTTATAACCAAACATTCTAGACCTGTATTATTTGTATGGGGCTTTATCTTGTGGACCTGCACCAGGATTCAAGTAATTATAGCTTTCCACAGTTTGCGGTAAAAATAGGCTTTGCCCGGGGGTCATAACTTTCTCGTAGGATCTAATATGAAATAAAAAAATGTATGTCCTCAATTTTGAACCAATTGGCCAAATTTTGTAATGTTTGGCTTTTAGTGTTTTTACCTACTAGCCAGTGGAGCGATAAAGTGCCATCATGGCCCTCTTGTTTTAAGGAGTACATCGCAGTTGAAGCAGTAAAAGAAACACTCCCATAACATCCCAAAACACTTGAAAATTCCAAGAAGCCGCGGTCATTACACCTCAAACACTTACGTCACATATAAAACTCTATGCGAACCGATTGGATACACGAATTTATGGAACTTAGCCATGAATTAATTTTATCTTTTTTAATACTTTGGTTCTTCGCGGTTATAATCAATAAAGTGAAAAATATATATTTATGCTAGTTATTACTGTTGACCGGACCCTTGAACAGTGACGACTAGGACATTTCATTCCCTCTGTACACAGTAAATGTAACTTGAAATATGATACACTGGTAAAATACAGCAATGTCGACCTATCCCCGATTCGGTTCAAGCTCCGATGTTATTTTTGTGACTGTTTCTCCGCTGGGCCCCTAGCAGTCATTCTTACGACCCATTTAGAGTGAAAATTTAACATACCGGCATAGTTTCAAATGGTCGTAAGCGTCGATCTTTTCTTTGTCAGTGAACAATAAGGTCCTGAATCGATAGACTATTAATCTTTACAAAAATACCCAATAAAATTTAAAAAAAATCAAAGTACTGACAGTACTAAAAAAAAAAAAACAGCGAGCTGGCAATTAATTATTTTATGACGTTTTGATCAACAATTGATTCGAGAAAAAAATCCTTGAAACCATTTATCATGAAGATCATCAATCTTTATAGGCTGTGTCCAATATGAAATCCGTTTTGGGCAATTACGACGTCAAGTCTTTCTCTGAAATTATTGATCACGTTCCTTGACTTTTTGTGACGCAGCATATACAGACCCACACCAGCAAATACAGATGAACTTAAGAGTGCCATCAGGAGAGAGATCCGCTCCATTGGCCAGGAAACATGTAGGAATATGATCAATTATTTCAAAGACTTGACGTCGTAAATGCCTAAAAGGGACGTCATATTTAACATAGACTATAAAGATGGACGCCAGGCAGGAATGACACTTTCAAAGGTACTAATACAAATTATATATCAATATAAAATTTGTTTTGTTTGCTATGCAGATATGTATTCGCTTTAGTTGTGTGTTAAGTTTTGACGAAATCAGAATAGTTTAGAATGGGGACAGATACTATGAAACACCTTGTATTTGTTATTACATTATACAACACACATGGTTCTCATTTAGCAAAAGTATCAAAGTCCATTTTTCTTTTTTTAATTTCATTTTATTCACTAAAATGTTCAATACAGTATGTCTTTTCTCACACATTAAACAACATGAAATATGAAGAAATTATTTATGGAATTCCTCGCAAGATCATTTTGCTACATGATTTGCACAAGTAAATTTAAAAGAAAACAATTTTGGGCTAGTCCAAATCCAAAGCATTTCCAAACACAGTTTACATGTGAGCTAAATATAAGTAGGGTTTGCTAGGGTAAGTTCAAAGGCCTTCATTGTAAAGATGGTGAAAAATTGGGGAAATGAGGAAAAGTGTAATGGCATCCTAAAACATAATTTTGACAGAAATGAACAACAGAAAAAGTAACTGATATTCAGGACACGTTCTAGATTAACCCTTTACCACTCAATCTAGATTTTAAACGACCCTGAAAGAGGTGGCTTTTGAAAACATTGTGTGAAAAGGAGAAACAATTAAGAAAAATATAATTCACCAATAACATAATAGTATCAGATGCATGCCACAAAACAAAATTAAATCATAAGTTCAGAACCAAAAACTATAATGACAATCACTACATAACTAATAAAAACAAAACTTTAAAACTATTTACATTCTATGGTCCCTGTTTTAAGAGCCTGAGATAGAAGCCTTTTGAAAACAATGTGGAAAAAAAGAAGAAAATGCTGGTTATGAATTAATACTTTTTTCATGATTCAAGTCAGGAATCAAAATTTTGTATGTCCTCGAATAATGTTAACTGCTTATGATTTAACCCTTTACCAAACTACAAAATTTTAGACTTGTCCAAATTTAAACTTGTCGATGACAACAAATTAAAAGTAACTGAAAAACCGAATTTGTTTCCAGCAGGGCAGAAAATATTGTAGGAAAAGGAGACAATGCTAGAATCAAAATTCAACAAAAACAGACCAGGAAAAACAGGAAAAAGGGGAAATGTTATTCAATTAAAGTAGTACAATAACAGTCAAAGTAAAGCAAACTTTGTAGGATAATGTCAAAACTCCAGATAAAAGGGAGTGATGGTATTCTAAAAACTTATTTCTCTTCAAAACCCTATGTGGGTACTCATTAGAATAGTCTTGATGAAAACATTCTAATGAGTACCCTCAACATAGGGTTTAGTGCAGAATAATTAATATTTTCAGTTTTGAGATCGAAATCACTCCCTCTATCTGGTGCTCTGACAATATTATAGTGGAAAAAGTTGTTCAAGTCTGCAGGTTTTAACAAAAGATTTCTAAAGTTTCTTAAGGTTTTATTCTTTTAATTACATGTACTTTAAGAATTTTATAATTCACCACAACATAACAGTGTCAGATGTATGCAACGAAACAAACATTACATGTTTGCAAGACTCGTAAGGTCGACACAAGAAGCTATAACAACAATCACTACATAACTAATAGTTAAAAAAAAGAAAAACTTTCAAAACTATTTACATTCCATGGCCCCTGGTTTTTACGAGCCTGAATAGAAGCCTTTTGAAAAAATTGTGGGAAAAGAAGAAAGTGTTGGTTATGAATTACTGCCTTTTCCTCAGAGCAGCATAAATCAAGTCAATTATTTTAGAACATATAAAATTTTGATTCCCTTACAGCATAAATCAAGTCAGAAATCAAAATTTTATATGTTCTCAAATAATGTTAACTGCTTATGGTTTAACTTTTTACCAAACAACAAAATTTTCGACTTGTCCAAGGGCTAAACTAATAAGGTGAATAATTTACTACTGATACCTTGTGATAATTGTAAATATTAGGATGGTAACAATCATGTCTTATTTAGACTATATAATTGTGCTCCCTTTCAAAGAAAAATCCCATCGTTTAAGTTAAGTTTTATTCGTCGTCAGCAGATTATCTCATAAAACTGACAAATCATCAGTTTGTCTTTCGTTGAAAAGGTAATTTAACTCTATCAAACGACAAAATTTTAGACAGGTCCAAATGGACAGCACTGGCAGACGACAGAATAAATGTAACTCAAAACCTGAAAATTGTTTCCAGCAGGTAGAAAACATTGTGGGAAAAGGAGAAACATTGTCGGAAGAGGAGAAAATGCTGGTAACCAGCATTTTCTCCTATCCCACAACGTTTTTAAAAAGGCCTCTTTCATTATCAGTGATGATTGTAAAAACCAGGGATTGTTTTGTAAAGGGGTAAGGACTGTCCTGATAAACTGGAGATTTGTGTCTGGTAGAGTCGAAAATATTGTTAGAAAAGGGAAAAATGTTGTTTTCTAGTGGTTAGTGATTTTTCTTCAATGTATTCAAGTCTGCCCCGTCTAAGTCGGAAAAGTAACAACCTAGCTGATACAGACTTCACTCTTCCAGACAACAGAATTTTGGACTTGTCAAAATTCAAAGCGTATGCAGACGATATGGTAATTGGGTACTATTTGATGACATTCTTCATCGTTCGGTGTGAAGAATATGATTGTGGAAAAAAAGTAGAAAAAGCCAGCCACCATTACTTTACTCCTTCTCCGAAAAAGAAGTCTCAAATGCCTACATCCTTAGGATGGATATTTGAAACTCAGGTTTGTGTGACCCAATAATACAGTGCTAGATTTGGCCAAGATAAAAAAAAAGGCTAACAACTTTTTTTTTTGAAAAACAGGGGTGCTTGGACATTGGCTAGAGTAATGTTCCAACCTTTGCAAAATTTTATAACAAGGAAATAGAAACTGTACCGTGCAATTCCGGTCAAATATACCAGCCGATATAACTCATAGGTAGAGCTTAGGACTCGTGAACATAATGTTTCGGGTCACTACAGTTTGTGGGTTCGAATCCCCGGCTGGCCAACTAAAATAAGTAATAATCTTTCGGATGAGACATTTAACCGAGGTCTCGTGTGACGGTGCTATACGCCGAGCACGTTAAAAAACCAGGCGAAGCTCTCAGTAGTTTCGACCTGTATCCTTGCACTATCCCCAGTAACAACTAACTGTCTTCTGGGGGCGTCGCTCAGATGGGCAACCGGTAGCGACGATAAATAAACGCAAATAACCAAACCAATCCGTTAAAATATATTTGTTTAAGACTAGCTATATGTCAAACAAGTTCTAAGTGGATACATTTTATTGGTTATTTAGATATGGAAGTAATAGATTAAGACTATATGTTATAATGATGTAAGTAGCAGAAAAAGAATATCGTAGCCTATTAGGTGCGTTAATCATTTGGGAACAAAATTATAACCATTCAAGACAAAAAGCTTGAACAGAGAAATTTCTCTTAAGTCTCTGTGAAGCCTTTACTTTCTTGTGTACAATTTACATAGGAAATTAAGTACATTAATGATCCAGTGACACTAAGCATGATTCAAACGACTGAATTTCAAAACTAGACCTTTCGGGCGTTATTTGCCATGTAATAAGGCAATTGCATTTTATATCTCGATGAAAACACAAAAATCTGCACTCGACCCTTTAATAACTCCTTACTGTTGGGACTCTTAATTTAGTCAGTATGACAACTTTGATTTAAAGGGCAAAATCTCTACCATCCCAATTTGAACTTGTCCACTTTCAGAGCAATAGACTGTACAAGATGTCGTTGATAAGGTACATGATGCTTGCTTATATGTAAATTAAGTGACCTATATGCAAATCAGGCTCATATACTGATTCCTACTCTGCAATACATAAAAGTATGAAAGGATCTGGAAAAAAAAAACAGGTGACTTGTAGCAAATCCCAGCTACCCAAACCCTCTCATTCCTCCAGTCATTTATTATTTAGATAACTGTGAATGCAAGCTGACATGTTAAACTGTTGTTTAAGTCTTGTATATTAACCCTTTACCACACACTCCCGAGTTTTCATGAAAGACAATTGTGGAAGAAGCCCTTTGAACACAATGGGGGGGGGGGGGGGGAAGAAAGAAGAAATGCTGGTTACAAGCAATTTCCCCTTTTCTCATGTTGTTTTCAACCTTTTAACTTTATCGTATGGAACAGCTTTTAAATGTGGAAGGGGAATAAAATGTTTCTTTTTGTAAAGAGTTAAATAGTTGACTATTGCATCCTGTGCTGTTAACCCTTTACCACACAATGACAACTTTTAACGCCCCCGAGGAAGAAGCCTTTCTAAAACATTGTGGGAAAAGGAGATAATGCTGTTAATCAGCATTTTCTCCTTTTCCCACATCGTTTTCTATCCCATCAAAGCAAAATTGCTCCATTTGAGCCACTTTAAAATTGCCTTCTGCTAATGCTTTCAATTTGGATAGGTCTAAAATTTTGCTGTGTGGTAACGGGTTAATGGACCATTCTTAATATTCCCTCATGAATATTCATTTATTACCCAGAACGAGGCTAACCCAGCAACCTTTTTCTTGGTAGCAAGTAAACAATATGGATATTTCAGCTAAATTATCATGTAATAAGAGAGATGTTGATTTTGTACCAGCAAAATCATTTGGATTTCTTGAAAATTATGTGAAAAGTTACAAAAACATCATCAGGAGACAAACCTATCAACAAGGAATTTAAATACTTCGGTGAAGGATACATTCAAGACTTGCAAGGTAAATACAGTCAACATTTTTTTTTTTTTAATTTTACATATATTTACACTTTGCGTCAAAGATAAAACCATTGAGAATTACACAATATTAATTTCTGTTTTTTACTAATTTGATTACTTAAAAACATATGTATATTTAAAACCTGTATTAATTAAAAGAACAATATTACATGGCAGCAAAATAACCATTGCTTACCATGGTTACAGTCACAAAGATTGGGAATGGGTAATTTCCAGCAAATAGGTTAATCCTTTATTGAGCAGTTATTTATTATTTTACCAATGTACATGTATCATATAACTCCTTACTATACAGATGGTCCTGTCAGATTAAATGGCCAATGAGAGTGTTATTACCGTATTACCTCTAATAAATTGTTTTGCAACATTTACAGTATCGAAAACAACTGAGGGCTGTTGTGTTCAAGGCAAGTGCTACAGATCTCAGAGGAAAATGAACAGCCTCACCAATTAAAGGTATTTAATTTCATTTTCATGCTATTTACTATAATAAGCTGATATGTAAAAAAATATGTGTCAATTAACACGGTAACAGACAACAAAATTTTAAACTGTTCCAAGTCAAAAGATTTTGCAGATCACAATTCAAAAAGAGCGCAAAATGAGAAAAGAATTGTCATTAGACTTAAAAACATTGTAGTTAAAGGAAAAAACATTTGTTGTAAAGAAATTCTCTATTGGCACAATGTTTTCCTCATTGTTTAATTTCAGGGCTGTAAAACCCTTCTTTAATTAGTAAGGAAATGGTTAAACATATCAATTCTTAATTTGGTATCAGTTTTATAAAAAAGAGTTCTTTTACATTGCAGATATCCTTTGTAGCAATAGAAGAGCCAGATTTATCTTTCAACTACGCGAATATCCATGCAATATCATCCATGATATATTTTTTTTGATATACCACGGTTATTTTTAGAACAATGATATACCACGGATATTTATAGCACATGCCGGAACTACTTTCGACCTAAAACATGACCTCTTGTTGACATTTTGTCAATACACAAATCCAAGCAAGACAACAGTCGCTAGAAAAAAAAGATCTATAGAACAAAAGCAGTACTTTTGTTGTCTTTATTTAAATTAAACAAATACAGAATATGTCACACTGCAGGTCTGGTGTAGTTCTGTAGGCAGGCAAATGCTGACTGTCTTCCAAAATCTTTAAATGTTTACTAAAACTTCTTCCGTAACTCCATGCCTTATTTCAGTTAAAATTTTGAGTTGTCTTGCACTGAAATTAGAAAAAAGAAATTATAAATTGAATGCCTAATTATGGGAAAGAAAATCAACAGAGTAACCCTTTACATCATATATATAATTATGTCTTTTTCAGAGTAAGCAGACTTTTACAGTAGAAAACATTGCAGTAATGGAAAATTGTCTTGTTATGAGCACATTTTCTTGATTTTCTGAATGAAAATTTACAGAGTAGCACAGTGACTATGAGAATAGCAAATCTACTCGAGGGGAGAATTTCCTTGATATATGTCGGCATATTTGATTTTCTTTCTCATACATACTTCAAAACAATTTATCCCTTTAGCACACAATTTCAAGTTATCCATCATATGGAAGAAAGGTTTTTAAATAGTACAAGGAGGAGGATGAAAAAATTTTGTTATGCACATTTTATCCATTTCCCACATCGTTTTCAATATATCAGAGAAACAAGAGGGCCAAGATGGCCCTGAATCGCTCACCTGAATTTTTGAGATGACCATAGTCTATTTTTTTTTTTTTTTTTTTTTTTTTTTTTTTGAGGTATTGAAACATTGGAATCAAATTTATAATTGTGCCAAGCAATTTTCAAAAGGTCACCTGTAAAAGTCATTTCGAAATCTGACCATCAGTTTCAAAAAGAAGAATTTTTAAGAATTCTTCATTTCTGTAAAAGAGCAAGTAGCCCCCATCCACGAGAGCCATGTTTCTTGATGGATCAAAATTTACGAACAAGTTTTGAAAAGGGTCACCCAAGGAACATCTCTCTGAAATTATTTCAAAATCTGACCAGGGGTTTCAGAGAAAGAGAATTTTAAAGAATTTCATCATGTCCGTATAGTGCAAGAAGCTCCCATTCACAAGAGCCATGTTTCTTGAGGGATCAAAATTATATGTACAGCTTTTGGAAAGGGTCACGCAAGGAACATCTCTGTCAGATTATTTTAAAATCTGACCACAGGTTTCAGAGAAGAAGAATTTTCAAGAATTTCTTAATTTCCATATAATGCAAGTAGCCCCCATTCACTAGAGCCATGTTTCATGGCCAATCAAAATTTCACGAACAATTTTAGAAAAGGGTCACCCAAGGAACATCTCTGTGAAATTATTTCAAAATCTGTCCAGCCATTTCAGAGAAGAAGAATTTTCAAGAATTTCTTCATTTCTGTATAATGCAAGTAGCCCCCATTCACCAGAGCCATGTTTCTTGACCAATCAAAATTTCGCGAACAAATTTTGAAAAGGGTAACCCAAGGAACAAGTCTGTGAAATTATTTCAAAATCTAACCAGCTATTTCAGAGAAGAAGAATTTTTAAGAATTTCTTCATTTCTGTATAGTGCAAGAAGCCCCCATTCACCAGAGCCATGTTTCCTGACCAATCAAAATTTCGCGAACAATTTTTTAAAAGGGTCACTCAAGGAACAACTCTGTGAAATTATTTCAAAATCTGACCAGCTGTTTCAGAGAAGAAGATTTTTTAAGAATTCCTTCATTTCTGTATAGTGCAAGAAGCCCCCATTCACCAGAGCCACAATTTTTGACGGATCAAAATTTCACGAACAATTTTTGAAAAGGGTCACCCAAGGAACATATCTGTGAAATTATTTCAAAATCCGACCAGCGGTTTCAGAGGAGAAGATTTTTAAAGAATTCCTTCATTTCCGTATAGTGCAAGAAGCCCCCATTCACCAGAGCCACAATTTTTGACGAATCAAAATTTCACGAACAATTTTTGAAAAGGGTCACCCAAGGAACATATCTGTGAAATTATTTCAAAATCCGACCAGTGGTTTCAGAGGAGAAGATTTTTAAAGAATTTGCTAAAAAATTCCATTTGGTTGCCATGGCAACCAGAGTTTTTGACGGAATCAAATTCTGTGAACAATTTTTAAAGAGGACCTCCCAAGGAACATTCCTGCCAAGTTTGGTCCAAATCCGCCCAGCAGTTTAGGAGGAGTTGATGTTTAAAGAATTGTTGACGACGCACGACGGACGACGGACGACGCACGACGGACGACGCACAACGGACACCGGGTAATCCTAAAAGCTCCCCTTGAGCACGTTGTGCTCAGGTGAGCTAAAAATACGTAATGTAACTCTTTACAAATATTATACAACAGTCCAAATTGAAATCATTTGCAGATGACAAATCAAATTCAACGCGCATCTTGAAATTAGTTTTGAAACGTGTAGAAAATATCGTGGAAACGGGATAAAATATGGTCAAACATTTTGGCAAACACAAGCAGCGGTGACACGTACCTTTCACCGGCTGTCAGGTCTTGAAAATCACTATCCCCCACCCAGTAATAGCGTGTCTCAAATCTCCACAGCCCAATCTCAGCTTTCCAATCAATTCGCATTTGCAAATGAAGCTAGAGTCCATGAAAATCCAGTGTGTAAAGGCCCAGTAACTCTACCCGCCATACCCGAACAGCTGCATATTCCAAACTTGAATATCTCCACTAGGAATAGTAGTGTGACAATTCCAATGTTCTTCGGAACCGTCTTAAACGTCCGCACATTAAATGTTTATCCATATCAGAATCTATCTGATCAATAGAATTGTCAAAAACTCCATATACTTTTCTCCTGCGTTTAAATTTCAATGATTTGCACTACACGACCGTTTGAGAGTACACAAACAGTTTGCCGGTTACCCGTGACATATTTTTTTTAAGCAACGGCTTATCCAACTTATTTCTGGTCAAATGCACACTTGATTTCTATTACAATATTGACAAAAATTCAATATCTGTCGGTTTGTTTTTTTGAAAACGTTTGACTGAGTACAAAAACGAAGAAACATTTTGAACTACTTTCTTTGTGCAGGCTTGTACGTCTATGAGTAAATTGTTTGTGTATTAGATTAAAAGCGCGTGCTGTATCATTAGCTAATTTGCATATAGCGATAAATTCGTGTTTTTTTCTTGTTGAATAATGAACAGGAATAACAAAAACCGACCAATCAGACGTTGAAAGATAAATAGAATACGTACCTAGTGTTGTAGAATATCAAAAATATCTAACTCGGTTGTGAGAATTGATAATTGTCTCGCCAAGGCTCGACAATTATCAATTCTCCCAACCTCGTTAGATATTTTTGATATTCTACAACACTAGGTACGTATTCTCTATATATCACTGGCATTTTGTCCCTGACCAATCAGACTATCTGGGCTTTGTGCTCATGTTGTTGGAGTGTTATATCAACTCGCCCATTACAAAGCTCACGTTTTTGCACAAGGCTCAATGATACTGAAAAATGTAAAAAAGGAAATATATGTCGGAAAACCAGCGTAGAATTGAACGCAATTGTCATCATTTAAAATTCTTTTGATTCCAAAATGTTCTATTTCAATTTGATTTTGTAAGCGTTTGTTTTCTTGAGTTTATCTATCTCTTCCTAGAATAGCGAAGGATCTATTGTTGCTGCTGTCTCCACTGTAACTGTTTCTGCTGGTATTGCAGTAAAAAAGAGACATTTCTTCTTCCCTTCCAACATTTTGTGGAGATACAGGATTTGATCTACAAAAAATCAAAATATTTATTATGAATTATGTAAAGATCATACATGGTTTTATAAAAATGTTTGTTACGGTGTAAACCCTAGATGCCGTTATTGCTATTTTGCATTGCTACTACAGTATATATGATGTATGCATGAACTATCACTGAATCTGTCAATGTATTAGAAAGAACCAATTGTGTTCTATTATTATAATTTTGATTTTGATATTAAATGCATATGTTGTCAGAATTGTCAAGTGTGATTTAAGATGTACAGTTATTTGAACTTCATAGTATTAAAGTGCTAAAATCTAACATGAGAATTTTTTTGTACCTTTCATCTGCTAGGACTTTTCTTTTTAATGCCCTTCTTGGGTGGTTTTACATCACCCCAGTCGAATAATGAAGGTAATGCTGTTGGCTTTAAGGACTTTCTTGCAAAATCCACGGTCTGTAGTCATCTGGCTTGAAATGTTTTGAGCATACTACTGTCTTCTTGTTAATCTGCAAGCATTGATAAGGTTCATTTATTAGCTGATATACGGTATTGATGAGACCAAGCCTATATAAGTATTTGACCTATATATTTGTTTACACATCAGAAGACCAATCTAACATAAACAAAGCAAACTGCGTATACTTTTGCATTCATTAAGTAAAAGACAATTAAACCTTTTCCTTTCGATTCACCTAAAAGTAAATACCTGTTCTAAGATTCCTCTACCTTTTGATGCATGCATTTAACATTCATTTAAAAATCTTTACCACACCATCCCAACTTTTAACTCCATGAGAAGGAAGCCTGTTGAAAACATTGTTGTAAACGAAGAAAATGCTGGTAACCTGCGTTTTCTTCTTTTCCCACAATGTTTTCTACCCTATCAGAGTCAAAGATCATCATTTTAGCTACTATGATTTTGTTGTCTGCAAATGCTCTAAATTTGGGTCAGTCCAAAAATTGTTTACATTTGATAAAGAGTTAATAATATTAACATGCTTAATCATGGGATATTTAATTCCCAATACCGAATTTGTACCAAGGTTCCATGATTCTTCTTCCTTGTCTCAAATAGTACAGAAATCTATCCTTCACACAAACCATTGTCCATAATTGTCAGTTTTGAGTATCGTTGACAGGATTCCCGTGTTGGAGTTGTCGCTGTTATTCGACGATTTCATCGGAGTTTCCTGCGTGCATTCTCCGTCCTTGTCTATTCGTCACATAAGCATGCTCATCGCATTACACAGGGTTTACGTAACTTGAAATTAGACAGTTAATCCTTTTTTACAACATTGTATAGCAATCAATATCATACACTAAATGCGTTTTCGATTGAGAATATTCGTTGATCGTATCGAAGTATTTTGGTGACAACCAACCTTACCTTAAGAGTACATTAATAATAAAATATTTCTGTCTTAAGTTAATTCGAAGTTTGATTTTGCATAGATTTTAACCAAAAGAAAGGTTTTCTTATATTTTTCTTTCTCACAGATTCATATTACTCTTCACAAATATTTGATTTTTTCAAAAAAAAGTATTACATACTTCAGTTATTGGCAAAGAAAAAGTTTTTTTTTTTTAATGTACATATTAAAGGGAGGTAATAAGACTGTTCAACATACAATGTGAAACCCCGTCGAAGAAAAGTGACGCATGAACTGTCCCCATGATCAAAGCACTTTGGTATCAAAAGATCAGTTCTTACAAGTTGTGCCCGTGAAAGATTATTATTATTTAAAGGACTAAAAATTTGCATTTTGGACCGTTCAAGTTTAATATCCTGTCGTAAATCGTATTTTCCCTGTTAAATGTGTTATATACGATTCTTTGTATGTTATATTTTAAAGAAAAAAAAAGGTTTGACAGTTTGGAATCTGTTTTACTTGGCGTATTTATGAATGTCACTTCCGGTACAGTAAAGCTCTTTTTTCACATTTATATCGGCGTCTCAGTTATCAGCATAGACATTGAAGGGAAAACAATCGTACTGGATGTATTGCATTTACGAGGAGTTATTTAAATCACTTAAATTGCCGATCACACAATAATTTTTTTTTTCTAATCAAAGTGTCAACTTGACCACGCAAGCGCAGTTAACTGAATTCATAATAAGTGCTTGTTTACAAATCAGCCAGATGTGTTTATGTCAAATAAATGGTGAATTACAAAAGGGTCAATGAAACCCTTGCAGTAAACTTGGTCTCAACGTGAAGTTGAATAATTTATTTATCTATGTCAATTTTTATTGCTGACAAGCAGATTAAAAACACAATCAGCCGACTAAAAACTACCGGTAAGATTCTGACACTTTTCAAAAGGACTGCAATGAAGGGTAGCGCAGACCCAATCACAACGCTTCAGACTGAAGGTAATGACCGTGCATTGACAGCTGGTTGGAGAACAAGGAATAGCTGTCCAGATTGGTGTTCAATACCAAATAGCATCGATGATGATAAAAAAAAAAAAAAAAAACTGATCCTTTTTTTTATCTGCATGGGGATCAAAGACTTACAGCCCATTCTGTAATTTTGTAGCGACTCAAAAGTTTAATGATAACACTTTCGACCCAATGGAAAATGTAAATAAATGTAATCTAGTACTGCTAAACCCATTCTCACACTGGATTCAATTGGTTATTAGAAGAAATGTTGTTTTCACGAATTCATAATAACATGATTCTTTGCTTGGCATAATGCCCCTTATGACAGATATCAATGTTACAAAAGACATACATTACCCATAATAATGCACTGAAATACGATACAATTCTTGCCTTGGCACACTCACTATATCTTCATGTGAGCCAAATCACATCTCATTATTTGAATCGAACGTTCTGCTCCTACTTCAAGAATCCATGTAAGAAATCGGTGTAGACGAAATATCTATCCACTTTTGAAAGCAGGTACTGCGAAAGGCTATACATACTAAACCTCATGTTTCATTTCTCCTCAGAGTAGATATGTTTAATCCTTCCACCGCAATATAAGTTAAAAACAAAATCCTAAAACCGACATCCATGTTTAACATTATAATCCCAAAAGCTTTCTCTTTTCTCAAAAAGGTTATTTTCTCAAAAAGATTGAAATAATCTCGATAAGGACGTGATGATATGACATACACACCTGTCCATTTCTACAAAATTTACTTAATAATAAAACTTTTGATTGGCTTAACCAAGTTGTTATAGATAAATCGGAAGTTGCATGTACATGTATATTACTTTTAAATTTAGAAATTCTGAGCGATAAGATTTATGTTTTCCGTTGATAAAAAAATATCAAACTTACCTGAAGTTATGCCCAACTAAACTGTACTATACCTTATGGGTGACTGTCTGTAAGTTTACCAGGCTAAAGCAGTATCTGCCAAATCACGCGCCTGTTTTCCGGCTACTTCCATAAATCGAACGGTACTGAAGTTTAAGCTCCATGAGACATTTGGCTAGATCAATTTCAACGCTAAACATGCTTAATTTTAGTTAAGTGACCAGCTAGATTGCTCACCACGCCTTGCTGCTTCAGTTAAATGGAAAATAGGAGTCATTCGAAATACATTACCTGATGTTAGATTTACACTTTTTTATCCCCCCCCCCCCAAGCATGATTGCAGTAAACTTGGCGACCAAATATACTTTGGTAGATGTATAGTGAAATTTTGAATATCGAAATCTCCTAATTAGACATCAAATAAGTTGCTTTATGCAAGCAAACAAAACTGCTGCCGCACCGGTTATTTCTGGCAGTTCACTGACTCCTACGTGACTTTGAATATTCAAAATTTAAAGAATATGTTAACAAAATAATTATTATTTATAAGCTTGCGAATACCACATCGCTAAATTCGAAAAAAGCCTTATCGATCATCCTGCCACTTATTTATGGATAGACTCGCAAAAACTTTATCGATAATCTTGCAAATACCTTATCGATAAGTTTGCAAATACGTTATCGATAACATCACAGATGTCTCATCTATAAGTTCGCAAAAACGTTGTCGATAACCTCGCCAAATGTCTCATCGATACGCTGGCACAAACGTTTTCGATTGCCTCACAAATACCTCACCGATAGGCTCGCAAATACTTTATCTATGACGTCAGGTTTCTGCAAGACTGACTCTCAATACGCGTTTGATAAGCTGGCGAAAACGATAAGCTCGAAACTGCTTTATCAATAGCTTGGAAGTTCTTAATCGATAAACTCATACGTACTTTCAACACACATCCAGAATTTAGCCCGGCATCCTGCCTTTACCCAGATGTAGTCATTCTTGTAACCCCAACTTTCATTCTCCACGCATTTTGCATCAGAATATCTTTCTTCAACCTGTACCTTCTTGATGATGCCGTCCTTATATTCACACTTGGCATATTTGTACTTCCAGCTTTCACATTTCTTGAACTCCTTGCCATAGTCACATTTTCTGTCCTCTAAACAACAAATTGAATACCATTCAGTTGCATATAGTTTATCGGAGGTACATCTAGCTAAAAATCATGCGAGGGAAAATTTTTTTTCTTTGTAAGTGTTTGTATGTTTTCCCCAATTTTTTTTCACGAAGATTTTTATTGACTTTTGCATCCGTCGCATGACTTAAAGGTAGGTATTTGGAATTTTTACATCTCACCAAATTAATACGAGATACATGTATCACTGAAATTTATATGAAAAAATGATACAAATCATCAATAATTAAGACTTATAAAATTACCAAAGAAAATGATGGTGTTTCCGTAAAAGGCTACATAACCTCTTTAATTATTTTTAAATTTAGCACCAAAAATCAATAAAGCATCGTGGGAATGTCAAGTGACTGGCACTTGACTGATAACGCTTAAATATCAAAGCGTAACACTTGGACAGAGTGAACAATGGAAACTAAGTACATCTGTCTCCTCTACAGCGATTGCCAAACATTGCTGCAACTGTGTTTAGATGAAAGCTAAATCTTATAGCGACTCATTTACAAATTTCTATCATTATTGCAAAAATCATTTTATAATATCACTATGTGAATATGTTTTATTACAATGCCCTTCTACAGAGAACTTGAGGAATGAATTATTTCACTGTATCTCAACGGAGAAAAATGAGTGCATCTATCAGAGGTTTAGGAGCCTGAGTAATAACGGTATTGTTGTACCCTGATTTTCAGGTCTTCGAAATATTTTGGAGGATAATGTTATTAATCGTAGGCTTTTGCTAGTTTTCTTACATATCCTTGGACAATTCTGGATTTTTTTTTTTTTTTTCATCGTGCAACAGCTCTATGCACAATACGCGACAGTTTAATTTGATATGTCCAACAATCTGTGATAGATCCACTTTTTGTCATTTTGTTGTCTTGTTATAATCCTGTGTATTTTTCATGTGTTTCGTCGCTAATCGAGCACTTTTTGTATTTTTTAATCAATTGATTGAATTATTGTCTTATTAATTTTTTTATAGATATATCCACTTTTTCACTCAATCATTGGATTTGCTCTAGGCGTCTTCTCACGTTGTAACTAATTATGGTATGGCCAATTTTTTTTACCTTGTGCTTCTTTTTTGTTGCAGAGTTCCCATGCTTTATTCGCATTTTCCTTTTACGTTTTTCTCTCGTTTCTCTATTTTCTTTTGTTCTTTTGGACTAACGCAGTGC
Source organism: Tridacna crocea (assembly GCA_943736015.1). NCBI lineage: Eukaryota > Metazoa > Mollusca > Bivalvia > Cardiida > Cardiidae > Tridacna > Tridacna crocea. The sequence continues at coordinate 13,473,986 of OX031068.1, forward strand.
GCTTCCGCACCGTATTCTGACCAGGGAAGGGTTTTTGTCTTTTATTGCAAGACTTCTTTTCTGGTCGGAGTTTGGCCGTAAATTGATTCTCTTTCTGACATATATTTCATATTTTTTATCTTTCTTTATTCTTATTGCTTTTATTTTTGTATTTTTATTGTTTTCCTTCATTCTTTTCATTTTCTTTGTATTATTATTATTATTATTATTACATTGCTCGCCATCTTGGAAGAAAACAATAAAATGATAAGTTCGCAAATACGTTTTCGATTGACTCGTCAATACCTCGTAACCTCACCAATAGGCTCGCAAATACTTTATCTATTACGTCAAGTTAAGCTCGCAAGTATCTGCAAAGCTGACTCTCAAATACGCTATTGATGAGCTCGCAACTGTTTTATCAATAGCTTGGAAGTTCTTGATCGATAAACTTATACGTACTTTCAACACACATCCAGAATTTAGCCCGGCATCCTGTCTTAACCCAGATGTAGTTATCCTTGTAACCCCAACTTTCATTCTCCACGCATTTCGCATCAGAATATCGTTCTTCAACCTGGACATTTTTGATGATGCCGTCCTTATATTCACACTTGGCATATTTGTACTTCCAGCTTTCGCATTTAGAGTACTCCTTCTCAAAGTCACATTTTCTGTCTAAACAACAAATTGAACATCATTTGGTTCCATATAGAACATTTAGGTACATGTTGCTAAAAATTATGTGAGGGAAAAATATGAATATGGTGCCTTTGTTAGTATAAGGGGCTTTTGCATTTTCGTCCTTTTTATTGCAATAGTCCTTTACAGGTCGGAGTTACATGTAGGTCTTAAAATGATGCTCTTTCTGCCATATACTTCATATTTTTTCATCTTTCTTCATTCTTATGTTTTTTTTTTTTGTTTTTTTTTTTGTTTTGTTTTTGTTTTTTAATCTTTATTGTTTTCATTCATTCTTTTCATTTTCTTTGCATATTTATTATTATCTAACTATTACCAAACGACAACATTTTAGGATTGCCCGAATCGAAAGCATTTGCAGACGACAAAATAAAAATGACCGAAGAATTGAAATTAAATTTGTGAAGGATAGAAAACATTGTGGGAAAAGGAAAAAATACACGTTACCAGTATTTTCTCCTTTTCCCACAATGTTTTCTGAAGGCGTCATCTTAAGATCGTCAAAAGTAGGGATTGTGTGGAAATGGGTTAAAACTTGCAGTCTTGGCAGATAAACAATAAGACGATTTTAAGTTCGCTAATACCTTATAGATAACTTCGCAAATACGTTTTCGACTGCCTCGCAAATACCTCACCGATAGGCTTGCAAAAATTGGTACTTTATCGATAACGTCAAGGTAAGCTCGTAAGTATTTGCAAGACTGACTCTCAAATAACGCTATTGATAAGCTAGCGAATACGATGGAAGCTCGAAACTGCTTTATCAATGGATTGGAAGTTTTTTATCGATAAACTTATACGTACTTTCAACACACATCCAGAATTTAGCCCGGCATCCTGCTTTAACCCAGATGTAGTCATTCTTGTAACCCCAACTTTCATTCTCCACGCATTTCGCATCAGAATATCGTTCTTCAACCTGGACATTTCTGATGATGCCGTCCTTATATTCACACTTGGCATATTTGTACTTCCAGCTTTCACATTTCTTGTACTCCTTGATAAAGTCACATTTTCTGTCTATATAACAAATTAAATATCATTCAGCTCCATATAGAGAACTTCGTAGGGACATGTAGCTAAAATCATGCTAGGGAAAAGGGGAAAAATATGTATAAGGTATTTTTTGTTTCTTTGTAAGCGTAAGGGGGTTTTGAATGTGTTGTCCATTTTCATAGCAGGATTCTTTTTTGGTCAGAGTTTGGCCGTACTTTGATGCTCTTCCCGACATATACTTCATATTTTTTGTATTTTTTTTTATTCTAAGTGTTTTCTTTTTTTGAATTCTTATTGTTTTCCTTCATTCTTTTTATTTTCTTTCTATTAAGATTATTATATAATGCTCGTTATCTTGGCAGAAAAAAATAAAATGATAATTGGTTCGCAAATACATAATCGATAACTTTGCAAATGTCTCATCGATAAACTGGTAAAAGCGTTTTAGATTACCTCGCAAATACCTCGTAATCTCACCGATAGGCTCGCAAATACTTTATCAAAAAGTTATGGTAAACTCGCAAGTATCTGCAAGACTGACTCTCATACACGCTTTTGATAAGCTGCCGAATACGATGAGCTCGAAACTGCTTTTTTCCCCATTTCTTTGTAAGTGTAAGATGCTTTTGCATTTTTGTCTTTTTTATTGCAAGAGTCTCTATTGGGTCGGAGTTTGGCCGTACATTGATTCTCTTTCTGATATATACTTCATATTTTTCGTACCTTTCTTCATCTTTATTATCTTCATTTTTTAATTATTATTGTTTTCCTTCATTCTTTTCATCTTCTTTGTATTATTATCATTATCATCTATTGCTTTGCCATCTTGACAGAAAAAAAAAAACAATAAAATGATAATAAGTTCGCAAACACGTTTTCGATTGCCTCGCCAACATCTCGTAACCTCACCAATAGGCTCGCAAATACTTTATCTATTACGTCAAGTTAAGCTCGCAAGTATCTGCAAAAACTGACTCTCAAATACGCTATTGATGAGCTCGCAACTGTTTTATCAATAGCTTGGAAGTTCTTGATCGATAAACTTATACGTACTTTCAACACACATCCAGAATTTAGCCCGGCATCCTGCTTTAACCCAGATGTAGTTATCCTTGTAACCCCAACTTTCATTCTCCACGCATTTCGCATCAGAATATCGTTCTTCAACCTGGACATTTTTGATGATGCCGTCCTTATATTCACACTTGGCATATTTGTACTTCCAGCTTTCGCATTTAGAGTACTCCTTCTCAAAGTCACATTTTCTGTCTAAATAACAAATTGAAAATCATTCAGTTCCATATAGAACATGTAGGTACATGTAGCTACAAATCGTGCAAGGGAAAAATATGAATATGGTACCTTTGTTGGTGTAAGGGGCTTTTTCATTTTCGTCCTTTTTATTGCAATAGTCTTTTAAAGGCCGGAGTTAGGTCTTTCAATGATGCTCTTTCTGACATATGCATGTACTTCATATTTTCATATTTTTCTTCATTCTGGTTGTTTTCTTTTTGAATCTTTATTGTTTTCATTCATTCTTTTCATTTTCTTTGCATATTCATTATTATTTAACTTATTACCAAAAACGGTTTGCCCAAATCGAAAACATTTGCAGACGACAAATAAAGCTGACTGAAGAATCAAAATTAAATTTGTGAAGGGTAGAAAACATTGTGAGAAAACAAGAAAATACTGGTTACCAGCATTTTCTCCTTTTCCTACAATGTTTTCTAAAGGCGTCTTTCTCAAGGTCGTCAAAAGTAGGGATTGTGTGGAAATGGGTTAAGCTTGCAATCTTGGCAGAAAAACAATAAGACGATTTTAAGTTCGCTAATACCTTATAGATAACTTTGCAAATACGTTTTCGACTGCCTCGCAAATACCTCACCGATAGGCTTGCAAAAATTGGTACTTTATCGATAACGTCAAGGTAAGCTCGCAAGTATCTGCAAAACCGACTCTCAAATACGCTTTTGATAAGCTGGCGAATACGATGGGAGCTCGAAACTACTTTATCAATAGATTGGAAGTTTTTTATCGATAAACTTATACGTACTTTCAACACACATCCAGAATTTAGCCCGGCATCCTGCTTTAACCCAGATGTAGTTATTCTTGTAACCCCAACTTTCATTCTCCACGCATTTCGCATCAGAATATCGTTCTTCAACCTGGACATTTTTGATGATGCCGTCCTTATATTCACACTTGGCATATTTGTACTTCCAGCTTTCACATTTCTTGTACTCCTTGATAAAGTCACATTTTCTGTCTAAATAATAAATTGAACATCATTCGGTTCTATATAGAACATCGTAGGTACATGTACTAAAGATCATGACAGAAAAGAAACATAAATATGGTATTTTTTGTTTCTTTGTAAGCGTATGGGGAATTTGCATGTTTTGTCCATTTTTATTGCAAGATTCTTTTTCGGGTCAGAGTTTGCCCGTACTTTGATGCTCATTTCCGAAATGTACTTCATTATTTTTTTTTTTTTTTATTCCTACTGTTTTCTTTTTTTGAATTCTTATTGTTTTCCTTCATTCTTTTCATTTTCTTTGTATTATGATTATTATTATTATAATGCTCGTTATCTTGGCAGAAAAAAAAAGATAATTGGTTCGCAAATACATAATCGATAATTTTGCAAATGTCCCATCGATAAACTGGTAAAAGCGTTTTAGATTACCTCGCAAATACCGCGTCACCTATCCGATAGGCTCGTAAATACTTTATCAAAAAGTCAAGGTAAACTCGCAAGTATCTACAAGACTGACTCTCAAACATGCTATTGATAAGCTGTCAAATATGATGAGCTCGAAACTGCTTTTTTTCTTCATTTCTTTGTCATTTTTTTATTGCAAGAGTCTCTATCGGGTCGGAGTTTGGCCATACATTTGGTTCTCTTTCTGAAATATACTTATAGTTTTGGTATCTTTCTTCATTTTTATTATTTTCATATTTTAATTATTATTGTTTTCCTTCATTCCTTTTATTTTCTGTGTATTATTATTATCATATAATGCTCACAATCCTGGCAGAAAAACAATAAAATGATAATAAGTTCGCTAATGCGTTATAGATAACTTTGCAAATGTCTCATCGATAAGGTGCCAAGTACGTTTTCGATTGCCTCGCAAAATACCTCACCGATAGGCACACAAATATACTGACGTCGACTAGAAACGCCTAATCTCCCTGAACTTTTAGCTAAACATTACACAAATAACAGCAATTTGAATAAACTCTCCCCCTTACATTCATCAATACCGTGTATGGCCGTCTTGACTTGTTATCAGTGCCCGCAGTAGCCATATAATGGACCCACACTGATATCGCAGGAGATAGTGTGGAATGCAAGCTCACTCTTCACGAAAAGCATTTGTCAATTCTTGGACGTTGTGCGGCTGTTAGTTACGTCGCCGTAAACGACGTCCGAGGGTGTTCCACATGTGTTCGATCAAGATACAATCAGGAGTGTTAGTGGCAGGCTATGGCAGCACAGTAATTCTATTGGCCATGAGGGAGTATCTGATAAATCTGGTCGTTTGGGGGCGTCCAATCAGGGGTAACAACCTACGTCATAGCATACGTCACCGGAGACATTTTAAATCCGCTATTTTCGTTTTAGAAAGGTAAGTTTTTCAGCTTGAACATTATTGTTATTGAAGATCTGTCCAAACAAAGCAGTGCATATTGTACCTGACAACATTCTTCGGTAGTATACATTAATATTTTGTTCACTAGTTTCGTTGATTTTGCAATTACCTCCGCACAATTTTCGAAGCCGGTGACACATGTGCGATTTATAAAAAGATGTCGTATACAATGCCGTTAAGAATGATTGTGTTGAAGTGTTTAGAGATACAACATTGTTTGATGGCATTTTTATTTCACGAATAGGACAAATATATTGACCGTCAGCAGATGAAGTAGGTATTCTAAGTAAATTTTAGATACGTATATTTTTGTAGATACGTATATCTTTTTAAAGTAATTAACCTGCACTTGGCTATTCCGACACCTCTGCTATGACGTAGGTTATAATCCTTGGTCCAGTGTCATGTTGAAATTTAAGGCCACGGCTTTGCTGAAACATAGGGAACGACCACAGGACGAAGACATTGATTTACATAACGTCTGGCATTTAAAGTTTTCAGTAGCGTCCACCTGAATAAAGAAATTGTTTATAAAATGAAATTAAATTTCCTTTTTATAGTGTGAAAATATAGCAATCATTATGACTTTCACGATATGTGAATGTGGAGTTCGCAAAAAATCCTGTCAGTGGCAGAAAAAGAATTTTGAACCTATAAAAGATTCTACCATGCCGAATTATCTGTTTGTTTACATCGATGATCGCCGACGAATAGCCGACTTTTCGTCGTAAATGTCCGCAGTAACGTAAACACCATGTGATCATTCAAAACGTCGAAACAAACCTTTCATTTATTTGATCGTTTTGGCCCATTTTACGCTTAAAAAAAACTAAGTTTATAAACGTTGCAAACAGGAGCGACGACACAGGCTAATCATCGCTTATTAATCATCATCAATACTGGAGGGGTTTACTACACCTTAATAGAACAAGAGGACCATGATGGTCCTATATCGCTCACCTGAGTACTAACCAGTAAAGGTCTACAATGAAGATAAATACCAAATACCAAAGTTCAAGGTCAAATAATTCTGACAGGGTATGTAACTGTGCAAAATGCATTTTCTACTTTTAGAGAAGAAGACTTTTAAAGTTTTCCTTCTTTGTTCCTATGTTTCAAATTTGTGACCCCCGGGGCATCATATAAACAATCTTGGTAGAGGTCCACTTGGAGATGCTACATACAAAATATCAAAGCTCTGCACCTTCTAGTTTCATAGAAGAAAATTTTTTAAGTTTTCCTTCTTTGTTCCTATGTTTCAAACTTGTGCCCCCCCCCCGGACGGGGCCAGTTTTGACCCCAGGGGCATCATATGAACACTCCTGGTAGAAGTCTACTAGTAGATCCTACATAACAAATATCACAGCCTTGCACCTTCTAGTTTCAGAGAATAAGATTTTTAAAGTTTTCTTTCTTTGTTCCTATGTTTCAAACTTGTGACCCCCGGGCGGGGGCCAGTTTTGATCCCAGGGGCATCATATGTACAATCTTGGTAGAAGTCTACTAGGATATCCTACATAACAAATATCAAAGCTCTATGCCTTCTAGTTTCAGAGGAGAAGATTTTCAAAGATTTTGCTGTTTTTTCCTTTTGGTCGCCATGGCAACCAGAGCTATGGTGGAATTCAATCTCTTGAACAACTTTGGTAGAGCTTCACCCAAGAAACATCCCTGCCAAGTTTCATCAAGATCGGCCGCGTGGTTTAGGAGCAGAAGATGTTTAAAGAAATTGTGGACGACGCACGACGGACATTGGGCGATCACAAAAGCTCACCATGTGCACTTCGTGCTCATGTGAGCTAAAACAGGTTCGGAATGAGCAATCTTACCCTCAGATGACAAAATGTTGAAATTGTAAACAATAGTCCCATCTACTACGCCATAGCATTAATGACATACAATGTTAGATCACGTGACTCTCTCGAAGACCTTATCTGAATATATACGAACGATAACGAAGTTTGTCCCGATCAATGGCGTCTGTTAAATCGACGACTTTTCAATGTATTATCGCTCACGTATATCATGGCAACCAAGTCAGTTACAGACACAATCGAGATTTCTCTTGCCTTATTTATGTGTGTTGAAACGGGTTATCGCTATATTTTCCAGTTATAAACGGTGAAAAATACATTTTCTTTGGCTTTACTGCGGCTTTAAATTACTATTAAAAACCACTAGATCAGTTTTAAATGTGTGGTTTATTGCTGCCCACACCATTACATCACCACCAACTAAACGTTTCGCGCCCCAGAATAGAATTTTATGTGTACCGTTCATTACGTCGACGGTAAACGCAGAGTCGTCCTTTGGCACAGGAGAGGTTAAAACGGGATTCGTCACTGAAGACCACATCACACCACCGTCTTCCAACGTTGTTTTTAGCCCACTGCCGACCGCTTCCCGACGCTGGTGGTCAGTTGGCACTACACCGTGATACTACCGCCTGCACAATATTCCACGCTCCACAAGACGTCAGCTTACTGTATCCCGACTTACATGTTTGCCTCGATTCCCTATAACCATCGACTTTATTGATTGCCCTGTGACAAAACTGTTTGGCAAGTGAGGTTGGCGGATGAAGTTGTGTACAGACGTCACACGCGGAGCACGAGGTCGGGGTCTATCAGACAAGCTCCTTGTACCGTTTACCCGTCAAACACGACACACTCTTGATCTTTCAACGTTAAAGCGTCTTGCAAAGTGACTTTGAGAAAGATAGCTTTCAAGCATGCCCAAAATGCGTGCTCTTTCTTCATTATTCAGTCTTGATATTTTCGAAATTTATGTTTTCAGAATTTTGCTTGGACTACTTAATTGTAAAATAAAATACTAATTACAAATGCGTACTTTTGACAGACATAACCACGTGGGAAAAGCGCACGATGCGTAGGGCAAAACGGTGTCATAAGCCATGGTTGTACCAAACATAATATATTAGCACGTTTCATGCTTAAGTAAATTAGAGAAGTAAAAGTTCTATCACATGCAAAACGTAGCATTTATATTCTAAGTATGTACAAAGCTATCGCACTTTTGAGTTGAGGCGTTTTTTATTGGACGTCAGTATAACTTATCAATATTATAACGTCAAGGTGGGTTCGCAAATTTTATATGTAAGACTGTCTCTCGAAGACGCTATTGATAAGCTGGCGAATACGATAAGCTCGCAACTGCTTTATCAATAGACCGGAAGTTCTTAAGGTAACACCTGTGTAATGGAAAACGGCTATTTCCACTAAAATGTCATCCTGCAAAATTAGCTATAATTAAAACTGAGTATTATTGAACTACTTTCACCTTTTCATCTTTTCGATTTGTTCCTTCTTTGAATTATCAAATATAAATCTAAAACCACTATATTCTCAATTCAAAAAGAGATAATAATTACCTCCCTTTTCAGAAAACTGACAAAAGTATCAAAAATAATTTCAAGATCGACATAAACGGAATTTCGGATCCGTTAGAAATGTGCAAAAATATTACTTCTGCATAAATCCTTATTTATCCTTTTTTATCGTCCAATTAGAATTTTCACCGAAAGTGCATTAAACAGGTCTTACCTTAATCGATAACCTTATACATTACTTTCAATACACATCCAGAATTTAGCCCGGCATCCTGCCTTTACCCAGATGTAGTCTTCCTTGTAACCCCAACTTTCATTCTCCACGCATTTCGCATCAGAATATCGTTCTTCAACCTGTACCTTCTTGATGATGCCGTCCTTATATTCACACTTGGCATATTTGTACTTCCAGCTTTCGCATTTAGAGTACTTCTTCTCAAAGTCACATTTTCTGTCCTCTAAGCAACAAATTGAACATCATACATGGATCCGTGGCGACAAGATAAACCGACTTCCTTGTGTGCTGTTGCCAAGGGCTCCCAAACAACCGCAGCAATGCATATACAGTGTAACAGATTGCCCACTTAAATCGTGTTGTCATATCGTCATCAAAATGAAGCGCAATAATAAAATCCATTTTTTTATCAGACTCACTGGCGCAGAAAAAAGGGTACGCAAAATTTTAAACTTCCCTGTTTATTTTGATGTTGTTGTTTTTTTTTTTAATCCGCAGAATTTGGACCCTGCAGAAAAAGTACTTATACGGTACTTATTCAGTGTTCAACATTTTCACCTTAAGTTCCCCACCCCCAAGAGAAAACCTTTATTCGAGTTTGAGAGATTTATTTCTGGTCACGGAAACTTGAAATAACACGAACCCTCCGGACAGATTTCAAAGGTGGCTTGGCAATCTTTGACCCAAACAACGAAACGTGCCGGCTGCCTTAAGAGGCTACGTAGCCTTTTAAGGGAACACCTTTTTCTGTAATTTCATGAGTCTTAATTATTGACGATTTGTATCATTTTTCCATATATTTCAGTTTTATATATATATATATATATATATATATATATATATATCTCTCTCTCTCTCTCTCTCTCTCTCTCTCTCTCTCTCTCTCTCTTTTTTAATTTGATGAGATGTAAAAACTCTAAATACTCACCTTTAAGTGACTGGCACGTGACAAATGACGCTTAAATTCCACAACATAACAAACATGTAATTATTTTCCTTATTGTCTTGTTCGGACGATACGTTTAAAGCTTCGTATGTGTATTTCCGGTATATAAATGAGCGAGTTGCTCATGTGAAAATAGATCAAGTTTCCCGTCGTTGTTGACCTGGGTTGTAGTGAATCTCTAATTTCCTTTGCTGTCGGATGGTTTTCGACTGGTAGTACACCCGACTACTTTTGGAGTATAATGACGATATTTGTACTATTGTAAAATTTTCGTCCCAGAATCTGAAGGGCCACCTTTAAGAACATGTTATACAATAATGTTATTAGTAAAGTGATTTCGTATTGGCCCAGTTGCAGGTCCGAGGTCAGCCGTATTGGCCCGAGGCCGGAGTATATACCCTAGTGTTTTCCGGTAAATCAAATCAGCTGTCTGTCCTATTTTCAGACAAAGATATTTTTTCTGAGCTATTTTTAGAAAAATACGCTCACACACTGAATCCATTTTGGCTTATCAGTTAATCTTTAACCCCTGATGAAAGCAGTATGCCGAAAGCACTCGGGTAAATTATTTTATTATATACCTAGCAGTGAAATCCTGGAATTTCCCAGTGTAATAAATAGAGAATAATCAACTGGTTATTTTTGATATGAAAAATATCTCACGAGGATGCGTTGTTAGGCGTTGAAAAAACGAGTGCGCAGCACGAGTTTTTTTAACGCCTTACGACGCGTCCGAGTGAGATATTTTTCATATCAAAAACAACCAGTTGATTATTCTATTTATTATATACCTTATTAACATCATTATTTGTAATTTTGCGTTTGAAAGTCGAAAAAAATGTAGTCGAAAAAAAAGGTAGGTCCCAAATGACGTCAGGAAGTGAAAGTTGATAACGTCACTAGTGATGATATCAAAATTTATTACACTGGGGAATTCCAGGATTTCACTGCTAGGTATATAATAAATTTTGATATCATCACTAGTGACGTTATCAACTTTCACTTTCTGACGTAATTTGGGAACTACTTTTTTTTTTTTTTCGACTACATTTTTTTCGACTTTCAAACGCAAAATTACAAATAATGATGTTAATAAGGTATATAATACATAGAATAATCAACTGGTTATTTTTTACATGAAAAATATCTCACTCGGACGCGTCGTAAGGCGTTAAAAAAATTCGTGCTGCGCACTCGTTTTTTCAACGCCTAACGACGCATCCTCGTGAGATATTTTTCATATAAAAAACAACCAGTTGATTATCCTCTATATTTCAAGTGTTCGATCACATTATATTCTCACCTATATCTAATCCAACATTTGCGCTCATGTATCCTCTGGATCAAGTTGTCTTTAAGGAAATTCGTTGATGTTCTTCACTATTTTTCTCAACTTTTATATATATATAAGCGTTGCCCTGATGTGCGAAAGCGAAACCGGTTGGCACGTTACAAAACTTTTTTGTAGTATCATTTCTCTTTTATATATATCATTTCTCTTAATATATATACATGTATATACTGAGCCGTAATAAATCTCTAATTTATCGTGTTGTCGGGTGGTTTTCGACTATTGGTCCTTTATGAACGCTATTTGAAAGGCTTTGGGAGTATAAAGATGATTTTTTTGTATTTTTGTAAGTTTTACGTCCCAAAATCATTCCCACAATGCTTTTTTTTTTTTTTTTTTTTTAATTATTATTATTTTTATTTTTTGGCGCGAAATCTAATAAAAAGCTTTAGAGGCTACGTAACCTTTTAAGTGAATACCTTTTTTTTTTCAAATGATTCTTAATTATTGATGATATTTATTGTAATCTATAAAGCATATAAAGCAAGATTATGATATGGCCTGCAAAATGCGAAAACGGGCATTGGGACATTTGCATAAAGGGTCGTTTCAGATCAGCCTGCGCAATCTGCGCAGGCCAATCTTAAACGACACTTTCCGTTTTTGTTTAATTTTCTGTTTTGCACGAGTCTAATAAAGAAGAAAAACTAGTACAATCGTAAAGTGTCCTTTTTCGAGCGTCGAAAGCCATACTAATACTGGAACAATCTTGATGCCTTTGTCTTTGATACAAATCGAGATCAAAAGTTAGTTTACCCATTACCACACAATCCCTACTTTTGACGCCCCTGAGAAAGAAGCCTTTTGAAAACACTGTGGGAAAAGGAGAAAATGCTGGTAACCAGCATTTTCTCCTTTTACCACAGTGTTTTCTTCCCTTCCCAGAACAAATTTCAATTTTTCAATCACCTTTATTTTGTTGTCTGCAAATGCTTTCAATTTGGACCAGTCTAAAATTTTCTCGTGTGGTAAAGAGTTAAAATACAAAGTATGAGAAAAAGGCAAAAGTCAAGCAAAAACAAATTGGGAAAGAGATTAATATTACCACACAACCCTCTATTTAACGACCTTGAGAGAGAAGGAGAGAAAAAAAATAAAAAAGCTTTATGTCAAGTTACCCATACCTGTAACGCAGACCTTAAAACGTGCCATGCAACAGTCTTCCACCCAGATCGAAGTCTGATCGTAACCCCAGCTGTTTTTGTCATTACAGTAACCACCAGATACATCCTTGAGGAGATCTACACTAGTAACAGTACCTTCGTCAACTTTACAAGTGACACGCTTGTTTGTCCAGGTCTTGCAATATTTCTCTATAATTTTGCCGTCACATGAATCTAGAGAGATGGGATGATACCTTTGGTTAAGATTTGTTATTGGTAAAAGATTAAAAAGATTAAGTCTACAACAATACTTGGGCAGAAAGATTTTCGAGGGGTGATCAGAAAGAACGTGGACCAGTGGCAGTATCGGAATATTGTTATAAAAAGCAACTTGGAGTGTTCACTATTTTTGAAAATAACCTCCTCTGAGTTCTATGCACTTATTCATTATTTCCATGAGCTCGTCACGTGCAGAAGCTCGTCACGTGACGGTACCATAAAGGACCCGGTTTTAGCGAGGGGTAGCTCCTCTCTGCTCTAGTAGTGCATGTCACACAGAGAATCTTTCAAAACAGGTACTAGTCGGAGGACACGTGGAGTCAGGACTAAACTATACGGAGCATTGCCAAGTTTTTCCATGTTTAGTTTTTCCAAAGTTTCCATTACAAGTGTGGCTCCGAGAGCTAAGGCGTTATTTTGTTGCAAAGTGACGTCACCCTGCAGGACTTCTGGCAAAGTTTTTCGTATCGTGTATGTGAATTTCATCTGAATATTGTGAGCATAAAACTCAATATTGAACGTAGTATGTATAGATACAACATGATTTAGAAGAAAAACAGGAGAACGGAGATACTTGATGTAGATAACTTTGCCAAGTGACTTTGAAAGGTTAGCTTTACCAGCGGAAGGCGATGTTGAATGTTTCAAAACACTGCTTTGTTGTTTATATTCAGTCTTGTTAAAGTGTGCCTATTTTTCATAGCATATTACAATACGATAAGTAAGGTTTGACCCCTCTACCCTGATGCATTCAAACATTTCTTTAAAGATTTCGATCCCAACCCCAATTTTCTCGGGCGTCAGTTGCCGAGGTACCCGCATTGTGCAATAACGCTACATTCCAAGATTCCCTGTCAAAATCTGTTGGACACCTCTGTATGAAAGGTCAAATGTATAAGCTATTTTCCTTACAGCATCTCGGCGATCTTGTTTTACATGCTGCTCTACAGGCATTATGGTTTTGTCCAGATTCAAGGTCATCATTTACAGTATCACGCCCTTGTCCAATCAATGTACAAATATCAGATTTCTTGAGCACAGAGTCCCCTTTAACTGAGTCTAAATCCCTTTTGATTGCCAATAAATACTTTTCGAGTTTGATGTAAAACTTTATGATTACTCCCAGCTCAAATTAAACGTCGTCCGATATTTTAAACCGCTTTTGCGGTATATGACGTCATTAAGATGACGACATAATTTACCTACCTGAATATGTCGACATTTGAAAGCTTGAGCCAGTTACCAGATAATTGGTGCTCATCTATACAAAATTTTGTAATTCTACGTGTAGTAGTTTTCAAAATAACAAGATAGTCCACGATCTTTTTGATCACCCCACGTAAACCTACATCCCCTTCAACAATCTCCGAGCAGAGTTGTCGTTCGTTACCTCACATACATCTCTGCGATGGGCTAAATGACAAGAATCTTGTCAAACCGAGGAAAAGATGTTTTGTTACTGTTTAACTGTTTCATATGTAAAATTGTAAGTTAGACAAAGGAAATATGATTCTGGATACATTATAGGTGCGTTCAAACTGATGAATTTACCTGTATAAAATTGAACTATTTTTTTCGAGCCTCTTCACTTTTCAGAATCTTACGCCGATTTTAACAAAAATGGCTGCGCCCATGAATGATGACAACTGATTTGACACACCGCTGGATCTAAGTTTGTACGATTAAAAATCAAGTAATCGTCCTTTAAAGATATTTAGGCTTTTCAGAAAATGCATCTTTTGTTCATATCCTATCAATAAGTCTGATTGGTGCAATGCTGTTTGAACAGTACACGAAACAATCGATATTGGTCTTTCATTCACCGGCGTTTGTGTAGCCATTTTGAGTTATGGTCATGTGACAGAAATATGACGTAATGACGAACTACTTTCTGAGCCCATTACAGAGGTGAATGTAATGATCCGGAGTGCAAGAGAGTGCCCCTTCAAGAAATTAATAGCACGGTACAGTTTAAAATATTTAAACAGGTTTTTTTTCAACAAAAAGAAACAAACAAGAGCTTCGCTGAGCGGCGCATATACGCCCGAAGGGGCTTGTCAATGAAATTGGTTGAAATGACGGATGGGCCGTGAATGAAGTGTAGTTATTCTCCATGATATGTGAAAAATATTAAAGGGCAATAACTAAAAAAATAAGGGTGGTTTCACGAGTGGCGGCATTTAACGCGATCATATACTAAAATAGTATCCTAATTATTTGAATGCTGTAAGTGTTCACTTGGGAAAGTGGTTTGCCTATACAATAAAAATTCCCAGGTATCAACAGGGCTAAGAGAAAGAGACGTACTTTTTTTCAAAGAGAGTTAATTATGTTTACATGAGTAAGGGGAAAGAAGGAAGGGGGAGTTCCGGTAAGAGAATGTTATGAAATTCACTGATGATTAATAGAATTCTCCGGTGTTTTAGTAAAGTTATAATTTACGATTAAATTTCTATGAACCACTAAAGGCATAAAATAATGAAATATTTTGGTACCTTAACTCTTTACCACACGAGAATATTGTAGACTCGTCTAAATTGAAAGCATTTGCAGACGACAAAAGAAAGGTGACTGAAAAATTGAAATTTGTTCTAGGAAGGGTAGAAAACACTGTGGGAAAAGGAGAAAATGCTGGTTACCAGCATTTTCTCCTTTTCCCACAGTGTTTTCAACAGGCTTCTTTTTCAGGGGCGTCAAAAGTAGGGATTGAGTGGTAATGGGTTAAATTGAAGTTGAGTGCTCGAATCACTAATTTTCTTATCTCACAAACATAGCATTACGTGACTTTTTGTTAAAAGCCATTATTTTGTTTGCAAACCAACATTTTCTCTTTTTCTGGTAATATGTTCAAAAGCCTGATTCCCTTGTAAAGACTTAAGATTGTTTTGTGAAAAGTTAGGGTGATATGTTACTGAGAGATTTACTCTAAATTTGTTTTTCATATGACACTTTGCAGTCGACTCATTTCTTTATACAGCTACGGATGGTTGTCCATGGTTGTCACCATGTTTTAACATGTTTCAAGATTCAAGCACAGAATCTTGGCCCAATTTCAATACTGGTCAAAACGTTATGGTTTTGGTAAAGAAGCGAAGAGATCAACCTACCTCATACCGTAGCCTGTTGTTAGAGAAGATTATTAACTGCGATGGCTTGCTTGGTGTATTGCATTACGAAAATGCATTAAATACGTTTTTTCCCGATGCTTCGGTCAAACCTATTAACCCTTTACTCCACAGATACTCCTTTTGACACATCAACAACAGACAGTTTTTGAAAACATCGTGGGAAAAGGAGAAATTGCTCGTTATGAGCAATTTCTCCTTTTCCCACGATGTTTCCACTCAGTCAGATATTTGAACCCTCATTTGTCCATATTTTTGACATCAAATCTTTATTTGCTGCTGAAATGGAAGAGCCTCAAATTGGCATATCAGGTAAAGGGTTAAATGAAACTATGTTACTTATCCCAGTTTTACAGAGATAATTTCCAACTTTTAGACTCAAACATATTTCATTGAATAATAAATGTATTATAAAAGTTTAATTACCTTTTATGTAGGTACTTTCTGCAGCAAGACATAGTGTTGCTAGTATGGACAAGACAAGACACGACTTGACACTCATGCTGCAAAAGTTAAGTATTTCAAGATATTTGTAAGTGAGAAAACAATAACCATATAAATGGATAATACAAATAAGAGACCCTTGAGGGCTAAGTACTGGCTTTCCAAGAGCAACGAAGGAAAGGAATAAGGAACGCGCTATTATTACCATTACAATAGTCTGAAAAATAGATTTGCAGGAGATCGACTCCGCTACCTTCCAGTCTCAAGTAGGACAACCCAACCATCCGGCTAAAGAAGCGGTAAAAGCATTCGAAATAACGATGCTTTTTTTGTGCATTATATTCTATACGAAACGAATGAAAGACAACAAGTTTCATATCTACTCGAAAATGCATCTATGCCGAGAAGCATATGCGGAGGCCTGAACATTACGGAGGTTTAATGTACCGTATTTACAATAAAGAGCTCTGGGTTAGAATCCCACTGGCGGGGCTGTTTGAGCGTCCGTTCTTCGGCAAGGTACATCAGAGCCGCATCCGTCTACTGGTGAAACCTAAGACTACATGAACATCCGGGCCTATCCGATATAGGACTCTTGGAGGGTCCCAGGAACTCGGAGGTAAACAAAGATAGTCACAGTTGATCAGGGTCTGAATCATATCATTTATATTATGATGTTAAAGTAACATCGAATATTACTGGTGGTGTAGGTTATTGGCCAACATAATAATGAAACGTCGTTTTTTATTATGTGGTCACTTAAAAATAATATACTATCTTAAAATTGGAAATATTTTGATGCAGCGAGATTATTCGTATTCACTGGTTAATATTGAACGAATATACCATTTCAGCAACAAACTGCCATCTTTAAATCAAAATTCAATTCTTTTTACTACAGATCTTAGGTGTCATCGCGGACTCATGTATAAGGATAAACTCTATATTCATAAAAAACATTAACGTAGTATCACAATATTTGATACGGGAATTCTCGGAGTAATTTCTAAATGTATTTTCGTGAACGCGGAGGTATAGGTTTGGGAACTAGGAGGTTTGAACTGTTCAAAGAGCTGATTGTTTTTGAAAATGTTAATGTGAGATTATATGAATGTGTCGGTAGGTAGGTAGGCAGAGGTAGTTATTATGGAAAGGTAAGTTTTCAACATAAGCAATGAAAGTAGATGAGTAACCGACAGGATAATTCGTCGTCTTTTTTATGTAGACACCTATATTAAACTGGAATGTACATTATTATTTCATATTTTTGCTCTTAATTACGGCTTAGTGTACCTGTTAGAACCGCTCATAGAGGCTGTTCTAGTCTACACGCTAAAACTTTATTTGTGGATATAAACCAACTGAAAATTTGTCACTTTTAGAGCTTTAAATCGTTGTATATATTGCATAGACGTCTTATAGTAATGTATATTTGTACTAGTTTGTCCTAGTAAAAGATACAAATCTTGTTTCCATTGATAAAATTTTAAACGAGATTCAACCAAATCCTGTGTTATTGGTACCAATTAAAACCATCCCGACGAGACGATTATAGTGAGTACCAAAACATAGGTTGAAGCTTATAAAACGATTTTTCAGCGACAACAATTATGTCGAGCCCGCTTGCGGTGAGTGAGGCATAGCTGTCACAATGACAGTTCGGTGCATGTGTGTGCGTTCGTACGTGCGTCCGTCCGAACCATAACTTCTACAATTGTGGATGCAGTTCAAAATAATCTCTGTAGTTGGGCATCTCATTTTCGTGTAGTATTTTTATGTATGTTGAGGGAGTTGGTCGACATAATTTGTTTTGAAAGCACAGTAATAACAACGAATATTTTCCATACTCCAAAGGTAAACCTAGACTGACAGAAAAAAATGGATATTTTCTCTAACAAAGACTTTTGTTTTAACACTTCTCTTTGTCCTTTTCCTCAAGTGTTTTCTACCCGTTTGGAGAACGTTCCGTCATATTCATCTAATTTAAATTGTTGTCTGCAAACTTTTTCAGTTTGCACGATTCTAAAATTTGTCGTTTGGAATAGTGTTAACTCATACGCTACCTTGGCGAGATATTGGCTTAAAGTTTATATTACAAGGTATATTTTCAGAGGCTTATAATAAACAGGACAATTTCGTAGAACTAAAGCCTGGTAAGGTGCAGAGACAAAAGAGCACATTCTTCAGTATATGGATGCAATTAGTTCACTCATATCATAAATGAAATACAGGGTGTCCGGAGAGTAAGGTAACACTTTCGTACTTTTATATTTTGGCTTAAAATATATGATAACGAGATGAAAAATATATATACATGTAAATAAAACGTGTAAGTTTTTTTGTGTGGTAATTTAATTCAATTTTCATAACACTTTGCGCTTTTATACAGATTTCACTTCAAAGGTCCTTTTTCGGTCACTGGCGTCATTTTAGTAATTAATGGCGTTTTCAATTTGACGCCCTTTTATACTCTTTCCTTTCCGAACACACACAATGAAATTTTCGCTCACTTTGAAATGCATTCAAATATCAATCATACTGATGTCACTAGAAGGATTTTTTTTAAACGACATACCGGTATCTGTATTATTTAGGTTGGGATCGTAGACCTTTGACTTCAACAAACTGCAAAGGAGGAAGTCATGCAGGTTAAGGTTGAGGTTGGGACTGTGTGCAGGCCACGATATTCAACCTTCTCTTACCTCTGGCTGTGGTTTAAACATTACCCTATATCACCGAACGTATTATATAAAAAGTCTGCAACAGATTTAGATGTGTGTGGTGTAGCACTTTTCTACATGAACCAATTGCTTTACAATGAGGGCGACTTTATTCTGATTTCAACATGTGCGACTTCTTTCTGTTAGTTTAAAAGGTCAAAGGTTGACAGCCTCAACCAAGACAGCACAGCCAAGTTGTTAAAGACCACTTACAGTGAAATAAAGAAGAATGATATTGAAATGTGCGCTCAGGTAATTGACAATTTCATCAGGCATGTTCAGCAAGGAAAGAGCATAATCTGCCGTCTCACTGAAAACGTCATTAATTACTAAAATGACGCCAATGACAGAAAAAGGACTTTTGAATTGAAATCTGTATAAAAGCACAAAGTGTTATGAAAATTGAATTAAATTATGACACAAAAAAACTTACACGTTTTATTTACATGTGTATATATTTTTCATCTCGTTATCTTATATTTTAAGCCAAAATATAAATGTACGAAAATGTTACCTTACTTTCCGGACACCCTGTATAATGATACTCCGAGTTAACCATATCATACCTCCGAGAATTACCATACCCAAATATTCGATACCTCCCAGTTTCATCTGGTTTAAAACACGTGATTTTATATACTGGAGGCTTAAAATGTGTTAGACCCTAAAAAATACCTTATACTTTAACTCTTTACCACACGAGAAAATGTTAGACTAGTCCAAATTGAAAGCATTTGCAGAAGACAAATTAAATGTGACTGAAAAATTCAAACTAGTTTTGGGAAGGGTAGAAAACATTGTGGGAAAAGGAGAAAATGCTGTTTACCAGCATTTTCTCCCTTTCCCACAATGTTTTCAAAAGGCTTCTTTTTCAGGGGCGTCAAAAGTAGGGATTGAGTGGTAATGGGTTAAGACACCAATAGAAGTATTGCTACAAATCAGCCCTTAACCTACAACGAGACGGTTAGAGCTGAAATTGATTTTCAAAACAGTAAAATTTCAAGTTAAGGTAATTTTTTAATTGTAAAGTGGCCTGTAAGCTTACACCAATTACGGTTATAGATTATCTGGCTTCTAAACATAACATATACGATTATTTAATGTTCGAAAGGGTTTGTCTTTTAAAAATAAACCTAGATAAGGATCGACTCTAGTCTATGGCGACTATCTTTGTTTACCTCCGAGTTCCTGGACCCTCTGAGTCTCCTATTTCGGGTAACCCCGGGTGGATGAATGAGTGTTATGCGTCATTATCATTGATAATTATTTAGCTTAGCATCAATCCATCAACCCCGTCCGTACTCTACAAGTCCCCACATTTACAGTTAAGAGTCTGTTGTGATTCCAGCATTCCAATGATAAGAAAGAGAGCCATAAATTCTAAATATTAAATCTGAAAAATGGCTCGGCTGGGAATCAGGTCCTCAACCTCCAGTTTTCAACAGGACCGTGCTCTTAACAAACTTAATACTGTAACTTTCTTTTAATTATCAAAAGCAATTGTGCGTACACAATTCATAACAGTAGAAAAACAGACGGACGGATAGAAGAGGGACTGACTGACTTTCTGATGGACTGAATTAATGAATAAATAGATTTGAGTTTACCAGTAATATTACTTATAGAGGGTATCCGCCAAAGAAGGTACAAATTATCAGATTATTTCGAATTTACGAATTAATTATTTCGTTTAACAAAATACTATTTCGTTGAATCGAAATTATTATTTCGTAATTACGAAATATTATTTCGTGTTTACGAAATGACATTTCGTAAAAACGGAAAAGTATTTTGCAAATACGAAATATTATTTCGTAAAAAACGGAATAACTTGAGAAATTTGCATATTAAAAAAGGGTTGAGCATGTCACTCTAGTGGTTCCAAAGAATTCCGATACTGATTGTCAGTTTTTTTGTTATTTTTTAATCAATCTGTTGATGATACAAAGCAAATGAGCAAGTTTCATGAACAAGTTCCACGAAAATTCGTCACTTATTCGTTTATCATCGATACAGGAAGGGTTTACTTCATCGAAATAAGAAAACAGGATTAGAATGAGCAATCTTACTCCCCGATGGCAACATTGGAAGTGTAAACAGTACACCTGAGCACTGCGTAGTAGCGCTAGTGAGATGCAATTTTATCCTCAGACTTTCTCGAAGACCTAATCTAGATCGAATATACACTAAAGATAACGAAGGATATCTCGATCAATGGTGTCACTGAAATCGACAGGTTTCTCCATGCATTTCCGCACTCGTATATCATGGCAACCAATGCAGTAACTGACAGGTTCGGGTTTTCTAAGATCTTATATATCTGCGTTGTGATGGGTTATCCGTTGCATTTTCGAGTTATGAACGGTGCAAATTATCTACTCTTTTACTTTGCTGGGGCTTTAACTAAGGAGTATTTAATTTCGAACTTTAGGGAGCGTATGTAAATGTGACTACCCTCCTTTAACACATTTAATCAACAAAATACTGTCCAATTTAAAATCTAATAAACTAAACACGAGTCTAACGAAGTATTTATCTTTGTGTCGGCAGAAAAAATATATGAATTAAAAAAAAAGAGAAAGAATTTGTTACCAGCATTTTCTCCTTATCTGGCTGTGTTTTCTACAATTGGATATTAAAAAAAAAAAAAAACAGGTAGAGAAATTCCACAAATTTTTGCTCAGCCCTTGTCAAGCTGTCTTCTTCGAGGTTGTGGTAAGGATTTTCTTATATATTAACGCCTATATAAAAATGGTTTAGTCAAAGGGGAAGAAATAATATTATTTTTAATATTTTACAAACCATGATATATCCTCTTCTTGAGATACATGTATGTAACTTTTAATTATAAAATGAACACAAGCTTTCGGCGGTACAACCACCTTCTTCAAGTGTGATCCTGTTGTAGAATGCCTGCAGTAATGTTCAGTTGTTTACCTGTAAAATGTAAACAACTGAACATTACTGCAGGCATTCTATCACAGGATCACACTTGAGGAAGGCGGTTGTACCGCCGAAAGCTTGTGTTAATTTTATAATTATTAATATTATTATTATTATTAACAATGATAATAGTTATCAAAGTTTGGCAGCTAATTAATGCCTTTTACAAAACTTATGTAAACATTTTACTGTTCTGCGAATGGACTTACCTTTCCAACACAGATTTCCTCGATATACGCTTTGTACTGTCTGTTGCCTGTACAAGACACAGCTTCCCTATAGACTTGTTTGTATTTATATCTGATGGGGGGCAAGGGCAAGGAAATCATCCGCACAAACATGGCTTTATAATGGGATTGGTACAGGCAGGATTATCGCATATTACCTTTCTTATAGTATGTTTATTGATTACGAGAATGGCACCAGAAAACTGTGATCTCTGTCTTAATCGCACAAAGAAAATTGATGTAATGCTCCTACCTTATTATGTTCCAAATCTCTGTATATTTGCCTGTTCTAGTATCATTGAAAACTTGGGTTTTATGCTTCTGAAAAAAAACTATCGACTCAGGTCAGACTGCTGGAGCTGCTTTTGATCATTTTTCTGCATGTCTAAGAACTATTCTACCATAGGATTCCTATAGTTGTAAGACAAAATGGATTTTGTGGATCCATGCTCATGTGATGACTTGCCTGGTTTAAAACACGACGGAGATGTTTAACTATTTACCACACAAGAAAATTTTAGACTGGTCCAAATTGAGAGCATTTGCAGGCGATAAAATGAAGGTGACTAAAAATAGAAATTTGTTCTGGGAAGGGTAGAAAACACTGTGGGAAAAGGAGAAAATGCTGGTTACCAGCATTTTCTCCTTTTCCCATAGTGTTTCCATTAAAGGTTTCTTTCTCAGGGTCGTCAAAATTAGGGATTGTGTGGTAATGGGTTAAATATCCTGTTGCTGGAGCAGCATGACTTACGTGAAATGTCATGGGAAATTTAGATATATAAAAGACAGCATAATTAGTGAGTAGTGGGTCCAAATATAGCGAGGGAAAAAGAGAAATGCTGGTTACGAGCACTATCTTCTTTCTAAATAATGTTTTGAATGTGTCGAGGGATTAAAATATGGGTCTCTTGGAAAAGGGTGAAAATAGTCTGATTTCTGTATGGTGTCTTCACGCCTATTTCAACAGTTAGGGCTACTAGTTCGTGTGAGTCCATAATGCGTATTATGTTCTTAATAACCCTGAGATTTACGGAATTTGAAATTAACTCTACTCTTCTAATTAACTAAACCAACATAGTTTACCTGATCAGAACTTTTTTACTTTTAAGTTTTGAAAATTCTAGAGAATAAGACATAGAATGCTCTAAGCATGGTTGATAAAAATGGAGCCCGCTCTTGAAGGTAAAGGTTTCGAACTTAGGCTAGATTCCGGATTCAGTTCTATTGTATAATTCTTAAACTCGTCATCTTATTACCCGAAGCTTTAGAACTATCTCAGCAAATCATATACTTCTTGAAATTCATAAAACAGAACAACTATTGGAACTCTTGGTTGACGACAGGCCTACGAACTTTAATTTTGTGCAACACTGATGGTTAGATTTAAACCAATAGGTAGTGTGTACATAAGTGTAATCAGTTCTATATTAAGGGTCCAGATCAAAGCACTCATAGGGAGTGTGAACCCCTAAAGTTACCTTTGTGCCTAGTTCAGATTAAGATCAGACTGCACCTTTATCTACACTGTCCGCTTTGCTGACACATCCTAGACGATAAGGGATTTGGTATTACTATCATTTATCACATAAACTCCCTTATTTTCAGTGTAATATACCCATTACGAATTTTCTTATCTTATGTATACACGTTTGATATCACATTTGTATGACGTCATTTTTGACGTCATTTTGTGCTCATTTCATACAAGCGAACGGGTCTTATGGTAAATACCGCGGGAGCATTGATGAATGTTTTTGCATTATCTGGGCCCGTATTCACCAACCATTTTTAGAACGTTCTTTCTCTTATTATCCAGAATTTTCTATATTTGTAAGTAACACAAGTTCTGATTGGCTAAACAGAATGGTTTAGCCAATCAGAAGTTGTGTTACTTACAAATTTCTCTTATTATCCAGAATTTTCTACATTTGTAAGTAACACAAGTTCTGATTGGCTAAACCGAATGGTTTAGCCAATCAGAAGTTGTGTTCCTTACAAATTTACTAAACCTTGGAGAATAAGACTAAGAATATTCTCAAGAATGGTTGGTGAATACGGGCCCTGATCTTTCTTTTGTGAAATATCTTCATGTTACAAAAAGAATCTGACATTTGTTTACGTTTAAGACAATATTTTATTAAAGTTGTGTAGGGAAATGTTATTAACGGAGCCTTTTTCGCTTGATAGCATATCCCTAGACTCGTTTCATAAAATCTTACCTCAAAAGCCAACTCATATCAGGTCCTATATAGTCTATCTTAATTAGAAAATAGAATAATTCTTTGGTTTCATCTTGTGCTCTGAGGGTTACATTTCCACAGAGAGACTTCAAAAAACGCTCGGACTATTTTTATGTGCCTTGGCCAAATCTGTGTACCTGTCTCACCATGCACAGCTGTTGCCCATGTTCCCGACAATATAATCTGCTTAAGAACATGATTATATGCTAGAAAAAAACTAATATACTTATGGTAAATTGTTGTATTCCTCTTGTTAGCATTACAAAGGTTAAAGTGCATTTGAGTACCGAACGCTTTCAGCATCATAGACGAATCAAAAGCTTTCCAGACGGTATTGACCGAGATCAGACTATACAGAACGTGCAGTCTGATCTTGGATGAATACCGTCTGCCTGTCAAGCTGAGCCTTTATGGTGAAAACTTCTTCTGACTTTCTCTTGATTGTAGTTCAATTATCGGAAGAGGTCATGTTTAAGTATTTACAACTGAAAGAGTTGAAAAAAAAAAGCGATACCCTCAACACAGATGCTACCGAACGAAAAATGCGCAAGAAGGATAATTCGGAGACACAAATTAAAATCTCGGCCCACCCAAAGCTACATGTGTTTTCCAGACCTTTATGAAAATTTTCGGACCTGTATGAAAGCTATACCGACATGTTAAAGTCCTCTATCACCTCAGAATGTATTGTTTTGAGGACGTGGAAGTAGAAAAGAAGGCGATGATTTTTTAAAGGTGGTATGTGTAATTCTTGAGAAGAAAGCCAAGCTACATAAGAGTAGATGCCATGGTCTCTTTGATATAACTTAAACCATGGGCTGGTAAATATAACCAGCATATTCTCTCATTCTCATGATGTGTTTAAAGACTTTCCCAAACGACAAACTTTTGGACTAGACCAAATTGAAAGTATTTGCAGACGACAATTCAACTCTCGCTGAAAAGATGATTTCTGTCTATGGTAGGGTGGTTACCAGCATTTTCTCCTTTTCCCACAATGTTTTCAAAAGGCTACTATTCCAGACCAGTAAAAACCAGGGATTGTTTGGGAAAGGGTTAAAGATTGATTAACAGTTGATTTTATACCCGATCTGTTGTATAAATTCAAATCATTTCATTATCTTTTCTTTTAAACTTAAATATTGGTTTGGACCACTTGAGTACGATTTGCTAACATCCTTTGTACGATTTTGGTTCCCTTAGTTTAAAGCAATCACTAGTTCTGCCATTTGTTTGGTCAAGCTGGAGGTTCCTACAGCTAGTAAATAGGTGTCTTCAATTAAAATCTTCACCAATACCACTCCACACCGTTTGGATATTCACTATTTTTTACAACTTTTTCTTTCAATTGCGTTCTTTGTCAGTGATTAGTAAGGATATGTTAATATAATAACCTTAAGCCGGATCTAGGAGAAGAACTTTATAAGCTTAGCTTCCGTTCTTATCCTTTTCCTCAGTATATTTATCATATATTTGTATTTCCCCTTGTTTTGTAAAATTTGTATCTAATACCGTTGAATAAAATATGTTTAAACTAAAGGGTTAAAGACTTTTTTCTTAGAACTACTTGAAGACGGAATTGTTGGGTAAAGGTTGAAATACCACTGCAGCTTAACCCTTTAGAATACGAAAATATTTTTTGACTTATTCACATTAAAAGTATTAGTAAGCGACAGATTAAACTCTTAAGAATGTTCTCAGGCTTATGTTTTGAGTTTTCTGAATCTGATAGTGACAAGAATTCTGATTCGCTATAACATATTGTGGGTATAGAATAAAATACTGCATCCTCGGATACCCCGGGGTCTCCCTATTTGCTACGCTACATCGACCCCTGGGACAATTGACTAATAAAACTTTGGATCAGCCGCCGAAAATCGATACGAAACGTCATAGCGTACAGTCCACTCGCCCATCACAAAATGATGATGGAACCAATGAAAAGCCAGCATTCGGCCAGCGGTAAAGCGAGGGAAATTCAATTAATTGCCCCAGGGGTCGATGTAGCGTAGCAAATAGGGAGACCCCGGGGTATCCGAGGATGAAAATACTGGTAACAGGCACTCTCTCGTTTTCTAAACACGTTGTCAAAAGCTTGTTGCCTCATGGTCGTTAAAATACCGCAGTGTTCGGTAAAAGTTAGAGCAAAAGCTTTAGTCATTTTCTAATAAAGTAGGTGACAATGTATATCCAATTTGGCATTGCTTGCTTGATGTCGATCCAGGTTTACACCTGTCCTCATTTTGTAACCCCTAAGGAAAAACATGATCAAACATAACACATTAGCTTTAGTATACATCGTTTATTTCAGTTACAACCTACATAAACAGTTCAGTTTTTATAAACTTCAAGGCTGTTTAGGTGTAGCTTTCTATGTACATTGTCCACTAATCTGTAAAAAGAAGCAAACAAACAAGTAATAATTTCTTTATTACCAAGTATCTTTGTTCTCTTACAAGATTGTAATATTGAAATGGTTGTGATTGTCCTCAGGTAAAGCCAAACTGGCCCGCATCCAGCTACCAAACTAAATCAAATTCTTAGAACAGTTTCATATTAAAGCAACATCACGATTTCTGATTCGATAAACCTTTTGATTTTGCCAATCAGAAAATACGTTACTTTTCCTCAGAAAATGAATGAGTATAAGGCTAAGGGTGTCATTTAGACTAGTTGGTGATAACGGCCTCTGATTATGCTCCATGTTTTGTTACTATGATAAGGGCTTGTGATATCTTTGCATAAATGGAGAAATTATTCACCATGAAACATTTTACATCATATTCAATGCTTACCATACTCTCTATGCTGCCAACACTCGTATTAATAAGCAATTATAG
Organism: Tridacna crocea; assembly: GCA_943736015.1. Classification (NCBI taxonomy): domain Eukaryota; kingdom Metazoa; phylum Mollusca; class Bivalvia; order Cardiida; family Cardiidae; genus Tridacna; species Tridacna crocea. The sequence goes on from OX031068.1 coordinate 13,501,127, forward strand.
AGGGATCTGCCAGGATCTGCCTTGTCAAGTTTTCTCAAAAACTTACAAAATTATCTTTTTGTCTACAAACGCGAAAAAATAATTATTTCGCAATAAAGACTAGAAAAAATTCGACTGGCTAGGCACCGTTGTATGAAAAGAAGCGTTTTCCCCTTCTATTAATGTTTTCATCACCCATTTTCTCTATTATTAACTAGGATAATAGGTGAAAAAATGTTGCACAATACATACATTTATGATCAATACAAATCTTGAATTTCCCACTACAGCAGCCGGAGACCCAGATGTTTTTTCTGTCATAGCCCCACGTTTTGTTCTCAATACACGGATCATGAGTTAACTGTTTGATCAGCTCGACCTTCTTGATAGGTCCACCGTGACATCCACATTCCTTACGTTTGTTGCCGTAACTTGTACATGTCGTGATCACAACATCGGCACATTTTTCTGGTATAGCAAAATACAAATCATTCATACTATTGGAAAGTATGGTTAACTGCATCGTCAAAAAGTGTCGAACCACGTAAGCTTGTGCAGTCTGCACAGGCTGTCCTAGGTCAAAACCTTTTGCTACGGATGAAATTTTCTGCTTAGATACGAAGCTGGTTTAAGATGACATAGATTCATATCATGGAACGATTCCCTTGATATGGTGAATAACTAAGATGCATTTCGCCCTTTTCCATCAGAGGACCGCTCAAAGATATAAAAATGAAAGCACTATGGACGCCATTCGTTTACTGAATATGAACGAGGATATTTGCTCGTCCTGGGTTCGAATCATGGCAGAGGCGGTTTGTATTTCGGGCATGTATTTGTTAACTCTTTCCCAAACAAGCCCTTGTTTTTACGTGTCTGCAGTACAAGTCTTTTGAAAACACTGTAAGAAAAGGAGAAATTGCTCGTCACGAGCAATTTCTCCTTTTCCAACAGTGTTTTCTACCCATTTGGAGAACTTTCTGCCATTTTTATCAAATTTGAAATTGTCGTCTGCAAACTCTTTCAGTTTGAAAGAGTCTAAAATTTGTCGTTTGGGAAAGGGTTAAAAGGCCTCAACAAGGAAAAATGACATATTTATACAGGTAATGGCCTTTAAGATACTAGGATTAGTAGCGAGCAGCGCACAAGAGGCTTCGCGAAGCGACGCCTCGCGAAGCGATAGCTCTTGGGTAGAGATGGTGTCAAATTCTACTTGTATACCTTATGCATTCGACAGAGTGGTGGACGGAAAGTAGACACATTTAAATATGGCGGATGGAAGTAACCACAGGGACGGGTACCATGACAAATCAATCAATCCGTTTTCTATGTATCACTGCATTACGTGATTTGAAAAACTAATAAAGTCTACAAACGAGAACCTCGCTAGAACTGGTCAAATACGAAGGAACTCCGTCTTTTCCGTTAGCTGTTTGAGTTACGCATAATTCCGAATACAGAAATAAACATTGCGGGAATTAATAAAGCAGCTGAACCATTTCGGGTGAGCCAATAGATATATGCTTTCAATTTTTTTTTTTGCACTCTTGGTTTTTTTTTTTTAACTTGACGTTTTCCCTAATTTTTAAAGTCTTGTTCGATTAAAAAACAAAACAAAACAACTCGGCCAATACTTTACCTGTCCCAATGTCAACAATGTCCGAGCAAAGTGTTATTTTATGTAGATCTCGGTAGATATTGACGGATTGACGAGCGTGTCTTTCATTCTGAACAGAATGTGACAAAACACTTTTTTTTCTCATCCTGATCTAGAGATTACAACTGCTTAAAAAGTAGACCAACCTTTTTTTCCAGTTAAAAAACTAGATCTAATCACAGTGCTCAGTGATTTTTTTTATTTTCTTTTGACAGAGGAAAGTTGGTTTGTTTTATTCTATTTGTTTTGTTCTGAATTGGATCTAGATGCCACAATGATCATTGTAATAAAATCTAAATCTGATCAAACTTTGTCAGCATTCATTTAGATGTTTCGTAACAGAATAGTATTAGGTTTCACTTTGCACAGAATATGATTTTTTTTGCAATCTGTTGTTATACACACACTCGTAATATTCTCTAAAAGTGGCTCTACATTTTTGGAACTCCTCAGATTTTATTTGAGATTTCTACCTTTAAGGTAACTGTCTTTCCAACAGACCACAACTTCTTTTTTTCCAATGTATTCAGACTGTAGCAGTTATAAATGTGTCAAACTAGATTTATATTAGAAGTCTGAAAATTTACATCACCTTGAAACAATAGTGGCTAGGATGAGAAAAAGATACCACCAAGATTGTTTGCACCAGGGCTAAAACTAATTACATGTACCAATCAAATGATTGCTGCTACAGATTTCCTTCATTGACTGAACCATTCCTAATCATCCTACTTATGGTATATGTCGGGCAAATTGAAATGTACTAGCCTCTTTGGCCTAATCCTTTTAGGAACTAGGACTTTTTTCACTTGTGACAAGCAGACTGCTTACTTTATATAATTATTTTCCTTGGTTTTACAAGCAGTTATGTTTGTTTACCTTTCCTTACCAATAGAAACCGCCATACAAGTAAAACATTACCTTGGCTTAAGATCAAACCCAGGACCTTAAGATTACTGATTCAACGCTACAAGTTACCCAAGACAACTCAAAATTCTTTTGAGGCTGATCCTACATTTCCTTGAATATCTATTTAGATATTGAAAAGTTTTCTGAAAAAAAATCATGTTAAACTTTGGTATCAAGGAAATTTTACATTGATCAGATCATAATTCTAGACAAGATTTCTCATTTGTGCAAATGGTACTCAAGATGAAATATTCGTGATACTTCTACCTATTTCTCGACATGAATAAAAACTTAAGTCGCCATTTGAATGAACTCGGTAGTTTTCGACTTCACAAATTCTGAAATGAAACCTGCCAGGCCAGGAAGTTTGGTCATTTGTCATGTGTCTGACTTATGGCCTTGTGGTTATGGGTTCGACACCCGTTTTAGGGAAATTATATTTCCATCAACTTTTAGCCTCTCAAATCTGATGCACTTGAGAAATGTAGTCAACAGCTTGAAAGAATGTTGTGTCGGTAGGGGTTGAGGGAGAGGAGATTTTTTTAAGGCAATACCTCATGATAATCTAACCTTCAGTCTGAAGGGCTGCTCAAATGATATTGTTTGTATTGGACAAAAAATCACAAAAATAACATCAGAGCCAGTTCCCGAATCGGGGGTACCCTCCAATATATTTGTAGGCATTTGACAAGAAGATTTACTTCTATGAAGAAGCAAAAACTTGGTGCTCTGCTCGCCTTTAAGCTTTTCCTATATTCATATTACTACTCTATATCTCGCCCAATAGACCATGTGCCAATTACCGATACCGACGCATCACCAAGAGGTACTTCCCTTGCGGATACTCTCCACCGGACAAACTATGCCAATCTTGAATACTGATTTCTTCAGTGTCCTGTGTTATTTTCACACTTTGTTCACAAGGCTCATGAAAACGCTATTTTTTAGTGGTTATTGAATTTAGAAAAAAAATAGTACTGTAAATATTGTTAGATGGGAAATACGTACATGTAGAGAAGTGGATAATAAGACATTTCAGAGATTTTGGACAACAGAAATAGAAGAAGCGCTGGATGCATTGTTTTCGGTTGACACAAGTCGTTCATTAGCTCAACAGGCTGAAAGCCAGCAGAACTTATGTCATGCTTTGGTTTCCGTCGTCTGTCTGTCTGCCTGTGTTGAATAATTGTATTCGGTTTGTAAAACGATACTTCATTGGCTTTCAGAAATATGATGCAAAGGGGGGTAATAACCAGCATTCAATATCGGGCGCATCGCAGGAATCTCGAAATCGGGTTTAGTCAGCCAAGGTAAGATCCACGCAGTGATCGTAACCTTGGCTCGCGAAGATGAAGTTTTATATGATTCATTAAACGTAATTGTTAAACGGACACCATTTGGTATCCAAATTAGCAGCGCTCTGGCAAAAGTACAAGAGGACTAAAGATAAACAAACCATTAATTGATTACCAACCGTTTCCCAGACGACTTTTCTACTCTAACTTCAATCCAATCGTGTGGAATCGTTGAGTTTAGTGGGCGTTCCTTATTTTTACAAAACTTCATTGTCTAAAGAACATTTCGACAGTCGTAATCAATATGGAAAATTTAGACCGGGTCTACATGATAATTAGTCAAATTTAAAAAAAGCGAATCCTTTTTGGAAACTATCTAGCGTTAAGTTTCGATAACCCGTTACCACACAGCAAAATTCTAGACCTATCCAAATTGAAAGCATTTGCAGATGGCAATTTCAAAGTGGCTCAAATGGTGCAATTTTGCTTTGATAGGCTAGAAAGCGTTGTTGGAAGAGGAGAAAATGCTGGTTACCAGTATTTTTCCTTTTCCCACAATGTTTTCAAAAGGCTTCTTCCTCAGGGGCGTTTAAAGTTGTCATTGTGTGGTATAAGGTTAAGATTATCTCGCTCTGCCGACAAACATGTATTGATATAGTGATGGAATCTGAGATTACGTATGATCTGGCTTGTCTAAACCAAGGACAAATACTGAAAAAAAACACCCAAATTGTGTATCACCTAAGTCAACCCGACTCCTTCATGGATATACAACTTACCTTGAAAAAACTATCGTGGCTTTCGTGAAATGTACAGGACTGCATATCTGTTATCTTTGCGCGTTTATATACAAGGAATGAAGTGGAAGATACAACAAGATTTGTGCCAAGCAAAATCAATAACTTTTCTATTTGCACATCCAATTATTTGATAATTGGTACCTATATTTTAGCGCCCTTCCTACAATATCACTTACAGGAAAAAATAACTGAGGTGTGACTGAGATATAGAGGATATTTGTATTTTTCGGTGAAAGATCGAAATTTATTTCATCGAGTGGACACCATCGGTAATATTTTCACGAGTGGCGCAGCCACTCGTGAAAAATATTACCGATGGTGTTCACGAGATGCGCCACTCGTGAAAATATTACCGATGGTGTCCACGAAATGAAATAAATTTCGATCTTTCCTCGAAAAAAAAACAAATATTCTATTTATTTCATGCCTTTTACCCTTTCTGGGTGGAGCTTTACCAAAATTTAGTACAGTTCTTTTCCCTTATTCTCCGTGGCGTACCCCTCCGCATAGCAACGTTACGTCAAGCGCGAGAAATGTAAGGTATATGACGTCATATTTCCCATCTGGTTGCGCAATTTACCTAGGCAACAAGAACGCGAAAATCGGTATTTTCACTGGTGGTAGCAGTGTAAGATCGAAAAATATTTTCACTGCTATTTCTCGATATCCCACCGGAAAGCATGAAATAAAAAAGGGGATTTAGTGGATCCTTGTGATTCACTATACCATGCAAGTCATCACGTAATTATGGGTCTACAAAATCTGTTCTGTCTGATCAATGTCTAAACCATGAAGTAAACTGTCCTTTAACATACAGATATTAACCAAATGAAAAATGTTTCAACTAAGGTCAGTCTACGGGGACTTCGCATAATTGGCTTGCAACACGGGAAACGCGGCATTCGGGCATTTGCGTAAAGTGTCGTTTCAGACCAGACTGCGCAGTCCTCGCAGGCTAATCCGAGACGGCACTGTCCGACTACATTAGATTTTGTGCTACAGTAGACTTGCGCAAAACAGAAAATTACATAAAAACGGAAAGTGTCGTCTCGGATTAGCCTGCGCGTACTGTGCAGGCTGATCCGAGACGACACTTTACGCAAATGTCCGAATGCCCTTTTTCGTGTGTTGCACGCCATACTGATCTGCGTTGATATTTTGGCATATGCAATACTACCCCGTTTTTGACAGAGCATGTTTCAATTAATTCAGCCATGTCTGTTTACCTTTCACACAGAGCTCGAACTTTGCAGAGCAACCATCGTCAACCCAGACATAATCCTCTGTGAAGAACCACGTTTTACCCTCTAGACACTTTTTAGTGTCCCCTGACACAAATTTCACCGACTTTATCTTTCCAACATCACAGCTACAAGTGTTTCGTTTGCTGTATTTGCTCGCACATGACTGGAAAACCTTCTTTCCATCACAAGGTATGTCTGTAAAAAAACAATGCCCGTTTAACCCATAGGCTGCTATGCGCGATTCACTGACATTTTAAATAGTAGACCAAGATCAGACTGCACAAGAACGTGCAGTCTGGTCCAAGATCTACACTGTCCAATAAACATTTTTCCTAAAGAAAATAAGTTTGAAATAACACCATTCAGGTCTGTACTACTGACTTAAAAGTTTCATTAAACTTATCCAGAAGCTAAAGTTAGTGTATGTTTTTAACTCTACACGGAATTTTATGGTACAGAAACTTTCCTTGTGCTTGTATTGTACTCGACCAGAGTGGGAACATTTCAATATGGAGTGCAACACGCGAAAAGGGGCTTTCGGACATTTGCGTAAAGTGTCGTCCCGGATTAGCCTGCGCAGTCCGCGCAGGCTAATCCGAGACGGCACTTTACGACTACATTAGATTTTGTGCTACAGTAGTCTTGCGTAAAACAGAAAATCACATAAAATTGGAAAATGTCGTTTCGGATTAGCCTCTGCGGACTGCGCAGGCGGATCCGAGACGACACTTTACGCAAATGTCCGAATGACCCTTTTCGCGTGTTGCACTCCATATCGTGCAATACCACAGATCCAGAGAGATCATTATCTATCTATCTAATAAAAATCTTTTTTTTTTTCTTTCTCAGTTACAATTTGTTGTGGCACCGCATTAGCCGAGGCACTATATGTTTTTTCGGTTTCGAAAAGTACCTATGGAGGCTATTATATTGTTTACTCCACTTCTAGTCATTTCGTAACTAGGTCATTTCGTACCTAAGCCATTTTGTACCCTTTACATTTAATCTTGGTCATTTTGTACTCACTTTGGTAATTTTGTAACCACGTTGGTCTTTTCATACCCTGTTTTTAATATCGATTCGGTAATTTAAAACATAATTTCAACTTTTAATACTATTTCCTTGAGTTGGTGATCGAATGACTACTAATTTTATACATAGCTCGACAACTACTTTTGCACACAGCTCCAATTGAAACTATGTTGAAATTGGCCGAAGAATGGATATAATTGTAAGTTATCATTTTTGGTTCTTTCTTTTCTAAGTTTTCAGTTGCATTCTACAGATTATCTAGGACTTCTCTGTTAATTTCTCACCGAGCTCTCCATGAATTTACTTTGATCAATTTTGAAATGCTGTGATGTGCCTCATTTTACAAACAACTAATTTGGTGTTATGCATCAATTTTTTCTTGGTTTTTTTTTTTGTTAATAGATTTGACAAGACACGGTTGTAACAAAGCAATCTCGAGCATCAGCAAAAGTACGAAAGTTAGGGTCTTGCATACTTATACTTATTTGCCGGTTTAGTTTCTTCACATCTATCAAAATGCTGAACAACTGTTTCTGTAAAGCGACATGATGATCGATTTCGCTTTGTTTATTGAACTAAGATTTTTTTTAGAAACCAGAAGTTGTCCGTGGAACAGCTTCTGTCCTATTGGTTTGCATAAGATATTTTGGAGTTTTTTTTTAATATAAAAATAGGAGCTTTTGAATGTGTAAATTTCCACCTAGAAATGTTTATCTGTTTTTACCGCAGTAGGAAGTCAGCCGACATATGAAAATCAAAACTTATCACTAAACGTGATCATAACCCCCTCCCTGCAATCAGCTTATTGTCACAAAACAGCTCTTTATAACAGAATACAGAATGGTTTAGTACACAACAAAGAGTTATACAAAAAATAGTAGGGATAGACTTATAGTTCTTGTACTCTGCACTTAACGTCAATGTAGTCTAACTGTATATGAAGTCTGTAGTCACCAGCTTTAATGCTTTGGAAGTTGTGCAACAGACAAAAATTTAAAAATATATATAATTTACAAAGTGAAATAACTCTGAAAATAGTGGGAATACAGTTATGATTCTTCTAAAATGCACTTTTCTTTATCTAATTGTACTGAAGTTTAAAGTAACTAGCTTTTGTGCTTTGCAAGTAATGCCCTAGATAAAATCTGAAGTTAAAATTAACTAGTGACTGCAAACTAAACTAAATTTAATAAGCACATATTTATTTTATAGGGTAACGTCCTGTGAGGTTTGTTAGAAATCTGCTCAGCAGTTATTTAGAACTGGAGTGGACAAAAAAGATATAAAAGGGCCGTAAGTAATTGGAAAAATCATTCAACCATATACAAGTTGTAATAAAATTATGCACATTTTGACTTCAGATTGAAAATGGCTATGAAGTTTGACTGAAATTTGTCTAGTAGTTATTGAGATATAGAGCGAACAAAAAAATCATGAAAGGGCCATAACTCACTGGAAAAGAATTTAACGACAGCAGAATTATTATATGCACATTTTTGCTCCATACTAAAACTTCTCGTGCAGTTTAATTGAAATCCATCAAGTAGATAGTGAGATATGCTGTGGACAAAAATAATCAAGGAAGGGCCATAACTGCTTTGAAAACCATTCAACCATGACCAATTATAATATGCACATCTTAGCCTCATACTAAAACTTCCCATGAAGTTTGACTACAATCCATCCAATAGACACTGAGAAATGGAGAGGAGAAAAAATTATGAAATGACCATAACTGCTTTGGAAATCAGTCATCTGTAACAAAATCATAATATGCACATCTCCACTTCGTAATAAAACATCCCGTGAAGTTTGATTGAAATATGTCCAATAGTTACTGAGAAATAGAAAGGACAAAAGATGAAAGGGCCATAACTCCTATGAAAATCATTCAACCGTAACAAAATTATAATATGCATATTTTGATTTCATAATAAAACTTTCCATGAAGTTTGACTCAAATCTGTCCAGTAGTTATTGAGAAATAGAGCGGACAATAAAAGCTACAGTTGTTAAACATTTAAGTATGGTGGCATGGTTCTGCCACGAGGTACCAGATAGCTATCAGCATGATTTTACAAAACTATTGTGATAAATAATAATTTCCTGAAAATTTCATCGAGGTAGTGATCAGCTTTGTTTACCTTTTGTAATGGATTTATCCCTTATTGCCTGACTATTTCGGTTTAGCCAGAGCTAACGGATACCTGCGTTTTGCCAAAAATCGCGCACTTTTGTGTATGTTATCGTAAGACTACATTAGCATGTTTGCCCGTCAGTACTTCCACTATCTATATATAGAATTTTTTTCTGGGTCGGAAAGGTAATCAAGACTTATAAAAGATCTACATGAATGCACAAGGTACAAGGCCATGTGAATAATCCAGTAAGAGTAAATTCCTTCGTACAGGTTATCGCCTTTCATAATGGCATCAAATCTGACATAAATGATAGTTATAGCAGTTAACCCTTTCCCAAACGGCAAATTTTGGACCAGACCAAATTGAAAGCATTTTGCAGATGACAAATTAACAGCTGCTAAAAAGATGATTTTTCTACATGATAGGGTAGAAAACATTGTGGGAAAAGGAGAAAATGCTGGTTACCAGCATTTTCTCCTTTTCCCACGATGTTTTCAAAAGGCTTCTATTCCTGACCCGTAAAAACCAGGCATTGTCTGGGAAAGAGTTAAAGAACTAATGCCGATTAAAGCGGAACTCTAACATTTAATGTTTCTTAATGCTTCTTGTTAACCAATCTCAATTCACTCAATACTGTTTACCGTGCAAATTTCATATGTTAAGATTTTTTTTTCAAAATGAAATAAGCCAAACATAGCGTTGTTGGTAAATTTCTGCATACGCCGAATATCTTTTTATAAAGAAAAACTTAGCTCTAACCGTTCACTAAATGACAAGATTTTAGACTTGTCTAATCTGAAAGCAACGGCAGACTTAAAAAGTGGAATTTGATTTTTGAAAGTAAGAAGCGTTGTGGAAAAAGGAGAAAATGGTGGTTTCTAAGGGTCAATAAAACTCAGGACAGTTTGCTAATAGGATAGTTGTTTAGAATTTTAATGCCATACCTTTCGCGCAAAATAAAAATTGAGCCCCACATCCTTTGTCAACCCAGACAGAGCTGGATGTATATCCCCAGGTTTTTTTCGGGTAACACTTTCTGTTCGACACTTCCTTCAGTATCCTCGCACTCTTGATGATTCCATTGTTGTAGTCACAGTCTCTGTGTTTGTAGTTCTTGCTGATACATTCTTTGTACACCTTTTTGCCATAACACGGTTCTTCTGTTAAGAAAAATTCAAACAGTATATGAACGCACATTCTTTAACTTGTTCATTCATGTGTTTTATATGACTGAACACTTCGTGACAGATATGAAGAGTCCAATTGTTTTCACCAGCTTCAAATTTTCTGCAAGGACCGTTCTACCTTATGATTTGGTCGGCTGTAAAACATACTCGATTTTGTCGACCATAACCATGCGATGTCTTGCTAAATATAATGTATCAAGGATAAACATTATAAGTTGTTTGGTCAGGTGGCAGGGGACTTTGAACCTTGTTCACGGCTGTGGTGAATCATGTCCCGAGCCTAAGGCGAGTTGGCGACATGATTCGACATAGCCGTGAACAAGTTTCCAAATCACCTGCTACCTGACCTTAAAACGAATTTATTATACTGCAATGTTTTACGCTTTCAAAGCGCGTTAACCGAAATTTTCCAGTTTTCTAACCCCACGAATCGAGTATGCTGACGAAATAGAAATTCCCTTCTGAGTGCCCCAGTTCAATGAAAACTGACGTAACTGGAAAATGACGTCTCTAAAACGTACAGTTTGGAACGTGCAGTCTCGTGATCAATCGACGCCGCCATTTAAGTTGAGTTACAAGTGTAGTGATGTTTACGGGGCAATCAAAAGGAAAATTGGTTTCACGTGGTTTTTGCCATGGTACATATATATATAAATGTGTGGCATGTTAACCAATCAGATCACGAGAAATTTCTTTGCTCAGGCTGACCAAGCCCGAATCATTTTGCAATCTTCTGCAACTATACTAAATACTGTTGCAGGTTTGAGACAGAATGGATTCAAGTTTTGCGACAAGATGCTCTTTACCATTTTACAATGTTTTACAAAGAGCAATGTTCATATAGGTTTTGCTGAAAGTTTTGTATTGCGGAAATTATATCTATGGTGGCAAGAACCGACATTTCATCAAACTGTATTTAACTTATCATATCACAGACCTCCAGATAGATGGAATGATTTTGCTTTCAAAATTGAAAATGTTAATAAAATTATTATTCTCATTTTAACCCTATGCTGTGGGTACTCCGTAGATTTGTCTCATCGAGACATTTTATTGACTTCCAACAACATAGGGTTTGGAGGAAAAATAATGGATTTACAATTACGCCACACCATGTTATCTGGAGCTCTGAATTATCATTCATTTTGAACTTGACTCATAGAATGCTGAGTAATGAGCTGAAAGTACGAGTATGTGTGGTCAACAAATATGGCTCGAATAAATTAGTTTGCCTTTAATGGTTAATCTTATACAGAGTTATATGTAACAATCTTGTGGTGTTTGATATAATTATCTCAGATGATTTGGTATGTTGTTACTCAAGGTTACTCTTGGAACAACATTAAAATCTTGTCATCAGGCCATGTTTGATTGGATGATCTATACTCAAAGCCTATCTAAATTTCTGCATGTGCTCTAGCTAGGCCAGGACCGATAGTTCACTAAATAACATACAAACTATGAAGTCAGAGGGTTTCTGTTACGGGTTTCAACTTATGAGAGTCAATAGGAAGAGGATTCAGTTCAAATTTACTGCTGCAAATTGTGTCAACATCGTTTTTATTGACAAAAAACAACAACAGCCAGTACAAGTATCTCTAGGAAAGCAAAGACAGATACAACGAACTTGCAAAACACTCCAGAAGCAACACGTTTTAGCCAATTTTACTGACACGTGAATGATCAGAATTGTGCTTTAATATTTTTCATTCTACTGGGCCGAATATAGGCCATCCTCAGATACCCCGGGGTCTCCCTATTTGCTACATCGACCCCTGGGACAATTAACTGAACTTCCCTCGCGTTACCGCTGGCCGAATGCTGGCTTTTCATTGGTTCCGTCATCATTTTGTGATGGGCGAGTGGACTGTACGCTGTGACGTTTCGTATCGATTTTCGGCGGCTGATTCAAAGTTTTATTAGTTAATTGTCCCAGGGGTCGATGTAGCCTAGCAAATAGGGAGACCCCGGGGTATCCGAGGATGAATATAAGCTAACTTCTATTAATTTCAAGGAATATGTTACCACGTTAAAATCTAGGAAAACCACATGAAATCAGCTGTGGCTTCCATATCCAACATCCTTGAAACTTGTTCTAAATGTTATACTCGTACTTGAGGCAGTCAAAACTTGTTGACTCTGTATTACAGTATGGGTTCGTTGATTAAATAAAATTATTTCAACCCTTTCCCAAACAATCCCTGGTTTTTACGTGTCAGGAATAAAAGGCTTTTGAAAACATTGTGGGAAAAGTAGAAAATGCTGGTAACCAGCATTTTCTCCTTTTTCCACAATGTTTTCTACCCTATCATATAGAAAAGTCATCTTTTTAACAACTGTTAATTTGTCATCTGCAAAATGCTTTGAATTTGGTCTGGTCCAAAATTTGCCGTTTTGGAAAGGGTTAATGAATGTTCGATGAGACGACGATTTATCAGGTGAGTAATACACAACTAAATCAGTTTTTAATGTAATCCTTAAATTTATGTACAGCGAACCTAGGTACTACTTATAGAACTGTGTTTCATCCTCATCTGTTGCAATTAGATTGTACAGCATACTGACTTCTACTAAATCTCTGAGAGTATGACATCAAGAGACAACATTCCGTATATTTACAGATCAGACCAATTAATAAATGAATAAAATAGGACTGATACTATCTAGAATCCATGGAAAGGAACAGTATAAGCTTATGCTTTCGTTCCAATCCATTTTGTAGCATATTCTAAGTATACTTTGTAATTGTCTTATTATATTTTGTATGTAAAATGTTGCAAATAAAATATGTTTAAACTAAAGATCAGACCACATTCGTATGAAAGTTCATCTCTATCTCCACTATTTGTGGGTATTGTACAGTCTCGTAGGCTATGACACATTGCAGAAAAATTGTCAACCGTGTATTGGACGTGTATAAATTTTAGAGCCGTTTCAGCTTGCTTTCCGATATTTCAAAAAAACAATTAAGAGTTTCTATGATGGCCTGTTTCAAAGGCAAATTGTAACATAACTATACATCTGGTGATAGACCATTTTGTCGGATACTTAAGAAATAATCTTCTTTCTATCGTGGTATATCGTTCAATAAACCACAGTTGTGAGTTATGAGGCACAATAAATAATCCACGAGGGCGATAGCCCGAGTGGGTTATTGATTGCGCCTCATAACTCACAACGTGGTTTATTGAACGATATACTACGATAGAAAGAAGATCATTTCGATTCTAACATGGCACATTCTTAATGAAAGGAAAAGAAAGTCAAACTAAGAGTAAAGATGAAGATTATGTTCCATTGAATAACCCACTCATTGAATGACGTCACTCTACATGGATTGGCGCAGATTTTACCACGTTTCCCTTGCATTGTGTTTATAGAGCCAAAGTCGCCTGTCATGTTAGAATTAGATATAACGTAAAGGCGACTACTTACCAATCATGAAAGAGAACACAACCAAGCATACTTACCAATCATGAAAGAGAACACAACCAAGCATCTGTTTGTTTGCCTTTCACTCATTCTATATATCAGTCTGCAATACGTGATTTGTTCACAGCGAATGACATGAATCATGAAATAAATACACGATTGTTGTTTCAGGACGCATTTTGGCCGATTCGGTCAACAAACCTGACTTTCTGTCGCGTTAGAACCTCGCCCTCCATTTTCTTTTCTGTTACCTGAGCGTCACGATATCACGTAATGTATGCGTCACGATTTTGTGTGAAAAGTCCGTTTTATTGCGGTAGTAATCCATGTGATAGTATTGTTAGTGACTCGGCCATTTTTGATATGTTTTGAAATTCACTCTTCTGTAAGCGAATGCTACTTTGACCGATAGTACAGCGACGGATTTTCTGCTTCACAATACAATTCATACTTGTATGAATTTTACTTTTGTGCATTTTAACAACGGAAATGTTTACTTACGGCGAACATTTGGCCTTAAAAAGGGTCACGGATAAATTGTCAGCAGGATAAAAACAAAACCAAACAAACCAAAAGGGTATCAGGACATACCTCGAACACAAATCTTAAACCTTGCATCACAGCCATCATCGACCCATATGTAGTTTTCAGTGAAGTACCAAGTTTTACCCTCCAAACATTTGTCGTGAGAGTTCTCTTTCAACAGTTTTACACTGAGTATTTTGCCAACATTACAGCTACAAGTGTTGCGTTTGGACCCCTTTGAGCCACAGGATTGTTCCACCTCCTTGTCCTTACATTTTTTATCTGTTTTCAATTAAAGAAAAAAAAAACATGTTCATGTAAAACGAAAAATATAGTTAAGAACATGCTCTGTATACTTGTACCATGGTCTGTAACTTTCATGCATATTCGTAATAAATAATAACAAACAAGGCAACAATTGATCATGGACCCATAAATCTGTATTGTCTTACAACCGACTGAATCGTGTGGTAGAATGGCCCTTAGACGAACAAAATAAGAAAGTGGTTAAATTTTTCAACTCAGATCAGCTTACGCGGACTCCACAGGTTCATCTTTGTCGACACTTTTTGTAGATGCATGAAACAAATTTCGTACGTCTCATTTTTTTGCACGAACTCTCACAAAGACAAATACATAAAATTAAAATCATGTCAGAAAGGTTTCTGTTTTACAGGTTTGACCAAACGAGTGTACGGTGTACACGTATGTACGATGACTCAACGAGTGTACGGTGTACATTTATTTACGATGACCAAACGACTGTACGGTGTACACGTATGTACGATGACCAAACGAGTGGACGGTGTACACGTATGTACGATGACCAAACGAGTGTACGGTGTACATGTACTTACGATGACCAAACGACTGTACGGTGTACACGTATGTACGATGACCAAACGAGTGGACGGTGTACACGTATGTACGATGACCAAACGAGTGGACGGTGTACATTTATTTACGATGACCAAACGAGTGTACGGTGTACACGTATGTACGATGACCAAACGAGTGGACGGTGTACACGTATGTACGATGACCAAACGAGTAGACGGTGTACACGTATGTACGATGACCAAACGAGTGGACGGTGAACATTTATTTACGATGACCAAACGAGTGTACGGTGTACATGTACTTACGATGACCAAACGACTGTACGGTGTACAAGTATGTACGATGACCAAAAGAGAGAAGATAAGATTATTGATATCAACTGTGAAGAAGATTGCTTTAGAAAACATTTGGGAAAAAAGAGAAAATACTGAAACCCAAAAATTCTCCTTTTTCGACGATGATGTTCTCTACCATATCAAAGACAGACACCATCATTTTAAGTAACTGAAAAGGTCTTCTGTAAATTCACCGAATTCTATTGAGTCTTAAATTTTGTGGTTTGGTTTTAAGTTATGTCTCTACTAAGCGATCTCGAGAAAAAGAAGCTTTTTAAAACATTGTGGGAAAACTTTAAAAGAAGCAGGTAGATCTAACCAACATTTCCTCCTTTTCAAACACTGTTTTTTACCATTTCTGAGACAAATTCCGTCATTTGAGTCATTTTTGATTTGTCGTCTTAAAACCCTATAATTTTGGATAAGTATAATATTTTTTTGTTTAACTCTTTACCACACAATCCGTTTAACACCTCTGGGAAAGAAGCCTTTTGAAAACATTTGGGGCAAAAAGATAAAATGCTGCTAACAAGTATTTTCTGCTTTCCCACAATGTCTTCTACCCTTCTCAACACAAATTTCAATTTTTGAGCCACGTTTATTTTGTCGTCTTCAAATGCTTTCAATTTAGATCAGTCTAAAATGTGGTTTGGTGGAGAGTTAATATGAGACGTACTCCGTGAAAGGGGGCTTGACGTATCTGCAAAATGCAACAATCCAGGTCATCCTGCGCAACCTGCATCTGTTGGTATCATACACCATGGAGAAGCATTATGCCCCCTTTTTCCGGACCATAGCTCATACACCATATAATATACTGTACTTTTAACAGACAACGCAAGATATCTACCTTTAGCACATAGTAAGAACTTGGCATCACAACCTCTGTCAGTCCAGATGTAAGTTTCAGTGTATCCCCAAGTCACATTCTCCTTGCACTTGTTGTGAGAATTTTCTTTAATTAAGTCGACACATTTAATAAATCCGTTGTTGTAGCCACATTCGGTATGTTTGTAATTTTTGCTGGCACATTCTTGGTACACCTTCTTCCCGTCACACGGCTTCTTTACTGCACAAAGAGTAAAGTCAAACCATTTTGGTGAGGTGATGAATGAAAACCTTGTTTGGAATGCGTTTCGCGCTGTTTTCAATTGTTTTACCCATTACCACTCAATCCCTACTTTTGACGCCCCCAGAGAAAAAAACTCTTTTGAAAACACTGTGGGAAAAGGAGAAAATGCTGGTAACCAGCATTTTCTCCTTTTCCCACAATGTTTTCTACCCTTCCTAGAACAAATTTCTAATTTTCAGTCACCTTTATTTTGTCATCTTCAAATGCTATGAATTTGGACCAGTCTAAAATTTTCTTGTGTGGTAATGGGTTAAGTCGTATGATTCTTTGAATAGTTTATTGTTTGAAAAAAAAAAATAAATTGGAGACACTTGCACATTAAATAACTTTACTTCGGCACATTACTTACGACTCCATAGGTTGCTCGGTATAAGCAAAGAAAACATACCGAAATTTCTGTAAACCAGGAAATCATTTCGGGCTTTTTATGTAAGCGAGATTGGCGACAAGGTATGTGACGCGAACATAATCTGTCGCGAATCAGCCAGAATTCATGAAATCTCGAACATTAGTCGCTGTTCAAGTTATCTTAACTTACAGTTTTGGGGATAGTGTTTATATACGCCATTACCCATTTAACCAGGGAAACAACTGTTTTCTATTCTATGGTGGAATTGAACAATTTAGGTTTATACTTTATATTTACATACATGCATTCATAAAATATTAATATTACAACAAAATGTTCAAGTGAAACATCTTGTCAATATGCAAACTGTTTGTTATTTAATTAAATGATTCTATCAAACCACTAAAGTTTCGTTCATTTTGAATTACTTATCTAACATTCCCGAACAATACCAGCGACATCTGATTACGTCAGTTTCATATTTTCAAAGACCTAGATCATACATTTATGCGTGAATGGGCTTATTTGTCGATAGTTTTAAGTCAATAACAAGTTTTTCAACAGAGCCCATTGTTTCCCAACAATGTCTGAATACCACAAAGTAAACTGGCGTTTCACCTCATCCTTACTTTGTGCGTTATCGAACAGATCAAGGGGTTGCAGCTCAAATTTACATGGAAATCGATCAGGTAGATGTCACCTGTAATGCCGAGTCATAAAGAAAGGTCAGTGTACAGTATTTATGATTTAGTTCTAAGCGAGAAATGTTTCGCTAATTTCGCAACCCCCTCCTGATCGTTATATTAAACCGACGCCGATAAGCCTGTGAGGAAAGAAATGGTTTACAGTAATTTGAGTCATTTTTTTTTTTAATATTGTCGTTTAATATCGATTCATACTCTCATAAAATGCAACACTCTTTTTTCCATAATATCACAGAAGCCATTGTTAAGGAAGAAAAACGTTATTTATGCAAACAATTACTTTACTTCGCACGCCATCTTTCTTTAAACATAATGGATGATATCACAATTGGTGTGCTAGTTTCAGAGCAATGTGAGTACATATTTTGCGAGCAATGAGAATTTTTCGTTTGTAAAGAGATATGAGTGTATAGTTGCCGAGTGGTATTGATTTATAGTTTATGAATAATGTGAATTTATAAGTTAGCCACCAGTATCAAAAGCTTGTGAGCGATATAAACAACAAATAAGTAGAACAAAGTTGCAGCTTCATTTTATTTGTCGTCTGCAAATACTCTCAAATTTAAAGTAAATGAAAAAATTAATCTAAGTCTGTGCCACACAATTTTGAGTTTTAGCAACCCTTTGGGATAAGTCTTTTGAAAATATTGCGGGAAAAGGACAAATGCCGGTGACCAACAATTTCTCCTTTCCCCACAATATTGTCTACTGAACGGTTCTGATTTTGCAGTAACTTATTCCGAATTAACAAAAAAATTGTTTTTTGGAAACCCAAGAACAACTTACCTTCTACGCAGACTTTGAACTTGGCAGCACAACAATCAGAGACCCAGATATAGTTGTCGAACCAGCCCCAAGTTTTAAATTTTTTACATACGTAATTCGACTTCTCATAAATTAACTCGGCGCTCTTTATTGGTCCTAGGTTGCAGTTGCACTTTGTTCGTTTGCTGCCCTTGCTTTCACAGAATATTGTTTCCGTCCGCCCGTCACATTTATAATCTACAAAATGAAAATGACTTAAATTCCGTCGGTTGTTTAAAAATACACTCAGCAGAACTTCTATCCGATCACTTTTGTT
Organism: Tridacna crocea; assembly: GCA_943736015.1. NCBI lineage: Eukaryota > Metazoa > Mollusca > Bivalvia > Cardiida > Cardiidae > Tridacna > Tridacna crocea. The sequence goes on from OX031068.1 coordinate 13,519,769, forward strand.
TCTCCTTTGAAATTGTCCAAGTAACAGAGAAGAGCATAAAAACAACTTATATGTTATAGACAATAGACATGGTATTGTAATAAAAATATTTTCGATTTCGCAGGTAAAAATATCTCTTTTTCAGGAAAAGGAAAACACATGGTTTACGCATGCGCCGTGCCTATCAGAAAGACGGGGTTAAAATGAGAAGCATACATTACTGATTTTTCTTCAGTAATAAGAAAAAACATGAAAATTATTTTCTGCACAAAAATATAACCCGAGAGAAGGAGCGTGAAGTTCTCAAAAAAGCGATTTTTCAATTTTCAATGTTAAGTGAATGAATTTTTGAAAATTACATTTCAATAGAACCAGGCGAAAAAATCTTTTCAAACTTGGGCTGGAGTATACGTTTACCATGGTCAATCATTCTCAAACATCACCAAATTATATGAACTGTCTCTTTCCTGGAAAGCGGATACCAAATCAGGTCTACGGAGAATTTCGGCTTAAAAGTGATCGTTTAGAAGTTTTGTTCAGTGTATATTCGCCATGCTTTGTGAAAAGATAGTTTAGTATACAGGTACTCGTACTTGTAAAAGTAATGTCGAACGACGTCAGATAAACCAGTTTACTATCAACATACGTATTTCCTGCATTTACTATCATTTTAATTAAGTTTCATCATAGCTTTTTCTCTATCCAAAGGGTAAAAAACGTTAAACCTTTCCCAAACAAGCCCTTGTTTTTACGTGTCTGCAGGACAAGTCTTTTGAAAACACTGTGGGAAAAGGAGAAATTGCTCGTAACGAGCAATTTCTCCTTTTCCCACGGTGTTTTCTACCCATTTAGAGAACTTTCTGCCATTTTTATCAAATTTGAAACTGTCGTCTGCAAACTCGTTCAGTTTGGAAAAGTCTAAAATTTGTCGTTTGGGAAAGGGTTAATGATCTTTAACGAGAAGCCTGTCGAAATAATTTTTTTGGACAGGAGGAATTGTTAGTAAAGAGATATTTCTCCTTTCCACACACTCTGATTTCTATCTTTTTTTAAAAAAAACAACAACATTATTGAAGGCACAGTAAATTTGTGTCTACAAAGGATTTGCTATGGATAAATCAACAATTTCGTTTTAAACCTAAGTATTTAAGTTGACAAAGTGACATACTGCCGCTGTGTCACCATAGAAACGAGTTCTGCGTGGCTTTGTGGTAAAAAGTGTAGGACTCGTGATGTGCAGTCACCGGGTTCGAAACCCTTTCGATCCACTGGGTTTTGTACTATAATTGAGCAATGCTCTGCGAAAAGGGAACTTAATGCATTTTCGAACAGTATCGACCAAGTCAGCCTGCTCTTTCTGGGCCATTATTGTTCGCTATTGCTCAATTTTTTGTATGATTAAGGAGTAGTCTACCTAATAACTACGTAGCTTATTATAAAACAGATAAATTGGATATAATTTGGCTTACAACATGCGAAAAGGGGCATTCGGACATTTGCGTAAAGTGTCGTCTCGGATTAGCCTGCGCATTCCGCGCAGGCTAATCCGAGACGGCACTTTACGACGTCACTAGATTTTGTGCTACAGTTGACTTCTGCAAAACAGAAAATTACATAAAAAAGGAAAGTGTTGTTTCGGATCAACCTGCGCGGACTGCTCAGGCCGATCCTAGACGACACTTTACGCAAATGTCCGAATGCACCTTTTCGCGTGCTGCAGGCCATATATTCTTAATTATGTAATGACTTGCTGGGTGCCATGGATCACGGAATTTATGGAGATGCATAAACTCATGTATATAGAGCATGGCATATATACTCTAATATTACCACAGTCTTAAAACTCGTCTCAAGTCTATTGACAATGCTCAAAACGTAGAACATGATTACCTGTGCCTTCTGCCATGGCAACTAGAACAGCCAAAAAGGCCAAACAAAGACACACTGGTACTTTCATACTGCAATAGACATACATACAATACAATAGATATACTCAGTTACCAAGTCAAAGTTAAGATGGATAGATAATTTATTCAAACACCTACGTGAGTATATGTAAACATAATGAACATACAAAACCTATACTGAAAATAAATGAAATATCTATCAAAAAAAAAGATGAAAACCGATATTGTTTTAGAACTAGTTCGTATAAAAAGTAGTAGTTGTGGATGAACTGAATGAATCAATTAGTTACGTGCGTAAATTCTTTCTGTTTATACCTACATTGCTTACAACGTATGGTTAGATAAATGACTTCTATAATTCGAATGATCAAGCATGACGAAGATGTATTAAGCCCTCATTTGTCAGAGCACGGCTCGTGAGATATTCAGTACATGTATAAGGTTGGGCGGAGATTTAAACTGATACAAATGAAACTTGCAAATCTATTAAGTGGTGCAGATGATGCACTAGATGATGAACTTGTGCAATTGATTAAGCCAATCAAAATTGTATGACTGTAAACACAATTTTACTGTAAACTGTAGTAAGTGCCTGAAAATAAGACAAAAAATCCTCAGAATGGTAGATAAGTACAAGCTTTAACTCCAGTAGCCACTTATCGAACCTACAGATCGCGTTCAGCAAACTGGAGCACTACCATGATTTCAAGAATTTTCTAAGGGAAGGTCATCTCGATCCCAACTCCTAAATCCACAATGATATAGGACTAGCTTTACCCCGCGTGTTTCTCCTATATAACCAATTTACTCCAGTACATTTGGCTCTTAAACAAAGTATCCGAGAAGCAAGGACTACTTTAATGACACTTTTCGTGAAATGACGATGGCGCCAAGTAGAGTCAGGTTCTGGCCCAGCTTCCATACATTTGGGTGTGTGTGTTTTTTTAGTTAGATTTCAAAGTTGAATTGGTCATTCGTACTGTTGACAGGCTCCCGATTAAGTTAGTCAGAAAATTTCGTACTGTTGACAGGCTCCTGATTAGTCAGAAAATTACACAATAGTGCTGTTAACGTCATGTACTTGGTAACATTATTTTATCGATGGCTGTGTTCCTCACCATGCATGTAATCTAAAGCGAACTGACAAGCATTTTCACAGATATTTTCAATGATCTATTTATAAAGTACTCGGCCAATTTTTACAGTACATCCCATAGGTCTGTCCTAATCTATATTTAGAATAATAAAAAATTGTGCACGCTTTCAGATGTGTGCATGGGATGCAGCCGATCAGTAGTGATCTGCTTCTTAAAACTTTAGAAAATTCTTGAAAATCAGGATTAGAGTGCACGTAACTCTTCGCCACCAAGATACCAGGTTTTAGCGACCACAAGGAAATAGCCTTTTGAAAACCTTGTGGAAAAAGAAGCACATTCTGGTAATCAGCATTTTCTCCATTTCCAACTAGGTTTTTCTTCACTTTTACAAACGATTAATTTCATGTTTGTCACATTTAATTTGTGGTATGCCAATGCTTTCAATTCTGACACCTCTCAAACCTTGGTGTTTAGTGAAGAGTTGAAAATGACTGGTGGGTACGATCTCTGTTAGTCTGGGTCCGTATTCACCAACTATTCTTAAGACAATTCTTTGTCTTGTTCTCCAAGGTTTTCGAACTGTGAAAGTCACAGAACTTCTAATTGGATGAACCAAATGGTTTAGCCAATCAAAAGTTCTGTTACTTTCACATTGACAAAATTCTGAAGAATAAGACTGAGAATGTTCAAAAGAATGGTTGGTGAATACAGACCCTGAACTCTGAATAACTGAAAATAAAACATACATTTAGAGAAAAAAACATGAAGCAAAGAAAAATGTATGCCCCAAAATATACTTACTTTAGTCGGGAACGTTCGCAGGTAGTTGGTGAAACAACTGCAGATGCTCTAGCATTCTTTGGCCTTATATAGGTTCCAGGAGACCACGAACATGTAAAAAAATGTTCGACATTAAAAAAATCGTCATGTTATACTGGAATTACATGTGTTAAAACCAGGCTTATCTTACAATACACAATAGATTACTCGTGTAAGTACAAGGTTAGGGTCTGACTGTGGATTAATATCGGTGATGCGTAAAACAAGTGCAGACTACAAGGATGTACGAGGATGTTTTTGGTTGTTTGGTAGAAGGTTAACTCTTTCAACGATATTTCAGTTGCATTATACACTTTTATTTCATGCTTACCGGTAGGGTATCGAGAAATAACAGTGAAAATATTTTTCGGTATTACACGGGTACGACCAGTAAAAATACTGATTTTCATGTCCTTGTTGCCTAGGTAAATTGCATGTGCCTTACAACCAGATGGAAATATGATGTCATATACCTTACATTTCTCGCACTTGACGTAATTTTAAAATGCGTTGCTATGCGGTAGGGGTACGCCACAGAGAATAACGGAAATGAACTGTACTGGATTTTGATAAAGCTCCTCCTAGAAAGGGTTACAAGCATGAAATAAATAGAGTTTTTTTTCTAGGTGAAAGATCGAAATCTATTTCATCTCGTGAACACCATCGGTAATATTTCATCGTCTATGCCTTCTCTCACCTAGAGTCGGTACTCACCGATCATCAGCCTTCTTCTGAAGAATGCTCTATATTTGAAAGTAACACAACTTCTGATCGGCCGAACCAAGTGGTTCAGCCAATCAAAAGTTGTGTTACTTTCTCTTAATCTAGGATTCGACAAACACTGATCTCTAGAATGGTTAGTGATGATAGACCATGTTCATACCAAGTCTATAGAGCTTTAAGATTTCTTTAATTTCCCAATGGGATTCTTTTTTATTTAATATTATATTTCAGGTGTCTATTTTTAGAAATATAATAAATGGGTAAAGAAATGTCGTTATTCAAGGTGGCGAAATTATTTTTCCGTCACAGTGAATATTTTCCTTCTGCCGAAAATCTGGAACTTTTTTTTGTTCTATTTCAAATCGCTAGTTTTAAAAGTAGCATTCGTTGACAAAATAATCAGAAGAAATATAATACATATATAATTTATTTCATCAAAAGGGAAAGGTTCGTGAAAATAACTCGTGCCTTACGGCACTCGTTATTTTCGCATACCTTTCCCTTTTTCGGCAAATATTCCCCATACTAACCACAAGCTGATGAAATAAACTCTATTTTATCAACCATGATCTTTGTTCTTTTTGTTGTGTTGTTATTGTTGTTGTTACTATTGAATCTTCCACACGACAGTCTCGTATAAACTTATCTGCGAATGATTTTTCATCCAAATTTCTACTTGATATTAATGTATTGTATTTGATAGAACGTGTTTCTACAATCCTGTTGTTATATTGTCTATATACAGGTGTACATGTATGTTTGTGTATGTAACTGATACACGTCATTGTCTTATCATACTGCCAAAACTAAATTACCTTATCTTATATCCACTTGTTTGATGCAAAAGTCAATGGATAAATAATGATCTCTTATTGGACACATCGCGTTTCAAAAGCCATGTCAGATTAAGCTCAAGAGGAGAGGGCGTGTGGTTGAAATCATAAAGTTTGTCCATAAATGGGTAAAGATATTTGGAAGAACAACGGGAGGGGGTGCGGGGTGACTGAAAAACATATTGAAACATTAATGAATAATGTGTCATTCTCGATCTTAAAAAAAATGAGGAAGATCGTACCGATTTCATAATGATTTGATAAAATATATACTTATATGTGTTATATGTGTTATAACTAAAGCCTGTTTCACATCAGCCTTGCGATTTTTTTCGTCGTACGATTTCCGCCGCAAACACAATCGCTACCTATTCGTATCCGTCGCACATACTGCAAATTTGCAAAGCGATCTCCGTACGTTGTTCGCACGGTTGACTCGCGAACTGTACAGTGTCCGCAGGTTGAACTTAAGAAAAAAAATCAAAGCGACGTGTTCGCACGGCTGTCATGCGGTTATCTTAAGGCTGCCGCACAAATTCTCAAGGCACCCGCAAGACTGCCGTAAGAATTTTCAAAGTTTTTTACGACCACCGCACGGCAAGCACGAATTTGCAAGACAGCTGTATGGTGTTCGTGCGATCGCCTTAAGAAAGAGGAATTATCTCCTCTTGTCCCGATTTGGATATATATATATAGACACAATGGTATGCAGCAGTATCCTCATTCTACAGAAGGCCTTCACAGAGTTTACTTCGGCTATCCAGGCACATAGGTTGCGTATTGCAGCCATGAACAGGATACTCGCAGATGAAGAACGGGACGACGCTATTTTATGCTAAAGGCATATTTGGCACTCTTGTACCAGCACATGCTTTCTTCATCTGAACCCTGGGTTGTTGGTACCTCGATTTTATCGGGTTCAATGGGAGGTTCAGCAGCCGTAGCCTTCCCCTTTCCCTTTTGAGATCTTTGTTTCTGAGGCATGGCTTTCTCATCCTGAAATCTCGACAGCGACTGATGACGAACAAAACATAAAACTTTTTACAAGAGGAGGGATGACGCTAAGTTTTCGCACGGCATTTGCGGGGCAGCCGTGCGAATCAATACGTTGTTCGTACGTTCCGCAGTAGTCTTCAGACAGACTTTCACCAAACGCAAGGCATTCGCAAGACAGTCGCAAGATATCCATGCGATCATCGTGCAGTCTTCGCAAGACAAACGCAAGTATAAAATCGTATGATTGATGTGCAATGTAGTCAAGGTAACCGTACGGCTGCCGTGTGGGAATCGTACAGTAGCGGTGCGAAGTAAAAAAAATCGCAAAGAAAATGAGCATTTTGAAAAACCAGCTTCCGACTTCTACGGCGCTGCGATTCGTACAGCAGTCTTGCGGAGTCCGCGCGAAGTCCTGCGCTTTGTCAAAAAATGTTCCCGTACGGCTGTCGTAAGGCTGATGTAAAACAGGCTGAATATTCGTCACACATACTGCAACTTTGCAAAGCGATCTCCGTACGTTGTTCGTACGGTTGACTCACAAACTGTACGGCGTCCGCAGGTTGAACGTACGAAAAAAAACAAAGCGACGTGTTCGCACTGCTGCATGCGGTTATCTTAAGACTACCACACAAATTCTCAAGACACCCGCAAGACTGCCGTAAGAATTTTTAAAGTTTCTTAGGACCACTGCACGGCAAGCACGAATTTGCAAGACAGCTGTACGACGTTCGTGCGATCGCCTTAATGGAGGAGGAATTATCTCCTCTTGTCCAGATTTGGATATTTATAGACACAATGGTACATGTATGCAGCAGCATCTTTATTCTGCAGAGTTAACTTGGCTGTCCAGGCATATAGGTTGCGTATTGCAGCCATGAACACGATACTCACGGATGAAGAACGGGACGACGCTATTTTATGCTCAAGTCACACTTGTACAAGCATGTGCCTTCTTCATTTAAATCATGGGTTGTTGGTACCTCGGTTTTCTCGGGTTCAATGGGAATTCAGCAACCGTAGCCTTCCCTTTCCCGTATGAGATCTTTGTTTCTGAGGCATGGCCTTCTTTTCCTGAAATCTCGACAACAACTGATGATGAACAAGACAAACTTTTTAAAGAGGAGGGATGAGCCGTGCGAATACTTTGTTCGTACTGTACCTTCCGCAGTAGTCTTTAGAAAGACTTTCACCAAGCGAAAGGCATTCGCAAGACAGCTGCAAGATATTCGTGCGATCATCGTGCAGCGTTCGCAGGACAAACTCAATTATAAAACAGCACGATTGATGTACGTTTATGGAACTAAATCAGTTCATTCAATTCACTCTTCTCTATTTTGTTGTTGTATGCTTTACCACGTGATGCGAACCAAAGTTTGGATCGGTTCACTAAAAAACATCTATGGAGGGCGTTGTTCAAAGAAATTAAAGTGTAAAGAAGTGCGTCGGCAAGCCTCCGGCATTAAATCATTTTAATAAAGCTAAAATAAACAGCGGGATAATGGGCATCAAAAGTGTGGAGTTTCTGCGTTTGCAACAATACACGACCACAGCTACTATAGTTGTATGAGAATTGTTTTCATAAACAGGTAAACTCTGAACTTGAAAAAGCTTTCTCACTCCCTAGGGTTTTTTTAGCAAACCTGAGCACAAAGTGCTAAATGTGAGCTTTTGTGATCGCCGTCGTGCGTTGTGCGTTGTGCGTCGTCCACAACTACTTTAAACATCCTCTCCTCCTAAACCACAGGACCAATCTCGATTAAACTTAAGAGGAATATTTCTTGGGAAAAGCTCTACCATAGTTGTTCAAGAGATTGCATTCCAACCACAACTTGTTGCCATTGCAACAAAAAGTGAAAATGCAAAATCTTCGAAAATCTTTTTTCTCCAAAAGTAGGTGTAAAGCTTTGTTAGTTGGTTTATATCATCTCATGGTGGACTTCTTCCAAGTTTCTTCATATGGTGCCCCTAGGATCAAAACTGTCCCCGCTTTGGAGTCAAAAGTTCGAACATAGGAACAAAGAAGGAACAAAAAAGGAAAACTTCAAAATTCTTAAACCGGAAGGCATAGAGTTTTGATATTTGCTATGTATCATCTTATAGTAGACTTCTACCAAATTTGATCATATGATACCCCTAGGGTCAAAACTGGCTCCGCCAAGGGGGTCACAAATTCAATGAAGGAACGAAGAAGGAAAACTTAAAAAATTCTTCGTCTCTAAAACTAAAAGGCTTAGAGCTATGATATTTGGTATGTAGTGAACCTGTTGAATATGTAAGTCTTGCTGAGTACAACGTGTTCAGTCAGTTCGATATTCGATCACCTGTGTCATAAACTAGGTAACTGGGTCAAATTAAAGAAATACCTTGCGGACATTCTAGAGGCCACATTTATTGCTCAAATGACCTGAAATTTGGTCAGAATGTTTTCTTGATCAAGCCGCAGATGAGGTTGGATTCGGGCCGATAGTATTATAAACTACGTCACCAGGTCAAATCAAAGAAAGGCCACATTTTTTTTTGCCTCAATTGACTCGAAAAGTTGTCAGAATGTTTGTCTTGAAAGAGTCTCATATGAATCTGAATTTGGGTAAACTGGGCTCATAATGTAGATCACTAGAACAAGTTTAAAAAATGTGGGCACTCAAGAGGCTGCATTTATTGTTTAATTGATTTGAAAATTGATTAAAATATTTCTCCTGGTGAAATCTAAAATGAGTTTCAAGTTTGGTCACCCGATGTCATAATCAAGGTAGCAATGTCAAATCAATGTCAAATTAAGGAAAGACATTTAGGGCACTCTGGAGGACACATTTCTTGCTCGGTAGATTTGAAAATTGGTCAGAGTGTTTGTCTTGATGAAATATCGTATGGCTTTGAAATTGGGCATCTGCGGTCATAAACCAAGTCATTTGGTTAAATAAAGAAATTTGGTTATACCTTGTGGGCACTCTAGAGGCCACATTTATTCCTCAAATAACAATAATAAATGTTTGTCTTGATATCTTTTTTTATAAATTCTAAATTTGGTGATAAAGTAGGTCACTAAGTCAACGTATGGAAATTCCTTGTGAAAATTCCCTGTGGCCTTATTTTAAGTTCAATTGAGCTGACAATTGGTCAGAAATTGAATTATGCACGTGGAGTAAAATTTCGCCTATTGACTCAGATGAGCGATTCAGAGCCATCGTGGCCATTTTTTAAATGCATTTTAACATTTCATTAAATGCCAACTTGTCAAACGAAATTGTCATAAGTTCTAGACTATACCCCTAGGGGATGGTAAAGGAAATATAATTAACTACATGTATACAAAATTTCAGTAAAATAGCTTGAGTAGATATTGCACTATTCAGGGAATATTAGTTAACTTCAAACTACCTACAGTGGTATATATACATGTGTTTATTGAGACGACCTCTCGATATGTCTGCTCACCGTCACCGTATTTGGCCTCATTTTTTGGTCGCAAATTTATTAGCAAGCTTTTCATCTGTACTTGTCTGTTGAAATGAAGATCTGAAACTTAATCGTCATGTTTAACTCTTCATTCGCCAAATGTATTCACTCAACATTATTTCCCATGTCTTAGATACAGTCCATTGATACACGGACATATTTTTATCTCAAGGGCTCTCACCAAGCGTATGTTTAAGTTCCAGTATCAGAATTTAACAACAAACAGGCAAGACAGTGTTTGTCCATCAAGCCAAACATACAATTACCGCCAGTAAAATGTATGACGAAAGAACTGCGTTTGTTCTGATGTGCCATACTTCTAGCCATACACCGTTGTTGTTGATATGCTTACATTTATTGTTATGCTTCATAAACGCTAAGGGACAGGGAGACACACCCTGCCTCCTTCCCTCCCTCTCTCTCTCTCTCTCTGTCATATTACTTGTACTCTCTCTCTCTCTCTCTCTTTCTGTCATATTACTTGTACTCTGCCTCTTTCTCTTCTATCCCCCTAATAAAGTTATATGGTGAAGAAAGGGAGGGGGCATTTAGAGCTTAAAAGAGAAACCATTACATGGGTAGAAAATTGCCAACTTTCAAATAATGCTTTGCTCCAGTGACATATCCAACATTGGCAGCTTTTTACAGATACTTAGCAGATGTATACATGTAGATACATGTAGATCGACTTCTTTCTTTATCAAATAGTCCCTATGTTATGACGGTCGTTTAAGTTAGATGCTTTTTGAAAAACGTGGAAAAGAATAAAATGCCAATCATCACTTTTGTTTTTCTCCTTTTTGCAAAAATGTTATTTCTCTCTACTGTGGATAATCTGGGCCCGTATTCATCGACCATTCTTGAGAATATTCTTGGTCTTATTCTCCAAGGTTTTCTATATTTGTAAGTAACATAACTTCTGATTGGCTAAACCGAATGGTTTAGCCAATCATAAGTTGTGTTACTTACAAATATAGAAAATTCTAGAGAATAAAACGAAGAACGTTCTTAAGAATGGTTGGTGAATACGGGCCCTTGACCACTTGTAAAGTCGTTAGCAACGATTACGCGCGAATATGGGCAAGTCTAAGATGTTGTTGAAGTGATGTAGAGCTTGGTACACACTCGTCTGGAAAGAAAAAAAAAAAAGAGAACAGAAAAAAAATATAAGTCAAGAAAAAGAAACACTACAATAAGATGTATTGTTTGATATTTAGAGGGGTGTCAGCCTGCATTGACAAGGCCTGCTGAGGCACCATATGGAAGACCACAGCGTGTAATAGGCTATACATATTAAATATTATTGTGGTAAAAATCCTCTCGAGCACACGTCCGTCCCGAAATAAAAATTCGCACTAGATTAAAGATTTTGCTTCCCACAGAACTCGATTTTTTCAAAGATGTACAATTTTTTTTATCAATTTTAAATGAGGGTTGTTTTGGTAATTCTTTAGAATTAAGACGCAGACGATGTAGACTGGAGGTCAGACTCCATATTGTGTTCAGTCTGTTCTTTATTTATACAGTTTGCATTTTTTTCCCCTTAAATTGACAAAAGGGTAGCAGAATATACACTGCTGTAAAGTGTCCTTGCAACAGCACATTTTATAATTCGTTACTTCACGAAAAAGTTTTAAGGTGGCCTTCAGGTTTTGGGACGAAAATTTTACAAAAAAAAATACAAGATCAAAGTACTGACAGTACTGAAAAAACAGCGAGGAGGTAATTAATTATTTAGTGACAGGATTCAAGCGATAATATATTCAGGAAAGAGTGTCTAAAACAATTCATCATATATACAGGTATTCTGTAAAGGGAAATAAATGATGTTGATCACCAATATAGTTGTTTGCATTGATTTCTTATATATTTTAGTTCTAATTTTTTCAATCTAAATACTTTATATTTTTCATGTTCTGCATGTAAGGTTTATTACATTTTTAACAATATTAGATTTTATTTTTAATACATACTATGAATTTGCCAAAAATGTTGCATACCCTAGATGGTATTACTTGAACAAATTAACCTGAAATTGACCTTTATGCAAAGAATAATTAAAGAATGAATATTAATATCATGGTGTGTAACTGGACAGTATGGAAAGTTGTTGCTCATTTTCATACCACGCTTTCAAATGTCTCCTTTTTTTAAGTAAAAAAACAGAGGCCCTTGAGGGCCTGAAATCAGTTGGCAGGTCGTGATTTCACTTTTTTCGCAAGCATACATTATGAATTCACGATGCGAAAAGGAAAAAAGACAAAAAAATGGGGGTAGCCCGGGGGTGTTCTTGTAACTGGGCTTGAATCCAGTAGTACAGTATAAGTAGGCATGGCAAATTATAGTAACAGAAATTGAAGTACAATTCTGAAACAAGAGGGCCATGATGGACCTGTATCGCTCCACTGGCTAATTCGTAAAAACACTACAAGCCAAACATTACATTATTTGGCCAACTGGTTTCAAACTTGAGGGCATACAATTCTTTTCCATAAAAACCAACAAAAAAGTTGTGACCCCTGGGCAAATCCAGTTTTGACCACAAAGCTATAATTACTTGAATCCTGGTGGAGGTCTACAAGATAAAGCCCCATACCAAATAATACAGGTCTAGAATGTGTGGTTATAAACAAGAATATTTTCAAAGTTTTCTCAATAAAAGGCCCTGTAAAACATAAAATCCATGAGACAGGGCTAAATTTAGTGTTCCCAGTCTTTATTATGGTTAGTAGCAAGATGACTTAGAAAGTCATTACAAAAGCCCATGTAAAACTTGTGACCCCTGGTGTGGGGACAAACTTGACCCTAAGGCTATAATTTGGGCCCTCCTGGTAGAGGCCCACTAGATAAAGCTAGATGCAAAATTTGGTAGCCCTAGGCCTTATAGCTAGGTACAAGTAGATTTTTAAAAAATTCCCAATATGAGCCCATGTTAAACTTGTGACCCCCAGGACAGGGCCAAATTTGACCCAAGGGCTACAATTTGGGCACCTTTGGTAGACAACCACTTGATAAAGCTAGATGCAAAATTGAGTAGCCTTAGGCCTTATGGCTTGGTACGAAAAGATTTTTAAAGTTTTCACTATATAAGCCCATATAAAACTTGTGACCCCCGGGGCCGGGCCAAATTTGACCTCTGGGCTATCATTTGGGCACTCTGGGTAGAGGTCTACTAGATAAAGCTACATGCCAAATTTGGTAGCCCTAGGCCCTATGGCTAGGTACCAGAAGGATTTTAAAGTTTTCCCTATATAAGCCCATATAAAACTTGTGACCCCCGGGGTGGGGCCAATTTTGACCCCAGGGCTAATATTTGAAGGAACTTGGTAGAGGTCCACTAGATAAAGCTACATGCCAAATTTGGTAGCCCTAGGCCTTATGGTTTCAGAGAAGAAGATTTTTAAAAATTTTCAATATTTTTCAGTTTTGTTGCCATGGCAACCAGAGTTTTTCAAGGAATAAAATTCTTTCAAGGAATTCTGAAGAGGACCATGGCAGGATCATTTCTGTGAAGTTTCATCAAAATTGGATGGGTAGTTTCAGAGAAGAAAATGTTTGAAATAAAAGTTAACGCACGCACGGACGCACGCACGCACAGACGGACGGACGGACGGACGCACGACGGACACCAGGCCATGACATAAGCCCTTTGGCCACTGGAGCTAAAAACAGTAGTTTGGAATCCAGCAAAATATTAAAGGATTTTAATGCACACTGCATTTAAAAATCCTACCAAATTCAAAGAAATGAGACTAATAATGTGGCCTTTGTTGAGTAACTATACGACGTCATCATATGACTGCTTTTCCGCAACTGATTAGTACATTTTCTTCACTTTTCAAGAGTCCATTCCCTTGTTAAACCAAATGATTTTTGCAACTTTCAAAACAAGAATTGGATTAAAATGCAGATTTCATTGCCTAAACAAGCTATAGAAATGTTTACCTTTAAATAGTTACTTTTCCAACATTCATTATTGGAGTTTTTTCAAGATCAATAAAGCTCTTGATTATAGAAAGCAACTGCGCAAGTTTCACGAAAATTTGACCACAAATGCAGATTTTATCTAGTACACATAAAATGGAAATTTTCATCTTCAAATGGCTACCTTTCCCATGCTTATTGTCAGATTTTTTTTTTTCTTTGAAAAGCAGATAAGTACTAAGCAGAAAAGGTCTACAATAAAGATTATATACCAAGGATTGAGGTTCAAGGCCAAAATGATACCAAAACAAAAGTTCCAAATTGTCGCAAGATACGTCTGCCTCACCGCAAATACCTAGGATGTATAATAATCGCAAAGGGCCACAGAGGTGTTTACCAAGTCTCAAGTCAATTTGACTTAAGGTGACAAAGTTCTGTTCTGGACGAGAAAGAAATACTGTTAAAATGCAGATCAAAGTAGAATTACTTAAAATCTGCGCAAGGTAGAGTTTTTGTTCTTGTGCAAAAGTGAATATCAAACGGTGAATAACTCAAAATTTGTGCTAGGCAGAGTTATAGTTCTTGTGCACTACACTTCGTAATTTTACCAAATTTAAAGATGTTCAGACAAAAGATGACGAAGTTATATTCCAGACTAGCAGAAAATACTGTAAAAAGGACTGTCAGAGTGAAATAACTCACACAGTACAAGATAGAGTTATGGTTCCTTCGCAATGCACTCAGTATTTTTGCCACAAACACAAATGCCAAGTTTCAATCGGAATGAACACGACAAAGTTACGCTCGGGAAAGACAAATATTATAAAAAAGTTTCTATTCAAAGGCAAATAATTTCAGGTGATCTGATCAGATAAGACCCTTTAAACTTTTATTAATCTGCCTTTGCTTATAATTTGGTCGAATCCAAGTTATTATCAGAAGAGCCATGGTAAAGAATTGAAGCAAGTCTTCCTAAGGGTAGAATAAAGGCTTTGTCCCTTTACGTCCAGCAAACCTTGTTAGAAAACATTGTTGCAAATGGAGAAGTTGCTCGTAATCAACAATATTTCAGCAGCTATGATTTTTTTTTTTTTAAGTGTAGATGAATTAGTTAAGCAAATTTCTGTCGTTCATCAGCAGTTTTCGAAATTTATATTTCAAGGTGTGATAAGTTGATTAAGGTGCAAATGCTGAAACAGTAATTGAATTAAATGGTAAAGCAGATGGGGACTTTCCAGGTTCAAATATACTGATAATTTAACTCTTTACCATTGAAACAACAAAGTTTCAAACGTTTCCAATTTCGGAAGCATTTGCAGATAACATACAAAATGCTTTTACGATGTTGGAATTAGTAATGGAAAAAGTAGAAAACTTTGTCAAATGAAGAAAATGGTTCTCGTAAAGTTTTCAAAAGCTTTCGTCCACAGGGGATATTGGTAAAGCGTGAAATCAGTCAAATGATCCTCAAATGCTTACCATTGTAACAGAATTGGACAATAAAAGATACTTAGACTATAAGGATATTTGTCAACTTTGATCCAACTGCTACATGCTGAAATCTTTCTAATCCTTCACCGCACAGCTCTGAGTATCAAACATCCTGAGGAAGACTCCGCTGAAACATTATGAGTAAATGATAAAACACTGTGGTAACTAGCATTTTCTCCTTATCCCAAAATGATTTTACCCTTCCACAAACAAATTCAGTTTTTGAGTCATGTTTATGCTGCAAATGCTTTTATTTTGGCCAAATCCAAAGTTTTATTGTATGGAATAGGGTTTGCCCGTGACCATTAGGATTTTCAAATGACAATTGATTGTATCGTGTTTAACACTGTTTTCTACATTATTTCAGTTATATCACTGTGACCAGTTTACCTATCCATGTTTTTCTGGTGCCTCTTTTACCAGTAGCCTGCATAATATTCTTGCCAAGCCACTGGCAGCTTTCCCACATAACCATTGTCATAACAATGGTCAGTGGTGGGAGAAGAATGAATCCTGTCGCAATGATTATCATTAATTCTCGTTAAAAAAATTAGCTGAGTCAGGAATCAAACCCACGACCCCGTTCTCAAGTCCTGTATGCTACAAACTGAGCTACCAGGGCTCTGGCTTCAAATGACAAATAGGTATGATGTAGAAGTATAATGTCCAGGAAAACTTATTGAACCACTTCCACCCCCAGTAATATAAAGTCCTGCCAATTTTCATTACAAAAATTCACAGTCTGTCATCCCTTTGTTTTTGGAATTTGTTTTGCTCTTTATTCTGTAGTATGTGGTGGTTGCGATGCAATAGATAGGCGATTCTCTTTGGTTGACTTGTGTCCGTTGATGGTGTCTCCCGTCACATACTCCATTGCAATCCTAGAGAGCAACTCTGGAAAATAGGCACATTTCTTTGGCTCATTGACGGGCCTAACACAGCAGTAACTCACGCCTTTTAATAAGGTTCTTAAGTTCCTGATTATTGAAAAAAAAGGTTTTAGTCCAGGACATGACACTTTTGTGGGATGAACTTCATCTGCTTTTGCACTGATGTGGCATAGTTACTTTCCCCCTAAATACTCCTCTTTTTGTTGACCAGCCCGCATTATGACGCATAGCTCAATTGTTTGATCAAAGGACTTGAAAACACCACAACTGAGGGTGTGGTTTCGATTCCCATGGCTTGTCGTCTAAATTACTATTGGTCTTTTGGTGAGACAATAAACTGAGGTCTCATGTGATGGTGCTATACACCAAGCAGTTTAAAGAACCAGGTATGGTTTGGGATGGATTTCATCCTGTAACTATCCCCTGTAACAATATAACAATACTAACAGCCTTCATGGAGTGTTTTACTAAACAAGTTTAGTATAGGAACCTTTCAAAAAACGTGGGAAAGGAAAAAATGCTGGTTAACAGCATTTTCTTTTTTGTTTTCCCCACGATGTTTTCCACACTGTCAGAAAACTCATGTTTATTACTTTCATTGCTGAATTGGTCGTCTGATGAGGTTTTCAAATCCAAGAAGTTTAAATTTGGGCATTTTGGAATGGGCCTGGGTTAACTAAATAACAAAATTTCACCTTGAGAATTGCTCAACTGCGATAAGATATATTTTGTACCGATTCATTTATGCACTTTCTTTATAACCGAATTGACTTTATTTATGTCATAATCTTTGTACATTATAGTGGACTGTGGAGAGGTGATGAGGAAGATTAAAAAAACTATAAATATCAGTTGAAGAAGTGCTATGGTCAAGATTGTTTACTAGTCCTGGATCTGGATAAACATCACCAGCCAAATAAATAATAGAGAGATTAATTTACAACTTTTAGCATTTTTACGTGTGATGATAAGTGATTCAGATTTTGAAGGATTGAATTTAACCAGCCAAGTTTCTGCCCAGTTATTATTTTTTTCAATATCTCTTTGAAGAATTTGTCCAGCATCGTTTGGGTTACGGATGATTAATGACAGACTAGTATCGTCTGCAAACAGGTTGATACCCGATTCAATGTTTTTGACAATTTCGTTAATAAATATCTGAAAAAGAAGCGGGTCGAGTATCGATCCTTGTGGGACACCAGCATTTATGTATTGGGCATTAGACTGGCCACCAGGCAGGATAACTTTTTGACGCCTGTCAGAAAGGTAATTAGAAAGCCCATCGAGTAGTTTGCCATTTATTCCTGCCCGACTTAGTTTGAATATCAAACCCTAATGCCATACTTTTTCGAAAGCTTTACTGATATCAAAAAATATAAATCTAATTTCAAGGCCTTCGTCTAAAGCATTGCATATTTTATTATAAAGGAATGTTACTTGGTTAACTGTAGAGTCGCCAGGCAAAAACCCTGATTGATATGGTGTAAAAAAAATAACTATTTTCATTTAAATATCTAGAACTATTTTGTAAAAAGTATCCTTTCAAAAACCTTTTCAATGGTATTAAGAAGAGAGATCGGTCTGTAGTTGGACGGCAGAGAAGAAAAACTGGACAGACATTATACATCTTCCATGAAAGGGTAGTTTACTAGTCTCTAAGCTGAAGTTAAAGAACTGACATAAAGAATTAGCCAACTGGTTTGCTGACTCGCGTAAAATAATGTTATTGATAACGTCAGGTCCTGGAGTTTTTCCAACAATAAGATTTATAGGCACGTCCCTGACTTCCAAAGAATCAATGAATACTGAAGTTAAAGAATACTGATCATTTCCTGAAAGTTCAGTTGGTAAGGCTTGATCGTTTTCATTTAGTCTAGTTTGAGTAACAAAGAATGAATTAAGTAAACTTGCTGTGGTATTAGATCAGTGACCATTGTATCGTTGTCAGTATCATGGAGTGGTGGTAAGCATTCAGAAGAAGGTTTGATAAAACTTTTAAGCATCTTCCACCAATCGCATGATGATAATGAACCATTACATAATTTGTTTGACAAACGATCCATGTAATAATGTGTACTTTTGCGTATTAAGTCAATTACTTCGTTTCTGACCTTTTTGAATTTAAGCCATTTACTTTAATTATTTGACTTTCTTACTTTTTTATATAACCGCTTGCGTTGTCTGATTTTAAGTTTTATCAAACTAGTAATCCAGGGAGGTTCATGAGCATTTACATTGACTTTTTTATGCGGAATGGTATTGTCTCTTCCCCCTTTAATAACATCAGTAATATTTTGAGCATAAATGTCAATGTCGTTCGATTTAAGTTCACCCCAATTAATATTGTTGAAATAATTTCTTAATGCATTATAGTCCCCAATATCATATTTCAAAATAATGCGTCTATATGAGTTTCGTTTTGGTTTTAGAAAATTTAAAACATTTAGTGTATAAACTGTATGATAAATATTTGGCGTTGATTCCAAGGAAGAGCCCCTTTTATCAGAAGCCGCTGGCAGGTTTTGACGATAACGGTAATCTTAGATACAGCTGTGCGACCATTCCGCAGAACCAGCTTCGTAACACGATGAAAAATTTATTTGCTGACGCTGACATTTCTACTGAAGGAAGAAATATAACCGATCACTCGTCAAGGGTAACCCTTTGCACCAAACTGTTCAATGAAAAGTTTTCAGATAAATCCGTTATGAACAGAAGTAAGCAGCGGAGTAATGCGGTGCATTCTTATCAAAGGGAGGGTTTTAGCACTTTAACCGAAATAAGCAAGCATCTTGATCCACCAATGGTATCTAGGGCAACTATACCCACTGTCTATCCTGAATGTAAACAAGGCGTCTGTCAGGCAACGTGTACATTACCTTTAAAGGAAGAGGCTAACGATTCAGACGAAAGTCTCACAGTTCATGTGCCAAAGTGTGTGAAAATGATTATTATTGTGAAAAATGGACAGAAAATTGCCATTGATATATAAAACTTTAACACATTTTACTAGTACTATTTACACATCATCTGCAGGTCAAGCAACATGTATCGTTTACTAAACAATACCGTCTTTAACCCCTATTCTGCCGAATTGAAATATTTGACGAGCATAAAACCTGATTTCAATTAGTTGAATGGCATTGGGTGGGATTTCTCTGGCAGAAGCTATTGATAGAGCATCGGAGAGTGTGGAGCAAGATCAGTCTTCACGTATGTACAGGCTGATCTTTATCAAACTTAGTCCATGGTCGTGAATAACCAACATTTTTGCACAATGTTCTTTACTTTTTCAAGAACAAATGTCGTTTTTTAACCAGACAGAAATTTCTGTCTGCAACAGTCCAACTTCGACAAATCTGTACTTCCTGTGTAGCCCATTCCCATACAATGACACCTTTTGACGCATCTGGGAAAGAAGCCTTTTGAAAACATTGTAGGAAAAGGAGAAAATGTTGGTAACCAGCATTTTCTCCTTTTCCCACAAGGTTTTCTACTCTATCAAGGACAGAAATTATCATTTATGTTACATTTATTTTGTCGTCTGCAAATGCTTTCAGTTTGGACAAGGTCAAAATTTTGTCGTTTGGTTAGGAGTAGTAGAAGATTATGCAGGAATGAACTGGGTTCCCAGTGAAAGCAAAAACATTTATCAATGCTTTATATAGGGCGTTTAATGCATCTGCAAAAAGTATCGACACAGCTCATCCTGAGAAGTCCACGCAGGCTGGCCTGTGTCGAAATGTTACTGAATGTACTGCATATGCAAAGACGACTGTAACATAATGCGTCTTGTGTCTCGATCGTATAGTGGATTTTAGTACGTCAAATATAAAACAAACACGAATCTGCTATTCTACGTGTTTATTAATTACGACACAAGTAAACTAGCCAAACATGATATTCAAACATGAATCAGTTACTCAGTAAAACTCTTCTTAGTTGTTAAAGCCAATTGTTCTCTCATTCCAGATCTTATCACTTCATTTAGATGGTAACACATTCTGTCCTGATCTTAACCTTCTCTCTACAGAGATCTTAATTCACTCTCTGTCCTCACATCTCTCCCCTGATCAAGCATCCTACACCAAATATATAGGAAGCTAAAACACTCCCACTATCAATATCAATATTCATGCTGCCATCCAGGCAAATAAGGCATCAATAGCCAAAATCTGAGAAAATTAGATTCTCGAAAACCACGCCTCCTCAGTCAGTCTAGAGTTCTTGGTATCTGAGTTTTAGCTCTTAATATTACACAACTTTACATCAAGACTGAGTTGTTGCTAGACAAAATCGATGTTATGGATGCGTAACTATGTGCATCTTCGCAAGCCAAGACTGACGATTCACTACGTTACTCTACCCTTGGCGGATCGAGCTTGATTTTTACATTCACCCGATACGCTTTTTCATTGGATGCAGCCAGCTCGAACTGCAACGAATGAAATCGCTGGTAGCATTTCATCTTTGATAGAAATAAAACAACCCGCTACCTTTCGAATAGAAGGTAAACATGGAAACCCACGTGGATGTCTGCTTATCGCTTAATGTGTATTCGTAAGCGGTTTGTAAAACGATATTTCTTTGGCTTTTAGAAATATGATGTAAATGGGGGTAATAACCAGCATCCAATAGAGGGCGCATCGCAGGAATCTCGAAATCGGGCTCAATCCGCCAAGGTAAGATCCACGTAGTGATCGTAACCTTGGCTCGCGAAGATGAACTAGGTGATGACTTTGTATATTACATCATGGATATGATATTATTCCCATTCTTACAGAGCAGGTATCATATTTATGTTGAAATATACATGTACGGAGTAAGCCAATGTCTTAACCCTCAACCAAACCCGAGGTTTAACTACCCCGAGAGGGAAACTTACGGGAAAAAAGTGTAAAACAAAAGAGTCAATGTTGTAATCCAGTTCTCTCCTTTTCTAACAATCTTTACGACCCACATATTATAAAAATAAAATTTCAGACACATGTATTTTCCCGTCTGCAATTTCGTTTTACTGATTCTGTTGCAGTTAAACGCCATTTAAACAGCTTAGGTCAGATCATGGTGCTCACTGACAGACCGATCTGTTTCCTGGCTTTTTCACACCACTAATGACACAACTTTCTTTCCAAAGCCACTGACTATTTTTTTCACATGCATGAGCACGGCCGCTTAGCTCCTAAATCACAACATTCGGTTGTGTTTAAAAATATGTTGAGGGGATGTCCGGTTGCAGTTGAGGGGATGAGACAATTCGGCAGGTGAAAGATGAGTGTCATTGTTAAATCGAGATTATTTTGTTTCTAGCCCAAAAATAAAAAATCGGAGAATGTGCTGCAACCCTATATCCATTTTCACTTATATGTGAGCCCCATCCAAAGCCGGATTCACAGAGATTGGTCGGAAATTTCATTTCTCCCTGAGCAAGGGTAGCCAATAATGACATTTCGATTATTCTGATGTGCGTTTGTGGAGTTTCTGTGTGCGAATGGTCCTAAATCTTTGTGTATTATAAAAGAATTGTATGTAAATTACAACTTATAAACAATTTTTGTTAACTTACTGTCGATCTTCGAAGAAAATGAATCTTTATGGTCAGTTTGTGCTTGAGGAGATAGGTTGTGATTAAAGAATGTACTGATTGCATTTAATGCCACTTGTCATTTTAAAGGCGGATTCAGCCTAACGAAAATCACTCTCAGTGATCTGACCTACCTTGAGGAAAAGGTTGGGTCTGTTTATCGGCAGACAGAGGTCGTTTCTTAATTTGAGACAATACTCCGTCGAAGATTATAGTTCATAGAGGAAACTTGAAACATTACAGGATTTGGGGGAAAAAACGAACAAACAAACAAAAACCGTTTCAAGAAGTTGACATCCTATGCGGTAAAGTCCTTATAAAATTTGTATTTGGACCTGTCCACAACTACAAATCTAAATGCAGGTTCCTGCGTGGCTCAGAGTTGAGGGTTGCGTAATCTGAGAGGTTGCAAGGGTTGCAGGTTCGAGTCCCGGCCGCGCCGATAGACAAGTGCGTATGTCCTTGGGAAAGGCATGTAGAACCCAAGCTTAATGTTGATGACATTCAAGAAGCACATGAATAAGTGAATTTTGCCGTGACATAGCTGAAAGATTGTTCAAAATGGCGTAAAACAAACCTACACGCACGTAAGTTAAACAGCTGGTAAACGAGCTAACGTTTTTTCTACCACAGATTTTCATAAAAATATTACAAATTTATATTATCATCTTGTCCTTTTCCTGAGGGAAGCATGCATCTCGAGCTTGGCGAACCGTATATGTTTCTAAACTATTTTCAAAGTCATTTCTCGCTTATCGTGATTTAAATTAAAGACGTAAAGTCACAAGTTGTGGCTATTTTGGTTTTAGCCTCATCGCGTACTTGTAATAATCAATTTTTCTTTTTGCAGTACTTCAAAATATAAATTGTGTATCATTCAAAAGCTGAGCAAATTACCTTTATGATTTTTGTCATTTGATGCATGTTTTTGTAATGTTCTAATAACATCATGGGGTTGAACATGGAACTTTCGACCAAAAACAACTGTAAAGAAGTATGGGAGAGTGTGGGAGGTGGTGTTCCTTTCCCACGGGGGAGGTGGTTGGAGGGCCTCCCCCAAGGAAAATTTTTGAAATTTGGACCCTATCGACAGTCTCTCCTGCGTTTTGGGACACGGAATAAAGAGGTTGTCAAGACCAATATTTCTGTTGTAGTGGCTTCTTTCAGCTTCACCATACCTTATATGATTTAGGTAACCCCAGATGCATGACAAGTAAAATGCATAGTATAACCATATCATTATCTCTTCACCCGATAACAAAATAACAGACTTATCCAAGCGACTGCAAATGACAAATACGAAGTTACCAGCATTTAGTCCATTTCACACAATATTTCCAAAAGCCTTTTTCCTCGGGGTTTTAAAATATGGAACTGTTCGGAAGATAATGGTTGGCTGGAAGACTTGAAATATGGTATTCAAATACAAACTTGGTTTCTATGCAATGTACTTGTCTTCATGTTTATCACTGCTTTGTAGGTCATGCAAGAAAGTAATTTGTATATACTAACAAATACTTGTAAACTCTGATTACTTCTTATTCTTTTATTTCAAGCTAACTTTGTCAATTATTTTTCAGCTCAACTAATTTATATCATAAATGTTTATATGCAGTTTAACATAATACACTTCATACTTGATTCAGATTAACTCTACCAAACAATCCCTGGTTTTATGACCCTGAGATAGAAACCTTTTGAAAATATTGTGGGTAAAGAAAATGCTGGTAACCATTCTTCTCACAATGTTTTCTACCCTGCTGGAAACAGATTTTTGAAAACAATGTGGGAAAAGAAGAAAATGCTTGTTACAAGCATTTCTTCCTTTTTCAAATGTATTTTCTGTTCTTCCATATCCAGATTCTATAGGTTGAGCAATTATCAGTCAATATCATTACATCATTCAATGAAGTCTTCTATAAAGATTGAAAATCTTAAAAACTTTTGAATTTTTTAAAGACCGTCAGCTGGTCATAGACCCCCCTCCCCCCCCCCCCCCCCCCCCCCCCCACAAGGGGAGTTTTGGACACTATGATTTCTCGATACAGCAATATATAAGCTACAAAATGAGATATGTTAGCCCTCTGAAAGTGGTAGCTTAACAGAGTAACATCAAAATTACGTACGTCACCCTCAATAAATTCAAGGATCTCCTGATGATAATGATAAAGTATTCCTAGCCGCAGCAATACAAATGTTTTGAGCTTTCTATGTGGCCAGTTCAATGCAGGGTGGTTTCTTCAGTGATGTGACACAAGAAAAAGAGTGTTACCAATGTTACATTTTGTTACATACGTTATCAAGTACATAAAATATGGATTTTAGTCACTTTCAAGAAGCAAACAACTATTTTTGAGTTCCATGTGTCAACACAAACACCCTATACCATTCTGTCACCATCTTAAAAGTATAGCGTTAATACTAGCATGCCATTATGACCATTTTTGGTAAAGCAAATACAATATAAGTTACAGTATACAGAAAGACAAAATCATCAACTGTACTTTATAACTTGTTCACATTTAACCCTTTCCCAAACAACAAGTTTTAGACTCTTCTAAACTGAAAGGATTTGAAGATGACAATTTCAAACTCGATCAAAATGGTAGAAAGTTCTCCAAATGGGAGGAAAACACTGTGGGAAAAGGAGAAATTGCTCGTTACGAGCAATTTCTCCTTTTACCACAGTGTTTTCAAAAGACTTGTACTGCAGACACGTAAAAACCAGGGTTAACTATAGCATTTCATTTCTTTATTGTTTTTCCTTTTTACTTCTGTGACTGTTACATATGTTACTTTCGCACACATAATTTAGCCATGTTATTTACACGACCAATGGCATCTGAGTCCGAAGCCAGTTGAAAGGAAAAATGTTATAGATAGGCGATGCCCAGGAATTTATACAATCAGCAATCTAATGTGTAATTTAACAAGTGCATTCACTCAATTCAGGATTCAAAGACGGATCATGACAAAAGTGCTGTATTGTGATCAAATAACTAATTTAAGCTTTTGTTTTTTATAAGTAGAAAGTAGATTTTCCAATAACATGGCCCATTATGTTGTTTTATTAGGTACCGTTCAGTTTATTGCCAGTTTTCCTGTCTCCTAATACTTAACCCATTCATTAATAGACCATTCTGAGGCAGTCCCAAATTCAAAGAAGCTGCAGACAACAATTGTAATGGGCTATTAAAGGATTTAAAGATACAGATTGCAAAGAAAGATCACCAGGCACAGATATTCTAGTGTTGCTTGCAAAGTACTGCAAGGATATTCAGCATAAGATTTTGTTTGACACTGGCATGGGTAACAAACGCCGCCTCTTATGTGTCAATGATATTGTCTGTAACAAAGGTGAAGATGTATGTTCTGTCTTACCAGACCTGCACTGCTTTACTGGCTGTGACACCACCAGTGCATTTGTCAGGCGAGGAAAAATTGCACCCTTGAAACCGGTAGAGAAAAACCCTCAGTATCTTCCGATTCTCAGACGAATCGGTGAAGAGAGACGATGTTCTGAATTACTCATGAATGACGTTGAAGCATTTATTTGTGCTTCCTATGGTGGTACAAAATATAACAGCATAAACAAACTTCGTTATGATACTTTCTTAAGAAAATACCAAAGCAGCAATACTGGCAATGTACTTAATGTTTCAGATGGTGCAGATAAGATTTTACTTCCGCCATGTCGTTCAGCTCTGGAGATGCACATAAGAAGGGTGAATTACTAAGTATTTGTATGGCTACATGCTCATGAAAATCACCCAGATCTCCCAGCTATTCAAGTCAGTGGCTGGAAGACTAATGGTGATCAGATCGAGGGTTCTAGGACATTTGTCCCCCGGACTTTTGTCCCCTGGACTTGTGCCCTCAGACTTTTGCCCCCTCAGGACACCTGCCACCTGGACGTTTGCCAACCTGGGACATTCCCCCCTCCCCCCGACATGTGCTCCCCTTAGGACATGTGCCCCCTTAGGACCTTTCCCCCCCTTAGGACATCTACCCCATGGACATCTGCCCACTCAGTATGTTTACAACGTCCAACCAAGCTCTTTTAAGGGACAATCTCAAAAAAGCAACTTTGAAAGATACACATATATTGTACATACAATTTTGACCGGAACTATGAAAAAGACTTCTCAGCTGTTGTATCATTAAGTGCTATTTTGCTGAAAATCTTCGGCTGATTAATAGATTTCAGTTTTAATATCAAACTTCCAGTATGATAACTATAGAGTCAGTTACTCATCTGGCACGCCTGCTGTAAACCCAGATTAAAATTCTTTTTTCGCATTTTAAGAAAAATGAATTAAAATTCAGGATGTTATTAGTTCTTCAACATCATTTAGAAGAAGCTTATCGTTTCCCAGGAGGCAGTTGTCCTACGGGGGCAAATATCTGGGGGTCACAAAATATCTGGGGGTCATGTCCTACCAGGGCAAATGTCCACCGGGGGGTCCTAAAGGGGGATGTCTGGGCAGATGTCCAGGGGGCAAATATCCTAAGGGGGCAGATGCCCTATGGGGGCGAATGTCTGGGTGGCAGATGTCCAGGGAGCAGATGTCCTATGGGGCAAATGCCAAGGGGGGGAGCAGATATCCTGGGGGCAGGTGTCCTAAGGGGGCAAATGTCTGGGGGCACAAGTCCGGGGGGGGGGCAGATGTCCAGGGGGCAAATGTCCTGATATCCAGATCGAGTATGAATGGACAAAGGGCAGCTTAATTGTTCCAGAACAGTTAGTTGAAATACTGCGCAATCAGACTGCTGCTGATGAGGATGATGATCACCAGGATGATATAAACACTGTTGATTATGGGAATGAACTCACCAATATGCTAGATGAAGTGTTTGAAGATGAATCTGATGGAGAAAGTTGAAAATATCCATCAATAATGGAAACAAATATGTTGTTGTCAGACAAGATTTTCATGTATACTATTAGATTTTATAGGTGGTGTACGTAACTGGATGTTACAAGATAAAGCTACCACTCTCAGAGGGCTAACATGTCTCAAAATACTCGCAAGACATTGGGCTATATGAAAGTCATAGTCCACAAAACTCCCCCTGGGGGGGAGCGAAACCATTTCTGTCCAGCGGACTATTAAGAGACACAGAATGGATTTGTGCTTTTGTATTTTAGCAACATTTTCAATACTTTGTTTCTTTCATTACAATTTGACTGTATTTTTTTCAATGTAACTGGGCTATACTTTGTTTCTTTCATTACAATTTGACTGTATTTTTTTCAATGTAACTGGTCTATAACAAATATATATACAATGTACTTTGTCTTCCTTCTTACACTTCATACTATTGGTTCTTGTTTTTGCTCCTAACAGTGTTTAATGACCCTGAGAAGTAGCTTTTTTGAAAACATTATGTTAAAAATAAAAAATGCTGTTTGCCAGCATTTCCTTCCTTTTCTGCCCTTTTATACTCAAATTCTATTTTCTGAGCAAACATTGATGAGTTATCAGAAAAGATTGACAATATTGAAGTCTAGACATTAAGCAGCATATCAACAGTTTTTACTTTAAGAGCACATGTGTGGTCTGTCTTGATCATTTTCAGCGGGGAGAACACACGCTCCACTTCGGCTGTGCTCAATGGCAGAGTGAAAGCTATCGCAACTAAACGTGCCACGAGAGGAAACTGTATTTCAAGGCTTTTGCTCACATGTTCTTTTCCAAAGATAAACTTGGCAAGATGTCCCAGGCTTCTGTTCTCCACTTGCATAGTTTTAATCAATGCAGTGAAACCCTGCCACTGCACCTGAAGATCATCACTGTCCATACTGAAATAACTTGCAAGAGTGTCCATTTCAGAGTCGCCATGAAATGCTGGAATGTCATCAATAGCAGACAAGAGAAAGTTGATGCAAAGCATCAAAGTCGCCGCAGAAAAATTTGATTAACTCATTACCAAACGACTATCTTTTAGGCTTGTCGAAATCGGAAGCATTTGCAGATGACAAAAGTAAAGTGACTGAAAATTAGAGAGTAGAAAACACTGTGGGAAAAGGAGAAAATGCTTACTATAACATGAGAGCAGTTTGTGGATGGCATATGGAGCTGAGAGACAGTATGCACAACATTAGAAGGTAAATTTAGAACTAAACCCTTTTCTGCATACTGGCCTCCAGGTAGCATAACAATTGTCATGAAAACATTCACTAAAGCTACCATTTTTCTTTCAAAACTAGACAATGTCTTCAACTCCATTGGGGTTGTGCAAACATTCAAGAAGTTACCAAGCCGTGATATGCTTGGCAAAACGTTTTTCCTTAATTTGTCTTTGCAGTAACTACATAGGACTTCTCCAGCCTGTATGCTAATACTTTCAGACACTTCTGTCAACTTACTCAGTCGGTAAGTCTGATTATCAAATAAAAACTTATTGCAACAGGCGCAGCTTTCAATGGGTCCAAGTCTTATAGCATGTTCATAGTTAAAAAAATGGTTTTCAAGAACTTCAAAGTCAAGAAAAGTGAGGTTTACAGACGTTTCAATTTCACACATGTAGGCAACATTTAACAATTGGAATAATGGCACTGAAGGATATATTTCAATGTTTTCATTTTGATTTTCAGTCCCTTCATTAACAACAGCTTTCTTTTTCTGTTTTCTGGCTCTACCTGCACTTTTCTTTTTTGCCCTCCACAACTTCCTCTCTGTTGTACTATATGAATGATCTGATAGTGATTGCTTGAACTGAAGTATAGAATTATCAGAATTATTTTTATGTTGATCATGTAATCTGTCATTGTCAAAACTATTGCTTAATGCCAGTTCATTTTCAACCAAAACAGGTGTTAATTCATATGCAGAACCACCATAGTTATCTAACACAAATATTACTATGTCATCTAAAATATCAAACTGTAAAAACACTGCAGCACCATCCTCGCTAAATAAACCACTGCCATTACGCTGATGCGAATCAAAGAGAAAGTAATTTGACCTGTCAACATCAACATGTACAGCTACTGTGGTTGAGTCTAAAGTAAGTAATAATGATGATGATATTCTAATGGCTTCACTAAATGCTTCATAAAAATGGGTTTGACCCATATTTGTCAATTCATTGTTGACTGGACCATAAAACATATCTGTTAAATAATTAACATTACAATAAGTCGATTGCAATCTAACAGTACTTGGTAAATCTCGGTGCCCTAGAAAGCCTACACGATTAATTGAATGGACAATTGAAGCGTACAATTCTGTGCCATCATGAAGAATGCTGTCAATGCGTGACGCAGTCATATTTTGTGCATTATAATCGACAGACAATGTCAACAAAGCAATCAATGCTATGGCAGTACATTGCATTCCATTAAAAGGTCGAAAGATTTCGCAGCCTTGATGGACATTTCCTAAAATCCCTCTTACCATTTTGATAGTGCTTTTGAGCCTTCAGCTGTTGGTCCCGAACTTTGTAACGCTGCTTTCTCTGAGAGAATATGGCGAACGCTTGTGTAACACTTTCGATTTGTTCGATATGATCACACGATAGAGAATGACCACGTGAGAATTTTGGAGTACAGCGCGAGAATCTTGGAGTACAGCCTCGACCAATGGAAACAGGGCATTTGTTTGGATGAGTCCATTTCTCACGAATAGGAAAATAAAAAAATATTTTGGCGGAATTTTTGATGTTGTAAGTATTAAAAGAACAAAAATAATATCGTATTGTATATACTTCGTTGTTTATTTAAGAATGAATAATTTAAAAAGCCAGTTTAAGGCGAAGTAGAAAGATTTCAACCTTAACACCCCTATAAAAACGAAATTCCCACTATCCATGTCCTGTATCGAAAAACTATTAAAAATATAGTCGCGCGCTTCTGCGCGGCGACTAATAAGTCAAGGACTGACAGAACCTCCACAATGTTGCAGTCAGGAAATCGGCTCGAAATGTCGTCAGTAAGCCCCGTCAGGAACTGGTTGCGCACTTTATAAAATTCGGTCAGTGAGGTGTCATCACAGTTAACGTCACATTCATGCATTATGACTGCAGCTTCCTGGAGCCATGTGCCATCTTATGATTTCCTTTTTTCGAGTACCCTGATGGTCTTGTCCACATTGGCCTGTACCATACCCAGATGGAGATCCTTCCTCTGAAAGAAGAGACTGAGGGCCGACAAGTGTGGTAAAACATCAGATAGGAAAAGCAGGATGTGGAGATTTACTGGGTTCTTATATGACTTTAGAAGTCCAACTGGGTCCTCTGATACTGTACTTGTCTCCAAGTCTACCACCAGACTTCTGTATGATCGGACAATAGAACTGACTGCTTTATCATGGCTCAACCATTTGTGGAGTTTGTCCTGCTTTATTGCCAGCTCTAGGTGCATCTCGAAATGAAATCTGCACATCCTTCAGGCTGGTAGTTTTCTCTGAGGAGTTCTTGTAGTACCGATAGGTGTCTTCCAACATTTTATCAGTTTTCTTGAATAATGGTATATTACAAAAGCTGTCTCTGCAGGCAAGTGCCAGTCAATGACCCTTGCAGTGAACGTTTACAAGGCCCGGGTTTGTTTCTTTAGTTGAGTCGCAACTCCATTTTTTCCATACGAACACAGCAGCCCCATCTGATGTAAATCCTGTCATCTTACTCATGGACAAGCCATGGCGGTCGACCTCATCAGTGATGGCAGATGTCACTGCATCAGCTGTCACACTCTTGAGTGGAATGTCGGTCAGAAAGGTTGTTTGCTGATCACCATTTTGTTTACAAACTTGCAACATATAGCTAAATTTTCTCTGTGGTCTTCTCACAGACTTCATCTACCATATAGTTGAGTAACAAGTGCTGGCTTGAATGTTGCTTCTAACCTCTTCTCTAATTTCACTGTTGAGGATTTCAAGAAGTTCAGTGACTATGTCCCACCTGGTGTAGTAGGGATTTTTGGCAAGGCGAAGGTTGGCTAGAGTTGGAGAACCCACTTGTATGCGTCGATCTGTTAGACTACTAAAGAGATCCAGAGGAAAGTTGTGCTGAAGAATGTATTGAAGTACCTTCAGAGCATCTAGAATGGCCCCCTGTGCTGCAGAGGTCACTTTGTCTGAAATGGTATCCATAGTTTCATTCAAACTCAGGCTAAGGGCGTATCTATGCTGTATCAACCCATGTGCGTGAGCCATTCAGTCCACCTGATCCATACTTCTGGCACAATTTGCAGTACAAAACACTTACACTTTTATCATCGTTTAATTCAACTTTATGGATAAGCCATGGTCGTACCTTTTCCCATTCAACATTGAATCCAACCTTATGACCACCTAGTTTACGTCGCAGTGTTGGTGCTTTGGAATCGGCGGCCAGTTTTGTTGGGATTTGGGTGAAAGCTCGAGTATATGATTCTTTCTCTCATGACCTGAAAATACCAAATAATAGGGTCATTTTTTAAGTTTAACTCTTTACCAAACAATCCCTGACTTCTACGACCTATGAGAAAAACATTGTGGGAAAAGGAGAAAATATTGTTTGGGAAAAGGAGAAACTTCTGTTAAACATAATTTTTTCCTTTTCCCACAATGTATTCAACTCTTCTTAAATCAAGTTTCATATTTTGAGTAGCATTTATTTTGTCATCTGCAAATGCTTTCAATTTGGACATGTCTATTTTTTTTCCTTTCTAAGCACTTCTTTGAGTAGAATCACATACTTCGGTTTGAAATTTAACAATTTCCTTCAATGTCTTCAGTACTTTGATTTGTTCTTCAAGTTCTCTAAATTTAAGCTAGTATACATTTTTGTCACCTAACAAAGAGATAAAATTAATAGGTTCGAGTCTTAATCTTTGTTGTAAATCTATTTGCTGTGCCTGTGTCATTTTCTCGAGGGGAGTTGGCATATACTTGTAAGAACTCCAGAATTTTGCTTTGTGCTTTGATACACAATAATTTGAGTATGAATAAGTTACGAATATCTTACATTTGTATCAGCTGAGAAATCGAATCTGTCACTGTAGGTGAAAGCCCACTTATCTCACAGATCTGTGCATTCTGAACCACGGAACCACTTTGTCTGAAATTGAAACAATTTATTTTGTTGAAATGATATCCCCGCTGAAGGACAATACCTTTTTTGATAGAAATAAATCAGATGTAATATTGTGTTTGTCATGTAAGAGCGGCCTTTTTATACGCCCGAAGGGTCGTATTATGTTATACCCCTGGTCGTCTGTCCGTCCGTCTGTCTGTCTGTCCGTACTTACGAGCCCGACATTGTGGGGTTACAGGTGACAGTACATTTAGTCTCTATGGGGTTCATTCTGTCCATCTGGTAGTTATGGGATTAAGGTTAGGCTTGTGGGGTTAAAAAAGGTGCTCTTGTGGGGTTATTTTTGTTACACTGAATAAAGAGCAATTCGACCCCACAAGGTCCGTCCCCTAAGAACGTCTGTCCGTCCGTCCGTTAGCAATTTCTTGTGTGTGCAACTCTTACAGTTTTCATCAGAATTCTTTGAAACTTGCCACAATGAATCTCCATGATGTCTAGTTGTGCACCTGGGTCTTAGAATTTTGATCGCTGTTTGTGTTCCAAAATTATCTGCCCTTGATTTCTGAAATAACCAACTTTTCACTTTGAATTTTTGTTCAGGCCATAACTTCTATACCATACAAGGTATCAAATTGAAACTACATACACTGATAGAACACATTATGGAGAAGTGCAGTACACATGAAACATAACTCTGCCACTTCTATTTTTTGAGTTATTGCCCTTTGTTAATTTTCGGATTGAATTTTTGTCCAGGCCATAACTTCCAAACTATAAAAGCTAAAACCTTGCAACTTCATACACTGATAGAACACATTATGGAGAAGTGCAGTGCACATGAACCATAACTCTGCCACCGTTATTTTTTGAGTTACAGCCCATTTGTTAATGTTCAGTTTGAATTTTTGTCCAGGCCATAACTTCTAAACTATAAAAGCTATTAACTTTGAACTTCATACACTGATATATAACATTGTGGAGAAGTGCATCGCACATGAACCATAACTGTGCCACTTTTATTTTTTGAGTTATTGCCCTTTGTTAATTTTCAGTTTGAATTTTTGTCCAGGCCATAACTTCCGAACTATAAAAGCTAATAACTTGCAACTTCATACACTGATAGAACCCATTATGGAGAAGTGCAGTGCACATGAACCATAACTCTGCGACCTTTATTTTTTTTAGTTATTGCCCTTTCTTAATTTTCAGTTTGAATTTTTGTCCAGGCCATAACTTCCGAACTATAAAAGCTAATAACTTGAAACTTCAAAGACTAATAGAACACATTATGAAGAAGTGCACTGCACAAGAACCATAACTCTGCCATCCTTCCTTTTTAGTTATTGCTCTTTGTTAGTTTTCTCTTTGAATTTTCTTCTGGGCCATAATTTCTAAAATATAAAAGCTATGATCTTGAACCTTTCAAGACTGATAGAACACCTTGTGGAGAACAGCAATTCACAAAATTTGTAACTGTGTCACCCTTCTTTTTTTAGCTATTGCCCTTTAATATTTTTCACATATCATGGAGATTAACTACTCTTCATTATTGGCCCTTCCGTCATTTCAACTCATTTCACTGACAAGCCCCTTCGGGCGTATATGCGCCGCTTTGCGAAGCTCTTGTTAATATTAGTGTATTACTAAAACCCCTTTTTCCATGATATGGTATCAAATAAATTTAAAAAAGGACCGTCTTCCTAAACAAAAAAAAAAAATGCAGATTTTAGCTTCTTCCATATGTCTCATGCATTGTGTAAGCTAAGTTTGAAGTGTCGCTGGTACTGATTGCGGAGATGTGATTTTTGACCTTTGTTTTGTCATGTGTTTTCGTGTTTTTGCACCGGTTCTTTCTGCAGTGTACCGTAATTCGCCGATAAAATTGGACAGAAAGAAACAATTACATGTATTCATGTATTGTCCAAATTGCTTACCTACATGTACCTTCACGCCTAAAAGAGGAAGGTCTCAAGGAATACGATCACAGTTATTCTATCATGCATAAAAAAAAGGTCTCGAGGAATAAGATAACAGTTATTCAACAGATGGTATAGATCTAAGATCAGACCTCATGTTCTGTGTTCTGATCTCTATCTATAACGCCCGGTAATTTGCTCAGCTTTTGAATGTTACACAATTTATATTTTGAAGTACTGCAAAAAGAAAAACTGATTATTTCAAGTACGCGATGAGGCTAAAACCAAAATAGCCACAACTTGTGACTGTATATACGTCTTTAATTTAAATCATGATACGCGAGAAATGACTTTGGAAATAGTTTAGAAACATATACGGTTCTCCAAACTCGAGATGCATGCTTCCCTCAGGAAAAGGACAATATGGTAATATAAATTTGTAATATTTTTATGAAAGTCTGTGGTAGAAAAACGTTAACTCGTTTACAAGCTGTTAAACTTACGTGCGTGTAGGTTTGTTTTACGCCATTTTGAACAATCTTTCAGCTACATGTATGTCACGGCGAAGTTCCCTTATTCATGTGCTTCTTGAATGTCATCAACACTAAGCTTGGGATCTACATGCCTTTTCCAAGGACATACGCACGTGTCCACCAGCGCGGCCCGGACTCGAACCCGCAACCCTCGACACCTCTTAGATTACGCAACCCTCACCACTGAGCCACGCAGGAACCTGCATTTAGATTTGTAGTTGTGGACAGGTCCAAATACAAATTTTATTAGGACTTTATCGTATTCAATGTCAACTTCTTGAAACGTTTTTTTTTTCCCCAAATCTTGTAATGTTTCAAACTTCATCTATAAACCATAATCTTCGACGGAGTATTGTTTCAAATTAAGAAACGACCTCTGTCTGCCGATAAACAGACACAACCTTTTCCTTAAGGTAGGTCAGATCACTGAGAGTGATTTTCGTTAGGCTGAATCCGCCTTTAAAATGACAAGTGGCATTAAATGCAATGAGTACATTCTGTCCCCTAAATCGCAACCTATCCCTTTAATCACAACCTATTTCCTCAAGCACAAACTGACCATAAATATTCATTTTCTTCGAAGATCGACAGTAAGCTAACAAAATATTGTTTGTACGTTGTAATTTACATACAATTCTTTTATTTATACATAAAGATTTAGGACCATTCGAACACAGAAACTCCACAAACGCACATCAGAATAGTCGAAATATTATTATTTTGGCTACCCTTGCTCAGGGAGAAATGAAATTTCCGACCAATCTCTGTGAATCCGGCTTTGGATGGGGCTCACATGTAAGTGAAAATGGATAAAGGGTTGCAGCACATTCTCCGATTTTTTATTTTTGGGCTAGAAACAAAAAGATCTCGATTTAACGATGACACTCACCTTTCACCTGCCGACTTGTCGCTTCCCCTCAACTGCAACCGGACATCCCCTCAACACATTTTTATACACAACCGAATGTTGTGATTTAGGAGATAAGCAGCTGTGATGAGGTGAGATGCAAAAGTTTACCGGAAAGATAGAGCGTCGCAACCAGGTATCGAACCCGTAACCTCCAGGTTACGAGTCAGATACACTAACCATTGTACGTGGCTGGGCTGTTTTTTATATGCCAGAGCTGAAAGGGGTATCATGTAAAGAGTGCATGGCAAGCATTTTCGGACTTTCCTTTATACCTGTACTTGCTAAATACTAATTAGGGTTATTTCTAGAAGAAAACAAAAGGACAAGTTGAACTTCTCTAAAAGATAATCAGTTGGCTTTTTCTGTAGATGATATTTTTTATGCTGCCCGAAGGGCGAGCATATAGTCGCCGCTTCGTCTGTCCGTCCGTCTGTCCATCCGTCCGTCCTTTCGTCCGTCCTTCCGTCCGTCTGTCCGTCCGTCCGTCCGAAGCGATTTCTCCACAACCCTTGGACCAAATTGGATGAAACTTCATATATGAACTCCTTAGGGTAAGGTGCCGATATAGTTTTCTCGGATTTTCAATTTGACCCCGTGTCATGGAAAAAGGGGGCTTAATGCAAAATTGCAATTTTTACCAATATCTCATTCAGTTTTTGTCATAATATCATGAAACTTCATGGTTATATTGTTTATGGACAGTTTTAGCATGTGCCCTTGCTGTTTTTATCTGGGCCTTTTTTAAGTTGACGTTCTGTCATGGAAAAAGGGGGCTTCTTGCAAAATTCCAATTTTTACTAATATTTCATTCAGTTTTGGTCAAAACTTCATTAAACTTCATGGTTATATTGTTTTTTCAAAGTTTCACCATGTGCTCTTGTTTCTTTATCTATGTGTTTTTCAATTTGACCCTCTGTCATGGAAAAAGGGGGTTTCTTGTAAAATGAAAAAGGGGCCCTAATGCAAAATTGCAATTTTTACTAATATCTTGTTCAGTTTTTGTCAACATTTCATGGTTATATCTTGTTTTACAAGTTTCAACATGTGCCCTTTTTTTGCAATCTATGAATTATTAATGCGCAAATACGTCTTTCCTGGTTTCTCAAATTAAGGCTGCATCACGGAAAAAGGGGACTTCATTGAAAAAATTGTTTTTCACTAGGTTCTCCTTTATCAGTGCTCAAAACTTTGTGAAATTTCAAATCTGAACTTGTTGGAAGGTTGCCCAGGTACCTCTCTTCCTTTTTCTCAATTTCAGGCTGCGTCTCGGAAAAAGGGGGCTTCATGTAAAAAATTGTGTTATGTAATATTTAATACATGACTGCTCAAAATTTTATGAAATTTCAAATTTTGAATTATTATTAAAAATGCCACAAACCACACACCCGTTGTATTTATTGCAATGATCCAATATTGTCTTATGGGAAAAGGGGGCTTATTGGGCTTATTGTCTTCTACAAGTTTGTGTTGCCTATCTCTAAGATAGTAATTGCCTTTTCACTTCAAATTTTGGGGGGCATGAACAGGTTCTTCTAGGATAAAAGAAGTGAATTTATATTAATTTCTTATATTTTATGACAAGCACTTGTTCGGGGAGCATAACCCGTCTCTGACGGCTCTTGTTTTTTTTTTGTTTTTTTCGAGATTTTCAAATGTCATTTCTTTGTAATCAAATTTTTGTCATGATATAGAACGGACAACGTGCAATCGGACCATAAATTTTAACATTGCGCTGTTTAGCACAATGTTTCAATTCATGATCAGACTACACGTTCTCTGCAGATTGGTCGTTAAAGTACGCAAAAGCTACTTGGGTCGTCCATTTGGGTGAAAAATTTATTGGGGGTAAAAATATAGAGAAGAAAAATCAGATTTTGTTTTATTACTCAATTCCTCTATTGCAATTTCCTCTTTTTCCGCAATATTTTCTAAAATCAAACTTTCACCGATAACATACAGGATTACTTGGTAAAGGGTTGAGGTTGTGTTGTAACAAGTTTCGAATCGTTTTTTAAATGGTTGGGAGGAGCTTGAATTAATTTTACGTAGATTGGGGAGGAGCCAGTAGAATTCATACGTGCAGAACGGCTATTTTTATTTAAAGCAGACAGAATTTTTATGGACTTTTAAGAGGTAGAAAATTTCCACAAATACTCCTCTCTGATTGGACAATTAGGTCGATCACTAATAAATAATATTGCATTTGTACTTAAACGTGGGGAAGGGGGTCTTTTTTGGTTCAGTATATGTTCCCGGCATGTTAACCTATCAGATCAAGAGATATTTCTTTGCGGTAAAATAAGTCATTCTGTGCAGTTTGACCTTGGGAAGTTGTGTATCTGCAAATGCAACATAAGCTGGGTTAGCGCGGTATGGATTCAACTTTTTACCATACATTCCGATGTTTTGACGACCCTAAAAATGAAAGCTTTTGAAAATATCGTAGAAAAAGGATGAAATGCTGATAACCCTGCAGCATTTATTTCGAGATCTCGTCGAAAATGGCATTATTTAAGGCATTCTTGATAAACTTCGGAAACAATTTCAATCCGCAGTTTGTAAAAAAGTTTAAACAAAGATATTGTCCTAGCAGAGCGTTCAACAGTTTCGTGCTTTGTACAGGCTGATCTGAATATACCATGCCCTTTGAAAACAGGGCCCGTATTCACCAACCATTCTTAAGAACGTTCTTTGTCTTATCCTCCAGAATTTTCAACATTTGTAAGTAACACAACTTCTGATTGGCTAAACCATTCGGTTTAGCCAATCAGAAGTTATGTTACTTACAAATTTAGACAACCTTGGAGAATAAGACTAAGAATATTCTCAAGAATGGTTGGTGAATACAGGCCAAGGGCTTTATGTATCTGAGGAAAAAAAAGTATCAACATAAGTCAGTCTGCGCAATTCGCAGGCTAACTTTTGCTATTTGTGAATTTTTTGCATGACAAAGGACTAGAATGCCGTCATGATTCAATTGGTTGGCAGACAAGATGGATTTTATAGGTGATAATTAGGTGATGACTTGTTCGGTATAATGCATCATGGAGAGTAATTTCACCCATTACCACACAATCCCTACTTTTGACGCCCCTGAAAAAAGAAGGCTTTAGAAAACATTGTGGGAAAAGGAGAAAATGCTGGTAACCAGCATTTTCTCCTTTTCCCACAATGTTTTCTACCCTTCACAAAACAAATTTCAAATTTTCAGTCACTTTTATTTAGTTGTCAGCAAATGCTTTCAATTTGGACCAGTCTAAAATATTGTCGTTTGGTTATGGGTTAACTCCCTCCTCTTTTAGCCAGGTCGAGACCCAGTAGCTCAGTCGGTAGCGTGTAGGAATTGAGAAGATGGGGATTGTAGGTTCCATCCCTGGCTCGGCAATCTTTTTTTCCAATGATTGATGATGGTCGTTGTAACAGGATTCATTCCTCTCCGACCGCTGACAATTGTTTCGACGATATTTATGAGGCAAAGCAGCCAGTGGCTTTGAGAGAATATTTTGTGGAGTACTGGTACAAGAGACGCCGCAAAAGCATGGATAGGTGCACTGGCCGCTGTGATATAACTGAAATAATGTTAAAAACGGCATTATACACCAGTCAATCAATCAACCCCTTTTAGCCAGAGAATGTTAGGTAATTTGGTCAAGCTGAGCTGAACCAGCTACCATCAACTACCATCAAGATGAAGGGTGGGCATCAGTGATCTGCCCCATGTACATGTAATACTACTCCCATCTTTGTATTAGTTATCAGTGATAGTGTCATCCTTGTTATCATATCGGTGTCTCTTAACCCTTTACCCCATAAGGCATTTCTATGGTATCTCTAATTGACCCTAAATAACAGCAAGGATGAAGCCGTTTCTGAAGTGTATATGACACCTTTTTGATAGCATAGAAAACATTGTGGCAAAAGGTGAAATTGCTTGTGACGAGCAATTTCACCTTTTGCCACAATGTTTTCCAAATGCTCCTACAAGCAATGCGTGGAAATAAGTATCTATGGAGTAAAGGGTTAATAATCACAGTACTGACTATCTAGACATTGACAAAAAGCTCGAGGCCAGATTGGACTTCGCTTTCTTGTCGATCTAGTCTTGATCATTTGCGTCGGCTTAAACATTTAAAGTTGAAGCCTGCATTTCAAGAATCAATGCAACTGATCTTTGATCAGATGTGGGTAACATGATCTGCAAACGATAACAAA
Source organism: Tridacna crocea (assembly GCA_943736015.1). Taxonomy (NCBI): domain Eukaryota; kingdom Metazoa; phylum Mollusca; class Bivalvia; order Cardiida; family Cardiidae; genus Tridacna; species Tridacna crocea. The sequence continues at coordinate 13,559,056 of OX031068.1, forward strand.
CCAGATTATGAGCTGAAAACGTAGACTATGCAGTCTGAATTTTCGATCCAAACTATCCCCGTCGCCGCTTTAGTCTAAACTACAATTGAGTGCGTGTTCACTAGCGATTCTTCGTCTTTTATTTCATGCTTTCCGGTAGGACATCGAGAAATAGCAGTGAAAATATTTTTCGATCTTACACTGGTAACACCAGTGAAAATACCGATTTCACGTTCTTGTTGCCTAGGTAAATTGCGCGTACCTAACAACCAGATGGGTAATATGACGTCATATACCTTACATTTCTCGCGCTTGACGTAACATTGCTATGCGGGAGGGGTACGCCACGGGGAATAAAGGAAAAGAGCTGTACTGAATTTTGATAAAGCTCCTCCCAGAAGGGGTTAAAAGCATAAAATAAATAGAATATTTGTTTTTTTCGGTGAAAGATCGAAATTTATGTCATCTCGTGAACACCATCGGTAATATTTACACTCGTGGCTGCGCCACTCGTGAAAATATTACCGATGGTGTCCACTCGATGACATAAATTTCGATCTTTCACCGAAAAAATCGAATATCCTCTATATATCTCTTTTTTTAACTTGAATGTTATGCGACTTCCGATTTGGTCAAATCAAAAAGTTTTAGAAATTTCTTTCAAAATCTAGAGTAATACTAAAAATGAAAATAAAGTAGATTGCTATACACGGTCAGTGTACTCTTGACAGTGGAGAGTAAGACATTAACACACAAAGCCGACAGTGGGATAGAAGCCTTTGGAAAACATTACGGAAAAAGGAGAAATGCTGGTGTATTCAGCGTTTTTTTCCTTTACCTGCAATGTTTTCTACTCTATCAAAGACAATTTGCACTATCTGAGCTACAGTAATATTGTCGTCTGCAAATGCTTTCAATTTGGACAAGGCTTAAATTTTATCAAAGACGACTAGAACATAGTAGAAATGTCTGTCCTTCAACCTTTTAACTAGGGCAACTGCATCTCCGCCCGATCCCCAGTTGTTAACGGATTAATTGTTCGAATTTTGTATAGCGCCGTTTTCAACATTTTTCGGTTATATTGTAGTGGCAGTGGCACCTATCCATGCTCTCCCGGAGTTTCTTTTCTTCAGTGTTCCGCACAATATTCTTTCAAAGCCTCTGACGGCTTTCCCACATAACCATAATCGAAACGATTATGTTTGTTGTAAATGGAACATCAAGAGCAAATTACAAGTGAACAATCGCCGTTTGGTTAAAAGAATATTTATTATTCCGAAAATGCATAAAAATAAGCGCAAGTAATATTAAACCTTATTGTGCATACACCTAAAAATGCACTTGCTTTGAATACGTGTTTGCTTAAGAATACCAATTGCTTGCGAACTTGAAGTGGCAACTAGAACGTGTTACTGGTTTGGTTTTACTTCTAAGCTCGGCATTGAGTGCTTTTTCTTCGCAACGTTCAAAGTAGTTCTTCTTGCTCCGGTTGGCAATGTCACGGTCACGCTGCACAGAAACTACAGCCCGATGTTAATTTTATACTGTGGTATGAATCAAGAAATTTTTCTGACAAGTTAAGCTTTGAATTGAATTTTCTAACCCTGTTTAACAGATTGGATGTTATTATGCCACGTATTTTCCGCTTCAGCAGTGAAATTGCGTGTCTATTACAATGAATCACCCACTTCTTTTTTTTTTTAACTTTTTCCCAAACGGCAAATTTTGGACCAGACCAAATGGAAAGCATTTTGCAGGTGACAAATTAACAGTTACTAAAAAGATTATTTTTCTATATGACAGGGTAGAAAACACTGTGGGAAAAGGAGAAAATGCTGGTAACCAGCATTTTCTCCTTTTCCCACAATGTTTTCAAAACACTTCTATTCCTGACCCTTAAAAACCAGGAATTGTTTGAAAAAGGGGTTAAATAAGGGCATAACAATTTCTTACTTACGAGACATCGTTTCGGACGCTGCGTACACGTTCACTTCTGAAGTCTCCACCTTTTTTGCACCAAGGTATCGGGCAAATACGTTCAGGCTGAAAGTATGATTAAAAAACTGGTGGTGACACCAATTTAGATACCCTTGTCAGCACTGTGTCTCCGAAGTCACACATGGTCATTCAAGATTGTACATTGTGGTTATCTATTCTCATTGTACTTCCAAGTCAAATTTAATTTTACTTTTTTATACTTTTCATTGTTTTCCAACGATGTATATATAACCTTTTCTGTAACTAGAAATAGTATTATATTCGTTCAAAATAGCAAACATTTTCTTGTTGCATTTACGAATACTCATAGATCATTTGGATTGTATGAAACCAGATACTCAAGTACGGAATGGATAAAGTGTTAATTTTCATGGCGCATGTGGCCGTGCTAGTAGGTATGTACCGGTATGTCTGTAACGTGTTACTGATCGTCTGGCTGTAACAGCATAATGGTAACTGGAATTAGATGTATTTTTATCCAAATGGCGACTTACTGGATATTCCCTGTTAGAGTTTTAAGTTTCTTCTGGGCCTAGTCAATAACGTTCGGCTTTTGGGTTGAGAAAGTGGAAACACAGAATGCCTCCAGTCTGTTTGCCGTCTCAGTACTCGCAAACATCGGCTGTCAACTTCGGGTCCCTATATAGTGAGAAACCGAACCGAAATGAAACTCGACGGAACGAAACGAAACGAAACGTATCAAACGAAATGAGACGCTACGAAAGAGAACGAAACAAAACAAAACGAAACCGATTAAAACGAGAACGAAACGGAACGAAACGAAATATTATATGGTGACTAATGTGGAATTGTGGACTTTTTTTTAAAATAAAAGAAAACGTGTCCATATCGTACTATATATATATACTTTATATGTTGACTAACAGTGGAATTTAGGGACTTTTTTTTTTTAGTAAGAAAACAAAAAAAAACGTAACGATATCCCACTAAGAATATAGACTGTAAAATTTGACTTTGCAGGGTATAGCTACATCACATTTTAGACTGGCAATAAATTGGTAATGTAGAAATCATTGTGAATAGCCGTATTCCATAAAGCGAAGGATTGATAAAGTATTGAGTGTGCTTAGATTTATTACAAACAATTCCAGACTGGCTTGTGGCCATTAAATTAAAAGTAAACGAGACGATGTCAAAGATTAGCCATGCCCGTAGAGATCAAGTTGGTACAAGTTATTTTAATCTTGTTTAGACCGCATCCCTTATCAACCTCTGAAAGAGACGCAGATATCCATTTCATGGATTTTTTTTTTTTCAATCTATTCGAACTGTCGCAGCAAACAGAACAGAACAGAAACACCACTTTGAGGTAATAAAGCAAATATTCAAATGAATCCTCACTTAAGTCTTGAACTTCGTTGTCAATACGTTGTCTTTCGGGCGAGTTGTCTGGCACCCTTAACAAATCAGAACTTGGTAATATTAGCATAGACCAACATGGGAGGTAACTTTGTGTTATAGTTCTTGTGCTAAAATTGTTGTCCTTTAAAGGTGGTTGAATTACGAGAATTTTCGGGGTGTGGGGTGGCTTAACTTTTTCCAAAAGAAAGACCAGTACATTTATGAACATGTGCACTTGACTTTCAGAGCCGAACGATCTTTGTTTGACTAAAAAAAAAACGTTGAAAGAAGAAAATTAGTTTTTTGTAAGGTAAGAGAGGGTGCACGCATGTAAAATCTTGCATTACTTATTTATTGATCATTTTCTAATAAAAATCAGTCAAGAAAATGTATTACAATGGTTGTGAAATGCGTTTTCTGTGATAAGTAAAATTGATTGAGAACCGGAAGTGATATCTTCGAAATGGTGCCGCGCATTTTTCCATCTTTTGTGTTGTAAATAATAATCCAGTCATTGCAATCTGTCATTCTAAGTACAGACCCCTTATAAAATCTATGAGCAGAAGACATATTTTTAGTATTAATCAAATGTTAGATTTGGTCCTGGCTTGTGCGTTCCCAAAACCAGTTCGTCTCTGGGCTAGTTCGTCCCTCGGCTTATTCGCCCGGGCTTGTTTTTAACCATCTAGAAATAACTTTGAATTTTCAGCCACATTTATTTTGGTGTATGCAAACGTTTACAAGTTGGACTATTCCAAAATTGTGTCATTTTGTGAAAAGTTTAAATGCTTGCCGTTCTTTCTATTCTTATTTTGCCCCGGAAAACTGTGATTCACTACATTTTCAGTGAAATTTATTAATTTGAATACTACAGAAAGCCTCGGATGGCATTGTTTTCTTTAAGAAATAGTGGAATACTGTAGATCTTATATACTCATAGTTAAACCCTTTACCACACAAAGCCAACTGTAACGGAAGAAACCCTATCAAAACATTGTGGGAAAAGTAGAAAATGCTAGAAACCAGCATTTTGTCCTTTTTCCACAGTGTTTTCTAAAGATTTAAACTTTTGGATCACATTTATTTTGTTGTATAAAAATGCTCTCAATTTTGACCAATCTAGAATTTTATTATGTAAAGAGTCAAATGTGCTGAAGGTCTGACAGTTCCTGTTCTATCATGTTCGAGTTATGACTTGAAAGTTTAACTTGTCGAAGTCCCTTTTTTCACTATACTGAATACTGTGATAAGTGTATGGTGAGCAAAAGTTGAACAAATACTAGTATCTCTGCCTTTCTGTTACTACATGTATGTGCTGAACTAGCGCCACATAACTCCTGTTGCAGCCACAATAATGCTATATTCATGAATTTTTTGCTACACTTTTACTATGATTTCGTGACACTTACAGTTCATAGCCATCCTGCTACGTAGTGTTTTTGAGTGAGGTCAAAACAAGCACCACCAAGTGGCAATCATGACGCTTCCGATATGCTTCTAATACAGTAATTTCTGCAGCGCTGTTGCCATTCCAGCTGTAATTTACAGCGTTTCAACCAAATTTTCGTAGCGTTGCTGAATCGCTACCCGTTGGAATGGGAGTTTTAGGTTTGAATAAGCATCATAGGGGTATCATTCATAGTAGCAACCCTGTATATTGTTACAGGGGCCTGCAGAATGAAACTTTTCACATTTCTGCCAATAGCAAATTACTGATTATTCATCGGGGCCACCTGGGTAGCTCAGTGCTTAGCGTCAAGAACTCGTACCCGGATGGTTACTAGTTCGATACCCGGTTGAGCCAGGAAGGACATGTCCAGATGCACTGACCGCCGCGATATGACCATAGCTGTTAAAAACGGCGTTAACACCAATACAATCAATAAAAAAAACGTTTATTGGCAAGTAAGTGTCAAAGGCTTGCTTATGCTGCAACGGGGAAAAATAAAATAGATCTCTTGCAATTCTCGAGACATTTCATTCATTTGAAATTGTTTGCATAGCCGTTTTCTTTATCATAAATCTGGTTATTCTCTGTCGTAAGGGTACTCTTTTTATCATTATATTGAATGTTTTTCGGATATTGGACAAATCTGGAACATGCTAGTTAGGTATTTGCAGATAGTGGTTCAGAATTTCATTTTCCCACGTTCAGATATATAGACTTTACAAAAAAAATAATTTATCAAAACTATATGAGCCCAGTCTACCTTTTCTCCATACGGCAAAATACGTTAAAATTGAAAAGCCCCAGTACCGTCCAACTGAGTTAAGAAACTATTTGAAAATAAAAGTAAATTTCATGTTTACCATATAAAAGTAAGGCGATTATTATGACTATTACGACATGAAAAGGTGCAATTCGCAAAATTTCCATTCAGAAGCAGAAAAAAAAGAGTTTTGAAACTAGAGTAAATCCTACCATACCGCATTATTGGTATGTTTACATCGATATCGATGATTGTTGACGACTAGCCGAAGTTTCGTCGTCAATCTCCGCAGTAACATGTTAGTGACGTAAACACCACGTGATCATTCAAAGCGTCGGGAAAAAACCTCTTCATTCACTTGATCTTTTTGTCCCAATTCTAGGCTTGAAAAACGTACGTTATGGACACTATAAATAGAAACAACGACACAGGCTGATCATAGCTTATTCATTTATCATCAATACAGGAAGAGTTTACTACATCTAAATAGGAAAACAGGTTTAAAATATGTTATGTCCAGGGACAAAATAATAAGAGACACGTATTCTAGATACTACAATGTATTGCTGACTACTCTCTAACTAACAACTCTCTGAGAATACATATGGTACATGGCTATATAGATAGTAATATGATATACATAGTTTACTCTATACACTACATATCCTCCCCTATTTAGACAAAATTTACTTTTTCCACAATGTTTCCTTTTGGTGTAAAACTCTGCTAAGAAATAGACTTTATCTTTTCTTTTTAATCATGAAGGAAATGAGTAACACCAAATTTATTTGTTTCACCCACATGTCCCACATTTTTCAGGTAATCAGATCCCAAAGTAATTTACTTATCAGTACTCTAGGTTACAAACTTTGGCAACACCCAAATTGCATTCATAACCAGACACGTATAAATGATTACAGAATTGTAAAACAATAATGTGTCCATTCATCCAATTAACTAGTTCATAACATAGTCTTGGTATCTGGCAGGTGGTTTAATGTTTCTCTCTGGCCTAGTTCTTGGCTGGGAAATGTCCTGTAGAGCAATTTCATCTATGAGTTTATCACTCTTTTCACACACAGCACTTTTTCCACTATTTTCTTCACAAGAAATTCTTGTATCTGAGTGTACCTGAGGCAAAGCTGTAAACTTTTCATTTTCACTATTTCGTTCCATATATGGTTTTACATGTGTGACATTTCTATCATATCTCACGCCATCTTGAGACTCAATTGTTACTTTATTACCGTATTTTTCTACAACCTTATGCGGTAAAGGACTGAATTGTGTTTGCATTTTGTTCTCACGCTTTTGTTTTAAGAGAACTTTGTCCCCTTTTTGAATGTCGCTATAACTTGCTAGCTTTTTTCTATCTGCGTACCCTTTACCTTTTCCTTTTTTCCTCAGAGTCACGGTCTCTTGTTTCTAAATCATTGTGTTCAAGTCTATGATATGTTAATTCTGGTAATTTTGTTCTGATTGGTCTACCGTAAAGCATTTCGGCAGGCGATTTTCCCGTGACAGAATGAGGCGTAGCCCAGTCAGCAAAATTTATGGGACCGATATGGGCCCCATGTGGGATTTTATATGGGTCCAAAATGGGCTGCCTATGTGGGACTGAGCTGGTTTTTGCAACAGGAATCCATGCAGGACCCACATGGGCAAACATATATGGGTCATACATGGGAACTATATGGGTCCAATAAGGGTAATTTGTAAATACCCACACTGGACCCATATGGTTCCCAGATCTCTATTATAAGGGCACTATATGGGAATCCTGTAGATCCAATGTTACTACTTGGCTCCCATTTTAGTCCTGCTTTGCATAAAATTGGCTGCATACGGGAATCAAGTCGGTCCACTTTTGGTGTACTGTGTGAGGTTGACCTGGTTATCTATATGGTTTGGCAGAAACATCCTTGAACTTCACAAATAGAAAGTACACATAGCCAAGCAATCAGAAGTGCTTGCCTTTAGCAATTCATACATGAGTGAGGTAATATTCTAAAGTCCTTTGTCCACGAAGTAAGTTGGTTGACTTATAAGCACTGAAGACTAGAATGCATATCAGCTTGCTGTAAAATCATCTAATATTTAGGTCAAACTACCATAAACTACAGTAAAATAAGAAATAAATGTATTTTCAAGCCATCTCTTTATTTTGTTTAAGTATATTGCTTTCATTCAAAATTACAATTGCAAAAGTGTAGAAAAAATATGGTAGTTAACATTCACAGATATATAAAACAAAACAATTGTGTTACTGCTTTGAAATAACATAATTATCGTATGATATATCTTTAAACAGCAAGGAGTCAAGGTTATCTAATAAATGCAAAAAAGAAAAATACAAAATGTTAGATTTGTCAAAAATCAAAGCATCTGCAGGTGACAGCAATTTAGTTTAACTCAAAAGATGTACATGTAATTTTCTTTCAGAGAAAATTTTGGTTATCAGCATTGTATTTGTTTCCCAAAGTGTATTCAGAAGCCAACTTCCTATGGGTCATTATTCCTTGGACTGCTAAGCTCATCTCAAGTACCTTTTTCAGACAATGTAGATCAAGATCAAACTGCAGAAAATGTGCACTCTGATCTTGGATGCGCACTGTCCATAAAACGATATTTCCCCTAAAAGATCACTGAAATTAACAACAAAATTTGGAACTTACTGTTGGCTTGAAAGTTTCATTTCAGTTACTTGATGTATTTAGCATGTTAAGGGTTAAAACATGTGACTTTACAATGTAAGGGTAAATGTTTATATTCACTGTTGTTTACACAGATTAGGAATCAGGAGCTACATGTTAGTAAAAATCAATCAAGGTCCTCATTTGCAGGATTTTTACGCAACACTGTCCTAAACATCTCTCTTTTCTGCCCTCGATCTCTGTGTTGAGCACTTGTCCACTTTATACTGTAGGTCTTAGCTTGCAGAGTGTCGTGTTTAAAGCTTCTTACACAGTCATCCTGTAAATTAATAAAATTCAGTTTTAATGATGTCATTAGCTGTTTTCAGCAATACTGCAGTGATATCTCAACAAAACTTTGGACTTGGCCATACTGAAAGCATTTCTAGACGACAAAATAAACGGGAATGAAAAATTGGAATTTGTTTTCAGAAGGGTTGAACACATTGTGCAAAAGAAGAAAATACTGGTTAGCAGTGTTTTCTTCTTTTCCAACAATTTTTTCAAAAGCTTTCTTTGTTGAGGTTGTAAACTCTTTACCAACAAAATTTAAGAATGGTCCAAATTCAAAGCACTTGCAGACGACAAAATAAACCTAGCTCGAATATTGAAATTTGTTTCCAGCAGGGAAGAAAAATTTGTGGAAAAAGGAGAAAATACTGGTTACCAGCATTTTCTCCTTTTCACACAATGTTTTCAAAAGGCTTCTATCTCAGGATCATAAAAACCAGGGATTGTTTGGTAAAGGGTTAAAACTTGGTAATGTGTGGTAAAGGGTTAAACTACAATTCAGTTGAAATCATCATGACTATAGGCCTACCTAAGAAGTAATCATTTCCTGTAAAACTGCTGTGAAAAATGAGATGGTTTTAAAGACAATTCTACAGATACATAATGCATGTACACATGATACACATACTGTTGAATTGGGTGCAAAAAAAGAAAAACAGTTAAACTCACCAAATATCATAACTGTAAATCCAATATTTTCGAATTACAGCTTTCCCGTAGTTCCCATGAGTTTGTATTTTCTTGCATGTTCAGTTACAAGTACAAATTGTCCTTCCTCCATGTTCAGCCGAGTGCTGCATCTCACCTATGTGTAAATAATACAATGTTATTAAAAGTCACGTGATACCCTGAACTGATAAAAACTAAACTATTGAAAACCGAAATATACCTCCACCCACTTTAAGCTGACTCTGATACTGCGCCTAATAAATATCTAGTTCTTAATTTTCTGAACAACATAGAGAGTTTTCATTCTCCAGATAGTAAGTATTAGATGTGTTAGTATTCTATTTATGACAGAAGTACGGGCTTGAACACCAGCAGAAATTCTTAGGTAGGAATTCCAATAGTAGGTATTTGTACGATCTTCCATCCAAAACAAGAAATATCTTCAAAAAAAAAAAAGATAGAAGGCGTCAATCTGCCCACAAATAGCCCTGGGCCCCTTAAAATAAACATGTGTACATTTTTTATCAATCATAAATTTCCGCGAATTCATGTGACAATACGAAATTTGTCTCCAATTTTACGATAACCAGCTGACCGATTTACAAAAAAAGTGTACTGAGTAACGATTGAAATACATACCATATACATGCCTGCAACGAGGAGTAGATTTCATGAGTAGAGCTTAACCCATTTTGAATATGATTCAAACCGCTTACTTCTTGCTCCAGATAGTAAGTATTAGATGTGTTGGAAAATTTTTGCTGAAAAAATTATTAATTATGAAAACGCAAAACATTTAGCCCGGTCCTATATGAATATAGTTGCTAAGATGTGAGATGCTCATTATGCAAATCATTCTGATTGGCTGAAAAAATGTCATTTATAAAGGTTCACTTTCCCGCGGCATCTCACAGTTCGAAAAGTCTACATGGGAGAGAGGTCTTAAATAGTTGAATTAAAAAAACCCACCCACCCTCCCTTTATATGAATAAGTTTTAAATAGTCTTTGTTTTATGTATGTGCTTGTTTTTTTTTTTTTTGTTTTTTTTTTTGGTTTGCATGTTGTTTCCATGTTGTTCATTTCCTTTCATTGCTCATGTCGTTTTTAGTTGGGTCATACTTTTAATCAGGGTTTGTATATAAGCCCTGTTTAGAATTAAATATTTAAAGTTCATTGTATATTGTAATGTTCATTTAAACAGGCAGTGGTTTAAATGGAAGATCTTGTTGCTTAGCAGTTGGTAAACAACATGATGCTTCTTTATTAATAAAATAAGCTTTGTATTAAAGCTTTATAATTGAACAAGTAGTTGTTGCACCAATAGTTGTTGAAGCAAATAGTTGTGGTATTAAATAGTTGTTGTATCAATTAAATGTTAATTATGAGACTTCTCAATGTACTATGAATAGGACACATATTAAATAATCATATTAAAAGATTTCTTTACTTTTTAATTTGTCCACAATTTTAAGAATGAATAATTAGTATTCTATTTATGACAGAAGTACGGGCTTGAACACCAGCAGAAATTCTTAGGTAGGAATTCCAATAGTAGGTATTTGTACGATCTTCCATCCAAAACAAGAAATATCTTCAAAAAAAAAAAAGATAGAAGGCGTCAATCTGCCCACAAATAGCCCTGGGCCCCTTAAAATATACATGTGTAATCATAAATTTCCGCGAATTCATGTGACAATACGAAATTTGTCTCCAATTTTACGATAACCAGCTGACCGATTTACAAAAAAAGTGTAGTGAGTAACGATTGAAATACATATCATATACATGCCTGCAACGAGGAGTAGATTTCATGAGTAGAGCTTAACCCATTTTGAATATGATTCAAACCGCTTACTTCTTGCTCTCAACGGATATTTCTGTTTACATCACGTGATCGCGCGCAATTTGTTTTTGAATATCAGTTCAATCCGTAAATGTGTTTTCTTCATATTTTTTATCAGATAAAATATGTTTGAAGGTTAAAAAATGTAAAATGGAACAATTAAACAGTAGAGAAATAGAATTAATGATAACTGTTGAAAAAAACTCTCATACCGAAGTTTATCGGTAATTTCCGTCTCCACCCGTCACTGCTGATCGATAAATGGGACCCAATTGGGACCCGTGTGAATACCTTGTTAAAGGTTTTGGAGTTTAAATCATCGCTAAACTTCTACTATAACAGACAAAAATAGTGTACGGTGAGAGAGTGAACTTGTTTGGATTTATTTTATTTTACATTGTAAAGGTTTTTGAGTATATAAATAACATGGGCTCTATGTGGGTTCCAGAGGGACTGAAATGCCCGCAAAGGACCCACATAGGTCCCATATAGATAGTTAGCCCAGGATTTGCCCATATAGGACCCAGTTTATCATGTTTGCTGGGAGACCTGTACATTATTAAATAGTCATTTAAATCTGATTTCCAATTTCGACCTTCTGCTTGGGAAATTCTTATTCTTTTCATAATTGACTGATTTTGCCTTTCCACCTCCCCATTTGCCTGTGGATATAATGGTGTGGTTCTCTTGTGCACAATACCATTATTTTGTAAATAACTGGTAAATACCTCACTTGTAAAGTTTCTTGCATTGTCTGTTTTAAGAGTTAAAGGTAACCCATGTGTAACAAAAAACTTTTGAAGTATATCGATGATATTTTCAGAGGTAATAGATTTTGTGACTTTCAATTCAAAGAACCTCGAATAGTAATCAATCAACACCAAAATATAAACCCCTGATGGAAGTGGACCTAACAAATCAAGAGCTAAATCTTGCCAAGGACCTGTTGGCAATTGTGTTCTAATCATTGGTTCAGGTCGTAAAGGGTTTGATACCAGTTGGCATCCATAGCAAGATTTGCAAAACTTTTCTGCATCCTTATCAATACCTGGCCACCAAACTCTTGTCCTTAAATTACGTTTCATGACAACAATTCCAGGATGACCTAAATGTGCTATTTCTAAAACACGATTTCTCAAATTAGTTGGTATGACAATCCTTGTTCCCCTTAACACTAGATGACCAACTGCACATAATTCGTGTTTAATTGGTAAGTATGCTTTATTTTCAAGCAAATACCATTTCCCTGATAACAAACATTCCTTGATTGAACAAAGATCTTTATCTTTTTCCGACTCGGATTCAATATCCTGAGTTGACATGGAAGAAGGGGTGGAATCTGAAGCAATCAAGTTAATTTCATCTACCTCATCAAATGAATTTAGATTGTTCCCCTTATTCGTCAGTAACCTTGATAAAGAGTCTGCAATGTTATCTTTACCTTTCAAATACTTAACTTTGAAAGAATACGGCTGCAATCTTAAAACCCAACGTTCAATGCGTGCACACGGTTTAGATTTCTTGGAATAGATGTACTCTAAGGGCTTATGGTCAGTGTAAAGATCAAAATCTATACCATAAAGATATGCATTGAAATGTTCAAGACCCCATACAACCGCCAGAGCTTCGCGCTCGGTTTGAGAATATCTACGCTCCACGTCTGTTAAGCTCCTACTTGCATAGCTTATTACGCGCAATTCCCCGTTTTGATCCTGCAACAAAATTGCACCTAGCCCAACCGGGCTTGCATCAACAACGACTTTTGTCGGTGCATTTATATCAAAATATGCTAAGGCATGTGCATCAGACAATTTATCTTTCAACTTTTTGAAAGCATTTCTATGCGACGAGTTCCAACGGAATTTAGCATTTTTCTTGGTCAATTCACGCAATGGAGCTGATATTGTTGAATAATCAGGTATGTACCTTGCATTATAATTGACAAGACCTAGAAAACTCCTTACCTCACTCGCATTTTTCGGATTGCGTGCATTTTTCACAGATTCTATCTTCGCTTTTGAGGGTTTGATGCCTTGCTCAGATAACTCATGACCCATATATTCTAGCTTTGACATATAGAACTGACACTTTTCTTTATTCAGAGTTAACCCTTTTTTCTGTAAAACACTTAGCACTTTTTTCAAGTGAACTTCATGCTCTTCTCTTGTTTTGGAATGAACGATGATGTCATCCATCACATTTCGTACTCCCTCGCATCCCTGTAGTAATTGTTGAAGTATGTTTTGGTACATTTCTGGTGCACAGGAAATTCCAAATAATAACCTTTTGTAGCGATATAACCCTTTATGTGTTGTGAATGTTGTTATATCACGTGATTCTGGTGACAGTTCAATTTGATGATAGGCATTCGAAATGTCTAATTTGCTGAACACTTTGCTACCATTCATATCATTTAAGACATCATCTAGTGTAGGGATCGGATGTCGAACCCTTTTTACAGCTGAATTGGCTTGTCTCATGTCCACACATAGCCTAATATCCTTATTTTTCTTGGAAATACAAACAATAGGTGATACCCAGGAAGTAGGACCGTCAACTTTCTCTATAATATCCATTTTCTCTAGCTGATCAAGTTTCTTCTCCAGCTTATCACGTAAATTGTAAGGAATTCTCCTTGTTTGTTGAACTATAGGAATTACAGTGTCATCGATAGGAATTCTGAGTTGATAATCCTTCAATTTACCAATTTCATCCCTGAACAAATTTGGAAACTGCTTTGAGATTGGCATTTCTGTGTTTTCAACATTGTTGATTAACTGCAATACTCCAAGATCAACTGCAGTTTTACATGATAAGAGGGGTTGTCCAGTCCCTTTAAGAACCAGAAAATCTGTATCCAGGCATTTGTCATTCTTTGATATTTGTGCTTTAAACATTCCAGCTAATGGTAGTGTTTTTTTAGAGCCATAAGGAAATATTTTCTTCTCTGTTTTACTTTTGGAAATGAATTTGAAATCCTTCTGCTTATTGAGATTGTTCCAAGTTTTCAGATCGATCACATTACAAGAAGCTCCTGAATCAATTATCATAGAAAGAGGAATGTTACCTACTTTGACTGATGTTTTGGAAAGTTTATCTAGTACTGAAAATGTTACCTCTTCGTTTTCGCTATCAGATTTATCATCTAACGATCGAACATGCTTTTTCTTCTTCTTTTCTTTTGATTTAGATCTACATTTCTTTGCAAAATGTCCTATTTTATGACACTTTCTGCATTCTTCAGATATTGCTGGGCAATTTGGATCACTAGATATATGTCCTAATCTTCCACATCTGTAGCATTCTATCTTCTTTTTGCTAGGTTTCTTCTGTGCTTTCGGACTTTGGCTTTTAATTCGGCATGTGTCTTCCGATTTAACCTTTTCTATTGTGGACGCGCAGGCATCAGCTCTTTCATGTGCAGAAGCTATTTCAATGACTTTGTTTAGCGTAAGCTCAGATTCTCTCAAAAATCTCCTTCTTAACGATGTTGAAATGCATTTTTCAACAATGTGGTCACGGATCCTATCTTCTGTGTCGGTGAAGTCACAATTCATTGCTAGTTTCCTTAAGCGTGTACAAAAGTCTTGTACTGTTTCGTTTGACTTCTGTAACTCCGAATTAAATCTATGTCTTTCAAAAGAAACATTCTTCCTCGGCTGGAAGTATTCCGACAGTTTCTCGACAGCGCGGTCATAATCAGTGGCTTCCCCTGAGTCTTGAAGAGTTTCAAATATTTGTTGAACTTCCTGACCTACTAGATGTAACAACAAAGCTCTTTTCTGTGTTCTGTCAGTTATTCCAGAACCCACAACATAGTAGTTAAAGGATTTTAACCATCTGTCCCACCTACTGGCTAAATTAGTACTATCTCCTTCCAAACTAAATTGTTCTACACTGGCAACTGGCAAAGCTTTAGCCATTGCTACTCGAATTTAATCACAGAATAAGTTAATAAGGTCCGGCTTTAGAGGTTGAAAATAGTCAGTTTCCCACGGAATTGAATCCAATTTATTATACAAAATTAATGAAAGTGACTATTGTCCAGTATAAACTGTCCCATATTATCCTCTTTCCAATTGGAAAAAAAAAAACAATATCCTCGTCGCCAAAATATGTTATGTCCAGGGACAAAATAATAAGAGACACGTATTCTAGATACTACAATGTATTGCTGTCTACTCTCTAACTAACAACTCTCTGAGAATACATATGGTACATGGCTATATAGATAGTAATATGATATACATAGTTTACTCCATACACTACAGAATGAGCAGTTTTACTCTCTGATAACATGATGTTGGAAATGTAAGCAATAGTACTGACTACTACTTCAGAGAGAGAGAGAGAGAGAGAGAGAGAGAGAGAGAGCCTGCCTCAGAGAGAACGAGATAAAGTCTAAATAAGAAGCAATAACAATTGAAATTTAAGTTTTTATGTAATTCTTGTATGCAAGTACTTTATCTGGATTGATTCCTTTGAATTTTTAAGTGACAGAACTTGTACACTTTGGACTAGCTTCGCATTCCGGTGTATCGTTTTCGTTTGTGCTGTAACCCCCCTCTACTATTTTTAAAGTTAAGTAGACGGCAAGGTTTGATGTGTGTGATCAAGGAAGCATCTTCGTTGCACGGACATAAGTTTTGCATCGATCGGCAATGTGTTCAAACCCTCAAAAGTATAAGTATGTAGATTTGTTGAAAAAAGAATCAGTCTGTCTGGAAATAGGGAAATGGGGGACTGTCATTTGGAACTATTCATCTATGGAAACGTATCTGTTAAGCACTGCAGGCTATCAGCATCTTAAAACTACGACGTTGACGCTTCAAAAATCTTTAATGGTCTTACTAAATCAATTTTCCACGTTGCAACAATTACAAAAAGTGAAAATCTCGTGCAAGTTGAGGTTACAGTGTCAATTGTAATTTTTACCTTGCCATGTAAATTACTTGTACAAATAACCCTTTAGAACAGTATCAATTCATGTGTATACTTAGAGCTGATTTTTGAGAAGTTTGTATACGAGCACTCTATTTGATATCTATCTGTACTATTTTGATGTTTTGTTCGAGTTAGTACTCCTTGCTTACTTTTTTAACTAGTAAGAAGTCGTAAACCGTCATTTGATAATTTAGATTTAGCACGGGTTCTACTAAGTATATTTTCGACGGGATAAAAATATTTCTTCCCATTCGGAATCAAATGCTCAGCTATTTCAAAATCTATAAAAGAAACCTTTACGTGCATTCAATAGATTTAACAAAATGCAACCCTGAAAAATAGAAGCTTAATATTTTCAGTTTCATATATCATTTTGCCAAGAAAGCCATTTTTGCTTTAGAACTCTCAAAATGACATTTCATGTTTTTTTACGGTTTTCATTGGTCAAATTAAGAGGAGGTAAAGGGAAGTAAAAAGTTTTGGGAATTTTTTCAATGTGATTCTCATTTAAGGTTAAAAATAAGGACAGAAAGCTTCAAAGATCCTTTTTAGCTTACTATTTGACTATGTCAGACATTTATTGGTATTGCCTATATCAGCAGTACTTAGATCTATTTGCAAAAATGACTAGAAAATTTTGAACGAACTCTAACTCGCCTCCAAGAAGTTGTACTCACGGCAAGTGTTATATATGTCCACTAGTATTTGTCTCGAGTCAAATTTCAAACTAACTTAATGACGTTTTCGGTAGTAGTTTCTGCACATCATTTTGGCGATATCAAGGGAGACAATAACAGGCAGTAATTCTTCTCAAAGAAAGTACTTGTATATCGTTCGGACAATACCTTGAATTTCGGATACGATATGTTTCGAAGCGGAGAAAGAGTCTACATTATCGACTTAACGGACATTTTGCAAAAAGGGGAAAAGATCAGAAGAATACAGGAAAGTTTTCGGCGGTATCGACTTTCTTGGGGACTAGAGTCTACTGAAATATGACAGTGCCGATCTGTCTGAGCGCCTAAACGGTTACTATGGAAATGGCCATTTTACAAAAAATCTTCTCATTTTTGTACTTACCATTAAATTTTACTGTACATACCAAAAATTAGAAAATTCTATGAAAGGAATTTTTCAAATTTTTGAATTAATTGAAGACAAGTTCTTGAATTTGTTTTTATTTTGGCAAGTCAAGAAATACATGTTGGAAAAATATTTTTTTTTAAACGGAAAATGAATTCAGACTATTATTTCATCCATACAGAATCAAGAAATAATATATTAAATATGGAAATAATATTTGCATTGTATGATACACTTTCTAGCGCTGTATTACTGTCTTTTATAAAGATACAGTCATTTTAGGTGTTTTGATACAAACGGTTACCATAGAAACAGCCAATTTGCAGAAAATCCAACTCGTCAACATACCCTTTTCTTTTTTATTTTTGAGTTTGCCATTGAATTTTACCCAACATATGAAAGAATTAGAAAATTCTATGACAGGATTAAATTTTCACAGAACTGTAGAAAATGTCTTTAAGTAATTTTCATTAAAAACTCTGGTTGCCGTGAAAACAATTATACCCTTGAAAATATTTACATTGCTTAATCATTCAGTGGCTCAATGGTGAGCGTGTCGGACTCATGGCCCGGTGGTTGTGAGTTCTACCCTTGGTTGAGGCGAACTTTCTTTCCGGCGTATGTTCGCCTCTCACCTCTGCAGAAGCATGTGAGAAAAGTAGTCGGTGGCTTTGAAAAGAAAAGTTGTGTTAGTACTGGTGTGAGAAAGTCAGGAAATACATGTACGTCATCGATCGCCATGATATGACCTTAGCTGTTAAAGTGGCTTTAAACTCCAACACAACCAACCAACCAATAATCATTCAGTGACGATCGATTACAGTACTAACAACACTGATTTGGTTACTGGGGCTTTAAAATTGGTCTCTGCGTTGCACTTGCCCCATGGAGTGGCCATATTTGCCGCAGGACAAGTTCGGTATCGTGACCTTATCCTTTTGACTAATCAAAGTACTGAAAGTTCTGACAGACTAGCGAATTTGAAAAAAAAAAAGTGGCTATAGTAAAGATAAAACTTGGTCAGTTTATACAAAATTGAAGAAAAATTAGCTACATGTATTTATAACAAGAATTTGAAAAACAAATGAAATAAATATACATGATTTAATGTGGATTATCAGTCAGTCAAATTGTTCAAGCAATTTAAACACTAATAGATGCAAACATATATATCAACATACAAACCGAATCATAAATATACAAACAAGCAATTACATGCCCACCTTCGCAACCCAAAACTGACGATTCACTACGTGAATCTACCCTTGGCGGATCGAGCTTGATTTTTACATTCACCCGATACGCATTTTCACTGGATGCAGCCAGCTCTAGCTACAATGAATGAAATCACTCGTAGCATTTCATCTTTGATAAAAATAAAACAAGGGTTCTACCTTTCGAATAGAAGGTATACATGGAAACCCACGTGAATGTCTGCTTATCGCTGAATGTGTATTCGTAAGTGGTTTGTAAAACGGTATTTCATTTGTTTTTAGATATATGATGTAAAGGGGGGGGGGGGTTTAATAACCAACATCCAATAGAGGGTGCATCGCAGGAATCTCGAAATCGGGCTCAATCAGCCAAGGTAAGATCCACATAGTGAGCGTAAACTTGGCTCGCGAAGATGTTACATGCCATGCAGTATTCTGTAGTAAAATTTAAAAATTTAGATAATACAAATCAAAGCACCAATATAATCTCTGAAAAAAACTAGAGCTATCACTAAACGTGATCATATCCCCCAACAACTCCTTGTCACAAAATAGATTAATGTCACAGGAATACAAAATAAATGACTGGAGTAGATGACTTTCCATAGATTCTTTCTCTTTCTGAAGTTCTTGAATCATATAGTTTGTTTTTCCCTCTAGAGCTTTCACCTTTCTCCTGATCTTATTTTGTGTTTCTGTACCAGAATATTTGTCTGTCATAAACATGTCAACTCCAGCTGATTTTAAATGTGTATCTATATCTGCTACACACTCACAGATGTATTTTTTGAAGTCATCAAATTTGTTATTCTTTGCCATGATTTATTTGTCTACAGATTGTTTGCTTAATAAATCTGAAATCAAAACAGACCAGACATGAAATACCACAAAGAAAGCAATGTTTTTGAAATAATTTTTTGACATTTGACTGAAGACTAATTTAAAGTTGTCATCTGAAATAGATAAAAGTTTAGTTAGATCTATGAGATGAATCCGTTGGCTTTTCTGCTGAAAAACAGTGATTTTTAGCCAAAACCACCACAAATAAAAGCAAAAATGCTGAAATAAGTCGTTATTGACTATTTCAAAAATATTATCCAAATGTTGTGCAAAGGAAATGAAGTTCATGATCAATAATACCTGTCCAAGGATAATAATGATGGATGAAAGATGCAGTTCATTTTTCATAATGACTCTGTTGTGTAATAAAATCATGCAAAGGTGTCTACAAGGGTGACTACATCTAAAGCTTGAGTGCAAATATATGATAAGTATGAGTAAACAGAAGACAAGGTTACATAACACACACATACAGACACATACAACACATAAAGCAACATCTGCACTAAAGCAAACTTAGTAAAGGTGGTTTTGTTACCATTGCCCACCTATAGGAGGTAAGTCACATTTGCTGAATTGATTTTAAGAATTTAGAAAAGGTAAAAATATTGTATGCAAATCATTGCGAAAAAAAAATTATTTGGTGTAATAGTTTTTGAAAGTAAGCATGACATAGAAGCTGTGTTAAAAGTATTCTATCAAAAGTATAATTTATTTTCATCAATTCAGCAAGGGCATAAAGAGAACGAAAAAAATGGGCTAAGCTCTTGGAAATTTTATTTAATTAACTAAGAACAATTTATGATATGCATATCTTTGCTGAATGCAAAGTCTATCCATGAAGTTTGAAAGAAATTTGTCCAGAATCATCAAAGGGTCATAACTCCATGAAACCTAAATAAACCATAACTAAAATAGGATATGCACATCTCTGCTTGATACTGAGTCTATTTGTGTAGTTTGAACCAAATCTGTCCAATAGTTGATGAGAAAAAGAGCGGACAAGAAATTTCATGAAAGGGCTATAACTCAGTGAAAAATCAATGAACCATAACCAACATTTCATATGCACATCTCTGCTTGATACTGAGTTTACCTGTGAAGTTTGAAAAATTCGTCCAGTAGTTTATGAGAAATAGAGCGGACAAAAAGCTACAGACCGACCAACGGACGGACAGACGGACGGACGGACGGACCGACCGACCGACAAGCTGACTCCTATATACCCCTCAAACAGAGTTTTTGGGGGTATAATAATATGAATAAGTTATAACTGAATACAGTCTAAACGACTTAATCTATAATACTAAGTCAGTTACACTTACTTAAACTTATTCTAAAGACATTATGAACTAGATACATGAACTTACGGCATGCTTCAACTTTATTATCGAGTATGAAAACAAGCAGAACAAACAAATACGCGTTTATCAACGTACAAAAAACAATACTTACGAAACAGATAGTGGATGGATTTACTAAAAACATGGAAGAAGGAATTATTTACAAATGAATGTAATCTATTACGGAAGCATTGAATCACGGCCAAATACAAGCTTTACCTCCCCCCAAACAACAGCAAATACACATACAAACATGGCAAGAAATAGAACACTTTTTAGCAATAAATGAATTCATAAATTCTACAAGTGATATAATGAATAAAAAAAAGAAGAAAAAGAAGTCATCATGAAGTCTAACCTACCCAATCCTTGGAATGTGTCAGGTACCACTTTCAACCGGGATTACGATCTCCAATGAAGTGAAATGCCTTCATTAAGAAGGGGCCCTCCCTATCCATTACCAAGAATAGAGTCAGATACCACTAATACATGGTAAGAACTCTAATGAAGTAAAATACCTTCATTAAAGAATTTGCAAATAATCCTTTCCCCAAAAATAAAGAACTTGATGATATCATTTCAATAAATGTGCAACAAAATTGATAGGAAATGATCTAATCCTTCTTGTGCCTTCTGAATTCAAATGTAGTCCCCGATCCCCTATAGCAAACAACTCTCTCATAGGTTGACCTCCTTTGAGTAAAGGACGAAAAGAATGAAGATATTGTATTTTTCTAGTAATACAAAGATTTTTCAAACCAAGGTTTACATTTTTCACCTTTAATCCTAAGGTAGAATGATCAATTAGATCAGACAGAGTGGTGATTTCATTTGTACCAACATGTAATATAATGAATTTTGCGTTCAGTAATTCTGAGAGTTTCTACTCGGCGAGACAAACGGGAAATGTTAATACTCGGAAAGTCATGCACTTTTGTGTGGTTGATACCGCATCTCCTAGTGGACCTCTACCAAGTTTGTTCAAAGTATGCCCCTGGAGTCAAAACAGGCCCCACCCCGGGGGTCACAGGTTTGAGCATAGGAACAAATAAGGAAAACTTTAAAAATCTTCTCCTCTGAAACTTGAAGGCGTAGAGCTTTGATATTTGGTATGTGGCATCTCCTGGTGGACCTCTACTAAGTTTGTTAAAATTAAGCCCCTGGAGTCAAAAGTGGCCCCACCCCGGGGTCCCAAATTTGAGCATAGGAACAAAGAAGGAAAACTTTAAAATTCTTCTCCTCTGAAACTTGAAGGCGTAGAACTTTGATATTTGGTCCGTTGCATCTCCTAATAGACCTCTACCAAGTTTATTCAAATGATGTCCCTCGGGTCGAAACTGGCCCCACCCCGGGGTCACTACTTTGAGTATACATGTAGGAACAAAGAAGGAAAACTTTAAAATTCTTCTCCTCTGAAACTAGATGGCGTAGAGCTGTGATTTTTGGTATGTGGCATTTCCTAGTGGACCTCTACCGAGTTTGTTTCAATAATGCCCGTAGGGTCAAGTTCGAACATAGGAACAAAGAAAGAAAATTTCAGAATTCTTCTTCTCTAAAATTAAAATGCACAGGGCTATGATATTTGGCATGTAGCAATTCCTAGTGGACCTCTACCAATTTTGTTTATATTATGCCCTTGGGGTCAAAACTGGCCCTGCCCCGCGGGGTCACAGGTTCGAACATAGCAACAAAGAAGGAAAACTTTGGAAATCTTCTCTAAAACTTGAAAGTGCAGAGCTTTGATATTTGGTATGCAGAATCTTCTAGTAGACCTCTACCAAGTATGGTCATATGATGTCCCTTGCGTCAAAACTGGCCATGCCCCGGAGGTCACAGGTTGGAACATAGGAACAAATAAGGAAATTTTAAATTTCTTTTTCTCTGAAGGACGTTTATGACAAATTCTTCCAACCGACAGATTTTTTTTAAACTTTGCACATACAAAGCTCATCATGTCTCTTGTAGATCACAATGAAAAAAGGGGGGTTCCCCGTGCTCGTTTCCGAGAAATTCGCTTTTGAAAAAGGTATATACAGTTCCAAAATTCAGCATATACTGGATTAACACAATTTCCTTTAATAGTCAATTAAACAGGAAAAGTACCAAAGAATACACAAATATACATCACTTTAAAGAAAAATAATTCAGTTTTGCACAAAAAAAAAGAAAAAGCCTGGTTCTGAGCATGGTAAATGTACCAATATGCATTTAATATATAGACCATGGAGTTAAAAAGGGAGATAATTTGACCGGGTTAAGGGTTTTTTAAAATTTTCTACAACCATAGTACTTATATATCTTGACAGTAAGAAAAAATAAAAAATGGGACCTACATGTACCTGTGCTTCTTTCTCCAGGAAACAGGGATGAAGGTCACGTTGGAAGTTAACTTTTTCCAAGGAAAACTATATAATAGAAGCTCAGCAGACATAGAGGGAAAGACGAAATTGCTCATGCTCATTAAAAGTGATTTCTTCTTTTCCCACATTAATTTTGGATCCTATACTCGTTCAAAAAATGAACATAGCCTATATACTAGTACCTCAAATTCATATCAAACCCTTCATTATCTACATGTAGTTCTTTTTTTTTTTATAAATTTGCATACATGATTATGGCAATACGGCTAATAGAAACAATAGAAATACAAAAAAAAAGAAATGTCTGTGGAAAAAATGAGATAAAAGCTCGGTAGACATGATGGAAAAAGGAATAATTATTCAGTAGAAGAAATTTCTCCTTTTCCCACGGTATATTTCAAAAGGAAATAGCTATACTTCAACAAATAGGTATACTTCAACAGTTTCAATTTTCTGCCTGTTTCATTGTTTGCTGTGTAACTGGGCTTTTTTTCCAGGTAGTTCTTTACCAGTTATATCATCCTTACACTGGCAGGCCAGTTTTGACGCTATCACCATATTCCTGACAGGATAGCATGACATCTGACCTGCTATTGTCAGGAAAACGTCAGAAGCTGTATCATTTTCCCCGTTGGATGGCTGAAATTGCGTAAAAATTTCCCTTTTCCACGACAAATAAGCGTTCGTTTTGATGAAAACTTCCCCATTTTATTTCGACCATAGAATACCATGGCTGGTGCAACCGTACTAGTACCATCCGTAGAATGTTCTACTTGTAAAAGAGCACCGTCGATCCGCTGTTACTATTGCCATTTGTGTGAAAAATACACAATATCGCTGATAGTTTTACTATCTGTAGGAAATACACATGCGCAGTATGGATGCGCGTGAACATTTATACCAAAAGTTGTTAAACGGGAAGGTGTAGAGCTTTGATATTTGGTATGTAGCATTTTTGAGTGGACCTCTACCAAGTTTGTTCCAAGGATGCTGCTTTGGTTGAAACTGACCCAGCCCCGGGGACCACAAGTTCGAACATAGGACAAAGAAGGAAAATTTAAAATTCTTCTTTGAAACTGGAAGGTGTAGAGCTTTGATATTTGATTGCCCTATGTCCGGAGTCTGTCGCCCGTCAACAATTTCTAACCCACTGGGCCAATCTTGATGAAATTTGGCAGGGATGTTCGTTAGGTGAAGCGTTACCAAAGTTGCTCAAAGAATTGAATTTCACTCATAAGCTATAGTCTAAGGTGAGCGTTCCAGGGCCAATGGCCCTCTTGTTCTAAACTCTGGTACATATTCACCTCAGTTTAAGTCAATCACCATGACTTACAGGTAATATTCCAATTTTGTTCCGCTCCACTGCTTTTTCACGGATTTACAGGCCTTGTACTTTTGAATTTTCACTGATAAAACAGTTTTTCACTCTTTTTTTGCGAAACCCTCCTACATATTCACTTCATTATACCCCTGAAAAATGTTTTCGGGGTATACTGAGATCAGCCTGTCTGTCCCTTCTGTTCGTCCGTGTGTCCATCTGAGTACAAAATACTAGCAAGTTTGTGTCGCAAACTCCTCCCACAGTTTTCCTTCAATTGTATTGAAACTTTGCACATATTTTGATCATATATTTAAAATTTGCGAGACGAAATTTTCAAGTGTCAACTCCACCTGGTTAAGTAACTATCTTCCCTTGAACTTGACACTTTTTTTCTGTCAAAGCACTGGCGGGGGTGTTAAGTCACATTCAGTGACAGCCCTAGTTTAAGTAATTAAAACTTCTTCCATGAATTTACTGTAACTAGTGTACTTTATAGAAAAGTGAGGCTCCATTCAAATCGTTCTGGTAAACTTTATTCGATAATTCATGACAATACATCAGCCATGTAAATTGTGACGTAATTTGTTGCATAATATGTAATCTGTCTCCTGATCTGTCATGTGTGTCACGATTAACTGTATAAAGAAGAGAAAACACTCTTAGTATCTTTCCATATAAAACCAATTGAAGACCATTATTCAAAGTAGCAGCATTTCTTCCAACAACCTTTGATCCCAAAATCACGCGACAATCTGAATTGAACCCTTTCATACCACCTTCGTTTCGATACAAATTAAACCAGTAAGCGTTTCGGCGCTTACAACTTAAAAAGTGCTTACTATCTGGCTTTCGTGAAAGCATTGCATACAAAGACAAACATGATGCTTATAATTCTGAAAGTGGGTCAAATACATTCTTTCTCCTCCAGAGAGTTTCAAAAACTACTAGTATGCCTGCCAATAATATATATACGGCCGATAGGGGACTCAGTATTGCAATACTATCAGAATGCTTGTTTTGTTGTTACTTTTTAACTGGAAACTTCATGATTGAAAGCAAACTGCTTTAAGCATATATGAAATTTCCACTTGCCCCTACCAATCAGTGATTTCAACGCTTTTATCCCACTTGTTAGACTTTATGTCACTGACCAAAAAAAAAAAATATTTACACCTTTTGGTAACAACAATAAGTGAAATTTTGAATTGTGAAGTTCTAAAATGGAATCCATCGTGATTTTACATAAAAACAGACAGTTGTTCATCTCTTTACAATATGTAGACAGTCAAATAGAAAGCTTCATGTTTCGATTTATTGTTTCTCAAAAAAAGATAAATTGTTTATTAAGCCGCCAATAGGACTGCAGCACGTTCAGGAGATCTATACTATTATTCTGTTAATATTCATACTTCATATATTAACTGGCCAAGGTCTCTTTTTTAAAGGTGGCCCTTCAGATTTTGGGACGAAAATTTTACAAAAATGCAAAAAAATCATCCTTATACTCCCATAGCCTTTTAATTTGCATTCATAAAACCCCAGTAGTCGAAAAACATCCAATAACACGAGAAATTAGAGATTTATTACGGACCAGGTTGACACCAACGGGAGACACGTTCTATTTTTAGATTATCAATTCTCGCATTTAAATACAGGAAAACACAAATAAAGTTTCAAACATCCGTCCGAAGAAGATAATTATGGAAAATAATTATTACATGTTTGTTATGTAATGGAATTTAAGCGTTATTATTCACGTGCCATTCATTTGACATTCCCACAATGCTTTATTGATTTTTGGCGCGAAATCTAAAAATAGCTTAAGAGGCTACGTAGCCTTTTAAGGGAATACCGTCAAAATTTTTCTTTTATGTAATTTTATGATTCTTAATTATTGATGATTTGTATTGTTTTTTCATATAAATTTCAATGATATATATATATTTTAATTTGATGTTATGTGAAAATTCTAAATACCCACCTTTAATAAAATCAGATGTGAGACCGAACAAGCAGTTAATAGTAAACCGTTAGGTGAAATGTGATACAGTTGACAAACAAATGTCTTTTATCTAACTTGTAGCCTATAATATCTGCAATGAAATTTCAGTACAAGAATCCATTCGTTCATTTTAGCGACTCCAAGGCCAATGAGGCCCGTTGTAACTTCTGTGTTCAAATTTATCAGGAATTTTTACTAAATGGGCCATGCTTTGTGAAAAGAGGGGGGTTTAATGCATCTGCAAAAAGTATCGATCCAGGTCAATTTACGTAGTACACACAGGCTGACCTGTGTCGAAACCTTATACTTTTTGAAAATTATCTGAATGCCAAAGAATATTTCTGCCTCAGGGTTCTGTCGTTTGTTGGAAAAATAGATTTTGTAAGTCCATAATTATGTGAAGACTTCTATGGTATAATGCATCAAAGTGATGCATGTTCGTATTGCCTGAGCATTGGTCGAAAAATTAAGTAAACCAGTCATAATGAAAAAGAATACTACTGCCTAATGAGTAAATTATGATCATTTACAGTTTGCGTCATTGCAACACCGACAACAACGACAACAACTACTGCCTCCCTTCTTGATACTAGAGAAGTTGACACTACACAAGCTCCTGGTTCAGGTAACGGACCTTTCTTTTTAGTTTGCACATAGTCCCTTTCCGGTTGCCAAAACTCGACAATGACTCGATTTTACCAACATATTTCTACTGCCATTCTAATATGAAGTCTTAAGCTATTCATCTGGTTAGCTGAGACGTTCTTTTTACTCAGTCAGTCGGCTGTCTTTGAAATTTAGAATTATGATTGAATCAAAATGTGCATGATTTCTGATTGCATCTGCTAGAATTGTGCAGTTCTATGTATGCATAGATACGTACTTTACAAAGGATTCCAATGATTTCTTCGTGTTTTATTTCTTTGGTGTTTGACATCTTTTTAGCTCACCTGAGCACAACGTGCTCAAGGGTAGCTTTTAGGATCACCCGGTGTCCGTCGTCCGTCGTGCGTCGTCAACAATTCTTTAAACATCAACTCCTCCTAAACCGCTGGGCCAATTTGGACCAAACTTGGCTGGAATGTTTCTTGGGAGGTCCTCTTTAAAAATTATTCACTTAATTTGATTCCGTCAAAAACTCTGGTTGCCATGGCAACCAAATGGAATTTTCTAGGAAATTCTTTAAAATCTTCTGCTCTGAAACCGCTGGTCAGATTTTGAAATAAATTTCACAGAGATGTTCCTATGGTGACCCTTTTCAAAAAATGTTCGTGAAATTTTGATCCATCAAGAAACATGGCTCTGGTGAATGGGGGCTACTTGCACTATACAGAAATGAAGGAATTCTTAAAAATTCTTCTTCTCTGAAACCGCTGGTCAGATTTTGAAATAATTTCACAGAGATGTACCTTGGATGACCCTTTTCAAAATTGTTCGCGAAATTTTGATCCGTCAAGAATCGTGGCTCTTGTGAATGGGAGCTACTTGCACTATTGGGTATTGAAGAAATTCTTAAAAACTCTCCTTCTCAGAAACTGCTGGTTAGATTTTGAAATAATTTCATAGAAATCTTCCTTGGATGGCCCTTTTCAAAATTAGTCCGTGAAATTTTGATATGTCAAGAAACGTGGCTCTGGTGAATGGGGGCTACTTGCACTATACAGAAATGAAGGAATTCTTAAAAAATATTCTTCTCTAAAACCGCTGGTCAGATTTTGAAATAATTTCATAGAGATGTTCCTTGGATGACCCTTTTCAAGAAGTGTTCGCAAAATTTTGATCTGTCAAGAACCATGGCTCTGGTGAATGGGGGCTACTTGCACTATAGGGAAATGAAGAAATTCTTAAAAAAAAATCTTCTTCTCAGAAACCGCTGGTCAGATAATTTCACAGAAATGTTCCTTGGATGACCCTTTTCAAAAAGTGTTTGCGAAATATTGATCCGTCAATAAACATGGCTCTGGTGAATGGGGGCCACTTGCATTAAATGGCCATGAAGACATTCTTTAAAATTATCCGTCTCTCAAAGGGCTGGTCAGATTTTGATATAATTTTACAAAAATGTTTCTTAGCTGACCCTTTTCAAAAAGTGCTCGAGAGATTTTGATCCATCAAGAAACATGGCTCTGATAGCTGTGGGCTATTTACACTATACAGACATGAAGAAATTCTTAAAAATTCTTCTTCTCTGAAATGGCTGATTAGATTTTGAAAAAATGGCTATGTTCCTCTCAAAAATTCAGGTGAGCGATCCAGGGCCACCTTGGCCCTCTTGTTTAGCATTGCCAGTTACCAGAGCACCTATCAATGTTTTCCTAGAGTTTCCTTTACCAGTACTACACACAAGTGGCTGCTCTTCTACATAGATATCCCGAAGGCGTTAACCAGTGGTGATATAGGATTTTTTTTTTTTCTTTTCTTTTGCAAAATGGGTATCTTCAGTTCTTGAAAATGATTTAAACGAGGAAGGAGATTTTACCAGCAATTACCTAATTTTAAGTCGTGTAAGTTACTGACTGAGCTACTCGGCCTTGGCACGTTGATTGTGCTCAAGTAGATTCACTAGTCATGTAGATATATTTAGGGCCTCTACAGTATAATGCTAAACTATCGAACCGCTTATGTTTCTCATATGGAGTGCAACACGCGAAAAGGTGCATTCGGACATTTGCGTAAAGTGTCGTCCCGGATTAGCCTGCGCAGTCCGCGCAGGCTATTCCAAGACGGCACTTTACGACTACATTAGATTTTGTGCTACAGTAGACTTGCGTAAAACAGAAAATCACATAAAATCGGAAAAAGTCCTTTCGGACTAGCCTGTGCGGACTGCATACGCTGATCAGAGACAACATTTTACGCAAATGTCCGAATGACCCTTTTCGCGTGTTGCACTCCATATTATATATGAGCCATGCTTTGTGAAAAGGGGTTTCATGTTTCTGAAGTTTCGATTAAGGTTAGCCTGGGCAATCCGCGCAAGCCGTCCTGGGCAGAAACTTTATGCTTTCTGCATGTTCAAGGGCATCAAAGTTGGAAGAAATGAATTTTATGGATACGTAATGATGTGATGATGTGACAGAGACGCATTAACCCTTTACCAAACAAGCCCTGGTTTTTACGATCCGGAGATAGAAGCCTTTCAAAACATTGTGGGAAAAGGAGAAAATGCTGGTAACCAGCATTTTCTCCTTTTCCCACAATGTTTTCTTCACTGCTAGAAATAAATGTCAATTTTTGAGTTACATTTATCTTGTTTACTGGAACTGCTTTCCATTTGGATTAGTCTAGATTTTTGCTATATGGTAAAGGGTTAAGCCCCTTCCCCCATCCTCTCCCCTTTTGCCAAAGCAGTGTTTAATTTTTCACGAAACAGCAATTCATAAACTCCGACCTATGTTATGAATTGTATTTTCAGACCCTGAAATAGGTCGAGTTTATCTATTTGGCGACGATAGATTTTTTTTTAAAAAAGAGAAACCATTATTTCATGCTTTCCGGTAGGATATTGAGAAATAGCTGTGAAAATATTTTTCGATCTTACACTGGTATCACCAGTGAAAATACCGACTTTCACGTTCTTGTTGCCTAGGTAAATTGCACGTGCCTCACAACCAGATCGGAAATATCACATCATATACCTTACATTTCTCGCGCTTGACGTAATGTTGCTATGCGGGAGGGGTTCACCACGGGGAATAAGGGAAAAGAACTGAACTGAATTTTGATAAAGCTCCTCCCAGAAAGGGTAAAAAGCATGAAATAAATAAAAAAAATTTTTTTCGGTGAAAGATCGAAATTTATTTCATCTCGTGAACACCATTAGTAATATTTTCACTCGTGGCTGCGCCACTCGTGAAAATATTACCGATGGTGTCCACTCGATGAAATAAATGTCGATTTTATTACCGAAAAAAACAAATATCCTCTAGGCCTATTTATTTCTATATGGGCTCAGCAATATTTAGCGGAGATTCAAATTAGCCATGCTCTGCGGAAAGGGGGCTTAATGCTTTGCTCTTGGTCAGTTGCCTTCATGTCCAAGACCCAATCTTCCTCCAGATTCAATTAATCGGAAGACAAAATGGAATCTATGGACCCAAATTATTTGATGACTTCCTTGGTATCATGGATCACAAAGATCCATTCACCCCCACCCTCTTCCCCCTTTTCTTGGAGTATTGCTGAACTATATCTTCCAATAAGCCTGTAAGGTGTGCCAATCCTTCTATGCAGTCCTTCTATATAGGTGATGTTATCGTGAATAACTGGTTTGGACGGAAATATTACATTACACTGACGTCCTATCAAAAAAGGGGAGTGGTGTATAACAATGTGGAAGTTTTATGCGATAACTTGTCAAATGTAAATAAACTATAGACAATCTCGTTAAAAACTTCATTGGTAAAGAAACGACCTGGGATGATACATGTCGAGATGAAAATGATAGACTGTCAATATCATAGATGAGACTCTGTACCGGTAGTGTATATCTTTAATATGGATCCTTTTTCACTGTAAGCACGTCAACCTCTAAATAATGATCAGTAGCAACCTTTATTAGATATGCGGAGAAGAAGTTAAATACAAGTAGGCCAAAAAGAGATCGAATACATAGAGGATAATCAACTGGTTGTTTTAATATGAAAAATATCTCACGAGGATGCGTTGTTAGGCGTTGAAAAAACGAGTGCGCAGCACGAGTTTTTTTAACGCCTTACGACGCGTTCGAGTGAGATATTTTTCATATCAAAAATAACCAGTTGATTATTCTATTTATTATATACCTTATTAACATCATTATTTGTAATTTTGCGTTTGAAAGTCGAAAAAAATGTAGCCGAAAGAAAAAAAGTAGTTCCCAAATTACGTTAGGAAGTGAAAGTGAAAGTTGATAACGTCACTAGTGATGATATCAAAATTTATTACACTGGGAAATTCCAGGATTTCACTGCTAGGTATATAATAAATGCCTCTGATGTATCTAACCAAGCATCACTTTATTATTGATAGAAAAATCTATTTTTATCTTACAACCGACTAAATGATGAGGTAGACAAGTGACCAATAGCAAACATTTTAGACTAAAATCGATGCATTTTGCAGATGCATAAAACTCCCGTTTCACAAAGAGCATGCCTCATGTATAATCTTGGAATTCTAACTTGTCCTATAATTATTCATCAAATTAGGTCTTTGATTGTCAATGCTGCTATAGTTAACCCTTTGCCAAAGAATGCTGAGTTTTAATGATCTTGAAGGAAAAGGCTCGTGGAAAGTATGTGGGATAAGGAGGAAATGCTGATAAACATTTTTCTCTTTTTCGCATAATGTTTCTACCCATCAAAAACAAATTTAATCATTTCATTTAATTATGTCATTTGCAAATGTGCTTTCACTTTTGATAAGTCTAAAATTCTTGTTGTCTTGTAAAGATTTTATATCATCACTAGAATGTTACCGCTTTTGTGGTTATATCGTTTTATACCGCAGCCTTTTTCTCGGTTTATGTAAAAGCCTTGGCGGTTGATCAGTAAGACATCATTTTAACATTTGTCAATAGTGGTTTATCTGCAACGATACGCTCTTTTTCCTTTTTCACTGTATTCTGTCTTCCTGGACCCTGCGTTAACTTTTATTTCAAACATCTTGTCTGAAACTGCCCCATTATCTCCCGCTAGATAGCATTCTACAAATACTCATTTATCTAATTTTGGCATCCTGTGTACAGCACCGGACTACTTTTCTACGCGACAACCGTTACTTTGAATTTCAGACTAAAATAAAGGTTTATTCAATAAAACTTACCTGGTGCAATTCATTCAGCTACGATCAGCAATTTAGAGAAAACTGGAGCTAAAGCAGGCCTAATTTTTCCTCAAACGTATTGATGAAAGCCCTTTTCTCCATTGCTACTTTGTAGCGCCTATTACTACATTCCCCCCGATATTAAGATAGGTCGAATCTTCGAAGAGTATGACATGTGCAGACAACAGGAACTGCCCATCCAACCTTGATTGTAACTTCACAGATACGATCCTGACATCATCCTCTTCAGATTTCTTGAAAGAATTCGATTCCTTCAAAAGCTCTGACTGCCATGGCAACAAACCTGAGAAACATTAAAAATTTTTGAAAATCTTTTCGTCTGAAACCAAAAGGCAAAGGGCTACCAAATTTGGCATAGAGCTTTATCTCCTAGTGTAACGAGAGACCACTCCTTCTTCCCGTAAATAATCAATAGCTGAAAGCTGCGTTTGGGAAAACTATCTTTGGTTTAGTGGCACCTGAACTTTTGTTAGGACCATAGCCAATTTTTTTTTCAAAATCTAATCGGCCATTTAACAGAAGAAGAATTTTTAACAATTTCTTCATGTCTGTACAATGTAAATAGCCCACAGCCATCAGAGCCATGTTTCTTGATGGATCAAAATTTCTCGAGCACTTTTTCAAAAGGGTCAGCTAAAAAACATTTCTGTGAAATTATATCAAAATCTGACCAGCCCTTTGTGAGAAGGGTCATTTTAAAGAATTTCTTCATGACCATATATTGCAAGTAGCCCCCATGTTTATTGACGGATCAAAATTTCGTGAACAATTTTTCAAAAAGGGTCATCCAAGAAACATTTCTGTGATATTATTTCAAAATCTGACCAGCGGTTTCTGAGAAGAAGGGTTTTTAAGAATTTCTTCATTAATTTACTTTAAGTGCAAGTAGCCCCCATTCACCAGAACCATTTTTCTTGACGGATAAAAATTTTGCGAACAATTTTTGAAAGGAGTCATCCAAGGAACATCTCTGTGAAATGATTTCAAAATTTGACCAGCGGTTTTAGAGAAGAAGAATTTTCAAGAATTCCTTCATTTCTGTTTTGTGCAAGTAGCTCCCATTCACCAGAGCCACGTTTCTTGACGGATCAAAATTTCACGAACAGTTTTCATCTCTGTGAAATTATTTCAAAATCTGACCAGCGGTTTCAGAGAAGATTCTTAAAGAATTTCCTAGGAAATTCCATTTGGTTGCCACGGCAACCAGAGGTTTTGACGGAATCAAATTCTGTGAACACTTTTTAAAGAGGACCTCTCAAGGAACATTCCAGCCAAGTTTGGTCCAAATTGGCCCAGCGGTTTAGGAGGAGTTGATGTTTAAGAATTGTTGACGACGCACGACGCACGACGGACGATGGACACTGGGTGATCCTAAAAGCTCCCCTTGAGCACGTTGTGCTCAAGTGAGCTAAAAATACAACATCAGATAATCACTCTCGTTCCGAAAATTCACTCATTTTTCCCTCATTCCAAGATGGCAGATTTATATAGAATAAAGAAGGAAATACGAAGGTCAAGGTCATCTGTATAAGTCCGATAGACTACTAACAAGAAGACAGCTTTGGAAATTATCATGGATAAAGAAGCGGTTGCTTAAGACATTCATTTGTTACTTTTCCTTCAACCTCTTCAATCCTAATAATGTTGTATTTTTTTGTTTTGTTTTGTTTTGTTTTGTTTTTTTCAAATTTACGTTAATGTCTGAAAATTCTAATTTCATCTTGTGTAGTATATGATTTGGTTTGATTTCAGAGACAACAGTACGTCCTAGTGCAAGTTCAACCACAACAACTACAACTACTACTACAGCGCCTGAGACAAGTTCTACCACAAGAAGTACAACTACTACCACAGCGCCTGAGACAAGTTCTACCACAAGAAGTACAACTACTACCACAGCCCCGGTGCAAGGTGATCTTACTAAATGAATGTTGTATTGTACATCTGCAAAAACTATCGGCCTGTGTCATCCAGCGCGGCCAGAAACTTTTTGATATTGATAAATTTTGTGAATGTCCAGGGACTATTCTACCATTTGATTTAGTCGATCGTTAGATGAAATGGATCCATAATTATATAATGATTTGCATAAAGTCTCCCTTTTCCAAGATCATGGCGCCATATTCACATTTCCTATTCGTTGTAATCCAAATGAGGAGCGCTCTGGGAAGGGCTGGTTGAAAGCATTTTTGTAAAGCATTTTATAAAAAATGTCGTAGCATTTTTTCCTAAAATTTTAACAATTGGTTGAATCGTAAGATGGGATTGGTCTTTTGATCTGCAGAAATATGACCAAATTATTTCGATGTAGGTCCGCCTTCACAGTCTGCACAGGGTGAATTTGGTCGATACTTTTATGTAGATGCATTCAACTCCATTTTTCGAGTGTAAAATATTTGATGAGCAGGGAAACATTTCCGCAGCAGACACTATAGACTTTAAGCACGAGTTTTGCCTAGGTCACAAATAAACCGGGCGCCGGACGGTTTCTCCCAAATTCGCCGATTCAAAATTTTGAGACATCGTCCGGGTGCCGAAAGAGTTTAAGACATTTTGCTCTACCAGTCACAAATCAAACGGGCATCGGACGGCAGTCTCTTCAGAAATGCCTGCGCGCCGGCAGGCGACCGGACGGTGACCGGACGGAGACAGGACGGACATCTTTCGGACTTTTTGCCGCTGTCCGACTAACTACACAGGTATGTCGTACTGTCCGAGATGACACGCCTCTGTAGCCATCTTTTGACCTACGCAGTCCTCACTCTGCGACGCTCCTGATCGTAAACAGCAGCAGCTGCTATTGCATTTCTCTGCCTTCAGAGAACATTTTGCAATTTCTATTGATGAAGATGAAGATTCAAGGGATTTTGTGGCGGTATAAGTGCCATTTTCACTTCAGAATTGATAAATGATAATGACTTAAGACAGCAATGTACACTTTTATAATATACTGATCATGTCGCTAAAGTATGTGTTTGCCGTCCGGTCACCGTCTGGAAAGAATTAACAAAATCAATGTTGCACGGCGGTCTGACGGTCACTGGACGGTGCCCAGACGAATATTTATAATCGGGCGGTGTCCGTACGGGCTCCGTCCCGCGCCTGGACGGAGGCAGTCCAGTCGCTGCACGATTTGGAGATAAACGTTTTCATAAAAATAGGCCGGGCGCGTCCCATTTCTGAAGGCATCGTCCGGTCAATGGACAGCGCTCGGACGGAGTCCGGGTGATGAGTTAACGGGCTCTCCGATGGCACAAAAATCGTCCGGTCGCTGTCAAACTACATGTATATCTTTTTCCTAAACTTCGAACAGGCGCCGGACGGCGTCTCAAAATTGAACTGCCGCCGTTCAAATTTAACTGCCACCGGACGGTCACCGTGCGGTCCACTGATGATTGTGTCAATATCTTGTGAAAAACCCGCCGTCCGGTGGCAGTTTTTTATTTGTGACTGGGGCAAAATAGCAATTGTTTGGTCCAATATGTAGACTGGAAATGTTTGTGTGGTTTTACTCTTCTTTGAAGGGGTTGATGGTAAAGTTGTGTAGAAGAATCTGGTTTTGCAGTGCCCAACAAAGTTAACAGATCTGGTAAACTGGAAAGTCTTGGCAAAAAAAAAAACCCACGATGCTGAAAAGTGAATATTACAGATCGACGATCAGACTGCACATTTTGTGCTGTCTGATCCTGATCTGTAATGGAAGCAGGATCGTGACGCATTTACTTTTTTCGCAGGCTACAACTTCAATGTGGTTCAAATGATGAAATTCATTTTCGAGGGATAAAAAGTATTTCGAGAAAAGGAGAAAAAAGCTTGTATCTACTTTTTCCTCTTCTTTATCATACCCCTACAAACGAAGTTTGTGGGGGGTATACTGGAATCAGCCGGTCGGTCGGTCGGGTGGGCGGTCGGTCGGGCGGTCTGTCCACAAAATCTTGTCTGGACAACTCCTCCTACAGTTTCAATCCAGTTCGCTTGTGTTCATTAGAAGCAGCAGATGTGCAAGACACACATTTTGTGAAAATTCCATCAAGAATTACTGAACTACAATGTATTGCCCCTGATTTGACCTTAAAACGCTTGTCCGGACAACTCCTCCTACAGTTTCTGTCTGGTTTACTTTAAACTTGGCAGAAGTGTTCATTAGGAGTTGTAGATGTGCAAGACCCAACTTTCGTGAAATTTCTATGAAGAATTAATGAATTATTTCCCCTGATTTGACTTGAAAATGCTTGTCCGGACAACTCCTCCTACAATTTCAGTCCGATTCGCTTTATACTTGGCAGAAGTGTCCAATTGGAGTTGTAGATGTGCAAGACGCAAATTTTGTGAAAATTCCATCAAGAATTACTGAGTTATTGCCCCTGATTTGACTTAAAAATGCTTGTCCGGACAACTCCTCCAGTTTCTGTCTGATTCACTTTAAAGTTGGCAGAAGTGTTCATTAGGAGTTGTAGATGCGCAAGACGCAATTTTCGTGAAAATCCCATCAAGAAGTAATGAGTTATTGCCCTTGATTAACATTCAAAATGCTTATCTGGACAACTCCTACAATTTCAGTCCGATTCGCTTTATACTTGGCAGAGGTGTCCACTTGGAGTTGTAGATGTGCAAGACGCAAATTTTGTGAAAATTCCATCAATAATTACTGAGTTAATGCCCCTGATTTGACTTAAAAATGCTTGTCCGGACAAATCCTCCTACAGTTTCTGTCTGATTCACTTTAAACTTAGCAGAAGTACTTATTAGGAGTTGCAGATGTGCAAGACGCAACTTTCGTGAAAATTCTATAAAGAATTCATGAGTTATTGCCCCTGTGGCCTTATGATTAACATTTTATGTTCTATCGGTAATACAGATACAAGTAAATTATCAACAACAACAATTGCTCCAGAAACCAGTGCTCCTGACGTAATTACAACCAAATCCCAACTGACAACAAAAGTCGGTGACGTCACTTCTTCTACGAAGTCACAAACTGTCGCAACTACAAAACCAAACACCCAGTCAAGCTCACAGAAAGATACGAGCAAGTCTAACAAAGCGGCCATCATTGTACCGGCAGTGCTGGTTCCAGCTTGCCTTGGAGGACTTATTGCAGCAATTTGGTACTTTAGAGTTAGACGTCGAAGAGGCGGGTAAGCGCTGTAATTCTTCATCAAAAGATAAGATTTTTAGCTCGGTTGTTTTTGAAGAAAACGTCTGGTAATTGTTGCAGCCCTGGCGTCGTCTACGTTTGGCTCGTGCATCGTCGTGCCAAAAAATGATATTTTAAAATGTCCCTAATATTACTTAAGATAATAGAAATATTCTTATATATAATATAAATATTATATATTTCAAACTTGGACAAGTTGTTGATTATCAAAAAGGAGAATCCACACGATAAGGGTAGATAACCGTTGGAGTACTTTTAACACAGTAATGTCCCTTTTTTAGTACACCTGAGCACAACGTGCTCAAGGGGAGCTTTTAGGATCACCCGGTGTCCGTCGTCCGTCCTGCGTCGTGAACAATTCATTAAACATCAACTCCTCCTAAACCGCTAGGCCAATTTGGACCAAACTTGGCTGGAATGTTCCTTTGGAGATCCTTTTTAAAATATGCTCACAGAATTTGATTCCGTCAAAAACTCTGGTTGCCATGGAAACCAAAAGGAATTTTCTGAGAATTCTTTTAAAAATCTTCTTCTCTGAAACTGCAGGCCAGATTTTAAAATAATTTCACAGAGATTTTCCTTGGGTGACCCTTTTCACAAACTGTTCGTGAAATTTTGATCCGTCAAGAAACATGGCTCTAGTGAATGGGGGCTACTTTCACTATATACAGATATGAAGAAATTCTTAAAAATTCTTCTTCTCTGAAACCGCTGGTCAGATTTTGAAATAATTTCTCTGGGATATTCTTTGGGTGACCCTTTTCAAAAATTGTGCGTGAAATTTTGATCCGTCAAGAAAATGGCTCTGGTGAATGGGGGCTACTTGCATTATAGGGAAATGAAGAAATTCTTGAAAATACTTCTTCTCTGAAACTGCTGGATAGATTTTGAAATAATTTTCACAGAGTGGTTCTTGGGTGACCCTTTTCAACAATTGTTTGTGAAATTTTGATCTGTCATGAAACATGGCTCTGGTGAATGGGGGCTACTTGCACTATACAGAAATGAAGAAGTTCTTAAAAAGTCTTCTTCTGTGAAATCGCTGGTCAGATTTTGAAATAATTTCTCAGTGATGTTCTTTAGGTTACCCTTTTCAAAACTTGTTCGCGAAATTTTTAATGGTCAAGAGACATGGCTCTGGTGAAGGGGGGCTACTTATACTATATAGAAATGAAGAAATTCTTGAAAATTCTGCTTCTCTGAAACCCCTGGTCAGTTTTTAAAATAATTTCACAGCAATGTGCCTTGGGTGACCCTTTTCACAAATTGTTCATATAATTTTGATCCGTCAAGAAACATGGCTCTTATGAATGGAGGCTACTTGCACTACACAGACATGATGCAATTTTAGAAAATTCTCTATCTCCGAAACCCCTGGTCAGTTTTGAAAAGAATTTCTCAATGTTCCTTGGGTGACCCTTTTAAAAACTTGTTCATAAAATTTTGATTGGTCAAGAAACACAGCTCTCGTGAATGGGGACTACTTGCACTTATACAGAAATGAAAATTTTTTAAAAATTCTTCTTTCTTAACATAATGGTCAGATTTTTAAATGACTTTTACAGGTGACCTTTTGAAAATGGCTTGGTAAAATAATAATTTTGGTTCCAATGTTTCAATATCTCAAAAAAAAAAAAAAAAAAAATAGGCTATGGTCATCTCAAAAATTCAGGTGAGCGATCCAGGGCCATCTTGGCCCTCTTGTTTCAAATAATTTTCAAAGTCAAGCAACTGCGGCCGATGGTTTGCACCCGCATGCGGTGCTCTTGTCAAAACTTTTAGATTGAAAGCTTTCGCAGGACAAATTTGTCTTGAAGGGCAAAACTTCTCTTGCAAAGAGTAGATAACATTGTGGAGAAGGAAAAATGCTGGTTACTGCGAAACTACATGATAAAACAATTTAACACCATAATGTAATCTAGAAACACCATCACGTAATATAAAGACTATACACAACGTAATCTTAAAACCACATCACTTCATATAATACCCGCACAACGTAATAAGAAGACTACACAAGGCAAAGAAGAAACTGCATGACATAACAATTTAACACCATAACGTACTCTTAAAACACCATCACGTACTATAAAAACCACATAACGTAATGCAAAGACCACACCTGGTAACGCATATAGCAAATAATGGAATAGAAAAACGACTAGATGATCCAAAATATCACATAAAGAATGTTTTAGGACAACATAAGACAGTTATGGCGTTCCATAATACTGAAAAACCTGCTTTCATCTTGTGTTGAAAGTTCAGCAGTGTGTATGTAAAGATTTAAACAACAGAACCTGTAAATTGATCAGTAATTATTGTTTTTATTTCTAACGGTCGTTCCATTCACATTTTTTTAATCTTCATTTTACGCTTTTGATATCGTCTTTAATGCATACATCATGATCCTTTCTTTCTTTCTGTCTGTCTGTCTGTCTGAGTGATGCTCTGGCGAAAGGGGACTTTAAGCATAGCTGCGATGTACCATTCCAAACACGAGTTAGTACCCACAAGTATGAATCTATAAAATCCAGTTTGTTTCACAATCAACTTGATCTGGCAGTAAAACATTCCATTGACAAGCAGAAAATTTGTTATTAACAAAAAGTTTTTACCTGTGTCAGTCTGTGCGGACTGCAAAGGCTGACATGGGTCAATACTTTTTTTGCAGATACATTAAGCCCCTTTTTCACAGAACAAAACTCATATACTTTTCATTTTATTTTTCAGCACAACATTGAATGAAATACAGATGACCAGCTGAAATAAGCATATGACATGACTATGAATAGAATATTGGGGATATGATCCACATTATGTGGCAGCATTTGAAATAATTTACTTGACATATTTAATCAATTTAATTTACTTGACATATTTAATCAATTTAATGGATTTTTTATGTCTTTAAGTCTTAAATTGATTTTCAACTAATAAATACTCTTTTAACCCTTGTAGAGCTTAACTGATTTTAAGCATATTCAGACAATGTGGGTGAAGATCAGACTGCACAGAGCATGCAGTCTGATCTTTGATCAAGCTCGTCGATTTTTCTGTAGGATATTTTGAAAATAGAGCAGTCTTGAAGTTGCAATAAATACATATTAAGTACTGACTCAGAATGTTCAGTTTATTTTTTAGGCGCCGTAATGTTTAAATAATTGTAAAACTTTTTACCCTGAGTCTGTTAAGCGCCAATCAAGGACATTTTAGTGAGAGTGTAAATCAAGATCACACCGCACAGAACTCGCAGTCTAATCGTGGACCTACACTGTCCAATAAGGAGAAAATATTTCCTGCCAAACTAATTTGAAATTACAATATTTGGTTTTTACTATCGACTTAAAAGTGGCATTTTAGTTAAGGGTTAGAAAAAAAACAAACTCGCAGGAAGGTCTAAATTATTCAATTATTCAATGCCCATACCATATGGCTTGCAATACGCGAAAAGGGGCATTCGGACATTGGTGTAAAGTGTCTGCGCAGGCTAACACGAGACGGCACTTTAACACTTCACTAGATTTTTGTGCTACAGGAGACTTGCAAAAGGCAGAAAAGTACATAAAAACGTTTTTTTTCCCCGTTATTCCCCGTGGCGTTCCCCTCCCGCATAGCAACGCAACGTCAAGCGCGAGAAATGTAAGGCAAATGACGCCATATTTCCATCTGGTTGTGAGGCACGTGCAATTAGCCTACGCAACAAAAACATGAAAATCGGTATTTTCACTGGTTGGGTCTAGGACATTTGCCCCCCGGACTTCTGCCCTCCGGACTTCTACCCCCAGACTTTTGCCCCTTAGGACACCTGCCACCTGGTCGTTTGCCCCCGGACATCTGCAAACCTAGGACATCTGCCCCCAGACATGTGCCTCTCCCCCCCCCTGGACATTTGCCCCCCTTAGGACATCCGCCCCCTGGACATCTGCCCCCTCGAGCTCCTTTGAGGGACAATCTCAAAAAAACAATTTTGAGATATACACATATTTTGTAACATGGTAATTTTTGACTGGCACTATCAAAAAGACTTCTCAGCTGTTGTATCGTTAAGTGCTATTTTGCTGAAAATCTTTGGCTGAAAATTGATTTCAGTTTTGATATTAAAATTCCCTTATGATAACTATAGAGTCAGTTACTCATCTGGCACGCTTGGTATAAACCCCGATTAAAATACTTTTTTTGCATTTTAAGAAAAATAAAGCAAAATTCAGGATGTTATCAGTTTTTCAACATCATTTAGAAGAGGCTTATCGTTTCCAAGGGGGCAGTTTTCCTACCAGGGCAAATGTTCTGGGGGATGTCCTAAGGGGGCGAATGTCGGGGACAGCCAGGGGCAAATGTCCGGAGGGCAAATGTCCTAAGGGGTATGGGGGCAAATGCCCGGGGGCAGATGTCAAGGGGGCAGGTGTCCTAAGGGGGCAAAAGTCCGGGGTAAAAGTCCAGTGGGCAGATGTCCAGGGGGCAAATGTCCTGATACCGAGCTGTTGATGAAACAAAGCAACTGTGCAAGTTTCATAAAAATCCGATAACAAAAGCTGATTTTATCATGTAAATCAGAAATCAAAATTTTCAACTCTAATTGGCTACTTTTCCATTACTGTTTGTTGGACATTTTCAAAGTCAACAGGGTTACAGCTATTGATGAGATAAACAAACTGAATAATTCACGAAAAATTGATCAGAAAAAAAATACTTTATCATGTAAACAAGCAATGAAAATGTTCAACTTGAAATGGCTACTTTTCCCATTCTGTTTGTTGGATTTTTTTTTTTTTTTTTTTTTTTTTTTTTGAAAGAAATAGCAATATAGCAAACTTGAATAATCTTATAAGAGACATAAAAAAAGAAAATATGGTTTTAGTAATAACACTGTTTATCACAAAATGAATGTCAGTGTACTTATTTCCCATATTGTTTGTTTGATTTTTTCTTGTTGTTATTATAGGGTTGAGTGCATATTTTTGTGTTTTCATCGAGATATAAAATGCAATTGCCTTATTACATGGCAAATAACGCCCGAAGGGCGTTATGTTAAGCCATGTTATAAGGCAATTGCATTTTATATCTCGATGAAAACACAAAAATATGCACTCAACCCTTATAATTGCACTCGCTGTTCACTTAAATCACTTTTCGAAAATGATAGACAGAAAAAAATCACGGACAAATACGACAGTAAATACGAGTTGATTTCCTTCGCGGATATTTTGTAGAACGGGCATGAATACACAATCTATTTTTAGCTTTGCAACATTTTTTTTCAGTCGAAGGCGGCCATTTTGCTGGCATTGAAATCATACTTTCGATGATTCATCGAACAAAATTTAAGAATAAAATAATTATGTAGATCCATATGAACAATACAATCAACTATCTAAACTTGAGGCTAGGTGGACGATGTGTTCTTTCGAGTGACCTTTTCATAGATAATTTGTAAAGAATTTGTAAAGAATATGCGTACGTACCGTCGGCAGATCTGTTGCCGATATAAGACTTGGTCTATCCTAAATTTCTTGTAAGATATGACAATGAATCGAATGACGCCAACGTTTTGTGATCCATTTATTAGAACATAAAAAACGGTGTCGCAGCTGTTAATTTTTCAATATGTATTTTTGGTTTCCCAGTTCTAGGCTTGTTTCTAATATCATTCCTATCACGCCAACATTTAAAAAATTCTTAACACAGTGTAGTCACTTCTTTCGAGCCTTTCTCCAACAGTTCTTTCACTATATACAATCCATCAAATCCACGATAACTTTTTTCTGGTCAATAGCATTTTTTTAACATAATCCCCGCAATAAAAAAGTTTAACTCCGTCATGAAACAAATCAAATTCATTTATGCCAAAGTGATTTTTCCGTTTACACAGTGTACTAAATTTAACTCCGTGACCCTGGCTTCATAGAAATCGATCGCTGACGTATTAAATGATGTAACTGATGACGTCGACCATTCGGACTCTTTATTCACAGTTGGCATATGTTTATTTTTTTTCGGGTGCAAATAAAGTTAAACACGCATCATTTTGCAAGGTTTATTTTGTTAGTTTCCTTTTTGCAAGTTTTTTACAGAAAAAGAAATCGGTCTTTTTGCATTTGACTGATTCAGCGATGGAACTCTAAATATAGCCCATAAACAGTTTGCATGAAATCTAAAATTAGATTCCAACAACAATTTGGAAAAACCGAAAGTAGTGCTATTGCATTTCATCGAAAAATAACATGCAGGTTTTTTCATCACATGACCCGATTCTGACCAATCAAAAAACGATTTTACACCATGAGTGCAATTATTTGGCAATGAGTTTAAATGTTGTATTTGAACACTGTACGTATACATTCAGTGTCCGTTTCAGCCATTTCTAAGTTACATTCAAATGCTTTCAAGTTGCACATGCCTACACTTTTGTATTTTTGATAAAGAAATAATTATACTGGCATTCATTTTGTGAGAAACAGTGTTATTACTAAAACCAAATGTTCCTTTTGTATGTCTCTTATAAGATTATTCAATTTTGCTATTTTGGTATATCGCTATTTCTTTCAAAGACAACTTTGTTAATTTGCTCTATGTTTCAAACTGTACAAAACTATAGCTTTCCAAATTAATCTGATTGATACAGACTATATTCGCACTTACCCTTATATCACCCCTAACCCATACAGGTAAATGCCTTAATGGTTTTATAAAATGTGGGCCAAATGGGAAGACACCAGACAATATAATATAATCATGAGACAGATATACCGAAGAAATGGATTTGAACGAAAGCTTAGATTTATATAAAGTACTTCTCTAAATTCCGGGTAACGGTTAATTAATTATCATATCATTACTAACTACAGAAAACATAAGTCAATTTATTTTTAAAAATGGGGGAGCAAGGGAAAAATAACAAAAGAACAGAGAGGTGTGGAGTGTAATTGGTTATAATTTAAGCTGAGAAAACGCATTTTGAATGGCTAAAGAACCTTCCAACTGGACTGTCACAAATGATTAAACAAGTAGTTGTTTACACTTGAAAAAAGAAAAAAAACTTCATGGTATTATGTTTATGACTGGTGACAGTAGGAATTTCAATATTAGATATAAACCGACCTGCATAATTTGTCCTATTACGTTTACGAGATATACATGTAACTAAGGATTCAGATTTTGTTGGA
The DNA here is from genome assembly GCA_943736015.1 of Tridacna crocea. Taxonomy (NCBI): domain Eukaryota; kingdom Metazoa; phylum Mollusca; class Bivalvia; order Cardiida; family Cardiidae; genus Tridacna; species Tridacna crocea. The sequence continues at coordinate 13,603,359 of OX031068.1, forward strand.
TTAAACTTGACCGACAACTTCTGCGCCCATCGAGTAATTCTATCGATACCTGTTTGTAATACTGTTGTTCAAGCGGCAGCTGGATCAGATACAACCATTGATAGACTGGTATCATCTGCAAAGAGATTAATGATTGCCTGAATGTCATCAACAATATCACTAATATATATTAACACTGTCCTGTCTTTGGTGTCTTTAATTTTCTTAAACCAAAGGTTAAGAATATACAGCGAACAATTTGGAAGTATGACCAAGGTAATTATAACCAGCTCAGACATAACTTCTCAATTTTGATAGGATCTTTATATACAATTCTAATACTGACATTTATGCTGACAGTTTAGCGCATGCCATTACAGAAAACGCGTGTAAGTTTATCCCCAGCAAAAAAAAAGTTCATGGCAACCCCAAAGAAGCTCCGTGGTTGACCTGTGAGATTAAAAAGAAAATACCTCGCCGTAAAAGGTTATATAGAAAAGCAAAGAAATCAAACGATGTCAGCCACTGGTCAAATTTTAGGTCGGCTAGAAATGAAGTCATTGCATTGATCCGACAAAATAAAGCACAATATTTCGAACGGTTGGCTTCACAATTGAAATCTGGAACTCTGCCATCGCGTGGTTCGTGGAAAAACTCTGAAGTCAGTCATGTGTTCTCATGCGTCAAAATGTATCCCTCCTTTGTATGATACTTCGATGACTCTATGATTATCAAATAGGACGAGAAAGGAAACTTACTTAATTCATATTTTGCCAACCAGTCGTGCATAGACGATTCCTTAAGTTTTATTGCAGATGAAAATCAGGAATTTACAAACATTTCTTTAGATTCTATCAATGTCACGCCGTCTGAAACACTAGATATTCTCAAAATACTTAAGCTTGGTAAGGCATCAGAACCTGACGGCATAAATAATAGAATTCTCATAGAGGTTGCTGGTCAGCTAGCACCTCACCTGTGTGATCTACATGTATTTAATCAATCTTTAAATACAAGTTCTAATCCATCATCATGGAAAATATCCAATGAGTCCAATATATAAATCAGGTGATGCACCCCTTCCTTCCAATTATAGGTCCGTTTAAAGGTTTTAGAAAGAATTATATTCAAACATGTTTACAACTATCAAAAGGACATTGATTTCTTTACACATTGGCAATCTGTTTTCATGCCAGGTGACTCAACTGTTAACCAAGTAGCTTGTCTCTATAACCATTTTTGTAAAGCTTTGGATGATGGTTTGGAATTCAGAGTTTTATTTTTCGATATAAATAAAAAAATTGACAAAATTTGGCATGGCGGTTTTCTCTTTAAGCTTAAGAGAGCAGGGATTCGTGGAAAGTTATTATCTTGGTTTTCCAGCTACCTTTCTACTCGTTATCAAAGGGTCATTTTACCTGGCAGTGTCTCAACTTTAAGTCGTGTTCAAGCCGGTGTACCCCAAGGTTCTATAATCGGACCTCTCTTATTTTTAGTTTACACCAATGATATAGTAGATGATATTCAGGCTAATATTCACCTGTTTGCAGACGATACAAGCTTATCAATGATTGTAGACAATCCGGACGAGGTAGGAAGAGTTTTACAATCAGACATCGATAAAATTAATCAGCGGGCACAGAAGTGGTTGGTCAAGTTTAATCCATCTAGGTCTGAATCTTTAATAATTTCTTGTAAACGTTCCAAGCCAAATCACCCAGGTCTGTTTATGTCAAATATAGAAATACCGTCTGTTACCAGTCATAAACATTTGGGATTCTTCCTCTCCAATGACGGTTCTTGGGACATTCACATTAGTAAATCTATTGAAAAAGTCTGGAAAAGGATTGGGATCATGCTGCATCTTAAAGCGCGTCTCGATCTTTACTTTTCATTTATCAGGCCTATTCTTGAATATGGTGATAATGTATGGGAAAACTTTTCTCAGGGTCTGAAAGATCAAATGGATACAGTTCAAAATGAAGCGGCTCGCATAGTAATAGGCTGCACCAAACTAACTGCTATCCGTGATTTATACCAAGAAACTGGATGGGAAACTTTAAGCCAAAGGAGGCGAAAACACAAGCTGATGCTCTTTTATAAAATGTTTAACAGACTATCTCCTAACCATCTTAATGTTCTTGCTCCTCAGACAGTTGGAGAATCATCATCTTACAATCTTTGAAGACCAAATAACTTGCCAACCATTGCTGCAGAACCACTTTGTACAAAATTCATTCTTGTCATCAGTGATAAATTATTGGAACTGTTTATCAGATGAAACGAAAAATGCCGGAACGTTGTTTTCTTTTAAATATCGCTTAAACATTGATAAACCGAGACCAAATAAGCTTTATTTCTTTGCAGATAGAAAAACTCAGATCATACATGCTAGGTTACGTAATAAGTGTAGTTGTCTTAATGAGCATTTGTATTTGAAAAATATAGTCCAGTCGCCCCTTTGTAGATGCGGCTCTGTTGAATCAACACATCATTACCTCTTTGAATGCCCATTCTTCCGAGAATTAAGAATCAGTGTAAATGATGACAAAAGTACAATTACGAGAGTTACGAGAGTTACTCATCAAGTCATCTTGTATGGTGATGAAGATCTTGATCAACCTGATAACGAAAAAAAAAAAAAAAATTCGCAGCAATTTATTCTTATATTAGCCAAAGCATAAGATTTACTTAGAATAATTATGGCTTTTTCTTTCTTTAATGTGTAAATCCTGCTTCCAAAACTCAATTTAAATGCTTATATTTAAATAAGTAACTGCATGTTCTGTTATGGATAGCATCCAATATCTATTAATATGTGATGGCTACGGAATCCTGTTTCCGCCATCCACTTTTCGACCTACGAGGAACTCGAAAAGTAGAAATTAAGCACACTAACTTCCACTTTTCTAGCAAAAAAGTTACCTCGAAAAGTCGAAAAGTTGAAGTTTTTGACCTGACAATTGTCATAAAACTTTCCACTTTTCGACTTCACGTTTGTCTAGAAAAGTAGAAATTAGGAAGCACTAACTTCCACTTTTCGCCTTAAAATGCTGTAGAAAAGTGGAAGTTTTTCACATGACAATTGTCAATAAAACTTCCACTTTTCGACCTAGAAAAGACAAAGTCGAAAAGTGGAAGTTAGCCGATTAAAACTTCCACTTTTCTAGTTAGGACTAATTTTTCGTAGGATAAATTGGTCGCGTTATTGTTTTAAATGTACACCGGACAAAGGTAGACTGGTTACCTCCCCTGATACACTACGTGTATAGGGACAGGTACAGGCTAATCGAAACGGGGCGAATTCTGCCCGTATTATGCGAGGTAACTGTGCAAATAGTAACTTAGAGTAGCGTCTCTTGATTTTTGTGTGTATATTTTTGGAGGGTGTAAAAAGCAATAGCTATGAAAATAATTTTCGATATTACTGTCTTTTAAAGTGATTGTTTTGTGATCATAATATAATTACTTATGCATGGTATCATTTCAACAAACGATAGGTGAATGTCTAAAATTTGATAGAAAAAAAAAAGTTAATGATTATAAGAGTATTATTTGATTATTATGTTTATAATAAAAGCTAAATTAATGAATACATGAAAAATTTTCAAGTGCTGACGTTGAACTTTTACTGAAAAAATGAACAACAAAATAAATATAATGCACAAGTTTGTACTTGATAAAGCAGAAAGGGTATAAGATAATCAATTATCTCATAACCACACGAGAAAATTTTGGACTGGTCCAAATTGAAAAAAATATGCAGACGACAAAATAAAGGTGACTGAAAAATAGAAATATGGTCTGGGAAGGGTAGAAAACACTGTGGGAAAAGGAGAAAATGCTGGTTACCAGCATTTTCTCCTTTTCCCACAGTGTTTTCAAAAGGCTTCTTTCTCAGGGGCGTCAAAAGTAGGGATTGAGTGGTAATGGGTTATCTTATAAATTGAATTGTAGGTTGCAATTCTCAAAGATTAAAGTCTGTTGTCCCTTTGAAGAAGCCCGCAGAGATAAGCCTAGGGGCAATAAAACACATGTGGTGTCTAATCATCATTTAATTCTCCCTTAACATTTAATTTCTTTGTTTTGTAAGGAATAAAGAAGCATGTTTCAACATTTATTAACAAGTGTTTGGGGGGGAAAAAAATTACAAGGGGGGAAAATTGCTTGCCGAGTATTTATGTATTACTCAGTTGTTCAGATGTCTAATAGTCAAAAAATTAAATGAATAAAGAATTTAGAGAAGATTTGAAATAAAAGTATCTAATTAACCCATTACCAGACGACCAAATTTTAGATTAGTCCAAATTGAAACAAACTGCAGACGACATTTTAAAGAGCATTTAAATTGAAAATAAGTACTATATAGGGTAGAAAAATTTGTGAGAAAAGGAGAAATTGCTTGTTACAAGTAGTTTCTCCTTTTCTCACAATGGAATGTTCAAATTTCCCTCTCCTTTTTATCTAAAAAAAAAATTAACATTCTAGATGGAAAAGGTCCTTTTATCTGAAAGTTATAAATTATGCTCTATGTATACCTGTATTCTATTATTTATTAATAACATAATAATCAAAATAAGAATGAAATAAAGTCAACTGAGCACATTGTCAGGTTACTCGATATATGTTTCGAGCCGTTTCATTGGCCGTATCAATTATCCAATCACAGGGCACGGTACGATTAGCTTGTGCCTGTTGTAATACACGGTATACAACGGTGGCCAGTTCACGGACAAAGGAAGATGGCGGGAGCAAATGGTAGGGGTTAAATGTACACCGAATAAGTCTGATGTCAGCCATAATACGGCAACTCCCTAATTTTCATTTTAAACCCGCCCTTATCGCATTGCTACGTCCTTCAGGCTTTAAGGGTGTACACATTATTAGATGTATTGAAATCATATGGCCTGCAACACGCGAAAAGGGGCATACGAACATTTGCGTAAAGTGTCGCTTCGCATCAGCCCTCGCAGTTCGACATTTTCCGTTTTATGTAATTTTCAATATAGCACAAGTCTACTGTGGCACAAAATCTAATGTGGTCTTAAAGTGCCGTGTCGGATCAGCCTGTACGATCTGCGCAGGCTGATCCGAGACGACACATTATGGAAATGTCGGAATGCCCTTTTTCGCATATTGCAAGCCATATATAGTTGATACTTTGGACACTGATTAGTCTTTAAAGTTTAAAGGACCCATTTCACCGAAAAATATTGCCTAAAGATTGAGCTGCGATCTCAAAATGTGGCTTGATCGCCGCTGATCGCAAGTAATCGGCGGTTGAACACACCTTGGTCTTCTGTAGTCGCACAAGTCGAGGGAATGTATTTCTTCTCCCCCCCCCCAAAAAAAAAAATCGAAACTAGGTTTTTGACATCTCAAAAAACAAAGCTGCGACCTGTGCGATCTGGAAAATCGCAGATAGATTGCCGAAAGATCGTCCGTTAAACCATTTTTTTTAAAGGGATCCTATCCAACTCGGATTACCTTGAGAAAACCTGCTATAGGCGAAAAGTTTCAACATGGCACAATTCCTGCAGTCTGACCAGATCGAGATGGTCCCTTTTCATGTGACGGGTTCCATATCATGAAATGATACTACTAGACAATACTCAACCGAAATACCAACGCAGAAGATTCGGGGAGGTCATATTGATGTTAATGTATCAATGGGGGAAATATCGAGTTCTGAGGACAGAAATCCGTAATCGAGTTCGGAGGACATAAATCCATAATAGACTCCGATCAGCATCATAGATAGGCATACATCGACATTTTATTAACCTTGCAAAGATTATGAAGGATCCCGGGGCCCACGCCAAGCCAGTGTTCGAACCAGCGACCCAGATGTTGATAAGTCACACATTTTAACCCATTACCACACGATTCCTGTTTTTGACACCTTTGCAAAATATTATTTAGGAAAACATTGTTAGAAAAGGAGAAATAACTTTTTACAAACTATTTCTCTCACAATGTTGTCTACTCTATATTACACTTAGATTTCAATGCACACTTTGAAATGTCGTCTTCAGTTTCTTTAAATTTGGACAGTCTTTTATTTTTTGTCATCTCGTAATGGGTTAAACGTTGTTTGAAAATGTCAAATTGGGCGCACGCTTGATGCGCAGTTCCTGACTAAATTTGTGTAACTATAAATTCAGCCCATAGGCGGTATCGGACAAAGATAGACGTCAGACTTAAACAGTGTACATGTATACTTATTCGGTGGAGGTTTAACTTTCACCGGGTCCAAATACGAAGGACCGGTGACACAGGAATTTTTACCCCTACACCGGCTCCAACGTTATTCGGTGCTGATAAACAAACATCCCGTGATAATCAGTCCTAACTAGAAAAGTGGAAGTTTCAACGCTAACTTCTACTTTTCAACTTTTCGACTTTTCAACTTTTCGACTTTGTCTTTCCTAGGTCGAAAAGTGGAAGTTTTATTGACAATTGTCATGTGAAAAACTTCCACTTTTCTACTTTTCGACCTAGCATTTTAAGGCGAAAAGTGGAAGTTAGTGCTTCCTAATTTCTAATTTTCTAGACAAACGTGAAGTCGAAAAGTGGAAAGTTTTAAACTTCAACTTTTCGACTTTTCGAGGTAACTTTTTTGCTAGAAAAGTGGAAGTTAGTGTGCCTAATTTCTACTTTCCGAGTTCCTCGTAGGTCGAAAAGTGGATGGCGGAAACAGGATTCCGTAGATGGCTATGGAGAAGGACAATTGTTTGTGAAAAATTCCTCCTCGTTCCCCCAGTAAAACACTCCACAACAGTTCAGCTTATTTTTCAGCTTATTTTCCTGTTCTGTTTTTCTTTCCCACGGTTTTCTTTCAATAGCAATCAAAATACCGCTATAATTTATTATTACGTTATCAACCTGTAAGTGTACCTGAAATTTTGGAGAAGAACAATGTAAGCTTAGCTTTCGTTCTGATTCATTTCGTCAGTTATTGTTTGTTATTTTGTTGATTTGTCTTCAGATATTTGTAAATACATGTAATTGACAAATAAAATATACTACTCAAAATTTGCTAAGGATCACTTTTTTCTAGTTAAATATTTTTGTATCTTGAGGAAATTACACAAGTGTTTTTGTGTTTCCTAGAACTTTAGTGTTTTAGGTATTGAGATTTTGTTAAAGATTGAATGTTCCGGTGTTATTTTCAGAGTAAGGCTTACACGAAGGACGTAATGGTAAAAAAAACATTTTCGGTGCTATCATGAAAATAAAGAAATCGAATATTTCCAAAAATTTAGAAGTTTTATGCACTTTAATAGCGTGTGTGATGTCCCCGAGCTTCAATTACCGCCTGACAACGCCTCCGCATACTGCTGATAAGCCTTCTGATTTTATATTGTGGAATTTGATCCCATTCTTCAAGACGAGCCTGTCTGAGCTCCTGTACAGATGCTGGTTGCACGGGGCGTGATGAAACAGCTGTCTGCAACATATCCCAAGCATGCTCTATTGGATTTAGGTCCGGGGATCTAGCTGGCCATTCCATACGGGCGATTGTGGCTTGTTCGAGATATTGATCGGTGATGAGGGCTCTATGTGCACGCACATTGTCTTCCATCAGGATGAAATTTTCACCTACAGCACCTGCATATGGGCGGACGTAAACATCCAAGATCTCGTTTACGTACCTGAGAGCCGTCAACGTGCCGTTGTCAATGACGTGGAGGTCCGTTTTCCCCTGAGCACTTATTCCCGCCCAAACCATGACTGAGCCCCCGCCAAACCGATAATGTTCTGCCACACAAACTGGAGCAAAACGCTCATTTGGCATTCTCCATACCCTAGCACGTCTATCGGTAAAGTCCACACAAAACCTGGACTCGTCTGTAAACAGGACTGGGGCCCAGTCATTTTGGGTCCAAGTGACATGATCTCGTGCCCATGCTAAACGCATTTGCACGTAATATCGGGTCAACGGAACCCGGATTGCAGGTCGTCTTGACCTCATGCCAGCATCATGCAACCGATTTCTTATGGTTTGGGTACTTATGCGCACACTGGTAGCGTTCTGGAAGTCCCTACGTAACGTTGTTGCGTTGTCAAATCGGTGACGCCGTGCCTGAACCACCAGAAATCGGTCTTGAACCTGATTGATTGAGCGTTCTCGCCCCCCCAGCATGCAAATGCCTAACATTTCCGGTTGTAATAAACCGGTTCCACATTCTGGAGACAACACTCTGGGACACACCAAGGACATTAGCAACATGTCTTTGGGATAACCCAGAATGAATCATCCCAATGCCCCTATTCATCTCACCTTGACTGAGATGGCGTCTTAAACGTCTATCTGCCACATTTAAATGGAAATCAGTCTAAAATTTGTGATTACTTAGTTGAAAGTTCGCTAAATGTACCAACGCACCTGAAGATACAAGGCAAAATGAGCCCGCCCGGGTGGCTCAGTGGTGAGCGTGTCGGACTCATGACCTGGTGGTTGTGAGTTCGATACCCGGTTGAGGCGATTTTTCTTTCCGGCGTATTTTCGCCTCTCACCTCTGCTGAAGCATGTGAGAAAAGTAGTCGGTGGCTTTGGAAAGAAAGTAGTGTTAGTACCGGTATGAGAAAGCCAGGAAACACATGTGCGTCACCGACCGCCATGATATGACCTTAGTTGTTAAAGTGGCGTTAAACCCCAATACAACCAACCAACCAAGGCAAAATGAAACACGTTTTAGGGGTTATGTCTTTTCCCGAGCTCCTCGTGCCTAGTATACATGCCGAATCGACATGTTTGCTACAGGGTCATCAAGTCCGAATATTAACCTATCTTTATAAAAAAAATATTTTTTGAGTCGATTTGTTTTGAGCATTAAATCATTGAACGAAAAAGTGATCCTTAGCAAATTTAGAGTAGTATATATGTATATATAAACTAATAAATATTATAAACAAGAGAGGTCCTAATATAAATCCTTGGGGCACACCTGCCTGTACGCGACATAAGTTAGAGATACCACCTGGTATAATAACTCATTGAAAACGATTACAAAGATAATCAGAAAACCAGGACAATAATTTACTTCTAATGCCTGCTCTGAACTTGAACAACAAGCCCTTAAATGCCAGACTTTGTCAAATGCTTTGCTTATATCAAAGAACCACACAAGTTCCTGAAAACTCTTCTTCTCTCAAACCCGTTGTCAGATTTAAAAATAAATTTCACAGCAATGTTCCTTGGGTGACCCTTTTCACAAAGTGTTCGTGAAATTTTGATCCTTCGAGAAACATGGCTCTGATGAATGGGGGCTGCTTATACTATACGGACATAAAGAAATTCCTGAAAATTCTTCTTCTCTGAAACCGCTAATCAGATTTTTAGCTCACCTGAGCACAATGTGCTCAAGGGGAGCTTTTAGGATCACCCGTCGTCCGTCGTGCGTCGTCAACAATTCTTTAAACATCAACTCCTCCTAAACCGCGGGGCCGATTTTGACCAACATTGACTGGAATGTTCTTTGGGGGGTCCTCTTTAAAAAATGTTCACAGAATTTGATTCCGTCAAAAACTCTGGTTGCCATGGCAACCAAATGACATTTTCAGAAAAATTCTTTAAAAATCTTCTTCTCTGAAACCGCTGGCCAGATTTAAAATAATTTCACAGAGATGTTCCTTGGGTGACCCTTTTCAGAAATTGTTCGCGAAATTTTGATCCATCAAGAAACATGGCTCTGGTGAATGGGGGCTTCTTGCACTATACAGAAATGAAGAAATCATTAAAAATTCTTATTCTCTGAAACGGCTTGTCAGATTTTGAAAAAAATTCTCAGGGATGTTCTTTGGGCGACTCTTTTCAGAAAGCGTTCGTGAAATTTTGATCTGTCAAGAAACTGTCAAGAAACATGGCTTTAGGGAATGGGGGCTACTTGCACTATACAGAAATGAAGAAATTCTTTAAAATTCTTCTTCTCTGAAACGGCACAATACGGACATGAAGAAATTGTTTAAAATTCTTCTTCTCTAAAATGGCTGGTCAGATTTTAAAATAATTTCAAAACAGTGTTCCGTGATTTTTATTTGCAAATGACATTGTGTTGTCCCTTTTCGGTTTGATATTTGTAGCAGTCTTTGGCAATCATTAGTTTAAAGGTGGCCCTTCAGATCTCGGGACGAAAATTTTACAAAAATACAAAAAAATCGTCCTTATACTCCCAAAGCCTTATACTTTTCATTCATTAAACCCCAGTAGTCGAAAACCATCCGACAGCTAGATAAATTAGAGATTTACTACAGCACAGGTCGACACTGAAGGGAAACAAGGTCTATTTTTACATGAGCAACTCGCTCATTTACCTACCGGAAATATACAGACGAAGCTTCAAACTGAGCATTTGAAGTACTAGACATTATGGAAAATAAGTACCTGTTTGTTATGTTATGGAATTAGTCACATGCAAGTGACTTAACATTCCCACAAGGCATTTTTGATTTTGGCGGGAAATCTAAAAATAGCTTAAGAGGCAATGTAGCCTTTTAAGGGAATACCACCAAAAAAAAGTTGTTTTTTTTAAATTTTCCGATTCTTAATTACTGATGATATGTATTGTCTTTTCATATAAATTTCAGTGACATATATATTTTTCAATTTGGTGTGATGTGAAAATTCTAAATACCCACCTTTAAACTGTAAAACCACGAGTACTGACAACAGCCTACTAGGACAAAAGCCCACTGGGGCAAAAACCCTCTAGGACAAAAACCCACTAGAACAAAAGCCCACTTTAATCTATACTCATGTATTTAGTTGAAAGTTTTCATATAAATGACGTGACTTGTCTAGGATAAAAGCCCACTGGACAAAAGCCCACTATGACAAAAGCCCACTAGGACAAAAGCCTACTAGAACAAAATCCAGCTTAAAAGAATTTTTTTTAAAGTTTTCCTTCTTGGTTCCTATGTTTCCAACTTGTGACCCCCGGGGCTGGGCCAGTTTGGACCCCAGCGACATCATTTGAACAAACTTGGTAGAGGTTCACTAGCAGATGCTACATACCAAATATCAAAGCTCTACTCCTTCTTGTTTCAGAGAAGAAGAATTTTAAAGTTTTCCTTCTTTGTTTCTATGTTTCAAACTTGTGATCCCCGGGACAGGGCCAGTTTTGACCCTGTGGGTATCATATGAACAGTCTTGGTAGAGGTCCACCGGGGCCCGTATTCTTAGTCTTATTCTCCAAGGTTTTCTAAATTTGTAAGTAACACAACTTCTGATTAGCTAAACCGAATGGTTTAGCCAATCAGAAGTTGTGTGACTTACAAATGTAGAAAATTCTGGAGAATAAGTCGTAAAAATGTTCCTAAGAATGGTTGGTGAATATGGGCCCAGGAGATGCTACATACCAAATATCAAGGCTCCGCACCTACTTTTAGAGAAAAAGAATTTTAAAGTTTTCCTTCTTTGTTCCTATGTTTCAAACTTGTGACCACCGGGCCGGGGCCAGTTTTGAGCCTAGGGACATCATATGAACAATCTTGGTAGAGGTCCACTAGGAGATGCTACATACCAAATATCAAAGCTCTGCACGTTCCAGTTTCAGAGAAAAAGGATTTCAAAGTTTTCCTTCTTTGTTCCTATGTTTCAAACTTGTGACCCCCGGGGCGGGGCCAGTTTTGACCCCAGGGGCATCATATGAACAATCTTGGTAGAGGTCCACTAGGAGATGCTACATACCAAAAATCAAAGCTCGGCACCTTTTAGTTTCAGAGAAATAAGAATTTTAAAGTTTTCCTTCTTTAATTCTATGTTTCAAACTTGTGACCCCATTGGACAGGGCCAGTCATGACCCCATTGGCATCATATGGACAATGTTGGTAGATGTCCACTACGAGATGCTACATAGAGGATAGTCAACTGGTTATTTTTGATATGAAAAATATCTCATGAGGATGCGTTGTTAGGCGTTGAAAAAACAAGTGCGCAGCACGAGTATTTTTAACGCCTTACAACACATTCAAGTTCTATATTTTTCATATAAAAAATAACCAGTTGATTATTCTATTTATTATATAACTTATTACTATTATTATTTTTAAAAATAATGAAATGCTTAATGAAAAATAAAGTAGCTCCTAAATTATGGCAGGAAGTGAAAGTGAAAGTTGATATCATCACTAGTGATGATATCAAAATTTATTACACTGGGAAATTCCAGGATTTCACTGCTAGGTATATAACAAATACCAAATATCAAAGCTCTGCACCTTCTAGTTTCAGAGAAGAAGAATTTTAAAGTTTTCCTTCTTTGTTTCTATGTTTCAAACTTGTGACCATTAGGGCGGGGCCAGTTTGGTTCCCAGGGGCATCTTATGAACAATCTTGGTAGAGGTTTACTAGGAAATGCTACATACCAAATATCAAAGCTCTGCACCTTTTAGTTTCAGAGGAGATTTTTAAAGTTTTCCTTCTTTGCTCCTATGTTTCAAATTTGTGACTCCTGGGGCGGGGCCAGTTTTGACCCCAGGGGCATCATATGAACATTCTTGGTAGAGGTCCACTAGGAGATGCTACATACCAAATATCAAAGCTCTATGCCTTCTAGTTTCAGAGAAGAAGATTTTCAAGATTTTGCTATTTTTTTTTCCTTTTGGTTGCCATGGCAACCAGAGTTATGAGTGGAATTCAATCTCTTGAACAACTTCGGTAGCGCTTCACCCAAGGAACATCCCTGCCAAGTTTCATCAAGATTGGCCCAGTGGTTTAGGAGGAGAAGATGTTTAAAGAAATTGTGGACGAAGCATAACGCACGATGGATGACGGACATCCGGCGATCACAAAAGCTCACCATGAACACTTTGTGCTCAGGTGCGCTAAAAATGATTTCCTAACACTTTTTTATAAGCAGTGGGCAATTTTTCATCTTTCAAAATTAGCTGTGGGCTTTTGTCCGGTGGGCTTTTTTCCAATTGGCTTTTGTCCTAGTGGGCTTTTGTCCCACTGAGCTTTTGTCTTTTCCCCGTTAGAAGTGCATGATTGTGTTTAAATGTTCTGCAAATAATGGGAATCAAGATAATTCTAGGATTGTCCTGCACAATGTAGGAATTCCAAAGAAAAACTTTGTATGCACTTTAGAGGCCATATTTTCAGTCTGCGATGCATGAAATTTGATTAGAATGTTTGTATTGATAACTTATGAATAAGTTCAAAACTGGGTCACGTTGGGTCAGAAATTCTAACATGACACCCGAATTCAGCTCTATAAACAACATGCAAAGAGAGTGTGGTAAAATCTGCATCATTTCATGTAGAGTGACGTCATTCTATATTAAGTGATGTCATTCTGAATAAAGCGAAAAGCGAGTTATTCAATGCCACATAATCTTCACCCGCGTTTTTACCGTAATTTTACATTTGTTTTCTTTTCATTGCAAATTGGTCATATTAGAAACAGATACCTGGCATGGCAAATTTCTTTTTGAGGATTGGTGATGGTCATTTCCATCCCCTTTCACCCTGATTATTGTTTCAACTATGGATATATAGGAAAGGAGCCAGTGGCTTGGAAAGAATAATGCGCAGAATACTGGTAGAAAGAAACTCCAGGCCAGCAGGGATAGGTGCACTGGCCACCATGATATAAATTAACTATTGTTGAAAATGGTGTTAAACACCATACAATCAATCAATAAGATCTAGTTTTCAGCAGCAATATCTATTAATCGGGGATAAAAAACTTCGGGGTGTCCAAATGCAATCATGTGTTATTGACAAACAGAGGGTATCTCAAATGATAAATGTTATCTTTGAAAAGGTAGAAAACTGTTTTAGGAGAAATTACTGTTTACCAGCATTTGCTCCTTTTCGCACAATGTTTTCTAATTGCTTATAGTGCAAGAACTGTACCTTTTGCAAACAGCTTAGATTTAGATCAAAGTCAGAATGCAACCAGGTGGTCTAATCTTGTAACTACAGTGATGATATGATTGTGTAAAAGTTCAGTGTGTATAAAAAAGCTTTCAGCATGAAATATATATAAACTTGACCTCTGTCGACCACTGAAAAGAAATAACATCCAGTGAAATTAACCCATTACAACACAATCCCCTTTTTTTTTTATGACCCTGAGAAAGAAGCCTTTAGAAAACATTCTTGGAAAAGGAGAAAACGCTCCTTTTCCCACAATGTTTTCTACCCTTCATAAAACAAATTTCAAATTTTCAGTTACTCTTTTTGTCATTCTGCAAATGCTTTCGATTTGGACAAGCCTAAAATATTGTCCTTCGGTAACAAGTTAATATATATACATGTACAATTATTTTGGAAATCACAATACCATGTCTGGGTTGTTGTTTAGGATTGTGAATACACGTAAGACATAATATCAAGTAAGTATATTTTGTAAAAATAAGTGAATACAGTTAAAGATTATAACCTTATTATACTACAAAAAGAACATGAGAATTCCTTGGTTTACATGGAAAAATCATTTATTGTCAATCATCAATCAGTTCAAGATATCACAAACATGCTTAACAGCAAAATTGAAAAGTCACTTTTCAACTCTATATAAAAACCCTCTTACACAATATAAAACATATGAACCATGCTTAGTGAAAAGGGGGCTTAATGCATCTGCAAAAAATATTGATCCAAGTCAGCCTGCACAGTTCATGTAGATAGACTTAGGTCGAGACTTTTTGCTACGGTAAATTTTCTGCAAGGCAAAGGACAAATTATCTCTAGATCCAGTCAATAATTAGACATAAAAGTCTACATGGATCCATAACACATGCATTCATGTTATGATGCAATAATTAGACATAAAAGTCTACATGAATCCATAACACATGCATTCATGTTATGATGAACTTTGCCACTTACATAATGTAATATATAACAATACATTTATAGAGGTGGCAAAGTTTGTCATAGCAAGAATGCCAGTAATCCTTAAGGATGACTTCCTTGGTATAATACATCATGGAGATATTTTTCATTGAGCATGGTTCAAGTATTTAACCCTTTCCCAAACGACAAACTTTTGGACTAGACGAAATTGAAAGCATTTGCAGACGACAATTCAACTCTTGCCGAAAAGATGATTTCTGTCTATGATGCAGTAGAAAACATTGTGAGAAAAGGAGAAAATGCTGGTTACCTGCATTTTCTCATAATGTTTTCAAAAGGCTACCACTCCAGACCCGTACGAACCAGGGATTGTTTGGGAAAGGGTTAAGGAGAACTAGACCATGGTGCCACTGAAATTCCACTGGTCTATCACAGAATGACCAAATTTCATTGGTCAATCATCAGACTTAATTCCTAAAAATAGTGCATTGGCATATCAAGTCTATGTTAATATGATGCAGAGGTTATGTGCCAATGAGCTATCTTCAGTAATGTTGCTCACTGATCTACCAATGAAAATTTCTGTGTTATGTAACAGACAAATGGGGCTTCAAAATCTCATGACAAGATAAATGGGAATAAATTAATTGATCAAAAACAGAACAAGAGCTTGGCATGCCAATACCAACCTTCAGGTGTCACTGCTGTTTCAGTAAAAACTCTCCTTGCTAATAAAAGGTACATAACTGTGTCAAAACTATTCTGATTGTAGCTTGCCCTTACAATGTGAATCCCCTCTTTTGATAGGTGACAACTTAAATTTGCAGCAAAAAATCCTCTGTAAAATCCAACATATGCAAAAGTGTCAAATATTTTGCACAGACATGAAAACAAAGATGACACAGATGTCAGCACTTTGACAATAACTTAACATTATTTTCGGAAAAAATATAAAAAACAGCCAGAAAGGAAGGAATCTCTAACAAGAGGACCATGATGGTCCTATATCGCTCATTTGTTTACTAAGCAGTAAAGGTCTACAATGAAGATAAATACCTAATATCAAAGTTCAAGGTCAAATAATTCTGACAGGGTATGTACCTGTGCAAAATGCATATTCTTCTTTTCCGAAAATACTTTCCCAACCTTTCTTATTCAGGGTCATTGAAAGTCAGGATTGTACGGTAAGGGATTTAACCCATTACCACACAATCCCTACTTTTGACGCCCCTGAGAAAGAAGCCTGTAGAAAACATTGTGGGAAAAGGAGAAAATGCTGGTAACCAGCATTTTCTCCTTTTCCCACAATGTTTTCTACCCTTCACAGATCAAATTTCAAATTTTCAGTCACCTTTATTTTGTCGTCTGCAAATGCTTTGAATTTGGACCAGTCTAAAATTTTCTTGTGTGGTAAAGAGTTAATTAACTTGGAAGGCCAGGTATTAACTTCCTGATCAAAATAAATGGTAAAATGACAGATTAAAATATCATTGGTCCATTGGTAAGACACAAATGAGTATTGTCTCAGAAACTTTTGATTAAATGTCAAAGGATGTTGGCTGAGACAGTAATCAAGCCAGCGCAAACTGGGAACCCTGGACTTACAACTCACAACATTACTGACTGATCTATCAGGGCTCAACAAGTCCAGGAAGTAAAAGATACCCCTTTTTCTGTGGCACATCTTACAGAAAAAAATTGTATCAAAAGACTATCCTAAGGACAAATGTTTGAAGTTTCATAAATGTAAAGGACTTTAGAAGATATCCTTCAAGGTGAATGGATGGGCAAACTGACTGTAATTGGTCCATAATGAAATTATACATTTTGTCCCCTTTTTGATAACATGTCGTTTCATGAAATAAAATCAAATAACTATTGTCTGTCGCTTAACAAGATGAAGTTAAATTACGTTTTGCTATGTAGTGAAAGAGATACTGGTCCACAGTGAAAATTTACACCAAGCCCCCTTTTTCAATGACACGACATTAAATGAAAAATGGTAACATGTTGTTATTGGCAGACTATCATAAGGAACACACATACAAAGTTTCCATCTTCTTTCAGAACAGAGGAATTTCAAAGTTTGCCTTCTTTGTTACCATGTTCAAACTTTGGACCACCAGGGCGGGGCCAGTTTGGACCCCAGGATCATGGTATCATATTTGGTAGAGGTCCACTGGAAGACGCTACATATGAAATATCAAAGCTCTACGACTTCCAGTTTCAGAGAAATTTTTTAATGTTTTCCTTCTTTGTTCCTATGTTTCAAACTTGTGACCCCCAGGGCGGGACCAGTTTGGACCCCAGGGACATCATTTGAACAAACTTGGTAGAGGTAAACTAGCAGATACCAAATATCAAAGCTCTACTCCTTCTTGTTTCAGAGAAGATTTTTAAAGTTTTCCTTCTTTGTTCCTAGGTTTCAAACTTGTGAACACCGGGACCGGGCCAGTTTGGACCCCACGGTCATCATATGAACAATCTTGGTAGAGATCTACTAGGAGATGCTACATACCAAATATCAAAACTCTTCTAGTTTCAGAGAAAAGAATTTTAAAGTTTTCCTTCTTTGTCCGTATGTTTCAAACTTGTGACCCCCAGGGCTGGGCCAGTTTTGACCCTAGGGGCATCATATGAACAACCTTGGTAGAGGTCCACTAGGAGATGCTTCATACCAAATATCAAAGCTCTGCCCCTTCTAGTTTCAGAGAAGATTTTTAAAGTTTTCCTTCTTTGTTCCCATGTTTCAAACTTGTGACCCCTGGGACAGGGCCAGTTTTGACCCCAGGGGCATCATATAAAGAATCTTGGTATAGGTCAACTAGGAGATGTTACATACCAAATATCAAAGCTCTGTGCTTCTAGTTTCAGAGAAGAAGATTTATAAAGTTTTCCTTCCTTGTTCCTATGTTTCAAACTTGTGACCCCTGTGGCGGACCAGTTTTGACCCCAGGGGCTTTATATAAAGAATCTTGGTAGAGGTCCACTAGGAGATGCTACATACCAAATATCAAAGCTCTACGCCTTCTAGTTTCAGAGAAGAAGATTTTCAAAGATTTTGGGATTTTTTTTCCTTTTGGTTGCCATGGCAACCAAAGTTATGGCTGGAATTCAATCTCTTGAACAACATCGGTAAAGATTCACCCAAGAAACATCTCTGTCAAGTTTCATCAAGATTGGCCCAGTCGTTTAGGAGGAGAAGATATTTAAAGAAATTGTGGACAACTGACGACGGACATTGGGCGATCACAAAAGCTTACCATTAGCACTTTGTGCTCAGGTGAGCTAAAAATGGCAAAGAAAATTGGTATGCAACAGGCTTCAATCTTATACCACGCAATCATGTTTAAGGAGAAAATAGCCTTGAAAAACAAATCATGTGTTCTATTCTCCAAAAGGAAGAATGGTTTAGAAAATATTAAGGGAAAAAAATAAAATGCAGGTAACCAGCAGTTCTTCCCACAATGTTTTCTAATCTACCAAGATGAATTCAATCATATGGTCCACACTGACTTTGTCCTTAGCAAATGTTTCTGATCTGGACATGCTTAAAGTTTTGTTGTCTGGTAATCCTAAAGAAAGAATATGTGTGGCCAATTGCTGCAGAAGGAAGTCTGGGACTGAATTCCACAACTATTACAAAAATTTCTTCTAGTTCTTGAGTTTAAACCTGGCAATCTGATTGGCTAGAACCAAAATCTTGTGTCAATCAGCTGCTGGTTCATAGAACTCACCATATAAAATGGAAGTAAAATAGCTGGAGAATACTGCACATGACTGCAGGAAATCTCACAGAGGAACGAATAGTGGGTTGTGAAGTTTAATTTTTTTGCTCGGCTTTTTTGGAAGCAAATGTTGAGGTTTAGTGATAGACCTGTTATTCTCTGTGTTGTGTGCACAAATTTTGACATTTCATCTCTGTCGTTACAGAAGACATTTACTTCAAATGCAGACTAGTTCTTTACTGTACAAAGAGGAACCCACCCATGGGCAAGTAGCCATCAAATTTTTTGGGGGACAAAGTTATGCCTCATTTTCAACTTTGAATTCTTACTGAAAATCAAGCAGTGAAGCATTGGCACTCCCATTTGGTGCTCTTGTTTCAACATTTTATTATTCACATATTATCATTTTCTAAGGAAAATGAATGCAAAACAATCTCAGGGTTTCATAATGTTTTCATATGAATATACATGTATCACTGATTTAAAAAAAATTCATACTTTTATTTTTTTCCACATGATTCACTACATTATTACAAACAATAACTTTGGTATGAAAAGGAAAATATAAAACAATCTGAATGGTTTTATGTTTTCACATGAACATCGTTATTACTAATTTCCACAGATTTTTAATGATGACATCTCTTTGCAAGACATGAACCCTGCTCTGTGAAAAAAGGGCTTAATGCACTACCAACCAGTATCAACCCAGGCCTTTCTGCACAGATTGTGCCAAAACTTTTTCGTTATTGGTCAATTCTCTGATTATCAAGGACCAATATTATCTCCTGATTGAGTCAATTATTGAAAAAAGATGCTCCTATGGATCCAAAATTATGTGATGACTGGCTAGTGTCATGTATGATTAGATGTGCATTAACTCTTTACAACACGAGAAAATTTTAAACTGGTCCAAATTGAAAGCATTTGCAGCAAAAGAAAGGTGACTGAAAAATTGAAATTTGTTCTGGAAAGGGTAGAAAACACTGTGGGAAAAGGAGAAAATGCTGGTTACCAGCATTTTCTCCTTTTCCCACAGTGTTTTCAACAGGCTTCTTTCTCAGGGCGTCAAAAGTAGGGATTGAGTGGTAATGGGTTAAGCCCCCTTTTGTCAGAGCACAGCTCATATCAGTACTTTTGTTTGATTAATGGAGCTAAAAAAATTTCAAGCTTTACCAAAGAATCTTAAGGAAAAATACTTACAAAAGCATTGTGAAAAAGGAGAAAATGCTTATAACCAGCACCATCTTCTTTTCCAACAATGAATTCTACCCTACCAGAAAATTTCAAATCATTTGCGAACTCATAAATTTGATAGAGCAATAAGAACTCTAACCATTTACCAAACAATCAAGTCCAATTTGCAAGCATTGGCAGACGACAAACAAATTTATCCTGAAGGAGAAAATGTTAGTAAAAAGAAGGTTAGTCTTTTCCCACACTGTTTTCAAATGTACATTTTTCTCTGAGCTGCCATCTTTCTACCAAACTAGAGGCGCTTGAGCGCCTGTATCGCTCCACAGGCCTGATTTTTCTGTAACGGTGAAGAGAAGTTTTTAACAATTACCATTCATTCCTGCATTTTAGATCACTAAAGAAAAAAAGCTATGAAAAACATTGTGAAAAAAGAAGAAAATAATAGTAACCTACATTTTCTTAGTTTTACACAATAATATCTACCCTTTTTGATACAAGTTTTACTAATTTGAAGATTTATTATGTTGTCTGCAACATCTTTCAATTATGACCAGTTATAAAAATTTTGTCTTCTGGTTATAGTTAAAGAAGGTCTTGTTACAAACCATTTTGGGTGGGGAAACATCAAGATACAGAAAAAAAAAAATGTATAGTAGCAACTGTTTTATTGAAGTTGAAGGATCAGTTTGATTGGATAACAAAATGCCTTATCACAACAGTAAAGCCCTGTCCCTCTTTGTACTAGGTCACCAGTAGGTCAACAAACCTTTACCAGAACTAATAGAAGTGCAGAGGTTCTCTTGTTTTATATGAAAAGGATTATAGATTATGTAAAGCAACCATCTTTAACTCTTTACCAAACAACAAAATTTGGGATGTGACCAAACTGAAAGTATTTGCAGACAACAAATTAAACATTGATGAAATGATGATTTCTCTCTTTGATGAAAACACTGAGAGAAAAGGAGAAAATGCTGATTACCAGCATTTTCTCCTTTTCCAATAATTTTTTCCAAAGACTTCTTCTTTAGGGACGTTAAAAGTCAGGAATGTATGGTAAAGACTTACCACCATAGGAACTAACCTGCAATACAACAATGAAATCCAACCAATAGTTTGAGAGAAGAAATTTTTCAAAGATTTTACTTTTTACCATAAAAGGAAAATGAATCTCCCATAAAAGCCATGTTTTTTGACGGATCCTTTTTCTTTTTAAGGAATTCTGTAGACCTCTACCTAAGGAACATTCCTGCAAAATAATAATGCTATCCAATCAGCGGTTTGGGAGGAGAAGATTTTTAAAGGTTTTTTACTTTGGTTGCCATGGCAACCAGAATTATTCATGGAACACAATTATTTGAAGGAATTTGAAAGAGGACCACCTAAGGAACATTCCTGTGAAATTTGGTAAAAATCCAGTCAATAGTTTCTGAGGAGAAGTTTTTTAAAGAAAAAGTTTACGGACGCACGCACGGACGAACGAACGAACGGACGGACGGACGACGGACACAACGCCATGACAATAGCTCGCTGGCCTTTGGCCAGTGGAGCTAAAAAGCAGTTGTCTTGGAGACCCTGAATATTAGAGCTTTTAAAAACATCAAAAGGTGGAACCGGTGGTATACATCATTTTTTGCCTTTTCCAAGAATATTCTTAACTATTTTACAGAAAGAATTTATCGTTTGGAGCACTCTTATTTTTTCACCTGCAGATGCTTTCAATTTGTTTGAGTCCAAAATTATGTTGTTGATGATGAGTTGAATCACAGATCTGTATAGTTAAGGAATTGTCACCAATACTGATATGTGTATTAGTAAAATCTGAATTACCGGTACCCCTTTAGCAAACCACAAATATT
This sequence comes from Tridacna crocea, assembly GCA_943736015.1. Taxonomy (NCBI): domain Eukaryota; kingdom Metazoa; phylum Mollusca; class Bivalvia; order Cardiida; family Cardiidae; genus Tridacna; species Tridacna crocea. The sequence goes on from OX031068.1 coordinate 13,624,928, forward strand.
TTGAGCTGTTCAAATTTGCAGACAACAATTTAAATTTTACTGGATCTTGAGATTTGGCTGTGAAAGAGTAGCAAAAATTGTAGGAAAAGGAGAAAATGCTGGTTACCAGCATTTTCTCCTTTTCCTATAAAGTTTTCAAGAGTTTTCTTACCCTACATGTAGGTCATTAAATCTGTGGGTTGTGTGATTAAGAGTTCAGTCAATTTGAATATTTCACACATTTAAACCTTTACCCCATAAAGCATTTCTATGGCATCTCTAATTGACCCTAAATAATGAAATGAAAAATGAAGCTGTTACTTATGTGTAAATGATACCTTTTGATAGCATAGAAAACATTGTGACAAAAGGTGAAATTGCTCGTCACGAGCAATTTCACCTTTTGCCACAATGTTTTCTAAAGGCTCCTACAAGCAATGTGTAGAAATGAGTATCTATGGAGTAAAGGGTTAATCAGAGAGATATACTTCTCACTAGCCTGGATTGCAGTTTGATAATTTTGTCCTTATATACCTTATATAGAAACTTACTATGTCAAATACGTTGTAGCACAGAACAGATGAACATTTTTTTTAACAGAACTATATAGACTCTAACACAGAAACAGAAGTATGCACTAATTAACCTTTACCACACAATATCAAGTCCTAAACTATATTTTCCTCATTCTCAGAATCAAATTTTATTGTCTTATTGGTAATTATTTGTCTTCCACAAAATTCTTACAGAATGGACATGCCTAAATATTTGCTGTGTGTTAAAGAGTTAACCAAAACTACGACATGCATATGAAAATGGCTGCAGTTGACCGATTTTATTTCAAACAAAACTAGAAAAATAACAAAAGGAGCGTAACAGTGTCAAAAGACCTTTTTTGAATATGTCCCCTTTCTGATAATTAACAACTTATCAAAGTTTGAAAAAAGAAAAACATCTTCAGGTACAACAGGGATATTATAAAGTGTCCAAGTTTTTGAAAATGTCGAAGTTTTGCACCAGCCTAAATTGGAAAGCATTTGCAGACCTATGCCAACACCTATATATTTTCTTCAAAAGTAGCTGAACTAAAAATCATTAGTACCTAGACCCATGCTCTTTCTCACAGGATAACATAGTTAATTTTTTCAGTATTCCAATACATTTTCACCCTTTACCACACAATCTCAAATTTTAACAACCCTGAGTTAGGAAGCTTTAGAAAAGATTATGAAAAAGGAGAAAACACTGTTATACAGCATTTTTCTCCTTTTCCAATCATGTTTTCTAACCTTCACAACACATATTTCAATAAATATTTGAGTCACAATTATTTTGGCGTCTGCAAATTCTTTCCATTTGGAGAAGTCTAAAATTTGAAGTTTCTGATGTTGATTGCTTGAAACAACTTCCAGGAAACAAAAGCTTCCAAAGAACCTTATTTTGAGACAATGGTCCATCTGTAATCTCAAAGAATTTCTGCACCCACTAAACTATATAGATATGATTAACCCTTTATTAACCCATTACCACACAATCCCTACTTTTGACGACCCTGCGAAAGAATCCTTTAGAAAAGATTGTGGGAAAAGGAGAAAATGCTGGTACCAGCATTTTCTCCTTTTCCCACAATATTTTCTATCCTCCGCAAAACAAATTTCAAATTTTCGGTCACTTTTATTTTGTCGTCTGCAAATGCTTTCGATTTGGACGAACCTAAAATTTTCTTGTTTGGTAATGAGTTAAGGAATTACTTGTTTTTACAACTCTAGGGAGAAAAAGCTGCCAGTGGTTTTTACATTAAATTGATTTTAGACAAAAGCTTTGCTACTGCCAGTTACATAAAACATAAACATGGTAAAAAATGGCTAAAATGCACATTCCTAACCCTCTGACCAATCGATCCTCAATTTTATGACTCTGAAGAAGATTGCTCATAAAAATATTGCGGAAAAAGGAGAAGATACTGGTACCCAGTATTTTCTCCTTTTTCCACAAATGTTTTGACCTTTCCCAGACGGCTCTATTCGCATCATTTTCAATAATTATGCTCTTTGTACATGCTTCCTTATATGGACAAGTCAACTTTCTTATATGGACAAGTCAACTTTCTTATATGGACAAGTCAACTTTCTTATATGGACAACTCTTTACCAAACGGCATATATTTAGAGTAGTCTAAACTGGAAGCATTTGCAGACAACATAACACAGGTGACTCATAAATTGAAACTTATTTTGTGAAAGATACAAAACATTGTGGAAAAAGGAGAAAATACTGGTAACCGGCATTTTCTCCTTTTCCCACAATGTTTTTAGAAGGCTTTTTTCTCAAGGTCATGAAAGCCCGGGATTGTTTGGTAAAGGAAGTTACTGTTGTCCGGTGAAAGAGTCAATATTAGTGACATGTGTATAAGTGATAGTTGTTTTTAGCACTATTACTTGATTTCATTTACAAATGTGTTACAAAATGCCCATGATTAAGTTTTCCCCATGACAAGCATGAAAAATATGGAAAAATATGGAATGAGTAAATATTAATCCTTGCAGCACTGAGTCATAATTTAATTGCTTATGTGGACAGAGTAGATTCAAGATCAGACTCCACAGAACTTCAAATCTGATCTTGGAGCTACACTGTGACAGATATCCTGCCAAAAGCTTTGAAACTGTGATGTCTGCATCGTTTGTATTGAAGGACAATGTCCATTTCATTTGATCCATGCTCTGTGAAAAAAGGGGGTAAAAAGTATTGCTGATATGGTGCGAAATTTGTTCCTATAAGTCAACTTTCTTTCTTTCAAAGGACCAATCTACCTTATACTTCATTTGTGTCTTAGACAAAATTATTTTTGTGGATTAATGATCATAATGCACTATGGAGATGCATTCATCCCCCTTTTTCCTGAGCATGGCTCATTAACTCTTTTACCAAACGACAAAATTTTAGACTGGTCCAAACTGAAAGCATTTGCAGACGACAAAATAAAAGTGACAGGAAAATTAAAAATTGTTTTGGGAAAGGAAGAAAACATTGTGGGAAAAGGAGAAAATGCTGGTTACCAGCATTTTCTCCATTTCCCACAATGTTTTCAGAAGGCTTCTTTCTCAGGGTTGTCAAAAGTAGGGATTGTGTGGTAATGGGTTAAGCACAACAAGGGTTTGAAGGACAGCCCTCATCCAAATAAAATGGTACCCCGTATCGTCCATAACTCTTACCTACACAAGCCCAAGTTTTAACAACCATGATGAAGATGGCTTTTGAAAACACTGTGGAGAAAGTAGAAAATGGTGGTAACCAGTATTTTGTCCTTGCCCTACCATGTTTTCTACATCCCTACGAGATATTTCAGTTTTTTTACCCACATTTAATTTCTTTTATACAAATACTATAAATTTCAATCCATCTAAGATTTTGTCATTTAGTAGGGAGTTAACCAGCACACAGCAAGCAACATCCAGTCTGTGGATGGCAGGTTTTGGATTTAATAAGCACCAATCAGACAGCCAGCACATAACAAGAGTGCCAAAAGTTCTTTAACCCTTTCCTAAATGGCAAAGTTTGGACCATACCAAATTGCAGATGACAAATTAACAGTTGCTAAAAAGATGATTTTTCTATATGATAGGGTAGAAAACATTGTGGGAAAAGGGTAAAATGCTGGTTACCAGCATTTTCTCCTTTTCCCACAATGTTTTCAAAAGGCTTCTATTCCTGGCCCGTAAAAACCAGGGATTGTTTGGGAAAGGGTTAAAAATAAACAAGGAATTATATACCTAGCTTACATTTTCATAAAAAATATCAAAAACACTAAAGTGTATAATATGCTGTATAATGGACTTCATATGTCAATCTGAATTTCCATCTTCTGACCTCTTGCTATGTCCAATTAAGGCTCGAATCAAGCAGAAATTGGGTGTTACCAGTTCTAGATATAATGGTCAATAACAGGCTACTAGTTATCTAACAAGATACGGATTGTATTTTTCACACTTTTACAAGTTTTCATGCACACAACTAGTACATGGTTCCCTATATATCTGACCACAATATCAACTTTTTCTGTTTCTCTGTGCTGAGGATAATGGAACCAGCAGGGTGCCAGGAACACGCTATAATGGCGTGACTGCAATAGATAAATAAAAAACAGTTTATTTCATTTGTTTGCATTGTGTTTAATGCCACTTTCAACATTATCAGTGTTGTGCCTCGGCCAAAATTTTTGGGGGACACAGGTGTCCCCTACCTTAATTTCAAGGGGACACTAGAAAAATCTAGGGGACACATTTCATACTTCCATCTGACTCTTGTAACCACGGAAATTTTATGAGCAGATTTTTTCTGAAATGTTCTGTCCTTTTTCTTACTTGTTCCGGAGGTCGAAGAAGCCACGATCGATTCGGGGTTTTCACAGTCCTCTGTAATTCAATTTCGTCTGCAACTTTACTATTTTTAACCTTTCCCGACATAAAGTCAGTCAACCGCATCCAGCGTTTCGCCATATTGTTTTATTGACAACAGTAAGACTGGTTTAAATATCGGATTTCCCTAAGCGACTTTATCTCAGTAAATTCCGCGGTCACAGTCTACGTTGTGCAGGTGCCCATTGTAATTAACGCAATGTATGTAAATACCGAAATGGATTCCAGATAAGGAAAATTCGTCGGATTTTCGTGAGCGCGCCCGACATCCTGCAATGGCTTAAATCTTAAGGGACATTGTTAAAAAAAAATTGCGGGAATCCGGGAATCCCGCAATCCCGCGGCCTAGGCACAACACTGCATTATTGTAGCAATATGGCTATGGCCAGTGGACCTATTCATGCTTCCTGGAGTTTCTTTAACAAGTACCTTGCACAGTATTCTTCCCCTCTGACAGTAGATAGCCATGGCAACAGGACTCATTCCTCTTCTTCCCTGGTCATTGGTCTGATAAAAGTTATTATGGTTTTGGAAGAATTTTGTGCAAAACACTGGTTAAAAAAAACAACAGAAAAATCAAGCTAGATGCACTGTCATCCTCCTTTTAATTTCATAGAGTTCATCACAATTATTGTTGCTTTTGTGGGCAGTGCAGGTCTAAATCAGACTGAATTAAGATGCAATCTGATCCTTGACTTAAAATGTCCACTATACTTTGATATTCTGACCAAAATGCTTTTTATGGTGCAATCATTTAGCTCCTTTTGCAACCTCCATTATGTCATTTGACTAAAACTCTTAACTTCTGATAAGGTAAAGAAAAAATTCCCTTACTTATGTTCTTTAAGTGTTCGCTCTACTTTTTCTGTTTCCACATTCCATATATATAAAGAACCATCTGTAGATCCTGCTGCTGCATAGCTACCATCTGGACTAAAATACAGAAGGATATCAGGCCTTTATCAAAAGTTTTTGGAATTGGACAAAGGCCCTTAGCCTTTAAATCAACTGACAAAATATCAAAATTGGTTTCATTCATGTCTAATTGCAGTCTTTCAGTAAGTGACACTTTGTTACAGTATGGTGTTTCATTTTGCTACACTGTGTTCACAGTGTTGCATCCAGGATGACCTCAGAGAGGGGGAGATCCCCCATCATATTATAAAAATGGGGGGAGTGAACAATTCTAGTGCACCACAGATAAAAACTTGCCTAAATTAACTTTATTTAGCATGAATATAACTTTGAGATTATGTAGCATATTTACCTTTGAAAAAAGAAAATATCAATACCGTCTTGAAAATGTCCGTAATACCTTTAGGTGGCATAATCCAGGAGAACTGATGAATTTAAATATATTCCGCGTTCAAATTTGGTACACAATTTAATCCTACACGTGTTGAAATTACTACCGGGGTATTGCTCAATAGCACATATCCCAATACAAGTCAATTACGTAATCCGAAGAATTGAACAATGCCATGTATCCCTCTTGTCGATTACGTCATACGGGTATTTCCCCAAAAAGTTATCGGTTAACTGGTGTAAGTGAAATTGTACACTGTTATGGTTACGACCTTATTTCGCTACAAAACTGACATGCGGGTTATTATTTTTGGCAGGAATTGAGTACACGGAGCGTTTTCCATACATGTAAAATACAATTTTGTTGCGCACTGACTATTACAGAGCGGGGGATTATATCCGTTTCTGCGGGAGTTGCCACCCGAGAAAATCTAAAATTGCGGGATTTAAAGTAAAAAAAGCGGGATTTGCGCGATCGTGCGCCCTGGATGCTACACTGTGTTCATGTTCTCTGATTTTATCATACTTAACCCTTTCCCAAACGACAAACTTTTGGACTAGACCAAATTGAAAGCATTTGCAGACGACAATTCAACTCTTGCTGAAAAGACGATTTCTGTCTATGATAGGATAGAAAACATTGTGGGAAAAGGAGAAAATGCTGGTAACCAGCATTTTCTCCTTTTCCCACAATGTTTTCAAAAGGCTACTATTCCATACCAATAAAAACCAGGGACTGTTTGGGAAAGGGTTAAATCATGAACAGTTTGCTCACTGATATTTTGAATCTTACTTAATGTAAAACCAAAAAAATGAAGATTCATGAAAGAATCACTGTCCTTTTGTTCCACCTTTTTAATGTAACACTTACAGTAAAGTAACATGACCTCTGAGACCCACGATAGTTAAACTGCATTGTTCATATTTCACAATGGAGATTTATGACCTTGGTTCAGAGCTCACTATTCACTGGCAGCATATCAAGGGGGACTGGGGGTAAATGAGAATCAGTATTAATTTTTCATGTATACTATGCCTGTTTACAGATGGAACATAAATAACAGATACATCAGACATCAAAGGTGAGATTTTTTTTTTCCCTGTATATTTGGGGGCAAAAAAAAAATTGTGAAACATGGGAAAAATTAGGCTTTTTCTAATGGGAATACTGCTGAAATTCCGCTTGTAGGAAAAACGGAAAATCCACTAGATTTCTAATTAACCTTCTACTCAGACAAAAACAATTAAATTTTTCCACAGGGTTTTCACTGACTTCCAATGAAGGTATCCTGGTTTAAATACCTTGAACAAGAAGTTTCTTTATCCTTTATGGACAGATTTTAATCTCTGAGCCACATCAAAACTTGCCATCTGCAAATTGTTCTAGTTTTGGCAGTCTAGAACTGTGTCATCTGCCAAAAGTTTAAATTTCAATGATATGACTATTCACATAAAAATTCTTACCTAAAGACAGCTCTGGACCAATCAAATGCAGTTCTAAAGTTATCAGCACTGTAACACATAAAAACATCACAATTGAAAGTCATGGTCATTCTTCAAATCTAACTAGAGTTACATGTATCACTAAACGTGATCATACCCCCCCACCAGCTCCTTGTCACAAAAGTGCCCTTTGTAACAGAATGCAGAATGGTTTTGTACAAAAGAAAGAGTTCAAAGAAAACAAAAAAGTGGGGACAGACTTATGGTTCTTGTACTCTGCATGCACTTCACGTTAATGTGGTCTATCTGTATATGACGTTTGTAGTCACTAGCTTTTATGCTTTGAAAGTTTTGCCCCCGACAAAAACAAAAAAATTATAATATACAAAGGGAAATAACTCTTTTAAAAAATGGGAATAGAGTTATGGTTCTTCTAAAAGGCACTGTGCTTTATGTGATCTAATTGTACATGAAGTTTGAATTTACTACCTTTGTACTTTGCAAGTTACACTCCAGATAAAATCAAAAGTTAAAATTTATAAAGGGGGATAAGTCTTACAAAAGTGGAAATAGATTAATGGTCCTTGTACCATGCACATCTTATCAATGTGGCCTATATCTATATGAAGTTTAAAGTTACTAACTTTTTTACTTTGGGATTATGCCACGGACAAAAATAAAATGTTTAAATTTACAAAGGGCAATAACCCAAAAACTGGTTGGAATAGAGTTACGGTTCTTGTACACTGCACTTTGCCTTTCTGTAATCTAACTGTGTGTGAAGTTTGAAATTACTAGCTTCAATACATAGGAAGTTACGACCTGGACAAAAAACCAAAGTTAAAATTTACAAAGGGCAATAACTAAAAAAATGTTGGTACAGAGTAATGGTTCTTGTAGTGATTCTCCTTAATGTGATCTAATTGTGTTTGAAGTTTGAGTTAACTAGCTTCAGTTCATTGGAAGTTACGACCTGGACAAAAATCCGAAGTTAAAATTTACAATGGGCAATGACTCAAAGAATAGTTGGTATAGGGTAATGGTTCATGTACACTGCACTTCTCCTTCATGTGATCTAGCTGTATGTGAAATTTGAAGTTACTATCTTAAAATACTTTGGATGTTATGCTCCGAACACAAATCAAGAGTTAAAATTTTCAAACGGCAATAACCCAAAAACTGCTTGGAATAGAGTTACAGTTCTTATACACTGCACTTTGCCTTTCGGTAATCTAACTGTGTGAAGTTTGAAGTTACTAGCTTCAATACATTGGAAGTCATGACCTGGACAAAAAAACCAAAGTTAAAATTTACAAAGGGCAATGACTCAAAAAATATTTGGTACAGAGTAAGGGTTCTTGTACACTGCACTTCTCTTTAATGTGATCTAATTGTGTATGAAGTTTGCAGTACCTAGCTTCAATACTTTGGAAGTTATGCCTGGACAAAACTCCTAAATTAATATTTGCAAAGCGCAAAAAGTTCAAGGGGAGATTATTCCGCAACCAATGGCAGCAAGGTCGTGAAAACTGCACATGCACAATTTCATTTGTACTCAAACATTATGTGTAAATTTCAAGGCAGTACCTGAAAAACTGTAGGAGAAACGCTCTGGACAAAATTGTGTCTACAGACAGATGAACAGACAGATGGACGGACGGCCATGGTGTTTCCAGTATACCCTCCCTCCACTTCGTTGTAGGGGGTATAATAATCTTCATGTTAATTTTGTACAAGGTACAAATATATTAAAACCTAAATGAGTGGATTTAACTGAGTAGTGCTTAAGTCTCTTTCAACAGTGTTTGTTTGATATGTACATGTAACACAGTAATCAACATTATAACAGTAATATTATAGTAGCCAATGCACGCAGTCATGGTTGCCTGGAGATTCTTTCACCAGTGCTTCATAAAACTTTCATTCCAAACACTTTCCCCTTTTCCCCCTATGTTTTCCTGAGTCTTCATTGTACAAATCATTAAAACTTGTCATTGTCAGGTAAAGTGCCAAAGAAAAGTTAAATCTTTACCAAACGACATAACTTTGGACTGGCCCAAATTGAAGGCACTTGCAGATAACAAAATAATCGTGACTCAAAAATTGTAATTTGTTTCCATCAGGGTAGAAAACATTGTGGAAAAAGGAGAAAATGCTAGTTAATAGCATTTTCTCCTTTTCACACAATGTTTTCAAAAGGCTTATTTCTCAGGGTCATTGAAAGTCGAGATTGTGTAGTAAAGGGTTAATACAAGCTTGAAATATTATGGCAAACAATCAAATGTTTTTTCCCCTGTCGCCCTTTTCAAAAACAGACTGTTTTCCTCACAGTTTTAGCTCTTTACAAAACAATCTTCAACGTTGACCATCCCAAGGAAAAAAACTTTTGAAAACATGGTAGGAAAGTAGAAAACGCTGGTAACCAGCATTTTCTACTAACCAGCATTTCCTCCTTTTTTTTTCTCAATGTTTTCTAACCTTCCAATGTTGAATTTTTTCTCAATGTTTTCTAACCTTGCAATGTTGAATTTCACAGAGTACTGTCTTAATTGTAGTCCGAATGAGTATACATGTATTTAAAACAAGATGGATGACTTCATATCACAAGTTGTAGATATTAAAGAACAGTTTGAGATATCTTTTCATAAAAATAAGCAATGCTCTACAAGGGAATTTAATATGCAAAAAGTATTAACTCTGATCCACAGAGGCTGACCCAAGCTAAACCTTTTTTTGCTACTGCCAAATTTTTTGTATGTCAAAGGACCATTCCACTTTATGATTTAGTTTGTTATTGTTAAAAATGGTTTGTAATGATTGATTGATTGTATGGTGTTTAACTCTTTACCACAAAACAAAATTTTAGACTGGTCCAAATTGAAAGCATTTGCAGACAACAAAATAAAGGTGACTGAAAAATTGAAATTTGTTCTGGGAAGGGTAGAAAACACTGTGGGAAAAGGAGAAAATGCTGGTTACCAGCATTTTCTCCTTTTCCCACAGTGTTTTCAAAAGGCTTCTTTCTCAGGGGCGTCAAAATTAGGGATTGTGTGGTAATGGGTTAACACCTTTTTCAACATTATTTCAGTTATATAATGGCAGCCAGTGCACCTATCTATGGTTTCCTGGAATCTCTTTTACCAGTACTCAACTCTATTTTCTTTCCAAGCCACTGTCTGCTTTCCCACATAATCATTGTCGAAACAATGATCAGCCATGGTAGAAGAATGATTCCTGTCAAGTGACTACCATCAATCCTTGGAAAGAAATTATCCAAGCCAGGGGTCATAGCCAGGGGTCATAGCTAGGGATCATAGCCAGGGGTCATAGCTAGGGACCAAATCCTGGACTCTGTGCCCTCAAATCCTGCACACTACGGACTGAGCTACCTGTGCTTGGCTAAAATGGCTTGTAAGGATCCACAATTAACCCATTACCACACAACCCCTACTTTTGATGGCCCTGAGAAAGAAGCCTTTAGAAAACATTGTGGGAAAACGAGAAAATGCTGGTTACCAGCATTTTCTCCTTTTCCCACAATGTTTTCACCCTTTACAAAACAAATTTCATATAATCAGTCGCTTTCATTTTGTGGTCTGCAAATGCTTTCAATTTGGACCAATCTAAAATATTGTTGTTTGGTAAAGAGTTAAATAGTGACTTGCTTCATATGACGCATCAGAGTGATGTGTTTTGCGAGAGCATGGCTCAAATATTTTACAAAGATTGTAGGACAGAAAGTATCAGATTTTTTTTTTTCCTGATTCTTTCTTTCTGATAACCTTTTACAAAGGGTCATCTTCTCGACTAAAAAGTTATCCACAGACACATGCTAAATAAAATTAACAATTAACACATGGCAAATTCTCAAACTTATTATCTAAATTGAAAACATTTGCAGACAATAATTTCATAGTGGCTCAAATGATGCAATTTTTCTTTAACTCATTACCAAATGACAAAATTTTTGGCTTGTCTAAATCGACAGCATTTGCAGACGACAAAATATAAGTGACTGAAAATTTGAAATTTTTGTTGTGAAGGATAGAAAACATTATGAGAAAAGGAGAAAATGCTGGTTACCAGCATTTTCTTCTTTTCCCACAATGTTTTCTAAAGGCTTCTTTCTCAGGGTCGTCAAAAGTAGGGATTGTGTGGTAATGGGTTAATAGAATATAAGACTTTGTGGGAAAAGGGAGAAAAAAATGGTTACCAGCATTTTCTCCTTTTCCCTGAAAGTTTTCAAAAGACCTCTTCTTAAGGATCATTAAAAGTCGTCATCGTGTGGTAAATGGTTAAGAAAATATCTTACGCTAAAGTATGGACAACTTGATTCATCCTGAGGTCTATCACTTTCAATGTATCATCTCTTGTACACACTAATAATGATGTTCTGTCTGTAATAAATAGAGTTTATTTCATAAGAATGTGGTTAATATGGGGAAATATTTGCCGAAAGAGGGAAAGGTATGCAAAACTAACAAGTGCCCTAAGAGACAAGTTATTTTCGGGGACCTTTCCCTTTTGAGGAACTTTGTAGAAAATATTACGGGGAAAGAGGAGAAAATACTGCTGTCCAGTATTTTCTCCTTTTCCCACACTGTTTTTTTAAAGGCTTTTTTTCTAAGGGTTGTCAAAAGTAAGGATTGTGTCGTAATGGGTTAACCCTTAACCAAACAATCCCCGTTTTTTACGACCCGCGAGATAGAAGCCATTTTGAAAACATTGTGGGACAAAAAGAAAATGCTAGTTACTAGCACTTTCTCCTATTCCTATGTTTTCTCCTCCGATGTAAACAAATTTCAATTTTTGAGTTACGTTTATTGTGTGATATGCAAGTAATTTCAATTTGGACCAGTTTAAAATTTTGTTGTTTTGTAAGGAGTTAAGTACCTTACTTCAATGTCTTTGCATAGAGTGCCTTTGGCCAACTACAGGCTTTGAATTTTGCTAAGCGGTATTATTTGCCATTTGTCACAATGTCTTCTACCTTGAAATGCATTTGCAGCATTGTGAGAAAAGGAGAATTTGCTAAATTTCGGACAATGTTTCTAACCTTTTTCATGACAAAACCCCATCTAAAGGGCTATTTTAACTTACTATAAGCAAATACTGTCTAAAAATGGATAAGTCTGAAATTTTGTGATCAGGTACAGTTCATTTACCAAGTAACTCTTTCTCAAAGCACAAAATTTTTGACTAGACAAAATTGAAAGCATTTGCAGAAGACAAATTTAATTCCTGTTTATGATAGGGTAGAAAATGTTGTCAGGAAAGGAGATAATGCTGGTAAGCAATTCCTCCTCTTTGGACCATGCTTTCAAAAGCAATCCTCTTCAGGGTCATTCTGAAAAAACTTTGGATTGGGTGGAACAGGGTTCATAATGCAATTTTTACTTTTGTTATCCAAGACTACTTCTGATTTGTGGAGAAATCTTGTGGAATGTGATCAATAGAAATTTTGTAGAAAAGCATTCGGTATGCTGCTTGATCTCTAATACTAATTATTTTATTTGAAAACCAGTAAAACAGGTAAATATTGCATAAACAGCAATGTTGAATAGTATAAGAGTAGCTACCAAAATAACTTGGAAAAACCTATTTAGCTCTTACCTGGCGAGAGGCACAATGAAGTGATTCTACCTTGTAAGCCTATTTCATTGGTTGTTTTCTCCGAGCGTGAATCCCAAAATCGAACTCTTTTATCAAAATGTCCGCTAATTATATTATTACCATATAATGTAACTAAATCATTGCAACTGGACCCGGCAAAAATAGTTTTTATACCTGAAAGTAACAACAAATATAAAAAATGCATGTTATACTTAATCCATAACCAAACAAGGAATTTGTCCTTTTTCCCACAATATTTCTACCCCTTAACCATATCATTCTTACAATTATTTTGCTTCCTCCACAGAACATCTTGACCATCTCTTCAAGTAATTATTTGCCTTCAGAAAATCTCAAAATATTTATTTTTGGTTTTGTTTGTGACAAAGATATCAACGTCCTCTTCCAGAGTGTAATATTACCAGTTTACAAGTTAAAATTGTCTGTAATGGTGAAGGATCTAATGTATATATAGAAGCATGCATGAAAGCAAATTTGAGAACAAAATGGTTTAGGACAGAATACTGATACAAACTTAAATTGTTGTCTGCACCTATTTTGTTGTCTACACATTTAACCCATTACCAAATGACAATATTTTAGACTGGTCCAAATTGAAAGCATTTGCAGACGACAAAATACAAGTGACTGAAAATTTGACAGTTGTTTTGTGAAGGGTAGAAAACATTGTGGGAAAAGGAGAAAATGCTGGTTCCCAGCATTTTCTCCTTTTCCTATAATGTTTTCTGAAGGCTTCTTTCTCAGGGGCGTCAAAAGTAGGGATTCTGTGGTAATGGGTTAATGTAGAAAAGTTGTATATTTTAACCAACTGGTAACAAGCAGATCTCATAATTTGAACAACATTTATTTCGATGTCAGCAAATGTTGACATTGCAAACAATTCAGATTTTTTTTTTTGATCTGGTAAAAGGTATAACTGAAAAAAGAAATTAAAAAAAAAAAACTTTGATTAAAATCAGCATGAATTAATAAACTTAAAACATTATCATTCAAAAAAATTATTCTATAATAATGAAATAGCATATAATACAAGAGCCGTCAGAGACGGGTTATGCTCCCCGAACAAGTGCTTGTCATAAAATATAAGACATTGATATAAATTTACTTCTTTTATCCTAGAAGAAGCTGTTCATGCCCCCAAAAATTTGAAGTGAAAAGGCAATTACTATCTTAGAGATAGCCAACACAAACTTGAAGAGGACAATAAGCCCAATAAGCCCCCTTTTCCCATAAGACAATATTGGATCATTGCAATAAATACAATGGGTGTGTGGTTTGAAGCATTTTTTAATAATAATTCAAAATTCGAAATTTCATAAAATCTAGAGCAGTCATGTATTAAATATTACATAAAACAATTTTTTACATGAAGCCCCCCAGCCCCCTTTTTCCAAGACGCAGCCTGAAATTGAGAAAAAGGAAGAGAGGTACCTGGGCAACGTTCCAACAAGTTCAAATTTGAAATTTCACAAAACTTTGAGCACTGATAAAGAAGAACCTAGTGAAAAACAATTTTTTCCATGAAGTCCCCTTTTTCCATGACGCAGCCTTAATTTGAGAATACGTATTTGCGTATTAATAATTCATAGATTGCAAAAACAAAGGGCACATGGTGAAACTTGTAAAACAAGATATAACCATGAAATGTTGATAAAAACTGAACAAGTATTAGTAAAAATTGCAATTTTGCATTAGGGTCCCTTTTTCATTTTACAAGAAACCCCCTTTTTCCATGACAGGGGGTCAAATTGAAAAACACATAGATAAAGAAACAAGAGCACATGGTGAAACTTTGAAAAAACAATATAACCATGAAGTTTAATGAAATTTTGACCAAAACTGAATGAAATATTAGTAAAAATTGGAATTTTGCAAGAAGCCCCCTTTTTCCATGACAGAACGTCAACTTAAAAAATGCCCAGATTAAAAATAGCAAGGGCACATGCTAAGATTTTCCATAAACAATATAACCATGAAGTTTCATGATATTCTGACAAAAACTGAATGAGATATTGGTAAAAATTGCAATTTTGCATTAAGCCTCTTTTTTCCATGACACGGGGTCAAATTGAAAATCCGGGAAAAGTATATCGGCGCATAACCCTAAGGAGTTCATATATGAAGTTTCATCCAATTTGGTCCAAGGGTTGTGAAGAAATGGCTTCGGACGGACGGACGGACAGACGGACGGACGGACGGACGGACGGACAGACGAAGCGGCGACTATATGCTCGCCCTTCGGGGAGCATAAAAATATAGAAGAAAACCCCACTTACATGCTCTACTATGTAAATCCCAGATTTTAACAGTTCTATCGTAACTGCCTGAGACAACTCTAGCTGAATCTCCTAGAAATTTGGCAGATAATACTTTTCCACTGTGACCTGTAAGTGTATGCTAAAAAACAAATACAAAAAATTGAAAAAAAACCCACCAATCTATAGGTTTTTATGTATTTCAGTATAAAACTGAAGAGCAGCAAATATCTATGCTACATGTATAGGTCTTATTTGGCTCACAACAGGCAAAAAGGAACATCTGTGTAAATTATTTTTCTGATCAGCCTGCACATTCTGCCCTGGGTAATCCGAGACGGCACTTTACAACTATATTGGATTTTGTGATACATTAGACTTGCACTGAAGAGATAATTACATAAAAACAGAAAATATCATTTCGGATTTGCCGGCGCCCATTGCCCAGGCTGATACAGACGACACTTTATGCAAATGTCTGAATGCCCCTTTTGGCATGTAGCAGGCTTCATAATATTGATAATGAATATGAGGCATGCCCTCTGAAAGGGGATTTATATGTGTGCAAAATAGATCAAACTTTGTCAGCCTGCAGTTCCCGAAGGCTAACCTAGGACAAAAAAATTTTGCTATTTGTCAGTTTTTTGCAGCTCAAAGGACCATTTAATGCCATGATTCAGTTGGTTGTTACACAAGATGGTTTTATAGACCCATAATAATGTGATGACTTATGCTTTGTATAATGCATCACAAAGATGTATTAACTCTTTACCAAACGACAAAATTTTGGACTAGTCCAAATTGAAAGCATTTGCAGACGACAAAATAAATGTGTATCAAAATTTGAAATTTGATTGGGAAAGGGTAGAAAACATTGTGGGAAAAGGAGAAAATGCTGGTTACCAGCATTTTCTCCTTTTCCTACAATGTTTTCAAAAGCTTTCTTGCTCAGGGTCGTTAAAAGTCGGGATTGTGTGGTAAAGAGTTAAACTCCCTTTTGCTACAGCAAAGCTCATATAAATTGCGGTTTCATATCACTTGCAACAAACGAAAAGGGGCATTCGCACATCTGCATAGTGTCATCTTGGAGCAGCCTGACCTGTTTTTTGCACAGGCTAATCCGAGACGACACTTAATGACTTCATAAGATTTTGTGCTACAGTAGAAGTGAGTAAAACAGGAAATTGCAGAAAAATGGAAAGTGTCATTTTGGATCAGCCTGCAGGGACTGCGCAGGCTGATCCAAAACGACACTTAACACAGATGTCCGAATGCCCCTTTTCAAATGTTGCAAGCTATATATGAATACGATGTAAGACAGTGTTGAAAAAGGAGAAATTTGCAAATATAACCAGCCAGAAACAGTTTCTCTGTCAAAATTTTCTTAAGAGATCCACAGTAAGCTCAAAAAATATTCTGCAGTTGTTTAGTTATCAAAGATTGCAGATCCCAATGGAAAGGACCTGTGAAAAGGTTGGCATATAAGAAAATGCTGGTTACTAGCATTTTCTCCTTTTCCTACAATGTTTTAAAGAGAAACAATTCTTACTTTGTGCAACATTAAGTATGTTGTCTACAAATGGCCCCAAAATGGACCAGTCTAAAACTTGTCGTTTTGGAAAGATTTAATAATAAAAATATGATGGGTCAATTACATTGCATTATATATTTATCAGCATTGCCTCCTTTCCCATTGTGGTTCAGAAGCCTCCATCCTACTTATAGTAACAACACAAGACCACAAAGTAAAGGGTTTAAGAATTAATTGAATCTGTCTTACCCTTAATCTTAGGTCACTTACTGACCACAGTCGACTAGCATGGTCATTTGAAGCACCTAAAATAAACCCTTCTTCAAGGTCAAACTCCAGGGCTGTCACCCCAGCATTACTACCAGTTAAAATTCCTTTCATTGTACACTGTCCTGTTAAAAAAAATGGAAACAAGTGCATCAATCAAAGTTTTCTTGGCTGATTTTTACTTTAAAATCTCACATTTACCCTTAATCCTTGACAAGATAGCAAAATTTAGAACTTGTCTAAATCAAAAGCATTTGAAAAAGACAAAGTAAATGCTTCTCAGTTTATGAAATTTGCATCTAAAATAAAAAAATGCTGTAGAAAAGGGAGAAAGCATTTGCAGACTAGAAATTAAAATTGGAGTCAAGTATTATATGTATCTTTGAATGGGTAGAGATTACTGGGAAAGAAAAATTGTCGACTACCATCGTCATTGTTCCCATTTTCCATGAAGTTTTCGAAAATCCTGCTTTTCTTAAGTCAAATAAACATTGGATTCTTGGCAAAGGATTAAGTGTGCTCAAAACAAAACTTTAGACTCATTTTAATAGAAAGTGTTGCAGACTAGAAATCTTTCTTTCAAAGGAAAGAAATCATTCCCAAAATGGTAGAAAATAGTTTCCCACAATGTTTCCATTTGTATACTTCCTCAGGATCGTAAAAAAACATAAAGATTGCTAGTACAGGATTAAATTTATAAGGATCTTGCAAATCAAGTACTGTTGCAATGTGACATAAAGAATGTTATATACATACCACCTATATATTCCCAGAGTTTAATTTTCCTATCAGAACCTCCTGTGGCAAACAAACTACCAGTAGGGTTCCACTGTACAGCATTCACCTCTCCATCATGAGCATCCTAATTCAATAAAAAATATTACGAAATTATCTGTAAACTCTTTAACAAAGAATCCCTGATGTTTACAACCCAGAAAAAGAAAGAATTCCATTTTAAAAATATTATGGCAAAACAAACTAAGAGCATTCCATGCAGGTATAAATGCTCAGCTACAACCTAAGTAAACACATGGGCATTTTTGTCAAAGTTTTTTTATGGTTACCTGCTCATGTATAATTTCCCCTTTCGATAGTTAAGAACTAATCAAGTTCGAAGTAAATACATATATCTTCAGTAATGACAAGATACTACAAAAAGTTTTAGCACCAAAACACCAACAACATGGCCATCGACAACAGTGCTAGAATATTATTGAGATTATTTCTTTGAAATCAGCCAAGCTAAAAGTTCTCATAACATGCAAAATTTTTGCCAGATGTCCCCAATATCTGAATGTATCAGCCCTTTACTACAATATAGAATTCTCGAGTAGTCCAAATTGAGAGCATATGCAGACGACAGATAAAAGGTTGCCCAAATGTCAGTTCTTGACATGGCAGAAAATATTTTCAGAAAAGAAGAAAACAAGTTAAACAGCATTTTCTACTTTCCTAACAATGTTTTCAAAATCTGTATTTGTTAGGGTGGTTCAAATTCTGGGGTGTGTGGCACAGGATTAACCCTTTACCAAACAATCCCTGGTTTTTACGACCCCAAGATAGAAGACTATTGAAAACACTGTGGGAAAAGGAGAAAATGCTGGTAACAGCATTTTCTCCTTTTCCCACAATGTTTTCTACCCTGTTGGAAACAAATTTCAATTTTTGGGTTTTGTTTATTTTGTCCACGGCAAGTGCTTGCAATTTAGACAAGTCTAAAGTTTTGTCATTTGGTAAAGAGTTAAATATCAATTCATGCTCATTATCAAAATTGTGGAAATTATATTTTCAAAGTCATTAACCCATTACGACACAATCCCTACTTTTGACGCCCCTGAGAAAGAAGCCTTTTGAAAACACTGTGGGAAAAGGAGAAAATGCTGGTAACCAGCATTTTCTCCTTTTCCCACAGTGTTTTCTATCCCTCCCAGAACAAATTTCAATTTTTCAGTCACCTTTATTTTGTCGTCTGCAAATGCTTTCAATTTGGACCAGTCTAAATTTTTCTCGTGTGGTAATGGGTTACTTGATAATTTATCTCTATACCAAACATCAAAGCTTTACACTCATCCAAATTAAAAGCACTCACAGATGACAAACAAATGGGATTCAAAAACTGAATTGATATTGGAAGGGAAATACAAGAGTATCTTTACTGGCATTTTCTCCTTTTCTCACCATGTTTTCAAAAGATGCCATATTCAGGGTCATTAGAGGTCCTTATTGTGTAAAGGGTTTCAAAGGAATCATTATCAGTGTGATACACACCAATTTCTGTTGAGCTTTGTTAGGCAGTGATGCACTCAGACATAAAGCTGGAATACCCGGTAAATCTGATCCTTCTGGCCTGAAATAATACAAGACGGCTGAAATCATTGAGATGAGAGGAGTAGTAGATGTAACTTTTCACTACTATTTTACAGTCATACACTTCAGAGTTCCATAGCAAAGAGGCTTTTGAAGAAAAAAGCGAAAAAATGCTGGTGACTAGTATTTTATTAGTTCATTCTTGAGGAGAAAACCTTATGGGAAAAGGAGAATTGCAGGTTACTAGAATTATCTTTCTCTCTATGTTTTCAAACTGCTTGTATCTCAGGGTTGTTAATTCTCACACTGTTTACAAAAGGCCCCTCTCTTACAGTTGTCAATTTCCACAATTATTTTCAAAGGCCTCTGTCTCAGGGTGGTTCATTCTCCGGACTGTGTTGGAGAGTTAGAACAGGTGAAGTTGTTAGAGCAAACTCTGACTAGAAGTGTACCAGTTACCAGAAATTCGTTCTTCAAACATTGAAATAAAATTTCTGAGTTAACAAAATGAATATATAGATTTATCTGAAAACTAAAAACAATTACTTGAAAACCTGTTTTTGTATCTGATCTGATCCCTAATATAAAACCAATGGAAAAAAAGAAACATCTTGAACAAGTGAATATATTTGTCTTACACTTGTATCACTGTTCTTGCAGCCTCTTTTAGGTCTCTTTGTATTTTTTCTTGTCTACGTCTGAAATGATAAAATACATGTATACCTAGTGAAAGCCATAAAAAATAAAAATCTGCTTATATTAGCTATGCAATTTATATTTGCCTCGCAATTATTTTACATGTATGATAACCCTTAACAAGAGGACAAATTTTCATACAGATCCAAACTGAAAGCAAAAATGTTGGAAAAGGAGAAAATGCTGGTTCCCAAATTGTTTTCAAAAGCCTTCTGCCTCAGGTTCGTTAAAAGCCCTGAAAATAACAACTGCCACAATATTGTTGGAAAATTATTGTTGGAAAAATGTTACATGCTTTCCTGCCCTCTGTTACAATTTGTTAACCCTTTACCAAACAATTTATGTTGAAAATGGAAAGCTGGGTACCACCATTTTCTCCTTTCCAGCAAAGTTTTCCTCCTTTTCAAAGACAGAAATGATCTTTTATACCACCTATGCTTTTCCATCTGCAAAATACTTCGGCTTTAGTCTAATCTAACATGCAGTTGTAAAAAAGCAACTTATGAGAGGTAATGAGTTGACTAGTTTGACACCATTAAAATGAGACATGTTTTTGGAAAAAGGAACTCAATTCATTTCCATGATGCATGACAATGTCATGTACATCAAGTGAGACATTAACTCATTACCAAACGACAAAATTTTGGACTTGTCCAAATTGAAAGCATTTGCAGACGTCGAAATAAAAGTGACTGAAAATTTGAAATTTGTTTTGTGAAGAGTAGAAAACATTGTGGGAAAAGGAGAAAATGCTGGTTACCAGCATTTTCTCCTTTTCCCACAATGTTTTCCAAAGGCTTCTTTCTCATGGTCATCAAAAGTAGGGATTGTGAGGTAATGGGTTTAATAATTATGGATTAGTAAAATTTCTCTTATCAAACAAACCACTGAATTATAAACACATGCAGAAAATTGACCGAAAGTAAAACGTTTCCACACAGACAGCCTTAGTGGACTGACCTATTTTGATACTGTTTGGAGATGTATTTAACTCCTTCTTACAGCACATGGCTCAAATATTTCTTTAACCAAACATTCCCGGCCCTTGGAAAGAAGCTTTTTAAAAACATTGCAGGAAAAGTAGAAATGCCGGTAACCAGCATTTTCTCTTTTTCCCATAATGTTTTCTCCTCTATCATATACAAATTCTAACATTCAAGACATCTATATCAATACTCCACCTAACAATTAATATACCATTGTCCAATTTGAATGTAAATGCTGAAGGCTAATAAACTGTGGTGCTAACAATTGTAATTGTCTTTAAAAGAACATCTTTTTTTTTTCTCACTCATGTTTAACTTAAACTAGGATTTGGAAAAAAAAAAACAACTCTACTTTCCGTACCTCTGGAAAAACAATGTAAGACAAGAAAATAGTGCTTTAACAAATAACTGTTTATACCCAATCACTTTTCCAAAATCTCTTACTACAGGCACATAAAAGTTCATACTTACTTTATGACAAATTAAAGTCAGTTACTACAGAAACATAAAATATCATATCTGCTTTATGACCATATAAAGTCAGATGACAGAATCGAGAGATTACTGACCTTTGAAACATGTCATTTTCCTGATTCATTTGGTCCGCTTGTTTGAGCTTAAGGTCTAGCCAGCGAGCCATCAGCTCATTGTATTCTTCCTGGACCTTTTTGTATTTTTCCTCTAATGCTGAAAATGCCAGTTGTAATGCTTGGTGCTCATCTTTTAAAGTCTGCAAGGATAGTGAAAAAGTTCTTAACTGTTTACCTAACAAGCTTATGTTTAAACAAGGAAAGAAAAAACTTGTGGGATAATGATAAATATGCTGATGACAATTCTGTCATTTGATAAAAAAATGAACCCTTTTACAAAAAAAAAAAAAACAAATGTGCTGACTACAAAATTAGATGTAGCTAAGATGATGATTTATGTTTTTGATAGTGTTACCAGCATTTTCTCCTTTTTCCACGATGTTTTCAAACACTTTTTCATTCAGGGTTGTTAAAGGTTGGGATTGTCTGGTATAGAGTTAACAAGCCTGTACGTGTGTGAAATTAACTCATTACAAAAAGGCAAAATTTAAGACTGGTACAAATAGAAAGCACTTGCAGATGACAAAATAAACATAACTCCCAAAATTGAAATTAGTTTCCAACAGGGTAGAAAACATTGTGGGAAAAGGAGAAAATGCTGGTTACCAGCATTTTCTCCTTTTCCCACAATGTTTTCAAAAGGCTTCTATCTGAGGTTCGTAAGAAACAGGGATTGTTTGGTAAAGGCTTCAACAAGGAAAGAAGCTTATGAAACCTTGTGGAAAAATGATAAAAATACTGACAACAATTCTTTCATTTGATAAAGATTTAACAGGCCTGTACATGGGCGAGGTTAACCCTTTACCCCGTAAGGCATTTCAATGGTATCTTTAATGGACCATAAATAACAGCAAGGATGAAACCATTTCTCATGTGTATATGACACCTTTCGATAGCATAGAAATCATTGTGACAAATGGTGAAATTGCTCGTCACGAGCAATTTCACCTTTTGCCACAATGTTTTCCAAAGGATCCTACAAGCAATGCGTAGAAATGAGTATCTATGGAGTAAAGGGTTAACTCTGTACCTAACAATGAAAATACAGAATTATACATGTTGAAAGCAACTGTAGACGACAATCAAAGTGTGACTTAGATAAGGGAACTTGTCTTTCATAGGATAGAAAAACATTTTTGAAAAAGGAAACAATATTCCCCAGTTTCTTTCATGCTTTTTCACCTTTCAATAAAACATACTTTATCCCATTACCACACAATCCCTACTTTTGACGCCCCTGAGAAAGAAGCCTTTTGAAAACACTGTGGGAAAAGGAGAAAATGCTGGTAACCAGCATTTTCTCCTTTTCCCACAGTGTTTTCTACCGTTTCTTGAACAAATTTCAATTCTTTAGTCACCATTATTTTGTCGTCTGCAAAGGCTTTCAATTTGGACCAGTCTAAAATTTTCTCATGTGGTAAAGAGTTAATAAGAGCCAGGTTTGATTACTGCTCTGCAAATGTTGTGAATTTGGACAAGCCTGTAATCTTAAATGGTTAGATTTTAAGCAGTATAGATTATCTTTATCAAAAACATTTTCATGTTGTGTCAGGGAAGTCTACGAGTTAAGCTCAGTAAAAGACATGAGCCATACCCTTTAACTCTTTACCACACGACAAAATTGTAGACTGCTTCAAATTGAAAGCATTTGCAGACGACAAAATAAAGGTGACTGAAAAATTGAAATTTAGTTCTGGGGAGGGTAGAAAACAATGTGGGAAAAGGAGAAAATGCTGGTTACCAGCATTTTCTCCTTTTCCTACAGTGTTTTCAAAAGGCTTCTTTCTAAGAGGCGTCAAAAGTAGGGATTGTGTGGTAATGGGTTAACTCTTTACCAAACCACAAAATTTTAGACAGGTCAAGACTGAAAACACTTGCAGACATCAAAATAAACATAACTCATTAATTGAGACTTCTGTCCAGGAGGACAGAAAACATTGTGGGATCAGGAGAAAATGGTGATACCAGCATTTTCTCCTTATCTGACAATATTTCCGAAAGGCTTCTTTCTCCGGGTCATATAAACCAGGGATTGTTTGGTAAAGGGTTCATACGTCTTGGTTATGGATGACACTAAACAAGTCTACACATAAATTATAGATCTAGTGAATCTATCATGTCTGCAGGCCTCCTAGCAGGCCAAAACAAAAATAAAGGTTTTTATAAAGGCTCCAATGTATGAAAATAAAGGCCTTTTAGTGTAAAATATGAAAAAATAAAGAGTAAATAAAGGCTATTTTCGTCGAAGTTCTCATTTCTTTATTAAACCCACAGTCATACCAAAGTCATTTTTTGTTGTTATATACTGTTTGAATTATGCAATATAATACATACCTTATTTAATGTGTATACCTATTTTGAAAAACTCAAGATGAAAGAAACAAAAGCAGCATTGTTTAACTACACATAAAAGAAGGGAAAATGCAAACAAAATCCATTACTTGCTTTAAGCTAGCACGGCAACCAGTCAGAGCAAATATAAAGGTTTTGAGTGAGAATTACAGGCTATTTTGGTGTTTTAAAGGTTTTCTGGGGAAATGTAAAGGTTTTAAAGGTTTGCTCTGAAATTAAAGGTTTTTAAAGGTTTAAAAGGTTTCACTAGGAGGCCTGTGTCTGGCAAAAACAGAAAATTTACAAATAACAAAAAAGTTTTTCCTCAGTCAGTCTATATATGCAGACGGCATAAGTTAACATGGGCCAATACTTTTTGCAGATGCACAATTATTTACCACACAACTAAATTTTAGACCAGTCCAAAATGGAAACATTTGCAGATGACAACAAAACTATGACTCAAAAATTGAAAATTGTCTTGGGAAGGGTAGAAAACATTGTGGGAAAAGGAGAAAATGCTGGTAATCAGCATTTTCTCCTTTGCCTACAATGTTTCCAAAAGGCTTCTTTCTCTGGATTGTTAAAAGTCGGAATTGTACGCTAAAGAGTTAACTCTTTACCAAACAACAGAATTTTAGACTGGTCCAAGTTGAAAGCATTTGCAGACAACAAAGTATATGTGACTGAAAAATGGAAATTTGTTTTGGGAAGGGTAGAAAACATTGTGAGAAAAGGAGAAAATGCTGGTTACCAGCATTTTCTCCTTTTCCTACAGTGTTTTCAAAAGGCTTCCCTCTCAAGTTTGTTAAAAGTCTGGATTATGTCGTAAATAGTTAAACCCTCTTTTCACAAAGCATGATTCAATCATGTTTGTTTACCTGGTTAGTAGCCTCTAGTTCATATGCAGTATGTTCTAAATGTTTGATTTCTGATTTTAAACTGTTTTCTATAGCTGCACAGTCCAATATTCTGAAACAAACACAAAAGATCCTTTGAATGGGACAGAGTTTAAAAATCCTGAATAGCATTTCACACACGATAAAATTGGGATATTCTAGGCCTTGAATTATATAAAAATGATTTTATGACTGTAAGAAAGGCTACCTCTGACGGCGTTCTATCATCTGTATCCTGAAGCCTTAAAGTGCTGGAGTGAACTTAACTTGTTTTTGTGGACAATGAAGATCACGATCAGACTGCACACAATATGCAGTGTGATCTTAGGTCTACACAGTCCACTATTTTGTTACAAATTCTGGCCGAAAAAAAACTTCGTGCAGCAATATTTCAGATGTTTTTCCTATTCAAAAATGTCTCCTGTTTAAATTCAGCACTTTAACCCTTTCCCAAACAATTTCTGGTTTTTACGGGTCAGGAATAGTAGCCTTTTGAAAACATTGTGGGAAAAGGAGAAAATGCTGGTACCAGCATTTTCTGCTTTTCCCACAATGTTTTCTACCCTATCATAGAAAGCAATCATCTTTTCAGCAAGAGTTGAGTTGTCGTCTGCAAATGCTTTCAATTTGGTCTAGTCCAAAAGTTTGTCGTTTGGGAAAGGTTTAAGGGTTAAGCATGTTTGCAAAGACCTGCCAGGATCTATATTCAGCACTCATTCTTGAGAACATTTTTTGTCTTGTTCTTCAGAATTGTGTCAATGTGAAAATCAAAGAACTTCTGACTGGTTAATCCATTTTAACCAATCGGACGTTCTGTTTCATTCACAGTCAGGAAAAATTGAACAATAAGAAGAATGTTCCTAGACTGGTGGTTGGTGAATACAGACCCTGATATCCTCATTAAACTTGCTGCTAATCCTTTACCATGCAGTCCAGTATCATAGTGGCCTTGAGGGAAAGGGCTTTTGAAAATATTGTGGGGAAAGGCAAAAATGTTAGTAACCTGCATTTTCTCCTTTTTCAGTGTTTTCTTCATCCTAAAGCTTAACCCTTTACCAACCAATCCCTGCTTTTTATGACCCAAAGGAAGAAACTTTCTGAAAACATAGTTGGAAAAGGAGAAAATGTTGCTAACCTGCATTTTCTCCTTTACCCAGAATGTTTTCTAGTCTTCTTAAATAAAGTTTCAATTTTTGAGTCGCTTTATTTTGTGGAAGCCAAGTCTATAATTTTGTTATTTAGCAAAGGCTTAAATCCCTTGCAAGAGGACATAATTCAGACTTGTCCATATTAAAAGTATATGTAGACATAAAACCTTGTGGGACAAAGAACAAGAGGGTCATGATGGCCCTGTATCGCTCCACTGGCTAAATAAGTAACAAGAGGGCCAAAATGGCCCTGGATCGCTCACCTGAATTTTTGAGATGACCATAGTCTATTTTTTTTTTTTTAAGGTATTGAAACATTGGAACCAAATTAATAATTTTGCCAAGCAATTTTCAAAAGATCACCTGTAAAAGTCATTTTGAAATCTGACCATCAGTTTCAAAAAGAAGAATTTTTAAGAATTCTTCATTTCTGTATAAGAGCAAGTTCAAAAGAGCCATGTTTCTTGACGGATCAAAATTATATGTACAGGTTTTGGAAAGGGTCACCCAAGGAACATCTCTGTCAGATTATTTTAAAATCTGACCACGGGTTTCAGAGAAGAAGAATTTTCAAGAATTTCTTCATTTCCATATAGTGCAAGTAGCCCCCGTTCACTAGAGCCATGTTTCTTGGCCAATCAAAATTTCGCGAACAATTTTAGAAAAGGGTCACCCAAGGAACATCTCTGTGAAATTATTTCAAAATCTGTCCAGCCATTTCAGAGAAGAAGAATTTTCAAGAATTTCTTCATTTCTGTATAGTGCAAGTAGCCCCCATTCACCAGAGCCATGTTTCTTGACCAATCAAAATTTCGCGAACAATTTTTGAAAAGGGTAACCCAAGGAACAAGACTGTGAAATTATTTCAAAATCTGACCAGCTGTTTCAGAGAAGAAGAATTTTTAAGAATTTCCTCATTTCTGTATAGTGCAAGAAGCCCCCATTCACCAGAGCCATGTTTCTTGACAGATCAAAATTTCGCGAACAATTTTTGAAAAGGGTCACCCAAGGAACAACTCTGTGAAATTATTTCACAATCTGACCAGCGGTTTCAGAGAAGAAGATTTTTTAAGAATTCCTTCATTTCTGTATAGTGCAAGAAGCCCCCATTCACCAGAGCCACATTTTTTGACAGATCAAAATTTCACCAACAATTTTCGAAAAGGGTCACCCAAGAAACATATCTGTGAAATTATTTCAAAATCCGACCAGCGGTTTCAGAGAAGAAGATTTTTTAAGAATTCCTTCATTTCTGTATAGTGCAAGAAGCCCCCATTCACCAGAGCCACATTTTTTGATGAATCAAAATTTCACGAACAGTTTTTGAAAAGGGTCACCCAAGGAGCATATCTGTGAAATTATTTCAAAATCTGACCAGCGATTTCAGAGGAGAAGATTTTTAAAGAATTTGCTAAAAAATTCCATTTGGTTGCCATGGCAACCAGAGTTTTTGATGGAATCAAATTCTGTGAACACTTTTTAAAGAGGACCTCCCAAGGAACATTCCTGCCAAGTTTGGTCCAAATCCGCCCAGCGGTTTAGGAGGAGTTGATGTTTAAAGAATTGTTGACGACGCACGACGGACGACGGACACCGGATGATCCTAAAAGCTCCCCTTGAGCACGTTGTGCTCAGGTGAGCTAAAAACACTACAAGCCAAACATTACAATATTTGGCCATCAAACTTGAGGACAAACAAATTTTTCTATAAAATCCTTTGAGAAAGTTGTGACCCTTGGGCAAAGCCAATTTTGATTGCAAAGCTATAAATTCTTGAATCCTTGTGGAGGTCCACATGATAAAGCCCTATACCAAATAATACATGTCTAGAATGTGTGGTTATAAACAAGAAGATTTTGCAAACTTTTCTCAATAAAAGGCCTTATAAAACATGAAACCCATGCGACAGGGCTAAATTTCATAGCCTTAGTCTTTACTATGGTTTGTAACAAGATGACTCAGAAAGCTTTCACCACAAAAGCTCATGTAAAATTTGTGACCCCTGGTGTGGAGACAAACTTGACCCCAAGGCTATAATTTTGGCCCTTCTGGTAGAGGCCTACTGGATAAAGCTACATGCAAAATTTGGTATTCCATGGCCTTATGGCTAGGTACGAGTACATTTTTAAAAATTTCCTAATATGAGCCCATGTTAAACTTGTGACCCCCAAGATGGGGCCAAATTTAATCCAAGGGCTGTAATTTGGGCACCTTTGGTAGACAACCACTTGATCAAGCTAGATGCAAAATTGAGTAGGCCTTATGGCTTGGTACGAGAATAACTTGTGACCCCCGGGGCCGGGCCAAATTTGACCCCCGGGCTATTATTTGGGCACTCTTGATAGACAACAACTTAATAAAGATACATGCCAAAGTTGGTGGCCCTAGGCCATATGGCTAGGTACCAGAAGGATTTTAAACTTTTCCCTATATAAGCCTATATAAAACTAGTGATCCCCGGGGTGGGGCCAATTTTGACTCCGGGGCTGTTATTGAAGGAACTAGAGGTCCACTAGATAAAGCTATATGCCAAATTTGGTAGCCCTAGGCCATATGGTTTCATAGAAGAAGATTTTTAAAAAAAAAAAAAATATTTTTCAGTTTTGTTGCCATGGCAACCAGAGTTTTGAAAGGAATAAAATTCTTTCAAAGAATTCTGAAGAGGACAATGGCAGGATCATTTCTGTGAAGTTCCATAACAAGAGGGCCATGATGGCTCTATATTACTCTGCTGGATAATAAGTAAAAATACTACATGCCAACATTACAATATTTGGCCAATTGGTTCAAACTTGAGGACATACAAAATTTCTTTTTTATAAAATCCTATGAGAAAGTCATGAACCCCAGGAAAACCCAATTTTGACTACAAAGCTAAAATTACTTGAATCCTGGAGGTCCACAAGCTAAAGCCCCATACCAAATGATACAGGTCAAGAATGTGTGGTTATAAACAAGAAAATTTTTTAAAGTTTTCTCATTGAAAGGCCCTGTATAACATGAGACCCATGAGACAGGGGTAAATTAAGTAGCTTAGTCTTTAATATGGTTAGTAACACGATGACTTACATAGTTTTCACCACAAAAGCCTATGTAAAACTTGTGACCCCTTGTGTGGGAACAAACTTTACTCCAAGGCTATGATTTGGGCCCCCCCTGGTAGAGGCCTGCTAGATCAAGCTATGTGCAAAATTTGATAGTCCTAGGCCTTATGGCTAGGTACGTGTACAAGTAGATTTTTAAAAAATTCCCAATATGAGCCCATGTAAAACTTGTGACCCACCAGAACGGGGCCAAATTTAATCACAAGGCTATAATTTAGGCATCTTTAGTAGACAACCACTTGATAAAGCTAGATATAAAATTGAGTAGCCCTATGCCTCATTGCTTTGTACGAGAAGATTGTTAAAGTTTTCCCTATATAAGCCCATATAAAACTTGTGACCCCTGGAGCTGGGGCAAATTTGACCCCATGGCTACAATTTGGGCACTCTTGGTAGACTACCACTTGATAAAGATACATGCCAAATTTGCTAGCCCTAGGACCTATCTCTAGGTACCAGAAGGATTTTAAAGTTTTCCCTATATAAGCCCATATAAAACTTGTGACCTCCTGGGCAGGGCCAATTTTGACCTCAGGGCTATTATTTGAAGGAACTTGGTAGAGGTCCACTAGATGAACCTACATGCAAAATTTGGTAGCCCTAGGCCTTACAGTTTCAGAGAAGATGATTTTTAAAAATTTTCAAAATTTTTCAGTTTTGTTTCTATGGCAACCAGAGTTTTAGAAGGAATAAAATTCTTTCAAGGAATTTTGAAGAGGAACATGGCAGGATCATTCCTGTGAAGTTTCATCACAATTGGATGGGTAGTTTCAGAGAAGATGTTGGAAATAAACGCACACATGGACGCACGCACAAACGAACGGACGCACGACAGACACCAGGACATGACATAAGTCCGCTGGCCTTTGGCAAGTGGAGCTAAAAATTGGATGGGTAGTTTCAGAAAAGAAGATGTTCAAAACAAAAGTTAACGCACAGACAGACGGACGCATGACAGACATCGGGCCATAACATAAGCCTGCTGGCCTTCTGCCAGTGGAACTCCCAATCTAAGGTTCTGGGTTTGAATGTTCTGCTAAACAGAATAAAGCTTTGGATCATTATGCCATGAGTAATGATTCAGGTTTTCAAGAAGCAATCACCCTGTTTGACCAGGGTCGGCACTTCTTGCAGTTTCCAAGAAGGTCCCTTTTTACATGAGGGGTCACAAATATATTAATCTAAACACTTGACTTGGAAAAGAAATAGAGCTTCTTACTTGGCATCTTTCATCTGTATTTCTTGTTCTTTTTCCTTCATTGCATTGGTTAAGTCAATAATTTGTTGAGCATTCTACAATATACAATTGATTGTGATAGAAAACAAGAGATAAAATACAAGAAAACTTGAGAAATGATCTGAAGATAAGAATTATAATGCATTTTCATGGAGCACAATATCATACAAATCATCACATAGTATTGGATCCAAAAATCAACTCTGTCTAATAACCAGCTAAGTCCTGAGGTAGAATAGTCCTTGAACATGTATCTTCATGATCCATTATACCCAGTGAGTCATCATGTAAGCTAGGATCCATAAATTGACAAATCTAACAAATCCTAAGGAAGAATGATCCTTGAATATGCATAAAATTTTGATACAGGTCAGCCTGCACTGACCATGAAGTATAACTTGGGTTGATACTTTTTACAGATGCATTAAACCCCCCCTCACAGAGCAGGGATCATTTATATTTACCCCAATTTACCCATTTAGCTTGGATTTGAACACCATAACAGCTAACACTGTTACAATACAGGAAAAGTATATCACAATAAAATGAAATATAGAAAGAACTGTAGATTTATTGCACTGTGTACATTCATTATATATACCTTAAACTTTTCTGGTTCAAATACATATACTGTTTATGCAGATATGTAATGGACAAAACCAAACATGCTATGTAAAGAGGTAAAAAATCATAACATACATGTACATAACAATGGAACATAACTTATTAACTTTGCATATGCTGTCTAAATTCAAGATATTTTCAGAGGAGTATTTTAATACCTTTGTATCACACAATCCTGAACTGACCAAATGACCAAGACAGAGAAAGCTTTGAAAACCCTCTAGGGGGAAAAAAGAGCAAAAATCCTATGCCCTCAACCAGAGCATGAAAACTTCACCTCAATTAAAATGCATACAACAAATAAAATTTTGCACAGTTTGTCTTTGATAGATAGTGTTTTCAAATGGTTCCTGTTTAGTAAAGGGTTAAACAAGAAGGGCCATGATGGCCCTGTATCATTCCACTGGCTTTTTAACCCTTTACCACAAAAATTAAAGTGTTCATGACCCTGAAAAAGAGGGTCTTTGAAACAGTGAACACTGTCAGGCAATACAAGCAGGTTAATTCATTGTCATGAAAGGCAAAGTTCTTGGAAAAAAACCTAAATGATAGAAACCTTACTCTGGATTTAATTTTCCAATCATGTGAGCATACTATAAGCATGGAAATAAATCACTCTCCCTGAAAACAGAATATTTTCTATCAAAAAGCTTAATATCTAGCACCATTTATGTATCACTGCAGTTTGAAAATCAAGGGAGGTAAATAGTAACAACTGTTATTCTTTACAGAAAGAGTTATTTCCCTTGATTAAACAAAAATTTTTCAGTTGAAATGACTTTATTTTGAAGCCCACGTTGAACTTGTGATCCCTGGAATGGAGCCAATTTTAACCCCAGGCCTATAATATTAAGAAACTTGTCCATTAGATAAAGCTACATGCCAAATTCAGTAGCTCTGGGCCTTGTGGTTTCAGAGATGAAGATTTTTAAAAATGTTAGTTTTTTTTCAGTTTTGTTGGCATGGCAACCAGAGTTTTTGAAGGAATCAAATTCTTTCAATAAATTCTGAAGAGGTCCATGGCAAGATCATTTCTGTGAAGTTTCATCGAATTTGGATGGGTAGTTTCATAGAAGAATATGTTTGAAATAAAAGTTAACCCAAGCACAGACGGACACACGGCGCACACCGGGCCATGACATCAGCACACTGGCCTTCAGCCAGTGAAGCTAAAAATTAGAAAACATTTAAGGAAAAAGAGACAATACTGGTAACAAGGATTTTCTTTTTCTACATTTAAGCTTTTTCCCCTTGGGGTGGTGAAGACCCAACTCAGAAGTTTGGTGACAAATATTAATTAGGTCTCACTTCTCCTTTTTTTCTCAGCATTTCTGTGAGCTCTTCTTGCAATTTGTAAAGCTTCTGTTCAAGTATTTGATTATTTGGTCCGCCTCCCCCTCCACCTCTGAAAAAGAAAAAATAC
This sequence comes from Tridacna crocea, assembly GCA_943736015.1. Taxonomy (NCBI): domain Eukaryota; kingdom Metazoa; phylum Mollusca; class Bivalvia; order Cardiida; family Cardiidae; genus Tridacna; species Tridacna crocea. The sequence goes on from OX031068.1 coordinate 13,657,105, forward strand.
AGGCAGGTTGAGAACAAGAATAGTTTCTTCAACCCTTTACCTCACAATCCCAACTTGAAATGAAAGCTTCTGGAAAAATGGTAGGAAATGGAGAAAATGCTGGTAACCAGCATTTTTTCCTTTTCCCACTGATTCTTATCCACCCAAAATTAAATTTCCAAGTTTTGAATCATAAATATTTTGTTATCTGCAAATGCTTTCAACCTGGACAAGTCTAACTTCTTTATCTGGCTAGAACTTAAAACTTTATCACCGTAGACAATACAATCAATGAATAATTTTTCAGAAAAGAAAAACTTTTTTTTTTCTAATGATACAGAAGACATCTTGAAAAAAGAAGAACTTGCTTGTTACAGCCAATTGCTAATTTTTTCCGAGATGTTTCAAACCCTGTCTACTGCAATGACATAACAAGAGGGCCAAGATGGCCCTGGATCGCTCACCTGAGTTTTGAGATGACCATAGCCTATATCTTTTTTTTGAGGTATTGAAACATTGGAACCAAATTTATAATTTTGCTAAGCAATTTTCAAAAGGTCACCTGTAAAATTCTTTTCCAAATCTGACCATCAGTTTCAAAAAGAAGAATTTTTAAGAATTCTTCATTTCTGTATAAGAGCAAGTATCCCCCATCCACGAGAGCCATGTTTCTTGATGGATCAAAATTTACGAACAAGTTTTGAAAAGGGTCACCCAAGGAACATTTCGGAAAATTTCTTTTAAAATCTGACCAGGGGTTTCAGAGAAAGAGAATTTTCAAGAATATCATCATGTCCATATAGTGCAAGTAGCTCCCATTCACAAGAGCAAGGATCACCCAAGGAACATCTCTGTCAAATTATTTTAAAATCTGACTAGGGGTTTCAGAGAAAAAGAATTTTCAAGAATTTCTTCATTTCCATATAATGCAAGTAGCCCCCATTCACCAGAGCCATGTTTCTTCATGGATCAAAATTTTGTGAACAGTTTTTGAAAAGGGTCACCCAAGGATCATCACTGTGAAATCATTTTAAAATCTGTCCAGCCGTTTCAGAGAAGAAGAATTTTTAAAAATTTCTTTATTTCCCTATAGTGCAAGTAGCCCCCATTCACCAGAGCCATGTTTCTTGACGGATTAAAATTTTGTGAACACTTTTTGAAAAGGATCACCCAAGGAATATCCCAGAGAAATTATTTCAAAATCTGACAAGTGGTTTCAGAGAAGAAAAAATTTTAAGAATTTCCTCATTTCCCAATAGTGCAAGAAGCCCCCATTCACCAGAGCCATGTTTCTTGACGGATCAAAATTTCGCGAACAATTTTTGAAAAGGGTCACCCAAGGAACATCTCTGTGAAATTATTTCAAAATCTGACCAGCGGTTTCGGAGAAGAAGATTTTTTAAGAATTCCTTCATTTCTATATAGTGCAAGTAGCCCCCGTTCACCAGAGCCACATTTTTTGACGGATCAAAATTTCACGAACAATTTTTGAAAAGGGTCACCCAAGGAACATATCTGTGAAATTATTTCAAAATCCAACCAGCAGTTTCAGAGGAGAAGATTTTTTAAGAATTCCTTCATTTCTGTATAGTGCAAGTAGCCCCCATTCACCAGAGCCACAATTTTTGACGGATCAAAATTTCACGAACAATTTTTGAAAAGGGTCACCCAAGGAACATATCTGTGAAATTATTTCAAAATCCGACCAGCGGTTTCAGAGGAGAAGATTTTTAAAGAATTTGCTAAAAAATTCCATTTCGTTGCCATGGCAACCAGAGTTTTTGACAGAATCAAATTCTGTGAACAATTTTTAAAGAGGGCCTCCCAAGGAACATTCCTGCCAAGTTTGGTCCAAATTGGCCCAGCGGTTTAGGAGGAGTTGATGTTTAAAGAATTGTTGACGACGCACGACGCACGACGGACGACGCACGACGGACGACGGACACCCAGTGACCCTAAAAGCTCCCCTTGAGCATGTTGTGCTCAGGTGAGCTAAAAAGTTGTACATTATTAGTTGAATGGTCAGGTGGCAGGGGACTTGGAAACTTGTGGTGTGTCTGTGGTGAGTCATGTTGCCCCAAGCCGAAGGCCTTGTGGCGACATGATTCGACACAGCTGTGAACACGTTTCCAAGTCCCCTGCCACCTGACTGTACAACAAATTTATTATATTGCAAAGTTTTACCATTTCAAAGCGTGTTAAGCGAAATTTTTCTGTATTATAATCTCACAAATATAGTATGCCGACAAAATAAACCCAAAACCCTTCCAAGTGCCCCAATTCAATGAAAACTGAAGCACTAAGACATGCAGTTTGGTGCATAAATGTGCAGTCTTGTGATCCACCAACACCGCAATTTTGAATGTTGTGTTGCACGTGTAGTGATGTTTACGGGGCACTCAAAAGGGAAACTGGCTTTACGTGGTTTTTGCCAGGGAACATGATATAGATGTTCCCGGCATGTTAACCAATCAGATCATGAGAAATTTCTTTGCAGTATAATAAGTATGCATGTTTGTTTATTGATTGGCAAACTACAAACACAAGTTGTTTTCCAACCATAAATGCTGACTTAACCCATTTTCACACAGTCCCCACTTTAATCGACCCTGAGAAAGAAGCCTTTAGAAAACATGGTGGGAAAAGGAGAAAATGATGGTAACCAGCATTATCTCCTTTTCCCACAACGTTTTCTACCCTTCACAAAACAAAATTCAAATCTTCAGTCTCTTTTATTTTGTTGTCTGCAAATGCTTTCGATTTGGACAAGCTTAAAATATTGTTGTTTAGTAATGTATTAAATCTGTCATAGTCTGTCAAGTAGTACTTGGACACAAAGATGATAATTGTCTGAAGTTTACTCTGTACCAGATAAATAAATTTTTCAACTTGTCAGTATTGAAAGTAGTTGGAAACATCATAACAAGTGTGGTACAAAGGAGAGGATTTGTCTCTGAAAGGGTAGGATAGGAAACATGGTGAGACAAGGGCAAAATAATGGTAATAATATTGCCTGCTAAGCTTTCAACAGCTTTTAGCCACAGTGTCATTAAACCTTACAGAGCTAAATCAATGAAAATGACTTTCTCAGTTCAGGGAAAGAGCCAAAATACTGTATCTATGAGGTCTTGCAAAAAGAAGGTTTAAGCGCAACTCGCTGACCTTTTGCGAACAGAGTAGATCAGGATGTGCAATATGATCTTGGCTCTACACTGCCCAATAAGGAGGTATTATGACCCCCGGGGCGGGGCCAGTTTTAACCCCATGGGCATGAATAAAACAAACTTAGTAGAGGTCCACTAGGAGATGCCACATACCAAATATCAAAGCTCTACGCCATCGAATGTCAGAGAAGAAGAATTTTTAAGTTTTCCTTCTTTGTTCCTATGCTCAAACTAGTGACCCCCGGGTTGGGGCCAGTTTTGACCCCAGGGACATCATATGAATAAACTTAGTAGAGGTCCACTAAGAGATGCAACAGACCAAATATCAAAGCTCTATGCTTTCTAGTTTCTGAGGAATAGAATTTTAAAGTTTTCCTTCTTTATTCCTATGCTCAAATTTGTGACCCCCAGGGTGGGGCCAGTTTTGACCCCAAGGACATAATTTGAACAAACTTGGTAGAGGTCCACTAGGAGATGCCACATACCAAAATATCAAAGCTCTACGCCTTCAAGTTTCAGAGGAGAAGATTTTTAAAGTTTTCCTTCTTTGTTCCTATGCTCAAACTTGTGACCCTGGGGTTAGGGCCAGTTTTGACCCCAGGGGCATAATTTGAACAAATTTGGTAGAGGTCCACTAGGAGATGTCGCATACTAAATATCAAAGCTGTACGCCCTCAAGTTTCAGAGGAGAAGATTTTTAAAGTTTTCCTTCTTTGTTCATTTGCTCAAACTTGTGATCCCTGGGGTGGGGCCAGTTTTGACCCCAGGGATATAATTTGAACAAACTTGGTAGAGGTCCACTAGGAGATGCTATATACCAAATATCAAAGCTCTACGTCTTCAAGTTCCAGAGGAGAAGATTTTTAAAGTTTTCCTTCTTTGTTCCTATGCTCAAACGCGTTATCCCCTGGGGCGGGGCCAGTTTTGACCCTAGGGGCATAATTTGAACAAAGTTGGTAGAGGTCCATTAGGAGAATGCTACATACCAAATATCAAAGCTCTACCTCTTCTAGTTTCAGAGGAGAAGATTTTCAAAGATTTCGTTTTTTTTTTTTTTTTTTTTCTTTATGTTGCCATGGCAACCAGAGCTATGGGTGGAATTAATTTCTTTAAACACTTTGGTAGAGCTTCACCCAAGGAACATTCCTGCTAAGTTTCATGACGATTGGCCCAGTGGTTTAGGAGGAGAAGATGTTTAAAGAAATTGTTGACGGGCAATGGACTCCGGACATTGGGCAATCACAATAGCTCACCTTTAGCACTTTGTGCTAAGGTGAGCTAAAAAAAAGTTGGAGTAGAGTTATGGTTCTTGCACACTGCACTATTCTTTAATGTGATGTAACTGTGTATGAAGTTTGAAGTACCTAGCTTCAATACTTTGGAAGTTATGCTCTGTACAAAACTCCAAAGTTAAAATTTGCAAAGGGCAAAAAGCTCAAGGGGAGATAATTCTGCAATCAAAGGCAGCAAGGTGATGAAAATTGCACATGCACAATTTCATATGTACCCAAACATTATGTGTAAATTTCAAGGCAGTACTTAAAAAACTGTAGGAGAAACACTCCTGACAAGATTGTGTCTACAGGCAGACAGACGGTCATGGCGGTTCCAGTATACCCCCCCCCCCTCCACTTCGTTGTGGGGGGGTATAACTAAGCTGCTATTTTTGTTCAAGTGAGGAATGAGCTCTTTTTGAATAGTTCTTAAATAATCCCTATCATTCATTGTTGGAGAAAAAGAAATTCAAAGTTTTCCTTCTTTATTCCTATGCTCCAACCTGTCACTTCCGGGGCAGGGCCAGTTTTGATGCCATGGACATCATATGACCAAACTTGGTAGAAGTCCACTAAAAGATTCCGCATACCAAATATCAAAGCTCTGCACCTTTAAGTTTCAGATAAGAATATATTTATTAAAGTTTTTCTTCTTTGTTGCCATGTTCGAACCTGTGATCCCCCGGGCAGGGCCAGTTTTGACTCAAACTTTGTAGAGATCCACTAGGAAATGCTACATGCCAAATATCAAAGCTCTATGCCTTCTAGTTTAAGAGAAGAAGAATTTTAAAATTTTCTCTGTTCCTATGTTCTGACTTACAACCCCTGGGGCTTGGCCAGTTTTGACCCCAAGGGCATCACATGAACAAACTTGGTAGAGGTCCACTACGAGATGCTAAATACCAAATATCAAAGCTCTAGTTTTTGAGAGGAAGAATATTAACCCATTACCACACAATCTCTACTTTTGATACCCCTGAGAAAAAAGCCTTTAGAAAACATTGTGGGAAAAGGAGAAAATGCTGGTAACCAGCATTTTCTCCTTTTCCCACAGTGTTTTCTACCCTTCACAAAACAAATTTCAAATTTTCAGTCACTTTTATTTTGTCATCTGCAAATGCTTTTAATTTGAACCAGTCTAAAATATTGTTGTTTGGTAATGAGTTAAAGAACACACTTGGTAGAGGTCCACTGGGAGATGCCACATACCAAATATCAAAGCTCTACACTATCTAGTTTCAAAGGAGAAGATTTTTAGAGTTTTCCTTCTTCGTTCCTTTGCTCAAACTTGTGACCCCCGGGGCTGGGCCAGTTTTGACCCCCAGGGGCATCATTTGAACAAACTTGGTAGAGGTCCTCTAGGAGATGCTACAGACCATATATCAAAGCTCTATGCTTTCTAGTTTCAGAGAGGAAGATTTCTAAAGTTTTCCCTCTTTGTTCCTATGCTCAAACTTGAGACCCCCTTGGGTGGGGCCAGTTTTGACCCTAGGGGCATAATTTGAACAAACCTGGTAATAGTCCACTAGGAACTGCCACATATCAAAGCTCTACACCTTCTAGTTTCAGAGAAGAAGATTTTCAAAGATTTAGTTTTTTTTTTCCCTTTTGTTGCCATGGCAACCAAAGTTATGGATGGAATATAATTTATGAACAATGTTGGTAGAGCTTCACCCAAGAAACATCCTCACCAAGTTTCATCATGATTGGTCCAGTGGTTTAGGAGAAGATGTTTAAAGAAATTGTTGAGGTATGCCGGATGCTGGACATAGGGCGATCACAATAGCTCACCTTTAGCACTTTGTCCTAAGGTGAGCTAAAAAGACGGACAAACCCTGTATCTACTCTCATTTGTAGACTACGATTTTCTTCCCTCAGCCTCTCGGTATCTACAGTGAGCTGGACATTTTTGGATTTTAGTGATGATACCGCTTCAGAAAGACGGTGATCTGCAAGTAAGTCAAAATAATGCAAGAACATCCTTGATTTCTTGAAGGATTATTTTTGTCACTTACCAAGCTATAAAATTTTAGGCTCTTCCAATGTCCTCTTTTACACAGAACTCCCATCAGTTGTACCCAATCTTTTTTGTCATTATCAAAAGATTTAGACATCAAATATCTTGTTAAGATTTTAACACATTTACAGTAGGTAACTTTGTAAGTATCTACATAAGCTTGAATAATCAATGTGATAAAGGGCCGTATGTATGTAAACACATGAAAACATTGTGGTAAAAGGAGGAAATTATTCAAAATAAGCAATTTCCAGGTCCATTACTATTTCTAAGAAAGATGTAAGGAGCAGGAAGAAAAGTAGGAGGTAACATGTTTACTCTTTACCATGCAATCCTAAGCTTCAATGATCCTGATACTAAAGCTTTTGAAAACAGCATGGGAAAACCAGTAAGTGGTGATAACTGGTATTTTCTCTCTTTCCGTACTAATTTCCTGCAATTTCAAAGACAAATTGCCTAGTTTCATTTACAATTCATTTTTCAATTGCAACTGATTCAAATATGACATGTCCAAAACTTTGCCTTCTGGTTTGCCTTAACACCTTCTAAATGATGAAACTGTTTTATAAAAACCTGTAGGGGGAAAAAAAAGAACTTTAATAAAGTGGAAAAAGGAGAAGAGGCTTGTAGTTAGCCATTTTGAATTTTCTTCAAAGTTATAACTTACAATAAGAAAAATATTAAAAGTAAAGTACTAACATGTGGAAAGAATTCCACTCATCTATTATAAAAATCACAGCTATTCAGTCATGAACTGGTGGGAGAGGTGTGAATTGAACATACCCAAAATTGCACCTGATTACTTGGCTAAATGAAAAACTAAACCATGGAAAACCATTCTAAAAATGATAAAATAGTCAAACAGTATGAAGCTGATTAACTGGAAAAATTAGGTTCATAAATATACATAGGGGTCGAAGTGTCTCCATGATAAAGGGGTCGAAGTGTCTCAAAGGGGTCTAGATGTCACCCAAAATCTGAAATTTTTAGGGGTCTAAATGGTCAGGGGTCTAAGTGTCTCACTCCCTAGTAGAAATCTGAAGTGGTCTAGTAAAAATTTCAAATTACTGGTCCACTGGTCTAGTTTTAAAAAAAAAATGTTAAAGTCGAACCCTGAATATGGTTGATAGATATGGTTGTATGAAGATAATGCTACACTCTAAAAATCTAGCATTTCCAGGACATGTAAAACCATACCACTTTTCCTTGATGGCAACTGGACCATAAGTGGACTAGAACTGTGAGCAAACAACAAAATATCTTTAGCATGTTTCGAAACGATATAACATGCAAATCGAGGTAGATATATAGAGAGATTATGATTTACGTGTATCAATCAGCTCAGTAAAGCCATGTTGTTCTCTTTTGTTGCGTAGTTTTAGACGGTGTTTTATTGTCTTCTTCCAGTGGTCACTGTCAGTCGCCATTTCAACATAACCTATATGGTATTACAACAGCCGTGGTTTCGAATCATTGATTTTTTTTTCCAAGGTAAATGCTAATATTCCGTCTTTTGCTTATTTTGGTGAAAATATTATGATTTATTTGCGTTCAAAACCTATATACAAGTTTTAAAATCATTTCTATGAAACAGAATTGTAAATTGATATTTAAGAGAAAATTTACGAAGTGTCGGCTAATTGTAAACCGAAAGTACTTCCTTCTTTGTTTATCGGTTGATGCGGAAGGGAACATTTGTTTTCTTTTATACGGATTCGTGGCAAGTATAACAGATTTGCACCTGTATTTGCAGATAATTTAAAATTTCTGAATTTTATCATAGTGTGTTTGTACCATCGTTAGATATCTTATTCTGCAAACATTTTTATCACTTTGCTAATAATGTCCAATTGGAATCAAAGGACTCGAAGTCACGAAAAGTGGAATCAACGAACAGAGCTAAAAGCAAGGCTGACACTTGCACGATTCTGTGACACGCATTGGCATGACTCGAGACGTGCCAGTGCGCAAACTATTCGTAAACTGGTGTGAAGTGTGCGTAAATTTTGGTCACGACAAAATTTCGCAACCAGATCGTGAACTATGTGCAAACTGTTCGTGAACTCGTCGGTAAGATGCGTGCCAGTGCGTGGCATAGCGCGCACTGCCATGAATAGTTCACAAACAGCTCACGTTGAGTTCACGCATAGTTCATGACATGTTCACGCGCAGTTCACAACTACTACACGCCATTCCAGAGATCGCCAGCATGGAGACAACTTATCTCACAGATATGAGATGCCTAAAAACAAAGCAGATACGAGCGTCCCAGTTTGTGCCCCAAAATGGCGTGACTTGACACGACAAAATCGTGGCTAAAAGTCATGAGAATGTCAGCCTTGCTTAAGCAATTTGGTATCAAGACAGTTCCCCGACAAGACAGAGCCCTGACAAGACAGTTCCCCGACACAAGTTTTCACAGTTCCCCCACAGATTTGGAGACAGTTCCCTGACACTTTTGTTTCATAGCAAATAACCAAGGAATTTGACATTTTATAACCAAAATTAATGATAAAATATGAACATAAATAATCTCCCCTGTATGATATAAACATAAGGAACACAACGTCTTGATTGCATTCACCAGCACAAGACAGCCTTTTAAAAGGTGTCTACTGAGGTATTGCCGAATCGGCAAATGTCGCAGGTACATTTTTGTGTTGTCTATCGCTTTACTAAAGGAAATTATGATCAAGGTTTGTTTCATGGGTGATTTTGGATGGGAAAGGCTGTCTTGAGCTGGCGCCTGCAATGGGGACATTGCATTCCTTGTGTTTATATTATATAGGGGAGATTCTTTTTTTTTTTTCATATTTTATCATTTATTTTAGTGATAGAATGTCAAATTCCTGTGAAAAAACCATTTATACTGTAAAATTTACACAATTATGACTGATAAACATGAGAAATTAGAAATATTTGTGGATAATTGATGTTGTGAACCAGAATAAAGGGTACTTATTGTCTTATGGGTGAATTCACAACAAATCACGACTGTCATGTAGGCCCCTACATAAGAGAATTTAAGAAGATTTTTAGCCTGCATCAGAGTTTATGAAATGATAGAGAATATTTGGTGTTGATTCTATAAAGACTTTGAATACATGTAATTTGCATTTTAGTTGTATGCATTCCCCTGTTTTATCGAAATACAGAAGAACGGGCAAGGGGGAGGGTGTTTACTGGGTGAAATACCCTTTCTGTTTATCTTGTACACTCGGACAGTTTTACATACATGTACATTGTAGATCTATATTATAGATACAAATTGGGAGAATGTAATTTAGTGGGATGTTGTTTGATATTTTGTGACATAGGCCATCAAATTGCTCCGTCGAACTAAGCTTATAGACGTTACAGAGATGACCAGATGCACTCGCAATCACATGACCAGTCACTTCAATTAGTCACAAAAGGTCATTTATCCAAAAAATTCTTTATCAAACATTTTTTTATCATCATAAGATTTATTCTATTGTTTGACATTGCACAAAAGTGTCAGGGAACTGTCTTCAAAAGTGTCGTGGAACTATCTTCAAATGTGTCGGGGAACTGTCTCAAAAACTTGTATCGGGGAACTGTCTTGTCAGGGAACTGTCTTGTTCCCAGCCATTGGCCCCAATCAATAACTGAAAATTGTTGCATGTTTGTAACATAATAAATAACATGGTATATACTTCAAAGGCTTTCTGTCAAAGGGTTGTTAAAAGTGTGGAAAAATGGTTTTGACAGTATTAATAACTTTTTAATGCACTGTGTCAATTTTGAAAAAAAAAAAATCACTTTAAAATACATTTTGCTTTTCAATTGTTAACTCACACTAGATGAAAAAGTTAAAAGTCAATGGTTGGTTGATTGATTGATTCTGTGGTGTTTAATGCAGTTTTCAGTATTATATCATAAGGACTAGCGCATCTATGGAGTTTCTTTTAACAGTGCTCTGCAGAATATTCTTTTCAAGCCACTGACGGCTTTTCCACGTAATATCGTCAAAACAATGATTGGCATAAGAGAGGAATGGATCCTGTTGCCATGACTATCATCAGTCCTCCGAAAGAAACTGGCCGAGCCAGCAAACAAACCAAGATTTCCTGTTTTTGAGTTCTGTTTGTTAAACATTAAGCTTACCAGGACTTGGTTGTGAGTCAATGAGAATGTAGGCTTTCAAACAAAGGGGTGTCTGGCCAACCCTGCACCACACAATCGTGAGTTTAAATGACTCTAAAGAAGAAGGCTTTTTTAAAAAAATGAGGGGAAAAAAAGAAAATCATGCTGGAAACTAGCATTTTCCTTTATTCCCTCATTGTTTTCTACCGTATCTAAAACAGGTCATCATTTGAGTTACATTTGATTTGTCATTTACAGGTTATTTCATTGCAATTGGGTTCAAAATTTTGTGATTTGGTGAAGAGATAAAGATTTGTGGTGTTCTAGGTTCTCCCATTCCAGACAGATAAATCTTTAACCCTTTCCCAAACGACAAATTTTTGGACTAGACTAAATTGAAAGCACTTGCAGACGACAATTCAACTCTTGCTGAAAAGATGATTTCTGTCTATAATAGGGTAGAAAGCATTGTGGGAAAAGGAGAAAATGCTGGTTACCAGCATTTTCTCCTTTTCCCACAATGTTTTCAAAAGGCTACTATTCCAGACCCTTAAAAACCAGGGATTGTTTGGGAAAGGGTTAATGAGTCTTACAGGTAGTTTTTCACTCTATACCTAACAACAAAATTTTTAACTAGTCCAGGTTGAAAGTATTTGCAGACAACAAAATTACTGTAACCAAAATAATATAAATTGTTTTGGAAAGGGTAGAAAACATTGTTGGAAAAGAGAATGCTAGTTACTGGTCGGTTTTCCTTTTTCAACAATGTTTTCAAAAGACTTGTTTCTCAGGGTCACTCAAAGTTGGTTTTGTTTTATAAAGGTTTAACTATTTATTATAGAAACATTACTTTCTTTATGTGACTAATTGATAGCTCCTGAAAACCTTGCAAAGGTAACAAGTGCTTGTAGCAAGCGTACTTGCTCCTTTTGCCACTTTGTTTGCCATACAGTTCAAGACAGTTATTCTCTTTTATGTCACTTACAATACAGTATTGCTTGTAACAAGCAATATCTTCTTTTTCCATGATGTTTCAAGGTTTTCTCGGAGAACTTCAGTTCATTTGCGATTTGGGAAAGGGCTAACCTTTTACACAACAATCCAAAGTTTTAACATCCCTGATAAAGAAACCTGTTGAAAACATCATGGTAACCAGCATTTTCTCCTTTTCCCACTATGTTTTCTGGCCTTACGAATTCAAATTTCGAGTCACATTTATCGTCATCTGCAAAAGCTTTCAGTTTGGACAGGTCTGAAATGTTGTGCTTCACAAAGGGTGAAGGATTAAATCCAAGGATTAAATCCAGAGTATAAATCTACGTGATGCATACATACTGTATGCACTTCAGCATGCATGTAGTTATCCTGTACCTGAGTGGGCATGTTTTCATGTGTCTAAATGAATGGTGTAGATCAAGGTCAGAGCTGCTCAAATTACAAAAATAGTAATATTGGTGGACTTATTCCAGTATTTTGAGACATGTATTCTTTAGAAGCGTTGCAGAGATTTTTATCATGTTTTTTCTGCAGCTGAAAATGTTCATAATAATTACTCCATGTACGAAGAGTCTAGAAATTGATCATCAAATTATCTTCCTTAGGTATCCATTATTACATTATTGACTAATGTCCCACTGACTCTTAACCAAACAACAGAATTTAGACCTACTCAAACTGAGAGGATCTGCAGACTACACTTTATATGTGCCTCAAAATTAAAAATTTATCTCTGGAAAATTAGAGAACATTGTTGGAAAAGGAGAAAATGCTTGCCACCAGCACTTTTCCCCGTCCGGTAATGTTTTCAAAAGCCTTTTTTTTCGGGTTCTTTAAAACTCAGGGCTGTGTGGTAAAGGGATAATATTGAAACAAACAATATAGGAGTGTAAAGGGTTCCTAAAATAAACGTTTTTTTTGAAAACATCATGAGAAAAGGAGATAGTGCTGAAGTCCAGTTCTGCTATTTAACTCATTACCAAATGACGATATTTTAGACTTGTCCAAATTGAAAGCATTTGCAGACAACAAAATGAAAGTGACTGGAAATTTGAAGTTCGTTTTGTAAAGGGTAGAAAATATTTTGGGAAAAGGAGAAAATGCTGGTTACCAGCATTTTCTCCTTTTCCCACAATGTTTTCAAAAGGCTTCTTTTCCAGGGGCGTCAAAAGTAGGGATTGTGTGGTAATGGGTTAAAGACAAGTTTTATCATTTGTTCTGAATTTAATTTGTTGTTGGTAAATTCTCTGGATTTGGGCAAGCCTAGAATTTTACTGTTAGGTGATTGGTTAACTCTTTACCAAACCACAAAATTTTTGACTTGTCCAAATTGAAAGCATTTGTAGGTGAAAAAATAAATGTGATTGATAAATTGAAACTTGACTTTAGAAGAGTAGAGAATTTTGTGGAAAAAGATCAGAAATGCAGGTTCGGATGGCTTCTTCCTCTGGGTGGTAAAAATCAGAGATTGTTTGGTAAAGAATTACACTGTTATTTCTAAAGCAAGGCTGACACTTGCACGATTCTGTGACACGCATTGGCACGACTCGAGTCGTGCCAGTGCGCAAACTAGTCGTAAACTGGCATGAAGTGTGCATAAACACGTCGTGACTGCATGCCATGTTGGGACAAAAATTTTGAAATGTTCAAAATTTTGGTCACTACAAAATTTCACGATCGGGTCGTGAACTATGTGCAAACTGTTTGTGAAATCGTCGGGACGATGCGGGAGGATGCGTGTCATGCCACGACTGTCACGAATAGTTCACGAACAGCTCACATCGAGTTCACGAATAGTTCACGACATGTTCACGAGCAGTTCACGACTACTGCGCGACAGTGGCGCTCGCGTCGGTGTGGGGCTATATATATGGCTTCCTGAACACTGCTCCAGAGATCGCCAGCGAAGAGACAATTTATATCACAGAGACAAGATGTCTAAACAAAGCAGACACTAGCCTCCCAGTTCGTGCCCCAAAATGGCACGACTTGTCACGACAGAATCGTAGCCAAAAGTCGTGCAAGTGTCAGCCTTGCTTAAGACTTCTCTTCAAGCATAAATGTTGTGTTTTACATATTTGACATGGAATAGATGAAAAACTTCTAACTTGATTATTTGTATATTGTGTTTAAAGAAATTTTCAGCATTAATTTCAATATATTCCTGGGATCAGATCACCTTACCATGCAGGATCCTTTACCAGTACTTTTGTGATATTCTTCGGAGGCCACTGGCTGCTTTCCCATGAACCATAGTTGAAACATTGCTCAGCTTGGAGAGGAATTCTTTTGCAATAAATGTCATCAGTCCACAGACAGAATCATCCTCGGATACCCCGGGATCTCCCTATTTGCCACGCTACATCGACCCCTGGGACAATTAATTGAATTTCCCTCGCTTTACCGCTGGCCGAATGCTGGCTTTTCATTGGTTCCATCATCATTATGTGATGGGTGAGTGGACTGTACGCTATGACGTTTCGTATCGATTTTCGGCGGCTGATTCAAAGTTTTATTAGTCAATTGTCCCCGGGGTCGATGTAGTGTAGCAAATGGGGAGACCCCGGGGTATCCGAGGATGAGACAGAATATTGTCAGGCAGAGGATTCAAGCCCACAACCCTCTGCTTTCAAGCCCTGTACATTATTGACAGAGCTACAGGGCTTAGTGAGAAGTTAGTGTGCAAGGACAATGGATTGGAAATTTCTTAGTGACAAAAAAAATTACAGTTATTTAAATATTAGGGGATTCTTGTACAAGGAAGTACAAGTTTGGTGGTTGTTTTTTTTTGTTAAACCTTCAGCCCTTTACCAAATGATCCCGACTTTTAACCCTTTACTCCATAGATAATCGTTTCTACGCATTGCTTGTAGGAGCCTTTGGAAAACACTGTGGCAAAAGGTGAAATTGCTCGTGATGAGCAATTTCACCTTTTGTCACAATGTTTTCTATGCTATCAAAAGGTGCCCTATACACATAAAAAACCGGCTTCATCCTTGATGTTATTTAGGGTTGATTAGAGATACCTTAGAAATGCCTTATAGGGTAAAGGGTTAATGACCCAGTGAAAGAAGCCTCTTGAAAATAGAGTGGAAAAAGAAGAAAGTGCTAGTAACTAAAACTTTTTCTTTTCTCATAATTATGTTTTCTACCCTATCAAAGACATATTTTACCATTTGAGTTGCTGTCTGCAAATTTCTTCAATTTGGACATATCTACATTTTATCTTATGTGGTAAAGAATTAAAGTAATTAACTCTTTATAAGACAAAATTTTCAACTGGTCCAAATTCATAGCAGTTGCAGATGACAATTTTAATGTGGTTCAAATTTTGATTTCCGTCTTTGATAGGGTGGAAAACATTGCGGGAAAAAGAGAAAATGCTGCTTACCAGCATTATCCCCTTTTTCAACAATGTTTTCAATGTTCTTAGGATCGTTAAAACTTGGGAGTGTATGGTAAAGGGTTAATTTTGATCCTTTTTGGCAGCTATATAGATGAATTCTTTATCACACAATTTGGGGTTTTAACCCTTCACCTGATATGCCAATTTGAGGCTCTTCCATTTCATCAGCAAATAAAGATATGATGTCAAAAATATGGACAAATGAGGATGCAAATATCTGACCGTGAGGAAAACATTGTGGGAAAAGGAGAAATTGCTCGTTACGAGCAATTTCTCCTTTCCCCACAATGTTTTCAAAAGCTGTCTGTTCTTTATGTGTCAAAATGAGTATCTATGGAGTAAAGGGTTAAGGACTCTGTGTTACGGGAGACCACTCCTTCCTGCATGGCATACTCCCGATTTAAATACAATACCTGGCTACTGCGTCAGGGAGATATCTCTTTGGCTCAGTGGTTAGGGTATTGGCTTTGCGTCCGGGAGTTCGGAGTTCGAATCCCGCTCCGATCCTTATTTCTGCCATGCATTTATTCATTTGTTTCTTTGTTACGGACTTCGTTCGTAAGATGGGGGCTCGTCCGGGATTGGCCATTGAGCCATTAATCCCATATGTTGTCCAAAATCGGACTTCCTGCCTAATAAGGCTTTGAGTCATCAATAAATGATGACTTTGAGAGGGGGTGTGTTACGGGAGACCACTCCTTCCTGCATGGCATACTCCCGATTTAAATACAATACCTGGCTACTGCGTCAGGGAGATATCTCTTTGGCTCAGTGGTTAGGGTATTGGCTTTGCGTCCGGGAGTTCGGAGTTCGAATCCCGCTCCGATCCTTATTTCTGCCATGCATTTATTCATTTGTTTCTTTGTTACGGACTTCGTTCGTAAGATCTGAGAAAGAAAGCTCTTATAAATATTGTGGTAAAAAGACAAGCCAGCATGCTTATATCATGACCTCGTGACCGTTTTACGTCCGTCCATCCATGTGTGTGTTAACTTTTATTAGCTCACCTGAGCACAACGTGCTCAAGGGGAGCTTTTAGGGTCACTGGCTGTCCGTCGTGCGTTGTCCGTTGTCAACAATTCTTTAAACATCAACTCCTCCTAAACCGCTGGGCCAATTTGGACCAAACTTGGCAGGAATGTTTCTTGGGAGGTCTTCTTTAAAATATGTTCGCAGAATTTGATTCCGTCAAAAACTCTGGTTGCCATGGCAACCAAATGGAATTTTTTAGCAAATTCTTTAAAAATCTTCTCCTCTGAAACCGCTGGTCGGATTTTGAAATTATTTCACAGATATGTTCCTTGGGTGACCCTTTTCAAAAGTTGTTGGTGAAATTTTGATCCATCAAAAATTGTGGCTCTGGTGAATGGGGGCTACTTGCACTATAGGGAAATGAGGAAATACTTAAAAATTTTTCTTCTCTGAAACCGATGGTCAGATTTTGAATTAATTTCTCAGGGATATTCCTTGGGTGACCCTTTTCAAACAGTTTTTGCGAAATACCTCAAAAAAGAAATAGGCTATGGTCATCTCAAAAATTCAGGTGAGCAATCCAGGGCCATCTTGGCCCTCTTGTTTCAAACATCTGCTCTTAAACTGCCCATTCAATTTTGATGAAACTTCACAGAAATGATCCTGCCATGGTCTTCTTTAAAATTTCTTGAAAGAATTTGATTCCTTTAAAAACTATGGTTGCCATGGGAACAAAACTGAAAATTATTGAAAATCTTTTAAAGTCCTCTTGTCTAAAATCATAAGGCCTAGGGCTACCAAAATTGGCGTGTAGCTTTATCTAGAGAATGTCTACCGATTTCCTTCAAATTATAGCCCTGGGGACAAAATCAGCCCCATCCCGGGAGTCACAAGTTCTACATTTGGTTATATAGGGAAAAGTTTAAAATCCTTCTACTGTTAAAGTGGCGTTAAACCCCAATACAACCAACCAACCAGAATCCTTCTAGTACCTAGCCATAGGGCCTAGGGCTACCAAAATTGGCGTGTAGCTTTATCTAGAGAATGTCTACCAATTTCCTTCAAATTATAGCCCTGGGGACAAAATCAGCCCCATCCCGGGAGTCACAAGTTCTACATTTGTTTTATATTCGGAAAAGTTTAAAATCCTTCTAGTACCTAGCCATAAGGCCTAGGGCTACCAAATTTTGCATGTATCTTTATCAAGTGGATGTCTACCAAGAGTGTCCAAATTATAGCCCTAAGGTCAAATTTGGCCCTGTCACTGGGATCACAAGTTTTACATTGGCTTATATTGGGAAAATTTTAAAGCTTTAATTGTACCTTGCCGCAAGGCGGCCCACCCGGGTGGCTCAGTGGTGACCATGTCGGACTCATGACCTGGTGGTTGTGAGTTCCATACCCGATTTAGCGAACTTTCTTTCCGTTGCATTTTGCCTCTCACCTCTGAGAAAAGTAGTCATGGCTGAGGAAAGAAAGTTGTGTAAATACTGGTATGAGAAAGCCAGGAAACACGTGTGACTGTGTCATCGACCGCCATGATAATGACCTTAGCTGTTAAAGTGGCATTAAACCCTAATACAACAACCAGTTGCCGTAAGGCCTATGACTACTAAATTTTGCATATAGCTTTATCTAATATCTATTGGGCCTCTGACAAGAGAGCCATTGAGGAAACTTTTGAAATCTTCTTGTTTTTAACCACACATTATAGACCCATAACATTTGTTAATTGGCTTTATCTTGTGATCTCCATCTGGACTCAAGTAGTTGAGGCTTTGTTGTCAAAATGCCATTTGTCCATAACTTTCCTGTAGGATTTTAGAGAAAAAAAATTGCATGTCTTCAAGTTTGAAACCAATTGGCCAGATATTGTAATGTTTGGCTTGTAGTGTTTTTACTTGTTTGCCAATGGAGCAATATAGGACCATCATGGCCCTCTTGTTTTCTTTTCCCACAACCTCCTCTTCCCTTTCTGATACAAATCATTGTCATTTGTGTCACATATAATTTAATATCTGCTAATTCTTTGTATAAACTGGGCTAGTTTAAGATTTTTGAGTTGTCCACAAGAATTGAAAGAAATTGCAGCTGGCTTAGGTAAGAGTGGCTCATATATTATGATGGCATGGTTTAACCTCTTACCACACAATCCTGACTTTTAACACCCCTGTAAAAGAAGCCTTTTGAAAACATTGTGGGATAAAGAGAAAATGCTGGTAACAACATTTTCTCCTTTTCACACAATGTTTCCTATCCTGCTGGAAACAAATTTTAATTTTTAAGTTATGTTTATGTTGTCGTCTGCAAGTGCTTTGAATTTGAACAAATCTAAAATTTTGTTGATTGGCAGTGTTAATCCCATTTGTACCATACAAGAATCTCACTTATTAGCCATCACTGATTTCATGTTTTCTAGCACTTCAGCTGAATGCGGAAACAGTAGAACTTACAACACAATAGTTACCAGTAAACAGTGCATGCCATTCAACAAGATGGAAATGTGATGCAATTTACCCTACTTTTCTTGCACTTTACATAATATTGTAATGCATTGTTAGTTGAAGGAGTTTGCCAGGGGGAAATGAACAAAAACAACTGTGCTAGATTTTGATGAAAAACTCAACAAAAAGGGGTTAGAAGTATGACATAAATAGAGTATTTCAAGACGTGAAAATTATTTGTAATATTTTCATGTGTTGCTGCACCAATCAGGAAAATACTATCAATGATGTTCACTACATGAAATAAATTTCAGTCTTTTACAGACAAAAACAAATATCCTCTTTATCACAAACCTTGATCAATTGACTACATCAGCTACAGAAGTTAGCCTCCACATTTTAACTCTTCACTGAACAGTCCCAGGTTTTCACAACGCAGTGAAAGAAGGCTTTTAAAATCATTGTGTGAAAAGGAGATATTGCTGGTAACTAGCATTTTCTCCTTTTCCTACAATGTTTTCTACCCTTTCCAAACCAAATTTCAATTCTTGAGTCCTTTTAAGTTTTTTGTCTGCTAAGGTTTTTCATTCTAAAATTTTATTGTGTGGTAAAGAGTTAATGTAAACTCTTTACTAAACAACAAAATTTTGGTTGGTCAGTTGTATTGGGATTTCATTATCTCCCGCTAGATGGCATTCTATAAATACTCATCTATCTGATATGGGCATCCTGGGTACAGAACCGAACCACTTTCCTACGCGACAACCGTTACTTTGAATTTAAAGGTTTACCCAATAAAACGCCACCTCGTGCAATTCACTCAACTATAATGACCAGTTTAGAGAAATCTGTTGCTAAAGCAGGTCTCATTTCTCCTCAAACATATTGATACGTAAAAGCTATTTTCAACATTGCTACTTTATAGAGCGTAATATACAGTCAGCCCGCTTTCGGGGCTAGTAGTGATGCGTCATATAAGACAGTCGAATCTTCAAAGAATATGACATGCGCAGACAACGATTGGGATTTAACTTAGGGTTTAACGCCACTTTAACAGCTAAGGTCATAATTATCATAGGGATCTGTGAAGCACATATGTTTCCTGGCTTTCTCTCACTAGGACTAACACAACTTTCTTTCTAAAGCCACCAAACACTATAGAGGCATCTGCTGAGGACATGATTTGATAGAGGTCAAATGATGATTCAGTCTTTGATAGGGTAGAAAACATTGTGGTAATAGGAGAAAATGCTGGTTACCAGTATTTTCACTTTTTGCTATGGTGTTTTTAAAATGCTTTAAAAAGGACTTCTCTTTTCAGGGTTTTTAAAATTTAGGGCTGAGCCCCAGTAGCTGAGATGGTAGCATGGAGGACTTGAGTAAAGGGAGTTGTGGGTTTTATCCCCGCTGTGGCCAATATCTTTACATGCATTGATGATAAGTCATTGCAACAGGATTCATTCCTCGCTCACCGGAGACCATTGTTTTGCTGATGGTTATTGGGAAAGCAGCCAGTGGCTTGGATTTGAAAATTGTTTGGAATAATGGTAAAAGAGACTCCAGGAAAGCAAGGATAGGTGCAATGACTGCTTCAATATAAATGAAATAATGTTGAAAACAGCGTTAAACACCATACTATCAATCAATCAATCAATCAAATTCAGGATTGTGCAGTAGAGGTTTAAACATAAAGGTGCCCTTTTATGAACTAAGATACTTTTCCAAAAAGTGTAGAACACGACCAGCCAGCATATAAGGTGTCCTTAAAACTCCGGTTTGGTTTGTAAAGGATCTATTAAATATTAATGCAGTCTTAAGTTGCAAATGAGATACCTTCTTTACCCTTTATCGAAAGGTTAACTCTTTACCAAAGGATGAAAATATTGAATTGTCCAAATCAAAAGCCTTTGCAGTTGATAAATAAAATGTTTTTTTTTAACAACAGTGTCTGTCTTTGATAGGATACTGAAGACATTGTGGGAAACGGGAGAAACTGCTGGTCACCAGCGGTTTCTCCTTTTCCCACAACGTTTTCAAAAGCCTTCTCTTTCAGCGTCGTTGAAAGTCAAGTAAGTATTAAGGATTGAGGACTTCAAAAATCCCCTTGTTAAATGCACATGATTGTAGATCTACTAGGTTACAATCTATACAGCGTATTTTCTGAACACTTTGCCAAAAAATCGGTAGTTTTAACATCCCTGCTGAGGGATTAGATTCTATTTGATTGTATGGTAATGCTGTTTATAGTTTGTCTTACTTTCTAAACCAATGGAAACTTTGAATGTCGTTCAAAACTGCCGGATTTAATTCAATACAGACACAATATGTTTCAGTACGTGACTACTTAACTCTTTACCACACGAGAAAATTTTAGACTGTTCCAAATTGAAAGCATTTGCAGACGACAAAATAAAGGTGACTGAAAAATTGGATTTTGTTTTGGGAAGGGTTGAAAGCGCTGTGGGAAAAGGAGAAAATACTAGTTACAAGCATTTTCTCCTTTTCTCGCAGTGTTTTCAAAAGGCTTCTTTCTCAGGGGTGTCAAAGTAGGGATTGTGTGGTAATGGGTTAATAATGAAATTGTTGACCTAAATACAGTACTGTTGTATCCCGGTTTATGCGAAGCTCCAACCAGTTTTTGGAAGGCGAGATTTTCATTCTCGCCTTCATATGTCAACGCTCGGCAGCTTGCTGAAAATGCCTCTGAGCAGCATTATCAAAACGCCTTTCAAATAGTTCGATACTTCTCGAGTACATTAGAACAAAATAATGTCGAGACCACTGTAAATTTAATCAGAATAGCAAGAAGAATCTTAAAGTTTCTAGAAGGAATGAAATCGAATTCGTAAAAAGCATCGTTTTTGACAAATGCAAAATACTTTGGATCAGTTCATTGATATAATCACGTTGCTACAGCAACAAATAAACCATAGCTATTATAAGCCAATCGAAAGCTACTAACATGACGTCATTCGGACCTACTTCCACTTCACAACGCATAAACAACTAACCAGTGGGATCGTACATGTAAATGTACTATCCCAGAGCTAACCAATCGGATAGCTTCTTTGAATGACGTACCGCTGATAGACCCCTTTCCTCTGTTGGCAACCTTATTCTGTCTTTGTGAGAAGTAAAATTTCAATGAATTAAATTCCTTTGAATCATCAAGTGTTTAAACAAGATTTTGTCTTTCAAAGAAATATTTTTCTTTTATCAAAGTTGTGCTTGACTTTATGATTAATGACTAGGTTATTGTTACGCATCGGCGTGGCCGAGTTTTGATTCCGGAGACCCGTGAAAAGAAAAGGGTAAATCAGTTGAAATCACAATAGATGTGTCATTTCGAAGTAGTTCTGGTCAGTATGATGTACCGATGTATAGCCTGGGTTACAAGCTGATCACCTCTTTCCTTTTATACGAGTATGATCGGATTTTACTACGTCAAAAATGACAATAACATGATCTGTATCCGTTTTAACATGCAAAGAATTTTAACTTCTGTTGGTCGTCACATTGCTTAACGTTAAGCAATTATTCATAAATATTTAACCCTTTACCGCTCACTTGAAACGACTCTGAAAATCAAAACATCGAGAGGAGAGGGGAAATTACAATCGGAAACCGGCATTTTTTTTTCATTTTACTACAATGTTTCTACCCTATCAAGAACAAATAATTTGGGCCACCCTGAATTTGTCATCTGTATGAATCAGTGCTTTCTATTTCAACTTAGTCTGAAATTTCTTTGTCAGGTAAAGAATAAATGCTTATCGCAATGAATTGTTATCATAATCACTTACCTCCGTCATTATTAGAACTGAAATCTTTACCTTATATATTCCCATTTATTTTCCTCGAAAGAATTTCCTTCAGCTATACACTTTTTCCAAAACTGAATAACACAATGATAAAATTAACTTGACAGGGAGAATCCCACTGTCGTAGAGTGCATCGGACGTGTTCATGATTTTCTAAGAACAAGGACCAAGGGCCTGTATCTGTGTAACTGTGCACGATATATTTTTGTCGAACAAAGGAATAGGGTGTATTTCAATATTGACGAGTTCGCAATCATTTTGCTTTCATGTTTGCCGACAAGTTGAACGTAGATTCCAGTTACGCGGGATTAATGAAAGACAAGTGTTAATGTCAATGAACCCTTAAATCGTTTTTTACGCCTGTCTCTTTTGAAGACAAGGCAGACGATTCTATAGTCTGCACAGAATATGCAATCTTATGTCGGATTAGCTATACTGTAATAACCCGATCAAAACAGCCAAGGGTGAGATTGCAATAATTAAGCATTTTTCCCCGAGATGTAAAATGCCATTTTCATCAATCCAGCGCTCTAGTATAAGGGTTAACAGAGTCATAGATTACAAGAATCTTATAAACGAAGAACACCTTCTGACGTTCCTCATAGGACCTAAGAAGTCAACCGTCAAATGATGTTGGTTGGTTATCCTTGATAGGATGGTAAACATTGCGCAAAACGGAGAAAATGTTCGTTGCCAGTAATTTCTCATGTTCCTGCATGCTTTCAAAATACTTTTTCCTTTCTAAAAAGCCCCATTCTTTAAGGTCATTAAAACCCAGCACATGTTTTGTTATCTTAATGTTAAATCTCCGTTTTGAACATTGAAAGTCGTTTGTTTTGAAAGTTTTTTTCAGTCTTGATAAAGTATATTTCAAATTAAATGGTAAACAAATAAAAAAAAAAAAAGCCTTTTAACTGAACGACACTGAAATTTTGACAACCTCAAGGGAAAAAAAGTTTCAAAATACTTTTGGAAAAGGAAAAAAACGCTAGTCACTAGTATTTTGTCTTTTTACCACTATGTTTTGTACTTTTTCCCAGCCAAACGGCACATTTTCAGCTGCCCTTAACTTATTATCTGCTAATTGCTTTAATGTAGACGGCCCTAAGTTTTCGTTATTTTCTGAAGGGTTTTGTAAAGGGTTACTAAGATGGAAAACATTGTAGGAAAGTCAAACAAAAGGTTGATTATCATTATTTGCTACTTTTCCTACAATGCTTTGAAAAGCCTCTTCTTCAAGATTGTTGAAAGTCAGTATTGTGATCTAAAAGGCTGAATGTCAGTTTCTATACTCTAAAATGTACCTTTCTAAAAACTTTTTGCTCTCTCAATAAAATTATCCATGGAATAAAATGGTAAAGACTTTCAAGAAATTAATCATCTCATTACAGAGTTACAGTTTTAGATCTATCAAAATTGATTGCATTTTCAAGCAAAATCTATTCTTTAATCTTTTACCATACCCTATCAAGTACAGTTTTAACAACCCTGAGAAAGAGGCCATTTAAAAACTTAATTTTGAAAAGGAGAAACTTTCTTGACTCTTTACACGAAGAAAAAAATTCAGACTTTCCAAAATTGAATGCATTTTCAGGTAGCAACTTTTTGATCTGGCACCATTGATGGAACCTGTATGAAATAGGATGGAAGACTTTTTAGGAAAAGGAAAAAATGTCAATTAGCACTGTATTCTCAATTTCAGACCAAAAGTTCTCAAGCCTTCTTCCTAGACCTTTTAAACTAATTATTGGGGGTAATAGAGGGTTACATGTAAGTTTCTATACAACGTAAAAACATATACGGGTAACAGCAAATTAAAACTCTTTGCTATCACATAAAACTTTTCCTTCAAATGAAATGGAAAGGAGTTTCAGGAAAGTCCATTCGTTTTAATTTTTTTCAACATACTTTCACAAGCCTTCTTCAAGTTTGTTAAAACTCAGGATGGTAAACTGCTCTTCATTGCACAGGAACATTGCACAACTCTGTAGACTTTGATGTATCAGGAGATTTAAGTACAGGAAAATGTATTGCAATATGTTATGCCTATATTCTAAACTCGCCTTCCAACAGTACTTTCAGTACTTTGATTTAGCTGGTCTTTGTGGAGTAAAATCTTCTCTAATGCATGCACTGTAGTAAAAAGGGCAGGGTCTATTCCAACTTTAACTTTTAGGCCTCAGAGCGTGATTCGCTGACCTTTTGCGGACAGCGTTGATAAAATCAGACTGCACAGGATGTGCATTCTGATCTTGGATCAACACAACAAAAGAAAACACTTTTCAGCAGTTATCTGCCAATTTAATGGTTTTGAAAATAGATTAACTATTCTAAGAAATTTCATTTATTGCAGCGCATGCATAAATTTAAACTTCAAAAACAGTGTCTTTCTTGCATTATTTCAAAAGAACATTTTCTTTTATATGACCGAAAAAGATGTGGCCTGAAGTAAAGGAACGACAAAAATCACAATCAGTGACAGTTGAAAACTTGAGTTTTTACTATCGTATTGGCAATTCTTCATGAAACTGAGTTGCACATGCATTTTGAGTCATAATGTGTCATTATTTTTCCTTGAACTAGTTTCAGGACAATGTCTGTGGTCATGCTCTTTTAAGTGCTAGATTCAGCAATGAATGTATGCTTTGAGCTGGTTGACAACCAGGAATTTTATAAAGAATTTATTTCTCCCAACACAGGCAACGTCTCGCCAATACAATTACGTACAATAAACACCAAAGACCTGAATCCATGTCCCTCTAAGAGTTATTGACAAGCAAACAAATTATCCAGGGTAAAAAATATTGCTCGTCAATAACTTTTTTATCAGGTGTTGTTTAAAAAATCTTATACATCAAGCAAATCCCTGGATTCCTTCCGCCTTCTCTGCTTCAAACCAAATTCCAATCGGTCATGTATTAACAGAATTATTGAAGATTTTCTTACCTGAAGTTGGGGAATTTTTTCAAATAACGGTCATTGTTGTTGTTGTTGTGTCACGTGATTCCCCGCCGTGTTGTAATGAATTGAAATACATGAATAAAAAACAAACATTGATCGTCTTCATTATTTTCTTTTATAAAAAAAGGAAGCAAACTACCAACTTAATAACCTGAAATTCAAATGTTATAAATACCTTTTTCTACCCTATCAATAAACAATTGCACCATTTGAGCCACATTGAAATTGCTGTCTTCAAATGCTTTCAATTTGGACAGGTCTAAAATGTTTTTTGCTTTATAAGGAGTTAACCCATTACCACACAATCCCTACTTTTGACGCCCCTGAGAAAGAAGCCTTTAGAAAACATTGTGGGAAAAGGAGAAAATGCTGGTAACCAGCATTTTCTCCTCTTCCCACAATGTTTTCTACCCTTCACAAAACAAATTTCAAATTTTCGATCACTTTTATTTTGTCGTCTGCATATGCTTACAATTTGGACAGGGTTAAAATGTTTTTCGCTTCGTAAGGAGTTAAACAGAAAGTGGAAAAATAAACCAATACCGATGTAGATGGGTTCACTAAAGACTTTCCTGTTGTATCCTCACCCTCACCCTCATCCTTGGATACCCCGGGTCTCCCTATTTGCTACGCTACATCGACCCTGGGACAATTGACTAATAAAACTTTGAATCAGCCGCCGAAAATCGATACGAAACATCATAGCGTACAGTACACTCGCCCATCACAAAATGATGATGGAACCAATGAAAAGTCAGCATTCGGCCAGCGGTAAAGTGAGGGAAATTCAATTAATTGTCCCAGGGGTCGATGTAGCGTAGCAAATAGGGAGACCTCTGGGTATCCGAGGATGCCTCACCCTCAAAAGTTCCAAACACCTCTTGCCATCAAGCAGTAGCTCTCATCTGAAAAAAATTGAAAAGCTTCCGTATTTTTCAGATCGCCATGTGCTGATGTCACACAATTCATTGTGACAGTGAGAATTATAACTCGGGGGAATTTGCTCTCAAGAACCTGTCAAAACAAAATTTTGTACCGGTATTCAAAATGACTTGCTTTTGAAAATATCTTCATTTCTTTGTGATATGTATTGGTCATGTGGTATAGAGCCTGTTAGTGACAAATTAACGTTTTAACACAAAAAGATGACTTTGAACGACCGTAAGAAAGAAGCCTTTTGAAAACATTGTGGAAAAAGGAGAAAATGATGATAACCAGCATTTCCCAAAATGTTTTCTACCCATCACAAAACAATTTCAATTTTTCAGTCGCTTATATTTTTTCCTCAGCAATTTACATGCTTTCAATTTTGAACTGTCTAAATTTTTGTCGTTTGGTAAAGAGTTAAGCAAGAGTTGTTTCTGATATAAGGCACATTACAGCATAAATTGTCCAAAGTAAATTTATGCAGAAATCGGTGAGAAATGAACTGAGAAGCCATAAACAATCCTTAGAATCCAACTAAAACCTTAAAAAAGAAAGAGACGATAATGGTAAGACACAGTCATAGCCATTCTTCGGCAAAATTTTACATAAAGTTCAATAGGAGCTTTGCACAAAAGCACTTGTCATTCGGCAAACATCACTAGAAAATGGTGTAGTAAAACTAGGTTGTACATAACCAAATTGATATTAAAAACTAGGTATGAAATGACCAAAGTTGCTAGGAAATGATAGAAGTGAGTACGAAATTACCAAATTAAGAGAAAAGGTGGAAATGACCAAAATTGTAGAAAATGGCCTAGATATGATCTTATTACGAAATGACTGGAAGCCGAGTAAACAATATGGCTGCCTCCATTATGTACTTTTCATAAGCGAATAAAGATATAGTGCCACAGCTTACGTGGTGCCACAATAAACGACCCTGGTATTGATAAAGAGCTAACTAATAACAGTGAAAAAGCAAGGAAAACTACATTTAGATACAAAACCTTGATATCTCAGGTTCAACCTTTACCAAGCAATCATAAACTTTAGAGGTTTTGAAAACACTGTATGAAAATTGCTTATCACCAACATTTTTTTCCTTTTCCCATAATGTTATCTGCTCCATGAAAGACAAAAACCTTTATTTAACCCATTACCACACAATCCCTACTTTTGACGCCCCTGAAAAAGAAGTTTATAGAAAACATTGTGTGAAAAGGAGAAAATGCTGGTAACCAGCATTTTCTCCTTTTCCCACAATCTTTTCTACACTTCACAAAACAAATTTTCAGTCACTTTTATTTTGTCGTCTGCAAATGCTTTCAATTTGGACCAGTCTAAAATATTGTTGTTTGGTAATGGGTTAAGCCACATTTTATTTTACTATTTACAGACTTCTTTTAATTTAGATTAAAATTTTGTCATGTGACGCAGAAGTAAAATCCAGTGTTGTACTTGTATAAGACACCATGTGCATGGTTTGGAAAAATCCCCTCAGACTGTCTTCATTTTGTAATTATAAACTCTTTACCAAACAGTAAGATTTAGACTAGTCCAAATTAATAGCAAAGCACTCCTTTTCTTACAATGTTTTTTAAAGCCCTCTTCTTTCGTGTGTTAAAAAGTAGGCATAGTAATGTAACAGATTAAGATAAGTGTCAAAAGTTGTTTCATTTAAAGTTTTAAGACACCATGAATGTAAGAGAAATTATGTGCATGATATGCGAAAATCCCCTTTTTGCCCATAAATGATTCAAGTCGGTGTAGAAATTGTTTCATTTTATGTTGTTCAGGCACCATTGATGGATGATATTTGTGCAAAACGGCATGTGCATGATTTGGAAAAGTCCCCTACATTTGATTTAAGTCAGTCTAAAAGCTGTTCATATTATGGTTCAGTGGACACCATCGATTAATGATCCACGTATGAAAAGTTGTGTATATGTACAGTATACTTGGAAAAATCCCCATTTTGCCTATATTTGATAAAAGAGTGAAAATTGTTTCGTAATTTGTTTTCAGACACTATGGTATGATTGTTTGGCTGAAGTCACATTCCCCTATATCTGTTTTTGAGATTTCGGGGCTGACACAGAATAGTCCAAGAAAAGGTAAGTACATGTAACTGCAGCTTTTGAACTTTTATAAACAATTTCTAGTTCCACTGGCGAAAGGCAAGCGGGCTTATGTCATGGTCCTGTGTACGTGCGTGCTTGCGTGCGTGCGTGCGTTAACTTTTATTTCAAACATCTTCTTCTCTGAAACTATTCATCCAATTTTGATGAAAGTTCACAGAAATTATCCTGTCATGGTCCTCTTCAGAATTCGATGAAAGAATTTTATTCCTTCAAAAATTCTGGTTGCAAAACAGAAAAAACAGAAAAATATTGAAATTTTCAAAAATCTTCTTCTCTGAAACATTAAAGGTTTAGGGTTACCAAATTTGGCATGTACCTTTATCTAAAGGACCTCTACCAAGTTCCTTCAAACAATAGCCCTGCGGTCAAATTTGGCCCCGTCCCGGGGGTCAAAAGTTTTATATAGGCTTACATAGGGTAAAGTTTAAAATCCATCTGATACCTAGCCATAGGGCCTAGGGCTTCCAAATTTTGCATGTATCTTTATCAAGTGGTTGTCTACCAAGAGTGCCCAAATGATAGCCCAGTGGTCAAATTTGGCCCCACCCTGGAGTCACAAGTTTATATGGGCTTACATGTATATAGGGAAAAATTTAAAATCCTTCTGGTACCTAGCCATACGCCCTAGGGCTTCTCAGTTTTGCATCTAGCTTAATCAAGTGGTTGTCTACTAAAGGTATCCAAATTAAAGCCCTGGGGTTAAATTTGGCCCCGTCCTGGGGTTCACAAGTTTTACATAGGCTCCTATTGGATTTTTTTTTTTAAATCTACTTGTACTTAACCATAAGGCCTAAGGCTACCAAATTTTGCATGTAGCTTTATCTAGTCGGTCTCTACCAGGAGGGCCCAAATTATGGCCTTTGGGTCAAGTTTGTCCCCACACCAGGGATCACAAAATTTTACATGGGCTTTTGTGGTGAAACTCTAAGTCATCATGTTACTAACCTTAATAAAGACTAGGGCTACTAAATTTAGCCCTGTCTCATGGGTTTCATGTTTTAAAGGGCCTTTTGTTGAGAAAACTTTGAAAATCTTCTTGTTTATAACCACACATTCTAGGACTATATGCTGGTGACCAGCATTTTCTCCTTTTCCAACAATGTTTTCTACTCTACTGGTAAAAACTTACAATTTTTGAGTCACTATTTTTGTCATCGGCAAGTGCTTTCAATTTGGGCATGTCCAACATTTTGTCGTTTTATAAAGGGTTAACTCTTTACCACACAATTCCAACTTTTAACAACCCTAAGAAAAGTTTTTTAAAAAAAATTGTAGGAAAAGGAGAAAATGGAAGTAACCATCATTTTCTCCTTTTTCCCACAATGTTTTCTACCCTTCCCAAACCAAATTACAATTTTTCAGTCACATTTATTTTGTTGTCTGCAAATTTATGCTTTCAATTCGGTCTGGTCCAAAATTTTGTCGTTTGGTAAAAGGTTAACATGTTTTGTGTATAGCACCATCACATGGAACCACAGTTTAACGTCTCAGACTATTAGTAATAAGTAGATGGCCAATTGTGGGAAAACAACCCACATTCAAATTGACCCAAAACATCATGTTCATGAGTCATACGCTCTACAGAATTAGCTATGCGCCCTGGTCCTTTCCCAATGTACTATGAGGCATAATTTTAGAAATGGAGACTGAGCAGGAATATTTGGACAAAAGGAGAAATTTGCCAATTTTTTCTATCTTAGCCACTATACCACTGCACTGAATCATTGTTATATGAAGGGAAAAGGTAAATAAATTTGAAGAGAAATTATTGAGGGGTAGGAACAAAATACCGTCAAAGGAAGGTAACACTGACTTCAGTTCTGTTACAAAAATATCTGCTGACACTGTTACTTCCCTTACTTAGAAGAATCTTCCAAACAATGAGTTTACTTCTCACTTTGCACTAATTACAAAAATTTTGACTTGTGCAAAATTACAGTGTTTACAGAGGACAAATCTGTTTTAATGTTAATAATTTATCATGGGATTTTTCATGGACAATATTGTGAGAATAGAGCACTGGATGCCACCATTTTTTGAAAATAGCCTAAAATTCCCCGTTGTCTGCGCATGTCATATTCTTCGAAGATTCGACTGTCTTATATGACGCATCACTACTAGCCCCGAAAGCGGGCTGACTGCAATATTACGCTCTATAAAGTAGCAATGTTGAAAATAGCTTTTACGTATCAATTTGTTTGAGGAGAAATGAGACCTGCTTTAGCAACAGATTTCTCTAAACTGGTGATCATAGTTGAGTGAATTGCAAGAGGTAGCATTTTATTGGGTAAACCTTTTTTTTTGTTTTAAATTCGAAGTAACGGTTGTCGCGTAGGAAAGTGGTTCGGTTCTGTACCCAGGATGCCCATATCAGATAGATGAGTATTTATAGAATAGCGGGAGATAATGTAAAATTCCCACTAAACATATGCACAAATTTCTGGGTATATGTGTTGTTTTGGGAAGGGTAAAAAACATTGTGGGAAAAGAAGAAAATACTGGTTACCAGCGATGTTTTCCCACGATGTTTTCTAAAGGCCTCTTTCTCAGGGATAGTGTGTTAAAGATTTAACCCTTTCCCAAACAATCCCTGTTTTTTTACGGGTCTGGAATAGTAGCCTTTTGAAAACATTGTGGGAAAAGGAGAAAATGTTGGTAACCAGCATTTTCTCCTTTTCCCACAATGTTTTCTAGCCTATCATAGACAGAAATTATCTTTTCAACAGGAGTTGAATTGTTGTCTGCAAATGCTTTCAATTTAGTCTAGTCCAAAAGTTTGTCGTTTGGGAAAGGGTTAATTTGTTGTCTGCAAAATTTAATGCTTTTGATTTGGATCAGATCTAGAATTTTGTTGTTTGGTGGAGTGCTAATTTGTCATCTACAGGTGCTTTGAATATAAGTAGATCTATTTAAAATTTTGCCTGGTAAAAGAGTTCAGTATTTTTGTAATTAATAATGTGTCTGCTTTATAATACTTGTATCTGAAAATTTAAACCCTTTAACAAAGAATTCTGTGTTTCACTTTCCCTTTGTAAGAAATAATGTTTTTGGAAAACATTGCGGAAAAAAGAGAAAATGCTGAACCAGCATTTCTACAATGTTTTCTATCCTTTTTAACCCATTACCACACAATCCGGACTTTTGACGACCCTGAGAAAGAAGCCTTTTGAAAACACTGTAGGAAAAGGAGAAAATGCTGGTGACTAGCATTTTCTCCTTTTCCCACAATGTTTTCTACCCTTCACAAACCAAAGTTCAAATTTTCAGTCACTTTTATTTTGTCGTCTGCAACTGCTTTCAATTTGGACAATTAAGCTCAAAATTTAGTCGTTTGGTAATGAGTTAACTCTTTACCACACAAGAAAATTTTTGACTAGTCCAAATTAAAAGCATTTGCAGAAGACAAAATAAAGGTGACTGAAAAGTGAAAATTTGGCTTGGGAAGGGTAGAAAACACGGTGGGAAAAGGAGAAAATGCTGGTTACCAGCATTTTCTCCTTTTCCCACAGTGTTTTCAAAAGGCTTCTTTCTCAGGGTCGTTAAAAGTCGGGATTGTGTGGTAATGGGGTAAGACATATTTTATCATTATAGGCACATTAATTTGTCGTCTGCAAATGTTTTTGATTGGAGGGGAAAGAAATTTTTTGTCAAGTAAGGAGTTAAGTTTTTGTAGATTTCGACTCTTTACCAAACAGTCCCTGGCTTTTATGACTTTGATATAGAAGCCTTTTTAAAACATTTTGGTAAAAGGAAAAAATTGCTGGTAACCAGTATTTTCTCCTTTTCCAACAATCTTTTTTACCCTGCTGGAAACAAATTTCAATTTTTGAGATACTTTTGTCATCTGCAGGTGCTTTCAATTCAGACCAGTCTAAAATGTTTGTCTTTGGTAAGGAGTTTATCTGTCAAATTGATATATGTCTTCTGCTGGGTGGTATTGCAGTTTAACCCATTACCACACAGTCCCTACTTTTGACGCCCCTGAGAAAGAAGTCTTTTGAAAACACTGTGGAAAAAGGAGAAAATGCTGCTAACCAGCATTTTCTCCTTTTCCCACATTGTTTTCTATCCTTCCCAGACCAAATTTCAATTTTTCGGTCACCTGTATTTTGTCGTCTGCAAATGCTTTCAATTTGGACCAGCCTAAAATATTGTCGTTTGGTAATGGGTTAACCTCTTCAGTGCTGAGAAAAATTCCTGACCCCTTTACCAGACAACACAAATGTAGATGTATTCCAAGTTGAAAGAATTTGCAGACAACAGTTTAACCTTATACCACACAATACTGACTTTTAACGACCCTAAAGAAGAAGCCTTTTGAAAACATTGTGGGAAAATGAGAAAATGCTCATAACCACAATGTTTCCTACCTTATCAAAGACGAATTCCATCATATCAGACAAAATTAAGTTGTCATCTGCAAACGCTTTCAGTTTGGACAAGTTTCAACTTTTCTCGTGTGATAAAGGGTTAGATGGGAAACAAATGGTTGAATAATATGTCTTTGATAAAGTAGAAAACAGTGTGGAAATAAATCCGTAGTGCAAGCATGGCCAAACGATTAAACCTTTATCATTTGATCCTAAGTTTGAACAATCAAGTAGAAAAAGACCTTTGAAAACATTGTGGGAAAGAGAGAAAATGCTTGTATCCAACATTTTTCTTTTTTTTCTGCAATGTTTTCCATCGTTTCATAGATTATTGGAACCTTTGAATAACTTTTAGATTCTTTTGTTTGCAAATGCTTTTGAAATGGACCAAAGAGACTTTCAACAAATTTTTTTGAAAAGGAGAAAATTTCTGTGAGAGCAATCTTTCTACCCGGAATCTTTCTACCCTATCAAACATATATTTTTATCTTTTGAGGGATCTTTAATTTCATGTTTGCAATTGCTTAAAGTTTATGTTGGACAAATGAAAAATTGTCATATTTGCAAAGAGTTAAGCACATGTATAGAAAATTATTCACAAAACATTCTTCTAGAAATACATCATTTTCATTATCAATGAGAGAGAGTGTTTTTTTCCTGTTGCTTGAAAAATCAACTGTATAAGCAGTAAAAGGAATTTTCATAGCTTATAAATGAAATTGCACATCTGTTAGTTACTACATTAAAAATGTGTTGATTAATTAATTGAGGCATAAAGTCGGAAAATGGGTAATTTCATCTAATCTAAAGACTTCTTGAATAATACTTTTTCTGAATCTTTACCAGACCACAAAACCTTAGATTAGTCCAAATTGAAGGCATTTGAAGCTCGAAAGATTGATTTCTCCCTTTGAATGGGTAGAAAACATTGTGGAAAATGGAGAAAATGCTGGCTACCAGCATTTCCTCCTTTTACCACAATGGTTTCAAAGGACCCCCTTCTTCAGGTTGGTTAACCCATTACCACACAATCCCTACTTTTGATGCCCCTGAGAAAATAGCCTTTAGAAGACATTGTGGGAAAAGGAGAAAATGCTGGTAACCAGCATTTTGTTCTTTTCCCACAATGTTTTCTACCCTTCAGAAAACAAATTTCAAATTTTCAGACACTTTTATTTTGTCGTCTGCAAATGGTTTCAATTTGGACCAGTCTAAAAATATATTGTCGTTTGGTAATGGGTTTAAACTGGGGAAGAGTGGTAAATGATAAAATCTTAATGAGACCACAAAACCGCAGTCTAGTCCATATCGATGGAAAGTAGACAACGAAGTAAATATGGCTCAGATGATTTGATATGTCTTCAAAAGGGCTGTCAATACTGTAGGAAAATAAGAAAAAATAAGAGCAGTGGCTGAGGTATGAATAGATATTGCGGCAAGAGCATAAAACAGCTTTCAAACTTGTCTTTCTTTCATGGAGAACTATTATGAACGTAACTGTTTATATTATGTTTGTAGCAAAGAGTTATAAACTCCTACCAGATGCCATAATTTTAGACATGCTTATCCTAGACAATGGAAGGATTGCAATTTTAAGAAGTCAAATTAACTGTTTTATTACTGAACAAATAGATTGCACTTTCTCAAAGGCTACAAATACAGTTTCGGTGGAAGATCATGACAGAATTCAGTGATAATCCAAAATAAATTGGCCGACCTTTATGGCTCAGTGTTGAGCGTGGGACTGATAACCTGGTGGTTGTGAGTTTGATACCTGGTTGAGGCAAACTTTCTTTCAAGCATATTTTAGCCTCTCACCTCTGCTGAAGCATTTGAGAAAAGTAGACGGTGGCTTTGGAAAGAAAGTTGTGTTAGTACCATTGTGAGAAAGCCAGTCACCGACTGCCATGATATGACCTTAGCTGTTAAAGTGGCATTAAACCCCAATACAACCAACCAACCAGAATAAATTAGTAGATAGTGTAGATCAAAGATCAGACTGTACCTTCTGTGCAGGCTAACCTCTCATCTACACTGTCCACAAAAGCTTCTTGTGTCGTCTATGGTATGGAAAGAGTTAACTTTTTATTTTTTACAATCTGGACTTTTTATGACCCTGAGAAAGAAAACCTTTCAAAACATTATGGGAAAAGGAGAAAATACTGGTAACTTAAGCATTTTCTCCTTTTCCCACAGTATTTTCTACCCTTTCCAAATTAAATTTCAATTTTTAGTTCACATTTATTATGCTGTCTGCAAATGCTTTCAATTTGGACGTTTGCAAAATTTTGTCGTTTGGTAAACAAACAAAAGGCTATTGTAAAGCCTGCAATTATTTGGTGCCTGGCTCATTGGTAAGGGTACCTGACTGGTGGTTGTGAGTTTGATACCAGTTTGAGGCAAACTTTCTTTCCAGCAATTTTCGCCTCACATCTCTGATGCATGTGAGGAAAGCAGTCAGTGGCTTGGAAAGACAGTTGTGTCAGAACTGATGTGAGAAAGCCAGGAAATACAATGTGTAGGTGCACTGACTGCCATGATTTGTCTAAAACTGTTTAAAAGGCATTAAACTCCAATACAAACAATCAAATAAAAGTGATTATTTATAGTAAAAGGTTTAAGTCAATGGTGGCATGTTATATAATGCATGTCATGATATACACATGTGTTTATGTTGTAATACTATCATGCAAACAGATGCATTTTTTGTAGAAAATGGAACATGTGTTGCACAGCTGGCTTTTCCTCTGACTCAGACTTCATCTTAAATCTTTGCCAAAAATCATGTAGTTTGAAAATTCTGAAGAAGATTCCTGTTTTAAAACATGCTGGGAAAAGAAGGAAATGCTTGGCTTGATGATTGATTGATTGAACAATTTTTTATGCCACTCTCAACATAATTTCAGTCATCAGCTAAAACTCATAGTCTCCATGTCACCATTACAACACTTTACCATTAAGCTACGCAGGACCCCTTGGCTGTCTTGGACTACAAAAGCAGGAAGCAATTATAGACTGGATGAACTTTTTGTTCTGGTCTATATAATAATTCACTTTTCTATAAAACCATGAAGCAGATAGGAAGAGGATAATGGAACGGATGAGTGCCAGGTAATTGTTGTTCTGGTTGCCAAGAATGTAGAACACCAATTAAAACTTCACTTATTTAAATCGTTACTAAACGACAAAATTTTAGACTTGTCCAAATTAAAAGCATTTGCAGATGACAAAATTGACGTGACTCATGCATTGAAACATGACTTCAGAAGAGTAGAAAACATTGTGGAAAAAGGAGAAAATGATTGTTACCAGATTTTTTTTCCTTTTCCCACAATGTTTTCAGAAGGCTTCTTCCTCTGGGTCGTAAAAACCAGGGATAGTTTGTTAAACGGTTAACTCTGTATCAAATGATAAAATTCTGTACTCGTTTATTTTTTATAGGCCTGGCCCCAATCTTAGATTTACACTGTTAGTATAGATCTAGATCAGACTGCATCTTTTGTACTCTCTGGTCTAGATGTTCTTATTTAACTCTTTACCAAACTACAAAATTTTAGACTGGTCCAAAATGAAAGCACTTGCAGACGACGAAATAAATGTAACCCAAAACTTAAAATTCGTTTTGTGAAGGGTAGAAACCATTGTGGGGAAAGGAGAAAATGCTGGTTGCCAGCATTTTCTCCTTTTCCCACAATGTTTTCAAAAGGCCTTTATCTCGGGGTCGTAAAAACCAGGGATTGTTTGGGAAAGGGTTAAAAAACATCACATATGGTTAAGTTGTGATTGAGCTCTAAAGTTTAAGGAAAGGATCAATTAAAAACTGGCTCTTAATCCAGCAAAAAATTTTGGGCAAATCCATATCAAAAGCATTTGCAGACAATCAGTCAAATTTGGCTAAAACTTTGGAATTTGAAAAGGTAAGAAAAAGTGTTGACGGAAAAGGAAGAAAATGCTGGTTTATCAGCAATTATCATTTTCCTGTAGTGCTTAAAATTAACCTTTTATCAGACCACAAAATTTTACCAGGTTTTTACCAGCATTTTTGCCTTTCTCACAATGTTTTTCAAAAAGCTTCTTTCCCAGGGTTAAAAGTCTGCAATGTTCTGTAAACACTTTCTTTTCGGCTGTTTGAAAAAGGGTCTTATCAAAAAACAGTGAATGGCTTTTGTTTCAAGTCTAAGAAAAACCATTGCTGTTAGAAAAACATTTAGATAAGAATCAGCTTTAGGTTTGTTTTAATTCTGCAATACCCACAGATTGTAATTTAACCCGTTACCACAAGGCAATATTGTTTTTACCTACCCGAATTGAAAGCATTTGCAGACGACAATTTCAAAGTGGCTTAATGGGTGCAATTTTGCTTTGATAGGGTAGAAAACTTTGTGGGAAAAGGAGAACCAAATTTTACATGTAGCTTTATCTAGTGGACCTCTACCAGGGGTGTCCAAATTATAGCCCAGGGGTAAAATTGGGCCCCGCCCCGGGAGGAGGAGCGTAACAAGTTTTACATGGGCTTATATAGGGAAAACTTTCAAAATCTTCTCGCACCTTAAAGCCATAAGGGCTAGTGCTGTCAAGTTTTGCATGTAGCTTTATCTAGGGGATCTCTACCAAGGATGCCCAAATTATAGCCCTGGGGTCAAATTTGGCCCCGTCCTGGGGGGGGGGGGGGGTGGTCACAAGTTTTACATGGGCTTATATAGGGAAACTTAAATAATCTACTAGTACATAGCCACAAGGCCCAGGGCTACCAAATTTTGCATGTAGCTTTATCAAATGGGCCTCTACCAAGAGGGCCTAAATTTTAACTTTAGGGGTCTAGTTTGACCCCACCCCAGGGTCACAAGTTTTACATTGGCTTTTATAGTGAAAACTTGATAAACTTGTCTCATGAATCACATTTTACAGGGCCTTTTATTGAGCAGACTTGTTTTACAGGGCTTTTTATTGAGCAAGATTAGAAAATCTTCTTGTTTATAACCACACATTCTAGACCAGTTGTGTTTTATTTGATATGGGGCTGTATCTTATAGACTTCCACAAGGATTCAAGTAATTGTAGCTTTGTGGCCAAAAATTGCTTCGCCCTAAGATCACAACTTTCTCAAAGGATTTTATAGAAGAAAATTCTGTTTAAAACCAATTGGCCAAGTATTGTAATGTTTGGCTTGTACTGTTTTGACTTAGTAGCCAGTGGAGCAATCCAGGGCCTCTTGTTTGAAACCCTTTACCAGCCGACAAAATTTTGGACTAGGCCGGATTGAAAGCATTTGCAGATGACAAAAAGAAATGGGAATTAAAAATAGAAATTTGATTTGGGAAAGGTAGAAAACATTGTGGGAAAAGGAGAAAATGCTGGTTACCAGCATTTTCTCCTTTTTATACGCCCGAAGGGTCGTATTAATGTTATACCCCCGGTCGTCCGTCCGTTCGTCTGTCCGTTAGCAATTTCTTGTGTGTGCAACTCCTCCTACAGTTTTGATCGGAATTATTTGAAACTTGCCACAATGAATCTCCATGATGTGTAGTTGTGCACCTGGGTCTTAGAATTTTGATCGCTGTTTGTTTTCCAAAATTATATGCCCTTGATTTCTGAAATAACCAACTTTTCACTTTGAATTTTTGTTCAGGCCATAACTTCCATACCATTGAAGGTATCAAATTGAAACTACATACACTGATAGAACACATTATGGAGAAGTGCCGTGCACATGAAACATAACTCTGCCACTTTTATTGTTTGAGTTATTGCCCTTTGTTCATTTTCAGTTTGAATTTTTTTCCAGGCCATAACTACCAAACTATAAAAGCTAATAACTTGCAACTTCATACACTGATAGAACACATTATGGAGAAGTGCAGTGCACATGAACCATAACTCTGCCACCGTTAATTTTTGAGTTACAGCCCTTTATTAATTTTCAGTTTGAATTTTTGTCCAGGCCATAACTTCTAATCTATAAAAGCTATTAACTTGGAACTTCATACACTGATAGAACATATTGTGGAGAAGTGCATAGCACATGAACCATAACTCTGCCACTCTTATTTTTTGAGTTATTGCCCTTTGTTCATTTTCAGTTTGAATTTTTGTCCAGGCCATGACTTCCAAACTATAAAAGCTAATAACTTGCAACTTCATACACTGATAGAACACATTATGGAGAAGTGCAGTGCACATGAACCATAACTCTGCCACCGTTATTTCTGTTTAGTTATTGCTTTTTGTTAATTTTCAGTTTGAATTTTTGTCCAGGCCATAACTCCCAAACTTTAAAACCTATCATCTTGAAACTTCAAAGACTAATAGAATGCATTACGAAGAAGTGCACTGCACAAGAACCATAACTCTGCCATCCTTCTTTTTTAACTATTGCCCTTTGTTAGTTTTCTCTTTGAATTTTCGTCTGGGCCATAATTTCTAAAATATAAAAGCTGTGATCTTGAACCTTTCAAAACTGATAGAACACCTTGTGGAGAACAGCAATTCTCAAAATTTGTAACTGTGCCACCTTTTTTTAGCTATAGCCCTTTAATATTTTTCACATATCATGGAGATTAACTACTCTTCATTCATGGCCCTTCTGTCATTTCAACTCATTTCACTGACAAGCCCCTTCGGGCGTATATGCGCCGCTTTGCGAAGCTCTTGTTTCACAATGTTTTGAAATGCTTTCTTTTTCAGGGTCATTAAAAGTGGGCATTGTGTGGTGGAGAGTTATAGGCCACTATTATAATTGTGAAAAGAGCTTTAAAGGTTAAGAGTTAACTCTTTACCATACAACAAAAAAAAAACATAGACCAGTCTAGTATGAAAGCATTTGCAGATGTCAATTAAAATGTAGTTGAAATGGTGGCATTTGTCTTTGATAAGAGTACAAAACAGTGTTGGAAAAGGAGCTGCTTTTCCAAAAATATTTTCAATAGGCCTTTTCCTCAGGGTGGATAAAACTCGGGACTTCGTGGTAAAGAGTTAAATGCCATTAGCCCATTACCAAACGACAATATTTTAGACTGGTCCAAATTGAAAGCATTTGCAGACAACAACATAAAAGTGACTGGAAATTTGAAATTTGTTTTGTGAAGGGTAGAAAACATTGTGGGAAAAGGAGAAAATGCTGGTTACCAGCATTTTCTCCTTTTCCCACAATGTTTTCTAAAGGCTTCTTTCTCAGGGGCGTCAAAAGTAGGGATTGAGTGGTAATGGGTTAGAAATTAAGTCACTTGCTTGTTGAAAGAGGATAAATTTATCTTTCATGCCTTAGTGATTACTAAGGAATGATAATGGTTACCAAATGCTGACTTTTCCTTGTGGCCATTCATACACCTGTTTCATTAGTTTGTAAAAAAATTGTTGGCATATCTGAATTCCTCTTTCGCTAATCCTTCTCCTTTTTACTGTAATTTAATGTCACAAATTTAATTATTTACCTCACAATCCTGACTTTTAATGATCATGAGGAAAAAGGCTCATGGAAACATTGTGAAAAAAGGAGAAAATACTCTGCTTCAACATGTTTTCCAAGCTGTAGGATACAGGGGTATAAAAAAGTTTTATTATAATTATAAAAGTAAAGTATTTGGCTCAAATGCATGTGTCACTAGCGAATAAAATAAAACGCATTGCATGAAGAAAAATCCATATTTCCAACTATTGTTCCAAATATGGTATGAGAAACTATAATGATGTTGTAACTTGCATGTCCAAACTTTCATTGGAGAGGCCATCAGACCTCATACCACTCCAACAGTTGTGAGTTTAAAAGGCAGACTGCCACAGAATTGTCTAATTCTATTTTCATCTAGCGTAATTGTTCTGATACACAGTCTGTTTCGTCATGGTTTAGTAAATAAAGCGAAATAAAAAAACTGAAACAGGAAATAGTTAATGGTTTATGCCATAGCTGCAAATAATATCTCTAATAATTGTAGTTTTTTTTACTAAGCAAATATTCCAAGCAGAAGAAAAAATAAAAAGAATTTTGTTAAAAAAGAGAAAGAAGACCGCTGGACAAGAGCATGCAAGTTAAAAACGTGACAAGAAGGTCAAATTACTGTCATGTAAAGCATATGAGGTTTCTATGCGGCATCTTTTTTACTCATTTGTTTACATGTATCAAAATATATTGAAATTGAAAGCTAATGAACTACAGTACAACCCTGTATTCAGAGACCACTCAAGAGAAGTACTGAAATTGGTCTCTTACAGCAGGTGGTCTTTAAATACAGGTTATATTAGGTTAATGTTAGAAGGGTTGTTGTATCAGAACAGTGGTCTCTTAAAGCAGTTGGTCTCTTAATTTAGGTGGTCTCTAACACAGGTTTAACCCATTACCACACAATCCCTACTTTTGACGCCCCTGAGAAAGAAGCCTTTAGAAAACATTGTGGGAAAAGGAGAAAATGCTGGTAACCAGCATTTTCTCCTTTTCCCACAATGTTTTCTACCCTTCACAAAACAAATTTCAAATTTTCAGTCACTTTTATATTGTCGCCTGCAAATGCTTCCAATTTGGACCAGGTTAAAATTTTGTCGTTTGGTAATGGGTTAACTGTATTTGAAAACAATTTGATGCTGACCTCTCCTGGGTTTTTTTTAAAGAAGCCAACTTGTTTGATTAGTCAACATGTTATACTACAATATTCACTCACCATTCATTATCTCCCGCCTGATGGCATTCTACAAATACACATTAGATATCTAATTTGAGCATTCTTGGCAGAGAACCAGACTACTTTTCTGCGCAACAATTGTTACTTTGAATTTTAAACTAAAATAAATGTTAACTCAATAAAACGCTACGTGGTACGATTCATTCAGCTATGATCAGCAGTTTAGAGAAATCTGGAGCTAAAACAGGCCTGATTTCGCCTCAAACGTATTGATAAAAGCCATTTTTCCTAGCTACTTTATAGAGCGTAATTACTACAATCTCCCCAATATTGGGGGAGTAATGCATCATATAAGACAGGTCAAATCTTCAAAGAATATGACATGTGCAGACAACACATTCACCACTCATAAAAACAGAGTTATTACCCCCTCTCTTACACCCAACCACAGCGCTGATACGTCTTAGAGATATTGAGTTAACTCTTTAACACACAAACCTGAGTTTTAATGACCTCGATGCAGAGGCATGTAGAAAATCAGCATTTTCTTCTTTTCCCACTGTGTCTCCAACCATTTCGCATCTCTTTATTTCAGCAGCATCAAATGTGCAGTCTGCAAATACTTTTAATATTGAGAAGTTTAACTTTTTGTCATCTGGTAGAGTGAAAGTGATATTCATTTTCTCCGTAAGTTTTCAAGTTTAGGCTGTCAAGAAAGTGGTATAATTGTTGGATAATGGGTGAAACCCCTTATCATACAAGTCCATGACATTGAACATGAGAACGGGAGAAAAAGAGTTTCTGAAAGCACTGTGGGAAATGGAGAAAATGATGGTAATCAATATTATCTCCTATTAGCATGTTTTTTTATGCTCCCCGAAGGGCGAGCATATAGTTGCCGCTTCGTCTGTCCGTCCGTCCTTCCGTCCATCCGTCCTTCCGTCCGTCTGTCTGTCCGTCCGAAGCGATTTCTCCACAACCCTTGGACCAAATTGGATGAAACTTCATATATGAACTCCTTGGGGTAATGCGCCGATATACTTTTCACGGATTTTCAATTTGACCCCGTGTCATGGAAAAAAGGGGCTTAATGCAAAATTGCAATTTTTACCAATATCTCATTCAGTTTTTGTCAGAATATCATGAAACTTCATGGTTATATTGTTTATGGAAAGTCTTAGCATGTGCCCTTGCTATTTTTAATCTGGGCATTTTTTAAGTTGACGTTCTGTCATGGAAAAAGGGGGCTTCTTGCAAGATTCCAATTTTTACTAATATTTCATTCAGTTTTGGTCAAAATTTCATTAAACTTCATGGTTATATTGTTTTTTAAGAGTTTCACCATGTGCTCTTGTTTCTTTATCTATGTGTTTTTCAATTTGACCCTCTGTCATGGAATAAGGGGGTTTCTTGTAAAATGAAAAAGGGGCCCTAATGCAAAATTGCAATTTTTACTAATATCTTGTTCAGTTTTTGTCAACATTTCATGGTTATATCTTGTTTTACAAGTTTCAACATGTGCCCTTTGTTTTTGCAATCTATGAATTATTAATGCGCAAATACAAAATTATTATAAATGCTTCATGTAAAAAATTGTTTTATGTAATATTTAATACA
Organism: Tridacna crocea; assembly: GCA_943736015.1. Taxonomy (NCBI): domain Eukaryota; kingdom Metazoa; phylum Mollusca; class Bivalvia; order Cardiida; family Cardiidae; genus Tridacna; species Tridacna crocea. Next base: position 13,699,913 of record OX031068.1, read on the forward strand.
TGACTGCTCAAAATTTCATGAAATTTCGAATTTTTAATTATTATCAAAAAATGCCACAAACCACACACCCATTGTATTTATTGCAATGATCCAATACTGTCCTATGGGAAAAGGAGGCTTAAAGGGGGCTTATTGGGCTTATTGTCCTCTACAAGTTTTTGTTGGCTATCTCTAAGATAGTAATTGCCTTTTCACTTCAAATTTTGGGGGGCATGAACAGGTTCTTCTAGGATAAAAGAAGTGAATTTATATCAATTTCTTATATTTTATGACAAGCACTTGTTCGGGGAGCATAACCCGTCTCTGACGGCTCTTGTTTCACAATTGCAGAGGTATTTCCCATTACGTGAGCCATATTTTTTATGCTCCCCGAAGGGCGAGCATATAGTCGCCGCTTCGTCTGTCCGTCCGTCCGTCCTTCGGTCTGTCCGTCCGTCCGTCCGAAGCGATTTCTCCACATCCCCTGGACCAAATTGGATAAAACTTCATATATGAACTCCTTAGGGTAAGGCGCCGACGTAATTTTCCCGGATTTTCAATTTGACCCCGTGTCATGGAAAAAAGGGGCTTAATGCAAAATTGCAATTTTTACCAATATCTCATTCAGTTTTTGTCAGAATATCATGAAACTTCATGGTTATATTGTTTATGGAAAGTTTTAGCATGTGCCCTTGCTATTTTAGTCTGGGCATTTTTTAAGTTGATGTTCTGTCATGGAAAAAGGTGGCTTCTTGCAAAAATTCCAATTTTTACTAATATTTCATTCAGTTTTGGTCAAAATTTCATTAAACTTCATGGTTATATTGTTTTTTTCAAAGTTTCACCATGTGCTCTTATTTCTTTATCTATGTGTTTTTTCAATTTGACCCTCTGTCATGGAATAAGGGGGTTTCTTGTAAAATGAAAAAGGGGCCCTAATGCAAAATTGCAATTTTTACTAATATCTTGTTAGTTTTTGTCAACATTTCAAGGTTATATCTTGTTTTACAAGTTTCAACATGTGCCCTTTGTTTTTGTAATCTATGAATTATTAATGCACAAATACGTCTTTCCTGGTTTCTCAAATTAAGGCTGCATCACGGAAAAAGGGGACTTCATGGAAAAAATTGTTTTTCACTAGGTTCTCCTTTATCAGTGCTCAAAACTTTGTGAAATTTCAAATCTGAACTTGTTGGACAACGTTGCCCAGGTACCTCTCTTCCTTTTTCTCAATTTCAGGCTGCATCTCGGAAAAAAGGGGCTTCATGTAAAAAATTGTTTTATGTAATTTTTGATATATGACTGCTCAAAAGTTTATGAAATTTCGAATTTTGAATTATTATTAAAAAATGCCACAACCACACACCCGTTGTATTTATTGCAATGATCCAATGTTGTCTTATTGGAAAAGGGGGCTTAAAGGGGGCTTATTGGGCTTATTGTCCTCTACAAGTTTGTGTTTGCTATCTCTAAGATAGTAATTGCCTTTTCACTTCAAATTTTGGGGGGCATGAATAGGTTCTTCTAGGATAAAAGAAGTGAATTTATATCAATTTCTTACATTTTATGACAAGCACTTGTTCGGGGAGCATAACCCGTCTCTGACGGCTCTTGTTTCTTTTGTATGCAGATCCTAAATTAGCAGATCAGTCTAGAATTGTGTTGTCTTGTAAAAGATTTAACTCTGTCTGGTAATCAGCATTTTCTCCTTTTTCCACAATGTTTTCTAAAGGCTTATTTCTCAGAGTCGTGAAAACCGGGCATTTGTTTGGTAAAGAGTTAAGGGTCATATTTGGGGATGGACCCCTAATCTTGTGAAACATCAATTATTGTATCTTGTCATGCAACTGTCTTTTTTGTCTCCTAGGAAATTAAAACAGCAGACTGAGACTGGGCTAATATCTGCAAATTTTGTCATCTTTTGTTTGATATATGACTTTTTTAGGCCAGGGAATCCCTCTCAAGGGATTCCCTTGCCTATAGGGATCGTAAGCTGCCTTTTCAGACAAAAATGTTGGACGGTGTGTCCACTCTATATCGCTGAGTCCGCCAAAACAACTAGTTTCACATGTATATACAGAGATTGCTTATCACACGGTGTGAATGCTTTCCTTTCCTCAAAGCTTTCAGCTGCAAAATGCCATGGAATTGCAAGGGTATTACGACCCTTTAATAACTGACGAGTGTGTGTTTTTTATCCTGTTTTGTCATTAACACTGACCAAGGCGTAACCTAATAAACTTAGCTTTATCCGGCAGTTATGTATTCCTACGCGCTATATAAGGTTAATATCTATAACGCTCTCTCTTGCACTCCGGATCATTCACATTCATGTATGGTGAGAGTAACGAACGACAACTCTGCACAGAGATTGTCTATAACGTTGTATTGACATTTGAACATAATAATGTGTCACAAAACGCATCTCCGCTAAAATGCAATTGTAAATAAAGCAAACTACTTATAGAATATTGGCCCGTGTTATGTTTATCACTTTTTCTTATGTATATAGACTAAATCTAGGGTACTTCAGCGGAATGCTGGAGAAATCGGCCCCTGGAGAAATCGTCCCAAACTGCTTGGCCCATGTTATGTTTATCACTCCGGAGAAATCGTCCCCTGGAGACGATTTCTTTGGTGAAATCGTCCCCAAATAAAATTTTAGAAAAATCGACCCCAACATCAAATTTCATCCATATCGTTAATCAGGTTTTCTATAAAAATATTTTTGAAAGTTTGTTGTCTTTAGTATGTACATTATGTGTATTAGTTACCTTTATCCAAGAGTTATTTGGTAGTTTTGCCATTGTTTATATTTCCTATTTCATACTGATAGGATGTACATGTATTTCACACCTTTTACACCTGTCACAAATAGATTACACCTGTGTGATTGTTAAAAATAATTATGTCTTTGATTGACTTTGATTTGAAACCAAATAAATGCTTATATTTTTTTTCTGTAGTCGTTCGTTTGTCATTTAATGTATCTTTCTTTTTATATCTCTCTCTCTACTAGTGTCATATGACATAACTGTGACCAATACCATTTAGCAGGGGCATCGGTATCTCTGACACACATATTTCTAGAGTTCACTAGGGCTTGTGTGCACCCGAATATTTCCAGTCCATAACTTCTACAATTGTGGATGGATTTCAAAATAATTTGGCACAATATTGACCTCCATCACGAATAGAGGTGCCATTTGAAACATCTGTTCAAGTAGGTTCAAGATCTAGGCCACATAGAAGGACAGTATTTCGTCCGAACCATAACTCCTACATTTTTGGATAGATTCCGTTATAAATTAGCATAATGCATTGTTCTCCATCATAAGCAGAGGTTCCCTTTGAAACATTTATTCAGGTCTAGGGTCTAGGTCAAGCTTGAGAGTCAAGTATTCGCGGGCTTGACACAAGTTGTCCTTGGACAACGATTATAAGTATCAAAGCTCAAGTCACTTGTCCGTAAAATAGGCAAGTAAAATAGGTAAACCGAGCCTAATCGTTTTCCCTAAACAATCAAACCTTTTCAAATTATTTTATTGAGAAAATATTTTGGCCAAAAGAGAATTTGCTTGTAACAGCCAATTCCTCCCAATTTCCCCAAAATCTTACTTTTCAATATACACGAAGAACTACTTCAGATTTTCATCTACAACTTCCTTCAAATATGACCAGTTCAAAATTTCGTCGACTTGTGGAGGGTAGAGACAACATGACCAACAGCCATATCACTCCAATCCTTATTATTCATTACATTTTACATTGATATCTATCTTACATGTATTTTCATTGAAATCAATAAAAATAAATATGTTCTTGCATCATAAATGTAAAAAATAACGTCATTCAGGACTACAAGACATCACATGTCTCAGAAAATTTAGATAACCAAAGTTGGCATTGCACCGATTGAATAGTTCAATTTTGACTTGGGATTGTTTACAAGCACGACAAATTACTAAGTATTCTAAGCCATTATCAAGCACCCCATAACTGAGCACATGCCTAGCTCTGGCTTAACTAGTGGCTGGTTGATGCTTTCTAGTATCAGTTCAAAATTTCCTGTTAAAACCAAGAATTCCAGGGGATTAGTGGAATCCGCTTGTATCCCTGTCCGTCTACCTGTTTGTATTAATTGAAATTGACCTCTTGTGTTGTTTCGTATCCTCAATTTCCTGGCCTTCAGTACTATCAGTACTTTGATTTTAAACTTTTATCAGACAAGAAAAATTTAGTCTTGTTTCTAATAAATAGATTTGGAGTTTGCTGGTGGACAGAGGGAGACAGAGAGAGAGAGAGAGAGAGAGAGAGAGAGAGAGAGAGAGAGAGCCCTAGAAACAGAGAGAGAGAGAGCGAGACAGACAGACAGAGGGGCAGGCAGTATGAGAAAATACTGTTTACTTGTATTTCTTATTTTCTATTCTTTCCACCACAGAGAGGTGGGGGGGAGTGGACAGGACAGGGAAGGCAGGCAGACAGGCAGACTAAACCATCCATTTTTGTATTAATCATTAAAAATTTTGTCTTTTACATTCCCCATACAGCATTTCCCAGACAGATGGCACCATGTTATGACTTGATTAAGTTAGTTTCTTCATCTAATAAGAAGAAAATTGATTCATTATTTTACTCCCAGGATAATTCCAAATTCTTTCTTTCCATTTCCATCTGTTTTCCCTCCCATTATAATTATTCCTCTGGCCATTTAAGCCCAACTGACTTAATTTTTGCCGACAGTGTAGATTAAGATTAGACTGCACAGAATATGCAGTCTGATCTTGCATCTACTTTGTTAGATATGAAAATATTATTCCCCAAAGCATAACTTTAAAGTAGAAGTTTTTGGGTTTCTATTGTCAAATTGAAAATTTCATTTCAGTTGTTTAACAGAATAAGGGTTAATCCATTACCAGAGAAGAAAACTATAGACATGTGGAAATTGACAGCAATTGCTGATGACAATTTAACTCTTAACCAAACGACAAAATTTTAGACTGGTCCAAATTGAAAGCATTTGCAGATGACAAAATAAATGTAACTTAAAGATTAAAATTTGTTTCCAACAGGGTAGAAAACATTGTGAGAGAAGGAGAAAATGCTGGTTACCAGCATTTTCTCCTTTTCCTACAATGTTTTCCAAAGGCTTCTTTTACAGGGTCGTTAAAAGTCAGGATTGTGTGGTAAAGAGTTAAATGTGACTCAAGTGATGAAGTTTGTTTTTTATAGGGTAGAAAACACTGTGGGAAAAGGAGAAAGTATGTTGGTAACTAGAATGTTTTTCTTTTTGATATTGAATCATTTTGCAGATGACAAAATGATTATGGTTCAAGTGATGTATTGTTTTTTTGTCCTTGAAAAGGTAGCAAACAGTATTGGAAAAGAAAATAATGCAGATTACTTGCATTCTCTCCCTTTCCTACAATATTTTTTTAAAAATTGTTCTCCCTCTGGCTTGTGAAAATCAGGGGATTACAAAAAAATTGTATTTTGTAAAGGAAAGTTTTCTAAACTGTTTCCTACTGTTTCAAAGACAACTCCTCTCTTTATAGTAACATTTTACTTGTCATCTGCACACTCTTTACCAAACGACAAAATTTTAGACTGGACCAAATTGAAAGCAATTGCAGACAACAAAATATTAACTTAACTCAAAATTTGAAATTTTTCAAGAAGGGTAGAAAACATTGTTGGAAAAGGAGAAAATGCTTGTTACCAGCATTTTCTCTTTTTTCCCCATAATGTTTTCCAAAAGCTTTTATCTCAGGGTTGTAAAAACCAGGGATTGTTTGGTAAAAGATAAATTTAGACAAGTCTTGGATTTTGTCCTACAATTAAGAGAGTAGAGTGATCTGCAAAAATGGCACAATATATCAAACATCACATTTCAAATTTTGTAATGGATTAAAAAAGGACATTTAGAGTTCATGTAAATCTAATTCATCATTGCTAATTTGTGTCTTGAAGTTAGTCTTTCTAAATAACCCATTACGACACAAAGCTGACTTTTAATGACCCTGGGAAAGAAGCCTTTTGAAAGCATTGTGGAAAAAGGAGAAAATGCTGGTTACCAGCATTTTCTCCTTTTTCTACAATGTTTTCTACCCTACCAAAGAAAATTTGCATCATTTGAGATACACTATTTATTGTCATCTGTAATTTTGCTCTCAATTTGGACTGGGCTTAGATTTTGTCGTCTGGTAAAGGGATAAATGTAATATTACCATTTTATACAGGGATTGGGAAAATATATGTCTGAGGTTTGAAAATAACCTGAACCGATTTATGTTGATATAAAGTTTTTGTCCAAAAAGGAAATTGATATTTTTTCATTGGTTTGGCTTTCTTTGACTCATTACCACACAATCCCTACTTTTGATGCCCCTGGGAAAGAAGCCTTTTAAAAACACTGTGGGAAAAGGAGAAAATGCTGGTAACCAGCATTTTCTCCTTTTCCCACAGTGTTTTCTACCCTTCCCAGAACAAGTTTCTAATTTTCAGTCACCTTTATTTTGTCGTCTGCAAATGCTTTCAATTTTGACCAGTTTGAAATTTTTTCGTGTGGTAAAGAGTTAAAACTTTACCAGACGACAAAAAATTAGGACTTGCCGAAATTGAAAGCATTTGCAGAAGACAAATAAATGTAAATTATACGATGATGTATATCGTTGATAGGATAGAAATCATTGTGGGAAAGGATAAAATTTGCGGTTAATCTGGCATGATTTACCAGATGACAAAATTTTGTCTAAATTGAAAGCATTTGCAGAGGACAAATTACATGCTGCTCAAATGGTGAAATTCGGTTCTGTAAGAGAAGAAAATATTATGGATGAAGGAGAAAATGCTGATTATAATTGTAACCAGGATTTTCTGCTTTTTTCAACAATGTTTTCAGAGGCATTGTCAGACAGGGTGTTAAAACCTCTAATTGTATGCTAAAGGATTGATTATTCCAAGTGACAAAATTTAAATGTGTCCCTTCAGAATTTGGGACAAAAAGTTTACAAAAATATAAAAATATCATCTTTAAACTCCAAAAGCCTTATAATCGTCATTCATATTACCCCAGTAGTCGAAAAACACGAGAAATTAGAGATTAACTACGACCAAGGTCAACATCGACGGGAAACACGTTCTATTTTTACATGGACAAGTCGCTTATTTACATACTGGAAATACACAGACGAAGCTTCAAACATAGCATCCGAAGAAGATATTATGAAAAATGATTACATGTTTGTTATGTAATGGAATTTAAGCGTCATTAGTCACGTGGTAGTCACTTAACATTCCCACAATGGACTTTTCTTTTTTTGGCACGAAATCTAAAAATAGCTTAAGAGGCTACGTAGCCTTTTAAGGGAATACCATAAAAAAAATTTTTTTTGGTAATTTTATGATTCTTAATTATTGATAATTTGTATTGTTTTGTCATATAAATTTTAGTGATATATATATTTTTTGATTTGGTGTGATGTGAAAATTCTAAGTACCCATCTTTAAGACTTGTCAGAATCAAAAGCATTTTACTGAGGAAAAATTGACTATTGCTAAAATGAAAGGATAATATCTTTGAAAGTATGAAAAACACTGTTGGAAATAAAGAAAGATGGGACATACAAACATACATACAGATGGAATGACAGCGTATTGTTCTAAAATGTCTTTGTATGGAAAAGAATGGATTCATGTATACTTGTGAGCTATTTTTCCTTTGGCTACTCTAATTGGCAATTTTTCCTTTTCCAACTTCAGCGAGCAATTTCTCCTTCACCACAATAGGTGTAGTTATAGCTAATACATTTACAAATTATTGGCAGTGAGTTAAAAACTATAAACTTCAAAATTTCTGTTTAACTCTTTACCACACAATCTCGTCTTTGAACGACCCTGAGAAAGAAGCCAGTATTTTTTCCTTTTCCCGCAATGTTTTCTACCCTTCCCAAACTAAATTTCAATTTTTCAGTCACATTTATTTTTTTGTCGTTTGCAAATGGTTTCAATTTGGACCAGTCTAGAATTTTGACATATGGTAAAGAGGTAACAGTAACAATCTAGAACTTTGCTCTAACCAAATACCTTTTGGAAGGAGGAGGTAATCCTTTTAGGCATAGTAGATCAGAGATCAGACCGCATGCTCTGTGCTGTAGGATCTTGATCTACACCTTATGGTGCACTAAGTTATGCTTGGAAGCCTGAAGTTTTAAAGCCCAGAATCAAGCCTTGAATTAAATGAGAGTTGTAAGTGCATGGATCATTTATTTTGAGGAATAGATTATGTCAGGATTTAGAGTAAATTAACACACTGGGAGGCAGTGAATCTGCTTTATATAGTCCCTTACCTCACAATCTGTAGGCTGAGATAGAAGCCTTTTGAAAACATTGTTGGAAAAGGAGAAAATGCTGAGGTAACCAGCATTTTCTTCTTTGCCCACAATCTTTTTTATGCTCCCCGAAGGGCGAGCATATAGTCGCCGCTTCGTCTGTCTGTCCGTCTGTCTATCCGTCCGTGTGTCCGTCCAAAGCGATTTCTCCACAACCCTTGGACCAAATTAGATAAAACTTCATATATGAACTCCTTAGGGTAAGGCGCAGATACACTTTTCCCAGATTTTCAATTTGACCCCGTATCATGGAAAAAAGGGGCTTAATGCAAAATTGCAATTTTTACCAATATCTCATTCAGTTTTTGTCAGAATATCATGAAACTTCATGGTTATATTGTTTATGGAAAGTTTTAGCATGTGCCCTTGCTATTTTCAATCTGGGCGTTTTTAAGTTGACGTTCTGTCATGGAAAAAGGGGGCTTCTTACAAAATTCCAATTTTTACTAATATTTCATTCAGTTTTGGTCAAAATTTCATTAAACTTCATGGTTATATTGTTTTTTCAAAGTTTCACCATGTGCTCTTGTTTCTTTATCTATGTGTTTTTGAATTTGACCCTCTGTCATGGAAAAGGGGGTTTCTTGTAAAATGAAAAAGGGACCCTAATGCAAAATTGCAATTTTTACTAATATCTTGTTCAGTTTTTGTCAACATTTCATGGTTATATCTTGTTTTACAAGTTTCAACATGTGCCCTTTGATTTTGCAATCTATGAATTATTAATGCGCAAATATGTCTTTCCCGGTTTTTCAAATTAAGGCTGCATCACGCAAAAAGAGGACTTTATGGAAAAAATTGTTTTTCACTAGGTTCTCCTTTATCAGTGCTCAAAACTTTGTGAAATTTCAAATCTAAACTTGTTGGAATGTTGCCCAGGTACCTCTGTTCCTTTTGCTCAATTTCAGGCTGCGTCTCAAAAAAAGGGGGCTTCATGTAAAAAATTGTTTTATGTAATATTTGATACATGACTGCTCAAAAGTTTATGAAATTTCGACTTTTGAATTATTATTCAAAAATGCCACAAACCACACACCCGTTGTATTTGTTGCAATGATCCAATATTGTCTTATGGGAAAAGGGGGCTTAAAGGGGGCTTATTGGGCTTATTGTCCTCTACAAGTTTGTGTTGGCTATCTCTAAGATAGTAATTGCCTTTTCACTTCAAATTTTGGGGAGCATGAACAGGTTCTTCTAGGATAAAAGAAGTGAATTTATATCAATTTCTTATATTTTATGACAAGCACTTGTTTGGGGATCATAACCTGTCTCTGACGGCTCTTGTTTTACCCTAACAAAGACAACTCTTAAGCAACACTCAAATTGTTGTCTGTGAAACGCTTTCAGTTTGAACAAGTCTGAAATCTCATCTCATTAGCCCTTTCCCAAACAAAAACTTTTGGACTCTTCCAAACTGAAAGAGTTTGCAGATGACAATTTTAGATTTTGAGAAAATGGCAGAAAATTCTTAAAAAGGGTAGAAATCACTGTGGTAAAAGGAGAAATTGCTCGTTACGAGCAATTTCTCCTTTTACCACAGTGTTTTCAAAAGACTTTTACAGCAGACACGTAAAAAGCAGGGCTTGTTTGGGAAAGGGTTAATGGTAGAGAGGTTAACCCTTCACCAAATTATTCATAGTTTTGACAATATCAGGAGGGAAGGCCTTTGAAAGAATTGATGGAAAAGTAGAAAATGCTTTCTACTTCTTCGAAGGAAAATTCCATCATTTTTTTTCAGCAAAGGCTTTCAGTTTGGACAAATCAAAATATTGTCGCTTGGTAAGGTAATTCAGGTCACCAAAGCAATAGTGTCTAGTTGATGTTTGGGCATATGTCCCGTTTCCTCAGTATGTGACTTGGATAGAATCCATAAATCATTGACATATTGACCAAATTTTAGACTCATCGAAATTGAAGTAATTAGCGGAGAAAAAAAAAGCTTTTTTAATGTGGCTTTTACAGGAAGAAAAGGAAAAATTGTGATTACCAGCATTTTCTACATTATCTTCAAAGTTTTCTAAAGACCCATTCCTTAGGGACATTAAAGGTGTAAAAATTCTAAATACCTACCTTTAAAGGTGTGTATTTAGAATTTTTACATCGCACCAACTTAAAAAGTATATATATCACGGAAATTCATATGATAAAATAATACAAATCATCAATAATTAACATTCATAAAATTAAAAAAAAATTTTTTTGATGGTATTCCCTTAAAAGGCTATGTAGCCTCTTTAGGTATTTTTAGATTTCGCCCCAAAAATCAATAAAGTATTGTGGGAATATCAAGTGACTGACACGTGACTCATAGCGCTTTAACTCCCTATCATAACAAACATGTAATAATTATTTTCCATAATGTCTTCTTCGGACGCTATGTTTGAAGCTTCTTCTCTGTATTCCTGTAAGTAAATGAGCGAATTAATCACCTAAAAATAGAATGTGTCTCCTGTTGGTGTCAACCTGGGCTGTAGTAAATCTCAGATTAATTTCTTGTGTTGTCGGACGGTTTTCGACTACTGGGGTTTTATGAATGCAAATTAAAAGGCTTTGGTAGTATAAGGATGATTTTTTTGCATTTTTGTAAAATTTTCGACCCAAAATCTGAAGGGCCACCTTTAAGCCTAGACTCCTCAAAAATCTATGTTAAGTCTGAAACTGGGTCATTTGGGGTCACCAACAAGATGAAATCAGATGGAAATCTGTTGTGGTTAGGAAACCTCACTTTTCATCAAATATCTTGATTCATTTAGAAGTAGGTTAGACTAGATCATCCAAAAAAGATAGTTGCAAAGACACTATCTAGAGACTATATTAAGTCCAATTAATCTGTGCCAAACTTAATCAGAATAAAATAATGTCTGCTGGTATTTTAACACTAGGTCATAAATTCAAGTCAATGAAAAACCAGGTTAAGACTTGAGAGGGTATATTCTTTCTTTTAGTTTGCTTAGTTTAGAATTGGTTCAAAGTTATGTTACTGGGTTAAACTGTCGAGAAATACTGCTATAATTATATCCAGGGGCCCTAGTTCCACTATTCAAAATGGGCGGATCGGGGGAGGGGGGGGGACCGGGGGTCCGGACCCGCCCTGGAATTTTGGCAAAAATGTGGTTATCGGAGTCATGAAATGGTACTGGAAAAAAAAAAGGTTCTAAATGTGGAGACCTCCTCATGGTTAGAACTGGAAACATTGACTTTTCTTGTTAACGGCTTACATCCACTGAAATCCGGAAACCATAGTATCATATAAGACGAGTGCGTTTTCAGTGGGACCCCCTTGAGAAAGATATCTGGATCCGCGCATGTCTTCTCTACTTGATATTATTTCCATTCTTGGTGTCGCTGCTTAGACTGAAGTTGGGTCCATTGTTATGCCAGATTATGTTCAGATAGAAAAAAGGTCATGTAAGGTCAGATGCTGTTAAGATTTAAGATTGAAAAAGGTCATCTCCTTTTCTCAACATTTATTTTCTGTCCTTTCAAAAATGAATTTAACCATCTGAGACACATTTTTTATCATAATGCAAATTCAAATGTTTTCAGTATGGAAACATCTGAGATTTTTCATATGGTAAAATAACTACTACAGGGAAATATGGAGGAGTGTACTGCTACATGATATAACAGAAATGTTGTTGCACAGATTATTCAACACAAAAAAAATAAAAGGCAAGAATCTTTCTGCTGTTATGGAATATTTCTTCAGTTACTGTCTTTAGTTGACTGTTTTTAATTTATTTTACAACTTTGGGGAAGAAAACGTTTGAAAACACTGTGGGAAATGGAGGCGATGTTGGCAAGTGACATTATCTCCTTCTCCTCCAATGTTTTCAACCATTTCATTTGAGCTAGATTTGTCATCTGGGTCTAAAACTTAGTAGTCTGGTAAAGAATAAACCCTTTACCACACAATGATGACTTTTGACGACCCTTGGAAGCAAACCTTTTGAAAGCATTTTTTCCTTTTCCCACAAAGTTTTCTACCCTTCCCAAATCAAATTTCAAGTTTTCATCCTCATATATTTTGTCGTCTGCAAATGTTTTCAGTTTGGACTAGTCCAAAATTTTGTTATTTGGTAAAGAATTAACTCTACCAAGTGATAACACTAAGAACTTGTCAAAATTCAAAGCTTTTGCAGACCACAAATTAACAGTGGTTCAAAGTATGAGATTAAATCTTAGATAAGAAAGAAAAAAATTGTTGGAAAGGGTAGAAAATACTGGTCAACAACATTCTCTCCTTTTCCCTCGATGTTTTTGAAAGGCTTCTTCTCAAGGGTCATTAAAACACGGGATTCTTTGGTAAAGAGTTACTATATTTTGCTGATTCATTCGAATATTGAGGCTCATTTTCTCTGGTAAATGTGGCACTCGGGCAGTGAGTATCAGTGAGAGCATAGTGGAGATTCAAGTGGATTGTATTTAGTCACTTCCTTTATAGTTTTACTTTTAAAGGACTTGGTATTGTGGATGACTTTTAGTGTTTCCCTTATTTAAACTTTATTTGATAATTTTATCAACTGTATATTCTGAAGTGGCATGTATTTAACACTTTATCAAGGATATAAATTAAACTTTTTCAATGGCCATAAATATGGTTCCATTCTGCAAGATGAAGTCTTCAGGCAGTTTGTCCTTATTCTAAAGTAGTTAAGTGGACAGAGTAGATCAGATATGAGGCTGCACATTCTGTGCAGTCTGATCATAATCTACACTGTCCATAAAATGTCTGGTATCATCTACAGTAGGAAATGAGTTTTCACATGACAATGTTTATGACAAGTCCAGATTGAAAGGATTCCCAGAAACAAAATAGATGTGACCCAAAAATTGAAATTAAAATGATTCCAGAATGGTAGAAAACTTTGTGCAAAAAGGAGAAAATGCTGGTTACCAGCAGTTTCCCCTTTTCCTACAATGTTTTCAAAAACAACTTTCTTATGCAGGGTCATTAAAAATCAGGGTTGTCTGGTAAAGAATTAAAGGCTCAGTTGCAGCCATAAGTGAACAGTGCAAATGTTAAAAGGCATTAATTCATTACCAGTGGACATTATTTTAGACTGGTTCAAATTGAAAGCATTTGCAGACGACAAAATAAAGGTGAATGAAAATTTTGAAATTTGTTCTGGGAAGAGTAGAAAACACTGTGGGAAAAGGAGAAAATGCTGGTTACCAGCATTTTCTCCTTTTCCTACTGACTGTTTTCAAAAGGCTTCTTTCTCAACGGGGCAACAAAAGTAGGGATTGTGTGGTAATGGGTTAAACTAGTTCCATTTGAAAGTATGGAAATTATAATGAAGGTGACAATTCATGAATATGTACGGTTATTCAGAGTGTTAGTTGCTGAAGAAAAAATTGAATTGCAAAGTAGCTTCATTTTTTGCACTTTTAACTGGATTTTTAGAATATTTTTCTGTAAGTGACTAAAACTTGGACAAACCATATGATAATAGAAATTCTTCTCCATAATAATTTCCAAACTTTTAAAAGGAATGATTTAAATTAAAACATGTTTATTTTTTTATCGCTACTGGGCTTTTTAAATGATTATTGTATGGGGGTTCAGTTTATTTTCTTGAATAAACCCCAAGTGTCTTGTTTGATGATGGATTGATTTTAGTGATTGTCTTACCAAATTTACCCTTTACCCTTTACCACACAATTATGACTTTTGACGACCCAGGAGTAGAAGCCCTTTGAAAACATTGTAAGAAAATGCAAGTTACCAGTATTTTCTCCTTTTCCCACAATGTTTTTTACCTTTCCCAAATCAGCTTTCAATTCTTCAGCCACATTTATTTTGTCTGCAAATGCTTTCAATATGAACCAGTCGATAAATTTGTCATTTGGTAAAGAGTTAAAATTGTTTTGTAATTATTCATTTACCCTTTTCCAAAAAATTATAATTATGTTTAACAAGCCCATGAAAAAAATAGCTTTTGAAAACATTGTGGGAAAAGAAAAAACTGTTGGTATCCAGCATTTTCTTCCTTTATCACAATGTAGAAAATATTGTAGGAAAAGGAGGAAATCCTGCAGGTCACTAGCATTTTCTGACCTTTTTCCACATTGTGCTCAAAAAGCCTTAAATGTCTTTCAAGATCACTCGAATTTGGACTTGTTAGGAAAAGGGTTCAATAAAACTTTCTTGAAGTTTTGTAAATTTACTATGATCCTTTGAACTAATATAAAAAACAACCAGGAGTTTTATTGGCCTTTTTAAAGATGTTAAATTTGAACATGTGTAAATTTTATCTACTTTTTCAAAGACAATTTTATTTACTTTCAACACTCATTTGTTGTCTTGGAACACTTTCATGTAAAGGTGCCTAAAATTCATTATCTCCTGCTAGATGGCATTCTACATGATATTATACACATCTAATTTGGGAATTCTGGGAACAGAACCGGACTACTTTTCAAAACTAATATTACTTTGAATTTTGAAATCAAATAAATGTTTACTCAAAAAAACGCTAGCTGGTGCGATTCATTCAGTTATGAATGGCGAGTACATAAGCTATGGATCGGCCATTTATCAAAAAACAGCCCCTACATGCTTGGGTGATAGGCTAATAGCATCAGTATGAGACCTACTTTTCCCAAGTGTTTGGGGATGGATGGTGTGTCATAGCAGACAGGTCGAATCTACAAAGAGTGTGACATTTCGCAGACAATGCACCATATCTTTGAAGAATATGACATGGACAGACAACAGCCTAAATTTCTGTCATATTGTAAAGATTGAATCAAAGTACTAATGATGATGCTCTGACATTCCAGAAATCTTGCATAAAAACACTTCAGTTTCCGTATCTTTTGTAAATTAGTGAGACAGTCTGGATTCCATATATGGAAATACCAGGGAAATTCAAGACATAAATATTTGGATTAGGGACAGACAAAGGCAGGTTCCAGACAGCAAATTACATATTAACCTTTTACCAAACAATTCGAAGTTTTTATGACCATGAAAGAGAAGCCTGTAGAAAACTATAGGAATAGGAGAACCAGGCTGGTAACCTAAGCATTTTCTCCTTGTCCTGCAATGTTTTCTGACAGATGATAGATGGAGCTGCATTAACCCTTTATCACACAATCCAAAGTTTTAAGGATCCAGGGCAGGAAGGCTTTTGAAAACATTGTTGGAAAAGAGAAAATGCCGGTTACCAGTATTTTCTCCATTTCCCAGCATGTTTGCTTCCTACCATGGACATACTTTGATATATGGGCCACTTTGATTTGTTGACTGCAAATTAATGCTTTCAATTTAAACCAGTCTAAATTATTGCCGTCTGGTAAAGAGTTAACCCATTACCACACAATCCCTACTTTTGACGCCCCTGAGAAAGAAGCCTTTAGAAAATATTGTGGGAAAAGGAGAAAATGCTGGTAACCAGCATTTTCTCCTTTTCCCACAATGTTTTCTACCCTTCACAAAACAAATTTCAAATTTTCAGTCATTTTTATTTTGTCGTCTGCAAATGCTTTCAATTTAAACCAGTCTAAATTATTGTCGTGTGGTAAAGAGTTAAACCCTGCTTGCCAGATTGCTGCTTAACTCATTACTAAACAACATTATTTTAGTCTTGCCGAAATTGAAAGCATTTGCAGACGACAAAATAAAAGTGACTAAAAAATTTAAATTTCTTTTGTGAAGGGTAGAAAAAATTGTGGGAAAATGAGAAAATGCTGGTTACCACTTTAACTCCTTACCAAACGACAAAATTATACACTGGTCCAAACTGAAAGCATTTGCAGACGACAAAATAAATGTGACTAAAAAATTGGAATTTGGTTTGGGAAGGGTAGAAAACATTGTGGGAAAGGGAGAAAATGCTGGTAACCAGCATTTTCTCCTTTTCCCACAATGTTTTCAAAAGGCTTCTTTCTCAGGGTCATTATAAGTCGGGATTGTGTGGTATAGAGTTAATTACTTTATCCTTTGGTCTTATGGTACTAATGAAGAAAACATGGAAACATTGTATAAAAGGAGAAAATTCTAAGTATTTGGGCTATTATGTTATTTTCCACAGCTATTTCAGTGTGGATCGGTCTAAATTCTATTTGGCTGGTAAGATTGTGTTTAGTGTAACTCTGCTTCATGGATCTTAAAGGACTCAATGTCATGCAGATGCTTGATGAAGTTGTTTCTTGCCATAAACAATTGATAATAAAAAACAGTTGAAGTGCTTTCTTAATTGGAGGGTTCTTGAAATACTAGCTGTGCTTAAAATCCATTTGTTTTGCACGTTTTCACCTTTATGCAATTCTTAACTCTTCACAAGACAACAACATTGAAATCATTTGCAGATGACAAATAGTGGGTGGCTTACAGGACAAAATTTGTTTTTGATAAGTTAGGAAACATTGTGGGAAAAGGAGGAAATGTTGGTGACTAGCATTATCTCCTTTTCTGGTAATCTTTTCTTAAGGCGTTGTTTTTTTTACATTGTAAAGGGTTTCAGATTTTTTATTATCATGGAAAACACAGGAATAGGTCAATTGACCAGAACCCTAATCTGAATTCTGTTTGAACCGAAATGAAGGATTATATAATTATTTTTATCTGCTTTTCAATATGGTACCTTCTATTTGAAATTTGTTTTGTGAAGGGTAGAAAACATTGTGGGAAAAGGAGAAAATGCTGGTTACCAGCATTTTCTCCTTTTCCCACAATGTTTTCTAAAGGCTTCTTTCTTACGGGCGTCAAAAGTAGGGATTGTGTGGTAATGGGTTAAAAGTAATGGCATAGTTTAGGACATTTGGGATCATTGTTGTCGGTTTTTGTGGAGTCTGTGACATTTTTCATAGGACTGTTTTGTTAGGAAATTTGACTTTACTTGGGTCTAGCTCATTTATCTTCACCAGATGTGAACATCATAGGCTGGTCAAAATCGAAAACATATGCAAAAGACTAATCAAATTTGACTGAAAAATTATATCATTGTTGTAGAATGCTAGTAAACAGTGTTGGAAATGAAGAATATTGGTCCAAATAGATATTTGATAGAAATAGGTTGAGGTACGTACTTCTATAACTCTTTACCACACAGTCCCCAAAAAATATTTACAACCTGGTAGAAGAAGACTTTTGAAAATGTGGGAAAAGAAGAAAATACTGGTAAGAAACAATTTGTACTTTATCTCCGATCATGGTGCTTCTCCAAAATTTTCCGTAATGCCAGGGATGCGCAGGCTTGTGCATTATTTTTAGACGTAAGCATCTCCAATTTTATAGTACGCTCAATTGTGATCTTGCTGCACTAAACTTGATCCTGTCACACCATTGTTGTGCTTCTATGGAGCTTCCAGGTCACTTTTACTATGCTTCTAATATGGGGTGGTCTTCCAGGCTTACTACCTGACTACTGTGACCTTCTAGAACCTGTGTGCAGGAGCTGCTCCTCTGTTGCACTTTTGAAGGCTTCTAAAATATAAATCTGCTATTTACCTGCTTTGGCAGCAGTTGATTGGCCTTCAAAGAAAATGGATCAAATTGGTACAGTAGCTTTCTCCAGCTTAAAAGTAATAAAGAATATATTGA
Source organism: Tridacna crocea (assembly GCA_943736015.1). Taxonomy (NCBI): domain Eukaryota; kingdom Metazoa; phylum Mollusca; class Bivalvia; order Cardiida; family Cardiidae; genus Tridacna; species Tridacna crocea. Next base: position 13,717,832 of record OX031068.1, read on the forward strand.
TATGATATGGTGGGTTTTCTTGATTACAATGCACTCCATTTGCACTACGCTACCCTCTCTGTGGCTACAATATTGCTGCATTCACAAATATTTCACTGTACTTTTGTGCGCTTAAAGCCTATAGATGAGTGTCCTAGTGCGTACATTTTGGGGAAGGTCAAAACAAGCGCCATGAAGTGGCAACTATGAAGCTTTTGGTTTGCTTCTGCTACCAGCAAGGTGTTTCTGCTGTGCTGAAGTGTAGCAGAATCGCTGCCCACCTTTGAATAGGGGTATTACAACACAATTTTGAACTTTAAAATCCAAAGCATTTGCATGCAACACACCAGACATGGGTTAAATTGGAATTTGCCTCTGAAAGGGTTGTAAAGTTTTAGAAACAGGAGAAAATGCTAGTAATTAACCTTCTCTGAACTACTCTCCTTCTCCAATGTTTTCAAATGGCTAAATCTTCCTGAAGGTTGTTAAATCTTGTGATCAATTCTAGTATTTAAGGCTTAAAGGTGACCCTTCAGATTTTGGGACAAAAATTTTACAAAAATACAAAAAAAATCATACTAACAAAGCCTTTTAGTTTTCATTCATAAAACCCCAATTGTCGAAAACCATCCAACAACACGAAAAAATTAGAGATTGCCTGTGGCCCAGGTCGATACCGACAGGAAACACAGTCTATTTTTACATGAGCAACTCGCTTATTTAGATACCAAAAATACACAGACGAAGCTTCAAACATAGCATCCTATGAAGAAATTAATTATTGAAAATAATTACATATTTGTTATGTTATGCAATTTAAGTGTCATTAGTCATATGCCAGTCACTTCACATTCCCACAATGCTTTTTTAAGTCGCACGTTTGTCAAAACGTTCGACTTTTTGCGATGAGCTCGAGGAGCTCAGGGTGGGTTGGGGGTGTCTATAGTGGGTTGAAGAATCATGAAAAAAATTGGATCAAAAACGTCGTATATACTTCATAAACGAGGTGCAGTTACTCTGCTTTAAACCCAATCTCTGTAGAACTACTTTTTCTTTGGTATGTCTGGAATTTGTTCTTTATGATGGGACTGGACCCGGTAACTCATATAATTCATATACCTACGCTAGAAAAAGGAGAACGTGACTCAAATTTTAAATTAAAAAAAAATGCGGTTATTTTGTATATCATGTGAAAATTTAACATCTATCTTTGTTTAGATGGGTAAAGAAAACACAATTCAGCTAAGATATCCCCCATCAGTGCTTAATGTGAGTTTAAAAGGGATCGCGGATTAATATGGCTTATCGAGAGCACCTTACTGTAAATATTCATGTATTATCGAAACCGGTAGAGCTTCGCTTATAAGGGTGGAATTTCGGACTCGAGTGATGTTATTTGAAATCAACTCTTTTAAACCATGCAAACCATGAATTCAGGGTTAAATATCGTAAAACTCGCTCTAAATTTGAAAATTTGTTCCGTTCCGCAGCTTTGACCTAGTTTGTAACGTACGTCTCGGATGAAACACCCCAAACCACTCGAATACCCCAAAACACCCAAAAACTATTCCATTACACATCAAAAAACTTCTGTAACATATAAAACTGCATGCGAAACGCTTACGTACACGATTTTATGGAAATCAGACATGAACTTTTGCTATCAATTCTAGTATTTTAGGTCTTTGATCAGCTTAAGTTTGAAGTACAAAATTGTACTTTGATTAAGAAAATGCAAATGGCGGACGGGATAGAAAACAAACGCACATAACGATTAACACCAGTAAAGTTAAAATGTTTGGTTACTGCAATTGTTCGGACCCCAAAAGAGTGGCGACAAGGATATTGCATCCCCTCCGTATACAATAAATACAACATGAAATATGGAACGCAAGGTAAAATACAGCAATTACGACCGTACATTGACAGTTGCACTGTTGAGGGGTTTACAGTCAAAACGTACTCAAACCAAAACGTACCCAAGTCAAAACGTACCCGAATGGAGTCAAAACTTACCCAAATGAAGTCTAAACCTACCCAAGTGGAGTCAAAACGTACCCAATGTGTAGTCAAAATGAACACACGATTTTTATAGTATTTCTAACTTCTATTTGTGTAAAAATTAATAGAAATTACGTATTCGTCATCATGACGATTTATAACTCTTGCTTTATTTTGAATTTGCCTTACATGATTAAAACCAATGATGAAACTTATTTAACAATAAACATAGCGAAGTCAATCAAATGCTTAGTGATAAAATCACTTTTTTCTTTCTATTTTTTTTTTTTTTTTTTTAAGGAAGATAAAGTTACTATTAATGAAAAAAAAAGCATATTGGATACTTCAAAAATATTTATCCATCATTATAAAAATATGTTTTATATATGAAAAAAAAAAACATAAGCATCAGCACATTTAAAGAAATGATATAACAGAGAAATGTGATACATTAATTACATTGTTTGGATAGCAAAGATACAATTTCAACACTCAAAAAGAGTGTAACAAATTTAATGTGGTGATTAACCCATTACCACACAATCCCTAGTTTCGACTACCCTGAGAAAGAAGCCTTTAGAACACATTGTGGGAAAGGGAAAAAAATGCATTTTCTCCTTTTCCCACAATTTTTTCTAACCTTCACAAAACAAATTTCAAATTTTCTGTCACTTTTATTTTGTCGTCTGCAAATGCTTTCAATTTGGACAAGCCTAAAATTGGGCTGGTCTGGTAATGAGTTAAACTAATTATTCACAATGGTCTTTAACCTGTTGTAGATTGCATAGTTATTAATTACTTTGCAAATATTTTTTATAATTTGAGAATCAGTTTGGTTGAGATGAAAAACCTTCGGACTGTTTTTTCAGCTAACCTGAGCACAACATGCTCAAGGGAAGCTTTTAGGATCACCTGGTGTCTGTCATCCGTCATGCGTCATCAACAATTCTTTAAACATCAACTCCTCCAAAACCGCTGGGCCAATATGGACCAAACTTGGCTGGAATGTTCCTTGGGAGGTCCTCTTTGAAAATTGTTCACAGAATTTGATTACGTCAAAAGTTTTGGTTGCCATGGCAACCAAACATTTTTCTAAGAAATTCTTTAAAAATCTTCTTCTCTGAAACAGCTGGCCAGATTTTAAAATAATTTCACAGAGATGTTCCTTAACGTACTGGACCCGTAATAGAAAACAGCTATTTCCACTATAATATTACCCTAGAAAATTTGCTAAGATTAAAAATGAGCACTATTGTACTACTTTCACCGAGCCACTTTTTCTTTTTTGTCCTTCCTAGAATTATCATTTATAAATCTATAACTACTATAATTTCATTACAAATGGATATAATAATTACCTCCCTTTTCTGGAAACTAACAAAATTATCAACAAATAATTTCAAGACGGACCCCGAAGGAATTTCTGTTCGGTCAAAAATGTGCAATAGTATCATATCTGTACAAAATATGTCTTATTAACTGTCCAGAAATTTTATGCCATGCTGCACTATGCTTATTACAGGTCCACTACCTTAAGTGACCCTTTCCAAAACTTTTTCGTGAAATTTTGATCAGTCAAGAAACATGACTCTGGTGAATGGGGGCTATTTGCACTATACAGGAATGAAGAAATTCTAAAAAATTCTTCTTCTCAGAAACCACTGGTCATATTTTGAAATAATTTCTCAGGGATGTTCTATGGGTGACCCTTTTCAAAAATTGTTTGCGAAATTTCAATCCGTCAAGAAACATGGCTCTGGTGAATGGGGGCTACTTGTACTTATATTGACATGCAGAAATTCTTGAAAATTCTTACTTCTCTGAAACAGCTGATCAGATATTGAAAAAAGTTCACAGAGATGTTCCTTGGGTGACCCTTTTAAAAACTTGTTCGCGAAATTTTGATTTGCCAAGAAACATGGCTCAGGTGAATTTGGGCTACTATATTGCCTTACATGATTAAAACCAATGATGAAACTTATTTAACAATAAACATAGCGAAGTCAATCAAATGCTTAGTGATAAAATCACTTTTTTCTTTCTATTTTTTTTTTTTTTTTTAAGGAAGATAAAGTTACTATTAATGAAAAAAAAAGCATATTGGATACTTCAAAAATATTTATCCATCATTATAAAAATATGTTTTATATATGAAAAAAAAAAAACATAAGCATCAGCACATTTAAAGAAATGATATAACAGAGAAATGTGATACATTAATTACATTGTTTGGATAGCAAAGATACAATTTCAACACTCAAAAAGAGTGTAACAAATTTAATGTGGTGATTAACCCATTACCACACAATCCCTAGTTTCGACTACCCTGAGAAAGAAGCCTTTAGAACACATTGTGGGAAAGGGAAAAAAATGCATTTTCTCCTTTTCCCACAATTTTTTCTAACCTTCACAAAACAAATTTCAAATTTTCTGTCACTTTTATTTTGTCGTCTGCAAATGCTTTCAATTTGGACAAGCCTAAAATTGGGCTGGTCTGGTAATGAGTTAAACTAATTATTCACAATGGTCTTTAACCTGTTGTAGATTGCATAGTTATTAATTACTTTGCAAATATTTTTTATAATTTGAGAATCAGTTTGGTTGAGATGAAAAACCTTCGGACTGTTTTTTCAGCTAACCTGAGCACAACATGCTCAAGGGAAGCTTTTAGGATCACCTGGTGTCTGTCATCCGTCATGCGTCATCAACAATTCTTTAAACATCAACTCCTCCAAAACCGCTGGGCCAATATGGACCAAACTTGGCTGGAATGTTCCTTGGGAGGTCCTCTTTGAAAATTGTTCACAGAATTTGATTACGTCAAAAGTTTTGGTTGCCATGGCAACCAAACATTTTTCTAAGAAATTCTTTAAAAATCTTCTTCTCTGAAACAGCTGGCCAGATTTTAAAATAATTTCACAGAGATGTTCCTTAACGTACTGGACCCGTAATAGAAAACAGCTATTTCCACTATAATATTACCCTAGAAAATTTGCTAAGATTAAAAATGAGCACTATTGTACTACTTTCACCGAGCCACTTTTTCTTTTTTGTCCTTCCTAGAATTATCATTTATAAATCTATAACTACTATAATTTCATTACAAATGGATATAATAATTACCTCCCTTTTCTGGAAACTAACAAAATTATCAACAAATAATTTCAAGACGGACCCCGAAGGAATTTCTGTTCGGTCAAAAATGTGCAATAGTATCATATCTGTACAAAATATGTCTTATCAACTGTCCAGAAATTTTATGCCATGCTGCACTATGCTTATTACAGGTCCACTACCTTAAGTGACCCTTTCCAAAACTTTTTCGTGAAATTTTGATCAGTCAAGAAACATGACTCTGGTGAATGGGGGCTATTTGCACTATACAGGAATGAAGAAATTCTAAAAAATTCTTCTTCTCAGAAACCACTGGTCATATTTTGAAATAATTTCTCAGGGATGTTCTATGGGTGACCCTTTTCAAAAATTGTTTGCGAAATTTCAATCCGTCAAGAAACATGGCTCTGGTGAATGGGGGCTACTTGTACTTATATTGACATGTAGAAATTCTTGAAAATTCTTACTTCTCTGAAACAGCTGATCAGATATTGAAAAAAGTTCACAGAGATGTTCCTTGGGTGACCCTTTTAAAAACTTGTTCGCGAAATTTTGATTTGCCAAGAAACATGGCTCAGGTGAATTTGGGCTACTATATAGAAATGAAGAATTTCTTGAAAATTCACCTTCTCTGAAACCCATGATCAGATTTTAAAATAATTTCAAAGCAATCTTCCTTGGGTGACCATTTTCAAAAATGTTTTCGAAATTCTGATCCATCAAGAAACATGGCTCTGGTAAATGGGGTCCACTTGCACTATTCGGACATGAAGAAATTCTTGAAAATTCTTCTTCACTGAAATGGTTGGTCAGATTTTGAAATGATTTCACAGAGATGTCCCTTATGTGTCCATTTTCAAAAATTGTCAAGTGCTAGCATCGGTATGCAGTGGCACTGTTTCAGTAAGTTCCAAGTAATAGAGGTGACCAATGACATACATTTAATATTGTTTTGGGTATATTATGTCAGGCTTTATGCCAACATGGATATATTAAAGAAAAAGAAAAATGAAAAGATCTAACTTGGTGGGAAGCTGCCTATTACAAGTAACTGCATTTGCTCAAGTAAATTGCAGACTAGTCAAAATCGAAGAATTGCTGAAAACTAATCAAATTTGACTACACCATTAAATTTGAGTCTAATTGGAAGAAAACCTTGAGTAAAAACAAATGAGTTTTTCTTTCTTTCAGCTCTGTTTTCCAAAGCTTTTTGAATTACGTAAAAGCAAGATTGTCCTGTAAAAGGGTGATGACCATCTATCAGTCCCAAAATATCAAGGTTTCACCATTAGTGCGACTTTCAGGACCTTGAGTCCTTTGATTTAAATTTTTGGTGCGAAATCTGAAAATACCTTAAGAGGCTATGTAGCCTTTTAAGGGAACACTATCAAAAAAATGTTTTATTTTTGTAATTTTATGATTCTTAACTAATGATGATTTGTAATGTTTTTTTTGTATAAATTTCAGTGACGTATATCATTTATTAATTTGGTGAGGTGTGAAAAATCTAAATAACCACCTTTAAGACACCAATACTTGTGAAAAAAGTATAAAACAGAGGAGAACCTGCTTTACTATAAGAATTTTAAGTCAGTTGACTCTAGCATTTTCTGCTGCAAATCAAAAACTCTGCAGATGGTTGCAGCTGTTAAGTGCCCAAAATGTTTTTGACATCTGCCTGGTTTATGAGAGACCTCCACTCATGTTGAAGTATTTATTGTGGTATGTTGTGGTGTATACAAGGAGCTTTCGTTTAAGTTGTTGTGAAATTAGGGCCAAATGTTAGACATGAAATGTTTTTTTTTTTAAAGAAATAAAAATTCCAAGTTTTTGAGGCCCTTGTACAAAGTATTAGGATGTTGAGTCTGGAGTCTGGCTGGAGTCACAAGTAAAGAAGCTAACAGTGTTACCTGTTTACTTCCTGGGGGAGGAACTTTACTTCATGTTAACTCTTTACCAAATGACAAAATTTTGGACAAGTCAGAAATGAAAGTACTTGCAGACAACTAACTGAATGTGACTCAAAAACTGAATTTTGATTTTGAAAGGGTAGAAAGCATTGTAGGAAAAGGAGAAAATGCTGGTTACCAGCATTTTCTCCTTTTCCCACAATGTTTTCAAAAGCTTTCTTTCTCAGGTTCATTAAAAGTCTGGATTGTGTAGTAAAGAGTTGAAGGCACTTTTTGTTACTTCTACAGTAAATAGACTTAATACTGTGCCTTCTGATAAAGGTACTTAACTCTTACCTTCAGTTTAGGGGCTAAACACTGTGCCTTCTGGTAAAGGCACTTAACTCTTACCTTCTGTTTAGGGGGCTGAATACTGTGCCTTCTGGTAAAGGTACTTAACTCTTACCTTCAGTTTAGGGGCTAAACACTGTGCCTTCTGGTAAAGGCACTTAACTCTTACCTTCTGTTTAGGGGGCTGAATACTGTGCCTTCTGGTAAAGGTACTTAACTCTTACCTTCAGTTTAGGGGCTAAACACTGTGCCTTCTGGTAAAGGCACTTAACTCTTACCTTCTTTTTAGGGGGCTAAACACTGTGCCATCCGGTAAAGGTACTTTTACCCTCAGTTAAGGGGGCTAAACACTGTGCCTTCTGGTAAAGGTACTTAACTCTTACCTTCAATTAAGGGGGCTGAACACTGTACCTTCTGGTAAAGGTACTTTTACCTTCAGTTAAGGGGGCTAAACACTGTGCCTTCTGGTAAAGGTACTTAACTCTTACCTTCAGTTAAGGGGGCTAAACACTGTGCCTTCTGGTAAAGGTACTTTTACCCTCAGTTAAGGGGGCTAAACACTGTGCCTTCTGGTAAAGGTACTTAACTCTTACCTTCAGTTAAGGGGGCTAAACACTGTGCCTTCTGGTAAAGGTACTTTTACCTTCAGTTAAGGGGGCTAAACGCTGTGCCTTCTGGTAGGGGGCTAAACACTGTGCCTTCTGGTAAAGGTACTTTTACCTTCAGTTAAGGGGGCTAAACACTGTGCCTTCTGGTAATGGTACTTAACTCTTACCTTCAGTTAAGGGGGCTAAACACTGTGCCGTCTGGTAAAGGTACTTTTACCTTCAGTTAAGGGGGCTAAACACTGTGCCTTCTGGTAAAGGTACGTAACTCTTACCTTCAGTTAAGGGGGCTGAACACTGTGCCTTCTGGTAAAGGTACTTAACTCTTACCTTTTTTTAAGGGGGGCTAAATACTGTGCCTTCTGGTAAAGGTACTTAACTCTTACCTTTTTTTAAGGGGGGCTAAATACTGTGCCTTCTGGTAAAGGTACTTAACTCTTACCTTCAGTTAAGGGGGCTAAACACTGTGCCTTTTGGTAAAGGTACTTAACTCTTACCTTCTGTTTAGGGGGTTTAACACTGTCTTCTGGTAAAGATACTTAACTCTTACCTTCAGTTTAGGGGGCTAAATACTGTGCCTTCTGGTAAAGGTACTTAACTCTTACCTTCAGTTAAGGGGGGCTAAATACTGTGCCTTCTGGTAAAGGTACTTAACTCTTACCTTCAATAAGGAGGCTAAACACTGTGCCTTCTGGTAAAGGTACTTAACTCTTACCTTTAGTTAAGGGGGCTAAACACTGTGCCTTCTGGTAAAGGTACGTTACTCTTACCTTCAGTTAAGGGGGCTTAACACTGTGCCTTCTGGTAAAGGTACTTTTACCTTCAGTTAAGGGGGCTGAACACTGTGCCTTCTGGTAAAGGTACTTAACTCTTACCTTCAATAAGGGGGCTAAACACTGTGTCTTCTGGTAAGGTACTTAACTCTTACCTTCAGTTAAGGGGGCTAAATGCTTAATCTTCTGGTAAAGGTACTTAACTCTTACCTTCAGTTTAGGGGACTAAACACTGTTCCTTCTGGTAAGGTACTTAACTCTTACCTTCAGTTTAGGGGGCTAAATACTGTGCATTCTGGTAAAGGTACATAACTCTTACCTTTAGTTAAGGGGGGCTAAACACTGTGCCTTCTGGTAAAGGTACTTAACTCTTACCTTCAGTTTAGGGGGCTAAACACTGTCTTCTGGTAAAGATACTTTACTCTTACCTTCAGTTTAGGGGGCTAAACACTACCTTCTGGTAAAGATACTTAACTCTTACCTTCAGTTTAGGGGGCTGAATACTGTGCTGTCTGGTAAAGGTACTTAACTCTTACCTTCAGTTAAGGGGGCTAAACTCTTTACTATACTACTAGTCTAGGCAACAAAATTTAGGCTTTAGGATGTCAGTTGATACATACTGTATTTCTGTTAATATGTAGGATGCCAAAGTAAAAACATTCAGCCTAATGATGCTTTCTGCGCTTCATATTCTATTTTGTAAAATATTGCATATTTTTATCGCAACTTATCCATCTGTCAGTCTTTCTTTTATTGTCCCATCATTTGAATCTTTACCAAGGGACAAAATTTTGGGCCAGTCTGAATTGCAAACATTTGCAGACAACCAAATGCTTTTGATTCAAAATGGTGTGTTATTGTTTTGGAAGGATAAAAAACATTGTAGGAAAAGCAGATAGTATTGGTTTCCAGCATTTTATCCCCTCGATATTTTCAAAGGCTTTTTCTGGGGGGTTGTTAAAGCTTGTTATTGCCTGGTAGAGGATTGAGTTACATGTCTTGATTACAATCCTGACTTTTAAGAACCTTGAGAGAGAAAACTTTTGAATAATATGGGGAAAAGGAGAAAATCCTGGTCACCAGCATTTTCTCTGTTTCCCACAATTTTTACTTTCCTATCAAAAACAATTTCCACAATTTTTTCCACACTTAAACTGGCATCAGCATAATAATGCTTTAATTCTTTACCATACAATCCTGACTTTTAAAGACCCTGAGAAAGAAAGCCTTTGAAAACAATATGGGAAAAGGAGAAAATGCTGGTAACCAGCATTTTCTCCTTTTCCCACAATGTTTTCTACCCTCCAAATCAAGTTTCATTTTTTGATTCACACTTATTTTGTTGTCTGATGTTCTGTTTTCGATTTGAACAAGCCTAAAATTTTGCAGTTTTGTAAAGAGTTGAGAATGGACTAGTCTGAAATTTTCTTGTTTGGTAAATAGTTAAAGCAGTTATAAATAATTACATTGGAGCAGTGCAAAACTTGGAAATGAGGTAAAGGGATGATTTATAACCATTTGGTAAGAAACCTAAATAAAACTGTTTATTTGATGGAGAGGTTTTAGAAAGTTCAAGTGAAATGACCTACTATATCATTATTCTAAACTAATTAAGTTTGAAGGATAAACCCTTCCTCCATTCCTCATATATCTGATGTTCATCTCTAAGATTATCTACAATGTTTTTTCTAGATTAACTCTTTACCAAATGACATGATTTTAGACTTGTCCAAATTGGAAGCAGATGACAAAACTAATGTGACTCAAAATTTGAAATGTTTTGGGAAGCAAAGAAAATATTGTGGGAAAAAGGAGAAAATGTTGATTACTAGCATTTTCTCCTTTTCCTGCAATATTTTTAAAAGGCTTCTTTCTTAGTTTGGTTAAAAGATGGGATTGTGTGGTAAAGAGTTAACTCTTTACCAAGAGACAACATTAATTCTTGCACTGGTCCACAAGAAAAAGCAGTTGTACGTGTAGATGACAAAATTTATTCTGTGGCCTTAACCAGGCAACAAACTTTAAGAATTGTTAAATTTAAAGCATCGGCATATGGCAAAATTAATGTGGCTCAAAGAGTGATATCCATTTAGGAAGGGTTAAATAGTGTGGGGAAAGGAGAATATACTGGTAATACCAGTACTTTCTACTGTACTAATCCTGTTTTCAAAAGGTGTTTTCTTCTGTGTCATAATACACTGTGTGATTACGTAGGGTGATCAAAAAGATTGCTACCTTGTTATTTTAAAAACTACTGCATGTAGAATTACAAAATTTTACGTAGATATGCATCAATTATCTGGTAACTGATTCAAGCTTTCATCATATGTAAGTAGCTAAAGTATGACAGTCATTTTAATGACGTCATATACTGCATTAGTGGTCTAAAATATCGGACGAGGATTTATTTGAGCCGAGAGTAATCATAAAGTTTTAAGTCAAGCTCGAAAAGTATTCATCAGAAATCAAAAGCAATGTAGAACCAGTTAAAGGGGCCTCTGCTCTCAGGAAATCTGATATTTGTGCATGGATCGGGCTGATTTAGACAAGGGTGCGATGCTATTAAAGATGACCCTAAATCTGGCCGTCCATCAACGTCAGTGACAGGCAAAATCATAGCGGCTGTAGAGCAACATGTAAAACAAGATTGCCGAGATACTGTCACGAAAATAGCTTATACATTTGACCTTTCATATAGAAGTGCCCGGGAGATTTTGACAGAGAATCTTGGAATGTCGCATAATTGAACAATGTGGGTATCGTGGCAACTGACGCCCGAGAAGATTGGGTTTAGGATCAAAATCTTTAAAGAAATTTCTGAATGCAATAGGGTAGAGGGTTCAAACTTTACTGATCATATTGTAACATTCTATGATAGATAGGCACACTTATACCAGACTGAATCTAAACAACAAACCAGTGTTTTGAAACATTCAACATTGCCTTCTGCTGGTAAAGCTAACCTTTCTAAGTCACTTGGTAAAGTTATCTAAATCAAGTTTTTCTGTTCTTCTGTCTTTCTTCTGAATCAAATTAGTATCTATACATACCACAGTCAATGCAGAGTTTTATGTCCACATTATTCGAATAAATTTCAAATATAAGATACGAAAAACTTAGTCAGAAGTCCTGCAGAGTGATGTCACTTTACACCAAGATAAGGCCTTAGCTCACAGAGCCACACTTGTACTGGAAACCTTGCAAAAAGTGAACATGGAAACATTTGCCAACGCTCCGTATAACTCAGTCCTGACTCCATTTGTCCTCTTACTGTTTTGAAAGATTCTCTTTGTGGAATGCACTTCGAGAGCAGAAAGAAGCTAACCCCCGCTATGACTGGGTCCTTGATGGTAACGTCACATGACACGCTCCCACACATGCTTGGCTCATAGAAATCAAATATGAAAAAGTGCATAGAACTCAGAAGAGGTTACTTTCAACAATAGCAAAAACTTCAAGTTGCTTTTTATAACGATATTCCGATTCTGGCACTGGTCCTCGTCCTTTTTGATCACCCCTCATATGTGCTAAAGGGTTAAATGATGGAGTTTGTCTGTAAAAGTGTAGAAAACATTGTAGGAAAAGGTGAAAATTCTGATTACTGGCATATTCTCCTATTCCCAAAATGTTTTCAAAAACCTCAATCTGTGTCATTAAAACTCTCGGTGTAGGGTTGAATGGGTGCATGTAACCTACTGCCACAACCCTGAGTTTTAGCAACTTCGAGGAAGAAGTTTCTCCTTCCAGGTAGAGGGACTGATTTTGATTTCAAAATTCAAAATATTGATTATGCTCCACTAAACTCTATGTTGTGGATACTCAAAAGAATAGTCTCATCAAGATGATTTTAATGAGAACCCACAAGATAGGGATTTAAATAGAATTAATGGATTTAGAATACCATCACCCCCTCTTATCTAGAACTCTGTTTACCCAAAACATTATCTAGTCTTTCAAAGAGTTACTCATGTTCTTCCATTTTGAGCTATATATTAATATATTTGCTGTCTGTAATTGTCTTGGATTTGACATTTCCAAAATTTTGTTATTTGGAAAAGACTTTGTAAGCAAGATAACTGCTAGTACAGTAAGTGAAGATCAAGATCAGATTGCAGACAACATTATATTTACAGTTGAATACGATACATGAATCTAATTTAGTAAAGATTGAATGGTAACCCATCTTTTGCATTTCTCTATCATTTTATCATTACGCCATTTTCCTTCTGTCCAAGTAATGATTGATTGAATCATTTAACCCTTTACTCCATAGATACTCATTTCAACGCACTGCTTGTAGGAGCCTTTGGAAAACATTGTGGCAAAAGGTGAAATTGCTCGTGACGAGCAATTTCACTTTTTGTCACAATGTTTTCTATGCTATCAAAAGGTGTCATAATTATACACATAAAAAACAGCTTCATCCTTGCTGTCATTTAAGGTCATTTAGAGATACCATAGAAATGCTTTATGGAGTAAAGGGTTAATGGTGTTAGCACGGTTTTCATCATAATTCCGGTTTTATGGCTGTGGCCTGTACACCTATTCATACTTTCTTGGAGTCTGTCACCAGTACTTCATAATTCTTCTCAAGCCACTGGCTGCTTCCCACCTAACCTTCATTGAAGCTAAGATCTGCAGTGAGAGTGGAATGAGTCCTCAGAGCCCATAATAAGAGGGAGTGAGGATATTCTAAATCTATTATTTCTCTTCCAAACCCTATGTTATGGGTACTCATTACAATCATCTTGATGAGACGATTCTAATGAGTACCTATAACATAGGGTTAAATAATTAATATTTTCAATTTTGAGGTCAAAATCACTCCCTCTATCTAGAACTCTGATCCTGTGGAAAGGACTATTATCAATCCTTGTCAGAAATTGGCTAAAAAATCTGGGGATTCTAAACAGCAATCACTTGTTTTCAAGTCCTGTGTGCTAACAACTGCAACTATAGTTTTCAGATTTGATGAAAAACTACATGTGTAATATGTATTTGGTGGACCAGTGATCAGACTGCATTGATCATTGTAGTCCACGATCTTTTTGATCATCCCACGTAATCACACATTGCAGTCTGATCTTGATCTATATTTGCTGCAAAGGCAACTTGAGTTGTGATAAGCCAAGGGTTTATATTTCCAAATTTATATGATATATGAGCTAATCAGTGAAAAACCAGTTGGAAATTTGCAGCTGGATTACCCATTATCATTGAGAGCAACTGATGAACCATTTTTTTATGCAGCTTTATGGTGTACTTTAACTCTTTACCACACAATCCCGACTTTTAACGACCCTGAGAGGGACCCTGAGAGGGAAGCCTTTTGAAAACATTATTGGAAAAGAAGAAAATGCTGGTAACCAGCATTTTCTTCTTTTCCCATAATGTTTTCTACCCCTCCAAAAACTAATTTCAACTTTTTATTAAAATTTGATTTGTCGTCTAAAAATCCTTTCAAATTAGACCAGTCTAAAGTTTTGTCGTTTGGTAAAGAGTTAAAAGGGATTTAGTTCTGTTATCTACCAATCTTGGTGTTTTTACAACCCAGTGACTCATTGAGAGTATCATAAGGAAAGGGAAAACATTGTTTTCAACCCTTTGAATATGTCATCCTAACTTTAGACACTCAAATAACTTCGTTAATTTTCAAATTCTTCCTATAAGTTGTGCTTTTGAATATTTTTTATTTTTTTGTAAAGATGAAGAATTAATTCTGTAATCATTTAATTTTCAAATTCTTCCTATAAGTTGTGCTTTTAAACATTTTGTTTTCTTGTAAAGATCAAGAATTAATTCTATAATCATATTAATTAATTTTCAAATTCTTCCTATGAGTTGTGCTTTTGAACATTTTGTTTTCTTGTAAGGATCAAGAATTAATTCTATAATCATTAATTTACAGTCCAACTCTTTACCACACAGTCCCCAGTTTTAATGCCCCCGAGGAAGAAGGCTTTTTAAAACTTAGCTGGAAAAGGAGAAAATATACCCGGAAAAAGAGAAAATGCTGATAACCAGCATTTTCTCCTTTTCCCACAATGTTTTCTCAATCTTCTCCTTCAAAAAAGCTTCCTACCCTTAAAAACCTTAATTGATGCAATTTTGTTTGGAATGATTTAGATATAGACATTGATGTTTTTGTAAAAGGTTTAAACTCTGAGAGGGCTGTATTTATATTTCTTAATCAGGAAAGACAGCCAAAGTTTTGTTGTTTCAAGGTTGTTTTGGAACATTATTTACAAGGCAGTGTAGACCCAAGATCAGACTGCATTTTCATTGTAGTCTGATATTGATCCACACTTTCTAGAAAAAGCAGGTTAAAGTCATTTTTACAAGTTTGTGCTTATAACGACCCATCAAGAAACACTTCTGAACTACGGTTTCTGTAAAAGAAAAAAATTAATTAACATTCAACAAAAGCAGTGCAAGTCAGTACAAGCATCATGCATTTTACTCGCACTTCACAATTTACACCACACGATAACAATTAGCCAGCCGATTTGCTCATGAACGTAACACCAGCACACACACAATGTAACTACAGGTCTGCATGCTGCACACGTCAGTCTTCGCAGGGCTTAGTTAATTCTTCTGCAACAAATGCAGTGTTTTAATCAACCTGAGAATGACGTCCTTCTGAAAATATTGTGGGAAAAGGAGAAAATTCTGGTAACCTACAGATATTAGCTTTTCAAGTTATATTTAATTTGTTGTCTGCAACTGCTTTCAATTTGGTCAAGTCTAAATTTTGTTGTTTTTGTAGAGAGAAAGTCTTTACAAGATGACTTTTTTCTAAACTTGTCCAGATCGAAATGCACAATGAATTCAGTCATTGTATCTCAAGACCATGAAGTCTGTCTTTGAAATGGTAGAACTGGAAGAAAACTGTGAGAAAAGGACAAAGTGCTGGAAACCAGAATTTTCTCCTTTTAACCACAATGTTTTCTACCCCTTCAGAGACAAGTCCAACAAATGAAGCCAAATTTTATTTGTTGTCTGCAAAATTTAATGCATCCAACATGGAGGGATCTAAAATGTCATCAGTAAAGAAGAAAGTATAATGAAAATGCTGTGCTAAGCAGTTTTGATGTAATAAGCAATTTTCCAGTTTTGTGGCAAAAAGAAAGGAGTTAGAAAAGTGTCTGTATGTACTTCCAATACTTTGATGGTATGTGTGAAAATGAGACATTGGGAAGATTAGTGGAGATTTTGTAAGAAGTTCAATTTGAAACAGATATTTTAGCAGTGGGGAAACAAAAGTTGCTTTGAATTCTAAGACAATGGAACACATTTATTGAGGAGTTTGTGAGGAAAATAAATTTTAGAACTGATATACATTGATAAATAATTGCAAGATCACCATGTTGTTTTGTGGAATTGTGGAAAATCTTCCTCACTGGCCATGGGACAATAAAAGGTAAGGTATATTTCTTGTGTTTATGTTATTCATGCATTAATTTCTTATGTAACGGTTTCCCTTCTATTCATTTGATCACGTCTAGGCATTTATTTTTTTCCTTTTAGTTTTTCCTTAACCCTTCAACACACAATCACAACTTGTAATGATTGTGTGGCAAAGGATTTACCCATTACCACACAATCCCTACTTTTGATGCCCCATGAGAAAGAAGCCTTTTGAAAACACTATGGGGAAAAGGAGAAAATGCTGGTAACCAGCATTTTCTCCTTTTCCCACAATGTTTTCTACCCTTGCCAAACCAAATTCCAATTTTGCAGTCACTTTTATTTTGTCATTTGCAAATGCTTTCAATTTGGAACAGTCTGAATTTTCTTGTGTGGTAAAGAGTTAATGTATTATGATATCTTTGTGGTCAACTGACTATCATACTTGTCATGCAAAAGCAATTGACCCTCTGTCATTAACTCTTTACTAACAGATAAATTTTAGACTTGTCCAAATTGAAAGCATAATTGCATACCACAAAATAAACGCAACTCAAAAATTGAAATTTGTTAAAAACAGGGTAGAATATTTTCTATACTTTCTCATACAAAATCCATATCTTGTGCAACAACTAATTTGCTGTGTACAATTGCTTTCAATTTGGACCAGTCTAATTATAATTTGGTAAAGACTTTAAAAATTACAAAATTATGTATCTGTCTAAAATGGAAGCATTAATTTTGCAAAGAAGAATTAGATATGTTTTACAGATGATGGAATTAAATTTAAACCTATTTTATTCTAATATGAACAATACAGATACAATTCAAATTGACAGAGATAATCCTGCAGAAATGGATTGGGAGGGAAGCAAAGCTTATAGAGTTCCTCTCCAGTTTCTGGTTATTGCATACATGTAAAGTACAATGGAACTGTCTTTGAAATCTGAAAGGGAAAAAAAACGGTTACAACATTTACTTACTTTTCTCAAAATGTTTTAAAAACATCTTTTTCACAACTGAACCCCGTAGCCCAGTTGGTTAACCCTTTCCCAAACAATCTCTGGTTTTTACGTGTCTGCAGTAGAAGCCTTTTGAAAACATTGTGAGAAAAGGAGAAAATGCTGGTAACCAGCATTTTCTCCTTTTCCCACAATGTTTTCTACCCTATTATATAGAGAAATAATCTTTTTAGCAACTGTTAATTTGTCATCTGCAAAATGCTTCCAATTTGGTCTGTCCAAAATTTGCTGTTTGGGAAAGAGTTAAGATATAAGACTTGAGAGCAAGGGTCCTGGGTTTGATATTCAAGCTTGGCTGTTCTCTTTCCAAGGATTGATGATAGTCCTTGTGACAGGAGTGTTTTTCCTCTCACCACTAATCTCTGTATTGAAGGGGAAAGCAGCCAATGGCTCGGGAAGAATATTATGAAAAGTACTGGTAAAAGAAACAGACAAGAAAAGCTTTAGCAAGTGCACTGACTGCTGTGATGTCATATAAATTATGTTGAAGATTGCATTTAACCCTTTTCCAAACGGCAGAATTTGGACCAGACCAAATTGAAAGCATTTTGCAGATGACAAATTAATAGTTGCTAAAAAGATGATTTTTCTATATGATAGGGTAGAAAACATTGTGGGAAAAGGAGAAAATGCTGGTTACCAGCATTTTCTCCTTTTCCCACAATGTTTTCACAAGGTTTCTATTCCTGACCTGTAAAAACCAGGGATTGTTTGGGAAAGGGTTAAACATCTTGCAATCAATCAATCATTCAGGGCCGTTTATACATGGAAGAGTTTAATAGTGTTAGCTAGATACAAAAATGATTTCCTTTCCATTAAATGCTTCTCCATTCTTTCATTTATATCAGATTCCATTCGTTGAAAAAAAAAAAGAATCTGTACAGTCATGAGTTAAAAAAACAACTAACAGTTAACTGCCTGGAAAAGCAATTAGTCACAGCTGTTTCCTACAATGTTTTTTTGGAATGTTTTTGTAATTGTGTATCTGTAAGTCTTATCCCTCAAAGCCTTCTGATCATATAGTGGCCAGTATAGATTAATATAATACCAGGCTGCACGGAATGCGCCAACCTGATCGCAAACATTACCCTGTCTTACTTCACAGAGTTAATCTGGACCCATCTTCGCGAGCCAAGTTGTAACGACCACTACGTGGATCTTACCTTGGCTGATTGAGCCCGATTTCGAGATTACTGCGATGAGCCCTCTATTGGATGCTGGTTATTATTCCCCTTTACATCATGTTTCTAAAAGCAGATGAAATATCATTTTACAGACCACTTACGAATACACATGAAGCAATAAACAGACATCCATGTACGTTTCCATGTTTTACCTTTTATTCGAAAGGTAGAGACCTTGTTCTATTTTTATCAAAGATGAAATGCTATGAGCGATATCATTCGTTGCAGCTAGAGCTGGCTGCATCCAATGAAAAGGCGTTTCGGGTGAACGTAAAAATCAAGCTCGACCCGCCAAGGGTTGAGTAACATAGTGAATCATCGGCCTTGGCTTGAGAAGATGATCTGCACCTAATCAACAGTGAAGTTTTAGCTCTTAGACCACAAAGTGCGACACCAAGACCTTTTGCAGACAGTGTAAATCATGCAGTCTGATCTTGGATCTTGGACCAAACAATCTTGCGCTTTAACCCTTTGGCTGCTGAGCGCCACTCAGGCCCATTTGCAGCAAGCATAGATTAAGATCAGACTGCACAGAGCATGCAGTCCAATCTTTGATATGTACTGCCCATTAACCGTTTACTCCATGAGGTATTCCTATGGTATCTCTAATTGACCCTAAAAAAACAAGGATGAAGCCGTTTCTTATGTGTAAATGACACCTTTTGATAATATAGAAAACATTGTGACAAAAGGTGAAATTGCTCGTCATGAGCAATTTCACCTTTTGTCACAATGTTTTCCAAAGGCTTCTACAATCATTGTGTAGAAATGAGTATCTATGGAGTAAAGGGTTAAGAAGATATTTAAAAAAAAATGAATTTTGAAATTGCAGAATGTGGTTTTGCTCTATAGGCTAAAAAGTTTTATTCAAACTCTTAACCCTTTCCCAAACAAGCCCTTGTTTTTATGTGTCTGCAAGACAAGTCTTTTGAAAACACTGTGGGAAAAGGAGAAATTGCTCGTAACGAGCAATTTCTCCTTTTCCCACTGTATTTTCTGCCCGTCCAGATAATTTTCTGCCATTGTTATGAAAGTTAAAATTGTCGTCTTCAAACTCTTTCAGTTTGGAAGAGTCTAAAATTTGTCGTTTGGGAAAGGGTTAAGCAGGTTACCCTATAAGGGAGGTTGGTTTTGAAGACATTTAGGATAACAAGAGAATTCTTACCACATGCAGTTTTTTTCCCCCACAATATTTTCATCACCTTTCAAGACAAGTCCCATTCTTTCCTAATTTCTATAATTGCCATCAGTAAATACTCTGAAATTGTCCGAGTGTAAAATCTTGCAGCATTGTAAAGAACAACATGCAAACTGTCTTGCAGTAAAGAACTGTTGAAAACATTGAGAGGAAAGGGTAAATTGCTGATAGCAACCAAATTTGCATGTTGATTTGCTGCAAAATTTCCATACATTTTGTAAAAAGACCTTGCATGCAATTTTGCATCTAAATTGCCCACAGATTTCCATAAATTAAAAAAAAAAAAATGGTATTTTTTTGTTTCCTGTATTGTTTTTGGCCAAATTGTCTTTGCACTTTTAAGCAGAAATTTGAATGTATATTGCTTGTTTAACTCTTTACCAAACAACAAAATTTTAGACTGGTCCTAACTAAAAGCACTTGTATGTGCCTGAATAAACAGAACTCAAAAATTGAAATTTGTGTCCAGCAGGATAGAAAATATTGTGGGATAAGGAGAAAATGCTGGTTACAAGCATTTTCTCCTTTTCCCATAATGCTTTCAGAAGGCTTCCATCTCGGGGTTGTAAAAACTAGGGATTGTTTGGTAAAGGGTTAAGTAACAAAAACTGATGAGTTTTGCAAAAGCAGTCCGACAGATTCGAAAGGTTGTTATATGGTATTACTGGAATAAATTAACCTGAAACTGACCTGTATGCAAAGAATAATTAAAATGTGAATATTTAAGTCATCGGGTATAATCGGACTGTACGAAAACTCTGTTAACGGTAAATGTCAGGTTGGACCCCTATAATGCGCCATAGTCAAAATAAAAAGCTTTTCCAGATGGCATAGATCAAGATCAGGCTGCACAGAAAGCGTATCTTAAATCTAAGTCACCCGCCATGTATTACCAATTTAAACCAATAATACAATGGTTATCTCGGATATTTCAAGTATTCTTTGAAGACACTATAAATATATTAGCTGCATAAAGAGTTTAGAAACATGCACATAGTTCTGCATGCAGACGACATTAGCGGAGGTAAGTTCGGACAATAACTCAAGCATGTTATGTATGATAATAGAGGTCATTTATTTCATGTCAATTTGTTCAGGTAATAAATAGTTAACTCATTACCACACGAGAAAATTTTGGACTGGTCCAAATTGAAAGCATTTGCAGACAACAAAATAAAGGTGACTGAAAAATAGAAATTTGTTCTGGGAAGGGTAGAAAACACCACAGGTACCAGGCGCGTTGCTGTTACACCCTAGGAAGATTTACAACTGATCTTTAACCCATTTTAGACTTTGCTGAAATTTTACTATATACATTATAATGAATATAGCAAAATTTCAGCAAATCAATACATTATAATGTATATAGTAAAATTTCAGCAAAGTCTAAAATGGGTTAAAGATCAGTTGTAAATCTTCCCAGAGTGTAACAGCAACGCGCCTGGTACCTGTGGAAATTACTGTGGGAAAAGGAGAAAATGCTGCTTACCAGCATTTTCTCCTTTTCCCACAGTGTTTTCAAAAGGCTTCTTTCTCAGGGGCGTCAAAAGTAGGGATTGTGTGGTAATGGGTTAATGCTTATAATGGTATATTAATATTGTATCATTGTAGATAATTTAGGGTCCAAAATGCCTTGTCACAATTGTGGTAGTTACAATCTTTTATATAAACTCATTTATCTCTAGCCTTACGGTTTTATATCCGTGAAGCCTTTCTGGAAATCATGGTCTCCCTATGTAGCAAATTCCTAACAGCAGGGTCTTGTAATCAAGAGTTTGTAAGGTAAAAATCTGGTTCAGTGAGGCATTTTTGGGGGGCTTTTTAATCTGTTACAAAACAACCCTGTGTTTTAACCACGCTGAAGAAATTGGCCTTTAAAAACTGAGCGATAGCTAGCATTTGGCATACCTCAGTTGATGAGAGCCATCAAATCCCTCAACTGTATCTAGTGGATTGATATGCAACAGATTGGTACTAAGCTGAAAATATGCTGGTTTACCATTCTGAAAATTGTAAAGCTCCTTTTTTAAAAAGAAAACTTCAATTTTCTATCAAAATCTGTAACTATATTTAAGGTTGAGTGGGCAAACAGTTCGTACATTCATTATTTAACATGGTTTATCAAATTTACCGACAGATAAACAGATGTGAATAACTTCAGCGAGTTTGTTAAGTATGTCGTTGCTAAATGACTGACAGTGACGCGCCATGTATAAGATCATGTGATTTGCACTTGAAATGGAAACAATCTTTGTATGGATGAAGTTAGATGTGGGTACATAATCAGCAGAGTTGTGATGAGTGGGGTTTTTGCAAAGTGTAGGCAACTGCATTTTTGCATACACATAGCTAAGGCCCCTGTTCAACATTACGAGGGACACTTTTTAAGGTTGTAGAGTAGGGCGATCTTTTTAAAACCGCTTGAAATATCAAAATTTTAGTTATCTAAGACCTTGGAAATATGCCCCATTTGCCTCCACACACATTTTACACCGATTTCCCATTTCCGGAACGCCGCCCGGTAGTCCTCTTTAGGTATATGTTGCAGACACTGCCTATACCACAACGATGCAAAACGGTGCCCTGCCAGTATTTCTTTTAGTCTTGGGAACAACCAAAAGTCACAGGGGAACAGGTCAGGGCTGTATGGAGGATGATCTAAGACATCGAGCCCAGATTCTTTCAGATATTTCTGTACCGTAGCGGATTTATGGGCCGGCAAGTTATCATGGAGTAATTTGATGCCGCAGACACAGGTGCGCGGTCTGCGTTTCTGATAGAAATCAACAAGTTAAGTAAGAACACTTTCTCTGTAAAACTTTCCAGTGACAGAACTACCTTTCGGGACTGGAATTTGAAGGACTGGACCTTTTGAATCAAAGAATATGGCATACAACACGCAATTTGATGTTTTGCAACGGCGCGCAATGACAGGTCTGTCGCCCTCAGATGAAACCCAAACCTTATTTTTAGCCTTAGAATCGGGTTGAAAATGATAGATCCAGGTTTCATCACCTGTAACTATCTCTTCCAAACAACGTGGGTCACATTTATCATATTTTTCTATAACTTGCAATGCAAGTCTGACATAACTTTTTTTCTGCTTGTCAGTGAGCAAATGGGGCACCCAGCGCGCACAGATCTTACGTAGCCCAAGTCGTTCACGTAAGATCTTCAAAACACTTGACGAATGAATGCCACTTAATTCTTCTATCTCTTGCATAGTATAATGTGCGTCTTCCTCAATTAACGTTTTCACAGTAGCAATGTTCTTTTCTGTTGAGAGAGGAATGATTGGCAAGTTCTGTGTAAAAAATCGTGCAACTTCATAATTGCGTTAAAAAGTTATAGGCTTACTCTACGAACTTAAAAAGTATCCCTTGTATCTTAACTCTTTACCAAACGACAAAATTTTAGACTGGTCCAAATTTGAAAGCCCTTGCAGACGACAAAATAAAAGTGACTGGAAATTTGAAATTTCTTTTGGGAAGGGAAGAAAACATTGTGGGAAAAGGAGAAAATGCTGGTTACCAGCATTTTCTCCTTTTCCCACAATGTTTTCAGAAGGCTTCTTTCTCAGGGTCGTTAAAAGTAGGGATTGTGTGGTAAAGGGTTAAAAAAGTTGCAGGAAAGGTTCTCTAGCAGGACTAAAATTGTTGCGTCTGGTAGACATTCTTGCTAGATGGTTTGATACTGGTAACTTTGTACAACAGGACAAAATCTCAGACCCAACCGTCATGCACAGACAAAAACTCTTTTTAAAAAAAAAGACTCTATAAACTGGTCCAAACTGAAAGCATTTGCAGACAAGAAGGTCATTGTTTAAATCAATTGCTCAAATGACCAAATTTGTCAGCAATAGGGTAGAAAACATTGTGGGAAAAGGAGAAAATGCTGGTTATTAGCATTTTCTCCATTTCTCACAATATTTCACAAGTGCCCTTTTCCTCAGCTTCTGTAAAACACAGGATTTTTTTGTAAAAGGATATTATAGCTCATATGACAAGGTTATGTCACGGGAAGAGTACAAAATATTGTTGGAAAAGGAGAAAATGCTGGTGCCAGCAGTCAGATCATTCATGGCAAGATTTCATAAACTTGAGAGCCAACTCGGACCCAAAACGTTGGCATCAAAATTTGTGTTTTTACAAGGTGAAGGTTCCAGCTGAGATGATCCATGATGATGTTTCTGATAAGCCCTGACAGATTGATACTGGTTCCCTGCAGACCACTCGTGCTGTTGTTTTTTTATACTATCAAATATTATGAACTGTATCTGGTGAAAGATTTATGTTTGATAACCAGTCTACATATATTAAAGTTTAATATTTTTTATTTCTGTTTCAACTGTGGCAAATTGTTTTATTGCTTGGTTTGATATGCTTTAGTTTTGAACATAAGCCGTCATAAAGAACTTCAAACAACCATGCTGTTTTTGATGGCTTTTTTTGCTCACCTAAGCATGAAGTGCTCAGAGTGAGCTATTGTGATAGTGCTGTGTCCGAGGTCCGGTGTCAACTTTTATCTTGTGTTCGGTCTAGGGCCACATTTTCACTCTGATACTCATGAATGTTTGCCTCGATGAAATCTTGGACCTGTTTGAAAATGGGTCATGAAGGGTCAAAAACTAGGTCACTAGATCAAATCTTAGAAAAATGTTGTAAACGCTCTAGAGGCCACATTTTCAGTCCGATGGTCATGAAAGTTGGTCAGAATGTTTACTTCGATAAAATCTTAGATGACTTTGGAAATGAGTCATGTCGGGTCAAAAACTAGGTCACTAGGTCAAATCTTAGAAAAACCTTGTATACGCTCTACAGGCTACATTTTCAGTCCAATACTTTTGAAAGTTGGTCAGAATGTTTGCCTCTATAAAATCTCGGACCAGTTTGAAAATGGGCCATGTTGAGTCAGAAACTAGGTCAAATCTTAGAAAAACTTTGTGTACGCTCTAGAAGCCACATTTTCAGTCTGATACTCATTAAAGTTGGTCAGAATGTTTGCCTCGATGACATCTTGGACAAGTTTGAAAATGGGTCATGTTGGATCAAAAACTAGGTCATTAGGTCAAATCTTAGAAAACCTTGTGTACGCTCTAGAGGCCACACTTTCAGTCCAAAACTCTTAAAAGTTGTCCAGAATGTTCGTCTTGATGATACCTTGGATGAGTTTGAAAATGGGTCATATCAGGCCAAAAACTAAGTCACTAGGTCAAATCTTAGAAAAACCTTGTGTACACTCTAAAGGCCACATTGTCAGTCCAAAACTCATGAAAGTTGGTCAGAATGTTTGCCTTGATGGTATCTCGGACGAGTTGGAAAATGGGTTATCTGGGGTCAAAAACTAGGTCAAGAGGTCATATGTTAGAAAAACCTTGTGTAAGTTCGAGAGGCCACATTTTCCGTCCAAAATTCTTGTAAGTTGGTCAGAATGTTTGTCTTGATGATATTTCAGACTAGTTTGAAAATGGGTCATATCGGATCAAAAACTAGGTCACCAGGTCAAATCTTAGAAAAAGCTTGTATATGCTCTGGATGCCACATTTTCAGTGCAACATTCTTTAAAAATGGTCAGAATGTTTGCCTCGATAATATCTTGGATGAGTTTGAAAATGGTTCATGTTGGGTCAAAAACTGGGTCAATAGATCAAAACCTTGTGTATGCTCTGGAGGACACATTTTGAGTCTGATACTCCTAAAACTTGTACATAATAGTTGTCCTGGTGATACCTTAAATGAGTTTGAAAATGGGTCATGTGGAGTCAAAAACTAGGTCAATCGGTCAAATATTAGAAAAACCTTGTGTACACTCTAGAAGCCACATTTTTTGCCTGATACTCTTCAAACTTGGTCAGAATGTTTGTTTTGGTGATGTCTCAAAAGAGTTTGCTAATGGGTAATTGTCAGGTCAAAACTAGGTCACTTGGTCAAATCTTAGAAAAACCTTTTGTACGCTGTAGAGGCCACATTTTCAGTCCAATACTCATGAAACTTGGTCAGAATGTTTGTCTTACAGATATCTCAAAAGGATGTTTGTCTTATAGATATCTCAAAAGTGTTTGATGATGGGTAATGTCTGATAAAAAACTAGGTCACTGGGAAACTAGATTGAAATGGTTCAGTTGACTCCTGTGAATAGGGAAATCCCCCATCAAGCGAGGTAACTGAGTAAGACTATAGACCTAAGCGGTATTAGACCATTCATGGGAATCAAGTAACGTCAGCAAATGGCCTCCCCGATGGATCACAATTGTCAAAAAATTATAAAACATGACAGATATCTCCAGTTAAAAGATGTCTACTGAGGTATCGCCGAATGTCGCAGGTACATTTTTGTGTTGTCTATCGCTAGGCTAAAGGAAATTATGATCAATGTTTGTTTCGTGGGTAATTTGGGGTGGGAAAGGCTCTCCTGTGCTGGTGCCAGCAATCGAGACATTGCATTCCTTGGGTATATATTATATAGTGGAGATTTTTTTCACCATATTTTATCATGTATTTTTTGTTAAGAATATCAAATTCCTGTGGTTAGACGATAAATAAAGGGAGGTAACAATAGCTTTAATGTTGAGTACATCATCCTCAGGTTGGCTTAAAATAGAAAACCAGGGTAATGAGTTTATAGAAAATAATTTTCCAGTTGAAATGAAGCTGTTTATGCTGAACTTAGAGACACCTGGAATCTGTCTTTTGTACAGGCAGGTCTTAACCCTTTATTACACAGTATGATGCATTTACTGGACTGCCTTGAAGAATGCATTTTAAAACATTGCTTAAAATGGAGATAATTGCATGTAATTATATTTTCCCCCTTTTCCCAAAAGTTTTCTGCCCTTTCATAGATGGAAAATATTGCTAGGCTTGGCTTAGTGTTGATTTAGAACTTTTTGATGCACTTAATTAAGAGGTAATTCTATGCTTGCCCCCACATCCAGTTTGAAAGCATTGGCAGGTAACAAATATGATTCAAATAATGGGCTTTGTTTATCAAAGGGCAGAACAAATTTGTTTTAAAAGGAAGAAATTACTGGACAACAACATTTTTTACTCTTTTCTAATGATTGTTTGACAAAATCCTTCATCTTCAAGGTTGTTAACTCATTACCAAACAAGAAAATTTTAGACCAGTCCAAATTGAAAGCATTTGCAGACAACAAAATAAAGGAGACTGAAAAATAGAAATTTGGTTTGGGAAGGGTAGGAAGTATCGTGGGAAAAGCAGGAAATGCTGGTTACCAGAATTTTTAGCTCACCTGAGCACGAAGTGCTCAGAGTGAGCTATTGTGATCACTCACCGTCCGTCGGCGTCCGTCGTCCGTCCGTCCGTCCGTCCGTCATCCGTCCGTCCGTTCACATTTTCTTGT
The DNA here is from genome assembly GCA_943736015.1 of Tridacna crocea. Lineage (NCBI taxonomy): Eukaryota > Metazoa > Mollusca > Bivalvia > Cardiida > Cardiidae > Tridacna > Tridacna crocea. Next base: position 13,744,721 of record OX031068.1, read on the forward strand.
TTACACTCTAGCATCTACAAATATCAACCAATCAGGACCAAACTTGGTCAAAGTATATATGACCATAAGATCTCGGATGAGTTCGATTTTGGGTCTTATCGGACCAGAACATCTAGAGTTATTTGCCCTTGAATTAGAAAAATTGCTGTATTTCACTTTGTTTACACTCTAGCATCTACAAATATCAATCAATCAGCACCAATCTTGGTCAAAGTATATATGACCATAAGATCTCAGATAAGTTCGATTTTGGGTCTAATAGGACCAGAACATCTGGAGTTATTTGCCCTTGAATTAGAAAAATTGCTGTATTTCACGTTGTTTACACTCTAGCATCTACAAATATGAACCAATCAGCACCAAACTTGGTCAAAGTATATATGATTATAAGATCTCGGATGAGTTCGATTTTGGGTCTAATCGGATCAGAACATCTGGAGTTATTTGCCCTTGAATTAGAAAAATTGCTGTATTTCACTTTGTTTACACTCTAGCATCTACAAATATCTACCAATCAGCACCAAACTTGATCAAAATATATATGACCATTAGATCTCGGATGAGTTTGATCATGGGTCTAATCTGACCAGAATGACTGGAGTTATTTGCCCTTGACTTAGAAAAATTGCTATACTGCACTTTGTTTACTCTCTAGCATCCACAATTTTTAACCAATCAGCTGTAAACTTGGCCAAAATATATATAACCATAAGATCTTGGATGAGTTTAATTATGGGTGTAATCGGACGCAAAAAACTGGAGTTATTTACCCTTGAATTAGAAAGTTCTTTATAATAGTTCTTAATCCAGAGCATAACTTTGTCATCTCCAGTCTGATTGACTTGAAACTTGACATTTGTGTTTGTTGCAATAATGCAGAGTGCAATGTGAAAGATCCATAACTCTACCTTATACTGTCTGTAAGTTATTTCCCTTTGATTTTCATTTTTACAGCATTTTCTGCTCGTCTGGAATATAACTTTGTCATCTATAGCCTGAACATCTTCAAATTTGATATGCATGATCGTTGTATATTTATGGATTGCAGTGCACAAGAACCATAACTCTTCCTAGCTTGAATTTTGAGTTATTTCCCCTTTGAACTTCATTTTCATAGCATTTCTTGCTTGTCCGGAGCAAAACATTGTCATCTTAAGAAGGAATGACTTGAAATTGGGTATGATTATTTGGTGCAATATTTGGAAGTGCAGTGCACGAGAATTGTAACTCTTATTCGTGCTGTCGAGTTATTTCCCTTTTAATGTCATTTTTACAGCATTTAGTGCCTGTCTGGAATATAACTTTGTCATCTCAAGTCATAACGACTTCAAACTTGGTATGCATGTTTGTTTCAGTATTACAGAGTACAATGGGCAAGAACAATAACTCTACCTAGTGCGAACTTTATGTAATTCCACATTGGTCTTCATTCTTACAGTATTTCTTGCTTGTCTGGAATGGAACTTCAAAGTCTCAAGTCAAATTGCGACAGATCGCTGCTCTTGTTTCATTATCATTTAGCCTTGAACCTTGATATTTGGTATTTATCTTTATTGTAGACCTTTGCTGCTTGGTACTCAGGTGAGCGATATAGGATCATCATGGTCCTCTTGTCTCCTTTTCCCACAATGTTTTCTAAAGGCTTCTTTCTTGGGATTGTGTGGTAATGGGTTAAAGCATTGTACTGTTTGGTAAAGAGTTAACTGGTAAGCCTGTCTGTGAAATTATCTCTAGAATAATAAACAAGATGACACAGAAAATAAACAAAATATGGATGTTTTATGTTTTTTCTTTCTTTCATTTCTTTGTAGAGCAGAGTCTTGATAGTTAAACCCTTTTCTACATAATCCAGAGTTTTAAGAATTCTTTAACTTCTTTAATTTCTATAACTAGTGCTTTACACATATTTCTTCCTTGAGGCCACTGGCTGCCTTCCCACTTGCTTATTTTTGAGAAATGTTCAGTTGTGAGAGAGGAATGAATCCTGTTGTGCTATAATCAAGTCTCAGGAAGGAAGTGGTTGAGCAAGGGACTCCAGCTGTTTTCGCTGCAATGGCTGAGAGAGTTTAGTAAAAAAATCACATGTTCTGGAATCGAGAAAAATTGTGACCAAAAAATCACTTAGTGGCTAATGTTTTGAGCATTTTCTGTACATTTATTTTAGTAATGATTTAGTAATGCTGTCAGTGGATGATGGGCACATAATGTGACCCTTCACACAAAAAGCAAATATCTTGCAACTGCAAACAGTGTCAACTCTGGTCGGACTGCACAAATTACGCAGGGTGATCAGGGTTGACACTTCCTTTTTACGATATTTTCTGTCTGAAAAGTGGTCATTCTACCATGTTATACAATCATTTTTGAACTATCAGCTTAAATTCAGACCTGCTGTATCTTTGGTATGTTTTCATCTAATTGATGAACAGAATTCCCAGACTGTATTCCCAGATTGTATTCCCAGATTGTCCATTTTCATTTGACTGGTCACAGTCATATCGATGGGTGAGTGCAACACTATTCTAAGTGCCTGTATAATGTACAGGCACTTAGAATAGTGTTGCACTTACCCATCGATATATGTTTCAGCTATGCTCTGTGGAGAGGGCATAATGGGTATTATGGGTATTGAACTTTGACACCCTGCACAGTCCAAAACTTTTTGCTCTGTTTCGATATTTGGTCTTCAGATATTTGCCTTGTTTTAAACAAAAGTTAAAAATGTCTGTATATAATAAATGGGTCTTTTTACCATATCATTAGCACAGAAGTAAAAGTACCTGGATGCATGATCCTGAAGGAAGTGGCCTATGAAATCATAAAAATTCACTGTAGATCTATCAGTAGTTCATGTATATGTCGTAGGCCAGATTGGAATCCAGGCAGATCCGGAATCGGCCTAGGCAGATCTGGAATCTGCCTAGGCCAAACTAGAATTCTGATTTGGTCTAGACCAAAATAGAATTCTTGTTTGGTCTAGGCAGATTCCAGATCTGCCTAGGCCAAATTAGAATTCCAGTTTGGCTAGGCAGATACAGGATCTGCCTAGACCAAATTGGAATCTTTTGTTTTTTAGAATCTTTTCAGTAAATACCCATTTTAACAAAAAAAAAATCTTTATCACCTGAGCTTTTATTTTTATACCCTTTTCTATAAATGCTATATTAAGTAAACACATTTATACAAAAGGAAAAAAAAAGTAGTAAGTTATGAATTTATCCTCTTTCTTCTATTTATGTAGTTCCCCCCTTAAATCAATTTTTTTTAGGAAGTGTAGACAAAGATCAGCATATACATTATTAAAGTATGGTCTTTTGTCTACATTTTATTGTCATTATTATTTTTTTTATTTTGGCATTTATTATTCATGAACAAAGCAATTAAGTACAATGTAGTATTTCAAAAACAAAAGTGGTTTAGTAAATATGACCCTTAATTTAAGAAGGGACCATCCAGAAATTGCAATAACTATCGAAACTGGTCAGGCTGCACTGACTGCGTTAGCTACCAAGACTAAAATCTCACTTCAGGGGATTTTCTGCGAGTTGATATGTTTACCTATCTAATAAACTGTCACATGTTTGAAAACTATTGACCCAGATATATGTACACCGTCTGTGATCTCTCTTATTACATGTAAAGGGTTGCCAGATGGTTCCTGTATGTGTGATTGGTCAAAGATTGAGCATTTTTTCCTTGATAGGTAGAAAATATTGTGGGAACGGGAGAAAATGCAAGTTACCAGAATTTTCTTCTTTCCGCGTAAAGTTTTCAAAAGTTTCCTTTTCCAGGTTCGTTAAGAGTCAGCATTGAGTGGTAAAGGGTTAACATCATTTTGACAATGTCAACTTTCACTTCACACATCATACTTGTGCCAGGTTGACCCATCACATATTATTAACCCTTTCCCAAACGACAAACTTTTGGACTAGACCAAATTGAAAGCATTTGCAGACGACAATTCAACTCTTGCTGAAAAGATAATTTCTGTCTATGACAGGGTAGTAAACATTATGGGAAAAGGTGAAAATGCTGGTTACCAACATTTTCTCCTTTTCCCACAATGTTCTCAAAAGGCTACTATTCTATACCCATGAAAACCAGGGATTGTTTGGGAAAAGGTTAATTACCATTTATTGGGAAAAAAATATAAAGAGTATACAGTATGAACAATTCTCCTTTTTCCACCATAATTTCTACTAGATTTATTTCTCACTTTTCTCATTTCTATAATATCAGTCCTACAAAAAATAAAACAGGTTTACAACTACAACTCTGTGGTAGAATTCTTAGGAAAACAAATATTTTCCTACAATGCTTACTACTTCATTATTGGGTTATTTCATGATTTCTTTCTATTAAATCAAACCGATCCACATATAATTACAACTAAGATTTACATGTATTTCTAGTTAAAGAAATATCTTTTTTTTCCCACATATGCTCCATTTCCTACATTTTTTTTCCTGCTAAAGTACAAAACATTCAAAATTTATTCTTACTCTGAATTTCTGATTAACTGCCACTTTTAATTTGGGGTTTAAATTAAAAATTCCAATTTGGTCTAGGCAGATTCTGGATCTGCCTAGCCAAACTGGAATCCTAATTTGGTCTAGGCAGATCTGGAATCTGTCTAGACCAAAGTAGAATTCTGATTTGGTCTGGACCAAAATAGAATTCCAATTTGGTCTAGGCAGATTCCGGATCTGCCTAGATTCCAGTTTGGACTACGACATATATACATGTAAAGAGATGGAATATTCATAAAATGACAAGTTAAAGCGCTTTCACAATTATTCAAGTATCTGATGGGTTTCAACACTACTTGGCTAGGCTCTGAATTGTCTTGCCCAAGGATACTCCCACAAGAAAAAGGTGCCCTAGTTCAGAGGATCCAACATGGTGGTTTACATGTTTCCAATCCCACACCTTCACTCCTACAACCATGCAAGACCCTCACTACTATAATCATGCAGCACCCTTACTACTTCAACCATGCAGGACCTTCACTACTACAACCATGCAGGACCCTCACTACTACAACCATGCAGCACCCTTACTACTTCAACCATGCAGGACCCTCACTACTACAACCATGCAGGACCCTCACCACTACAACCATGCAGCGACCTTCACTACTACAACCATGCAGGACCCTCACCACTACAACCATGCAGCGACCTTCACTACTACAACCATGCAGGACCCTCACCACTACAACCATGCAGCGACCCTCACTACTACAACCATGCAGGACCCTCACCACTACAACCATGCAGCGACCCTCACTACTACAACCATGCAGGACCCTCACTACTACAACCATGCAGGACCTTCACTACTACAACCATGCAGGACCCTCACTACTACAACCATGCAGCACCCTTACTACTTCAACCATGCAGGACCCTCACTACTACAACCATGCAGGACCTTCACTACTACAACCATGCAGGACCCTCAGCACTACAACCATGCAGCACCCTCACTACTATAATCATGCAGGACCCTCAGCACTACAACCATGCAGCACCCTCAGCACTACAACCATGCAGGACCCTCAGCACTACAACCATGCAGCACCCTCACTACTACAACCATGCAGCACCCTCACTACTACAACCATGCAGGACCCTCTCTACTACAACCATGCAGGACCCTCACTACTACAACCATGCAGGACCCTCACATGAGATAATTATATGAGCCATGCTCTATTGGAAAGGCGTTTAACCCATTACCACAGAATCCCTACTATTGAAGCCCCTGAGAAAGAAGCCTTTTGAAAACAATATGGGAAAAGGAGAAAATGCTGGTAACCAGCATTTTCTCCTTTTTCCACAGTGTTTTCTACCCTTCCCAGAACAAATTTCAATTTTTCAATCACCTTTATTTTGTCGTCTGCAGATGCTTTCAATTTGGACCAGTTTAAAATTTTGTCGTTTGGTAATGAGTTAAATGCATCTGCGAAATGTATAGACCCATTGTAGCCTGCACACTGCACAGGCTGACCTGGATCCAGTGCTTTATGCTACAGGAAAATTTTCTGCTTCACAAAATGGCTAGTATGAATCCACTCTATCACTCAATCCCAACTTTTAATGACCCTGAGAAAAAAGCCTTTTGGAAACATTGTGGGAAAATGAGAAAATGCTGGAAACCAGCATTTTCTCCTTTTCCCACAATGTTTTCTGCCCTTCCCAAATCAAATTTCAATTTTTCAGCCACATTCATCTTGTTGTGTGCAATTGCTTTCAATTGGGACCATATTATATTGTCTGCAGTTGCTTTTAATTTGGACCAGTCAATAAATTTGGTGATTGGTAAAGAGTTAAATTTGACAAGTTCAAAATCTAGATGTTTAGCAAAGGGTTAAACAAGGAAGTTAAGAAGAGGAAAAAGAAACTCAGTCATGTGTGTTTTTGTCATAGTGTTTTTCTGTCAGTCTTTCTTGCTGGTGTATGTTGATATCCCAGAAAAAAAACGAAATGCAACTCCACACAAACTGGCATCTTAATTCCTTATTGTTCTCATGAACTCATTACCAAACGGCAAAATTTTAGGACTGTCTGAATCAAAAGCATTTGCAGATGACAAAATAAAAGTGACTGAAAATTTGAAATTTGTTTTGTGAAGAGTAGAAAACTTTGTGGGAAAAGGAGAAAATGCTGGTTACTAGCATTTTTTTCCTTTTCCCACAGTGTTTTCTAAAGGCTTCTTTCTCAGGGTCATCAAAAGGACTGGATTGTGTGGTAATCAGTTACATCCAAGAGACTCTTTTAGTCTAGAAATAAGACCAAAATGGTGGTAGTTTCAGTTTTCTCATCTAGAATGTCTCCGCAAAGGGTGACAGTGACTCCAAGAGTGTAGTTCAAAGATCAGACTGCAAGTTTCCTGTAGTCCGATGTTGATTCACACTGATCCCCATGTGCATTTAAAATTTTGAAGGCTGCCTCAAGGGTTAACTTTTACGTAGAAGTCAAAGGATTTTTAAAGGACTATTAGTTATTATATCCCCCACAATGTAGTGGCAGTGTAATGGAATCGCCATGGCTGCCTGCTCGTCCGTCTGTCCATACGACACAAATTTATCAGGAGCAACACTCCTAAAGTCTTTCACATACCGAACTCAAATTTACACACAGGATTCCTATATATATGAAGTTGTGTGTATGTGCAATCTTCACCACCCTTCTGTGATTTGTTATCTCCCCTTGAATTTTTTCAACTCTTACAATTGTACTAAACCATTCTGCATTCTGTGACAAAGACCTGTTTTGTAACAAGGAGCTGCTGAGAGGTATGATTTTGTTTAGTGATAGCTCTAGTTGATGTTATTATTTAGCTCTAACCACACAATCCCATGTTTTAACAAGCTTGAAAAAGGACCCATAGAGAGCATTATGGGTAAAAACCAGTAACAAACATTTCCACCTTTTCCCACCAAGCTTTTCACTCTATCAAAGACATAGTTCATCATTTCTTCCACATGTAAATTATCATCTACATACGCTTTGAATTTGGCGATATCAACTTGTTCTGAGTGATTTCTGGTTACCGGCATTTTCCCCTTTTTATGCTCCCCGAAGGGCGAGCATATAGTCGCCGCTTCTTCTGTCCGTCCGTCCGTCCGTCCTTCCATCCGTCTGTCCGTTCGTCCGTCCGAAGCGATTTCTCCACAACCCTGGACCAAATTGGATAAAACTTCATATATGAACTTTTTGAAGTAAGGAGCCGACGTATCTTTCCCGGATTTTCAATTTGACCCCGTGTCATGGAAAAAAGGGGCTTAATGCAAAATTGCAATTTTTGCCAATATCTCATTCAGTTTTTGTCAGAATATCATGAGACTTCATGGTTATATTGTTTATGGAAAGTTTTAGCATGTGCCCTTGCTATTTTTAATCTTGGCATTTTTTAAGTTGACGTTCTGTCATGGAAAAAGGGGGTTTCTTGCAAAATTCCAATTTTTACAAATATTTCATTCAGTTTTGCTCAAAATTTCATTAAACTTCATGGCTATATTGTTTTTTCAAAGTTTCACCATGTGCTCTTGTTTCTTTTTCTATGTGTTTTTCAATTTGACCCTCAGTCATGGAAAAAGGAGGTTTCTTGTAAAATGAAAAGGAAAAAGGGGTCCTAATGCAAAATTTCAATTTTTGCCAATATCTCATTCAGTTTTTGCCAGAATATCATGAAACTTCATGGTTATATTGTTTATGGAAAGTTTCAGCATGTGCCCTTGCTATTTTTAATCTTGGTGTTTTTTACGTTGACGTTCTGTCATGGAAAAAGGGGGTTCCTTGCAAAATTCCAATTTTTACTAATATTTCATTCAGTTTTGGTCAAAATTTCATTAAACTTCATGGTTATATAGTTTTTTCAAAGTTTCACCACATGCTCTTGTTTCTTTATCTATGTGTATTTCAATTTGACCATCTTTCATGGAAAAAGGGGGTTTCTTGTAAAATGAAAAGGAAAAAGGGGTCCTAATGCAAAATTTCAATTTTTACTAATATCTTGTTCAGTTTTTGTTGAAATTTCATGAAATTTCATGGTTATATCTTGTTTTACAAGTTTCAACATGTACCCTTTGTTTTTTTTTCAATCTATGAATTACAAATGCGCAAATATGTCTTTCCTGGTTTCTCAAATTGAGGTTGCATCATGGAAAACGGTGACTTCATGGAAAAAATTGTTTTTCACTTGTATCTACTTTATCGGTGCTCAAAACTTTGTGAAATTTCAAATCTGAACTTGTTGGAATGTTGCCCAGGTACCTCTCTTCCTGTTTCTCAATTTCAGGCTGCGTCTCGGAAAAAGGGGGCTTCATGTAAAAAATTGTTTTATGTAATATTTACTACATGACTGCTCAAAATTTTATGAAATTTCGAATTTTGAAGTATTATTCAAAAATGCCACAAACCACACACCCGGTCTATTTATTTCAATGATGCAATATTGTCTGATGGGAAAAGGGAGCTTAAAGGGGGCTTTTTGTCCTCTACAAGTTTGTGTTGGCTATCTCTAAGATAGTAATTGCCTTTTCACTTCAAATTTTGGGGGGCATGAACTGGTTCTTTTAGGATAAAAGAAGTGAATTTATATCAATTTTATGACAAGCACTTGTTCGGGGAGCATAACCCGTCTCTAATGGCTCTTGTCCTGTAATGTTTTCAAAAGGCTTCTTTCTCAGGGTCATTAAAGTTGTAATTGTGTGGTTAGAGAGTTAACTCTTTACCACACAATCCGACTTTCAATGTCCCTGAGAAAGAAAGCCTTTGAAAACATTGTAGGAAAAGGAGAAAACGCTAGTACCAGCATTTTCTCCTTCTCCCACCACAATGTTTTCTGCCCTTTCCCAATCAAATTTCAATTTTTGATTAATGTTTATTTGTCAGGATCTGCAAATGCTTTCAATTTGGACTAGTTCAGAAGTTTGTCTTTTGGTAGATACTTAAGGGTGGCCCTTCAGCTTTTGGGACAAAAATTTTACAAAAATACAAAATAATCATCCTGATACTCCCAAAGCCTTTTAATTTTCATTCATAAAACCCCAGTAGTCAAGGGATTTACTACCACGGCCTAGGTCTACACCGAAGGTAAACAGGATCTATTTTTACATGACCAACTCGCTACTTTACACACTGGAAATACACTGATGAAGCTCCAAATGTATTGTCCGAAGAAAACATTATAGAAAATAATTACATGATTGTTATATTACGGAATTCAAGCATCACAAGTCACATGCCAGTCACTTGATATTCCCACAGTGCTTTTTTGATTTATGGTGGGAAATCTAAAATAACCTTAAGAGGCTACGTAGCCTTTTAAGGGAACACCCTCAAAAAAAACTTGGGGGGAATTTTATGATTCTTAGTTATTGATGATTTGTATTGGTTTTTTTTTTCATATGAAATTCAGTGATATACATGTATCTATTTTTTAATTGGGTGAGATGTGAATATCTAAATAACCACCTTTAAGGAGATACTGAACATCCTCTTGTCTTTAAGCCAGCCCATTTGATATACAAGGAAGTAAAAAGGAGGAAAAATATGGAGGAAAGCACTTGCAGACAACAAAATAAACCTAACACAAACATCTAAATTTGTTTCCAGCAGGGTAGAAAACATTATGAGAAAAGGAGAAAATGCTTGTTACCAGCTTTTTCTCCTTTTTCCTTCAAGGTTTTCAAAAGGCTTCTATCTCAAGATTGTTTAAACTAGGGATTGTTTTGGAAAGGGTTAAATGTTAACTCTTCTGCCATGCAGCCATCTTATGAAGTCAGAGATTTTTTTTGAAATTTGGTGACAAGAGGTGAAATCCTTGATGAATGAGCTATGCTTTGTAAAAAGGGAGCCTTATACATGTGGAAAAAAAAATGATCAATTTATTGTTAGCCTTTAATTCTCACACAGTTTGCCCCTTTTCTTGCTTTAAATTGAAAGGCAATTACAGTGACTGATTCACAAATGTATACAGTGCTCCTCTTTTCATATTTGAAAATAAAACAGCTGTTGTGAGACACTGCAATGTAGGAGTGGATGAACCAAACCAGTCTAAATTGCATCTTTCCAAATCATTATGCAAAAGCTGTTAACTTTTTCAAGAACTAGTCATTATATCCCCACAAAGCGAATGTTTTCAAGGATCAGACTGTGTGTGCATGCGGCTGATTGTGTACAAAATACTAGTAATTGCCTCTTTCTGTCAAAGCGTAGGTGGGGGTATTAAGTCATATTCAGTGCCAGCTCTACTTCACAAGGTTAACCCTTTACCAAACAATCCGTGGTTTTTACAGCCTAGAGGAAGTAAACTTTTGAAAACATTGTGCGAAAATTTCCCACAATGTTTTCTACTCTTCTAAACTCAAGTTTACATTTTTTAGTCACATTTATTATGTTGTCTGCAAATGCCGTTAATTTGGACAAGTATAAAAATTTATCATCTGGTAAAGAGTTAAGTTGTAGAACTAAATGATGGTATTTCACAGAAAAAACAAGTTGTGTGTCTGTTTGTATGGTGTGTAACACCATTTTCAGCATTATATTGGTTATATCATGGTGACCAGTGCAACTATCCCTGCCTTCTTGGCTTTTCTTTTACCAGTACATTGTGCAATATTCTTTCCAAGCCACTAAGGGTGCTTTCCCACATAATTGTCGTGACAATGATAAGTTGTAAGAGAAATCCTGTTGCCATGACAATCATTAATCCTTGGAAATAAACTGGGCTGAGGATTTAAACCTGCAACTGTGTGGTCTTAAGTCCTGTACACTACAATCTGTGCTAACCGTGTGGTCTTTCGTCCTGTACTCTACAATCTGTGCTAACCGTGTGGTCTTTAGTCCTGTACTCTACAATCTGTGCTAACCGTGTGGTCTTTCGTCCTGTACACTACAATCTGTGCTAACCGTGTGGTCTTAAGTCCTGTACACTACAATCTGTGCTAACCGTGTGGTCTTAAGTCCTGTACACTACAATCTGTGCTAACCGTGTGGTCTTTCGTCCTGTACTCTACAATCTGTGCTAACCGTGTGGTCTTTCGTCCTGTACTCTACAATCTGTGCTAACCGTGTGGTCTTTCATCCTGTACACTACAATCTGTGCTAACCGTGTGGTCTTAAGTCCTGTACACTACAATCTGTGCTAACCGTGTGGTCTTTCGTCCTGTACTCTACAATCTGTGCTAACCGTGTGGTCTTAAGTCCTGTACTCTACAATCTGTGCTAACCGTGTGGTCTTAAGTCCTGTACTCTACAATCTGTGCTAACCGTGTGGTCTTAAGTCCTGTACACTACAATCTGTGCTAACCGTGTGGTCTTTAGTCCTGTACACTACAATCTGTGCTAACCGTGTGGTCTTTAGTCCTGTACACTACAATCTGTGCTAACCATGTGGTCTTCAGTCCTGTACACTACAATCTGAGCTAACAGACTCACCATTGTATGTATTATTTAACTCTTTACCAAACAACATTGTAGATCAGTTCAAATTGAAAGCATGATGCAGACAACAAGATAAATATGGCTCAAAAATTGAAATTTGTCTTGGGAAGGGTAGAAAACATTGTGGGAAAATGAGAAAATGGTGTTTACAAGCATTTTCTCATTTTCTTACAATGTTTTCAAAAGGCTTCTTTCTCAGGGTTGTTAAAAGTCAGGATTTTGTGGTAAAGAGTTAACAGCCAATTAATCCTTTACTATATAATTATGCCCCCTTCAATATTGCTTTGTACATGTAAGTTGGTTGGTCTGTAGATCTTTGCTTGTCAGGATAATAACTAGATACAGAATTGACCTACGTTCCTCAATATGGCACAGACATGGATCTTGGAGTGTAGATTATCCCTATTGCTTTTGAGGTCAATCAGTCAAATGTTAAGGTCACAATGACCATCAACATGTTGATATATAGACCAAACCTTGTCTGGATGGTAACTAGACACAGAATTGACCAAATTAGTCAAATTTTGCACAGACACGCGTCTCGAAGTGTACATGATCCCTGATGATTTTGAGATCAATTAGTCAAATGTCAAGGTCACAGTGACCGTCAACTTTATGATATATAGACAACACCTTGTTCAGATGATAACTAGACACAGAATTGACCTAAAGGCCCAGTAACACAGCCGATTACGCGCGAATCACTCACAAATCACGCACAGATTGGGTTTGTGCGTGCTTGTGTGTCGAGAAATTCACCAATTTTTCGGGGTGTCGGGGGTAGAAATCACTGACGAATCACGCATGAATCGCGTACGTATCACTTACAGTCACTGACAAATCACTGACATATCGCGCACGTCAACGCATACTAGCAAATACGGAGCAGTATTCCATGAACATTCGACGCACGCCCGACGCACGAATCACTAACGTAGCACATCCAAACACGAACGCTTCGCGTACGGTCCACGTACAAGGACTTTCGTTCCGCGCATGTCGACGCATGCCCCACGCATTAATCACTAACGGATCACGCACGGAACACGCACCCTCAGCATCACTATCGCTTCCATTTCGCGCATATAAAAAGCGGTCCATGAAGGGAGTTCCTCAGTACCTTTTGCCAATCCAGAACACTTTTTCAGACGTCACCAAGGCGACCAGGATCACACTAAAGAAGCCTTTGTAATTGTAGAGCTCAGATCCAGAATTAGGGGGAGCCTTGAACGCCACATGTTTCCCATCAATAGCATCAATGACGTGGAGGAAGTTCCATCTCTCGTACCAGTCATTTGCCAGCTGCAGCCAGCCTTGCTCAGTGGTTGGAGTTGACAACTGCTCATCCAGATACTCTTCAATGATGGCCTCACACACTTCTCTGACCACAATGCTGATGATGTTGTGGGGGACCCTCCAGGCATACTGCATGTCATGGTACTTGGATCCAGATGCCAGGTGACGAAGGGTTATAGTAACCTTCAGACCAGGCTCTAGGGGAGATCTCCAGTTTGTAGTCTTCTTGGTGATCCTGGGGGTCAGTCTCTGCACAAGCTCATCAAACATGTCTGGAGGCATTCTCATGAAGTTCTGGAAGGATCTTGGGTCTCCATTTCTGAGCTCCACCATCAGACGGCCATACAAGCCCTGCTGTGGTCTTCTAGTGATCCAGTTTCTGGTCCAGACAGCCCTGATCTGTTGTCTTCTCCTGCGTCTTCTTCTCCTGGCCAACATCTGATGAAGTTGCACCATCTGGGCATTCTGGTGCTGCAGCAGGAACACCATAACATCTCTTCTTTGAGGGTTCATAGTGATATGGACCCCTTGGCAGCAAGGTCTGGAATGGCAAAAGTGCCCGAAATGGCTGCTTTTATATGCCAAAAATCATACGCGAGTTGTCAGTGATTCTTCAGTGGAACATCAGTGATTCATCAGTTTTCTGTCAGTTAGTCATCTGTCGGATGTGTGTGGCAGTGCGTTGGAAATGCGTCACACGTCAGTGGATGTGCGTCATAATGCGTTTTCCGTCAGTGATAGTTCAGTTATTCGTCAGTTTTGTAAGTGATTCTCAGTTGATGTCAGTGGAATGAACGTGATACATGCGCGATTCATGCGTGATATGAACGTGGGGCGTCAGTGGACGGACGTGGACGTGCGCGGTTTCAAACCAGTTCCGACGCATAAGCACTGACGGCCGACGCGTGTCCCGCGCATAGTCACGCATACTCTATGCATAAACTACGCACGCCGAATCATGAATTACGCACACCAACGCGTCGGAAAAATTTTGAACCGTTCAAAACTCAAAATCACGCACAAACTGCCTTTGACGCACATCCACTTACAATCACCGACTGTCAACGTTCGTTCCACCGACGAATTACGCATACGACGCACGCTCTGCGCAGAAACGAAAATCTGTGCGTAATTCGTGCGTAATTCATGCGTTTTCGCTGTGTGACTGGGCCTTAAGTTGGTCAAATTTGGCACAGTCATCTGTCTCAGAGTGTAGATGATCCCCATTGATTTTGAGATTAATCCATTAAAGGTCAAGGTCACAGTGGCCTTCAGTCTAATGATACATAGACCAAACCTTGTCCAGATGATAACTACACACAGAATTGACTTAGATCCATCAAATTCTGTACAGATATTCATCTTGGAGTGTAAATGATCCCAAGTGATTTGAAGATTAATCTGTGAAAGGTTAAGGTCACAGTGACCACCGCATGATTCAGGGCCCAGGCTGCCGTTCGCCACTTGAGTCATATTCTAAAAAGAAATTTAAGTGTCTGAAAAATCACCATATGTGGCTCAACTTGTGGCTCCAACATTTTATTCGCATATTATTGGGGACGTAATAAGCATTAAAGTCGACTGGGAAGAGGCGGAAGTCGAACATGCCTTTTGATATCAGTTTATTGACCTGTGCCACTTCCTGTATGAATGTGCCAGTAGGGGAACATGACTGTTTTACAAACAGACATCTTGTTCTGAGGTTTAGTGACTGCAAATGAAGTCTGTTAAACAGATTATGGAAGAAGGAGCAAATCCTGGTTACCAGCGTTTTCTCCTTTTCCAACAATGTCTTCAAACATTTCAACAAAAATCTGGTCTTATGAGCAGCATTTGTCACCTGCAGATACTTCAGTTTTTTACGAGTCAAAGATTTTGTGGTTTGTGAAGTGCAACTCAGTGACATCTTGCCGACACTGTAGATCAAGATCAGACTGCAGAGGTTATGCAGTCTTAGAACTACACTCTCAGATAAGGAGAATTTTTTTTTTTCCAAAGATTAATTTTGAATAGTCAGGGCAAATAGTCAGGGCTTTACTATTGAATTGAAAGTGTCATTAAACCCTCTAGTGATAACCGCTTTTCTTTTTACTCTTTGAAAGCAGCCTTTTGAAAACATTAGGGAAAAAGGAGAAAATGCAGGTAACCAGCATTTTCTCCTTTATCCACATTTATTTCTACTCTATACAGAACAAATTCCAGCATTTTAGCCATTTTAAGTTTTTTGTATGCAAATGCTTTTAATTTAGACCAGTCTAAAATTTTGTTGTTTGTTACAGAGGTAACTTATGCAGCTGGATAAGGGTTAACCCATTACCACACAATCCCTACTTTTGACACCCCAGAGAAAGAAGCCTTTTGAAAACACTGTGGGAAAAGGAGAAAATGCTGGTAACCAGCATTTTCTCCTTTTCCCACAGTGTTTTCTACCTTTCCCAGAACAAATTTCTATTTTTTAGTCACCTTTATTTTGCTTTCAACTTGGACCAATCTAAAATTTTCTTGTGTGGTAAAGAGTTAATTGCAGTACATATATCTGGGACTTGAGAGAGGCTTATTCCTTTAGACTGTGTTTGATATCAGGAAATAAGTCTCTGTGCTTTTCTCAGGATATCATTTGCTTAACTCTTTACCATTATGACAAAATTTTTATCTAGACCACACAAACTGAAAATGTTTGCAAATGACAAATTGAATGAAACTCATAATAGTCAATTCTGTCTTTGATAGAGGTAGAAAACATTGTTGAATAATGTTTTCAAAAGCTGACTGCTCCAAGGTCATTAAAAGTCGTGATTGTGTGGTAAAGGGTTAAGCAGGAAATTAAAAGTGAAACAGTTTGTGTGGTTAGTTTGTTCTAGCAACAGCAAAGATAGGTTAGTTCATGCGCGGATCCAAATATCTTTCTCAGGGGGGGGGGGGGGGGGGGGGGGGGGGGGGGTGGGGGGCCCACCGAAAACGCACTCGTCTTATTATATGATACTTTGATTTCTGGATTTCGGTGAATATAAGCCGTTTACAAGAAAAGTCAACGTTTCCAGTTCTAACCATGAGGAGCTCTCCACATTTTGAACCCTTTCTAAATTTATGACTGTATTTTACATAAATGGTGTGCAATATCAAGCCAGTCCCAATCACGAATATAACCACTTTTTTGCCAAAATTCCAGGGGGGGGGGGGGGGGGAACCTCCGGTCCCCCCCTCTGGATCCGCCCTTGTAGTTGTATGGTGTGTAACTTCATTTTCAACATTAATTATGTTATATCGCCACTGCTAGTGCAGCTATCCATGGTTTCTTTGAATTTCTTTCAGAAGTACTCCACACAATATTTCTTCCAAGCCGTAGCTGCTTCTCACATTGCTTTTATTGAAATATTATATTACCCTTGCAAAACGAATGTTTTCGGGGTATACCGGAATCAGCCTGTCTGTCCATGGGTCTGTCCGTGTGTCCGTCTGTGTACAAAACACATAATTGCCGGTTTCTGTCAAAGCACCTTGGGGGCGGGGGTATTACATCACATTCAGTAACGGCTCTAGTTATGGTCAGAGATGAAAGGGGAATAGGTCCTGTAGCAAAGACTAGCTATCTTCAATCCTTTTAAACAAATTGGCCAAGCAGGAAATCAAATCAGCGACTTCTGTTCTCAAGTGCTGTACAACAACAATGAAGCAGAGAGCATAATTATTCTCATTTTCCCACATAAATCTTCTTGATCCAAGTAACATTAAATTTGTTGTCTGCAAATGCCTCTATATAGGACAAGTCTAATAATTTATGGTCTGGCAGTGCAAAGTTTGTTCAATTTAGTTTGTGCTTTGTAGAGACATTTTGCTGTCTGATACAAGGAAATTAGACAAAGTTACCGCAGCTCCAAGTCTTTCAATATATATTTGGTCAATGCTTCCTGGGGATTTTCACTCGGGATATCATATGCTTTAACAGGAAATTAGATGCAAAATATCACAGGACCATTTTATGTGGTTAGTCTAATTATCTTGTTTAATTCCCCAGTCATGAATAACGAACTGCACCGGGTCCAGCCAGTTTTTCAGGAGATTTTGACACAGTCGTCCGGATACCGCACGGCGACCGTCCAGTGGCAGTTCTGAATTTGAATGGCGGTGGTTCAATTTTGAGATGCTGTCCAGAGGTTTAAAACAAAGTTATAATTGGACCAGATGATTTTTTGGCCATTGGAGAGCCCATTAACTTATTGTCCAGGCTCTGCCAGGTGCTGTCCGATGACCAGACGATGCCTTCAGAAATCCCGGCCGATTTTTATGAAAATGTTTATCTCCAAATTGTCTGGCAATTGAAAGAGTTAAAGTGCTGAGTAAAATGCCTTTATATTTGACAAGTTTATATAGAGAGTTTTGAGAGTCTTAGTATAGTTAAGTTTGTTTGAATTATATGGCCTGCAACATCTGAAAAGGGGCTTTTTCGGACATTTGCATGTAGCCTCGGACCAGCCTGCACAGTCCACGCAGTCCTTTTCTGACAATGTTGTCTAAAGATTTCTTTCTCAGGGTTGTTAAAAAGTTGGATATTGTATGAATGGTTAGTTAAATCTGATCCAAATTAGAAGCATTTGCAGACAACAAACTATAAAAGTAACCCAAATAAACTGATGTATCTTTACAAGGTTAAAAAACAATGTGCAAACTAGAAAAATAGCTGGTTATCAGCTTCACTCCACATATTTACCCTAACAGACTGTTTTTAAAAATTTACTATCTTCATAAAACTTGTGGATTGTTTGAAAAAGAAAACTCTTTACCACACAATTCCGACTTTTTATGACCCTTGAAAAGAAGCCTTTTGAAAACATTGTGGGAAAAGAAAAAATGTTGGTAACCAGCATTTTCTCCTTTTCCCACAATATTCTCTATCTCAGCCAATCCATCCAGTATTAACTTTGTTGTCTGCCAATGCTTTCAATTTGAATCAGTCTAAAGTTTTGTTGTCAGGTAAAGAGTTACAGCAAATTGAAAGCATTTATGGAGGACAAACAATCAGTGGCTCAAATGGTCCAGTTTGTCTTTGGAAAGGTAGAAAACACTGTTGGAGAAGGAGAAAGTGCTGGTTATCTGATTTTTCTCGTTTCCGCAATGTTTTCAAGAGCCAATCCTTTATCAGTATTGAAAATTAACTCTTTACCGAACGACAAAATCTTGGATTAGTCCAATCTGAAGGCAGTTGCAGATGACTTTTATTAAATGTGAATGGAAATTGAAATTTGATTTGGGAAGGTTAGAAAGCATTTTGGGAAAAAAGAGAAAATGCTGGTTACCACAATGTTTTCAGAAGCTTTCTTCCTCAGGTTTATTAAAAGTAGGGATTGTGTGGTAAAGGGTTAACCCATTACCACACAATCCCTACTTTTGATGCCCCTGAGAAAGAAGTCTATAGAAAACATTGTGGGAAAAGGAGAAAATGCTGGTAACCAGCATTTTCTCCTTTTCCCACAATGTTTTCTACCCTTCACAAAACAAATTTTAAATTTTCTGTCACTTTTATTTTGTCCTCTGCAAATGCTTTCAATTTGGACCAGTCTAAAGTATTGCCGTTTGGTAATGGGTTAAAACATTAGACTGTGGTGAAGAGTAAATGGTATACTATTGGGTTAGTAACTGATTTAAGTTACATGTAGTTCAAACTTCCTACAGCACATTGTTTTAATTCTTAAATTGCAAACCCTGACAGAAAGTGCAGTTACATTGTATCTTTGAATTAAACTGTCTGATTAGGAGATATTTAGATATTTTTCTGGGGGAAAAAAAACTTTAGAAATGGCATTAGACATGTTTTTACTCATGTTGGCCAGAAACACCTTACATACATATTAGGGTAAAGGTTAAGATGATGGGAAACAGTATGGCAGGAGATTTTCTCTTGCAAAGGTACTCTGTTTGAAAAAAGTAAATCTGCTCAAACTGGAAAAAGTGCCACAAACCAATAACTTGAATTTGTGACTCAATTATTAGTGAATTAAAAATTGCTTGCTGGTTATTGTTCAAAATAGAAGGAAACAGTATGGTAATCTTTTTTCAAAAGGGACTCTTTTTTTTTTTTTTAAAAAGTAATTTACAGAAAGGGTAGATTATATTGTGGGAAAAGGAGGAAATGCTTAAAGCTAGTGACTTTATGGTGACTTCATAGTGACTTCTCAAGACTCTTCAGTTACTGTTGTTAGTGAAATCAAATTTCCTGCTATGATTTGTTTAGGATAATAGGAAACAGTATGGCAGCAGCTCTGTTCTTTAAATGGTACTCTTTTCTAGAAAGCAAACCTTCTCAAAACATAGAAAATATTGTGGGAAAAAAAGGAATTGGTCAGTTAACCAGTGACTTTATTCAGTATAACTGTTGTTAGTGAGTTCAAACTTGCTTCAGGGAAGTGATTAAGATAATAGGAAACTACTCGGACAGTTTTACAAGGGATCTTCTCTTTAAAAGGTTCACTTTTCTAAAACACTAAAAGGGTAGAAATGTTTGGGAAAAATGAAAAAAATATTGTTAACATGTGACTTTACTTAGTAAGTGTTGTTGATGAGGTCAACTGTCCTTGTGGGAATTGTTCAGGAGAAAAGAGAAACAGTATGGATGGTGATCTTCTCTTCAGAAGGTACCCTTTTCTACAAGATAATATGCTTTAGCTTTGTGTAACATTTAAAGAAGGTAGACAATATTGTCAGAGATGGAGAAAATGCTGTGTACCAGTATTAATTAGAGAAGGAGAAAATGCTGTGTACCTGTAGAGAGCATTTGCAGATGGCAGTAGGGTACTTATGAATTTTGGTTAGAATGTTTGTCTTCACAGTATCCCAAACTAGATCAAAATTGGGTCATGTTTGGTCAAAAAGTAGGTCACTGGGACAAATATTTTAATCTAAGAAAAACTCTGCATGTTCTATTAGAGGTAATAATCAGGCCAATACTCATGAAAGTGATCAGAATGTTTCTCTTAATGATGGTACATGTATTTGAAAATGGGTCACATCCGAGCAAAAAGTAGGATATACCAGGGATGATATTCTGAACACCAGAGGCTACATTCTCAATGTATACCCATGAATGTTTCTCTTGATATCATATAAAAACAAGTTAGGAAGTAGGTCAAGACAATTACTTGGACAAATCTTAATAAACCTTGTAGGCACTCTAGGGGCCACATTTTCAATTTAATCCTCATGGAAATTGGTTAGAATGTTTGTCTTGATGCTTGAACACAAGTGTGAAATTTGGCTGGATCAAAAAGGGGGCCACTTGGACATAATCTTAGAAAATCTGTTTATATTAGAGACTAGGGTTTTAATCTGATACTCATGAAAATTGGTCAGAATATTTGTCTTTATACCCCCACAAAACGGATGTTTTTCGGGGTATATTGGAATTAGCCTGTCTGTCTGTGTGTGTGTGTCCGTCAGTGTACAAAATGATAGTAATAGCCTGTTTCTGTCAAAGCGCTGGCAGGGGTATGTGACAGCTCTTGTTATCCCCCGTCGAAGGCAGAGGGATATAGTTTTAGCGGTGTCCATCTGTCCTTCCGTCCGTCTGTCCGTCCGTCCATCCTTCCATCCGTCTGTCCCTGTGTCTGTAACAGCAAATATCTCCAATACCATGGGACGGAATTTCGTGAAACTTTATATATGTGTGCAATAACCCATTTTGCCGTGGACCTTTTTTTGTTTTTTTTTTTATTCGATGCAAAATGGCCACCTGAGAGCGATTTCAACTTTCACTTAACCCATTACCATACAATCCCTACTTTTGACACCCCAGAGAAAGAAGCCTTTAGAAAACATTGTGGGAAAAGGAGAAAATGCTGGTAACCAGCATTTTCTCCTTTTCCCACAATGTTTTCTACCCTTCACAAAACAAATTTCAAATTTTCAGTCAATTTTATTTTGTCGTCTGCAAATGCTTTCAATTTGGACCAGTCTAAAATATTGTTATTTGGTAATGGGTTAAGTTATACTACAGTACACTTTTGATGTTTGGAGTCTTGTCTTCAAAACTATACAAAGTTTTTACATCGAACTTGTCACATCTGTCAACCTCCATTAGGAAATGCATGGGAAAAAGTTTCACCTACATTGGGCCCGCCCAGATGGCTCAGTAGTGAGTGTGTGGGACTCATGACCTGGTGGTTGAGAGTTCTATACCCCGTTGAGGTGAACTTTCTTTCTGGCTTATTTTCGCCTCTCACCTCTTCTGTGTGAGAAAAGTAGTCGGTGGCTTTGGAAAGAAAGTTGTGTTAGCACCGGTGTGAGAAAGCCAGGAAACACGTGTGCGTCACCGACCGCCATGATACGACCTTAGCTCTTAAAATGGCATACAACAACTACAACAACATTCACCTAGATTGACCGTGCAACCCACAGTTATATACCCTTGTTTTTGTAATAAGGTGCCATGGAAAAAGGGGGTCTTCATGTTATATTTTATTCCATTTCTTGTGAAGGCAACTCCAGCCACATTTCTTGACGAAATTGAATAGAATTTCACAGATTATTTCTTGTCATGTGACCTATTGCATATTGTCAACATTTTGTGATTTGTAGCTGCATCATAAAAAAAGGGGGCTTCATGTTTTATTTCATTTTCTTTCTTGTGAACGCAACTCCTCCCATATTTCTTGACAGAATTGAATAGAATTTTCACAGAATGGTTCTCGTCATGTGACATATCGCATGTTCTCAAGGTTTTGCGATTTGTAGCTACATCATGAAAAAAGGGGGCTTCATGTGTTATTTCATTCTATTTCTTGTGAAGGCAGTTCCTCCCACATTTCTTGGCTGGAATTTTCACATAATCACTTGACCTAATTTAACCCATTACCACACAATCCCCACTTTTGACGCCCCTGAGAGAGAAGCCTGTGGAAAAATTTTGGGAAAAGGAGAAAATGCTGGTAACCAGCATTTTCTCCTTTTCCCACAATGTTTTCTACCCTTCACAAAACAAATTTCCAAATTTCAGTCACTTTTATTTTGTCATCTGCAATTCCTTTCAATTTGGACGAGCCTAAAATCTTGTTGTTTGGTAATGGGTTAAGACTGGAATGAAGCCATGGATGAAGATGTGGTCTACTGTAGCACTGGGGATCCTGCATGGCTCGTTGTTAAAGTGTGGGACTCACGACCTGGATGTCCCTTGTTCAAGCCCTGTCAGATCCACTGGGCTTTTTGTGGGAGTGTCCTTTGGTAAGACACTTCATAGTACTTAAATCTTATACTGCTGAAACCTTCTTATTAAATTCCCCAATGCTTCCAGGAGCTGTCTTTTTGTGAGTCATTAAAAAGGGGGAGGGTGTGGTCAAGGATTAACCCTTTCCCAAACGACAAACTTTTGGACTAGACCAAATTGAAAACATTTGCAGACGACAATTCAGCTTTTGCTGAAAAGATGATTTCTGTCTATGATATGGTAGAAAACATTGTGGGAAAAGGAGAAAATGCTGGTTACCAGCATTTTCTCCTTTTCCCATAATGTTTTCAAAAGGCTACTATTCCAGACCCGTAAAAAACAGGGATTGTATGGAAAAGGGTTAAACAAACTAACAGTTAATATCCAGGATAACACTGGATGTTCTGTACAGCCTGATCTTGAGCTTCACTATTCACATAGGCCCCCGGTTTACCAATTGCATTGAAAGGACCAAGAGCTAATGTTGGTTGGACTATAGTTTTTCAGTGAAGAAAAAAACCATGATGAATGGTTTGTTTTTTGTTGAAAAAACTTTTTTTTGTGTGATTTGATAAAATATATTTGCACAGAAACCTACTGATATTTAATACTTTGCCCTTGAAACATGCTGTTTTTCACATTTACAGGAAGATATATTTTTTGTACCATTGCTATTGTACATATTACATGTAGCGGCTTAGCTCATTACCACGCAATGCCTACTTTTAACAACCCTGAAAAAGAAGCCTAGAGAAAACATTGTTGGAAAAGGAGAAGATGATGGTAACCAGCATTTTTTCCCCTTTCCCATAATGTTTTCTACTCTTCACAAAACAAATTTAAAATTTTCATCACTTTTATTCTGTCATCTTCAAATGCTTTCGATTTGGACAAACCTAAAATTTTGTTGTTTGGTAATGACTAATGACTTAACACATTACCAAACGACAGTATTTTAGACTGGTCCAAAGTGAAAGCATTTGCAGACGACAAAATGAAAGTGACTGAAAATTTGAAATTTGTTTTGTGAAGGGTAGAAAACATTGTGGGAAAAGGAGAAAGTGCTGGTTACCAGCACTTTCTCCTTTTCCCACAATGTTTTCTAAAGGCTTTTTTCTCAGGGGCGTCAAAAGTAGGGATTGTGTGGTAATGGGTTAACAGGCAAAGTATAGGACACTATATGAACTCTTAATCACCAGATGTAATGATTATAGATTTGTCAGTTGATGCCTCAGGGTTCACATATTCAAACATAGGAACAAAGAAGGGAAATTTTGAAAATCTTCTTTAAAACTGGAAGGCATAGAGCTTTGATATTGGGTATTGAGCATCTCCTAGTGGACATCTACCAAGTTTATTGAGTAAGTTGAAAACATTAGTTGAAAAATTAGTTGTGATTCAAATGATTTGACATGGGCGGATCAAGAGGGGGGGACCGGGGGTCCGGACCCCCCCCTGGAATTTTGGCAAAAATGCGGTTACCGGATTCGTGAAATGGCACTGGTTTGATATTGCACAACATTTATGTAAAATACAGTCATGAATTTAAAAAAAAAAGGTTCTAAATGTGGAGACTTCTTCATGGTTAGAACTTGAAACGTTGACTTTTCTTGTAAACGGCTTACATCCACTGAAATCCGGAAAGCAAAGTATCATATTTAATAAGACGAGGGTGTTTTCTGTGGGACCTCCCCTGAGAAAGATATCTGGATCCGCGCTTGTTTGATATCTTTCTAAGGTTTTAAAGTGACGTTGGAAATAGACTGAAATGATGTTTACCTGCTTTTTGCCTTTTTTGCATTCTTTTAGAATTTTAAAACTCTTCCTCTAGGGCTTTAACCCTGTACCGTTTGATGCCAACTTTTAACAACCCTTTAAGTAACTGGCTGATTTAGTAAAAACAGGGTACCAGCATTTTTATGCTCCCCGAAGGGCGAGCATATAGTTGCAACTTCGTCTGTCCGTCCGTCCGTCCTTCCGTCCGTCCGTCTGTCCATCCGTCCGTCCAAAGCCATTTCTCCACAACCCTTGGACCAAATTGGATAAAACTTCATATAAGAACTCCTTAGGGTAAGGGGCCGATATAATTTTCCCGGGTTTTCAATTTGACCCCGTGTCATGGAAAAAAGGGGCTTAATGCAAAATTGCAATTTTTACCAATATCTCATTCAGTTTTTGTCAGAATATCATGAAACTTAATGGTTATATTGTCTATGGAAAGTTTTAGCATGTGTTCTTGCTATTTTTAATATGAGCGTTTTTTAAGTTGACGTTCTGTCATGGAAAAAGGGGGCTTCTTGCAAAATTCCAATTTTTACTAATATTTCATTCAGTTTTGGTCAAAATTTCATTAAACTTCATGGTTATATTATTTTTACAAAGTTTCGACATATGCTCTTGTTTCTTTATCTATGTGTTTTTCAATTTGACCCTCTGTCATGGAAAAAGGGGGTTTCTTGTGAAATGAAAAAGGGGCCCTAATGCAAAATTGCAATTTTTACTAATATTTCGTTCAGTTTTTGTCAACATTTCATGGTTATATCTTGTTTTACAAGTTTCAACATGTGCCCTTTGTTTTTGCAATCTATGAATTATTAATGCACAAATACGTCTTGAAAAAGACAACTATTGCAGACATTGTTGGGGAAGGAGAAAATGTAGTTTGTTTTTTGCAATATTACGGAGTACAGTGTCCAAGAATAACAACTCTACCTTGCGTGGATTTCAAGTAGTTCCACTAGAACTTCATTTTTAGCTCACCTGAGCATGAAGTGCTCATGGTGAGCTTTTGTGATCGCCCAATGTACGTCGTCCGTTTTGCGCCGTCCCTCGTGCCTCATGCATCGTCCACAATTTCTTTAAACATCTTCTCCTCCTAAACCACTGGGCCGATCTTGATTAAACTTGGCAGGGATGTTTCTTGGATGAAGCTCTACCAAGTTGTTCAAGAAATTGAATTCCAGCCATAACTCTGATTGCAATGGCAACCAAAAGGAAAAAAAAAAAACAGCAAAATCTTTGAAAACCTTCTTCTCTGAAACTAGAAGGTGCAGAGCTTTGATATTTGGTATGTACAAGTAGCATCTCCTGGTGGACCTCTACCAAGATTGTTCATATGATGCCCCTGGGGTCAAAACTGGCCCCGCCCCAGGGGTCACAAGTTTGAAACATAGAAACAAAGAAGGAAAACTTTAAAAATCTTCTTCTCTGAAACTAGAAGGCGTACAGCTTTGATATTAGCTCACCTGAGCACAAAGTGCCCTTGGTGAGCTATTGTGATTGTCCTTTGTCCATCGTGCGTTGTCCGTCGTCAACTTTTTAGAGTTTTGCAACATACACCAGCACCGGCCGCCGACTACAGACTACAGACCTTATTGAGGGGTTTTCTCAAACTATTTGTGGGACGATTGTGTGCACGAAAAAAAAAAAATACGTTCACATTCATTACCAGTACTATTTCAAAAAGGAGAAAATAACTAGCTAATGAATTATACACAAATACCCTCAAGGACGATTGTGAACTTGTCAAGGGCGATTTCTGAAGCATGGTGAAATACAAAACAATACATTAATTATCTTATTATTTTTAATCCTTCAAAGACAAACATTTTAATGACAGATCAGGTTAGTCGTCTTCCTCTGAACTGCTAACTCCCAGCTCACGTAACAGTTTTGGCACCTTCTTTGTCAGAAACTTCTGATAGGCCAGGTGACTTTGCCTGATGATGTCTGACAGTGGCCTCTTTTTTGCATGTGTCCGTGGATTACTAGTGTTGGTTGAGGATCCTGACGGCACTGGAGGATCTGTGAAATATACGCATTTTTTCACGATTGTAATTTCATTATTATTATTCTTTCTTATGTCAAAGGTGAAATGCTAGAAAAGTAATTTAAATCTTTACCAAATAATCCCGTGTTTTCACGACTCTGAGAAAGAAGCCTTTTGAAAACATTGTGGAAAAAGGAGAAATAACCAGCATTTTCTCCTTTTTCCACAATGTTTTCACCCTTCCTACAACAATTTTAATTTTTGAGTCGCATTTTGTTTTCTGCAAATGCTTTCAATTTGGACCTGCCTGAAATTCTGTCGTTTGGTAAAGAGTTAAGCCTATAACACAAAGTTGATCGACTGACTGTATTGTAACGCCGTTTTCAACATTATTTTAGTTATATTGCAGCAGCAGGTGCAACTGTGCAAGTGCGAATTTCTGTTGACAATGATTAGTGGTGAGAGAAGAATGAAATCTGTCGCAGTGACTATCATCAATCCTCAGAAAGAAATAGGCCGGGCTGCGGATTCCCAGTTTCACAAAAAGATCAATTCAGACCTGTCCTGAACCAGGGGTATAACCACAGATGCATATCTTGTTTCGGCTATAACCAATGATTGTTTCATTGAAAACTGTTTTACGCCGCTTTCAACATTGTATCAGTCATATCACAGCCACAGCTCACATATTCATGTATTTCCTGCGTATCACCAGTACTAGGCTAGGGCTTTGAAGTGTATTGCCCAAGGTCACTCCCACGAGAAACCCTGAGGACCGTGTGTGGCTCAAACCCGGGGCCTCCAGGTCATGAGTCTCATTTGACCACTGAGCCATGCAGGACCCTGGTTATGACCAATCCATTTGACAAATATGATGAGCAGCAGGTTAACGCCAATAATGTTCAGGATTAAATGTTCTATACCTCAATACTTTTGAAATCTTTTAAACTGAAAATATTGTGCATTTTGACCACATGCGTTACTGAATAATCCCCTCTTGTTTGCCACTTACGTTGAAGGCGTTTGAGAACACCTGAGGAACAAGAGAACTTTCCATGATTTTCCGACCTTTTGCTTAAAAGTACAAGTAGTTATGCTCAAGTAAACACTGTATTTCGATTGTTGTAAGTTTACCTGCCATCTGCATTTCGCCTTCACCTGCTTTCATGCGGTGTGGAGTGGTCAGGTTATCCTCTGGGTCAGGTTGCAGATTAGCAGGGACTGGATCATTCTTATCTGTAAATGTGTTCGCTATCTCATCTCTTCTGTTTCCATCTTGTTGCTGTTGCGATTTTTCATTGCTAGATTAAAGTATATGTCTCCTCTCTGCATCTTTTATTCTTTGAACCTCCAATCTGTAAAATAAAACAATTAATCATGGTTGTAAAATTCTTGTGGGTAGAAAGCATGACAACACAGGTTGAAGTATGCAAGTTTTCACTTACAGATTTTAATTTATTGCATTCCAGTCTGTCTGTCTGTCTGTCTGTCTGCCCGTCCATGTGTCTGTCAATTTGTCTGCTCGTCTCTACGTTTCTTGTGTGACATAGCTTTTAACCCTTTCCCAAACAATCCCTGGTTTTTACGGGTCAGGAATAGAAGCCTTTTGAAACCATTGTGGGAAAAGGAGAAAATGCTGGTTACCAGCATTTTCTCCTTTTCCCACAATGTTTTCTACACTATTATATAGAACAATCATCTTTTTGGCAAGTGTTAATTTGTCATCTGCAAAATGCTTTCAATTTGGTCTGGTCTAAAATTTGCCTTTTGGAAAAGGGTTAAATAACATGTTTTAAATGAAAAAAAATCCAGATGCATGAAAGATTTTCAACTAAAATAAAAAAAATATTTTCAATTTGGAAAATTAAATACATTTTACCTTATATCACCATCTTTAATAGTGTCAATGTCTGTGGACATCAGTTTCCCAAACTTAGTAGACAGCCGATCCCTAAGTTGTTTTTCAGTAGAAGTTCGGTACAATTCCTGTGTTTCGTGAGGAAGACGGTGATAGTTTTCTTTCACCTCGTCTAGCACGTCAGCCCATCTTGAAGGGTGAGACTGGTAAGCCCTAAGGAGGAGTAAAGTCTCTTCTTTCTCCATTAAAATTCTCTTTTTTCTTCTAGGAAGGGTAATTTCTGTTTCGAGAAAAAAAAAGTGAATAAGCTAATTATACAAGGCAACATGCTACAGGCCTTTTGAAACTTTTTTTAAAAGCTGTCGTGCTTTACTGATTTACAAAAAAAAAAACACTTAAAAATTAAAGTCATCTACAGACGCCAAAATAATCATGGTTTGCGAGACTGCTTCGAGCAACCTCACCTTTTGCTAGAGGCAATATTCCCATAACAAATATGTGTGGGGTATGTTACAAGGCAGCATTGTTTGGTAAATTAAAACCTTTTTAAAACACGATAACATTTAGTCTTGTCCAGTAAAGTGCATTCATTTCAAATGCTTTTGTCGTAAAAAGAAATTCGTTCGAAAGGAATGGGAAGCTTTGACTGGTTCGTGATTTCAAGATACATGTACTTCGGTTGAAAATACACAATCATAAATGCTTAGTGATTTAACCCATTACCACACAATATCTACTTTTGACACCCCTGTGAAAGAAGCCTTTTGAAAACACTGTAGGAAAAGGAGAAAATGCTGGTAACCAGCTTTTTCTCCTTTTCCCACAGTGTATTCTACCCTTCCCAGATCAAATTTCAATTTCCCAGTCACCTTTATTTTGTCGTCTGCAAATGCTTTCAATTTGAACCAGTCTAAAATTTTGTCATGTGGTAAAGAGTTAAAAGAGCATGAGGAAAAAAAGTAACATATGTATGTCTTCATACTTTCAACATGCATGTGAGTTTGAAACTTACTCTCTTCTTGTAGCTTAGAAAGAAGAACAAAATGCACTTCCTGAAGCCATTTAAGTGAAAAATATTTGTTTAAATAATCAATTTTAAAAAAAGAATTGTCTAACCAGTTGCCATATCCTTTGTTTAGTTGTTCCTTGTTTGGGTAAGAAAATCCGTGCTATCAAAGGTAAAACGCACCAGTTGCTGACGCATTATTAAAGGAACTGTTTACTTTAAGTAACAGTCCTTTGCTTGATAATCCATTTCTGACTTTTCCAATAAAAAATAAATGACAGTAAGGACAAATGTGGGTGTATGTTCTGATAGAGCAGAAAACTTGATTGAAAAAGGAAGAAACGATCAGAATGTGGAAAAGGAGAAATTGCTCATTCTGAGCAATGTTTTTTTTTATCCACAATGCTTTTAAGAACATCTTGATGATTTCTAAAGGCATTCATATAAGATAAAGGTTTATCTGGCAAATCTATAATTCACATTTTTATACCCGTAGGGAATGGGCCATTTTCAAAGAAGAATCGTTATGTCTATGCTGCCAAAATTATGCCAACCGCCACCTGATGCAGACAAATTTATGCAATTCGTAATCAGAGTTCTGATAGTACTACGACCACCTATTACAACGGCGCATGAGTTGAGGACTGTAGCTCGACTTTTTTCTGGGGATATTAATTTATATGAAGGCAGAGATGTTTTTAGATTGTTTGCTACGAACCGATTGCACTTTTATAATATTACCGGCAAGACCCCAGAAACGTTTATAAACCTAGTTAATATTCTTCATGTTAACCATTTACCCCATAAGGCATTTCTATGTTATCTCTAATTAACCCTACATAACAGCAAGGATGAAACAGTTTCGTATGTATATATGACACCTTTTGATAGCATAGAAAACTTTATGACAAAAGGTGAAATTGCTCGTCACGAGCAATTCACCTTTTGCCACAATGTTTTCCAAAGGCTCCTACAAGCAATGCGTAGAAATGAGTATCTGTGGAGTAAAGAGTTAAACATTGTAACAGACACAAGCTTTCTGTAAGAAACAGAGTTCTCCTGTTTTTGATATGGTTGCGCAGCTATCCACGATATGACATGTTGTCTGCTGTTTTTGATGTGTGCGTGTCGAGTATAAAAGTTGAAATACGGACAATGTTAACATGTTTTGAAAGTAAAATAAGTTCTTATATAAGATGGCCAGTGTGGTCTGCCATGCGAGGTATCTGGGAGAAGATTCCTTCTGCAGTCGGACTGTTGACTTTTACAGGTGACCTTTTGAAAATTGGTTGGCAAAATAATAATTTTGTTTCCATTGTTTCAATACCTCAAAATAAAAAATGGCTATGGTCCTCTCAAAAACTCAGGTGAGGGATCCAGGGCCATCTTGACCCTCTTGTTCTACAATGTTTTCAAAGGGCTTCTATCTCTGTGTCGTGAAAACCAGGGATCATTTGGTAAAGGGGATACTTTTCTCCAAAAGAATGTTTGAAATAGAATTATTTTAGTTTTTACTTGAAAGATTCACTTAACTGATTTTGCAGTATAAGGTTTAAGCTGAGGGGGACCTTGATGTGTTAACTCTTTACCAAACGACAAATTTATAGATTGGTCCAAATTGAAAGCATTTGCAGACAACAAAGTGTACGTGACTGAAGAATCTAAACTTAATTTGGGAAGGAAGGAAACAATGTGGGGAAAGGAGAAAATGCTGATTTCCAGCATTGTCTCCTTTTCCCCACAATGTTTTCAAAAGGCTTCTAACTCAAGGCGTCAAAAGTCGTCATTGTGTAGTAAAGTGTTAGAATACTGTGACATTTCTGTAGGTTTTTGAATTAAAGCTCTGCAAAGGCGTGACATTTTGTTTTTGCAGATTGAAATAGTAGTTATGAATGAATCATGCAAGAAAAGGTGCCAGACTTTTTTTGCACTTCTAGTTTGCATTTACTGTATTTTTGCATCATGAGAACTTGTTCAAGTTTAATTCAGTTAATGGGAATGACTCTCATCTACATAAGAGTAAATTGGTTTTGAATGAAACCTTGCATGCAATTTTTTATGGAAAACATGAATTGTATATGAAAAACCATAACACTGAAAAGTGACTGGCTTTTACTTAGTTTTAGAATCCAATCAAATAAAATGGTTGGTAGCATGGAATCAATCCACCTTAATCCTTATCAGTCCCCTACCTGCAAAGCAGGAGGGGAGTTTAGGTTTGCACTCTATCCGTCTGTCAGTCTGTCCGTCAGTCCAGCAGATCGGTTGTCCAGACTTTTTTCTAAACGCTGGCAGATATTGCACTGATTTTTGGTGGGTAGGTCAACAATCATGACTTATAGATCAAGTTCGAGTTTCGCTCCGATATACTGATTTTTAATGAAATTATAGGCCTTTTTAAAGGAAAAAACAGTTTTTCAGACCTTTTTAGCTCACATGAGCACGAAGTGCTCATGGTGAGCTATTGTGATCGTGCTGTGTCCGTCATCCGTTGTCAACTTTTTACCTTGTGTACGCTCTAAAGGCCACATTTTCGGTCCAATACTTATGAAAAATGGTCAAGATGTTTGCCTCGATAAAATCTCGCACAAGTTTGAAAATAGGTCATGTCAGGTCAAAACTAGGCCTCTAGGCAAATCTTAGAAAAACTAGGTCAAATCTTAGAAAAACCTTGTGTACACGCTAGAGGCCACATTTTCAGTTGGATACTCATGAAAGTTGGTCAGGATGTTTGTCTGGATGATATCTCCGACGAATTCAAAAATGGGTCATGTGGAGTCAAAAACTAGGTCACTAGGTCAAATTTTAGATAAACCTTGTGTACGCTCTAGAGGCAACATTTTCAGTCGGATACTCATAGTTGGTCAGGATGTTTGCCTTGATGATATCTCAGACAAGTTTGAAAATGGGTCATGTTGGGTAAAAAACTAGGTCACTAGGTCAAATCATAGAAAAACCTTGTGTATGCTCTAGAGGCCACATTTTCAGTCCAAAACTCTTAGAAGTTCTTCAGAATGTTTTGTCTTGACGATATCTTGGACAAGTTTGAAAATGGGTCATGTCGGGTCAAAAATTAGGTCACTAGGTCAAATTTTTGAAAAACCTTGTGTACGCTCTAGAGGCCACATTTTTAGTCCAATACTCATGAAAGTTGGTCAGGATGTTTGCCTGGATGATATCTTTAATGAGTTTGAAAATGGGTCATGTTGAATCAAAAACTAGGTCACTAGGTCAAATCTTACAAAAAAAATGTGTACGCTCTAAAGGCCACATTTTCAGTCCGAAACTCTTGAAAGTTGGTCAGAATGTTTGTCTTGATGATATCTCGGACAAGGCCGAAAATGGTTCATGTCGGGTCAAAAACTAGGTCACTAGGTCAAATCTTAAAAAAACATTATGTACGCTCTAGAGGCCACATTTTTCAGTCCAATACTCGTGAAAGTTGGTCAGGATGTTTGCCTCTATAAAATCTAGGATGAGTTAGAAAATGGGTCATGTCGGGTCAAAAACTAGGTCAGTAGGTCAAATCTTAGAAAAACCTTGTGTAAGCTCTAAAGGCCACATTTCCAGTCCGATAATTATGAAAATTGGTCAGGATGTTTGCCTGGATGATATCTGGGACAAGATGGAAAATGGATCATGTGGGGTCAAAAACCAGGTCACCAGGTCAAATGTTAGAAAAACCTTTTGTAGGCTCTAGAGGCCACATTTTCAGTCCAAAACTCTTAAAAGTTGGCCAGAATGTTTTTCTTGATGATATCCCAGACAAGTTAGAAAATGGGTCATGTGGGGTCAAAAACTAGGTCACTAGGTCAAATCATAGAAAAACCTTTTATGTGCTCTGGATGCCAGCTTTTCATTCCAAAACTCTTGAAAGTTGGTCAGAATATTTGCCTTTATGAAAATATCTTGGACGAATTGAAAATGGGTCATGTTGAGTCAAAAACTAGGTCACCAGGTCAAATGTTAGAAAAACTCTTTGTAGGCTCTAGAGGCCACATTTTCAGTCCAAAACTCTTGTAAGTTGGTCAGAATGTTTGCCTTGCCTATATTAGACGAGTTTGAAAATGGGTCATTGTGGGTTAAAAACTAAGTCACCATGTCAAATCTTAGAAAAACCTTGTATGTGCTCTGGATGCCACATTTTCAGTCCAACACTCTTGAAAATTAGTCAGAATGTTTGCCTTTATAGTATCTTGAATGAGTTTGAAATTGGGTCATGTTGGGTCAAAAACTGGGTCAATAGGTCAAATGTTATAAACACATTTTGTATGCTCTGGAGGACACATATTCAGTCTGATACTCCTAAAACTTGCTCATAATATTTGTCTTGGTGATACCTTGAATGAGTTTGAAAATGGGTCATGCAGAGTCAAAAACTAGGCCAATGGGTCAAATATTATAAAAAAGCTTGTGTACACCCTAGAGGCTACATTTTCTGCCTGATACTCTTCAGACTTGGTCAGAATGTTTGTTTTGGTTATGTCTCAAAAGAGTTTGATAATGGGTAATTGTCGGGTCCAAAACTAGGTCACTCGGTGAAATTTTAGAAAAATGTTTTGTACGCTGTAGAGGCCATACTTTCAGTCCAATACTCATGAAACTTGGTCAGAATGTTTGTCTTATTGATATCTCAAAAGTGGTTGATGATGGGTAATGTCTGATAAAAAACTAGGTCACTGGGAAACTAGATGGTTCATGTTTGGTCAATAGACTCAGGTGAGCGATTTCAGGGCCATCATGGCCTTCTTGTTTCTAAACACTGGGAGATATTGAGCTGGCTTTTGGAGGATAGGTCAACCACCATTATTTATAGATCAAGTTTGATTTTTGTCACCGTCTACTGATTTTTAATGAAGTTAGGGGCCTTAGACTTAGTTATTTTCACAGAAAAAACAGTTTTCTGGACTTTTTTAGCTCACTTGAGCACAACGTGCTCAAGGGGAGCTTTTAGGGTCACCCAGTGTCCGTCGTCCGTCGTCAACAATTCTTTAAACATCAACTCCTCCTAAACCGCTGGGCAAATTTGGACCAAACTTGGCTGGAATGTTCCTTGGGAGGTCCTTTTTAAAAATTGTTTGCAGAATTTGATTCCATCAAAAACTCTGGTTGCCATGGCAACGAAATGGAATATTTTAGGAAATTCTTTAAAAATCTTCTTCTCTGAAACCGCTGGCCAGATTTTAAAATAATTTCACAGAGATGCTCCTCGGGTGACCCTTTTCAAAAAGTGTTCGTGAAATTTTGATCCATCAAGAAACATGGCTCTGGTGAATGGGGGCTTCTTGCACTATACAGAAATGAAGGAATTCTTAAAAATTCTTCTTCTCTGAAACGGCTGCTCAGATTTTGAAATAATTTCACAGAGATGTTCCTTGGGTGAAATTTTCTGAAAAGTGTTCGCGAAATTTTGATTGGTCAAGAAACATGGCTCTGGTGAATGGGGGCTTCTTGCACTAAACAGAAATGAAGGAATTCTTAAAAATTCTTCTTCTCTGAAACCGCTGGCCAAATTTGAAAATAATTTCACACAGATGTTCCTTGGTTGACCCGTTTCAAAAGTTGTTTGCGAAATTTTGATCCGTCAAGAAACATGGCTCTGGTGAACGGGCGCTTCTTGCAATATACAGAAATGAAGAAATTCTTAAAAATTCTTCTTCTCTGAGACCGCTGGTCAGATTTTGAAATAATTTCACAGAGATGTTCTTTGGTTGACACTTTTCAAAAATTGTTCGTGAAATTTTGATCCGTCAAGAAATATGGCTCTGGTGAATGGGGGCTACTTGCGCTATAGGGAAATGAAGGAATTCTTAAAAATTCTTCTCAGAAACCGCTGGCCAGATTTTAAAATAATTTCACAGAGATGTTCCTTGGGTGACCCTTTTCAAAGATTGTTCGCGAAATTTTGATCCGTCAAGAAACCTGGCTCTGGTGAATGGGGGCTACTTGCACTTTAGGGCAATGAAGAAATTATTAAAAATTCTTCTTCTCTGAAACTGCTGGTCAGATGTTGAAATAATTTCACAGAGATATTACTTGGGTGACCCTTTTCAAAAATTGTTCGTGAAAGGTTGATTCGTCGAGAAACATTGCTCTGGTTAATGGGGGCTACTTGCACTATATGGAAATGAAGAATTTCTTGAAAATTCTTCTTCTGCGAAATGGCTGGTCAGATTTTAAATTTATTTCACGGAAATATTCCTTGAATTACTTTTTTCAAAATGTATTTGCGAAATTTTGATAGGTCAAGAAACATTGCTCTGGTGAATGGGGGCTACTTGCACTGTACGGAAATTAAGAAACTCCTAAAAATTCTTCTTTTCTGAAACTGCTGGTCAGATTTTGAAAAGACTTTTACAGGTGACCTTTTAAAAATTGCTTGGCAAAAAAATGATTTTGTTTCCAGTGTTTCAATACCTTCAAAAAAAAAGGCTATGGTCCTCTCAAAATTCAGGTGAGCGATCCAGGGCCATCTTGGCCCTCTTGTTTTCTTTCACAAACATATCTTGTCTTTGTAAAACTTATTCAATGAACTTACTTGAATGAGAAAAATGCTTATATTTCAGACTTTCATGAAAGCATTGCATACAAAGACAGACATGATGCTTATAACTCTGAAAGTGGGTCAAATACGTTCTTTCTCTTCCACAAGGTTTCACAAACTATACCTGCCAGCAATATATATATACACGGCCGGTAGGGGATTCAGTATTGCTATGCAATACTATCAGAATGATTGTTTAATTTACATTGATTGCAAAACATTATTCTTTGTCAGATTGTAAAACAAGTTCTTTGTCAGTTATTCTTGATAATTGCTGAACCCTTTACCAAATGACAAAATTTTGGACTACATGTAGTTCAAATTGAAAGCACTAGCAGATGACAAATTAAATGTAGGTCAAAAATTGAAATTTGTTTCCAGCAAGGTAGAGAACATTGTGGGACAGATTACCACGCAATCTCTCTTTTTGGTGACCCTGAAAAAGAAGCCTTTTAAAAACATTGTGGGAAAAGGAGAAAATGGTGGTACCCAGCGTTTTCTCCTTTTCCCTCAATTTTTTTAAAAGGTTTTTATCTGAGTTTCGTTAAAAGTCGGGATTGTGTTGTAAAGACTTAAACCTTAAGGTGCTTTATACAACTTTGGTTGAAGGGTCTTAAGAATGCCTAAAGTCTTAAGGAGTCCCACATTTGGTACCAGTCGTAACAAACCTATAAATAAACTTCTCGATGCAGTGATTGAATACCTGACCTAAAAGATACCAGTGCATCCTTACAGCCAGAGGAAAAACTCTGTTAAAACTTGATGGTGGGTAGAACAGTTCAAAGTTTAGATAGCTGTGTACAGACAGCTTAACTACCGATATATCTGGTGTAAGGGATTAATGAAATACAAACTTTTCTCTCTTTCCAGATTTAGCCAGAAAAAAAATCCACGGTTAAGGCAGGTCCACACAAGGATGTCTGGTTCTTTCTTTCATAAAGGGATTACAAGATTCCAGGCCGAGGTGTGCTTGACCAGTGCCAAAGAAGACGGCTCATTTCTAGTTCGAGACAGTGAATCCCTCACCGGAGCGTACGTCCTTTGTTTGTTGTAAGTATCCCCTAACCCTTTCAGAGCTCTAGATAAGGGGGAGTGATAGTATTCTAAATCCTTCATATCTCTTCCAAACCCTATGTTGTGGGTACTCATTAGAATCGTCTCGATGAGACGATTCTAATGAGTACCCATAACATAAGGTTTGGTGGTGAGTAATAAATGTTTATTTCATTTCAAAGTCAAAATGGCGCCCATTATCTGGAGCTCTGCCTTTACCATACAACAACATTTAAGACCTGTCTATGTGGAAAGCATTGAAACACATTCAGGTAACTGTGACTCAAATAAGATGATTTTGTCATTGTGGCAATACGAGGAAATGCTTAAAACGGGGAATATTATTTATCTGCAAAAAAAATCAAACCAGGTGGGACTGCATTGTCCACACAGGTAGATCTGGGTGAAACTTTTTTGCTTTTGCTGTTTTTAGCTCTACTGGCTGAGAGCTTATGTGATGGCGGGGTTTCCGTCGTCTGTCCGTCTGTCTGTCTATCCGTCCCTCTGTCCGTCTGTTAGTCTTTTTCTTGTTTACGCGATAAAGTCTGCATTTGATGTCCGATTTTTGTGAAACATGCACAGTTTGTTTGTCTTCTTAACAGCTTCAACCCTATTAATTCTGAGAAAAATCCGACAAATAGTATGGGAAAAGTAGCCATTTCAAGTTGATAATTTCCAATTCTTGTTTACGCGATTTAGTCTTCATTTGTGGTCAGATTTTCGTGAAACTTAGACAGTTTGTTTATCTCATCAATAGCTTCAACCC
Organism: Tridacna crocea; assembly: GCA_943736015.1. NCBI lineage: Eukaryota > Metazoa > Mollusca > Bivalvia > Cardiida > Cardiidae > Tridacna > Tridacna crocea. Next base: position 13,782,160 of record OX031068.1, read on the forward strand.
TATTGATTTTGAGAAAAACCCAACACACAGTATGGGAAAAGTAGCCATTTCAAGTTGAAGGTTTCCAATCCTTGTTTATGCGATAAAGTCTGCATTTGTCGTCAGATTTTCATGAAACTTGCACAGTTTGTTTATCTTCTCAATAGCTTCAACCCTATCAATTTTGAGAAAAATCCAACAAACAGTATGGGAAAAATAGCCATTTCAATTTGAAAATTTCAAATTCTTGTTTATGCGATAAAATCTTCATTTGTTGGCAGATTTTCATGAAACTTTCACAGTTTGTTTTTCTCATCAGTAGCTTCAGCCCTATTGATTTTGAAAAAAATCCAACAAACAGTTTGGGAAAAGTAGCCATTTCAAGTTGAAAAGTTTTTATTCTTGTTTACGCGATAAAGTCTGCATTTCTTGTCAAATTTTCTTGAAAATCACACAGTTTGTTTATCTTATCAGTAGCTTCAACCCTATTGATTTTGAAAAAATTCAATAAACAATATCAGAATAGTAGCCAATTAAAGTTAAACATTTCAAATTCTTGTACTTGTGATTAGGTCGGCAGTTTTGGTTGAATTTTCACGAAACTTGATCAGTTGCTTTGTATTTAAACAGCTTGAACCCTATGGATTTAAAAAAAATCTGACAGTCAGTTTTTGAAATATAACCATTCAATGTTGAAAATTTCCAATTCTTATTTAGGCAATGAAGTTCACAGTGTTGATCCAATTCTTTTGAAGATTCATCAAGGGACTGAAAATCTACTTTGTCTTTTTGCATCAGGAATTCATAATGTATGCTAGCATCAAAGCAAAGTCCGCCAGTAGAGCAATTATTCAGGCCGTTGAGGGCCTTCTAGTTTAAATGTTCATGGACCAGTCTACTTCATGATTCATGGATTTTATATATTGATACCTATGTGATGTCACATAATTATGTATCAAACCCCCTTTTATCAGAACAAATTCTTTTTATTCATGTGCTTTTAAAGCTATTAGACTGGTAGCTAAGATTTCAAAGCTGAGCCTATTTGGTCAGTTGATATCAAACCTAGCTTGCTATTCAGGGGTTACAGACCTATTTGACTTGTTGCAAGGTCAATTTTTTTTTACAGATTGATGATAGTTTCTGTGACATAATTCTGAATAATGTTTCAGTTATATTATAGTGTGAGGGCACCCTCTGGCTTGGAAAGAATATTATGTGAAGTATTGGTGGAAGAAAGTCCAGAGAAAGTGTTGCAGTTATATTACTGAACTAAAAGTAAAATTGATGTCAAGCGCAAATAAGTTTGATAGTTACAACATATAAGTAGGAAGTAAGATACATTTTTAAACAGTTGTTGATTGATTGTATTGAAGTTACACACCATCTAAGTTTTTAACAGCTTAGGTCATAATATGGCAATCAACAAAGGTACGCATATGGTTCCTTGCTTTCTCACATCATTACTGACACAATCTTCTTTCCAAGTTATCGACCACTCTTCTCACATGTATCAGAGGTGAGTGAGAGATGAAAAATTGCCAAAAAGAAAGTTTGCCTCAACCAGGTATCAAACTCTGAACCTCCAGGTCACACGTCACATGCCACTGAGCTACCTGGATGGGCTGACATATTAACAGCTAACAATATAGACTGATACATATTAACCATTAGGCTGCAAAGTGCCACTGAAAGCCTTCTTGCAGACAGCATAGATCAAGATCAGAACTTGCAGTCCAATCTTGAATGTACACTGTCTGAAAAGGAGACATTTTCACCAAGAAATACATGAACACTCTTTACCAAAGCACAAAGTTTTTGACTTTTTCCAAATTGCCATTATTTACAGACAATGTAATAACCAGTAATTACGGTGGCACAAAAGTGACATGGAAGATATATTTTATACTACGTGCGCACGCAGTAGTATTACGTGCGCACGCAGTAGCTAATACATGCGCACGTAATAACTAATACGTGTGCACGTAATACTATTGTGTGCTAGTACGTGTGCACGCAGTAGCTAATACGTGCGCATGTATTAACTAATACGTGCGCACGTAATATCTATAACTATGGTTCAAAAGATGTAGTTTGAATGCCTAACACCGTGGACCCCAATCAGACTGTTACTTTAGTAGCAGTCTGATGATCTGGCTGCACAATGTTTGCATATATCTAACTTCCCTAAAACTTATATTCTTACGAACGAAGTCCGTAACAAAGAAACAAATGAATAAATGCATGGCAGAAATAAGGATCGGAGCGGGATTCGAACTCCGAACTCCCGGACGCAAGACCAATACCCTAACCACTGAGCCAAAGAGATATCTCCCTGACGCAGTAGCCAGGTATTGTATTTAAATCGGGAGTATATGCCATGCAGGAAGGAGTGGTCTCCCGTAACACACCCCCTCTTAAAGTCATCATTTATTGATGACTCAAAGCCTTATTAGGCAGGAAGTCCGATTTTGGACAACAAATGGGATTAATGGCTCAATGGCCAATCCCGGACGAGCCCCCATCTTACGAACGAAGTCCGCAACAAAGAAACAAATGAATAAATGCATGGCAGAAATAAGGATCGGAGCGGGATTCGAACTCCGAACTCCCGGACGCAAAGCCAATACCCTAACCACTGAGCCAAAGAGATATCTCCCTGACGCAGTAGCCAGGTATTGTATTTAAATCGGGAGTATATGCCATGCAGGAAGGAGTGGTCTCCCGTAACAATATAAATTACGGTATCAGTTGCCATTCTGACTACATATAGTTTGGAGGCACGAACAAACTTTTTCAGACAGTCAGACATGACCAAACATTATGGACCCAGATCAGACTCCTCCTTCAAGGGGCAGTTGGATCTGGGTCCACAAAATTTGCCATTCTGACAGCATGACTACAAATAGTTTGGAGGCATGAACGAACTTTTTCAGACAGTCAGACATGACCAAACATAATGTACCCAGATTAGACTGCTCCTTCAAGGGGCAGTCGGATCTGGGTCCACAAAGTTTGCCATTCTGACAGCATGACTACATATAGTTTGGAGGCATGAACGAACTTTTTCAGACAATCAGACATGACCAAACATAATGTACCCAGATTAGACTGCTCCTTCAAGGGGCAGTCGGATCTGGGTCCACAATGCTTGCCATTTCAGTCCGATTCCCTTTATACTTGGCAGAAGTGTCCATTTGGAATTGTAGATGTGCAAGACGCAAATTTTGTGAAAATTCCATTAAGAATTACTGAGTTAATTGCCCCTAATTTGACTTAAAAATGCTTGTCCGGACAACTCCTCCTACATTTTCTGTCTGATTCTCTTTAAACTTGGCAGAAGTGTTCATTAGGAGTTGAAGATGTGCAAGACGCAATTTTCGTGAAAATTCTATGAAGAATTAATGAGTTATTGCCCCTGTGACATGAAATATAGGGGCGGGGGTATTTATCACCTTTAGTGATAGTTATTCTAGTTTCATATAACTGAATCTGAAACCAGATCCTGTGAAATTAACCCTTCACCATACAATCCTGAGTTTAAATGATCTTTTAGGAGAAAGATTTGGAAAACATGCATTTTCTTCTTTTACAATGATGCTCTCTACCATCTCGCCAGCAAGCCCTATAATTTGAACCAAATTTTTATTTGTCATTAGCAAAGCTCATGCTTTTGATATAAATGAGTTTACAGTTTTATTCTTTAGTGAAGGCTTAACTCCATACCAAACAGCAAAATTTTAGACTTTACCAAATTGAAAGAATTTGCAGACAACAAATATGTGTTTTATAAAGATGAAACTTGTGCTAGGAAAGTTGAAAACATTCCAGGAATAGGAGAAAATTATGGTTACCAGCATTTTTAGCTCCACTGGCCGAAGGCCAGCAGGCTTATGTCATGGACCAGTGTCCATCGTGCGTGCGTCCGTGCATGCGTGCGTCCATCAGTGTGTTAACTTTTATTTCAAACATATTCTTTTCTAAAACTACTCATCCAATTTTGATGAAACTTTACAGACATGATCCTGCAATGGTCCTCTTCAGAATTCCTTGAAAGAATTTTATTCCTTCAAAACTCTGGTTGCCATGGCAACAAAACTGAAAAATATTGAAAATGTTCAAAAATCTTCTTCTCTGAAACTGAAAGGCCTAGGGCTACCAAATTTGGCATGTAGCTTTATCTAGTAGACCTCTACCAAGTTCCTTCAAATAATAGCCCTGGGGTCAAAATTGGCCCCGCCCAGAGGGTCACATGTTTTATATGGGCTTATATAGGGAAAACTTTAAAATCCTTCTGGTACCTAGCCATAGGGCCTAGGGCGACCAAATTTTGCATGTATCTTTATCAAGAGTGCCCAAATAATAGCCCAGGGGCAAATTTGGCCCCATCCGGGGGGTTGGCACAAGTTTTATATGGGCTTATATAGGGAAAACTTTAAAATCCTTCTGGTACCTAGCCATACTGCCTAAGGCTACTCCATTTTGCATCTAGCTTTATCAAGTGGTTGTCTATTAAAGGTGCCCAAATTAAAGCCCTGGGGTTAAATTTGGCCCCGTCCTGGGGGTCACAAGTTTTACATGGGCTTGTATTGGAATTTTTTTTTTAAATCTACTTGTACCTACCAAATCTTTCATGTAGCTTTATCTAGTGGGCCTCTACCAGGAGGAACCAAATTATAGCTTTGGGGTCAAGTTTGTACCCACAGTGGGGTTCACAAGTTTTACATGTTTTTCATGGACTTTTGTGGTGAAAACTTTCTAAGTCATCATGTTACTAATCATAATAAAGACTAGGGCTACTAAATTTAGCCCTGTCTCATGGGTTTCATGTTTTACAGGTCCTTTTATTGACAAAAATTTGAAAATCTTCTTGTTTATAACCACATATTCTAGATCTGTTTTATTTGGTATGGGGCTTTATTTTGCGGACCTCCACCAAGATTCCAATAATTATAGCTTTGTGGTCAAAATTTGCTTTGCCCGGGGGTCACAACTTTCTCGTAGGATTAGATAGAAAATTTTTTGTAGATCTTCAAGTTTGAAACCAATTGGTCAAATATTGTAATGTTTGGCTTGTGGTGTTTTTTTTTACTGATTAGCCAGTGGAGCGATACAGGGCCATCATGGCCCTCTTATTTGTTTTCTCCACAATGTTTTCAAAAGCCTTATTTCTCAGGGCTGTTTAACCCTTTTACAAACAATCACTGAGATGCAAGACTTTTGAAAACATTGTGGGAAAAGGAGAAAATGCTGGTAACCAGCATTTTCTCCTTTTCCCACAATATTTTTATTAATTTCATGTTTTTTTGTTCTGCTCTTGACAGTATTCCAGTCATAATTATGCTAGCAACTGCACATGCATTTGTGTCTTTCCTGTTTTTTTTCACCAACACTGTACTGGGAATCAGGGGTGACTTGCCATAGGATGCTCCCAAAGAGAACTTTGCCCAATGTAAGGATCATTCCCGTTAGTTAGTGTAGGTTTCTGATGCTATGTTTTAACCACAGAGGCACACATTTCTATTCGTCGAAGCAAACATTTCTTAATTTTTGGCAAAGTTTCTATTCCTTCAAGGACAAATGATATCATTTAAGCCACTTTTAATTGATTGTTTACTATGCAAATGCTTTTAATCTTGAAAAGATTAAAATTTGGTTGTGTGTGAGAGGGTTGAACCTAACCAAACAAATCTCCTGTTTTTTTTCAATTTTATGGTAGAAAGCTTTGTTCCCCTATAATTTTCTACAAGATTATTGTAGCCAAAATTTAGTCAGTTTTCAACTCTGAAATATACTCTCAATTTGGAAAAGCTTTAACTTTGTTTGGTTTGTTTGAATATAATCTCAAGCAAATCAAAAGAGCATCTCTTCTCAATTATCATGGTTTTAATGCTGACAGATGTTGGCAATTTGTCGAAATGTCCTCGTAATTCGTAGGATTGCAGCAGGCTGGGTAGTTCTTATTCCAAATCCTATATTTTTTTCTCGATGTAAATAGGGTTTGGAATGGGAATCAATTGGCCTGTGGGACCCCGTGTGGTTTAATCGGGGGTATAAGAATAAACCACTGCAGTCCCGCGATCGTCACATCTGCCATTTCATCTGGCGGAACAAAAGTGACAGCATGCATGTCGTAAAAGGCGACAAAAGGGGCATCATTTTGTGTTTCATCCATTCCTCATTTATCATGTTTATCTTGTGTTGTTCGATATGTATGTTATTTTCACCTCACATTATTGTTCACTAACTAAGTGCGCCCAATATGACCTAAGTTGTCGACGGGCCTTAAAACACTATTCATTCATTCATTCATTCTGCAGAATGACTGAAATGAAAAAGAACAGTAAATTTTATGTTGAAATTAAAGTATAAACCCTCTTGATGTGATACTAGTTGATCCTTCACCTAACAACCTTTAACCCCCAGGCTGCTTAGCGCAACTCACTGATCTTTTGTGGACAGTGTAGATCAAGATCAGACTGTGCAGAATGTACAGTCTGATCTTGGATCTGCACTATCCAATGAAGAGACATCTTTCTTTCAAAAATACCTTTGAATAGCAAAACTCAGGTTTTTACTATCAACTTGAAAGTTTCATGGTAGTTATTAAGCAGAAAAAGGAGTAACTATATTTACCAAAGAACAAAACTTTAAGATTTGTCAAAATGAAGAGCAGTTGCTGATGATTACCAGCATTTTCTCCTTTTCCCAAAATGTTTTCAAAAGCTTTTGTTATCAGGGTCTTTAAAAACTGTGATTGAGATGTGAAGGGTTAGGTGAAATGATTTTGAAGAACTCTTGTGCAGAATGGCAAGGTATTTTCATTTGGGTAAACAAGATTTAATCTCAAAGGACTCAACTGAGGATTCTCTTGTCAGTTATCACCTTGTCAGTGCTGATAAATGTTGGTAATTTGTCTTATGTTTTTCCTAGTCCACAAAACTTTGGACTTGTCCAAATCTGAAACAGTTGCAGATTACTAAATATTTTTAATGTGCCTTAACTCTTTACCACACAATCCCGACTTTTAACAACCCTAGGAAAGACGCCTTTTGAAAACATTGTGAGAAAAGGAGAAAATGCTGGTAACCAGCATTTTCTCCTTTTCCCACAATGTTTTCTACCCATTGAAAAAAAGAAATTAGCATTTTAACATTTAATTTTTTGTCTGCAAATGCTTTCCATTTGGACCAGTCTAAAATTTTTTTGTTTGGTAATGAGTTAAATGGAGGAAAATTGTCTTTGAAAAAGTTGCAAAAATTGCAGGAAAAGGAGCAAATGCTGGTTTACCAGCATTTTCTCCTATTCGAACAATGTTTTAGAAAGCTTCTTCAGCAAAACAATTGGGATTGTATGGAATAGCAATAAACTATTCAAAGGCAGCAAATTTAAACGGCGAGATCAATTTGCCCTGCAGAATCTTGAACTTGCAACTTGAAGGAAAAAAAGAGTATATTTGCAAAGAAGCAAATTATTAGTTGCTTTATAATGTCACAGGCTACTTCTTGTGTTTTTTTTCAATATGTTTAACCCACTACCACACAATCCCTACTTTTGTCGCCTCTGAGAAAGAAGCCTTTTGAAAACACTGTAGGAAAAGGAGAAAATGCTGGTAACCAGCATTTTCTCCTTTTCCCACAGTGTTTTCTACCCTTCCCAGCACAAATTTCAAATTTTCAGTCGCCTTTATTTTGTCGTCTGCAAATGCTTTCAATTTGAACCAGTCTAAAATTTTGTTGAGTGGTAAAGAGTTGAATGATATTCTTTGCAACACTGAGTCCTTGCATTTTGGCAAGTTACATTCTTAACTTTTACTACACAATTTTGAGTTTTAACAACCTTCTCCTTTTCCCGTAATGCTTTAGAGAGGCTTTCTTCATGGTTGTTTGAGTCCAGGATTGTGTGGAAAACAGGTCAATCTTGTAATAGAAGGTTATATCACCCTCATTTTGTCAGACCGATACTGATATAAAACTTACAAGCTGTCAGTTTTTCGAACCTTCCTAAAATAAGCCACTTGGTTTCAAAATATCAGAGAATGCTTATGGCATAGAATGCTTGAGTACAAACCTGGCCATTTTCTGCAAATCTAAGAAGTCAAAAGACAGACGTGAATATAGCTGGATAAAGATCTTGTATTTTCAAACTAATTTGACTGTCTAATTGTAGTTTCCTTGTACCCATTGTTTATTGTCACTTTACCAAATGATCTGTAGTTGTAACAACCTTGATAAAAAAAAGAAAACATTTTGAGAAAAGGGGTATTACTGATTTCCATATTTCTAAATTTTTTACTGTAGACTATGGTTAGTACCATAATCACATGTTGTTGATTCATATTGGCAGCATTATTTGGTAAAAAGCATTTTCTCCTTTTCCCACCATGCTTTCTACCCAGCGGGAAACAAACTTCAATTTTTAAGTAAAGTTTATTTTGTCATCTGCTAATGCTTTCCATTTGGACCAGTCTAAGATTTTTGTCATTTGGTAAAGAGTTAACTGATTACCAAATGACAAAATTTTAGGTTTGTCAAAATCGAAAACATTTTCTCCTTTTCTCACAATGTTTTCCTTCTCAGGGTCATCAAATGTGGGGATTGTGTGGTAATGGGTTGAGAGACATATCTCATAATTTAAGACACTTCCAGTTTGTAAAAGTTTGTCAGTGTTGTCAGTAGGTTGGTAAATGCTTTCAGTAGCATGTGATAATTATAAAGAGCTAAGTTGTTCTAAAGGTGACTCCTGTAATGGAACCATCTCACCGGCAGACTAACCTAGTAGGATACATAGCCAAATACCATCCCAAACAGCTGTTTGAAGCAAAAACAGGAAAACTTCAATCATTTCAATCGTTATTGTTGGCAGTCAGTCTTATTTCCTACCTTTATCAGAGAGTAATATTTCATGGAAACTTTTGATATCCTTTATTTTATTTCTTATGTACCTGAAATGAAGATTTTTTGCTGTTCCTATGGAAATAAATTTTGAATGCATTGCCCATAAAAGACCTACAAGCTTCCAAAAGTAAACAATTCCGGAATGAAATTTTAGGCATTATCTTATCATTTTAATGTGTAGATGTTATTATTTATCTAGATTTGGTATAGTAGGATGGTCTGTCTAAATGATTATAGTTGTTGGCAGAAAAATGAATTGTAGAAGTTACTAAGACTTAACCCATTACCACACAATCCCTACTTTTGACGACCTCGAGAAAGACGCCTTTTGAAAACATTGTGGGAAAAGGAGAAAATGCTGGTCACCAGCATTTTCTCCTTTTCCCACAATGTTTTCTATCCTTCACAAAACAAATTTCAACTTTTCAGTCACTTTTATTTTGTCGTCTGCAAATGCTTTCAAAATTTTGTTGTGTGGTAAAGAGTTAAGTTGGCAGTACAGTTATGATTCTTCTTATAGCCAGCTACATGTATTTAAAGCTTTTACGTAGTGTTCTGTAACACGTTTTTGGAACAATATTGAAAATTCAAAATTACTAATACAAAATATTTTTACGTATGAATTCAAACTCTTAACCATTTGAATTTTTCATAAGCAATTACTAACTGAGCTATCAAGGCAACTGATATACTGCTTACATGTAGTTCATGTTACAGAGTAGCAGCCAGGCCTTTCCACAGTGACTTGGATATTTTTTCCTAATATATTTTTGTATTGCAGCAAATGAGAATTACTGGTCTCTGTCAATACTATCTGAAAAACAGCCACAACCAAATCTGTCCTAAGGCACATGCTCTACCAAAAGCTAGCTCTATAGCAAAGTAGTATATGTGTCCCCTTATACACATATAAGATATACATTTGTATCTATCTGTGGGATAGACTAGTATATTACAAATGATATATTCTGATTTTTGTTTGTCAGGTAACATAAAAATTGGGAAAAAAAAGAGAAAGCTTTTATGTATGGATTGAGTAAACAAGTAATGACAAATTACTCTCTTTCTGTTGCTCTTAATTATTTTGTTGGTGTTTTTTGCAAGTAGTTTATCTGTATTATCAACTCATCTGGCATTCTACAGTGAGAGAACAAATTTCAGAAGTAAAAAAAAATCCCAGCACTATAGGCCCATAGATCACTTCATCTGATTAACACTTGCTGTGATGGTTTTAGAATTTCCTGTCTTTGCAGCAGATAATTTCTTTGAAAAGAACAGATAAGTAGGGTCAATCCAGGTAAATATGGACAGAGGTATAATTATGGACACACGTCACATTTTGGAAAATTCCCCAGCGTATATTAAGTCCCAATATCCATGCTACTGTCTATTTAACCCATTACCACACAATCCCTACTTTTGACGCCTCTGAGACAGAAGACTTTTGAAAACACTGTGGGAAAAGGAGAAAACGCTGGTAACCAGCATTTTCTCCTTTTCCCACAGTGTTTTCTCCCCTTCCCAGAACAAATTTTAATTTTTCAGTCACCTTTATTTTGTCGTCTGCAAATGCTTTCAATATGGACCAGTCTAAAATTTTCTCATGTGGTAAAGAGTTAAAGCACTCCTATCTTATTTCTGTGTCAGTGTGCTATTTTTGATGATGATTAAGTTTATGTGATGATGGAAGCACATCCTCGGATACCCCGGGATCTCCCTATTTGCTACGCTACATCGACCCCTGGGACAATTGACTAATAAAACTTTGAATCAGCTGCCGAAAATCGATACGAAACGTCATAGCGTACAGTCCAATCGCCCATCACAAAATGATGATGGAACCAATGAAAAGCCAGTATTCGGCCAGCGGTAAAGCGAGGGAAATTCAATTAATTGTCCCAGGGGTTGATGTAGCGTAGCAAATAGGGAGACCCCGGGGTATCCGAGGATGATGGAAGCACATTTAGTGTCAAACTCGAGTCACCCTTTCTCAACTATGCTTGAACTTAAAGATTTGTGCTACAACTCTCACAGGTACTTGAAGGCTTTCACAAGTTAAAAAAAAATTTTCACTAAGCTATAATGGTCTTAAATACTAGGAAAAATGATTGACGAAAAGTAAAGAATCATCAAAATAATGGCAAAATACACATTGGCAGAAATAAAGAAGAAAAAAACGACAAGTCAGGGTTTGACATCAAGGCACATCCAAACGACATTGTCTAGCAAAAAATCGGTTCGGGCAAGTAGAGACTGCATCCAGCTAGTCTCTTAAACAATTTGTTTTATGATTTGTTACGGTTAATTTACGATTCATTTACAGAATATTACGAGTGTTTAAGTGACATTACCGATTTTAATTACGTTCAATATGATTGCTTTACAGATTGAAAAGACTTAATTACGATCATCTTATCAATATATACGAGTACTTTACGAATCCACACATATACTTTACGATTTAGAAATGGTATAAAAGCGTGCAAAATTGACCAGTTCCTTTCAGTTGTTATCAAGACCTCACAGAGGCCTGATTTCTTTGCTATACACCATCTAATAGCATGGCTCCAAAGAAAGCCAAAAGGCAGCCATCAGAAAAAAAAGCGGAAGCGTTCATCCTCCTTCGAATCACTACCGCCACAGCTAGAGCCCCCTGAGATAGAAGACCGCCTGCCTTCCACTGAATCACAGCAGCTGCATCCAAAGAGGGTCCTGTGTGTCAGCCAGGTCCTGCACCAAAATTTTCTGTGTGCTGAACGTCTCTTCTGCCTGGGAGTCTCTACTTGCTGCTAGGGATATTCCCGTTCTGCTAGTTGAAGGAGCAATTGAAGAAAGTTTTCATATAATTGCAATCTGTGTCTTTCCATATGCCATAATTATTGTCTGGTTGGATGTCAGCTATTGAATGATGATAGAGAACTGAATGCTTTTTGCACACAAAAAAAGGACTCGTAAATATTCCTAACTTACCTTTAACTATTCGTAACAACACGTTAACATATCGTAATTTACAAGTAAATGACTAGATTAATCGTAACCATCGGTAATATACTATAACAGTTCATAAACAGTAAAATGTCATAGCATGCTTGTATTTATCCGTAATAACGCGGAACAAATCGTAGATATTTGCCATAAACACATCATAACAACTCGTAATAAATCGTAATTGGACATTAATTACTCGCAAACCGCTCGTAAAAGTGGCCAGATCGTAACAATCCATGTACTTTTACGGATATGTGACATTCGTAAGGACTCACAAGAAAAATCCGTAAGTGTGATGGTGGTATAATCAAAAAAGTCTTATTTATTGTTGTAGAAAACTTGTCAGATTGTCTTTTAATATTGATTTTGATGACATGATAGTATTAATATATATCTGAGAGAGGTCAGATATAAACCTCCTTAACCCATTACCACAGGAGAAAATTTTAGAGTGGTCCAAATTGAAAGCATTTGCAGACGACAAAATAAAAGTGACTGAAAAATTGAAATTTGTTCTGGGAAGGGTAGAAAACACTGTGGGAAAAGGAGAAAATGCTGGTTACCAGCATTTTCTCCTTTTCCCACAGTGTTTTCAAAAGGCTTCTTTCTCAGGGGCGTCAAAAGTAGGGATTGTGTAGTAATGGGTTAATAAGGTATAGGTTTTCTGAACCATCATAATTTTGATGAATATTTGGCACATTTTTTGACAAAGAACTTATTGTTTTGATAAAGTAGTAATTGGTTTTTATTGTGATAAATGGTCAAATGAAGAAGTACTGAGTACCCTCGATAATTGTTTTACAAGAAGGATTTCTGGGGAAGCCCAGATGCATACTCTGTTACAATACTAGAGACCAAGGGGATGAAATTCCCAGCTAGGCAATTTGTTTTTGTGGACTGATGAAAGTCTTTGAGACACTATTCATTCTTCTTTTACAGATGACCAATGTCTCAGCAGTGGGTCTTTGGGAAAGCAGCCAGTAGCTTGGAAAGAATACTATGAAATGTACTGTTGAAAAAAAAAAGTCCAAGACAGCATGCCTGGATAGTTGCACTGTCCACCTCAGTGTAAATTAAAAATCATTGAAAACAGTCATAGGCATCATACAAACCTACCATGGCTGTGTTCACCATATACTGTCCTAGGTTTCAAATAAAAAAAAGTCCATCATTTTAGTATTATTTAAAATGTCTGCAAATTGCTTACAGTATGGATAAGGTTGAAATTCTGTCCTCTGACAAAGAGGTAACCCTGTATGAAAGAATCCAGTCCTATTACAAACCTGAGGAAAAAGCCTTTTGATAAACATGGTAGGAAAAGCCAAACCTGCTGATATCCAGCATTTGGCCTTATCCCCACAATGTTTATTTTCCTCTGATAGGCCTTTCCTTTCATTTGAAATGCACTAAATTTTGTCTTATCTAGTTGTTAACCATTCTCAGTAACACTCGTTGTCTTACACTCAAAAAATTTCTAAATTTAGGAGCAACATGACTACTGACTGGCTCAATAAAATGGTCTTTTCTGTCAGAACTTGCATTACTTACTGAAATCTAGAAAAAGAATAAGAAAATTCTTCAGAACAGTTGAATAAGAACCCTGGTCCATATTATCAGTTCCACACCAAAAACCAAAGAAATGACAGTATTAGACAGGAGGTTCTGCTAGAAATACATAAAAGATAAAGATCTTTTTTATACCCCCACCACAGCAAGTGGAGGGGGGTACACTGCAAACGCCATGGCCATCTGTCCGTCCGTCTGTCTGTCTGTAGACACAATTTTGTCCGGAGCGTTTCTCCTGCAGTTTTTCAAGTACTGCTCTTAAATTTGTACATAATGTTTGGGTACATATGAAATGAAATTGTGCATCTGCAGTTTTCACGACCTTGCTGCCATTGGTTGCAGAATAATCTCCCCTTTAACTTTTTGCGCTTTGCAAATTTTAACTGGATTTTTGTCCAGAGCATAACTTCCAATGTATTGAAGCTAAGTACTCCAAACTTCACACATAGTTACATCACATTAAGGAGAAGTGCCGTGTACAAGAACTGTAACTCTATTCCAACTATTTTGTGGCTTATTGCCCTTTGAAAATTTTAACTCTTGTTTTTGTCCGGAGCATAACTTTCAAAGTATTAAAGGTAGTAACTTCCAATTTCACACACAGCTATATCACATTGAGGAAAAGTGCAGTGTACAACAAGAACCATTACCCTATACCAACTATTTTTTGAGTTATTTCCCTTTCTAAATTTTAACTTTTGATTTTTGTCCAGGTCATAACTTCCAATGTATTGAAGCTAGTTACTTCAAACTTCACACACAATTACATCACATTAAGGAGAAGTGCAGTGTACAAGAACCATTACTCTATACCAACTATTTTTTTAATTATTGCTCTTTGTTAATTTTAACTTTGGTTTTTTTGTCCAGGTCATAACTTCCATTGTATTGTAGCTATTAACTTCAAACTTCACACACACAGATTACCGAAAGGCAAGGTGCAGTACACAAGAACTGTAACTCTATTCTAACTTTTTAGCTCACCTGAGCACAACGTGCTCAAGGGGAGCTTTTAGGGTCACTGGCTGTCCGTCGTCCGTCGTGCGTCGTCAACAATTCTTTAACTCTTTACCACACGAGAAAATTTTAGACGGGTCCAAATTGAAAGCATTTGCAGACGACAAAATAAAGGTGACTGAAAAATTGAAATTTGTTCTGGGAAGGGTAGAAAACACTGTGGGAAAAGGAGAAAATGCTGGTTACCAGCATTTTCTCCTTTTCCCACAGAGTTTTCAAAAGGCTTCTTTCTCAGGGGCGTTAAAAGTAGGGATTGTGTGGTAATGGGTTAAACATCAACTCCTCCTAAACCGCTGGGCCAATTTGGACCAAACTTGGGAGGTCCTCTTTAAAAATTGCTCACAGAATTTGATTCCGTCAAAAACTCTGGTTGCCATGGCAACCAAATGGAATTTTTTAGCAAATTCTTTAAAAATCTTCTCTAAAACCACTGGTCGGATTTTGAAATTATTTCACAGATATGTTCCTTGGGTGACCCTCTTCAAAAATTGTTCGTGAAATTTTGATCTGTCAAAAATCATGGCTCTGATGAATGGGGGCTACTTGCGCTATACAGAAATCAAGGAATTCTTTAAAAATCTTCTCTGAAACCGCTGGTCGTATTTTGAAATTATTTCACAGATATGTTCCTTGGGTGACCCTTTTCAAAAATTGTTCGTGAAATTTTGATCCGTCAAAAATTGTGGCTCTGGTGAATGGGGGCTACTTGCACTATACAGAAATCAAGGAATTCTTTAAAAATCTTCTGCTCTGAAACCGCTGGTTGGATTTTAAAATTATTTCACAGATATGTTCCTTGGGTGACCCTTTTCAAAAACTGTTCGCAAAATTTTGATCCATCAAAAAATGTGGCTCTGGTGAATGGGGGCTACTTGCACTATACAGAAAAATGAAGGAATTCTTAAAAAATCTTCTTCTCTGAAACCGCTGGTCAGATTTTGAAGTAATTTCACAGAGTTGTTCCTTGGGTGACCCTTTTAAAAAATTGTTCGTGAAATTTTGATTTGTCAAGAAACATGGCTCTGTTGAATGGGGGCTATTTGCACTATAGGGAAATGAGGAAATTCTTAAAAATTTTTCTTCTATGAAACCGATGGTCAGATTTTGAAATAATTTCTCAGGGATGTTCCTTGGGTGACCCTTTTCAAACAGTTTTCGCGAAATTTTGATTGGTCAAGAAACATGGCTCTGGTGAATGGGGGCTACTTGCACTATAGGAAAATGAAGAAATTCTTAAAAATTCTTCTTCTCTGAAACGGCAGGACAGATTTTGAAATGATTTCACAGAGATGATCCTTGGGTGACCCTTTTCAAAAATTGTTCACAAAATTGTGATCCGTCAAGAAACATGGCTCTGGTGAATGGGGGCTACCTGCACTATAAGAAAATGAAGAAATTCTTGAAAGTTCTTCTTCTCTGAAACCCCTAGTCGGATTTTAAAATAATTTGACAGGGATGTTCCTTGGGTGATCCTTGCTCTTGTGAATGGGAGCTACTTGCACTATATGGACATGATGAAATTCTTGAAAATTCTCTTTCTCTGAAACCCCTGGTCAGATTTTAAAACAAAATTTCCGAAATGTTCCTTGAGTGACCCTTTTGAAAACTTGTTTGTAAATTTTGATCCATCAAGAAACATGGCTCTCGTGGATGGGGGATACTTGCTCTTATACAGAAATGAAGAATTCTTAAAAATTCTTCTTTTTGAAACTGATGGTCAGATTTCGAAATGAATTTTACAGGTGACCTTTTGAAAATTGCTTAGCAAAATTATATATATGGTTCCAATGTTTCAATACCTCAAAAAAGAAATAGGCTATGGTCATCTCAAAAATTCAGGTGAGCGATTCAGGGCCATCTTGGCCCTCTTGTTTTTTATTTTATTGCCCTTTGTAAATTTTAAGGTTTTATTTTTGTTCGTAGCATAATTCCCAAAGTAAATAAGGTAGTAACTTCAAACTTGCAGTAGAGCATATTCAGGCCCTTCAGGGCCTTCTGTTTTTTTTAGAAAGAACAGTGTAGATCCAAGATAAGACTGTTTATTCTGTGCAGTCTGATCTAGATTTGTGCTGTCTTCTAAAGGTCAGTGAGTTGTGCAAAGCAGCCTAGGGGTAAAAATTAGAGATTGTATGTAAAGTGCTCTCCTAATTACCCATGAAATTGAGGTGTGTGCTGTTCACAGATATATTCTATGTATTTTGAAAACAGTGACTGGTTGATTAAACAGACCTCAAATATAGATTAGTACTTTTTCTCAAAGGATTCGAAAAGTTTTTTCCCCAGACACCTTCACAGCAATAAACATTTGCCAGACAACAAAAATTTAGACTTGTACAAATTGATAGCATTGGCAGACAACGAAGTAGATATGCCTCATATGATGAAATTTGTTGACTCTTTACCACATGGCAAAGTTTAAGACCTATCCAAATTGAAAACATTTGCAGACGACAATTTCATGGCTCACAATAGTCACATGACTCAATTTTCCTTTGATATGATAGAAAAAATTGTGGGAAGAGAGGAGAAAATGCTGGTTACCAGGATTTTCTCCTTTTCCCACAATGTTTTCACAATGTTTTCAAAAGGCTTCTTCCTCAGGGTTGTCAAAAAATTGTCATTGTTTGGTAAAGGGTTAAAAAGGAAAAAGGCATTGTGGGAAAAGAAGAAAATGCTTGTTGCAAGTGATAAAACTTCTTTTTCATCTTTGTTTTCAAATGCCATTTTTTATAGGTTTTTAAAACACGGCATTGAATAGTAAAGGATTACACATGATAGAATTTTTTTTTATCCCCGCCAAGGGAGGGATATAGTGTTAGACGTTAGTGTCTGTCCGTCTATTCGTCTGTCTGTCTGTCCTTACAAGCCCGACATTGTGGGGTTTGGGTAATTGTACATTTAGTCTCTGTGGGGTTCATTACCTCCATCTGGTAGGTATGGGGTTAGGGCATTTGGGGTTAGCTTGTTGGGTTAAAAAAGATGGTCATGTGGGGTTGCTTGGGTGTATTCATCTTCGCGAGCCAAGGTTACAATCACTACGTGGATCTTACCTTGGCTGATTGAGCCCGATTTCGATTTCTCAATCATAAGACCCATCCGTCTGTGTGTTCATCCCTGCAAATATCTCTAATACTATTGGACAGAATTTCGTAAAACTTTATACATGTGTACAATAACCCATGCTGCCTAGACACCTTTTTTTTTTTATTTGATGCAAAATGGCCAACTAGGAGTGATTTTAAGTTACACTTAAGTTACACCTACGTACATTTTTGATGTTTGGAGTCTTGTCTTCAAAACTATACAAAGTTTTTACCCTGAACTTGTCACATCTATCAACCACCATTAAGAAATGCAGGAAAAAAAGTTTCACCCAGATTGACTGTGCAATACCACAGTTATATACCCTTGTTAGCTCACCTGAGCACAACGTGCTCAGGGGGAGCTATTGTGACCGGTCATCGTCCGGCGTCCGTCCGTCCGTCCGTTAACAATTTCTTTAAAAATCTTCTCCTCCAAAACCAGAAGGCCAATCTTGATAAAACTTGGCAGGAATGTTCCTTGAGTGAAGCTCTACAAAAATTGTAAAAAGAATTTTATTCCAACAAAAACTCTGGTTGCCATGGCAACAAAATGGCTGAAAATGGAAAAAATCTTTAAAAATCTTCTTGTGACAAACCATGAGGCCGGGAGCATTCATATTTTGTATGAAGCATCATTGGGTGACCCTTTACCAAAATTGTTAAAATTATTTCCCTGGGGTCATATTTGGGCTTTGCCCGGGCGCACCCTATTTTACATAGAAACAAAGAAGGAAAGCTTTAAAAAATCTTCTTCTGACAAACCATAATGGCTAGAGCATTCATATTTGGTATGTAGCATTATCTGATGATCCTCTACCAAAATTGTTAAAATTATTCCTCTGCTGTCCTATTTGGGCTCTGCTCGGGCGCACCCTATTTTAAAATCTTTAAAAATCCTCTTGTGACAAAACATAAGGTTGGGAGCATTCATATTTTGTTTGAAACATCATTGGGTGACCCCTTACCAAAATTGTTAAAATCATTCCCATGGGGTCATATTTGGGCTTTGCCCGGGCGCACTCTATTTTACATAGAAATTTAGAAGGAAATCTTTAAAACTTCTTCTGGTGACAAATCATAATGGCTAGAACATTCCTATTTAGTGTGTAGCATTAACTGATGATCTTCTACCAAAATTGTTGAAATTATCCTTCTTCGGTCATAGTTGGGCTCTGCCCGGGCGCACCCTATTTTACAATCTTTAAAAATCTTCTTGTGACAAACCATAAGGCGGAGGGCGTTCATATTTTGTTTGAAGCATTATTGGGTGACCCCTTACCAAAATTGTTAAAATTATTCCCCTTGTGTCATATTTGGGCTTTGCCCGGGCACACCCTATTTTACATAGAAACAAAGAAGGAAACCTTTAATAAATCTTTTTCTGACAAACCGTAATGGCTGGAGCATTCATATTTGCAATGTAGCAAAATCTGATAATCTTCTACCAAAATTGCTAGAATTATCCCTCTGCGGTCATATTTGGGCTCTGCCCGGGCACACCCTATTTTACATAGAAACAAAGAAGGTAATCTTTTAAAAATCTACTTGTGACAAACCATAAAGGCTAGAGCATTCATATTTTACATGTAGCATCATCTAGTGGCCCTTTATAAAAATAATTAAAATTATCCCCTTAGGGTCATATTTTGGCTCTGTGCCCTGGTGCACACTATTTCACATGGAATCATAGAAGGAAATTTTTAAAATCAATTCCATCTAAAAAGGAGAAATTGTTTGTAACAAGCAATTTCTCCTTTCTCACAATCTTTTCTACCATATAGATCACTTATTTTTCATTTTAGATACATTTTAAAATGTCGTCTGCAATTTGTTTCAATTTGGAACGGTTTAAAATTTTGTAGTCTGGTAATGGGTAATCTACAAGTCAAAAAGGGAACAAGACACTGTGAAGAGAAAAATTGATGATAAGCAGCAGCTTTTAGCTCCACTGGCCAAAGACAAAGAAGAAAATCTGAAAAACATATTTTTGTGACAAACCCCAGGGTATGCCTTATTTGAAAAGAATTAATAGCCTGCCCTTGATAAACCATATAAGTTACAAATATACTCAGGTGAGCGATATAGGACCATCATGGTCCTCTTGTTTTTGTTATAAGGTGTCATGGGAAAAGGGGGCTTCATGTTATATTTCATTTCATTTCTTTTGAATGCAACTCCTCCCACATTTGTTAATGGAATTGAACAGAATTTTCACAGAATGTTTCTCGCCATGTTACCTATTGCATATTATCAAGGTTTGGAATTTGTAACTGCGTCATGAAAAAAGGGGGTTTCATGCTTTATTGCGTTCTATATCTTGTGAACACAACTCCTCTCATATTTCTTGACAGAATTGAATAGAATTTTCACAGAATGTTTCTCATCATGTGACCTATCACATAACCTCAAGGTTTGCGATTTGTATTTGCATCATGAAAAAAAAGGGCTTCATGTATTATTGTGTTTCATTCTATTTCTTATGAAGGCAACTCCTCCCACATTTCTTGGCAGATTTGGATTCAATTTTCACATAATTATATGACCTAATGCAATGCCTTCCAGATTTCGATCGATTTTTCACAGGATCGTGTGACCTACTGCATTTTGTCAAGGTTTTGGGATTTATAGCTGCATCATGGAATAAGGGGGCTTCATGTTATATTTAATTTTTCACTAGTATCTCTTTAATTACCGCCTGCCCGGGTGGCTCAGTGGTGAGCGTGTTGGACTCATGATCTGGTGGTTGTGAGTTCGATACCCGGTTGAGCCGAACTTTCTTTCCGGCGGATTTTCGCCTCTCACCTCAGCTGAAGCATGTGAGAAAAGTAGTCGGTGGCTTTGGAAAGAAAGTTGTGTTAGTACCGGTGTGAGAAAGCCAGGAAACACATGTGCGTCACCGACCGCCATGATATGACCTTAGCTGTTAAAGTGGCGTTAAACTCCAATACAACCAACCAACCAATCTTTAATTACTGGACAGATCTCAACAGATTTGTATGAGATTTTCACAGATCATGTGACCTAGCACATATTGTCAGGGTTTTGCAATTTATCTCAATATCATGAGAAAAGGGGGCTTCATGCCAAATTTAATTTTTTATCAATGTATCTCCAACTTTTGGACATAGTTTCATGAAACTTCATATTTTTATTGGTTGATCAAAGCCAGTGGCCAATGAGTACATTGTGCATCAGTCTGTCCATCCATCAGTTTGTTTGTAAACCTTTTAGATCACAAGTAACACCATAATCCATTCAGCTACCCAAGCAGGTGCTAGAAATTGTAAAACTTTAGTCTCTCGCTAGCTGCTTGAAATGGCAGCAGTGTGGCGGCGTATATTTTGAGAGGGTTATCTTCTAAAGTCCTCGACAAAAATCGGTCAAGGAAAATTCGGTCATTAGTGTACAAGATTCGAGATCACATGAGCCTGGTTCCTTTCCTGGCTTGGCCAATTTCTTTTTATAATGGATTGATGATAGTCATTGCAACAGAATTCACCTCGGACAACAGATTAATCTGGAGTGGTCTGAGGCAACTACAGATGGTTACGAATTCACATGCTCAAGGTAAAAAGAATGTTCAGATCAGCTGTATGAGTACTTCCCTGGTAATATTTTGATGTCTTACTTTTGGCATAGTTGGATGCCTTGCTTTTGACCTATTTCTTGGTATTGATATAGTGAAGTGAATTGGACATGTTTATGCAGCTGTGCCCCTACAGGCCTATTTTTCAGCTAGAAATATTGTCATATTGAATCGGTATTTCTTATGCTATTTGTCTTTTTTTAAAAGATATTTCTTGTTTTTATTTCAGACACCAGTCCAAAGTGCATCAATACAGAGTTTTGCCAGCTCCAGATAGGAGACTTCATGTACAGGTCAGAAATTTCTGGTGTTATAACGAAAGATGTTTGAAACTGTTTTTTGGTCGTTAAAAAATAATCCGAAGTTTTAACAACATGCATAAGTAAGAAGACTCAATTTTGAAATATATATTTCCTTTCTGCAGTAAAATAAGATGTTTATAGATAGTAATGCATTTGAACTATAGACATATGTAATTGTCAAAATGCAATTGATATGATCTTATTCCCAGTCCAAATATATACTTTGGGTTTAATTGGAGTTCCTAGATTTAATTTCAAACATTTCAAAAGAATTTGTGTGGAAAGGTTGAATCAGAAGATATAATGACTTTAACCAGAACTGTCAAACAGTAATGATAGCATTGAGGAGGTTTTTTACTGAATATACCAGATGTGTTGTGGAAAGCCATAGTTGAAATGAGTAGGTATGCTTGAAACACTGTACATGTGTTACTTACTTTGACTAAGACAGCTTCTTAACTTTCAACACTAATGCTGACAAATTTTGGACCAATTTGATGTTTGATATATATATATTTAGTCTGAGACAGGTACCATCCAAAAAGGCTATAATGACCTGACAGACCTGGTAGCAGAGTATATCAAAAAGGGGGACCAGAATGGCCTGGCTTGTGCATTGGTACATCCTGTGGCACCAGAGGGCAACACTGATGAGTTAGAAGTATCAGACGGTAGTTTTGTTTTTTGCTTTACTAGATTACCAAGTGTTTGGCTTTCCCATTATTGAGAGCATCTGCAAATGACAAAGGCTAGTTAAATGATCTGTTGGGTACCGGTATTTGAAAGGCTTGAAAACATAATGGGAAAAGAAAAAAATGGCTACTGGTACATTGTAGGCAGAGTGATAGATGTAAATGACTTCAAAGCAGTTGTTGACACTGATTAATTCTTTACCACATAATCCCAACTTTTGACGACCCTGAAAAAGAAACCTCTGAAAACACTGTGGGAAAAGGAGAAAATGCTGGTAACCAGCATTTTCTCCTTTTCCCACACTGTTTCCTAACCCTTTCCAGAGCAATCTTTAGAATTTTAGTCACATTAAATATGAAGTCTGCAAATGCTTTCAATTTGGACTAGTCTTAAATTTTGTCATTTGGTAAAGAGTTAATAATTGAATGGGGATGTTGCCATACTACCAGTGCATTATAGGCAGAGTCATAGATGTAAATACTTCAAAGCAGTTGTTGACACTAATTAACAATTTTGTGGGATGCTGCCATGCTTAGGTCAAGTGATTGAAATGAGATTCAGTTGCGACCTTCTTGATCTGAACTAGGTTAGTTCTATGTAATTGGTGATTAGTTGTTATGAGTGTCTCACAATTTTGAAAATGCAGGATGCTGTGGTAAAAATTGTTGTTCTTTACCACACAATCCTGAGTTACAACAACGGTGGGGAAGAAGCCTTTCAAAAACATGAGAAAGGCAGAAAGTACTGGTAACCAGCAATTTTTCCTTTTCCCCAAAAATGTTTTCTACCCCTTTAAAGTCAGGTTTCATTTTTCTATTATCTGCTGCAGCCTTGACTTTGGACAAGTATAAAATTCTGTTGTTTGGTAAGGATTTAACTCTTAACCAAACGACAGAATTTTGGACTCCTTCAAATTGAAAGTATTTGCAGGCAATTTACAAAATGTAATTCAAATGATGATTTTTGTCTCTGATAGGATAGAAAACATGTGGGAAAAGGGGAAAATGCAGGCAATTTACAAAATGTAATTCAAATGATGATTTTTGTCTCTGATAGGATAGAAAACATGTGGGAAAAGGAGAAAATGCTGGTTACCAGCATTTTCTCCTTTTCCCACAATGTTTTAAAAAGCTTTCTTTTTCAGGATTGTTATAAGTTGGGATTTTGTAGTAGAGAGTTAAACCATGATGAAAATTAATTACCCACAACTTAGTTTACAACCGATTGATGGACTGATCTTTTATTTTTTATAACTTTATTTTCAACACTATTTTAGTTAACTTTCTGTGACACATGCTGCTAACCATGCTTTCTTAGACTTTCTGTTTCCATATTTTACAGAAATTTGTTGAAGTTGTCTGCTGCCAATTTGTGTGAAGGGAGATTATAAGAGATTCCTGTAAAACTCTTTTCCATATGAAAAACATTTAGACTCAAAATGAACATGGCTGAAACAATGGGATTTGTGCTTTAACAAGTACAAAACATTTTTGATGACGAGAAACATTTTTGATGACGAGAAAATGCTTGATTCCAGTATTTTCGTCTTTTCCCAAAATGTTTCAAAAGCTTTGTCCATCAAATGTTTTCTCACTCTGTGACACTGTATCTCAAATATTTTATCATTCTCACACAGTATTGTGTACCCTTTTTCAGACAACTTTTCATATCTGAGGTACATTTTATCTATGATCTGGAAATTCCCTTAAGGTAAGACCTGTGTAATGCACTTCCGGTGAAAATTCTAATTGGTTGATAAACAAGGATAAATAAGGATTTATGCAGAAATAATATTTTTGCAAATTTCTAACGGATCAGAAATTCCGTTTATGTCTGTCTTGAAATTGTTTTTTGATACTTTTGGTAGTTTTCTTAAAAGGTAGGTAATTATTATCTCTTTTTGAATTGAGAATATAGTGATTTTTGATTTATAAATGATAATTCAAAGAAAGAAAAAATGGAAAAAATGAACAGGTGAAAGTAGTTCAATAATACTCATTTTTAATTATAGCTAATTTTTCAGGATGATATTTTAGTGGAAATAGCTGTTTTACATTACACAGGTCTTACCTTAAGTCATCAACTTTGTCATGTGGTAGAGTAAATCCTGCCAAAAGCTCATCCTCTATTTACCAACCACTCTTAATTTATAGATAATTCAGATGATGAAGACTTTGAGAGTCCACCACCAGTGGGCAGTCCCCCTGCAGTCCCGCCACACAGACAATCCTCTAGTCGACAGACAGACCGAAATAAAGTAGACCTACACAGAAACCTAGCAAGGCTTGATTTGTCAGGGTAGGTATCTCTTTTTACCAAACAATTCCATACCCTTAATTGCACTCATGGTGTAAAATCATTTTTAGCTCACCTTAGCACGAAGTGCTAAAGGTGGGCTATTGTAATCGCCCTATGTCCGGCGTGCGTCGTCTGTCAACAATTTCTTTAAACATCTTCTTCTCCTAAACCACTTGGCCAATCTTCATGAAACTTGGCAGGAATGTGCCTTTGGTGAAGCTCTACATATAATGTTCAAAGAACTTAATAACACCCATAACTCCGGTTGCCATGGCAACAAAAAGAAAAAAAAAACGAAATATTTGAAAATCTTCTTCTCTGAAACTAGAAGGCGTACAGCTTTGATATTTGGTATGTGGCATCTCCTAGTGGACTTCTTCCAAGTTTGTTCAAATTATGCCCCTGGGGTCAAAACTGACCCCACCTCGGGGGGTCACAAGTTTTAGCAAAGGAACAAAGAAGGAAAGCTTTAAAATTCTTCTCCTCTGAAACTTGAAGGCGTAGAGCTTTGATATTTAGTATGTGGCATCTCATAGTGGACTTCTACCAAGTTTGTTCAAATTATGTCCCTGGAATCAAAACTGGCCTTCACCCCGGGGGGTCACAAGATTGAGCATAGGAACAAAGAAGGAAAACTTTAAAAACCTTTTCCTCAGAAACTAGAAAGCGTATTGCATCTTCTAGTGGACCTCTACCAAGTTTGTTCAAATTATGCCCCGGGGTCAAAACTGCCCCCTTCCCCCCCCCCCCAACAAGTTTGAGCATAGGAACAAAGAAGGAAAACTTTATAATTCTTCTCCTCTGAAACTAGAAGGTGTAGAGCTTTGATATTTGGTATGTGGCATCTCCTAGTGAACTTCTACATATTTATTTAAATCATGCCTGTGGGGTTAAAACTGGCCCTGTCTCAGGGGTCACAAGTTCGAACATAGGAACAAAGAAAGAAAATTTTAAAAATCTTCTTCTCTAAAACTAGAAGGCATAGAGCTATGATATTTGGCATGTAGCAATTCCCAGTAGACCTTTACCAAAATTATTCATATTATGACCCTTGGGTCAAAACTGGCCCTGCCTCGGGGGTCACAGGTTCGAACATAGCAACAAAGAAGGAAAACTTAAAAAATCTTCTTCTCTGAAAGTAGATAGTGCAGAGCTTTGATATTTGGTATGCAGAATGTTCTAGTGGACCTCTACCAAGTTTAGTCATATGATGTCCCTGGCGTCAAAACTGGCCATGCCCTGGAGGTAACAGGTTATAACATAGGAACAAAGAAGGAAAATTTTAAATTTCTTTTTCTCTTAAACAGGAAGGTGTAGAGCTTTGATATTTGATATTAGGCATCTTTGAGTTTGAATTGAATTTCATGTGGAGTCATTTCCCATGTAATAAGGCAATTGCATTTTATATCTCGATGAAAACACAAAAATCTGCTCTCAACCCTATAATGAAACCATAAAATCTGTTTTGTCAAGAACCAACTGATGTAGAATAATCCTTTGATAAGCAGAAAATTTACAAATGGAAAAAAGAGTTTCTACACATTCACCCTGTGCAGACTGTCATGGGTGAGTACTTTTTGTAGATGCATTAAGTTCCCTTTTCACAGAGTATTGCTTATTTCAGATGGCAAACCAGCCAACACTCGTAACTCATTACTTGCAAAAATTTGGACTGGGCCAAATAGAAAGCAATTGCAGACTAAATATTGTAGGTTTTGCAGCGCTACAAGGGCTACTTGAAAAGTTTCAGGACAAATGCTGACATTCTTTTATATTTTGATATTTTTTAATGAGTTTTTCAGTAGTAATAGCTACAAACGTATTCTACATGTTAATCGAAAAAAATGAACAAAGATATACACCACACATGATAAATGGTCTCTATAGCAACATCAGGTCGATGTGAGCAGGGCACTTTGATGTCTCTTCACTAAATAACTTTTTTTATGGCAAGTATCGATCACGATAGGCACTCCAGTATGTTTCTGAATTGTGTATGGCAAACGCATTCGCCCACATGGTGCACCGTCTACTACCTGAAAAATTCCTAATTCACCCTCGCCTACAAAAGCAGTGGTGAAACATTTTATATTAAGGAAATGAACGAAGTTGTTCTCTGCCACACGCTTCTGATCGGGAAGACAATCACAGCACAGTATTACTGGAATGTACGGTTTTTTGGATTTGTAACTTCATTGTACATAAAATGATATTCTTATTTTATAAATGACAGAATTTGTTGGTGAAACCAGTGATTCATAAAGAAAATTTCGTTGTTGCATGTATATACATGTAGGTGCATAGGTTCAACCATAAGCTAGTTCAGGTGCACCGACTTGAGTTGATCAGGGCTGTATAGGAGAAAAGACCAAAAGAACCGGCACATTCTACTAACATCACAACAACACCACACCTTATACTTAATCAACTACCAAGAAAGTACCTGCTGATTGATATAGTAACACTATTGAGCACCCAACATACTCCTCTGCCTCACACTCTTTAATTTTTGGTTTTTCCCCACTATCAAGCATTAGTGACGTGGTCATTGTTTCGACGATGTCAATGACATTCCCGTCGTGGTCAGGGAATGTATAAGGAACATTACATCCATCATCATACTTCAAAAACTGTTTTAATTCATGCTTACATAGGCATCAGAGGTGCATTGAGCATACAGTGGAGTAGAGTAATTTGAATAACCATGACTGTTTCAGACATTTGTAAAGACTAAACTTTTTATTCGATGCATCAAGGTGTGATACTGATACTGGCTTACATCGACTTGACATTGCTATCTTTGTTTATTTGTTACAACCGACCTATAGAATATGGTTGTAGCTATCATTACCGAAAAACTCATAAAAGAATATCAAAATATAAAAGAAAAGCAGCACTTGTCTGGAAACTTTTTGAACATCCCTCGTTTATGCCACTATCTAATAACTCACTAATTATTACAGATGTGGAAGAGGCATGTTATAATCTCTAATAACTCACTGATTATTACAGATGTAGCAAAGGTCTATGCTAATCTCTGATAAACAATTGATTAGTACAGATAAAGGGGTGCTCTGTACCAATTTCTTATAACACAGTCATTGTTAAGATGTGGCATTATTATGCACCAGTGCCTTCTATCTCACTAATTGTTACAGGTGTTGCTGTCTCTTAAGATTTGGTACTGCATTCTGTCCATGTCTGATAAATATTCATTTGTTACAGATTTGAAAGTCTAGTGTGCCAGTCTGAGTTAACTCTTTACCTCACAATCCTGACTTTTAATGACCCTGAGAAGGAAAGCTTTTGAAAACATTGTGGGAAAAGGAGAAAATGCTGGTAACCAGCATTTTCTCCTTTTCCACAATTTTTTCTACCCTATTTAATTAAAAATTCAATTTTTGATTCACATTTATTTTGTTGTTAGTAATTGCTTTCAATTTGGACAGTTCCAAAATTTTGTTGTTTGGGAAAGAGTTAAATCTTTAGTTCTTACCATTATCACAGTGCCTTGGGTAAATCCTATGTAAATGGCTATCACAGATTTGACAGTGCTTTGAACAAATTTCTAATATGTTTGATTTGTTACAGAAGTGACTTTGGTATGAATAAAGCACAACAGTCTCTTATTGTTACAGCTATGACTGCAATATCTACCTATGCTAAGTGGCTTATTGCTGGAGATTTGAAAGTACCAGTACATGTACTATGTTTGAATCACCAATAAATCTTTTAGTATCCCAGATGTGACTTATTTGTACCAACACTTTTAAATTCTCTCATGGATACCATTATGACAATATGCCATATGGCAGTTGCTAATAGAATTGAAATTTAT
The DNA here is from genome assembly GCA_943736015.1 of Tridacna crocea. Taxonomy (NCBI): domain Eukaryota; kingdom Metazoa; phylum Mollusca; class Bivalvia; order Cardiida; family Cardiidae; genus Tridacna; species Tridacna crocea. Next base: position 13,810,407 of record OX031068.1, read on the forward strand.
TCAAATGTGACCTCAATGTGGCAATTGCTGATAAATTTCTACTTGTTACAGATGTGACAGTGCCATGTGAGTATTCTTGATTAATTCCAAATTTTGCCAGATCTGACAGTGCTAAATGAAAATTTGCTGAACATTTCTTATTGTTACAGATGTGATAGTGCTATGTGCCAATCACTGAAAGACTATGCAGACAATGGTGTACAAAGAGATATAGTATCTGTGAATGTGGGAGAATCAGAACTACCCGAGTTTACAAAGGTGCTGGAAACAGTCTCACAGAGTCTTAAAAGGTAGGATAAACTTTATAGTAGTGCTCTTGAACAATAAATAATTGAGAATTCCTATGTTAACCAATGGAGTCAAGTAAACGTAACAGACATTCTAATTCTGTACATAAATTCATAATAATTACAAGGTTATCCTTGTCCAGAATGTCAAAGTAAAGGGGATACTGTCCATTATACATTTTAAGTGTTTGAAGTTTGATATTGACCTACACTTACGTAAAAGCAGTAATAGTAGTTATACCCTCCACAACGAAGTGGTGGCGGGTATACTGGAAACGCTATGGCTGTCGGTCCGTCTGTCTGTAGACACAATTTTGTCTGGAATGTTTCTCCTACAGTTTTTCAAGTACTACCTTGAAATTTACACATAATATTTGGGTACATATGAAATTGTGCATGTGCAATTTTCACAACCTTGCTGCCATTGGTTGTGGAATTATCTCCCCTTGAAATTTTTGGCTTTTGCAAATTTTAACTTAAGAGTTTTGTCCAGAGCATAACTTCCAAAGTATTGAAGCTAGGTACTTCAAACTTCACATACAGCTAGATCACATTGAGGAGAAGTGCAGTGTACAAAAACCATAACTACCTTCCAACTATTTTTTGAGTTATTGCCCTTTGTAAATTTTACTTTTGGATTTTTGTCCAGGTCATAACTTCAATGTATTGAAGCCAGTAACTTCAAACTTCACACACGGTTAGATAACCAAAAGGCAAAGTGCAGTGTACAAGAACCGTAACTCTATTCCAACTGTTTTTTGGGTTGGTGCCCTTTGAAATTTTAACTCTTGATACTGTCCTGAGCAGTACATCAAAAGTATTTAAAGTAGTAATTTCACAATTTTGAGCATAGGAACAAAGAAGGAAAACTTTAGAAATCTTCTCCTCTGAAACTTGAAGGCGTAGAGCATTGATATTTGGTATGTGGCATCTCCTAGTGGTCCTCTACCTACTTTATTAGCTCACATGAGCATGAAGTCATCCACCGTGTGATGTCCATTGTCCTTCCTGTGTCATTCACAATTTCTTTAAATGTCTTCTCCTCCTAAACCGCTGGGCCAATCTTGATGAAACTTGGCAGGGATGTTCCTTAGGTAAAGCTCTACCAAATTTGTTCAAGAGATTGAATTTCAGGCATAACTCTGGTTGCCATGGCAACCAAAAGGGAAAAAATAGCAAAATCTTTGAAAATCTTCTTCTCTGAAACTAGAAGGCATAGAGCTTTGATATTTGGTATGTAGCATCTCCAAGTAGACATCTGCCAAGATTGTTCATATGATGCCCCTGAGGTCAAAACTGGCCCTGCCCTGGGGTCACAAATTTGAAACATAAGAACAATGAAGGAAAACTTTAAAAATCTACTTCTCTGAAACACGATAGAACAGAGCTTTGATATTTGGTATGTAGCATCTCCTAGCGGATTTCTTCAAAGTGTATTCATATGATGCCCCTGGGTTTAAAACTGGCCCTGCCTGTTGGTCACAAGTTTGAAACATAGGAACAAAGAAGGAAAACCATAAAATTCTTCTTCTCTGAAACTAGAAGGTGCAGAGCTTTGATATTTGGTATGTAGCATCTCCTAGTGGACCTCTACAGAGATTATTGATATGATGTCCCTGGGGTCAAAACTGGCCCCTCCATGGGGGTCACAAGTTTGAAACATTGAACCAAAGAAGGAAAATTTTAAAAATATTCTCTGAAACTAGAATGTGCAGAGCTTTGATATTTGGTATGAAGCATCCTCCAATAGACATCTACCAAGATTGTTCATAAGATGCCCCTGGGGTAAAGACTGGCTCTGCCTTGGGGGGGTCACAAGTTTGAACGAAGGAACAAAGAAGGAAAACTTTAAAAATCTTTTTTTTTCTAAAACTAGAAGGTGCAGAGCTTTGATATTTGGTAGGTTGCATTTCCTAGTGGACCGCTACCAAGATTGTGGATATGATGCCCCTGGGGTCAAAACTGGCACTGCCCTGGGGGTCACAAGTTTGAAACATAGGAACAAAGAAGGAAAACTTTAAAATTCTTCTTCTCTGAAACTGGATGGTACAGAGCTTTGATATTTGGTATGTAGCATCTTCCAGTAGACATTTACCAAGGTTGTTCATATGTTGTCCCTGGGGTCAAAACTGGCCCCGCCCTGGGCCTCACAAGTTTGAAACATAGGAACAATGAAGGAAAAGTTTAAAAATCTTCTTCTCTGAAACTAGAAGGTGCAGAGCTTTGATATTTAGTATGTAGGATCTCCTAGTGGACCTCTACAGAGATTATTCATATGATGCCCCTTGGGTCAAAACTGGCCCTGCTCCGTGGGTCACAAGTTTGAAACATAGGAACAAAGAAGGAAAACTTAAAAAATCTTCTCTGAAAGTAGATGGTGCAGAGCTTTGATATTTTGTATGTAGCATCTACTAGTGGACCTCTACCAAGACTGTTCATATGATGCCCCTGGGGTCAAAACTGACCCCATCCCAGGTGTCACTAGTTTGAGCATAGGAACAAAGAAGGAAGATTTTAAAATTCTTCTCCTCTGAAACTAGATGGCGTAGAGCTTTGATATTTGGTATGTGGCATCTCCTAGTGGACCTCAACCAAGTTTGTTTTAATCATACCTGTGGGGTCAAAACTGGCCCAGCCTCGGGGGTCACAAGTTCGAACATAGGAATAAAGAAAGAAAATTTTAAAATTCTTCTTCTCTAAAACTAGAAGGCATAGAACTATGATATTCCTAGTGGACCTCTACAAAGTTTGTTCATATCATGCCCTTGGGGTCAGAACTGGCCCTGCCCGGGGGGGGGGGGGGGGGGGGGGGGGGGGGTGGCAGGGTCACAGGTTTGAACATAGCAACAAAGAAGGAAAGTTTTAGAAATCTTCTTCCCTGAAACTTGAAGGTGCAGAGCTTTGATATTTGGTATGCAGAATCTTCTAGTGGACCTCTACCAAGTTTGGTCATATGATGTCCCTGGCGTCAAAACTGGCCATGCCCCGGAGGTAACAGGTTATAACATAGGAACAAATAAGGAAAATTTTAAATTTCTTTTTCTCTTAAACGGGAAGGTGTAGAGCTTTGATATTTGGTATGTAGCATCTTTGAGTGAACCTCTACCAAGTTTGTCCCAAGGATGCTGCTCTGGTCAAAACTGACCCAGCCCCGGGGACCACAAGTTTGAATATAAGACAAAGAAGGAAAATTTAAAAATCTTCTTTGAAACTGAAAGGTGAAGAGCTTTGATATTTGATTGCCCTATGCCTGGCGTCCGGCGTCCATCAACAATTTCTTTAAACATCTTCTTCTCCTAACCCACTGGGCCAATCTTGATGAAACTTGGCAGGGATGTTCCTTGGGTGAAGTTTTACCAAAGTTGTTCAAAGAATTGAATTTTACTCATAAGCTATAGTCTAAGGTGAGTGTTCCAGGGCCTATGGCCCTCTTGTTTTACTATTGCCCTTTGTAAATTTTAACCTTGGATTTTTGTCCAGGTTATAACTTCCAATGTATTGCAGCTAGTAACTTCAAACTTCACACTCAGATTACCGAAAGACAAAGTGCAGTGTACAAGAACCGTAACTCTATTCAAACTTTTTCTTATTATTTGCCCTTTGTAAATTTTAACATTTTGTTTTGTCCGTGGCATAATTTCCAAAGTAAAAAAGCTAGTAACTTCAACCTTCATATACATATAGGCCATATTAATAAGGCGTGCATGGTACAAGGACCATTAATCTATTTCCACTATTTTAAGACTTATCCCCCTTTATGAATTTTAACTTTAGATTTTATCTGGGATGTAACTTGCAAATTACAGAAGCTTTTAACTTCAAACTTCATGTACAATTAGATCACATAAAGCAAAGTGCACTGTAGAAGAACCATAACTCTATTCCCATTATTTTAAGAGTTATTTCCCTTTGTATATTATAATTTTTTTGTTTTTGTCTGGAGCATAATTTCCAAAGCATAAAAGCTAGTAAGTTGAAATGCATGCAGAGTGCAAGAACCATAAGTCTATCCCCACTTGTTTGTTTTCTTTGAACGCTTTCTCTTGTATTAAACCATTCTGCATTCTGTTACAAAGGGCACTTTTGTGACAAGGAGCTGGTGGGGGTATGATCACGTTTAGTGATAGCTCTACTTGTGAGTGCTTTGTTGATTTTCCATGTTTTATAAAGATGTTGTCTAAATGGTTTACTTAACGATACATCTTTACTCCTTTTCAGTTTTTTATACACCCAAAGGGTCATATTATGTTATATCCCCAGTCGTCCATCCATCTGTCCATCCGCCCGTCTATTAGCAATTACTTGTGTGCGCAACTCCTCCTACAGTTTTCATTGGAATTATTTGAAACTTGCCTCGAAGAATCTTCATGATGTCTAGTTGTGCACCTGACTCTTAGAATTTGGATCGTAGTTTGCATTCTAAAATTATCTGCCCTTGATTTCTGAAATAGCCAACTTTTCACTTTGAATTTTTGTTCAGGCAATAACTTCCATACCGTAAAAGGTATCAACTTGAAACTACATACGCTGATAGAACACAGTATGGAGAAGTGCAGTGCACATGAACCATAACTCTGCCATCTTTATTTTTGAGTTATTTCCCTTTGTTAATTTTTAGTTTGAATTTTTGTCCATGTCATAACTTCCAAACTATAAAAGCTATTAACCCATTAACACACAGTCCCTACTTTTGATGCCCCTGAGAGAAAAGCCTTTTGAAAACATTGTGGGAAAAGGAGAAAATGCTGGTAACCAGCATTTTCTTCTTTTCCCCACAATGTTTTCTACCCTTCACAAAACAAATTTCAAATTTTCAGTCACTTTTATTTTGTCGTCTGCAAATGCTTTGAAGTTGGACCAGTCTAAAATATTGTCGTCTCGTAATGGGTTAACTTGGAACTTCATACACTGATAGAACACCTTATTGAGAAGTACAGTGTGCATGAACCATAACTCTGCCACATTTATTTTTTGAGTTATTGCCCTTTGTTCATTTTCGGTTTGAATTTTTGTAAAGACCATAACTTTAAAACTTTAAAATCCATCATCTTGAAACTTGGAAGACTAATAGAACACATTTAGAAGAAATGCATTGCACAAGAACCATAACTCTGCCATCCTTCTTTTTTAGTTATTGCCCTTTATTTGTTTTTAACTTTGTATTTTCGTCTTGGCCATATTTTCTAAAATATAAAAGCTATGATCTTGAACCTTCAAAGACTGATAGAACACCTTGTGGAGAAGAGCAATTCACAAAGTTTGTAGCTGTGCCACCCTTCTTTTTTTAGTCATTGCCCTTTGATATTTTTCACATATCATGGAAAGTAACTACTCTTCATTCATGGCCAACATGCCCCTTCAGGCATATATGCGCCGCTCTGCGAAGCTCTTGTTAACGGCTTTTTTTTTTCCTCTGGCTTTAGAAATGTATCTTTCTGAATGACTTTATGCATTAAGTTTGCAATAGTTTGAATAGAATTCACTTTGTTCATTAAACTGCTACTTTCTGAAGTGGAATTGTCTTTTGAAACAGAAAAATATTGTAAAAAATTTTCTTTGTTCTGTTAAAGAAGTAAATTTTAGGGAAGAAGAGAGGTTTTAGAAGGGAGATAACTTTGTTTTACATTTTGAAAAAATTACAAGAGTTGTCAGATTTCCTTTCCATGCACATTAGTAAAGGAGGATCGGTTGAGTATCAGTAGATATTGGTTTTTATTAACTTTTTCCAACACAATGCTGACTTGACAACTCTGAGAAAGAAGCCTTTTGAAAACATTGTAGGCAAAGGAGAAAATGCTGGTAACCAGCGTTTCTCTTTATCCCACAATGTTTTCTCTTCTCTTCAATACAAATTTTAAATTTTCAGTCTCTTTTATTTTAACATCTGCAAATGCTTTCAAGTTGGACCAATCTAAAATTTTGTTGTTTGGTAAAGAGTTAACCCATTACCACACAATCCTTACTTTTGACGCCCCTGAGAAAGAAGCCTTTAGAAAACATTGTGGGAAAAGAAGAAAATGCTGGTAACCAGCATTTTCTTCTTTTCCCACAATGTTTTCTACCCTTCGCAAAACAAATTTCGAATTTTCAGTCACATTTATTTTGTCGTCTGCAAATGCTTTCAATTTGGGCAAGCCTAAAATATTGTCGTGTGGTAATGGGTTAACAGATTCTCCTTTTGCAATGGTGTTTGCAAAGCTAGTTTGCTGCAAGATCATAAGTAATCTGCAGGTGCTAATATTATACTTGATGTGTTTTGACAGAAAATAAAATAGCATTTTTTTAACTCAATATTTTTGAGAGGTGTGATGGAAAAAGGCACTCATATATTTATATAATTTCAGGGAACTTGACAGTTTTATGAAGAAGATTGACATCCTAAGTGATTTTTTGAAAGTCGGTGATATAAAGTCCCAAATGCATGACTCGAGAAAAAAGGTTAGAAAAATGCATTTTTTTAACCCTTTACCTCAAAATCTCCATTTTGAATGATCTTGAGAAGAAGGTCTTTAGAAAAACATTTTTGGAAAAGAAAATTTGGTCATTTCTGGTCAAAAAGTTGGCCAATCAATCTCATATGTTTTACATCATCATGATTAGGATCTCTACAACATTATCAACCCTAGGTGATAATGTTGTAGGTGAGTGCTTTAGACCCAATGGCCTTTTTGTTTACAAGGATGTTAATCCTTACAACTCAGTCCCAAATTTTAAAGACCACGAAGAAGAAAAACTACAACATTACATGGTGAAAAAAGAAGAAAATGCTGGTTGTCATCCTTTCTCCTTTGCCCATGTTACATGTACTTTCTACCACTTCCAATTATAAATCCCACAATTGGAATGCCATTTGATTTTGTCTTCTGCAAATTTCGTAAATGATGTTCATTCCAGTACTGGTAAGTATTGAATTTATTTTTAGGGTTAAGCGTCAAGGGTGTAGTGATTTTTATCTAATCAATAAGGAACACTTTGTCAAGTTTTAGGTTATTGAATACTTTTCTTCCTGGTTTGCTCTCTGCTTATCAATCCAGTATTCAATATCAATATTCACTGGAGGCTATCAGTTCACTGTGTGAGCGCTACCATAACCTGACAATAGTTTGACTCTTTACCAGATGACAAAATTGTTGACCAATCCAAATTGAAAGCATATGCAGATGATAAAATGAATATAATTTAAAGATTGAAACTTGTGATGGAAAGGGTAGAAAATATTGTAGGGAAAGGAGAAAATGACCGTAATCAGAATATTCTGCCTGTCCCACAATGTTTTAAAAAGCATTCTTTTCTTAGGGTCATTATAAGCCAAGATTGTGTGGTCAACAGTTAATATTTTCAAATCCAAATGACAGCTAACATGATGTATGATTGGTTTGCTTATTTGCGTTTACTTATCGTCGATACCGGTTGCCCATCTGAGCGACGCCCCCAGAAGACGGTTAGTTGTTACGGGGGATAGTTCAAGGATACAGGTCGAAACTACTGAGAGATTCGCCTGGTTCTTTAATGTGCTCGGCTGTAGCACCGTCACACGGGACCTCAGTTTAATGTCTCATCCGAAAGACTATTAGTAATATTAGTTGGCCAGCCGGGGATTCGAACCCACAACCTGTAGTGACCCGAAACATTGTGTTCACGAGTCCTACGCTCTACCTACTGAGCTATATCGCCTGGTATGATGTATGAGACTAATTTATGCACAATACATGGATCCATGGCGATAAGATAAACCAACTCCCTTGGTTACTGTTGCCAGGGGCTCCCAAACAAACACAGTCAATACATGTACAGTATAGCAGATAGGCTACTTAAATTGTGCTGTCATAAATGTTTCTCTCAAATAAATTTGGGAAAAAATTTTTTAATCATATAATTTTATTGATGATAAATCCTCAGTAATTACTTCAAAGATGCTTGAACTAACTTACAATAGAATAAAACCCATCAACAAATCTCTGTTTTGCCACAGAAATAAAAAGATACTTTTTGCTTTCATTGGGCTAGTAAAGTCATCTCAGCATCATACCAAATTAAGTAACACTGAATTACAAGCCTTTTGTATAATTTATAGATTGTCTGATTCAACAGAGAATTTTATATTAATGAAAAATTTCAATGTCAGGTTAAGGGGAAAAGGGTTGTCTGATGATTTTAACCCTTTACCCAATAAGGCATTCCTATGGTATCTCTAATTGACCCTAAATAATAGCAAGGATGAAGCTGTTTCTTAAGTGTATATGACACCTTTTGATAGCATAGAAAACATTGTGACAAAAGGTGAAATTGCTCGTCACGAGCAATTTCACCTTTTGTCACAATGTTTTTAAAAGGCTCCTACAAGCAGTATGTCAAAATGAGTATCTATGGAGTAAAGAGGAAAAAAGCGCTAAGTTTGCAGTCAATTAAGAAAATTGTTAGTATCACTGACTGAAGTTTGTTATAATCTTCTGATATACTTATGACAATAGTGGGAGGGTTGATTATATTTCATTTATGTTTGCTAAAAGTATTGTATTACTTACAGCAATAAAATTCTGTTCTGTTCTGTTCTGTTTAGAGTAGCAAATTGCTTTGCAGTCAAACTCACTTGCTATCAATTACATGTACCAGTTTACTTTACACACCTTTTGTGCTAATGTGCAGATGTTGCTAATCCATTGTCAAACACACTTCCTATCAATTACCAGTTTACTTACACACCCTTTGTGCTAATGTGCAGATGTGCTAATCCATTGAAACTCGTCTCCAAATGACAAAATTTTCAAAACAATCCAAACTCAAATATTTGCAGACAACGAAATAAATGATTAAAAAAATTGAAATTTGTTTTTGAAAGAGCACAAAACATGGTGAAAAAGGAGAAAATGGGTGTTACAAGCATTATCTCCTTTTTCTGCAATGCTTTCAAAAGCTTTCTTAGGACTGTTATTACTCAGGATTATGTGGTAAACGGTTGAAACAGTGAAGTCAAGAGAGAAATTTACAAGTTTCCTATTGAGCTAAACTTCCACCAGCAGTAGAGAAGTTATATCTCTTTAAAATTGGGAATCTCACGTCAGTGGTACATGTTCGCAAAGGTAAACGGTCAAAAGCCCCTCCGGTCATTATCCCCTACCCCCAAAACAGGTAAGGCGGTCAAAAGCCCCTTCACAAATTTGTAAGGGCGGTCATTATCCCCTTCATCAAATTTTAAAGGCGGTCAAAAGCCCCTTCGCGATTTCGCAAGGGCGGTCATTATCCCCTTCATCAAATTTTAATGGCGGTCAAAGGCCCCTTTATCAGTAGCAGACAAAAGTCCCTATGAATGGTAACCATGCCGACATTATCCCCTCAATAGACATGAAGTCTGATAATCACTTTGAAATAGCACACTTGTAAAATATACACTAATGTGTGAAATTATCGGATGGGGATCTAGAATTGATGATTGTTGATTGATTGTAATGTTCAACGCCGTTTTCAACATTGTTTGATTTATATCGTGGCTGCCAATGTACCTATCAATGCTTTTACAGGGTGCTTTTTTTTTTCATTAGTCGGCAATTTTTTCCCAGGCCACTGGCTGCTTACTTACTCACATAATGGTCAACAGGAGGCTCAGTGGTGAGCGTGTCGGACTCATGACCTAGTGGTTATGAGTTCGATACCCGGTTGAGGCGAACTTTCTTTCCGGCGTAATTTCGCCTCTCATCTCTGTTGAAGCATTTGAGAAAAGTAGTTGGTGGCTTTGGAAAGAAAGTTGTATAAGCACTGGTGTGAGAAAGCCAGGAAACACAGGCGTCACCAACTGCCATGACCTTAGCTGTTAAAGTGGGGTAAACCCCCAATACAACCAACCAACATCAGAAATGAATCAGATAAACTGAGGACAGATTAAGATAATTACCTGTTATGGTACAAAGTGATCACTCGTTTACATGTTGAATGTATATGTATGTATAAGACCGACAGGAAACAATTTTAATGAGTAAATCACCATCAAGCAAAACAAAGGGGGGGGGGGCAGGGGATAGGGATGCTGGTGCAGGTACGACACTGAAATTATTTTATTTCTTCGTTAGAAATCATAAAGGGAAACGCTAGCCCATGTAAAGGGGCTTTTGCCCGCCCGAAAGATTGGATCAAGGGGATAATGACCACCCTTGCGAAATTGCAAAGGGGCTTTTGACCGCCTTTAAAAATTGATGAAGGGGATAATGACCGCCGTTGTAAAATTGTGAAGGGGCTTTTGACCGCCATACCTGTTTTGGGGGAAGGGGATTATGACCGGAGGGGTTTTTGACCGCCATTCGTTCGCAAAGCACATATTTTAATCTTTTTTTCTTAAATTCAAATATTTAGAATACAAAGTAATAATTAATAAATACTGTCGTACTCCTCCAATGTTATCAGTCACTTGTTTGGTAGCCGAAATGGCAGGCACCAAGGCTGCACATCGGGTAGAATACATGTAAATGCAATGACCTGATTTGTCAAATATCGAATTCCACGGATCTATGTATGAACAGGCGCTGAACTTACATAGATTCAGGGGACACAGTTGTGCTGCCATTTACTACCATTCAAAATTACATTTTCAGTCTTATTCTAGAGTTTGAAGGTATCTCAATATTATTATGGGAGACTACTCCTTCATGCATATGGCTTCGTCCCCATTTAACCCTTTCCCAAACAATCCCTGGTTTTTACGGGTCTGGAATAGAAGCCTTTTGAAAACATTATGGGAAAGGAGGAAATGTTGGTAACCGGCATTTTCTCCTTTTCCCACAATGTTTATACCCTATTGGAAACAAATTTCAATTTTTGATTATGTTTAGTTTGTCGTCTGCAAGTGCTTTCAATTTGGACCTGTCTAAAATGTTGTCATTTGGGAAAGGGTTAAATACAATATTAACAACTGGCTTGGAGAGATGTCTTATTAGCTCAGTGGCTATGGTATTGGTCGTTTAAACCTAGAAAAACGAGGATATTTGTCCTTCATGGGTTTGAATCCTGCCAGATGTAGTTGTTATTTCAGCGTATGTTGTAAACTTTCATTGTTTGTAAGAATATCAAATGGTTAACTCTTTACCACACGACAAAATTTTAGACTGGTTCAAATTCAAGGCATTTGCAGACGACAAAATAAAGGTGACTGAAAAATTGAAATTTGTTCTGGGAAGGGTAGAAAACACTGTGGGAAGAGGAGAAAATGCTGGTTACCAGCATTTTCTCCTTTTCCCACAGTGTTTTCAAAAGCCTTCTTTCTCAGGGGCGTCAAAAGTAGGGATTGTGTGGTAATGGGTTGTAAAATGGTTTAGTCAGTCAGAAATTGTGTTAATTTTATGTTTAGAAAATTCCCTACAGATACACAAAATTGTTACCAATCCTTATTCACATAACCCTGTGTTCTTCTGAATCTTCTAAAAATGGCTTTGGAGAACATTGTGGGATAAGGAGAAAATGCTGGTAAATAACACTTTTCCTTTCTCTACAATGTTTCCTATCCCTCTACAGGGAATTTCCATCATTTGAGACAAAACTGATGTGCAGCCTGCAACTGCTTTCCATTAGGACAAGTCCTGATATTGTTGAGTGGTAAAGTGTTAACCCTTTACCAGACGACAAAATTTTAGCCCTGTCCAAATTGAAAGCATTTGCAGAGGACAATTTCAGTGTGGCTCAAATGGTGCAATTGTTTATTAATAGAATAGAAAACATTACCGGAAAAGGAGGAAATGCTGGTAACCAGCATTTTCTCCTTTTCCTACCATGCTTTCATAAGGCTTCTTTCCAAGAGTCGTCAAAAGTCATCATCATGTGGGATTATCATAGGCCCTTGTAAAATTACATACAGGTAACTGTTATTATAGCTTTATACTTGACCAAATAAGATCTTTATCTACATTTTGTATATCTTGACTTATGTAGGATAACCTTGGACTAGAAGCCAAAATGTCAGAATTATATCCTGTGGAATTCATATTAAGCTTTGTTGATCTTTGGCATTTAACTCTTTACCAAACAACAAAATTTTAGACTTGTTCAAATTGAACGCATTTGCCGATGACAAAATAAAGGTGACTGAAAAATTGAAATTTGTTCTTGGAAGGGTGGAAAACACTGTGGGAAAAGGAGAAAATGCTGGTTACCAGCATTTTCTCCTTTTCCTACAGTGTTTTCAAAAGGCTTCTTTCTCAGGGGCATCAAAAGTAGGGATTGTGTGCGAATGGGTTAAACCTACTATACCACTTTGATCTCAAGTTTTGAACATCACAAAGGGGAAGGCACTGAAAAAAAAAATGTGCAAAAAGAAGAAAATGATGCTTACCGACATTTTACTCCTTTTCTTAAATGTTTTCTACCCTTTCAAAATGAAATTGCACCATGTTAGACACTTAATTTGGTGACTATGGCATTATAATGGTCAATTTGGATGAGTCTAGATTTTTATATCTGATAAGAGTTGAACTAAATGTGACAGAGCAGAAGTCTACATGGCTGAATGGGGTGTTATTTTGCTGATGGCAAAGCCATGGAAGCGCAGTCAAGATTTGAGACCAGGAGTTGCTGCTTTGAACCCTAAGCTTGGCAAATTTTTATCTGAGGATTGATCATAGTAATTGTGACAGTATTAATTCCTCTCTCACTGCTTATACTTTGGAAAAGCAGCTAGTCACTTGGAAAGAATATTGTGTTGCAGTATTTTAAAAAAGAAAGTCCAGAGAAGATTGGATAGGTGCACTGATTGTTGTTATAATTGAAAAATAATGTAAAATGGTGATATACCTGATACAATCAGTAGATTCAGGATAACAGGGTACAAGGTTATCAAAACATTGGCCGTTAATGATATGAGATACTAAAATCCTAATATTGTGTCACTTGAACATACAAAAAATAATATATGATTATGGTATATTGTGAGTTTCAGAATTGCTAATGATGTATATCTAGTTTATTGTTGAAAAAACTTAAGTATTATTTGGAATATTTCCACAAAAATTATTTGGTAGGACCCTAACCTGGTCCAACCATGTGACTCAGTATTTCGATTATACTGTAGTTGAAAACAGGTAGTTTGATAAACAGTTCGATTATGATATCTTTTACTCTATACTCAACAATGAAAGTTCAGACTGTACAAATTGAAAACACTGGAAGAAAATCAATCAAAAGCATTAAATTTGTATTCAAAATGGTAAAAAACATTTTGTGGGGAATGAGAAAATGCTGCTGACTATCACTTTCTCGTTTTCCCATCATGTATTCTTCCTGTGGGTCATTGAATCTATAGACTACATGTATTTAGTGAAAAGTTAAAGGGGCCTCATTTGGATTTTTTTTCTCACAAATCAAAATTTCTTATGAAACTATGATAGAGTACTATACATTCTGTACTAATCTGATTTTTTCATTCGAAGGGAATTGAAGCTGGATGGTTGCTTTCAGTGAAAGGCTGCATTTAGCATTAAACTCTACAAGATGACAAAATTCCAGACTGACCAAATTCAAAGTGTTTGCAGACTGCAGATAACAAATTTTGTATCGCTCAAAAAGTAACATACATCTTTGAGGGGCTTGAAAACAATGTTGGAAAGGAAGGAAATACTGTTAACAAACGTTTTCTGCATTTCCAATTTTGTTTTCAGACAGCTATAGAGCAGGGTTTTGCCTCTGTTTTAAAAATTGGGGGTCATTGTGAACCCCCTTCCTCATTAGTTGAGGGTCATTTCGTTAATTTAGGAGGTCAAAATAAATGGATCTTTTCATCATCAACTTCAAGCACAATTTACAATGCATTTCACCTTCAAACTCCTAGATAGAAAAGTTGGTCACTCATTCTGACGGAAAGGTCAATTTCACTTTTTGACGGACCAAACATTTTCGTCTGAATTGCTGCATGACGTGGCTTGATTGACAGTTGTAGGAAGCAGACGATAGAAGAATGCTACGGTTTTCTTCATCATGACATTATTTTTCATGAACAGCACAGACTAGTTATGTGTACTTTTATATACCGGAAGTTGCTTCACCCATGGCACACTGTCATATATTTTGGGGGTCATTTGAATTGAAATCGCGTCTATGATGCAGGATTTGTGCCTGTATAGAGTTACAGAAAGATGGCTTTTTTTGCAGTTGGGAACTTAGTTTAGTTTTTTAGAGACCAATTATAGCATCATCATAGTCTTCTTTATACAACCTTGCATGATGTTATTTAGTATGAAACTTTCCAGCAGTCTTTTCAGACGTTCTTTCTTGATATCAAAAGATACCTTGAATTACCACGACAAAATTTTAGACTTGTCCAAATTGAAAGCATTGGTAAGAGACAAAACAGATGTGAAAGTTGTAACTGTTCTTTAGAAGGGTAGAATGCATTGTGGGGAAAGGAGAAAATACCAGTTGCCAGCATTTTCTCCTTTTTATCTCAGATATTTACATAGAAAACGCTGAATTACTGCTGAAGCCCTAGCATGGGTTCCAGTCTGTTGGTTTTTTAGCTCACCTGAGCACAACATGCTCAAAGGGAGCTTTGAGGATCAACCGGTCCTAAACCCCTGGGCCACTTTGGATCAAACTTGGTTGGAATGTTCCTTGAGAGGTCCTCTTTAAAACTTGAATTTGATTCTGTCAAAACCTCTGGTTGCCATGACAACCAAATGGAATTTTCTAAGAAATTCTTTAAAAATCGTCTCTGAAACAGTTGGCCAGATTTTAAAATCTTTTCACAGAGATGTACCTTGGGTGACCCTTTTCAAAATTTGTTCGTGAAATTTTGATCAATCAAGAAACATGACTGGTGAATGGGGGCTACTTGCGCTATATGGAAATGAAGAAATTCTTTAAAATTCTTCTTCCATAATTAGATTATCAGCACAGTTCATAGTCATGGGAAGACCCTTGAATGTCTCTAGGTGATAATAGTTATGGGTCGCTGCCAAAGATCGACAGCAGACTGAGATTAGGACAGTGTGATACAAAGTTATTAATACATTTTAATACATTAATCCCCACCGCCACCCCCAGGTTTAATTACATCAAACCTGGAGAAGTTGTCAACGCTTTTGCAGGGAAACTTATACAAAGAGGGGCAACTAATTATCAAAGTATTTCTGACTCAGTTATGTCCCTTATAGTACATATAATTCTACTGAAATTCAAGCAGCCACAGCCGAGAGTTGGCACCAGCATGCAGAACTCTTGTTTATTTTTTCTAAAGGTTTCTTTCTCAGTGTTGTTTAAAGTTGTAACTGTTTGTTAACTTATTACCACACAGTCCCTACTTCTGATGACCATGAGAAAGAAGCCTTTAGAAAACATTGCAGGAAAAGAAGAAAATGCTGTAACCAACATTTTCTCCTTTTTCCCACTATTTTTTCTACCCTTCATAAAACAATTTCAAAATCTAGTCTTTTTTGTATTGTTGTCTGCAAATGCTTTCGAATTGGATTAACCTAAAATTTTGTCATTTTGTAAGGAGTTAAAAGGTAAAAAATCTACATTGTACTAGCCCATGTCCTGTGAAATAACTTACAGAAACCTTCTAAGGACATGAATTTGGTCATTCCAAAGTTATTTAGGGGGGAAATATCTTCTTACGAGACAGTGAAGATTCAAGTCTGATCTTGATCTACGCTGCTGACAAAAGGCCATTGAGTTGTGCTTAGCAGCCTAAGGATTAAATGAAATAACCCATTATTGCTTAACTACAATACATTATGCACAACTTAACCCATTACCACACAATCCCTACTTTTGACGCCCCTGAGAAAGAAGCCTTTAGAAAACATTGAGGGTAAAGGAGAAAATGCTGGTAACCAGCATTTTCTCCTTTTCCCACAATGTTTTCTAGCCTTCACAAAACAAATTTCAAATTTTCAGTCACTTTTATTTTGTCGTCTGCAAATGCTTTCAATTTGGACCAGTCTAAAATTTTGTCGTGTGGTAAAGAGTAATTCAGGAATTAAACATTTGTGAAGTTATGTAAGCCTATGAAAACATGAATATTCCCCTTTAAAACCTGGATTGACTGTGATTGTTAAGGCTAGTATCAGGTGTATCAAAGGTATGAATCAGCCTTTGATAAAAACTCGTAAGTGGCATAAAATGTATCTATAGATGATTTATATTAGAACATTTTTGTGCCGATGTCTGTTACTTGTGGTTTAATTTTTTTTCCTACATTGAGATTTTTTTTCAAAAGAAACAAATATGCTGAGTATGAAATGGTTTTCTTTGCATTAATTTAATCCTTTACCCAACAGTTCTGAATCTTAACAATCGTTTGGAAGAAGGCTTTATAAAACATTGCTGGTTACCATTATTTTCCCTTTTCCCCCCACAATGTCTTCTATCCTACCTAAAACAAATTCTATCGTATGAGGCAAATTTATTTGTCATCTGCAATGCTTTCAATTTGGACCTGTCTAAAGTTTTGCTGTGTAACGACTTACAAGTAAATTTCCTAGGAAATAGATCTGAAAAATCATGTTCCGTCTTTAGTAGAGTGTCTAAATGATGCACAGCCCTGATCAATAATGAGATGAGAAGGAGGGATATTGTGTTGAACTCAACATGAGGAATTGCCAAAGATAATTCGAAATAAATGTACAGATATTGTTGGAGTCCTAATATAACAAATTAGGGATGAAGGGAGATATAAGGAAGTTATAGTGAATATAAATCAATAAGGTATTAGAAATGATAACTATCGCAAGATAACTATAGTGGAATTGGCTGTGATGACTATGTGATGATTATAATGTTATAGTGCTTGAAACCTTGTAATAAATCAGCATTGAAGTGAGTTCACAGTAGCATGATTCACAAAAGAAGTATTGATTTATACGGTGGACGGAGGTTTTGGCCACAGATGTTTTGGGCAGGACGTTTTGGCCATGTACATTTTGACCAGCTGAATGAATATACAGTGTAGGATGTTTTGGCCAATTTTGTGAATTTTTGTCCCATTAGATATGGTTTATACTCAATCAAGGACAAAACTTTATTTGATGATTGCTTTATTTGCTAATTGTCATCTCTGTTAATTAATAATGATTTAACGGTTGCTTATAATTTCTAGCTGCCACAATATTTTGAAATAAACTAGTTTGCTCTAAAAGATTGCAAATCAAAGTCAAATTATATTTTGGCCAAGAGTTTCGCTTTTTAGCTCACCTGAGCACAACATGCTCAAGGGGTGCTTTTAGGATCACCCGGAGTCTGTCGTGTGTTGTCTGTCGTGCATTGTCAACAATTCTTTCAAAATCAACTCCTAAACTGCTGGGCCAATTTGGACCAGACTTAAGGCCTGTTTACACATTCACGATTTTTGGCTACGGTGCCGCTACGATTCGCCACGATTTGTAAAATCGTCGTGTACTGTGGTGATTCGTAGTAGAACCGTGGTGAATCGTGGTGAATCTTGATGAATCGTGATGATTCGGGAAACTCCACGGTAGCGCTACGGAAGTTTTAAACTGTTTAAAACATTCGTGGCGAATCGTGGTGGATATTGGGCGTGGCCTAATTCGTAGCGCAACCGTAGCGGAATCGTGCTTATTCGTACTGACACCGTAGCTATATTCGCGGCTATTCGTGAGAGATCGTAGCCAGTCGTGGAATCTTTGACACCACGAATTCTCACGATTCACCACGAATTGTGTACGGTTGTCCTACGAATCATTCACGGTTTCGCTACGGAGCTCCACGATTGGCCACGACTAGTACCGTATCGAACCGTACAAGCACCGTGAGCATTCGTTGTGCCACCGTGGTCAATCCTCATTGACCGTAGCGTTGCCGTCATGAATCGTCATTGATTCGTAGCGATACCTTACAGACACCATACTAATATCGTGGGCATTCTTACTGGAATCGTAGTGACATTGAATATTTCTACTTTTCGCCACGATTCATCCCGATCCATCCCGATTTTTCTGACCATGAGAAATCTGGGTGAATCGTGGTGAATCGTAGAGAAAATCGTGAATGTGTAAACGGGTCTTTAGCCAGAATGTTTCTGTTGGAGGTCCTCTTTAAAAAAAAAGGTCACAGAATTTGATTCCATCAAAAACACTGGTTGCCATGGCAACCTAATGGAATTTTCTAGGTAATTCTTTAAAAAATCTTCTCCTCTGGAACCGCTGGCCAGATCTTGAAATAATTTCACAGAGATGTTCCTTTGGTGACCTTTTTAAAAAGCTGTTTGTGAAATTTTGGTCTGTCAAGAGACGTGGCTCTAGTGAATGGGAGCTACTTGCACTAAACAGAAATGAAGGAATTCTTAAATATTCTTCTTCTCTGAAACCGCTGTTCAGAATTTAAAATAATTTCACAGAGATGTTCCTTGGATGTAACTTTTTCAAAAAGTGTTCGCGAAATTTTGATCCTTCAAGAATCATGGCTCTGGTGAAAGGGGGCTACTTGCAGTATACAGAAATGAAGAAATTCTTAAATATTCTTCTTCTCTGAAACCACTGGTCAGAATTTGAAATAATTTCACAGAGATGTTCCTTGGATGACCTTTTTCAAAACTTTTTGCGAAATTTTGATCCGTCTAGAACCATGGCTCTGGTGAATGGGGGCTTCTTGCACTATACGGAAATGCAGAAATTCTAAATACTCTTCTTCTCTGAAACCACTGGTCAAATTTTGAAATAATTTCACAGAGATGTTCCTTAGAATACCCTTTTCAAAAATTGTTCGCGAAATTTTGATTCATCAATAAACATGGCTCTGGTGAATGGAGGCTAGTTGCAATAATATGGCCATGAAGAAATTCTTTAAAATTATTATTCTCTGAAAGGGCTTGTCAGAATTTGATATAATTTCACAGAAATGTTTCTTAGCTGACCCATTTCAAAATTTGCTCGAGAAATTTTGATCCATCAAGAAACATGGCTGTGATGGCTGTGGTCTATTTACACTATACAGACATGTAGATATTCTTAAAAATTATTCTTCTCCGATATGTGTGAGTGATCCAGGGCCATCTTGGCCCTCTTGTTTTAAAGCAAGAATAGCATGAAATGAACTGAATATGCATTTCTGCATAAAAAATCTATACTCAGAAGCATAGATAGTACATTTTTTTTCTGTGATAAAAAGCATTTGGCCAAAACGTCCTACTTTGTACATTTAGCTGGCCAAAACGTCCGTGGCCGAAATGTCTTGGCCAAAACGTCCTGGCCAATACATCCCTGGCCAATACATCTGTGGCCAAAATGTCCTACTTTGTAAATTTAGTTGGCCAAAATGTCTGTGGCCAAAACGTCCTGGCCAATACATCCTTGGCCAAAACATCTGACATTTGATTTAGACATGTATATCCTACCATACTATTGACGATCCAGTGCCTAGTCCCCATGTTTATTTTTGTGATACCATTTCCTCTAGCAGAGACACAATCACAAAAATAACATAGGAGCAACCCATCAGACTGAAAGTGACATGTAGTGATTAGATAACAGTTGTACTGTTTGCTCAGGATTTATAATGAGTGGTGAATGACCACCTTGATAATGGACTTACCAATTTGAGTTGAGAGCGAAGGAAATTTTGGTGAACTTGTCCAAAAGAAAAATTAAGTATTGATTATGAGATGATAATTGATAAAATAGTGATATTTTGTTGATCATGATACGAGAAATAGGTAATGAGACGAGGCAGAAGAAAACTTGTATTAACCCTTTCCCAAACAATCCCTGGTTTTTACGGGTCTGGAATAGTAGCCTTTTGAAAACATTGTGGGAAAAGGAGAAAATGCTGGTAACCAGCATTTTCTCCTTTTCCCACAATGTTTTCTACCCTATCATAGACAGAAATCATCTTTTCAGCAAGAGTTGAATTGTCGTCTGCAAATGCTTTCGACTTGGTCTAGTCCAAAAGTTTGTCGTTTGGGAAAGGGTTAATATGATTTGAGAAACTTATAATGAGATAAAGATACTCATATTTGTAATGAGATACATGGGGTTATTATGGTGAACATGACGTAAGAAACTTGTGATCAAATGTATGTTTCGTCACACAGCTGAGAGTAATAAAAACTTACCAGCCATGACTTCAATATTTTATGTGGATATTGAGGAGGTTTGTATTGGTTATGTATGACCCTTGTGGACCCTGTTTTATCCCCCTTGTGGACCCTGTTTTATCCCCCCAACTGGACCCTGTTTTATCCCCCCTACTGGACCTTGTTTTATCCCCTAATGGATTCTTTTCTCCATCTCTCTTTCACTCCATTTCCTAGCCCCTTCCAAAACAACAAATTATGGACTTTTCTATATTGAAATTAACTACAAAAATATTGTAGG
Source organism: Tridacna crocea (assembly GCA_943736015.1). NCBI lineage: Eukaryota > Metazoa > Mollusca > Bivalvia > Cardiida > Cardiidae > Tridacna > Tridacna crocea. Next base: position 13,830,997 of record OX031068.1, read on the forward strand.
TCTCTAATAGGGTGTAAAACATTGTTTGTAAAGGAGAAAATGCTGGTTAGCAACATTTTCTCCTTTTTCCATGATGCTTTCAAAGGCCTTCTTCCCAGGGGTTGTTAAAACATTATTTTGTTTGTTAAAGGGTTTTCCCTGTATGAAATAATACAACATTTTAACAACCCTGAGAAAACAGGCTTTTTAAAACAATGTGGGAAAAAGAGAAAATGCCAGTAAAAAAAACACCTCAGTGTTTCATACAAGAACAGATTTGATCAGTGTAACTCCATTTACTTCATCCAATATTTCTGATAGGGACAAGGCTAAAATTGTGAACTCTGGTAAGAGTTCATTTTGTGATAATCTTTATTTTATATTAAGGTTGCTGTAGTCAAATTTAAATGAGTTAAAGAGAAAAAAATCAAATGAAAGGAAGATATAGAGGATAGTTGTTTCTTTCAGTCAAAGATATAGAGGATATTTGTTTTTTTTTTCGGTGTAAGATCGAAATTTATTTCATCGAGTGGACACCATCAGTAATATTTTCACTTGTGGCTGTGCCACTTGTGAAAATATTACCAATGGTATTCACGAGATGAAATAAATTTCGATCTTACACCTAAAAAAAAAAATATTCTATTTATTTTATGCTTTTAACCCTCTCTGGGAGGAGCTTTATCAAAATTCAGTACAGCTCTTTTCCCTTATTCCCCGTGGCGTACCCCTCCCGCATAGCAACGTTACGTCAAGCGCGTGAAATGTAAGGTATATGATGTCATATTTCCCATCTAGTTGTTAGGCACGCACAATTTACCTACGCAACAAGAACGTGAAAATCAGTATTTTCACTGGTGGTACCAGTGTAAGATCGAAAAATATTTTCACTGCCAATTCTCGATATCCTACCGGAAAGCATGAAATAAAGAAATTTATTTTCATAGAGTGAACGTCGTTGGTAATATTTTCATGAGTGGTGCAGTGTGTACAAGTCGATTATTTTGATGTTTGGTAACGAATCAAGGATTAAATCTGACTTTTAACGACCCTGAGAAGGAAGCCTACTTAAAACATTGTGGGAAAAGGAGAAAATGGTGGTTACCAGCTTTTTCTCCTTTTCTCACAATGTTTTCTACCCTTTCCAAATCAAATTTCAATTTTTGATTCAGATTTATTTTGTTGTCTGCAAATGCTTTCAATTTGGACTAATCTAAAATGTTCTTGTGTGGGAAAGGGTTAATCATTATTTATTATTATAAGGTTGCTTAGTCAAATTTAAATGATTAAAGAGAAAACAATCAAATGAAAGGAGGATATAGAGGATAGTTGTTTCTGTCGGTCAAAGATAGAAATTTATTTTCATAGAGTGAACATCGTCGGTAATACTTTCATGAGTGGTGCAGGTTGTACAAGTCAATTATTTTGATGTTTGGTAAAGAATCAAGGATTAAATCTGACTTTTAACGACCCTGAGAAAGAAGCCTATATAAAACATTGAGGGAAAAGGAGAAAATGGTGGTTACCAGCATTTTCTCCTTTTCCAACAATGTTTTCTACCCTTTCCAAATCAAATTTCAATTTTTGATTCAGATTTATTTAGTTGTCTGCAAATGCTTTCAATTTGGACTAGTCCAAAATTTTGTTGTTTGGTTAACCCATTACCGCACAATCCCTACTTTTGACGCCCCTGAGAAAGAAACCTTTAGAAAACATTTTGGAAAAAGGAGAAAATGCTGGTAACCAGCATTTTCTCCTTTTCCCAAAATGTTTTCCACCTTTCATTAAACAAATTTCAAATTTTCTGTCACTTTTATTTTGTCGTCTGCAAATGCTTTCGATTTGGACAAACCTAAAATTTTGCCGTTTGGTAATGAGTTAAGAGTTAAGGAGCTGAAGAATTATACATTTCTTTTAAAACATCTTCACATGTTTTTGTTGCCAGTTGACTGGTCCAGTTATCCCGTCTATGTTAGAACAGCTTAGTCGAGTGAGATCTGACATTCTTCACATACAAACCAAGGTAGGTATCTCTGGCACAGACAGTAAAATGCTTCTAAATACTTTTTGATAGGACTTATTGGTGACTTTTATGTGACCCATCACACAAAAAGGGACCATCTTAGCATCTGTACATCAATTAGATGAAAATAGATCAATGATAGTGCAGGTCAGTTTTAGTTGATAATTCAAAAATGATTGTATAAAAAGGTACAATGACCACTTTTCATACAGAAAATGTCAATAAAGCAAAAAGTGTTGACCCTGGTCAGCCTGCGCAATTAGCGCAATCTGACCAGGATTGACACTTTTCACAATTCCCAGAAGGTCCTTTTTTGCGTGACGGGTCATGGAATTTCAGAAAGTGTAGGTTAGCAGTATTGTCTTATTTTCCTACAATACTTTTAAAGTGCATCTCATGACTAAAGTTCTTTTGCAGCCATCGTAAGTCAAGATCATCAGACTGCTTAACCCTTTACCAAACATTGCCTGGTTTTAATGACCCTGAGGAAGAAGTCTTCTGAAAACATTTTGGAAAAAGGTGAAAATGCTGGTAACCAGCATTTTCTCCTTTTCCCACAATGTTTTCTATCCATTCAAAGCCAAGTTTAAATTTTTGATTCAAGTTTATTTTGTTGTCTGGTAGTCCTTTCAATTTGGACAAGTAAAAAATTTTGTCGTTTGGAAAAGAGTTAAGACACTGCTTTGTTGCAACACTTAAGATAAAAGCAACCATAAAATACTTGAGTTTTACTCCTACACTGAAAGTGTGTGTCAGGTTTATTTGATGCTCTAGTAGTTGAAAGCCTTCTTTCTTAGAGTCTTTAAAAGAAAATGGGATCTGTCTTTATAGGCTTAAATGAGTTCATATGTCTCGAAAATTGTTTTTTGAAAAACAACTTTGAATTTCTTCTGGTCGAGATTGAATGCAATGCAATGAATGTATTGCACATTGTAAGTTGCACTTGCATTCTTTATTGTAAAACATTTTTTTAAAAAAATCTTTTGTCTAAAACGAATCCAATTTCTAGAATCTTCAGTAATGCTTTGTTTAGCTCTTAACCAAATGACAGAATTTTAGACTTTCCCAAGCTCAAAGCATTTGCAGACAACACAATAAATGTGAATTAATCAATGGAATTTGGTCTGTTAAATGGTAAAAAACATTGTGACAAAAAGGTAATCAGCATTTCCACTTTTCACACAATCTTCTCAAAAGTGATCTTCCTCGAGTTGTTGAAACTTGGGATTGTTTGGTAGAGTTAATTAATTTTAAAATAGTAAAGAGCAATAAAACCCAGTAATACATGTACCTCCTTTATTTTTTCCAATTTTATTCAGGCACAGGAGACAGTTCAGCTAGCCTCTGTTACATCTGAATATGAGTTTATAGAGCCAGTAACAGATGATGTATTTACGGCAGGAGACAAGAACCCCTCTTCTGGACCCTTCCTGTCTTCCCAGTACAGACCTTGTATACCACAGAGTAAATTTGAGGTAAGTTTTCAGGGTTTTGTATTGTTTTGCTGTGTTAGATCTTTTCTCACATTGTTAGCCCCTGCCTTCATTGGCTTAGTTTAAGCATTGTCCTTCCAACCACTTGTCCATCCTTCCATCCATCTGTCAGTCTTTCCATCTGTCTGTCCTTCTGTCTGTGTATCTTTCTGAGATAAAATCTCCAGTACCATTAGACGGAATTTTGTGAAACTTTAGACTTGTGTACAATTACCTTTTCCACGGAATTTTTTTTTATGCAAAATGGTCAACTGGGAGGGATTTTAAGATACACAATCAAGTAAATTTTTTAAAAAGGTCTTTTTCCGCAGAGGATGATATTTCAATGAAATTCCTTGTTTTCAAAAGCTATGTATCATTGAGTCCTTTGAATCTTTTTTTTTTTTGGGAAGGGAAAACAGTTATTGGTACATTTAACAATCTAAACTTTTAATGACCCTGAGAAAGAGGTCTTTTGAAAACATACATGTAGATGCTGGTGACCAATATTTTCTCCTTTTCCAACAAGGTTTTCCAATCTCTCATTGACAAATTACACCGTTTAAATAGCATTTGATTTGTTGGCTGAAAGTGCTTTCAAGTTGAACAAGTCTAAAATTTTGGTAAAGAGTTTAGAATTGTTAAATTCCCCACATTTTGCCATGGCTAGTTGCCCAGTTGGTAGTAAACAATATTTGTAACTCGTTTTAGCTTGGCTGAGCACAACATGCTCAAGGGGAGCTTTTAGGATCACCCGGTGTCCGTCGTCCATCGTCAACAATTGCTTAAACATCAACTCCTCCTAAACTGCTGGGCCAATTTGGACCAAACTTGTCTGGAATGTTCCTTTGGAAGTCTTCTTGGAAATTTGTTCACAGAATTTGATTCTGTCAAAATCTCTGGTTGCCATGGCAACCGAATGGAACTTTCTAAGGAATTCTTTAAAAATTTTCTTCTCTGAAACCGCTGACCAGATTTTGAAATAATTTCATGGAGATGTTCCTTGGGTGACCCTTTTCAAGAATTGTTCGCAAAATTTGGATTCATCAAGAAGCATGGCTCTGGTGAATGGGGGCTACTTGCACTATACAGAAAAGAAGAAATTCTTGAAAATTCTTCTTCTCTTAAACCACTGGTCAGATTTTGAAATAAGTTCACAGGGATGTTCTTTGGGTGACCCTTTTGAAAAGGTGCCTGTGAAATTTCAATCCATCTAGAAACATGGCTCTGGTAAATGGGGGCTACTTGCTTTATAGAGAAATGAAGAAATTCTTAAAAATTCTTCTTCTCTTAAACGGCTTGTCAGATTTTGAAATAATTTTACAGAGATGTTCCTTTGATAACCCTTTTAAAAATTTGTTTGTGAAATTTTGATTTGTCAAGAAACATGGCTCTAGTAAATGGGGCTACTTGCACTATATGGCAATGAAGAAATTCTTGAAAATTCTTCTTCTCTGAAACCTGTTGTCAGATTTTAAAATAATTTCACAGCAATGTTCCTTGGGTGACTCTTTTCACAAATTGTTGGCAAAATTTTGAACTGTCGAGAAACATGGCTCTGGTGAATGGGGGCTACTTGCACTGCATGGACATGAAGAAATTCTTTAAAATTCTTATTCTCTGAAATGGCTCGTCAGATTTTAAAATAATTTCACAGAATGTTCCTTGAATGACACTTTTCAAAAATTGTTCGGGAAATTCTGATAGGTCAAGAAACGTGTCTCTGGTGAATGGGTGCTACTTGCACTGTACAGAAATTAAGAAACTCCTAAAAAGTCTTCTTTTCTGAAACTGCTGTTCAGATTTTGAAAGGACTTATACAGGTGACCTTTTCAAAATTGCTTGGCAAAATAATGATTTTGTTTTCCAGTATTTCAATACCTCAAAAAAAAATTGGCTATGGTCCTCTCAAAAATTCAGGTGAGCGATCCAGGGCTATCTTGGCTCTCTTGTTTTAACTCAAACGACAAATTTTTGGACTAGACTCAAACTGAAAGCATTTTCAGACGACAATTCAACTCTTGCTGAAAAGATGATTTCTGTCTATTTTAGGGTAGAAAACATTGTGGAAAAAGGAGAAAATGCTGGTTACCAGCATTTTCTCCTTTTTCCACAATTTTTTCAAAAGGCTACTATTCCAGACCCGTAAAAACCAGGGATTGTTTGGGAAAGGGTTAAAAGGATTGATGATGGTCACTGTGATGGAATTCATTTCTGTCTTTGTGCAGAACATTGTTTTGACAATTTCCTAGTGGAAAAGGGTTGTTGGCTTGGAAATAATTTTATTAACCTCTTTACTAAATGACAAAATTGTTAGACTTGTACAAATTGAAAGCATTTGCAGACAACAAAATAAATGTGACTAAAAAATATATAATTCAATGCTGTATAAAATATATATAATTGACTAATATATTCAAAAGCTTTCATCTTCAAAGTCAGTAAAACTCAGGATTGTCTAGGAGTTAACCCATTACCACACAATCCCTACTTTTGATGCCCCTGAGAAAGAAGCCTTTTGAAAACACTGTGGGAAAAGGAGAAAATGCTGGTAACCAGCATTTTCTCCTTTTCCCACAGTGTTTTCCACCCTTCCCAGAACAAATTTCATTTTTTCAGTCACATTTATTTTGTTGTCTGCAAAGGCTTTCAATTCAGACCAGCCTAAAATTTTCTCGTGTGGTAAAGAGTTAATTGACACTTTGCAATAGTGGAATGATATCATCATAACAAACATTGTTCTCCTTTATACAGGTGAAAAAAATAAAAAACAACAAAGCCACTCATCCTGTCACGCTAAATGTGGATCTACAAAATGGTCGTTATTCAATACTCAAACAGACAGGGCGAGATGCCCTCGGCCATACAACTATCACCCATGAAAATAGTAAGTTGAAAAAGAAACAGCTGTTACTGTACAGCTACAATTTTACAATTTTGTCCTTGCCTTTTCTTCACCCTTTACCAAGTAATCCCCGGTTTTTACGACCCTGAGATAGAAGCCATTTGAAAACATTGTAGAAAAAGGAGAAAATGATGGCAACCAGCATTTTCTCCCTTCCTACTTGGTTTCTACCCTGCTGGAAACAAATTTCAATTTTTTAGGTATGTTTATTTTCTTGTCTGCAAGTGCTTTTCATATGGACCAGCCTAAAGTGTTGTCATTTGGTAAAGAGTTAAAACCTTCTAGGATAAAAGGCAGTCGCTTGTAACTTAGTCAGCTGCTCTATCCTCCTATGAGTAATAGTCACTATTCAATACCCAAACAGTCAAGTTGGAATACCTACAACCAGACAAATATCAGCCCTGAAAACACTGGTTGCATGAAAATCCTGTTACTGTACAGTCACAACTTGTCAGGCCCTTGTAGAAAATGGTTAAACAGTAAAAAACGGACATTGTTTATAAAAAAGCTATTTACTCTTTCACCTTGATTGCAACATGGTGGCTGTTCACTTTGTCACCCTGTATCTGCAATATGGTGGGTGTTTAATATTTGATGTGCCGTCAACCAGAAAACCATCACCCATGAAAACAGTAAGTTGTGCTAGGAACCGGTCACAGTATAGAAACTTTTAAGTCTTAAAAGGGTACCCATGCAAGAAGGGTAACCCTCAAAATATTTTGGACACAGTTAAGCCCTTTTTTTGACTTGAGATTCTTACTAAAAGTTACAAGCAGTTGAGGGTTGGTTTTCCACATTGGATGCTCTTGTTGAAAATGTTAGGAACAAAGAACAACAATGCATGTAACCAGTAACTTCTCCTGTTCTGACAATTTTTTCCACATTGTTGCAAAATGAAGTTCAGTACCCAGGAGTGAGTGTCAAGTGACAACTTAGGGATTTTTCATTGGCCCACACATTCAGCGAGAGTACTGGTGTAATTCCCAGGAAGCAGAATCGAGAGGGATTAGTATAAGTTGTTAGAACTTATTTCTTAATTAATGTTAGAAGAAGTAAGTTTAATCTAAATGAAGCAGGCCTTGCTCAAGGTCTCCTTGTGTAGTGTATGATCATTTTTTGTTTATTCATAGTATGTGTAGTAAACGAGTGGATGTTTGTTTTACTTTTTTTCAGTACTACATCTCATTAAAAGCACAAAAGACAAATGTCACCTGGATATCATACTGGAAGGGAACAGGAAGCAGACTTATGCTTTCAGCGACCATCACACAAGAGAGAACTTCTGTCTCCAGATACGTCAGATGAAGAACATGCACTCTACTGAGGCAGATATTGAACAAATAACAATATTTGCTGGCACTTGGAATATGGGTAAAATTAATTAGAAAACTATGCCTGAAAATAAAATCAGATTTTGTCAACAAGGAAGTTATTGGTTGTACTATTTGTAAACCCTGATATGATTGGTTGATAAGAGACCTCTGTCCTGCATGACCTTATTACTAATTGATATGACATCCTTGCATTGAAAATATACACAATTAACCATTAACAGAACTAAGGGGTTCAGACGTTGATAATTTTTATTTTGCTGCAACTCTTTACCATTTGTATAAATCATCTAAAACAGTAGAGCACAAAAGCAACAGATATTTTTTGTGTAGAATTAAGACCCAACTAATTGCAATTTCATAGTTGTTTATGGCCAGAATGTCTGTGCAAAGGGTTATAGTTTAAATCATGATCAGAATGCACATCTGTGTAGTCAGATCTTGACCTACACTGACCAGTAAGGCAACTACGGTTATTAAAAGCACTGTAACCTTTACCCAGATGATCATAAGTGTAAATGATCTTGTGGAAGGAGGCTTCTGTAAATTTTCTTGGAAAAGGAGAAAAATTAATGCTGTTTACCTTTTCTCATAATGTTTTCCACCATTAAAAGACAGATCCATCGGGAGAGCCCCCATTGAATTGAATGTCTGAAAACACTTTCAATGTAAATGATATGTAAATTCTGAGGTTTGATTATGTGTTTAGAATCAAATGATTACTTCATACCGAAAAGGACTTTATGTGTTTATGACAGGTGACACTTCTCCAAATCAAAGTTTGAGTACCTGGTTAAAGTGTTCAGGGGCAGGTAAATCAAGAGACAAGGTGCTAGGAGTTATCCCTCATGACATGTATGTGATTGGTACCCAAGAAAGTTCCATGTCAGAGAAAGATTGGGTCAATACTGTGAAGGCTGGGCTAAAAGGTATGTTAAACAAACTTTGTTTAATCATATTTCTTTTGACCATTGATAAAGCTGTGAATTCTGTTAACCTAAGCTTTTTCAAAGCTTGTCTGAATAGGCTGACCTGGATCTAAACATTTTATCAAAGGACCAGTCTACACTATGGTTTAATCTGATGTATATTTTAACCATTTACCAGACAATGACGAGTTTTGACGACCATGAGTAGAAGCCTTTTGAAAACATCGTAGGAAAAGGAGAAAATGCTGGTAAACAGCATTTTCTCCTTTTCCAACACTGTTTTCTACCCTTCCCAAATCAAATTTCCATTTTCCAGTCACACTCGTCTGCAGATGCTTTCATTTTGGACCAGTCTATACATTTGTCATTTGGTAAAGAGTTAAGTTGTTTGGTATATGAACACAAAATTTAATGAAAACCTTTTAAATTGTCTAGTATATGAACACAAAATTTAATGAAAACCTTTAAAAAAAAAGAAAGAAACTTAGAGACTCGTCTGAAATGAGAGCATTTGCAAAATAAATGTGATTTAAAAATGGAAATTTGGTTTTTAGAAGGGAAGAAAAATTACAGGTTAAGGATCAGATGCTGTCTAGCACAATGTTTTCTAAGGCCATTTAAACTGAGGACAGTTTGATAGCGGGATGAATATTATCATTGCAGCTTGTGTTCTTGTTGACATGGAGTTGGTGGAAGTGTGCACGCTGTGGGGTATCCGACTAGTGATTTTTGTTAAACAAGAACATAAACACTGTATAAGTCGTGTCCAACGTTCATCAGTCAGAACGGGTATAGCCAATGCTCTAGGTATGTTCGATTTTGCCCCACCAAATATTTAACAGGAATCACAGCTAGGTTTTCCATCCATCCGTCCATCCATCCAGTAACTCATCCTTCCTTCCCTCCCTCCAGAAAAAAATGTATGGGCCATCAAATGAAACTTTGTCTCAGGATAATTATGTGACAATTAACCAACGCCGGCTCCGCCCACTCAAAAACCAATCAGCATTCAGCGTTTTCCCATCAGAGCAGAAGCTGTATCGCTGTTATCAACACGTAGACATTCTGCATTAGAAGTATATATAAATTACAGAGAAGATATGGTTTTAAAAAAATCTGATTTATTGCATTTAAATATTGATACATGTATCAGTAATTAATCCTTAGATCCACAATCTCAAGACACCAGTTATACCAGGTAAAAGTATTGACCCAATTGACAACTTGAAAAAAAAAACGAAGAATACCGTTTGTAAATATGTTTTTATATCGTCATAAATTTTCCAGATTGACAATCTTATTTATAAATTACCTGTTATTTTCACTAAAAGAAATAGATCTATGCTTGTAGATCATTTTTTAGACTATCTTTATCTTATTGTTTATTTGAGTAGAATCTATCTGCTTTTTAATTCAACTTCTTCCCAAATCAAGTTGAATTGCTATGTAGATTGCTCTTTGTATCTGTTTGATGGATTTTTCACCCAGATAATCCTTCAAAGAAATGTTAATTAAAAAAAAATTCACATCAATATAATTAATCTTCTCAAAAATAATGTTCCTATTCCTATAGTAGTCTTGGAAAGAAAAAACTAACCCTCCCTTATGCTTTTGAAATAAGATGTTATGTAGGCACATTTTAGACATTTGTTTAAATTGAAGACAATTTTTATCTTCCTGCATTTGTAAAACATTAAAAACGTTGTTGTCATTGGTCTCTCTCTTTTAACCTTTCTATCAATATAAACTTAAAACCTGTGTAAGATGGTATGGCACCCTGTGTAACACCATCTCTCCCCCTCTGTTTACAATTTTTTATTCAATCTCCTTTAAACTGTTAATTATTTATTGAATATGAAAGGGAAACCAATCAAACTGTCATCCTTTTAGGACAAGATCTGTTGCACATATTGCCAACTTTTACGCAAACTGTGGAGCAAGAGTTTATGCAGTTTTTCTTTGATAACAGTAGTGTTGGGCAATCGCTTTGAAATCTCAACCAATTATCGCTGTGTAATCGGAAGAGCAAACCAACTAGCTATCGATAGTACAATCGGTTTAGACTCCATTTAACTGAGAATGTATTTTTCCTTAAATACTGTGACAATATTGTAAACATGACAGTCTTCATGTATTAAGTTTATAAAGATGTTGTGTTCTGTGCTTTAATCATTTGAAATACATTACAATTAAGTTTTCCAAATGACTTAAAAAAGAATCAGACATATACCTTATAGTTCAAACATTTGCAGACACCTCCCCCCCACCCCCCACTATATTTTCATTTCATAAAACAACATTGTTTCCACTCATGAACAGAATTTTAGCTTCCATTTATTGCTTTATTCAGAACTTTGTCTAAATTCACTTTTAAAATTCATTATTAAGGATAAGAAGATAGTTTGAAGTTCCCCTGATCGGACGACGCCACGCTGCTCATTGTAGTTTCATGGGTTTTCACGCCTTTTTGGCGATCTATTTTTTCTTGATAATTAGTTTTTGGAGAAGTATTACTACATGATTTGACTCCATTTAGTCAGTTTAAATAGCAAGTAACTTAAAAAGCTGTCACTTTACACTAGATAAGAGGAATAACAGCTTTGTTACTCTGTCATAAAGGTCCTGAGTTCGATACCCGGGAGTGGGTGTCAACTTCGGGATTTTTCACTGGCCCACGCATTCGGCTCGAGTACTGGTGTAGTTACCAGGAAGCAGAATCGAGAGAGATTAGTATAAGTTGTAAGAACTTGTTTCTCAATAGATGTAAAATAAATATGTTTAAACTACTCTGTCATAAATGACATGCCAGCTTCATTATCATCCGGGTGTCCTTCGCATTTTATACTGATTGTGTTTAACTCGTATTTATGCCAGATGCACGCATTTTGACTATAGTCGATCATGGGCCCACCACTAGATAACAGTATGCAATGCCACAGGCGTCCTGAATTGTCCTACTTGTAAATTCACAAGAATGTGTCATATAAATAGTCTGACTCTTGTGACCGTCTTTGATTTTAAGTGATTTGAATTATACATGTTCAATGTGTAAGTGAATTTTATATCTTTTTCTGTTACTCTTACAGAATATTATATAGAGGCAAATGCATAGAAATATGCTCATGTTTTTTATTTGTTTTAATCTTCTTCTCGGGTTTTTCTCGAGAACCGGAAAACAAACATGGTTACCTTTTTTTTCTTCTTTTAAATAAATCTTCCAATGTCAACTCAAACATCGGGAAATCATTTTACACTACATGTATAAATACCTTGGAAATTTTTAACCTTGCAGTTCTGGTTAACCCTTTACCAAATGACAAAATTTTAGACTGGTCCAAATTGAAAGAATTTGCAGACGACAATTTAAACATAACTCAGAAATTGAAATTTGTTTCCAGCAGAGTAGAAAACATTGTGGGAAAAGGAGAAAATGCTAGTTACCAGCATTTTCTTCCTTTTCCCACAATGTTTTGTAAAGCTTCTATCTCAGGGTTGTAAACACCAGGGATTATTTTGGAAAGGGTTAAATCGTCAAAGAAGATATTGTGGACTAAATAATGAAAAAATCTCTGTAAGGGGAATTTCCAAATTGGAAATTTAGTCCTTGTAACAGATGAATTGTGTTAACAAATCAAGGATTTTAAGACATGTCAAGGGAGTACGAGTTTACTGTAAGTACATTTTCAAAGGTAAGAGTTTTAAACTGTGTTTTTCACTTGACTTCTACATAAAACAGCATCTGTTTCAATTTTCTCACATTCCATAACTTCAATAAACCTAATACAAAAGAAGTAAGTGTCTTTTCTTAACTCTTTACCACACAACAAGATTTTAGACTTGTCCAAATTGAAAGCATTTGCAGACGACAAAATAAAGGTTACTCAAAATTCGAAAACTGTTTCCAGCAGGGTAGAAAACATTGTGGAAAAAGGAGAAAATGCTGGTTACCAGCATTTTCTCCTTTTCCCCAATGTTTTCAAGAGGCTTTAATCTCAGGGTCGTAAAAACCAGGGATTGTTTGGTAAAGGGTTAAACTGGTCTCATGCTTATGTTTTTAGCTCACCTGAGCACAGCGTGCTCAAGGGGAGCTTTTAGGGTCACTGGCTGTCCGTCGTCCGTCGTGCGTCGTCAACAATTCTTTAAACATCAACTCCTCCTAAACCACTGGGCCAATTTGGACCAAACTTGGCAGGAATGTTCCTTGGGAGGTCCTCTTTAAAAATTGTTCACAGAATTTGATTCTGTCAAAAACTCTGGTTGCCATGGCAACCAAATGGAATTTTTTAGCAAATTCTTTAAAAATCTTCTCTGAAACCGCTGGTCGGATTTTGAAATTATTTCACAGATATGTTCCTTTTCAAAAATTGTTCGTGAAATTTTGATCCGTCAAAAATTGTGGCTCTGGTGAATGGGGGCTACTTGCACTATACAGAAATGAAGGAATTCTTTAAAAATCTTCTCCTCTGAAACCGCTGGTCGGATTTTGAAATAATTTCACAGATATGTTCTTTGGGTGACCCTTTTCAAAAATTGTTAGTGAAATTTTGATCCGTCAAAAAACGTGGCTCTGGTGAATGGGGGCTACTTGCATTATACAGAAATGAAGGAATTCTTTAAAAATCTTCTTCTCTGAAACCGCTGGTCAGATTTTGAAATAATTTCACAGAGTTGTTCCTTGGGTGACCCTTTTCAAAAATTGTTTGTGAAATTTTGATTGGTCAAGAAACATGGCTGTGGTGAATGGGGGCTACTTGCACTATACAGAAATGAAGGAATTCTTAAAAAAATCTTCTTCTCTGAAACCGCTGGTCAGATTTTGAAATAATTTCACAGATGTGTTCCTTGAGTGACCCTTTTCAAAAACAGTTCGCGAAATTTTGATTGGTCAAGAAACATGGCTCTGGTGAATGGGGGCTACTTGCACTATAGGGAAATGAGGAATTTCTTAAAAATATTTCTTCTTTGAAACCGCAGGTCAGATTTTGAAATAATTTCTCAGGGATGTTCCTTGGGTGACCCTTTTCAAAAAGTGTTTGCGAAATTTTGATTGGTCAAGAAACATGGCTCTGGTGAATGGGGGCTACTTGCACTATAGGGAAATGAAGAAATTTTTAAAAAATTTTCTTCTCTGAAACGGCTGGACAGATTTTGAAATGATTTCACAGAGATGATCCTTGGGTGACCCTTTTCAAAAACTGTTTGTGAAATTTTGATTTGTCAAGAAACATGGCTCTGGTGAATGGGGGCTACTTGCACTATATGGAAATGAAGAAATTCTTGAAAATTCTCTTTCTCTGAAATCCCAGGTCAGATTTTAAAAGAAATTTTCTGAAATGTTCCTTGGGTAACCCTTTTCAAAACTTGTTCGTAAATTTTGATCCATTAAGAAACATGGCTCTCGTGGATGGGGGATACTTGCTCTTATACAGAAATGAAGAATTCTTAAAAATTCTTCTTTTTGAAACTGATGGTCAGATTTCGAAATTACTTTTACAGGTGACTTTTTGAAAATTGCTTAGCAAAATTATAAATTTGATTCCAATGTTTCAATACCTCAAAAAAAAAAAAAAAATAGGCTATGGTCATCTCAAAAATTCAGGTGAGCGATCCAGGGCCATCTTGTTTAGAATAATAGTTTTATGGTAGAAAAATCTCCTGTTAAGTTTCATATATCTCCAAGCTAAGCACAGGTGTCTGGGTTGTTTGTTCCGAATTCCTGATTCGCGTACCACGTGACATTAGTAGGAGGAGCGATCTATTATTGGCTTTTGGTTAATAGTACAGCTGCTCCATCTTTCTTTGGTGTTGGGGAAAGGTCCAAGTCACTGTAATGGAAAATAGAAAAAGAAGTGTGTCTAAATTTAGAATGTGAATTCAAATGATCCTGGAGTTAGGTTAGTAAACCTGCAGTGTAATCAGGTCATAGTCATATGCAGATTATGGAAATCCTTTTGTTTAATAGCACTATTTATATAATGGTTATTTGGGAAAGTAGCCAGAGTCTTGGAAAGACTATTGTGCAAAGTACTGGGAAGAGAAACTCTAGGAAAATATACTGATTAAAGACAAATATTTCTTATACCAAGTTATTATCAGAAATTTTGAATACATAAATTGTAAGTACTCAATCTCATTGTACAGCACTGACTGAAAAGAATGCAAGAAACTTGAATAAGTAATCTTTTACAATCAAATGAATGAAAAAAATGTTAATAAAAGTGTAAGCAGCCAATAGAATACACCAGTAAAGGATTGCAGGAAACAAATTGCTTATAATGAGCAATTTCTATGGTGTTGCCTGCTTTTAAACTTCCTACAATTGAAGCATCAAAATACATCTTAACCCATTACCACACAATCCCTACTTTTGACGCCCCTGAGAAAGAAGCCTTTTGAAAACACTATGGGAAAAGGAGAAAATGCTGGTAACCAGCATTTTCTCCTTTTCCCACAGTGTTTTCTACCCTTCCAGGGACAAATTTCTATTTTTAAGTCACCTAAATTTTGTCGTCTGCGAATGCTTTCAATTTGGACCAGTCTAAAATTTTCTCGTGTGGTAAAGAGTTAATTCATTTGAAGTATATCTGTGAATTTCTGTCATTCTTCATCTTTTTGTGTTTATGCCAGGTAATAAGGGTGCTGTTGCTGTAGCGTTCTTCTTCAATGGAACATCTTTCTGCTTTATAAATGCTCATCTGACTTCTGGAGGTGAAAGATGTACAAAGTAAGTTTTCCTTTTCACTCTTTACCAAACAACAAATGTTTGGACTGGGCCAACTGCAAAGCATCTCTAGACAGCAAATCAAATTTTGTTAATTTGATGATTTCAGACTGTGATAAGGTAGAAAATATTGCAGGAAAAGGAGATAATGCAGGTTACCAACATTTTATCTTTTTCCCATGATATTTTCTATAGGGCTCTTTCCTAGGGTCATTAAAAGTTCGCATTGTTTGGTAATGGCTTAGCCCTACAAGTACACCACACAGTTCAGATTATTAACATCCGAAAGGGAAGATGTCTTTTGAAACACACAGTGGGGGAATGAGAAAATGATCCATTTCCAACATTGATTTTTACCCTATCAAAGACAATTTCTACGATTCAAGCTACACTTCATTTGTCATCATGAAATGCTTTAGATTTGGACCAAATTTTTGTTGTTTGGTACAGAGTAAATTTCAAAAGTTTTCTTTTTTTTCCATTCGTTAGTCCCATCATTTCCCTGTGTGTGTGTTATGTCCCTACAGTGGATCATTGATTATTGAGAATATTGTAACAAATGGATTGATGGCTTGATACAAGGTTGATGACAAAATGCCGCTTGAACAAAACACAGTCAAATTGAATCTATTCTAAAAAAAGCATGGACTTTCCTGTTATTTTTTAAAAAGATTACTTTATTCAAAATGTATCATGCTTTTCCTCAACATTTCATAACAATTTTAATTTATACAAAGGTGAAAGTATATAGATGATCTCTTTGCCAAATGGTAGTATTTTCGAATAGGCCAAATTAAAAGCATCTGCAGAGGGCATAAATAAGTTACTTTAACTCTTTACCAAACAACAAAATTTCAGACTGGTCCCAGTTGAAAGCATTTGCAGACGACAAAAATGAAAGTGACTTGAAATTCGAAATTTGGTTTGCAAAGGGAAGAAAACATTGTGGGAAAAGGAGAAAATGCTGGTTACCAGCATTTTCTCCTTTTTCCACAATGTTTTTAGAAGGTTTCTTTCTCAGGGTCGTTAAAAGTAGGGATTGTGTCGTAAAGGGTTAATTACGATTTCTGATTTTGATGATGTAGAAAACATTATGGGAAAAGAAGAAAATGCTGTTCACCAGCATCTTCTCTTTTTCCAGCAATGTTTTCAAAAGCCTTCTTCCTCCAGGGTTGTTAGAACTTGACATTGTCTGGTAAAAGTTTTACAGATACTGATAGTTTTAATGGCACATGAAAATTTGATAGATGAATAGATATAGAGTATTTGTTTTTTTCGGATTAAGATCAAAATTTATTTCATCTTGTGAACATCATCGTTTATAATTTTATGAGTGGCTCAAATATTTCATCTTGTGAACATCATCGTTTATAATTTTATGAGTGGCTCAAATATTCATCTTGTGAACATCATCGTTTATAATTTTATGAGTGGCTCAAATATTTCATCTTGTGAACATCATTGGTAATATTTTCACACATGGCTGTGCCACTAATAAAAAGAATATGACCTGTGATATTCAAAAGATGAAATAAGTTTCAATCTTTTATGGGAAGAAAAAAGAAAAAATAAATCTATTCATTTCATGCTTCTAAACCCTTTATTGTGGGTACTTACATCGGAATCCAGTACAGTTGTTTCGGTATGTTATTCCACTGTTATTTTCCAATAAACTACCAAAAGGCATAAAATGAACATGTAGTACTAAACCAGGCTGGTTACACCAAAGTCCGGTGTCAAAAAGTCAACTAGTACTATGTTTTTAGAATCCTACATAAATGTACAGGCTAGAAAGAAGAATTAAAGACTCCATTTTCACATCATGCAATTTTTTTTTATTTTAGTGTCAGAAGTAAAGACCAGAGGTCGACTTTCCTTTTACAGAAAAGTGTAGAATATTCAAATTGTGCATATAGCATTTATTTAGAGTAAATGTTGCTTTCACACATTATCAAATTCTCAAATATTTTATTTTTTTTTTTGGCAAAATTCCATCAGGTGAGACCATGTAGGATCATGATGATCCTTTGTTTAAAAAAAAGAACAATATTTAGTTTTAGCATATACATGTATAGTATTGAAAGGTTGTATAATTTTGTCTTTTTGACTGTTTGTAGGAGAAACCAAAATTACAGAGATATTATCAAAGGTCTGACAATGTCACTGGGACAGAAGCACCTGTCTAACTTTGACATTACCAATGAATTCCATCATGTGTTTTTTCTGGGTGACTTGAACTACAGGGTGGAGGAGAAAATACAGGTAACATGATGGAAGTTTTGTATTAACTACGTCCCTTTGTTTGTTCTTATGGTGTATAATATTGCTCTCGAGGTAATTTCATTTATAGCCTTGTGACTAGTGCACCTATCCTTGTTTTCTGACAGAAATTTCATGGGTGGATAGATCTCATTGAGGGGGAGTGCAGTGCACAGGAATCATAACTCTTGCTTGCTTAATTTTTGAGTTATTGCCCTTTGTTGTTTTTCATACTTGAATTTTGTCTGGAGCATATCTCTAAAACTATACTAGCTACAGTTATGAAATTTTATGGGTAGATAGATCTCATCGAGGGAGTGGCAGTACACAAGAATCATAACTCTTGCTCGCTTAATTTTTGAGTTCTTGCCCATTGTTGTTTTTCATACTTGAATTTTGTCTGGAGCATATCTTCAGAACTATAGTAGCTAGGGTTATGAAATTTCATGGGTGGATAGATCTCACCGAGGGGGAGTGCAGTGCACAAGAATCATAACTCTTGCTTGCTTAATTTTTGCGTTATTGCCCTTTGTCTTTTTTTATACTTGAATTTTGTCCGGTGAATATCTCCAAAACTATACTAGCTAGGGTTATGAAATTTCATGGGTGGATAGGTCTCACCAAGGGGGAGTGCAGTGCACAGGAATCATAACTCTTGCTTGCTTAATTTTTGAGTTATTGCCCTTTGTCGTTTTTCATACTTGATTTTTGTCCAAAGCATATCTCCAAAACTATACTAGCTAGGGTTATGAAATTTCATGGGTGGATAGATCTCATCAATGGGGAGTGCAGTGCACAGGAATCACAACTCTTGCTTGCTTAATTTTTGAGTTATTGCCCTTTGTCGTTTTTCATACTTGAATTTTGTCCGGTGCATGCCCCAGCTTTACAACTTGGGGTAAGAAAGGCGTATCTTGTGACAATTTGCTGCTCTTGTTATTTCTTGCAAATATTTGTGTCCTGCAGTTTAGGAAGTTGTACAAGTTACTGTGTGTACAAGTTATCATTAGTCCAGTTCGATATAGGTTTTGTGGGATATTATATAAACATATGCAAGAGACCTTTTTTGATACAGGTTATTCTAACAAAAACTGTAGAAAGAGATCTCAGCTCTCTGATTGAAAAGGACCAGCTCAAAACTTCACAGAAAAACAAAACAGCCTTCTGCGGGTTTCGTAAGTCAGCTTCTTTGCTTTTACAATATCTGTCATTCTGTACTCTTCAGCGTGTTTATGAATTCATTTGTATAATTTAAAAGAGGGCCCAAATAGTTATACAAGGGCTGAGCAAAAAATTTCTGGAATTTGTGAATTAATACTACTAGTGCTATTACACATACATTTTCATATTTCAAATCTATTATAAACGGACAAAATTGGAGAGTTTTAGACAAACTGACAAAAATTGTAGAACTTTGCTTTTACATGTACTTCTTTTACAAGGATTGTTACGGCTACCTGGAGCATGCCGTAAAATTAATGTCATATACATGTAACTAGGATGTTATTTTTCTCTTGACAAAATCTTAGACTTGTCCAAATTAAAAGCATTTGCAGACAACAAAATAAAAGTGAATCAAAACTACATATATATTTTTGGAAAGGTAGAAAACATTGTTGGAATAGTAGAAAATGCTCACCAGCAGATTCTCTTTTTCCCACATTGTTTCAAAATTATTATTTCTCAGGGCTGCTAAAATTTGGAATTGTGTGGTAAAGGTTTATGTAATGACACTGCTCTCTGTCAGATCAATGTGAAAGTAATAGAACTTCTGATTGGCTAAACCATTTGGTTTAGCCAATCAGAAGTTCTGTTACTTTCACAATCAGAAAATTTTGAAGACTAAGACAAAGAATATTCTTAAGAATGGTTGGTGAATACGGACCCTGTTTAATCATCTTCAGTAGTCTTTTGTCATTTTTTGAACAGCCACTGCCACTTGAATATTGAAGATTTTTTCAAGTGTGATTTTACCCCCAGCTTCTTTTGAAAATTTTAACATTTAAGACAGACTATCCAACTTTTCATTGATATGTGAGTTTGTACCACATCTGAAAAAAAACAGTTTTTAACTTATTTTTCCTTCAATAGGTGTCACAAAAACATCAAACTGACCTTTTTTGTTGGAAATACCAGTATGGTTCTTTTCAAATATGTTAACAATAGTGATTTTAAACTGTACATGTTTTAGGTTGAAAATAAATATATCTGGAGTAAAATCAGACTGGTTATTTTTTTTTCCTGGAAATTGATATAAGATTATAATTACAAGTGAAAATCTGAATACAATAAGATAATAAATTAAAAAGTTTTTGCTCGGCTATCTCATCTAGACGATGGAGATAAGAATTACAGAGCAGTCTGTTTGCTTTCCGCATTTTACTTCTCTACAGTTCTTTCCCAGATTTGGTATTTGTCATTGTGACAGGATTCAATCCTCGCTGGCTATTGATAATTATACCCCCCACAACAAAGTGGAGGGGTGTTAATAGGAAATGCCATGGCCGACCGTCCATCTGTTCATCCTTCGTCTGTCTGTCTGTAGATACAATTTTGTCTGGAGTGTTTCTCCTACAGTTTTTCAAGTACTGCCTTGAAATTTACACATAATGTGTGGGTACATATGAAATTGTGCATGTGCAATTTTCACAGCCTTGCTGCCATTGGTTGCGGAATTATCTTCCCTTGAACTTTTTGCGCTTTGCAAATTTTAACTTTGGAGTTTTGTCCAGAGCATAACTTCCAAAGTATTGAAGCTAGATACTTCAAATTCACACACAATTAGATCACATTAAGGAGAAGTGCAGTGTACAAAAACCATAACTACCTTCCAACTATTTTTTGAGTTATTGCCCTTTGTAAATTTTACCTTTGGATTTTTGTCCAGGTCATAACTTCCAATGTATTGAAGCTAGTAACTTCAAACTTCACACACAGCTAGATCACATTGAGGAGAAGTGCAGTGTACAAGAACCATAACTCTACTCCAACTATTTTATGAGTAATTGCCCATTGTAAATTTTAACTTCGGATTTTTGTCCAGGTCGTAACTTTCAATGTATTGAAGCTAGTTACTTCAAACTTCACACACAATTAGATCACATTAAGGAGAAGTGCAGTGTACAAGAACTGTTACTCTGTAACAACTATTTTTTTAGTTATTGCCCATTGTAAATTTTAACTTTGTTTTTTTGTCCAGGTCATAACTTCCAATGTATTGAAGCTAGTAATTTCAAACTTTACACACAGTTAGATTACAGAAAGGCAAAGTGCAGTGTACAAGAACCGTAACTCTATTCCAACTTTTTTTATTATTGCTCTTTGTAGATTTTAACATTTTATTTTTAGTCCGTGGCATAATCCCAAAGTAAAAAAGCTAGTAACTTCAAACTTCATACACATATAGGCCACATTAATAAGACATGCATGGTACAAGGACCATTAATCTATTTGCACTATTGTAAGACTTATCCCCCTTTCAACTTTGGATTTTACCGTTTCTGCAAAGTACAGAAGCTAGTAACTTCAAACTTCATGTACAATTAGATCACATAAAGCAAAGTTCACTTTAGAAGAACTTTAACTCTATTCCCATTATTTTAAGAGTTATTTCCCTTTTTATAGTATAATTTTTTGTTTTTGTCTGGGGCATAACTTCGAAAGCATAAAAGCTAGTGACTACAAACTTCATATACAGATAGACCACATTAACGTGAAGTGCATGCAGAGTATAAGAACCATAAGTCTATACCCACTTGTTTGTTTTCTTTGAACTCTTTCTTTTGTACTAAACCATTCTGCATTCTGTTACAAGTGGCACTTTTGTGACAAGGAGCTGGTAGGGGCTTATGATCACGTTTAGTGATAGCTCCAGTTGTTATATTGGAAACTTGCTTGTTGCTATAGTAAAATATTTTGTGCTGATGAAGAAACACCAAGAAAATATGTGGAATTGCTGCCACGATTCACTTAACCACACAATCACGACTTTGAATGACCTTTAGAAAGAATGCTTTAAAAAACATTGTTGGAAAATGAGATTATGCTTGATACCAGCATTTCCTCCTTTTCCTACTTCATTTTGTAGTCATTCACCGAGAAAGCCTATTCTGTGATACTCTTTTCTTTCAGAGGAGGCAGACATAACATTCCTGCCAACTTACAGACTTGAACGCAATATCCCTGGATACAAGTATGCTTGGAAAAAAGTCAAAAGGACAGGGGTAAAGCTGACTTCTTTCTACATCATGTGGTGTGACTTTTCTTAGGGAAAAAAAAACCAAAAACATCTCTATGATATTTCCTTGGTGACTGTTAGGTTAATGGCTGTATTCAGTGTCTGAATTCATAAACCTTTCTTAACCCTTTCCCAAACAACAGATTTTGGACTCTTCCAAACTGACAGAGGTTGCAGACGACAATTTTAGATTTTGAGAAAATGGCAGAAAGTTCTCAAAAAGGGTAGAAAACACTGTGGGAAGGGGAGAAATTGCTCGTTCGAGCAATTTCTCCTTTTCCCACAGTGTTTTCAAAAGACTTGTACTGCAGACATGTAAAAACCAGGTCTTGTTTGGGAAAGGGTTAAAGCTCTGATACTGGCCAGAAGTAAATAGTGCGGATTTGCATTGATATTTAACCCTTTACCAAACAATCCCTGATTTTTACGACCCTGAGATAGAGGCCTTTTGAAAGCTTTGTGGGAAAAGGGGAAAATGCAGGTAACCAGCATTTTCTCCTTTTCTCATGATATGATTTTAGCAGTTAAAGTGGTGTTAAACCCCAATACAACCAACCAACCAACCAAAGCAACTTTATGTAAAAAAAGGGCTCAAGAAATTAATGAAGCAATCTACATGTATTTGTATTTTCAGTATTACCAGGTGAAATATTTTGCTATTTGAATTTTCAAGTTACATTTTTTGTTGTCTAACTTTTTTTGAATTTTGACGGTTTAGTAAAGATTTTTAGCAGACAACAAAATTGTAGCCTTGTCCAAATTGAAAGCATTAGCAGATGACAATTTAAATGTGACTCAAATAATGTAATTTGATCTTAATACGGTTGAAAACATTGTGGGAAAAGGAGAAAATGCTGGTTAACAGCATTTTCTCCTTTTCCCACAATGTTTTCAAAAGGCTTTTCCTCAAGGGTGTTTAAAGTCGTCCTAAAGTAGGAAAGGGTTAAGCATTATTATAAAGGATAATGTTCTGTTTGAGCCATGCTGTGTGGAAAGGGGGCTTAATGCATCTTCAAAAAGTATCAGACCAAGTCAGCCTTTGCAGTCTGTGCAGGCTGACCTGAGCCGAAAGTTTTCGCTATCAGTCATTTTCCTGTATGTTCAAGGACCACTCTTCCTGAGGATTCAGACCACTCTTCCTGAAGATTCATTAATTCATTAGACTAAGTGGATTTCAAGCATCCCTCATCATGTGATGATTTGCATGGTAAAATAGATCAGGAACATGCATTACGCCCCCTTTTGTCCGCATGTCTCATTTCTATTTTTATAGGAAAGAATAAATGCTCCTTCCTGGTGTGATAGAGTACTGTGGAGGTCTTATCCTGGACTGTTCATTGAAAATGTGGCCTATGGTAGGTGATTCAGGAATGTGTGTTGTAAACTTAAGCCTGTCTCACACAGAACACACGGCTTATACGGTTGGCTACTCGTGTAAACTGTACATACAACCGAACCAACTGTGGCCTTATTCGAGTTACACTCGGGCCATTTGAGTGTATCCGTGAAAGCCGTGTATGATTTTTAAAACTTTTAAAAAACTGGCACGGGTACCATGTCCGTGTATGATCGTATTAGCGATCGTACAAGACCGTGAGAGACCGTGTGAGACCATACGAGACCGTATATACAACCGCACATGAAGTCCACTCCAATTGGTTGTTTTCTTGGTTATTTGTGGCCCGACACGTCTCACAAACTCCTGAAACAAGTCAGCATCGACACGGAGGAAGTTCTTGTAACACCTGGGGTCCTCTCTGTTTAGTTCATGTAACAGAGTATCATATTGACCAAACATGACCCTTCTGTTGAGCCATTCTCTTGTCCAAACTTGCCTCCTTCTTCTTCTCCTTCTGCTGGCTTGTTCTTGTCTCCCCTCATGCCTTCTGGCCAAAATAATCTCAATGTCTATCAGTCTTATCATGATTTCCAGTTCCCTTATTCCGTCATCTGCCATTTTTATAACATCTCTGTTGAAAGTTCGAAAATTTATGAAGCCAAGCCATCAAAACGAGTCAATTTATATCAAAACATACACGAATGTGTGATAATTCGAGCATAACTCAAACAAAAGTCAGTGGGACCGTATGTAAACCCTGTAAATGTCTAGTTAACCGAATAAAAGTCGTGTTTATTCGTACTAGGCCGTAACAGATTGTACTAGACCGTACTTGGAACCGTACAACAATCGTATGAGAATCGTTTGCAAATCGTGTTCAAAACGTGACAAACCTTGCTTGACCGAGTATATCCGTGCTTTGTTCGTACATACTCGTGCTACATTCGAGTCTAAATTATACCAACTCATTCCCAGGCACGGTTGGAGCTCAATACTCATACCAGTCAACCCATGTATAACCGAGTATACCGTATTGGAATCGTGTGCCCAACCGTGTTCTGTGTGAGACAGGCTTTAGCTGTTTTCAAAGAAAAAGCTGTGTTGTTATCCTATCTCTGTTGTTATCTGCATCAACTCTTGACATTTTCTGGTATATCTTTGTTATTATTGAATGTAAAATTCTGTGATACTTATTGAAGATTTCTGACATGGCTCATGAATTCAGGCACTATAAATGCAGTGCAATGAAAGCGTGGTAAAATCTACATTATTCTATACAGAGTGATATCAGTCTGTATAGAGTGACATCATTCTTTACAGAGTGACATCAGTCTGTAAAAGGTAAGTTAGTTATTCAATAGAATAGAACCCCTGCATTCCTGTTTTTACTCTGCAGAAAGAAGATTCTTTATACCCATGCTGTTGAAGGCTCTCAAAACTTTTTAGCTCAACTGAGCACAACGTGCACAAGGGGAGCTTTTAGGATCACCAGGTCGAGCATTGTGCATCATCAACAACTCTTTAAACAACAACTCCTCCTAAACCACTGAGCCAATTTGGACCAAACTTGGCTGGAATGTTCCTTGGGAGGTCCGCTTTGAAATTTGTTCATAGAATTTGATTCCATCAAAAACTCTGGTTGCCATGGCAATCAAATGGAATTTTCTAGGAAATTCTTTAAAGATCTTCTTCTCTGAAACCACTGTCCAGATTTTAAAATAATTTCACAGAGATGTTCCTTGGATGACCCTTTTCAAAAAGTGTTCACGTTCTGGTGAATGGGGGCAACTTGCACTATACAGAAATGAAGAAATTCATAAAAATTCTTCTTCTCTGAAACCACTGGTCAGATTTTGAAATAATTTCAGAGGGATGTTCCTTGGGTGACCTTTTTCAAAAATATTTGTGAAATTTTGATTCATCAAGAAACATGCCTTTGGTGAATGGGGGCTACTTGCACTATACGGAAATGAAGAAATTCTTAAAAATTCTTCTTCTCTTGAACAGCTAGTCAGGTTTTGAAATAATTTCACAGAGATGTTCCTTGGGTGACCCTTTTCAAAAATTGTACATGAAATTTTGATTTGTCAAGAAACATGGCTCTGGTGAATGGGGGCTACTTGCACTATACAGAAATGAAGAAATTCTTAAAAATTCTTTTTCTCTCAAACCGCTGGTCAGGTTTTGAAATAATTTCACAGAGATGTTTTTGGGTGACCCTTTTCAAAAACTGTTTGTGAAATTTTGATTTGTCAAGAAACATGGCTCTGGTGAATGGGGGCTACTTGCACTATATGGAAATGAAGAAATTCTTGAAAATTCTTCTTCTCTGAAACCCGCGGTCAGATTTTAAAATAATTTCATAGCAATGTTCATTGGGTGACAGTTTTCAAAATTTGTTTGTGAAATTTTGATCTGTTAAGAAACATGGCTCTGGTGAATGGGGGCTACTTGCACCATACAAACAAGAAGAATTTGTTGAAAATTCTTCTTCTCCGAAATGGCTGATCAGATTTTGAAATAATTTTACAGAAATGTTTCTTGAACGACCCTTTTCAAAAATTGTTACCGAAATTTTGATAGGTCAAGAAACATGGCTCTGGTGATTGGGGGCTACATGCACCGTACGGAAATTAAGAAACTCCTAAATATTTTTCTTTTCTGAAACTGCTGGTCAGATTTAGAAATGACTTTTACAGTTGACCTTTTGAAAATTGCTTGGCAAAATAATGATTTTGTTTCCAGCATTTCAATACCTAAAACAAAATGGCAATGGTCTTCTCAAAAATTCAGGTGAGCGTTCCGGGGCCATCTTGGCCCTCTTCTTTTGAAAAGGAGCAACTTGCATGTCATAAGCTGACAAGTCTTGGTCTGTGCAGTAATGAATTGCTTATTACAATCCAACTTGTATATATTAAACACTGAAATGTGTTTTTTTTTAAAGTGCTGGCTTTGTTAAGATGTATTTCAACATCTTTACCCTCTGTTTGAAATATATACATGTACTAGTACAGATAACTGTCCCCAAAGGCAATGTTACTTTTTGACTGGTTGCCTCTGGGTACGGAGATGATCGAGACAAAATCAGTTGAAAGCTCTGTGCAGATTTTGTACACAAGTTTGAACCCTCATAATTTCACAAATGAAACACAAAACTAAGATTTAGAACATACTTTTTGCTTGTGTGTTCAATTATCCTTCATTTGAAATACAAATATTTTCAGTTTACACGCTGAACATTAAAAAAAGTTACAATTTTATTTGTTACTAATGCAATTTATGCTACCGAAAATACACAAAATGGCTACCACATCAATAGATTTTGTCAGTTCTTATCCGAGATTTACATGTTATAAATGACTTCTACAAACTCTTAAGGTAATAAAAGGCTTAATAATATGTGTTTGGTGACTTCTGGTAGTAGACTGCTTTTCACTGCAATACAGATTAACTCTTTATCACATAAGCAAATAATAGACTTGTCCAAATTGAAAGCATTTGCAGACGACAATTGAAACATACATGTAGCTCATATGATTGAATTTTTGGTTGATAGAGTACATGTAGAAAACATTGGGAAAAGGTAAAAATGCTGGTTACCAGCATTTTCTCCTTTTTCCACTATGTTATGAAAAGGCTACTTTCAAGGGGTTGTTAAAAGTTGGGATCGTGTGGGAATGAGTTAAACTAACAAAACAGGAAGTAGGTATAGTGCTTCTTGCTACCAGAAAATTTATGATGGACTTGAGACGGTACAGTGAACAGCAAATGTCCAAATATGAAAAAAAATCACTGTAACATCTTATTTTTGTGACTAGTACATTTACATGTATGTGCTTCCATGATGCTTTCCCTAAAAGATGAAATTTTTTGAAGTCTCAAAGTTAAATGCATTTGCAGAGGACAAGTTAGACGTAGCTGAAGTGATGATAATTGTCTGTGAAAGTATAGGAAACCATGTTGAAAAAGTGAGAAAATGATGGTTACTAGCATTTTCTCCTTTTACCGCCAAGTTAAAAGCAGGCTATTCCCTCAGGGTTAAAACTCAAGATTGTATAGTCAAGAGTTAACCCATTACCACAAGACAAGTAGAAAGATCCAAATCGAAAGCATTTCCAAAGGACATAGTAAACGTGGCACAAGTAATAGGATTTGTCTGTAAAAGAGAGGAAAACATTGTGGGATAAGAAAATGGTGGTTACCAGCATTTTCTCCTTTTCCCACATTGTTTTCAGAAGGCTTCTTCCTCAGGGTGATTCAAACTTGGGATTGTTTGGTATGTTTAACCTTTATTGTTTGCTTAACACTTATTTTTACTGAAAAAAATAACCCAAAAGCTGACTGGATTTTCTCCACATGTAAATCAAAACACACCAGTTTTTACCTCTCTTCTTGGAGAGTAACAGTGTCAGTAAAGTTAATAGAGTTACCTTTCTTTCTATATCAACATGGTAAAGGGTTAACTGTTTACCAGACTGCAAAATTTTAGAACCATCTGAATTGAGAGTATTTTCAGACTACCATTTTAATTCGGCTCATATGATGGGACTTAAATGCCTCTCTGAGAGGATTTCCAGTATTTTCTCATGTACTAACTTGTTTTTCAATTGTTTCTTTTTCCATGAGGCATTAAAACATGGTATTCTTTGAATAAGAGTTAACACAATTTGCATGCTCAATACAGGAATCCACAAAAACAGGATCTACTGTATTTAATTTCAGGCTCTTCAGAGAGTATCCATAGCAGTGACCATCGTCCAGTGTTTTCATCTTTCAATGTTGGCATTTCTTCAGAGTTTGTACAAGCTAGGACCTCCCTTGCAGAAGTGGTCCCTGTAAAAATCATCTTCCAATATATTGAAGCTCAGGTATGTTCATTTCTTGTTGTTTAGTATAGAACACAAGACTACACATTTATCGTGTTCTAATCATGGCAATGTCAAAATTGAGTGTGAGACAGAGTTCAAAGTTTTCAGACATGATTATAGCTGTTTTCAGGACAATGATTGTTTGGTATTTTACCCACTTTTAAACATTTCATTAATATGTCAGCATTGTATCTGAGAGAATGTTGAAAATGACATTAACCCTTTACCAAAGGGCAAAATTGTAGACTCGTCCAAATTCAAATTGTTTGCAGATGACAAAATGAATATGGCTCAGAAATCGAAAATTGTTTTGGGAAGGGTAGAGAACATCTTACGAACAGGAGAAAATGCTGCTATTAGCATTTTCTCCTTTTCCAATCGTGTTTTCAAACTGCTTCTTTCTCAGGGTCTTTAACAAGAGTAAACTCTTTATGGAACAATATTCCGTTCTTATAATCCTGTGAAAAAAGACTTTTGAAAACATTGAAGAAAAAAGAAAATGCAAAGAAGTCTGATATGTCCTAGACTGACCGATAATTAAAGCATTCTGCAGATGCAGCATTTGATATATTGTTGAAATGATCTCACTTTAACCCATTACCACACAATCCCTACTTTTGATGACCCAGAGAAAGAAGCCTATAGGAAACATTTTTTGTGGAAAAAAGAGAAAATGCTGGAAACCACCATTTTCTCCTTTTCCCCAGAATGTTTTCTACCCTTCGCAAAACAAATTTCAAATTTTCCGTCACATTATTTTGTTGTCAGCAAATGCTTTCAATTTGGACAAACCTTAAATTTTGTTATTTGTATTACTGTAATGAGTTAAAGTTGAAAACATCCCACATTGCTTTCAAAGGCTCATTAAGACTGGGGATTGTGTAGAATAAAGATAAGGGACAAAAGTTACGCTCTTGGGCTGTATTTGCCAGTTATTCAAAATTTCTTTCTTGGTGTTATAAAAGATTTAGAAAATAAGGCAATTGATAAATGACTTAATGAAAATGATTAGAAAATAATACAACTCATTACTGAATAAATAAAAATGATAAGAAAATACACAAGACATGATTGGCTAAATGAAATTGATAAGAAAATGACACAACTCATAATTGGCTATAAAACAAAAATGATTGAGCAAATCAGAAATTTTGAAATTTAGACAGTTTCTTGAGAAGCAGACAAAAATTGAGAATGGTTGATAAATAAAAGTCCTAGTCAGTAATTGTTAATAACTTGATATCTCTCATTTTTTTTTCTTAGGTGAAAACTTGCTGCAAACAATATTTCCAGGTAGTGTTCTACTCATCCTGCTTGCAAGGTAATTAATGATAAACTTTTAGAAGGGCCTTTAACTGCATCACCTTTACAGCCTGTACAGATCAAGACAAGGCAGCACAAAGCATGTAATTTGATCTATGATCTACACCATTTACTTTCCTGAGATATTTTTGAGATAAGCATCCTAGATTTTACATGTATTTGGATGTTGCTTTTAGACAGAAAATACCTTTGAGCATATTTGTCTTTCTTAGAAATAAATTCAAACATAATATATTGTATATTTCAACCCATTACCAGACAACCAAATTTTACTGTTGTTTATGTTGAAAATATTAGTCGATTACAGAATTAAGTTTTGCTCAAGTGATGAGATTTATCTTTGATGAAATAGAAAACATCGTGCTGAAAGGAGAAATTTACCAGCATTATCTCTTTTTTCAACTATGTTTTCAAAAGCAACTTTCTATTACTGAGTGATTTTGTAAATCAGATTTTTTTTAATTTGGACTTCTCATAATAATTCCCAGACCTATGAAAAAACCATTGACATTTTAACAATGTAATTTAAACTGAAATGGCTGAGGGCAGGGATTCAAGCCATAACCTCTAGGTCTACAAGCTTACTGTATGCCATCTTTCTACAAAAGATAGGAAAGCAGCACATGCATCAAATTCCGTCATATAAGGGCTACATACCCTCTTGATAAATTGATCTTTGATTTTCTGCGAAACAAACATCATTGTGGGACAGTCTTGAGGTATTCCAATGCAGTGATGCAAAGCCCTTGTTGGGCCTAAAATGTTTTAGGCTGCTTTGTATAAAGCTCAGTTGCACATAGGCAAACGCACAACCATGTTGCCATCAAACAAGTTCTGCAGCAAGACAATATGAGGGCAAGTGATACTACAGCTGGCTGCCTGTTATTGCCATATTGGGTGCCAGCAGCTTTTACTCAGCATCGCTTACTGTCTACTATCTCAGAAAGTTGTTATCTGCTTAACTTGACATGACCTAGGTCAACACCATTTAAATAAATTAAAGTTTGATTTTTATCTTTATCATCACATGAGGCTGCCTCTGGTTTTATCCTGAATGGTCACAAAAATATTCTAACGGTATGCATTGCTTTCCAGTTCCTTCCTGTGTATATAATTATAACTACCGGAATAATAGTTGGATCTCTCTCTCTCTCTCTCTCTCATAAACTTACTTGTTCATTCAGCATAAAGGTCAGGATCAGGTGAAACAAAGTAGGCAATTCAGAATTGTATGCATAATATTAGTTACTCTTTACCAGAGGAGAAAATTTCAGACTGATCCTAAGTGAAAGCATTAATTTTGTAGACAACAAATGAGATGTTGTTCAAAAATGGAGATTTCACTTTGATAGGATACAAACCCTTATTTGAGGAGGAACTTGCTATTTACTAGTGTTCTCCCCTTTTTTTCTGCTTTGTATTCAAAATTCTATTGAAATATGTTTTATCTCTTTGGACAGAAATCTACAAAAGCGAGTCCAATGTACATTTCCAAGATAATAGAACAGGGTTTTATACAGTGCCATACTGGCAGAGTTCTCAGTTACCAGTGGTAATATCTCATTCTATCTTTTATTCATTATGGCTTGCATGATGGCTTCCCTTTATTCAACTCTATACCACACCATCCAGACTTTAACACCCCTGTGGAAGAAGCCTTTTAAAAATATTGTGGGAAAAGGAGAAATTGTAGGTAACCAGCATTTTCTCCTTTTCCCACAATGTTTTCTTCTCTTCCTACAAAATTTCAATTGTTTAATCACATGTATTTTGTCGTCTGCAATGCTTTCAAGTTGGACCAGTCCAAAATTTTGTCTTGTAGTAAAGAGTTAATGCAAATAAGAAATACACAGCTTTCAACAATATTTCGGTCATATCATGGCGACAGCTCACATATTCATGTACCAGTACTGGGCTAGGGCTTTGAGGTGTCTTGCCGAAGGACACTCTCAGGAAAAACGCAGTGGATCTAGTGCGCCTCAAGCCCAAGGCCTCCAGATTACAAGTCCCACACCTTACTACTGAGCCCATGTGACGGTGCGATGCGTTAACTCATTACCAAACAACAAAATTTTAGGTTTGTCCAAATTGAAAGCATTTCAGATGACAAAATAAAAGTGACTGAAAATTTGAAATTTATTTTGTGAAGGGTAGAACCCATTGTGGGAAAAGGAGAAAATGCTGGTTACTAGCATTTTCTCCTTTTCCCACAATGTTTTCTAAATCCTTCTTTCTCAGGGGCGTCAATAGTAGGGGTTGTGTGGTAATGGGTTAAGCAGATTAGAAAACAAGGTGTAATTTTGGATGGGTTTTATCCTGTATCTTGCACAATCCACCAGTCTCCCTCCCACATACACAACCTCAACTAAATCAACAGCCTACAAGTTTCATTCCTGTCTCTGCTGTAAATAGTTTTGAAGATGTCTTTTTTGGGAAAGCAACAAAAAAACCTTGGAAAGGAGGTTGTGCTGGTAAAGAGAAAGTCTGGGAAAGCATAGATAAATGCTCAGCTGGCTCAGTAGAACCAAACTTATGTTGCAAGTGGAGTTTGTTACGGGAGACCACTCCTTCCTGCATGGCATTGTCCCGACTTAAATACAATACTTGACTACTGTATCAGAGAGATATCTCTTTGGCTGAGTGGTTAAAGTATTGGCCTTTAGTTCGGGAGTTCTGGGGTTCGAATCCCACCCGGTACCTTATTTCTCCTATGTATTTATTATTATGCTCCCCAAAGGGCAAGCATATAGTCGCCGTTTCATTGTCTGTCCATCCATCCGTCTGTCCAAAGCCATATTTCCCCAACCCCTGGACCAAATTGGATAAAACTTCATATATTAACTCCTATGTGTCTTTCCCGGTTTTTCAATTTGACCCCATGTCATGGAAAAAAAAGGGGGCTTAATCCAAAATTGCAATTTTTACTAATATCTCATTCAGTTTTTGTCAAAATTTCATGAAACTTTATGTTTATATTGTTTATGGATATGTTCAGCATGTGTTCTTGCTATTTTTATGCTAGGCGTTTTTTAAGTTGACGTTCTGCCATGGAAAAAGGGGGTTTCTTGCAAAATTCCAATTTTTACCAATACCTCATTCAGTTTTGATAAAAAATTTCATTAAACTTCATGGTTATATTGTTTTTTCAAAGTTTTACCATGCTCTTGTTTCTTTATCTATGTGTTTTTCAATTTGACCCTCTGTCATGGAAAAAGGGGGTTTCTTGTAAAATGCCATGGAAAAAGGGGCCTTAATGCAAAATTGCAATTTTTACTAACATCTTGTTCAGTTTTTGTCAAAGTTTCATAAAACTTCATGGTTATATCTTGTTTTAGAAGTTTCAGCATGTGCCCTTGTTATTTCCATTAATTAGTAATGTGCAAATACCTCTTTCCTGGTTTCTCAATTTGAGGCTGCATCACGGAAAAAAAAATGTTTTTCACTAGTATCTCCTACATCAGTGTTCAAATACTTCGTGAAATTTCATATCTGAACTTGTTGGAACGTTGTCCAGGTACCTCTTTTCCGGGTTCTCAATTACAGGCTTTGCTAAGAAAAAAGGGAGCTTCGTGTAATTTTTTTTTCCTCCAATATCTCCTACATTAGTAATCAAAAGTTCATGAAATTTCAAGTCTGAACTTGTTGGAACATTGCCCAGATAACTCTTACTTGGTTTCTCAATTTCAGGGTGTGTCATGGAAAAAGGGGGCTTCATGTAAAAATCGTTTTATGTAATATTTATTACATGATTGCTCAAAATTTTATGAAATTTCTAATTTGAATTATTATTGGAAAATGCCACAAAACACACTTGTTGTATTTATTCCACCAATGCAATATTGTCTTATGGGAAAAGGGGGCTTAAAGGGGGCATAATAGGCTCATTGCCCTCTTCAAGTTTTTGTTGGCTATCTCTAAGATGGTAATTGCCTTTTCACTTCAATTTTTTGGCAGGCATGAACAGGTCCTGTTAGGATAAACGAAGTTAATTCATATCAATTTCATACATTTTATAAAAAGCACGTGTTCGGGGATTATAACCCGTCTCTGATGGCTCTTGTTCATTTTGATTCTTTGTTACAGACTTTGTAAGAAGTTAAACACCAAACATACAGATACGCAAACTATATCAGGTGAAAATATTTCAGACATGTCTACGCTCAAAGCATTTGCAGATGGTACAGTAAATCTGACTTGAAATAGAGGAATGAAAACTGCTGCAATTACCCATCATAGTTCTTGGAAAGAAATGAGCCAAGCTTGAGTAATGTGGCTTGGCAACTTAATACTTTACCAAACGACAAAATTTTTAGACTGGTTCAAATTGAAAGCACTTGCAGACTACAAAATAAATGTAACTCAAAAAATGAAATTTGTTTATGGCAGGATAGAAAACATTGTGGGAAAAGGAGAAAATGCTGGTTACCACAATGTTTTCAAAAGCTTTCTCCTTCAGGGGTGTTGAAAATCGTCATCGTGTCGTAAAGCATTAAGGATGAGAGGAGATACATACGAGTCATTCTCTCGCAAAAGGGATTTTAATACAACTCCAAGATCCATGATACAAGCAAGTCATCACATAATTAGGAGTCCAATGAATCCATTTTGTCCTTCAACCTGACTGAGCTATTATGTACACTGGTACTTTGACTTGCAGAAAATTAACCAAAAGTTTTGGCCCAGGTTAGCTGGCAAAGTGGTGACCTGGGATGATACCTTTTGCAGGTGCACGAAGTGCTCTTATTATGGTTCATTTATATGTTGTGTACTTTGTATTGATATATCTGAGTATATTGTAGATGAAACCTTTGTTTGGGGACCATGAGTTTCTTGAAGAACAACATATACTTATAGCTGTGATATCTAGAGATGGGGACAATGAATCTTACGGTAGGTGTTACTGTTTTTTATATGCCCTCAGATGTGATGTATATTGCCATCATCTTTTCCACCTGTCCGTTTGTACATCATCTAGAATGGATTGAATTTGGATGAATGAATGTCAACATCTGTATATGATGTTTCAGTCCCATCATCTGTATGTCCATCCTGTCGTTCGTCCTGCCTTTCATCCTGTTGTCCGTCCCACCTTTCATCTGTATGTATATTCATTTCTTGTGAATGCAACTCCTTGCACATTTCTTGATCAATTTGGATAAAATTTTCACATGATGTTTCTCATCATGTGACTATCATATATTGTCAAGGTTTTGGGATTCATCACATATTGTCGAGGTTTTGTGATTCATCACATATTGTCGAGGTTTTGGGATTCATCACATATTGTCAAGGTTTTGGGATTCATACATATTGTCAAGGTTTTTGGATTCATTGCGGCAACTTATACCATTCTATAGGCAAATATCCTCATATTGAACCATATTTGATCATCATAACATCACCTAGAATGCATTGAATTTGGATGAATGGATGTCAACGTCTGTATATGATGTTTCAGTTGCCCATGTCTGTACAGTTACTGTAGAGAACAGTTAAACTTACAGACCACCAAGGGGAAAGTGAGATAAATAGTCTCTTACAGTTGGTGGTCTTTTGACCCCATACCACACAATCCCAAGTTTTAACATACCTAAGAAAGAAGCGCTTTGGAAATGGAGAAAAACTTGGTATCAAGCAATTTCTTCTTTCTTTTTCTCACAATTTTTTCTACCATTCCCATTTTTTGGGTGACATTTGTTTTGTTATCTGCAAATGCCTTTAATTTGGATAGGTCTAAAATAGATAGGTCTAGAATATTTTAAGAATGGTTGCAGAAGGAAACATTGGTATCTTAAAGCAGGGTTTCATAACTTTTACCATTAAATGCACTTCAGATGATGATTTCTGTCTTTGATGGTATACCAATATTGTCTCCTTTTCACACAATGTTTCAAATGCTTACTCTTTCAGGGTCATAAAGACTTAACAATTGTGTGGTGAGGGCTTAGCTGTATACCAAGCAATATTATTTTAGACTTCCCCAGATTGAAAGAATATGCAGAATAGAAATGAAACTGAGTATCAGATTTTTTAGCTCACCTGAGCACAACGTGCTCAAGGGGAGCTTTTAGGATCACCCGGTGTCCGTCGTCCGTCGTGCGTCGTCAACAATTCTTTAAACATCAACTCCTCCTAAACCGCTGGGTGGATTTGGACCAAACTTGGCAGGAATGTTCCTTGGGAGGTCCTCTTTAAAAGTTGTTCACAGAATTTGATTCCATCAAAAACTCTGGTTGCCATGGCAACGAAATGGAATTTTTTAGCAAATTCTTTAAAAATCTTCTCCTCTGAAACCGCTGGTCGGATTTTGAAATAATTTCACAGATATGTTCCTTGGGTGACCCTTTTCAAAAATTGTTCGTGAAATTTTGATCCGTCAAAAAATGTGGCTCTGGTGAATGGGGGCTACTTGCACTATACAGAAATGAAGGAATTCTTTAAAAATCTTCTCCTCTGAAACCGCAGGTCGGATTTTGAAATAATTTCACAGATATGTTCCTTGGGTGACCCTTTTCAGAAATTGTTCGTGAAATTTTGATCCGTCAAAAAATGTGGCTCTGGTGAATGGGGGCTACTTGCACTATACAGAAATGAAGGAATTCTTTAAAAATCTTCTCCTCTGAAACCGCTGGTCGGATTTTGAAATAATTTCACAGATATGTTCCTTGGGTGACCCTTTTCAAAAATTGTTCGTGAAATTTTGATCCGTCAAAAAATGTGGCTCTGGTGAATGGGGGCTTCTTGCACTATACAGAAATGAAGGAATTCTTAAAAAATCTTCTTCTCTGAAACCGCTGGTCAGATTTTGAAATAATTTCACAGAGTTGTTCCTTGGGTGACCCTTTTCAAAAATTGTTCGCGAAATTCTGATTGGTCAAGAAACATGGCTCTGGTGAATGGGGGCTTCTTGCACAATACAGAAATGAAGAAATTCTTAAAAATTCTTCTTCTCTGAAACAGCTGGTTAGATTTTGAAATAATTTCACAGACTTGTTCCTTTGGTGACCCTTTTCAAACATTGTTCGCGAAATTTTGATTGGTCAAGAAACATAGCTCTGGTGAATGGGGGCTACTTGCACTATACAGAAATGAAGAAATTCTTGAAAATTCTTCTTATCTGAAATGGCTGGACAGATTTTGAAATAATTTCACAGAGATGTTCCTTGGGTGATCCTTTTCTAAAATTGTTTGCAAAATTTTGATTGGCCAAGAAACATGGCTCTGGTGAATGGGGGCTACTTGCACTATATGGAAATGAAGAAATTCTTGAAAATTCTTCTTCTCTGAAACCTGTGGTCAGATTTTAAAATAATCTGATAGAGATTTTCCTTGGGCGACCTTTTTCAAAAGCTGTACATATAATTTTGATCCGTCAAGAAACATGGTTCTTGTGAATGGGGGCTACTTGCACTATACGGACATGATGAAATTGTTGAAAATTCTCTTTCTCTGAAACCCCTGGTCAGATTTGAAAAGAAATTTTCCAAAATGTTCCTTGGGTGACCCTTTTCAAAACTTGTTCGTAAATTTTGATCCATCAAGAAACATGGCTCTCATGGATGGGGGCTACTTGCTCTTATACAGAAATGAAGAATTCTTAAAAATTCTTCTTTTTGAAACTGATGGTCAGATTTCGAAATGATTTTTACAGGTGACCTTTTGAAAATTGCTTGGCAAAATTATAAATTTGGTTCCAATGTTTCAATTCACACCCCCCCCCCCCCCCCCCCCCCCCCCCCCCGAAAGAAGAAAAAAAAAAAATAGACTATGGTCATCTCAAAAATTCAGGTGAGCGATCCAGGGCCATCTTGGCCCTCTTGTTATGTTGTTCTAGGTGAATGTGTGCTGTCATTAAAAGACATGTTTTCCAATCAACCCAAGGAATTTGAATACATATTACTGCATCAAGGAGAGGAGACTGGAAGAATCAAGTATTATTCTGTGTTTATTTGTCTGTTTGTCTTTGTGCTCTGTCAGTCTGCCTCCCTTTCTCATTCTCTCTGTCTTTGTCTATTGCAGTGTCTGTCTCTTTTTCTGATTGTCTTAATTGTTTGTCTTTCTTTCCAATTTTTATGCCATTGTTTTTCTGTTGTTTCTGTCTCTCAGTTTCCTCTGTCCCTGTTTGCCTTTTTGCTGTGTCTTTCTGTCTGTCTATCCCTCTGTCTGATTCTTCCCATTGTATTTCTTCAGTAGATAACAAAATTTGCAGACTTTTTCAAAATTGAAAGCATTTACTTTTGACTAATTGAATATGATATTAGATTTGCCTTAGGAAGATAAAAGATACAGTGAAAAAATCAGTAGATTACAAAAGACTCGTCCAAACTGAAAACACTTACAGACAACAAATTGAATATGACTGAAATACCAAAATTGGTTTGCAGTAGAGAAAGTAGAAGTCATTGTGGGAAAATTAGAAAATGGAGATTACCAGCATTTTCCTATTTTTCCACATTGCTTTGAAAAACCATCTTTCATAGGTTTGTGTGAACTCATAATTTTTTGATGAAGGGGTATTTACCTCTGTCTATCACGAGTTGTGTTGGTCTGTTGCTGTCAGTGCGTGATTTTGAGTTTTTCTCTTCAGTTACCTGTAGATTGCAAAGAAACTTAAAAAAAAAAATTATAACTCACTTTCAGTCTGATTTTTTTTTTTATCAGCTGCCTGTGTGGTTTGTTTTCTCTATTTCTGTGTTTGTGGTTGTCTCTCACTTCTTACCGATACCAAATAATTCAAAGCTTTTTGCATCTTTAGGGATGCTGGCTCTTAAAACCATCATGAAAACAATGTAAGAAATGCGGGTAACTGTTTTACCACACTGTTTTGAACCCATCCTGTAAGCCATATATTACTTGTTGATTGCAAATGCCTTTAATTTGGACCTGTTTGAAATTTCTTCATCTGGGAAAGACTTTATCATGTGAACTAAGGAGGGGAAAAATCAGTTTCAACATTACAGCTTGATAGAAAATTGAGCACAAATCTGTCTTTGTTTGAAGCTAACTTATTCTTGTTTAGATTTCCTGTTCTAATCAATCATTTACTGTTTATGCTGTTGAGAGTTGGATATGGCATTTGATCCGAAGACTTTAATTTGGAGGGTCAAATGCATGCTTTATTTTTTCACTTTTGACAGAGGCAGGATGCATGTAACATCGAAATCCAAAACTAGATCTTCGTCAAAAAAATCGTCTTATAGTAAGTGTTAAGTATTAGATTTTTTTTTTTCCCAACTACATAATTGAGAAGTCGCTAGCAGTAAGCAGTATTTCTTTTGTTTCATATTGCTTTTCAAATGTATTATTCCTTCACTACACTATCTCAAAATTAATGACCCTAAGAAAAAGCCTGGCAGGGTGGCTCAGTGGTTAGAGTACCTGACTTGTGACCTGGAGGTATTGGGTTTGATACCAAGTTGTGGCAAACTATCTTTCAGGTATTTTTTCTCCTCTCACCTCTGATGCATGTGAGAAAAGTAGTCAGTGGCTCTGGAAAGAGAGTTGTGCCAGTGCTGATGTGGGAAAGCCAGGAAACACATGGCTGCATCACTGACTGCCATGATATGACCTAAGCTAAAATGAACTTAAACTCCTATACAATTCAAAGATTCTAAGAAATAAGGATTTTGAAAGTATTGTGGAAACCGAGAAAATGTTGGTAACCAACTTTTTTTATCTTTTTTCCACAATTTTTCTACTTATTCAAGGACAAATACTGACACTTGAAAAACATTGAGGAAAATGTAGACTTGTCCAAATTGAAAGCATTTGCAGATGACATTACTAGTGTAGCAGAATAAATAGACTTTCTCTCTAAATAGCCTTTAAAAAACCTTGTTGGAAAAGGCGAAAATGCTGATTACCAACACTTTCTCCTTTTCCCACAAGGTTTTCAAAGGGCTATTTTTTAAGGGTAGTTAAAACTTGGGATTATGTGGTGAAGGGTTAAAGTGTCTTCTGGTAATTCCTTCACAATGGACATTTCTGAAAATTTGCTATGTAATAAAGGTTTAGACCCGAATGAGGTCAGACTGCAGACAGTTAACATGAGCCCCATTCTGTTGTTTAGTATGATCGAAAATTAATTTGTCCACAGCATAGAGGTGTTTACTCTTTTCCACACATCAATAAAGTCTGATTTGAAAACATTTGCAGACGACAAACGCTAAATTGCACAAATGATGAGATTTGTAGTAGATAGTCTAGAAAGTATGTGGAAAAAGCAGAAAATGCTTGTACCAGGAAGGATAAATTAATGATCTTGTATACAAGGCATCGTCTGTAACAAGCTTAACCCATTACCACACAAACCCTACTTTTGACGCCCCAGAGAAAGAAGCCTTTAGAAAACATTGTGGGAAAAGGAGAAAATGCTGGTAACCAGCATTTTCTCCTTTTCCCACAATGTTTTCTACCCTTCACAAAACAAATTTCAAATTTTCAGTGACTTTTATTTTGTCGTCTGCAAGTGCTTTCAAATTGGACCAGTTCAAAATATTGTTGTTTGGTAATGGGTTAATGCATCTGCAAAAAGTATTGGCCCAAGTAAGCGTGCACAATCCACTCAGGCTGACCAGTTAACGAAACTTTTTGCTTTCGGTCAATCTCATGCATACCAAAGGATGCCTTTACTTCATTATTAAGTTTATAGTTAAAATCAGCGTTATGGATGCATAATTATGACTTACCTGGTGTAATTCATTAAACCACCCTTCCCCCAATCAGTGTCAGGGCACTGCTCATATATGGCCTACAACACAAGGGGCATTTGGACATTCGCATAAAGTCAGCCCAGGCTAACCCGTAACAACACTTTCAGTTTTTATTGAACTTTCTGTGTTGCTCAAGTCTACTCTAGGATAAAATCAAACGGAATAGTAAAGTGCTGCCTGGATTAGCCTGCACAGGCTGATCCGAGATGACAATTTATGCAAATGTCCGAGTACCCCTTTTATACCGTGTAGTGAGCTATACAGCAGTCTGTGTTTTATAGCATTTCCATACTGCTTTCAACAGTATTTCAGATTTATCTCTGCATCCACATGCGTCTGTGTTTTAACGGCTTCACAATTACATGGCTGATAGTCTGCAGTACTTAGCCCACTTTGATAATTGTCTGTGGTGCCTACCTAGTCTGTTGGCTGCTTGTCTGCGGTACTTAGCCCAGTTGGCTGATTGTCTGCAGAGCCCAGTTGGCTGATTGTCTGCGGTACCTACCTAGCCCAATTGTTTGATTGTCTGAGGTACCTAGCCCAATTACCTGATTGTCTGCGGTACCTAACTAGCCCATTTGGCTGATTGTCTACAGTACCTAGCCCAATTGGCTGATTGTCTGCGGTACCTAGCCCAATTGGCAGATAGTCTGCGGTACCTACCTAGCCCATTTGGCTGATTGTCTGCGGCACCTAGCCCAGTTGGCTGATTGTCTGCGGTACTTAGCCCAATTGGCAGATAGTCTGCGATACCTACCTAGCCCATTTGTCTGATTGTCTCCGGCACCTATCCCAATTGGCTGATTGTCTGCGGTACCTAGCCCAATTGGCTTATTGTCTGCAGTACCTAGCCCAATTGGTAGATAGTCTGCAGTACCTACATGTACCTAGCCCATTTGGCTGATTGTCTGCAGCACCTAGCCCACTTTGCTGATTGTCTGCGGTACCTAGCCTAATTGGCTGATTGACTGCACTACCTAACCCAATTGGCTGATAGTCTGCAGTACCTAGACCAATTGGTTGATCTAATTGTCTGCGGTACCTTGCCCAATTGGCTGATAGTCTGCAGTACCTAGCCCAATTGACTGTTTGTCTGCAGTACCTAACCCAATTGGCTGTTTGTCTACAGTACCTAGCCCAATTGGCTGATCTGATTGTCAGCAGTACCTAACCCAATTGGCTGATAGTCTGCAGTACCTAGCCCCGTTGGCTGATTGTCTGCAGTACCTAGCCCAAGAATATTGCAATGTGATCATTGCTGCCATCACGGATCAAATCTTGGTTTTCTGAAAACAATTTGTATCCTTCAGCCATTTTGCCTCAGTAATTACTTTGAAATCAAATCTAATTTTATCTTTTGAGTATATCATACTGTGATGTCCATGGGCAAGGCACTGCAATGCTCCAGCCTTGCACTGATGCAAGTTAGGAAAGAAATGAATAGGTAAGCTGCAGAAGTAACTCAAATACTGTTGTTATTATTGGTTAACCTATTGCCACACAATGTTGAGTTTTGACAACCTTAGCAAAATGCACTTTTAAAACAATTGTGAAAAAAAAATCCAGCATATTCTCTAAGCTTTGCAAAAACAATCTGCATGTTTGAGTAACATTTAAAGTCTTCTTCAGAAATGTGTGCAATTACAACCAGTCTAAAATACTGCCATGTGGTAAAAGTTAACACACCATTAAAACAATTCTTCCATTGCAGGCTTGATAGCATTTGACACTGAATACCATGACCCTGAAGTTTATCTATCTGACAAACCAAATTTAGATCCACGTCCTAGACTTGTACAGAAATCTTCATCTCTCAAGCCTCAATCTGGGAATGTCAGGTCCCCACTTAGGAATGTCCAGAGTTCGTATACAGATGACACTACAGAAAATAGAAATGAGGTATCATTTAATTCACACCTCTTACCTTGTTGAACTTCAGTGTTGTCTATCTCATTTTTATGTGCCCACAACAAAAAAAAAAAGGCTTGGGTTTACTTGAATTGGGTTGTGCATTATCCTAAATGCACTTTTGTGTCTTCTCCCCAAGTTTTCAATAGTCTGAAATTTTAACAGATTACTTTTCTATCTGTCAGCTATTACAAGTCTTTTCCTAGGTTTACATGTTATAAATGACTTTTACAACCTCTTTTGTTAACGCAAGGTTTAATAAATTGTCTTTGGTCATGTTTGTTACTAACAGTTCATTGCATGTGCTGCAATACAGATTAAACAGACAAAACAGAAAGTCAGTATGGCACACTACCTTCGCAACCGGAAAATTTACAATAGACTTGATAGGTACAATGCACTATGAATGTTCAGATGTGTAAAAATCACATTATTGTATCATTATTTAGACTATAGTTGAGTGGTATTTGTCAGTTTATGATGGTTTTAGTTATTGCTCTCGACTCCTATATGTATACCTTTGGCTTTTTTTTTTACAAATACCCATTGCTCTTACTAGGAGTGGTGCAATTAATACTATAGAAAAATACCAACTATCAGTTAGTTAGTACACAATTTGCCTTGAA
The DNA here is from genome assembly GCA_943736015.1 of Tridacna crocea. Taxonomy (NCBI): domain Eukaryota; kingdom Metazoa; phylum Mollusca; class Bivalvia; order Cardiida; family Cardiidae; genus Tridacna; species Tridacna crocea. The sequence continues at coordinate 13,873,629 of OX031068.1, forward strand.
AATGTGAAATATCTTTGTTTTTACATATTGAATATAATTTCAGTCATTTTCTTCAAAGATGGATAGCAGAGCTCCCCAACCATTACCTCTGGCTCAAGCAACTCCCATTGTACCACCAAGGAAAAACCCTGTCATGGGGCAATCAAGTTTGTTGCAGGGGACCCAAAGGGGTGGATCAGTGGCAGTGATCAGACAAACCTCATCTCCACCCATATCACAGGCTCCACCTCCTATCCCGCCAAAGTCTAAATCAATGAAAGGGAAGGTAATTGGTTGTTGATTTCATTTGTTTTATAATTTAATTCTTTACCACACAATCCCAACTTGTAACAACCCATGAAAGAGAAGGCTTTTGAAACCATTGTGAGAAAGGAGAAAATGCTGGTAACCAGCATTTTTTCTTTTTCCCACAAATTTCTCTACTCTTCACAAAACGAATTTCAAATATTAAGTCACTTTCATTTTGTCGTCTGCAAATGCTTTCGATTTAGGAGAGTCTAAAATTTTGTCGTTTCATAAAGTAGAGTTAATTGCTTTAAAAATATTTGTCACATTACTTATTTTGATCTTGGTAGGTTGTACCAGTATTACAATCTCCCGTCTTTGACAAAATCAGAGAACTAGGTAGTTTTAAAAGATCTGCTGGTATAACGATCTTGGAGAAAAAAGGCCTAAGAAACATTGTGCAAAAATGAAAAGATGTTGGAAACCAGCGATTTTTCACAAAGTTTTCTAATATAGATAAATTTCATCATTTCAACTATGTTTTTTCTGTGGCCTGCTCAAGATTTCCTCAGGGATGTGTCTAGGAGTTTGATGTTTAGTACATATTTTTGGTAAGAGAAAATTATTTCATCCAAATTTATATGTCTATTACAAAAGTAAATTTTGTAAGCACTATTGTTATATCAATCTGTACCAAGCAATAAGATATGTGTATTTGGAATTGACCAAATGTAAAGCATTTGTAAACCAAAACATCAGTCAATCTTACAGAATGAAATTTCTGTTTTTTAAAATGATGAAAACATAATTTTTGTGCACAAGGAAGAAAATGCTAGATACTGGCATTTTCTCCTTTTCCTACCATGTTTTGAAAGGTCTTTGTCAGGAGCTACAGGAAAATGTTTACAGCAAAATTTTCCTATCGTTATAAACCAACAACTATCAACAATAAAGTTATGTAATAATTGGTATCTTATTTGTATGCAAGTATATGCAAAATGAAACAATAAATGATGAAGAGGGAATTAACTTCATTTCAACCCTTTACCAAACAATTCCTGGTTTTCACGACCGTGAGAAAAAAACTGTCTGAAAACGCTGTGGGAAAAAGAGAGATAACCAGCATTTTCCTTTGCCAACAATGTTTTCTACCTGTCACAAACATATTTCAAAATTTCAATCACTTTTGTTTTGTTGGTTGCAAAAGGTGTCAGTTTGGACAAGCTTAAAATATTGTCGTATGGTAACAAGTTAAAGCATAAACTATGACTAATCAAATTGCAAATCAATGCAATTTTACCACATATTTAAACCTTTACCAAACGACAAAAATTTAGACTGGTCCATATTGAAAACACTTGATAAAATACAGGTAACTCAAAAATTAAAATTTGTTTTCAGCAGGGTTGAAAACATTGTGGGAAAAGGAGAAGATTCTGGTAAACAGCATTTTTGTCCTTTTCCCATTATGTTTTCAAAAGGCTTCTATCCAAGGGTCATAAAAATCAGGGATTGTTTGGTAAAGGGTCAACCACATAGTTATTGTTTCTTCTCTGCAAGTGCCCCCAATTTGGATAAGTCTATTTTTGTTGTAAGGTAAAGATTATAATTCATGTTAACCCTTTATTCCATATGGCATTTCTATGGTATCTCTAATTGACCCTAAATAACAGCAAGGATGAAGCCGTTTTTTATGTGTATATGATACCTTTTGATAGTGTAGAAAACATTGTGGCAAAAGGTGAAATTGCTCGTCACGAGCAATTTCACCTTTTGCCACAATGTTTTCCAAAGGCTCCTACAAGCAATGTGTAGAAATGAGTATCTATGGAGTAAAGGGTTAAGCAACATTGAATATTTCAGAGTCCGAGGGCCAGACATACCAGTTTAAACTCAGACTAGCTGAGTGGAGTGTAGTATGTTTTCTGGTACAGAATTGCATGATGTACCCTTTTTCAAATGCCCTAGTGTTCTAAATATCCTGAAGAAAAAAGGGTTTTGAAAAATTTTGTGTAAAAGGAGAAAAAAGCTAGTAACCAGCATTTTTAGCTCACCTGAGCACCAAGTGCTCAGAGTGAGCTATTGTGATCACTCATCGGCGCCTGGCGTCCGTCCATCCGTCGGTTGTCCATCCACCAGTCTGTCCATTTACATTTCCTTGTTTACACTCTAGCATCTACAAATATCAACCAATCAACACCAAACTTGGTCAAGGCCAAGTCTAAAATTAGGTGTATATGACCATAAGATATCGGATGAGTTTCGTTATGGGTCTAATCGGACCAGAACATCTGGATTTATTTGCCCTTGAATTAAAAAAATTGCTATACATGTATTTCACTTTGTTTACACTCTAGCATCTACAAATATCAACCAATCAGCACCAAACTTCTTCAAAATATAAACAACCATAAGATCTTGGATGAGTTCGATTATGGGTCTAATCGTACCAGAACGACCGGAGTTACTTGCCCTTGAATTTAAAAAAATTGCTATATTTGACTTTGTTTACACTCTAGCATCTACAATTTTTAACCAATCAGCTCTAAACTGGTCTAAAATATATATAACCATAAGATCTTGGATGAGTTCGATTATGGGTCTAATCTGATTGAAATCAATTTCAATTCAATTTAATCTCAATGTACATAGAGGCCACCGGCCTAACATACAAAATACAACATTACAAAAGCTAAGTGTTAGAGTTGTCATTTTATCAGTGAAATTCATAAAATCCTTAACCAAAACAATCCCTATTTGATAGCTAATTATACCAGGATCTATTTATCCATTTGAAGTACATGAAGGTCATTGGACCAGAGATATAATGAAATTATTTGAATCCATAAAATATCCATCATGTACATAATAATAAAAAAGAAGTTAGACACATACACATACACAAATAGTTTACCGAGAGAGAGAGAAAAAAAATAGACTTGCCTGTATTTGCTTTACGAAAACAGGATAATTCATTTGTAAGATATCTGTTACAGGTTACTATAACACCAAGCATATATATGCTACGATAAATATCATAAGATTAGACACAAGAATGATTTATCGAAAAAATTTTAGACTCGCCTGTATTTGCGTTTCGGAAAAAAAGAATCAATTTTTATTTTTGGCATTCCTATCAAAGATAACTATGACATTCATGTCGAAGATAAGAGTGACAATGTTGATTTACCCTTTACCAAACAACTCGAATCTTTAACCGTCAATTTTATCAAAGTTAAATCGAGGTTATAAGTAAAGGCCTCCGGCCATAACTATTTGCTTCACTAAGAAAAGTTGTAACACTTTTGATCGTTTATTGTAGACTACCAGATACAGATGTAGGTTAGTATTTAAATATGAAAAACATAAGTGCAAAATATCTATATATTTAGTTAACATACATGTCATGTAAAGATTAGAACAACTGGAGTTATTTGCCCTTAAATTAGAAAAATTGCTATAGTTGATTTTGTTAAAATTGTAGCATCTACAATTATTAACCAATCGGCCACATCTTGGCCAAAATATACATGATCATAAGATCTCAAATAAGTTTTATTATGGGTGTAATCGGACCAGAACAACTGGAATTATTTGCCCTTGAATTTGAAAATTTGCTACATTTCACTTTGTCTACACTCTAGCATCTACAAATATTAACCAATTAGTTCCAAACTTGATCAAAAGATATATGGCTCTAGGATCTCAGATGAGTTCAATTATAGCTGTAATCAGACCAGAGCAACTGGAGTTATTTGCCCTTGAATTAGAAAGTTCTATAGAATAGTTCTTATCCAGAGCATAACTTTGTAATCTCCAGTCCGATTGACTTGAAACTTGGCATTTGTGTTTGTTGTAGTAATACAGAGTGCAGCATGAAAGAACCATAACTCTACCTCATACTGTCTGAGTTATTTCCCTTTGATTGAAATTTTCACAGCATTTTCTGCTTGTCTGGAATATAATTTTGTCATCTACAGCCTGAACATCTTCAAAGAATTGTAACTCTACCTCATGCTGTCTTTTAAATGTTTTCCCTTTGAATATCATTTTTACAGCAATTACATGTAGTGCCTGCCCTGAATATAACTGTCATCTGAAGTCAGAGCGACTTCAAACTTGGTATACATGTTTGTTGCAATATTACAGAGTGCACAAGAACAATAACACTACATAGCGCCAATTTTGAGTAATGCCACTTTGATCTTCATTTTTACAGTATTTCTTGCTTGTATGGAATGGAACTTCAAAGTCTCAAGTTAAATTGCATCAATTTACCGCTCTTGTTTCATTATCATTTGGCCTTAAACCTTGTTATTTGGTATTTATCTTTATTTTAGACCTGTGCTGCTTTGTACTCAGGTGAGCAATATAGGAACATTATGGTCCTTTTAGGTGAGCAATATAGGAACATTATGGTCCTTTTGTCTCCTGTTTCCCCTGATTTTTCTACCTTTTTGAAGATACATCTTTTCATTTGAACTCTGTCATCTTAACTCTTTCCCAAACAATCCCTGGTTTTTACGGGTCTGGAATAGTAGCCTTTTGAAAACATTGCAGGAAAAGGAGAAAATGCTGGTAACCAGCATTTTCTCCTTTTCCCACAATGTTTTCTACCCTATCAGAGACAGAAATCATCATTTCAGCAAGAGTTGAATTGTCGTCTGCAAATGCTTCCAATTTGGTCTAGTCCAAAAATTTGTTGTTTGGGAAAGGGTTAAAACACTTTCCATGTGGATGAGATTGAAATTTTCTGTTGTTTTGAAAAGTTCTAATTATTACTCTGTGTATCTTTATTTTAGTGTTTCAACTTAACCCTTTCCCAAACAATCCCTGGTTTTTACGGGTCAGGAATAGAAGCCTTTTGAAAACATTGTGGGAAAAGGAGAAAATGCTGGTAACCAGCATTTTCTCCTTTTCCGACAATGTTTTCAACCCTATCATATAGAAAAATCATCTTTTTAGCAACTGTTAATTTGTCATCTGCAAAATACTTTCAATTTGGTCTGGTCCAGAAGTTGCTGTTTGGGAAAAGGTTAAAGAAAATATTGCAGATTGAGAAATTTGCCCTGAGCAGCGTTCTTTTCATTAATCATATAGTACATGTATACTGGACTTTCTATACCTGATTATTGTAATCACTATTATTGTCAAGTTTAGTGAGGTATATTTCCTGTTGCATGTTGAACCCTTTACCAGAATGACCCTGAAGAAAAATGCTTTTGAAATCAATGGTGGGAAAAAGAGAAAATGCTGGTAACATCATATTCTCATTTTTTACCCCCTTTTTCTCTACCATTTTCAAGACAATTCTCATCATTAGACCCACAATTGTTATCTTTTTGTGCTTTCCATATGGGTAAGTATGTGGTTAGGGGTCAAATTATACCATACTTCCCCGTGGGGTCTCAGGTTTTTTTTACTGTATATAATAGGACCTCAGCCTTTCTCTATGGCAAGTCGTAGAAGGCGGCTTGAATTAGAGATGAACAGCTGTTTTCCTCATAATTCATAGGATTGCAGTAGGCTGAGTAGTTCTTATTCCAAATCCTATATTTTTTTCTTGATGTAAAGAGGATTTGGAATGGGAATCAATTGACCTGTGAGACCCCGTGTGGTTTAATCGGGGGTATAAGAATAAACCAGTGCAGTCCTGCGATCGTCACATCTGCCATATCATCTGGCAGAAGAAACGTGACAGCATGCATGTTGTAAAAGGTGACATAAGGGGCATCATTTTGTGTTTTGTCCATTCATCATTTATCATGTTTGTCTCTTTTGTTGCACATGTATGTTGTTTTCACTTTGCATTATTGTTTACTAAGTAAGTGCACCCAATATGACCTCAGCTGTCGACGGTCCTTGACCCTTTCCCAAACGACAAACTCTTAGACTAGACCAAATTGAAAGTATTTGCAGATGACAATTCATCACTTGCTGAAAAGATTATTTGTCTATGATAGGCTAGAAAACATTGTGAGAAAAGGAGAAAATGCTGGTTATCATCATTTTCTCCTTTTCCCACAATGTTTTCAAAAGGCTACTATTCCAGTCCGGTAAAAACCAGGGATTGTTTGGGAAAGGGTAAAAATGCTATCCATTCATTCATTTTATACCATACTACAATATAGCGCTTATAAATGCCTATTTCCATTTCTTCTGTTTTGTGAAAAATCACCACTTGTGATCAGAAATAACCTGTACTGGACAGTCACTATTTTGAATTTCCACAACAAAGTTTTATGTACACAAATAAGTCACTTGTCTCAAGAAGAGACTACTTTGTTATCTTGTTTGGTTGCTAGCATAGGTTTGAGTATATCAAGTGCCACCTGCAATAAGTAACAACATGCTCAAGGGGAGCTTTTAGGATCACCCGGTGTCCGCCCTTCGTCGTCAAACATCAACCCCTCCTAAACTGCGGGGCCAATTTGGACCAAACTTGGCTGGAATGTTTCTAAGGAAGTCCTCTTTAAAAAGTGTTTACAGAATTTGATTTCATCAAAAACCATGGTTGCCATGTCAACCAAATCAAGTTTTCCAAGAAATTCTTTAGAAATCTTCTATTCTGCTCTACTTCAAGAAATTGTCCTTGGGTGACCCTTTCCAAAATTTATTTGCAGAATTCTGATTCATCAGATTGTGATGATTATAGAGTTGGTGACAGAGTTTGAAATGACTTTTAAAGGTGACTTTTAGCTCACCTGGGCACAACATGCTCAAGGGGAGCTTTTAGGATCACCCAGTGTCTGTCGTCCGTCAGTGCATCGTCAACAATTCTTTTAACATCAACTCCTTTTAAACTGCTTGGCCAATTTGGACCAAACTTGGCTGGAATGTTCCTTGGGAGGTCCACTTTAAAAAGTGTTCACAGAATTTGATTCCATAAAATACTCTGGTTGCCATGGCAACCAAATGGAATTTTTTAGCAAATTCTTTAAAAATCTTCTCTGAAACCGCTGGTCGGATTTTGAAATAATTTCACAGATATGTCCCTTTGGTGACCCTTTTCAAAAACTGTTCATGAAATTTTGATCCGTCAAAGAATGTGGCTTTGGTGAATGGGGGCTACTTGCACTATATTCATGTAGAAATGAAGGAATTCTTAAAAGTTCTTCTTCTCTGAAACCACTGGTCAGATTTTGAAACAATTTCACAGAGATGTTCTTTGGGTGACCCTTTTTAAAGCTTGTTCGCCAAATTTTGATTCATCAAGATACACGGCTCTGGTGAATGGGGGCTACTTGCGCTATACGGAAATAAAGAAACTTTTAAAAAATTTTCTTCTCTGAAACTGTTGGTCAGAATTTGAAATAATTTCACAGAAATGTTTCTTTTATGACCCTTTCCAAAAACTGTAAACAAAATTTTGTTCCATCAAGAAACATGGCTCTGGTGAATGGGGGCTACTTGCACTATATGGCCATGAAGAAATTCTTAAAAATTCTCAGAAACCGGTCGTCAGATTTTGAAATAATTTCACAGAAATGTTCTTTAGATGACCCTTTTCAAAAAGTTTCTTCCGAAATTTTGATCTTTTAAGAAACATGGCTCTGGTGAATGGGGGCTTTTTGCACTATATGGCCATGAAGAAATTCTTTAAAATTCTTCTCTGAAACAGCTGATCAGATTCTGAAATAATCCCACAGAAATGTTCCTTTGATAACCCTTTCCAAAAATTTTTTTCTCTGAAACCGTAGGCTAGATTTTAAAATAATTTCACAGAGATGTTCCTTGAATGACTCTTTTCAAAAATTGTTCATGAAATTTTTGGTCCATCAAGAAACATGGCTCTGGTGAATAGGGGCTACTTGCACTATACTGAAATGTAGACGTTCTTGAAAATTCTTCTTCTTTAAAACCCTTGGTCAGATTTTAAAATAATTTTACCTGGATATTCTTTGGGTGACCCTTTTCAAAATATGTTTATGATCCATCAAGAAGCATGTCTCTGGTGAATGGGGGCTACTTGCACTATACAGACATACAGAAATTCTTGAAAATTCTTCTTATCTGAAACATCTGGTCAGATTTTGAAATAATTTTACAGAGATGGTCCTTGGGTGGCCCTGTTCAAAAATTGTTGGTGAAATTTTGATCCGTCAAGAAACATGGCTCTGGTGAATGAAGGCTACTTGCAATATATGGCAATGAAGAAATTCTTGAAAATTCTTCTCTGAAACCCCTGGTCAGATTTTGAAATAATTTCACAGAGATGTTCCTTGAGTGACCCTTTTCAAAATTTGTTCGCAAAATTTTGATGAGTAAAGAAACATGGCTCTGGTGAATGGGGTTAGTTGTACTGTGCCGAAATAAAGAAATTGTTGAAAATTATTCTTCTCTGAAACCCCAGGTCAGATTTTAAAATAATTTCACAGCAATTTTCCTAGGGTGACTCTTTTCAAAATATGTTCGCGAAATATTGATCTGTCAAGAAACATGGCTCTGGTGAATGGAGGCTACTTGCACTATACGGAAATTAAGAAATTCTTAAAAATTCTTCTTTTCTTGAACTGATGATCAGATTATGAGATGACTTTTACAGGTTATTTTTGAAAATTGCTTGGCAAAATAATGATTTTGTTTCCAATGTTTCAATACCTCAAAAAAAATAGGCTATGGTCCTCTCAAAAATTCAGATGAGCGATCCAGAGCCATCTTGCCCCTCTTGTGTTCTTTAAAAGTATTTCCCTGAACTATTTACCAAGCTACAAATTTTGTAGTTTGGTGAACACACCAGTTGTATTTATTCCAATGATGCAATATTGTCTTGTGGGAAAAGTGGGTTAAAGGGGCATAGTGGGCTTATTGTCCTCTACAAATTTGTGTTGGCTATCTCTAAGATAGTAATTGCCTTTTCACTTCAATTTTTGGGGGGCATGAACAGGTCCTTTTAGGACAGAAGAAGTGAATTTATATCAATTTTATACATTTTATAATAGCACTTGTTCAGGGAGCATAACCCCTCTCTGACGGCTCTGGTTTTTTTTCAGGGGTCGTGAAAACCAGGAATTGTTTTGAAAGGGGTTAAAACTCGGGGAACATGTAGAAAAGGATTAAGTATTCTGGTTACTTTTCAGGAGCTGTCTCACAAAACTGAAACCCGACAACCACAAACTATTGAGGAATGGCTCGCCCAGTTAAACCTGTCATGTTACGAACAGAACTTTTGTGCAAATGGATGGAACAGTTTACTACTTCTAAACGAGCTGTCACCGCAGCATCTCATTAACATGCGTATAGAAGTTCCAGATCATCAGGAACGAATTCTCGCAAGTGTGAAGAACCTCAATAGAGTGTGACATCTTTTTGAATTTCTCAAAACATTATTCACGCAAAGCTTATTAGAAACTGCTTCTAGTAACAGACGGCATTCTTCTAAACCTTGCAATTTCTGAAATAATAAAGCGCTTTTAATCTTTTACCAAATTCAAAAGATTCGTAGGTGTGCAAACTCAAAGCAATTGCAGATTTCAAGGGTTAATTTTTAGGCAGAACATGACATTTGTCTTAGATGGGATAGAAAACGTGGTAAAAGGAGGAAAATGCTGATTACCAGCATTTTCCTGCTCTTCCAACAATATTTTCACGAGCCTTCTTTAGGACAATGTAAAAGTGGGTATTTTTTTGGTAGAGGTTTGCATCCTGAAATATTTGTAAGTGGATGACTAAGAAATGTGACCTTAAAAACAACCTTCTAAGATATAAATAATCAATTGCAGACATTAATACACATGGAAAAGTTATGGCAAAGTTAAAAATTGCTTGTTATGATTGTATTTCCCTTTGGCATAATGTTTCCCATGTTTGTTGCCAACAAACCAAGTTTTTCTCTGTGGGATATGACATAACCTATTCCCAAACTACCAAATATACATGCACTGTATAAGAATCTTCCATGTTGATAGCATTTGCAGACAAAAAGAAATTAATGTGGCTCAAATGAAATAAATGTATTTTTTGTTTTTAAGAGAGTATAAAACATTGGATAGAAAGAAGAAAATGCTGGTTACCAGCATTTTTGCCCTTTTCTTTGGATGTTTTCAAATGTTTTTACTCCACAGGGTTGAAAAAACTCAAGGTTGTTTGGTATGGGATTATGTAAAGGCTTTCTAAACTGCTTCCATATACAATAATGTGTTAGTCTCTTTTTAGCTTACCTGAGCAGGAAGTGCTCAGAGTGAGCTATTGTGATCACTCACCGTCTGTCGGCATCTATTGTCCGTCTGTCCTCCGCCCATCCGTCATCCGTCCTTTCACAGTTTTAGCTCCACTGGCCGAAGGCCAGCGGGCTTATGTCATGGCCCGTTGTCCGTTGTGCGTCCGTCCGTCTGTGTGTGCGTCTGTGCGTGCGTTAACTTTTATTTCAAACATCTTCTTCTCTGAAACTACCCATCCAATATTGATGAAACTTCACAGAAATGATCCTGCCATGATCCTCTTCAGAATTCCTTGAAAGAATTTTATTCCTTCAAAAACTCTGGTTGCCATGGCAACAAAACTGAAAAATATTGAAAATTTTTAAAAATCTTCTTCTCTGAAACCATAAGGCCTAGGGCTACCAAATTTGGCATGTAGCTTTATCTAGTGGACCTCTACCAAGTTCCTTCAAATAATAGCCCTGGGGTCAAAATTGGCCCCACCCAGGGGGTCACAAGTTTTATAGGGGCTTATATAGGGAAAACTTTAAAATCCTTCTGGTACCTAGCCATAGGGCCTAGGGCTACCAAATTTGGCATGTTGCTTTATCTAGTAGACCTCTACCCAGAGTGCCCAAATGATAGCCCAGAGGTCAAATTTGGTCCGGCCCCGGGGGTCACAAGTTTTATATGGGCTTATATAGTGAAAACTTTAAAAATCTTTTTGTACCAAGCCATAAGGCCTAGGGCTACCAAATTTTGCATGTAGCTTTATCTAGTGGGCCTCTACCAGGAGGGCCCAAATTATAGCCTTAGGGTCAAGTTTGTCCCCACACCAGGGGTCACAAGTTTTACATGGGCTTTTGTGGTGAAAACTTTCTAAGTCATCTTGTTACTAACCATAATAAAGACTAGGACCACTAAATTTAGCCTTGTCTCATGGATTTTATGTTTTACAGGGCCTTTTATTGAGAAAACTTTGAAAATCTTCTTGTTTATAACCACACATTCTAGACCTGTATTATTTAGTATGGGGCTTTATCTTGTAGACCTCCACCAGGATTCAAGTAATTATAGCTTTGTGGTCAAAATTGGATTAGCCCAGGGATCACAACTTTTTCGTAGGTTTTTATGGAAAAAAATTGTATGCCCTCAGGTTTGAAACCAGTTGGCCAAATAATGTACTGTTTTGCTTGTAGTGTTTTTATGAATTAGCCAGTGGAGCGATACAGGGCCATGATGGCCCTCTTGTCTTGTTTACGCTCTAGCATCTACAAATATCAACCAATCAGCACCAAACTTGGTCAAAGTATATATGACTAAGATCTCAGATAAGTTTGATTATAGGTCTTATCCGACTGGAACATCTGGAGTTATTTGCCCCTGAATTAGAAAATTTCTGTATTTCACTTTGTTTACACTCTAGCATCTGCAAATATCAACCAATCAGCACCAAATTTGGTCAAAATATATATGACTATAAGATCTTGGATGAGTTTGATCATGGGTCTAATCAGACTAGAAAGACTGGAGTTATTTGCCCTTGAGTTAGAAAAATTGCTATATTTCCCTTTGTTATGTGCTCGAAGGGTCGTATTATGTTATACCCCCTTCTGTCCGTCCATCCGTCTGTCCGTTAGCAATTTGTGTCTGATTGACTTGAAACTTGGCATTTGTGTTTGTTGCAATAATGCAGAGTGCAGTGTGAAAGATCCATAACTCTACCTCATACTGTCTGTAAGTTGTTTCCCTTTGATTGTCATTTTTACAGCATTTTCTGCTTGTCTGTAATATACCTTTGTCACCTGTAGCCTGAAGATCAAGTCAATCAGACTGGAGATGACAAAATTATGCTTTGGATTAAGAACTATTATAAAGAACTTTCTAATTCAAGGGCAAATAACTCCAGTTGTCCTGAACATCTTCAAATTTGATGTGCATGATTGTTGTAAATTAATGGAGTGCAGTGCAAAAGAACCATAAATCTTCCTAGTTCGAATTTTGAGTTATTTCCCTTTTGAACTTTATTTTTATACCATTTCTTGCTTGTCCGGAGCAAAACTTTGTCATCTTAAGTAGAAATGACTTGAAATTTGGTATGATTATTTGTTGCAATATTTGGAAGTGCAGTGCACAAGAATTACAACTCTACCTCGTGCTGTCTTCGAGTTATTACCCCTTGAATGTCATTTACAGCGTTTACTGCCTGTCTGGAATATCACTTTGTAATCTCAAGTCATGACGTCTTCAAACTCGGTACACATGTTTGTTGCAATATTATGGAGTACAGTGTGCAAGAACAAAACTCTACCGAACGCGAATTTTGTGTAATTTTACTTTGATCTTCATTTTTACAGTATTTCTTGCTTGTCTGGAACGGAATTTCGAAGTCTCAAGTCAAATTGCGACAGTTTGCTTCTCTTGTTTCATTATCATTTGGCCTTGAACCTTGACATTTGGTATTTATCTTTATTGTAGCCCTTTGATGCTTGATACCCAGATGAGCGATATAGGATCATCTTGGTCCTCTTGTTTAGCGCTTTCCTTTTATGTGTTACCTTTTTCTGCTACTGAGCTGATTTGTATCATGTTTAACACATGGGAGAAATAGGCTACAGAGGTAAAAGAAATTGAATGTCTTTCGGAAAATCATTGTCAAAAAAAAACACCATTGTAACCCATAACCAAACCCAAACACGACTTGCAGAAAAAAGCCTTCTAAAAATGTTGTAGGAAAAGGAGAAAATACTGGTCACTTGCATTTTCTCCTTTTCCCATGATGTTTTCTATTCTATCACTTGTAATTTTTACAATTCCATCAATATTGAATTTTTCATCTGCAAATGCTTTCAATTTGAACCAGTCTCAAATTATGTTGCTTTAGTAAAGCACTAAATGTGATTTAAATGGTGAAACTATGTGACTCTTTGATAGGATAGAACATGGTCAGACAAGGCTTATTAAAATAATGCTGATCTTAATAGCCTTATTCTTCCAGATTGTTAAAGTCATGATTGTGTTATAACGGATTCAGCCATTCCTAACTCACAAACTTTGAAATATTGTAACTGGAAATACCGGTACCTTGAGAACTTTAACCGGAAATAGGTACAAATGAGTCTTGGCTCACTGATTGGGGAGAAAACAATGAGGGAAAACGAGAAAAAACTGGTTTTGAGCATTTTCTCCTTTTTGTGAAGTGTCTAAGAGCCTTCTTTCTTGGAGTGTTAAAGGATTTTATTTTTTGCCACTCACTACGTTCATGTTTTAACCCTTTACCACACTGCAAAATATTAGACTTGTCCTTATTTTAAGAAATTTGCATAAGATATTTCAAATGTTTTTCAAATGATATTATTTGTCCCTAAATAGATAAAATAAACATGGGAAAAAGCATTTTCTCTTTCTCCCACAATGTTTTCAAAAGTCTTCTTTGAGTCATTGAAATTCGGGATTGTTTCATAAAGGTTTATCTTCAACCCTTCATCAAGCATTTTAGTGTTTAAGGACTTTTAGAAAGAAAAATTATAAAAACTTTGTGGGAATCGTTCCCCTAAAATCTTTTCTACCTTTCAAAACAAATTTCCTAATTCAAGCCACAAACAGTTTGTCTTCTGCTAATGCAAGAATATGGAATAGTTTTGAATATTACCGCAAATTCCTAACTTTTAATTACCTTCTGAAAGTGGACTTTTGTTACATTTTGAGAAATGAAGAAAATACAGGTAACCGGCAGTTTCTACGTTTTAGCTCACCTGAGCTCAATGTGCTCATGGGGAGCTTTTGGGCTCACCAGGTGTCTGTTGTGCGTCGTCAACAATTCTTTAAACATCAACTCCTCCTAAACCGCTATGCCAAATTGGACCAAACTTGGCTGGAATGTTCCTTGGGAGGTCTTCTTCAAAAACTGTTCACATAATTTGATTCCATCCAAAACTTTGGGTGCCATGGCAACCAAATGTTTCTTGGGAGGACCTCTTCAAAAATTGTTCACAGAATTTGATTCCATCCCAAACTCTGGGTGCCATGGCAACCAAATGGAATTTTCTAGGAAGAATGGCTAGAGCATTCATTTTTGGCATTATCTGATAATCCTCCATCAAAGTTGTTAAAATTCTCCCTCTGCGGTCATATTTGGGTTCTGCCCTGGCGCACCTTATTTTACATAGAAACAAAGAAGGAATCTTTAAAAAATCTTCTGACAAACCATAATGGCTAGAGCATTCATATTTAGTATGCAGCATTATCTGATAATCTTCTACCAAATTTGTTAAAATCTTCTGATGAGAAACCATAATGGCTAGAGCATTCATATTTGGTATGCAGCATTATCTGATAATCTTCTACCAAATTTGTTAAGATTATTCCTCTGCTATTTGGGCTCTGCCCGGGCACACCCTATTTTACAAAAGTTTAAAAATCTTCTTGTGACAAACCATAAGGCGGAGAGCATTCATATTTTGTTTGAAGCATCATTGGGTGACTCCTTACCAAAATTGTTAAAATTAATCCCCTGGGGTCTTATTTGGGCTTTGCCCGGGCGTACCCTGTTTTACATAGAAACAAAGAAGGAAATCATTGAAAAAATCTTCTTTTAACAAAGTTAACCATAATGGCTAGAGCATTCATATTTGGTATGTAGCATTATCTGATGATCCTATATCAAAATTGTTAAACTTATCCCTCCGTGGTCATATTTGGGCTCTGCCCGGGCACACCCTATTTAACATAGAAACAAAGAAGGAAATCTTTTAAAATCTACTTGTGTTGTGACAAACCATAAGGGTTAGATCATTCATACTTTGCATGTAGCATCTCTTGTGACCCTTTATAAGAATTGTTAAAATTATCCCCATGGGGTCATATTTTGGATCTGCTCGAGCACACACTATTTTACATGAAATCATAGAAGGAAATCTTTTAAAATCTTTTAAAATCAATTCCATCTAAAACTCTGGTTGGCATGGCTACAAAATGGCTGAAAATGGAAAAAATCTTTAAAAATCTTCTTGTTATAAACCATAAGGCTAAGAGTGCAGCATTCAGTGCACCAGCCGCAGGGATAATACTGAAATACTGTTGAAAGTTGTATTAAAACCCCATACAAACAAACAAAGTAAAATATAACACTATGTAGAGATGGGATCTAACCATTGTGTTCCATGTGTTGATTTCTTTGCTTCTAATTTGTTTATATGGAACAAGGCTAGTTGTGGGGGATTTTGCTGTGTACAACAGAATCTTATCAGGGTAATGATGAGATGGAATCGACTGCATGCGTCACGTTAAGTCTAGAAACCATAATTATCATGACCATTCATTAAAATACAGTAAGGTAAAGAATACCATATTAATCCATTGATAAACCACAAATTTCAGACTGGTCAAAATTGAAAGATATTGCAGACGACAAATTTAATGTTACTTAACCCACTACCACACAATGGCCCATTTTGACACACTCTGAAAAACAGTGTGAGAAAAGGAGAAATTGCTTGTAACAAGCAATTTCTCCTTTCTCATAATGTTTTCTACCCTATATGGCACTTATTTTTCATTTTAAATACACTTTAAAATGTCGTCTGCAATTTGTTTCAATTTGGACTAGTCTACAATTTTGTCGTCTGGTTAAACCACAAGTCAGAGAGGGAACAAGACACTGTGAAGAGAAAAATTAATGATAAGCAGCAGTTTTTAGTTCCACTGGCCAAAGACAAAGAAGAAAACCTGTAAACATCTTCCAGTGACAAACCCCAGCGTATGCCTTATTTGAAAAAAAATAGCCTGCCCTAGATAAACCATATAAGTTACAGATATACTCATGTGAGCAATATAGGACCATCATGGTCCTCTTGTTTGTTTTTTTTTGGGGGGGGGGGGGGGGGGGCAGGGGGGGAGGAAGAAAATCTTGTGAATTTCATCGTAAATCACTCGTGAAAATATTTTTGATGATAATTCACTCAAAATAATTTTTATCTTTCACCACAAAAAACAATATCCTCTATGTACATGTATAACATAGGATCTGTCCTCTTGCTTCTATTTTATTACAAATTATTATTTAACTCTGCTGCAAACAACATTTCTTTTTCCCCAAATACCAACAATTTGCAAATGACATTTTACATGTGTTTCAAATTGTGAGATTTTACTTTGACTTTGAATAGGGTTGAAAACATGGTGGACAATGGAGAAATGCTGTTTATTATACCAGAATCTTCTTCTTTACGACAATGTTTTCAAATGTTTTCTTCGGCATGTCCTTAAAATTTGGAATTGTGTGATAGAGGGTTAACCCATTACCACACATTTCTGAGCTTTAATGACCCTAAGCAGGAAGGGTTTAGAAAACATTATGGGAAATGGAGAAAATGCTGGTAACCAGCATTTTCTCCTTTTCTCACAATGTTTTCTGTCATAATCAGCACAAAAATCATTCATTCAGCTACATTTGATTTGTCGTCTGCAGATGCTCTCAGTTTTGTCTAGTACAAAACTTTATCGTTTGGTAAAGAGTTCAGGCTTGAGGTGTCAGATAAACCTAACACAGGCATTTACAGCCTAGAAATAAGACCTATACACTTGGCAACTCCAAGGGTGTTCTTGCTTGCATTATTACAGCAAATTGGACAGTGTAGATCAAGGATCGGATTGCAGCTTCTATTCAACCAGATCTTGATCTACACTGGCCCTTTAGACAATTCAAGTCACGAAAGGCATTTTGAAGATTTATTTTCTTGCATACTCCTGTACCTTGAAATTGGTTGGATCTAATACATTTAACGTAAAATTTGAATGCTAAGTGTGCTAACCCCATAATGCAATATATTAATTTAGATTTTCAAAAATCTATGCTGAAGGCTTTTGAAATATTCCAAAAATTTGACTCTTTCTGATAGGAAGGGAGATGAAGAGGAGAGAGAGAGAGAAAATTGAATGTGCATGAAGAATGTATATCCAATGAGAGAGAGAGAGAGAGAGAGAGAGAGAGAGAGAGAGATGTGTGTATTTCTGACATCCATCATCAATATTTAAAAAAGTCATAATTTATACTTTTATTCCATGTCCTCAATTAGAGATAAGGTTTAGGGAGTTCATGTCATGCTTTTTTGTGCCAAGATTTCTTATTGTCTGTGTTTCTGACACAAAATAATTTTGTTTATACATATACTTGTAATTGAATTAGGGATAGCAACGGTTAGTAAATTTGCTAACCGGTTAACCGTTCAATCTTTCGATCGGTTAACCGGTAAACGGAACGACCATGTAAAAACATTTAAGATGAAGGTACCTGAGGTGTGTTCAACATCGCGGGCGCTTCACAGAGCGCCTGGCGAGAATGCACCTCGTTAATTGAACGCAAGCGAGCGCTCGCTTATTTTTCAAAAGTGGCGCCAAAAAAAAAATCTTTCTGGGACATAAGACTAGCCATCATGACAGAGTTATCTGTAAAATTCAGTAAACTATTTAATGATAAAAAAGCATGAACAAAGAAAACAGTAGTATGCTGAATCTCTTTGTTCTGATCACAGATCTGTTAACTCTCCGTTTTCATAAAAAGAAAAAAAAATCGAACAAAATATTGAACTTGTCTTCAGAACATCCTTAGTAAACATCTAAAGGGACGTGCATGGTGTAATTTTGTCCAGTCGCCTCTTTGTTTAGATTCTCATTACACTCTCTCATTTGGATAACACTTCTGCTATTGGATGCCATCTTGGAAATACAAGCGAAACTCCTATCAAGTGTGCACGCGGGCGCTATCGAGCGCCACAGCGGGCGCCCGCGTTCAGAAGGAAAGCGCTTGAGAGCGCTCAAAGCGCTCGCTCTGTTGAACGCACCTCTGCTCGATATATCAACATTGACAACCGGTACGTGAGTAATGCATTCCCGTGATGTTTACTATTTCTGTAGTTTAGGGCAAAAGACGGCCAAACTATCGACGATCTCTCTCCCTCTCGGCAATAAAATCAATTTTCCACAATGTTTTCAATAGTGGACTAGAAATTATCAGGCCATTTCAGTGTTTCCATTATGCAAATTATTGCGTAAATCACCTAATAGAACTGAAATTCACGTAAAAAAAAGTTTGGTTTCACGTGAGACATCACGTTGGAAAAAAAAACATATCTGCTTAACTTGTGTAAAATACCAGGATTTGAAGTTACTTGCTACCCCTTTTGATAAATTATATTGTCAAATCAGGCGGAAATACCTATTCATAAATTAAAACACACAAAAAAATGCTCGATGCAAAAAACACGGAAACCCATGACAGAACAAAATGTTTCTTTCGACATTATTCGATCAGAATCACTTCAGATCGTCTTTTCAGCTTTTTAGTGATTTTAAGCAGTAAATTTCCATATATATATTAATAACAGACTTTAGTGCTGCCTCGAAAGAAAAAACTGGTGGGGTCAGTGCTATTTACAACTTCACAAAATCTACAAACAGAATCATACAGATGATGGTATGGTTATTGATCGTCAAACGAAGCGGCCATCGCTAAGTGATCGGGTGTTAGCCATCGACTAAACGACAGGTTTATATTTGGGACTCTCTCAAATTCAAAGCCTCTGTAGTATACTATGATTTTCGAAGATACTTATCCAAGTGATAATGAACAAACGAAAAGAAACCGCTGTGCCTGTTTGAACACAGATTGATTGACTTAAAAATTTCAATCCCTCTTACGCTGATTGGTCAATCCATGCATATATTTGATTGAGGGCGGGTACTTAATGAAATAATACAAGGAAATCAATTACAATAAGCCATTGCCTTTGATCCAAAGAGGACACGTGTTTGATTGTTTATTATCGGAGACTGGGGACTAATTAGCGAATTAACAGTTTAATATTGCACGGACATGTCAAACTGTATATCACACCTTCGCCGCGTCATGGCGACATTGGATGTGCGTATGATGAAGTTTTGATTGTCAGAACCGGCAAAGTTAACTTTGTATGTTTTGTTATTATTATAATGATTATTGTTGTAAACTTATGATAATAAAGGCCTATATTTGTTTCCGGTTAACCGGTTTCCAATTTCCTTACCGGTTAATCGGTCATTCGATCGGTTAACCGGTTAACCGTTTCCATCCCTAATTTAAATTACGTTTCCTTATCATGACATTTAAGATATATGACCAAGTTTGAAGAAACTTAATTGAAAACAGAGGTGAACTTTTGTCTCATATACTTTTTTCATTCAGCTTCATTAAATGATATTGTTAAGAATTATGCAACAAGTATTTGTTTTCTTTTTCCAGTTTATCGACTTTCTGCGACGTGTCAAATTTCTCCTTTCAAAGCAAAAGCTTATCCAACTATAATGGTGTTTTTGCATTTATTTTGACAAAAATCAAATGCTCTTTACGGTATAGCTTCCATTTTAAGCTCACCTGAGCACAACATGCTCAAGGGGAGCTTTTAGGATCACACTGTGTCCGTTGTGCGTAAGGCGTCAACAATTCTTTAAACCTCAACTCCTCCTTAACTGTTGGACTGATTCGGACCAAACATGGCTGAAATGTTCCTTGGGTGGTCCTCTTTAAAAGATGTGCACAGAATTTGATTCCATTAGGACCTGGCTGCCATGGCAACCAAATGGCATTTTCTAAGAAATTCTTTAAAATCATCTTCTCTGAATGGGTGGTCAGATTTTGAAATAATTTTCCCGAGATATTCCTTTTCAAAAATTATTCCTTTTCAAAAATTATTCGCAAAATTTTGATCCGTCAAGAAACATTGCTCTGGAGAATCGGGATTACTCGCAACATGCAGAAATGAAGACATTCTTAAAAAAATTTCTTCTCTGAAATGGCTGGTCAGATTTTGAAATAATTTCACAGAGATGTTCCTTGGGTGACCCTTTTAAAAAATTGTTCACAAAATTTCGATCCATCAAGTAACATTGCTCTGGAGAATCGGGGCTGCTTGCACTATATAGAAATGAAGAAATTCTTAAAAATTCTGCTCAGAATCTCTAGTCAGATTTTAAAATAATTTCAAGGAGATGTTCCTTGGGTGACCCTTTTCATAAGTTGTTCATGAAATTTTGATCTGTCAAGAAACATGGCTATGGAAAATGGAGGCTACTTGCACTTTACATAAATGAAGAGATTCTTAAAAATTGGTCTTCTCCTCTGAAACGGCTGGTTAGATTTTGAAATAATTTCAGGGAGATGTTCTTTGGGTGACCCTCTTCAAAAATTGTTTGTGAAATTTTGATCTGTCAAGAAACATTACTCGGGGAATGGGGGCTACATGCACCATGCAGAAATGAAGAAATTGTTAAAAATTGTTCATTTCTGAAACGGCTGGTTAGATTATGTAATAATTTCACAGAACTGTTTCTTGGCTGACCCTTTTTTAAAAAGAGTTCGAGTCAGATTTTGAAATAATTTTACAGCAAAGAAAGAATTGTTCACAAAATTGTGATCTGTTTAGAAACATGGTTATGGTGGTGGGGGCTATTTGCACTACAGGGATTTGAAGAGGAATTTCTTTCTTATGGAACGTCTGGTCAGATTTTGAAATGATTTCACACAAATGTTTCCAGGGTGACCCTTTTCAAAAATTGTTACGAAAATTTTTATCCATCAAAAAACAACAGCCAATTGTTGGCACCTGCATGTGGTATCTTGTTCAACTTATGTTATTAGCTCACCTGAGCACAACGTGATAAAGGGGAGCTTTTAGGATTACCTGGTGTCCGTCATGCATCGTCAACAGTCCTTTAAACATCAACTCCTCTTGAATCGCAGGGCCAACTTGGACGAAACTTGGCTGGAATGCTCCATAGGAGGTCCTCTTCAAAAATTGTTCACAAAATTCGATTCCATCAAAAAATCCGGTTGCCATGGTAACCAAATTGATTTTTTTTTCAAGAAATTATTAAAAATCTTCTACTCTGAAACTGCTGGCCAGATTTTAAAATAATTTCACAGAGTTGTTCCTTGGGTGACCATTTTCAAAAATTGTACGCAAAATTTGGTCCGCTTAGAAACAAAGTTCTGGTGAATAGGGGCTACTTGCACTACAGGGAATTGAAGAAATATTTTGGAATTCTTTTTCTCTGAAACGGCAGATCAGATTTCGAAATAATTTCACAGAAATGTTTCTTGGCTGACCCTTTCCAAAAAGAGTTCGAGAAATTTTGATCCATCAACAGTCATAGCTCTGATGGCTATACAGACATGAAGAAATTCTTTAAAATTCTTCTTCCCTGAAGCGGCTGGTCAGATTTTGAAAAAAATCGATATTGTCCTCTCAGAAATTCAGATGAGCGATTCAGGGCCATCTTGGCCCTCTTGTTTCAACTCTTACTCTTGTCCTAAACCATTCTGCATTCATTGTGACAAGGAGCTGGTGGGGGATATAATCATGTTTAGTGATAGCTCTAGTATTCCATGAAGAACTGTGGTTGCGATGGCAACAAAACCAAGACTTCAGGAAGGCAATAATTGCTAAAACCACCGCATGATATCCCTGCGAATGGGAATAAATTATCCTTGATTGAATGTCTTTCAGCTCCGGTTATAGAATTTGTCTACAGCAAGGTGAAACACACTTTTGAAAAAAGAGAAAACCCTGGCCAGTGGGCCTATATCATGGCCCGGTGTCGTGCGTCCGTGCATGTGTTAACTTTTATTTCAAACATCTCTGAAACTACTCATCCAATTTTGATGAAATTTCACAGAAATTATCTACTCATCCAATTTCGATGAAACTTCACAGAAATGATCCTGTCATGGTCCTCTTAAGAATTCCTTGAAAGAATTTTATTCCTTCAAAAACCATGGTTGCCATGGCAACAAAACTGATAAATATTGAAAGTTTTCAAAATTCTTCTCTGAAACTGTAAGGCCTAGGGCTACCAAATTTGGCATGTAGCTTTATTTAGTGGACCTCTACCAAGTTCCTTCAAATAATAGCCCTGGGGTCAAATTTGGCCCCGCCCCGGGGGGTCACAATTTTTATAAAATTATGGGCTTATTTAGGGAAAACTTTAAAATCCTTCTGGTACCTAGCCATAGGGCTTAGGACTACCAAATTTTGCATGTATCTTTATCAAGTGATTGTCTACCAAGAGTTCCCAAACGATAGCCCAGGGGTCAAATTTGGCCCCATCGCGGGGGTCACAAGTTTTATATGGGTTTATATAGGGAAAAACTTTAAAATCCTTCTGGTACCTAGCCATACGGCCTAGGGCTTCTCAATTTTGCACATAGCTTGATCAAAAGGTTGTCTACTGAAGGTGCCCAAATTAAAGCCCTGGGGTTAAATTTTGCCCCATCCTGGGGGTTACAAGTTTTACATGGGCTCCTATTGGAATTTTTTTAAAAATCTACTTGTACTTAACCATAAGGCCTAGGGCTACCAAATTTTGCATGTAGCTTTATCTAGTGGGCCTATACCAGGAGGGCCCAAATTATAGCTTGGGATCAAGTATGTCCTCACTCCAGGGCCCCAAGCTTCTAAAATATATTGACCATGTAATGCTTCTAAAATACACGTATATTAACCATCATCATGCTTCTAAAATATATTAACCATGTAATGCTTCTAAAATATATTAACCATATCATTCTTCTAAAATATATTGACCATGTGATGCTTCTAAAATATTTTATCCATATCATGTTTGCCTTTGCATTTTTAACCTTGTTATGGTACTAACGGGGAATCCCCAGCCTATTATGTTTTTTGATTACGTAATGTTTTGGCATTACATAACCCATAACCTTAAATTGTTTTTGTTTATTTAAGTCTAAATATACTATATTATTAAATTCTTGTAGCAATTCAACCAAACTAATATCTTCGGAATGAATCTTTGAAGAGTCTTGTTCGTTTAGAAAAAAGCGATGACATCACATAGAGAGGTTCTTAATGTTAATGTATTTAAAAGAGAACAAGAAGTCAAATTCACAGAAAAAAAACATTATTTCTCTCTTACAGGTAACAACGATATATACTGGTATTTCTACAATATAGAATTTTAAAAGAGCACAATTGTCAAAAGATTCAAAGTTTACAAAATTATATAAACGGTAAAGGTAATTAATATCGTACACACAATTGTTTATGTACTCGTCATCATCACAATAAATCAACCAATCATATATCCGTACAATTTCACATCTATTTTCATTCGTTTGTTTATGAAATAGTGTTTTTAATGTTTTTTTATATCATTCATGAGTTTAGGGTATTTTTTAATAGCACAATAGAAACATTAATCCCAAACCAAGGTAAAATAAGAAAAATAAAAAAAGTTCTAATGCATCTTCCATATTTTATTTAAACTGATCACCATTTTAATATATTTACATTTTACCTAATGCTAACTATATCCATGTATATGCAAATAAAATATGACCAAAAAAAAAATGAAAAATAGCTTAAGAAATTATAAACACATAAAACATGGCAACGAATCAAAAGAATTTTTTAGAGGTAGGCGAGCTTTCCGAAGAGAAGCTATCTTTAGATTAAAAAAAAAAACAACTATACAAACATCCGCTATACCACAATACCATTAGAATATGAATACTCTACTAGTGTAAAGAAGCCATTATGTATATATACACCACTTTTATTCTCATATAGTGTGTTTGTTTATGAGGATAAAAAGCATAAAAAACAGTCATAAATGGTTATGCTCTATCTTTAGTTTGCTTTTATAACAAAGAAGAACCAACTTTGCAAGAAATGCAATTTAAAGAAGAAATAGAGAAGTTGGCCAATTTCTTTCAAAACTAACGTACCGGTGACCTAAAGAAAGTTAAGAATCTTAACGAAATTAAACTTTTAAAGATTAATGATGTCGAAAATTATCAATTTTACCCCAAACTTCCAGATTAAAAAAATAGCAATGGCGAAGTTGAAACAAGAGGACCATGGTGGTCCTATATCGCTCACCTGAGTACTAATCAGTAAAGGTCTACAATGAAGATAAATACCAAATACCAAAGTTCAAGGCCAAATAATTCTGGCAGGGTATGTAACTGTGCAAAAGCTTTTTCTTCTTTTCCGAAAATGCTTTCACAACCTTTCTTATTCAGGGTCATTGAAAGTCAGGATTGTATGGTAAGGGATTGAATTCACTTGGAAGGCCAGGCATTAATTTCCTGGTAAAAATGGTGGTCGAATAACAGATTAAAACATCATTCGCTCTAGAAGGCGTAGAGCTTTGATATTTGGTATGTGGCATCTACTGGTGGCCATCTACCAAGTTCGTTCAAATTAAACCCCTGGGGTCTAAAACTGGCCCCACCCCAGGGATCACAAGTTTGAGCAAAGGAACAATGAAGGAAAACTTTAACAATCTTCTCCTCTAAAATTTGAAGGCGTAGAGCTTTGATATTTGGTATGTAGCATCTCCTAGTGGACCTCTACTAAGTTTCTTCAAATTATGCCCCTGGGGTCAAAATTGGCCACATCCCGGGAGTCACAAACTTGAGCATAGGAACAAAGAAGGACAACTTCAAAAATTCTTTTCCTCAGAAACTAGAAAGCGTAGAGCTTTGATATTTGGTCTGTTGCATCTCCTAGTGGACCCCTACCTAGTTTGTACAAATGATGTCCCTTGGATCAAAACTGGCTCCACCCCGGGGGTCTCTAGTTTGAGCATAGGAACAAAGAAGGAAAACTTTAAAATTCTTCTCCTCTGAAAATAGATGGCGTAGAGCTTTGATATTTGGTCTGTTGCATCTCCTAGTGAACCTCTACCAAGTTTCTTTAAATCATGCTCGTGGGGTCAAAACTGGCCCCGCCCCGGGGGGGTCACAATCTGGAACATGAACAAAGAAAGAAAATATTAAAATTCTTCTTCTCTAAAACTAGAAGGCATAGAACTATTATATTTGGCATGTAGCAATTCCTAGTGGACCTCAACCAAGCTTGTTCATATTATGCCCTTGGGGTCAAAACTGGCCCAACCCCAGGGGTCACAGGTTCGAGCATAACAACAAAGAAAAAAAACTTAAGAAATCTCTGAAACATGAAGGTGCAGAGCTTTGATATTTGGTGTGCAGAATCTTCTAGTTGACCTCTAGTGGTCATATGATGTCCCTGGGGTCAAAACTGGCCATGCCCCGGAGGTCTCAGGTTGGAACATAGGAACAAAGTTCTTTTTCTCTTAAACGGTAAGGTGTAGAGCTTTGATATTTGGTATGTAGCATGTTTGAGTGGACCTCTACCAAGTTTGTTCCAAGGATGCTGCTTTGGTTAAAACTGACGCAGCCCCGGGGACCACAAGTTCAAACATAGGACAAAGAAGGAAAATTTAAAATTTTTCTTTGGAATTAAAGAAAGTAAATGCAGACCCACCAAAAGCTCTATCCGAAGCTTTACCTAGTGTTTTAGATAAAAACTCTGATGAAGAAGATGAAGAAGATAAATGATTAACTTCGTTGAAGTTAAATATTTTTTACAAGTCTAACTCTATCAATAACGTAATAAAACCTTTAATACAAAAACTTCAACCTTTGACCTTATATCTATAATATCCCCGGAATTAAGTGCTATTGGGTTTATTAAGTTTGGAGGAGAAGAAGTTGGGTTGAGAATTGTTTGTCTTTCTTCACCATGTTATAGCAAGTTGAAATGTAAGAAGCATATCTTTCCAAGAGACAATCTCTCCAAAAAATCTTTGTCTGCAGAACGTTTTATATCTGGTTTTATTTTTTTTTTATTTTCCCATTAAGAGGCATTGGAAAACCCGCAACATCTGAACCATAAAACTGAAACGGTTCTAAATTAATTGATAACCTACCGTAGTATAACTACTTATTTAAACTTTTAATAAATGGTCTTGTATAATTTCTTCGTTTATATTCAGTTGTTCTCTGGTTGTTTCCTTAAAAAGTTCTATATATTTCTTTGTTGTTTCTAAAAAAAAATTTCTGTTTGCTCTTTAACACCTTTCTTCAATGAACTTATAGATTCTTTGTTTTCATCATGCCATCCACATATTTCTTACGAACCGCATCAGTAAGGTTAGTAGGTTCAGGAAGATTAAGTAAACTTTTAAATCCCATATTAATTGAACATGTAGCCTGATAGTTCCTATTCTCCGTAAAAAAAAAAAAACCGGCGAACCACCTCCACCAAGGTTACTGCTCCTACATTGTCTGCTATGACATCATCTACACATCTACATATTTCTTTGTTACTGCATCACTCGTTTCTTGAGGTTCAGGTAAATTAATGTTAGACTGAAAAGCCATATTGATAGGTGTTGTGGCAATATGCGTACCATTTTTAGCTCGCCTGAGCACAACGTGCTCAAGGGGAGCTTTTAGGGTCACTGGGTGTCCGTCGTCCGTCGTGCGTCGTCAACAATTCTTTAAACATCAATTCCTCCTAAACCGCTGGGCCAGTTTGGACCAAACTTGGCAGGAATGTTCTTTATGATGTCCTCTTTAAAAATTGTTCACAGAATTTGATTCCGTCAAAAACTCTGATTGCCATGGCAACGAAATGGAATTTTTTAGCAAATTCTTTAAAAACCTTCTCCTCTGAAACCGCTGGTCGGATTTTGGAATTATTTCACAGATATGTTCGTTTGGTGACTCTTTTCAAAACTTGTTCGTGAAATTTTGATCCGTCAAAAATTGTGGCTCTGGTGAATGGGGGCTACTTGCACTATACAGAAATCAAGGAATTCTTTAAAAATCTTCTCCTCTGAAACTGCTGGTCGGATTTTGAAATAATTTCACAGATATGTTCCTTGGGTGACCCTTTTCAAAAATTCTTCGTGAAATTTTGATCCGTCAAAAAATGTGGCTCTGGTGAATGGGGGCTACTTGCACTATACAGAAATGAAGGAATTCTTAAAAATCTTCTCCTCTGAAACCGCTGGTCAGATTTTGAAATAATTTCACAGAGTTGTTGCTTGGGTGACCCTTTTCAAAAAGTGTTCGTGAAATTTTGATCCGTCAAAAATGTGGCTCTGGTGAATGGGGGCTACTTGCACTATACAGAAATGAAGGAATTCTTAAAAAAGATCTTCTTCTCTGAAACCGCTGGTCAAATTTTGAAATAATTTCACAGAGTTGTTCGTTTGGTAACCCTTTTCAAAAATTGTTCGTAAAATTTTGATCCGTCAAAAAATGTGGCTCTGGTGAATGGGGGCTACTTGCACTATACAGAAATGAATGAATCCTTAAAAAATCTTCTTCTCTGAAACCGCTGGTCAGATTTTGAAATAATTTCACAGAGTTGTTCGTTTGGTAACCCTTTTCAAAAATTCTTCGTGAAATTTTGATCCGTCAAAAAATGTGGCTCTGGCTCTTGCACTATACAGAAACGAAGGAAATCTTAAAAAATCTTCTTCTCTGAAACAGCTGGTCAGATTTTGAAATAATTTCACAACAGAGTTGTTTCTTGGGTGACCCTTTTCAAAAAGTGTTTGCAAAATTTTGATTGGTCAAGAAACATGGCTCTGGTGAATGGGGGCGACTTGCACTATAGGGAAATGAGGAAATTCTTAAAAAAAATTTTCTTCTCTGAAACCGCCGGTCAGATGTTGAAATAATTTCTCAGGGATGTTCCTTGGGTGACCCTTTTCAAAAAGTGTGTGCGAAAGTTTGTTCTGTCAAGAAACATGGCTCTGGTGAATGGGGGCTACTTGCACTATATGGAAATGAAGAAATTCTTGAAAATTCTTCTTCTCTGAAACCCCTAGTCAGATTTTAAAATAATTTGACAGAGATGTTCCATGGGTGATCCTTGCTATTTAGAATGGGAGCTATTTGCACTATATGGACATGATGAAATTCTTGAAAATTCTCTTTCTCTGAAACCCCTGGTCAGATTTTAAAAGAAATTTTCCGAAATGTTCCTTGGGTGACCCTTTTCAAAACTTGTTCGTAAATTTTGATCCATCAAGAAACGTGGCTCTCGTGGATGGGGGATACTTTCTCTTATACAGAAATGAAGAATTCTTAAAAATTCTTCTTTTTGAAACTGATGGTCAGATTTCGAAATTAATTTTACAGGTGACCTTTTGAAAATTGCTTAGCAAAATTATGAATTTGGTTCCAATGTTTCAATACCTCAAAAAAAAAAAAAAAAAAAATAGGCTATGGTCATCTCAAAAATTCAGGTGAGCGATCCAGGGCCATCTTGGCCCTCTTGTTTTTAAATATTCGTTTTTAAATATTCGCGGTTGTCTATCAATATACCTTCTAGAAATTTCACTTGACCTATCCACGTACTCCTTAGCATCAGCACCTACTCTATCAACATACTCTTTTGTTAGCTCACCTGAGCACGAAGTGCTCATGGTGAGCTTTTGTTATCCCCCAATGTCCGTCGTGCGTCGTCCACAATTTCTTTAAACATTTTCTCCTCCGAAACCACGGAGCCAATCTTGATGAAACTTAGCAGGGATGTCGCTTTGATGAAGCTCTACCATAGTTGTTAAAGAGATTGAATTCCACTATAAATCTGGTTGCCATGGCAACCAAAAGGAAAACAAGAGGGCCATTGGCCCTGGAACGCTCACCTTAGACTATAGCTTATGAGTGAAATTCAATTCTTTGAGCAGCTTTGGTAAAGCTTCACCCAAGGAACATCCCTGCAAAGTTTCATCAAGATTGGTCCAGTGGGTTAGGAGAAGAAGATGTCTAAAGAAATTGTTGACGGTCAACAGACGCCGGACATAGGCCAATCAAATATCAAAGCTCTACACCTTTCAGTTTCAAAGAAGAATTTTAAATTTTCCTTCTTTGTCCTATGTTCGAACTTGTGGTCCCCGGGGCTGGGTTAGTTTTAACCAAAGTAGCATTCTTAAGAAACCCATAAAAATTCTTCTTTTCTGAAACTGCTGGTCAGATTTTGAAATTACTTTTACAGGTGACCTTTTAAAAATTTGTTTTGCGGTTACCCTAGATCAGGATGAGGCTGCACCGTCCACTTTGCTAATTCACTATAGACAAAAGCAACCATAAAATTGCGATTATTTAGGTTGTATTTTTAGGATAAAAATTTCTGTTCGTATTTATTTGGAGCTGTAGGAATTAAGAAAGTTTTGAATTTTGAGTAAATAAAAAAATACCAGGATCAAGACATTTCGGGGTCTCCCATACAATCAGACAGTGAAGATCACAGATCAGCTTGCACATTTTCTGCAGCATGATCTTGAAAAACACTGTACCCATAGGAAAGTTAAAGGGTCAAGGGTTAATGTTCACGATGAAATTTTTCTACTATTTAGATTGAAGAAAACGAAGATCTGTACGAAGAAGTGCTTGTCAAAGGGAAGGAAGAAACGGTGCAGAGTGATGCTACCTTGATGCCAGATGCAGAAAATTATATTGATTTCCAACGTGTTAGTTTCAAAACTTTCATGTAGGATAGTAATACATCTATTAATAAGAGTGACAGATGTGAGATTTCTAATGCATGAAAAAATTCCTATTTACCTTCCATGATGTTTCCCTCTCTATTTTTCGTTAACTGTGTACTTTCCTAAGAAGATTAAATCATTTTGTGCTTTCTGGTTGATTGTCGAGAAATAACTGTAAAATATCTATCGATATTTCATAGTTATGACCAGTGAAAATACCAATTTTATATTCTCTTATATTGATGGTGGAAATAATTGTTCCCGCACACTAGTTACGCAAGTAACATGTGCGTGCCTGTCAACATGATGGAAATGACATACTCTACATTTCTCTCTCTACATTTCTTGACGTAATATTGAAATGCATTGCTATGCAGAGGGGGTATGTCATTGGGAATAACCAAAAAAGAACTGTACTGGCTTTTAAGTTCCTCGAAAAAGGGCTGAAGGTAGCTAAGCCACTCCTGAAAATATTGCTGATGCTCACTAGATGGAATAAATTTTGATCTTTCACAAAAAAAATCTCTCTCTCTATATATGGGGGGGGGCGGTTGGTGAGTGTGAGCCATGCCATGTAGAAAGGGGATTTAATCCATCTGCAAAAATTACTGACAAAGGTCAGCCTGCTCAGTCTGTACAGGCTGACCTGGTTCGATACATTTTGCTCTCAATTTTCTGCATGTCTTCCTCTTAACTCTTTACCACACGACAAAATTGTAGATCAGTTCAGATTGAAAGCTTTTACAGACGACACAATAAAGATTGCTCAAAATTGAAAATCGTTTTGAAAAGGGTAGAAAACATGTTGGGAAAAGGAGAAATCTAAAATTTTGTCGTTTTGTATTGAGACAACAAAGTTTGCTTCTTCGTGTGCTTCTTCGCTTCTCCCAAGGTTTGCTTGCTTTTCTGTACTTCACCCAGAATTCCTTTGCCTTTTGTGTTGTTCGTTTTCCCCAAGAATCACCTTTATTAGAATATAGGTTTGCACTGCGTCCGTCTGTCCGTCAGTCCGGCATATCAGTTTTCCAGACTTTTTTTCTAAAGATATTGAGCTGATTTTTGGTGGGTAGGTCAACCACCTTGACTTTTTCGATTTACAATGAAAGTGCGGGCCTTGGACTTAGTAATTTTCACGGAACAACAGTTTTCCGGACTTTTTTTCTAAACGCTGGCAGATATTGAGCTGATCCTTGGAGGATAAGTCAACCACCATGACAGAGAGATCAAGTTCCAGTTTCGTTCCTGTCTTCTGATTTTTAACGAAGTTACAAGCCTTGGACTTTTCACGAAAAAAACAGATTTCCGGACTTTTTTTTTAAACGATGGCGGTTGTAAAAACTAGGGATTGTTTGGTAAAGGGTTAAAGATTTCTTGTGTCCATGTACTTTAGGCTAGGGAGAAAATGAAATGAGCAATACTTTGTGAAGATGAGGTTGAGTGCATTTTGTGAAAGTATCGACCCAGGTAAAAAATATGTCTGCTACTAGTTATTTTTTCAACAGTGCTATATCAGAAACTTAAATGTATTTTCATTATCTCTTTTTTTTTCTTTCAAGTCGACGGATGAAGGTGACATGTATGACACACTCAGGATGTTGAAATCATCAGTGGAACTTGACAGCCTAAAAGATGAACCAGATGAAGAGGTCTTCATGTCGTTAGAGGAGTTGGGTATATCACCAGGGAATGATGATATCATAGATAAGACAAATGAATATGTAAAAGACAAAGGCACTGAGGAAGAAGTAGCTTTTATGTCGCTGGCGGAAATAAGAGCATCTCTAGTGTCACATTCTCGTGAGTCAAAGTGTAAATCTAATTATTACAATTTGGGTGAGGAAACAGAAAAAAATCTGAAAGTATCATCTGCTCGACATAGTCATCCAGGATACATCAACCTGCCAAAAAGTGATTGTGAAAAAGATTCTGTGCAATATTCAGCAGTTAAGGATGAGACAGAAGTTCACACTGACTATTATAATCTAAGGTCTTTAGACACTAAGAATAAAGAAGCATCCGGGTTATTTCATGAACATAAAGAATCATATGAGCCACCGGAATATAATATACTAGAGAATGTTTATGAAGTTGAAAAAAGAACTTCATTCCCTGAAAACAACTATGGCACAGATACCTACGATCATACAAATCAAACAAAAAAAGGACGACATCAGTATGGATACAGCCATATTGAATTTTCAGCAGGAAAATCGATGACAACAGTGGAAGAATGGTTGACACAATTGGACATGCTTTGTTACAAACACAACTTCTTGGACAATGGGTGGGATAGTTTGTGTTTCTTAAATGAAATGACTGCCTCTGAACTTGCTGCAATAGGAGTATTAGATGCAGAGGATCAGTACATTATCTTAAAAAGCATTAGATCTTTTAACAACAGTTGAAGTTATGCTCTCAAGCATTTGTACAGTCCATTTTTGTCTCAAAACAGTGAAAATATCGCATTGAAAGAGAAGTAATAGATTTAAGATAAAGTGAAACATGTTCTTATCGTTAATATAGGTCGTCTCTTTGTAATCAAAATACATTGAAGTCTATATTCACTCTTAACCACACATTCAGGAGTTTTGACACCCTTGAAGAAAAAGTCTTTGAAAACATTGTGGGGAAAGGAAAAAATGCTGCTGATCTGCATTTTCACCTTTTCCTGCCATGTTTTCTACCCTTCCCAAAACAAATTTGATTTTTTGAGCAATCTTTATGTACATGTAGTTATTTGCTTTCTGTAAATATTAACCCATTGCCACACAATCCCTACTTTTGATGACCCTGAGAAAGATACCTTTAGAAAACATTGTGGGAAAGGAGAAAATGCTGATAACCAGAAAGTTTTTGTGAATAATGTGAATCACTTTATACGATTTTTTTCTTTTTTTTTTTTTTTTTTTTGCAAAAGTGTAGAAATTATTGTGAGGGAAGAAAATGCTGGCTTTTAACGACCCTGTGAAAGAACCCTATTGAAAACATTGTGGGAAAAGGAGAAAATGCTGATGACCAGCATTATCTTCTTTTCCCATGATGTTTTCTTCCCTTCCTAAAACAAATTTCAATTCTTTTGTCATATTTATTATGTCATCTGCAAATGCTTTCAATTTGGACCCGTGTAAAATTTTGTAGTTTGGTAAAAAGTTAACTGATGGAAGTTGCTAAGATTGCCTGAACAACAACCACGGAGTTGGTGATTCTACACCCCCTAACTCTCATATTAATAGACAGAAGCTGCCAAGATTGGCAGAATAGTGTTTACGAAAGCATCGATGTTGTACAATAGTTATTGGAAAGTTAGGGTCGTAATCCTTAAAATACTGAAAGGTATGGTTAGACGATTTGCCAATTAGATTTGATATAAGCGATATTTCCATTTTATCGTAAGTGGCGCACCAGAAATATCACGTGACACCGGACAAACAAAGCATTATTTCAATAATAAATGCCGTATGTCCCGTTCGAAATTCCTTTAAATTTGGACGAATTCATAGCTAAAAATAAAATGGCATGGCAAGAAATCTAGAGGAAATCAATTCTAACACAATTCAAACATATTTCGTGATATTGCTTTTGAAAAAAATAATCATAAACAGACAAAATATGCATTTAATGAGATCGTATTGAAATAAAGAGCATGTAGAGACTAAGAACGAACTTGCCCTCTGAAACCTGTTTAAAATTCATAATCCTGTCCTTTAATGGTCACTAAAGGGGTAAAGTGATATGAAACAAAAGATAAGAAGAGTCAATTTAATGTGACAGGTGTGTGTTAATCTGTAAGAAGCAATTACATTACAGCTGTTCTAAAGGTCACCCACCCTGCAGTGCGATACCGAGATCAAAGGAACACCGAGTTAACCCTTCACCCATTTTTTTTAGTAAGATTTCATTAGATTTTTTTAACCCTTTACCAAACAATCCCTGGTTTTTACGACCCTGAGATAGAAGCATTTTGAAAACATTGTTGGAAATGAAAAAAATGCTGGTAACCAGCATTTTCTCCTTTTCCCACAATGTTTTCTACCCTGCTGGAAACAAATTTCAATTTTGAAATATGTTTTGTTTTTTTTTTTTTTTGGGGGGGGGTCTTTCAATTTGGACCAGTCTAAAAATTTTGTTGTTCAGTAAAGGGTTAAATACTCAAAATGAAGCTTGAATAAATATTTTGTGAAGAAGTTATGGACGGTCTGAAATTTGATCTGAAGCCATGTTTCTTTTGTTTCATATCTATAACATAAATTTATTCTTCAATAGGTACATACCTGAAAGTGCAACCAGGATGTTTGATAATAGTGCTTTAATATCAGTAAATGGACTGTTCCTGGCCAGCTTCGTAACCTTTTTGCCAAAGTATTTCGAGCGACCCGGAAAAAAAGGGGGCAGACGTGCTGATTTGTCTCACTGTCTGTTACTTGTCTCACCTCCTCAACCTTAACACCCCATCCTCCTAACAAAAAAGTAATCGATATGTAGTAGAAACATCTGTGAAAAATAATTAAGGAAAAAAGGAAGGGCTTGCAACAAGCATTTTCTCCTGTTTCAACAATACTTTTTTTTTTACTTTTTCAAAGACAATTACAACCATTTGACCCAGGTTTATTCTATCGTCTCCATATGCTAAGTATCTGGAAGAGTCCAAAGTGTTGTCGTCGGGTGAAAACATTCATTGTAACCATTTAAAACCCATATCCCAAGTTTTTTATGACCATTAGAAATATAGTTTTTAGAAATGTTGTTGAAAAGGGATAAATTTCTAGTTGCCAACCTTTTCTCCATTTCCTTTGCTGTCCTTCCTACAGAAAATTTCATCTTTAATTCACATTCAAATTGTTATCTGCAAAGGCTTACAATTTGGGCAAGTCTCAAATTTCTGTTTCGTAAGGAGTGAATGAAAATTTCAGTGTTGTACAAAATTAGGGGGGGGGGGGGGGGGAAGGGGGGTAACATCAATATAACTGCATTATTTTTTTCCTATTTTTATGTGTGATTATTCAACCAATGTTTGCCGAATTCCGTAGCTAAGTTTGTAACGTACAGGCTTGAAGTCCAGGAATCTGTGCTTTGATTAATTTAATTTGATAACCCCCCCCCCCTTCAAAAAAAAAATCGTTCCAGTATCTGTTCAAAGACAGAGACAGTCTACATACAAGAAACTGGGACATTATACATTTTGAATTTACAGCGAAAGTCCTGACTTTGACATAATTAACATTTTTAAAAATCTTTATGGTTACATTTTTCTCATATTACTGTTTGAAATACCGTATAAGTTGACCATCGTAATAACAAAGTTTAATTCAAATTTCAAACCTTCCATTCCCTATAGGAAAAAAAAGATATTAGAGATTCATTTTCAGGAACCGAATACGTGCTATACTTGTTTTCATTGCAAAGCTAGTAAAGGGTTGGCTGGGTGTTCGTTTGATCTTGGTATTTTACTGTCAAAGTGGGTGATCTGTATGAAAAGATATAGAGGATATTTGTTTTTTTCGGTGTAAGATCGAAATTTATTTCATCGAGTGGACACTCGTGAAAATATTACCGATGGTGTTCACGAGATGAAATAAATTTCGATCTTTCACCGAAAAAAACAAATATTCTATTTATTTTATGCTTTTAACCCTTTCTGGGAGGAGCTTTATCAAAATTCAGTACAATTCTTTTCCCTCATTCCCCGTGGCGTACCCCTCCCGCATAGCAACGTGACGTCAAGCGCGAGAAATGTGAGGTATATGACGTCATATTTCCCATCTGGTTGTTAGGCACGCGCAATTTACCTAGGCAACAAGAACGTGAAAATCGGTATTTTCACTGGTGGTACCAGTGTAAGATCGAAAAATACTTTCACTGCTATTTCTCGATATCCCACCGGAAAGCATGAAATAAGTGATGTTCTTTTTAGGCACCGACTAACACATAAGTGTCACAATTAAGTGTTTATCTCATTTAGTCTTAGGTTGATCACTTGAAAAGGTTTGGAATTGTTAAAATCTGTTACGGAGGGTCAATCTCGAGGAAAAATCCCTCCGTATCGGAAAGTGAAGATCTAGGATCAGACTGCACGTTCTTCGTAATCTGATCTGAATCTATATTGTCTGCAAAAGGTCATCGAATCACGCTTGGCAGCCTAAGGGTTAATGCAGTCTGCATACAAAAAGTTATATCAACAGACCCGGCAGGAGACAACGCTTATGATACCGCTTTACTGTCTGAAGTCTACCGAAAAATTGATAAAACAAGTTCTTTTTTGTGTGTGTCTTCAAAAAAGATAATTGATAAAACTACCGGCACGGCCGTTTTAGGTTCTTTGTCTTTTTTTATCGCGTTTAGGGTGTATTCCATGACCCTTTCACTACATTTCCCACACATTGGGCACAAGTTCTGGTTAAGTTCACAGGGAGCAGTATCCGAAGAGATTAGTATGAGTTGTATGGACTTTTTTCTCAAGAGATGTAAAATACATGTTCAAATTGTTACAAAACATCAAATTTATTGACTCAACCGAATTGAAAGCAATTAGAGTCAACAAATCAAATTTAACTTGCATGTTTGGACTTGTTTTTGATGGGGTAAAAACATTGTAGAAAAAGGAGAAAATGCTGGTCAGCAGCATTTCTCTTTTACCTACAATGTTTTCGAAAGTTTTTTCTATCTTCACAAGGGTCGTAAAAACAAAAGATTTCTCTCAGTAGCCTGTCTAGAAGACATAATATGGAGAGGAACAGGGAAATATCCACAAATCAGAACTGTAAAGATACAATTCAAAATTTGTTCAAAATGATTGTAAGTTGTCAAATCATTTTTAAGAGTGAAATGTCGAAGAGAAGAAATATATGGGATAAAAGCTGTAACATGGGTTTACTGTCACAAACAAACATTACAGTGTAAAGGGGTGAGATACGCAAATGTTATGTAACCATTTCCTGTATTGTTTCAACTGGCCGTTGATGGATTAACATTTATGACCATGACTAGGGGTAGCCAGATACTGACTTCACCCTTTACCATACAAACCCTAGGTCTAGTTTCCAATACCCAAAGAAAGAGTGTTTGAAAAACAGTGTGGGAAGAAAAAGATGTTTACTGTTTAAAGGGCAAATCCTAAAATATGTTGACCATACTGTTTTTTGCTCCAATCAGCTGCAAATGTTTTTGGTTCACAATTCTTTTGTTGTCTGCAAATGCTTTCAATTTGAACCAGTCTAAAATTGTTGTGTTTGGTGAATGGTCAGATGGAGTGTAGGACAATTGCCCCTGCGGACAATTGCCCCTGGGACAATTGCCCCTGCGGACAATTGCCCCTGCGGACGATTCCCCCTGCGGACAATTGCCCCTGCGGACGATTCCCCCTGATTCATTATGTTTTTACTTTAATTGATGTTATTTTTTTTCAAATTGTTACTTACATTTGATTTTGAGTGATATCATTTGTAATCTCAGAAATTTAGAGTTAATAAGTTATAAGTAGATGAATTTTTTCGCCGTTTCAGTTTTTCAAAATGAATATCTATTAACAATCATTTTTTTCTGTTAATTGTGTTTATGTTTCAGAATGGACATTGACCTGCTAAAGTTTCATTTCAATGTATATACAGTTTACTGGGTAGTTTAAATGTTAAATTTTAAGTTTTTCACTTTGAAGTATCAAAGAAAAGTAGAAACCTATTGTATGAACTACATTTATTTTATTTTCAGGCAAGTCATATGCATAACATTATATATGTTGTCTTTCACATATTTTAACCTTTAGTGTTCAAGTTTTTATAGAAAATGATATCTTAACCCCCAAAATGATGAAATGCACATGCTTGTTTCTATGAACCAGTCATAGGCATTTCAAATGAAAGGGTTAATGTGAATTTTAACTATGATTTCATCCAAAAAAAATGCCATAAAACAGACTTATTTCAAAGAAAACAAAAAAACACATGTTATATTGTTAAAATAAGACTAAATTTTTCAAAATAATAATGAAATTGCTATAAATTTAAAGATTAAAGCAAACAGAAATATTTCCGATTAAACTAAAAACCATTTTTAAGCTTTTTAAAAATTCAGGGGGAAATGTCCAGGTAAACAAATTTTGCAGGGGGAAATGTCCGCAGGGGCAATTGTCCGCAGGGGCAATTGTCCCAGGGGCAATTGTCCGTAGGGGCAATTGTCCGTACCCCGGTCAGATGACCCTCTTTTTTTTACAATCCTGAGATAGAAGCCTTTTGAAAACATCGTGGAAAAGGAAGAAAAAGCTGAAACACTCGAAAGTTAACATCATTTGAACAATCCAGACTTTGGTACTTGCAAAATCTGTTATGAATTTGGATGAATACGTTATGTTGTTGCCTTTGAAAACATTGTGAGGAAAAGAGAAAATGCTAAGATTTTCTCCTTTTCCCATAATGTTTTCCATCCTTTCCAAATCAAATTTCATTTCAATTTTTTGATTACCATTTTTTTGTCATGTGCAAATTAACCCTTTACCAAACAATCCCTGGTTTTTACAACCCTGAGATGGAAGCCTTTTTAAAACATTGTGGGAAAAGGAGAAAATGCTGGTAACCAACATTTTCTTCTTATCCTACAATGTTTTCTATCCTGGTGGAAACAAATTTCAATTTTTCAGTTAGGTTTACTTTGTTCCCTGCAAGTACTTTTAATTTGGACCAGTCTAAAATTTTGTCTCTTGGTAAAGGGTCAAATGTTGAAAACATTTGGGAAAAAAAAGGAGAAAACGGCACCGATTTCTCCTTTCTCCAGAATGTAGATCTAGAAAAGGATAAAATATTACGAAAAACAATTAAAGGAATTACTGACCTTATGTTTGTTTTTCTTTTTGGAGATTGCCATTGCGGAATGTCTGTCTTATGGCCTATCTTATTTCGACTCGGAGTTTCGAACAATGTCGGCGCAGCATCAGGTTTTAACCGCAGCCAAATATTCCTGTAACCAACTTCTTTTACGAGTTTTGGACTTATTAAGAATTGACTGTCCTCGAAGTGTTTCAGACACAATTTGGAATGAACTGATGGCACAAAATCCGCCGTTACTGTCCGGCCCCGGTTTAAACGCTGAATCCATAGTTTCCTCCTTTTTAATTCCTTCGGAAATTTGAACATACTAATTCTGTGTGTTCCTGATTCGACGTTGAAGCCATAGACTGCACAATTTACCATTTTTTCGGCTGAATTCTTAGTTAATACTCAGATATCTGCGTATAATCATCAGCGTTCCTACTAATTTCTACTGACTGTAAACACAGGCTTACGCTCCTATGACGTCACACAGGTAGGGAAGATAAGCGAATCAGGGGAAGTAAGCCATGTACCATTTTTGGGGCCGTATATCGGCGTGACAATTCGAGCGTGATTTATGGCATGTTACAGGGTGGTATTTATGAAAACTGATGGACACGTGTTTACTAACATCATTTGCAGCTGATTTGAGCAAAAAAACAGTATGGTCAAAATATCTTAGGATTTGCCCTTTAAACTATGACAATACATTTGCTCAAAGAAGTCCTAATCACAACAGATTGAATTCTTAAGCATGCTTCATAAATAGATTCTGGCCAATGTAACATTTTTCTGTCATATTTCTAGCTGAAGGTAAAATTGCACTATTATTTTAAAGCTGTTCGATTAGTGCACATGTGAATCAGTTGCTGCCATCAATAAAAGTTTGCTTGTGCTCTATTTGACAATTATTTGAGATGAAATAGATACCAATTTATACATTGTACTTTGTACTTTTAACTGATTTGTTCTTTGTGTAAAAAAAATGACTGATCAATAAAAAGAACTAAAGTTAATTGTATGTGTTAATCATTATAATTCATTACAACAAACATGTAGAAATGTAAATGTTTTGCACTTTGGAAGACTTTAAACCAGGTTGAACAATTCGTAGACTGATCTTAATCTACTGTATGCTGTCCACTACTTCTAGCCTTGACAATACAACATCCCCCACTAGGTATAACCCTATACCACACAATTCTAGGTTTTAATAACCCTAACAAGAAAGACTTTCGAAGACATTGTGGGAAAAAGAATAAATGGTAGCAAGCAATATTTTTCCTACTCCAACAATGTTTTCAACCCTCTCTGGAACAAGCTTCATCTTTGCACTGGCATTTTTATTTTTGCAAAATTAATGCTTTCAACATTATTTCAGACCTAGCCAACTTTCACAGACATGAGAAAAATGTTATCTGCCTAAACTACTTGAATTTCCTTAGAAAGAATTTAGAAGGGCCCTACTAGATAAACACTTAAAGGTGGCCCTTCAGATTTTGGGACGAAGATTTTACAAAAGTGCAAAAAAAATCATCCTTATACTCTCAACGCCTTTTAATTTTCATTCATAAAACCCCAGTAGTCGAAAACCGTTCGATAACACGAGAAATTAGAGATTTACTACGGCCCAGGTTCACACCAACGGGAGACCCATTCTATTTTTAGATGATC
Organism: Tridacna crocea; assembly: GCA_943736015.1. Lineage (NCBI taxonomy): Eukaryota > Metazoa > Mollusca > Bivalvia > Cardiida > Cardiidae > Tridacna > Tridacna crocea. Next base: position 13,913,833 of record OX031068.1, read on the forward strand.
AATTCGCTCATTTACTTACAGAAATACACAGAAGAAGCTTCAAACACAGCGTCGAAGAAGACATTATGGAAAATAATTATTACATGTTTGTTATGATAGGTAATTTAAGCGTTATAAGTCACGTGCCAGTCACTTGACATTCCCACAATGCTTTATTGATTTTTGGCGCGAAATCCAAAAATAGCTTAAGAGGCTACATAGCCTTTTAAGGGAATACCATCAAAAAAAAATTTTTTATTATTTTATGAATCTTAATTACTGATGATTTGTATTATTTTTTCGTATGAAATTCAGTGATATATATTTTTTTAATTTGGTGAGATGTAAAAATTCTAAATACCCACCTTTAATACTTCATCAATTTTCAGAATTGAAAATTAATTCAAAAAGGGGTTAGAAAATTCAAGTTATGCTCTTCCAAGTGAACTTTTCTTTGACAAATTTCATAAGAGACAGTTCTGGTTCTTTTTCAACTTTAAAATTGTAGGTATGGTTTACATAGAATAAAGAGGAAAAATACATTTTCAGAGGTTAAATAGTGTACTACATGTACTTGTACTTGTTGAATTTTCATTCTTAATGTTCAAAAGTCAAAATTGTCTGGAGTGAAGTGAAAAAAAGTTAATTTCTTTTCTCTTCAAATGAGTACGAGCTTAATATAATTCCAATTTTTACGGTTTTTATGACTAGCAAACGAGGAATTCTGTGTGCTAAATTCTTTAACAGTCGACAGAAAGAATCAACCAGTCCAAATTGAAAGTACTTCGAGACAACAACAACAACACAAAAATCTGGTTAAAAATGTCACAAACAAGGAGGAAAAAAATGTGAACCCTGCAGGACTCGAACTCGAAACCTTTTGATACCACGGCGAATACTCTACTACTTAGCTACGCATTCCATACAGAAATACTGAAACACTTATTAATATATTTTTGTGAGAGGGTAGACTAATCAAAAAGAAGAGGGCCAAGATGGCCCGGATCGCTCACCTGAATTTTTGAGAGGGCCATAAGTATCAAATTAGGAGAATCTTTTTTTTTTTTTTAGTATAATAATAGATATAGCCATATTGATCAAACGATTTTTCCAGGATCCCATCTTCATATCGGTATCTCTAAATTCACGACAGTCTAGTTTTAATTTGTACAGATACATTACTTGATTTTGCGCAATATGTAATCCCAGAAAAATTGTAATCGTTCTTTCGTTGACAACACTAAGCACTGGTGATCGAGTTGGGATAGAGCTCAATCGTCACATTTTTTTTTTAAATACGTCGATATGACGTGGATTATTTCTTATGCATATAAAGAAATCGAAATTAGAGTCTAACAATGGCATATATCGTCGATCCATTTGCAAGACGAAGCGTTATCTAGCTGACACAGTTGTTCGAGGTACACATGCATGATGGTAATCCGAAAGACTTGGGGAACTCGTCTGAGTGCTTTGTACCCATCCTTCAGAAAATACCGAATGTCCAGTAATAACTTGGCAGTAGTTATGACTGGACATTCGGATTTTTTTTTCTTTTACCAGACCGAATGTACTACTTTATGCATTTTTATACAGTACTTTTATAACATGTAATAAATGGGATTAGTCGTAAATAAAAATAATGGAAACCTGTCTATATCCTTTTAGTGAGTTTTTTTCCCCAGAAAAAAAATGTTTAAAACGAGGAACGTATTACAAAAGATTTGATTGATCTTTGAAACATGGAGAGTGTAGTTAAATTGGAAACGACTGTCACTGCTTAAACTAAGGGTCATGCAAGAAACATTTCTGTGAAATTATTTTAAAATCCGACCAGTGGTTTCAGAGAAGAAGAATTTTCAAGAATTTCTTCATGTCTGTATATAGTGCAAGTAGACCCCATTCACCAGGGTAATGTTTCTTGGCGATCAAAACTTCATGAATAAATCTTGAAAAGGGTCACCAAGGAACATAGCTGTGAAATTATTTTAAAATCTGACCAGGCGTTTCAGAAAAAAGGTTTTTCAAGATGTTTTCTTTTATTTCCAGATAGCGCAAGTAGCCCCCATTCACCAGAGCCATGTTTCTTGATCGAACAAAATTTGGCGAACAATTTTTGAAAAGAGTCATCCAAGGAACATTTCTGTGAAATTATTTCAAAATTTGACTAGCAGTTTCAGAGAAGAAGAATTTCTTCATGTCCGTATAATTAATTAAAAATCATAGTCAATGACGGAAGTTTGTTGGATTAAACGTCTTTAACAAATAACCAACCACCAAAAGAACATTACAGAAATATGCACTGACATCCCAGACATTCCGTGCGACAACCGTATACTGCACATCTATTCATCTGATCGTTATAGAAGTATGTTTTGGTGCTTGCCTAGCAAAATTCTTGGGCGCAGCCATGTTTTTTACAGGGGCGGGTACGTTAAATTGATAGGAGCAGTAACGTTGACCAGGAGCAAGTACGTAAGATCTCTACAGTGTGATACTGTATCGATTCATGTCAGCCTGCGGAATAAGCAAACACTGACCTGAGCCGAAACTTGTTGCCACTGGTAAGATTTTACATCCGAAAGGACCATTCGAATCCATGATTCAAATTGTCGGGCAAATTAATCCATATGATGTCAAAAATTGCTTATATAACCCTTAAAGTACATTTTACAACCTATAGTTGTTTTTTATCCGGCCAAATTCAGATGGTTAAAAAACGCGTCATTGTATAGTGATGGATCCCTAAAAACCATTTTGTCAAATCATGAGGAAGAAGGGTACTTGACAATGTAGAAAGTTTGCAAAGAGCAAATTGTTTCAACATTATCCAGGCCCTGCTGACTGGCATGGATCAATATTTCTTGCAGATGCAACTAACCCTTTTTCAAAGAGCATGGAAAAATTACAGGTTACCGCAGAATAAGATGCAATCAACGAGACCCTTTTAGAAATACATCTTATTTCTTGGCGATTTCAGTGACCAAGCTACTCATAATGCCCATAGGTGTTGATTGGAGGCCTAAGGAGGCGCAAGATACACCTGAAATTTGTGTTTGCATCTTATAGTTGGTGATATTGCTTACCATTCTCCCATGGAGGTCGTGAATTTAGCATAGCGACAATGAATTTCATTTTCCAACAAATTGAGAATGAGTCTTTGGCGCACAGGCAGCTGCTTTCTTAACTAACCCTTTCCCAAACAATCCCTGGTTTTTACAGGTCTGGAATAGAAGCCTTTTGAAAACATTATGGGAAAAGGAGAAAATGCTGGTAACCAGCATTTTCTCCTCTTCCCACAATGTTTTCTACTCTATCATAGACAGGAACAATCTTTGCAGCAAGAGTTGAATTGTCGTCTGCGAATGCTTTCAATTTGGTCTAGTCCAAAAGTTTGTTGTTTGGGAAAGGTTTAAGTACGTTCATAGTCTTACTCAAAAGCATTTACTAAATTTGAAAGTGCCATAATTTCCAGTAGGTTAAACGAAATGATTTAGCCAGTGAAAAGGTGTGTTACGAACTTAATTTAAAATTAGAAATTGAATGAAATTATTCTGAATTATGAATACGAATTTAAACTTGTACTGCAACTCATTTTTTTTTTTTTTAAATGCGTTTTTGAATTCCTCTTACAAGGCTTCCACATTCCAAACTCTGTAGTACATACCCCAGTTAATAATGCGTTTTATTACCTGAAAGGCACTCCCCAAAAACGCATCTTCTTAAGGCATGTTCCCTTAGAGGGCCGAAAAACCGATACTTTCTGTCTCGATATAATACATAGCTGTATTTTAAAAGATAAAGAGTTGCAGAAAGATGTCATTAGATTCAATGATGATCGTATTTTGGCTATCGACAAAGTTGGGTCGAATTTTCACGGTGCAAGGTGACATTTGAAAAGTTACGGATTGGAACATTTTTACAGGTGTTCATAACTTCTTCTTCTTTTTCTCCTTCTTCTTCTTCTTCTGTGTAGAGACCTTCATAGGCATGTGCCTCTATGGTCCTTTTCTTCTTTGTTTGGTCTAATATTAACGTTATCATTCTAAGTGCAATAAACGGATTCAAGGATTAAAGTCAACAAATAAGTTCCTTGTTCACTCTTCATTGCAGTATGTTGATGTGGTTTTGGTTGTTTAGTCTGTTGGATTTCCTCATCGAATTCGGATAGATCATTTTAAAATAGCGGTCATTTAGGGTTTTTATGGACACTTGAATGGACGGGATCCTTAGATCTACTAGTAATAAGCGGGATAGTGGGCAAAGTTCTACAAAAAATAATAATGATACTTTTTACTTATCAGAGTACAAAAGAAAAAAAAAATAACAATAATGATGATGATGATAAGTCCAACACTCTAAATGCAATTTTTGATATTAGTTCATATGAAACGGAAGCAGTCCCACTGGGGTCATGGAAGTAGCAGCTGTTTTAGCCGCAAAATATAAGGGTAGGAAAGATTGCGAAAAAAACGGAATGGTAACGTGCTATTTGAAATTTATTCGCAGATTATGTGTTGTTTTGGTTCTGGGACGTTTCGCCCAAAAACCATAAATTTCTTTCCCTAGTCGTTTCGCTCCCAAGATGTTTCCCCCCTAGTCGTTTCGTCACCCCCTCCCCCGGTTGTTTCCCCTTAGTCGTTTCGCACCCAATACAAGAAAAAAACAAAATTGCAACTTAGAATTTTTTAGAAATTTCAATAGCAGTACAATGGTAAGAAACATACATGTAGTTTGCGTTTTCTTGTTTCTTGGATACTTTAGACAAATAGCTAGACTTTATCAAAAATTAAATTCGTATTCGTGTGGTAAAAGGCTAAAAATTATTACATTAAAAGAAAGCAAAGAAACTTATCACCCAGCTTTTCAACGGCCAATTTTTCGGTTAATAGGCAAAAAAAGTATCAAGAGTTGCTCAAATTATGATGTAAGTACAATGTGTATCTAAATAGTCAAATTAAATGAAAAGAGGGGGAAATACCATTATTTACTTTATTCCGAATTGTTTTTAAATCGCTCTCTTTTAAGTACCAGGCTATTAATGGTTATTCCATTTTACTAAAACACCTTCCCTTTTTGTGTTGCATGGGAATAATAAAGAGTAATAAAGTGCCGTCATACATATATTATGCTCTCCGAACAGGTCTCTGTTTAGGAAAGTGAAGTCTGTCGGTAAATGGTTGGTCACAGGAGAGGAGGGTGGGGTTGAAAAGGGCTACTTGTGTTTGGTCAAGTCTGCCAAACTGCTTTGCCAATGTTCAACTGACCTACGGCAATAACTTATGAGACATTAAGCACCCATTTTCCGTAGTATGGTTTTGCATAGATAAAAAACAAAAACAAAAACAAAAAAAAAAGTAATAATAATAATAATAATAATAAGGGCACATGGTGAAACTTTTAGTTAACTATAAAAATGGAAAGTTTCATGAAATTTTGACAGTTGAAGGAGAAATTAATAAAAATTTGAATTTTAAAAGACCCCCCCCTTTTCCATGACACAGCATCAAATTGGAAAACCGAGAAAAACATGTCGGCACAATATCCTAAAGAGTTCATATATGAAGTTTCATCCATTTTGGTCCAGGGGTTGTGGAGAAATGGTTTCGGACGGACGGATAGACAGACGGAAGGACGCAAAATCTGCATTTGTATTTCTGCATAAAGATATATAAACGCATCTGTGCCTTTTGATAAAAATTGGTACAGACATCAAAGGTTTTTTTTTTTTTTTTTTTTTGAAAAAAAAAAAAAAAAAAAAAGACTGATATGTATCCTCAAAATACTGAAAGTAATGCAAAATGTGACAAAAGGATTACGTAATCAATTACGCGGCTTCACAGTAGCAAAGTCAAAATGACAGATTGCGTAATACGTAATTAACGAATTGATAATCTGGCCTAATAGGATTACATATGACGGCATGACATTTTCAGGCTTGCATTCGGGGGAGGGGATGCATTCTGTGAATAAATTTTGGAATATGGGCTAAAATGAGGGGTCATGGATGTGCGCAGCTGTTTTTAGCCGCGAAAAATACAAGTAGGGTCAAGGCATGAAAGATTGCAAAAAAAAACCGGAAAGGTAACGTGATGTTTTGAAATTGATATCCAGATTATGTGTTGTTTTGATTTCCAATCTATCTTGACAGTTTCAAGTTAGCCTCGGAGAGAGGGGGAGGGGGTGCATTTTGTGAATGAATTTTGGAATAAAGGTTAACGACGTTTGGTATAAATGTTTACGCGCATCCATACTGCGCATGTGTACTTCTCACAGAAAGTAAAACTATCAACGCTATTGTGTATTTTTCGCACATATGGCAATGGTAACAGCGGACCAAACATTCTACGGATAGTACTAGCACGGTTGCACCAGCCATAGTATTCTATGGTCGAAATAAAAAGGGGAAGTTTTCATCAAAAAGAATGCTTATTTGTCGTGGAAAAAATAAGCCATCCAACGCTGAAAGTGATACAGCTTCTGACGTTTTCCCGGCACTGGCAGGCCAGTTGTCATGCTATCCTTTCAGGATGAAGGTGATAGCATCAAAACTGGCCTGGGATGATATGACTGGTAAAGAACTAGCTGGAAAAAAGTCCAGTTACACAGCAAACAATGAAACAGGCAGATAATTGAAACTGTTGAAGTATACATACTTCTGGAAGTATGGCTATTTCCTCTTTGAAAAATACTGTGGGAAAAGGAGAAATTTCTTCTACTGAATAATTTTTCCTTTTTCCATCATGTCTGCCGAGCTTTTACCCCAATTTTTCCAGAGACATTTTTTTTTTTTTTTTGCATTTCTATGAGCCGTAATCATGTATGCAAATTTATATATATATAAAAAAACATGTAGATAATGAAGCGTTTGATATGAATTTGAGGTATATAGGCGATGTTCATTTTTTGAATGAGTGTAGGATCCAAAATTAATGTGGGAAAAGGAGAAATCATTTTTAATAAGCATGAGCAATTTCTTCTTTCCCACTATGTCTGCTGAGCTTCTATTATATAGTTTTCCTTGGAAAAAAATAACGTCCAACGTGACCTTCATCCCTGTTTCCTGGGGAAAGAAGCACGGGTAGGTGCCATTTTTATTTTTTCTTATTTAAAAAAGCTGTCCATTAAAAAGTATGTTTTTATTGAAAATTAACCCTTAACCCGGTCAAATTATCTCCCTTTTTAACTCAATGGTCTATATATAAAATGCATATTGGTACATTTACCATGCTCAGAACCAGGCTTTCATATGTTTTTGTGCAAAACTGAATTATTTTTCTTTAAAGTGATATATATTTGTATATTCTTCTGGCAATTTTCCTGTATTATTGACTATTAAAGGAAAGTGTGTTAAATCTAGTATATGCTGAATTTTGGAACTGTATATACCTTTTTTAAAAGCAAATTTCTCAGAAACGAGCACGGGGACCCCCCTTTTCTATCATTATAATCTACAAGAGACATGATGAGCTTTGTATGTGCAAAGTTTAAAAAAAATCTGTCCGTTGGAAGAATTTGTCATAAACGTCTTCAAAATGGCATATTTTGTCCGTTTTTCTCTTTTTTTGTCCGACCATGCTACTTGCCCATATTGACCAATCATTTCAATATTCACACCGGTTGAACATGTTGTAACATTTAAGTGCTCTTTATTATTTCAGTCTAATTATATAGACCTTTAATTGTTTGCGGAAGTTCTGTTTCACGTGCTGACGACAGAGATCAGTGTACCTGAAAACCGTGATCTGCTACCTTCTGTCACGGACAGCTTCGATAGGAGTTGATTTTAGCACATTTAAGTCGTGTATCTTGTAGAATTCGCATTTGTGTACCGACAATTAGCAGTGAAATAGTAAAATTTTTATGATAAAGAAAATCACCCTAAACCATTTAAAGAAACCTTTTCAATGTTATTCGCAACATTTCGACACGAGGAACGAGTGCAAGAATCTCTCGATTTGTACGACAGTGTAAGTTGAACCCGATTGTAAATGTCTTACAAAACACGACGACCAACGGTCGGCTAATGTGAGGGGTTGGACTTATGCTCTCTAGAGTTAATGAGACATTTGTTGACAAAACTGGATCCTGATTTTTTATGCAGTCAGCAATTTTCGATTACGTATGTATACACACATTAAATTAATTCGTATACCATCCATGAAAATGTGGGGAACAGGCTTTTTCGTCCCCGGGCTCGTTCGTCCGAGCCTGTTCCACCTATCTGATATCCTATTGTTTCAGGCTTGTTAGTCCCAACTTATACACGTACCAACCAGAGATGTTTATAGTGCATATTTCACTGAATGTAACTGGTAATGTAAATATATCTTGACATCACATAAGCTTCAGTCTGAAGGTGTCTGCTCCGATGCTCTGGACTGTTCAAACACTCAATTGTGTGGTAAACAGTGCTCGCGCTGCCAATCGACATTATCGACATTCGTCGATTTATTAATTCAGATGTTGATTAATTCTTCCAATTGTCGATAAAAATTGTCGATTAATTTATTCCCAAAAAAGTTGGGTAAAATTTCCTTTACATGCCTGGATCATAGGGTAATTTACACCGGAAATGTGTGGTGATCAATATGAGTATTGACCGGGCCGGCGGTTTTAACCTGTTAAAACCGGTCAATACTGGTCAATAGTGGTCGATTGGTGGTCAAGTGGAGTGGCTGATTGGGTCAATTAAATCACCGACTTACATACCTGTCCTGTTTCTAAACTAGCCTTAGAAGTTCTCCCCCTACATCTTGCACTGAAGGTACATGTGTATTACATGTTATCATCATTATAATAGTTTCATTGAATAAGGTCCTTTTTTTATTTGATCATAATTCAAAAAATATTATTGCTGGTCAACTAAAGAGGTTGACTGGATTGACTTTCCTTTTTGAACTTACATGCAGGTCAGTTCTTTTCAACCATTTATCCATCATCATTCCATATAGGTTAGATAACTGTTTATAGTTCTAAGGTTTTGAAAATTTAGATTATTTTAACATAGTCTTTAGACATAAAAGTTCAGAGGTAGCATAAAAAAGCAGTTAATTCGAAATTTTCATTCAAAATTGCAGAAAAAAGTGTCACCCATGGGTAAACATGTGAAATACACCTGTCATTCATCAAGACATACTGAGGTATGCATATAGAAGGTGTAACTGATTAACCCATTACCACACAATCCTACTTTTGACGACCCAGAGAAAGAAGCCTTTTGAAAACATCGATGGAAAAGGAGAAAATGCTGGCAACCAGCATTTTCTCCTTTTCCACCAATGTTTTCTACTCTTCACAAAACAAGTTTTAAATTTTCAGTGACTTTTATTTTGTTGTCTGCAAATGCTTTCGATTTGGACAAACCTAATGTATTGTTGTTTGGTAATGAGTTAAACAAAACAATAGTTAGGGATACATTTGTGTCTGAAGCACTTTTAAGTGTCTACCTACACTTTTAAATCGTTGTCAAAACACATTAAAAGGTGTAAAAATTGCTCCTTTCTATGCAAGTGGGTGGGGCTTAAATTACAATAGGGACCAATCATGTATCCCTATTTGGGGTATTTATCTTGACACCAGGCCTTATTCCTATAGTGTGAAATACTGACTTATATGCAATCAAGATAATATCTTATCATCAAGCAGTTACTTAGGCCATAAGGTGTCAAAAATGAAACCTAAAGACCTTATTAGGAACTTTTATAGAGAGGAAAACTGGCAACAGTCCGCTGATAAGTAGCCTTGGCTGGAACAAAACATTTTTTCCACTCATCTCTTTCATATTGGTGAATTAATCAAACTTGGAACAAAAAAAAAAAAGAACAAAAACCCACAATAAATCATGCACTAAATGGCATGACTATCCTCTTTAAATTCATCTGACCATTAAAATTTCCAAATGACCACTTCAAATATCCAATCGACCACTATTGACCAGTATTGACCACTCTGGGAGTAATGACCGGGGTGGTTTTAACCATCTAAAACCACCCCAGGTTTCGACCGCCCAACCTTGAAAATTAGGCCAAATTATTAGTATTATTATTTCTTTTAACAAATGTAACTTCAACATTGAGTTGTTTCAAAATAAATAACTTCAGGGGTTTGTCATTGCTTTCATGTGTTCCACTAGTTGTAGTAGCGTCAATGAAGGTGATTTACCAGTGGTTATTGTTTGAAGATGCACTTTTCTTGGTAAACTGTACCTGAGAGTGGTGCAAGGTACATTAAATATATAGTGTCTGTGTTAATTGTCATGTTCTTCTCTAAAATTTCTTGTGAGGCTTTCTTAGGTGCAACATGAGAATATTGTTTATTTGTTCATCTGATCGTTCATGAGTTGGGCTTTAATTAAAATGGAGAAAGCAAATATCAGTTAAGGACCGTGGAACAAAAACCTATCTATAAAGATTTGCTTGGCCTTAGAGAAATTTGTTTTCTCAGATGTGTTTACAGTTGTATTTCGTGACTTTAGAGGTGATTTTTTACGAAAAAAAAAATGCATTACAAAAATACATAAGAAAACAGTGGAGAGGACATAAAAATCAAAATAAATATCTGCTTACATCTCAATTTGGGATGAAACCCATTGGAATGTATTTACTATGATGTAGTAAAAACTTTTCGCACTGTCAGTCTCACTGTCAGTCAGTCTCGCGCACCCTGATACATCGCGAGATTTTGATGAAAATAAGAAAGGTGGCACAGTTAGGGCAGTGGCGCAGTTAGGGAACTCGACGATATATTTGGGCCATGAATTAAAATGACCGTGCTCATTATTGGAGTTGAACCCTGAATATGAGCAAGTTTTCCGCATCCTTTTTTCCCCAATAGTTATAGGTGATAGACAAAGTGTACCTCTGCTTTTAACATGGCGTACATTATGATAGGCTATGGAAATTGTACACTTAGTCTCTTATTCACAGTGATCAAATTATTTCTTACCAACATAATAAAATGCTGGCAGACCGCATTTTCCACCGTCAGACTTGTTGAAAGCCCCTTTCCTAAGCTGTGGATAAAACATTGAAATAATAAATTGTTTCATTAACTCTATTCAAAACAGCCCAGTGCTATAAAAATGAGTTTTAAGGCTTTCTGAAAAGATTAGGGAAAAGGAGAAAATGTAGGTAATCAGCTTTTACTCCTTTTCCCAATATGTTTTCCATTTCACAAGAGCAAATTTCATTATTTGAGGATTTTTTTTTTTTTTCTTGTCTGCCAATGCTTTTAATTGGAGAGGTCTATAGTTCTATCTATTAGGTAAAAAAAGTTATACGTCTATACTTATTTGTGTATTCGTTCTTTCCATTTTGCAGAACATCATCAGTTAATAGAGATGGTTTACAAATTTGTTGCTAAACTGAGCAGATATGCGAGTTCTTGTCGATGCATGCAAGTAAGTCAATATTTAGCAGGGCAGGGAAATTTGCTTGCTACATCCTCTCATAGATACCATGTGTCCGTCTTGCCTGCCTTTCATGAAGTGAAAGATTATGCAGATGAAACATTTGATGAACTGGTTGCTACCTCTAACCAACAATTAACAAAATCTGCTGAAGCACAGAAAGAAACTAGACTTAGTGAGCTACCTAAACATGTGATTACTGAAGATGACAACGATCATATGGCCTTGCAGATCCCCAAAGAACAAGAAGCTTGGTTTGCCAAAGCACGGGAATTTTGTGAGAAGACAGATATTTCTGATGAAAAGTTTATAAAACTTTGCCAGACTGTACCACTTTTAAAAAGACTGGAAAAGCTTCAACATTTTTTAGATGTAGCAGATGTGTTGGAAGAAAATGGATTTGGTTCTGGAGTGAAATTGTTACTAACTAAATGTCCTAACAAGTTTAGCCAAACTAAAATTAGTCACCTAAGATCTCTTTTAAAAGAACATACGAAAGAAATTGAACATGGAAAAATGCGGGTACTTGAGCAGTTTCCCTTCGAAAAGCTTTGTCAAGTAAGTCATTCATGCAGCAATATGACAGAGTTTCTTGTGAATACTTTCCATGTTGATAGCAGAGTTGCTGATGCTTGTTGGCATAGCAAGACAAAGTGGAGAGAAAATATCCCAATTTATCTTGGAAGAGTTGAACTACTGGAAAAAAATGGAGTCATTCCTAAGGATATTTTAGAACATTCTCATTTAATTTCTCGATGTAAGACTGAACAGTTGGCAAAAGTAATTGAGGAGCAGGAAATTGAGTTTGGAAAAATCAACATTAGTGAAGTTAGTAAATATTTTCTGTTGTCTTACTCTAAGCCAGATAGTTTGAAGACATTATCTGTTCTGTTTGGTTGTAGTAGTAAGGACTTTACACCAGAGGAAAAGGAGTTTTTAAAAGATAAAGGGAAAGTGAATGTGGCTACTGTGTTTTACACCTTTATTGATGAAGGATTTAGTTCTGAAGAAATTAGGCAATTTGTGTTTCTTCTTGGAGTTGGGGAAATCATTACCAGAGAGTACTTAGAAAAAGCGAAGAAAGCAAAGAACGGTGACTCTAGTCATAGAATATGTGATTTAATTAATACCAGTGTTGAAGAACTTGTTTCTAAGAGACAGGATATGAAACTAGATAACTCTGGCAGAATCTTACCAGAAATTGGTGCAAAGTTTAGATCAAATGGAGCATTCAATCACCTCAGTGACAGAGAAAAGTTTCTGCAAAAGATGCAGGTTGTTCTTGTTCACAGGAATCTCACAGATGAACCACAGATTTAGAAATTTTATGTTGGAAACAGAACATGGTTGATTTTGTTACATGTCACTCTGACAACTTGCTACCTTCTTCATCATGATTCTTTTCTCTCTTCCACTGAACAACAATTAACACTAACTGGTCAAAGTTGAAAGTATTCCCAGATGACAGCTCAAATCAAGCTCAATTTATGGAACTTGTTTGTACTAGGGTAGAAAACATTGTGGGAAACTGAGGAAATGCTTGTTACCAAAAAAGCATCTTCTTCAAGATTGTTGATTGGTTGGTTGCATTGGAGTTTAATGCCATTTTTAACTCATTACCACACGAGAAGATTTTGGACTGGTCCAAATTGAAAGCATTTGCAGACGACAAAATAAAGGTGACTGAAAAATAGAAATTTGTTCTGGAAAGGGTAGAAAACACTGTGGGAAAGAGAGAAAATGCTGGTTACCAGCATTTTCTCCTTTTCCCACAGTGTTTTCAAAAGGCTTCTTTTACAGGGGCGTCAAAAGTAGAGATTGAGTGGTAATGGGTTTTAACAACATAGGTCAATCACAGTGGTCAGTGCACCTATACATGTATTTCCTGGCTTTCTCACACCACTACTGACTTGACTTTCTTTCCAACCCAATGACTGCTTTTCTCACATTCATCAGACATGAGGGGCAAAAAATGGGTGGAAAATAAGTTTACTTCAAACTTACGGCCACCAGGTCATGTGTCATACATGCTAACCGCTGAGCTTCCTTGGACAAAGAACTTGGAATTACATTGATGGGAAAGGAGACAATGCTGGTTACTAATATTTTCTCCTTATTCCACTATGTTTCCAAACAGCTTTATTCAGATAATCCTCATGAGTCAATAAACCTTTCCCAAACGACAAACTTTTGGACTAGACCAAATTGAAAGCATTTGCAGACAACAATTCAACTCTTGCAGAAAAGATAATTTCTGTCTATGATAGGGTAGAAAACATTGTGGGAAAAGGAGAAAATGCTGGTTACCAGCATTTTCTCCTTTTCCCACAATGTTTTCAAAAGGCTACTGTTCCAGACCCGTAAAAACCAGGGATTGTTTGGGAAAGGGTTAATAGAACAGAATGCTGGTGGTCTGGTTGAACATAGACAAGTTTATAAAAATTGTGTTGTGGTAGTGCTATTAGTGTGACATGAACAGGGTCTTCTTATCTGAAAATACTGCTGAAAGAAGAGAAATTACTTATTAACTCTTTACCACATGAGAAAATTTTGGACTGGTCCAAATTGAAAGCATTTGCAGACGACAAAATAAAGGTGACTAAAAAACAGAAATTTGTTCTGGGAAGAGTAGAAAACACTGTGGGAAAAGGAGAAAATGCTGGTTACCAGCATTTTCTCCTTTTCCCATAGTGTTTTCAAAAGGCTTCTTTCTCAGGGGCGTCAAAAGTAGGGATTGTGTGGTAATGGGTTAACTCTGTTAGAGACCTTTTTCGACGGCTCTAAATAGAATCTGTTGAAACTTAGAAAGATTTTGATTCTATAGGCTTGCCTACACTGGTAGATGGCATTGATCAAAGATCAGACTGCACATTCTCTGCAATCTGATCTTGATCTATGCCATCTGCAAAAGTCCATGTTTTCTCCTATGGCGCCAAAAGGGTTGAAGGACCCTCCCATCTACCGTAGACAAAATCCTTTTTCCAAAAAAAATAGTGCATGTATGTTTTTTAACTTTTTACCACACGACAAAATTTTTGACTGGTTCAAATTGAAAGCATTTGCAGACGAGAAAATCAAAGTGACTGAAAAATTGAAATTTGTTCTGGAAAGGGTAGAAAACACTGGGGGAAAAGGAGAAAATGCTGGTAACCAGCATTTTCTCCTTTTCCCATAGTGTTTACAAAAGGCTTCTTTCTCAGGGGCGTCAAAAGAAGGGATTGTGTGGTAATGGGTTAAGTCTGTTAGCGACCTTTTTCGATGGCTCTAAATAGAATCTATTGAAACTTAGAAAAGATTTTGATTCTATAGGCTTGCCTACACTAATAGATGGCACTGATCAAAGATTCTGTGCAATCTGATCTTGATCTATGCCATCTGCAAAAGTCCATGTTTTCTCCTATTGCACTAAAGAGGTTGAAGGACCGTCCCTTCTACAGAAGACTAAATCCTTTTTCCAAAAAAAATAGTGCATATATGTTTTTTAAACCTATAATTGCTTTATAAATAAACCATTCTCTGAGAAAAGGGGGGTTAACCCTTTCCCAAACAATCCCTGATTTTTACGGGTCTGGAATAGTAGCCAATTGAAAACATTGTGGGAAAAAGAGAAAATGCTGGTAACCAGCATTTTCTCCTTTTCCCACAATGTTTTCTACCCAATCATGGACGGAAATCATCTTTTCAGAAATAGTTGAATTGTCGTCTGCAAATGATTTCAATTTGGTCTAGTCCAAAAGTTTGTCGTGTGGGAAAGGGTTAAGAGGCAGAATGTGCAAGCAGAGCTTGGTTGATACTTTTTTTGGATGGATTAAGTCCCCTTTTCACAGAGCAATACCCAAATAAATTGAACTTTTTATATCAGGAAAACCAACAAGATAATGGATATTTTATTTTTTTTTCCAGAGTATTTCACAATAAAACAGAAAGGTTAGGTCCAAGATCAGACTGCTCATTCTTTACAGTTTGATCTTGAATTACTGTGTCTCTAAAGACAGTCTGGTCTTGATCTACATTATTTTGAGAAACAACTGTTGTTCTTCTGACCCTAGGTACCAAATAAAATATTTACTAAAGACTCGCACCTAAATTCAAAGCAATTCTTGCAGACAGAAAATAAAGTGTGATTCAAAGCGTGAGATGTGTCTTTGAAAGGTCAGAAAATATTGTGGTAAAAGGGGGTGCTGGCCTCCAGCATTTTTTTCTTTTTCCACAAGGTTTTCAGAAGCTTTCTTCCTCATAGTCTCTTAACCCTCAACCACGTGACAAAATGGTAACCTTGTCGAAATCGAAAACACTTGCAGACTACAAATTCAGAATGGTTCGAATGGTGCAATCTTGCTTTAATAGGGTAGAAAATTTTGTGGAAAGAGGAGGAAATGCTTGTTACCAGCATGCTCTCCTTTTCCCACAATGTTATTTAACTCTTTACCACACAATCCCTATTTTTAACAACCCTGAGAAAGAAACCTTTTGAAGACATTGTGGTAACCAGCATTTTCTCCTTTTCCCACAATGTTTTCCACTGTTCTGAAAGCCAACTTCAATTTTTCAGCCACGTTTATATTGTGGTCTGCAGATGCTTTCAATTTGGACAATTTCAGCCAGCAGAGCTTAGGTCATGGCAAGTTTCTGTCCATCCGTCAGTCTTTTTCTTGTTTACGCGATAAAGTCTGCATTTGTTGTCAGATTTTCGTGAAACTTGCACACTTTGTTAATCTCATTAATAGCTACAACCCTATGGATTTTGAGAAAAATCCAACAAACAGTATGGGAAAAGTAGCCATTTCAAGTTGAAAATTTCAAATTATTGTTTACGTGATAAAGTCTGCATTTGTTGTCAGATTTTCGTGAAACTGGCACAGTTTGTTTATCTTATCAGTATCTTCAAACCCTGGTTACCAGCATTTTCTCCTTTCCCTGCAATGTTTTCTAAAGGCTTCTTTCTCAGGGTTGTCAAAAGTAAGGATTGTGTGGTAATGGGTTAACCCTTTACCAAAGGACCATTATTCCTCAGTGATTCAATAGGTTGTTCTTCTTAAATTGTATGGCTCCATAATCACATGACCTGCAACATGCGAAAAGGGGCATCAGGACAGTTGCGTAAAGTGTCGTATCGGATCAGCCTGCACAGTGCACCCAGGTAAATCCGAAACAACACTTTCCGTATTTGTATAATTTTCTGTTTCATGCAAGTCTACTGTAGCACAAAATATAATGTAGTCGTGAAGTGCCATCTCAGATTAGCCTGCGCGGACTGCGCAGGCTAATCGGAGATGGCACTTTACGCAAATGTCCGAATGCCCCTTTTCGTGTGTTGCAAGCCAGTCATGATGACTTATTTGGTGTATTATTGAGATGCATTAAACTCTGTTTTGCCAGAGCATGGGTTAAATATATATACATGTTCATGTATATCATGATGTTACAAAATTTTCTATGTTAAAAATGCATTTACATGAATTAAATACTTTAACCCTTTGCCAAACAACGAAATTTTAGACTGGTTCAAATTGAAAGCATTTGCAGATGACAAAATAAACGTTACTCAAAAATTTAAATTTGTTTCCAGCAGGGTAGAAAACATTGTGGGAAAAGGGGAAAATGCTGGTTACCAGATGTTCTCCTTTTCCCACAATGTTTTCAAAAGGCTTCTATCTCAGGGTCGTAAAAACCAGGGATTATTTGGTAAAGGGTTAAAAGAGTTTTTCACCTGTATTTCTTCTCAGTAACATAGTCTATCTTACCTTCATTTAACTCATTACCAAATGACAACATTTTAGGCTTGACCAAATCGAAAGCATTTGCAGACGACAAAATAAAAGTGGCTGAAAATTTGAAATTTTATTTAAATTGTGAAGAGTAGAAAACATTGTGGGAAAAAGTGGTAGGTTGCAGAGTCTGGTAATGGAATTAGTTACATTTCAAAGGTTCTTGGATTCGAGTCCAAGCCCGGCCAAATTCTTTCCCAAGACTGATGCTGGTCATTGCAACAGGAGTCATTCCTCAGTAACCACTAAACATTCTTTGGATGATGACCAGTTCTGTACCACACAATTGACCAACTGTTTACCAAACAACAAAACTTTAGACTTGTCCAAATTGAAAGTATTTAAAGATGATAAATTCACTGTGACTGGTAACCAAAACATTTCTTTTAAAGTGTAAAACATTATGTTAGTACAGGGCTAAAATGCTGGCTACTAGCATTTTCTCCTTTTCTTACATTGTTTGTGAAAGCCTTCTTCCTTGGCGTTGTAAATTTTGTTTCTGTGCTTTAACCGTTTCCCAAACAATCCCTGGTTTTTACGGGTGTGGAATAGTAGCCTTTTGAAAACATTGTGGGAAAAGGAGAAAATGGTGGTAACCAGCATTTTCTCCTTTTCTCACAATGTTTTCTACCCTATCGTAGTCAGAAATCATCTTTTCAGCATAAGTTGAATTGTCATCTGCAAGTGCTTTCAATTTGGTCTAGTCCAAAAGTTTGTTGCTTAGGAAAGGGTTAACTCAACAGGAGTTTGAATGAGGACCCTTAAGCTTGGTAAAAGTAGCGCTCAAGACTCAAGGAGGTGCCACATCCATGGGTTAAAGGTCAAGATCACGGCTGAACGTCGTTGCCAATTGTTTCCGTGTATTTGTCCACTTTCAGACAGTTTTAGTTTGGTACAACAGAGCTCTAGATAAAAGGGAGTGATAGTATTTTAAATCCTTTATTTCTTTTTCAAACCCTATGTTGTGGGTACTCATTAGAATCATCTCGATGAGACATAGGATTTAGTGTAGAATGATGAATATTTGCAGTTTTGAAAGCAAAATCACTCTCTCTGTCTGGAGGTCTGGTACAAGATTAACCTTGTTAGCACTTTTGAGATCGAGATAAAACTAGATTAACTATCACTACAGGTGATAAATACCTTCGCCCCTATATTTCATGTCACAGGGGCAATAACTCGTTAATTCTTCATGGAATTTTCACGAAAGTTGCGTCTTGCACATCTACAACTCCTAATGAACACTTATGCCAAGTTTAAAGTGAATCAGACAGAAAATGTTGGAGGAGTTGTCCAGACAAGCATTTCAAATGTGAATCAGGGGCAATAACTCATTAATACTTCATAGAATTATCACAAAAGTTGCGTCTTGCACATCTACAAGTCTTAATGAACACTTCTGCCAAGTTTAAAGTGAATCAGACAGAAACTGTAGGAGTTGTCTTGACAACCATTTTTAAGTCAAATCAGGGGCAATAACTCAGTAATTCTTGATGGAATTTTCACAAAATTTGCGTCTTGCACATCTACAACTCCAAATGGACACTTCTGCCAAGTATAAAGCGAATCCGACAGAAATTGTAGGAGGAGTTGTCCAGACAAGCATTTTCAAGTCAAATCAGGGGCAATTACTCAGTAATTGTAATAGAATTTTTACGAACGTTTCGTCTTGCACATCTACAATTCCTAATGAACACTTCTGCCAATTTAAAGTGAATCGGACAGAAAATGTTGGAGGAATTGTCTGGACCAGCATTTTGAAGTCAAATCAGGGGCAATAACATATTCACAAAATTTGTGTCTTGCATATCTTCAACTCCAAATGGACACTTCTGCCAAGTATAAAGCGAATCGGACTTAAATTGTAGGAGGAGTTGTCCGAACAAGCATTTTAAATGTGAATCAGGGGCAATAACTGATTAATTCTTCATAGAATTTTCATGAAAGTTGTGTCTTGCACATCTACAACTCCCAATGAACACTTCTGCCAAGTTTAAAGTAAATCAGATAGAAACTGTAAGAGGATTTGTCCAGACAAGCATTTTAAATGTGAATCAGGGGCAATAACTCATTAATTCTTCATAGAATTTTCATGAAAGTTGGGTCTTGCACATTTACAACTCCTAATGAACACTTCTGCCAAGTTTAAAGTGAATCAGACAAAAACTGTAGGAGGATTTGTCTCGAGAAGCATTTTGAAGTCAAATCAGGGGCAAAGACACACTAACTCTTGATCGAAATTTCACAAAATGTGTGTCTTGAACATCTACAGCTCCTAATGAACACTTCTGCCAAGTATCAAGCGAATTGGATTGAAACTGTAGGAGTTGTCCAGACAAGCATTTTTAAGTCAAATCAGGGGCAATAACTCAGTAATTCTTGATGGAATTTTCACAAAATTTGTGTCATGCACATCTACAACTACAAATGGATACTTCTGCCAAGTATCAAGCGAATTGGACCGAAATTGTAGGAGGAGTTGTCTGGACAAGCATTTTAAATGTGAATCAGAGGCAATAACTCATTATTTCTTTATAGAATTTTCAATAAAATTGCGTCTTGCACATCTACAACTCCTAATGAACACTTCTGCCAAGTTTAAAGTGAATCAAACAGAAAATGTAGGAGGAGTTGTCCGGACAAGCATTTTGAAGTCAAATCAGGGGCAATAACTCAGTAATTCTTGATGGAATTTTCACAAAATTTGCGTCTTGCACATCTACAACTCCAAATGGACACTTCTGCCAAGTTTAAAGTGAATCAGACAAAAGCTGTAGGAGTTGTCTGGATAAGCATTTTTAATTCAAATCAGGGGCAATAACTCAGTAATTCTTGATGTAATTTTCACAAAATGTGCGTCTTGCACATCTACAGCTCCTAATGAACACTTCTGCCAAATATCGAGCGAATTGGATTGAAACTGTAGGAGTTGTCCAGACAAGCATTTTTAAGTCAAATCAGGGGCAATAACTCAGTAATTCTTGATGGAATTTTTACAAAATGTGTGTCTTGCACATCTACAGCTCCTAATGAACACTTCTGCCAAGTATCAAGCGAATTGGATTGACTCTGTAGGAGGAGTTGTCCGGACAAGATTTTGCAGACAGACCGACCGACAGGCTGATTCCAGTATCCCCAGCACAAACTTCGTTTGCGGGGATATAACTACCCAGAACATGAAGTCTGATCTTGGATCTTTAATATCTGCTTGTTTAGTGAAGTGTGTAAAAGTCTTCCAGTTTCGGTGGCCTGTATTTTCAGATGTTGAAAAGGTTGAGTTAATGTACATGTAGTTAATCCACCTGCAATCATCTCCGTCTTGCATCATGCCATAGTCCCTTTTCAGCACTTTGCATAACCCGTTCTTGAAGAATCTGAATCTCTACAGTCCCAGGTTTAAACCTCACCCACAGCTGTAGAGTTTTCAGTCTTCTTGGGTAAGAAGCTTTAGAACTGGAGCCTTGTAAATGTACCAAAGAAACCCAGGAACTAAGCTGTCAAATAGTGTTTTTTGAAAACACAGGCTAAGGAGAAAAAGCTGGTTACCAGCATTTTCTCCTTTTCTCACAGTGGTTTTTATAGCATTCTTCAACAGGATTATTTGGTAATGGGCTGAATTATATGGCATCAGGGATACTCTCAGAAGAAATAAAAGAGCAATTAGAATTATGAAGTTAATATCTATGATTTTATTTTCAATCACAACTATTCGGAGACTAAATCTACAACTACTATTTGAGCCATGCTCTTTGAAAAGGGGGTTTAACTCATTACCAAAAACAAAATTTTAGGTTTGTCCAAAGTGAAAACGTTTGAAGACAACAAAAGTGACTGAAAATGTGGAATTTGTTTTGTGAAGGGTAGAAAGCATTGTGGGAAAAAGAGAAAATGCTGGATACCAGCATTTTCTCCATTTCCCACAAAGTTTTCCAAAGGCTTCTTTCTCGATGTTGTCAAAAGTAGGGAATGAGTGGTAATGGGTTTAACTCTTTACCACACGACAAAATTTTAGACTGGTTCAAATTGAAAGCGTTTGGCAGACGACAAAATAAATGTGACTGAAAAATTGAATTTTTTTTCTGGGAAGGGTAGAAAACACTGTAGGAAAAGGAGAAAATGCTGGTTACCAGCATTTTCTCCTTGTCCTACAGTTTTTTCAAAAGGCTTCTTTCTTAAGGATGTCAAAAGTAGGGATTGTGTGGTAATGGGTTTAATACATTTGCAGTGGGTAATGACTCAGTTCAGCCTGCACAGTCCTCACAGGCTTACCTGGGTCAAAACGTTTTGCTATATGTTTACCTTTCTGCATGTCAAAGGACCAGTCTACCATTTGAATTTGTCAGAGAAAATAGATTTTATGGATCCATATTTATGTGATGACATAGCTTTGTAAAATATATATGTATCAAGATTATCACAAACATTGTATAATATTGAGAGTTGTATTCATTTACCAACAAAACACAAACCTGGGAAATAAGTAAAATTAGCAATCCTTTCTTGTCTGCTACAAAGATACTTATCCTGGTGTCAGTGGTCGTGAGGTAGAGCATCGGCCTCATAACCTAATGGTCCTGAGTTCGATACCTGGGAGCGGGTGTCAACTTTGGGATTTTTCATTGGCCCACACATTCGGCACGAGTACTGGTGTAGTTCCCAGGAAGCAGAATCGAGAAAGATTAGTATAAGTTGTAAGAACGTGTTTCTCAATCAATGTAAAATAAATATGTTTAAAGTAAACAAAGACACTTGTAATTGAGGGGTAAGAAGTCTTCACACCCCCCACCCCCTCCCCGCATTTCTATAACTCACTCAGTAACAAGACAGACAATGAGTTATATTTTAACTCTTTTTCCACACAATCCCGACTTTAACGACTCAAGACAGAAGCCTTCCAAAAACATTGTGGGAAAAGGAGAAAATGCTGGTACCCAGCATTTTCTCCTTTTCCCACAATGTTTTCTTCCCTTTCCACCAGAAATTTCAAATTTTCATTCACTTTCATTTTGTCCTCTGCAAATGCTTTTAATTTGGACCAGTCTAAAATTTTGTTGTTTGGTAAAGGGTTAAATACAAATGAGCCACGCTCTGGCAAAAAGGGATCGAACGACAAAATTTTACACCTGTCTAAAACCAGAAGCACATGAAGACACTATTTTAAATGTGACTAAAATCGTGGAAAATTTCTTTGATAGGCTAGAAAACATTGTGGGAAAAGGAGAAAATGTTGGTTACCAGTATTTTCTCCAATTCCAACATTGTTTTCAAAAGTCTTCTCTCTCAAGATTGATAAAAGACAGCACTGTAGGGTAAGGGGTTTAACCAAGCAGTTTATCACATCAATACAGATTCATAAAATACCTATATATTCAAACAACCAATTAGATCTAAAGATAGACTGGTCTTTGGACATGCAGAGAATTTACAAGTACAAGTAGCAAAATCCTTTGACCTATGTCAGCCTGTGAGGACTGTGCAGGCAGACATGGCTCGATAGTTTTTGTAGATATACAAAGCCCCCATCTCACAGAGCAAGGTTCATAAACAAAAAACCTAAAATTAAACAGCACAGTGTTTACTAATAAATACATAAATATACAGACAGTTCCTTTACATAGACTACTACATGCAGACAATAAAAATAAAAGAAGCACAACTACATAGACACATTTAATTGGGATCACATGACAATAAAAACACTTATGAAGAATGACTGATTAACCGATTACCACACAATCCCTACTTTTGACACCTCTAAGAAAGAAGCCTTTAGAAAACATTGTGGGAATAGGAGAAAATGCTGGTAACCAGCATTTTCTCCTTTTCCCACAATGTTTTCTACTCTTCACAAAACAAATTTCAAATTTTCAGTCACTCTTATTTTGTCATCTGCAAATGCTTTCAAGTTGGACCAGTCTATAATATTGTGGTTTGGTAATGGGTTAAGTCTCTTCCAGAAGACATTTTTTTTTGAAAATCTCAGAATTTAGAGCATAAAAACATTTGTAGACAACAAATCAGACAGTTTCCAGTAGTTACCAGCATTTTACACATTCAATCACTGGTTTTTCCAAAGGTTTTAGACTTGTCCAAAAATTGCAAAAAGTGGCTGATTGCTTATTGAGTTTCCATGCCGTAAATTAATGTACATTTTAGCATCAATTTTCTGAACATATACATTACTGTCGCCATTATATTAAAATATCCAGAAGAAACTTGTGTATAAAATATCAATTAGATAAATACTAAATAGACAATTTTCCCAAATCAAACAATTCTAAACTTTTGAGCAAAGTATCTGAATAGCTTGGACGATGGAGAATAGAAATAAAATAGCACAGTGAGTACTGTCTGATCTTGATCTACAAGGCACAATACCCAAATAGATATAGGCTTGTCCAAATCGAAAGCATTTGCAGAAGAAAAAAAAAAAAAGACAGAAAATTTGAAATTTGTTTTGTGAAGAGTTGAAAACATTGTGGGAAAAGGAGAAAATGCTGGTTACCAGGAGCCTTTGGAAAACATTGTGGCAAAAGGTGAAATTGCTCGTGACGAGCAATTTCACCTTTTGTCACAATGTTTTCTATGCTATTAAAAGGTGTCATATACCCATAAACAATGGTTTTATCCTTGCTGTTATTTAGGGTCAATTAGACCTACCATAGAAATGCCTTATGGGGTAAAGGGTTAAACACATTCTAAAATATTGTCATTTGGTAAGGAGTTAAGATGTTAATGTTTACAACAATCATATTTTAGACTGGTCTGTCTCAAATCATATGCAGAGGTCTATCATTCCCTAGTTTTCCACAATGTTGTCCACCCTTTCAAAGATAAATCTTACTTTTTGGGCCACACTGTATTGTCTACAAATGCTCTAAATTTAGAAGAGTCCAAAATTTTGTTGTCTGATGAAGAAGTGTTAATTTGCCTATCTCTTTTCACTAAGTATGTATGAACAATATTTACAATAAACGCAATATAACAAATAAAATAAAATACCTGTAAACTAATCATTCAAGTAAGTACACTGTATTTACCAAGAAAGGAAAAAAAATATGGACGGTTTCTTTCCTACAGAATGCATAAGAACTGAGATTGATATGTAAAATCACTAAAATGTATGTAAAGCATAACAAAATCTCATAACATCATATCAGTATTTCTTAGGTGGGGAGAATCTAATACATTTGGCTGAATTAGTACATGGTTTTTTTCATTCAATACGTCCATTCATCATGGTACATTTAACTCATTACCAAACGACAATATTTTAAGCTTGCCCAAATTGAAAGCATTTGCAGACGACAAAATAAAAGTGACCAAAAATTTGAAATTTGTTTTGTGAAGGGTAGAAAACATTGTGGGAAAAGGAGAAAATGCTGGTTACCAGCATTTTCTCCTTTTCCCACAATGTTTTCTAAAGGCTTCTTTCTCAGGGGCATCAAAAGTAGGGATTGTGTGGTAATGGGTTAAATCTTACATTCTTTCAGTTGAAAACTTTGGACAACTGTAGGAAAAGAAGCCATGGCTTGTAATAAGCAACATCTTTTTCCTACAATGTTTTCCATACTTTAACGTTAGAAATGATTTTTGGTATGTTTAAGATACCATATACAGTAATGGGTTAAGTAATTATTGGGTAGCATCAAAAGTTCAACTCAAAGATCAGATGACATTTTCTATGAAATCTAATCTTAATCTATAGTATCTGTAAATGCCACTGATCATGCACTTGAAACGGCAGTAACACAGATAACGAGTATAGCTTGCGAAGAAGCATAAAATTCTTTGAACTATATTTTCTTAACTTTTTTAAAATAATGATTTTTATCAACAAAAAATATCACTTTGACCAAAATCATTCTAAAATATACCTGTACAAATAAT
Organism: Tridacna crocea; assembly: GCA_943736015.1. Taxonomy (NCBI): domain Eukaryota; kingdom Metazoa; phylum Mollusca; class Bivalvia; order Cardiida; family Cardiidae; genus Tridacna; species Tridacna crocea. Next base: position 13,938,880 of record OX031068.1, read on the forward strand.
CATGATATGCAAATCTCTCAAGTTATAATACAACAAAAATTGACACTTTCAATGGCAGGACATTTACTACAAGTCATGTACATGTATGTTATTTACATAAACCATTCATTTGAATCTTTCTAAAAACAGAAACTTCTAATGGTCATTATTCATAAACAAATCTTAAGCAACATGCAGTGATAAAAATAGATTCATAAATGGCAATAAATTCATCAACAATATTTTTTTTTGTTAAAATTTCTCTCACATTTCGCTTTCAGAAAGTAACTAAAAGTAATGTATAATAAATCAGAGACAAACTGGTAGAGTACATGTACTTGGTGATATGTCAAACGCTGACAAAACATGACAAAAGCATACACAGTCTGAAGCCATATATACCAACCATTCTAAATTCAGGTTGAATTCTAGATTCCAAGCCTAACTACCTGTCAGCATGCTAAAGACAATGTCTTGAACAATTAGATGGCAAGTCTTGGAATTTAAAATTAGGAAAATATTGGGAATGATTGGTAAATATAGGTCCAAGTTAATCCTTTATCAAAACTATGAAAACATAGGATTGCTTGGTAATCAGTTAAAAAACCACTTACAGAAATTCTTTGAAACAATTTGTTGAATCACCATTTTAACCCTTTACCCCATGAGGCATTTCTATGGCATCTCTAATAGTCCCTAGATAACAGCAAGGATGAAGCTGTTTCTCATATGTATATGACACCTTTAATAGCATAGAAAACATTGTGAGAAAAGGTGAAATTGCTCGTTACGAGCAATTTCACCTTTTGCCACAATGTTTTCCAAAGGCTCCTACAGGCAATGCGTAGAAATGAGTATCTATGGAGTAAAGGATTAAGGTAAGATGTGTTGTATCAGCTAAATCAATCTAACACAACAGATCTAAAAAAGATGGTCTAACAGTGTTTTTCAGAGAAATGAGAAATTTTTCCCCTCACCAGTAAAAATTTCAAAAGTGCACATGGAATACTTCCCTGTTCACCCCTCGAGATACTGTTAATTATTCATACGAGTCTAATGTACATACATTTCTCTCTTTATTTTCAGTGAAGTTTGTTACTCAAGGCCATAATACAGTAAACAGAGAGAAAGCACTCTTTATATTTTTCTACGAAAAAAGTTAAATTGATACATGAGCATGTTGGAGAAACAGCCCTGTGTCACACACCAGTATATAGTTGACCATCAGCCCTTTCTCAAACAACAAATTTTAGTCTGCCAAATTCAAACAATCTTCAAACTACAAATTTGAAACAGGTACAAATGAGCTTATGTTCTTTGATACCGTGGAAAACGTCGTGGAAAAAAAAGAGAAAATGCTGGGTACAGGCACTTTCTCCTACTCCACCCTCATGTTTTACGGAACTTTCTCTCAGGATCATTAAACCTTGAGTTTGTTTGGGAAAGGGTTAAACTCACGTTTGTTTACATTTTAGAATAGTCCTTGAAATATCCCGTATTAATTAATAGGCACTTTTAAATGATATGTAAACTTGTAGAAGGCATAAACAAGGATGAAAAAATTTTTTTCTTCAACATCAGATTAAAAAGATTAGAGAACATGTATCCACCTATAATTTATGAAACACACCATGTCATATCTAAACAGGTCTCAAAACTTATTTGCTTTTCAAATCTATTTTACTAAAAATGTTTTAAAGATAGAAACTATTGAATCACTTTTATAACAATTGTCAATATTTGAAGCAGGACTTATAAAAAAAAAACCCCCCTTTTTTTTCCTTACTCTTCTTTCAACCTCTGCTTTGTCTTTTACTATTTTTTTTACTATTTCATCCTTGCTTTAGAGGACTTCCATTCATAAGACTATCACTTAATATAATCACAGACTTGTAGCACTCCATATAAATGATTGAACATATTACATAGTAGATCTATCGCTATTTCATCAAAATTCTAAATAATATACAGAAAAAAAATACATATGAAATTAACAGATATGAAATTCTGTGGGAAAAATGACTGAACTTTTTGTTTTGCATCATGTTTATCAAAGCATTTGCTTCAGACATTTCAAGACATGATTATACAGGACTGACTTGTCACCTCCAATAACACTCTGTTCTTGCATCAAACTACTTTAACCCATTACCAAACGACAATATTTTTGACTGGATCAAATTGAAAGCATTTGCAGACGACAAAATAAAAGTGACTGAAAATTTGAAATTTGTTTTGTGAAGGGTAGAAAACATTGTGGGAAAAGGAGAAAATGCTGGTAACCAGCATTTTCTCCTTTTCCCGCAATGTTTTCTAAGGGCTTCTTTCTCAGGGGCGTCAAAAGAAGGGATTGTGTGGTAATGGGTTAACCCATTACTACACAATCGCTACTCTTGACGACCCTGAGAAAGAAGCCTTTAGAAAACATTGTAGGAAGAGAGAAAATGCTGGTAACATTTTCCCACAATGATTTCTGTTCTTCACGAAACAAATTTCAAATATTCAGTCACTTTTATTGTGTCGTCTGCAAATACTTTCGATTTGGACAAGCCTAAAATATTGTCATTTGGTAATTAGTTTAAGGTGGAAGGAGAAATTATTTGTAATCACAAATTCTCTCCTTTAACTCTTTACCACACTATCCCGACTTTGAACGACCCTAAAAAATAAAGCCTTTGAAAACATTGTAGGAAAAGGAGAAAATGCTGGTAACCTGTATTTTCTCCTTTTCCCACAATGTTTTCTACACTTTTCAAATAAAGTTTCAATATTTCATTCACATTTATTTTGTCTGCAAATACTTTCAACTTGGACTAGTCCACAATTTTGTCGTTTGGTAAAGAGTTAACCACATTGTTTTCTCGTTCATCTTAACCCTTTCCCAAACAATCCCTGGTTTTTACGTGTCCGGAATAGTAGCCTTTTGAAAACATTGTGGGAAAAGGAGAAAATGCTGGTAACCAGCATTTTCTCCTTTTCCCACAATGTTTTCTATCCTATCATAGACAGAAATCATCTTTTCAGCAAGAGTTGAATTGTCGTCTGCAAATGCTTTCAATTTGGTCTAGTCCAAAAATTTGTCGTTTGGGAAAGGGTTAATATTGAATTTTTCAGCACTACACAACCTCCACCTCTTTTTGATGCCTGACATTACAATCCACTTAAACACATGAACATTTCTTCTCAAAGGCTTGACTAAACAGAGCAGATTGTACAGATTCAGGATCAGACTGCAAATTCTTTGCAGTCTGATCTTGACCAATGTAGTCTGCAAAAGCCCTGTTTCCATCAACACTGCTGAAAGGGTTAACTTTTTACAAAACAACAAAATTTTAGACTTGTCCCAAATTGAAAGCACTTGCAGACAACAAAATAAATGTAGCTCAAAAATTGAAATTTGTTTAGGGAAGGGTAGAAAATATTGTGAGAAAAGTAGAAAATGCTGGTTACCAGCATTTTCTCCTTTTCCTACCATATTTTCAAAAGGCTTCTTTCTCAGGGTCGTTAAAAGTCGCGATTGTGTGGTAAGAGTTAACCCATTACTACACAATCCCTACTTTTGACGCCCCTGAGAAAGATGCCTTTTGAAAACACTGTGGGAAAAGGAGAACCAGCATTTTCTTCGTTTCCCACAGAGTTTTCTACCCTTCCCAGAACAAATTCCAATTTTTCAGTCACCTTTATTTTATCATATGCAAATGCTTTAAATTTGGACCAGTCTAAAATTTTCTCGTGCTGTATAGAGTTGAACCTTAGTTCCTAATGATCAGCCATATTTTACAGGGAATTTTTCAAATTCACATGCTTAAAATTTATTTCAAAGGTTATGATTTTGAGATGGACACGGCTATAGTACAGGAAAACCCTTTGTATAATATTGAAAAGACAAAAGAATGGAAATCATCTCAAATTAAAGCCAGTTTCATAAAGGAATAAATGACACATCGTATTTAAAATCACATTCAATCAAAATAAAATCTTAGTCATGTATTATGTAAGTTATTAGGCCAAGAATATTTATGACTAAAAGACTTAAAGCTATACAAAAATAGTATCTTTACACACTTTGAAATAACCACACTTCAAGTATTAATGATGATTAAGGGTCACAAAAGCTCACCTTGAGCACTTCATGCTCGGGTGAACTAACTAGAGCTGTCTCTGAATGTGACCTAATATCCCTGCCAGCGCTTTGACAGAAACAGGCAACTAGTATTTTGTACAAAGACGTTAACACGGACAGACAGGCTGATTCCAGTATACCCCCCAAAACATTCATTTAGCGGCAGTATAAAAATGAATAAAAGATGGTAAGGCAACCTATACCATACAATCCCGACTTTTAACGACCCTGAAAAAGAATCCTTTTGAAAACACTGATGGAAAAGGAGAAAAATGCTGGTAGCCAGTATTTTCTCCTTTTCCCAGAATGTTTTCTACCCTATCAATAAACAATTGCACCATTTGAGCCACAATTAAATTTTGGTCTGCAAATGCTTTCAGTTTGGACAGGGCTAAAATTTTGTCGTCTGGTAAAGGGTTAGAGTAAAAGTAGAAAATTATGTGTAGAAAACTGTTGTCCTCCGCTAAATATTCTCAAGGTCAAGGTCATCATCATCACTGACATCTGTTACACTGACAAATGATGTTCGACTATCCTGTCTTGAAGGCCCACCTACAATGACAATTGACAAAATAATTATATTCATGTAATGTATTTTTTACTCTTTACCATATGACAAAAATTTTGGACTAGTCTAAATTGAAAGCATTTGCAGACTCAAAATAAATGTGGATCAAAACTTGAATTTTGAATTGGAAAATGTAGAAAACATTGTGGGAAAAGGAGAAAATGCTGGTTACCAGCATTTTCTCCTTTTCCCACAATGTTTTCATGGCTTTCTTTCGCAGGAAGAAGTTAACAGTCGGGATTGTGTGGTAATGGGTTAACCAAGTTCAATATGTATTATGTTAAATAATTTTGAAATATTAACATTACAATAGTATTCTAATCACGGTCTAAGCAGACATACTTGAAACAGGCATTACCTCTGAGGGTAGAACACATTGTGGAACAAGAGCGGCAAATTGTCGCAAGATACGCCCGTCTTACCCCAAGTTGTAAAGGTGGGGCATGCACCGGACAAAATTCAAGAATGAAAAACGACAAAGGGCAATAACTCAAAAATGAAGCAAGCAAGAGTTGTGATTCCTGTGCACTGCACTCCCCATGGATGAGATCTATCCACCCATGAAATTTCATAACCCTAGCTACTATAGTTTTGGAGATATGCTCCGTACAAAATTCAAGTATGAAAAACGACAAAGGGCAATAACTCAAAAATTAAGCAAGCAAGAGTTATGATTCTTATGCACTGCACACACCCTCGGTAAGATCTATCCAGCCATGAAATTTCATAACCCTAGCTAGTATAGTTTTGGAGATATGCTCCGGACATAATTCAAGTATGAAAAACAACAATGGGCAATAACTCAAAAATAAGCGAGGAAGAGTTATGATTCCTGTGCACTGCACTCCCCGTCAATGAGATCTATCCACCCATAAAATTTCATAACCCTAGCTAGTATAGTTTTGGAGATATGCTCCGGACAAAATTCAAGTATGAAAAACGACAAAGGGCAATAACTCAAAAATTAAGCAAGCAAGAGTTATGATTCCTGTGCACTGCACTCCCCCTCGGTGAGATCTATCCAGCCATGAAATTTCATAACCCTAGCTACTATAGTTTTGGAGATATGCTCCGGACAAAATTCAAGTATGAAAAACGACAAAGGGCAATAACTCAAAAATTAAGCAAGCAAGAGTTATGATTCTTGTGCACTGCACTCCCCGTCAATGAGATCTATCCAGCCATGAAATTTCATAACCCTAGCTAGTATAGTTTTGGAGATATGCTCCGGACAAAATTCAAGTATGAAAAACAACAAAGGGCAATAACTCAAAAATTAAGCGAGCAAGAGTTATGATTCTTGTGCACTGCACTCCCCCTCGATGAGATGTATCCACCCATGAAATTTCATAACCCTAGCTAGTATAGTTTTGGAGATATGCTCCGGACAAAGAACTGGACGCCGCCCGCCCGCCCGCCCGCCCGCCCGACCGCCACGGGTGATCCCATAATACGTCCCGTCTTCGACGGGCGTATAAAAAGGAGAAGATGCTTTTTACCAGTACTTTCATCTTTCTGACAATTTTTTCAAAAGCCCTCTTCCTCAGGGTCCTTTAAAGGTGTGGTTATGTGGTAAAGGGTTACCTAAGAAATAATCTTCTTTCTATCGTGGTATATCGTTCAATAAACCACAGTTGTGAGTTATGAGGCACAATAAATAATCCACGAGGGTGATAGCCCGAGTGGGCTATTCATTGCGCCTCTAACTCACAACGTAGTTTATTGAACGATATACCAATGTAGAAAGAAGATTTTTTCGATTCTAACTTGGCCAATTCTAAATGAAAGGAAAACAAGTTCAAACTAAGAGTAAAAACGCGGATGAAGATTATATTCCATTGAATAACTCACTCATTGAATGACGTCACTCTACATGGATTGTTGCAGATTTTACCACATTTTCCTTGCACTGTGTTTATAGAGCCAAAGTCGCGTGTGATGTTAGAATCTTTTATAAACCAAGGGAAAAGAGACATTTTGAAAACACTGTCAGAGAAGAAGAAAATACTGATTTCCAGCATTTTTTCTTTTCCAACAGTACCTTCAAAAATCATTTCAACACACCATTGTCTGGTAAAGGATTAACTCTTTACCAAATGACAAAATTTTGGGCAAGTCCAAATTGAAAGCATTTGCAGACGACTAAATAAATGTGACTCAAAAATGGAAATTTGCTTTGGAAAGGGCAGAAAATATTTCGGGAGGAGAAAATGCTGGTTACCAGCATTTTCTCCTTTACACACGATGTTTTTGAAAGGCCTCTTTCTCAAGGTCGTTAAAAGTCGGAATTGTGTGGTAAAGAGTTAACCCATTACCACACAATCCCTACTTTTGACGCCCCTGAGAAAGAAGCCTTTTGAAAACACTGTGGGAAAAGGAGAAAATGCTGGTAACCAGCATTTTCTCCTTTTCCCACAGTGTTTTCTACCCTTCCCAGAACAAATTTCAATTTTTCAGTCACCTTTATTTTGTCGTCTGCAAATGCTTTCAATTTGGACCAGTCTAAAACTTTCTCATGTGGTAATGAGTTAAGCAGGTAAAATCTTATAATTAACCCTAACCCAATTTTAACCTTTTTGATAAAAGATCTGCCACAGGACTAAATTTACATTACCAAAAATAACTTAATTAAGTTTCAAATCTCTCTTCCCTTGTCCTCTCTAGCTAGTCACTGTATTATTATTATTTATTTATTATTTTTTTAACCCTTTCCCAAACGACAAATTTTAGACTCTTCTAAAGTCAAAAGGTTTGCAGACGACTATTTCAAATTTGATGAAAATGGCAGAAATTTCTCCAAATGGGTAGAAAACACTGTGGGAAAAGGAGAAATTGCTCGTCATGAGCAATTTCTCCTTTTCCCACAGTGTTTTCAAAAGACTTGTACTGCAGACATGTAAAAAGAAGAGCTTGTTTGGGAAAGGGTTAATGTTTGATGAGAAACTGTATAGTTTAAGTCAATAAAGTATTGTCTATTGTCCTGTCCTGTCTAATTTTCATCTATAGTGTGTAATCATTTCTTTGTGAATCATGCAGCATATGTGTATATATCATTTCTCTGTGAATCATGCAGCATATGTGTATATAACTGAGACATCCTCTGACAAAAGGGGACTAAATACATCTCCCTGATGAAATATACGAAGCCAGTCATTATATATTTGTGGGTCCATTTAATGTATTTATGTAACGACCGACCAAATCATGAGCTATACTGTTCCTTTCAGATGCAGAAAACTGACTGATAGCAAAAAGTTTTGAGACAAGATCAGTCTCTATGTTCTGTGAAGTCTGATCTTGACTTACCACAAAACTTAAAAAAATATATTGAACAAAAAAGTAAAACATAGGATTGATGGTGGAATTTATCATAAAAAGGGTTTAACCCTTTACTCCACAGATACTCATTTCAACGCATTGCTTTTAGGAGCCTTTGGAAAACATTGTGGCAAAAGGTGAAATTGCTCGTGACGAGCAATTTCACCTTTTGCCACAATGTTTTCTACACTATCAAAAGGTGTCATATTCATATAATAAAACGGCTTCATCCTTGCTGTTATTTAGGGTCAATTAGAGATAACATAGAAATGCCTTATGGGGGTAGAGGGTTAAAGCATTGTGGCAGAAAATTTTATTTGTTATCATTATCTCTTTTATGAAACCCTTCTTCCTTGACAGTCTCTTTTCGTGTTAAGCCTTTACCACACAATCTCAAGTTTTAACAACCCAGAAGAAAAAGGATTTAGAAAACATTGTAGAACAAGAGGGCCAAGATGGCCCTGGATCGCTCACCTGAAGTTTTGAGAGGACCATGGCCTTTTTTTTTTTTTTTGAGGTATTGAAACACTAGAAACAAAATCATTATTTTGCCAAGCAATTTTCAAAAGGTCACCTGTAAAAGTCCTTTCAAAATCTGATCTGTAGTTTCAGAAAAGAAGAATTTTTAGGAGTTTCTTAATTTCTGTACAGTGCAAGTAGCCCCCATTCACCAGAGCCATGTTTCTTGACCTATTAAAATTTCGCGAACAATTCTTTAAAAGAGTCATTCAATATTTTAGTGAAATCGTTTTAAAATCTGACTAGCCATTTCAGAGAAGAAGAATTTTCAAGATTTTCTTCATGTTCGTAACGTGCAAGTAGCCCCCACTCACCAGAGCCATGTTTCTTAACGTAAAAGGGTCACCAAAAGAACATCTCTGTGAAATTATTTCAAAATCTGACTAGCCGTTCGAGAAGAAGAATTTTTAAGATTTTCTTCATTTCCCTATAGTGCAAGTAGCCCCCATTCACCAGAGCCATGTTTCTTGACGAATCAAAATTTCACGAACAAATTTTTAAAAGAGTCACACAAGGAACATCTCTCTGAAATTATTTCAAAATCCGACCAGCCGTTCTAGAGAAGAAGAATTTTTAAGATTTTATCCATTTCCCTATAGTCTAAGTAGGCCCCATTCACCAGAGCGATCTTTCTTGATGAATCAAAATTTCATGAACAGTTTTTGAAAAGGGTCACCCAAGGAACTCACTGTGAAGTCATTTCAAAATCTGACCAGTGGTTTCAGGGAAGAAGAATTTTTAAGAATTTCTTCATTTCTGTATAGTGCAAGTAGCCCCCATTCACCAGAGCCATGTTTCTTGACGGATCAAAATTTTGCGAACACTTTTGAAAAGGGTCATTAAACGAACATCTCTGTGAAATTATTTTAAAATCTGGCCTGCGGTTTCAGAGATGAAGATTTTCAAAGAATTTCTTAGAAAATTCCATTTGGTTGCCATGGTAACCTGAGTTTTTGACGGAATCAAATTCTGTGAACAACTTTTAAAGAGGACCTCCCAAGGAACATTCCAGCCAAGTTTGGTCCAAATTGGCCAGGCAGTTTAGGTGGAGTTGATGTTTAATAGTGACAGATGATGCACAATGGACACCGGGTGATCCTAAAAGCTCCCCTTGAGCATGTTGTGCTCAGGTGAGCTAAAAAAAGACAAAAATGCGTCTAACCAGCATTTTCCTTTTTTTCCCCAAAAATGTTTTCTACCTATAGATGGAAATCATCATTTGAGCTATTTTTAATTTGTTGTCAGCATGCACTTTCAACAAGTTTGAGTGCATTTTTCTCCTTTCCCACAATGTTTTCTACGCAATCATAGAATTTAGTCTCATTTGTACCAGTTTGAATTTGTTGCCTGCACCTGTTTCAAATTCAAGAGTCTACAACTCAAGGGCTAAAAGCCATTCTATATAATGAAAGAGCTAAATTATTGCTTTCCAACCTATGTTAATTTTACAGTCTTATCATAACAGGTTACTTGTATTTAGTAGTTGCATTCCCATACATTTCATTATTAAGTTCTTCATGATTCAAAGCTTTCCCTTGTTTCTTAGTTAACCAATTACCGAACGACAATATTTTAGACTGGTCCAAATTGAAAGCATTTGCAAAGGACAAAATAAAAGTGACTGAAAATTTGAAATTTCCTTTGTGAAGGGTAGAAAACATTGTGGGAAAAGGAGAAAATGCTGGTTACCAGCATTTTCTCCTATTCCCACAATGTTTTCTAAAGGCTTCTTTCTCAGGGGCGTCAAAAGTAGGGATTGTGTGGTAATGGGTTAACTGTTCACCAAAGAACAAAATCATACTTTTTTCTTACTTAAAAGTAAGGTTTTTTCACCCTTTACCAAACAAGCCCTGTTTTCATGGCCCTGGGAAGGACAGCTTTTGAAAACCTTGTGGAAAAAGGAGAAAATGCTGGTAACCAGCATTTTCTCCTTTTCCCTCAAGGTTTTCTAACCCTTCAGAGACAAATTTTATAGATTGAAATACATTTAATTTGTCATCTGCATATGCTTTCAATATTTGGACAAGTCTAACATTTTGTCATTTGGTAAAGATTTAAACACTGGACTTTGAGGTAAAGGATAAACATGCTATCTCTGTAAAAGAGCCGTCACACCAAGACGTTCTGGTCAGCATTTTCTGACGTTTGAGGAAACGTTTTTAGTTGCCCATGGTTGCTGCGATACCACCAGAAGAGCATTGTTTGAACGCTAGTGAATGTCGGTGATAATAGGTGATCGCAGGGAATTGGCAGAGAACTCTAGTCCAGAAAAAAAGTTTTGAACATGCTCAAAAGTTCTAAATGACACCAACGTTCAACGTTTAATTTTAAATGCTGAAGATCGTTGAGAACGTTTGTGGAAGGTTTTACTAACGTTCATCGAGCATTGCACGCATTCGGCTATCGCTAGTCAGTTGTTACGCTAGCGTTACTTGGTTGTTTCTAATCGTTTGCTTTGCAGTGAACGACTCACTGGCAACCTGTCAACGGTCTCCAATAGCACGCAGCGTGTGACTAAAGTGAAACAAATGTCCTTTTGGCGTCCATTGAGCGTCATTCGAGCGTTTCCTGAACGTCCATGCATATGGAGGTATCAGAGGTATCTTACTTGGTAGCTGTTACACGCTTCTCGTGTGTTACATACACGCTAGTCATGCGTTAGGCACACATTAATAACAGATGTGAAATCCTCTTTCTAAAACGCTCAAAAATCAACTATTGAAATGCTCAGAGAACGCTGACCAGAACATCATGGTGTGATGGCTCCTTAAGGCAACTCTTTTCATCCTACAACTCACAACTTTTGAAAACATACATGTAAAAGAAGAAATCACTTGCAGTAAGCAATGTTTCCTTTTGCAATAGCTTCATATGTGTTCATGCTTTAGCTACTTACCAAACAATCCCTGTTGTCTGAAAGTGCTTCCAATTTGGATCAGTCTAAAATTATTATTGCTTGGTAAAGAGTTAAATCTTAATTCAAGTTTGTAAACCCTATAACTGTACTTTGCTCAATAATAATATAACCCTTTCCAAAACAATAAAAGTTTGGACTAGATCAAAATGAAAGCATTTGCAGATGACAATTCAACTCTTGCTGAAAAAATGATTTCTGTCTATGGTAGGGTAGAAAACATTGTGGTAAAAGGAGAAAATGCTGGTTACCAGCATTTTCTCCTTTTCCCACAATGTTTTCAAAAGGCTACTATTCCAGACCTGCAAAAACCAGGGATTGTTTGGGAAAGGGATAACTAGCAAAAGCATTGGATAAATGTGGGTGCTATCTAAATGAGCCATGCTCTGGCAATAGGGGGCTTCTCGCATCTCTGTTATGCATGATACTTGGCCAAGTCATCTCATAATAATGGATTTATAGAAGCCACTTTTTCCAAGAACACACAATCAGTCGTGAGGTAGATTGGTCCTTTGACAAACAGAAAATTGACCAATAGCATAAAGTTTTGGCCCAGGTCGATATCCCCCTCCTGTCCCCCAACTACATTAAGCCCCCTTTTCACAGAGCATGACACAAATACTTACAACTCAAAGCTCTGATATAATAGAATCTATAATGACAGATAAATGGACAAGTCAACTAGTGAAACTAATATCTATAGAGCTAATAAAAAACCCTTAAAGGCACACTTGCTGCCAATTATAGACAATTCCAAGGTCAACTTGCAGTAAAATTTGAGTGATACCATTTAATTCTTTACAAAACCACAAAATTTTAGATTTGTCCAAACTGAAACCAGTTGCAGGCAACAAAATAAACGCAACTGAAAATTTGATATTTGTTTCCAGCAAGGTAGAAAACATTTCAGGAAAAGGAGAAAATGCTGGTTACCAGCATTTTTTCCTTTTCCCCAAATGTTTTTAAAAGCCCTATATCTCTGGGATGTAAAAACCAGGGATTGTTTGGTAAAGGGTTAAAAGTATGTATATTAAGAGTCTGATTATGTGTTACAATGGAATCTGTGCAAGTTCCAGTCAATGGTGTTAACCCTTTACCAAACAATCCCTGGTTTTTACAACCCCCGAGATAGAAGCCTTTTGAAAACATTGTGGAAAAAGGAGAAAATGCTGGTAACCAGCATTTTCTCCTTTTCCCACAATGTTTTCTACCCATCGGGAAACAAATTTCAATTTTCGAGGAATGTTTATTTTGTTGTCTGCAAGTGCTTTCAATTTGAACCAGTTTAAAAATTTCTTGTTTGGTAGAGTTAACCCTTTCCCAAACAAGCCCTTGTTTTTACGTGTCTGCAGTACAAGTCTTTTGAAAACACTGTGGGAAAAGGAGAAATTGCTCGTAACGAGCAATTTCTCCTTTCCCCACAGTGTTTTCTGCCCGTCTGGATAATTTTCTGTCATTGTTATGAAAGTTAAAATTGTCGTCTGCAAAGTCTTTCAGTTTGGAAGAGTCTAAAATTTGTCGTTTGGGAAAGAGTTAAGGGAGACCACTCCTTTATGCATGGCTTCGTTCTGATTTAACCCATTACCAAACGACTATATTTTAGAATGGTCCAAATTGAAAGCATTTGCAGATGACAAAATAAAAGTGATTGAAAATTTGAAATTTGTTTTGTGAAGGATAGAAAACATCGTGGGAAAAGGACAAAATGCTGGTTACCAGCATTTTCACCTTTTCCCACAATGTTTTCTAAAGGCTTTTTTCTCAGGGGCGTCAAAAGTCGGGATTGTGTGGTAATGGGTTAAGTACAATACCAGACAAACAGGGTGAGAATGATACTAGTATCTCTTTCGCTAAGTGGTTATGGTCTTGGTCTTTTAAACCTCGAAAAACAAGGATATTTGTCTGCATGGGTTTGTATCCCGCCAGATGAACTTTTTATTTCAGCTAGGCACTTGTTGTGAACTTTCATGTTCGTAAGGATGGCAAAAAAAAGAGATTTTGTAAAACAAGAATTAAAGTTGCAAATATTTTGTTCTAGTTTTATGTCTTTCTACCAGCATCTGCTACCTTGACAGATCATAATATTACATATTTTCAAACACATAATAATATCCAATTTAAAATAGTATCTTGTAATAGTAAGTTGACCTCTGAATTGTCTACTTTTGGCTACTAGCACACCTTTGTATTTAATTATTCTATTAGTTCTAATATACATGTACCTCCTACAGCTGTCAACTATAAAATACTACAGTCAAATTTCATAAATCTGTCAACTATAAAATGACAAAAGTGTTTGCTTTTAACCATATACTTTCCAGTTTATCCCTGCCATAAAGTATGGAAAATAATGAATTAATTTAGTGTCCACTTGTAGTATGAAAGCTTAAAGAAGCTCTGGTGGTAACTGCTGTACAGGCAAGAAGAATCATTGACAACTCAATGCTTTTTCTATGTCAGCCTAAAAATGGTTGTGCAGTTAAAACAAGACCATCTCATGCAGAAGCCACCACTCAGCTAGAGTCACTTTCAGTGAAAAGGGGGCATAACTGTGTCAAAAATATTTTGATGACAAACTCCACCTAAAGTATGTGTTTCTAATTTGATAGTAAACAATGACAGAGCTATTTTTCGATGCCAGAGTTTTCACACACAGACAATGACAATGAAACCCAAAAAATATGCCAAGCTGAAAATATAGAAGGAAAAATAATCTGTCATTAACAGTAGCATTAGATATAATTACCATGTAAAAATATTTGATGTTCAAAGTATCTCATATTAAAAAAATCATAAGTATTCATATGTGATACTGTGTATACTCTGTCCATTACAGTCATATCGGAACTGACAAAAAGTTATAAAAGTACATATTTGCGTGTGACACTGGGTATGCTCAGTCAATTACAGACATTTAAGAGCTGACAAAAGAATCCATTGAATTCTTTCTAAAGAACAAAGTTCTGGATTTGTCAAAATTCAAAACACCTGCAGACAACAATTTAATTGATAATCAAATTATGAGACTTGTCACTGAAAGGGTAGAAAAATTTGTAGGAAAAGGTAAGAATTCTGGTTACCAATATTTTCTCCTTTTCCTCCATTGCTGTCAAAAGGCCTCTTCCCCAGAATTGCTAAAAGTCTGGATTGTTTGGTATGTAGCTAATTGAGACTGTAGCTTATCAAAACCTAACACAACTATAAGCTTAACTAGTTATAAAGACACTCACTACATTGTATTGCACACCCTTCAGTTAATTTTTTTTAATTTTCAAATTCAGTTATTTAAGTTTCAGATCAAAATATTTAATTTTTTTTTCAATTTGAAGGACATATAAAAATTACAACTTTGACTGATCATTTATGAGATCATACCCTTCACAAGTATGATACTTTGTGTGTAGACATCTATTGTTACTTCAAGCAGATCTGAGGCCTTGTTCCAAATTTCAAATTGCAACTTGGTTTGAAAAAGATTTGAAGGGTATGCTTTACACATAAAAAATACGGAAAAAAAAAACCTTGGCTATTCAATTTAACTCTTTACCACACAATCCCTACTTTTAAACACCCTGACCAGGACAGCTTTTGAAAACATTGTGGGAAAAGGAGAAAATGCTGGTAACCAGCATTTTCTCCTTTTCCCACAATGTTTTCTATCCTTCCGAAATCGAAATTCAATTTTTGATTCATTTTTTTTTTTTGTCGACTGCAAATACTTTCAATTTGGTCTAGTCCAAAGTTTTGTCATTTGGTAAAGAGTTAGATAGATATAGATGAGCCACACTCTTTTTCACTTCTACAATGATCTTCTACATCTATAGCTAGAGAGAGAACATGTGACAACTACAAGTTTCTATGTTCTATAACAGTGTACTTACATGCACATGTGTTCATTTCATGCTTAAATTAGACCCTATAAAATTGAATGATATACGTGGTACAATAAAATTGATCTTTACAATATGGGTGGAAACAAAGGCTTGTAAAATTTTGTAAAATTTTGGAATCTTTTTGGCACTGGTAAATACTTCCCTAGTTTCATTACTATTTTTATGTGAGGATGTGATTCTGTTTACGTTTTATGTGAGAAGACAATTCTGTTACTATTTTTATGTAAGGATGTGATTCTGTTTATGTGAGGAGACAGTTTTTGACATTTTTATATGAGAATGCAAACGTGTTTTCAGTGAATAACAAGAGCTGTCAGAGACGGGTTATGCTCCCCGAACAAGTGTTTGTCATAAAATATATGAAATTGATATAAATTCACTTCTTTTATCCTAAAAGAACCTGTTCATGCCCCCCAAAATTTGAAGTGAAAGGGCAATTACTATCTTAGAGATAGCCAACACAAACTTGTAGAGGACAATAAGCCCAATAAGCCCCCTTTAAGCCCCCTTTTCCCATAAGACAATATTGGATCATTGAAATAAATACAACGGGTGTGTGGGTTGTGACATTTTTGAACAAATTCAAAATTCGAAATTTAATAAAATTTTGAGCAGTCATGTAGTAAATATTACATAAAACTATTTTTTACATGGAGCCCCCTTTTTCCATGACGCAGCCTGAAATTGAGAAACCAGAAGAGAGGTACCTCTGCAACATTCTAACAAGTTCAGATTTGAAATTTCACTAAGTTTTCGCAACGATGTAGGACAGACTAGAGAAAAACAGTTTTTTCCATGAAGTCCCCTTTTTCCGTGATGCAGCCTGAATTTGAGAAACCAGGAAAGAGGTATTTGCGCCTTAATAATTCATAGATTGAAAATAACAAGGGCACATGTTGAAACTTGTAAAACAAGATATAACCATGAAGTTTCATGAAATTTTGACAAAAACTGAAGAAGATATTAGTAAAAATTGCAACTTTGCATTAGGGCCCCTTTTTCCTTGTCTTTTTAAAAGAAACCCCCTTTTTCCGTGACAGAGGGTCAAATTGAAAAACACATAGATAAAGAAACAAGAGCACATGTTAAAAGTTTGAAAAAACAATATAACCATGAAGTTTAATGAAATTTTGAGCAAAACTGAATGAAATAGTAGTAAAAATTGGAATTTTGCAAGAAACCCCCTTTTTGCATGACAGAACGTCAACTTAAAAAATGCCCAGATTAAAAATAGCAAGGGCACATGCTGAAACTTTCCATAAACAATATAACCATGAAGTTTCATGATATTCTGACAAAAACTGAATGAGATATTGGTAAAAATTGCAATTTTGCATTAAGCCCCTTTTTTCCATGACAAGGGGTCAAATTGAAAATCCGGGAAAGATACGTCGACGCCTTACCTAAGGAGTTCATATATGAAGTTTTATCCAATTTGATCCAGGGGTTGTGGAGAAATCGCTTCAGACGGACGGACGGAAGGACGGACAGACAGACGAAGCGGCGACTATATGCTCGCCCTTCGGGGAGCATAAAAAATGAGATAGCCATTGTTCAACCTTTCACCAATTCTGTTTTCACTACCCTGAAGAAGATGCCTTTTGAACACATTCAAGGGAAAAGGAGAAAATGCTGATAAACAGCATTTTCTCCTATTCCCAGGATGTGTTCTGCTCTGTCAATGAACTTCATTTATCCCAGTCTTAGATTTGTTGCTAGCAGCTGCTTTAGATATGGAAGTGTCTACAATTCATCATATGGGAAAGGGTTAAACTTTCTAGCTTTTAGATCAAATTCAGAGTATTATGTCAAAAGCTAACTTTTTACACATACCGTGTCAATAAGCACTTATATTTGAGGAAACTATTTACCTTATAATGACTCACAGATGTGTGTACTTAACCCATTACCACACAATCCCTCCTTTGACGCCCCTGAGAAAGAAGCCTTTTGAAAACACTGTGGGGGAAAAGTGAAAATTCTGGTAACCAGCATTTTCTCTTTTTCCCACAGTACTTTCTACCCTTCCCAGAGCAACTTTCAATTTTTCAGTCAAATTTATTTTGTCATCTGCAAATGCTTTTGATTTGGATCAGTCTAAAATTTTCTCGTGTGGTAAAGAGTTAAACAAGTAGAGCCCTTTTTATTTCAAAAATGCAAGACTATAAAAACTTAGCTGAGAATGATGGCTTCAATAAAGGGCAAAAAATATCTAGATTACAAACCTTTAGAAGATGAGCCCCACAAGCTGGTTCCATACGTATTCGATGAGACAGATGCATCTATGTGGCCTCGTGTTGGTCCTTGTGTTCTAAAATGTACATCATAGCATATTTCATTTTGATCTTTCAGTGTCCAATAACGACTTTTCCTGTTTAATTCATAAAGTACTTCGCAAAAAGCAATGGTTTCTCTTCCCAAAATGTTCTCCACACTATTCTAAAATATTACATGCCTTTCTTCTTTAATATCTACAAAAAAAACCTTTTGTTGTAATGGTTAAAAGAAATTATAAAACTCGGAACTTTCTCTAGTTTAAACGCTACAGCCATTTCTCTTCCTACTTTTTTTAAGCTTACTTTTTTAATGAAATGCAAATTTACATACAGGGTTTTCAAAACTTCTTTTTTCTCCAAAACAATTTCCTGTTTTGACAAACCTGATAATGAGATCATCTGAAAAACATGAAGTGAGATGGAGTACCAAGATTTTTTTCTCTTCAATAAATGTTTTTTTTCCGACCCTTCTGAGGACAAATCCATCTATATTTATCTTCAATTTCATCTGAAGATGCTTTCAATATGATCAAGTCTAAAAACATGTAGTCCAGTAAACAGTCATGGACCTTGCACAATGTGAATGTAAAACAGCTTATAGTTACCCAAAGCTCCAGATAGAGGGAGTGATTTTGATTTCAAAATTGAAAATATCACAAATTCTCCACTAAACCCTATGTTGTGGGTACTCACTAGAATTGTCTCGTCGAGACAATTCTAATGAGTACCCACAACATAGGATTTCAAAGAGAAATAATGGTTTTAGAATACCATCACTCCGTCTTATGTGGAGCTCTGCTTACCTGGGTTTGGCTTTAACTGGTTCATCTTCTTCTACAGGTGAAACATCCCAGTCACTGTCTGAGTCAAAGTCCTAAAAGTATCAACAAAAAAAACAATATGAACTTTCACAAAACATTAAAAACGCATAACTCTTTGAGAGCCCAGTACATACAGTAGACTTCTTTGGAAGTTTGAAATACAATCTACTGAAACTAATGAAGATTTTTTTTCATATAAGCTTGACAAAAACGAGCAGATGGTATAAATGTAGTATCAGAATTCACATTCCTTGCAGTCCATTTCTGATCTATACTGACTGTAAAAGCACCTGAGGTCCTGAAGTGCTACTGTCAGTGCTTTAACCCATTACCACACAATCCCTACTTTTGACGCCCCTGAGAAAGAAGCCTTTTGAAAACTCTGTGGGAAAAGGAGAAAATGCTGGTAACCAGCTTTTTTTCTTTTTCCCAGTGTTTTCTACCCTACCAAGAACACATTTCAATTTTTCAGTCACTTTTACTTTGTCATCTGAAAATGCTTTCAATTTCAACCAGTCTAAAATTTTGTTGTGTGGTAAAGAGTTAAGAGAAAAAGTACACCAAGATCAGGCTGTGCAACATGTGGAAGAATTAAAGTAAGACCTGTGTAATGCACTACCGGTCAACATGGGGCAAAAATTCTAACTGGTTGGTAAATACGTGGGGTGATCAAAAAGATCGTAGACTACCTCAATATTATGAAAACTACTACACGTAGAATTACAAAATTTTGCATAGATGAGCATTAATTATCTGGTAACTGACTCAAACTTTAAAATGTCGTCATATTTAAGTAGGAAAAGTATGATGTCATTTTAATGACGTCATATACTGCATTAGTGGATTAAAATATCGGACAACATTTTATTTAAGCTGAGAGTAAAGTTTTTACGTCAAACTCAAAAAGTATTCATTGAAAATCAAAAGCGATTTAGAACCAGTTAAACGGGACTAGGCACTCAAGAAATCTGATATTTGTACATGGATTGGACTGGTTTAGATAAGGGTGAGATACTGTTAACGATGACCCTAAATCTGGCCGTCCATCAACATCAGTCACAGACAAAATCATAACGACTGTAGAGCAGCATGTTAAACAAGATCGCCGAGATACTGTCAGTAACATAGCTTATACACTTGTCCTTTCATGTAGAAGTGCCCAGGAGATTTTGACAGGGAATCTTGGAATGTCGCGTAATTGCACAATGTAGGTACCTCGACAACTGACGTCCGAGAAAATTGGGGTTAGAATCGAAATCTTTAAAGAAATTTCTAAATGCATTAGGGTATAGGAATCAAACTTTACTAATCGTATTGTTACATGCTATGAAAGATAGGTACACTTTAACAAGACTGAATCTTAACAACAAAGCAGTGTTTTGAAACATTCAACATCGCCTTCCGCTGGTAAAGCTAGCCTTTCTGAGTCACCTGGAAAACTCATCTACATCAAGTATTTCTGTTCTCCTATTTTTCTTCTAAATCATGTTGTATCTATACATACTACAGTCAATACTGAGTTTTATGCCCACATTATTCAAATGAATTTCACATACACGGTACGAAAAACTTAGCCAGAAGTCCTGCAGGGTGACGTCACTTTACACCAAAATAACGTCCTAGCTCACAGAGCCACACTTGTGCTGGAAATTTTGCAAAAACTAAGCATGTAAACAGTTGCCAAGGCTTCGAATAATTTAGTCTGGACTCCATGTGTTCTCTGACTAGTTCCTGTTTTGAAAGATTCTCTATGTGACATGCACTGCGAGAGCAGAGAGGAACTAACCCTTGCTTCGACCGGGTCCTTGATGGTAACGTCACGTGACGCGCTCCCACACGTGCTTCGCTCATGGAAATCAAGAATGATTAAGTGCATTGAACTCAAAGGAGATTACTTTCAAAAATAGTGAACACTCCAAGTTGCTTTTTGTAACAATATTCCGATACCGGCACTGGTCCACATTCTTTCTGATCACCCCTCGTAAGGATAAATAAGGATTTATGCCGAAATAATATTTTTGCACATTTGTAACGGATCAGAAATTCCGTTTATGTCTATCTTGAAATGTTTTTTTGATACTTTTGTTTGTTTTTTAAAAAGGGAGGTAATTAGTATCTTTTTTTCAATTGAGAATATTGCAGTTTTAGATTTATAAATGATAATTCAAAGAAGGAAAAAATGAAAAGGTGAAAGTAGTTCAATAATACTCATTTTTAATTATCCCATTAACACACAATCCCTACTTTTGACGCCCCTGAGAAAGAAGCCTTTAGAAAACATTGTGGGAAAAGGCGAAAATGCTGGTAACCAGCATTTTCTCCTTTTCCCACAATATTTTCTACCCTTCACAAAACAAATTTCAAATTTTCAGTCACTTTTATTTTGTCTTCTGCAAATGCTTTCAATTTGGACCAGTCTAAAATATTGTTGTTTGGTAATGGGTTAAAGCTAATTTTGCATGATGATATTTTAGTGGAAATAGCTGTTTTGAATTACACAGGTCTTACCTTAACTCATATATTTCTAATAGCATACTTTATTATATACCTAGCAGTGAAGTCCTGGAATTTCCCTGTGCAATAAATTTTGATATCATCACTATTAGACGTTATCAACTTTCACTTCCTACCGTAATTTGGGAATTACTTTTTTTTTTTTCAACTACATTTTTTTCGACTTTCAAATGCAAAATTACAAATAAGGATGTTAATAAGGTATATAATAAATAGAATAATCAACTGGTTATTTTTGATATGAAAAATATCTCACTCGGACGCGTCATAAGGCATTAAAAATACTCTTGCTGCGCACTCCTTTTTTCAACGCCTAACAACGCATCCTCGTGAGATATTTTTCATATCAAAAACAACCAGCTGATTATCCTCTATTTACACATGTGTGTAATGAGTGTAAATGCACATCATCAGCCACTTCTGTGTCACTTTTTTAACGATCTTCTCCAATGATTAGCACATTACAGACTGCTAATACCTTTTTCATCAAGAACGAGATGTCTTTTGAAAACATTGTTAAAAAGAGATATTGTTTGTAGCAAGCACAATCTCTTTTAGCCACATCATTTTCACATAATTATGTAAATCAAATCTGCACAAATGACAACAGTTTATAAGTTTCACATTTTATTGTCTTCTTCGGAAATTTCATTAACTCTTTACCAAATGACAAAATTTTAGACTGGTCCAAATTCAAAGCACTTACAGACGACAATATAAATAGAACTCAATAACTGAAATCTGTTTAGGATAAGGTAGAAAACATTGTGGGAAAAGGAGAAAATGCTGGTTACCAGCATTTTCTCCTTTTCCCACAATGCTTTCAAAAGGCTTCTTTCTCAGGGTCATTAAAAGTCGGGATTGTGTGGTAAAGAGTTAAACCTTTACGGCACAATCTCAAGTTTAAATGACCATCAGGTAGAAACCTTATGCAAACATAGTGGGAACCAGCATTTTCTCCTTTTTCTGCAAGGTTTTCTATCCTGTCAATTACAAACTCCATTATTTAAACCACATTTAAACCAGATTTATGTTGTGTGGTAAAGAGTTTATACCATGATACAGTAAAGGTCTTTTCTATACTTACTTCTATGGCTGCATCACCCGGCTTCTTTTTCTGTCCCATTGTGTCTACCCCACCCGCTGGTTTTGAGGTTTGTTTTCGACTCTGAAAATACATGTAAAAGAAGTAACATGATTTGCTCTAATCAATCCTCTTAATAATGAAATAATCTCAACTTTAAAAACATGTTTCAAAAACACCTTTTGGGTAATCCAGCATTCTTCAATATCTTTCATTTTGATAGGAAATGTAATCTCTGTACCAGTTTTTTTCCGTATTTTTGACAGCCTGAAAGTCTTATTCCTCAAACAATAATTAACATGTTACATGAAACCGACTTTTAACGACCCTGAAGAAAAAGCCTCTTGAAAACATCGTGTAAAAAGGAGAAAATGCTGAAAAACCAGCATTTTCTCCTTTTCCTACAATGCTTTCTCCTCCATCATTTCTCCTGCCATCATTTGAGCTGCATTTGATTTGTCGTCTGCAGAAGCTTTAAAATTGGACAAAATTTGTTGTTCGGTAAAGAGTTAAGCAATACTCCTTGAAAATGGGGTTAAATGCATCTGCAAAAAGGTAAAGACCCGGATCAACCTGGACTGTCCACACAGGCTGATTTAGTTTGAAACTTTTTGCTTTATGTAAATTTTCGGCATGCAAAAGGAACAATCTACTTCAGGATTCTGTTGCTTGGTAGACGAAATTGATCGTTGGATGTACAATTACGTGATGGCTTGCTACGTACAATGTATCAGAAGATACATTAAATTCTTTCTGCTACACCATGGTAACTTCCTTTCTTTTTTTTAACCTTTTCCCATACAATACCGACTTTTGACGACCTTGAGAAAAGGGACTTTGAAAAACACTGTGGGAAAAGGAGAAAATGCTGAGAACCAGCATTTTCTCCTTTTCCCACAATGTTTTCTAACTTCTTTCTATATCTTCCACAATTTTTGGCAACATAAAATTTTGCGTCTACGTATGCTTTGGATTTGGTTGAGTCTAAAATTTTGTCATGTGGTAAAGGGTTAATCTCTTACATATGAATTCGTGGAAATGGGGAAAAAAACGGGGGAGGGGAATTTATTCTTTGCATGCATGGTTATATCTTTCTATCTAGCAAACAACTATAATTTTGAGGGCATTTCATTCCAGATCTTATGCACCATCATATTCCTACCATCTTTTCGTTCTGACAAAACAGTGTGCCACAATTAGATTTTTGTCTTCAGGTTCAAGTCTACAATTTTGTCGTCCAATCTACAATAACCCTTAATCACATGCTCCCAAGTTTCAACAACCGTGAAGAAGAAGGCTTTTGAAAAGATGCTGGGAATAGGAGAAAATGTTTACAACCAGCAATTTCTCCCTTTCCCACAATGTTTTCTTCCCCATCAAAGATAGAAATCATCATTTGGGTATGATTTATTTAGTTGTCTGCATGTGCTTTTAATTTGGTCAAGTCAATTTTTTTTCGGTTGGTTCACAGTGAACAGTCAGGCTGAGAAGTAGTTTGTACTACCTGTAGCTGCATTTCAATGGACCTTGACAGCTCTGCTACTTTCTGTCCTTTGATTGGCTGGGGTTTACTTTGACTGAATGGCTTTGGTGGTACATCTGTTTCACTTTAAAGAAATATATAATTCTTCATTTTTAACTCTTAGTCTAGTCCAAATGTAGCTGAAATAATAGATCTTGCGTTTAATTAGGTAGAAAATTTTTAGGGAAAAGGAGAAAATGATATTAACTTCCTTTTTTTTTGCTTTTTGCACAGTGTTTTCATAGGCTCTTTCTTCAGAGTATTTAAAACTCAGGATTCCATGGTATAAGCTGAGCACTTTTGTATACAAATACAGCTCTTACACTTTTACACTATATACCACTTGACAAACATTGCTTAAAGGAAGAAACTATTTATATTTTCACACAAATTTACAAATTGTTTTTATATTCAAAATAAAAGATCATTTTTTATGTTTAACCCTTTCCCAAACAATCCCTGGTTTTTACGGGTCAGGAATAGAAGCCTTTTGAAAACATTGTGGGAAAAGCAGAAAATGCTGGTAACCAGCATTTTCTCCTTTTCCCACAATGTTTTTAACCCTATCATATAGAAAAATAATCTTTTTAGCAACTGTTAATTTGTCATCTGCAAAATGGTTTCAATTTGGTCTGGTCCAAAAGTTGCCGTTTGGGAAAGGGTTAACCAACACAAGTTCAAGAAATAGCTGAAAACTACTAAAAATAGAAATATTATGTAATCTAACCTTTCTGAATCTAACCAATCATCATCATCATCAAAATCATGAAGAGGTTTGGAAACAACAGTTTTTACTTGTTGTCTAGGTGCTGGAGATGGCTGTTGTTGAAGCTGTTCAGGTCTTGCTTGGGGTGTGGGTAGGCCAGGTCTGGAAGGGTTTGGTGGTACAGAGCCAGGCCGAGCCTGGGATACCATTCTAGGCCCTGACCTTGAGGCAAAAGCGGGCTCCTCATCAATGTCACTCTCTTCTTCATCATCATCCGAGTCCCACTGGGTGCTTGTATAATCAACACTAGAGCCAGTTTTACGCATTGGGCTCTCGGCCCGTCTAGGACCGACACCTTGTTGAACTGGACTATGTGATCTTGGTGGAGCTCTGGGTTGGGTCTGAGTTTTGGGTGCTGGCCTTGGGACTGGGCTTGGGGCTCTCAACGGGGAACCACTACTGCCTAATCCTGAGGTAGGAATTGATTGTAAACTTCCACTGATTGGTCGACGACCTGCAAAGATAAAACTTGTCTTATCACTTTCTCTAGGAAAATATTCTGGCTGCATGAAATAGTTCACGTGGCAAAGCCTATTACTCTCACTGGAATTAACCCATTACCAAACGACAATATTTTAGACTGGTCCAAATTGAAAGCATTTGCAGACGACAAAATCAAAGTGACTGAAAATTTGAAATTTGTTTTGTGAAGGATAGAAAACACTGTGGGAAAAGGAGAAAATGCTGGTTACCAGCATTTTCTCCTTTTCCCACAATGTTTTCTAAAGGCTTCCTTCTCAGGGGCGTCAAAAGTAGGGATTGAGTGGTAATGGGTTAAGTCTTTACAAAACTACAACATTTCAGACTTGTCAAAATTGAGAACATTTGCAGACAAGAATATGAACGAATATGAACTTAAAAACTGAAATTTGTTTTTGGAGGGGTAGAAAACATTGTGGGAAAAGGAGAAAATGCTTATTACCAGCATTTTCTCCTTGTCCTACCATGTTTTTGAAAGCCCTGTTTGCCCAAGTCATTACAGTTCAGGATTGTATGGTAAGGGTTCAGCTGTTTTAAAGTACAACTAACAGTTGTGCATTTACCAAAATATAAGTTACAAACAACATCAAACCCACCATCCTTGACTGCTTTTGACTGGCTTTTTGTGAACATGACACAAACAAGAGGACCATGATGGTCCTATATCACTCACCTGAGTACTAAGCAGTAAAGGTCTACAATGAATATAAATATAAAAGTTCAAGTCCAAATAATTCTGACAGGGTATGTAACTGGAAAAAGCATTTTCTTCTTTTTCGAAAATGCTTTCACAACCTTTCTTATTCTGGGTCATTGAAAGTCAGGATTGTATGGTACAGGATTAAATTAACTTGGAAGGCCAGGCATTAATTTGCTGGTCGAAATGGTGGTCCAATGACAGATTAAAACATCTTTCACTCATTGGTAAGACACAAATGAGACTTGTCTCAGTAACTTTTGATCAAATGTCAAAGGATGTTGGCTGAGACAGTAATCAAGCCAATGCTAACTGGGAACCCTTGACTAGCAGCTCACATTTCTTGACTGATCTATCAGGGCTCAACAAGTCCAATATGTGAAAGGTAACTCCTTTTTCCGTGACACATCTTACAGAAGAAAATTGTATCAAAAAGACTATCCTAAAGAAAACATGTTTGAAGTTTCATAAATGCAAAGGACTTTAGAAGATATCCGTCAAGGTGGATGGATGGGCAAACTGACTGTAATTGGTCCATAATGGAATTATACATTTAGTCCCCTTTTTGATAACATGTCGTTTCATGAAATAAAATCAAATAACTATTGTCTGTCGCTTAACAAGATGAAGTTTAATTACATTTTGTCCTGTAGTGAAAGAGATATTGGTCCATAGTGAAAATTTACACCAAGCCCCCTTTTTCAATGACATGACATTTAATGAAAAAAGGTAAGATATTGTTATTGGCAGACTATCATAAGGAACACAAGGACGAAGTTTCCATTTTCTTTCAGAACAGAGGAATTTCAAAGTTTCCCTTCTTTGTTCCAATGTTTAAACTTGTGACCACCAGGGCAGGGCCAGTTTGGACTCAGGATCATCATATCATGTTTGGTTGAAATCTACTAGAAGATGCTACATATGAAATATCAAAGCTCTACGACTTTCAGTTTCAGAGAATTATTTTTTATAAGTTTTCCTTCTTTGTTCCTGTGTTTCGAACTTGTGACCCCCGGGGCTGGGCCAGTTTGGACCTGATGGACATCATTTGACCAAATTTGGTAGAGGTCAACTAGCAGATGCTACATACCAAATATCAAAGCTCTACTCCTTCTTGTTTCAGAGAAGAAGAATTTTAAATTTTTCGTCCTTTCTTCCTATAATACAAACTTCTGACCCCCCCTGGGGTGGGGCCAGTTTTGACCCCAGGGACATCATATGAACAATCTTGGTAGAGGTCCACTAGGAGATGCTACATACCAAATACAGGGTTCATACAGGCAAGTGCTGACTAAATTCAAGGACTTTTCAAGGACTTTCCAAGTACATAAAACTCATTTTCAAGGACTTTTCAAGGACTTTCCAAGTACATAAAACTCATTTTCAAAGACCTTTTTTTAACATAATGCCTACCTTTTTTAACCCTTTCCCAAACAAGCCCTGGTTTTTACGTGTCTGCAGTAAAAGTCTTTTGAAAACACTGCGGGAAAAGGAGAAATTGCTCATAACAAGCAATTTCTCCTTTTCCCAGTGTTTTCTACCCTTTTTGAGAACTTTCTGCCATTTTCTCAAAATCGAAAATTGTCATCTGCAAAATATTTCAGTTTGGAAGAGTCCAAAATTTGTCGTTTGGGAAAGGGTTAAGCCAAAGACAGGTTTTCTCTAGTTTTCTTAAACACAGTGAGATAAGGGATGGTCAGTTCTGCCCCTGATGACGACACCGTAGTTGTACTTTCTTTTTCTTTTTTACACTCGGACTCGTTTTTATGACTGAACATTTTACAAAATAGTCTGAAAACATTCAACTCATGAACTTTTCACTTTTTTTTTGTGCAACTCGCTTTTGGAATGAGCGTGCTGTCTCCCATGTGAGCAATATCGATTTCTTTATTGCAGCTACTACAAAGGGCTTTATACAGTACTTATCGATCGTTTCCTTGACCCAAGGGTATTTTCTGGACCAATCCCTACGGAAAACACATATTTCCTTATCTTAATTTCTAGAAATCAGGAATTAAAACGTAACAAAATCACTAAACCTTGCAGACAATAACTTTACGAAACGATGAATCACCCAAAGGGAGATAATGCTTACAATACTGTATAAACTAGACCCCAGTCGATTACCATATAAAGTAGCGATAGCACCTTCAAGCAGGGAACCGGAGTAAATATGGTCGTTTCGTAACAAAATACTTTTGTACCTAATAAAACTGTCTTACGCATTTTCGTACTCGGAAGTGACGTAGATGTATTGGACTCCATTTGTTGATGTAGTTTTCTTGTTTTGTCATTGCTAAAGCAATTTTTAGTAGTATTTACTAATCGTCATGCAAACAGACTGAAATTCAAGTAGTTTTCAAGGCTAGATATGAATTTTCTAGTACTTTTGAAGACAAAACTCTGTTTCAAGGACTTTTCAAGACTACCCCTCATTTTCAAGCACTTTTCAAGCCTGTGCAAACCTTGAAATATCAAAGCTCTGCACCTTCAAGTTTCAGAAAAGAAGAACTTTAAAGTTTTCCTTCTTTGTTCCTATGTTTCAAACTTGTGACTCTTGGGGCTGGGCCAGTTTGGACCTAAGGGGCATCATATACACAAATTTGGTAGAGGTCCTTTAGGAGATGCTACATACCAGATATTAAAGCTCTGCACCTTCTAGTTTAAGAGAAGATTTTTAAAATTTTCCTTCTTTGTTCCTATGTTTCAAACTTGTGACCCTCGGGGACTGGGCCAGTTTGGACCCCAGGGGCATTATATGAACAATCTTGGTAGTAGTCCACTAGGAGATGCTTCAAACCAAATATCAAAGGTCTGCGCCCTCTAGTTTCAGAGAAGAAGAATTTTAAATTTTTCTTTCTTTGTTCCTATGTTTCAAACTCTTGACCCCCGGGGTGGGGCCACTTTTGACCCCAGGGGCATCAAATGAACAATCTTGGTAGAGGTCCACCAGGAGATGCTACATACCAAATATCAAAGCTCTGCACCGTCTAGTTTCAGAGAAGAAGATCTTATAAAGTTTTCCTTCTTTGTTCCTATGGGGTGGGGTCAGTTTTGACTCCAGGGTCATAACATCAACTATCTTGGTAGAGGTCCACTAGAAGATGCTACATACCAAATATCAAAGCTTTATGCCTTCTAGTTTCAGAGAAGAAGATTTTCAAAGATTTTGTTATTTTTTTTCCTTTTGGTTGCCATGGCAACCAGAGTTATGGCTGGAATTCAATCTCTTGAACAACTTTGGTAGAGCTTCACCCAAGGAACATCCCTCCCAAGTTTCATCAAGATTGGCCCAGTGGTTTAAGAGGAGTAGATATTTAAAGAAATTGTGCACGACGGACATTGGGGGATCACAAAAGCTCACGAAAGCTCAGGCGAGCTAAAAATACTGTTTTCTATAAGTTTCATGTTTGGCTCAATCTTGGAATTTTTAGCCTTTCTAGTGTTTAAATACTTCTTAATTTGCTCACATACTGGTATAAATCTGTTTTACTCTTTTACAAAATTATTACTCTTCTTATTTTTTTACCCATTTTCTAGGTCTTTTCCTTTTTCACCATAATTGTGTCGGTAACAAAAAAAGGGTAGAAATAAGCCAAAAAAAATTTAATTTCTCCTTTACCAGCAATGTTTGTTGCAGTATTTGCTTGAAAAATTAACTCTTTACTCAACTATGATATTATAGAAGTGTCTAAATGGAAAGCATTTACAGATAACAAATTATATGTGGCTTAAATGATGGGATTTCTCTATGAAAAGTTTGATAACATTTTTGGAAAAGGAGGAATTGCTGGTTGCAAGCATTTTCTTCTTTGTCCACAATGTTTTGAAAAGGTTTCCTTCACAGGACTCTTAAACTCATGACCTTTAGTAATGAGTTAAATGATGGGATTTGTCAATGAATATTTAGAAAACATTGAGGGAAAAGAAGAAAACACTTGGTAACAGCAATTTCTCAGATAAAAGGACAGTCAAAAGTAAACTTACTTGGACCTGGAGGTGGTGACTTCTTCATGTCTTTATACTTTTCCCTTGCCCGTGCAGATGCAAAGTTGTCAAACTGTGAGCGAAGCTCAGAAAATATAGGACCATTGGTCTGAAAGAGAATAGTTAGTAATTTTGCTAAAGACTAGTCTTATTTTGATATACATATACACTGTCTGCAGGTATTGTGCACTAACACCAGTCTTGAAATAGCAATACTTTGGTCTTTTTCTCCTGCCTCTATTCTATCTCTCAATCACAAATACGGAGGCTATTCATTGTCAAATTGAAAATATATTGCAATGCTGCCTTGTACCCAACAAACCATGTCTGCTTGAAGGAAATGGTAACTATGAAAAAACTAAACCTTGTATTGTATTAGCTTTTCCTAAACAAGAGCCGTCAGAGATGGGTTATGCTCCCCGATCAAGTGCTTGTCATAAAATGTATGAAATTGGAAAAAAAAAATGGCATCGGATGGATGGATGGACGGACGAACAGACAGACAAAGTGGCGACTATATGCTCGCCTTTGGGGAAGCATAAAAATAACAAGGGCACACGTTGAAACTTCTAATACACAATATAACCATGAAGTTTCATGAAATTTTGACAAAAACTGAACAAGATATTAGTAAAAATTGCAATTTTGCATTAAGCACCCTTTTTGCATGGTATTTTACAACAAACCCTCTTTTTCCATGACAGAGGGTCAAATTGAAAAACACACGGATAAAAAAAAAAAAAAGCACATGGTGAAACTTTAAAAAAAAACAACAATATAACCATGAAGTTTCATGAAATTTTGACCAAAACTGAATGAGATATTAGTGAAAACTGGAACTGATAGTCACAAGCTCCTATTAGAGATTTCTAGCTTTTACGGTTCACGGTTGATGGAGACGAACTTGCACCCAAATCGGGGGTCATCTCAAACTTTTTACTTGTTACGGCGATTTTGGGCAGCCGTGTCGGGTGTCGTTGAGTGATAATTCGGATAAATCTTATCGGCAAGCAAAACGCACTAATCAGGAAATGATAAATCAGCGCCTATCCCAGCTAACATGCGTTATTACTAGACATCATTTTGCTGACCCAGAAATCCACTACGTGTGGATCTTATGGTACTATGACCGTTAACAATATCAATGACCCGAATAAAACTGCTCCTGTGGTTCATTTTTCGGACGGTTAATTTGTAAGAGATTCGATCGATGGGCCCCACGGGATTAGGAATTTTGTTCCAGGAGTCCCTCATGGCAACCCAATCACAATTCTCTGGCCAAACGACAAACATTTTTTTTTTAAACGTAGGTGAAATAAGGGAAGTCTATATGTAACCGTCACACTCAAAACTTAGAAACGTCTAGTAAAGGGACGACAGAGAAGAAAGATGTATTAGGCAGCGGTCAGATTAATTCTAAGAACATACATACGAGTAGTCATCTGACAGAGGGGTATTAAAACAGTTTAAAGATGCCTGTCTACAGCCGGTGAGCAGAAACGCTGTTAAATTTCAAAAAGAAAAATAGAATTGTACAGAAATATGTCCTTTGTGTACACAAGGATAAATTACTGACATATAACGTGTAAATGAAAAAAGAAACACGGGGGTTTGTGTGAAAAACCTAAAATTGGCCAAAGAAAACTGGCTGACGATCGAAGCTGTAAACAATGGCGGTGACTCACGGAAATTTATCGTTGGTTTCCGCCTAGAGTCGGATACGGTGTAACTTACATATAGGCCTCGA
Source organism: Tridacna crocea (assembly GCA_943736015.1). Lineage (NCBI taxonomy): Eukaryota > Metazoa > Mollusca > Bivalvia > Cardiida > Cardiidae > Tridacna > Tridacna crocea. Next base: position 13,970,088 of record OX031068.1, read on the forward strand.
TCTCCATCTAAAAATAGAGGCTGCAACAGAGAAGCATCCATTTTACTTTATTTACTGCATCAAGGCCAAGGTCAATTATAGTCACATTACACTATGCATGATCATCATACGAATCTACCCGAGTGTATAACGGATATCGAAAATCTTCGATTCAAAATTCGGAAACGACCAGTCTGTTTACATTGAAGGCCGCAAGTCCGCGAAATGCATTTTCTATCAGGCGTAATCTAAGCAACCTTGCAACCGTCAGGCGCAATATTTGGCATAGATATATAAGAATGACTATATTTTGATAAAGTAAAAACAAAATGAGTTAAAACTGGCTTAAAATGAGTATTATTGCCTCTTTAACCGAATAGGATTTTTGGAGCCAATAGTTTCGAAAAATTACAGGGAAAAAATATGTTTATGACAAGGGGCAAGACGCAGATACATTTAATGGAAGGGAGGTAAAAAGGCGAAGTTTCTCTTCAAATTTTGTGATTATTGTGTTTGATTTTGTTTAAATTTTGATTTGCATTTGAAAGAAAAAGAATATAAGGCGATAAATCAACTACCGCTTCTAGATGCCCCTCCATGCAAAAAAAACGCACGTTCATCTAAAAGAGAATGGGCGTTCGGAAAGCACGTGCATATTGTGTTACAATCGCTACACTTGAGTACAAAAACACATGGATGGTGGAAATAATGCTGGTAAGTCAAAACTTTGTTTGTAGCGCGAAAATTTTCAAGCATACGGCTCGAGGCAGCCGTTTGCCACATAAACACAAGGACGGTCGGAGATTTCTTGACTAAAGGTGCTTATGCGCCTTTCAACACATTTTCTGTAATATCGCGATAGTTCAAATTTTTATTTGCTTCATGAATAGGATGAGGGGAGTAGTAAAGATTAATTTTAACATGAAAATGATACTTAACTTTCAAACTAGATGCATGGTTTATATTTGCCAGCGGATAGGCAGGACCCTTAAAATAAACATACATCTTTATTTTTTACCAATTACAAATGTCTGTTTATTCATTTTATATCTGTACCAAAAAGTAGATCAAAAGCCAGCACATTCAGTTACGCCTAAACGTAACATCACCGAGGATAAGGATGCTCAAAGAAATCGCCGAACGGTAGGCAAAACGTGCTATCCCAACTGTAGGCAATATGTAAGGGTATTGTTCGTTTTATCACTTATGTACAATGCTTGCATTAAGGTCGCGTGTAGTTCGACCTATAATGGTAAAAATTCTGGAAAGGACCAATTTACTCAACTGGAAGAACTACTGACGAAACTGAAAATGCAATCTCTGTAACGGAAGGAAATGCGGTAACTGAAAACGTCCCACCCTCACCCCCTCCCCACCTGGTTATTTTCTAGTTCCCGAGTTTTTCGCATTTCTGATTGGTTCATCATTTTACTGATTAGTCTTCAAGAGTGCTCAGGATCCCCTCCGGTAAACACAATTTTGTAGAACTTCACGATCCTTTTTGGACCTTTCTTTTATGTTAGCCTAATACATGTCCCAGTTTGTACTACAATTCCGTTTTAAACTTTACGTATTTTTCTGCATGTAGGGATATAATGCATGCAAAACTTCAACAGCTGCGACATGCATGTTACAAGAATAACCAACTGAAAAGCATTTGCATACATTATTGCAAAAAACTTTATTGTCCTGATTTATCAATTTGTCTTTTGTAAAAATAAAGTTTCGCAACTGCTCCGCCGTCTCGTTGTTGGCACTTCCTCTGAATCTGAATCTTTACAATGGTTCATGAAATTTAAACAAGAAAAAAATTCGTCTGGCCTTAAATTTTCCTCGACAAATATGCTGAGATAACCCCTTGAAATAGTCACCGGCCGTCTCCGTCTATCGTGAACCGTAAAAGCTAGAAATCTCTATTACCACAGCGTTTTGTACAGTTGTCAGTCGTAGGCATTCAAAAAGTCTTATGTAGATAGAAATGGACCTATGAACAATTCATAGAATACCTTACACTTTATGACCATTAGATAGCTAACAACTTAATGTGACTAGATAAGAAACACATTACCTTTTCTAATGTCTGTCTCCTTGTTCTTAAATGTGCTAGCTTGCTGGCAAGTACATCTGAACCAATACCTTTGGTGCCCTGTTAGATAACATGAGTTTTAAATTGGGATATTGTTTACTTTTGTCTAGCTTCTTGTCTTCATGAACTACGGTAAAATGCCGAACAATATGTAAAGTTGGAATGTTGTAAGATGCATTTCTATTTTTTTTTCCTTTAGTAGGAAAACATTAAGACCCTATGTAATACCTTAAAGTTGAAATTCCTTATACAACCCATGATAGGAACAAAGCACAAGACATGCTCTATAAAAAAGGGTCTTAATGCATCTGAATATTTTCCAATATTCCTATAATGTTATCTGAAGCTTTCTTAATCCAGGTCAGTAAAACACAGGTTATTTTGGAAACAATGCAACAAACAAAGCTGCTCAAAGAACAATTTAGTGTGCTTCTATACAAATTTGCCATAACATTTGTCCTATGTATATACATATCAGTCATACCGGTTGGATACCAATTTTCTCCAGCTGGTCCTGTAACAGAGATACAAGCTCATCTCTCATAATCTTAAGCGTTGGGTTTTTCCTCAATTGTTCTAAGAATTGTGTAGTGCGTAAAGTGACTTCTCCACTGGCTGTTGTCCTATAACCAAAACAACGAGCAAAAAGAATGCAACGAATTAATTATTCTATACAGTTCATTGATAAATTTTTATCTGATTTCAACATTAGAAATGTAGTATAAACTATGGAATTCCTGCTAATAACCTAAAGTGCCCTGACAAAGTGTAAAGTACACATACTCAAACAAATTTACAGCAGACACCTTAAAAAAAATGGATAATTGATCATAGACATAAATTACACTTGAAACATGAAAACAGTTGCAAAAATTAAGGCAGAACAGAAATAATGACTTCTTCTACTAAAGTACTTCCAAAATTGGTCTTCTTCAAAATTATAAAAACTTGCGGACACTGTGACAAAAGTTATCCCTTTAGCACACAATACTCGGTTTAACAACCCAATAGAGGGGGCTTTATACATCACTGTGGGAAACAGTTGCAGGTGTATAAAAGGTTAACCCTTTACCAAAAAATCTCAAGTTTTAACGATCCTGACAGAAAGGACATTAAAAACGTTGTCAGAAAAGGTGAAAATGCTGGTTACCAGCACTTTTCCCTTTCAATCTTTTTTCCTATCTCAAAGACAGAAATCAACTTTTGAATGACACTAAATGGTTCGTCCACACACTGTTTTTAATTTGGATAAGTCCAAAATTTTGCTTTGTGGTAAACGGTTGAAGAAATTGATTTCTAACCTATGATAGGCCTTAATCTGTTAAATAAATCAAATAAAAGATTTCTAGCAAATAGTGAAAACCTGTAGTTTAAAACTTTGAAGAAATGCTTGCCAGAGCAATCTGAATGTATTGCAGAGAGTAGAACTGCAGACTGCACATTCTGTGTGGTGTGATCTTGATCTACACCGCATACGCTGTTTTAATATATTTTACATCGATTATAATCATGACATGAACTACATGAATTCAGAATAGTGAAAACCTGTAGTTTAAATTTTTTAAAGAAATGTTTGACAGAGTAATCTGGCTGTATTGCAAAAAGCAGAACTGCAGACTGCACATTCTGTGTGGTATGATCTTGATCTACACTGTCTGTGCTGTTTTAATATATATTTTACAGTGATTTGAACCATGACATGAACTACAATTTGAATCATTCTCAATGATCACTCCCAAGAAACCTAAACAATATTTGGCCCTTGATGTGGACTGTTTCCCTTGTTTTACTTGTTGAGCCACTCTCAGAGAATATACCAACTCATACATCACTGCCTCCCTTATTTCTACCAGCATCTCCCAAACTTACCCCAATGTGGCATTTGACCTGGTGGTAGAATGAGCTGATTTTAAAATGCTCTCTGAATGGGTCATCAGTTCTGTCTCATCATCATCATCATCACTGGGTTCCATTCGGCTAACTCTTGTTCCCTGTTGTAGGGCCGGGGCATGTATCTTTTCAACTTCCTGTAAATAAATTAATTACCTTGCAGACTCTGGCTGGCTGAAATGCTTTTACTGGCAATGTATATAAAAATTAGAGGCAATTTCCCTCTGTTATTCTTTTTTTCTAATTTTGCAGTTAGTGCACCTATTCATGCTTTCTTGGAGTTTCTTTAACCAGCAATATGCATAATATTCTCCAAAGCCATTGGCATCATTGAATATTTATCCACATCTCTTATACCCCTTCTTTTAAACCTTTTAAACTTTAAAACCATGTATATTACAAACTGAACTGCCAGACTCAGCTTTGGGATAAGGAAAAACACTTCAGAAGAACAAGGTCTCATTTTTTTTTTAAGTTTTGCCCAATTTAAGACAAATGCCTATACCATTAAAAAATAGAGCTTTGTTTTCTTTCTTTTTTTTTTTTCAACAGTTGGCAAATACAAAGATGTCTAACTTTTGCTGACAAAAAAGTATCGCAGAAGAAAGTTGTTCATAATGAGCAATTTCTGCTCTTGTCTTAATTTCCCACCTAAATGCATATCAATAAAACTGAAAACATTTCAGAAAATGAAAAGAATGCTGGTGACTAGCATTTTCTTTTTTACCTATAATGCTTTTTTTTGGACAATATTGCTTTTATTTTGGATGAATCTCACCATATGGACCACATTTAATTGTTTGTTTGCAAACGTTATAAAAAGCTCTCTATTTTGTATTTTGGTTCAAAGGGAGAGTAAATTAAACACAGGAGGATAAAGTATGTCTTACAGCTCTTTCAATCTCCACTGCTAGCATCGTCTCCTGCTCTTTTGTTTTCTAAAAATATAACATCATATGAAAAAATACTGTAATAACATTTAATAACAATCTTATGCTTAATAACCTCTGAGGAAAAGGCTCTTGAAACCTTGTGGAAAAAATAGAAAAGACTGTTAGTTATTATTGTCCTTTCTTTTTCAAACCTTTCTATGACAAATCCCCTCATCTGTAAATTTTCCATACATGGGGGACATCTGTCATCATATGGTATAAAGCCAACTCTTTCATCAGTAAATAAATCAATTTATCTATACCGTTTAGAATTGTCTTTCAACTGCACAAACAAGATTTTTTTATTCAAAACACAGAACCTTAATTTGCCTTAATAGGAAAAAGAAACTTAATTTTTCCGAGGAATAAATAATGTTGTTTTTTTTTTAAAGGGTAAAACTATGAAATTATTATGTGTATGACTATCCATTTACTCCACAAATAAGAGTGTGCATGCCATAACCATTAATTTAGATATGGTTATAAAAAAGAAAAGTGCTCATAAACCTGTGCAGATTTTGTTTTTTGCAGTACAGGCATCACTTCTGTCGCCAAATGTTATGCCATTTTTCAAACAAAACTTGCATTAGGATGAATTTGAATTTGATTTTGACGACACTATGGAAGACAGCCTTTGAAAACACTGTAACCAGTATTTACTCCTTTTTCCACAATGTTTTCCACTGTATCAAAGACAAATTCCATTACTTGAGCAACACTTAAATTGTACACTGCAGAATGCTTTCAATTTGGACATGGCTTCTATTTTGTTGTCTGGTAAAAAGTTAACTCTTTACAAAACGACAAAATTTTAGACAAGTCCAAATTGAAAGCAGTTGCAGTTGACAAAATAAACGTAACTCAAAAACTGAAATTTGTTTCCAAAAGGATAGAAAACATTGTGGGAAAAGGAGAAAATGCTGGTTACCAGCATTTTCTTCTTTTCCCACAATGTTTTCAAAGGGCTACTATCTCAGGGTCGTAAAAACCAGGGATTGTTTGGTAAAGGGTTAACTATGATAAATCCAGAAGTGATCTTCTACATGATGACAAAAGTCACACTCTTGTTAACTCTTTGCCACACAACACTCTTTTAGAGTGCTCCAAACTGAAAACATTTGCAGATGAAAAAATGAATATGACTGATATGGTATGATTTAAAAGTATTGTGGGAAAAGAAGAAAATGCTGCTTTCCACCATCTTCCCTATCTTCCCACAACGATTTTAAATTTCAAAGTTACCAGGATTGTTGAAACTCAGGATTGTGTGGTAAAGAGTAATGAATGATCACCCATGATAAAAAAATATAGTTTCCATTTGACCAATGAGTTAACCCTTTCACAAACAAGCCCTGGTTTTTACGTGTCTGCAGTAAAAGTCTTTTGAAAACACTGTGGGAAAAGGAGAAATTGCTCGTAACGAGCAATTTCTCCTTTTCCCACAGTGTTTTCTACCCCTAGTGAGAACTTTCTGCCATTTTCTCAAAATCTAAAATTGTCGTCTGCAAACTCTTTGGGTTTGGAAGAGTCCAAAATTTGTCGTTTGGGAAAGGGTTAAATGTTCCTTCTGCCATGTGGCTTGCATGCAATGTTACAGTTTTACCTGAACATCACCAGAACTTGATGAGACTGAAGACTCCTCAGTGGAGGAGCCAGACAAAGATGATTCCCGTTGCAGCTAAAACAATCATATACAAAAATACAGCTTTGTTCAAATACCTTGAAAAAGCAATAGTTGAAAAGAACTAAATTATTTCTTTCTATATAGAATCTAAGTTTAAACATATTTATTTTACATCGATTGAGAAACAAGTTCTGACAACTTATACTAACCTCTCTCGATTCTGCTTCCTGGAAGCTACACCAGTACTCGCGCCGAAAGTGTGGGCCAATGAAAAATCCCAAAGTTGACACCCGCTCCCGGGTATCGAACTCAGGACCTTTTGGTTACGAGGCCGATGCTCTACCTCACGACCACGGACACCACCACATAGAATCTTGATATAACATCATTGTGTGAATACAAAATTAACTAATTTAGCAATCAAGTGTTCCCATTATCTTTTTTATTGCAAGGGTACACTTACCCCTGGGCTGAATATCTAGAGCTAAGATTTCGTTTTAGAGGGTATGATAAAAATGGTTTTCAACTTCTTCTAAAGTGATGCATATTGATGATTTGCAGCATAAAAAATTTATTTGGATATGTCAGTAAATTTACTGCTTCAACCCATTACCACACAATCCCTACTTTTGACGCCCCTGAGAAACAAGCCTTTAGAAAACATGGTGGGAAAAGGAGAAAATGCTGGTAACCAGCATTTTCTCCTTTTACCACAATGTTTTCTACCCTTCACAAAACAAATTTCAAATTTTCAGTCACTTTTATTTTGTCGTCTGCAAATGCTTTCAATTTGGACCAGTCTAAAATATTGTCGTTTGGTAATGAGTTAACCCCTGACGCCCCTGGGAAAGAAGCCTTTAGAAAACATTGTGGGAAAAGGAGAAAATGCTGGTAATCATCATTTTCTCCTTTTACCACAATGTTCTCTACCTTTCACAAAACAAATTTCAAATTTTCAGTCACTTTTATTTTGTCGTCTGCAAATTCTTTCCATTTGGACAAACCTAAAATTTTGTCATTCAGTAATGAATTAAAGTATTTAAACTTGTAATATACCCATTGAGAATTTTCTTATCTTATACATGTTTAACCCTTTACTCCATAGATACTCATTTCTACACATTGCTTGTAGGAGCCTTTGGAAAACATTGTGGCAAAAGGTGAAATTGCTCGTCACGAGCAATTTCACTTTTTGTCACAATGTTTTCTATGCTATCAAAAGGTGTCATTTACACATAAGAAATGGCTTCATCCTTCCTGTTATTTATGGTCAATTAGAGATGCCATAGGAATGCCATATGGGGTAAATGTTTAATACCACAATTGTGTGATGTCATTTATTACATAATTCTGTACATATTTTAGAGGGTGAGTGGGTTTTATGGATATTACATATTCTGACCTATAATTTCTTCCATAGACTTGTTCCATACAATTTTATCTTAACTCTTTACCTAATGACAAAATTTTAGACTGGTCCAAAATGAAAGCACTAGCAGACGACATAATTAACGCAACTTAACAATTGAAATTTGTTTCCAGCAGGGTAGAAAACATTGTGGGAAAGAGGAGAAAATGCTGGTTACCAGCATTTTCTCCTTTTCCCACAATGTTTTAAGAAGTTCCTATCATGGGGTTGTAAAATCTAGGGATTGTTTGGTAAAGGGTTAACCCATTACCACACAATCCCTACTTTTGACGCCCCTGAGAAAGGAGCCTTTTGAAAACACTGTGGGAAAAGGAGAAAATGCTGGAAACCAGCATTTTCTCCTTTTCCCACAGTGTTTTCTACCCTTCCCAGAACAAATTTCAATTTTTCAGTCACCTTTATTTTGTCGTCTGCAAATGCTTTCAATTTGGACCGGTCTAGAATTTTCTCGTGTGGTAAAGAGCTAAAAGACAACTCATGTTAGATCCTATATATATATATATACTGTACTTACCCTGATAAGTTCCTGTACTTCACTTTGCTGTTGTTGTACCAGAGCCGAGTCTCCTCCTCTGGCTTTCCTAGCCGCAAGCTCTTGGCTGGTTCTCTCTAAAGCATTGCTCAGCTGAAAAAAGTTTAGCTATTTACCACACAACAAAACTGATAGGATAAAAATATTTCGGCAAAAGGAGAAAATCCTGGTTTGACTCTTTACCACACAATCCCGACTTATAACAACCCTGAGAGAGAACGCTTTTGAAAACATTGAAGGAAAAGTGAAAAAAATGCTGGTTACCAGCATTTTCTCCTTTTATACAATGTTTTCTATCCTTTCTAAATCAAATTTCCAATTCTGATTCCCATTTATTTTGCCGTCTACAAATGCTTTCAACTTGGACAAGTTTAAAAATTTGTCATTTCGTAAAGACTTAACAGATGACAATAATTATTCAAATTAACATATGACAATTCAAATGTTTTTCCAGTGACAGTATTGGTCTTTGAATAGGTAGAAAATAGTGAGGGAAAAGGAGAAAATGCTGGTTACCAGCATTTTCTTCTTTTCCAATAATGTTTTCAAAGGCTGTCTTTTCCAAGGTTCATTCAAACTGGGGATTGCATGATATGGGGCTAAAGTATCATAAGTACACAAATGACAGACACTTCCAGAAAAGAAACTATATGTACTTCTTTTTCAGCAAATGTTTCCAACATAGAAAGAATTACTTGATACGAGCCCTTATTACTCTAACCACAAAATTTTCCAAAACTGTCAACTGCAGAGGCATAAAGTGTTATGTCGGTAATGCTTTAAATTGCTGTCTTTTCAGTTTTTTCCTTTTTTCTGTTCTTGTTACTTTAACTAGAGCTGTCAATGAATGTGACTTAATACCCCCGCCAGCGCTTTGACAGAAACAGGCAATTACTAGTATTTTGTACACAGATGAACACACAGAAGGACACACGGACAGATGGACACATGGACGGACCCACAAACGGACACACAGACAGACAGGCTGATTCCAGTATACCTCTGAAAACATTCGTTTTGCTGGGGTATAAAAAGCAGGGCAGAGAGTATGTTAATTTAATCCATTACCACACAATCCCTACCTTTGACGCCCCTGAGAAAGAAGCCTTTAGAAAACATTGCGGGAAAAGGAGAAAATGCTGGTATCCAGCATTTCCTCCTTTTCCCACATTGTTTTCTACCCTTCACAGAACAAATTCCAAATTTTCAGTCACTTTTATTTTGTCGTCTGCAATTCCTTTCAATTTTGACAAACCTAAAATTTTGTTGTTTGGTAATGGGTTAATATTAGCTGAATTATTAATAAATGATTTCAGCTACTTTTGATTCACTAATTATCTGTAATTACTCTCAAAACATGTAAGGTTGAAAAAAAAAAATTAATTATGACCTATAAAATTAACAGCCATGAGTACCTTTTTCAGGTCATCAGCATGCTGTTTCTTCAAGTCACTGACTTTCTTCTTCCACAGTTTATCCTGCTTGTCAAACTTAACTTGCAATGAAGCTTCAACATTGTTTACCTATTGAATAAAATAAATTCATCAATACCAGAAACAAGTTAGCAGCAAAAGATTTTGAAATTATCTATTGCAGTACATGCATACATGTGCAGTGTCTCTTCTAGAGCATAATTTCCATCTGCAAATTCCACTATGCCCTTCTGCACTATCAGAAGCCATGTAGAGGGAGACAAACTGGCAATCAATTTGGACAACCATTATTTCAAGTGTTTTAGAAACTCTATCATATCTATTACTTGGCAATGAACTGACTCATCACCATAGACTTCTGACGGCATTTTCATCATGAGAAATTGATAGCACTTGATAGTTAGACTGCATGAATCTAAAAACTTCATGGAAAAAAAGAAGTTGTCCTTTATGAGCTTTTTGTTTGAGAAAAGCCTTAAAATGGGCAACTCATCCTTTTTTTCTCTGGTATCCCTTTACTCCACAGATACTCATTTTGACATATCAACAACAGACAGCTTTTGAAAACATTGTGGGAAAAGGAGAAATTGCTCATAACGACCAATTTCTCCTTTTCCCACAATGTTTCCCACTCAATCAGATATTTGTTTCCTCATTTGTCCATATTTTTGACATCATATCTTTATTTGCTGCTGAAATTGAAGAGTATCAAATTGGCATATGAGGTAAAGGGGTATATATGTTTGAAAAGTGTTCTACATATGAACTCTCATTTTTCCGCACAACATGATACCTTCAAGCTATTATTTCATGTGAAGCCAAAATATTTTATGTATGATATATCATTTACCATACTATAAAGAGTTTTAAACCCTTTACCAGGCAACGGAATTTTAGATTGGTCCAAATTGAAAGCACCTGCAGACTACAAAATAAACATAACTCAAAAATTGCAATTTGTTTCCAGCAGGGTAGAAAACATTGTTGGAAAAGGAGAAAATGCTGGTTACCAGCATTTTCTCCTTTCCCACAATGTTTTCAAAAGGCTTCTATCTCAGGGTCGTAAAAACCAGGGATTGTTTGGTAAAGGGTTAACCACCCAGAGAAAGAAGCATTTCAAAAACAATGAAGGAAAAGAAGAAAAATGCTGGTAAATAGCATTTTCTCCTTTTCCCAAAATGATTTTTGAACTGAACCTTTAAGAAACAAATATAATCATTGCATTGACATGTAATTTGTTGTTTTAAAATCTTTTTGATTTTTGAAGGTTTAAAATTTCACTGTGGGGTGAAGGGTTAAAAAAGGAAAATTCAAAATAACTTTGTGTAAAACTACCTGATCTTGTATTTGCTCCTTCAACATGGCCACTTCCTCCCTTTGCTGTCTCAGAAGTTCTCTCTCATTATCTGTGTCGTCTTGCAAATCTCCAAGATTAGACTTTTTACGACCAAACATTTCATTTCGCATTCTCAGTTCCGTGGCTTGGTGCTTCTCATTCATCTCGTGAATTTCCTTCATAAACATTTCTTTCATCTGCTCCATTTCTTGCTGTGAATATTAAATTAAAAAATGTTACACTGTCAGACCATGTTAGTAATGACAGATTGTTACAGTGTATGCTCAAAAACACTCATGTAATGAACACTGAGACAAATGACAATACTCAGCTGGTTATATAAACAAGATGTATTTCATGGAAGGAAGACATCATGACAAAAAACAAGAGGGCCAAGATGGCCCTAGATCGCTCACCTGAATTTTTGAGAGGACCATAGCCATTTTTTTTTTTTTTTTTGAGGTATTGAAACACTGGAAACAAAATCCTTATTTTGCCAAGCAATTTTCAAAAGGTCACCTGTAAAAGTCCTTCCAAAATCTAACCAGCAGTTTCAGAAAAGAATTTTTAGGAGTTACTAAATACCCATACAGTGCAAGTAGCCCCCATTCATCAGAGCCATGTTTCTTGACCTATCAAGATTTCGCTAACAATTTTTGAAAGGATCATTCAAGGAACATTTCTGTGAAATTGTTTTAAAAATCTGACCTGTCGTTTCAGAGAAGAAGATTTTTAAAGAATTTCTTAGGAAATTCTATTTAGTTGCCATGGCAACCAGAGTTTTTGACGGAATCAAATTCTGTAAACAGTTTTTAAAGAGGACTTCCCAAGGAACATTCCAGCTAAGTTTGGTCCAAATTGGCCCAGTGGTTAAGGAGGAGTTGATCTTTACGGGTAAGACACAATATAGGGAACAGTAGTGTTGCACTTGGGGGTAATAAATGAAGGTCCCTAAATTGACAAAAGAAGTAGTTTTTCATTTAGTACTATGCTTTAAGTTCAAGAAACCGAAATATCTTGCAGATTGCTGCGCACGAAATACATTTTTTGTTAGCAGACAAATTGACCTTCTAGAGCTTGTTACGGACACTACAAAGGGATATAACATCAATAAAATACTTGAAACTATGTTTTTCTTTTTTTTTTTTATGTCATACAGTTCAAATTTCCTCATATTTTTAACTGGTATAAAACAAAAAATACAACCCAAAATGATAATTACATCTCATAATCCTTACAAGAAATCTTGCAAAAAATATTGCTGAAAAATTGCCATGTTTCAACTCTGCTCAAAAATAAAGTTCTCATCTTTAGACACTATTATTGCACAAAACTTGAAGTTTAACTTATAATCAACATAAAAAAATAAAAAAAGTTTTATCAGACTCTGTCTATATCAATTCAAATTTTGAAAACGAAAAAGCTGTAAATTTGGTTACGGACTCTACATGAATATGACAAAGGCAAATCTGTCTGTTATCTTGAAATTTGTATTGAACTGTGCTTATTTCAATACTTTATTATGTAATTTATGATTTAATTTAAAAAAAATCCCTGTATATCAGTAACTTTTGCGAATACAAATATGAACAATGCAGAAAAAAGAAATGAACTCTTTGACAACTATCTGTTTTCGTATGAATGATATCATATTTTGTTCTCATATACCTATCTCTGTAGGAATAAACATGAAAACTATTAGTAAAGGTTCTTTTTTTGGGCACATGATAGTTCTAAAATAGATATAAATCTGTCCATGGTCTAGTTACGGACACTACGCTTTTTCCTTTAATGGAAATAAACATATTTATAGTCTTTCATCAACTTTTTGGAAATGTCTGTTATTTCTTTGGGCTCAAAAACAAAGTGTAAAATGTTCAATTTCACCTCCCGCCTCTGTATTAAGTGGGAAAGTTGTCAGCGAATGGAAAGAAGGTTGTGTAAGTACTGGTATGAGTAAGCCAGGAAAACATGGGAGGCACTGACTGCCGTGATATAACATAGATGTTGAAAGGGGCATTAAACTCCAATCAACCAGCAAATGAACACCAGACAAAGGAAGTAAAATAGAACATTTCGAGTGCAAAACTGTTGTAACTCAAAACCAATCTTAAACCCCAAGTTTAGGGGCATAACTGACTCCTTTATAGGGGTTATAAGATGTTTTCTTCAGTAAACAATGTAAATTTAGGTGCCACTGCTCATCATGAGCAATGGCACCTAAATTTACATTGTTTACTAAGGAGTCAAATTTGCCTCTAAACTTGGGTGTATAAGATGGGTTTTTAGTTACAATAGTTTTGCACTTAGCCCTCGATTTGTAGGCATCTAAATTATGTTCGTGTTAAACAGTATATTGTAATTGATTTGGGCCTTAAAGGCAGCCCTTCAGATTCTGGGACGAAAATTTTACAAAAGTGCAAAAAAATCATCCTTCTACTCCCAAAGCCTTTTAATTTTCATTCATAAAACCCCAGTAGTCGAAAACCGTCCGACAACACGAGAAATCAGAGATTTACTACAGCCCAGGTTGACACCAACAGGAGACACATTCTATTTTTAGACGATCAATTCGCTCATTTACTTACAGGAATACACAGAAGAAGCTTCAAACATAGCGTCCGAAGAAGACATTATGGAAAATAATTATTATATGTTTGTTATAATAGGGAGTTTAAGCGTTATGAGTCACATGCCAGTCACTTGACATTCCCACAATGCTTTATTGATTTTTGGTGCGAAATCTAAAATTAGCTTAAGAGGCTACGTAGCCTTATTAGGGAATACCATCAAAAAAAATTTTTTTTTGTAATTTTATGAATCTTAATCATTGATGGTTTGAATTATTTTTTCATATGAATTTCAGTGATATATATATTTTTTTAATTTAGTGAGATGTAAAAATTCTAAATACCCACCTTTAACTCATTACCACACGAGAAAATTTTAGACTGGTCCAAATTGAAAGCAATTGCAGACAAAAAAATAAAGGTGACTGAAAAATAGAAATTTGTTCTGAAAAGGGTAGAAAACACTGGGAAAAGGAGAAAATGCTGGTTACCAGCATTTTCTCCTTTTCCCACAGTGTTTTCAAAAGGCTTCTTTCTCAGGGGAGTCAAAAGTAGGGATTGAGTGGTAATGGGTTAATCAAAGTAAGTTTCAACGTGTGGCTTGTAAGTGTTATCAAAATCAATTAACAAAAGCTATGTTATTATTATTTCTGTGTAACTTAATGTCAAAATATTTGATATATACTATGTATTAAATCATGTAGTGTCCGTAACTTTCACACCATTCTTTATTATCATCTGTGTAAAGAACATGTTCTGGTATTTTATTTGGAATTGTATCCTGTCTGAATAATGGATATTTAAGCTTTGGAAATATGTCTGCCTTTAAGTTACTGACGCTTATAAAATACTGCAATTATATCTTAATGAATGATATTAAGGGAGAAAACTACCATTTCAACAAAATGTATCTTGAAAATATAAATTGTGCCAATAAAGCTTTTTCAATTAGTAATGTTACCTACAGAATGTAAAAGACAGCTAAATTTTGTTTTTTTGTGCAGCAAAAGTATAATTTTAATTTTATAATAATTTGGTTACGGACACTACACAATTACACGTATTGGTAAAGAAAGATGGGAAATAAACTTACCTTTATTAACTTATTAGCTGGAAAACTTTGGTGTTTTCTAATGTTGGAACCATATTAAGTTGATAAAACAAACTGATTTATAATGAATCATTTAAATAGATTTCTTATGACTAAACTATTTACAGTGATGCCACAGTGGAAAAATTGGTGTTTATAGATATGATGCAATCAAGGAGATTTACTGTATTACATCACCAATCATGATCCTCAAAATAAACATGGGATGCTATATTTGATGAAAATAATACATTAGAACATAATTTGTGATTTTAAGTGGGGTAAAAAAAAATGAGGAAAACTGGGTTTTTTTTAAGGTTACGGACACTACACATTTTTTGTAGAGTCCGTAACCATTAAAGTTGGTTAACCGCTTTGTCTTAGGGGAAAGATGTTGTCGAATGTATTTTCTGAAATCTGTGTAGGTCATGAGTGAATAATGAATTGCTGTGAAGTATCTTTAGAGACTTATATCCACTGAATTTTACATGGTTACGGACTCTACTATTTTTCTGAAAAGGCATTTTGTGCATTTGAAAAAATCATGAAATTCCTTTTTTGTTAATAACACTTCCAAATGCTTTTCCATGTTGATCAACCTTAACATAGTTGTATTTCTGTAACAAAAAGTACTTAAAAAAGTTGTATTAAGAAGGTTTTTTCATCCTATAACAAACAAGAGATATTCAAGATTAAATTTGCATAACATGCTACTACATTTACAGTTTTCGTCATATTTTTCATATTCTTTAACCAATTTTAACAAATCAAACATCAAATTAATCCTTGATAATTTTACTAACTGTTGAATATGCCCAATGAGCACTTACCAGAATATTTAACAAGTAGTACAAATTGAAAAAAGAGTGAAATTCTAAGTGCAACAACATAACGCAAAAAAAGCACCATTTTGGGGGTATGTTTTATGTTATATCTCGGAGGCCTTTTGATCTTAGGTGCTCAAATTTTGGCTGAGACTTCAACATACACTAACAAATGATTACACATAGGTTTCACTGATGTAGGACTGGTGTAATTATAAAATAACTTGACATAACAACCAATTTTTTCAAATGATCCCTATATTGTGTCTTACCCGTTAAAGAATTGTTCATGACAGACGACGCACGATGGACACCGGGTGATCCTAAAAGCTTCCCTTGAGCATGTTGTGCTCAGGTGAGCTAAAAATGAATTGCTCAAGGTCAAGAAGGGGGGGGGGCGCAACATTTTCTCCTTTTCACGCAATGTTTTATAAAGAGCCTCTTCTAAAGGGTCGCAAGAACTTGGGATTATGAGGTAAAGGGTTAAGATAACTTACCTGATGTTCTGCATTGATATTTTCTTCTGTTTTCTCTTCAAATTTGGGCTGAAACGAATTGAGAGATAGAATTGATAGACTGACTGAATGACTCATGGACCATCCTGCATTCAACATTGTCATATCACTGCAACAGACCTCTAACTCACTTGTGTCATGGGTATCATCAGCCTTAAGTAAGGGCTGTGAAATGTCTTACCTAAGGGCACTCCAAAATAATCCTATTGCCCACAGTAAGGATTGAACCCAAATCCTACACAATCATCAGAACAGGGACAGTACTCATCTTTTACCAAACTGTTACTGTTAAAACAATCCTAAGTATGAGGGCTTTTGAAAATAAAAAAGGAGCAAAACCCTGATAACGATTGTTTTCTCCTTTTCCTTTACTTTCAACCCTTTTAGAGACATTATTAGTTGTACAGTCAGATGGCAGGAGACTTGGAAACTTGTTCACAGCTGTGGTGAATCATCAAACCCTTTTTTCATAGACCATAGGTAGTTTAACTCTTTACCAAATGACAAAATGTTAGACTTATCTAAACTAAAAGCATTTGCAGATGACAAAATAAACATGACTCAAAAATTGAAACATGACTTTAGAAGAGTAGAAAACATTGTGGGAAAAGGAGAAAATGCTGGTTACCAGCATTTTCTCCTTTTCCTACAATGTTTTCAGAAGGCTTCTTCCTCTAGGTCATAAAAACCAGGGATTGTTTGTAAAAGGTTAAAACCCTCTTCTCTGGTAAGAGTTAAGGCACAGAAAACGACATTAAACAACCAATCACCTGATGCTGAAGAGCCTTTCTGGCTTTCCTTTCATGTTGCAACTGGCTCTCAGTCTCTTTCAGTCTCTCTTTAATTGCCATCAACTCATGTTCTACAGCTGTGTTGATGGGTGCACCACTCGGCTGAACCATCACCTGACCACCCTCTTGCTCCTGACTGGCAGTATCTTTACTGACAGGTGAAGACCCACCATGTCGACGATTGATATGTGATTGTAAGAAAGAACTATTCAAGAAAGCTTTAGCACAAAATGGGCACTGAAAAGAATGAAAATTTTGGACATTGATCCCATGAACAGATATCTGGGTGAGTTGTTTTTTAAATCCTTACCACAATCTTGAGTTTTAAAAGCCTCAAGGAAAAGGACTTTTGAAAACATTGTGTAATGTGGTTAAGAGTTTAACCCTTTATTTTCACGCCAACATCTATATTGTGTGTCCTCATTAGAATTGCCTTTACCCCACAATGCCCATTTTTTAAAGACCCTGGGAGAGAGGCCTTTTGAAAGCATTGTGAGAACAGGAGAAAATGCTGGTAACAAGCATTTTCTCCTTTCCCTACATTGCTTTCTACCCTATCAGAGAAAGAGTGCATCATTTGAGCCACATTGAAATTAGAATCTGGAAATGCTTCGAATTTGGACAAGGCTGAATTTTTATTGTCTGGTAAAGGTTTAATGAGATAATAAATAAAAACAACAAAGGTTACAGTGCAAGGTATATTGATGACACAATTCAAATCCCTACATAACTCTCTCACTTCTCTGCCAATTGCAGCAGATGTTTTTTAAAACATACTTGTAACAAATATTGCCGTCAAGGGTTTGTTTGGGTGGGGGGTTTTTTGGTCATTTTTCTCATTGTTTCAGTTATTTTGCAGTAACCAGTGCATCTATATTTCCTGGAAACCAGCCTTTCCCTTTTTTTCCCACAATGTTTTATGATCCTTTAGAAAAAAAAATCTGTCAATTGAGCAATAATTGATTTGTTATCTGCAAACACTTTAAATCTGCATGAGCTTCAGATATTGTCATACACTACAGAATTAAATCACCAAGCCTACTGAAGAGTAAATTACATGTGGTATGAAACCTCTACCTACAGGGTTGTGAGAACAAGCAAAGGCTAGCCTTCCCCCTCCATCAATTTGGAACACCATAATTTTGAAAATGTTTAAAAGTTTATAAGTTGTTAAGCCATGAGGATAGCAAAGTCTTTTTTTCCATAAAAAAGGGAAAAAATTCAAGAGCTGAACTTGCATAAGCATCTTGCTGAGTAAGTCTTAAACCAAATACAAAGGTATACTTTCCTAAAACATAATTATGTACATGCACAGAACTGCTACTGTGCCATATCTTGTTTCCACAGTCCCACTCCCCCTTAAATGCTTCAAACAGGGCATACCTTGTTGTAGCTTCCTGAGCCTGCACTCATTAACTGTTGCTGGGCAACCAATAGTTTTTTCCTCTTGTGACTTTCTTTTTTCACTGCAGTGAGCTCATCTCTCAATTTTGCCAATGTTGCTTTGGTCTCTTCATGTTCCTGTTATCAACGTAATATAACAAAAGCTGATTTAAATAGTAAATAAATTTTTGTATTCTTAATTGCTTACCTGATGACAAGATTCTATACCAGCCGAAATTGAAAGTATTCACATACATCAACTCAAATGTTTTTAAAATGATGAGGTTTGCCTTTGAATAAGTAGAAAACTTTGTGGGAGCTGAAGAAAATGCTGGTAAACAACATTTTTCTGTTTCCCAAAAGGATTTCAAAATTATTTTTCCACAATGTCATTAAAACAAGGGACTGTTTGTCCTTGTGCCAGAGTAGCAATATCAACTATCCATGTTTTCTATATTATCCTATAGGAAACACAGACAATTATCTTGTCAAGTTTTTTTTCCCAAACAAGTGCAGGACAAGTCAGCAATAGCATTTTGCTTGTGATTGTACAATATGATCAAATCTGTTCTCTGAAAGATGCAAGGTCAAATCTTTGTCCAGAAATCTTCATTATATTTCCACTCAAATGTTTATCCATATCACATGATCACAGTGAGGCTTCTGTGAGAAGGTATAAAGTGCATTATCACATTTCAATGAAGATAAAATAAACATTATTCATTAAAACCTACTTTCTTAGTAATTATAAGGTCTCATCAAAGAAAGTCAGGAATATATCAATGATATTCTCACTCTTTTACAGGATAACAAACTTTTGGACTTGTCAAAATAATACAGAGTTTGCAGCTGAAAAAAAAAAAAACTGAAAGTGGCTTTACTGATTGGTTTTGTCTTTGAAAGAGAATAATACATGATACCATATAAGATACCGGTAATGTTGGTTACCAGCATTTTTTTCTCCATCCCACATTGTTTTCAAATACTTTACTCCTCCAGCAGAATAGCTGGAGGCTTAATGAGAACATCACAGAATTATCTGAACCCAAGACCACTGTATTACATGTACTTCATTTCTTTGGTTTACCTCATGAGATTTCTTCAGACTGCTCTCCAGATTTGTCATTTTTGTTGTTAAATATTCTTGAGAGTGCTGAAAAAAAAAATTGTGAACTAGAATGGAACCAAACATTCAGCTACAGAAGTTATCCTATTGAAGATAAATCTCTTTTCTCTTTTATAATATGTTTAAGTCATTCTTTAATGTTATTTGAACATGTTCATTGAGTAGAAACTGATTTCCTTGCTAAAACAGTATAATGTGCACATTGGTATTTTCATATCTCAATTGTTGTGCTTCAGATTTAAGAAACATTCTTTTCATTCTGACATTCCACTATTACCATGGAAATCTTCATATATACCACCAAAAATTAGAAAAGACGTTTGCAAGCAAAGAAATTCTCAAAGGTCACAATTTCAAGCCATTTTGGCCCCAAAATTGTCTTGCAAAAATACTAGTATAATTCATAGAAGACACATGATCAAGCTGAGATTCTGATTTCTATCCTCAAGTAGCAAAACAAAAATTGTTCCACAGATCAATAATTATGTTTTTAAATCCAAGTATGGCTTGGAAATAATGTGAATTGAATAAATTATCTCATTTAGCAAATGACAAAACAACTACACATATGTTGAATGTCTACCACACAATTTTGAGTTTTAATGACCCTTCAGGCGAAGGCTTTTGAGAACATTATAAGAAAAGGAAAAAATGCTGGTAATCAGCATTTTCTCCTTTTCCCACAAAGTTCTCTACCTGATCAATTCAATAATTTGAGCCATATTTGATTTGTATTGTGCGAATGCTTTGGATGTGGAAAGGTTGAAAATTATGCTGTTTGGAATAGGGTAAAGGGTTAACCCTTTCCCAAACAATCCCTGATTTTTACGGGTCTGGAATAGTAGCCTTTTGAAAACATTGTGGGAAAAGGAGAAAGTGCTGGTAACCAGCATTTTCTCCTTTTCCCCAATGTTTTCTACCCTATCATAGACAGAAATCATCTTTTCAGCAAGAGTTGAATTGTCGTCTGCAAATGCTTTCAATTCGGTCTAGTCCAAAAGTTTGTCGTTTGAGAAAGGGTTAAAGGACTTGCAGACAAATGTGGACCAAATAATGATAATTTGTTTGAAAAAGAGTAAAAAGTCTTCTGAGGAAAAGAGAAAATGCTTGTAAACAACTTTTTTTCCATTCTTTAGTGCTTTCAAAAGCTTTCTTTGTCATGGTACTATAGTTGAAATAACAGACCATTTTGTAAAGAATTTATTAAATACTGACTCTAACTTACCAGCAAGTATTCAATAGAAAGCTGTGCCAGCTTGAATATTTTTATAAAGTTTGGGTCAACCATCCGGCAATCCTGCAAAGAAAACAAAACAAAAGCAATAATTGCAGAGAATGCATATCAAGATCGTCTGGCAGTGTAGCCTTAATTTGGTTCTAAAATGTCTATTACTTTGAAATCTAACAAAAAGAGCTCTGACCTAGAAGTTTTTGGATTTCTTTATAAACCTAGTTGATTCCATACATACAAAAAGAAAAAAGTTGTGTGTCCTGGTAAGAATTCTGTGTTGTTATCCAGTTTAATAACAAAAATGACTTATCATAATGCAAACAGGTGGGACTGCGTCTGTGCCAAATTCATTTGCAAAACAGTCTTGAGTGCATGTCATTCCACTGATAATTAGATATTGCTTGGCAGAAAACTGGTTCCTTAGTGCAACTGGTAGACGACCTCCAACCATAATCTTTTGCAGATAACTTTTTTCTGAAAAGTGTAAGATACAACTTTTGAATGCATTTTGGCACATTAATATGAATTATATGTATTACTTTTCAGGATGCTTTTTTAACTCTTTGTAAAAACTTTTCCTCTCTAAATACTGTGTATGGTTGGTAAGTTATAGCACCCTGAAAGATAAAAGAGCCCAAAATTCACTCACAAGCTCTGCCTCAATATTACAAAATGTAATATTCTGGATATTATCTTGCAAGGCATTGAAATCCAATGTTCGAGTCACAGAATCAATGTCCAAAGATGCTATCCGCCTCCAATCCAGTTTCTCATAACCTCTCTTTCTAAATGCAAAGCTCTGTCCATTCTGAACCTGACCTTTCTGATACCCCACACTTGGGTATGCACTATCAAAGAATGTGTTATTCTGGTAGTGCATGGCTGCAGGTGGATGCATATACTCTGTTGCCATCTGAAAAAAATATTAATACATCAAAATTAAACTTCTTGACCACATAATTTAAAATCCTGAAGGACAAAGCCCTTTCTCTCTATATCTTTTTTTTTTTAACAGTTTGAGACTACTTCCATTATATCAGTCAACTGAAGGTTGTAGTCTGCAAATACTTTTAATTTGGAAGGTTAAAACCTTTAATCAGATGATGAAATTTCAAACAAACTCTATTGAAAGCATCTGCAGGCATATTGATATGATATTTAGATAACAGGAATTAGCTTTGATGGGTTGAAAACATTTTGGTAAAAGGAGAAAATGTTCAATAACATAATTTCTCCTTTCCCATAAATTGTTCAAAATTAAAATCTTATGATATCCTATGATGTTTTCAAATGTGATGTAATTAATATGTGGTCCTGTTTCTATAGTGAAGGTTTGGGTAAAGTTTGCATAACCTTCTGATTTTATCAAAGAATTAGTAAAATCCATAAGAATCACTACCACACTGAGTCTTGAAAAAAAAAACAAATATTCATTCAAAATTTCTCAAAATGACTAGCTGATTCTTGTACTTAAGTTTACTACAGTATTACAAGGGTGACAGATGTTTCGGTAACAGACGAGTTCGGTAACAGAGACTTTTAGAGTAAATCGACTGGATGTTTCGGTAAGAAAGCAATTATTGTGTTTGTGTCCTGTGACACCTAATGTATGGCTTTGTTATGTTCAAACCTTTTATTTTTGCACTTTTCACCCAGCAATCCCTTGATAGATAGGTTCAAACCTTTTATTTTTTCACTTTCCACCGTCTTTCGCTTGAAAGATAGGCAACCCACATGGTCAATACATACAGCATGAGATGAGGTACATAACTAAATAATATTTATGAAACATAGTGGAAATTACAAATTAAAGTTTCAAATAACAAAATAAAGCCATGCGTTGGGTGTAAAGAACATCACAATAAATAAACACTATATAATTGCTTTGTTACCGAAACATCCATTCTATAAGTCTATGTTACCAAACTCGTCTGTTACCGAAACATCCGTAAATCTATTACAATTCGGTATAGTGAATGACTCCGGGACATTAACATGTTACATTACAAGTATTTGCCTGTATTTTTTCTCTCAATTCCTAAAAGGCCTTTCAAAAATGTAGTTGTGTGTACAGTCAATGTAGACCAAAATCAGATTGCACAAAATATAACTTTCAATTACTTTGTGATGAGTGTGCAACTAACAAGTTTGGGCATGCACTACCAGAAAGGATTGTCCATAAACATTCATTCAACAATAGTGATGACAATACACAAAGTCTGGCACACATTGGGGTCACTTGCAAACCATGAGATAACAGAAAAACCGATATCGCACAATACTCTATAGCACCTGTCATCACCTGTATGATACTTTTGTTACTTTTTCAAAGCACCTTAGAAACAAATTTTTAACATTGATTTTCGCACAATAACATCACAAATAAACGAGAAAAAAGTAAAACAAAACATTATTATCAGAAGCACATATTATATTTACGTTTTTATCTGATCCTCCTCATATTCCGAGAAATTGACGAAAAAAACTAACTTTTTCCGATCGTGTTTTGACCTGCAACGTCCATATTGGAATTTAATTCCGTATCGGGAACAAGGAATGAAACTAACGGAAAGGATATCATGAAAAGACAGGGATTTACTGTGACTATGCGTACATTAGGAGTTCGGCTTTGAACTTACTACGGCAATCATTTTCTCCAAGAGTATAGTCTGTTTTAAGCTTAAAACACTAATTCTAGTATAGATTTAATAAGAAAGTTGATTGCAAAAAAAAAAGATGGGTAATTCGATCTTTCATGGGAGTCATAAATTGAATGAACGGGGTTTCCGACAATTTCTTATTTCGCAAATTCTTTTCATATTGTTATATATTATGATCTTTTCGAAGTCAAATTAAACAGATCTTGATCATAATGGCATAACATTACTCAATTACCTGCCTTTCAACTTGACCCTTTTTTTGCACAAGGGCGCGGGGGGGGGGGGGGGGGGGGGAAGGGGGGGGAGAGAGAGAGAGAGACACCGCTATCCACTGTTCCTCATGAGGTTGTATTCAACCCTGATGAGAATCATAATGTTATATGATTCAGAATTTTATACATGCGAAACTTTCTTAGGAAATAATACTGTATACTACAAACTGTAATACTGAAGACTTCTTGATATGTTTTTGGAACTATGAATGTATAATTAAATAATGGAATCTTACAAGTTATCTGTCCTTAAACCTTGACTTACCTTTATTGTCCTTGTTTCAGTAGCTGACATATCTAACAAAGCACGTTATCATGGTATTTTCTGTAACAATCGTAGTTTACAAGTTTTAATAATTTTAGGTTATATTGTAGTTTGTATTTTTCGACCTTTTTCTACCTACATGTAGATAATTCATAATTCTTTACATCCTGACAAATTAAGGACTGTCTGAAATGACTTGCAAACAATTTGAAAGTTGTTCAAATTATAAAAGTTGTTTGAAACATTGTAGGAAAAAGAGGGAATAATGATTACCTTGCAGTTCTCCTTCCTTTTCGCACTGTGTTTTTCTTTATACAGGATATAAGCATTATTTCTGTGGGCTGTTAAAATTCAGGATATTTAGGTATGCAGAACCATGAAATAATCATAGCAAAGATAATCAGGAGAAAATGAGTACAAAGATGTTGAACAGTTGAGGAATGTGATAATAATCATTATTATTTATTACAATGTGTTCGCAAAATTAGAGTTGTAGATCTATAAGTCTAGTGCTTGGATATGGCAAGGGCTTTCAAGTTATTTATCTGATCTGGGACACTTTGAAAACCGCCAATAAGACCAAATTGCTGCAGTTTATTCATTTTTAAAGGCTGCCTTTAAGGTAGTAGACCCGTAATACTTCAAGTGCAGCATAACATAAAATTTCTTGATAGTTTTTATAATATATGGAATTATACAAATATAATACTTTTGCACATTTTTAACCGACCAGAAATTCCGTTGATGTCCATCTTGAAATTATTTGTTAATACTTTTATTAGTTTTCAAAAAAGGGAGGTAATTACATGTATTATCTGCCTTTGTTATGAGAATATAATGGTTTTGGATTTATAAATGATAAACCTAAGAAGGACAAAAAGGAAAAAAGTAGCTCGGTGAAAGTAGTACACTAATACTCATTTTTAATAAGCAAATTTTTTAGGATAATATTGAATTGGAAATAGCTGTTTTCTATTACGGATCCACTACCTTAAAATAGATCTCACACACAACAATAATGAAAACCCTATAAGTCCAAGATTTTACAACGCATTGATGATTCTGTGCCGCCTAGTTTTGATCTGAGCAGAACGTGAGAGAAATAGAGCCACTCAAGGGGCTGTACTAAAATGCATAATAATAAATCATTTTTGAGATATATCTAAATTGAATATGTCGTCTTCTTTCCATTTAGTATCAATTCATCAGATTTACAAGTTTCAGCAATTTCCATGAAAACGAAGGGGAGTTGTCACTGGTAATAATGGAATTTGTTATAAAAGACGTGATCCTATTAGAATATAAGAATATTTATTTTCCACATAATATTATCACGATCATCATCATCACCATGTGTTACAAGTAAAAAAAACCCAAACTATTCAGCTTTTATTGTCAATGTTGTGGCTATCCTATTCATACAGGTTAACAGCTCGGAAAAAAAAATCTAGAGGACTGTATCTAGAGGAGAACGAAAACGTACGGTCAAAAAGGCCCACATTGGCTGAAAAATTCGCTCGGGAAGTTTTTATATTAGCACCGATTCACAAGTCTTGGATCTTTCAAAATTTGATTATTCAGCTCAAACGTATGTGGTAGACAACAAATTTGCTGTATAGATTTGACATCAATAACACAAGAATGACAGTTGGTTGGGTTACTTTAGATGTGGGGGAACAGGTAATAAAATCTGTCTCACACTCGGGAGAAATTGTACCCGGGCGACTTCGTACCCTGTTTAAATTGTTTCAGAAGAATCCCTGATTGAAGCTTTATAATCATAACTGCCCCAGATAATGACAATGTGTAGATTATGTATTTACTCTTTCTTGACGAGTTGTTAGGAGCTTTTTTTGGCTTCTTTCATCAGAGCACAGGAATTTGACATTCGGTAACCTGGCATTCTAGAGGTATCTAGAGGTTTCGACACCTGGTCAGTTTGACAATTTTTGGTCGTTTCGACCCCCATTTTGGTCATTTCGACTTCCTAGAAAATTTTTTTGCAAGAAATGGTTTCGACCCCCGTTCATTTTTGCCCTTCCCGAATTTTGAGAAAAACATGAATACAGAATGTTGTAAAATATTTCAATATTAATTTTTTGCAGTATATAGAGAAAATAACCTCTTTGCCGATGTTTGTGTTTACTTTTTAGCTCACCTGAGCACAACGTGCTCAAGGGGAGCTTTTAGGATCACCCGGTGTCCGTCGTGCGTCAGTGCGTCGTGCGTCGTCAACAATTCTTTAAACATCAACTCCTCCTAAACCGCTGGGCGGATTTGGACCAAACTTGGCTGGAATGTTCCTTGGGAGGTCCTCTTTAAAAATTGTTCACAGAATTTGATTCCGTCAAAAACTCTGGTTGCCATGGCAACGAAATGGAATTTTTTAGCAAATTCTTTAAAAATCTTCTTCTCTGAAACCGCTGGCCAGATTTTAAAATAATTTCACACAGATGTTGCTTGGGTGACCCTTTTCAAAAATTGTTCGCGAAATTTTGATCTGTCAAGAAACATGGCTCTGGTGAATGGGGGCTTCTTGCACTATACAGAAATGATGAAATTCTTAAAAATTCTTCTTCTCTGTAACCGCTGGTCAGATTTTAAAATAATTTCACAGAGATGTTCCTTGGGTGACCCTTTTCAAAATATGTTCGTGAAATTTTGATCCGTCAAGAAACATGGCTCTGGTGAATGGGGGCTTCTTGCACTGTACAGAAATGAAGAAATTCTTAAAAATTCTTCTTCTCTGTAACCGCTGGTCAGATTTTAAAATAATTTCACAGAGATGTTCCTTGGATGACCCTTTTCAAAAATTGTTCGCGAAATTTTGATCTGTCAAGAAACATGGCTCTGGTGAATGGGGGCTTCTTGCACTATACAGAAATGAAGAAATTCTTAAAAATTCTTCTTCTCAGAAACCGCTGGTTAGATTTTGAAATAATTTCACAGACTTGTTCCTTGGGTTACCCTTTTCAAAAATTGTTCGCGAAATTTTGATTGGTCAAGTTACATGGCTCTGGTGAATGGGGGCTACTTGCACTATATAGAAATGAAGAAATTCTTGAAAATTCTTCTTCTCTGAAATGGCCGGACAGATTTTGAAATAATTTCACAGAGATGTTCCTTGGGTGACCCTTTTCTAAAATTGTTCGCAAAATTTTGATTGGCCAAGAAACATGGCTCTAGTGAATGGGGGCTACTTGCACTATATGGAAATGAAGAAATTCTTGAAAATTCTTCTTCTCTGAAACCTGTGGTCAGATTTTAAAATAATTTGACAGAGATGTTCCTTGTGGGACCCTTTCCAAAAGCTGTACATATAATTTTGATCCATCAAGAAACATGGTCTTGTGAATGGGGGCTACTTGCACTATATGGACATGATGAAATTCTTTAAAATTCTCTTTCTCTGAAACCCCTGGTCAGATTTTGAAATTATTTCAGAGAGATGTTCCTTGGGTGACCCTTTTCAAAACTTGTTTGTAAATTTTGATCCATCAAGAAACATGGCTCTCATGGATAGGGGCTACTTGCTCTTATACAGAAATGAAGAATTCTTAAAAACTCTTCTTTTTGAAACTGATGGTCAGATTTCGAAATGATTTTTACAGGTGACCTTTTGAAAATTGCTTGGCAAAATTATAAATTTGGTTCCAATGTTTGAATACCTAAAAAAAAAAAATAGACTATGGTCATCTCAAAAATTCACGTGAGCGATCCAGGGCCATCTTGGCCCTCTTGTTATTAGTTGTACTATTGCAGCGAGACAACCATCTTGCATGATACAACGGTGTAAATGTATATTTAAGTGATCGCACTGCCAATAAAAAATTATCGAAATTTGTCCATTTATTAATTTAGCCATCGATTAATTCTTCCAGTTGTTTATAAAAATTGTCAATTAATTTATCCCCAAAAAAAGCCGGGTGAAAATTCTTTTACATGCGTGGATCACATGTTACGTAATTTCCACCGGAAATGTGTGGTAATCGTTTTTTAGCTCTACTGGCTTTCAGCCAGCAGAGCTTATGTCATGGCGTGGTTTCCGTCGTCCGTCCGTCCGTCTGTCCGTCCGTTAGTCTTTTCTTGTTTACGCGATAAAGTCTGCATTTCTTGCCCGATTTTCGTGAAACTTGCACAGTTTGATTATCTCATCAATAGCTTTAACCCTATTGATTTTGAGAAAAATCCAACCAACAGTATGGGAAAAGTAGCCATTTCAAGTTGAAAATTTCAAATTCTTGTTTACGCGATAAAGTCTGCATTTATTGACCGATTTTCGTGAAACTTGCACAGTCTGTTTATCTGATCAATAGCTTCAACCCTATTGATTTTGAAAAAAAATCCAACAAACAGTATGGGAAAAGTAGCCATTTCAAGTTGAAAATTTCAAATTCTTGTTTACGCGATAAAGTCTGCATTTGTTGCCTGATTTTCGTGAAACTTGCACAGTTTGTTTATCTTATCAATAGCTTCAACCCTATTGATTTTGAAAAAAATCCAAAAAACAGTATGGGAAAAGTAGCCATTTCAAGTTGAAAATTTCCAATTCTTGTTTATGCAATAAAGTCTGCATTTGTTGCCTGATTTTCATGAAAATCACACATTTTGTTTATCTTATCAGTAGCTCCAACCCTATTGATTTTGAGAAAAATCCAACAAACAGTATAGGAAAAGTAGCCATTTCAACTTAAAAATTTTAAATTTCAAATTCTTGTTTAGGCGATAAAGTCTGCATTTGTTGCCTAATTTTCGTGAAACTTGCACAGTTTGTTTATCTCATCAATAGCTTCAACCCTATTGATTTTGAAAAAAAATCCAACAAACAGTATGGGAAAAGTAGCCATTTCAAGTTGAAAATTTCAAATCATTGTTTACGCAATAAAGTCTGCATTTGTTTCCTGATTTTCATGAAAATCACACAGTTTGTTTATCTTATCAGTAGCTTCATTCCTATTGATTTTGAGAAAAATCCAACAAACAGTATGGAAAAAGTAGCCATTTCAAGTTGAAAACTTTGAATTCTTGTTTAGGGGATAAAATGTGCATTTGTAATTAGATTTTTATGAAACTTGCACAATTTGTTTATCTGAATTATAGCTTCAACCCTATCTATTTTGAAGTAAATCCAACAAACAGTATGGGAAAAGAAACCATTTCAAGTTGAAAATTACCAATTCTTGTTTTCGTGACAAAATATGCATTTCTTGTCAGATTTTCATGAAAAAGCAAAATCGAATTCTCTGCCAGTAGAGCATATTCAGGCCCTTCAGGGCCTTCTAGTTTCACACCTCAGCGGACGCAACCTTGCATAATCAACTGGTCACAATGGACTGGTATATTCTACAACATGTGTCATATTACTTTAAGCCAGTAATTGGCGATTATTGTTTATTTCATTTTAAATTTTGATTGATCACTTTAACTGACGCGGTGATAGAATCCCTTGGATTTCAATACGGCGGTGATGGCAGGTGAAGGAATCCAATCAGATATATTTTCGTTGACATTGCTCAAGTGAACAGGCGTTTTTTAAATGTCGGCAAACAAAAAGAAAGCAATTCATGCTTGAATTTTATTAGACATCTTGACATTTTTCTAATAGATCTAAATCTTATTCTTGTACCCCCAAAATTCTATCATTCTTCACTCCGTGTTCCCACTCACGCAAGTCATTGCGTAAATGTTATAGAGTTTAAATACACGTAACAAATTTGGGTTAAATGTGAGACCTTGCGTAAAAAGGGGCTTAAAAAAAAACATTATCCTTTTCCCAAACCATAAGGGCTAGAGCTGTCATATTTAGCATGTAGCATCATCTAGTGGCCCTCTACCAAAAAACGTCAAATTATGGCCCTTGTGTGAAAGTTACCCCTATGTTGTTGGCCTCAGATTTCACAGATAAGGAGGGAAATCTTTTAAAATCTTCTTGTGAGCAGTCTAGGGACCACATTTCTTGCTAAGCTGAATTGAAAATTAGTTAGAATGTTTGTCTTGATAAAATCTCACATGAGTCTACACTTAGTGCTTGTCCGGAATATAACTTTTTCATCTCAAATCAGAACGACTTCAAAATTGGTATGCATGTTTGTTGCAATATTACAGAGTACTGTGTGCAAGAACAATAATTCTACCTAGCATGGATTTTGAATAATTTCACTTTGATTTTCATTCTTACAGTAGTTTTTGCTTGTCCAGTGTGGAATTTGAAGTCTCAAGTCAAATTGACTTTAGACTTGGTAAACATGTTTGTTACATTGCCTGCTCTTTGCAACTATTATACCTCCTTGGCAACTGGTGGTGGGATTGCATATCTTGCGACAATTTCCTGTTTTTGTTTCATCATCATTTGCCCTTGAACCTCAATATCTTCATTGTAGACCTTTAATGCTTAGTACTCAGATGAGCGATATAAGACCATCATTGTCCTTATGTTTAAAATTTCTATCCATCAAGGAGGCTTTTTGCTGACGTCATGGGAAGAGCCAAGAAACGTATTTTTGGATTGCATATTACTATTATTTTTTTTTTTGTTTTTAGATATACCGGTATTTATGGACATCACATGATACTTAAGATTTTTCTAGAAGTAACTAACAAAAGTATTTAACCGTATTCTCTTTTAAAAAAAAGATATTTGACTCTATACGTAATCTGAAAATACACTTCCTGGCCCTTCCTGGGAATCCTGTGACGTCGACGAATAGCTTTCTCGATGGATACAAATTTTCAAAAAAATGGTAACACATGACAGAGACCTCCGGTTAAAAGGTGTCTACTGCGGAATCACCGAATGTCGCAGGTACATTTTTCTGTTGTCTATCGCTAGGCTGAAGGATATTATGATCAATGTTTGTTTCGTGGGTGATTTTGGGTGAGAAATGCTGTCTTGTGCTAGCGCGGACAATCAAGACGTTGCATTCCTTGTGTTTATATTAGATAGGGGAGATTTTTTTTTTCGTATTTGATCATTTATTTTGGTTATAAAATGTCAAATTCCTGTGATCTGAGGTGGTCAAAAGTGCCCACTTCTAAAGAATTATGGACGTTTTGTAACATGACCATTTCGTACCAGTCACTTTGTATCCTCAGGTGCCCAATCTGTGCTGCTCTAAGCTTTATCTGGGAACTAAAACATACACAGATGATACACAAAAGGAAAAATAAATGCAAAAGTCAAATGTGTTCTTTTTCCATCAATCTCCATGAAAAGTCATGGATACAATAATTCTAAACTTCCAAAACTTAACTGCATGTCAAAGAAACAGCCGCCATGTTTTGTGTGCCTAACTCCACCACCTGGAGTAATGTAACAAATATAATGTTATTATTTTTTCAACAAATGTAACTTCAACATTGAGCAGTTTCAAAATAAATAACTGCAGGGGTTTGCCATTGCTTTTATGTGATCCACATGTTCTAGTAGTGTCAATGAAGGTGGTTTACCAGTGGTTTTTATTTTGAGGATACACTTTTCTTGGTAAACTGTACCTGAGAGTGGTGCGAGGTACATTAAAGATATAGCGGCCCTGTTAATTGGCATGTTCTTCTCTAAAATTTCTTGTATCATTTATGGTATTCCTTTTTACCAGATGTTTACTCACATTTTACATGTTCTCAGTTACTGCGTGCATCTCGCGGAGAATTACGGACAACTTGCTCAAAGACAACTCGCCCAACAGTTAGAGGTCAACTCGCCCTAAACTAAACACAACTCTCTTAAATTAAAGATAAAATTGGACTCGCCCATAGATTGGAAAAACATCTCGCCCATAATTCAAATGACAACTCGCCCAAGTCCAAAAGACATCGAAATTTCACCCAAAACATGTCGGGCGAATTGTCTTAGGGTGAATCACACTGAATAAATTAATAGTTTTAACTGATAAAGCAGTAGTCTTTACTTTGCTCAGATTCTGCCTTTTATCTCTCCCATCACTGATCCATTCTGGCGTCAGTAAGCGGGGCCCCTGGATTTTTTAAGTTAGGGGCCCAGGTGGCCACTAGAAGAAAGAAGTTTGTCTTTTTCCCAGCTTAGGTGCAACATTAGAATATTGTTTATTTGTTCTTCTGATCTTTCATGAGTTGGGCTTAAATTAAAATGGAGAAAGCAAAATTAATATCAGTTTAGGACGGTGGGACCAAAACCTGTCTAGAAAGATTTGCATGGCCGTAGAGAAATTTGTTTTGTCACATGATTTTCATTCATAAAATTTGAACATTTGCAGCTGAAGCGTCTCAGACGTGTTTATAGTTGTATTTCATGACTTTGGAGGTGATTTTTGACGGGAAAAAAAAAATGCATTTTGAAAATACATAGGAAAGTAGTGAGTGGACATAAAAATCAAGGTAAATATCTGCTTACATCTCAAATTTGGTGAAATCCATTAGAATGTATTTACTATGATGTAGTAAAAACTTTTAGCACTGCCAATCTCGCGCACGCTGAAACATCACAAGATTTTGATGAAAATAACAAAGGCGGCGGAGTTAGGACAGTGGCGCAGTTAGGGCACCCGACAATATAATAGATTAATAATTTGACCATTTCTTAGTATAGGTTATACCATTTTGTACCATAATTTTACCACTTTGTATTGTAATCATACGAAATGTTTATGGCCTATGACATAGTTTTAACTAAGAAAAATGTCCATCATGAAGATTTTGAAAGAAGAAAAACAAAATAAAAAATGCTACTTATTCAAGTTAAATCTCCTTTTACAATAACATTTCCAATTTCTTTGAGAGTGATTAAAATGAATTGCTTTTGTAGTAATACTGAGAAAATAGGTAACTGGTCGATTTGTAATGTTTGTTGCAGGTTGGGTAATTTTAACTGGGATCAAACTGATTACATTAAATTGAACATTAATTAAAAGAATTGTAATTGTTTGATTACCCTTGATTGCCTAGATCAGGGATCTGTACCTTATTGAAGTCATATAACAGCACCAGCTCACATATTCATGTACATGTATGTGTCTTGAGTTTCGCCAGTGTTATGCTACGATTCTGATGTGTCTTTTGCCTTTTCCGCAATGTTTTCAGAAGCATAAGGGCCATTTCCATCAGGGCATAAATTCCCGGGATTGTGGATCAATATATTGGTGAGTTCATTAAAAGAACAAAAACAGGAACGTATGTGTTCCCTCACTCTTTTCTAGCTCTTTCTAAGGCAGGTGTATAAAAAGAGCTGGTTATATTCATATGAGTAAACCTTAAAGGTGGCCCTTCAGATTTTGGGACGAAAATTTTACAAAAATACAAAAATGTCATCCTTTTACTCCCAAAGCCTTATAATT
Organism: Tridacna crocea; assembly: GCA_943736015.1. Taxonomy (NCBI): domain Eukaryota; kingdom Metazoa; phylum Mollusca; class Bivalvia; order Cardiida; family Cardiidae; genus Tridacna; species Tridacna crocea. The sequence continues at coordinate 14,003,361 of OX031068.1, forward strand.
GTCATTCATAAAACCCCAGTAGTCTAAAGCCATCCGACAGTAAGAGAAATTAAAGATTTACTACGGCCTAGGTCGACACCGACGAGAAACACGGTCTATTTCTAGATGAGCAACTCGCTCATCTATATACCTAAAATATACAGACGAAGCTTCAAACATAGCGTCCGAAGAAAACATTATGGAAAATAATTACATGTTTGTTATGTTGTGGAATTTCAGCGTCATTAGTCACGTACCAGTCACTTAACATTCCCACAATGCTTTGTTGAATTTTTGGCTGGAAATCTAAAAATAGCTTAAGAGGCTACGTAGCCTTTTAAGGGAATACCACCTTTAACCGTACAATCCCAACTTTAATGATCTTGGAAGGCTTTCAAAAATGTGGGAAATGAAATACATGTAGATTGTAAGAAAAAGATTTTAAATGTGTAAGGAATCAGTTTGAAAAAATGATAAAAAATTTGTAATACATGATTTCTTCTTGAAAACATGCATACCATCTTGTTTGTCTGGCATTTCGTAAATTAAGAGGAGTAACACCGTTGTTTACATTTAACCCTTTACCACACAATGACGACTTTTAATGACCCTGAGAAAGGAGCCTTTTGAAAACATAGCGGGAAAAGGAGAAAATGCTGCTAACCATCATTTTCTCCTTTTCCCACAAAGTTTTCTACCCTATCAAAGCAACATTGCACCATTTCAAACACTCTGAAATTGCCTGCTTCAAAAGCTTTCAATTTGGTTAGGTCTAAAATTTTGCCATGTTGTAACAGGTTAGATAATAGGTTCACACAAAACAGTGATGTCCAGTGCTGCATAGTTAGAGGAAAACTCGGATATCTTTTGGGTTAAAGGAATAAGGTATCCCTGGAAAACAGGCTGGTTGATGAAGTCATCAATCACCCTCTCTACTTCTAGTTTCTACTGAAGATGTACCCTATGCGGGAGTTTGATTATAATAGTGTCCACTTCTCTAAGATTCTTTATCTTGTCACAAAAGTATTACTTTGTGGACAGTTTAGTTCTATAGATCTACTGAAGGTGTCCATTTGTTTAACCCTTTACCCCAAAATCCCATGACTCTACAGTCTGAAGAAAATACCCAGCAGTGACCAGTATTTTCTCTTTTTTCACACACATACACACATATTTCATCATTTTAGCCACATTTGTTGCTAGCCATTGCTTTTATCTTGGACAAGTAAAAAAAAAAGTCTTATTAAGGTTTAATTTGAAGCCCAAAGTATTGAAGTTTTTTGTTGTTACTGTATATTCACAGGCTCTGATATATAACCACCATGGATCTGCAAGAATTGAAGATGGACCTAAAAGGGTGATGATGAAAACCTTTAGTACCTTTTAATTTTACTGTGTTATTGACCCTTTACCAAACATTCTAAGTTATTTATGGCCATCAGAAAGGTTTTTGAGAACACTGTGGAAAGGGATAATATTCTTGTTACAAGTATTTTTCTCTGCTTCTAAGAGATAACTTTCACCACTTGAACCACAAATGCTATTAACCCTTTACCCCATAAGGCATTTCTATGGTATCACTAATTGACCCTAAATAACAGCAAGGATGAAGCTGTTTCTTATGTGTATATGACACCTTTTCATAGCACAGAAAACATTCTGGCAAAAGGTGAAATTGCTCGTGACGAGCAATTTCACCTTTTGCCACAATGTTTTCCAAAGGCTCCTACAAGCAATGCATAGAAATGAGTATCCATGGAGTAAAGGATTAAACATTGATAAATCTACAAGACAGTGGATTGACAAACATACAACTCTTTTATTTGCTGTGCATGAAATCATTAAATCAACTTAGACACTTTTGGAGGCAACTAATACCTGTTGCACAAATCATAGAAAGGTGAACCAAATTTTTCCATTTTCTTACCAGGGTCACAAAAAACATTGAACCAAGTTTAGTTTCTAGTAACAGTAAACAATAATCATTGATATTTACAGTTCAGACAGTTATTGTTTAGGTTCCAGGCATCTCTGTGATGTGTTATACCAAGCAATTCATCATATAACTGTGGACCCATAGAGTCCATTTTGTTTAACAACTGATAGAACCAAGAGGTAGACTGGTCCATAGACATGTAGAATTTAAAAAAAAAAGAAAGTTTCAACCCATCAGCCTACCGGTCTATGAGTCTAAAATTTTGTTTTCTTATCATGAGTATGATAAATATGTCTTGTCATACAGTCAACCTATCTATGTGATTACAAGCACCCTTTTACCTCTGTTTACCAAACAGCCTTACTAGAGAGGCCAACAAGTATGTAAACCCCCAAAAAATAGAAGAGATTTATTTGTATTAAGCACTTGTACATAGCCTGCTTTTTAGGTCACCTGAGCACGAAGTGCTCATGGTTAGCTTTTATGATCACCCAATGTTCGTCGTGCAACATCCACAATTTCTTTAAACATCTTCTCCTAAACCACAGGGCCAATCTTGATGAAACTTGGAAGGGATGTTCCTTGCGTGAAGCTCTACCAAAGTTATTCAAGAGATAGAATTCCACTTATAACTCTGGTTGCCATGGCAACCAAAAGGAAAAAAAAATACAAAGTCTGTGAAAATCTTCTTCTCTGAAACTAGAAGGTGTTGAGCTTTGATATTTGGTATGTAGCATCTCCTAGTGGACCTCTACCAAGATTATTCATATGATGCCCCTGGAGTCAAAACTGGCCCCGCCCTGCAGGTCACAAGTTTGAAACATAGAAACAAAGAAGGAAAACTTTAAAATTCTTCTTCTCTGAAAGTAGAAGGTGCAGAGCTTTGATATTTGGTATGTAGCATCTCCTAGTGGACCTTTACCAACGTTGATCATATGATGTCCCTGGGCTCAAAACTGGCCAAACCCTGGGGGTCAGAAGTTTTAAACATAGGAAGAAAAAAGGAAAACTTTGAAATTCTTCTTCTCTTCAACAAGAAGGAGTAGAGCTTTTATATTTGGTATGTAGCATCTGATAGTTAACCTCTACCCAGTTTGTTCAAATGATGACCCTGGTGGTCACAAGTTTGAAACATAGGAACAAAGAAGGAAAGCTTTAAAAAAAAAAATCTGAAACTGGGAAGTCGTAGAGCTTTGATAGTTCATATGTAGCATCTTCTCGTGGACCTCTACCAAGTTTGTTCATATGATGAACCTGGGGTTCAAACTGGCCCAGCCCTGGTGGTCACAAGTTTGAACATGGGAACAAAGAAGGAAAACTTTGAAATTCCTCTGTTCTCAAAGAAGATGGAAACTTCATACCTGTGTTCCTTATGATAGTCTGCCAATAACAGTATTTTACCTTTTTAGCTCACCTGAGCACAATGTGCTCAAGGGGAGCTTTTAGGATCACCCAGTGTCCGTTGTGCGTCGTCAGTTGTCAACAATTCTTTAAACATCAACTCCTCCTAAATCACTCAGCCAATTTGGACCAAACTTTGCTTTTTTGTTCCTTGGGAGGTCCTCTTTAAAAAGTGTTCACAGAATTTGATTCCGCCAGAAACTGTGGTTGCCATGGCAACCAAATGGAATATTTTAAGAAATTCTTTAAAAACCTTCTCTGAAACTGCTGGTCAAATTTTGAAATAATTTCAGAGATACTCCTTGGGTGACCCTTTTCAAAAACTGGTTGTGAAATTTTGATTTGTCAAGAAACATGGCTCTGATGAATGGGGGCTTCTTGCACTATACAGAAATGAAGAAATTCTTAAAAATTCTTCTTGTCTGAAACGGCTGGTCAGATTTTGGAATAATTTCACAGAGATGATCCTTGTGTGACCCTTTTCAAAAACTGTCAGCGAAATTTTGATTCGTCAAGAAACATAGCTCTGGTGAATGGGGGCTACTTGCACTATAGGGAAATGAAGAAATTTTGAAAATTCTTTTTCTGTCGAATGGCTGGTCAGATTTTGAAATAATTTTACAGAGAAATTTTTGAGTTACACTTATTTTTGTCCTCTGCAAATGCTTTCAATTTGGACAGGTCTAAAATTTTGTCATTTGGTAACTTAGAGTTAAATTAGCATGAATAGAGTTATCAGAGAAGGCAAATGAATAGAAATGTACCTGTATTAAGCGAGCACCTGTATTAAGCAACTAGCGCTTGAGTGTCCATCATGTGCCTACATAATACAGGGTCATCCAACATTCTCAGCTTTATCCTTAGTTTTATTCTAGAGTAAAAAAATAATGTAATATGGCTTAGCTAAACTGAGATTGTGTTACTTTTAAGTTTTGAGTATCCTAGAGAATAAGACAAAAAGTAAGAATTGTATTCTCTCCTTCAGGTTTGTTTAAAAAAAATCTGTTGTTTTACTCTTCAGCTATTCTTGTTTCGAGAAAGGATGACCATGCTTCAGAGACACTCAGCAAATCAAAATGAATATTTAGTACTTAAGCATAGAGATGGCCGAATTGAACACATGGCAGGGTATGTATTAGTAAAAACTTAAAGGTGACCCTTCAGATTTTGAGACTAAAATTTTACAAAAATACAAAAATATCATCCTTATAGCCCCGAAGTCTTACAATTTTCTTTCATAAAACCCCAGTAATCGAAAACCATCCAACAACAAGAGAAACTAGAGATTTACTACAGTCCGAGTCAACATCAAGGGGAAACACGTTCTGTTTTTACATAAGCAACTCGCTTATTTACATACCGGAAGTACACAGATGAAGCTTCAAACATAGAGTCCGAAGAAGATTATTATGAAATAATAAATACATGTTTGTTATGACATGGAATTTAAGCATCATTAGTCACATGCCAGTCACTTGGCATTCCCACAATGCTTTTTTTAGCTCACCTGAGCACAACATGCTCAAGGATGCTTTTAGGATCACCAAATGTTCGTCATGCGTCGTCAGTCATGCGTCGTGCGTCATCAAAAATTCTTTAAACATCAACTCCTCCTAAACCGCTGGGCCAATTACGGCCAAACTTGGATGGAATGTTCCTTGGGAGGTCTTCTTTAAAAAGTGTTCACAGAATTTGATTCCGTCAAAAACTCTTGTTACCATGGCCACCAAATGGTATTTTTCCAAGAAATTCTTTAAAAATCGTCTCTGAAACTGCTGGCCAGATTTTAAGATAATGTCACAGAGATTTTCTTTTGGTGACCCTTTTCAAAAATTGTGTGCAAAATTTTGATCCATCAAGAAACATGGCTCTGGTGAATGGGGGCTACTTGCACTATAGGGAAATGAAGAAATTCTTAAAAATTCTTCTTCTCTGAAACTGCTGGTCAGATTTTGAAATAATTTCACAGAGATGTTCTTTGGGTGACTCTTTTCAAAAGTTGTTCATGAAATTTTGATCCATCAAGAAACATGGCTCTGGTGAATTGGGGCTACTTGCACTATACCGATATGAAGAAATTCTTAAAAATTCTTTTTCTGTCGAATGGCTTGTCAGATTTTGAAATAATTTTACAGAGATGTTCCTTGGGTGACCCTTTTCAAAAATTGTTTGTGAAATTGGATTCGCCGAGAAAAGTGGCTCTGGTGAATGGGGGCTACTTGCACTATATGGAAATCAAGAAATTCTTGAAAATTCTTCTTCTCCGAAACCTTTTGTCAGATTTTCAAATAATTTCACGGCAATGTTCCTTGGGTGACCCTTTTAAAAATTGTTCATGAAATTTTGATTCGTCAAGAAACATGGCTCTGGTGAATGGGGACTACTCGCAATGTATGGGAATGAAGAAATTCTTGAAAATTCTTCTTCTCTGAATCCCGTTGTCATATTTTAAAATAGTTTTACAGCAATGTTCCTTGGGTGACCCATTTCACAAGTTGTTCGCAAAATTTTGATCCGTCGAGAAACATAGCTCTGGTGAATGGGGGCTACTTTCACTATACGTAAATTAAGAAACTCCTAAAAATTCTCTTTTTCTGAAACTCCTGGTCAGATTTTGAAAGGACTTTTACAGGTGACCTTTTGAAAATTGCTTGGCAAAATAATTACTTCATTTCCAGTGTTTCAATACCTCAAAAAAAAAATTGGCTATGGTCATGTCAAAAATTCAGGTGAGCGATCCATGGCCATCTTGGCCCTCTTGTTTAAATTTTTCGTGCGATATCTAAAACTGGCTTAATAGGCTATGTAGCCTTTCAAGAGAATACCATAAAAAACTTTTTTGGGTAATTTTATTATTCTTAATTATTGATGATTTGTTGTTTTTTTATGTAAATTTCAGTGATATATATATTTAATTTGGTGTGATGTGAAAATTCTAAATATCCACCTTTAAGAAGTGCTTTGTCTTATTCAAGTAGCTATGTTGATTATTCCTTTACCAAATAATCCTGAATAGGAAACAGATGTACAGATGTATTGAGTGAAAAGGACAAAGTCCTTTGTATTGAGTGAAAAGGACAGAGCATTTTCTCCTTTTCTCATAATGTGTTTCACCCTTTTTTAGCCATACTGTAAGACTACATGTATTTAATATTGTTCAAGAAAAGAATCATGTCCCACATGACTGTCATCATTCCTCATCAAAAGTTTTACCTGATTGGGATAAAAGTTTTCTGGATTATTAGGCTATATGTAACTGATATGTACAAGGAGGCACAATTGGAGTATTCTTATAATTCCTTTGTCTTTCTGCAATTTCTGCCATATTGAGTGATCTAATATTTAGTTTATGTTTCCATAAACCATGTGATATTACCAGCATATATATTTACCACATTATATCTTCTAACCACTGATGTTCAAAGATTCCAAGTTAGTTCTTTATCACACAAAAACAATTTAGACTGATCCTAATTGAAATCATTTATAGACAGCAATTTAGATATGGCTCAAATGATGGAATTTGCTTTTGATGGGTAGTGGAAAAAGGAGAAAATGCTGGCCATCTGCATTTTCTTTTTTTCAGCTATATGCATGTTTCTTTAAAATTCCTTTGTAGTTGGAGTAACTAAAACTTGGGATTGTGACTAACTCAAAGAGTTCTTACAGGAAAATATTGCAGGAAAATAAATATTCTAACATGACATATGAATGTGGTTCTATAAAAAAAAAATGGAATGGAAGTGTGGTAAAAATGATACCTTTCTAAATGAAGTAGGTTGGGCATGGCTGTTCCATACCTCTATTTTGTGATGTTTTATCAGTGGAAGTAGTACTTAGTCTAATTTCATACTTCTTTGGGAGGGAGAAAAAAATGAAGAAAAATAAAATCATTATATGTTATAAACTATTAATAAAGATGCAGAACTGTTTATGTATAACATACTGTATATGTAGTTGCAATATTGTTGTCATGATTGATGTACGATTGCATCATAAAGCTATTGTTTACCAGCAGAAAAAAGTTGTCTTGAATAAAAACAAAAATTTCGATGCTTTTGAACTTGTTTGCCTTTGATCAAGTGTTGGTCATGATTCTTAGAATCAAAATAATCTTTTCTTTCATGTTTGAGCATTCAATAAAAGACAATTGTGAGTTATGAAGGGCAATGAATAAAAATCCACTCAGTCTATAACCCTCATAGGTTATTTATTGTACCTCATAACACAACCATTGTTCACTGAACAGCAGACCAGGGTAGAAAAAAAATTCTTCTGTATACACTGTATAGTTTCTAATACTGATGTTTAAGGATTCAATGTTAACTATTTTCAGACCATGTGTGATGTATCACAACACCATTGCCTATCAGTACATCAAGAAAAAGGACATGATTTCTCTGGATGCTAATGAAGCCCTAGTGGTCTATCAACAAGATGATAAGGGTGATGTCAAACGTTTCATCAAGTATGGACCCACTCTGTTCATGCCAATGGCTAATGAATGGTAGGTGGACTATTCATGTTTTGTACTCTTTGTACTATGTTTTTTTTTTATAAATAAATCATGATATTTTCAATAAACTGTTAGTTCTTTTGAAGGGCAATGTCTTCAAAGGAAATATTGTGTAATCTTGGATTCTTAATTTGTTAACCTTCTATTACACAGTCCTGAGTCTTACCGAACCCAAAGAGGAAGGCTTTTGAAAACATAGTGGGAAATATGCTGGTAACCCGTATTTTCTCTTTTTTTGCTGGTAACCTGGATTTTCTCTCTTTTTTTTTAGCTCACCTTAGCACAAAGTGCTAAAGGTGAGCTATTGTGATCGCCCTATGTCTGGCGTCTGGCGTCCGTCAACAATTTCTTTAAACATCTTCTCCCCCCTAAACCACTGGGCCAATCTTCATGAAACTTGGCAGGACTGTTTCTTTGGTGAAGCTCTACCAAAACTGTTCAAAGAATTTGATTCCACCTATAACTCTGGTTGCCATGGCAACAAAAAGAGAAAAAAAACGAAATCTCTGAAAATCTTCTCTGATGAAACTTGAAGGCGTAGAGCTTTGATATTTGGTATGTAGCATCTCTTAGTGGACCTCTACCAAGTTTATTCAAATTATATCACTGGGGTCAAAACTGGCCCCAACCCAGGGGTCACAAGTTTGAGCATAGGAACAAAGAAGGAAAACTTTAGAAATCTTCTCCTCTGAAACTTGAAGGTGTAGAGCTTTGATATTGAGTATGTGGATATCCAAGTGGACCTCTTCTAAGTTTGTTCAAATTATGCCCCTGGGGTCAAAACTGGCCCCAGCCCAGGGGTCACAAGTTTTAGCATAGGAACAAAGAAGGAAAACTTAGAAATCTTCTCCTCTGAAATTTGAAGGCGTAGAGCTTTAATATTTGGTATGTGGCATCTCCGAGTGGACCTCTACCAAGTTTGTTCAATGATGTCCCTGGGGTCAAAACTGGCCACACCCCGGGGGTCACAAATTTCAGCATAGGAACAAAGACGGAAAACTTTAAAATTCTTCTCCTCTGAAACTAGATTGCGTAGAGCTTTGATATTTGGTATGTAGCATCTCCTTGTGGACTTCTACCAAGTTTCTTTCAGTCATGCCCGTGGGGTCAAAACTGGCCCTGCCCCGGGGGTCACAGGTATAGCAACAAAGAAGGAAAACTATAGAAATCTTCTCTGAAACTTGAAGGTGCAGAGCTGATATTTGATTGCCCTGTGTCTGGCGTCTGTCGCCTGTCAACAATTTCTTTAAACATCTTCTTCTCCTAACCCACTGGGACAATCTTGATGAAACTTGGCAGGGATGTTCCTTGATTGAAGCTTTACCAAAGTTGCTCAAAGAATTGAATTTCACTCATAAGCTATAGTCTAAGGTTAGCGTTCCAGGGCCAATGGCCCTCTTGTTTACACAATGTTATGTACCCTATCAAGGACAAATTTTGTCATCAAAGCCACCTTGAATTGTCATCTTCAAATGCTTTCAAATTGGACCATTTAAAAGTTTCATCGTTTGATGAAGAGATAAATGCAGGCAAAAACACTTTTGTATTAGCAAAATTTCAATCCTTTTCTGTGCCTGCAATTGCTCCAGTCTCAGTTGATATGACACACATAGCCAATCCATTTTGAAGCTGTAAACAATCAGAAGTGCTGTTTAAATATGTGTAAGTCATTTTTAGCAAATGCATCAAGAGTAAAATTTACCAGTATTTCCCAACAAACAACAATGAGGAAGATTTTTGGATTAACTACTTAAGGTTGCCCCCTTCTCTGAAATACTGCTTTACTGGTATTTCATGGAACTTCCTTTTTTCTTTATGTTCGGTTAAACAGAGAGATGGATGATACATTATTCAGTTTATTGTAATTACATTTAGTTACCAATTATTTCAGGCTGCACTCTTTCTCCTGGCATGGAACAGATCCCAACAACAAGACAAGACTTATTCCTAACAGCAAACATTTTGAAAGGTTGCAGATTATACCAGATCAGTTCTATTACAATGTAAGAACCCTGAACTTCTACCATTCTCTGTGCAAAGCTAGGTGCTTTTGCTAGCAGAGTTTAAAAGATAGGAGTGCATGTTTTCGTACTGTCTTATCTCGCTTATAAACTATTTGATAATCCTGTGAGATATGTTGACCAAAATAACCTTTAGCTAGGAATATTTTGGCGGAAAATTTGGCCATTCCTATAGGAAATCTTTACTATAAAGCAGAATCTTTACTAACATAGAATTTTTTTTTAGACTTGTATACAGCATTACAATTTTGTACATGTATGACAAAATGTTGCCCAAATGATAGAACTGTCTTTGAAAAGATTGTTGAAAAAAGAGAAAACCCAGGTTACCAGCATTTTCTTCTTTCCCACTGTCATTTCAAAGTCCTCCTCTGCCTGGGTTGTCACAAAATAGGATCTCTTGGGGAAGTTTTAAACAAGAATTCAATGATGTCACAGCAACCGATGCATCTCTCTTCAAGTTTCTTGTATATATTTACCAACATTATTATGCAACATTTTCTGAGCCATCAGCTGCTTGTCTCAATAATTTTTTAAATACCTGCAGTTTTAAAAAATTAGATCCTCTCATTTATTGTTTTATCTGCAGTCCTATGTTGTTTTGTTTTTCATTTTTGTGTTAACCGTTTACCTGATATGCCAATTTGAGTCTCTTCCATTTCAGCAGCAAATAAAGATATGTTGTCAAAAATATGGACAAATGAAGATACAATTATCTGAATGAGTGGAAAACATTGTGGGAAAAGGAGAAATTGCTTGTTACAAGCAATTTCTCCTTTTCCCACAATGTTTTCAAAAGCTGTCTGTTGTTGATATGTCAAAATGAGTATCTATGGAGTAAAGGGTTAACTCTTTGCCACACAACAAAATTTAAGACCTGTCCTAATTGAAAGCATTTGCAGGCAACGAAATTAATACCTTAAAAATGAGAATTTGCTTTGGGAAGGATTGAAAACAGTGTGGGAAAAGGAGAAAAATGCTGGTTGCCAACATTTTCTCCTACCACAATGTTTTCAAAAGGCTTCTTTCTCAGGGTCATTAAAAGTCAGGATTGTGCGGTAAAAGGTTAAATGAATATATCTTTCTATGAACTCATATACATGTACAGAAAATTCTTAGAGCTAAAGTTCAGGATCATATAATTCTAGGTGGATGAGGTGAGAACTGCAGATGATGCTCTAATCCGTGTAAAGTTGATGCTGTTTTATGAACTTAAGAATATTGAAATTATGGTAAGTGTTTTTGACATCATTTTTTTTGTTGGTTGGCAGGGATATGTTTATCCTTATCTTTTAGATTGTTTAATGTCCATTTTATGCTTAAAGGGCAAATCAACAAGTTTCTGATTGATTAATTTTCAAATCTACATTTATCAAATGGTTAACCTGGTAATGTTGTAATTAGAAAAAAAAATTAATAGAAATACTATTTAGCTCACCTGAGCACGAAGTGCTCATGGTGAGCTTTTGTGATCACCCAATGTCCGGCGTTCGTCGTCCACAATTTCTTTTAAACATCTTCTCCTCCTAAACCACATGGTCAATCTTGATGAAACTTTGCAGGGATGTTCCTTGGGTGAAGCTCTACCAAAGTTGTTCAAGAGATTGAATTCCACACATAACTCTGGTTGCCATGGCAACCAAAAGGAAAAAAATGACAAAAATCTTTGAAAATCTTCTTCTCTGAAACTAGAAGGCGTAGAGCTTTGATATTTGTTATGTAGCATCTCCTAGTGGACCTCTACCAAGATTGTTCATATGATGCCCCGGGGGTAAAAACTGGCCCCGCCCCTGGGGTCACAATTTGGAAACATCGGAACAAAGAAGGAAAACTTTAAAATTCTTCTTCTCTGAAACTAGAATGGTGCAGAGCTTTGATATTTGTTATGTAGCATCTCCTAGTGGACCACTACCAAGATTGTTCATATGATGTCCCTAGATTCAAAACTGGCCCTGCCCCGGGAGTCACAAGTTTGAAATATAGGAACACAGAAGAAAAGTTAAAATTCTTCTGCTCTGAAACTAGAAGGTGTTTTTTCCTATGTTTCAAACTTGTGACCCCAAGGGCGAGACCAGTTTTGACCCCATGGGCATCATATGAATAGTCTTGGTAGGGGTTTACTAGGAGATGCTACATACCAGATATCAAAGCTCTGCACATTCTAAGTTTCAGAGAAGAAGGCTGATGTTCCCTTGTTGATATTTGTACCTTGTAAAGAATTCTGAAAACATTGATGGGTACAAATTTATTCTCTCATGGGTCAAGGGTTACACAACTGTGCAGTTAATGAGTGTTGACGAGTGTAGAACAACACCCCCCCACCCCCCTGGACAAAGCCCCCATGGATGAAAGCCCCCTAGGACAAAACCCCCATAGGATAAAAGCCCCCTAGGACAAAACCCCCATCATATATAAACAGCATATATTTTTCTAATTTATCATATTGTTTTCCTTTTTACTTTATTTCTTAAACAGGTTTAGACAAAATAGAACAAAATGTCATTGTACTTGCAATAGGAAAAGTGAACTTTGAATATTTAGGAAAAGAAAACATAATTAGAAGAGGGGATAATGCAATCACTTGATTCTATGTCCTTGATGTGAAGAAAAAATATATTGGCAAAGGAGAAAATGGTTTGACAGGCAATTTCTCTCACTTTCCCTAAATATTATCTTCCCTATTTGATGCCTACTTTTTTATTAGCTCACTTGAGCACAAAGTGCTCATGGTGAGCTTTGTGACCGCCAAATGTCCGACATGCGGTGTACCAAATGTGTTCATTTGATGCCCCTGGGGTCAAAACTGGCCCGGCCCCAGCAGTCACTAGTTTGAAACATTGGAACAAAGAAGGAAAACTTTAAAAATATTCTCTGAAACAAGAAGGGGCAGAGCTTTGGTACTTGGTATGTAGTGTCTCCTATTGGATCTCTACCAAGGTTGTTCGTATGATGCCCCTAGGGTCAAAACTGCCCCCACCCCGGGAGTTGAAAGTTGGAAACATAGGAACAAAGAAGGAAAACTTTAAAAATCTTCTTCTCTGAAATTAGAAGGTGCAGAGCTTTGATATTTGGTATGTAGTATCTGCTAATGGACCTCTACCAAGACTGTTTATATGATCCCCCTGGGGTCAAAACTGGCCCCGCCCCTGGGGTCACAAGTTCGAAACATAGGAACAAAAAAGGAAAACTTTAAAATTCTTCTTCTCTGAAACTAGAAGTGGCAGAGCTTTGATAATTAATATGTATTATGTTTTTCCAATAGCTTTTTAGCTCACCTGAGAACAATGTGTTCAAAGGGAGCTTTTAGGATCACCCCGTGTCCGTCGTCTGTCGTCAACAATTCTTTAAACATCACCTCCTCCTAATATGCTGGGCCAATTTGGACCAAATTTGGCAGGAATGTTCCTTGGGAGGTCCTCTTTAAAAATTGTTCACAGAATTTTATTCGTCAAAAACTCTGGTTGCCATGGCAACCAAATGGAATTTCTAAGAAATTCTTAAAAAATCTTCTTCTCTGAAACAACTGGCAAGATTTTAAAATAATTTCACAGAGATGTTCCTTAGGTGACCCTTTTCAAAAGTGTTCCTGAAATTTTGATTCGTCAAGAAACATGGCTGTGGTGAATGGGGGCTACAAGTTTGCACTATACAGAAATGAAGAAATTCTTAAAAATTCTTCTTCTCTGAAACCCCCAGTCAGATTTTGAAATAATTTCACAGAGATGTTCCTTTGGTGACCCTTTCCAAAACTTGTTCATGAAGTTTTGATTTGTCAAGAAACATTGCTCTGGTGAATTGGGGCTACTTGCACTAGAGGGAAATGAAGAAATTCTTAAAAATTCTTCTTTTCTTGAAGGGCTGGTCACATTTTGAACTAATTTTACAGAAATGTTCTTTGGGAGACTCTTTTCAAAAATTGTTCGTGAAATTTTGATTTGTCAAGAAACATTGCTCTGGTGAATGGGGGCTACTTGCACCATACGGAAATAAAGAAACTCTTGAAAATTCTTCTTCTCTGAAACCGTTTGTCAGATTTTAAAATAATTTCAGAGGGATGTTTCTTGGGTGACCATTTTCAAAAAGTGTTTGTGAAATTTGATCCGTCAAGAAACATGGCTATGGTGAATGGGGGCTACTTGCACTATAAGGACATGAAGAAATTATTGAAAATTTTTCTTCTCTGAAACCGCTCGTCAGATTTTAAAATAATTTCACAGAAATGTTCCTTGAATGACCCTTTTCAAAATTTGTTTGCAAAATTTTGATAGGTCAAGAAACATGGCTCTGGTGAATAGGGGCTACTTGCACTGCAAGGAAATTAAGAAACTCCTAAAAATTCTTCTTCTCTGAAACTGCTGGGCAAATTTTGAAAGGACTTTTACAGGTGACCTTTTGAAAATTGCTTGGCAAAATAATATTTTGTTTCCAGTGTTTCAGTACCTAACAAAAAAATGGCTATGGTCCTCTCAAAAATTCAGGTGAGCGATCCAGGGCCATTTTGGCCCTCTTATTTATGTACATCATGTATGTTTAAAATGCTTTGACCGTCAACATTGTTCTCCAATATGCTTTTCAGTTAGACTCCACCAAAGATCCAATAGCAGATTTCATCAAGTAGGTGATACTTTTGCTATTCCAAATACTGAAAAACTAAGAATCAAATTCAGAAATTAAATGTCGTGATTCTGTAATAGAATCTGTAATAGACTTTGAAATTTGATTGATTGGTTATGTGGCTGGGTGAAAGAATGGGTTCATAGGTGGGTGGATGTTTAATGTTCTATTCGAAATGGCTATAGTTACATTGTGGCAGCCAGTGCACCCAATGTTTTCTTTACTGATAAAGCCCAATATTCTTTTTTGTGAACCACTAGCCGCTTTCTGACTTAACTCTTTACCACACAGTCCCAACTTTCAATGACTATGAGAAAGAAGTCCTTTGAAAACATTATGGGAAAAGGAGAAAATGCTGGCAACCAGCATTTTCTCCTTTTACCACAATGTTTTCCGCCCTTCGCAAACCAGATTTCAATTTTTCAGTCACATTTTTTTTGTTGTCTGCTAATGCTTTCGATTTGGGCCAGTCTATAATTTTGTCGTTTGGCAAAGAGTTAACCATCCTTGACACAATGATCACTGGTGAGAGAGGAATGAAATCTGTTGTACTGACTATCATCAGTCCTTGGAAAGAAATTTGCAGAGTTGGGGATTCTAACCCCTGTTCTCATTCTCCTGAATGCCATGGACAGTGCTGATAGGGCTCGGGTTGAAATTAAAGACGTTGCTTGTTAATCCTAGTTGCCCTTTAGGCAGCTAAATGAGAGAAATAAATGTCATTTATGGGTATTCATTCCAAATAATTAAGATATTGCAGTTTCTAGTAGTTTTGATGAAAGAATTGGTAAAGATGTCTAAATATTCCAGATGCACTGGTTGCCCTTCTGTGTATGGGTTAAGATATACAATCATGTTATTTTTGAACACCAAAATTCAGGATTCTTATGTCTTCACTTTTGAAATTACTAACTTTGATGTGAACTCTTTACTACACAATCGTGATGTTAAAGAAGTGAATACATAAGAGCTAATAAGCTAATACCTTGTGTCATTCTCTTCCCTTCCAGTTGTGTTTGTGCAGATACTGTTGCATTTGCAGCAAAATTCAGGTAAGCTGGAGTTTTTGTTCAGTTTCCTTTTAAATTTACCACTGATAATACATGTGTGCATTATCCTGAATGATTATGGAATTATATTGTGTCTTCTCACTTTTTAGCTCACCTGAGCACAACGTGCTTAAGGGGAGCTTTTAGGATCACCGGTGTCCAAAGTGCATTGTCCATCAACTCCTCCTAAACCACTGGGCCAATTTGGACCAAACTTGGCAGGACTGTTCCTTGGGAGGTCCTCTTTAAAAATTGTTCACAGAATTCGATTCCGTCAAAAACTCTGGTTACCATGGCAACCAAATGGAATTTTCTAAGAAATTCTTTAAAAATCTTCTCCTCTGAAACCGTTGGTCAGATTTTAAAATAATTCCACAGAGATGTTCCTAGGGTGACGCTTTTTAAAAAATGTTCGTGAAATTTTGATCTGTCAAGAAACATGGCTCTGAATGGGGGCTACTTGCACTATACAGAAATGAAGAAATTCTTAAAAATTCTTCTTCTCTGAAACCGCTAGTCAGATTTTGAAATAATTTCTCAGGGATGTTCTTTGAGTGACCCTTTTCAAAATCTGTTTGCGAAATTTTGATCGGTCAAGAAATATGGCTCTGGTGAATGGGGGCTACTTACACTTTACAGAAATGATGAAATTCTTAAAAATTCTTCTTCTTTGAAACCACTGGTCAAATTTTGAAATAATTTCTCAGGGATGTTCTTTGGGTAAGACTTTTCAAAAAAAATTCGCGAAATTTTGATTCATCAAGAAACATGGCTCTGGTGAATGGGGGGGCTACTTTCAATATCTCAAAAAAAAAAAAAATAGGCTTTGGTCATCTCAAAAATTCAGGTGAGCGATCCAGGGCCATCTTGGGCCTCTTGTTTTGTATGTCCCAGGACCATTCTACCTCCAGATTTTTGACAAGTAATAAAAATTTTCATGTGCTAAGGACTTTATCCTTTACCAGAACAACAACATGTTTTACTGAGCCAAATTTAAAGCATTTGCAGATGAGAAAAGGAATAGGTACATCTAAATTGATGATTTCTGTCTTTGACAGGATAGAAAAGACTGAGAGAAAAGCAAAAAATGCTGATTTTCTCCTTTTCCCATCATGTTTTCAAAGGGCTTCTTTCTCAGTGTCATTAAAATTTTGGAATATGTACAAGGTTAACCTTGTACAAAACATTGTTACTCTGATAGGAAACTGCTTGTCAAGTAAGAATGTTGCAAAGTTAGATACGTTGATTTGCAAGTTGGAAAAATATATTTCTAAAAAATACTTATTTCTGTTATGGAGCCTAATTGTATATGTTTGTGTAATATCATAACTGCTCTACCAAACAATGCCCCTTATCAAACTCTGTACTATTTGATCAAATTTAAAAGAAGTCCAAGCAGCTGCAATTGAAAGCAATTGTACAGGGCAGAATGATATGACTTCAAAAAAAAAAACTGCCTTGGGTAAGGTAAAAAGCATTATGGAAATAAGAGAAAATGTTGGTTACCAGCATTTTCTCCTTTGCTACAATGGTTTCAAATGCTGTCTTTCCCAGGGTCATTAAAATTTAAGACTGTATTGTAAGAGTTTAATGATCCCAAGAAGACAACTTGAAAAAAGAATGTTCATAAGGATAAGGCTGTTACTCGAATTGGGTTTGCTCGCGATGAAAAACTTGTCTGTTGTACTTGTTTTCTTCAAGCACATTACACCCCATTATAGTGAGAGATTTTAAATCTCACACACAACCTGTTGATTGTCCTCTATCCTGTGTAGAGTTTGTTTGATATTCCTAAAACCCAATCTATTTACAGCTATATTGAATTCATTGAACATTCAGCAGAACTCAACAACTTGAATTCATTCCCACAGTTAACTGAGAGAGCGAAATCTATTGGATATAACATTTCAAAGGTTGTATTTCGAGGTTATTTTGCCCACGACAAACTTCAGAAACTCCATGACAGTTCAATTGAAGTGAGGACAAAACTGAAAATAGCAGTAAGTGTTGCTTAATGTACACACATACCAATATGTTAGTAATGGAACAGTTTTGTAGGAAATGATTTGTTGTAATCTTTAACCTATAAGTTTCATTATGCTCTTCAAGAGGGAAATACAAGATTTTGGCATAAAAATTAGTATAAAGTATTAGAAAACTAAAATGAATGCATTGTCTTTCATTATTTTCTATCAGTTTATAAAATCATGCATAACTATCCTAAACTGCTGTGCCAATTTGGACCAAACTTGGCTGGAATGTTCCTTGAGAGGTCCTCTTTAAAAACTGTTCACAGAATTTGATTCCGTCAAAAACTCTGGTTACCATGGCAACCAAATGGAATTTTCTTCCCTGAAACTGCCGGCCAGATTTTGAAATAATTTCACAGAAATGTTGCTAGGGTGACCCTTTTCAAAAATTGTTCGCGAAAAAAAAATTTGATCTGTCAAGAAACATGGCTTTGGTGAATGGGGGCTACTTACACTATAGGGAAATGAAGACAATCTTAAAAATTCTTCTACTCTGAAACCACTGGTCAGATTTTGAAATAATTTCACAGAGATGTTCCTTGGGTGACCCTTTTCAAAAACTGTTAGTGAAATTTTGATTCGTCAAGAAACATGGCTCTGGTGAATGGGGGGCTACTTGCACTAAAGGGAAATGAAGAAATTCTTAAAAATTCTTCTTTTCTCAAATGGCTGGTCAGATTTTGAAAGAATTTCACAGAGATAGATATTCCTTGGGTGACCCTTTTAAAAATGTGTTCGTGAAATTTTGACTCGTCAAGAAACATGGCTCTGGTGAATGGGGGCTGCTTACACTATAGGGAAATGAAGAAATTTTTAAAAATCCTCCTTGTCTCGAACAGCTGTTAGATTTTGAAAGAATTTCACAGAGATATTCATTGGATGACCCTTTTAAAAAAGTGTTCGTGAAATTTTGATTCATCAAGAAACATGGCTTTGGTGAATGGGGGCTACTTGCACTATACGGACATGAAGAAATTCTTGAAAATTCTTCTTCAGAAACAACAAATCAGATTTTAAAATAATTTCACAGAAATGTTCCCTGAATGACCGTTATCAAAATTGTCCTCCAAATTTTGATAGGTCAAGAAACATGGCTCTGGTGAATGGGGGCTACTTGCACTGTATGAAAATTAAGAAACTCCTAAAAATTCTTCTTTTCTGAAACTGCTGATCAGATTTTGAAAGGACTTTTACAGGTGACCTTTCGAAAATTGCTTGGCAAAATAATGATTTTGTTTCCAGTGTTTCAATACCTGAAAAAAAAAAAATAGCTATGGTCCTCACAAAAATTCAGGTGAACGATCCAGGGCCATCTTGGCCCTCTTGTTTACTTAACATGTGCAATAAAGCCCGTGAAAACATTGTGGGGGGGGAATGCTGTTAACCAGCAGTTTCCCCTTTTTCCCTAATATTTTCTTCTCTCTCCTTAAGACTTGATTTTTTTCACTGCAAATGCCTTGAATTTGGAATAGTTTAAAATTTTGCCTTGTGGTAAAGTGTTAAGCCATTGTGTAGCCATTATTGATGTGGTTGACTACAAATAAGCCACCTGAAAATATTTTTAAAAAATGAAGTTTTAAATTAAAAGAAAAAAATAGTATCTTCAGTATCTTTCTGCTCCTATGCAACATTTAACTGTTTACCACACAGCAAAATTTTAGATGGGTTCAAATTGAAAGCATTTGCAGACGACATTAAAGATGACTGAAAAATTGAACTTTGTTCTGGGAAGGGTAGAAAACACTGTAGGAAAAGGAGAAAATGCTGGTTACCAGCATTTTCTCCTTTTCCTACAGTGTTTTCAAAAGGCTTCTTTCTCAGGGGCGTCAAAAGTAGGGATTGTGTGGTAATGGGTTGAAAAGTTAAAAAAAGAAATTTGCCTGAAATTGCAAAGCTAGCCCAACAGAATTTTTTACTATAAAAATAGGACCCAAATAATCATTGTTCCATGGTTGCTTTTATCTTTAGTGTATCAAGGCAGCAAGCAGTTTAGATCATACATTAAGCTGCAATTTTGTGCAGCCTGATCTTGATCTAAATTGGCCAATAAAGAAATAAAAATGGGTCCAAAGAAGGGGTGTGCATTTCTCCTTTTCTGACATTGTTTTGAAATGCCTTATTCATCAGGGTCAGTTAAAGATGGGGTTGTTTCACACAGGATTAACCCCTTACCAAACAATCAGGACCTTAATGACCCTTCGGAAGAAGGTTTTTGAAAACATTGTTAGAAATGCTGTTTACCATCATGTTCTCCTTTTTTTAACAATCTTTTCTACCCTATCTTTGGGTGGAGGGATATTTTGGCCACAGAGGTTTTGGTCAAAACGTCCTTCATTCTTTTCTTTGTCATATGATCTACTCTTAATTTGTTGTCAGCGAATGCTTTCAATTTGGACTTCTCCAACATTTTGTTGTTTGGTAATGACTTAACCTAAAATTCCATGATTCATATATTTTTTTCCAGTATGAAACTGAAGAGCAGGAGCAAAGGATGACAGACATGAAGTTAACCAATGAAAAAGAAAGAATCGATACAGGTATTACTTAGCTACATGTGCATTTACTATATGACAAAGTTAGAAAACCTGGCTAAAATGATTGTAATTGTCTTATAAAGCTTAGGAGATATTGTTTGAAAAGGAGAAAATGCTTTTTACCAGCTTTTTATCCCTGAATGTTATAAAAACCTATCTTTGTCAGGGTCTTTAAAACTTTGGATTGTATGGTAAAGGGTTGCATGAAAATTAAATCCTTGTATATTTATACCCATAATTGCACATTTGTCATATAGAACCTTGGGGTTGACAGCTTTTGGAAAAACATGCAGGAAAAGAAGTGACTGATTGAAGCCTGCAATTGCTCTTTATTCCTGTAGTGACTCTGTATCTCCAAAAAGTCTTTCTTTCAAATTTTTGTCTCAAATTTGATTTGGTATAAATTTTTGTGTAGTCTCAAGTAAGCACCTACAAAGCATAATATTATGCAGCTGAAAGCACACAGATCACTGGTTTCTTCTGAGACTTCCACAGGATGTTTTGTTCAATTCATTTGACAAAATTTATTTTGTTGAGTATTAGGTAGTGTTTTTCTTTACTTTTATCAAATACAGGAGTGTACAAAGCATCAGTTAAAAATTGTTGGTGAATTTAGCAAACTACATGTACTTCTTATCAACACACAAAAAAGTTAGACTTATTCATACTCCTGAAAGCAATTGTACTGGACAATTATAGCTCACATAGTATGAACTGTCCTTAAATGTGTAAAAACACTGTTGAAAAAGGAGACATTGTTGGTTATCAACAATTTCTCCTTTTTCAACAATGTTTTCAAGAGCCATTTGAGCTAGTTTTGTAAATTAATTGGGTCATTTGGTAAAGATATGATCAGATATAATCAGAATACACTAGATGGGAAAAAAGACCATGAGATCATTGCTGCTATGTGTAAGATTTTTGGTATATTTTTCTTTAAGATTAAGAGTTTCAAACTCGCTTTACTAGACTGATAATTAGATGTTGTACTCACAGAGCAGAGAATCGAGCTAGAAGAATTAAAACATAAACAAGAACTGGAGAAAGAGAGAGTTGTACATCAGTTAGACATGGAACTAAAGAAAGCAAATGATGAACGACAAAAATGGCAGACTGAAAATATGTCCACGTTAGAGGTAAAAGATAAATACTTACTAGTTAATTGTAGTCTAACTGCACAAATAGAAACGTTTTGCTTGGCTATTTAACTCTGTACAAAAGGACAAATTTTTGGACTCAACCAAATTCAAAGCATTTTGCAGACCACAAATTAAATCTTGGTAATATAATGATTTCTGACTTTGATAGGGTGGAAAATATTGTTTGAAAAGGAGAAAATACTGGTCACCATCATTTTCTCCTTTTCCCACAATGTTTTCTATAGGCTTGTGTGGTAAAAGGGTTAAGTATATGTTACTGTATATGTGGAACTTTGTGTGTCAAAAAAAATGTGATTTAATGATTACAAATATTTTGCATATGAAAATGTTTGTAAATTCAAGACATTCAGTATTTGTTGTTATACTTGTTGTTAAATATGCAACAGAAAAGTTTGATAATTTTTCAGATTTGAGAAATGGCAACAATTTCCATGTTCTAAAAATTGTCATGTCTCTCGTTACCACACAAGAAAATTTTAGAATGGCCCAAATTGAAAGCATTTGCAGACGACAAAATAAAGGTGACTGAAAGATTGAAATTTGTTATGGGAAGGGTAAAAAACACTGTGGGAAAAGGAGAAAATGCTGGTTACCAGCATTTTCTCCTTTTCCCACAGTGTTTTCAAAAGGCTTCTTTCTCAGGGGCGTCAAAAGTAGGGATTGTGTGGTAATGGGTTAAAGGCACTTTTGTAGCCTTACCAAAAAGTTAAAAGTTGATAATCGATAGCCAAAGATATGGAAAACATTACTTGAGGAGGATCAGTTTTATGTTGGAAGCAACAATGCTCCTTTTCTCACAATGACTCATAGTTGTCAGTTGCAGATTGCATGAATGAGAAGTTGTATTTGTACACAAAAGGATTAATACAGTTCTCATAACAAGATGAACATGTCTTATGGGCAATAAGGAGTGCTGGTATTCTTTACATCAGAATCCGCCAGTGGCTTTGGAAGCACTTGCAACATAACTCATGTAGATAGGTGCACTAGCTGCTGTGATAAAACTGAAGTAATGTCGAGTTACATGCACATTTTTCCTTTCTGCACCATGGTTTCAAAGCTGTCTACCTCAGGGTCACTAAAACGGGCCTGTGTGGTAAAGGGTTAACTGAAAAGTATTTGATAAATAAAGACATGAAATTTCTTTGTCTTTGATTCACAGGCCACAATCGCTGATGATCAACAAAAACTGGACTATTACAAGAACTTGCATGGTCTAAGTGTAGATTTGAACCAGTTCATTCAGTCACAGTCACAAAAACCAGAGAAAGTTACCAGGATTGTTGCTGAAGGATCAAACTCAGCCCTTCATTTTCATCATTCCTAAACCCTTGGCTGTGAAGTATGAGACAATAGTCTGTTGGAGACAGTGAATGTCAAGATAAAACTGCACAGAAAAGGTAATCAGCAGATAATGTGCACAGTGATCTATACTGTGCTATACCGTGAGATTTTGTTTTGGCATAGAAACTTGAAATATCAGTATACAAGTTTTAACAATGGACTGAAGATTTCCATTTAAGTCTTTCGTTACCAAATCTTACCACAAACCACAGAATTTGAGAGTGGTCCAAGTTGAAAGCATTTGCAGGCAACAAAATAAAAGTGACTGAAAATTTGAAATTTTTATCGAAGAGGAGAGAAAACACTGTGGGAATTTTCTCCTTTTCCAACAATGTTTTAAAAAAGCCTCTTTCTCAGGGTCGTCAAAAGTCAGCATAACGTGGTAAAGGGTTAATTTACTTTACCAGCAGTTTAAGGTATTAACCCATTGCCAAACAACAATATTTTAGGCTTGTCCAAATCGAAAGCATTTGCAGACCACAAATTAAAAGTGACAGAAAATTTAAAATTTGTTTTGTGAAGGGTAGAAAACATTGTGGGAAAAGGAGAAAATGCTGGTAAAGCATTTTCTCCTTTTCCCACAATGTTTTCTAAAGGCTTCTTTCTTACGGGCATCAAAAGTAGGGATTGTGTGGTAATGGGTTAAAAGTAATGGCATAGTTTAGGACATTTGGATCATTGTTGTCGCCTTTTTGGAGTCTGTGACATTTTTCATAGGACTTTTTGTTAGGAAATTTGACTTTACCTGGGTCTAGCTCATTTATCTTCACCAGATGTGAACATCATAGGCTGGTCGAAATCAAAAACATATGCAAAAGAATAATCAAATTTGACTGAAAAATTATATCTTTGTTGTAGAATGCTAGTAAACAGTGTTGGAAATGAAGAATATATGAGGGGAAAAGTTTGTTTGAGTGGTGAACCGAGTTGAAGTCACTTTATTATTAATTTATAAGTTATATAAATCAAATTCTTAGTCATTAAATGTTGTATTTTTAACCTTATGAGCTTTGAACTGTTAATATTTATTAATTTTTATTTTCTATTCATCATGTATCTTGTGCAATACATAATTTTTAAATGTGTAATCAAATGTATTTTATTATCGGAACATTTGTTAATACTTTCAGCACTTTTGCTGAAAGTGTAGATCAAGATAAGACTGCATTGAACTTACAGCCTGATGTTAGAATAACACAGTCTCCTTTCTGACCTAAGCAGCCATGCAATTGCAATAAACCTTGATATACATTGTCAGTGTGTCACATATTTATACGCCCGTCGAAGACGGGACGTATTATGGGATCACCCATGCCGGGCGGGCGGGCCGGTGGGCGTCCGGGCGGGCGGCGTCCAGTTCTTTGTCCGGAGCATATCTCCAAAACTATACAAGCTAGGGTTATGAAATTTCATGGGTGGATAGATCTTATCAAGGGGGAGTGCAGTGCACAGGAATCATAACTCTTGCTCACTTAACTTTTGAGTTATTGCCCTTTGTTGTTTTTCATACTTGAATTTTGTCCGGAGCATATCTCCAAAACTATACTACCTAGGGATATGAAATTTCATGGGTGGATAGCTCTCATCGAGGGGGAGTGCAGTGCACAAGAATCATAACTCTTGCTTGCTTAATTTTTGAGTTATTGCCCTTTGTTGTTTTTCATACTTGAATTTTGTCCGGAGCATATCTCCAAAACTATACTGCCTAGGGTTATGAAATTTCATGGGTGGATAGATCTCACCAAAGGGGAGCGCAGTGCACAGGAATCATAACTCTTGCTCGCTTAACTTCTGAGTTATTGCCCTTTGTTGTTTTTCATACTTGAATTTTGTCCGGAGCATATCTCCAAAACTATACTAGCTAGGGTTATGAAATTTTATGGGTGGATAGATCTCATTGAGGGAGAGTGCAGTGCACAAGAATCATAACTCTTGCTCGCTTAATTTTTGAGTTATTGCCCTTTGCCGTTTTTTATACTTGAATTTTGTCCACTGAATATCTCCAGAACTATACTAGCTAGGGTTATGAAATTTCATGGCTGGATAGATCTCACCGAGGGGGAGTGCAGTGCACAGGAATCATAACTCTTGCTTGCTTAATTTTTGAGTTATTGCCCTTTGTTGTTTTTCATACTTGATTTTTGTCCGGAGCATATCTCCAAAACTATACTAGCTAGGGTTATGAAATTTCATGGGTTGATAGATCTCATTGAGGGGGAGTGCAGTGCACAGGAATCACAACTCTTGCTTGCTTAATTTTTGAGTTATTGCCCTTTGTTGTTTTTCATACTTGAATTTTGTCCGGTGCATGCCCCAGCTTTACAACTTGGGGTAAGACGGGCGTATCTTGCGACAATTTGCCGTTCTTGTTATATATGAAAATTCCAGAACAACAACACAGCTAGGATATTCCAAATGTCAGAATCATTTTACATGTATATATCTACATTTTGGAATGTCGCTTTTCATTTACAAGATTAATTTAGGAATTATCTGGCATATTTCTATTGGAAAATTACTACATGTAGTATTTTTTTTAAATCCAATTAGTGACGCATTACCATTGATAAGCTTTACTAGGAAATTTTAGACTGAATGCTTTACCAAGGAATAACATATCTTATCCTGGAGAAATTTTTAGAAAGCAGTGTGTGAAAGTAGAAGAAGCTTGGATAGTGTGGCATTATTGGATGGAGACAAATGATTTGAAACACTCTGTCTGTTTCCTTGAGGACCCATTCAGTGTTGTATTTTCCTCAAAAACCCATGCAGCGTTGTTTTACTAGAATCAGATAGGATATTCCACCACTAACTGTTTACCAAAAAATATTTTAGGCCCATCCAATTTAAAAGCAGTTGCAGACAAAAAAGAAATGCAACTCAAAAATTGAAGCTTGGTTTTATTAATGGAAAACATTGTAGGAAAAAGGAGAAAATGCTGGTTACCAGCATTTCCTTCTTTTCCAACAATGTCTTCATAAGCCATTTTCAGAAGGGTTGATAAAACAGAGAAATGTATGGTCAAAGGTTGAAAACATTATTTAGAAATACATTGAGAGACAATGAGAGATGTGTGAAACCAAAGTACGGTTCACAGAGTATACAAATGTACAAGGGACACTTTTTAAGGTCGTAGAGTAGGGCGGTCTTTTTAAAACCGCTTGAAATATCAAAATTTTATTTATCTAAGACCTTCGAAATATGCCCCCACACACATTTTACACTGATCTACCCATTTCCGGAATGCGGCCCGGTAGTCCTCTTCAGGGAAAAATGTTGCAGACACTAGTAGGCCGCAGTGCCTATACCACAACGGGATTGAAATGGTGCCCTGGCAGCATTTCCTTTAGTCTTTGGAACAACCAAAAGTCACAGGAGGACAGGTCAGGGCTGTATGGGGGATTTTCTTAGACATCGAGCCCAGATTCTTTCAGATATTCCTGTACCGCAGTGGATTTATGGACCGGTGCATTTTCATGGAGTAATTTGATGCCGCGGACACCGGTGCGCAGTCTTCGTTTCTGATAGAAATCAACAAGTTGAGTAAGAACACTTTATCTGTAAAACTTTCCAGTGACAACTACCTTTCGGGACTGGAATTTGAAGGACTGGACCTTTCGAATCAAAGAATATCACATACAACATGCGATTTGATGTTTTGCAATGGCGCACAGTGACAGGTCTATCGCCCTCAGATGAAACCCAAACCTTATTTTTAGCCTTAGAATCGGGTTGAAAATGATAGATCCAGGTTTCATCACCTGTAACTATCTCTTCCAAACGACATGCGGCACATTTATCATATTTTTCTATAACTTGCGATGCAAGTCTAACCCAACTTTGTTTCTGCTTGTCAGTGAGCAAATGAGGCACCCAGCGCGCGCAGATCTTACATAGCCCAAGTCGTTCACGTAAGATCTTCAAAATACTTGACGAATGAATGCCACTTAATTCTTCTATCTCTTGCACGGTATAACATGCATCTTCCTCAATTAACGTTTTCAAAGTAGCAACGTTCTTTTCTGTCGAAACGGAAACCGGCCTACCTGCCCGAGGGTCATTTTCAATTGACTCCCGACCATCATTAAAACGGCGTACCAACTTGCAAACTGTAGCATATTTTAAAACACCATTCCATTCCCATAAACTTTTTACAAATCAGCATGAATTTCTGTTGGCGGAAACCCGAGCTGTGCTCGAATCTTGCAATATACCCTCTGTTCAAAGATTTTTCCATCCATATTGAATGCTATATTTTACTTTAGTGTATAAAACCACGTGTTGAAAATACCCAGCGCAGCACGCACGTGGACTGCATACCGTAACACCGTTTGAGAGAGGAATGATTATGCAAGTTCCGTATGGTGCAAGTAGCCCCCATTCACCAGAGCCATGTTTCTTGACCTATCAGAACTTCGCTAACAACTTTTGAAAAGGGCCATTCAAGGAACATTTCCATGAAATTATTTTAAAATCTGACCAGCGGTTTCAGAGAAGAAGAATTTTCAAAAATTTCTTCATGTCTGTATAGTGCAAGTAGCCCCCATTCACCGGATCAAAATTTCGCGAACAGTTTTTGAAAAGGGTCACCAAAGGAACATTCCTTTAAATTATTTTAAAATCTGACAGCAGGTTTCAGAGAAGACTTTTCAAGAATTTAATCATTTCCATATAGCGCAAGTAGCCCCCATTCGCCAGAGCCACGTTTCTTGATGAATCAAGATTTCAAGAACAATTCTTAACAAGAGGGCCAAGATGGCCCTGGATCGCTCACCTGAATTTTTGAGATGACCATAGTCTATTTTTTTTTTTTCTTTTTTAGCGTTGAAACATTGGAACCAAATTTATAATTTTGCCAAGCAGTTTTCAAAAGGTCACCTGTAAAAGTCATTTCGAAATCTGACCATCAGTTTCAAAAAGAAGAATTTTTAAGAATTCTTCATTTCTGTATAAGAGCAAGTAACCCCCATCCACGAGAGCCATGTTTCTTGATGGATCAAAATTTACGAACAAGTTTTGAAAAGGGTCACCCAAGGAACATCTCTCTGAAATTATTTCAAAATCTGACCAGGGGTTTCAGAGAAAGAAAATTTTAAAGAATTTCATCATGTCCGTATAGTGCAAGTAGCCCCCATTCACAAGAGCCATGTTTCTTGACGGATCAAAATTTTATGTACAGCTTTTGGAAAGGGTCACCAAAGGAACATCTCTGTCAGATTATTTTAAAATCTGACCACGGGTTTCAGAGAAGAAGAATTTTCAAGAATTTCTTCATTTCCATCTAGTGCAAGTAGCCCCCATTCACTAGAGCCATGTTTCTTGGCCAATCAAAATTTCGCGAACAATTTTAGAAAAGGGTCACCCAAGGAATATCTCTGTGAAATTATTTCAAAATCTGGCCAGCGGTTTCAGAGAAGAAGAATTTTTAAGAATTTCTTCATTTCTGTATAGTGCAAGAAGCCCCCATTCACCAGAGCCATGTTTCTTGACGGATCAAAATTTCGCAAACAATTTTTAAAAAGGGTCACCCAAGGAACATCTGTGTGAAATTATTTTAAAATCTGGCCAGCGGTTTCAGAGAAGAAGAATTTTTAAGAATTTCTTCATTTCTGTACAGTGCAAGTAGCCCCCATTCACCAGAGCCATGTTTCTCGACCAATCAAAATTTCGCGAACAATTTTTGAAAAGGGTCACCCAATGAACATCTCTGTGAAATTATTTCAAAATCTGACCAGCGGTTTCAGAGAAGAAGATTTTTTAAGAATTCCTTCATTGCTGTACAGTGCAAGAAGCCCCCATTCACCAGAGCCACATTTTTTGACCAATCAAAATTTCACGAACAATTTTTGAAAAGGGTCAACCAAGGAACATATCTGTGAAATTATTTCAAAATCTGACCAGCGGTTTCAGAGAAGAAGATTTTTTAAGAATTCCTTCATTTCTGTATAGTGCAAGAAGCCCCCATTCACCAGAGCCACATTTTTTGACGAATCAAAATTTCACGAACAATTTTTGAAAAGGGTCACCCAAGGAACATATCTGTGAAATTATTTTAAAATCAAACCAGCGGTTTCAGAGGAGAAGATTTTTAAAGAATTTGCTAAAAAATTCCATTTGGTTGCCATGGCAACCAGAGTTTTTGATGGAATCAAATTCTGTGAACAATTTTTAAAGAGGACCTCCCAAGGAACATTCCTGCCAAGTTTGGTCCAAATCCGCCCAGCGGTTTAGGAGGAGTTGATGTTTAAAGAATTGTTGACGACGCACGACGCACGACGGACGACGGACACCGGGTGATCCTAAAAGCTCCCCTTGAGCACGTTGTGCTCAGGTGAGCTAAAAAGGGTCACCCATGGAACATCTCTGTGAAATTATTTCAAAGTCTGACCAGCCGTTCAAGAGAAGAAGAATTTTTTAGAAACTCTTCATTTCCCTATAGTGCAAGTAGCCCCCATTCACCAGAGCCATGTTTCTTGACGAATAAAAATTTTGCGAACAATTTAAGAAAAGGGTCACCCAAAGAATATTTCTGTGAAATTATTTCAAAATCTGACCAGCAGTTTCAGAGAAGAAGATTTTTAAAGAATTCCTGAGAAAATTCCATTTGGTTGCCATGGCAACCAGAGTTTTTGGTGGAATCAAATTCTGTGAACAATTTTTAAAGAGGACCTCCAAAGGAACAATCCAGTCAAGTTTGGTCCAAATTGGCCCAGCGGTTTAGGAAAAGTTGATGTTTAAAGAATTGTTGATGACGCACAACGGACACAAGGTGATCCTAAAAGCTCCCCTTGAGCATTTTGTGCTCAGGTGAGCTAAAATTCCTACCTATTCATTTGTCACATTTATGTTTACATTTATGTATACATGCATATTTCTGTTGAATATTTTTATGAATTTAAACTTTGTTATTCTTTTTTTGTATTTTGTATTTTGCATTTCACACCTTATTTCAACACATTTGTATTCTTTTAGCTGTACTTTATTGTGATTCATCATTTTTAAGACATTTATTCTCTATTTTACACCATATTTATTACTTTTAACCCATCACACAATCCCTAATTTTGGAGACTTTGAGAAAGAAGCCTTTAGAAAACATTGTGGGGAAAAAGGAGAAAATGCTAGTAATCAGCATTTTCTCCATTTCCCACAATGTTTCCACCTTCACAAGATAAATTTGAAATTTCCAGTCACTTTTAAGTGCTCATGGTGAGCTTTTGTGACCGCCCAATGTCTGTCGTCCGTTGTGCAACGTCTACAATTTCTTAAAACATTTTCCCCTCCTAAGCCACTGGGCCAATCTTGATGAAACTTGGCAGGGATGTTCCTTGGGTGAAGCTCTACCAAAGTTGTTCAAGAGATTTAATTCCAGTTGTAACTCTGGTTGCCCTGGCAACCAAAAGGAAAAAAATAGCAAAATCTTTGAAAATCTTCTTCTCTGAAACTAGAAGGCATAGAGCTTTGATATTTGGTATGTATCATCTCCTAGTGGACCTCTACCAAGATTGTTCATATGATGCCCCTGGGGTCAAAACTGGCCCCGCCCAAGGGATCACAAGTTTCATACATAGAAACAAAGAAGGAAAACTTTTAAAATCTTCTTCTCTGAAACTAGAGCTTTGATATTTGGTATGAAGCATCTCCTAGTTAACTTCTACCAAGATTGTTCATATGATGCCCCTGGGGTCAACTGGCCCCTCCCCGGGGGTCACAAATTTGAAACATAGGAACAAAGAAGGAAATCTTTGAAAATCTTCTTCTCTGAAACAAGAAGGTGTAGAGCTTTGATATTTGGTATGGAGCATCTAGTGGACTTCTACCAAAAGTGTTCATATAATGCCCCTGGGATCCAAACTGGCCCAGCCCCTGGGGTCACAAGTTTGATACCTAGGAACAAAGAAGGAAAACTTTAAAATTCTTCTTCTCTGAAACTAGAAGGCGCAGAGCATAGATATTTGGTATGTATCATCTCCTAGTGGTCTTCTACCTAGATTGTTCATATAATGCCCCTGGGGTCCAAACTGGCCCATCCTTGGGGGTCACAAGTTTGAAACATAGGAACAAAGAACGAAAACTTTAAAATTCTTTTTCTCTGAAACTAGAAGGTGCAGAGCTTTGATATTTGGCATGTAGTATCTCCTAGTGGACCTCTACCAAGTTTGTTCATATGATGTCCCTTGATTCCAAACTGGCCCACCCCCGAGAGTCACAAGTTTGAAACATAGAAACAAAGAAGGAAAACTTTAAAATTCTTCTTCTCCGAAACTGGAATGTGCAGAGCTTTGACAATTGGTATGTAGCATCTGCTAGTGGACCTCTACCAAGATTGTTCATATGATGCCCCTGGGGTCAAAACTGGCCCCACCCCAGGGGTCACAAGTTTGTATTATAGGAACAAAGAAGGAAAACTTCAAAATTCTTCTTCTCTGAAACAAGGAGCAGAAGAGCTTTGATATTTGGTATATAGCATCTTCTAGTTGACCTCTACCAAGTTTGGTCAAATGATGTCCATCGGGTCCAAACTGGCCCATCCTTGGGGGTCACAAGTTTGAAACATAGGAACAAAGAAGGAAAACTTAAAAAAAAAATCTCTGAAACTGGAAGTCGTGGAGATTTGATATTTCATATGTAGCATCTTCTAGTGGATTTCAACCAAACACAATACGATGATCCTGGAGTCCAAACTGGCCATGCCCTGGTGGTCACAAGTTTGAACATTGTAACAAAGAAGGAAAACTTTGAAATTCCTCTGTTCTAAAGAAGGTGGAAACTTCATACGTGTGTTCCTTATGATAGTCTGCAAATAACAATATTTTACCTTTTTTCATTAAATGTCATGTCATTGAAAAAGGGGGCTAGGTGTAAATTTTCACTATGGACCAATATCTCTTTCACTACAGGACAAAATGTAATTAAACTTCATCCTGTTAAACGACAGACAATAGTTATTTGATTTTATTTCATGAAACGACATGTTATCAAAAAGGGAACTAAATGTATAATTTCATTATGGACCAATTACAGTTAGTTTGCCCATCCATCCACCTTGAAGAACATATTCTTAAGTCCTTTGCATTTATGAAACTTCAAACATGTTTTCCTTAGGATAGTCTTGTTGATAGAATTTTCCTCTGTAAGATGTGTCACAGGAAAAGGGGTTACCTTTCACATACTGGACTTGAGCCCTGATAGATCAGTCAAGACATGTGAGCTGCTAGTCAAGGGTTCCCAGTTTGAATTGGCTTGATTACTGTCTCAGCCAACATCCTTTGACATTTGATCAAAAGTTACTGAGACAAGTCTCATTTGTGTCTTACCAATGAGCGAATGAGGTTTTAATCTGTCATTGGACCACCATTTTGACCAGGAAATTAATGCCTGGCCTTCCAAGTTAATTTAATCCCTTACGGTTACCATACAATCCGGACTTTTAATGACCCTGAATAAGAAAGATTGTGAAAGCATTTTTGAAAAAGAAGAAAATGCTTTTTGCAGTTAACTACCCTGTCAGAATTATTTAGACTTGAACTTTGATATTTGGTATTTATCTTCGTTGTAGACCTTTACTGCTTAGTACTCAGGTGAGCGATATAGGACCATCATGGTCCTCTTGTTTTTTGTAGTCTGCAAATGTTTTTGATATGGACAAGCCAAAAATCTTTTCGTTTGGTAAAGAGTTAAACAGTTTTGTAGCAGGTCTTTCACTTTCTTATACATTTATGTTGTACTTCCTGAATAAAAAGGTGTATTTAAGTCAAACCTGACCAGAGTTGTTTGTCTTCCTATGCCCTCTAACCTCCACCAAACAATCTCCTGGATAAAAGCTTTTGAAAAAACTAAATGTTATCTATATTATAGTCTCATTCATACACAAGGCAAAGTTAAAACATGAAAGAACTATTCTAGTAAAAAGTATAAAACCAATCTAGTGACTGATTGATTGATTGTGTGGTGTTCAATGCCATTTTCAACATTATTTCAGTTATATTGTTGCTGCCAGTGTACCTATCCATGTATTTCTGGAGTTTCTTTTACCAGTACTTCGCACAATTTTCTTTTCAAGCCACTGGCTGCTTTCCCACGTGATCATCGTCAAAACAATGGCCAGCAGAGGTAGAAGAACGAATCCTATTGCAGTGACTATTGTCAATCCTCTGAGAGAAAGTGGCCGAGCCAGGGATTGAACCCTGGACCCAATGCTCTCAAATCCTGCATGCTACTGACTGAGCTACCAGGGCTCTGCAAAGAATTATAGGAGACTAGCATTAACCCTTTACCCCATAAGGCATTTCTATGGCATCTCGAATTGACCCTAAATAACAGCAAGGATGAAGTTCTTTATATGTTTAGGACACCTTTTGATAGCAAAGAAAACATTGTGACAAAAGGGGAAATTGCTCGTGACGAGCAATTTCACCTTTTGCCACAATGTTTTTCAAAGGCTCCAAATTTGGTTTGGTAAGGGCAGAAAACATTGTGAGAAAGGAGAATGTGCTGGTTACCAGCATGTTCTCCTTTTCCAACAATGTTTTCAAAAGGCTTCTTTCTCAGCGTCGTTAAAAGTCGGGATTGTGTGTAAAAAGTTAACAAAGGTGAGTACCTTTTGCCAGTGGCCCTCTTGTTGAGTTTGCCTTCAATGTTTTCCATGATGTTGTCAAAGGCTTTCTTTCTCAGGGTCATTAAAAGTCGGGATTGTGTGGTAAAAGGTTAAACTATTTCCAAAACAATAGTTTTGGAGTTGACCAAAGTGAGGGCATTTGTAGATGCCTTGACTTTTAGTTTAGATCATCGATTTATGCCTTTGACTGGATAGAAAACATTGTGGGAACAGGAGAAAATGCTGATAACCAGCATATTTTTCTTTTGCTGAATTTTTGAAAGCCTTCTAGGGTGTGATTGTTTAGTTAACTCTTTACCAAATGACAAAATTCTAGACTTGTCCAAATTCAAAGCATTTGCAGACAACAAAATAAACGTGGCTCAAAATTTAGAATTTGTTTTGAGAAGGGGAAGAAAACATTGTGGGAAAAGGAGAAAATGCTGGTTACCAGCATTTTCTTCTTTTCTCACATGGTTTTCAAAAGGCTTTTTTCTCAGGGTCGTTAAAAGTCCGGATTGTGTGGTAATGAGTTAATGGTTAGTAACATGATTGCAACCAGCTCTTTTTATACATCTGCCTTAGAAAGAGCTACAAAACATCAAGGGAAAGCCTACATTCCTGTTTTCTTTACAAACTCACCAATATACTGATGTTTAATCTTCTACCACAGTCCCAGGATTTCATGCTCTGATTGAAATGCCCCTTAGGCTTTTGAAAACATTGCAGAAAAGGGAGATGACACATCAGAATCGTAGCCCAACATTGGAAAAATGCAAGACACATACATGAATATATATGAGCTGGTGCTGTTATACGACTTCAATAAAGTTTAAATTGAAAGAAATTCAAATAATCGAGTAGATCTAATATCAATTATTTGTCCAACTTTTTAAAAATCGCCACTTTATAGTTTTGATACGCATTTCTTTTGGAAATTATGCAGCGTACTACAGCAAATTTCTTGAAAGAATCATTGTGCGTCGTGACCGTCATTACAAAGGAAATCATGTCTGTCTGAAAAACCTATCTTTCATCCAATAGGAAACTGAAAGAAAATCATGCACATCAAAAAACAAGATAGGTGGTTTATCGAGTTCACTTGTTTTGAAACAAATGACGAAAGAAACAGGCTGTTTTGCAAAACATCATTCTAACAGTTATGAAACAGTGGTCATATCATGATTAGTGATGTTGTAGATATATATGCATTTCTACTCCCATTATATGGTTATTCTGTGGACATGTCTTCCTGTTTAAAACTTTAGAGTAACCACAACATAGGGTTCTGCAATACAATCAAAATAAATCTAAGCCAAACACCACATTGACCGATGTGGAAAAAAATTCCTGATTTTTAAAAAAAATGCCTAAAATTTGAACATGGAATTACAAAAATTCCTGAAATGGTCCCTTATTGTGAGCGCTGCTGATCTGTGATGCAAAAACAAGATAAAGCTCTGACAAACACAAAATTATAAAACAATTTATGCACCTTTAATTTCAACAAGTTACAATCAAACATTGATAAGTATCAGAGGTTTAAAAATGAACATGATCACTTCAAGCATTCCTTATACACTGAAAGTTCACAATTTTACATCAAGTATTCCCATCAAATCTGCTGGATTGTTAGCACGTAGAAAATTGTTCTCATATTGTTTCTCATATCAATAATCTGTCAAATATTCCATTGAATCAGCTGGACGAATAGCATGAAGAAAATATAAATCCAGATGTCTGTCTTACGTCAACACATACACACAGTCAGAATCTTCAGACATCCATTTGCCATGCTGTGATATTCTGAAAGAAATTAAATCACTCATTCGTTATGAAGACACTAATAGATGACCATTTTTCATACAAGAAAAAATAAACAGCTACAATGCAATGCCCTACTTTGTTCCTTATCCAGAAATTTTTGGAGTTGTCCCTTGACACTAGAGCCTTTGCTAATGACAAAAAAAAAGAGGCCTACCTAATAGCATACAAGCATTTATTCTTTTCCCATGTTTTCAAAAACCTTTCTTCTTTAGCCATAAAAACTTGTTTGTTTGGTAAAAGGTTAATAATGCATGTGCTGCACTCTGTTCTATATTAATGATAAAAATATTGAAGAATCTGTTTTATGAAAACATTGATGGAAAAGAAGAAAATGCTGGTAACCACTTTTTCTTTTTTTCCGTCATTCTTGGTACCCTTTCTATGCCAAATCCTATAATTTGAGTCCTGTTATATTACTAATACTCAGGTTCTGTCCCATACATTTATGGCCCTAATACATTGCATCAACCCTATACTAATCCAGTTTTCAACACTTACCAAGTAGGCTTCAGAAAATGTATTGGGAAAAGAAGAAAATGCAGGTTACAAGAAATCAACATTTTTTCTTCTACAATATTTTCTACCATTCTGGTCTACTACAATATTTTCTACTATTCTGGTCGGGTAAAGCCATTTATGCCACAATTTTCAGTCTTCGACAAATGCTTGTCTTTTACCCTTCTACCAAACAAGAATTTTAGGATGGTTTAAAACTCAAGATTGCTTGGTAAAGTTAGCCCCCCCCCCCCCACCAAACAGTCCCTGGTCTTAACTCTACCACACTATCCCAACTTTTAACAGCCCCAAGAAAGAACACTTTTGAAAACATTGAGGGAAAAGGAGAAAATGCTGGTAATCAGCACTTTTTCCTGCAATGTTTTCTTCCCTTCCAAATAGATTTCATATTCTCACAAATTCCATCATCTGCAAATGCTTCCAATATAGACTCGTCTACAATTATGTTGTTTCGTAAAGAGTTAACCCCAAGGAAGAAGCCACTGGAAAACACTGGAAAAAGAAAATTATGGTACCCAGCATTTTCTCCATTCCCTACTCTTCCAGTCAAGTTTCAACTTTTGAGTCACATTTCATTTTGTCTGCAAATTCCGTCAATTTGGAATAGCCTGAAACATTCATTTGGTAGAGTTGACAGCAATTGGTTAACCATTGGTGAAATCCACAAGGCTGCTCTTTTTCAAGGCTGTACAAGATTTAAAATCAGTCTGGGAAAAAGAGCATTCTGACCCAAGACAAACTACACAGAAATAGACGTTGGCATTCACATTTGGATGGGAAACTATGCTTAACTCTTTCCCAAACAACAATATTTTGGACTAGTCCAAATTGAAAGCATTTGCAGGCAACAATATAAAGGTGAATCAAAAATTGAAATTTGATTTTGGAAAGGTAGAAAACGTGAGAAAAGGAGAAAACGTTGGTTAGTGGTTACCAGCATTTTCTCCTTTTCCCATGTTTTCAAAGGCTTTGTTTCTCAGGGTCATTTAAAGTCAGGATTGTGTGGTAATCCTACTTTCCCTTCTTTCACAATCCCTACTTTTGATGCCCTTGAGAAAGACACCTTTAGAAAACATTGTGGGAAAAGGAGAAAATGCTGGTAAACAGCATTTACTCCTTTTCCCACAATGTTTTCTACCCTTCACAAATAAAATTTCAAATTTTCAGTTACTTTTATTTGTCAACTGCTAATGCTTTATATGGGCAAACCTAAAATTTCGTTGTTTGGTAATGAGTTAAGGTTCATGTAAATTGTTCATTTTGATCCTGTGGAGACACCATACCTTTCACTAAACAAAAAATGTAGTTCAAACATGGCAGACAATTCAGTAAGGGAAAAATGTCAAACTTTCCGACTGAAATATGTGGCTTTTTAAAAAAACTATAGGATTTTTGGAAGTAGCAGGTATGTACCATAGCCCGTCTTTTCTCCAAAACTTAGACAAGTTTGCCATTATTTTGTAGGTTTCAAACAATGTAATCTTTTTCCACAATGTTTTAGTTACATTATGCAAGGCCAGTGGGTATAATTATGTAAAACAGCTTGTACACATCCAGTGCGTTAATTTGATACATCGACATGGATAACGTTTTCCTGACAAATTTTAATGACAGAATTATGTATGAAATTTAGCAAAATAAACACTTTACATGAACATTATTCTGGATTGACAATTTGATTGGATATTCTTTTGAGATTGTTGGTGGCCCTGAAAAGGGCCGTTGGGGGGTCACAAAGTGACTCAAATCGTTCGCACCTTAAAATTCCTGGCTCTGAGATGAAGCTTTGCCTCCTGGTTTACCAGTTTTCTTTGGTAACAAAACGGCCTGGATGTTCGGCAGTACACCTCCCTGAGCTATTGTTACACCAGACAGAAGTTTGTTGAGCTCTTCGTCGTTCCTGATTGCTAGCTGAAGATGACGTGGAATAATTCTTGATTTCTTATTGTCTCTGGCAGCGTTGCCTGCCAACTCCAGGACTTCAGCTGCAAGATATTCTAACACAGCTGCCAGGTAAACGGGTGCTCCAGCGCCAACACGTTCAGCGTAGTTTCCTTTCCTCAACAATCTGTGGATTCTGCCTACTGGAAACTGCAATCCTGCCCTTGATGATCGACTCTTAGCCTTGCTCTTAGCTTTACCGCCTTTTCCTCGTCCCGACATCTTCACAACTTGCTAGCTATATTCCCGTCAGATGATGAATGAGTGCAAAGCGGTTAATCTCGGTATTTATCCTGAATGGAGGGAAGGAAGAGGATTGAAATTTTGACCAATCAGTTTTAGTCCGCCAATTTTTTTATCCAATCATATCCAAGCGGCTTTCATTGGTTGAATCAATTCTCGATAATTTGTGTACTTCCTGCCTAAATTCTCGCGAGAAGCAATATGGTGGTCAACGTTGACAAATATTGAAAACGTTGATATAAAAATTAACTTTTTACTGAAATGGAGAGTCAGGAGTCTAATACACACATTTTGATTAATGCAGGCATGGCCTTCGTTGGTTTCTGTGTATGTTTGAATATCATACCAAAGTTTAAAGAGATGTTCATACGCGCAAACCTGTTTGGAATAGATCTTAGCAAAAAATCAAAGGAGAAAGTGTAAGAAAATATTTTCTTGCATCAGAATTTCCCCTGCATAACACTTGTATTCTTTATTGACTCCAGTTCATAAGTTTAATTTTAACCAAATATATATTTACCTTGCCATATGCCAGTGATTTTAACTCTGAGGAGACTTACTTTACTCTTTATTGTATTTCAATATTCCAATATTTTTTTGTGGGATAGACACAAGTAATTTGGGAATGGTCCCCTTCCGAACAGCCGGGTTCTAAAACAGGCCAAACCGGCGAGTACAACCCACACAAGTATGGAGAATTGAGGCCCAAGCTCCAAAAAAGAACTTCATTGAATAGATGAGTAAATGTAAAACTTTGTAAAATTCACCCTGTCAAAATTAGAGGAAACAAAATAGTAATTCATAGTTCTATAGTGGGTTGTTTTGGTTTCCATTATATTAGGCCAATGCAGTACAGTGGGCTGTTTTGGAAGTTGGCTGTTTTGACCCTATTGCAAAATGCAGCACACTTGGTATCCTGCCATCTAAATAAGTGATGAAATAAACACTAATCTGAGAGTATGGGTATAATTATCTTTGGACAGTTTGGCTTATTTTCTCTGCTGTTTCTACATTGTTCCTTAACTCTTTGCCAGACTTCTAGTTTTAAATGTTAGAATTCATAAGGCTTTTTCCCTGGACATTTCTGTATAAACAAACAGCAGGTCCATATCCAACAGTTTTTTATACCAGCTCTATACATTTTACTCAAATTTGATTTAGTAGATACAGGGTAACATACTGTATGACTGAAAATGAAATATAGTGTTTTGATTATAAACTTAAGATAATGAATTTGTGTCTAAAATATTAGTATGTTGTCTATAGATGTAATTATTCTTCTTCACGAAACTGATTTTTGGTAGGCAGTGGGCTATTGTCTTGCTTGCCAAAATTATCAATGGACTTTAGTCAATGGGCTAATGTCCTAATGGGCTATTGTCCCAGTGGGCTATTACCTTCTCCCCTTATTAAATACAGGATTGTATGGTCATAGGTTAGCCTTTTCAGTCATAAAGTCTTCACATAAGCATCTACAAACAAGACATTCCTGAAATTTTTATCAAAAGAAATAAAGCGAAGTTAAGTCTTTGTCACATAAGAAAATTTCAGCCTAAACAAACTGAAACATTTGCAAATAGAAAAAATAACATAAAAAAAATGCATATTTCTCGAAAGGGTAGAACACTTTAGTCTCGGTTGTATTTTTCCATTTCACTCAATGTATTAACCCTAAACACTTAAACTTTGTCTAATTTTTCGTGCAAATTCTTCTAATCTTATCCTTTCCCATGTATAATCCTGAGTTTTAAGAACTTTGAGAAAGAAAGTTTGGAAAATACTGTGGCAAAAGGAAAAAAATGTAGGTAACAAGTATTTGATCCTTTTCACACAATGTATTCTATTCTAACCTATCCAAATCTTTGGTTTTTGCCACATTTATCATGCTGTCTGCAAACATTTTCAGTTTTTGTTGTCTGGAAAGGGATAAATTTTGTCATCTGACAAAGAGATAATAGGAATAACCCTTTATGAAACAATCTCAAGTTTTCACAAAGAATTCATTTGAAAACGTTGGGAGGGAAGGAGAAAATGCTGGAAACCAGCACTTTCTTCTTTTCCCACAATGTTTTCTAACCTATTAGAGAGTTTAACCTCATTTCTACCAATGGTGAATTTATTGTCGGCAGATGTATTAAATTTAAAAGAGTCTACAATTTATCATTTGGGAAAGGGTTGATACAGGAAACAGATTTTAGATTGATCAATATATCACAAAGTATTCCCAGCAGGTGATGAAATGTGACATAATTATGTATACATATGGTTTATGAATGATCTGGGTGACCAGTGGGGAAATTCTGATCAACAGCTCAAGATAAAGAAATGAATTTAACCCTTTCCCAAATGACAAACTTTTGGCCTAGTCCAAATTGAAAGCATTTGCAGACGACATTTCAACTCTTGCTGAAAAGGTGATTTCTGTCTATGATAGGATAGAAAACATTATGGGAAAAGGAGAAAATGCTGGATACCAGTATTTTCTCCTTTTCCCACAATGTTTTCAAAAGACTAATAATCTAGACCCGTAAAAACAAGGGATTGTTTGGGAAAGGGTTAAATCTGTTTATACTGCCATATTTTTGTTTGTTTTTGTGTGTGGAGACAGTGTTTTGATCAAAATTAGACTGCATAGCAAAGTGAAGTCAGATCTTTGATTGATATTACTTACTTGTGCCATATCTCTACCAAGAAAGAGGGAAGCCCAGATTTCTAGATGTCTGACATATTTGATAAAGAAGAATGTGATTTACATCTTATATTCTCTACCGAGAGATTTACAGAAACTTTTAAAGATGAATGACTGAGAAAATTTTAGGCTGGTTCAAATCAAAAGCACTTGCTGACGACAAAATAAATGCAACTCAAAAATTGAAATTTGTTTCCAGCAGGATGTAAAGCATTGTAGGAAAAGGAGTAAATGCTGCTTACCAGCATTTTCTCCTTTTCCCTCAGTGTTTTCAAAAGGCTTCTACCTCAGGGTCATAAAACTAGGGATTGTTTGGTTAAGGGTTATGCTTCTTTTCTCTTTTGTTCTGCTTCTCTTCTCTTCTGAATTATAACTGTAGAAAAAATGGGGACGAAATGCAGTAGACAAAAATGGTGGAAGAAGAGATGGATTTAGCTATTATCGTATTTCAATTTTAATTTGTACTGCATGTTTGTTGAGACTTTCTATTGATATATTAACACCTGTGCAGACCTATGCAGACTTGGGCAAGACAGGTGTTGAGAAGGGATTATGACACCTAATGTATGAGTTAACACCTCTGTAAACTTTGTCAATGAGAAAAAAGCAGTCAGTGGCTTGTATGGAAAGTTGTGTGTGGTACTGGTAAAAAAATTCCAGGGACACATGGATAGGCGCACTGACCATCGTGATATGACAGAAATACTGTTGAAAAGGGTGTAAAACCCCAAAACCCAAACTACACAACAAAATTTTGGACTTGTGGTAATTCAAGTTTTGTAGGCTGAAATCAATGTGGGAAAAGAATAATTTGCTTTTGACAACACACATGAATAAGTGCACTGACCGCCGGTATATGACTGAAATACTATTGAAAGCGACGTAAAACCCAAAAACCATTTCAAACTAGACAACAAAATTTTGGACTCGTGGTAATTCAAGTTTTGTAGGCTGAAATCAATGCGGGATTTGATTAATGATGTACACAAACATTGTGATAATAATCTTAATCATCTTAATTATTATTTAAGTGTTGCATTTATTTGTTATTTATCAATTTACTTTTTGTAAGGATAATATACTTAATGATGATTAAACACATTTGTATCTACACATTTCTAATTATTTGTAGATTTTTTCATATAAAAGCACGAAATGATAAAAAATATATAAAAAATTTTAATGAATCATTCAAATTCATTTTCAAAGTTAATTTATACAAATACATTCAAACATCTTATTGTAGACAAAATGGGTGTAGACGAAATGGGATTAGACAAATTGGGACTGTAGACGAAATGGGACTGACTACACATAAAAATCTGTAGACGAAATGGGAGTAGACCAAGTAGGATTAAAGGGAATAGGCTCACATACGGTGGACAGACGTTTTGATCACGGACGTTTTGGCCAGCTTTTTATAAAAAAAAAAGAAATTAACCTAATACTCCATTTATACTGCAAATACAATCATCTTTCATTTTGCTACAATGTTTTTAAAATCATCTTTAGTGGGGCAAAAACTCACAAAATTAACATTTGGCCAAAACGTCCTCCTTTGTATATTTAGCTGGCCAAAAATGATTCTTTTTGTACAATCATTTTAAAGTTGCTTTAAATACTTGTGGGGGTTGTAAAAGATAATGTTTTTGTATAAGTTAAATTGATCTGATAAGATTTTTTTTTTCTTAAAATTGTGCTTTATGATCAAAAATGTGTTTTTTTCTTAAAGCTTTGTTTTATGACCAAAATGTGTTTTTTAAATTAACTTTGGACATGAATTTGAATGATTCATCTAAATTTCTTCAATTCCTTTTTTTCTTATTTGGTGCTTTTATGTTCAAATCTACTACTAAACATTAGTGAATATGACAGGTGTAAACTTGCAAATCGGGTGTCTTAATCCCTTATCAACACCTGTTTTGCCCGAGTCTGCATCTATAGGTATTAAGATATCAATAGAAACTATCAACAAACTTGAGGTACAAATTAAAATAATGTAATATCTAAATCATTTTTTTCCTTTCATGTTTGATTTTTTTCCTTAAATCAAACAGACTTGTTTTGAATATTTTAAAACTGTTTGCAAAATATGTGTGTTTTCTCAAATTTATATGCTTTTTATATATGATGGGGGTTTTGTCCATGGGGGTTTTATCCTATGGGGGTTTTGTCCTACACTTGTTTTGTCAGGGGAGGGGGGGTTTGTCCTACACTCCGCCTGCTATATATTGAAAGTAAATATGAACTTTATACATAAATATGTGTTAATATGTTTGGACAAAAGGACAATTTAATTGTCATCAGAGATTCACCTGTTGCTATCATGCTTTTAACTCTTCATCTAACAGCAGAATTTTAGACTGCTCCTAAAAGAAAATTTGCAGACAACATTTTAAATGTGTCTAAATCAATGATGTGTTTCTCAATAAGTTTTGAAAACACTGTTGGATAAAGAGAAAATACTACTTAGCAGTGTTTTCTTTTTGCAAAAGCTCTCATATTGTCTTTAAAAGATGAGCTTGTCTGCCAAAGGGTAAATATTTGTCAGATTGTAAGTTTTGAAAAAATTATCTTATCATGGTAAAGTTTTATTCTATTACTTCGTTTGATTTCAGACCTGAAGCTACTGGAGTGATATGTGGAGCAGTGTTTCTTGTGATAATGTTCTGTTTTATTCCTGTTGCCTTCTACAAACATTTAGCTGGTCCCTCAAATAAAAGTTTTCCACATCATGAGGTAACTTGAAGCACTTTTAGACAATACAATCATGTAATCTTTAACTTTAATCCTCAGTTTTAAAGACCTTGAGAATGTGCCAGCAACCAGCATTTTCTCCCTTTCCCACAATGTTTTCTGTCCTTGCAAAGACATTGTTGTCTGAAAATCTGTTCAGACTTTTAAAACAAGAGTCCAGAATTTTGTTGTTTGCTATAGATTGATTAGACACACAAACAAGAGACAAATGCAAGAAAGACTTGAACTAATATGAGTAAAAAGGACAAATACATATGTACATTTTGCATGTACAGGGAAATTTTGATTAATTAATTACGCTATAATATTTCAATACATAGTTTAATGTAAAGGAAACAAAGCATGTATGTGAATTATTTGACTGGAAACATTGTAGCAGAAATTCTGATTGCCCTTGGTGAATATGACTTCAACCAGTAGTTGCTTGCTGCCCAACATACTGAAGAAGGATGTAAAAAGAAATCAACAATGATGATAATTTCTTTGTATGCTATTTTTCAGTATATTGAATACATTGCTGCCTTATTA
Source organism: Tridacna crocea (assembly GCA_943736015.1). Taxonomy (NCBI): domain Eukaryota; kingdom Metazoa; phylum Mollusca; class Bivalvia; order Cardiida; family Cardiidae; genus Tridacna; species Tridacna crocea. Next base: position 14,047,043 of record OX031068.1, read on the forward strand.
TCAATATGTTGCATGATATTTCTTGGGTTTGCTGACGACGTCCTCAACTTGAAATGGCGACACAAACTATGGTTACCAACAATGGCATCTTTACCATTACTGATGGTTTATTTTGTCAACTTTAACTCTACGGTTATTATAGTTCCAAAACCACTGAGGCCTTTTTTAGGATTTGATGTAGATTTAGGTAAGAAAGTTTTCGTTTTTAGCATGGCTGGTTTTAAAGAAAACACCATATTCCTGTTTTGTCTGTGTCATCACCTCAGTGCAAAAAAACCAGACATTTTATGATGTCTTTGTCATTATTGAAGATATTTACTTGACACGTAGCAGAGCTCCAGATAGAGGGAGTGATTTTGATTTCAAAATTGAAAATATTTATTATTCTCCACAAAACCCTATGTTATGGGTACTCATTAGGATCGTCTCATCGAGACGATTCTAATGAGTACCCACAACATAGGGGTTGGAAGAGAAATAATGGATTTAGGATACCATCACTCCTTCTTATCTGGAGGTCTGACATAGACTTATTGATATATGTGAAAAGGGGTACCCACGAAACAGGGGCAAGTAACCATCAAAGTGTTTCTGGCACAGTTATGCCCCTTTTTATACGCCTGTCGAAGACGGGACATATTATGGGATCACCCGTGGTGGGCAGGCGTCCAGGCTGGCGGGCGGGCGGCGTCCAGTTCTTTGTCCGGAGCATATCTCCAGAACTATACTAGCTAGGGTTATGAAATTTCATGGGTGGATAGATCTCATTGAGGGGGAGTGCAGTGCATAGGAATCATAACTGTTGCTTGCTTAATTTTTGAGTTATTGCCCTTTGTCTTTTTTCATACTTGAATTTTGTCCGGTGAATATCTCCAAAACTATACTAGCTAGGGTTATGAAATTTCATGGATGGATAGATCTCATCAAGGGGGAGTGCAGTGCACAAGAATCATAACTCTTGCTTGCTTAATTTTTGAGTTAGTGCCCTTTGTCGTTTTTCACACTTGAATTTTGTCCGGAGCGTATCTCCAAAATTATACTAGCTAGGGTTATGAAATTTCATGGGTGGATAGATCTCATCAAGGGGGAGTGCAGTGCACAGGAATCATAACTCTTGCTCGTTTAATTTTTGAGTTATTGCCCTTTGTTGTTTTTCATACTTGAATTTTGTCCGGAGCGTATCTCCAAAATTATACTAGCTAGGGTTATGAAATTTCATGGGTGGATAGATCTCATCAAGGGGGAGTGCAGTGCACAGGAATCATAACTCTTGCTCGTTTAATTTTTGAGTTAGTGCCCTTTGTCATTTTTCATACTTGAATGTACGGTGCATGCCCCAGCTTTACAACTTGGGGTAAGACGGGCGTATCTTGTGACAATTTGCCGCTCTTGTTCAAACAATATATACACCAAAAATTTCTTCATAGAACAACAGCCATGTGTTGCCAACAGCATGTGGTGCTCTTGTTGATCATTCATTTGTATTACTGTTTTGTCTATAATTATTTGTGTTAGTTTTACCCCTTTCACTCAATACATGTAATTAACCCATTACCACACAATCCCTACCTCTGATGCCCCGGAGAAAGAAGCCTTTTGAAGAACACTGTGGGAAAAGGAGAAAATGCTGGTAACCAGCATTTTCTCCTTTTCCCACAGTGTTTTCTACCCTCCCAAGAACAAATTTCAATTTTTTAGTCACCTTTATTTTGTCGACTGCAAATGCTTTCAATTTGAACCAGTCTAAAATTTTGTCATGTGGTAATGAGTTAAATGTCTTTATTTCCTACATTCACTGCTTGTTTTGAAAACCTCGAAGGAAAAAACTTTTGAAAATACAGTGGAAAAAGGAGAAAATGCAACCATGTTTTCTACCCTTTCTTATATTGCTACAATGTTTACGCATAAATCACATGTAGTATACTGTTTCATGTATAAAACATTGTTCTGTGTGTAATAATTACCCTTCATAAGGATGATTTGAATTTCTGGGTTGAATTTCTGTTGCAGATAGGCTTCAAAAGGTATTTAGGTTGAAATATATCAGATTGTTTAATGGTAACTCTTTTGTCAGACACACACAATCTGAGCTATCAAGACCCTTAAGGAGAGGGTTTTTAAAGGCTGGTAACCAGCATTTTCAACTTTTCTCACAGTGTTGTCTGTCCCTCCAAAAACAAATTTTCTTTTTGAGCCATATTGATTTAGTCGTTTGCTGATGCTTTCAGTTTGGGCAAAACTAAAATTTAATGGCATTCCAGAGAAGATTGGGTATGTGAGGGTTCTAACTGATGACTCTTCATTATTTCTTCACAGCAAAATCTTGACTTGTAACAAGCCTGAGGAAGAAGGTTTTTGAAAACAATGTGAGAAAACGAGAAAATGCTGCTAACCAGCATTTCCTCCTTTCCCCATATTGTTTTGCTACCTTATCATTTGTACCACAGTCAATTCATCATCTGCAAATGCTTTCCATTTCGACCAGTAAAAGATTTTGTTGTTTGGTAAAGAGTCAAAACCTAATGAACTGTGAATTAACCCACCACCACACAATCCCTACTTTTGACGCCCCTGAGAAAGAAGTCTTTTGAAAACACTGTGGGAAAAGGAGAAAATGCTGGTAACCAGCATTTTCTCCTTTTCCCACAGTGTTTTCTACCCATCCCAGATCAAATTTCAGTTTTTCAGTCACCTTTATTTTGTTGTCTGCATATGCTTTCAATTTGAACCACTCTAAAATTTTGTCGTGTGGTAAAGAGTTAACCCTTTCCCAAACAAGCCCTTGTTTTTACGTGTCTGCACTAAAAGTCTTTCGAAAACACTGAGGGAAAAGGAGAAATTGCTCGTTACGAGCAATTTCTCCTTTTCCCCACATTGCTTTCTATCACCCAAGGCATATTGCAGTCATTGTTTGTTAAACTATTTAATTAATAGTTAATAGTTAAAATTAGTTTTAATCAATCTATCTATGTTCAAGTTTTACTTAGTAACCTGTCTATATGAAGGGTTTGCTATTTGTCTCATCTTGAACATATGGATATGCAACATTTGTAGCATTTGGAACCTTATCAGAAAGTCATTGCAGTAATCTAGTGGAACTATTGCGTTAGACCCCTATTGGTAATCTATGTTGGTAATAAATTTCAAGTAGGTGCTATACTCCTTTGATGTTGATGATACTGTAAGAAAAGGCGGGAAAATGAGTGAGTGATCGATTGACCAATGAGAGAGAGAGAAACAAATAAACTAAGATGAGTGAGTGTAAGAATGATTTTGATTGGATGTAGGATGGATGAGAATCATGGGAAGTATGAGATTTGGAGAGAAAAAATTTTTAAGAGGAGAGGGACAGAAATTACTTTGACTTTGAAGAATTTTTGATCTATTTGGAATATTTGGATATTACAGAAATTAGTTTGGCTTTGATGACTTTGGACGTATTTTAGAAATTAGAAATTGAAAGTTTGAAAACGAAACATCTGTCTTGTTGACTTATTCTATTATTCCCCTCAGTGATAAAATGGTGGAGATATAATTAATGATGTAGAATTCCCCTCCTGGTTACACTTTCTACCGTTTTTGATATTTTTCTGCCATTTTTTCCAAATCTAAAAATGCCATATGCAAACTCTTTCTGTTTGGAAGGGTCCAAAATTTATCGTTTGGGAAGGGGTTAATCCACTCGGATCCCAAAAGCTGTCATCATACATATACAAGACATAATTTGGTTGATGTTGTAATTCAAACACTTTACATTTTGTGGGGGTTTTTTGCCTATATTGCTTGATGTTATTAATGAGCGGCCGTTTGCTTTTCCTTTCTAGGTTTTCTATATTATGTATATATGGGGATGCTCGCAGTGTTTTGTACAAATGCTATCAACATACTGGCAGGAGTGAATGGCCTAGAATGTGGACAAAGCCTCGTGATAGCCATGTCTGTCCTGACTTATAATTTTGTCGAAATATCAGGTATACATATTATTTCTTGAATTCAATCAAACTAGTGCTATTTACCCCACATGGGATACTTGTAACTCATTACTACATATTCTTACGAACGAAGTCCGTAACAAAGAAACAAATGAATAAATGCATGGCAGAAATAAGGATCGGAGTGGGATTCGAACTCCGAACTTCCGGACGCAAAGCCAGTACCCTAACCACTGAGCCAAAGAGATATCTCCCTGACGCAGTAGCCAGGTATTGTATTTAAATCGGGAGTAGACCATGCAGGAAGGAGTGGTCTGTCGTAACACACCCCCTCTTAAAGTCATCATTTATTGATGACTCAAAGCCTTATTAGGCAGGAAGTCCGATTTTGGACAACAAATGGGATTAATGGCTCAATGGCCAATCCCGGACGAGCCCCCATCTTACGAACGAAGTCCGTAACAAAGAAACAAACGAATAAATGCATGGCAGAAATAAGGATCGGAGCGGGATTCGAACTCCGAACTCCCGGACGCAAAGCCAATACCCTAACCACTGAGCCAAAGAGATATCTCCCTGACGCAGTAGCCAGGTATTGTATTTAAATCGGGAGTAGACCATGCAGGAAGGAGTGGTCTGTCGTAACAATATGTATAGATCAGTCTTTCAGATTGATGTACACTGAAAGCGTTTCAGAGGGACAAATTAAGTGTAACCAAAATAATTGAATGATTAAATTTGTCACGCAAATATTTGAAAATATCGTGGGAAAAAGAGAAAATGCTGGTTACCAGCATTTCTATCTTTTCTGGCTACATTTTCAAAAACTTATGATTAATTGTGTTTAACCCTTTCCCAAACAAACAATTTTTTGGACTAGACCAAACTGAAAGCATTTGCAGACACCAATTCAACTCTTGCTACAAAGATGATTTCCGTCTATGATAGGTTAGAAAAACATTGTGGAAAAAGGAGAAAATGCTGGTTACCAGCATTTTCTCCTTTTTCCACCATGTTTTCAAAAGGCTAGTATTCCAGACCTGTAAAAACCAGGGATTGTTTAGGAAAGGGTTAAATCAGGGATATTGTAGGTAAAAAATCTAAATGAAAAGGTGGGAAGAAAGCAGTCTAGATTTTGACAGGGGTCTTAAGGTTTAAACCCAGGGCCTCTAATCCTTGACAGAGGTGTGGTTATCCTACCCTTAGTTAGTTTGCTTCTTCTTAACCCTTTACCACACAATTCCGACTTTTAACGGCCCCGAGAAAGAAGCCTTTTGAAAACATTTTGGGAAAAGGAGAAAATGCCGGTAACCAGCATTTTCTCCTTTTCCCACAATAGTTTCTACCCTTCCAAAAACAAATTTCAAATTTTCAGTAACTTTTATTTTGTCGTCTGCAAATGCTTTGAATTGGGACCAGTGTAAATTCTTGTCCTTTGACAAAGAGTTAACCCTTTACTCCATAGATACTCATTTCTACGCATTGCTTGTAGGAGCGTTTGGAAAACATTGTGCCACAAGGTGAAATTGCTCGTGACAAGCAATTTCACCTTTTGCCACAATGTTTTCTATGCTATCAAAAGGTGTCATATACACATCAGAAACAGCTTCATCCTTGCTGTTATTTAGGGTCAGTTAGAGATACGATAGAAATGCCTTATTGGGTAAAGGCTTAAACCATCAATTCTTTGTTATGTATCTGTTTTTTTCTACTTTACAATCATTTTAACTTTGCCTTTGTACATGAGGAATCCTATCTCTGTTTGTGTTTAGCTCTTTATACCATTAACAAGAAAATCTTCATGTCAATTGTTAATCACAAAGATTTGCAGATGAAAAATACAGGTATGAGTCAAATGATGAGATTGGTATTGGACATGACATAAAACATTGTAGAAAGAGGAGGAAATGCTGGTTACCAACATTTTCTTCTTTTTTCCAAATTTTTTTTTAAAAGTCTTCATCCTCAGGGTTGTCCAAGCTCGGACTAGTAGAGGTGTTGTTTTATACACAGCTTTTGATTACCCTTTGGCTTGATGAACAATTTCTCTTTTTGCTGCATTGTTTGGATTTGAAACTGAATTTTATAATTTGGAATTCTTTTTGCATCCATAACTTTGCAAGGATATTTTCTAAATTATCATTTGTGAATTTGTTTTATGATGTAATGAAAAAAAAAAGTAAGTTATGCTCTGACAAAACGGGGATTTATACATTGTAACAAACAAGTCATCATGTGACCATAGATCAAATAACCCATTACCACACAATACCTACTTTTGACGCCCCTGAGAAAGAAGCCTATAGAAAACATTGTGGGAAAAGGAGAAAATGCTGGTAACTAGCATTTTCTCCTTTTCCCACAATATTTTCTACCCTTCACTAGACAAATTTCAAATTTTCAGTCACTTTTATTTTGTCTTCTGCAAATGCTTTCAATTTGGACCAGTCTAAAATATTGTCTTTTGGTAATTGGTTAACTCTTACCAAATGATGAAATTTTGGACTAGTCCAAATTGAAAGCATTTGCATACAACAAAATAAATGTGAATCAAAAATAGAATTTTGAATTGGAAAAGGTAGAAAACATTGTGGGAAAAGGGGAAAATGCTGGTTACCAGCATTTTCTCCTTTTCTCACAGTGTTTTCAAAGGCTCTCTTTCACAGGGTCATTAAAAGTCAGGAGTGTATGGTAAAGAGTTAATCGATTTTGTCTAACAACTGAGTGATGTGGTAGACCAGTCCTTTGACATACAGAAGTTTGACCAAAAACGTTAAGTTTTGACCGGGGTGGAACTGCAGTTTGTGCAGGATAACCTGCTTTTGTACTTACTGCATTTAACCTCCTTTTCACAGAGCATGGCTGAATAAAAGATTTCTATTGGTACATGTATCATTTAAATTTATAGGCTGTTCACCAAAACACTACCTAGGAATAGGTAAGGTTGCTTGTATTACTGGTATATGTAACTCTTTACCAAATAACAAAATGTTACACTTGGCCATAGTAAAAGCCTTTTCTGGTAACAAATTAACTCTTTACCACACAATCACAAGTTTTAACGACCCTGTAGGAAAAGCCTTTTGAAAACATCATAGGAAAAGGAGAAAATGCTGGTATGCAGCATTTTCTCAATTTGGCACTATGTTTTCTACTCCATCAAAGACAGTTTTCATCATTTAAACAACATTTAAATGGTTGTCTGCAAATGCTTTCAATTTGGACAAGTATGAATTTTTGTCTTGTGGTAAAGAGTTAAATGTTGTTCAAATTATAGGATTTGACAGGAAGAAATACTTTCAGAAAGGGGAAAAAATCTGGTTACCAGCATTTCCTCCTTTTCCAACAATTTTTTTCTATAACTTTTTTTCTAAGTATTGTAGAACCTTATCCTACTAAATAAGTTAAAAAGAACCTTAACCTGTTACCACACAATTCCTACTTTTGACGCCCCTGAGAAAGAAGCCTTTAGAGAACATTGTGGGAAAAGGAGAAAATGCTGGTTACCAGCATTTTCTCCTTTTCCCACAATGTTTTCTACCCTTCCCAAATCTGTTTTCAAATTTTGATTCACATTTATTTTATTGTCTGCAAATGCTTTTAATTTGGACTGGTCTAAAATTTTGTTGTGTGGTAAAGAGTTAAAGCCAATAGTGAAAAGATGAATAATGTTATTTCAGACTTTTTTTTTTTAATTCCTTACCTAATGACAAAATTTTAGACTGATCCAAAGGGAAAGCACTTGCAAAGGACAAAGTTAATGTGACTCAAAAATTGAAATTTGCTCTGGGAGGGTAGGAAATATTGTGGAAAAAGCCTCCTTTTTCTTGGTTGTGAAAACCAGGTTTGTTTGGGAAAGGGTAAAGAAGAATATCTCAGTTAAACCCAAGCTGCATTTACTGTATACAAAAGGTCAGTGAGTCACTATTGGCAGATTAAGGGTTAGAAGAGCTTGTCTTTGATAAAGGGCAAAGAAGACCATTGGAAGAACTGTTAAAATACAGAGCTGTTTGGTAAAGGGTTAAAATTGGCTTTTTTTGAGAAAACAAAATAGCACTATTTGGAGTCAAAAGAAACAAAGACATATTTGAAAGAAATCCTTATAAAAAGAACTACAACCAAATGAAGGGTTCTTTTTTTCACTGTATGTACATTTACTTCTTTTCACATACTAATAGAAAATTTGGATTTAAGATCAAAATACTTATTGTATGCAACTTAATCTTGGTCTTCACAACAACAACAACAACAAAAAACTTGTTTGGAATATTTAACCCTTTCCCAAACAATCCCTGGTTTTTATGACCCTGAGATAGAAGCTTTTTAAAAACATTGTGGGAAAAGGAGAAAATGCTTGTACGCTGCTGGAAACAAATTTTAACTGTTGAGTCAAGTTTAATTTGTCATCTGCAAGAGTTTTCAATTTGGACCAGTCTAGAATTTTGTCATTTGGTAAAGTGTTAAGGAAAAGTCAAAGAAAAACAGGAAAACTCTCAGATAGCACTCAATTCTTGTATATTTAGATGGGTTTATTTTATGACTTGCCTTTTATATAATTATGTACAGGTATATGTATTCAGAAAAGAAATCTGGCCTTTAACGCTTAAACTCTTTACCACACAAGAAAATTTTAGACTGGTCCAACTTGAACGCATTTGCAGACGAAAATATTAAGGTGACTGAAAAATAAAAAAAACTGGTTAGGGAAGGGTAGAAAACACTGTGGGAAAAGGAGAAAATGCTGGTTACCAGCATTTTTTCCTTTTCCCACCGTGTTTTTAAAAGGCTTCATTCTCAGGGTCGTTAAAAGTCGGGATTGTGTGGTAAAGAGTTAATCTGCATACACCCTTTTTATTCCTTACAGCTAGTTACTGATCCTTTCCTTACCTTAACCCTTTACCAAACAATCCCTGGTTTTTACGACTTAGAGGAAGAAGCCTTCTGAAAACATTGTGGGAAAAGAAGAAAATACCAGTACTCGGCATTTCTCCTTTTCCCACAATGTTTTCTACCCTTCCCAAAACAAAGTTCAACTTTTGAGTCACTTTAATTTTGTTGTCTGCAATTGCATTCAATTTGGGGCAAGTCTAAAATTTTGCCTTTTGGTAAAGAGTTAAATTTGCATCAAATAGATGATTTATTCATGGTTTGAACAATCAGAGTGCCAAGCATACATGTAATTTCATACATAGCTTACGTTAAGATCAGACTGCTTAGGATATACATGCACTGTCAAATCTTGGATAGACCTAACCTTTGTTGTATGTAGAATTTTTAGATATTCTGTCCAAAATGACATTTCCATGTACATGTAACTCCTTACAAAAAATCAAAGTATAAGACTGTTCCAAATTGAAATCATTTGCAGATGTCAATTTGTTTAGTGGATTTGTGTCTGAAAGGTCAGAAATCATTGTGGGAAAAGGGGAAAATCATGGTTTCCAGCATTTTTTGTTTTCCATAGTGTTTTCGAAAGTCTTATTTTTTGGGATCATTAAAAATCAAGATCATGCGGTAACGGGTTAAATGTATTTCTTTAATTTTACCAGTTAATCTTTTACAAAATGACCAAAATTTTGAACTTGTCCAAACTGAAAGCATTTGCAAGATTTCAAATGTGACTCAAGTATTAAAAGTTATTTTTGAATGGGTAGTAAACACAGCTGGAAAAGAAGAAAACGCTCCTGACCAGTTATTACTCCTTTTCTTACAATATTTTCAAAAATCCTCTTCTCTGGGTGAAGAACAGGATTGTTTGGTAAATGTTTAAAGATAAATACTTTATATGCATGCATTGCTTATTGTGATTGAGATAGTCTTTTACTAAACAATCCTAAAGTTTTACCACTTAGTAAACCGACTTCTGATAACCTTGTGGGTAAAGGGAGAAAATGCTGATTAACATCATTGTCTTTTTATCCCAAAATGTTTGTCATCCTTTCATAAACAAAAGTTATCCATGATTAGTCTGTTGTCACTTTTGCTATTGATATGAATTCGTTAAAATTTTTGTTTTATAATGAGAAGGTAACTTTCCAAACAACAGGCTTTAGACTTTTCGGCAGACAAATTTTAAATTGGTGTAAAAGGAGCTGAAGTTCCCTGATGGGTTTCCACTTTTTCCCACATTCTCAGGGGCAGTTTTCTGTAGGATTGAAAAAATTGAAATGGAATAAAACTGCTTCATTTCTCAATAAAGCTCATGGATAAGGATTCACATTATTATACTGCAAAGAAACTTCTCATGATCTGATTGGTTAATATGCCGGGAACATATATCATGTTCCCTGGCAAAAACCACGTAAAACCAGTTTCTCTTTTGAGTGCCCTGTAAACATCACTTCACGTGCAAAACAACATCCAAAATGGCGGCGTCGGTCGATCACCAGACTGCACATTTATGCACCAAACTGCACGTTTTAGTGACGTCAGTTTCCAGTGACGTCAGTTTCCAGTGACGTCAGTTTTCATTGAATTGGGGCATACAGAAGGGAATTCCTGTTTCTACAGCATACTCGATTCGTGAAATTATAAAACAGGAAAATTTCGCTTAACACACTTTGAAGGGGTAAAACTTTGCAGTATAATAAATTTGTTGTACGGTCAGGTGGCAGGGGACTTGGAAACTTGTTCAAGGCTGTGGTGAATCATGTCGCCACCTCGCCTTCGGCTCGGGGCGACATGATTAACCACAGCCATGAACAAGTTTCCAAGTCCCCTGCCACCTGACCGTACAACTAATAATATACAATGTAGATGGAAGGTTGAATGCAATCTATTGATATGTACATGTATTTGGAATGACACAGATAATTACTTCTAACCAAGTTCTGTCAACTGCTTTTTATTTATGAAATACTTCTCACAAAAAATAATAACAGTTCATTTCTTGTATGTTTGTGTATCAGCTTTTCCATTTTGTTGTCATCTTTCTTCATCTTGTAATTTTTTTTTCCTTATCAATATTTTTTAATGGTAGAATGAGTACAGTTAGATTTTTTATACTTAACACTGTTATTTTAGTTGAAGATTTCCTTTACATAAGTATTGCTCTTAACACTCTGGATTTGGTTTACCTGTACATGTATGTTTAGTTTTATTATTTTGCTCTGACTGGGAGTTTAACTCATCACCAAACAACAAGATTTCAGACTGGTTGAAATTGAAAGGATTTGCAGACAACAAAATGAAGGTCAATGAGAAAATGAAATTTGATTGTGGAGAGGTAGAAAACATTGTCAGAAAAGAATAAAATGCTAGTTGGCAGCATTTTGTCCTTTTCCAACTATGTTTTCAAAAAATCATTAAAAGTTTTGATTGTTTGGTAAAGGATTAAGAAACAGTAACAGGAATTGTGTTGTCCAACTGTCTTGACAGTCCATCTATCAGTATATCAATGCTTGTATCCTTTTCTTGTCCTAAACTTAATCAGCAGTTTGACGGAAATTCCAGTGGATGTTCTCGTTAGGGGGAATCTTGAATATCTGCAGTCCTCATTACAATTTTGTTTGCCAATGCAGGAACACTGTAGATTTTTTTTTACATTCTACATTTCCTTCTGGCCTTCAAAATACATATGCTTACTGAATCTGAAAATGAATATATGTATCTTCAACCTTTTACGATACAATGGCGACTTTTAACAACCTAGTGAAAGAAGACTCAGGAGAACATTGTGGGAAAATGAAAATAAGCTGGTAGCCAGCTTATTTTTCCTTGTCCTACAATCTTTACTGCTCTATCAAGGGCAACTTCAACAATTTTAGCCACAGTTAGGTGGCATCAGCACATGCGTTGAATTTGGACAGGTCTAAATTTTGTATTGTAAACAGGTTAAATTCTTTTAGATGCCAACAGCTTATTTAGGGCTTGTGCAAACAGCGTAAATCTAGTTAAAACTTTTTTTTTTTTTTTTGGATAATTGCTTTCCCCTTGGGCCAGAAATGGCATTTAGAGAAAAGGGTTGAAAAGCATTTAACAAGGATGTTTATAGTCTTCAACTACAAATTTGTGTTAGATTGTAATGAGTTTTACCTCTGTCTTTTTTACAGGGGATTGTAAAGCAGCTCACATATTTAGTATTTACTTCATCCTACCTTACATTGGTGTCTGTACAGCAATGTTGTATCACAACTGGTAAGTGACCTTACGCATTCTTTAACCCTTTACTAGATGACAAAATTTAAGCCTTGTCCAAATTGAAAGCATTTGCAGACAACAAATTCAGTGTGGCGCAATCAGTACAATCATTTTTTTACGGAGTAGAAAACATTTTGGGAAAAGGAGAAAATGCTGGTTACCAGCACTTTCTCCTTTTCCCAAAAATGTTTTCAGAAGCTTTCTTTCCTAGGGTCGTTAAAAGTTGTCATTGTGTGGTAAAGGGTTAACCCTTAATCAGACAATCCTGTGTTGTAAACATCATGGTGAATAAAGTATTGAAAATTAGGAGAAATGTAGAAAATGATGGTACCAGCATTTCCCACCAATATTTTCTATGCATACAGGCACAAATCCATCTTTTAAGCAATCTTTACTTTCTTTTCAGCAAATATTTTCCGTTTGTGTTTAAGTTTTGTTTGTCAGAATTTATTCTCTGTTAGTATAGTTAACTCTACCAAACAACAAAATTTTAGACTGGTCCAAATTGAAAGCACTTGCAGACGACAAAATGAACGTAGTCCAAATTGAAAGCACTTGCAGATGACAAAATGAACGTAACTCAAAAATTAAGTTTGTTTCCAGCATGGTTAAAAACATCGTGAGAAAAGGAGAAAATGCTGGTTACCAGTATTTTCTCCTTTTTCCACGATGTTTTCAAAAGGCTTCTTTTTCAGGGTCACGAAAACCAGGGATTGCTTGGGAAAGGATTAAACGATGGTACTAAAGAAATGAAATAGCCATTCCAGACTGCTTTTAGTAAGAGATTCATACATAATACCAATATAGATCCAAGCTCAGACAGCATATTCTGTTTAGTCCGAGCTCAATGTACTCACACTAAAACACCAGCATTTGAATTTTAAGAGCTAATGTTAGAAAATAGAATCAGGTAATGTAACTCTTCTTTTGTGTGTTTTAAAATTGAAATTTTGCTGCTGGATGGGAAAAATTGCTGCAGGATTTTATGAATTAATAAGCCCTTTACCAGAGTGTCCCAAATATAACTGACTTTGATGATTATGGCTTTTTAAAGATTGTAGATACAGGAGAAAAATCAGAAAATGTTTTTTTTTCTCAGAAAATGTTGGCAACTAGCATTTTATCCTTTTTCTACATTCATGTGCACTGCATTTAATTATTTGTATGCAAATCTCTGCAATACTGACCTATCTAAAGTTCTATCATCGTGTATAGAGCTAACTCTTTATAATGCTGCATTCACACTATAGCATGATCTGTATGATCATCATATGGCCAGTTGCGGCGAATCGTGTAACTTTGCTGGAATTTGACCATTAGATACGATTTCATGCATTCTAATACGATTTGTTACTCTTAGATGCAATTTGGTCACGATTGGTCTATTTCTGGTGATACGATCTGTGTCCAGGATAGACACGATCACATACAGTCTGATAGGAGTATCACGATGGAGTTCACGATTCCATTGCGATCATAATGATAAGCGTCCACGATCGGCGCGATGCGTTCTCATACAAGTATCAAGGACTAATGCGCTCTGTTGCAATGTGTTACGATTGTTGGATGGATGTTTTGAGCGATTTCGATCATGATTGAGCCTTGATGAGACCGCGACTGGTATGTCAACAACCCGATTGATCGGTGACCTCATTGTTGATTGAACTTTTGAACATTCTATACCATTGATGATGGCGGACTTGTGGATGATGAGAACGTGACATTTGCATTGTTAATGTTTGCTTATATTACTGCCGTCAAAGAAGAAGAGTAGCTGCAGGAACCGCATCTTTGCGAGCCAAGGTTATGATCACTACGTGAATCTTACCTTGGCTGATTGAGCCGGATTTCGAGATTCCTGCGATTTGCCCTCTCTTAGATGCTGGTTATTATCCCCCTTTACATCATATTTATAAAAGCCAATGAAGTATCGTTTTACAAACTGCTTATGAATACACATGAAGCAATAAACAGACATCCACGTGGCTTTCCATGTTTACCTTCTATTCAAAAGGTAGTGACTTTGTTTTATTTTTATCAAAGATGAAATGCTATGAGCGATTTCGTTGCAGCTAGAGCTGGCTGCACCCAATGAAAAAGTGTATTGGGGGAAATGCAAAAATCAAGCTCGATCCACCAAGGGTAGAGTAGCGTAGTGAATCGTCAGCCTTGGCTTGCGAAGATGCAGGAACAGCAACCAAAGAAGGTCAGGAGAGCTATCACGATTCAAATTGCTATGACGTTAGAAGTAACTCTTCTATTGTAGATGAAGCAATGAAACAAATTAATCTTGCCCGATGTGTAATATGGTCTTGATAACTCACAACAGATCTTGGGCATCCGTCACAAATGCGTAACTAGTTGTGCCTTGTCATTCGAATCAAGTCATGGGCAATCAGGCCCGACAGAATATCTTGAATCGTGATAGATTGTAACACCTCGCTGGAGATCGCAACACATATTGCTATTTATCTCGACCCTGATCACCACGATTTGGAAACACAGTCTGTTGCAATTTGTTGCAGTGATTTATGATCTGATGCCATTGTTACGATAGTTCAGGCAATTGTGTTAATTGTGGAAAAAATTTTAACTGCCAAAAATCTTTCCACGATTAACCCGATTGCCGCGATTGACATCACATGAGATAAGATCTGATAAGATCCGATACGATGATCACAATAAAGCCTACGATTTCATATCGTGGTTGAATCATGATAATTGTGAACACCACATAAAAGAACAGAATTTCAGACTTCTGAAAAGATACTGAAAGCATTTTCAAGCGATATGGCAGAAAATGCTGGAGTGAAAAGGAGAAATGTTGGATACAAGGATTTTCATCTAATCCTATTTTAAAAGCTGTATCCTTAATGATTGTTAAAACACAGGATTGTTTTAACCCTTTCCCAAACAGTCGCTGGTTTTCACAACCCTGAAAAAGAAGCTGTTTAAAAAATATTGAGGGAAAAGGAGCAAATGCTGGTAACCAGCATTTTCTCTTTTTCCCACAATGTTTTCCACCTTTCTGAAAACAAATTTCAATTTTTGAGGCACAATGATTTTGTTATCTGCAAACCCTTTCAATTTGGACAAACCTGAAATTTTGTCGTTTGAGTTAACTCTTTACCACACGAGAAAATTTTGGACTGGTTAAAATTGAAAGCATTTGCAGATGACAAAATAAAGGTGACTGAAAAATTGAATTTTTTTCTGGGAAGGGTAAAAAACACTGTGGGAAAAGGAGAAAATGCTGGTTACCAGCATTTTCTCCTTTTCCCACAGTGTTTTCAAAAGGCTTCTTTCTCAGGGGCGTCAAAAGTAGGGATTGTGTGGTAATGGGTTAAAGAAGAGTAAACATAATGTTTTCTTTGATTGACATTTCAGGTATCCATCTAAAGCATTTGTAGGGGACACATTTTGCTATTTCTCCGGCATGACGTTTGCTGTGGTTGCCATATTAGGACATTTTAGTAAAACTATGCTGCTGTTTTTCATCCCTCAAGTTTTCAACTTTATATATAGCGTTCCACAGCTGTTTAAACTGCTTCCTTGTCCCAGACACCGTTTACCACAGTGAGTAAAAATCTTCTTAAGTCTTCGTTCTGGATTTTGTTCTTTTGACTTTGTACCAAGTGAGATTTTTTCCTGAGTATCCTGTTACTTTGATTTTAGATAGGTATAAACACAATTGAAATTTCATTGTATATATGCATAGATACTCTGATAAGATCATTTTTCTCCAACCACTTCCAGTTATCAAAGGAAAACTTTTTATTTAAGTTTTTTTTATGCAACCGAATTTCAGAAGCATTCATGTTTAAAGCATTAACTCATTACCAGACGACAAAATTTTAGACTTGTCCAAATTAAAAGCATTTGCAGACAACAAAATAAAAGTAAATGAAAATTTGAAAATTGTTTTCTGAAGTGTAGAAAACATTGTGGAAAAAGGAGAAAATGCTGGTTACCAGCATTTTCTCCTTTTCCCACAATGTTTTCTAAAGGCTTCTTTCTCAGGGGCGTCAAAAGTAGGGATTGTGTGGTAATGGGTTAAGCAGTTGCAGAAATATAACATGTGGCTTGAAAAATGGAATTTTACCTTTAACTCATTACCCAACGACAAAATCTTAGGTTTGTCCAAATCGAAAGCATTTGCAGACGACAAAATAAAAGTGACTGAAAATTTGAAATTTGTTTTCTGAAGGGTAGAAAACATTTTGGGAAAAGGAGAAAATGCTGGTTCCCACAATGTTTTCTAAAGGCTTCTTTCTCAGGGTTTTTAAAAGTAGGGATTGTGTCATAATGGGTTAAAAGAACAGAAAATTTTGTTGGTTTAGTTTATTCGAATGATTACCAGCATTTTCTCCTTTTCTGGCAATGTTTTCAAAAGTCCACTTTCTGCTCAGGTATTTAGAATTGGATTTGTGTAGTACAGGGCTAATTCTCCTTTTCTATCCCTTATTTCAGATACAATCCAGAGACAGATAAAGTACAGATGTCAATGGCAAGAGTAAAAAAATCAGAGCAGAAATTTCTGGGAAAATTATGTTTAAATCTTTTCACATTATTTGGCATTGTGCATTTGAGGAATGGAGTTGGAGATGACAATTCTTTCATAGAATACAACAATTTGACTTTGATAAACTTTCTTTTAATGATTTTAGGACCCCTTCATGAAAGGACTCTAGTCATTATTTTGTTAACAATACAGGTCAGTATAGATATTTGATGTTATCTATGTGTGATGGGAGGAAAAGTATGAAGGAAACAAATCTTTAATTATATTTAGAGACAGATTTGTGCAAAGGGGGCTTAACTCTTTACCAAATGGCAATATTTTAGACTGGTCCAAATTGAAAGCACTTGCACACACAAAATTAAAGTGACTGAAAATTTGAAATTTGTTTTGTGAAAATATTGTGGGTAGAAAATATTGTGGGAAAACAGTGTTTTCAAAAGGCTTCTTTCTCAGGGATTGAGTGGTAACTCTTTACCAAACAACAAAACTGTAGACTGGTCCATATTGAAAGCATTTGCAGATGACAAAATAAATGTGACTGAAAAATCAATATTTGATTTGGAAAGGTTAGAAAATATTATGGGAAAAGGAGAAAATGCTGGTTACCAGCATTTTCTGGGAATCTCAATGTCTCCTTTTCCCACAATGCTTTCAATAGGCAGCTACCTCAGGGTCATCAATAGTCATCATTGTGTGGTAGAGGGTTAAGGCATCTGCAAAAAGTAGGTCAGTCTGAGTATTTTATGCAGGCTGACCTAGGTCTTACATTTTGCTATTGGTAAATTTTCCACATGTCCAAGGACCATTCTATCTAGGAGTTCAGCTAGTTGTTACACAAAATTAATTCTATGAATTCATTATTAATAATCCTAAAAATGCATTAAACCCCCTTTTCTCGGAGCATGGCTCAAATATTAACCAAGTAATTGATAGAGATACCCCGGTCTTAGCAAATGAAATAATGAGTTTCTAAGTTGGAATTCAGTTTAACCCTTTCCAAAACGACACATTTTGGACTCTTCCAAACCAAAAGAGTTTGCAGACAACAATTTTAAATTTGGAGAAAATGGCAGAAAGTTCTCAAAATGGGTAGAAAAAACTGTGGGAAAAGGAGAAATTGCTCATTACGAGCAAATTCTCCTTTCCACACTGTGTTTTCAAAAGACTTTTACTGCAGACACGTAAAAACCAGGGCTTGTTTTGGAAAGGGTCAACACATGGAGTGCTATAGCAACAAATGAAAACTTATAATCAGAAAGTAAAAACCAAAGATTGCTGTAGTCAACCATGTTTCAGTATTACAGACAATAGAATACCAAGATCAGGTTGCAAGTTTTTTGTTGTAAGTCATCTTAACCCATTACCACACAATCCCTACTTTTGACGCCCCTGAGAAAGAAGCCTTTTGAAAACACTGGGGGAAAAGGAGAAAATGCTGGTAACCAGCATTTTCTCCTTTTCCCACAGTGTTTTCTACCCTTCCCAGAACAAATTTCGATTTTTCAGTCACCTTTATTTTGTCGTCTGCAAATGCTTTCAATTTGGACCAGTCCACAATTTTCTCGTGTGGTAATGAGTTAAACTTTTGACTAAACAATCCTTTGTTTAACCCTTTACCCCATAAGGCATTTCTATGGTATCTCTAATTGACCCTATATAACAGCAAGTATGAAGCCATTTCTTATATGTATATGACACCTTTTGATAGTATAGAAAACATTGTGACAAAAGGTGAAATTGCTCGTGACGAGCAATTTCACCTTTTGCCACAATGTTTTCCAAAGGCTCCTACAAGCAGTGCGTAGAAATGAGTATCTGTGGAGTAAAGGGTTAAATGAACCAAAGAAAGAGGCCCGTTTGAAAAAGGAAAAAATGTTGGTAAACAGGGTATTCTCAGTTTTCCACAACATTTTCTTCTCTTTCAAAAAACTAATATCGCTACTATAGCCACGTTGTCGTCTGCAAATGTTTTTAATTCATACAGGTTTAAAAGTTTCTTTAGCTGATAAAGAATAAGGCTTCCCATAATGACAGCTATATTTAAGTTAGTTGTGTGATTTTTCCTCCTTTCAGACGATTTCGTCCCTATGATGATTACAGCAAAAATTTGAAAATCTCTGCACAAAAGAATCTGTTAAACTATCATGCATTTACTAGGGAGTGTCTGGGGCATTTTCCTCACCTTTCTTCAATCACAATTGACCTTTCTGTAAATGTGAGTTTGGCATGCCCCCCCCACTTTAGTAACGCGGTATATCGATTGTCAAGCCTGACAAGCTAACCAGAAAATGGCGTTGAATACGAAGAGAAAGAGCATTTATTTCAGTTTTATTCTAGCTGATATTTCCCTCTAGGTTAATTACAACAATTTTTTTCACGAACTTTCTTATCAATTCGAATAGTGTTGGCTGTTTTGATAACTAAATAGACATGATCAAATTATCACATGTCTATACATGTATAACGAATTGTGTCAGACTTTTTTGTTTACAAGACACCCAATGCTGCATTTCCATTGGCTGATAAAACATTCGAACACCTATCAATAAAA
This sequence comes from Tridacna crocea, assembly GCA_943736015.1. Classification (NCBI taxonomy): domain Eukaryota; kingdom Metazoa; phylum Mollusca; class Bivalvia; order Cardiida; family Cardiidae; genus Tridacna; species Tridacna crocea. The sequence goes on from OX031068.1 coordinate 14,066,187, forward strand.
ATCAGCAGAAAGGTCAATTGCTAAGCTTCACATGTTGTTACAGGAGACCACAGCTTCATGCATGGCATCATCTGGGTTTAAATACAACACCTAACAACTGCACTAGGGAAAATTCTCTTTAGCTCAGTGGTCACGTGTTTGCGTTTATTCCGGTGCTCTAGGTTCAAATCCTGCACGGTCTCTATTTCTGCTATGTATTTGTGCATTTGTTTTGTTGTTACAGATGTAAGAATGTAGTTCTTAGTGCATCTCTTTTGGACGTTGTAAATTTCAGGTTTTTTTTTTTTTTTATTTTTCAGATATTTTGCAGTTTGATAGCATTTGGAATCCGATATCAAATGGCCAAACTGTTTTACGACGTTTGAGAAATCCACAGCTGATAACAGTCATGTTTAGTGTTCATCTTGAAGGACAGTAGCAGCTTCTTCTTGTTTCGAAAATGATATTATTAACACTTTTCCCAACAACAAAATCTTCAACTAGTCCAAATTGAAAGCATTTGCAAACAACAGATTAACCCTTTCCCAAACAAGCCCTGGTTTTTACGTGTCTGCAGTAAAAGTCTTTTGAAAACACTTTGGGAAAAGGAGAAATTGCTCGTAACGAGCAATTTCTCCTTTTCCCACAGTGTTTTCTACCCATTTTTAAGAACTTCTTGTGATTTTCTCCAAATCTAAAATTGTCATCTGCAAACTCTTTTGGTTTGGAAGAGTCCAAAATTTGTTGTTTGGGAAAGGGTTAAATGTAGCTCAAATTATAAAATTTATCTTTGATATAATAGAAAACATAGAGCAGAAAACATGAAGTAGAAAACATTGTGAGAAAAGGAGAAAATGCTGTTCACCAGCATTTTCTCCTTTTCCCAAAATGTTTTTAAAAGTCTTATTTCCAAGGGTCATTAAAACACATGGCTTTGGTAAATGGTTGAAATGGTTAGGGAGATCTATATCCTGTGTTCAAGTAGATATGTCTATGCAAATTTCATCTTTACCTAAAAGATGAAGTAATAGTCCCATAAAAACTGTACGATCAAGTTACGTTTATTTTATAGTATTGGCACCGAGGTATCATTAGAGAAGGAATAGTTACACGGTCTACAATGATGTAATCGAAATACTCTTCACCAAGGTCTTTGACCCATTACCACACACCTATGTTGTAACTCTTTACTAAAAACTATAATTTCAGAGTAATCCATATTGGAAGCATTTTAGGACAACAAGATTCATGTGACGCAAAAATTGAAATATGCTTTGGGAAGGGAAGAAAACATGGGAACGGGAGAAAATGTTGGTTACAAGCATTTTCTCCTTTTCCTACAATGTTTTTTGAAGGTTTCTTTCTCAGGGTCATGAAAACCAGGGATTGTTTGGAAAAGGCTTAATGATATTCAGGAAGAGGGCTGTTACAAAATTGATTGAAAAGAAGAAAACATGGGTAATCAGCAATTTTTCTTTCCCCCAAATTTTTTTCTATTCTTTTCAAAAACAAAAATCACCCTTTCAGTTATAGATGATTTCAACCCATTACCAAACGACAATATTTTAGACTGGTCCAAATTGAAAGCATTTGCAGACGACAAAATAAAAGTGACTGAAACTTTGAAATTTGTTTTGTGAAGGGTAGAAAACATTATGGGAAAAGGAGAAAATGCTGGTTACCAGCATTTTCTCCTTTTCCCACAATGTTTTCTAAAGGCTTCTTTCTCAGGGGCATCAAAAGTAGGGATTGTGTGGTAATGGGTTAAGTCTTCAACAGTTTTTTTTTTTGTCGGATAAAGGGGGAAACTCTTTACCACAATACAGAATGTAAGACTAGACCATGTTGAAAGCATTTGCAGACGACAAATGAAATGTTGATTAAATGAAGATTTTTGTCTTTGAAAGGGTTGAAAACATCATGGGGGGAAAAGAGAAAATGCTGGTTTATAAGCATTTTTAGCTCACCTGAACACAACATGCTCAAGGGGAGCTTTTAGAATCATCCGGTGTCCGTCATGCGTCAGTGTGTCTTGCATCATCAACAATTCTTTAAACATCAACTCCTAAACCGCTGGGCGGATTTGGACCGAACTTGGCTTGAATGTTCCTTTGGAGGTCCTCTTTAAAAATTGTGCATAGAATTTGATTCCATCAAAAACTCTGGTGCCATGGCAACCAAATGGAATTTTCCAGGGCATTCTTCAAAAATCTTCTCCTCTGAAACCGCTGGTCAGATTTTGAAATAATTTCACAGATATGTTCCTTGAGTGACCCTTTTCAAAATTTGTTCGTAAAATTTTGATCTGTCAAAAAATGTGGCTCTGGTGAATGGGGGCTTCTTGCACCATATAGAAATGGAGGAATTCGTAAAAAATTCATCTTCTCTGAAACCGCTGGTCAGATTTTGAAATAATTTCACTTGATTGTTCCTTGGAAGACCCATTTCAAAAATTGTTTATAAAATTTTGATCCGTCAAAAAATGTGGCTCTGGTGAATGGGGGCTACTTGCACCATATGGAAATTAAGAAATTCTTAAAAATTCTTCTTCTCTGAAACCACTGGTCAGAATTTGAAATAATTTCACAGAGATGCTCCTTGAATGACCCTTTCCAAAAATTGTTCGTGAAATTTTGATCCTTATAGAAACACAGGTCTGGTGAATGGAGGCTACTTGCACTAAATGGGAAATGAAGAAATTCTTAAGAATTCTTCTCTGAAAGCGCTGGTCAGATTTTGAAATGATTTCACAGAAATGTTCCTTGGATGACCCTTTTTAAAATTTGTTTTTGAAATTTTGATCAGTCAAGAAACATGGCTGTGGTGAATGGGGGCTTCTTGCACCATATGGACATGAAGAAATTCTTTAAAATTCTTCTTCTCTGAAACGGCTGATCAGATTTTGAAATAATCTCACAGAAATGTTCCTGTGGTAACCCATTTCAAAAATTTGTTCGCAAAATGCTGATTTGTCTAGAAACATGGCTCTGGTGAATGGGGGCTACTTGCACTATTTGGCCATGAAGAAACTCTTTTTCTCTGAAACTGTTGATCAGATTTTGAAATAATTTCTCAGAAAATTAATGTTTCTTAGCTAACCCTTTTCGAAAATTGCTCTAGAAATTTTGATCCATCAAGAAACATGGCTCTGATGACTGTGGGCTATTTACACTATGCAGACATGAAGAAATTACATTATACAGACATGAAGAAATTCTTAAAAGTTCTTCTTCTTTGAAAGGGCTGATTACTGTTTGAAAGAAATGGCTATGGTTTTCTCAGAAATTCAGGTGAGCGATCCAGTGCCGTCTTGGCCCTCTTGTTTACCTTTTCCAAAAATGTTTTCAAAAGCCCCGAAGCCCAAGCCTTGTTAAAACTTGGGATGATGTGGTATAAGTTACTATGTTCACACCCCTAAAGATGCTTTTTGAATTATTTGCGATATTTACTAAAGTTGAATAAATGTGGTACAAGGTTCACACCCCAAAAGATGTTTTTTGAATTGTTTGCGATATTTAGCCCTTTCCCAAACACACCCTGGTTTTTTCGGGTCTGGAATAGTAGCCTTTTGAAAACATTGTGGGAAAAGGAGAAAATGCTGGTAACCAGCATTTTCTCCTTTTCCCACAATGTTTTCTACCCTATCATAGACAGAAATCATCTTTTCAGCAAGAGTTGAATTGTCGTCTGCAAATGCTTTCAATTTGGTTTAGTCCAAAAATTTGTCGTTTGGGAAAGGGTTACTAAATTTGAAAAACTGTTTATCCTGTAACAAAATTTTATTCTTAAGTTTTGTTTATGATATAGTCTGCAAATGAAGCAGTAGACTTGGTGCATTATGACAAGGTTGTTGCTGTGATAAAACAGTACAGTATTAGTTGTACGGTCAGGTGGCAGGGGACTTGGAAACTTGTTCACGGCTGTGGTAAATCATGTCGCCCCGAGCCGAAGGCGAGGTGGCGACATGATTTACCACAGCTGTGAACAAGTTTCCAAGTCCCCTGCCACCTGACCGTACAACAAATTTATTTCCTTAAATTCAAAGAGCGTTAAGCGAAATTTTCCTTTTTTATAATTTTACGAATCGAGTATGCTGAAGAAATAGAAATTCCCTTCTGTGTGCCCCAATTCAATGAAAGCTGACGTCACTTGAAATTGACGTCACTAAAACGTGCAGTTTGGTGTATAAATGTGCAGTCTGGTGATCGATCGATGCCGCCATTTTGTATGATGTATTGCACATGTAGTGATGTTTACGAGGCACTCAAAAGGGAAACTGGTTTTATGTGGTTTTTGCCAGGGAACATGATATTATGTTCCCAGCATGTTAACCAATCAGATCACGAGAAATTTCTTTGCAGTATAATAATATTTTATTCCCAGGAGCTCTAAGCTTTGTTCATGTTACTTTTGGAGGCACTTCAGATTCAAATCGGATTACATAAAATGTGCTATCTGATCTTGGATCTACACTATCCAGTGTTTTGTTTGAAGTCTCACTATAGCAATTGTCTAGCTGCAATATTTATAATTTTGTTTTCTTTGAAAATATCCATAATTTCCTAGTGGTCTTAAAACCCTTTGCTACACAGTGATGGATTTTAAAGACCCTGAAAGACAAAGCTTTTGAAAAAATTGTGGGAAAAATAGAAAATGCTGGTAGCCAGCATTTTCTCATTTTTCCCACTATGTTTTCTCTTTATTAGCTCACTTGAGCACAAAGTGCTCAGAGTGAGCTATTGTGATCACTCACTGTCCATCGGCGTCTGCCGCCCGTCCTTCCGACGTCCGTCCGTCTGTTCACATTTCTTTGTTTACACTCTAGCATGTACAAATATCAACCAATTAGCACCAAACTTGGTCAAAGTACATGTATATATATATGACCATAAGATCTCAGATGAGTTTAATTATGGGTCTGGTTGGACCAGAACATCTGGAGTTATTTGCCCTTGAATTAGAAAAATTGCTATATTTCACTTTGTTTACACTCTAGCATCTACAAACATCAACCAAGCAGCACCAAACTTTGTCAAAATATATATGACTATAAGATCTCGGATGAGTTTGATTATGGGTCTAATCGGAACAGAACATCTGGAGTTATTTGCCCTTGAATTAGAAAAATTGCTATATTTCACTTTGTTTACACTCTACCATCTTCAAATATCAACCAATCAGCACCAAACTTTGTCAAAATATATATGATAATAAGATCTCAGATGAGTTCGATATGAGTACAGTGTGCTAGAGCAATAACTCTACCTATGATATTTGGTATTTATCTTTATTTTAGTAGACCTTTGCTCCTTGGTACTCAGGTGAGTGATATAGGATCATCATGGTCCTCTTGTTAAAAGAGAACAAACATCTTTTGAGCCACATGTAATTTGTTGTCTTCGGAAGTTCAGAATGCCTTCATTATGGACAGGTCTAAAATGTTGCTGTTTGGTAAATAGTTAACCCAGTACCACACAATGCCCTAAAACTTCCCCGTAAACAAACCCTTTGAAAACATTTAGAATAAAGGAGAAAATACTGGTAACTAGCATTTTCTTCTTTTCCCAAAATGTTGCATACCCTACCATCGATGAAATTTGTCATTTTGGCCACATTCAGTGTGTCTTCTGCAAATGTTTTAAATTTGGAACAGTCTGAAAATTTGTTGTCTGGGAAAGCACTGACTCTTGACCAAACAACAAAATTTTAGACCAGTCCAAGTTGAAAGCATTTGGAGATGACAAAATAAACAAAACTCAAAAATTGAAACTTGACTTTAGAAGAGTAAACATTGTTGGAAAAGGAGAAAATGCTGGTTACCAGCATTTTCTTCTTTTCCCACAATGTTTTCTGAAGGTTGCTTCCTCTGGGTCGTAAAAAACAGAGATTGTTTGGTGTGTGTTTAACCCTTTCCCAAACAATCCCTGGTTTTTACGGGTCTGGAATAGTAGCCTTTTGAAAACATTGTGGGAAAAGGAGAAAATGCTGGTAACCAGCATTTTCTCCTTTTCCCACAATGTTTTTCTACCCTATCATAGACAGAAATCATCTTTTCAGCGAGAGTTGAATTGTAGTCTGCAAATGCTTTCAATTTGGTCTAGTCCAAAAGTTTATCATATGGGAAAGGGTTAAGGGTTCAGATGTTAATTTTGTAATCTGGTAAAATCTAGAGAAAATTCTAACTCTTAATCAAGGGACACCATTTTAGACTTGTCAAAATCAATGCATTTTGCGGATGACAAATCTTGGTAAAAATTGTATTTATTTCGAAAGGGTAGAAAAGTCATTACGGGAACAGGAGAAATGCTTGTTACCATCATTTTGGTTTGATCAAGGGTTCTTTACCATTTACCACACAATCCAGACTTAGAACGACACTGAGAAAAAAGCCTTTTGAAAACTTTGTGCAAAAAGGAGAAAATGCTCACAACCAGCACCTTCAACTTTTCCCCTTACTTTTCTACCCGTCTAGAAACGAATTTAAATTTTGGAGGCATATTTATTTTGTTGTCTGTTTGAACTATTCTAAAAATGTGTTGCATGGTAAAGAGTTAACCTGTATTGTGCAAAGTGGTATTTTTATGGAGATTTGTTAAAAATTAGGAAGAAACGGAATTTGTTATGTTTTCTTTGAATTAATAAAAGAAACTATTTATCTGACTATATCCAGGTGTTCTTTTTATTTTTAACCTCAAGTTTAGATTATTATTTTTTTTTACTACAAAGCTATGTAATAAATACTTCAAAAGACCAACTGGCAAAATGCAATGTCTTCCCCTAGGGAGATGGATATAGACTGCAGACTGAGGCATCTGATACACAGAAAGAAGTTTTTAACTTCAAGTTAACCCTTTACCAAACAATCCCTGGTTTTAACAACCTCAAGGAAGAAACCTTCTGAAAACACTGTGGGAAAAGGAGAAAATGCAGGTAACCAGCATTTTCTCCTTTTCCCACATTTTCTACTCTTCTATTCTAAAGTAAACTTTCAACTTTTGAGTCACATTTATTTTGTTGTCTGCAAATGCTTTCAATCTGGACTAGTCTAAGATGTTGTTGTTTACCTAGTAAAGAGTTAATACCCACACCCATACAACGAAACACTTGAAACGACCCCAGAGCATTGTTTAGTAGTTCCAAGACATCAAAGTCTCAGATTTGTCCAAACTGAAAGCATTTGCAGACAACAGAAACGTATTGTTCTTCTGATGAGAAATTTAAACTTGGCTGAGCATGAAGTGCTCTATAGAAGCCATGTTACAGCCTGAAACTCATGAAACTTGGTTGAATGCACATGCCTTGATGATATGTCAGACATGTTTGAAATTGGGTCACATAAGGTCAAAAGGTAGGTCACTCAGCAAAATCTGGAAAACCTTGTGAGCACTGTAGTGGCCACATCTTCAGCTTGATTCTTATGTAACTTTGTCAGGAAGAATGTCGTGATGATATATGAGACAATTTTAAAATTGGGTCACAACAGATAAAAAAGTAGGTCACTGGGCAAAATGTTTGAAAAACCTTGTATGCAGTCCACAGGCCACATTTTAAGTCTGATGCTCATGTAATGTCATCAGAATACTTAACTGGATAATATCTCATACAAGTTCAAAGGTAGGTCAAGTCAGTCAAAAAGTAGGTCACTTATACTCATCATTACATCTTTAAAACTAGGATTTCTTCAGCTTTATCAACCATATATAACTTTATTCAGGTGAGCCTTTTAAGGCCTAGGGCCTGCTTGTTTCTTTAACTCTTTACCAAACTACAAATTTTCAGTTTAAGACTTGTTCAAATTAAAAGAAATTTCACACTACAAATCAAGCGTCAAAGTTTAATCAAATGGTACGTGGGATCTTTCTTCAGATAAGAAAAACATGTGGGAAAAGAAGAAAACACTAGCCACCAGCCTTTCTTCTTTTCCCAAGAATTCCAACAGCCTCTTTCTTTGAGTTAGTGTAGTGAAATATCATAATTGTGTGTTAAATGTTTTTAACCCTTTCCCAAACAGCAAATTTTGGACCAGACCAAATTGAGAGCATAGGGTAGAACATATTGTGGGAAAAGGTTACCAGCATTTTCTCCTTTCTCACAATGTTTTCAAAAGACTTCTTTTCCTGACCCGTAAAAACCAGGGATTGTTTGGGAAAGAGTTAAAAAAAAATATGTCCACAGCACAGGAATTTGACATTCTATAACCAAAATAAATGATAAAATACGAAAAAAAAAACTCCCCGTATTATATAAGGGGAATTTTTTCACATATTTCATCATTTATTTTGGTTATAGAATGTCAACTTCCTGTGTCCACAGCACTGTTTTAAAGGGTTAGAGAACTGATCTACAACATTGTGAGGAAATTTTCGTGGAAGACAAGTCCTACCCCTTTCCCAAACAAGCCCTGGTTTTTACATGTCTGCAGTACAAGTCTTTTGAAAGCACTGTGGGAAACGGAGAAATTGCTCGTAACTAGCAATTTCTCCTTTTCCCACGGTGTTTTCTACCCATATGGATAACTTTCTGCCATTGTTTTCTAATTTGAAATTGTCGTCTGCAAACTCTTTGAATTTGGAAGATTTTAAATTGTGGTTTGGGAAAGGGCTACTCGAATAGGACTAATCTTGCTCTTTCATAATCTAGTCTGGCTCACACAGGAGTTATATCAATCAAATGGAATTGGTCTGTGTCAGATAGGGCTAGAGAAGTTCTCACAAACAAATGGTCTGGCTCTTGGAAGACTTTTCTAGTTCAAAGAAAAAGAAATTCTCATGTAGGACTTATTTGACTTAACCTTAAAATTGTAAAAAAAACATCCTTTGTTTTAACAGAGACATACAATACACTGTCTCTGGTTTTAAGGACTGTGAGAAAGACTTTTGAAAACATTATTGAAAAAGAAGAATGTTCTGGTAATCTGCATTTTTTTTTTTTTTTTTCTTTTACCCACGTTTTATGTCATAGATATCAGAAGAACAGTTCATTTGTACATTTATCAATTTTGTAGACATTTGTAGAATAAAATTTTTTGTATAAAGATGATTTAAACAAGGATACTAGTCTAACCAACCAGTTTGAGTAATAGATGACTTGTCTGACTCAAAGACAACAAGTGATCCTCATAGAGAACTAGTCTGGTTTATAGAAATAATGGTGCTCATACAGGACTTACTATGAACATTAACTCTAGTGCTCACTTAGAATTTATTACCGACAATATCAGGGTAATATATACATGTTCAAATTTACCTGGTTAAATCTATGCTAGTCTGGCTCATGCAGGACGACAACGATATTCTCATTAAATAACATTCTGCTCGTCTTTCTGATGCAATAAAGGTGGCGAGTAAGTACGATAAGAAGAAAGAGAAAAATTTGTGGAAGTTCTGAACGACACATAAATTAGCTTATTTTATTGACTGGCCCTCAAAAAGCGTCTTGACATTTCCTGTTTATTACGGTAGAGTTTAGAGTTTTGTTCTAGAGAAGCTCAAATCTCTATGATACCAAAATAACGTATGATTATTTGTACTCAAGAAACTTCGTCCCGCAGTAGAGAGAAAAAAAAATAGACATATTATCTAATGAACTATATGTTAATTTGCATTGTCTATTTTTCTCGGAAAACTTCAGCAATGCTTAGTTTTGAAATGTGATACTGAGGCAGAGGGGTTTTGAAACCAATGAAATGGAAGAAGGTTATCCGCTGTTTCTCTACCCAAGTTGTTTTCTACCCTGGTTAAAATAAACCTACTATTTTAGCCACAAATTTTATTTATTGTCTGCCACTGCTTTATATTTGGACGAGTCGGACCTTTTTTTCATTTCAGATACACTTGTTTGACATGGCAGAAGGAGAGGAAGAATATGAAGTACTGGATTTGACAGCATTGCGAAGGAATCAAACTTATTTAGAACAAATGCTGGGTGACGTCACAAAACAGTCAGCTGCAAAGCAAGTTGTGATAGGCGGTACTGCTGGCTGGTATGGATTAAAATCGCATTTCTTTCATCTTTCAATCTAGTTTTTCTTCAATGAATTATAAAATAGAAAATAACTAACTGACCAACTTTCTGCAAACAAAGGACCACTTCTAAAAAATTGTGCTATGCAATATTGTTCATTTTTGGCAATTTCTGCAATCCCCATAGTATTTTAGCCATGCCTTATTCATGAGTTAAATCTTAATATATGTTGATGATGCATTTATTACTAGGATGTTTTACATAGTCTTACGAACGAAGTCCGTAACAAAGAAACAAATGAATAAATGCATGGCAGAAATAAGGATCGGAGCGGGATTCGAACTCCGAACTCCCGGACGCAAAGCCAATACCCTAACCACTGAGCCAAAGAGATATCTCCCTGACGCAGTAGCCAGGTATTGTATTTAAATCGGGAGTATGCCATGCAGGAAGGAGTGGTCTCCCGTAACACACCCCCTCTTAAAGTCATCATTTATTGATGACTCAAAGCCTTATTAGGCAGGAAGTCCGATTTTGGACAACAAATGGGATTAATGGCTCAATGGCCAATCCCGGACGAGCCCCCATCTTACGAACGAAGTCCGTAACAAAGAAACAAATGAATAAATGCATGGCAGAAATAAGGATCGGAGCGGGATTCGAACTCAGAACTCCCGGACGCAAAGCCAATACCCTAACCACTGAGCCAAAGAGATATCTTCCTGACGCAGTAGCCAGGTATTGTATTTAAATCGGGAGTATGCCATGCAGGAAGGAGTGGTCTCCCGTAACAATAGTTCATATTTTGTATGTGAATACGAAGGTGTTGAATCTTTTCGTGAATGTTAGATTGTATCATACATTTGAAAAAAATATTCTGTCAGATCTCTGTAGAAATTTATGTCAAAGTAATTTTCACCTGAGGCAGAGATTTTGAGATTATGTCCCACTGCATAGGAAAATTATAAGTGGAGTTTGTCCCCCGTGAAATTGTTGTAGAACTGGTCTTGATGGCATTTGTCATACTTTTAACAAAAACATCCCTAATTTCTACTAATGTTTGGGACACTTGCCCATTTGTTAACTCTTTAACACATGACAAATATTTATATTTTAGATATTTTAGAAATACCTCAGGTGATGGAATTCAACAGCAATAGAGAAGGAAATACATAAATTGGGAAAGGGGAGAAAATGCTGGTGACCTGCATTTTCTCCCTTTCCCATAATTTATTCAAAAGGCTTCCTCCTTGGGTTTGTTCAAACTTGGGATTGTGTTGTAAAGGGTCAAATAAACTTTTACAGAACATTGAAAGATAAAATTTGAAGATCAAGTCAAATGACTTAACTGAGTATTGCTCTGAAATGATTGAAATACAATGTTTGTGAAGGGTTTGCCTTTGGCAAAAACAGGAATATGCACCATTGCGAAGGGGAGTTTGGATGTTCTTCCCAGAGACAATTTTACTTTGAGAATAATGAAGATGTCAGAGTATCCTCTGTATACTAACAAAAATCTTATAAGCAAGGATGGACATATAAATAGTGTTTTGAAAGGAGTATTAATAGATGTCTGTCTCATCCTAGCAATGTCAGGATCGTGTGAGCCTGTTTGGCTGAACAAGATACCAGTATGATAATTTAGGAAACATGGATGCATAAGTAAACTACTGCAATCAATTACATACCTGCAATTATATTATAATATTTGACCAAATAACACATTGTATCTACATATGGAAATCTTTTGACATCAGGGTAGGAAAAGGAGAGGTTGTTGGTTTTACATTGTTTCTTGAGAATCTCCTTTTCCTATTTTATTTTCTACCATATCGGAGAACTCTTTTCGTTTTGTCCAATTTCAAATTTGTGATATGCACATCAGTTAGAAGAGTGTAAAATTTGTCATTTTAGAAAGGTTTAACAAATCTCTCTTGCAGTGTGTCCGGCTATTTATCAATGAAAATTGGTAAAGCTGCAGCAATTTCAGTAGGGGCATCTTTACTGCTTATAAGGGTAACATGTTTTATTATCCTTTGTTTTGTCTTGTACTCATCAATAGTGATACAAAGATTTCTCTGCACTTTTTTTCCTGTTATACATGTGACAGTGATTCTCAGGAATTAACAAGAAGTCTGCTTACCTCTACATGTATGCTTGAACCCATAGGCTTCTAAGAGCGACTATTTTGACCTATTTTGGACCATGTAGATTAAGATCACACTGCACAGAATGTGCAGTCTGATCTTGGATCTACACTGTCCAGTAAGGAGATACATGTACTTCTCACTCAAAAAAATAACTTTGAATTAGCAAATTTGGATTGTTAATATGGGCTTGAAAGTATCATTTCACTTTTTAAACAGGTTAAGGGTTGACCAATACATGAAGCTATGGAAGCCCCAGCCCTTAGGTTTTTAAAACGTTTTGACACATGAAGATTCTTTCTGCAGAAGATGTGCCTATTGTTACAGTTTTTTAGATTCAATCTTGATACATGAATAATATGAGATTTACTCATTAATTATATAATGACTGCTAGCAAGTTATATGAGATTTGTTCATTAGCTAAAATTATGAGATTTGCTAATAAGTTATAGGAGACTTGCTCCTAAGTTAATGTTGTTATTACATGTTGAATCAGATTCAGACCTTTATTTCTAATGAAAAACCCCTGTTGGGCTAAAAAGAAAAGGTTGTTTTACCTCATATATAACAGTATATCCTTCACACTTTAAATTGATGCCTGTATCAGGAATAATTTTCAGTTAACCCTTTACCAAACGACAAATTTTTTCAACTGGACCAGGTTCAAAGCACTTGCACATAAATTATATCTTCGTGATATGATTTCTGACTTTGATAGGGTACAGAATATTGTGGGAAAAAGATAAAATGCTGGTAACCAGCATTTTCTCCTTTTCCCACAATGTTTTCTGTAGGCTTCTTTCTCCGGGTCATTAAAAGTCGGGATCATGCTGGTAAAGGTTTAACCCTTAGTCACACAATCCCGTCTTTTAACGACCCTGAGAGAGAAGGCATATGAAAACATTGTGGGAAAAGGAGAAAATGTTAGTAACCACCATTTTCTCCTTTTCCCACAACGTTATCTACCTATTCAAGGGCAATATCATTATTTGATAACAGGCCAATTTTCCTCCGTGAATTTTCTTCCCTGTAGACATGTATGAAATTTTGCTGTGTGGTTAAGGATTAATGTATTTAGACTTCATGGAGATCATATATGATGGAAACTATTAACCCTTTCCCAAACAATCCCTGGTTTTTACGGGTCTGGAATAGTTGCCTCTTGAAAACATCATGGGAAAAGGAGAAAATGCTGGTAACCAGCATTTTCTCCTTTTCCCACAATGTATTCTATCCTATCATAGAAAGAAATCATCTTTTCAGCAAGAGTTGAATTGTCGTCTGCAAATGCTTTCAGTTTGGTCTAGTTCAAAAAGTTTGTTGTTTGGGAAAGGGTTGATAAAAAGGTAGAAAAATTGATCAAAATCAGGCAGCATGTATCATACTGGTATGTGCAGGCTGACCTTCTTCTGTCTCTGCCAAATAAATCAGTCGCACAGATAGTAGGTGGTTGGTAAGAGATGCATAAAAGTATCTGCCAAGGAAATTTGAAAATGGAACAGGATTGCCATAGTCAATTATTAGACACTTGTTATAACTGCAACAATGTTTTGGAATGTGAGTTGCGTTTATGGGGATAGTGGATGTCTTCAGAGCTACATGAAAAAGTAACATTAGGGTCAATGTAGCATCAGTATACAGTGTAGGAACAGAACTGCAGGCTTTAGGATTTGTATCATTATTGAGGAGTTTACGTTAGATGTATCGATCATCAACTTTTTCCTGTTCTCAGTAAAGGACGTCTGTTGGACCTGATTGTGACTTTTAAATTCTTAAGCTGTCAAGTAGGATATTTAGCTGCCTTTGATGAAATAGTCAATCTAGATTGTCTCCATGTATTACAGAGCTTGCAGTGAATGTTGCTTAAATGATGGAAATTATCTTTGAAAATGGAAAAACCATGGTGAGAGATGGAAAATGTGGTGGTAACTAACATTTCAGATTTTCTCCCTTTACCAAATATGCTTTCAAAAGCCTTTGCCTTGTTGTTAAAATAGGGGATCTTTTTTGTTCAAGGAAAAACTTGATTTTCTCCTGCCTGCCTCATATATTAAGCAGTACCAAACTTTATTCCCCAGTTCATGAATAAAGATTATTCACTATTTTGATTTTCAGGCAGGTCAAAATAATCACATATTCAGAGATTCAAATAAACAAGTTAAATTGTACAAAAAAAGTCCTTTAATTGAGCAGGAAAGAGTTAATGAGAGTTTTTGGAATGCACTGAGTGACCTTGAAACACCTTGAATGTACTTTACTTACAGGCTTTCAGGGTACCTTTTAATCAAAGTGGGAAAAATTGCAGCGTTTAGTCTAGGGACTACTTTACTACTTTGTCAGGTAGAAACTGCATTTGTGTTGTGTTTGTTTGATTTTACTGTCATTGTCTGATTTCTGTGTTTGCTTCAATATACATGTATATGTACATGATAATACATGTACTGTATTTGGATTAAAGTTTTAACAAGTTTTAACAATCTTAAAAAAAATTAAAGCTGTTGAAAAATATGGTGGTATTTATGGGAAAGGGAGAAGTGGTGAAAACCAGTATTTTTTCATTTTTAGCTCACCAAAGCACAAAGTGCTAAAGGTGAGCTATTGTGATTGCCCTATGTCTGGCGTCAGTCAACAATTTCTTTAAACATCTTCTTTTCCTAAACCACTTGGCCAATCTTCATGAAACTTGGCAGGAATGTTCCTTGGTTTAAGTTCTACCAAAATTGTTTAAAGAATTTAATTCCACCTATAACTCTGGTTGCCATGGCAACAAAAAAAAAGGCAAAATCTTTGAAAATCTTCTTCTCTGAAACTAGGTGTAGAACTTTGATATTTGGTATGTAGCATCTCCTAACGGACCTCTACCAAGTTTGTTCAAATTATGCCCCTAGGGTTAAAACTGGCCCCACCCCAGGGGATAACAAGTTTGATCAAAGGAACAAAGAAGGAAAACTTTGAAAATTTTCTCCTCTGAAACTTGAAGGCGTAGAGCTTTGATATTTGGTATGTAACATCTAACGGACCTCTACCAAGTTTGTTCAAATTATGCTCTTGGGGTCAAAACTGGCCCCACCCTGGGGGTCACAAGTTTGAGCATAGGAACAAAGAAAGAAAACTGTAAAAATCTTCTCCTCTGAATGTTGAAGGTGTAGAGCTTTGATATTTAGTATGTGGCATCTCCTAGTGGACCTCTACCAAGTTTGTTCAAATTATGCCCCTTGGGTCAAAACTGGCCCCACCCTGGGGGTCACAAGTTTGAGCATAGGAACAAAAGAGGAAAACTTTAAAAATCTTCTCCTCTTAAATTTGAAGTCGTAGAGCTTTGATATTTGGTATGTGGCATCTCCTAGTGGACCTCTACCAAGTTTGTTCAAATTATGTCCCTGGGGTCAAAACTGGCCCCACCCTGGGGGTCACAAGTTTGAGCATAGGAAGAAAGAAAGAAACATTTAAAAATCTTCTCCTCTGAAAGTTGAAGGTGTTGAGCTTTGATATTTAGTATGTGGCATCTCCTAGTGGACCTCTACCAAGTTTGTTCAAATTATGCCCCTTGGGTCAAAACTGGCCCCACCCTGGGGGTCACAAGTTTGAGCATAGGAACAAAAGAGGAAAACTTTAAAAATCTTCTCCTCTTAAATTTGAAGGCGTAGAGCTTTGATATTTGGTATGTGGCATCTCCTAGTGGACCTCTACCAAGTTTGTTCAAATTATGTCCCTGGGGTCAAAACTGGCCCCACCCTGGGGTCACAAGTTTGAGCATAGGAACAAAGAAAGAAAATTTTAAAATTCTTCTTCTCAAAAACTAGATGGCATAGAGCTATGATATTTTGCATGTAGCAATTCCTAGTGGACCTCTACCAAATTTCTTCATATTATGCCCTTGGGATCAAAACTGGCCCTGCCCAGGGGCAGTCACAGGTTCAAACAGCAACAAAGAAGGAAAACTTTAAAAATCTTCTTCTCTGAAACTTGAAGGTGTAGAGCTTTGATATTTGGTATGCAGAATCTTCTAGTGGACCTCTACCAAGTTTGGTCATATGATGTCCCTGGCATCAAAACTGGCCCTGCCCCAGTCACAGGTTGGAACATAGGAACAAAGAGGGAAAATTTTAAATTTCTTTTTCTCTTAAACGGGAAGGTGTAGAGCTTTGATATTTGGTATGTAGCATCTTTGAGTGGACCTCTACCAAGTTTGTTCCAAGGATGCTGATTTGGTTATAACTGACCCAGTTCCGGGGACCACAAGTTTGAACATAGGACAAAGAAGGAAAATTTAAAATTCTTCTTTGAAACTGGAAGGTGTAGAGCTTTGATATTTGATTGCCCTATGTCCGGCGTCTGTCGCCCGTCAACAATCAAATTATGGAGTTACTGTTTAAAATGGTAGCATATCATTTTAGAACAAGAGGGCCATTGGCCCTGGAACGCTCACCTTAGACTATAGCTTTCAACATCGTCTTCTCCTGACACACAGGGCCAATCTTGATGAAACTTGGCAGGGATGTTGCTTGGGTGAAGCTTTACCAAAGTTGTTCAAAGAATTGAATTTCACCCATAAGCTATAGTCTAAGGTGAGCGTTCCAGGGCCAATGGCCCTCTTGTTCTAAAATGATATGCTACCATTTTAAACAGTAACTCCATAATTTGAAACACTTTTAATCTGTCATTTGCAACTGGTTTCTATTTGGTCAAGTGTAAAATTTAGTATGTAAAAGAATTACGTATTAGATGTTATTAAAGCTCTTTAGTTAACTCATTACCACACGACAATAATTTAAGCTTGTCCAAATTGAAAGCATTTGCAGACGACAAAATAAAAGTGACTGAGAATTTGAAATTTGTATTGTGAAGGGTAGAAAACATTGTGGGAAAAGGAGAAAATGCTGGTTACCAGCATTTTCTCCTTTTCCCACAATGTTTTCTAAAGGCTTCTTTCTCAGGGGCGTCAAAAGTAGGGATTGAGTGGTAATGGGTTAAGTCTTTGCCATATGACCAAATCTTAGCCTAGTCCAAATTGAAAGCATTTGCAGACAACAAATGAGTCTCAAAACTTGATATTGTTAAGGGAAGAGTAGAAAACATTGGGGGAAAAGGAGAAAATGCTGCTTACCAACACTTTCTCCTTTCCCACACTGTATGCAACAGCTTTCCTTCTCAGAGTCATTAAAAGTCGTGATTGTGTGATAAGAAGTTAAGGGTACTGATGATCAAGTCCAACACTGTCATTGTATTAAAGATCCAGAGGAAAATTGTTTTATATCATAAATCCATTGAGATAAAAAGTAAGGTAGTACTGATACATTCCAGGAAATGAATAAACACATGAGCTGTTGGTGTGATAAAACTGAAAAATTGTTGAAAGTGGCATAAAACACAATCAGTCAGTAAAATAAGGCAAATATCAAGACTATTTCATGGGAATGGTTCATGACATATTGTCTGTGAGTACAATATGTTAAGTAATTCTGTGAATGGAATTGAGTATGCTGCTGCCAGTTTAAATGTGGTTTGTTTTGTTGGGTTTGAAGTGATTATAAGTTTGCTTAGTTCAAAGATTTTTAAGCATGTTTGCTTTATGTTTTGGTTCACAATTACTTTTCTGGAAATACTGTTACAGGTTTGTCAGGGAGAGGTTTGTGAGGCAAAGTGTGAGAATAGTTACTTGATATTAGACATTAGGTGATTTGCTCACTGATGTGATATGAAAGCCTGTAGTTGTGGGAAAGATCTAACCTTAACCCTTTACTCCATAGATACTCATTTCTACGCATTGCTTGTAGTAGCCTTTGGAAAACATTGTGGCAAAAGGTGAAATTGCTCGTGACGAGCAATTTCACCTTTTGTCACAATGTTTTCTACGCTATCAAAAGATGTCATTTACACATAAAAAAAACGGCTTCATCCTTGCTGTTATTTAGGGTCAATTAGAGATACCGCAGAAATGCCCTTTGGGGTAAAGGGTTAACTGACAAAAAATTTAGCATAGAGACATTTGAAGATTTGTGACACACAAAAAGTTTCATTATATTCCCTTCTTGAATACCAGTGTGTTTTCAAAAGTGTCCTACTCACAAGGTACAATTACATGGTTTTTTGTCCAGCTCGCTTGCAGTGAGACATAGTTGTCACAATGTCACTTAGGTGTTGGTGTGTAGATGTCAGTGAGTGGGTACATGGGTCCATTCGAAGTTGTCTAGACCAGAACCTCTATATTATCATTGGATTTCAAAATAACTTAGCACAGTATTTCTCCTATTTGAGAAGAAGTGCCATTTGGAGCATTTGTGCAGGAAGATCAACATGGTCACGATCACACTTGAGATCCATTGATAAAATTTTCCTGAATGGAACTTGTCAGAGCTGCAACTTCTACATTTATGGATGGATTTCAAAATAATTTTACACAAGTGTTGTTCTATACCAGTAGAAGTGACATTTGAATCATTTGTTAAATTAGGACAGGTCTAAGGTCAAGGTCACACTGAAAGTTCACATGATAAAATTGTCATCAGAAGAGCTTGTACAAGCCATAATATTCTATGATTTGGATAGATTATTCACCATTATGATTGGATTATGCCATTTGAAATCCTCTGTGGCAGGCTCCACATTTTACCCCTGGGTAATCTTCTAGTTGTTTTGATACACAGAATGGTTAAATGGTGGAATTTTAACTAAAGACCAAATGAATGGCTCTTTTTATCTTCTGTGTTTAATTTTGTCAATGTGTGCATAATGTTCCAGCAAAACCATATCAGGATATAATGATAAATGTGCCATATTGTTGTAATGAAAATTAATGCTCTTTGCAAGCACAGTGAAATTTCAAGCAGTTAGTATGAAAACTTTTGATGTTTATTGCAATTGATTTTATGGCTGTGTAGATCAAGATCAGTTTATAGATATGCTGTCGGATCTTCTATATGGCTGATGAAAGTATGGATTTCTTGCATCAAGAAATAGGTTCCCAGTTGTGGTGCCTTGGTTTTCGTTGCAAGTTGGCACTTACATTGTTACTTTTGTAGAAAACATTCTGTGAAAAAAATAAAATGCTGGTAACCAGCATTTACTCACAATATTTTGTACCCTTCTTAAATCAAATTTTTTAGTCACTTTTGTTGTCATCTGCAAATGGTATCAATATGGACCAGTCTAAAATGTTTTGGTAGGCACAGAACTAAGAGCTTTCTTCCTTAGTGTTTAACCCTTTACCCCATAAAGCATTTCTCTGTTATCTCTAACTGACCCTAAATAACAGCATGGATGAAGCCGTTTCTTATGTGAATATGACACCTTTGGAAAGCATTGAAAACATTGTGGCAAAAGGTGAAATTGCTCTTCACAAGCAATTTCACCTCTTGCCACAAAGTTTACCAAAGGCTCCTACAAGCCATGCGTAGAAATGAGTATCTATGGAGTAAAGGGTTAAAAAAAAAACAGGATCATTTCTGGAAGAATTGGCATCTTGTAGTGTTTTCAATGCATTTCAGCCATGCTCTGTAAAAAAAAAAGGGGTTTTCCACAAAGTATTTACCCAGGTTATTCTGCAGTGTTTGCAGGCTGGCCTGGGCAAATTTTTTTTGCCATGGGTCAAGTTTTTTGCTTGTTGTAGGACCATTCTACCTCTTGACTTAAAAGGTTGTTGTAAAAATGGATTTTATGCATCAATAATCATATGGCAGTTTGCATGGTTCAATGCATTATGAAAACTCCCAGATGACCCTCATTCCCCTAACAATTTTCAGGTTGCACAACATCAAGGTTATATACAGATAAACTGGAGCCGTGTGAATAGAGAAGTAAACAAGGCCAAGAGAACAGTGGAGAGAGAGGCAAGACGACAATACCCTCATATCGTACAAAATGTGAGTGAAAATATGTTTTAGCTTGTGTATTATGGTCACAAACCATACCACATTATGCGCTTTTGCAGTGCTACTTTTATCACACTCTCTGCAGCTGTACTTTTACACAATTCTTTGCACTCTTGCAGTAGACCATCTTTGAAAACATAGCATCAATAGCAAATTACTTCCTTTTGAAATGTTCTTCATTGTTTAACTCTCTACCAAACAACACCTGAGCCCCATTGGACCAGTTGGTGGCTTACAGGATTTGAGGGTGTTGCTGATTTGATTCCCAGCTTGGCCAATTGCTTTTCAAGGATTGATGATAGTCTTTGTGACAGGATTCATTCTTCTCTCACTGCTGACCATTTTTACCACAATGGTTTCATGAAAGTAGCCAATGGCTTGGAAAGAAATTTGTGCTTAACCCTTTCCCAAACGACAAACTTTTGGACTAAACTAAATTGAAAGCATTTGCAGACGACAATTCAACTCTTGCTGAAAAGATGATTTCTGTCTATGATAGGGTAGAAAACATTGTGGGAAAAGGAGAAAATGCTGGTTACCAGCATTTTCTTCTTTTCCCACAATGTTTTCAAAAGGCTTCTAATCCTGACCGGTAAAAACCAGGGATTGTTTGGGAAAGGGTTAATACCGGTAAAAGAAATATAGAAGTGTGTAGGGAAGGGTTAAAATTGTTATCTTTGCCTTCAAATAGTTTTCCTGTGTTGTACATCACAACTATACATGCTTCATGCTATAGAGTTCAGAGTCAGACTTTGAATCTACACGGTTAGCTTGTTTGCTAAAACTGCAAAGGATAAGTTATTAATTCTTTACCCAGCAAATTAAAAAGAACTGCAGATAAGAGAATAAATGTGAATTCAGGAATGAATGTCGATGCTGAGGCTATGAACATGGACTGGAATGTTAGAATCTATCTTGGTAAAGAATAGAAAACATTCTGGGAAGAGAAAACATGCTGATTACCTCAGTAATTCTCTTAATGTTTTCAAAAGTGCTCTTGCTCAGGGCTGTTGAAATTTGGGAGTTTTTGAAGGGTGAAAGACTGAAAACTGTTTATCCATTTCAGTTACGGAGGTTTGTCCAACAGAATGTGTTTCTGGCGGGAAGTTTTGCAGGAGGATTTTTGATAGGCATGACCTTATAGTTGTTACTGATTATCTCCTGTTGGATACAAGTACTATAATAATTTTTCATGGAGCTTTTAGAGAAAAATACTCATCAAACGAGCTGTGCTCTTGAAAAATATGATTAAACCCATTACCACACAATCCCTACTTTGACGTCCCTGAGAAAGTAGCCATAAGAAAACATTGTGGGAAAAGGAGAAAATGCTGGTAACCAGCATTTTTCCTTTTCCCACAATGTTTTCTACCCTTCACAAAACAAATTTCAAATTTTCAGTCACTTTAATTTTGTCGTCTGCAAATGCTTTTAATTTGGACCAGTCTAAAATATTGTCGTTTGGTAATGGGTTAACTGTTTACCAAAATGACAAATTTTTAAACTGGACTCAAACTCCTGAATTTGATAGGGTACAAAATATTGTGGGAAAAAAACAAAATGCCAGTAATCAGTATTTTCTCCTTTTCCTACATGTCTCACCCCTTTCGCAGAAAAATTCCATCATATACACAACATTTAATTTGTTGTCTGCATGTGTTTCCAATTTGGACAAATCTAAATTATTGTCTTCTGGAAATAGTGTAGGGTAGAGACTCAAAAAGGTTTAAAATTTTAATTAATCCTTTATCACACAAAAATATTTTTAGACTAGTCCGAACTGAAAGCATTTGCAAACAACAAAATGAATGTGTCTTGAATAATGAAATCTAATGTCAAGAGTTGAAAACAATGTGAGAAAGGGAGAAAATGCAGGAAAAAATGCAGGTAACCAGCATTTTCTCCTTTTCCCGCAATGTTTTCAAAGGCCTTCTTTGTCAGGGTGGTTAAAACTCGGGACCGTATGTTAACCCTTTACCAAAGGATCCCTTGTTTTTACAACCCTAGGAAAGAACGCTTTTGAAAATATTGTGGAAAAAGGGAGAAAACGCTGGTAACCAGCAGTTTCTCCTTTTCCCTCCGTGTTTTCTTTCCTATCAGAAAACTTAATCTCATTTTTATCTATTTTGAATTTGTTGTGTGCAGATGGTTTGCATTTATAAGAACCTAAAATTTGTCATTTTGGAAAGGGTTAATAAATTAACTTGGAAAAAATCATGTGTTTTGATTATTGTGAAGGCATACTTGTAATCTATTTTAGATGAAAGCACACTTACACAGCTATGCACATTATGTGCATTTTCAAGACTGGTCCAAGTTGAAAGCATTTGCAGCTGGCAAATTCAGCACTTTACAATTTATGGGATAAGCATAAAAAAATAAGGGAAACATTAGGAAAAGAAGAAAATGCTGGTTAGTCCTGGCTCAGAAATAAAGGAGAGAAAGAGAGAGTGAGTGAGAGAGAGAGAAAGAGAAAGAAGAGTGAAAGATTTGTGAAAGGGAAAATCAAAGGAATGAGAGAATGAAGTACAAAGAGATAGAGAAGATTGAGAAGAGGGACCGGGAGGTTGAAAGATGGGGGGCAAAAAGTACGAGAGAGGGAGACAGAGTTTTACGAAACATACAAGACTTGGATTATCCTTGAACCACCACAATTCAAGAACAAGTCTAGAGTTTTAATGATCTTGAGGAAGAATGCTTTTCAAAACATTGTGGAAAAAGAAGAAAATGCTGGTAACCAGCATTTTCTCCTTTTTCCACAGTGTTTTTCAACAAACTAAGACATGTTAGGCTAACAGGATTTTTCAACTTCATCATGCTTTCTAAAATGTTGTGTGGTAAAAAAGATAAATGGGGGATTATTTGTAAATTATGTTTTGTACTTATTTTTCATATCGTCTTTTTGTCTCGGTGCAATGTTTGTATTAATCTCAATTTGTTAAAAGTGAAACTACATAAGGAAAATAAAGAGCCATAATAAAAGTAAATTCTTTTGTATTCTTTACACTTTAACACTTTTCCAAATGACAAAATTTAGACTGGCCCAAACTGAAAGCACTTGCAGACAACAAATTAAACATAACTAACAAATTGAAATTTGTTTCCAGCAGGGAGAAAACATAATGGGTAAAGGAGAAAATGCTGTTTATCAGCAGTTTCTCCTTTTACCACAATGTTTTCAAAAGGCTTCTATCTTAGGGTCATAAAAACTAGGGATTGTTTGGTATAGGGCCCTACCGTGGAGTATACAGGTCTATCCCACTAACATTATACAGATGTATAGCTTGTGTTTGTGAATTGGGACACTTATTCTGCCTTGCTTTGAAGCTTTGAAACATTATGGGAAATGGAGAAAGTGCAAGTATTTTCTCCCTTTTCCCACAGTATCTTCAAAACAATTCTTGCTAAGGGTCATTATAAACCTGGATTGTGTGGTAAACGGTTAAACAGTAAAAGTCTGACAAGTGATTCAGAATTTGAAAAAGTTTGAACACAATATTGTAAAACAATCTTTTGTCACTTTTTAGCTCACCTGAGCACAACATGCTCATGGGGAGCTTTTAGGATCACCTGGTGTCCGTGGTGCATCATCAACAATTCTTTAAACATCAACTCCTCCTAAACTGCTGGGACGATTTGGACCAAACTTTTGTTCACAGAATTTGATTCCATCAAAAAATCTGGTTGCCATGGCAACCAAATGGAATTTTTTAAGAAATTCTTTAAAAATCTTCTTCTCTGAAACCACTGGTCAGATTTTGAAATGATTTCAAAGAGATGTACCTTGGGTGACCCTTTTCACAAAGTGTTCGCAAAATTTTGAGCTGTCAAGAAACATGGCCCTGGTGAATGGGGCCTTCTTGCACTATACAGAAAAAGAGAAATTCTTGAAAATTCTTCTTCTCTGAAACGGCAGGTCAGATTTGAAAATAATTTCACATAGATGTTCCTTTGGTGACCCTTTTCAAAAACTGTTCGCGAAAATTTGATGTCAAGAAACATGGCTCTGGTGAAAGGGGGCCTCTTGCGCTGTACAGAAATGAAGAAATTCTTCTCAGAAACCGCTGGTCAGATTTTGAAATAATTTCTCAAGGATGTTCTTTGGGTGACCCTTTTCAAAATTTGTTCGCGAAATTATAATCCGTAGAGAATCATGGCTCGGGTCAATGGGGGCTACTTGCACTATAGTGAAATGAAGAAATTCTTGAAAATTCTTCTCTGAAACGGCTAGTCAGATTTTAAAATAATTTCACATAGATGTTCTTTGGGTAACCCTTTTCAAGAACTGTTTGCCAAATTTTGATCCGTTAAGAATCATGGCTCTGATGAATGGGGGCTTCTTGCACTATACAGAAATGTAGAAATCCTCGAAAATTCTCTTCTCTGAAACCGCTGGTCAGATTTTGAAATAAGTTCACAGCAATGTTCTTTGGGTGACCCTTTTCAAAAATTGTTTGCGAAAATTTGAACCATCGAGAAACATGGCACTATAGGGAAATGAAGACATTCTTGAAAATTCTTCTCTGAAACAGCTGGTCAGATTTTGAAATAATTTCACAGAAATGTTCCTTGATTGACCCTTTTCAAAAATGTTCAAGAAATTTTGATAGGTCAAGAAACATAGCTCTGGTGAATGGGGGCTACTTGCACTATACGGAAATTAGATATTCCTAAAAATTCTTCTTTTCTGAACATGCTGGTCAGATTTTGAAAGGACTTTTATATGTAACCTTTTGAAAATTGCTTGGCAAAATAATGATTTTGTTTCCAGTGTTTCAATACCTCAAAAAAAAAAAAAATTGGCTATGGTCCTCTCGAAAATTCAGGTGAGTGATCCAGGGCCATCTTGTTTCTATTATCTCTATGCCATTTTATCCTGGATATAAACATAAATGACTGGATCCTGTGGGACTGGACAAGTTCGAAATTTGGTCATTTGTGACCTGTCATGCAAAAAAGGACAATGTGGGATTTCTGTACACTAATTAGATGAATTCAGACCTTAGAGCAGGTCACTGTGACCTTTTTTCACACAAAATATGAAAGCAAAAAGTGTCAACCCGGGTCAGTCTGCGCAATTCACTGAGTCTGACCAGGGCTGACACTTTCACAATTCCCAGAAGGTCCCTTTTACATGAAGGGTCAGTTTTTAGCTCACCTGAGCCCAACATGCTCAAGGGGAGCTTTTAGGATCACCTGGTGTCCGTCGTGTGTCATCAACAATTCTTTAAACATCAACTCCTCCTAAACTGTTGGGCCAATTTGGACCAAACTTGGCTGGATTGTTCCTTGGGAGGTCCTCTTTGAAAATTGTTCACAGAATTTGATTCCGTCAAAAACTTTGGTTGCCATGGCAACCAAATGGAATTTTTTAAGAAATTCTTTAAAAATCTTCTTCTCTGAAACCTCTGGTCAGATTTTAAAAAAAATTCACAGAGATGTTGCTTGAGTGACCCTTTTCAAAATTTGTATGGAAATTTTGATTCGAGAAACATGGCTATGGTGAATGGGGGCTAGTTGAACTATACAGAAATGAAGAAATTCTTAAAAATTCTTCTTCTCTGAAACAGCCAGTCAGATTTTGAAAGAATTTAACGGATGTTCCTTGGGTGACCCTTTTCAAAACTTGTTCACGAAATTTTGATTTGTTGAGAAACATGGCTCTGGTGAAGGGGGCTACCTGCACTATAGGGAAATGAAGAGATTCTTAAAAATTCTTATTCTCTCGAATGGCTGGTCCGATTTTGAAATTATTTCACAGTTATGTTCCTTGGGTGACCCTTTTTAGTTCAACTGAGCACAAAGTGCTCAAGGTGAGCTATTGTGATCGATCAATGTCCGTCGTTCGTCTATCCATCCTTACGAGCCCAACATTGTGGGGTTAGGGGTAATTTGTACATTTAGTCTCTATGGGATTCATTCCGTCCATCTGGTAGGTATGGGGTTAGGGTTGTAGGGTTAGGGTTAGCTTGTGGGGTTAACTTTGTGGGGTTATTTGGGTGTATTAGGGTTAGAGCAATTGGACCTCACAAGGTCCGTCCTGTAAGACTGTCTGTCCGTCTGTCTGTTCACAATTTTAAAAAAATCTTCTCCTCCTAAACTAACGATTAGATTTCAGTCAAACTTCACAGACATGATCCCTAGGTGATGCACTTTGAAAATACTTCAAAGATTTGAATTCCATGGAGAACTCTGGTTGCCATGACAACTGAGTGAAAAAACTTTAAAAATCTTCTCGTCCAAAGCTGTAAGGGCTAGAGCTTTCATATTTGGTATGTAGCATCATCTAATGGCCGTCTACCAAAATACTTCAAATTATGGCTCAAGTCTTGAAATTGGCCCTATGCTGTGGGTTCTCAGATTTCACATAGAGATAAAGAAGGAAATCTTAGAAAATGTTCTTGTCCCAAACCAAAAGGGCTAGAGCTTTAATATTTGGCATGCAGCATCATCTAGTGACCCTCTACCAAAATGCTTCAAATTATGGCCCTGGTGTGAAAATTAAACCTATGTTGTTAATCTTGGATTTCACATAGAGACAAGGAAGGAAATCTTTAAAAACCTTCTTGTCCAAATGGTAAAGGCCAGAGCTTTCATATTTGGCATGTAGCATCATCTAGTAGCCCTCTACCAATTTTGGTCAAATTATGTCCCTGATGTAAACAATTTGCCCTATGTTGTGGGTCTCGGGTTTCACATAGCGATAAAGAAGGAAATCCTAGAAAATTTTCTTGTCCCAAACCGTAATGGCCAGAGCTTTCATATTTGGCATATAGCATCATCTAGTGGCTTTCTATCAACATACCTCGAATTATGGCCCTATGTTGTAGGTTCCCGGATTTCACATAGCCATAAAGAAGGAAATCTTAGAAAATCTTCTTCTCCCAAACCATAAGGGCTAGAGCTTTCATATTTGGCATGTAGCATCATCTAGTGGCCCTCTACCAAAATAATTCAAATTATGGTCCTGGTGTGAAAGTTAGCCCTATGTTGTTGGTCTCAGATTTCACATAGAATTAAAGAGGGAAATCTTTAAAAGTCTTCTTGTGAGCACTCTTGAGACCACATTTCTTGCTAAGCTGAATTGAAAATTGGTTAGAATGTCTGTCTCAATAAAATCTCACATGAGTCTGCATTGAATGCTTGTTTGGAATATAACTTTGTCATCTCAAGTCGGAACGACTTCAAAATTGGTATGCATGTTTGTTGTGATATTACTGAGTACTCGGTTCAAGAACAATAACTCAACCTAGTGTGGATTTTGAGAAATTCCACTTTGATCCTTATTTTAATAGTACTGTTTCCTTGTCCAGAGTGGAATTTTGAAGTCTCAAGTCAAATAGTCTGTTGCATTGCCAGTCCTTCGCAACTATTATACCTCCTATACAACTGGTGGTGGGATTGCATATCTTGCGACAATTTGCCACTCTTGTTTCATCATCATTAGCCCTTGAACCTCAATATTTGGTAATTATAATCTTTGTTGTAGGCCTTTGCTGCTTAGTACTCAGGTGAGCGATATAGGACCATCATGGTCCTCTTGTCAAAAATTGTTTGCGAAATTTTGATTTGTCAAGAAACATGGCTCTGGTGAATGGGGGCTACTTGCACTATAGGGAAATGAAGAGATTCTTAAAAATTCTTCTTCTTTCGAATGGCTGGTCATATTTTGAAATTTTTCACAGAGATGTTCTTTGGGTGACCCTTTTCAAATGGGGGCTACTTGCACTATAGGGAAATTAGGAAACTCCTAAAAATTCTTCTTTTCTGAAACTGCTGGCCAGATTTTGAAAGGACTTTTACAGGTGACCTTTTTTAAGGATATTGTGTCCAGTGTTTCAATACCTCAAAAAAAAAAGCAAGAGGGCCAAGATGGCCCTGGATCGCTCACCTGAATTTCTGAGAGAACAATAGCCATTTCTTTCAAAATGTAATCAGCCCTTTCAGAGAAGAAAAAATTTTAAGAATTTCTTCATGTGTGTATGGTGTAAATAGCCCACAGCCATCAGAACCATGTTTCTTGACGGATCAAAATTTCTAGAGCAATTTTTG
This sequence comes from Tridacna crocea, assembly GCA_943736015.1. Classification (NCBI taxonomy): domain Eukaryota; kingdom Metazoa; phylum Mollusca; class Bivalvia; order Cardiida; family Cardiidae; genus Tridacna; species Tridacna crocea. Next base: position 14,094,200 of record OX031068.1, read on the forward strand.
AAAAGAGTTAGCTAAGAAACATTTCTGAGATATTATTTCAAAATCTGATAATCCGTTTCAAAGAAAAAGAATTTCTTCATGGCCAAATAGTGCAAGTAGCCCCCATTCACCAGAGCCATGTTTCTAGACAAATCAGCATTTTGCAAACAATTTTTGAAAAGGGTTACCAAAGGAACACTTCTGTGAGATTATTTCAAAATCTGATCAGTCGTTTCAGAGAAGAAGAATTTAAAGAATTTCTTCATGGCCATATAGTGCAAGAAGCCCCCATTTACCAGAGCCATGTTTCTTGATGGATCAAAATTTCACAAACAATTTTTAAAAAGGGTCATCCAAGGAACATTTCTGTGAAATTACATGTTTTCAAAATCTGACCAGCTGTTTCAGAGAAAAGAATTTTTAAAAATTTCTTCATTTCCCTATAGTGCAAGTAGCCCCCATTCACCAGAGCTGTGTTTCTTGACAGATCAAAATTTCACGAACAATTTTTATATGCCCGAAGGGTCGTATTATGTAATACCCCCGGTCGTCCATCCGTCCGTTAGCAATTTCTTGTGTGTGCAAGTTGTTACGAGAGACCACTCCTTCCTGCATGGCATATACTCCCGATTTAAATACAATACCTGGCTACTGCGTCAGAGAGATATCTCTTTGGCTCAGTGGTTAGGGTATTGGCTTTGCGTCCGGGAGTTCGGAGTTCGAATCCCGCTCCGATCCTTATTTCTGCCATGCATTTATTCATTTGTTTCTTTGTTACGGACTTTGTTCGTAAGATGGGGGCTCGTCCGGGATTGGCCATTGAGCCATTAATCCCATTTGTTGTCCAAAATTGGACTTCCTGCCTAATAAGGCTTTGAGTCATCAATAAATGATGACTTTAAGAGGGGGTGTGTTACGAGAGACCACTCCTTCCTGCATGGCATATACTCCCAATTTAAATACAATACCTGGCTACTGCGTCAGGGAGATATCTCTTTGGCTCAGTGGTTAGGGTATTGGCTTTGAGTTCGGAGTTCGAATCCCGCTCCGATCCTTATTTCTGCCATGCATTTATTCATTTGTTTCTTTGTTACGGACTTCGTTCGTAAGAAAGTCCTCCTACAGTTCCCATCGGAATTATTTGAAACTTGCCACAATGAATCTCCATGATGTCTAGTTGTGCACCTGGGTCTTAGAATTTGGATCACTGTTTGCGTTTTAAAATTATCTGCCCCTGATTTCTGAAATAACCAACTTTTCACTTTGAATTTTTGTCCAGGCCATAACTTCCATACTATAAAAGGTATCAACTTGAAACTTCATACACTGATAGAACCCATTGAGGAGAAGTGCACTGCACATCAACCATAACTCTGCCACCTTTGTTTTTTGAGTTATTGCCCTTTGTTCATTTTCAGTTTGAATTTTTGTCCAGGCCATAACTTCCAAACTATAAAAGCTATTAACTTTGACCTTCATACACTGATATAACTCATTATGGAGAAGTGCACTGCATATGAATCATAACTCTGCCACCTTTATTTTTTTAGTTATTGCTATTTGTTAATTTTCAGTTTGAATTTTTGTACAGACCATAACTTCCAAACTTTAAAATCCATCATCTTGAAACTTCAAAGACTAATAGAACACATTATGAAGAAGTGCCATGCACAAGAACCATAACTCTGCCATCCCTCTTTATGAGTTATTGCCCTTTTCACTTTGAATTTCGTCTGGGCCATTGTTATGTTCTTTATTTTAATATGACACGTACATCTATTTATGGTAACATTACGTATGGTCCCTGTTATTTTAATTAATACTATGTGCGGTTCTGGATAGTCTGAGCTAGCTAATAAAACAGCGAACACCATCTATGTGTCTTTATACTTTATTCCTAAAATATCAACTTAGGATATAACATCTGGCGACGAGAATTAAAACATACTTACTGGACTCATGCATTACATTTTAGTTGATGGATTACGAAGCTATTTAGTGTAATGGCGTTGAGTAATTTGCCAAATTTTCCGACATTTGATGTGGACACGGATAAGTCCAATTGTGGTACACGATGGAAAAAATGATTGGAAAACCTGTTTGTAGGTTTGAACATAACAAATGAAGCTCAAAAGAGGGCTCTTCTACTTCACTTTGCTGGTGAAAAGCTGTTCGACATCTATGAAGCAGAAAAGGGTGATGACGATGGAACAACGTATGATGGAACGAAGAATGTCTTGGACAACTATTTTGCACCGCAAAAGAACATACAAATGGAGATCTATACATTCCGGTGCCACAAACAGCAGAAATATCAATCTTTAGATGAATTTGTGATGGAATTAAGAACTTTAGCTAAAAACTGTGAATTCGAAAGTGTTGACAAAGAAATTTTGCAACAAGTAATCCAAAACTGTAGATCTAATCAGTTACGAAGACGAGCGTTTAGAGAACCAGAAAAAGGACTGCAGGACATTTTGACACTCCGTAGAATGTTGGAACTGTCGGAGAGGCAAGCCTCAGCAATTGAAATAGAAAGGAAAGTAAACTCTGTTTCGAGAGGTAAGGGAAAATTTCGTAAGCCTTTCCGGCAAAAACAGCCAACACGGAATTCCAAAAAAGGACAAGAGACTACGCCTAAAGCTAAGTCACGTGACAATGCCGCAAACCTTTGCAGGAATTGTGGGTATGAATTCCCGCATACAACAGCGCCCTGTCCAGCTAAAGGGAAGACCTGCAATTTATGCAAAAAGCTGAATCATTTCCCTCGCTGCTGTAGGAGTCGGGGGAAAAAGATAAATGAAGTAACAGACTCTGGACCACAGTCAAGTTCTGAAGATGAATGCAATTACAATATTTCGGTCAAGAGTGTTGGTAATTCAAAGTCACCCAAAACGGAAATAAAACTGAACAATTCACGAATTAAAGCAACCATAGACACAGGATCAAGTGTCAACATAATTGATGAAAGAGCTTTTGTTGCTTTAGGGAAGCCACGGCTCCAAACTAAGCGCTTACCCAAACTGATTCCGTACGGAGGTGGTCAAAGTCTACAAGTTCTTGGTAGTTGTGATCTAACGGATAGAGAAAAATGACAAAATCATGGTTGAAAAATTCTTTATGGTAAAAGGAAACTATGGTACTTTGTTAGGATACGAGACAGCCAGTGCTCTCGAAGTCATGAAAATCGTTCAACCTGTTCACATGTCTGACTCTATCGAAGCAAAATACCCTGGGATAAATAATGGAATAGGAAAGTTAAAGGGACAAACAGTTAAACTACATATCAATAAGGAAATTAAACTGTAGCTCAGAAAAATCATAGGACTCCTTTCCATTTGAGAAATAAAGTTGAAAAAGAAATCAAAAAGCTCTTGAATGCTGACATAATTGAAGAAGTGAAAAACGAATCAACTCCATGGGTTTCAGCAATTGTGACCCCGCCTAAGAAGAATAGTGACGATGTTCGGATATGCATTGACATCCGCGAAGCAAACAAGGCTATCGAAAGAGAAAGACATCCTATGCCGACGATCAACGAACTTATTCATGACTTGAATGGAGCTACGGTCTTCAGCAAACTTGATTTGGCATCTGGATATAATCAATTGGTTTTAGACAGAGAATCTAGACCAATTACTACATTCATTACACATCTTGGATTATTCAGATACAAACGATTGAATTTTGGGACAAATTCAGCGTCTGAGGTCTTCCAGAAAACAGTAAGTTCGGTTATACAAGGAATAGATGGTGCGAAAAACATTTCAGTCGACATACTTGTATATGGAAAATCTAAAAAGGAACATGATATTGCTCTTGATAAGGTCTTCAAAGAATTGCATGACAGTGGCTTGACACTGAACAAAAAGAAATGCGAATTCAACAAACTTAATGTTACATTCTTCGGAGTTGTATTTGGAGGATCTGGTACATCTCCTGATCCAGTTAAAGTGGAGGCAATCAAACAAATGGAACGACCAATAAATGTGTCTGAATTACGCAGTTTCCTGGGCATGACGGCATATAGCTCAAGGTTCATAAAAGGATTATGCTTCAATAACGGAATCCTTAAGGAAATTAATGCGCAAAGATGTGAAATGGTCTTGGAATGACAGTCAACAAAACGCATTCAAAAAACTGAAAAATGAACTCTCAAGTGAAACGGTTATCACTTATTATGATCCAAATTGAAATATTGAACTGATCACGGATGCATCACCGGTAGGCTTGTCCGGAATTTTAACACAAGAAGGCAAAGTTGTAGCTTATGCTAGCCGTGTATTGACTCAAACTGAAACGAGATATAGTCAAACTGAACGAGAAGCTCTTGCAATTGTATGGGCATGCGAACACTATAGCATGTATCTAAAGTGTGCTCCATGTTTTACAGTTGTCACTGATCATAAGCCATTGACGACTATTTGGTCAAAGAAACAACCGCCTTCACGTATTGAACGATGGTGATTACGCTTACAACAGTTCAAAATGAAAATAGATTATAGGCCTGGAAAAGACAATCCTTCAGATTATATCTCAGGTCATCCGCTGAAAATTGATCAAGATGCACGAAATCTACTATGACAATGGACAAAAAAAAAAATGTGTCAATCACTGACCAAACCATACAAAAAGCCATTGAATACATGAAAACGGGCAAATGGTATGAACTTAAAACGTTAGAAGTCAATGAGGATATCGACCTAGAAGATCTTCTGTCTTTACGCAATATAAAAGATGAACTTACAGTGCATTGTGACACGGTTCTTCTGAGAAATGACAAAATTGTTATGCCAAAGTCACTTAGACCTAAAGCTATCAAATTAGGTCATGAGGGACATCAAGGACTATCGCGAACAAAGAGTTTTATACGCTCTAAGGTCTGGTTTCCAAATCTAAACGCAGAAATTGAAAAGGCGATTCCAGGATGTATGTCGTGCCAGGCGAATACCAAGGAAGTGAGACCAAGAGAACCACTTAGAATGTCAGAAATGCCTTCTGGTCCATGGCAAAACCTAAGTGCCGACTTTTGTGGTCCATTGGATACTGGGGAATACCTTATGGTGATCATAGATGAATATTCGTGATATCCGGAAGTGGAAATAGTAAAATCAGTGTCAGCAAATTCGATCATTCCGGTAATAGATAAGGTCCTATCTATGTTTGGTGTACCGGTTGTGATTCAAACGGATAACGGAAGTCCATTTAATAGTCATCAGTTCAATAAATATTCGAAGCATATGGGTTTCATACACAGGAAAATTACACCATTGTGGCCGAGAGCAAATGCTCAAGCAGAATCGTTTAATAAACCGCTAATGTTCCATACAAGGTTGTTGAGAAAAAGGGTCCAATGGTTACTGTTGAAAATAATGGACATAGGGTGACTCGTAATTCGTCACAAATGAAAAAGGTTTCTGATCATTTGTCATGTTCAAAACAGTTAATACATGAAGAAAATGACTTAATGGAAGATGAAGGATTTGAGCAAAACATTTGATAGAACACCTTGTGGATAAGAGCAAATCACAAAATTTATAACTTTGCCACCCTTATTTTTTTTTGTTATTGCCCTTTAATATTTTTCACGTATCATGGAGAATAACTACTCTTCATTCATGGCCCATCCGTCAATGCAACTCATTTCACTGACAAGCCCCTTCTGGCGTATATGCGCCGCTCTGCGAAGCTCTTGTTGGAAAGGGTCATTCAAGGAACATCCCTGTGAAACTATTTCAAATTCTGACCAGCCGTTTCAGAGAAGAAGAATTTTTAAGAATTTCTCAATTTCCGTATAGTGCAAGTAGCCCCCATTCACCAGGGCCACATTTTTTGACAGATCAAAATTTTACAAGCAATTTTTGAAAAGGGTCACCCAAGGAACATATTTATGAAATTATTTCAAAATCTGACCAGCGGTTTCAGAGGAGAAGATTTTTAAAGAATTCCCTAGAAAATTCCATTTGGTTGTCATAACAACCAGAGTTTTTGATGGAATCAAATTCTGTGAACATTGTTTTAAGAGGACCTCCAAAGGAACATTCCAGCCAAGTTTGGTCCAAACCCGCCCAGCGGTTGATGTTTAAAGAATTGTTGATAACGCACTGACACCAGGTGCTCCTAAAAGCTCCCCTTGAGCATGTTGTGCTCAGGTGAGCTAAAAATGGCTATGATCTTCTCAAAAATTCTGGTGAGCCATCCAGGGCTATCTTGGCCCTCTTATTTTTATATTTCATAGCAAAAGTCACAGTAATGGAACACAAATTTGAAAGTGGATAGCTGATTGCACCTTTTCATACAATGATCTTCATATTGTTACTTGTAGAGAACAAGTACAGGTATATGAGCCAAGCTCTGTGCAATGTGAACTTAATGCATGTGCAAAACGTTTGACCCATATCAGCCTACATATTCCATACAGCCTGACATGGATCAAAACTTTGTGCTCTCTAGATTTTCTGCATGGCAAAGGACCATTCTAACTCCAGATCAAGTGATAATTTCCTTGGTTTAACTCTACCAAGCGTCAAAATTTTGGACTAGTCCAAACTGAAAGCATTTGCAGGCGAAAAAATAAATGTGAATCAAAATTTGAAATCTGGAAAGGGTGGAAAACATTGTGAGAAAAGGAGAAAATGCTGGTTAACAGCATTTTCTTTTTCCTACAATGTTTTCAAAGGCTTCCTTTCTCTAGGTAGTTAAAAGTTGGGATTCTGTGGTAAAAACTTAATGCATCTCAGAGATGCATTAAACCTCCACTTGCCAGGTATTACTCATGTACGAGGGGTGTTCGAAAAGTTTCGGGACAAGTGCTGCTATTCTTTTATATTTTAATATCTTTAAATGAGATTTTCGGTAATGATGGCTACGACCATATTCTATAGGTTGGTTGAAACAAATAAACGCAGGTACACGAAACGCATGATGTGTTGTCACCATAGCAACGTCAAGTCGACGTGAGCGGGGCACCTTGGTGTTCTGAATAAGAAGCTTGTCTTTACAAACGTCTGAAATAGTTATGGTTATTCAAATTATCCCACGATATGCTCAATGCACCTCTTATGCCTATGTCCCCACGAATTAAAACATTTTTTGAAGTCTGATGATGGAATGTTGCTTATACATTCCCTGACCATGATGGGAAGGTCATCAACGTCGTCAAAAGAGTGACTGCGTCAGTAACGCCTGATGGTGGGGAATACCTAAAACTTACACGTTGCGAGTCCTGGGAATATGGTGGGTGCTGAATAGTGTTACTCTATCAATTAGCAGGTACTTTCTTGGTAGTTGATGAAGTATACGTCGTGGCGTTGTTGTGATGTAAGTAGAATTGCCGGGTTCTTTTGGTCCGATACAACCCTGGTCAACCCATTACGATGCACCTGAATGCATCTAAAAACATGTGGGATCGAAATTATGTTTATGAATCAGTGGTTTCACGAACCAATTCTGTCATCATATAAAATAAGAATATCATTTTATGTAAAATGTAGTTAAAAAATCAAAAGACCGTACATTTGAGTAATACTGTGCTGTGACTGTCTTCCCAATCGGCACTGTGTGGCAGAGAATAACTCCGTTCATTTCAATAAAATAAAACGTTTCGCCATTGCTTTTGTGGGCGACAGTGAATTAGGGTTTTTTCCACACAGAAATGTCTTGCTTGGTCTCTGGATCATACAAACCAATCCCAGTTACATGGGCCGTAATTATGAAAACCAAGAACCTGTCACTACGTTCTCTGTACTGTTTCAGGAAAGCTTTACTGTCGGCGATTCACTGTAGCTTTTGATTGCAGGTAGTAGACGGGGCACCCTGCGGTCAAATAATTTGTCATACACAATTCAAAAACATACTGGAGTGCCTATTGTGATGGATACTTGCCATTAAAAAGAAGTTAGTTTGTGAAGTGATGTCAAGGTGCCCCGCTCACGTCGACTTGACGTTGCTATAGTGACCATTCATCACATATGGCGTATATCTTTGCTTATTTGTTTCGATTAACCTGTAGAATATGGTTGTAGCTATTACTACTAAAAAAATAATTAAAAAAATCTTAACAAATAAAAGAATGACGCCAACCGTCCCGAAACTTTTCGAACACCCCTCGTATATATTACTTTCTAGTGTTTGCTTGCCCTTTTGTTTACTTCAGGTTAGGTATAGATGGGTCTAAAACTAGCCTGTACATTTCGGTTAATATCTTAACCCTATAAAATGCAAAATGAAATACAATTGATATTTTCAGGAAGGAAAAAGAATACTCAGATATTGAAAAATTGAGACTGTTTTTTATCATAACATCGCTTACAGACATCATTAATATGAAAGTAACAGAACTTTTGATTGGCTAAACCACTTGATTTAGCCAATCAGAAGTTCTGTTACTTTCACAGTCAGAATATCTTGAAGGATAAGACTAAGAACGTTCTTAAGAATGGTTGGTGAATACAGACCCATATCTGTATCATCAAGATCAGACTACAGATTTTATATTTGTCTAATCCTAATCCACCCTGTAAAGGCATCTTACACAGTTCAAGGAATTCAAAGGCTATCTATAATTATCATTTTTTGCCTTCCACCATAATCACATGATATCCAAATTTAGTTTTTACTGGAGGATCTGTGTAAACAGGTCTGTCTACAGTACTGTTGGGCAAGGCAAATGCTGCATCTTGAAATGGACCAACCATGCTGCCTCGAGTCATCCATCCTAAATCACCCTGAAACAGTCAAGATGATATAAGTATATAATTATGTATGATTATTAATCAGAGATTGAAGTTTTAGGTCTAAATGTAAGATCCAACATTTGCAATTTGATAGTTGCTTCTACAATATGTTAAAGTTAAGTGGACAGTGTATGTGCAATGTGATTTTGATCTTCACTGGCTGCAAGACCCTATTAAAAGTTACTCATCATTATAAAAAGTTATACATTTCATGGGCGGATCCAGAGGGTGGGACCGGGGGTCCGGACCCCCCCTGGAATTTTGACAAAAATATGGTTATGGGATTCGTGAAATGGTACTGGTTTGATATTGTACAACATTTATGTAAAATACAGTCATGAATTTTAAAAAAAAGGTTCTAAATGTGGAGACCTCCTCATGGTTAGAACTGGAAACGTTGACTTTTCTCGTAAATGGCTTAGGCTACATCCACTGTAATCCAGAAATCAAAGTATTATATAATAAGACGAGTGCATTTTCGGTCGGACCCCTCTGAGAAAGATATCTGGATCCGCGCATGCATTTGCTTCAGTATGATCTTGAATCTGTCATGTTTGCCCTGGTAGCTCAGTTTGTAGTGTGCTGCAGAGCCTGAGTTGAGAATAGGGGGTTGCAGGTTAGATTCATGGCTCGGCAAATTTCTTTCCAAGGACTGATAATTGTCACTGTGACAGGATTCATTCCTGTCCCACAGCTGACAATGGTCTCAACGATGGTTATATGGGAAAAGCAGCCAGTGGCTTGGAAAGAAAACTGTGGTGTACTGGTAAAAGAGACTCCAAGAAAGCATAGACAGGTACACTGGCTGCTGCGATATAAATGAAATACTATTGAAAACAACATTAACCCGTTACTCCTTAGATACTCATTTCTATGCATTGCTTGTAGGAGCCTTTTGAAAACAATTGTGGCAAAAGGTGAAATTGCTCATGATGAGCAATTTCACCTTTTGTCACAATGTTTTCTATGCTATCAAAAGGTGTCATATACACATAAGAAACAGCTTCATCGTTGCTGTTATTTAGGGTCATTTAGAGATACCATAGAAATGCCTTACGGGGTAAAAGGTTAAACACCATTCAATTAATCATTTTCCCTTTGACTTCTAACAGGTTTTTGGTGTTCTGAAATAAATCACTAAACCATCCTCGGCTTAAACAATGCTAAGAAGAAATGTGTTTGAAAGCATTGTGGAGAAAAAGGAGAAAATGCTGGTAGCCAGTATTTTCTCCTTTTCCTACAATGTTTTCTTTCTTGTTAAAGACAAACGTTGTAATATGAGCAACACAAAACTTGCTAGCTGCAAAGGTTCTCTATTTGAGCAGGTCTACCACTTTTTATTTCATGCTTTCCGGTGGGATATTGAGAAATAGCAGTGAAAATATTTTTCGATCTTACACTGGTATCACCAGTGAAAATACCGATTTTCACGTTCTTGTTGCCTAGGTAAATTGCGCGTGCCTAACAACCAGATGGGAAATATGACGTCATATACATTACATTTCTCGCGCTTGACGTAACGTTGCTATGCGGGAGGGGTACGCCACGGGGAATAAGGGAAAAGAACTGTACTGAATTTTGATAAAGCTCCTCCCTGAAAGGGTTAAAAGCATGAAATAAATAGAATATTTGTTTTTTTCGGTGAAAGATCGAAATTTATTTCATCGAGTGAACACAATCGGTAATATTTTCACTCGTGGCTGTGCCACTCGTGAAAATATTACCGATGGTGTCCACTCGATGAAATAAATTTCGATCTTTCACCGAAAAAAACAAATATCCTCTATATCTTATGGTAAAATAAAACTACCAGAGGATATATTTACCCCTGATCTAGCCTTGTCCTCACTGTACTGAGCTGCTACTTCACTGAATTTCATACCACCCTTGATTTTCTCTATTGCTTCAAGAGCTTTGGACTGTTTTTCACAGAGAATATGTCTCACCTATATAGATAATGCAAAATAATGGAAATCCCTGTTCAAATAAAAATTTTTGAACAGCTCTTCCCAAAACAGCTTTTAGAATCAAAGTATTGAAAATACTGACAGAAGGTGATGGAAGAAATTTACCAGCAAATAGATTTTAACAACAATTCCATCATCAATTCACATCAATCTGACATATAACAACATTCTGTTTTTCTAATACTGATAGCATTACATTGGATTACATAACCATTTTCAATAAAGTCACATATCCAAGTATTCTGCTGCACATGTAAATTTATGAAAGTGGTATAGGATATAATGACAGCGATTTGAAGACTTTCTTGAGAGGCTTAGGGTGTTTCTCTTACTTTATCATTTGTGATGTAGACTTTATAAAAAAGGCTATATCAAAGTAGCAAAAGAGAGCCAATTTCAAATTTACGGTAGATCTACTTCCATGACATTTAGCTCTAAATGTCACTGGCTTGCACAGTTTTATAATCTTACTGTCATTTTCACATACCAAATGACACAGATATGTCTTATTTTTCTCGAAGCAAAGGAGTAATTGGCAGTCACAAAATATGTTTGATTATTGACATAACAACATCAGCCCTGAAAAGTCATAAAATTTCTGACAATTGAGAAACATTTGCTTGAACGTTGCCGACGTTGGCATCATGTTGATATGTGACAATGAAACAGTGTAGTGTCAGAACAGTACCTTTAGCTCGCGTATTTTCTGAGTATTTTCCTTTTTACAAGGAGAAGCAGAGCTAAATTGATCATTTGGGTAGGTAAAAATCTCTGACACAATACTGATGCACCAAGTTTTCTATTCCAATTCTGAATATATACCATTAAGTTTTACCATACATTTTATTATTCTATTTTTAGGGTAATAGAAAGCTTTGTCATATTTCTATGTCACATACATGTAGATAGCAATATTTTAATTTATCATACACCTTCACATTTCCCTCCTCATATACATGCATCACACAGAGATAAACTTGAATCCATCAAAAGTAATTCCGAGGGACAAAATTTTAATTGCTGGTATTTGATAAGGGTCAAACTACTATAGAACTCACTGTGATCAATCTTTGTAGATGTCTTCATTATACCTGCCAAGTTTCACTGTCATATTTGTTCAAGTTCTTAAAGATGAATTCTTCAAATTTAGCAAAAGCAGCCATGTTTGTCGTAATTATGATCTTAACCCTTTACAACCAATTTTAGCAAATTTTTGCATTTCAGACTTTCCCAAATTCAAAGCATCTGCATGCAACAAATTCAAAATTACAGGTAGTACAAATGAGCTTAAGTTCTCTGATAGGATAGTAACCACTGTGGGAGAAGGAGAAATGCTGGTTTATACCTGGACTTTCTCCTTTTCCTCAATTGCTTTCAAAAAGCTTTTTTAGTTTTCCTTTCAAGGTTGTTAAAACCTGGGATTGTTTGGTAGAGGGTTAATAAATTAAGTAGAATATTGCACATCTCACACTGGGTGACTAAACATAAATATGATTGGTAAAATTTGCCTCTACAAAGGTTTTTGACATTGTAGCCAGGCAACTGTTTAACTTCTAATGGGGGTTTTGTGTTTTCAATCTAGGCTTGCTAGTCTCCTGTAACATTTCCTCTAACATTTGCCTTCGGGTCAATCACTCTTCATACAGTAAAGTCTGAGGGTTCTGCTGTTATTTAATACTGTCTGTATAATTATTAAATATTTCTGTGATTTAAGTATTTAAATGAAATAAAGAATTGTATTCTTAGTAAAGTGTTTTACTTGACATTGGGTGGACTCATGATTAGATATCTGTCTGGCTCAGTTGGTAGAGCTGCAGTACTAGTATTCAGGGGGTCATTAAGTTCAATTCCCATGATGTCTGGCACAATTTTCTCCCTTGATTTATTTCATTGGCAATCAGGTCAACTAGTGAGCACTGGTAGGCAGCATCTGCGGTCAGTGGGGACTGAAGGGGGAGTTGCTTACTCCAAAAAAATCAGCAAAGGTTGGGGGTGCTATAATCGAAGTTGGGTAAACTCGCGATCAGATCCCTGACTAGCTCAGTTGGTAGAAGTACGGTATCAGTGTTCTGGGGTCGTGGGTTCGAGTCCAACGTTGAGCTCATTTCTCCCTCGATTTACTTCAAAAGTAAAGTGAGAAGACAATTTGAAAACCGGGCCAATCCGGTTGTTAGATCTGAACCGGTGAATGTCATCGGACTTTGCAATATTAAAAATGTCGACTTCAGATATAAAGTTTACCTTCACAGCTGTTCCTCCTTTGGATTGTTTCGGTTGATCGTCTCCTCCTTCAGCCCCTTTTCCACCCTTTCCTCCCTTGCCACCGCTTTTCCCACCTCCACCACTTGTCCCTTTATTTTTTGGCATTACTTATTCGGTATATTTCAGGTACGCAGGTAAATTCGCAGTGTCTCTCACATTTAAGCTTAGACTGACTTGATTCATAAAGGAGCATTAAGTTGGACGTAATTCTTCCTGTGGTGAAGTTGTCTTCAATAAGGAGGCCTTTTCACTTTAAAAATACGCCATCTATTTTTGTTAATCAATCTTATATTTTATTTACGAAATCTCATCTCCGAGAAATGGGTTGTTGAATGGATACCTCAAACATTTTGTTCGATTTTTATTTCAGAATAGCTCAAATAAAGTACGGTCACTACTTCAGCTGTATCTGATTTACCAGCCATTAGTTGTCCGGAATATTTGCCAAGTGCTTAACATTTTTTATTACGAGGGAGATTCAGTGAAGCTCAGCAAAATTTGAGAAATGTACCGATGTAGAAAATAGCTCTGAGAAAATGTCGGAAAGTGACGACGACGCCTACGGACCGGCTTTACCCCCAGGTAAGTTTGATTGGGAAATCAACAGGAATATACCGAATTTTGAACTTTAAACCGGAATGAAACTTTTTTTTTTTTTACACTAGAAAGCAAAATTGAAAGCAATTTCAGACAAAAAAAAAACTTTGTTGTTGTTCAAGCTTACTGTCTCAGAGTCTTTGAAAGGCCTTAAAATTTCATCATCTACTGGAAGAGATCTGGGCCAATATACTTACCTTCAGTCTGAAGGTGTCTGCTCCGATGCTATTTTTGTTACTGTCCTTCGCATGTATGCGAAGAACAGTAGCAAAAATAGCATCGGAGCAGATACCTTCAGACTGAAGGTAGGCCATACTTAGTTTTAGATGGACTTAACTCTTTACCTAACTACAAAATTTTAGAGTTGTTCAAATCGAAAGCATCAGAGATGACAACTCCAGTGAGACTAAAATATTAAAATTTTTCTCTGATAATGTAGAATAGAAAACATTGTGGGAAAAGGAGAAAATGCTGGTTATCAGCATTTTCCGCTTTTCCCACAATGTTTTCTGAAGGCGTTTCCCTCAGGGTCGTTAAAAATCGGGATTTGTGTTGTAAAGGGTTAATTGACAATTTTAGCTTATGCATATCTGAATGAAGTTCTGATTATCGAAAACAATTCTAAAACAAAATATCTAAATCAAATACAAAGGTGTTTAAAAAAAACACATATTTTGCCTGAATCATGCATATTCAACTACAGCAACATAACTGAATTTTCATCCTGTAATCTTATGCTGGAATCTGAATTGGCGCATACTGCCTGCACTTCATGGCTTTCAGTATCTACTGTATACTAACAGTCATCATGTTCACCAAAACTTAGAAATGAACTGCTCTGAGTCAGCTATCTGCAGCTTTTTAAGGCATGATGAAAAGGATGAGTGTCATGTTGGTGACGGCAGGACCAGAATACCTGAATGAAAAAAATTTGGCATTTTGGCTCCTTCTATCAATTAATTTGAATCTAAGGACAGATTAGGATTTTTTGAACACCATTTCAATTTTCATCATGAAATATCTGAAAAATATTGAGTGTCCTAATAAAATAGTTGGAAACATTTCCTCTCTGCAGCTGTACATGTTCTGGGGAAAAAAATTCTTTTAACCCATTACCACTCAATCACTACTTTTGACGACCCTGAGAAAGAAGTCTTCAGAAAACATGGTGGGAAAAGGAGAAAATGCTGGTAACCAGCATTTTCTCCTTTTTCCGCAATGTTTTCTACCCTTCACAAAACAAATTTCAAATTTTTAGTCACTTTTATTTTGTCGTCTGCAAATGCTTTCGATTTGGACAAACCTAAAATATTGCTGTGTAGTAATGAGTTAAAGGTGACCAAACAAATAGGTCACAATTTCACAAATCTCTGATCAAATTATAGAATGGAATGTTGTCACATTGTTCACTTCATAGTTACCAAGTAAAACTCATGCATATATCATTTTGGGTTCGAAAAGAGGCATCTTTCTGAAATAGGCCTGTTAAATATAATAACCTTTTAGGTACAATAGAGACCAAGCCAGATTATCACATATCTTGTATTACTGAGAAATAACAAAATATGAAACATTTGGGTTAGATTTATATTTTATCTCTTTCAAAGGATTTCAGGAAAGCAAAAGAAAGCAATCCCCAAACAGTGATCCATATGGTCCAGCTTTACCAGAGATCCCAATACAGACTACGTCTGAGAAAACAGACAATCTCATTGGGCCCATCCTACCAGCCCACTTAAAGAAGCAAACTGTTGGTAGTTCAGACTCTGATTCAGACTCAAGCTCAGACTCAGAATATGAATCTAGATCTAGTAAGAAACTGAAAGTGATTCATCAGTCATCAAAACTCTCGGGACCTTCAGTACCAGACAATATGATGAACAGTTCTTTTAGTAATGCAGAAAAGCTGTCAGATGATGATGATGATGAAGATGATAGTGCAATAGGACCTAGCCTTTGCCTGAAAGCATCAGAGTATGAGCAAGCTTCTAGAACTGAAGATTTTGAAGAAAGAGCACAAAAGATGAAAGACAAGCTTGCTGGAAGGGTACCATAGTTGTTTATAGCTCTGAGGACAAAGTGCTCTGGGTGAGCTATTGTGATTGGTCATTGTCCGTCTTCCAATCGTCCATCTGTTCATCTGTCCGTCCGTCCGTTAACAATTTCTTTAAAAATCTTCTCCTCCAAAACCAGATAGCCAATCTTGAAGAAACTTATAGGAATGTTCCTTAGATGAAGCTCTACAAAAAGTGTTAAAATAATTTAATTCCATCTGAAAGTGTAGTTGCTATGGCATTGAAATGGCTGAAAATGGAAAAAATCTTTAAAAATCTTCTTGTGACAAACCATAAGATCGAGAGCATTCATATTTTTTTTTGAAGCATCATTGGATGACCCCTTACCAAAATTGTTAAAGTTATTCCCCTGGGGTCACATTTGGGCTTTGCCAGGGTGCACCCCATTTTACATAGAAACAAAGAAGGAAATCTTTCTTCTGACAAACCATAATGGCTAGACCATTTATATTTGGTATGTAGCATTATCTGATGATCCCCTACCAACATTGTTAAAATTATTCCTCTGCAGTCATATTTGGGCTCTGGCCGGGTGCACCCTTTTTTAAAATCTTTAAAAATCTTTTTGTGACACACCATAGGGCCGAGAGTATTCATATTTTGTTTGAAGCATCATTGCGTGACCCCATACCAAAACTGTTAAATTATTTCCCTGGGGTCATATTTTGGCTTTGCCCAGGCGCATCCTATTTTACATAGAAACAAAGAAGGTAATTTTTAAAAGATCTTCTTTTGACAAACCATAATGGCTAGAGCATTCATATTTGGTATGTAGCATTACCTAATGATCCTCTAGACCTCTACCACAATTGTTAAAATTATCTCTATGCGGTCATATTTGGGCTCTGCCCCCGGGCGCACCCCATTTTACATAGAAACAAAGAAGGAAATCTTTTCTTGGCTTCTAATTTGTTTATATGGAACAAGGCCAGTTGTGGGGGATTTTGCTGTGTACAACAGAATCTTATCGGGGTAACGGTGAGATGGAATCGAATGCATGCGTCACGTTAAGTCTAGAAACCATAATTATCATGACCATTCATTAAAATACAATAAGGTAAAGAATACCATATTAATCCATTGACAAACCATAAATTTCAGACTGGTCAAAATTGAAAGATATTACAGACGACAAATTTAATGTAACTTAACCCATTACCACACAATGCCGCATTTTTACGCACTAACGATATATAGCTCTGAAAAACATCGTGAGAAAAGGAGAAATTGCTTGTAACAAGCAATTTCTCCTTTCTCACAATGTTTTCTACCCTATATAGCACTTATTTTTCATTTTAAATGCACTTTAAAATGTTATCTGCAATTTGTTTCAATTTGGACCAGTCTAAAAAAATTTTATGTTGTCTGGTAATGCGTTAAACTACAAGTCAAAAGGGGAACAAGACATTGTGATGAGAAAAATTGATGATAAGCAGCAGTTTTTAGCTCCAATGGCCCAAGAAAAAGAAGAAAATCTGTAAAATCTTCTTGTGACAAACCCCAGGGTATGCCTTATTTGAAAAGAATAGCCTGCCCTTGATAAACCATATAAGTTACCATTATATTCAGGTGAGCGATTTAGGACCATCATGGTCCTCTTGTTGTGTGATAATCTGGTAAAAACAGTGAATTGGAATCCCTATTTCTTTTATACCTTGTCTCCCCCTCTCTCTTGCTCTCTCCCTACCCTCTCTCTCTCTCTCTCTCTCTCTCTCTCTCTCTCTCTCTCTCTCTCTCTCTCTCTCTCTCTCTCTCTCTACTCATATTTTATATTTTGTGTAGATTCATTATTACAGTTTCTACTTTCTAATGGTGTTTTGCAGTCCGACACTGCATGATTTTGTTTTCATGGAGTTATGAAAAAAAAAATTAGCCAGTCAGAACTCGCCAATATTTGTGAAAACAACTCATGAATATTTAATTATACAAAAATAAATTATTGTTCGTTTCAAAACTGAAAAAGCTGTATGCTAGAGCAAATGAGACCGTGCACTTTTCCTGGATATATACTGGCCAATTGAACCATTTAAAGCTTTTTTGGATGATTCTTCTAAGAACTTTTCAATGGGATTAGTTATTTTGATTCGTCAAATGATCATGAAGTTCTACATTATCTTCTTTAAAACCTGTGTTGTAGGTCTCCAGATGAGACAACATAGGTTTTAGTGAAGATCTAAATGGAAAATCAAAATGGCAATATACACTTTCTTCAGAAATATTTGGTTTTGGTTTTAGGCAAATGACAAAGAGGGTCCCAAGGAGAGAGAGAGCTGGATGACAGAACTACCTAGTAACATGGGTGTGAAGTTTGGTTTGGAAAATAGGCAATTTCGCAAGAATGCTGCTCCAGAGCAGGACTCTAGCTGGACTGAAACACCACAAGAAAAGGAGAAGAGGGAGGCAGTAAGAAATTACACTGAATTTGTATTTGGAATGAAAGTTTTACAGGACATCAAAACTTTAGACCTGTCCATAACATTTTGGGAGCAACAAGTTAGTTTTTTATCAAATGATGGGATTCATCTTTGCATGGTTAGAAAAAGGAATTGCTGGATTCGCATTTTTTTTTTCAGGATGTTTCAAAAGCCTTCTTTATCAAAAGGTCAACAGGAAAACTCATAAGTCATACACTAGTTCACAGCTACCTTAGATGGTATTTGAAACATTGTAGCAAATATAATTCAATCAGCAGTATCTTCATTTATTGCCATGTTTATACAAAGTAAGATCATATACTACATGTATATCCATTTTTGTTAACTGTATATAATAACAAATAACAATTTGTTAATCAAAGATCTGGATTTCTAATTTCAGGATGGCAAAAGCAAAAAGTCGAAAAAACAGCAAGGTTACGTACCAGATGAGAGAGATTTGGAGATGGCCAGAGATATTGAAGAATACAATGTAAGTCTGTCTTTTTACAATTTCTTTTTTTTTTTTATATATGACCATGTAATTGTTCCAAGCTAGAAAGTTGGTTGGTTGTTTTGGGGGTATATCATGGGGGTCAGTGACGCACATGTGTTTCCTGGCTTTCTCACTCCAGTACTATCACAACTTTCTTTCCAAAGCCACCGACCACTTTTCTCATATGCTTCAGCAGAGGTGAGAGGCGAAAATACGCCGGAAAGAAAGTTCGCCTCAACCGGGTGTCGAGCTCGCAACCACCAGGTCATGAGTCCGACACGCTCACCACTGAGCCACCCGGGTGGGCTCCAAGCTAGAAAGAGATGGAGAAATAGCAAAATGTATTGAGAACTGTAATATTGGATATTTTTATTGGTTTTTTTACCAGCTACAAACTTTTAGACTTGTTTCAATTTGAAGTCATTTGCAGACAGATTTAATGATGTTCAGAAGATGACTTTTGTCTTCAATGTGGTTGAGGACATTGTTGGAAAGGGAGATAATGCTAGTAACCAGCATTTTCTCCTTTTCTCACAGTGTTTTCAAAACGCTTCTTCCTGAAGGTGGCAAACTCTTGGAAATGTTTGGGAAAGTGCTAACAAATGCAGGTAGTAAACATGGGCGGATCCAGAGGGGGGGTCTAGATACCCCCCCCCCCCCCCCCCCCCATGGAATTTTGGCAAAAATGTGGTCATCGGATTCGTGAAATGGTACTGGTTTGATATTGCACAGCATTTATGTAAAATACAGTCTTAAATTTTAAAAAAAAAAAGGTTCTAAATGTGGAAATGTTGACTTTACTTGTAAACGGCTTATATCCACTGAAATCTGGAAATCAAAGCATCATAAAATAAGATGAGTGCGCTTTTGGTGGGACCCCCCTGAGGAAGATATCAGGATCAGCGCTTGTTAAAGATAACATGAAGATTGCAATGACCGTATTCATTAGCAACAGCATTTCTGCTCTGGCAAGGTTGACATACACCAATCCAGACATACAAGAAAAAAGTAATGGCAAAACAAAAGAAAAAAATTACGGGAGAGGATTTACCATTCACTGGTTCATGATACCACCTTTAAACATTGGGCAGAAAAGTATCTTTCTTGACAGTGGAATATGGAAGGTGATGGAGCTGAAAAGATATAGAGGATATTTGTTTTTTTTCGGTGAAAAATCGAAATTTATTTCATCAAGTGGACACCATTGGTAATATTTTCACGAGTGGCACAGCATTTATGGCGTTCACCAGATGAAATAAATTTCGGTCTTTCACCAAAAAAAAACCAAATATTCTATTTATTTCATGCTTTTAACCCTTTCTGGGAGGAGCTTTATCAAAATCCAGTAGAGTTCTTTTCTGTTCTTCCCCATGGTGTACCCCTCCTGCATAGCAACACATTACAATATTACGTCAAGCACGAGAAATGTAAGGTATATGATGTCATATTTCCATCTGGTTGTTAGGCACGCGCAATTAACCTAGGAAACAAGAACATGAATATCGGTATTTTTACTGGTGGTACCAGTGTAAGATCGAAATATATTTTCACTGCTATTTCTCGATATTCTACCGGAAAGCATGAAATAAAATGTCTAGCTCAGATTAATGATACTATTTAAACATTCTGTCTTTTAGAAACAAAACAGACCAAAATCATTGTTGGAAATGCATCAGAAGAAACTAAAGAAGGAAAAGGTATACCATAAACCATCACTTTATGAGTTAAACAGATCAAAATTTTTCCACAGAGTTTCTTTTGTTGTCCTTGTTGTAAGTTTTTATCTAAATTTAGACTTTTTTTTTTAATTGATATCATTTTCAGAGGACAATTTAGGTATGGCTTAAACCATTACCACACAATCCCTACTTTTGACGCCCCTGAGAAAGAAGCCTTTTGAAAAACATTGTGGGAAAGGGAGAAACTGCTGGTGACCAGCATTTTCTCCTTTTCCCACAATGTTTTCTACCCTTCCCAGAACAAATTTCAATTTTTCTTTCACCTTTATTTTGTCGTTTGCAAATGATTTCAATTTGGACCGGTCTGAAATTTTCTTGTGTGGTAAAGAGTTAAGCAATAGTTTGTACCTTTAGAAGAACGGAAAACATCCTAGGAAAGGCAGAAAATGTTGTTTTTCAGCATTGTTTCCCCACAATTTTTTCAAAAGATATTCTCTCATGGCCTTTTAACCCTTTACCCCATAAGGCATTTCTATGGTATCTTCTAATTGACCCTAAATATCAACAAGGATGAAGCCATTTATTATGTGTATATGACACCTTTTGATAGCATAGAAAACATCGTGACAAACAGTGAAATTGCTTGTCATGAGCAATTTCACCTTTTGCCACAATGTTTTCCAGAGGCTCCTACAAGCAATGCGTAGAAATGAGTATCTATGGAGTAAAGGGATAACTCTGACTGTAATTGGAAGGTAGAACTTTGGCCTTGCAACTGCAGGGTTTCAAGTTCGATACCTTGGAGCAGCCCACACAATCAGATTGAGTACTGGTGTAGTCTCAAGATAACTTAATCGACTTATTTCTCACTCTATATAAGACAATTATGTTTAACTCTTTATCAAGGAACAAAATGAAGGCTGTTATAGATGACAAACTTGAAGCAAAGTGTGGTTTCTTTGTTGAGCTCTTTACCAAACGACAAAATTTTGGACTAGTCCAAATTGAAAGCATATGCAGACTACAAATAACTGTGAATCTAAAATTGAATTTTGATTTTTGGGGGGATAGAAAACATTGTGGGAAAAGGAGAAAATGCTGGTTACCAGCATTTTCTCCTTTTCCCACAGTGTTTTCAAAATGCTTCTTTCATAGAGTCGTTAAAAGTCTGGATTGTGTGGTGAAGGCTTCAACTGACTTTAACTCATAATTAAAGGAAGATATTTTAAACTTTTCCAAATTGCATGCAGTAGCAGATGACAAATCAAATGTGGCATTATTAATTTTTTTTTTTTTTTCTTCAATAGAATAGAAAACATTGTTGGAAAAAAAGAGAAAATGCTGCTTAATAGCATTTTCTCCTTTTCTCACAATGTTTTCAAAGCTTTCTTTCTTCAGGTCATTAAAACTCAGGATTTTGTGATAAAGGGGTAAAGAGAAGTTCATCCAGTTTATTGTTGTATCAAATTATGAAAATCATTTAACCTTTTACTCCATAGATACTCATTTCTACGCTTTCCTTGTAGGAGTCTTTGGAAAACATAGTGGCAAAAGGTGAAATTGCTCGTGACGAGCAATTTCACCTATTGTCACAACGTTTTCTATGCTATCAAAAGATGTCATATACACATAAGAAACGGCTTCATCCTTGCTGTTATTCAATATCAATTAGAGATACCATAGAAATGCCTTATGGGGTAAAGGGTTAAAACTGAAAATTGCTCAAATGATGGGATTTGTCTTCAAAAGAATAAAAAAGATATGGTGTGCTGCTGGTTACCAGCATTTTTCTCATTTTCTAATACTGTTTTCAAAAATTTTATTGTTAGTTTGCTAAAACATGGGATCGATTGGCCGTAAGTCAAATTGCATGCATACATTTGTAGAATCACTTTTTTGAATTTGAATGTAGATGTCAAATTTAAGTCACTTACTTAAAGGTGGCCCTTCAGATATTGGGATGAAAATTTTACAAAAATTAAAAAAAAATTATCCTTATACTCCCAAAGCCTTATAATTTTCATTCATTAAACCCCAGTAGCCGAAAACCATCTGACAACTACATAAATTACAGATTTACTACAGCCCAGCTTGACACTGAAGGGAAACACCGTCTGTTTTTACATGGGCAACTCGCTCATTTACATACCGAAAATATACAGACGAAGCTTCAAACATACCGTCCAAAGTTCTAGACATTATGGAAAATAACTACATGTTTGTTATGTTATGGAATTTATTAGTCATTAGTCACGTGCGAGTCACTTAACATTCCTACAATGCTTTTTTGATTTTGGCGGGAAATCTAAAAATAGCTTAAGAGGCTACGTAGCCTTTAAAGGGAATACCACCAAAAAAAATTTTTTTTATAATTTTATGATTCTTAATTACTGATGATTTGTATTGTTTTTTCATATAAATTTCAATGACATATATATTTTTTAATTTAGCGTGATGTGAAATTTCTAAATACCCACCTTTAAAGGTGTTTTTTGTCTTCCTTGGGTTTTCAGAAAAAGGAGAAGAAAAAGGAAAAGAAGAAGAGCAAGAAGAAAGATAAGGATAAGGACAAAGAGAAGCCAGAAGAAAGACGACCTTTTGATCGTGAAGTTGACCTTCAAGTGAACAGATTGGACGAGGCACAGAAAAGAGCAATTATCAAGCGATCTCAGGAGCTAGGCTCTAGATTTAAAACTGGGGGGATGGGAACTTCATTTTTGTGAATGCTCCTTCATTTTTCCAGTTTTGGAACTTGTTGGAGAAGAAGTAAACTATACTTTCTTTACTGTACAACCCAGGGTTAAGTTTGACATGTTCTCTTCTTCAAGTGACAAGCCCAGCTAGCGTCATCAATAATACAGAGTGATTGTAAACAAGAGGGTGCAAGCTGGAATCAAAGCTCAGGCAAAACACTGATAAGAGTTGTTACTCAGTTCTCTCTCGCAGTATAACAAGTTTTAATCCATTACCACACAATCCCTACTTTTGAAGCCCCTAAGAAACAAGCCTTTTGAAAACACTGTGGGGAAAAGGAGAAAATGCTGGTGACCAGCATTTTCTCCTTTTCCCACAGTGTTTTCTACCCTTCTCCAAACAAATTTCAATTTTTCAGTCACTTTTATTTTGTCGTCTGCAAATGCTTTGAACTTGGACCAGTCTAAAATTTTCTTGTGTGGTAAAGAGTTAACATTCTCATGACGAACAGTAGTGCTGGGTGGTTTCAAGTAGTCTTGTGTGTTACACGGTAAATAAAACACAAAGGAGAAGAATGGACATGTGCATAGGCTTGAACAACTGAAAAACTGCTGAAAAAGGCAAAAGTGATCAAATAACAAAAATAATCTTTATATATGTGAAACTTGTTAAAGAGTTCAGCATGAGAGAGGTAAAACACAAAATGTCTGATGAGAATAACAATTGTTAACAGATGTGGCTTACTATCGCCAAGATGATTAGAAATGCTATATAAATATTTGGCAGCTACAACACTGATAGTTCATGTGTCATTTTACTGTCCTTCCATTTATCATGTGTAAAGCCAATCTTGATTTGCTCCGTTTTTGTGATGTTGGTTTCATATAAATGGGGTTTATTACATCCCCAACAAGTGTCAATCCATGACTCCTTGTGCAGTCAATACAGGCTGACATGGGTCAAAACTTCTAGCTATATATAGATTTTCCATATATCTAAGGGCCATCCTATCTCATGATTGAGTTGGATTTTAGACAAAATGAATTTTGAAGGTCCATAACCATGTGATGACTTGCTTAGTATACTGCATTATGGAGATGTGCTGAACTCCCATTTAGCAGATCACTGCATAAGTGAATTGTATGTTGTACCTAAATTATCTGCATGTGCAAAGCCTGCCATATATATCACAGAGATCATGCATACTATTCCTTGGTCTCATCTAACAGAGTAACTCCCACAGAGGAATTTTTTCTCTGTCTACAGACCATTGTGTAACCTGTTACCGTACAATTCTGAGTTTAAAGGACGAGCAGGAAGTAGGCTGTAGAAAGGATTGTGGGAAAAAAGAAACAGTGCTGGTCACAAGTATTTTCTCCTTTTCCCACAAGTTTTCTACTCTATCAGAAGCAGAAATCATAATCTAAGCTACAATTCATTTGCCATCTGCACATACTTCAATTGGACTTGTCAGAAATTTTATTGTATGGTTTAGAGCTAAAACCATGTAAATGGAGAAGATATTTTTTTTGAACATGAAATCCAATCTTTGACCTACACAACCTGATTTTCCATGGAAAATAATGGTATCAGCATTTTCTTCTTTTCTCACACTGTTGTCTCCCATTTCAGCAACATATCACATTAGAGCTTAGTGAATTCATTCCCTACAAATGCTCTTAACATGGACTGGATCTAGTCTACAACTTCAGTGCGCGGTCAAGAGTGAATGAAATCCAGGAACCCAACTGTCATAAGTTATATTGAAATGAATTTATTTCATGTAAATTTTCAAGTGGATTAACTCATTACCACACAGGAAAATTTTAGACTGGTCCAAATTGAAAGCATTTGCAGACGACAAAATAAAGGTGACTGAAAATTTGAAATCTGTTCTGGGCAGGGTAGAAAACACTGTGGGAAAAGGAGAAAATGCTGGTTACCAGCATTTTCTTCTTTTCCCACAGTGTTTTCAAAAGGCTTCCTTCTCAGGGGCATCAAAAGTAGGGATTGTGTGGTAATGGGTTAAATTTTCAAGTGGATTATAGAATTTGTGAATTCTAAAAAATCCACACATTCTATTATCAGAAGTGAAACCAAGTTTTCAACTTCCCTTGTTACATAAACCTCTGCAAAGTCAATGATGTATAAACTTTATTCACTTGTCTCAGTGTTTTGACTGCAAATCAGAAGTCATCATTCTGTGTAAAGTAGGATTCTCCTTATTATGCAACACAAGTTCTAGCCCAGATCAACCTGCACATGTCTAGCCATGAAATTTTGGAATCCATTTTAAGTCTATCATCACTTGTCTTTTGTCTGCAAGAAAAAAAGTAACCTATAATTAATCCTGAAAATGTTAAAAAGGGGGGTACCTGGACATCTTCAGCCAGTAGAAAAGACTCATATACATATAGTTTAAATCTTAACCCTTTCCCAGACGACAAATTTTAGACTCTTCCAAACTCAAAGAGTTTGCAGACGACAATTTCAAATTTGATAAAAATGGCAGAAAGTTCTTCAAATTGGGTAGAAAACACTGTGGGAAAAGGAGAAATTGCTCGTTACGAGCAATTTCTGCTTTTCCCACAGTGTTTTCAAAAGACTTGTACTGCAGACACGTAAAAACAAGGGCTTGTTTGGGAAAGGGTTAAGCGTTACTAGATAAAAATGGCGCAAAATTGATTCAGGGCCATTGTAATATTAATCAAACAAAGTAGCTCCGAGATCATTCTACAAATTCTACACTCGCTGGAACTGTCATCAAGCAAACCTATATACCCAAGGGCTTAGTCCATTAAAACTAAGTTGAAGCCTTGCAATGACATGCCCACTAACATTTCAACGTCCTTAATTACCGAGCCACAGATTGTTCAAGCTGAAGTTAACTCATTATGACACATGACCGAGAAAAGTGCTTGCTCATTTATTTTGTGGAAATGTGGAAGACCGAACCATTTCACTTGTAGGAGAGTACCTGAGTCCATTCCGTGTCTGTTTCTATCCGTACGTAATTGGCCACGGCGCAGAGGTATGGGGTTTAATGTGACTGGACCACCAGTTATAACTTCGTCTGTAAATAGAACCAGGATACAATTTGACTGTATACCAACTATGTACAAAATTTTAGCCCAATTTGGTCTAAATTAAAAGAGTTTGCAGACGACAAATTGAATATTGCTCACATGGTAAGATTTGTCCTTGAAAAGATGGAAAACACTGGTTACCAGCATTTTAACCTGTTCCTACAGTATTTTCTAAAGGCTCCCCCAGGATCAGTATAATTCGGCACTGTGGGTTAAACGGTTAAGACTATAAGCACGGTTTATGCTGTAATTAAGACATTGTATATCGAGCTCACCGTGTCACTCTCTTGCACTCCGGATCATTACATTCACCTCTGTAATGGGCTCAGAAAGTAGTCCGTCATTACGTCATATTTTTGTCACATGACCATAACTCAAAATGGCTACACAAACGCCAGTGAAAGAAAGACCAATATCGATTGTTTCATGTGCTGTTCAAACAGCATGGGACCAATCAGACTTAGTGATAGGAAATGAACAAAAGATGTATTTTCTGAAAAGCCTTAATATCTTTAAAGAATGATTACTTGATTTTTAATCGTACAAACTTAGATCCAGCCGTGTGTCAAATCAGTTGTCATCATTCATGGGCGCAGCCATTTTTGTTAAAATTGGCATAAGATTCTGAAAAGTGAAGAGGCTCGAAAAAAATAGTTCCATTTTATACAGGTAAATTCGTCGGTTTGAATGCACCTATAATGTATCCAGAATCATATTTCCTTTGTCTAACTTTTAATTTTACATATGGAACAGTTAAACAGTAACAAAACATCTTTTCCTCGGTTTGACAAGATTCTTGTCATTTAGCCCATTGCAGAGATGTATGTGAGGTAACGAACGACAACTCTGCTCGGAGATTGTCACCGTGTATGTGACGCACAGTTTGCAGAGGCGTTATCAACGAAAATCTGCAGCATTTAATTTTCATCCAATTCAAATTTCTCTTTCTCGGCCGTCTTTGTATTTTATAGGTATGGACACAAGGTAAGTAATTCTTTTTTTTTTTTTCAAATACTTGCTGCCTTCATACATAACAGTCACGGTTTACTGTTAACTCATTACCATTCAAGAAAAATTTAGACTGGTCCAAATTGAAAGCATTTGCAGACGTCAAAATAATGGTGACTGAAAATTTGAATTTTTTGGGGGGGAAGCGTAGAAAACACTGTGGGAAAAGGAGAAAATGCTGGTTACCAGCATTTTCTGCTTTTCCCACAGTGTTTTCAAAAGGCTTCTTTCTCAGGGGCGTCAAAAGTAGGGATTGTGTGGTAATGAGTTAAACGAAAAGAAATGTCGCATGACATAAAGAAGCATACCTCGATTCAGTCTGTACCGTGGTTGTTGCACAAAATGGTACCTTCGAGAGAAATTTGCTGGCCCGCCGCTTCGACTTTGAGAGTCTGCAAACATATTTTATTTGCAAGCTTAAAATATAGTCGTCTAAAAGTTTAACTCTTACAGTAGTCGTCTCATTATTATCTATTGTAGAAAATAAGGGTAGAAGGTGTTTGAGATACAGTAAATTCTGTAATAGCAAAAACTTTCCACTCAAGTGAGCCTGCTGCGCAAGCTGGCATGGGTCGATATATTATACAAATGCATTGAACCCACAGAGATTAACGCAATATTATCCAAACAAAATAACTTTCACAATGAAGCGACAATGCTGAAAAATTGAGATGAACAGTAAGGCAAATATGATAAATGAAACCGTTTTCTGAACATTTTGAAAGAAATCCCTTTTTGCATTTGATTTCTTCAGTTTTTCGTAAACAAAGAATTAGGCAGATCTTGTGATGTTACTTGTAAATACAATTATAAAACCCCTCAAAACTTTGATTTGTACTAGTAGTTACTAAAGAAAGAAACTAGGTCATTCCAAATGACGTCATATCCTGGCACATCAAAAAGACTCGACTGTCAGCAGACAACTAATTAAAAATTTAAAGTGACATGTTTATAGACCATTGCTCTTGTGTCCAAAAATACGGATATATTTTATTGGGAGGCGTGTGTATTTTTTTGTGAATAACGAGGGGTGAAAACCGGAAAGGAACGTTTGTTTATCCTCCAAGAAAGCTGTTCTGACTACGATTTATAATGAGTTCTGTGATTAAATGAAGAATGCTTTGAAGAGCATATCATCCAAAATGGCTGTTTGTTTCTCGATACCAAGTTAACATACAAGCAAATGAATTAATTAAAAAGTTAAATACTGGTACATCGTCGCCTACAACGTAGTGCACGTTAGGTTATATCTGTGCTTTGTAAAGGTCATTCATGCTACTTTGAAAGAGATTGAAAATATGGACAGAACGATCTAGGGAATAAACACTTAAGTGTTAGTGCAGATTTAATTAATTTCTCTATGTTAGAATTGTTTATAAGCCACTCGAAAAGAAACAGATTACACACTACACTACTGTATATACATGTAGTCTGAAAAAGTTACTCGATGAAAACTAAATTTCAACACAACACGAAGATCTAATGTACACAGCTTATCTTGAGGTAATATCTCAGTAATAAGGGGTAAAAAATGTCAGTTTAAGAAGAAGGGTGTGATTAATACTGAGGAAGGGCTAAAAGTTGCACTTGAATGAACTTTGTAAACTTTATAGCCGCATGCCCTGCTTAATTTTCTCTCACTTTTTCCCCGCACAACTTTTAGAAGGAGTAAAAATCATCAAGGTTTTAAAGTGGGGT
Source organism: Tridacna crocea (assembly GCA_943736015.1). Classification (NCBI taxonomy): domain Eukaryota; kingdom Metazoa; phylum Mollusca; class Bivalvia; order Cardiida; family Cardiidae; genus Tridacna; species Tridacna crocea. Next base: position 14,122,890 of record OX031068.1, read on the forward strand.
GGAACCGAAAAAATCTGCAATAGCAAACTGAAAAGGCAACTTTTCTTTAAGGAGAGTCAGACGTCAAAATAGCCTATGTTAAAAATAGAAGAGGAGGCGAAGACATTCACATTCATGGTAGGAAGTAGACATTTGTACTATATACATGGTGAATATGTCACAGCAAACCAAGCAATGGAAGTAGTTCGGGGCAGATATACGTTCTGCGTGTACTAGTATTTCTTAACTTGTGATTTTATCCTAAAACATTCCTGCAGTATGCACATTACATTACATATTACATTACACCTAATTACCACATTTCGGGTCTTGCCTAAAAAACGCATAGGTGGTGGTTGGGGGGGGGGACTTTAAAGAGTACACTCTTAAGTACTTAAGAGTACTCACTTAAGTGAGTTCACATAATATTTAGAATCGAAAGCAAGTGTTTCGTTGTTACTCTGATCGTCTCATAAATAAATCCACAACAAATAGCAAAAAAGTGTCAATTCATATCAGCCTGTGCAGTTCGCGCAGCCTGACTTGGGTCGATATATTTTGCAAATGCAATTAGCCCCCTCGTCACAGAGCATTGCCCATAATAGCTGTCTACAAAAAAAAAGACTGTTTTTCAACTTTTCTCTTTGCTCTTTTTTAGAAGCATCTTAGAAAAAGGAAAAAAAAAACTCATAGCGTGCACAAACACAAGTATATCAGCAGGACATATGTAACCTTGGTGATACAACAAGAACAAACATGAACACGCAAAATGAATGTAACGGTACCTTTCGATTTGTTTAATATCTCAGGAAGAAATGGGGTTCTCGAGATGGGCAAGGGATTTAGCTCTGCTGGGCCACTTGTTATAGTAGGAAGGGGTTCTGAGAAAAAACATAGGTTCTTGTCCATTTGTTAACTCTAAGCAACTCTTCTTTAACATCAATAATGCGTAATAGAAATACTCTTTCCCTTCTCGTCTCCCAAATTAGAATTGTACTACTTTTTTTAAATTTAAACATGTATTATGTTCTCTGTTTGATTGAAACCTCTGAATCTGAGGCCATGGTTAATGTAGTTAAGCGAAATGAAAAACAAATGTCTGTGTTTACGTAGCAATAAAAATCAACATGAAGTAAAATTAGAATTAACTCATTCCTATGTGTTTCTCTGTAAACCGTCAGCAAAAGACAATTCCTTAATACAAAGACAACGCTTAAAGTCCCAGCCGTGGTCAAAAGAAAACAATTGTGATATTAAAACGTATTTGAACAAATTTAAATCATACCGATTAAAAGTATGAAAATAATTGTCTAGATGACAATATGTTACTGTACAATCGGTCGGGTGATTAACATTAGATTTAAAATTGCCAAGTCGCTATAGATTATAGATACCATTTGTTTACCTGGATTTAACTCCTTACCACACGACAAAATTTTTGACTGGTTCAAATTGAAAGCATTTGCAGACGACAAAATAAAGGCGACTAAAAAATTGAAATTTGTTCTGGGAAGTGTAGAAAACACTGTGGGAAAAGGAGAAAATGCTGGTTACCAGCATTTTCTCCCTTTCCCACAGTGTTTTCAAAAGGCTTCTTTCTCAGGGGCGTCAAAAGTAGGGATTGTGTGGTAATGGGTTAAAAAAAAAACATTTTTTGCCAGTGACTTGTATTTCGACCTACCATACAATAAACGGCTGTCATCCACACAAAAAGTTCTATACTTTGAAATTGTTGGATTTACCTTTCAATCCATTAACTCCTAAAGTACTGAATTAATACAAGAGACATTTTTAAATCGGAAAAGCATCTGAAGTATTACTGTACCAAAGGTTTTTTTTTGGCCAGTCCATAAAACAAAATAGTGGACAATGTAGATCCAAGATCAGACTGCACAGAATGTGCTGTCTGATCTTGATCTACGCTGTCCACAAAAACGAGTTGGTTCCAGCGCCTTAACTCTTTACCACACAACAAAATTCTAGACTGGCCCAAATTGAAAGCATTTGCAGACGACAAAATAAAGGTGACTGAAAAATTGAAATTTGTTCTGGGAAGGGTAGAAAACACTGTGGGGAAAAGGAGAAAATGCTGGTTACTGCTTTTCCTACAGTATTTTCAAAAGGCTTCTTTCTCAGGAGCGTCAAAAGTATGGATTGTATGGTAATGAGTTAAGGGTTAAAACCCGCATCGTTTACTTTTTGCCGCTACGGGGCGTTTAAAAAACATCGAATAATGATGGAAAACTCGGCAAAAGCAAAATTGCAGACGGACAATACAATCAAAACGTCACACCAAAAGCACCCGTTACCTTTCGACTTTTTATGAATATCAGGGAGCAATGGGGTTCTAGATACGGGTAAAGGATTAAGGTCGGCAGGACCGCTCGTTATTCCATCGAGAACATCTGGGATGGAAAAGAAGCATACATGTCTGTTACGATTGTATAACACGATGTGAGCTTAATGTAAATTGACTTGATTTTGAATAATTTAATATCAGTTGTTTTCATGCAAATTGACGAGTTCTGATTGGCTGAAAAAAAAAATTCATAGCTCCATGAAAAAAAATTTTCAGCAGAGCCGGAACTACTTTTACTTTGCGGGTCCTACACACTGCTTTGCTCCTTTACTTTCATTCTATTGGTTAATTTTCAGCATTGGGGATCTGAAAACTGCTTCCTTGTTACATTCTTGTGCCATACAATATGATGGAAGGAACTTTAAAAACTCCAACATTAGATTTAAAACTAAAGAAAATGAATGCAGTTTGAATTATTCCTGCAGGGGGATGTTATCTGTAAAATTAAATTATAAGGAATGAAGAGAATTTTTTTTTTTCATGGAGGTACGAAAAAAAAAAACCTAATCACACTGTATGAAACCGCGAAGCGGTTTCATACAGTGTGATTAGTTTTTTTTTTTTCATACCTCCACGAAAAAAATAAAATTCTCTTCATTCCTTAACACAATAACTCTTGGATTTCGTGAGAACTTTCTCTTCACCAACAAACCCCAAATTAGAACGCACACATAGACAAAAATTAAGTATCCACCCAAAAGCCACGCAATACGCTAAGAAGTGAGTAGATCTGTAACAGCCCTGGATCCATACATGTGCATAAAGAATTATAAATACAAGTATAAACTCTAAGGCTGCTAAGTACGACTTACTGACTTTTTGCGGACAGGTTAGATCAAGATCAGACTCCACAGAACGTGTAGTCGCAGAGACACATTAAAATCCCTTTAGCCAGAAAATGGCTCACAGATAACAGCGCACCAGTACACAAAGTAAATGTAACTTATTACAGCACAAGACATCAGCTGGGCCCGTATTCACCAACTATTCTTTAAATTGTTCTTAGTCGTATTCGTCAACATTTTCTAAATTTGAAAGTAACATAACTTCTGATTGGCTAAACCATTTGGTTTAACCAATCAGAAGTTGTGTTATTTTCCAATTTAGACAATTCTGAAGACTGAGGCCAAAAACGTTTTTAAGAATATGGGCCCTTCAGGGCTTCCTCTCACGAAACTGTGTACGCAGTTTAGGTAAACAAGCATGAAGACTGAAAACAAGTCCTGCTAAACTACATAACTTTACGATATGAGTAAATAATTGCATTTGTATCTAAGCAATTCCAAAGAAATAGTGCAAATCAATGTAATTTATTGAAACACAGCCATGTATATTTAAGAAATAATCTTCTTTCTATCGTGGTATATCGTTCAATAAACCACAGCGGCGCAATTTAAATAATCCACGAGGGCGATAGCCCGAGTGGGTTATTCATTGCGCCTCATAACTCACAACGTGGTTTATTGAACGATAAACCACGATAGAAAGAAGATTATTTCGATTCTAACATGGCCAATTCTTAGTGAAATGAAAACGAGTTCGAACTTAGAGTAATAACGCGGATGAAGATTATGTTCCATTGAATAACTCACTCATTGAATGACGTTACTCGATATAGGATGATCTACATGGATTGTCGCAGATTTTACCACGTTTTCCTTGCACTGTGTTTATAGAACCAAAGTCGCGTGTCATGTTAGAATATAAAATTCTACGTTGATGTAATTCAACCATCCAAATACATGCTATTTTCGACATGTCAAAAGTTACTACACTTGTTGTGTCCGTAGTTGTGAGGTAGGGCGTCGGCCTCGTAAGCACAAAGTTCTGAGTTCTATACTAGGGAGTGGGTGTCAACTATTGGATTGTTCAATGGCCATATTCGGCGTGAGTACTGATGTGCACAGTTTCAAGGAAGCAGAATCGAGATATTAGTATAAGTTGCAAGATCTTGTTTCTCAAACTATGTAAAATAGACCTGTCTAAACTAATCTAGCTCATTACTACAAGTGGCATACACCAGAGAACATATTCACCAACTATTCTAGATTGCAACCTCTGTCTATTTCTAGAGAGTAACAGAATCTCTGATTACTTAAACCATTAGGTGTTATTCAAGATATAGAAAGTAGCCTAACGGAATTTCTGATTGGCTAAACCAATTAGAAACTGCTCGAGACTTACAACGAAAAATGAATTCTCATTATTTAAGGATACTTGATGTCAAAATGAAAAGAGTTATGGATATAGGAACAACAACAACAAAAATAAAAATAATATATAAGTCATGCTCTGTGAAAACGGGGCTTAATGCATCAACAAAATAGAATCGGTTCAGGCCAGACTGCGCAATCCGCACAGGCTGACCTGAGTAGATTTTTTTTACTACTGATCAATTTCCTGCAAATAAAAAGACAATACTATTTCACGATTTAGTCCAGTCAGTTGTTGGTAAAATGGCTTTCAGGGATCCATGGTTAATAACTTAATAATATAATGTTATTAATCAAGTGATTTCGTATTGGCCCAGTTACAGGTCCGAGGTCAGCCGTATTGGCCCGAGGCCTTCGGCCTCGTGGACCGCCTTCGGCCTCGGGCCAATACGGCTGACCTCGGACCTGTAACTGGGCCAATACGAAATCACTTGATTAATGACAATTATATTATTCAACCCTTTACCAAACAATCCCTGATTTTTACGACCCTGAAAAAGAAGCCTTCTGAAAACATTGTGAGAAAAGGAGAAAATGCTGGTAACCAGCATTTTCTCCTTTTTCCCACAATATTTTCTACCCTGCTGGAAACAAATATCAATTTTGGGGTTACGTTTACTTTGCCGCCTCCTTGAACGTAATTGGCTCAAAGTAAACGCAGACGCTGACTCGACTGAACTTTCGACCAATCAAGTTCAAGGATTTCTGTATTGGTCGCGAGTCATCAATATTGATACGAGGTCAACTGTATTGACCGGAGGTCAAGTCGTATTAAACCGGGGTCACGACCTGTATACTATACGAAGTCAGGTATCGCGTGGACCGGTTTCCATGTATAACTTCTATATATCTAATAGTTAATTAATATTATTTAAAGCATTTTATAAGGTGATGCCTTTCTCGATAATAAGCCTTGCATCACGCGAGAAGGGACATTCGGATATTTGCATAAAGTGTCGTCTCGGATTTGTCAGCGCAATCCGCAGACACTGTTATGTAATTTTCTGTTTTGCACAAGTCTACTGTAGCACAGATTCTGAAGTAGTCGTAAAGTACCGTCTCGGATTAGCCTGCGTAGGCTGATCCAAGACGACACTTTACGCAAATGTCCGAATGCCCCTTTTTGCGTGTTGCAGGTCAGTTATTGTAATGCACCACGTAGATGCATTCAACCCCTCTTTTGCCAGAGCATGACTTATATATGTGACTATACCTGCATCCAGCCGTAAGGACTCCCCGATGATGTAAGGATCGGGCCCGTCACCCTGCTGTTTTGTATACTGATCCTGGGCATCTAATAACCATTTTCTTATTCGCCGTCTTTCAGCTGTGTTGCATGATATTAGATATATATAATAGAATGGAGGAGGTGGAAGAGGAGGAGAAGAAGAAGAAGACAAGAACAAGCTCAAAAAACAAGAAAACTGATGGTGGAGATGATGATGATGATGATGATGATGGTGATAGTGATGATGATGATTATGATAATGGTGGTGATGATGATGATGATGATAATGATAGTGATGATGATGATGATGATGATGATAGCGATGATGATGATAATAATGATGGTGGTGATGATGATAATGATGATGATTATGATAGCGATGATGATGATGATGATGATGATGATGATGATGATAGCGATGATGATGATAATGATGATGATGATGATGATGATAGTGATGATAATGGTGGTGATGATGACAATTAAAATAATTGTTTTAGTGTTTTACTTAAATCAATATTCCAGGCACAGTTTTAACTGTTTCAGAGATAATAATTTTAGGTGCTTCATTTGTAAAAAAAAAAAAACCTAGAACATGATTCCCACTGGAGGCGTAAATACTTTAAGGCACGGCACTGGAACGGTGAAACGCCGTGACTAAAAAACTTTTGAAAGAAGGGAGGAAACACCATTAAAACAAGCCTTCCGCAACGTTTTTTAATCCTTTACTCCACAGATACTCATTTTGACGTATCAACAACAGATAGCTTTTGAAAACATTGTTGGAAAAGGAGAAATTGCTCGTAACGAGCAATTTCTCCTTTGCCCACAATGTTTTCCACTCAATCAGATATTTGTATTCTCATTTGTCCATAGTTTTGACATCATATCTTCATTTGCTGCTGAAATTGAAGAGCATCAAATTGGCATATCAGGTAGAGGGTTAAACTAGGAGTCCAAATAAAGATGGTTTCTTCATTATTACTTTAATCTGAATGCAAAATTTGAATTTATTTATTTTTTATTTTTAAAAAAAAGTCTTACCTATTTCCTTCTGTTGAAAAACATCTGAAAATGTAAAAAAGAAAAACTTTTTTTTCCCCAAAAAAAGGAATGGAGTTTGCAATATTTGAGAGCTGATTAAACGTTTGTAAAGTCGGCAAGCATTTCAGAGAGGGGGCCAGTGCAGATCTGTACATACATTAACCCTTTCCCAAACAATCCCTGGTTTTTACGGGTCTGGAATATAAGCCTTTTGAAAACATTGTGGGAAAAGGAGAAAATGCTGGTAACCAGCATTTTCTCCTTTTCCCACAATATTTTCTACCCTATCATAGACAGAAATAATCTTTTCAGCAAGAACTGAATTGTCGTCTGCAAATGCTTTCAATTTGGTGTAGTCCAAAAGTTTGTCATTTGGGAAAGGTTAAATAATGCGTTGTCTGCGCATGTCCTATTTCTCGAAAATAGACCTGCCTGCTATGACGCATCACTTCTCTGTACAGAATAAATATTAATACGCGTCCACTAAAACTCGTTAAAAAGGAAGTGATGGAGAAAATGGTTATGAACAGTACAACTGTGGAAAAATCTGGTTTTAGATTTACGGAAAATCAGGATTTGTGCGCGGTTTTTCCACAGACTTACCAAAAACAATATTTGGGCATATACCGGAGCTATTTCTCAATCCTATAGGGGCTGTGTCTATAAATGGCTGTTGAATATCATTTCATTTTGAAATTCGCTTTATCGATTGCCATTTTTAAAGGAAAGTATTCCGGTTCTGTACCCAAATCTACAAATCAGATAAGGCATTCTAGGTACAGAATCAGACTACTTTTCAAACCTTTGCTTTCTTTTCTTCGAATTTCAAGATAAATTAAACTTTTACTCAATTTAAAACGCCACTCAGTACGATTCATTAAGCTCTTGTCAGCTAGCATGTAATTTATGTACCAGCCATTTATTAACTCATTACCAGATGACAAAATTTTAGACTTGTCCATATTGAAAGCATTTGCAGATGAAAAAATAAAAGTGACTGAAAATGTGAAATTTGTTTTGTGAAGGGTAGAAAACATTGTGGGAAAATGAGAAAATGCTGGTCACCAGCATTTTCTCCTTTTCCCACAATGTTTTCTAAAGGCTTCTTTCTTAGAGGCGTCAAAAGTAGGGATTGTGTGGTAATGGGTTAAAACAGCCCTTATAGGTTTGGGTAAAGTGACGAGTAGATCTGGTACCGATTATGGATAAATTTGTCATGTCAGGACATATTCTTCTGATCGAAGTTAAATAACAAACAAAGAGGTACACACTGCCAAAATCCTCGCGCTTATTCTTTTCACTATCCATACTCTGACATGTCTCGTCACAAAACTCCTGCTCTGAATCGGATTTTAGTAGCTTTGCGCAGTTTCTGCACCTTTTTCTCCGCCTCCCTCTTCTAATCACGCCCCCTCCTCCACTAAGTCCGGCACCGCCCCCACCTACACAAGAAAGTAAGATGTAAACCCTTAACTACACTATCCCCAGTTTAACTCTTCACCAAATAATTTCTGGCTTTCACGACCCAGGGAAAGAAGGCTTTTGAAAATATGTGAAAAGGAGAAAATGTTTGTTACCATCATTTTCTCCTTTTCCCTCAATATTTTCTATCCTTTGAGAGAACTCAAGGTATTTCTTTTAATTTATTGTCTGAAAATGTTTCGAATTTATAACAATCTGAAATTTATCGCTTGGGAAAGGGTTAACGGCCCCAAGGAAGAGGAATTTTGAAAACATTATGAGAAAAAAAGGGAAAATGCTATTGCCAGCATTTTCTCCTTTTATGACAATGTCTTCCGCCAATCCAAAGAAATATTTCATAATTTGCGAAACATTTTATTTTGTTGTTTGCAAATGTGTACAATTTGAGCCAGTGTACAATGCGTACAATTTGAGCCATTGTACAATGCGTACAATTTGAGCCATTGTACAATGCGTACAACTTGAGCCAGTGTGCAATGCGTACAACTTGAGCCGTTGTACAATGCGTACAATTTGAGCCGTTGTGCAATGCGTACAACTTGAGCCAGTGTGCAATGCGTACAACTTGAGCCATTAAGCTATGTGTACAACTTGAGCCATTGTGCTATTTGTACAACTTGAGCCAGTGCGCAATGTGTACAATTTGAGCCAGTGCGCAAAGTGTACAATTTGAGCCATTGTGCAATGTGTACAATTTTAGGCATTGTGCAAAGTGTGCAACATCAGCCATAACAAATGTGTACAATTCGAGCCATTATACAAATGTGTACAATTCGAGCCAGTGCGCAATGTGTACAATTTGAGGCATAGCGCAATGTGTACAATTTGAGGCAGTGCGCAATGTGTACAATCCGAGCCATTGTACAGTGTGTACAATTCGAGCCAGTACTCAATGTGTACAGTTCCAGACATTGCGCAATGTGTACTGTTCGAGGCATTGCGCATTGTGTACAGTTCGAGCCATTGCGCAATGTGTACAGTTCGAGCCATTGCGCAATGAGTACAGTTCGAGCCATTGCGCAATGTGTACTGTTCGAGCCATTGCGCAATGTGTACAGTTCGATGCATTGCGCAATGTGTACAATTCGAGCCATTGCGCAATGTGTACAATTCGAGCCATTGTGCAATGTGTACAATTTGAGCCATTGTAAAATTTGGTCGTTTGATTCACAGTTTAGTAAATGGTGACTTTGGGTGTATAAAGAGCTGAAGTGTTTACATGACTGAATGAAAGGACAAATCAAACCTGTGTCAAAAGTTACGGCTTTTGGTAAATTTCCTGCATGGGTTGGGACCATGCTATTCCAGGATTCTGCCTGTTGTTAAACAAAAATGATTTTATGGATCCATGATAAAATGATGGCTTGCTTGGTGTAATGGATTGCGGAGGAGCATTAAATCCCCTGTTGCCAGAGCGGTTATATAACCTACAACATACAACAGGATTTCGTAACCCTTCTCCACACACATGTAACAGAGCTATTCTACTATGTGACACTGAAAAAATGTTGAAATGTGCTTTTTACTACTACTTTTCTCACACACGATAGTCGGTAGTATAGGTCGAAGGAAAGGCCCCGCGTTCCTTACATAGTCTGATCTTGATCGTCAGTGGCCGCCATAGTAAATGTACATGTATAACTTGACCCAAATATGCAGAATGTTTTTTACCTGCATACGACTTTGTAACTTCTATTCCTGAAAGAGAGGGAAAAAAACCCAACGTTTAAAAGTTTGAATAGCCCTTTATATTTTCGTCAATATTCAAACGAATACTCTTTGAATATCGGGTTTAAGTAGGCCTGTCGTAAAAAAATCAGGAGTTTCGTTCCCAATTTCTGACTAGGAGAGAGATTTGAAGTGAGTCATTTTATTGGTTAAACTTTCCATAAAATGGCAATGCGGGCGGTGCAGGTTATCATGAATCGGTAGTTTTTGCCGATGTGTTACGAGTCAGGCGTAACTAGAAAGTAGAAGCCAGCAACAAACGATAACAATTAACAGAATTTATTAACAAAAATATTAAATAAACAGTGACAATATTACAATAGTACAAAACAATACCTTAGACGTTAAATTCAGAAGACAAACTATTCCAGTCTTAATTCCAATCTGATCCTGATCCAAACTGAATGTAATCCAAGCACACAAAGTAATCCTCACTTTAGTCTAGTCTGATCCAAATCCAAACTGGCACTCTCTTGCACTCCGGATCATTACATTCACCTCTGTAGTGGGCTCAGAATGTAGTCCGTCATTACGTCATATTTTTGTCACATGACCATAACTCAAAATGGCTACACAAACGCCGGTGAAAGAAAGACCAATATCGATTGTTTCGTGTGCTGTTCAAACAGCATGGGACCAATCAGACTTAGTGATAGGAAATGAACAAAAGAGGGATTTTCTGAAAAGCCTATATGTCTTTAAAGGACGATAACTTGAATTTTAATCGTACAAACTTAGATCCAGCGGTGTGTCAAATCAATTGTCATCATTCATAGGCGCAGCCATTTTTGTTAAAATCGGCGTAAGATTCTGAAAAGTGAAGAGGCTCGAAAAAAATAGTTCCATTTTATACAGGTAAATTCATCAGTTTGAACGCACCTATAATGTACCCAGAATCATATTTAATTTGTCTAACTTACAATTTTACATATGAAACAGTTAAACAGTAACAAAACATCTTTTCCTCGGTTTGACAAGATTCTTGTCATTTAGCCCATCGCAGAGATGTATGTGAGGTAACGAACGACAACTCTGCTCGGAGATTGCCAAACTGGATGTAATCCAAGCACTAATTATGACACAAACACAAAATAATCCCCACTGAAGTCTGGCAATCATGTATTAACTAGTGAACACTGAGATGTAAAAAGCTTTTCCTTTTATAATAACAGGGAAACTTCCAGAAAATTCATGTTAAAATTAGTTGCATAACTTCTAGTAAACAGATTGTAAAAAGGCCTGGAAACTTCCAGTACAATATTCCACAAGAGAGAAATCAGTTCTAAAAATAGCAACAGGGGAAAACCATTCAAAAATAGATCCACACATGAACAAAGCTAATAATAACTGGGCATGTACATAACAGATGCAATACTTATACAAAATCAAAGTACTGATATTACTGAGGGCCAGGAAATTGAGGTTACGAAACAACACAAGAGGTCAATTTTAATTAATACAAACAGGTAGACGGACAGAGATACAAGCGGATTCCCCTAAGCCCCTGGAATTCTTGGTTTTAACAGGAAATTTTGAACTGATACTAGAAAGCACCAGCTAGAAACTAATTAAGCCAGAGCCAGGCATGTGCTCACAGTTATGGGGTGCTTGATAATGGCTTAGAATACTTAGTAATTTGTCGTGCTTGTAAACAATCCCAAGTCAAAATTGAAGTATTTCAATCCGTGCAATACCAACTTTGGTTACCTAAATTTTCTGAGACGTGTGATGTCTTGTAGTCCTAAATGGCGTTATTTTTTACATTTATGACGCAAGAACATATTTATTTTTATTGATTTCAATGAAAATACATGTAAGATAGATATCAATGTAAAATGTAATGAATAATAAAGATTGGAGTGATATGGCAGTTGGTCATGTTGTCTCTACCCTCCACAAGTCGACAAAATTTTGAACTGGTCATATTTGAAGGAAGCTGTAGATGAAAATCCAAAGTAGTTCTTCGTTTATATTGAAAAGTAAGATTTTGGGGAAAGTGAGAGGAATCGGTTGTTACAAGCAAATTCTCTTTTAGCCAAAATATTTTCTCAATAAAATACTGTGAAAAGGTTGGATTGTTTAGGGAAAACGATTAGGCTCGGTTTACCTATTTTACTTCCCTATTTTACGGACAAATCACAGTGACTTGAGCTTCGATACTTATATCTACATAACATAAAAAGACGTTAATCCTAATTCATAATCGTTGTCCAAGGACAACTTGTGTCAAGCCCGCGAACACTTGACTCTCAAGCTTGACCTAGACCCTAGACCTGAATAAATGTTTCAAAGGGAACTTCTACTCATGATGGAGAACAATGCATAATGCTAATTTATATCGGAAGCTATCCAAAAATGTAGGAGTTATGGTTCGGACGAAAAACTGTCCTTCTATGTGGCCTTGATCTTGAACCTATTTGAACAGATGTTTCAAATGGCACCTCTATTCGTGATGGAGGTCAATTGTGCCAAATTATTTTGAAATCCATCCACAATTCTAGAAGTTATGGACCGTAAATATTCGGATGCACATAAGCCCTAGGGAACACTAGAAATAGGTGTGTCAGAGACACAGATGCCCCTGCTAAATGGTATTGGTCACAGTTATGTCATATGACACTAGTAGAGAGAGAGATGAAAAAAAAAATACATTAAATGACAAACGAACGACTACAGAAAAAAATTATAAGCATTTATTTCGTTTCAAATCAAAGTCAATCAAAGACATATGTTTAAGAATCACGCAGGTGTAATCTATTTGTGACAGGTGTAAAAGGTGTGAAATACATCCTATCAGTGTGAAATAGGCAGTATAAACAATGGCAAAACTACCAAATAACTCTTGGATAAAGGTAACTAATACACATAATGTACATACTAAAGACAACGAACTTTCAAAAATATTTTTATAGACAACATGATTAACGATATGGATGAAATTTGATGTTGGGGTCGATTTTTCTAAAATTTTATTTGGGGACGATTTCACCAAAGAAATCGTCTTTAGGGGACTATTTCTCCGGAGTGATAAACATAACACGGGCCAAGCAGTTTGGGGACGATTTCTCCAGGGGCCGATTTCTCCAGCATTCCGCTGAAGTTCCTTAGATTTAGTCGATATACATAAGAAAAAGTGATAAACATAACACGGGCCAATATGCTATATGTAGTTTGTTTTATTTACAATTGCATTTTAGCGGAGACGCGTTTTGTGACACATACGTTCAAATGTCAACACAACGTTATAGACAATCTCCGAGCAGAGTTGTCGTTCGTTACTCTCACCATACATGAATGTGAATGATCCGGAGTGCAAGAGAGAGCGTTATAGATATTAACCGTGTATACCGCGGAGGAATACACAACTGCCGGATAAAGAGTTTATTAGGTTACGCCTTTATAAGGTCAGTGTTAATGACAAAAACGGGATAAAAAACACACACTCGTCAGTTATGAAAGGGTCGTAATACCGTTGCAATTCCATGGCATTTTGCAGATGAAAGCTTTGAGGAAAGGAAAGCATTCACACCGTGTGATAAGCAATCTCTGTATATACTTGGGAAACTAGTTGTTTTGGCGGACTCAGCGATATAGAGTGGACACACCGTCCAACATTTTGGTCTGAAAAGGCAGCTTACGATCCCTATAGGCAAGGGAATCCCTTGAGAGGGATTCCCTGGCCTAAAAATATTGATGTATAACATCAGTGGCGCCGCAAATCAGTTGTTTCTAAAAAACAAAAGGCACATTCCAGCATTTTAAATTTACCAAAGTAATTTTTCTAGAACTCGATAAGACATTAACTGAGAAGTCCTAAACAATCCTTAGAATGCAAATTATAACCTAAAAAAAGAACCAATAATGATAAGACACAATCATAGTCATTCTTCGGTGAAATTTAACATAATTTCCATTTGAGCTATGTACAAAAGCAGTTGTCATTCGAGAAACAGCATAAGAATATAGAATTAAAACTAAGTTCTAAATTACCAAATTGATATTAAAAACTGGATATGAATTTACCAAATTAGGTACGAAATGATTGAAGCGGGTACAAAATGACCAAAATAAGAAGAATAAGTAGGTACGAAATGACCAAAATTGTACGAAATGGCCTAGGTACGAAATGGCCTAGTTACGAATTAACTTGAAGCCATGTAGACAATATGGCTACCTCCATAGGTACTTTTCAAAACCGAATGAAAATAGTACCGCCGCTCATGCGGCGCCACAATTTTCGCTAGTCAGATAGAGTTATCTCTCTTTGAGCGCTTTTGCACATGTAAACAGTTTGCTTCGAATTGGCCAGATCACAATTAGAAATAAGTGAGTAAGGTAGGTTTTTAATGCAATTTGATATGAAGAGTACGTAGTTATTACTCCCATGAATTTTATTAGATTAAGGAAAAGAAGCATTTGGCTTGTATGTGAAACGGGGGTCATGACCTTTCCTTCTTTGTTCTATAGTTTTGATCCCAAATGCGAAAGTGAGGGGTCATGGAGCTAGCGGCTGTTTTTAGCGGAGAAAACAAGGGTAGGGTCAGGGCACGAAAGATTTCGGAAAAACGGCATGGTAATGTGCTATTTTGGATTTTATCCCTAGATTATGTGTTGTTTCGAGTTTCAATTCAGCTTGGCATTTTCAGGCTAGCTTCCTGGGTTTGCTTTTTGTGAATTTTGGAGCATAAGCTAAAATGGCAATTTTTCAGTTTTTTTTTTTTTTTTTTCCGACCATGTCACTTGCTTATATTGATCATTGATATCACTATTTCACAAGTTGAACATGATTTATTGATAAAAATCTAAAGAGATGGGATTGTGCTGTTGCATTTAAGTGCTCCTTATAATTTCAGGCTGTCTATATAGACTTTTGTTTGAGGAAGTTCAGTTCGGCGTATGGCGGACCGAGACGAGTTTAGCCGACAACTGTGTACTGCTACCTCTTGCACTCGGATCATTCACATTCACATGTATAGGGAGAGTAACGAACGACAACTCTGCTCGGAGATTGGCGCATATATGGAAAGAAAATGAACGAGTTTCGAGACAGCGCGGTATTTTCGGAACCTACACAGTGCCTGTTACGTCAACGGGAAAAAAAAATGTGAAATGAAAACCTTAGTATACTTAGAAGACACTGCATTCGTAATGAAATGTGCGTCCGTTAGTACAGATGGTTGCTTCTAATTATATTTAATAATTTGATACCATTGATTTTTGTTTACACGTGATCCATTTAGGACGTCCAAACGTGCCTCTATGGGAAATAAGGAGTAATGAATCAAAACTCAATAGACGTACCCTCACTGGCATTCAGTGGGAGACCCTGTATGCTCAACTTCACGTTCCCATAGTAATCCACAGAAATATTCAAGTTCTGAAAGATATAATGAGTTTAATTCTAGCATAAGGTTGTTTTACCGGTTTATATGGGCATGGAAAATGAGAGTGAGCCGTACTGTGGCAAAAGACGGTTTAACTCATCTCCTTGGTTCATTATACCGAGGATTTACAGATGTTTCGGTAACAGACGAGTTCGGTAACATAAACTTATAGAGTAAATCGATTGGATGTTTCGGTAACAGAGCAATTATACAGTGTTTATGTATCGTGATGTTCTTTACACCCAACGCATTGCTTTATTTCGTTATTTAAAAATTTAATTTGTAATTTCCGCTATGTTTCATAAATATTTTTGTTATGTACCTCATCTCATGCTGTATGTATTGACAATGTGGATTGCCTATCTTTCCAGCGAAAGAGGGTGGAAAGTGAAAAATAAAAGGTTTGAACCTATCTATCAAGGGATAACTGGGTGAAAAGTGCAAAAATAAAAGTTTTGAACATAACAAAGCCATACATTAAGTGTCACAGATCATAAACGCAATATAATTGTTTCGTTACCGAAATATCCAATCGATTTACTCTATTTATAAGTCTATGTTACCGAACTCGTCTGTTACCTAAACATCTGTCACCCATACCGAGCAAGTCATCATATTGATTAACCCTTTACCCCATAAGGCATTTCTATGGTATCTCTAATTGACCTTAAATAACAGCATGGATGAAGCCGTTTCTTGCGTGTATATGACACTTTTTGATAGCATCGAAAACATTGTGACAAAAGGTGAAATTGCTCGTCACGAGCAATTTCACCTTTTGCCACAATGTTTTCCAAAGGCTTCTAAAAGCAATGTGTAGCAATGAGTATCTATGAAGTAAAGGGTTAAGGATCCGTAAAATTCATCTGTCTGAAAACGGACTGAATCATGGCCTTTAACCTATTACCACACAATCCCTACTTTTGACGCCCCTAACAAAGACGCCTTTTGAAAACACTGTGGGAAAAGGAGAAAAAGCTGGTAACCAGCATTTTCTCCTTTTCCCACAGTGTTTTCTACCCTTCCCAGAACAAATTTCACTTTTTCAGTCACCTTTATTTTGTCGCCTGCACATATTTTCAATTTGAACCTGTCTAAAATTTTCTCGAGTGGTAAAGAATTAATCATGAGATAGAATGGTCCTTGGGAATGCAGAAGATTTAACAAAACCAGAAAGTCTCGACCAAGGTCAGCCTTCACGGACTGTCGGTCGATACTTATTTTCAGATGCACAAATCTCCTGTTTTAAACGGAGCATACCTTAAATAAAGGGACACCTGGTGATTTAAGAGTCTGGGTATAAGAAAACATAGAACTTTAAACCATTTCACAGGAAGTAGAAACATGTAGGCCTACGTTGATTTTCGGACGGTCTAGATAAGACGAAGCCGTACAAAAAGTGTGATGTGACCTTGGACCTACTTTATTTAACATTGCCAGCCAATAGAAATGAATTCTCTGAATCTGAGGCGTGGGTAATTTTGAAAGTTGACTTTAACCCTTTACCCCATAAGGCATTTCTATAGTACCTCTAGTTGACCCTAAATAACAGCAAAGATGAAGCTGTTTCTTAAGTGTATATGACACCGTTTGATAGTGTAGAAAACATTTTGGCAAAAGGTGAAATTGCTCGTGACGAGCAATTTCACCTTTTGCCACAATGTTTTCCTAAGGCTCCTGCAAGCAATGCGTAGAAATGAGTATCTATGGAGTAAAGGGTTAAGCCCGATTACTGATTTGTCACTATTGTATCACCAGAAATTGTTTTCAGTAATAATCTAGTTATGTTGGTCGTAAAGTGCTATGGACAGAAACCATGGTAACACGATGCAATGAAGTTTAATCCTTTACGATACAATTCCTTGTTTTGACGACCCTGAGGCTTTTTTGAAATCATGAGAGGCGAATCTAATTTGTTATCTGCAAATGCTTTCATTTTGGAGCGTCTATAGTCAGGCCATCAATAGCCTAAAGAAAAACCCTTACAGGAGCAGATGATGAAAATTTATATAGTGCTCAATATGCACGATAGTCTAAACCCTTTCCCAAATGGCAAATTTTGGACCAGACCAAATTGAAAACATTTTGCAGATGACAAATTAACAATTGTTAAAAGTATGTTTTTTTTTTTTCTATATGATAGGGTAGAAAACATTGTGGGAAAAGGAGAAAATGCTGGTTACCAGCATTTTCTCCTTTTCCAACAATGTTTTCAAAAGGCTTCTATTCCTGACCCGTAAAAACCAGGGATTGTTTGGGAAAGGGTTAAGTAATTTTTCTTGCCATAATTCATACCTGTTTCTCTTCCCGCCTTCGTTGGCACAATTTGAACTGAGCGGCACAGTCTGCGGAACAAAACTGTCGACGTTGACCAACATACGTCAAACACCATTTGCACAAAAAATCTGAAAAAGTAAGAGTTGTCGTGATTGGTGGTAATTTGTCTCTTTGTTGATCCGTATCCTGATCCATGCTTCGAAATTCAAAATTTATCAGCCTCATTTCACCACCAGAGCTTCGTTTCAATGTCATCAAGTGATTGGTTAATGGTTTTAACGGAGACAGTTGACCTTTCAGCCTGAAAGGGTCACGTGGTGTGCTTTGTGCAGAATCCGGCTGCGATTCAGCATAAATTCCCTCCTTGGAAATCCGAATGACGTAACGACCGAGCGGTCCATTTATGCCCGGGAGTCTGGGTCTAATGAATTTGCTTCGACGTTTTTTGGCTGTCATCTAATTTTACGGGTGTACACAAGAGCAGGAAATATCACGTGACAGATTTCAAGCCACTGTTGTACGAGGGAACGGTATACCGCTGTAACATAATCCACATATTAAATATTGTCTTACTTTTGTTTTCTACGGCCCTAAGCAAACATTATTGAATTCTCAATACAGTAAATTCCAGATAGCTTTTAAATCATGAAGCGCTCAGAAGTCAGGTCTGAGAGAACAGAAGTTGCCTGTCTGGTATTCCTGTCACATAGAATAGAGAATAGACGGGTATTGTTACCTATAAAATATATGATGAATAACCTAGAATAAGCGCTTCTTGTATTAATTTCCACACAAATTTTACTAATTATACACGTATACCAGTTTCATAAAAACTAGAAATATTTGAAATTTTGACAAATTAAGATGTCAGTGAATAATTGGGTTCTGTGCATTAAACTTTATAATAGAGCCTCTAATTGTATTACCCCTACTAGCTCTTCAGTTAGTGCCAATATAAAAAAAAAAACGTTAACCCTTTAGGTAGGTACAACTGTAGTTGCCTTTACGAATAGTGTATACAAAGATCAGCCTATACAAAAAGTGCAGCTTATCTTTAATCTACGTTCTCCTCTTTGTTGAGACACAATTGATACAAACAACCTTGAAGTTCTGGTCATTTCGGTCTTATTTGTAGACTGAAAATTTATGTTGGATTTATTTGGTGCTTCAGGGCTTAACTTTTTACCACACGACAAAATTTTAGACTGGTCCAAATTGAAAGCATTTGCAGACAACAAAATAAAAGTGACTGAAAAATTGAAATTTGATCTGGGAAGGGTAGAAAACACTGTGGGAAACGGAGAAAATGCTGGTTACCAGCATTTTCTCCTTTTCCTACAGAGTTTTCAAAATGCTTCTTTCTTAGGGGCGTCAAAAATAGGGATTGTATGGTAATGGATTAATGTGTGATTTTTTGTGTCCATTTAGTAGACACTTTGAAAACATTGTCGGAAAAGGAGTAATTGCCATTAACAGACAACTGTAATTTGTCACACAGTCTTGTCGGTATCATTCTAAAATCCAAAATTGTCATTTATTGCTCTAACAAATTCTTCTGTTTTAAGTTGTGTCAACCCTTTCCCAAACAAGCCCTTGTTTTTACGTGTCTGCAGTACAAGTCTTTTAAAAAAAAAAACTGTGGGAAAAGGAGAAATTGCTCGTAACGAGCAATTTCTCCTTTTCCCACAGTGTTTTCTGCCCGTTCGGATAATTTTCTGCCATTGTTATAAAAGCTAAAATTGTCGTCTGCAAACTCTTTCAGTTTGGAAGAGTCTAAAATTTGTCGTTTGGGAAAGGGTTAAATAGATTTATGTTCACAAGGAGCTTGTTTGGTAAAGTGTTAGCAGATGAATAGTTTGAATTAGTCCCTTCACAACATTTTCTTTTCGAATAATAAAAAAAAATAGTAAGGCTGAAACCATGACTTTAGATTTATTCAACAATCAAGTTTTCCCTACATGGTGTTTAATTTCTGGCTATCTGTGTTTCCGCACCCCATCCCCCAAAAATAGAAGAAAATAAAGATTGAAAATCTTTCGTTTAAAATTAATTACCACATCATAAATTTTAGACTGGTCCAAACAGAAAGCATTTGCAGACGGCGAGTGAAAGGTAGCCGAAATGACGTAATTTGCAATTGATAAGGTAGAAAATGTTGCGGGAAAAGGAGAAAATGCTGGTTTCCCGAATTTTCTCCCTTTCCAACAATATTTTCACAAGGTTTCTGTATCAGGGTCGTTTAACCCTTTACCACACAATCCTGATTTTTAACGCCTCAGTGAAACCTTTTGAAAGCATTGTGGAAAAAGGAGAACATGCTGGTAACAACCATTTTCTCCTTTTTCGACACTGTTTTCTTCCCATCCTAAAACAAATTTCAATTCTTAAGTCACATTCATTTAGTCTTCTGCAAATGTTTTCAATTTGGACCAGTCTAAAATTTTGTCGTTTGGTAAAGAGTTAATCCATTACCACACAATCCCTACTTTTGACGCCCCTGAGAAAGAAGCCTTTTGAAAACATCGTGGGAAAAGGAGAAAATGCTGGTAACCAGCATTTTCTCCTTTTCCCTCAGTGTTTTCTACCCTTCACAAAACAAATTTCAAAATTTCAGTCACTTTTATTTTGTCGTCTGCAAATGCTTTCAATTTGGACCAGTCTAAAATTTTGTCGTTTGGTAAAGAGTTAAAGTCGGGATTGTTTTGTAAAGAGTTGAATGTTAGACTCTAAACATTGATTAGTCGAGCTGATGTATAGCGCTGATAAAATATAAAACATCCAACCTGTACAACATACACTGTGTACAAAGAAAAAAAATATTTTAGACTTGTCCAAGTTGGAAACATTTGTAAATGACAATATGTTGTGGTTCAAAACCAAGTGAAATTTGATTTTCAAAAGGGAAGAAAATACTGTATAGGAAGAAGGAAAAAATGCTTGTTACAAGCATTTTCTCAAATTTCCACAGTGTATCACAGTTCGTTTTCTTTTTTTTTGGCGGGGGGGGGGGTGCTTCGTGAAAAGTCGGGATTGTGTGACAAAGGGTATACTTCTATACCTTTATAGCGGAGAATAAATTGTAACGCGCAACGGCCGGGTCCTGTGTGGACCAGTGGTAAAGCGTAGGACTCATGACCTGGAGGTCCCAGGTTCGAGCCTCGCTGGTTCCACTGGGTTTTTTTCACAGGAGTGTCCTTGGGCAAGACACTTCAGAGCCTAGCCTAGTACTGGTGAAACCCAGGAAACATGAATAATTATGTGAACTGTCGCCGTGATATGACTGAAATACTGTTGAAAGCGGCGTAAAACACCATTCAAAAGCAACGGCCTGGTCACCCATCCAGGCACTAACCTAATAATGCACGTTGCTTAACTATCACGGAGAGAAATACGCCAAACCACATCGCTGTAAAAGCTAGCTCAACAGAAAGGCAGGTTTCAAGTGCTTATATATCTAACCTCTCTCCGTGACAAAATGAAATTGACATTTTCATTAAAAAATAACATCCAAAATTTTGTAGCTGTTTTGGACAGACTATTTATGGAAAAAAAAACACACACACAGAGTAGATCCAAGATCAGACTGCAGGTTTTGTACTAACTGATCGCAAACTACACCGTCTGAAATTGTGAAATAAGATGATAACTTAAAACGCTCAGAGTTAATCCTGTAGTTTAGGTACCTTTTAACCCATTACAAAACAGTCCCTACTTTTGACGCCCCTGAGAAAGCAGCTTTTAGAAAACATCGCGGGAAAAGGAGAAAATGCTGGAAACCAGCATTTTCTCCTTTTCCCACAATGTTTTCTACCCTTCACAGAACAAATTTCAAATTTTCAGTTACTTTTATTTTGTCGTCTGCAAATGCTTTCAATTTGGACCAGTCTAAAATATTGTCGTTTGGTTATGGGTTAACATAAATATCAAATCATATCACATTATCAGTCTAAAAACTGACACTGAAACTTAAAACCCTTTCTTCTAAGAGAAAATCAGATGGTATAAGATCAGACTATGTGTACTATGCAATCTGATCTTGAGCTGCACTGTCCACAAATTCAATTCGTGCTATGTTGCGATACCGAAGGGTTATTCAGACCAACCTTTGTTCGCTAACCTCTAATGAGTTAAATCCTTGCCAAAACATTTCCGAGTTTTAGCGACCCAAAAGAAGAACATTTTTGAAAACATTGTGGGAAAAGGAGAGATTGTTGGTCAATCGTCACTGTCACAAGATTCAATCGTCTCCAAAAGCTTGAAATTGCCTCAGTGTAGATTAACGTTATGGGTAAAAGTAACACTAGGGAAGCATAGATAGGCACACTGGTCGCTTTGATATGACTCGTAATTCGCAAAACAGCAGTTATTTTCCCCCTTTGCCAAGATGTCTTCACACGCACTCATATATTGATTTGAAGGCAAGCCTGTTGTTAATACTTGACTGATGTTTTCAAAGCGTTCTGCTGCAAATTTGTTGCAGAAAATAGGAAAATAATGAAATAATCTTATTTGAATTGTACAAGTGTGAAATGTGTATTTATAGCATGAACAAGCCACAATAATCACTTTATCTTTTACCACACAGTCCTGGATATTAAAGAACATGAAAAAAGCGGCTTTAGAAATTATTGCAACCAACATTTTCTCCTTTTCCAGCAATGTTTCAATATTCCATCAAAGACGAATCCCTTAATTTGACCTACATTTAATTTGTCGTCTGCAAATGCTTTGAATTTGGACAGGTCGTAAATTTTGTCGATTGGTTACGGCTTTAAGATGCCTCAAAACCCAAAAATGCACACAGAAGCAAACAGTTTCGTGTTTAACGACCCTGGGAGATAAAAGAATTAAAAAAAAAAAGGAAAACACAAATTAGAAAAGAAGAAAATGCTGTTAACTCATGTTATATAACCTTTCAAAGACAAACAACGCCATTCGAGCGACATTTACTTTGTCGTCTGCAAATGTTTTGAGTTTGGACAAGTCTAAAAAAATTATCGTCTGTTAACCCATTACCACACAATCCCTACTTTTGACACCCCTAAGAAAGACGCCTTTAGAAAACATCGTGGGAAAAGGAGAAAATGCCGGTAACCAGCATTTTCTCCTTTTCCCACAATGTTTTCTATCCTTCACAAAACAAATTTCAAATTTTCAGTCACTTATATTTTGTCGTCTGCAAATGCTTTCAATTTGGACCAGTCTATAATATTGTCGTTTGGTAATGAGTTAAGGACTTAACTAATTATCTCTATTTCCAGTGTACACACCTTAAGTGTCAAAACGTGATACTTGATCCCCATCAAAGGATTTAAATTTGATAAGAAAGACAAAACGTCCGACACAGTATAGGCTGAAAATTAGATAGCTCATTACCAAACGACAATATTTTAAGAACAGAACAGAACAGAAACTTTATTCATAATATCAGCTTGAACACATAAGGTTCATCGCCGAACAGATAAATTATAAATACATACAAGGGTATGGACTAAACAACCAAAAAATAAAACAAAAATCAAATGATATCAAATGGGTATGTTGAAATGAATAAGCGAATGCGGAAATAATGAATGATAAAAGTGAAACATGAACAAACATAGCACATTAGAGAAAGAATAGTATCAGATAAGTAAGATGTCAAACTTTAAAAGTGAAAATCATTACAAAGGAGATAAATTACGAGGGAGTTAGATACTACTTTAAGCTAGTCCAAATCGAAAGCATTTGCAGACGTCAAAATGAAAATGACTGAAAATTTGAAATTTGTTTTGTGAAGGGTAGAAAACATTGTGGGAAAAGGAGAAAATGCTGGTTACCAGCATTTTCTCCTTTTCCCACGATGTTTTCAAAAGGCTTCTTTTCCAGGGGCGTCAAAAGTAGGGATTGTGTGGTAATGGGTTAGATCGGTACTGCAGTATAGTGGTCAAATAAATTAAATCTCTCTTAACCTTTTACCAAACAATCCCTAGTTTTTACGACCCTGGGACAGAAGCCTTTTGAAAACTTTGTGGAAAAGGAGGAAAAGCTGGTAGCCAGCATTTTTTTTCCTTTCTCACAATGATTTCTGCCCAGTAGGAGACAAATTTCAATTTTTGTGTTACGTTTATTTTGTCGTCTGCAAGTGTTTTCGACATGAACCAGTCTAAAATTTTGTCGTTTAAAAAGGTTTAAACGTGATAAAACAACATTCACAATATTAGTCTAATCTAATGTAATATACTAATAATCCTTACTGAAGGTATCAGGACATTTGCCCCCTGAAAATCTGCCACCGGACATTCGCCCCCTAAGGACATCCCCCCGGACATTTGCCCTGGTAGGACATCTGCCATTGGATATTTTCTCCCTAAGGAAAACTGCCTCCTGGGAAACGATAAGCCTCTTCTAAATGATGTTGAAGAACTAATAACATCCTTAATTTTGCTTTATTTTTCTTTAGGTGCAAAAAAAGAATTTTAATCGGGGTTTACAGAAGGCTTGCCAGATGAGTAACTGACTCTATAGTTATCATACTGGAAGTTTGATATTAAAACTGAAACCAATTAATCAGGCGAAGATTTTCAGCAAAATAGCACTTAACGATACAACAGCTGAGAAGTCCTTTTCTTAGTGCCGATCAAAATTACCATGTACAATATGTACGTGTATATCTCAAAGTTGCTTTTTTGAGATCGTCCCTTAAAGGCGGCCCTTCAGATTTTGCGACTAAAGTTTTACAAAAAGACAAAAAAAATCATCCTTATACTTCCAAAGTCTTACAATTTTCATTCGTAAAACCACGAAAACCATCCGATAACAAGGATAATTAGAGATTTACTAGGGCCCAGGTCGACACCGACGGGAAACATGTTCTATTTTTACATGAGCAACTCGCTCATTCACATGCCGGAAATACACAGTAGAAGCTTCAAAACATAGGGTCCGAAGAAGATATTTTGAAAAATAATTACGTTTGATATGTTATTGGATTTAAGCGTCATTAGTCACGTGCCAGTCACTTAACATTCCCATAATGCTTTTTTTTTCTGTTTTGGCGCGAAATCTAAAAATCGCTTAAGAGGCTACGTAGCCTTTTAAGGGAATACCATCGAAAAAACATTTATTTTTTTTTGTTGTAATTTTATGATTCTTAATTATTGATGATTTGCATTGTATTTTCTTTTTTTCATATAAATTTCAGTGATATAGATTTTTTTTTATTTAGTGTGATGTGAAAATTCTAAATACCTACCTTTAAAGGAGCTCGACGTCCAAGTTGTGAACAAACTGAGGGGGCAGATGTCCTAAAGGGGCAGATGTCCGGGGCACATGTCTGGGAGCACGTGTCCTAAGAGGACACATATCCTAAGAGGGCAGATGTCTGGGGGCAGATGTCCTAGGTAGGCAGATGTCCGGGGGGCAAACGTCCAGGTGGCAGGTGTCCTAAGAGTGCAAAAATCTGGGGGCACAAGTCCGGGGGGCAAATGTCCGAGACCCCTTATTGAAATACCCTCACTAGGCGAATTTATGGTTGGAATATGGTTCTGTTTGCTGCTTTCGCACCAAACGTCTATGTTTAGCGACTGTGATACTTACGGACGCAGTACTTATTGGCAACGCAATATTTCTGCCTTATTGTAAAAATAACCGACCAATGAATTATCAAAATCGACATCACGTGAAGCAAAGCACAAAGAATATTTGATTGGTCAAGGTAGTTGTAATATTTTGATGCCTAAACAAGGATATCATTATAAGAGCGTTAAGTTTGAGCCATGCTCTCTGAACAGAAGGCTTAAAGGTGGGTATTTAGAATTCTTACACCTCACCAAATTGAAAATATATATATATATATATATATATATATATATATATATATATATATATATATATATATATATATATATGTGACTGTATTAATGAAGAGTATATTGAAAGTTTAGATCCAATTGATCTCCAAATGAGACCAATTGTGGCAGGACCTAACTGTGAAACAAGTCGATTAAGTAGTTTTTTAGATAAACTTTTAAAACCTTTTGTAAGTAAGGTCCAAAGCTATCTCAGAGATGACATAGATTTCCTTAATTTTCTACCAGAAACAGTTCCTATTCACACTATTTTAGTGTCATTTGATGTAGTTAGTTTGTATACAAATATTCCACACAGCTTAGGATATGAAGCAATTTCTTATTGGTTGAAAAGATATCCAGATCTTATTCATAACAGATTTGACCAAACTTTCATATTGGAAGGTTTGAAAATAGTACTAGAAAATAACAATTTTTCCTTTAATTCCGCATTTTTCAATCAGTGTAAAGGAACGGCCATGGGAACAAAAGTTGCCCCAACATATGCAACTTTAGTTTTAGGATATTTAGAAGAGATACTATATGAAAATGTAAAAGAACTCAAAGACGAAAACTTTTCAGATTATATATGCAAACAATGGAAAAGATATCTTGATGATTGTTTTATTTTTTGGACAAAATCAGTTAATGATTTATCTGTCTTTAATGACATACTTAACTCGTTACATAAAGATATAAAATTTAAGATGGAGATGAATTCAAATAAAATGCCTTTTCTAGACGTGTTAGTGGTAAAAATGGGTTGTACAATTGTCACTGATATTCATTTCAAAATTACAGATTCTAAGCAATATTTGAATTTCAGGTCATGTCACCCAAAACATAACAAGGTCAACATTCCGTTCTCCCTAGCCCGAAAGATCTGCACAATTGTATCTGACAGAAAAATTCTACAGTTAAGATTACGTGAACTTGAAAACATTTTAATTGAAAGAAAATACCCTAAAGCAGTAATCTTAGCAGGTATCAATAAAGCTCTTAATATTCCAAGACATACTCTCTTACAGGTAAAGGTTAAACATGATGACAATATAATGGCATATATTTCGACATTTAATCCTAAAAACAGAGAGTTATTTGGAATTATTAAGAATAATTTTGAAATTTTGGAAAATGATCGAACAATGTCACAAATACTAAGTAATACCAAATTAATTAAAGGTAAGAGACAACTTCCAAATCTTAAACAGATTTTGATTAAATCAGAATTCAAAGACAAAACTTCAAAATCTTCTGTGAAAAAATGCAATGAGTCCCGCTGTGGACTCTGTAAGCATATTATCGAAGGCAATGAATTTAAAATCAAGGATAAAACTTTTACTGTTAAAGAAGATATGGATTGCAAAGTTTCTAACTGTTTGTACCTTTTAGTATGCAATGGCTGCCAAGAGTTTTATATTGGTCAAACAGGCGATAAACTTAGAAATAGAATTACAATACATAATCAGCAGATTAGGGACCCTTCAACAAGACAAATACCATTGAGTTCTCATTTAGATAGTTGTTGTAAAACAGATCCAAAATTTTCAATTTTTCCATTTTTTAAATGCAAATCAACCGACGTTTCAGCTAGAGTATCAAAGGAAAAATATTTCATAAACATTTTTCGTCCAAAATTGAACTGTATTTAACCGTTGTTCTATGACGTCAAAATGACGTTAGTTACAATGTTTCACTAAAGCGTTGCCCTGATGAGCGAAAGCGAAACCGGTTGGCACGTTAAAAACTATTTGTAGTGTCATTTCTCTTTTATATATATATATATATATATATATATATATATATATATATATATATATATATATATATATCACTGAAGTGAAATTCATATGAAAAAAATAATACAAATCATCAATAATTAAGACTCATTATATTGCAAAAAAAAATTTTTTTTGATGGTGTTCCCTTAAAAGGCCACGTAGCCTCCTAAGATAGTTTTAGATTTCGCGCCAAAAATTAATAAAGCATTGTGAGAAAGTCAAGTAACTGGCACGTGACTCATAGCGGTTAAATTCCATTACATAACAAACATGTAATAATTATTTTCCATAATGTCTTCTTTGGACGCTATGTTTGAAACTTTGTCTGTGTATTCCTGTATGTAAATGAGCGAATTGATCATCTAAAAATAGAACGTGTCTCCTGTTTATGTCAACCTGGGCTGTGGTTAATCTCTAATTTCTCGTGTTGTCGGATGGTTTTCGACTACTAGGATTTTATGAACGCAAATTAAAAGGCGTTGGGAGTATAAGGATAATTTTTTTTTTGCATTTTTGTAAAATTTTCGTCCCAAAATCTGAAGGGCCACCTTTAAAGCATTTGGAGCAAGTATCAATTCAGGCCAGGCTGCCAAATCCCTGGATCTGACCAAGATCAGCTTCTGGTTGGCTAAAGCAGTTGATTCTTGAGATAATATCTCATCTAAAGCGAACTAGATGGTCTTATAAATCGATATTATACGTAGTTTCTGATGACTGAGAACAAAATTTGAATTAAATTACATTGGGACCTTACACACATACATCATAAATCATAGTATATCTATAACAACCCCACGAATGTAATCAATGATAACAGTAATGGTATAGTAGTGAAAGGACCAATCTGTCATTTGGTTACCTTAAAGGTGGTCCTTCAGATTTTGGGACGAAAATTTTACAAAAATGCAAAAAACATCATCCATATACTCCCAAAGCCTTTTAATTTTCATTCATAAAACCCCAGTCGTCGAAAACCATCCGACAACACGAGAAATGAGAATTTTACTACGGCCAAGGTTTTAGATGATCAATTCGCTCATAATATATACAGGAATACACAGACGAAGTTTTTAACACAGCGTCCGAAGAAGACATTATGGAAAATAATTATAACATGTTTGTTATGTAATGGAATTTAACCGTTATGAGTCACATGCCAGTCACTTGACATTCCCAAAATGCTTTATTGATTTTTGGCGCGAAATCTAAAAATAACTTAAGAGGCTACGTAGCTTTTTCAGGGAACACCATCCAAAAATTCTTTTTTGTAATTTTATGAATCTTAATTATTGATGATTTGTATTATTTTTTCATATCAATTTCAGTAATATATATATTTTTTAAATTGGTGAGATGTAAAAAATTCCAAATACCCACCTTTAAGTCTTTATTTGGCGGGGCAGGGCAGTTTAATTTAGAGGAATAGACCGTTTCTCAATATTTTTTTTTTCAACTTCAAAGTAACGCAGTTTCTGATTGGTTAAACCGAATGATTCAGCCAACTAGAAAATGTGTTAATATTTAAAATTTAAATTATAATTAGAAACACGCTTGAAAGGCTGGTGAATATTGGGCATATAGGCCTTGGTTTGTATTTCATCGACCATTTTTATGAACATTCTCAGTCTTATTCTTCACGTTTGTCCAAGCTTGAGAGTAACATAACTTCTGACTGGCTAAACCGAATGGTCAATCAGACGTTGTCTTACTTTCAAAGTTAGAAAATGATGGAGAATGAGACTAAGAATGTTCTGAAGAGTGGTTGTTGAATAAGGACCCTTGTATAATTACCTTCCAAATAAGTTATGCCGAGCTCTGGTAGCGAAGTCACTACCATGCAGGTCACAAGACCAAAGTGTCAATGGTTCGAATCTCACGCATTGCCAATTTCTTTCTGAGAACTGATGATTGTCGTTGTGACAGGATTCAATTCCCTCTCACAACTGAACATTGTTTAGACGATGGTCATGTGAGACAACAGTCAGTGGCTTAGGAAGAATATTGTGCGAGGAACTGGTAAAAAGAAACCGCAGGAAAGTATGACTCTGTGCACTGGCCGCCTCCGTATAACTGAAATAGTGTTGATAACGTCGTCAAGCCCAACAAATCAACCCGGTAGATAAGTTAAAAATAGATACCAAATTATTTCATGCTTCCCTGTATATGATATCGAGAAATAGCAGTGAAAATATTTTTCGATCTTACACTGGTATCACCAGTGAAAATACCGATTTTCACGTTCTTGTCGCGTAGGTAAATTGCGCGTGCCTGACAACCAGATTGGAAATATGATGTCATTTACCTTAGATTTCTCCCGCATGACGTAATATTGTAATTCGTTGCTATGCGGGAGGGGTACGCCACAGGGAATAACGGAAAATAACTGTACTGGATTTTGATAAAACTCCTCCCAGAAAGGGTTAAAAGCATGAAATAAATGGAATATTTGTAGTTATTTTTTTTCTGTGAAAGATCGAAATTTATTTCGTCTCGTGAACACCATCGGTAATATTTTCACGAGTGGCTGCGCCATTCGTGAAAATATTACCGATGGTGTCCACTCGATGAAATAAATTTCGATCTTTCACCGAAAGAACAAATATCCTCTATATAGATGAGGAAGAAAAAATATAAAAGAAGCATACGTATACCTGTCGGAGATGACTGTGCCAATTTAGGCATTCTCGGTGAAGAAACTGTTATTATATCACTTAAATCGGTATCCATTGGAACTTAGAAATATCCTATCGGGAATTCAGACATCTCCCAGAAAATGCATATATATTATATACAATACACTAGTTTTGTCATTGAAATTTGAGACACATTTAAGTCAGAACATGGATATGTCGTTGGCACTTTGAATCTTTCAACGTACAAATACTTTATTTGTAGTATTTTCGTATTTTAATACCTGTACAGAATAACACTCACACATGTTTCAGACCAATCCAAGTTATTTCAAGTTATCGGAATGTCGTAAAAATCGAAAATAGCCTAGTATTTAGAATAACACATAGCCTATTATCCTTGTATATGCATATACATCTAGAAATATTAGTTACTGTGTGTTACATGTCTTTGTACGTTCCTTTTTACTATTAATGTTCATAATGGCATTGTTAACGAAAAAGATGCCGACAAATTCCTTGTCGATTCCTTTCAAAAGCATCAGCTACCATCATTGTTTGGGGTCGATGAAGAGAGAAGACAAGTGCCTCGTCGGTTTACTTGAAAAACCTCGTAACTACAGCTTGAAACAAGCTGTAGTTACGAGATTTTTTAAGTAAACCGACGACCCTCTGTTCTCGAATTCTGCCGACTTCTTTCTGCGCCAAACTTGCAATGTTTTAGAGAGCATAACTTGAGAAACACAAATTCAAAGCCTACTGTTCTCTTTAACATTAAATTATACACGTCCCATGTAAAATACATAAGATTTTTGCCAGCTCTGTTTATTTATACTCAAGTTCAACATTCTATTGCAACAAACAAAATACGATAAGTTGTCGAATTCCACTGCAGTATTTGTTACAAACACCTTTATTGTAAACAATAGATTTTGTGCGTTATCGTCCTATCTCTATAATATCGCTTCCAAATCGCTACTTGTGTTCTCTCGATCTGTTGGAATATGTTTTAAAATGCCGTGTCATTGTCATGTCTGATTTACGAATAGACTATTCCGAAATCGTTCAAGAAGGAAAAAATAATGGGGGAGGTGGGTGTGACAAAGAGTAGCACCTGAACATTGCACATTCTGCGTTATGACTTGGTAATAATGAAGTGAATTTAAAGGTGGGTATTTAGAATTTTTACATCTCACCAAATTGAAAAATATATATATATCACTGAAATTCAGATGAAAAAAATAATACAAATCATCAATAATTAAGATTCATAAAATTAAAAAAAAAATTTGGTGATATTCCCTTAAGGTAAGACCTGTGTAATGCACTTCCGGTGAACATTTGGCAAAAATTCTAATTGGTTGTTGAATAAGGACAAATAAGGATTTGTGCAGAAATAACATTTTTGCACATTTCTAACGGATCAGAAATTCCGTTTATGTCTATCTTGAAACTATTTTTTGATACTTTTGTTTGTTTTCTAAAAAGGGAGGTAATTATTATCTCTTTTTCAATTGAGAATATAGCGGTTTTAGATTTATAAATGATAATTCAAAGATGGTAAAAATGGAAAAAATGAAAAGGTGAAAGTAGTTCAATAATCCTCATTTTTAATTATAGCTAATTTTGCATGATGATATTTTAGTGGAAATAGCTGTTTTCCATTACACAGGTCTTACCTTAAAAGGCTACGTAGCCTCTTCAGGTATTTTTAGATTTCCCGCCAAAAATCAATAAAGCATTGTGGGAATGTCAATCGACCGACCGACTGGCAGATTGACCGATCCATTGATCGATCGATCGATCATTTTCCAAATTAAGCTTCCCATTTCTGTTTAAGGATATTTCCCGGTTTGATATTTAATCAACAGTCTCCGATTATGATTTAAATATTCGGATTAAAGAAAAAAATACAATACTTTATCCTGAAGCAAATTACAAATAAAAAAATTATTTCGAAACCAAAGCAGAAAAAAAACAACACAATCGATTCTGAACAAAAAACAACACATCCAGTCCAGAGCCTGATCAAAAACAAAAAATCCAGAATCATAGCCGAAAGCAACACAATCTTTATAGAAACAAACAAAACCAAACAAATCGATCCAGAAATAATCACATAAGATAAAAGTTCTTTCACCGTCTAGAAACTTTCAGTTATACCATTTGTTTACAAGGGTGAACTCTTTACCAAACGACAAAATCATAGACTGTTTCAAATTGAAAGCATTTGCAGAAGACAAAGAATTGTGACTGAAAAATTAAAACTTGGTTCGGGAAAGTTAGAAAACATTGCGGTAAAAGGAGAAAATGCTGGTTACCAGCATTTTCTCCTATTACCACAATGTTTTCTAAGGGCTTCTTTCTCAAGGTCGTCGAAAATTGGGATTTGTGTGGTAATGGGTTTTTAATCATTTTCACTATGAAGGAGTACCCACAGTAGTAGTATTTCTTGTTTTGAAAAACGTCATGACAAATAGAAAAGTACTTTATTTCACTTTATTTTTCGAATTTCTCGATAACTAACGGTATTTGTCGTATCTATCTAAACTTCTATATTATTAATATTATTATTATTATTACCTCCATTAAAAAAATCTGGTCAGTAAAAAGTGTACATGGTTTCACCACCAATCGCGAACGTTGTAGATTTAGACCGAGATCAGACAGCAGATTCTCTGCAGTCTAACCGTGATCTACACTGTCCCCTAAGGTCAAATGTACTTGTATGGTCCAAGGCAGTGAAACAGTAAAAGAAAATATTCGCTTTCGGACATTCTAAAATAATCAGGTGTTATAATGCAGTAGACCTATACTACTCAAACTTTGATAGGGATCACTTACATATATCTGTATGGTTAATAAGTTGCAACAGTTTTGCATAAACTCTGTACCATGCTGTAAAACTCTAGATTTGTCCAAGTTGAAAGCATTTACGGACCGAAAACTAAATGCAACGTGCACTATGCTGTATGTAATAGGGTAGAAAACATTGTTGAAAAAGGAGAAAATGCTGGTATCCAGCATTTTCTCCTTTTCCAGCAATGTTTCCCAAAGGCTTCTTTCTCAGTGTCTTTAACAGTCGGCATTGTGAGGTAAAGGCTTAAAGATCCATTTCCACCAGTGATTTTATTGCTCAGTGTGGCAATGTAACTTATTGTAAAATCATACATGATACATGCCCCAAATATATTTAGATTGAATCTTTTAGGGTGATCCCTAGCAAATGTTGAGTAGTATATTTGACTAACGCGTGTTGAAAAGGTCTGATAATGAATCTTTACTATGCGTTGAGTCTATTGACTTAACCCTTTACCACACGAGAAAATTTTAGACTGGTCCAAATTGAATGCAATTGCAGACGACAAAATAAATGTGACTAAAAAATAGAAATTTGTTCATGGGAAGGATAGAAAACACTATGGGAAAAGGAGAAAATGCTGGTTACCAGCATTTTCTCCTTTTCCCATAGTGTTTTCAAAAGGCTTCTTTCTCAGGCGCGTCAAAAGTAGGGATTGTGTGGTAATGGGTTAACCCTTCTCCACGCAGGATAATGTTAGCGTATACCAATAAAATCTAGGGTAGTTGGAACTGAGGAACTTTTAAATAAAAGTAAAATATATGTGCATTTCTCGTATTGACCCGCGGCAACATTGTGGGAAATGAAGCAAATATATATACTTGATACAACTTGGTGCTTCTTTTTTCATGATATTTGAAAGGCATAAATTGACCTGATGGTTCGAAAGATAGGCGTTATTTGTACTGTAAAGGGTTAGGCTAGCGGTGCCGAAAGAATTAGACAATATAGAGTCAATAACAAAGACAACGTTATTGCCATTTTAAGATCACTTGGCCAAAAATACAGTCCAAAATTTCTGTCAGTGTAGATCCAAGATCAGGCTGCATCTTTCGTGCAGTTTGGTCTCAATCTACGGTGTCTGCAAAAGCGCCTCGGGACTGAGTGGCGTTTCAGGGAAGTAAATCGTTTTTACAACCGTATCTGCCTCATTTAGTATACATTACTCTTTTAATATGTTCACACTTTTATCTCTTAAAGGTGGCCCTTCAGGTTTTAGGACGAAAATTTTACAAGAATACAAAAAAAAAAGCATCCTCATATTCCAAAAACCTTTTAATGTTCATGTCCAGTAATCGAAAACCATCCGACAACAAGAGATATTAGAAATCTACTACGGCCCAGTTCGACACCGAGGGGAAACACGGTCTATTTTTACATGAGCAACTCGGTCAATTACACCGTGACTGGATATACACACCAAAGCTTCAAACATCGCGCCTGAAGAAGACATTATGGAAAATAATTACATGTTTGTTATGTTATGGAATTTCAGCATTATTAGTCACGTACCAGTCACTTAACATTCCCATAATGCTTTTTTATTTTTGGCGGGAAATATAAAAATAGCTTAAGAGGCTACGTAGCCTTTTAAGGGAATACCATCAAAATTTTTTTTCGTAGTTTTATGATTCTTAATTATTGGTGATTTGTATTGTCTCTTCATATAAATTTCAGTGATGTAAATATTTTTTAATTTGGTTGGATGTGAAAATTCTAGATACCCACCTTTAACCCTGTACCAAACAACACATTGTAATTGTAAGTTTTTGTAGACGACAATAATTGTATATGTGACTAAAATGTTGAGGTTTGTCCGTAAAATAGTAGACTACATCGCGTGGAAGGAGAAAACATTACTTAACACATTACCACACAATCCCTACTTTTGACGACCCTGAGACAGAAGTTCTTAGAAAAGATCGTGGGAAAAGGAGAAAATGCTGGTAACCAGCATTTCTCCTTTTCCCACAATGTTTTCTACCCTTCACAATCCAAATTTCAAAATTTTAGTCACTTTTATTTTTTCGTCTGCAAATGCTTTCGATTTGGACAAATCTAAAATTTTGTCGTTTGGTAATGAGTTAAAGGTGGGTATTTAGAATTTTCACATCACACAAAATTAAAAAAATATATATATCATTGAAATTTATATGAAAAAAACAATATAAATTATCAATAATTAAGAATCATAAAATTACAAGAAAAAAAAATGTTTATAGTATTGCCTTAAAAGGCTACGTAGCCTCTTAAGCTATTTTTAGATTTCGCACCAAAAATCAATTTTATCATTGTGGGAATGTCAAGTGACTGGCACGTGACTAATAATGTTTGAATTCCATTACATAACAAACATGTAATAATTATTTTCCATAATGTCTTCTTCGGACGGATGTTTGAAACTTTGTCTGTGTTTTCCTGTATTTAAATGAGAGAATTGATAATATAAAAATAGAACGTGTCTCCCGTTGGTGTAAACGTAGTCC
The DNA here is from genome assembly GCA_943736015.1 of Tridacna crocea. NCBI lineage: Eukaryota > Metazoa > Mollusca > Bivalvia > Cardiida > Cardiidae > Tridacna > Tridacna crocea. The sequence goes on from OX031068.1 coordinate 14,158,170, forward strand.
GTAATAAATCTCTAATTTCTCGTGTTATCGGATGGTTTTCGACTACTTGGGTTTTATGTATGCAAATTAAAAGGCTATGGGAATATAAGGATGATTTTTTTCATTTTCGTCCCAAAATCTGAAGGGCCACCTTTAACAGCATATTTTCCTTTACCTTCTAGGTTTTCAAAGGACCTTTCTTTCTCTCCACAATTCCCAGAACACAGGATTGTATAGTAAAGGGTTCACTGGACTATTTACCCTTAAGCCAATTTACCCTCGCGACTCATTGACCTTTACCTGACAGTGTAGATCAAGATCACACTGCACAGCACGTACAGTCTGATCTTGAATCTACACTGTCCGATAATGATTCTTTTTCCTCCATAAAGGAACTTTGCAATATAACAATATATATATAGGTGTTTGTTATTGGCTTGAAAGTTTCATGTAAATTATTCAGCAAGATAAGGGTTCACATATTACTGCCTAAACCTAGTTTGCAGCAGACGACTTCGAGACCATCTGTATAAAATATAGACAATCAAAATGAATCGAGGTTTAATACGAGGATTGGTGTACAAACAATGTGGCGTAAGGCAAATAACTTAAATTTCTTTTTTTTTCTCCATTTCCCGATTTGTCAAGGACAATGTAATGCCACATATATATAAGGCAACTGATCCCTGTATAGGATAACTCGACACAGGATTAAGACAAGTTCCATATTAAAGAGAGTACCGTGTTAACCCTTTCCCAAACAACAAACTTTTGGACTAGACCAAACTGAAAGCATTTGCAGATGACAATTCAACTGTTGCTGAAATGATGATTTCTGCCTATCATAGGGTAGAAAAAATTGTGGGAAAAGGAGAAAATGCTGGTTACCAGCATTTTCTCCTTTTCCCACAATGTTTTCAAAAGGCTACTATTCCAGACCCATAAAAACCTGGGATTGTTTGGGAAAGGGTTAAGACAAGTTCCATATTAAAGACAGTACCGTGTTAAGGACTACTCGCGACACGTTTTAGGGCAGAATTAATAATCCCGTTTTATTAGCACAAATCGTTCCATGTTTATCACAACTCTCCCCAAATCAATAAAATGTTTCCAAAAATGGTTTTATAAATAAAAAGAACATCGCAAGGCGGTAGTAAAATCCTGTTGTTGCGCAGAGCAGCAAAAAAAAAAACTGAAGCGTTAAGCACTTTCCTTTTTGGGCCAAGTTCGAGGTTGTGAGTTCAAATTTCAACTTCGTCAGCTTATTTGTTCCGAGGACTAATGAAATTCATTGTGACAGGAATCATTTCTCTCCCACCGCTATGTACCGTTTCGACTTTACAATGGAAAGCAGCCAGTGGCTTCCGGCGATTGTTGTGCTGGTAAAGAGCTCTTGTAAAGCAAGAATATTGGATTTGCATGCAAACAGCCGTCATAATTGAAATTTAGGTGAAACAAATCGAAGAAACCGAATCAAAGTTTTTCTCTCCTGTGAATCAAAAAATCTTTGGCAACTTTACTTTTGGAAAAAAAAGTCTGGCCTCTATAATCTAATGAATGAGGTATCTTCAGAATACAGGCTAGTTAGGGCAAAAGTTGTCAAATTAAAATTCAAAATTACTTTATTTAGCTCAGATCTTAAGATTACAAGATATATGAGCATTTCCAACAATTTACAATAACTTAATGTGACGACGAGAGGTTTCTTTTCGATGGTAGGGGAAGCCTGAATATGCAAGCGATATAGAGTCAAAATACAAGTGCCCACCCATGAGGGACCATTTGCTTGTGTTTTAAGAATATTGTTCGATGTAACAGGGTTTAACCCTTCACTTGAGTCTGAATAACCCAATAAAATAAGGCTTTCGAAAACACTTCGCGAAAGGATAAAATGTTGTTTACCTTTTAGAAACAAATTCAACAACTTGAACAACATGCAAATTCTTTATCTTCAATTGCTTTCAATTTGGACCAGTCTAAAAGTCTGTCGTTTTGCAAAGAGTTAAAACTGGTGTAAATATTTGCATGGTGACAGTCAGTATAAGTAGTGGACTTAATAAACCTAATTATGTTCTTCTCGTCCAATAAAATAATCATATAAACAGAAATGGGTCAAATAAGGTAAGAAGTGGTCAACCCATTACCACACAATCCCTACTTTTGCCGCACCCGAGAAAGAAGCCTTTAGAAAACATTGTGGGAAAAGGAGAAAATGCTGGTACCAGCATTTTCTCCTTTTCCCACAATGTTTTCTACCCTTCACAAAACAAATTTCAAATTTTCAGTCACTTTTATTTTCTCGTCTGCAAATGTTTTCAATTTGGACCGGTCTAAATTTTTCTCGTGTGGTAAAGAGTTAATACAACGACAGTTATATGATCTGAACCATGCTTAAGAAAGGGCCATTTAACGTATCTGCAAAAAGGATCGAGTCAGGTCAGTCTGCACAGTCCGTGTAGGCTGACCGTGATGGGTCGAATTTTTTTGCTATTGACATGGATAAATTTTCTTCATGTCAAACGGCCATTTTTCCTTAACTCTTTACCAAACGACAAATTTCTAGACTTGTCCAAATTCAAAGCATTTGCAGAGACGACAAAATAATAGTGACTGAAAATTTGAAATTTGTTTTGGGAAGAGTAGAAAACGTTGTGGGAAAAGGAGAAAATGCTTGAACCCGGAAGTCATTGAACACACAGACTGTTTGTTAAAGGGTTTAATTTAAGGGGACATGCAGATTTGTTGTCAAAATATTTAAAGTTTTTACTCAGCTTCTCCTCTGACTAAACTATATCTACAGTAAAGCTTGTTTGACATTTTACCAGACGACAATTTTCTATACTCAACAAAGACAGCAATTGCAGACAATAAACTGAATGTAGATCAAGTTTACGTTGTAGCCAGTCTGAATGTGTCTCGATAATCTATAATGTTGAAATAAATAGATATCTTATAAAACACACACACATGTATAAAATAAAACTAAAGAAGAAATAAACATGTTTACAAGTATTTTCGTTCTAGACCATTCAAAAACGTTCATTTGCTTGCATGATAGTAAAGATTCTGGCGATCCTGTACCGCAGCTAATTTCACCTTTTTTTTTTTCAAGTTTATGCTATGTAGCCGATCTAAATGGGTCCTCTCCTAATAGGCTATAGGACGTCGTCTGCAAATACTTTCAGTGTGGACTAACTAGTCTGTTTTGGTGTTAGGAAAACAATTAAGCATTTGTACACGTCATTCGAAAGTTCATTTGCGGCTTGCAATAAAAAACTAGATAGCTGACAAACTAGATAGATCTAGATCTACTTTGTACATCTGTCTTTGAAAAAAAAACCCGACAAAACCTTGGATATCTCCCCGTAAGTGCTGCAAGATTTGCCTCCCTTGATTTTCGCGCCAAATTTGACTAAAAAATGGCGCCGACACCGGATGATGCGAGTGACGATGACAACAAAACAGACAATTCTACCTTTGGTGAGTGAAATTGACTATTCAGTAGCTGAAAATATCAAATAAATAAATCGTTGGATATAAAGTTACTCAAATGAAAAAAGATAGATTACTCTTCAAGCGCTGTGCTCGCTTGAAAAGTGATTAAATTCATGGTTTCCAGTCATTTCGTACCTAGGTCATTTCGTACCTAGGTCATTTCGTACGATTTTGGTCATTTCGTACCTACCTATACGTTCTACTTTGGTCATTTCGTACCCACTTGGTCACTTCGTACCCAATTTGGTAATTTCGTACCCAGGTGTAATGATCGTTTTGCTTATTTAATATCTAGTTTTAATACTATTTTTGTGTTTTTGTTGAATGGCCACTGCTAAAATTGTACATTGCTGAAATATTTATCGTATAGGGAACTTCTAATTCAAATGAGCAGGTTCATCTGCACAAACTATGATGAAGACTTGATGCAATTATAAATATGCATAGAAAAACAACAGCCTAATACATGTAGCGACACGGTTTCAGACACCTGTGTCTAACGCCACTTTAACACCACCCACTTGGCTGATATGACAGCGTCACACACAAATCACTCCACAATTATGAATGTATAACAAATGGATTAATACATCAATCATTCACACCTCTACTATAGTTTATCATAGCATTTAAATGCTAGTGAATGAAAAACTATGTCTATGTTCAGAGTTAAGACTACTGCTGCTTTTAATGATGATACTCTTACTATTACTTAATTGAAGGTACAAAGGTAAAGGGTTACTTAATGCTGAGGTATCAATAATTAACAACGATCTGGCAACGGGTCTATCAGCAATTAAAACTGTATATAAAAAGGTGACATATTTGCAAAAAATCAAACAAGATGTCAGTTGTTTTGCTTTTCAGAACTTCTACCAAACTTGTGGAATCCAGTTTGACAGAATAATCAATTATCGTTATCTGAAAATATAAGTAAGCATCATTAAAATGAAATATAACAAGTTAAAAAAATGTTAAATTTTAGGTGGCTAGGTACGACATGACCAGAGCAAAGTCATTTTGTACCTAAAAAGTAGTTACAAAATGGGCTAGGTACAAAATGGTTGCCACTAGGTACAAAATGACAGAAGAAGCAGGTACGAAATGACCAAAACCGTACGAAATGACCTAGGTACGTAATGACCAAGGTACGAAATGACCAGTTACCAAATTCATAGATCTGTGACTTAAAAAGTACATGTAAAATCCAAAGGCCAATAGTAATTTTAATCAAGAGTTGGGATTGTGACATAGTCAGATCTAGGGGAATTTCCAAACTACTGTGCCTCAGTCTTGTTCATAATGAACAAAAAACCTTTCTCTGAAACTTGAATCATAGCTGTAAATACAAGTTACAACGCTATTCACTGGATTATGCTGGCTCACCCAGAAGTAGCCTCAGGGTTCGAAACTCCCACATTTACACGCAATATGCAAGTCGGAATTGGAAGAAGCGAGTTGAAATTTCAAGCACTTGCTAAAAAATGCAAATGCAAATTAGTGAAGAACAGTTACCAAAATGTACTAAATTTCTCGCAATAGAAATGAGCTAATTCTCTTCGTTCTGGATAAGGATCGGTCATGTCGCCCTGAAAATACCCTTTGTCTTCGGCTGTTGATAATTTAAAAACGATGCCACTGAGGCATCCGAGTTGTCGTTTGTTATCCGAGTTTCTTGAGCCAGATTCGTTCGTCTGGCCAATACTGAGGTTTTGCATTTTTATGTGGAAAAACGGCATGGAAATTCAATCTCTGATTACAAAACAAAAAATATTTGTCAATCTTTCAAGAAAAGATAAGATGCGCAAACAGCAACAAGAAAGAAGTTTGGCATGATGGACTCGCTAAACAAGTTATAGGACACGCAGATATTCGGATGTGACACATCCGTAATTCATTTACAAAATCGTTCACCATTGTACATGTAAGTGTTATAGAAATTTAACTTGGTTTGAGAACAGAGATTTATCTGGAATTGAATTGATGGTTTAATGAGAGTTTTAATATCAATTAACGTTTCAGTTTTTTCAGTTGCTGTCTACCCAACAGGTTATGTAATAGAATAGAATTGAACAGTTTGTAGCAGCCGTTCGTTCTTTACCATTAGTAGGCAAACTGAGCCTATAAAAAAATGTGAGTCTAATTTTGCAAGTGGAAATAAAAGCTACTTGCTAAAACTTGCAAGTGGATAAAAAAATGAAATTTGAACCATGAGCCTATCCTTGTATAACTCAATCCTGAGATTTAATAACCCCTGAATAAGAGTCCTTTTGAAATCAAAGCGAGAAAAGGAGAAAATGCTGATAGCCTGTTTTTCTGCCTATTCCTACTATTCTTTTCTCAGTTGTCAAATGCTAAGTTTTCCATTTGTGCCACATTTGTCATCTATTTAACCCTTTCCCAAACAATCCCTGGTTTTTATGGGTCTGGAATAGTAGCCTTTTGAAAACATTGTGGGAAAAGGAGAAAATGCTGGTAACCAGCATTTTCTCCTTTTCCCACAATGTTTTCTACCCTATCATAGACAGAAATCAACTTTTCAGCAAGAGTTGAATTGTCGTCTGCAAATGCATTTAATTTGGTCTAGTCCAAAAGTTTGTTGTTTGGGAAAGGGTTAAATGTTTGGATTTGGACATGTGGAAAGGTTGGATGTTTGGTAAAGAGAGAATAAGTCATGGGTGTAGATAAAATTTAAATTTATCTTTAACTCTTTACCACACGACAAAATTTTAGACTGGTTCAAATTGAAAGCATTTGCAGACGACAAATTAAAGATGACTGAAAAATTGAAATTTGTTCTGGGAAGGGTAGAAAACACTGTGGGAAAAGGAGAAAATGCTGGTTACCAGCATTTTCTCCTTTTCCTACAGTGTTTTCAAAAGGCTTCTTTCTCAGGGGCGTCAAAAGTAGGGATTGTGTGGTAATGGGTTAAAGTGAAGCAGATTTTTTAAATTTTTGTTCTTATATTTTTTTAGAGTCCCTCGCAACCACAAGATCAAGAAGAACAAAGGTAGACAAAGGTGGAAAACTTGCAGCTTTAGAGAGACTGAAGGCTGTGAAAGCTAAGGGAGGAAAGAATAAATATGATGTAAGTTGAGCCTTTTTTCACATGATAAATATGATGTAAGTTGAGCCTTTTTCACACAATAAATATGATGTAAGTTGAGCCTTTTTCCACACAATAAATATGATGTAAGTTAAGCCTTTTTCCACACAATAAATATGATGTAAGTTAAGCCTTTTTCCACACAATAAAAGCCTTTTTTCACACAATAAATATGATGTAAGTTAAGCCTTTTTCACACAATAAATATGATGTAAGTTAAGCCTTTTTCCACACAATAAAAGCCTTTTTCCACACAATAAATATGATGTAAGTTCAGCCTTTTTTCACACAATAAATATGATGTAAGTTAAGCCTTTTTTCACACAATAAATATGATGTAAGTTAAGCCTTTGTCGCACAACTCCATCATAAAGGTAAGACCTGTGTAATGCACTTCCGGTGAAAATTCTAATTGGTTGATAAATAAGGATAAATAAGGATTTATGCAGAAATAATATTTTTGCGCATTTCTAACGGATCAGAAATTCCATTTATGTCTATCTTATTAGTTTTTTTTATACTTTTGTTCGTTTTCTGAAAAGGGAGGTAATTATTATCTCTTTTTGAATTCAGAATATAGTGGTTTTAGATTTGTAAATGATAATTGAAAGAAGGAAAAAAAAGGAAAAAATGAAAAGGTGAAAGTAGTTCTGTAATATTCATTTTTAATTATAACTAATTTTGCAGGAGGATATTTTAGTAGAAATAGCTGTTTTCAATTGCACAGATCTTACCTTAAATGGCCCAGAGGAAGATGGCTTTTGAAAGCAGGGTTTTCTTTGACGCACAATTTTGCGCGTTTTGACGCACTTTTAAGGAAAATGACGCGCCATTTTTTTAGTAATGCACAAATACGATAAGAGGTAATAATGATCGTATATACCTTCCGACACTTACATCGCGATTAGATGAAAAATCTTGAGTACGAAGGGAAAATGGGACGAAAGAGTGGACTGTGTATCGATTTTACTAAAGTACTGTCGGTCTTTAAACAGGTCTAAACTAAACCAGTCAATCTCTAATGAAAACAATATGGCTCTGTCAAATCGACGTCATTCTTGCTGTCTGCAAAGAAGAAGAGCCCCAACACAAAGATCAGACAATACAACGCCTGGTAAGAGCACCAAGAATCACATTTCAAGGTCTCTGGGATTGATAAGAGAGACGCTTTGTTTTTCGTTTAAAACAGTGGCATGAACGCGACCCGCATGTCGAAACACAAGAATCGGCCATTTAATTGGTGATACTATTTTATTTTCGGCTGAAATGGATAATCTTTATCAAGAAAAATAACAGAGACTTTCTACTCTGGCCCACATCAAGTTTTCATCGCCAACGAAACGGTCGATTCCTGTTATATAACCCTTAACCATAGAGAAAGGCTACACATACTTCGAAAATCAACCCTTGTGCATCATCAAAACACTAGCAGTCATGACGATACCCTTGAAACATTTAAGTCACTTGAGATATGACAGCTTATCTTAAGCTAGAGCATATTTGCTCATAAAGAATAGGCTTTATAAAGCAGACTCCAGACAGACTTTATGAAAAAGGTGCCATCTAAGCCCCCTTTAACCCATTACCAAACAACTGGACCAAATCAAAAACATTTGCAGACGACAAAATAAAAGTGACTGAAAATTTGAAATTTGTTTTGTGAAGGGTAGAAAACATTGTCGGAAAAGGAGAAAATGCTGGTTACCAGCATTTTCTCCTTTTCCCACAATTTTTTCAAAAGGCTTCTTTCCCAGGGGCGTTAAAAGTAGGGATTGTGGGGTAATGGGCAATACATTACCCCTAAAATTAACCCTATTGATTTTGAGAAAAATCATACAAACAGTATGGGAAGGGTAGCCATTTCAAGTTGAAAATTTCCAATTCTTGTTTACGGGATGAAATGTGCATTTGTTATCAGATTTTTGTGAAACTTGTAGTTTGTTTATCTCATCAATAGCTTCAAACCTTTTGATTTTGAAAAAATCCAACAAACAGTATGGGAAAAGTAGCCATTTCAAAATGAAAATTTTCTATCTTGTTTATGCAATAAAATCTTTATTTCTTGTCAAATTTTCTTGAAAATCACACAGTTTGTTGATCTTATCAGTAGTTTCAACGCTATTGATTTTGAAAAAATTGAATAAACAGTATCGGAAAGTAGTCATACTTAAAGTTCAAAATTTCAAATTCTTGTTTATGTGATTAAGTCAGCAGTTTTGGTTGGATTTTCATAAAACTTGCACAGTTGCTTTGTATTATAAACAGCTTGAACCCTGCTGATTTAAAAAAAATCTGAGAGTCAATTTTGGAAATGTAACTATTCAAAGTTGAACATTTCCAATTGTTGTTTAGGCAATGAAGTTCACAGTGTTGATGCAATTCTTTTGAAGATTCAACAAGGGATTGAAAATCTACTTTGTCTTTTTGCATCAGGAATTCATAATGTATGCTAGCATCAAAGCAAAGTCCACCAGTAGAGCAATTATTCAGGCCCTTCAGGGCCTTCTAGTTTAAGTGAAGTATTGTGTGTAACCAATATTTGCTATAGGAAACTGTTTTTTTTTTGGTGTGTGTATGTGTGCAGAAAGAAGAGGAAAATGATGTCTATGAGCTTGTCGATGAAAATGAATATTCAGAGATTGTAAGACAGAGGCAGGAAGATGATTGGATTGTAGATGATGGTAAGATTCTTCATTACCTCAAGCAGAGAACTTTTTTTGTTTAACCTCTTTTGAAAATGTGACAAAAGGAGACAACATAATTACATTTATTAAAGAAAAAGTTTGCCTTTTGCCAAAAAGATTTTACCTGTAATTAAATTTACTATATACCAAAAGATTCTTGCTGAAATACATTCATTACATACAAAATCATACACAAACAAAAAACAAAATATACAGTGTGAAATGTGGTTTTAAATATTATGTAATGACTTTTCCTTCGCACTACATATTTGTTTGTGATTCGATTGGTCAAACTGTTAGGTTCTAGTGTTCATTCAACATTCATTAAAACAAAGTTACTACCTCCCAATGTTTTTAAATGAAATTATTACATGTGCTTTATTAGTTGTACAGTCAGGTGGCAGGGGACTTGGAAACTTGTTCACGGCTGTGGTTAATCATGTCGCCCCGAGCCGAAGGCGAGGTGGCGACATGATTCAACACAGCCATGAACAAGTTTCCAAGTCCCCTGCCACCTGACTGTACAACGAATTTATTATACTGCAAAGTTTTACGGTTTAAAAGCGCATTAAGCGAAATTTTCCTGTATTATAATCTCACAAATCGAGTATGCTAACGAAACAAAAATTCCCTTCGGAGTGCCGCAATTCAATGAAAACCGACTTCACTAAAACGTGCAGTTTGTTGTATAAATGTGCAGTCTGGTGATCGATTGACGCCGCCGTTTTGGATGTTGTTGCACATGTAGTGATGTTTACGGGGCACTCAAAAGGAAAACTTGCTTTACCTGGTTTTTGGCAGGGAACATGATACATGTTCCGGGCATGTTAACCAATCAGATCACGAGAAATTTCTTTGCAGTATGTTTGTTGTTGAAAGTTGCAGGTATGTAATAAAAGGAATAATATGTTGTATTACCTTTCCTGCAGCTTGTATTTGCTTCTTGCTGTACAAGAAAATGTGGCTCAACCATAGGTCTTTGGCAGTATGACATTTTCTCGTGCTGCTCAAAGCAAATACAAACACCGGAAAAGTAACAACATAATATTCGATATGTGTCTTATCTAAATCTGCTTTGGTTTCTGCTTTCTAAATACGTTTTCAAATTTATATGTAGTAATTTTGTTTCAGTCGATGGTGGACTGATGAAAAACAATTACACTTATTTATTGAAGTGTGCACAAGATTTGGAAAATCCTTTTTTTCTTTTTTTGTAACAAGAAATCAGTCTAGATAGATCAGACTGCATAATTTTCAAGTCTCATCTCAATTCAAGTTGCCTTCAAATGCAAATGAAGTTGTCTTTGGAGTTCAAAGACTGGTGTTCAAATATGACTCTTTGCTATAGGAAAAATAATGCATAACCAAAGGAAATTTTCTACCATTTTTGGCCTGAGCACCTGATTCAAACATCCCAGACATTTGACATTTTAAAAAAAGAAGCAGTGCATTTACATATAAATACTCCAACACTTGGTCCCATAAAAATTTTTGTCAACCCTCAGAACTACCCATGTTAGATCTGGAAGCTGGTTATGTATCCAGAAAACAAGCAAATTGATTTAATACCAGTAGGTAACTTGAAGAATTTGCATGAAATAAAAATATAAGATGAAAGGGTTTAACTTTTACCATATGATCCCGACTTTCTTTTAGAAAGAAGGCTTTTGAATCCTTTCCCTCCTTTAACTCTGCTGGCCGTCCTGTTCAATAATCAATGATACAGTGTGTGTAGATTATGAGATACATTTTTCAGATGGTAGCGGCTATGTGGAGGACGGGCGTGAAATTTTTGACGAGGAACTCAATGATGACCAATACACAAAACCAGAGAGTATGTTGTTTGTAACGTTCTTCATTTTGTCACTCATGTTTTGAGCCTTCTGTAAACCTACAGATCAGTAGAGGCTTGTCTGCTCAGTTAAAATATTACCAAACGACAATATTTTAGACTGGTCCAAATTGAAAGCATTTGCAGACGACAAAATAAGAATGATAAAAAATTTGAAATTTGTTTTGTGATGGGTAGAAAACATTGTGGGAAAAGGAGAAAATGCTGGTCACCAGCATTTTCTCCTTTTCCCACAATGTTTTCCAAAGGCTTTTTTTCACGGGGGCGTCAAAAGTAGGGATTGTGTGATATTGGGTTAAAATATTACTATGGGCACTCTGCAGAAGGGTTCTATAGCACAAAAAAAAAAATGATGCAAACATGACCCAATTTCTTGTTTGCAACAATATTTCAAACTTTTTCATGTATAAGATATTATTTCAGGCTGCAGATCTATATTTACCGTAACAATATATTTTTTTTTAAATTTTCTTGTACAAATGTGTTTGTTTTGAAATATTGTTGATAGGTAATGTATATAGCAAGTAATGCACAAGCTGCTGATTTGGATATCAACTAAACTAAATCTGTATTTCCAAATGATGAAGTTTATCACATCAATGGCAGTTCTTCTGTCAAACCTGAACAGCATTTTCTCTTTTTCCCCACAATACATTTGAAAGGCCCTTTTCTCAGTATCGTTAAAGCTAGATTGTTTGGTATATGGTCAATCATTGATACTTTCCAGTCATGTTTATAGAGTACCAGACAAGAGAGTAACTATAGAGTAACAGGGTAAATCAGGGTTGTTCTAAATAAAATCATAGGCTAGGAATTTTTAATTTCAAGTCTAATATTGAAGTTTTATTGGCTTAAACACATTGTTATAGCCAATCAGAGGGCTGGGATGCCCTTCTATAGGGCATACTCATGGAAATTATGTATACAGTTTGGGTAAATAAGCATCTTGTCTGAAAACAAGTCAACTGAGCTGCATAGCTTTATGATATGGTAAAAGTGGGGCTTTTTATGTGTTTTCAGTCCTAAAGAATTCACTTCTAGTGCAAGTTACTTGTAGTCTTTAAATCTTTAACACACAATCCAGACTTTTAACAACCCTGTGAAAGAAGCCTTTTCTCCTATTTCCCCACAATGTTTTCTACCCCTACCAAGACAAATTTCAATCTTTGAGGCATACTTACACTGAGGTGCTCAAATGCTTTCGATTTGGACTGGTATACTAATTTGGTAAAGAGTTAAGTCTAGAAGTAGAATTTGGATTAGCATTGTTATGGAAGATGGATTGATGATTTTATTCTATGCAACAGAATGGCCTTGCAATATTGTAGTGGCTTTATCTACATCCTGTCTGTCTGACCCTCTGTCTTTCATTTATATACTACTGGCTCTATTTGCTAGTATTTATCCCATGATTTGCTCCTTGTATCAGCCATACTGGTCATAGCAGTATGAACTATTGTGATATACTGACATATATCTTTTGTCTTTGTTATTGTTGGATCTGTTTGGTTGTACATTGTAGAAAAGAAAGAAGAGAAGAAGAGAAACCCTCACATTATGAGACCAGGAAGTAAACCTAAAGCCAACATCAAGTCCATGTTTATGGCTCAGGCTGCAACATCAGGAAAAAGAAAACCAGAGGTTTTTATACAATTAGAACTTTTTTTATTTTTGGTTTTATAAGTGATGAAAAAGAGAGGGACTCACAGAGCTCCAGGCAAGAGAGAGTGATGGTATTCTAAATCCCTTATTTCTCTTCTGAACCCTATGTCGATGCTACTTATTAGAATCATCTCGATGAGACGATTCTAATGAGTACCAACAACATATGGTTTAGTCGAGAATTTTTTTTTTCTGTTCTTAAATCAAAATCACCATCTATCTGGAGCTCTGGACTTTTAACAGGAGTCATCAAAACTACTGTTTTATTGTTTATGAAAAGTTTTTTTTCTGTACATAAATTTGTTGATTTTTTTTTTATTTGAATTTTTTTCTATTATGATAATTGACATATCACTGTTTAGACAAAGCATTAGAGTAGTCATTATCTAATTCTTTTGTACCTTCACTTTTGGCATGTTATCACAATGTTGGAAAAGACATGTAAAATGATACGAAATATCCATGACTGAAAATGATTCATTACAATATCATGCAAAATGTACAAAATTTATTGTTTGAATATTTACAGACATTTTATAAGCCTTCCAATAACTCCTTAGCAAACCACAAAATTTTAGTTGTCCAACTCGAAAGTATTTGCAGATGGCTAATTGAATCCAATGATGATTCATGTCTTTGACAGGGTAGAAAATAGTGTTGGAAAAGAGACAATGCTGGTTATCAGCATTTTCCTTTTTTTTCCACAATTTTTCCCAAAGCTTCTTTCTCAGGGTTGCTAAAACTTGGGCAAGTGTGGTAAAAGGTTAGCAGAGACCTGCATTTGAATATGGGCTGATACAAACACAGCAAGTAATACACATTTGCAAATATGATTACCATTGTTTTCAGTTTAGGCTTGTATTTTTTAACAGAAAGATGTAAGTTTGAAAGATGACAATTTTCTGGGTGACATTATGAATGAGCTTCACAGTGGACCATCTGATATTGCCCGACCCCCACCTGTGAAACTGACAAAAAAAAGGGTTGCCCCACCCACAAGGTAAAAGTTTTTTGTTTTACCACTTGCAACAATAATTATGTAATAAACATTTACTGCCTTCTTGGGTTATGTTTTTTTATATGTACACGAGATAATATTTTCTCCCTTCAAAATGTTTTAACTCTACAAACCAAAAAATTTGAGCCTTTTCTAAATTGAAAGCATTGGCAGATATCATGTTCACTCTATACCAAACATCAAATTTTTAGACTTGACAAAATTCAAACCATCTGCAGACAACAAATTAAACCTTGTTAATAAGATGGTTTCTTAATTTGATAGGGTAAAAATATTGTGGGTAAAGGAGAAAATGCTGGTTACCAGTATTTTCTCCTCTTCCCACAATGTTTTGGATAGGCTTCTTTCTCAGGGTCATTAAAAGTCAGGATTGTGTGGTAAAGATTTAAATGGTACTCAAAACATGAATCAGTTCAAAGGGGAGAAAATATCTTGGAACAGAGGATGCTGATTACCAGCATTTTATCATTTTTATACGCCCGTCGAAGACGGGACGTATTATGGGATCACCCGTGGCGGGCGGGCGTCCGGGCGGGCGGGCGGCGTCCAGTTCTTTGTCCGGGGCATATCTCCAAAACTATTCTAGCTAGGGTTATGAAATTTCATGGGTGGATAGATGTCATGGAGGGGGAGTGCAGTGCGCAGGAATCATAACTCTTGCTTGCTTAATTTTTGAGTTATTGCCCTTTGTTGTTTTTCATACTTGAATTTTGTCCGGGGCATATCTCCAAAACCATACTAGCTAGGGTTATGAAATTTCATGGGTGGATAGATCTCATTGAGGGGGAGTGCAGTGCGCAGTAATCATATCTCTTGCTTGCTTAATTTTTGAGTTATTGCCCTTTGTTGTTTTCCATACTTGAATTTTGTCCGGGGCATATCTCCACAACTATACTAGCTAGGGTTATGAAATTTTATGGGTGGATAGATCTCATGGAGGGGGAGTGCAGTGCGCAGGAATCATAACTCTTGCTCACTTAATTTTTGAGTTATTGCCCTTTGTTGTTTTTCATACTTGAATTTTGTCCGGAGAGCATATCTCCAGAAGTATTCTAGCAAGGGTTATGAAATTTCATGGGTGGATAGATCTCATTGAGGGGGAGTGCAGTGCGCAGGAATCATAACTCTTGCTCGCTTAATTTTTGAGTTATTGCCCTTTGTTGTTTTTCATACTTGAATTTTGTCAGGTGAATATCTCAAGAATTATACTACCTACGGTTATGAAATTTCATTGGTGGATAGATCTCATACAGCGGGAGTGCAGTGCGCAGGAATCATAACTCTTGCTCGCTTAATTTTTGAGTTATTGCCCTTTGTTGTTTTTCATACTTGAATTTTGTCCGGAGCATATCTCCAAAACTATACTAGCTAGGGTTATGAAATTTCATGGGTGGATAGATCTCATGGAGGGGGAGTGCAGTGCGCAGGAATCATAACTCTTGCTCGCTTAATTTTTGAGTTATTGCCCTTTGTTGTTTTTCATAATTGAATTTTGTCCGGAGCATATCTCCAAAACTATACTAGCTAGGGTTATGAAATTTCATGGGTGGATAGATCTCATGGAGGGGGAGTGCAGTGCGCAGGAATCATAACTCTTGCTTGCTTAATTTTTGAGTTATGGCCCTTTGTTGTTTTTCATACTTGAATTTTGTCCGGAGCATATCTCCAGAAGTATTCTAGCAAGGGTTATGAAATTTCATGGGTGGATAGATCTCATTTAGGGGGAGTGCAGTGCGCAGGAATCATAACTCTTGCTCGCTTAATTTTTGAGTTATTGCCCTTTGTTGTTTTTCATACTTGAATTTTGTCAGGTGAATATCTCAAGAATTATACTACCTACGGTTATGAAATTTCATTGGTGGATAGATCTCATACAGCGGGAGTGCAGTGCGCAGGAATCATAACTCTTGCTCGCTTAATTTTTGAGTTATTGCCCTTTGTTGTTTTTCATACTTGAATTTTGTCCGGAGCATATCTCCAAAACTATACTAGCTAGGGTTATGAAATTTCATGGGTGGATAGATCTCATGGAGGGGGAGTGCAGTGCGCAGGAATCATAACTCTTGCTCGCTTAATTTTTGAGTTATTGCCCTTTGTTGTTTTTCATAATTGAATTTTGTCCGGAGCATATCTCCAAAACTATACTAGCTAGGGTTATGAAATTTCATGGGTGGATAGATCTCATGGAGGGGGAGTGCAGTGCGCAGGAATCATAACTCTTGCTTGCTTAATTTTTGAGTTATGGCCCTTTGTTGTTTTTCATACTTGAATTTTGTCCGGAGCATATCTCCAGAAGTATTCTAGCAAGGGTTATGAAATTTCATGGGTGGATAGATCTCATTTAGGGGGAGTGCAGTGCGCAGGAATCATAACTGTTGGTGGCTTAATTTTTGAGTTATTGCCCTTTGTTTTTTTTCATACTTGAATTTTGTCAGGTGAATATCTCAAGAATTATACTACCTACGGTTATGAAATTTCATTGGTGGATAGATCTCATACAGCGGGAGTGCAGTGCGCAGGAATCATAACTCTTGCTCGCTTAATTTTTGAGTTATTGCCCTTTGTTGTTTTTCATACTTGAATTTTGTCCGGAGCATATCTCCAAAACTATACTAGCTAGGGTTATGAAATTTCATGGGTGGATAGATCTCATGGAGGGGGAGTGCAGTGCACACGAATCATAACTCTTGCTTGCTTAATTTTTGAGTTATTGCCCTTTGTTGTTTTTCATAATTGAATTTTGTCCGGAGCATATCTCCAAAACTATACTAGCTAGGGTTATGAAATTTCATGGCTGGATAGATCTCATCAAGGGTGAGTGCAGTGCACACGAATCATAACTGTTGGTGGCTTAATTTTTGAGTTATTGCCCTTTGTTGTTTTTCATAATTGAATTTTGTCCGATGCATGCCCCAGCTTTACAACTTGGGGTAAGACGGGCGTATCTTGCGACAGTTTGCCGCTCTTGTTTCACATTGTTTTCATAAGCCTTGTTCCTCTGGGTTGTTAAAAAATGGGAGCATTTGGGAAAGGTTTAAATTACTCTGTACACAAATCATTGGAGCAAGCTACTACCAGGTCGCACCAGCCACTTGTGTTTGTCCTTTAGCTCACAATCATAAACTTTAATGAGTCTTAAGTAGACATCTTTTCAAAACCATTTATATAGGAATGGAGAAAATACTGGTAACCCTCCATCTTCATTTTCTCCTTTTCCAACCATTTGTATTTAATCATAGACAGATCCTGTCATTTGAGCAATGTTTGGTTTGCTGTCTGCAAATACCTTCAGTTTGGACAAGTTTAGCATTATCTCAGCTCGCAAAGAGTTTTGGTGGCAGCATGAGACATTTTTGACTGTCATGGGTTACTATTTGATTTCAGAACTCCCCACATGCCTTTTGTGACATCTAAACCACCACCAGTTATCAAACCTGTGACTTCCGAGAAGTTGACAACAGTGCCAGTAAGACTTAAGGTACAGTAACTTGTGGGTCTTTTGTCAGAAGCCTGGATTCCTTCCAGTTCGAGTTTTACATTTCTATCATGTTGAGATTACTGGTCAAAAATGACAGGCTAGGGATATTGAAAACCAATTGCAGCAACATCTGGTTTACTCCATCCCATAGTGGGATAAGTAGATGTCGCTACAATTGTTTTTTTTCTTAACGTTAATAATGAGTACCAAAATTTGAAGAGCCCTAGTTTCATCGCTTCCTGTTTGTGCCCTCTTTGAAAACATTGACAACAACATCTCAATCTGTTTATTCATAATTACTCATGGAGAATAGTTTAATAATATTCCAAAATCTTTTTGGCTATTTAACTCTTGAAAAGCTTTTCAAAAGCACTTACAATGGTAAATGAAGGTGGTGGTGTAAATTAGATGTCACCAACTGGTTTGATAAAGTTGCTGGTATCTAAAACCACCTGTCATACACCACGGCGGGGAATCACGTGACACAACAACATCAACAATGACCGATATTTGAAAAAATTCCCCGACTTCAGGTAAGAAAATCTTCAATAATTCCGTTAATACATGACCGATTGGAATTTGGTTTGAAGCAGAGAAGGACTCCAGGGATTAGCTTGATGTGTTAGATTTTTTAAACAACATCTGATAAGAAAGTTACTGATGAGCAAACAAATTATCCAAAAATTTGTTTGCTCGTCAATAACTTTTTTTTCAGGTGTTGTTTAAAAAATCTAACACATCAAGCAAATCCCGGGAGTCCTTCTGCCTTCTCTGCTTCAAACCAAATTCCAATCGGTCATGTATTAACGGAATTATTGAAGATTTGAAAACATTGACAACAACATCTTAATCTGTTTATTCATAATTACTCATGGAGAATAGTTTAATAATATTCCAAAATCTTTTTGGCTATTTAACTCCTGAAAAGCTTTTCAAAAGCACTTACAATGGTAAATGAAGGTGGTGGTGTAAATTAGATGTCACCAACTGGTTTGATAAAGTTGCTGGTATCTAAAACCACCTGTCATACACCACGGCGGGGAATCGCGTGACACAACAACAACAACAATGACCGATATTTGAAAAAATTCCCCGACTTCAGGTAAGAAAATCTTCAATAATTCTGTTAATACATGACCGATTGGAATTTGGTTTGAAGCAGAGAAGGACTCCAGGGATTAGCTTGATGTGTTAGATTTTTTAAACAACATCTGATAAAAAAGTTACTGACGAGCAAACAAATTATCCAGGGTAAAAAATTTGTTTGCTCGTCAATAACTTTTTTTTCAGGTGTTGTTTAAAAAATCTAACACATCAAGCAAATCCCGGGAGTCCTTCTGCCTTCTCTGTTTCAAACCAAATTCCAATCGGTCATGTATTTACGGAATTATTGAAGATTTTCTTACCTGAAGTCGGGGAATTTTTTTCAAATATCGGTCATTGTTGTTGTTGTTGTGTCACGTGATTCCCCGCCGTGATACACTGTACTTGAATTGGTTTGAAAATGCAAATCCATTGCTATCAGCATTTTGATGTCATGGTATTAACAATTCTGTAATGAGATATAAGGGACAACTGATAATCACATGCCACAAGTCGATAACAATAGTAGAAGCAATAAACAGATAGATGACGAAGATAGCAGATTACAATTAGGAGAGCATGATAGGGAGTAATGTAGAAATTACTACCATCTGAACCCAGGCTAGTCCTTAGTTGCTCAGTGTTTAAGATGTTATAATATCAAGAAATTCCTGCCTTCATCCGCATGTTTGGCTCTGATCACAGTGGAGTTTCTTTAGGCAAGGCACTGCAGAGCCTCAGTTTTGCACTGGTTAAGCCCAGGAAAGATATTTTTAAAGTATGAGCTATTGTTGTCTTGTAACTGAAACACTTTTTAAGGCAGCATAAACAACATCCAAATAAATCATACAGAGTTCTGAATTGTATTCCTTATGTAGATTTAGAAAGAAATACATATTCTGATTTGATAAACCATATTTGATTTAGCCAGTAAGAAATTGCATTACCTTGCTGTTTAGATATTCCTTTAGAATAAGACTGAGAATGTTATTAAGAATGGTTTGTAAATGTGGGCGTAGTTTTTCCATGATCTTTCCAGCTCCTTGGAGTCCAAACCCTGAAGGCAAACTCCAATAACTTCAGTGGTTCAAACCCTGAAGGCAAACTCCAATAACTTCAGTGGTTAGGCTACAAGTTTGCTAAAACAGTGGATGAACTATTTCATCATGCAGAGGCATTTTCTCGTGTATTTTCTACCTTGTCAAAAGCAAACCCCATCGTTTTAGAGAAATTTAAATCTGTACCAAAGGACCAATTTGTAAATTTGCACTTATGGAAAGCAATTGCAGACAACAAATTCATTGATACTTGAACAATGGGTTTTGTCTTTGATAGAGTAAAAAACATTTTGGGGAGACCAGCAATGTTTTATGAAATTCTTAAACTTGTGATTGTGTAGTAAGGGGTTAACCCATTACCACACAATCCCTACTTTTGACGCCCCTGAGAAAGAAGCCTTTTGAAAACACTGTAGGAAAAGGAGAAAATGCTGGTAACCAGCATTTTCTCCTTTTCCCACAGTGTTTTCTACCTTTCCAAGAACAAATTCCAATTTTTCAGTCACCTTTATTTTGTCGTCTGCAAAAGTAATGCTTTCAATTTGAACCAGTCTAAAATTTTGCTGTGTGGTAAAGAGTTAAGTGTTGTGTGTCATGTATAGTCATTTTCAGCACAATTTACAATGTTGCTGTGTGGCAAAATCCAGTTAGACCTTGCTGTGTAAGGGTCTTGTTCACAAAGTAGAATGAATACAGTACATTCTGCAATTACTGAAAACATATTAGAAAAAAAAGGATAACATTTTAAGGTAAAATGGACAGTGTTCTTGTGACTTTAACCCTTTCCCAAACGACAAACTTTTGGACTTGACCAAATTGAAAGCATTTGCAGACGACAATTCAACTCTTGCTGAAAAAATGATTTCTGTCTATGATAGGGTAGAAAACATTGTGGGAAAAGGAGAAAATGCTGGTTACCAGCATTTTCTCCTTTTCCCACAATGTTTTCAAAAGGCTACTATTCCAGACCCGTAAAAACAAGGGATTGTTTAGGAAAGGGTTAATTCTCAATTTTGTTTTAATTTTTTCTATTTCCTTCTTTATTTGCCGAGGTGTATAAATTTTTCAGGGCTTGCCTAAACCTGTGATAAAACAAGAACCAATGGAGGACAGCCCAGAAATACAACAGTTTGACAGTCTTGATAGTCCAGCTGCTGAAGATGAAAAAGAAAACGTTGAAATTAAAGGTAAAGTAGTTTTAGCATTAAATGAATTTCTGTCTTCTTTTATAACTTTTTCAAAATTTAAGACAGTTTGTATTGCCTTGCGAGAAATGTTGACTAAGATGAGACAACACTGTTTAATTCCTCCATAATGGGACTTTTGGGGTTGAATAACTAGACCATGATTTTTTCTAAAAATCTCAGGTAACAATTCAAGATAATGAAAAAAGTTTGCTCTGAAAACTAGTCTTCTTATTATTTTAAGAAGCGGCATAATATTTTTATTGCTTTCAGGATTTTGTGATATTATGCTAGGTTTACAACTTCTGATTAGAGACTTGACTAGTTTCTTTTTCTAACAATGATGGGAAATTAATTATGCCAGTGGAAATGGATTATCCCATTACCACTCAATCCCTACTTTTGACGCCCCTGAGAAAGAAGCCTTTAGAAAACATTGTGGGAAAAGGAGAAAATGCTGGTAACCAGCATTTTCTCCTTTTTCCACAATGTTTTTTACCCTTCACAAAACAAATTTCAAATTTTCAATCACTTTTATTTTGTCGTCTGCAAATGCTTTCGATTTGGACCAGTCTAAAATATTGTCATTTGGTAATGGGTTAATGCCATAACTTATAGTCCGGAAACAAATTTTGCAGCGGATAATTTTGAAAACATTGTTGTGGAATAATAGTGATAATCAAAATAAAATTTGGGTCGATGTAGGTGAAAACATTATTTCACAATGTTTTCAAGAGAATTTTGTAAGACAAGATAAAGTTCTACAGGTAAATATTGCAAATATTAATTGATAAACTTTTTACCAAACATTAAAATCTTAGAATTGAAAGACATTGTATTTAATTTGGCTCGAAAGTCATTATTTTGAAAAAGGGAAGAATGGAGAGTAGGAAAAGGAGAAAATGCTGGTTACCAGCATTTTCTCCTTTTCCCACAATTTTTTCAAAAGTTCTCTTCACAAAGGGTTAAATGTTATTTCTCTTTTTATTTTTCAAAATTGTATTAGTTCACTTACTTTGGTATTATTTTCTTGAATGCTCTCTTAGGATGATAATGTAGGGTAAGTATTTCATTGGAATGATCTGGTGTGACTTCATTCCCTATTCCCCTTCATTTCAACCATCTAAAGAACTGAAGTCATCGTCACAATGCTCATATTTTCTTTTCAGCGTATTTTCCTTTCCTGCTGGTATCTGTAATACTTTTTAACCCTTTAACTCACAAGGCATTTCTATGATATATCAAATTGACCCTAAATAACTGCCAGGATGAAGCAGTTTCTTATGTGTATATGACAACTTTTGATAGCATAGAAAACATTGTGACAAAAGGTGAAATTGCTCGTCACGAGCAATTTCACCTTTTGCAACAATGTTTTCCAAAGGCTCCTTCAAGCAATGCGTAGAAATGAGTATCTATAGAGTAAAGGGTTTAATTATGCTGCATAAGTCTATGTGAATCTTTGTTTTAGTTTAGGCAGATTTAGAGCATTGTTGCCATGCCCTGTGAAAAGGTGATTCAGTGCATCAGCAAAAAGTGTCGACCCAGGCACAAGCTGCACAAGCTGACCTAAATCGGAACTTTTTGCCCTTGATAAATTTTCTGCCTGTCAAAGGACCATTCTACCTCAGGATTCAGCTGCTTAGTAGACAAAATGGATTTTATGCATTCATGATAATATGATGACTTACTTGGTAAAATGGAACATGCGTTTGCATTAACTCATTACCACACAACAAAATTACAGGTTTGTCCAAATTGAAAGCATTTGCAGACGAAAAAATAAAAGAGACTGAAAATTTGAAATTTGTGTTATGAAGGGTAGAAAACATTGTGGGAAAAGGAGAAAATGCTGGTTACCAGCATTTTCTCCTTTTCCTACAATGTTTTCTAAAGGTTTCTTTCTCAGGGTCGTCAAAAGTAGGGATTGTGTGGTAATGGGTTAATCCTTAGGCAACTTACTAACCTTTTGTGGGTAGTGTTGATCAAGATCAGACTGCACAAAACATGCAGTCTAAACTTTGATCTAGTCTGTCTGATAAAGAGATATTTCTTCCAAAAAATAACTGGGAAAAACAGCAACCTTTGGGTTTTTGCTATCCACCTGAAGGCAACATTTACTTTACAGAGCAAGATAAGGGTTTAACTCCGTCTTGACAGAGCCCTGATATATATCATTACTCTACAATCAGCATTTTAACCAGAAAGAAAAATTTCAGGCTGGCCGGTATTGAAAAATGTTTAAATGCTATGTTGTTTGCTGCAACTATCATGGAAGGCATTGTTTAATGTTCAGTGGCGTTTTCAACATTTATTCAGTCATCTCTTACAAGCCAGTCCACCTATTTGTATGCTGTCGGAGGTTTTTTTTTTTCCCAGAACTCTGCACAGCACTTTTTCAAACTCCTGGCTGATTGCCTACATGAGCATGGTTGAAAAAGGTGTTTAGCAGAGAGAGAAAGAAAGGGACCTATGAATCATGGTTGGATACAAATTCTTATCAATCCTTGAAAAGTGTTGCACTGTTCTTCGATTTGAATGCATGTGCATAGGTTTCACAGATAGAAAAAAGGAAGTTGTTGTGACAATACGACAAAAAGCAATGTACATGTATATTCTTAGGTTGTTTACATCTTTGATTTACAGATGTAGGCTTTTTATTTCTTTTGCTTAAGTTGTGTTTCAGTCATGTGTTCTGATATATGTATTTGGTGCATGAAGGCCAAGCTGTAACTTTATTATTGATATATTTGCATGTGTAACCTTCACCAATCAATTTAGAGTTGTAAAGACTGGGAGAAGAAAACTGTAAAGACCCTGAGAAAGGAAACAATTGCAGATGTGATAAATTTGGATTAGTCCAAAATTTGTGGTGTGAGAAAGCTTGAGAATGGACATCTGTTCAAGATTAGTAAAGGATATAAACCCAAAGTTACAGGGGGATTATTTTGAATTAATTACAGCTGAAACATACTTTTTTAGGTACTAATTGGTTCTCTCATCATTTAGTACCAACAACTTAGGTTTCATTGATTAAATTTATTTCCAGAAAATTGTATTTTATAGACTTGCAATAGGATGAAGTCTGTCAGATGCAGAATTCATATTCCTGATCTGTTTAAGAAAAGTACTAGCCAAGCAGAATTTTAGGCACTGCATTTTCCAACCATTTTGAAGGGATTTTCTTTTTTTAAGATCTACAGTCCCTTTCATATTAAAAGATGGAAGCTTCCAAAATTAGCGGAAAAGCTTTATGACAACATCAGTATTACACAGTATTAACTGATGACTTAGTAAGTGTACGGCCCCTAACTCTCATATCAAAAGATGGAAGCTGCCAAGAATGGCATGTGAAATTGTCATCTGTGAATGGTTTCAATGTTGACAAGTCAAAGATTTTGTTCTGTTTTAAAGAGTTAAGCTACATGTAACTTGGTGTCTTGCAAAGGCTCTCAGAAAGGGAAAATTCTATAATTTGCCAACAGATCACAATCTGAAACAATTTTGTAGCAGAAGACTTTCATAAACAGTCTTGTAAACATTGATAACCAATATTGATTAACTCTGTAGCTAATGCTAAATATTTTGAGTCATCCAAATTGAAAGCTTTGCAGATGACATATTAAATGTGGCTAGAATCATGCTTTTTTTGACTATGAGGGATAGAAAATATTGAGGAAAAAGGAGTTATTGCTAGTTATCAGCATTTTTGCCTTTTCCCACAATTTTTTTAAAAGCTGTCTATCAGGATCGTCAAAGGTCAGGATTGCGTAGCAAAGAATTAACCCTTTACCTAACAATCCCTGGTTTTTACGACCCTGATGTAGAGGCCTTTTGAAAACATTGTGGGAAAAGGAGAAAATGCTGGTAACCAGCATTTTCTCCTTTTTCCACAATGTTTTCTACTCAATCATAGACAGAAATCATCTTTTCAGCAAGAGTTGAATTGTCGTCTGCAAATGCTTTCAATTTGGTCTAGTCCAAAAGTTTGTCGTTTGGGAAAGGGTTAAGGTTTGATGTACATATTTGTTAATTCTGAAAGGTCTTCTATTTCTGCATGTTGTATCAGACAAGTATTCCTTCTCTGAATAATCTTTTGCAGAACACAGCCATAGCATGTAAAAAGATGAAATGTCTATTTGAATTTCAATTGAATGTTGTTGCAGAGGAGATTGGGATGGATCTACAAGATATTGACTTTGATGATGAAGTGGAGGATGTAAAACCCGACATTAAACAGGAAATAAAACAAGAAGTACCGAAGGAGAAATTGACGGGAATCAAGCCTAGATCAGAAAAGTAAGTGATGAAAATTTACCACTCTTTCTAAAAGCCTCTACCAAACTATCCCATATTTTTATGACCTAGGGAGAATAAAAAAAATCAAACAGTGTGGGAGAAAAAGAAACAGCTGGTGAGCAAAATTTCCCTTTCTGCCATGATATCCAATTTCTAGAGATGAATTGCAGCAATTTGAGCACATTGCATTTCAAATTTGGAAGAGTCAAAAGTTTTTCACTTTGGGAAAGACTAAAATTTTGTTTTCTGGTATAGAGTGAACAAGAATTGTTTCCTTTTACTGCGATTCCACATTCTTTTTATATATCAAACTGAGACTCACGTGGATTACAATATTTACAAAGCGGCTGTCAAAAATATCTGCTTCATATTTGTTTCAGTATGCAATGAGCTGAAATTAAACAATTCAGCTGAAACCTCTCCCAGATTTGTAGTAACAGAACATGCTTTTTTTCATGCCTTCGCAGACATATGGTTATGTGGAGGTTAAATGACAATATATTTTTAATTCTTTCATACACAATCCCGATTTAACAACCCTATAGAGGTATACTTCTGGTAACCAGCAATTTCTCCTTTTCCCACAATCTTTTCTAATGTACCAAAGACGCATTTTATCATTCCAGCCAAACTTAAATTGTCGTCTGCAACTGCTTTCAATTTGGACAAGTCTATTTTTTTGTCATGTGGTAAAGAGTTAATTACCTTCTCCTTGCAGGCCACAAAAATTGTTATTATGGAATTGTTCTGAAAATAGTTTGATATTCAACGTAAAATTTGATTTCCGATTTATTTTGTCAGTTTGGATTTGAAGTCATTTAACACGGGTTGGAGCAGTTTCAATGGAACTTCCACATCAACTGATGTGCAGCCTCAGACTGATGTACAGGTGGATACATCTAAAATCCCCATAACAACACGAGATGATGGAGAACAAGTTTTACGATTCTATTGGCTAGATGCATTTGAGGATCAGTATAAAACACCAGGTATATGACTCAAAGAATTTTTTTTTCCAGGCAGTGAACATCAAGATCAGTTTGCACAAAATGCAGATGTTAACTTGAGTCTTAATAATTTGATTTGTTGAGAATCAGCCAATGATAGAAAACATTGTGGGAAAGGAGAAATTTCTGGTCAACGACATTTTCTCTTGTTTCCACTATGTTTTGTAAAGCTTATTTTTCTTCAGGATTGTTCTTACACAGGACTGTGGAAAAGGTTTAACCACTGTTTCAACGTTATCTTAGGATTATTACAGTATCACCTCGCCTACACTTGCTGAAGCCTGGTAGCAGTCAGTTGCATGTATAACTTGGGGCAGGGGGTCATTGGTTTGAGACCCGAGCTCGTCGAATTTCTTTCTGAGGATTGATGGTAGTCATTAACTCTTTACCAAATACAAAATTTTAGACTGGTCCAAATTAACCCATTACCAAACAACAAAATTTTAGGTTTGTCCAAATTGAAAGGAATTGCAGACGACAAAATAAAGGTGACTGAAAAATTGAAATTTGTTCTGGGAAGGGTAGAAAACACTGTGGGAAAAGGAGAAAATGCTGGTTACCAGCATTTTCTCCTTTTCCCACAGTGTTTTCAAAAGGCTTCTTTCTCAGAGGCGTCAAAAGTAGGGATTGTGTGGTAATGGGTTAAATTAATTTATTACCAAACGACAAAATTTTAGGTTTGTCCAAATTGAAAGGAATTGCAGACAACAAAATAAAAGTGACTGAAAATTTGAAATTTGTTTTGTAAAGGGTAGAAAACATTGTGGGAAAAGGAGAAAATGCTGGTTACCAGCATTTTCTCTTTTTCCCACAATGTTTTCTAAAGGCTTCTTTCTCAGGGGCGTCAAAAGTAGGGATTGTGTGGTAATGGGTTAAAGCATTTGCAGACGACATTTAAATAGGACTGAAAAAATTAAAATTTACTTTAGGAAAGGTAGAAAACTTGGTGGAAAAAGGAGAACATGCTGGTTTCCAGCATGTTCTCCTTTTCCCACTATGTTTTCAAAAGGCTTCTTTCTCAGGGTCATTAAAAGACGGTATTTTGTGGTAAACGGTTAAGACAGGATTCATTAGTCTCTCAATGCTTATACAGTTATGTGGAAAAGCAGCCAGTGGCCTGGGAAGATTAGTGCAAACTGCTGATAAATTAAGAAGTTGCAGGATAGCAAGGGCAAGTGCACTGACCTCTGTGATACATCTTAACCCATTACCACACAATCCCTACTTTTGACGCCCCTGAGAAAGAAGCCTTTTGAAAACACTGTGGGAAAAGGAGAAAATGCTGGTAACCAGCATTTTCTCCTTCTCCCACAATGTTTTCTACCCTTCACAAAACAAATTTTAAATTTTCAGTCACTTTTATTTTGTCATCTGGAAATGCTTTCGATTTGGACAAACCTAAAATTTTGTCGTTTGGTAATGACTTAATTTGGACCAGCCTCAAATTTTGTATTTTGTCGTCTGGAAATGCTTTCAATTTGGACAAGCCTAAAATATTGTTGTTTAGTAATGAGTTAAGTAATGTTGAAAACAGTGATAGATACTCTACTGTCAATCGGTTAATCATGTTTTGTTGCAGGTACTGTGTACTTGTTTGGTAAAGTATGGATAGAATCTGCCAAAGCTCATGTAAGCTGCTGTGTAACAGTGAAAAATATTGAAAGAAGGATTTATTTTCTACCCCGATTAACAGTAAGTTTATCTTTTGTTAACCAGTATATGATTTGCTATATGTTTTTTTGGTAAACGAAGTTCTTATGCTACAAGTTGTTTCTATTAACCACAGATCCAGATAAGAGAGTGATGGTATTCCATTATTTCTCCTTGAAACCCTATGTTGTGGCTACTCATTAGAATCGTCTCGATAAGATAATGTCAGGATTCAAATGAGTACCTATAAAAAAGGGTTTCGTGGAGAATAATATTTTCAGTTTTGAAATCAAAATTACACACTCTCTCTCTCTCACTCTCTCTCTTTTCTCTCTCTCTCTCTCTCTCGCTCTCTCGCTCTCTCTCTCTTCTCCCTCTTCTCTCTCTCTCTCTCTCTCTCTCTCTCTCTCTCTCTCCTCTCTGGTACTCTGATTAACTCTTTCTCAAATTTTCCACCCATATCAATAAAGTCAGTAGACATGCTGTTAGCAATTCATGACAGTCTTGTGTAGTTTTTAATTATTTTTTTTCTCGCTAATTTTTTATCGCAGAAAATGTGTATGAAGACGCACACAGATACAGGATTCGAGGTGAAGATGATGGATGTTTATAATGAATTTAATGAGAAGACTGCAGATAAACATAAAATTACTAAATTTAGAGCTAGGGTAAGTACTTTGCTTGCTTAAAGCATTCTGATACAATCAATATAAACCTGTTTTCTCAAAGCATTTGTAGACAGCATAAAAAAATATAGCTCAGTATGATTTTATCTTTGATAGGGTAGAAAACACTTGGAAAAAGAAGAAAATGTTGGTTACCAACATTTTCTCCTTTTCTGGCATTGTTTTTTAAGGCCTTTTTTCTCAGATTTTCTCAGGGTCAATAAAACTGGGGATTTGGAGATAAAGAGTAAGTAGTTTAAAGAAAAAAGGGTAGGCATGAAAAGGCTGCCACATTTAGAAATTAAAAAGAATCTTATGCACAAACTTTATGTCAATAGGGATAAAGATGTAGATGTCGTAGTCCAAACTGGAGTCGAAGCAGATACGGAATCTGCCTAGACCAAATTGGAATTCTATTTTGGTCCAGACCAAATTAGAATTCTACTTTGGTCTAGACAGATTCCAGATCTGCCTAGATCCAGAATCTGCCTAGAGCAAAATGGAATTTTTAATTTTAAACCCAAAAATAAAAGAGGTTGTTAATAGGAAATTCAGAGAAAGAATAGATTTTGAGTGTTTTGCACTTTAGCAGGAAAAGAATGGAGCAAATGGGGGAAAAAAATATTGCTTTAACTAGAAATACATGTACATCTTAGTTGTAAACATATGTGGATCTATTTGAATTTATTAAAAGAAATCATGATAAAATCCAATAATAAAGTAGTAAGAATTGTTGGAAAAGGATATTTTTTTTTGTAATTTCTCAAGAATTCTACCACAGAGTTGTCTTTGTAAACCTGGTTTTTTTTTTTTTGTAGGATTGATATCATAAAAATGAGAAATATGATTTATAAATCCAGTAAAAATTAGGATGGGAAAAGGATACAGTATTTTCTTTTTATTTTTCCCCAATAAATGGTAATTTATAATAATGTGATAGGTCAACCTGTCTACCTGGCACAAGTATGATGTGTGAAGACTTGTGAAAATATTGATAACCCTTTACCACTCAATGCTGACTCTTAACAAACCTGGGAAAGAAGCCTTTTGAAAACACTATGCAGAAAGAAAAAAATTCTGGTCACTCGCATTTTATCCTTTTCCCCAGATTATTTTCTACCTTATCAAAGAAAAAATGCTCAATCTTAACCACATTGAAATCGTTGTCTGCAAATGCTTTCAATTTGGACAAGGCTAAAATTTTGTCGTCTGGTAAAGGGTTAATTGCCAAATTAGTTAGCTGTAAAAGTATGAATGTGTGATATCTTTTTGACCAATCACACATACAGGGACCATCTGGCAACCCTTTACATGTAATAAGAGAGATCACAGACAGTGTACATAGTTTTCAAACATGTGACTGTTTATTAGATAAGTAAACATAAGTAAACATATCATCTACAGAAAATCAACCTGAAGTGATATTTTAGTCTTGGTCAGCCAACGCAGTCAGTGTAATCTGACCAGTGTTGCATTTACTAAACCATTTTTGTTTTTGAAATAATTCATTGTAATTAATTGCATTGTTCATGAATAATAAATGCCCAGTCAAAAAAATAATAATGATAATAAAATGTAGACAAAAGACCAAACTGTAATAATATACATGCTGATCTTTGTCTACACTTCCTACAA
This sequence comes from Tridacna crocea, assembly GCA_943736015.1. NCBI lineage: Eukaryota > Metazoa > Mollusca > Bivalvia > Cardiida > Cardiidae > Tridacna > Tridacna crocea. The sequence continues at coordinate 14,188,025 of OX031068.1, forward strand.
AATACATGATTTAAGTTGGGAACTATATAAAGAGAAGAATGAGGATAAATTCATAGCTTACTACTTTTTTCCCTGTTGTATAAATGTGTCTACTTAATAAAGCATTTATAGAAAAGGTGTAAAAATCAAAATTCAGTTGATTAAAAAAAGCTTTTTTTGTGTTAAAATGGTATTTACTGAAAAGATTCTAAAAATAGAAACGATTCCAATTTGGTCTAGACCAAATTAGAATTCTAGTTTGGCCAAGGCAGAGTCCAGATCTGCCTTGGCTGATTCCGTATCTGCCTGGATTCCAGTCTGGCCTACGACATAGACATGTGTCTGGTGCAATAGTAATGAACAATTTTAAATCTTATTTAAATTCAAAATTACAAGATTAGTCCTCTGATATGTGTAGTCAGTTCCATGTTCTATCATAAAAGAGACCCCTGAGTAGGCACAAGAAATAGAGGATATTTGTTTTTTTCGGTGAAAGATCGAAATTTATTTCATCGAGTGGACACCATCAGTAATATTTTCACGAGTGGTGCAGCCACAAGTGAAAATGTTACCGATGGTGTTCACGAGATGAAATAAATTTCAATCTTTCACCGAAAAAAACAAATATTCTATTTATTTCATGCTTTTAACCCTTTCAGGGAGGAGCTTAATCAAAATTCAGCACAGTTCTTTTCCCTTATTCCCCGTGGCATACCCTTCCCGCATAGCAACGTTACGTCAAGGGCGAGAAATGTAAGGTATATGACATCATATTTCCCATCTGGTTGTTAGGCACGCGCAGTTTACCTAGGCAACAAGAACGTGAAAATCGGTATTTTCACTGGCGCTACCAGTGTAAGATCGAAAAATATTTTCACTGCTATTTTTCGATATCCTACCGGAAAGCATGAAATAAATAAGGATATCCTTTAACCTGGGCAAGACTTAGATAAAAGTCTTGAAGTTGAGTACAATGTTTTTTTACAGGCTTTTATACATATTTACATAGTATTTGCCTATTTCATGATTTTACATATACATGTACTTTGAGACAATGAAGTATCTCCAGTCTGTCTCTTTTCTTGTTGAACTTACAGCCAGTGGAGCAGTTGAATTACGTGTTTGAAATACAAGATGTACCAGCAGAGTCCAGTTATTTAGAAGTCAGATACAGTGTATGTTGTGCATTTATTTTGAATTCACAAATTTTTACAATCTGTAATGATGAATGCGAGTTTTTTCACTCGGGTAAAAAAAAACAAACAATTTTTAGCTTGGTTGTTTCTGTGGAAAAAGATGAGGTATAATTTTTGTAGCTTTGTCACCCTCATCTAGGTTGTTTTCTGCCTAGTGGTACAATAACTTCAACATTTTGTAATATCTTTATTCATTACTTAAAATATTTACTTAACTATCCTAAGGGGGTACCCAACAAAAAGGGCATGTAACTATCAAGATACTTGTGAAATACTTATAGCTCCCCCCCCCTTTTTTTTTTTAGTTCAAATTTTTCTCTTGCAAAAAGTGTGAAATTTTATATTTCTGTCATACCTGAAGATATTTTAAAGTATGACTCCTTGCTGACTATCAAAAGTGGAACCTAAACAACAAGGCAGGTGATCAAAAATGCTATTTTTCAACTTGAAAGTTTCACTGAAAATTGACCTATTTCTGCGAGCAACTGCATCTGAAAGTAAGATACTTACTTTATGTTTACAGGCAGATGGGCCACAGTTGTCTTCAGATTTGAAAGGAGAGACCTTTAGTCATGTGTTTGGTACAAATACATCCAGGTAAAAATTAAATATACACACAAATATTTGTTTTCTCCAGATGTGTAAAATTTTGTGGGTCATTAATGATCTGTAATACTGGACTTTTGAGGTCAAAACTGGGGGGTCAATTTTTTTTTAAATAAATGACCGATAGATTAACAAAGAGAAAAAATGCTTTTTTGTTTTATTTAATTGCTTAATCAATGTCACCAATTATCAACATGGTCAGTCAAACTAAAATAATCATTTCTATGGGTGATTGCTTCCTGGAAACCTTAACCTGAACTCACCCCTTGATGTAGTTAAATCCAAGGTTGACCCTTATTATCCAAGGATTTGAACCCAAAACTGCTGATGTGAGAAGCCAAGGCTTTTTCTCCACACCACTGTCTTGCACACAAGGATGTTTTGAAACTGTTATTCTCATTTTTTTTTTTTTTTTTCAGGAAATACAAAATTAACTTAAAGGTGGCCCTTTAGATTTTGAGACTAAAATTTTACAAAAATTAAAAAAAGCATCCTTATACTTCCAAAGTCTTATTTTTTTTCATTCATAAAACCCCAGTTATCGAAACCCATCCAACAACGAGAAATTAGAGATTTACTACGGCCCAGGTTGACACCGACGGGAAACACGTTCTATTTTTACATGAGCAACTCGCTCATTTACATACTGGAAATACACATGCAAAGATTCAAACATAGCGTCCGAAGAAGATATTTTGAAAAATAATGACATGTTTGTTATGTTTTGGAAGTAAGCGCTGTTAGTCACATGCCAGTCACTTAACATTCCCACAATGCTTCTTTTTATTTTTGGTGCGAAATCTAAAGATAGCTTAAGAGCCTTTTAAGGGAATACCATCAATTTTTTTCATGTAAATTTCGGTGATATACGGGTATATATTTTTTGATTTGTTGTGATGTGAAAATTCTAAATACCCACCTTTAAGAGTAAATGTAACATGCAGGACTGGCAAAATTTGTTTTTTTCTTTCAGTTTGGAGCGATTTCTTTTAGACAGAAAAATTAAAGGACCGTCTTGGCTGGATATTAAATGCCCTCGTAAGTAGTTCAAAATATTATTTCTGGATCCTCTTTCTGTGTAAACCCACTTTTAACTCTTTACCAAACGACAAAATTTTAGACTGGTCCAAATTCAAAGCATTTGCAGATGACAAAAAAAATGTGAATCAAAAATTGAAATTTGATTAGGAAAGGATAGAAAACATGGTGGAAAAAGGAGAAAATGCTGGTTACCAGCATTTTCTCCTTTTCCCACAATGTTTTCCAAAGGTTTCTTTCTCAGGGGCATCTAAAGTAGGGATTGTGTGGTAATGGTTTAACTCTTTACCACACAAGAAAATTTTAGACTTGTCCAAATTGAAAGCATTTGCAGACGACAAAATGAGAGTGGCTGAAAATTTGAAATTTGTTCTGGGAAGGGTAGAAAACACTGGGAAAAGGAGAAAATGCTGGTTACCAGCATATTATCCTTTTCCTACAATGTTTTCCAAAGGCTTCTTTCTCAGGGGCATCAAATGTACGGATTGTGTGGTAATGGGTTAAACGGGCTGTTTACTGCCACGAGATTGATATATTGACTGAACCAGCAATATGACTGATAAGCCTGTATCCCTAGCTCAGCCAGAATCATTTTTGAGGTTTGATGAAAGTCACTGGGAAAGTTTCCATTCCTCCCCGTGGGGTCCCGGGGTTTTTTTACTTTATAGAATAGGACCTCGGCCTTTCTCTATGGCATGTCGTAGAAGGCGACTAAAATTAGAGACAAACGGCTGCTTTCCTCGTAATTTGTAGGATTGCAGCAGGCTGGGTAGTTCTTATTCCAAATCCTATATTTTTTTTCTTGATGTAAATAGAGTTTGGAATGGGAATCATTTGGCCTGTGGGACCCCGTGTGGTTTAATCGGGGGTATAAGAATAAACCACTGCAGTCCCGCGATCGTCACATCTGCCATTTCATCTGGCGGAACAAAAGTGACAGCATGCATGTCGTAAAAAGCGACAAAAGGGGCATCATTTTGTGTTTCATCCATTCCTCATTTATCATGTTTGTCTTATGTTGTTGCACATGTATGTTATTTTCACCTCGCATTATTGTTTACTAAGTAAGTGTGCCCAATATGACCTAAGTTGTCGACGGGCCATAAAACACTATTTATTCATTATTTATTCATTCAGTTTCTATTCCTCTAGGCAGGTAGATGTTTGTTTTAGTTGACAGAGTTATGGGAAAAATGTTCTGCTGCCATGACATAACTGAAATGGTGCTGAAACAGTGTTACAGTAAATACACCAAAGTAATGATCATGTCCTATATTGGGATCTATGCCAAATGATAGATGAAAATGTTGTTTTCAGAGACAACAGTTTTATTACCTTATTTGGCATGGTATTTAGTACCCACAATTATACATATCATTTTTTGATAAGTAGTCTTGTAAGGAGTTTGACTAGTAATGGTCATAGCAAACGTTTTTGTTTCTTTATAATCTACAAATCTAATTTTGTCTTCTTGCAGAGCTTTCAAACCCTCCTGTCAGCTGGTGTAAACTAGAGGTAGGTATTATTTGTTGTATGGTCAGGTGGCAGGGGACTTGGAAACTTGTTCACGGCTATGGTTAATCATGTCGCCCCGAGCCAAAGGCCCCACAACAAAGTTGTCTTTATCCATTTCATCACTTCCTACAATTTTCAACCAGTTTCACTTGAAATCTGATGGAAGTCTTCCTACACAAGGAACTTGTGCCATACAGTTTTCATTATGACTGATCAAGTATTGTAGGATTTATGAACTGTTGGATATTTCTTTTCTTTCCAGTGACAAGATAACTGGTAGGGTGTATTATTTGGCATGTAAAAGTTCCAGTTATCCAAGATCTTAATTCTAATCAGCCTGAAATAGGTCACAAGCATTATAACCTGCATGTTGCTTTTGTGATATACCTGATTATATAGAGGATAATCAACTGGTTGTTTTTGATATGAAAAATATCTCACGAGGATGCATTGTTAGGTGTTGAAAAAACAAGTGCGCAGCACGAGTTTTTTTAACGCCTTTCGACGCGTCCGAGTTGATTATTCTATTATTTATATACCTTATTAACATCATTATTTGTAATTTAGTGTTCAAAAATCAAAAAAATGTAGTCGAAAAAAAAAGTAGTTCCCAAATTACGGCAGGAAGTGAAAGTTGATAATGTCACTAGTGATGATATCAAAATTTATTACACTGGGAATTTCCAGGATTTTACTGCTGGGTATATAATAAAATCCTTTTATTTTACTGAGCCAGATTGAAATCTTACAACTTTTTCAGGTCATATTGAACTCACCAGACAATGTTAGCTTATGCTTGGATCAAAACTTAAGCCCTCCACCTCTGGTAGTTATGAGCTTAAACTTGAGGACTCTACCCAACACACAGACACATCAAAATGAGGTATTTATATTTCAGTCATGTTTTGTGAAAATGGCGTTTAACCCTTTACTCATAGATGCTCGTTTCTACCCATTGCTTGTAGGAGCACTTGGAAAACATTGTGACAACAGGTGAAATTGCTTGTGACGAGCAATTTCACCTTTTACCACAATGTTTTCTATGCTATCAAAAGGTGTCATATACACATAATCCTTGCTGTTATTTAGGGTCAATTAGAGATACCACAGAAATGCCTTACAGGGTAAAGGGTTAACCCATTACCAAACCATCCCTTCTTTTGATGATCCTGAGAAAGAAGCCTATAGAAAACATTGTGGGAGAAGGAGAAAATGCTGGTAACCAGCATTTTCTCCTTTTCCCACAATGTTTTCTACCCTGCACAAAACAAATTTCAAATTTTCAGTCACTTTTATTTTGTCCTCTGCAAATTGCTTTTGATTTGGACAAGCCTAAAATATTGTTGTTTGATAACGAGTTAATGCATCTTTCTGATAAGGTATACTAAGCAAGTCATCACATAATGATGGATTTATGATATCCAGTTTGTCTATCCAGTCTGTCTATCCAGTTTGTCTGTCCAGTTTGTCTATCCAGTTTGTCTATCCAGTTTGTCTGTCCAGTTTGTCTATCCAGTTTGTCTGTCCAGTTTGTCTGTCCAGTTTGTCTATCCAGTTTGTCTATCCAGTTTGTCTGTCCAGTCTGTCTGTCCAGTTTGTCTGTCCAGTTTGTCTGTCCAGTCTGTCTGTCCAGTCTGTCTGTCCAGTCTGTCTGTCCAGTTTGTCTGTCCAGTTTGTCTGTCCAGTCTGTCTGTCCAGTCTGTCTGTCCAGTTTGTCTGTCCAGTCTGTCTGTCCAGTTTGTCCGTCCAGTCTGTCTGTCCAGTTTGTCCGTCCAGTCTGTCTGTCCAGTTTGTCTGTCCAGTCTGTCTGTCCATCCAGTTTGTCCGTCCAGTCTGTCTGTCCAGTTTGTCTGTCCAGTCTGTCTGTCCAGTCTGTCTGTCCATCCAGTTTGTCTGTCCAGTTTGTCTGTCCAGTCTGTCTGTCCAGTCTGTCCATCCAGTTTGTCTGTCCATCCAGTCTGTCCATCCAGTTTGTCTGTCCAGTCTGTCTGTCCAGTTTGTCTGTCCATCCAGTTTGTCTGTCCAGTCTGTCTGTCCAGTCTGTCTGTCCAGTCTGTCTATCAAGTGGCTGAATCATGAGATAAACTGCCCTTTGAATGGCAGAAAAGTGACAAATAACAAATAGGTTTGATCGAAGTCCTCCTGTAGGAATGGAGCAGGCTGACATGAATCGATACTTGTCGCAGATGCATTAATCCTTTACCAAACGACAAAATTTTAGGTTTGTCCAAATCGAAAGGATTTGCAGACAACAAAATAAAAGTGACGGAAAATTTAAAATTTGTTTTGTGAAGTGTAGAAAACATTTTGGGAAAAGGAGAAAATGCTGGTTACCAGCATTTTCTCCTTTTCCCACAATGTTTTCTAAAGGCTTCTTTCTCAGGGGTGTCAAAAGTTTGGATTGTGTGGTAATGGATTAAAGCCCCTTTTCGCAGAGCATGGTATTATATATGATCCATGCTCAAAAAAAGTCACATGCAGTGCATCTGCAAAGACTGTAAACTTCGGTCTGCTGTCCAGTCCAAGCAGACTGACCTGAATCAGAAATTTCTTTTTTTGTATATTTCCTCTATGTCTAGAGACTATTCTGCCTCGGAATTCACTCTATTAGACAAAATGGATTTTATGGATTCATAATTGTGTATTGATTTGCTTGGTATGATTAATTACTAAGATTCTTTAACCCATTACCACAAAATCCCTACTTTTGATGCCCCTGAGAAAGAAACCTTTTGAAAACACTGTAGGAAAAGGAGAAAATGCTGGTAACCAGCATTTTCTCCTTTTCCCACAGTATTTTCTACCCTTCCCAGAACAAATTTCAATTTTTCAGTCACCTTTATTTTGTGGCCTGCAAAAGCTTTCAGTTTGAACCAGTGTAAAATTTTGTCGTGTGGTAAAGAGTTAAAACTCTTTTGCCAGAGCATAGTTTGAGTTTCAGCAGATTGTACTTTCATTGGTAAAAAGGTCATGGTTACATACGTTGTGCCAAAACGATTTAATTTCCCCACAAATTAAAGTTCTCTGACAGTGATAGAAAGATTGCATTAGGGTCTCCTGGACACAAACTTGAAAAAATCAGGAGACCAAGGCTAAATGTTAGGGGTTCTATATTACATTGACAGATTACTTGTATACTGTTCACGATATTTTGGTATCTGATAAAAATTTTATTTATTTGGAAGAAATGCTAAAAACTTAAATATGAATACAGGTAGAACTTGATTTTCGATTCTGTTTCTTCTGAAAAGCTTTCTAAACCAGAGTATGCCGTGGGATTAGACACTTATACTGTAAAATCAAAGATAAATTAATGTATATGAAAATAATGGCTTTTTCTGACCTGAAAGACTGATGATTTTGCTGAAGCAGTGTGTTTCAGACAGCTCTTCAAAGAAAACCTGAAGTAACAGAGATTGCAAATCAAGTATAACCATAATGTCCTAGAAACTGTGATTGTATTGTGTTACCTGCAGTGCAGGAGAGTAAAATTTTAAAGAAACAGCAATCAACGAGAGATCTTTCGTTGTATTCAAGACTGACTATGTAAGTTTGGAAATTAATTTTTATGTGTCATTGAGACTTGTGCTTCTGAAAAACGTACATGCAGTCTTATATTTAGGTATTCAGACTTCTTTCTCATAATTGTGTAATTATGATGGAAATGATTTTTTTCTTTTGAAAGATTAAAGATGATTTGAGTAAAATTACTGAAATAATCTACTGTTTCACTCAGATAATTCCCACTTATTTCATGTTCTTAAAGATTATAGCTGCGTCAAGTTTGATACACAACTCATTCCACATGGACAGACCACCTCCAAAACAGCCATTTGAACAGCATGTTTGTGGTAAGACTACTACCTGAATGAATTTGAGTTTCAAGTTGTCATCCCTTTGGTTAGGCTTTTGCAAGCCATTGTACATTGCAAATAATCCAGGGATTGTTAGTTTGAGTCCTTAACTGGACCTTGACTCTTTCAGGACATTTTTCCATAAATTTTTCTGATGGCACTTGAGATCATATCTCAAGAGTTTTCTTCAGTGTAACACAATTTCTGATTTGATAGACCATTTTTGCAAAACCAAGAAATCATGCTTCTCTGTAAATTTTTACATACAAATGAAATGTAGAAATTGTGTTTATATAACACTTCTCTGGACCAATCAAATAAGTGATGACAAGAGTTAGTTGTCCCACATTGCTTGTGTCTCTTTACATTTTTGTTTAAGACTTGGAGACTGATGACAGTAACACTTGTAAAAAAAATCTAAGGTAAACTGGCCTCTGATATTCAAAAGAGCTGAATTTATTATAACCCTTTACTCCATAGATACTCATTTTGACGTATCAAGAACAGACAGCTTTTGAAAACACTGTAGAAAAAGGAGAAGTTGCTCATAACGAGCAATTTCTCCTTTTCCCACAAGGTTTTCCACTCAGTCAGATATTTGTATTCTCATTTACCCATATTTTTGACATCATATCTTTATTTGCTGCTGAAATGAAAGAGCCTCAAATTGGCATATCAGGCATACAGGATAAACAATGTAACAAATATGTAAACAGATTCCAGATAATTTGTTGTTAATTCCATGTTACCATTGTATAGCAACTTTGACATATTTAGTAGCTTTTGCAGCCATTATAGATTCAGATCGGTCTGCACGAAATGTTTAGTCTGATATTTGGTCTATGTGCTATATCGAGACATTCTTGAAAATAACATAATTGAAATGGCATTTATTTAAGTTTGATTTCGAGAATAAAAATGTCCATTAGGTTCGTTTGGTGCACTATTAGCTGCTTGGGTTGGCTGTACCGTTACTTAACTCATTACCAAACGACAAAATTTTAGGTTTGTCCAAATTGAAAGCATTTGCAGACGTCAAATAAATGTGACTGAAAATTTGAAATTTGTTTTGTGAATGGTAGAAAACATTGTAAGAAAAGGAGAAAATGCTGATTACCAGCATTTTCTCCTTTTCCCACAATGTTTTCTAAAGGCTTCTTTCTCAGGGGCGTCAAAAGTAGGGATTGTGTGGTAATGGGTTAATTAATTCATTACCAAACAAAAATATTTAAGATGAGTCCAAATTTAAACCATTTGCGGACAACAAAATAAATTCAAGTCAGAATTTAAAGACTGTTCTGGGAAAGGTAGAAAACATTGTGGGAAAAGAAGAAAATGCTGGTTACCAGCATTTTCTCCTTTTTCCACAATGTTTTCAAAAACTTCGTTTTCAGGGTTGATAAAAGTTGGAATTTGTGTGGTTAAGTGTTAACTCATTATAAAACGACAAAAGTTTAGGCTGGTCCAAATCGAAAAAGCATTTGCAGATGACAAAATAAAAGTGACTGAAAATTTGAAATTTGTGTAGAGTAGAAATCATTGTGGGAAAAGGAGAAAATGCTGGTTACCAGCATTTTCTTCTTTTTCCACCATGTTTTCAAAAGAATTATTTTTTTGGGTCATTAAAAGTCAGCATTGTGTGGTAAAAGTTTAAGAGGTTGAATTCCGAGAACATCAGAGAAACCAAGGGACAGTCTCATTGATGAATTTTGATAAATCTTGTTTTCTGTTTTCAACACATGCAGTACTTACCAAACCCAATGATTGTATATTTCCCTGGGATTTTAAAGACAAAGTTATGAAAGAGGTTTGTATCATGTACCCTTTATAAAATCTAAATTTTAAATAAAGAAATAAACATTATCAGTTTTTTATTTGCCAAATAAATTTCTCACTGTCTGAATGGATGATAGGCTGTGAATATATTGCTGCTCACTGGCAGCTCCAGGAAGCGGCACAGTTTCCCTATCAGGAGCACTGTAGCCACTTGACTTTTACATTTCAACTCATTCAAAGATGGCATCGTTGAATCAAAGTGAGTCACTCGCAAGACAAAACCATCTTACTACTTGTTTCCATTGATGTTTGTCATTGAACTAGAAAGAAATTGATTACTTTGAAACTTAGTGAAACTTATATCATATATTCTTCTATGTTGTCATTCTAGAACAAATACACAGGGTTAAAATGAACCACACTTTTGTCATTCAGTCTAAGTGTAAGTGTAAAATTTTAGACTGGTTCATATTGAAAGCATTTGCAGACGACAAAATAAAGGTGACTGAAAAATTGAAATTTGTTCTGGGAAGGATAGAAAACACTGTGGGAAAAGGAGAAAATGCTGGTAACCAGCATTTTCTCCTTTTTTCCACGATGTTTTCAAAAGGTTGTGTGGTAAAGGGTTAGAAAAGAATTAATATTTTTGGTTATTACAGAGTAAAAAGATGAAAGTTGAAGTTTTACCCACAGAGAGAGCCTTGCTTGGATATTTGTTAGCAAAAATACACAAAACTGACCCAGATCTGATTGTGGTAAAGTTGTTTTGTTGTTTGTAGTTTTCAAGAGAAATCTGTTTTCTCTTTAGCAATCTTGATGTAAATAGGGTTTGGAGTGGGAATCAGTTGGCGTGTGGGACCCCGTGTGGTTTAATCGGGGGTATAAGAATCAACCACTGCAGTCCCGCGATCGTCACATCTGCCATTTCATCTGGCGGAACAAAAGTGACAGCATGCATGTCGTAAAAGGCGACAAAAGGGGCATCATTTTGTGTTTCATCCATTCCTCATTTATCATGTTTGTCTTATGTTGTTGCACATGTATGTTATTTTCACCTTGCATTATTGTTTACTAAGTAAGTGCGCCCAATATGACCTAAGTTGTCGACGGGCCATAAAACACTATTCATTCATTCATTCATTCTTTAGCAATCTTTAAATGGTGTAGAAATTGGTTTTGTTTACATTAATTTCATTATAATACTGGTGTTTTAGCAAGCTGCACCTTTAACCCTTTACTCCATAGATACTCATTTCTACGCATTGCTTGTAGGAGCCTTTGGAAAACATGGTGGCAAAAGGTGAAATTGCTCGTGACGAGCAATTTGACCTTTTGCCACAATTTTTTCTACATTATGACAAAGTGTCATGTACACATAAGAAATGGCTTCATCCTTGCTGTTATTTAGGGTCAATTAGAGATACCGTAGAAATGCCTTATGGGGTAAAGGGTTAAAGCTCAAGTAAAACTAAAGAATATGACTTCATTGCTTGTAGGAGTAATGAATATTGCAGCTACAGTTATTTAACAGTAAAAGACCTATTTAGTACATGCCTCATATCAACTATTACCATCTGTAGTCAATTTCAGTGTACGCAACTGACAATTACCATCTGTAGTCAATTTCCGTGTACGCAACTGACAATTACCATCTGTAGTCAATTTCAGTATTATGCAACTGACAATTACCATCTGTAGTCAATTTCAGTGTATGCAACTGACAATTACCATCTGTAGTCAATTTCAGCGTTACGCAACTGACAATTGACAGCTTGTAACCCTTTCCTAGATAAGCCCTGGTTTTTACAGCTCTGAAGCTGAAGGCATTTGAAAACATTGTGGAAGAAGGAGAAAATGCTCACAACAAGCATTTTCTCCATTTTCCACAATATTTTCTTCCCTTATGGATAAAAATACCACCTTTTTAGTTACTCTAAATTTGTCTTCTACAAATCCTTTAAATTTCTGCAGATCAAAATTATCTCATCTGGTTAAGAGTTCAAAATATGGCTATGGGAAATTGCTGGTACTCCTTTCAGTTAGTGAATGTTTGAATGATAAATAACCATACACACACACAAAAATTATATACAACAATTACCTGTATCCAAACAACTGCAGGTTTTAATAGTCCTGAAGAAGACTTGAAAACATTATAGAAAAAGAAGAGTAGTCGGCATTGCTTTTCCCGCAATATTTTTTTACCCTGCAAAAAAAATTTGTTTTTGAGTAACATTTTTGTCTTCAAATGCTTGCTCTTTGGACTGGTCCAAAATTTTGTCTGTTGGTAGAGTTAAATTGTGAGCATCAGTCATGTTTTTTATCATTTGTCAATCGTCCTTTCCCTTTCATTATGTTGTCACGTTTTTCTTCTTGGTTTTATAAAGGGACATGATATATTTGGGTTTGACCTAGATGTACTGTTACATCGTATAAATGCCAATAAAATTCCACACTGGTCCAAGATTGGACGTCTGAAGCGGACAGTAATGCCCAAACTCTCCGTAAGTACTCGAAAACTTCTCTTTTAGTTGTTACTTTAACTTAAAAAGCATGATTTTAGCCCCTGTTTTAGTTTCAAAATAAAGGTATCTTTTTACTTACTGATGACAGTTAAAGTAATGGCTAAAACAAAATTGCACCAGGAAAACAAATTGAAAGCATGGCAATTCTTATTTTACTGTTATTCACCTGTCAGGTGTACCAACTTGCATTACAAGAATGTAAAATTAATTATCATATAAAGATGGAAAAGAGATGTGTATGTTTAGCTGGGCTATTTTTGAAGAAAACATCAAGGTATTTTCATAAACCTGTCTGCATTGTCTTCGTGCAAAAATTGTGACATTTTGTAATATCTTGATCAATACTTAAGATATTCACTTAAGGTCATATTAAGCTCATATAAGTTTTTAACTATCAAGAGGAGAACCCATACAACAAGGATGGGTAAGGTATGCCCCCTTTTTTATCCCCTGCCGAAGGAGGAGGGATATAGTTTTAGTGTTGTCCATTCTTCCGTCTGTCCGTCCGTGTGTCTGTCCCGGCAAATATCTCCAATACCATTGGACGGAAATTCGTGAAACTTTATACATGTGTACAATGACCCATTCTGCCGCGACACTTTTTTTTTTTTTTTTTTTTTTTTCAATTCGATGCAAAGTGGGCGACTGAGTGCGATTTTTAGTTTCAGAGACACTTTTTTTTTTTTTTAATTCGATGCAAAATGGGCGACTGAGTACGATTTTAAGTTTCGCTTAAGTTACACTTAAGTACACTTTTGATGTTTGTTCATGTTGTCTTGTCATCAAAACTATACAAAGCTTTCACATTGTCACATCTGTCAACCGTCATTAGGAAATGCATGAAAAAAAGTTTCGCCTAGATTGACCGTGCAACACCACAGTTACATGCCCTTGTTTTTGTAATAAGGTGTCATGGAAAAAGATGGCTTCATGTTATATTTCATTCTATTTCTTGTGAAGGCAACTCCTCCCACATTTCTTGACAGAATTGAATAGAATTTTCACAGGATTTTTCTAGTCATGTGACCTATTGCATATTGTCAACATTTTGCGATTTGTGGCTGCATCATGAAAAAAGGGGGCTTCATGTTTTATACCATTTCATTTCTTGTGAACGCAACTCGTCCAATATTTCTTGACAGAATTGAATAGAATTTTCACAAAATGTTTCTCATCATCTGACCTATAGCATATTCTCAAGGTTTTGCGACCAATAACAAAAAGGCCACATGTACATGCAAAACGCAATACCTCTTATAATGTTTGTATCAAAAAAAGCTTTTTCGGCGGGGGATATCATTTCAACGAAATTGCTTGTTTAAACTAGTTTTCTCTGAAAATCAGTCTAATTTTAAAAGTAAGTGATGCCAAGGGTTGCTTAACACTTTACCAAATGGTAAAATTTTGGACTCGTCCAAATTGAAAGCATTTGCAGACAACCAAATAAATGTGAATTAAAAACTGAAATTTGATTTGGAAAGGGTAGAAAACATTGTGGGAAAATTTCCCACGATGCTTTCAAAGGCTACTTTTCTCAGGGTCGTTAAAAGTTTGGATTGTGTTAAAAGAGTTAACAGCATGCGGTGCTCTTGTTTTCCCAGAGGTTGTTGTTGATGTATTGTGGCCAAAGGAGACCATGCTACTTACATTCGATTTCATCTTCCTTTTCCATCATGTTTTTAAAAGTGGCCTTTTACACAATAGAAATGGTTAATTGTTTGAGATGATGATAAGTTTACACAAAACATGAACATCCATGACTTCCAAAATGAAGGCATTTATATACGACAAAATAAATGCGAGTCAGAATTTTAAATTTGATTTTGTAAGGGTAGAAAACATTGTCAGAAATGGAGAAAATGCTGTTTGGCAGCCTTTTCTCCATTTGCAACAATGTTTTTAAAAGCTACTTTTTTTTTTCTCAATGTGGCTAAAAATTGAAGTTGTGCAGTGGAAGGTTAATTTTAGTGCTTTTAATTATACAGAGTCATCCTGGTAGAGGCTCAACATTTTCTGAAAAGTCAGCAACATGTGGCCGCATGGTTTGTGATGTCAAGATATCGGCCAAAGAGCTTGTGCGATATAGAAGTTTTGATTTGACAGAACTGACTCTACAGCTGCTGAAACAGAAAAGAATAGATCTGGATATCGATCAGATCAGAAATATGTACAGGTAATTCTGGTCTCTTTGTTGAACTTTGTGTCAGTATATATTGAGAAACTTGAATTTTAAGCATAGAAGCTCTCAATAAATGAGTGTGGCAAAAGGAATTTCAGCAGCTCTGTGATGTATGATACCATGCAAGTAATCATAAACAAATGGATCCGTAAGATCTATCTTGTATTACAGCTGACTTAATCAGTGGTAGAATGGTCTATTGCATGCAGAAATTTACAGATAGCAAAGAGTTTTGACTCGGCTTGCATGGACTTTGTAGATGGTTTTTCAAGATGTTTTGAGGCCCATTGGCTCAGTGGTGCAATTTTTCTTTAATAGGGAAGAAAACATTGCGGGAAAAGGAGAAAATGCTGGTTACCAGCATTTTCACATTTTCCCACAATATTTTCAAAAGGCATCTTTCCCAGGTCGTTAAAATGGAGGCATTGTGTGGGAATGAGTTAAGTCTCATTTTGCCAATGCGTGTCTTGATTTTAGCTCACCTGAGCATGAAGTGCTTGTGGTGAGCTTTTGTGATCACCCAATGTCCGTTGTCTATCGTCCATAATTTCTTTAAACATCTTCTCCTCCTAAACCACTAAGCCAATCTTGATGAAACTTGGCAGGGATGTTTCTTGGGTGAAGCTCTACCAAAGTTTTTCAAGAGATTGAATTCCACCCATAACTCAGGCTGCCATGGCAACTAGAAGGGAAAAAAAAAAAAAGCAAAATCATTGAAAATCTTTTTCTCTGAAACTGGAAGCCATAGAGCTTTGATACTTGGTATGTAGCATCTCCTAGTGAACCTCTGCCAAGATTGTTCATATAATGTCCCTGGCGTCAAAACTTGCCCCACTCTGGGGGTCACAAGTTTGAAACATAGGAACAAAGAAGGAAAACTTTAAAATTCTTCTTCTCTGAAACTAGAGGGCGTAGAGATTTGATATTTGGTATGTAGCATCTCCTAGTGGACCTCTGCCAAGATTGTTTATATGATGTCCCTGGCGTCAAAACTGGCCCTGCCCCGGGGGTCACAAGTTTGAAACACAGGAACAAAGAAGGAAAACTTTAAAATTCTTCTTCTCTGGAACAAGAAGAAGTAAAGCTTTGATATTTGGTATGTAGCATCTCCTAGTGGACCTCTACAAAGATTGTCCATATGATGCCCCTGGGGTCAAAACTGGCCCTGCCCCAGGGGTCACAAGTTTGAAACACAGGAACAAAGAAGGAAAACTTTAAAATTCTTATTCTCTGGAACAAGAAGGAGTAGAGCTTTGATATTTGGTATGTAGCATCTGTTAGTTGGTATCTACCAAGTTTGGTCAAATGATGTTCCTGGGGTCAAAACTGGCCCTGCCCTGGGGGTCACAAATTCGAAACACAGGAACAAGGAAGAAAAACTTAAAAAAAAAAAAATTCTCTGGAAGTCGTAGGGCATTGATATTTCATATGTAGCATCATCTTGTTGACCCCTACCAGGTTTGTTCATACGATGATCCTGGGGTCTAATTGGCCCCGTCCTGGTGGTCACAAGTTTGAACATGGGAACAAAGAAGGAAAACTTTGAAATTCCTCTGTTCTGAAAGAAGATGGAAACTTTGAACGTGTATACCTTATGATAGTCAGCCAATAACAATATTTTACCTTTTTTCATCAAATGTCATGTCGTTGAAAAAGTGGCTTGGTGTAAATTTTCACTATGGACCTATATCTCATTCACTACAGGACAAAATGTAATTAAACTTCATCTTGTTAAGCAACAGACAATAGTTATTTGATTTTATTGCATGAAACGACATGTTAACAAAAAAGGGGACTAAATGTATAATTTCATTATGGACCAATTACAGTCAGTTTGCCCATCCATCCACCTTGACGGATATCTTCTAAAGTCCTTGGCATTTATGAAACTTCAAACATGTTTTCCTTCGGATAGTCTTTTGATACAATTTTCTTCTGTAAGATGTATCACAGAACACACTGGACTTGTTGAGCCCCGATAGATCAGTCAGTAATGTTGTGAGCTGTTAGTCTAGGGTTCCCAGTTTGTGCTTGCTTGATTGCTGTCTCAGCCAACATCCTTTGACATTTAATCAAAAGTTACTGAGACAAGTCTCATTTGTGTCTTACCAATGTCAGAGCGAATGATGTTCTGTCATTCGACCACCATTTTGACCAGGAAAGAAGAAAATGCTTTTTGCACAATTACATACCCTGTCAGAATTATTTGGCCTTGAACCTCAATATTTGGTATTCATCTTCATTGTAAACCTTTACTACTTAGTACTCAGGTGAGCGATATAGGACTATCATGGTCCTCTTGTTTAACCCATTATCACACAATCCCTACTTTTGACCCCCCTGAGAAAGAAGCCTTTTGAAAACACTGTGGGAAAAGGAGAAAATGCTGGTAACCAGCATTTTCTCCTTTTCCCACAGTGTTTTCTACCCTTCCCAGAACAAATTTCAATTTTTCAGTCACCTTTATTTTGTCGTCTGCAAATGCTTTCAATTTGGATTAGTCTAAAATTTTCTTGCGTGGTAAAGAGTTAATACATTCTCTAATCTCTTAAATTTCAGTTCCTCGGAGCAGCTGTTACAAATGATAGAGATGACTCTAGTGGACTCCAGCTATATCCTGAGGATTATGTATGAACTGAATGTGATACCCCTAGCTTTGCAAATTACAAATATATGTGGAAATGTTATGGTATGTATGTCCTTGACGCGTCGTCTTAAGTATAGGTTTTGTTTCAGTTTTGAATTTCATTTGTCATTTAATTTTTTACATTCTTGCAGTGGATAATTTGGGGAAAAAGTTGATGAAAAAGGAGCAACCATGTGCATGTATCAATGATTGAATTGGCAAAGTCACACTCCACTTTTGTTTGTTAACAAACAAAATATTTTGTGGGGGTAAGGGCATTGCAGTCTATCTTGTGGCTGTAGTCGGAGCTGTTTCGGTTTTAGTTGCTTACAATTCTTGGTTATCCTGCCACTATCAATACTGATCATGATATAATTGGCACTGAAATAAAAATACAAACTGTACCAAAAGAAACTAAACAATATTTAACTCATTACCACACGACAAAATTTTAGACTGGTTCAAATTGAAAGCATTTGCGGACGACAAAATAAAGGTGACTGAAAAATTGAAATTTGTTCTGGGAGGGGTAGAAAACACTGTGGGAAAAGGAGAAAATGCTGGTTACCAGCATTTTCTCCTTTTCCTACAGTGTTTTCAAAAGGCTTCTTTCTCAGGGGCGTCAAAAGTAGGGGTTGTGTGGTAATGGGTTAAAAAGATATATGATTATAGAAAAATAAATAGTACATATTGAAATCATGGTACAACAAATTTATAGTTCTGTATGAGCAGACTTGGTGCCATTCTTCATATTTTTTTGTTTTGTTTATTTTTTTTTAACAGAGTAGAACTTTGATGGGAGGGCGTGCGGAGAGAAATGAGTATCTGTTGTTACATGCTTTCACAGAGAAAAATTTTATTGTACCGGACAAGGAACTTGGCAAGAAAAAGCAGATAGTGGTAAATTATTTTGAAAATTCTAATTTATAATCAGCACATTGTAAACAGACTAATTCTAGACATTTAATACCACTGTTGACACAGGAATAATCTGCAAAAAATAGAATTTGTCAGATACAAATAGGTTTTTTCAAACAATCACGAACAGCTAGTGGCAAAGGAGAAGTTTTTGTTGCAAAAAAGGAAAGTGTCAATTATGATATGGGAGACTGGGTGACGAGAGGAGTAATTACTTGTAACGGGGAAATGTACTGACCTTTTCACTGTCTTTTGGTGGGGGCTGCCCAGTGCATGGACCTCATACTGATATGGTAAGGGATGTAATGGGTGTTTAATGAAGTCATAAGATTTTAGGCTGGTCCGTGTTGAAAGGGCTTGCAACAGACATTTATTCCTTTCCCAAACGACAAACTTTTGGTCTAGACCAAATTGAAAGCATTTGCAGACGACAATGCAACTCTTGCTGAAAAGATGATTTCTATCTATGATAGGGTAGAAAACATTGTGGGAAAAGGAGAAAATGCTGGTTACCAGCATTTTCTCCTTTTCCCACAATGTTTTCTAAAGGCTACTATTCCAGACCCATAAAAACCAGGGATTGTTTGGGAAAGGCTTAAGATGTGGAATTACTCTTTGACAAATAGCAATTTTTTTCATTCATCTAAATGAAATTAACTTAAAAGGGAAATTGAAACTTCAGTTTTGAAGTGTAGAAAACACTGTGAAAGAGGCAGAAAATGCCAGTTGCTGACAATTATTTCAAAAATATTCTTCCATAAGTTGGGATTGTGTAGGAAAGGTTAAATGATGGAATTTGTTTTTGAAGTGTAGAAAACAAAGGAGAGAATGCTGACAATCAGCTTTTATGTCCTTTTTCTACTATGTTTTCAAAAGTTTGCTGCTGTAAAATCGTGAAAACACAGGATCACTTACGAGTTAAATCGTACTTTATCAAAATTTTAATGATTTAGCAATATATTACTCTGAAATACTGAAACTAAATGGGGAAAAATGTTGTAGGGCAACCATAATTTTCACTGCTTTAAACTAGTAATCAAATGGAAAGGTTAACATTGTATTATTGACTTTAACTCATTACCACACAATCCCTACTTTTGACGCCCCTGAGAAAGAAGCCTTTTGAAAACACTGTAGGAAAAGGAGAAAATGCTGGTTACCAGCATTTTCTCCTTTTCCCACAGTGTTTTCTACCCTTCCCAAAACAAATTTCAATTTTTCAGCCACCTTTATTTTGTTATCTGCCACTGCTTTCAACTTGAACCAGTCTAAAATTTTGTTGTGTGGTGAAGAGTTAAAGGTAAAGTTTTATTGCTCTAGGCACCTGCAGAAGACCCAGATGAGGAGATGGATACCGCTAAATCTAAGTCCACGCAGGGCCGGCGGAAACCAGCATACGCTGGAGGGCTAGTGTTGGAGCCCAAAAAGGGTAACATAACAGTTGGCTTTTCTTTTTGATGTGAATGATAAACCTGGTAATGGCATTAACCCTTAGGCTGTTATGTGCAACTTTCTGACCTTTTGCGGACAGTGAAGATCAAGATCAGACTGCACCAAACAGGCTGTCTGATCTTGGATCTACACTGTCCAAGGAGATATTATTCTCCAAGACAGAAGTTTGAAATTTCAATGTTTTTTTTTATTATCGAATTGAAAATTTCATTTTAGTTACTTGGCAGGATGAGGGTTAACTTTGAGGGAAGTATGGGAGGAAGGGAGATCTGTACATTTTAGCCAACACTGTTCCTGTTAACCCTTTACTCCATAGATACTCATTTCTAGACATTGCTTGTAGGAGCCTTTGGAAAACATTGTGGCAAAAGGTGAAATTGCTCGTGACGAGCAATTTCACCTTTTACTGCAATGTTTCCTTCACTATCAAAAGGTGTCATATACACATAAGAAACGGCTTCATCCTTGCTGTTATTTATGGTCAGTCAGAGATACAATAGAAATGCCTTATGGGGTAAAGGGTTAATTTCAGATATACCAAAATCTTTGTTGCTTTTCAGCAAAATTAAAGAAAAAACGTATGGAAAAAGAAGCAACAGCTTATTGCATGATGTGGTCTTGATCTGCGCAATCCAAAACACTTCCATACTTTGCACTATCATACTTAGAACAGATATCTTTTGTGCTTATTTCTGGGAAGAGATTTTTTGTGGCAGTCTTTGTACTGCATATGAGAATGAGGTTATCTCAAGAACATTTTTGAACTGTTCAGGTCTATTCTGGTCATTAATATTATTGATATTCATCACACCTTGCTGGTAACTTTTTCAACCTGCAGTCTTTGAAAGAAGACAGGCTTTGAAGAAATTGTAGCAAAAAGGAGAAATTGTATCATTCTTATCCTTTCTTATTCATTTACCTTAATATTTGCTGGAAATCATTTTTTTTTTTCAAAGGATGTGTGAAAGTTGTCTGCAAATTGTTTCAAAAGCTAAGTTAATCCTTAACTCTTCACCAAATGACATAATTTTAGACTGGTCCAAACTGGAAGCATTTGCAGACAACAAAATAAATGTGACTCAAAAATTGAAATTTTGGGGTAGGGAAGGGTAGAAAACATTGTGGGAAAAGGAGAAAATGCTGGTAACCAGCATTTTCTCCTTTTCCCACAATGTTTTCAGAAGGCTTCTTCCTCAGGGTGGTGAAACCCTGCTATTGTGGGGGTTAAGCACACAATCCAGTGTTTTAACAGTTCAGAGGAGCAAGGGTTTTGAAGACATCGTAGGAAAAGGAAAAAATGTTGTTAATCAGCACTTTTTCCTTATCCCACTATGCTCTCTGTCATGTCAACCCTTTACTCCATAGATACTCATTTCTACGCATTTCTTGTAGGAGCCTTTGGAAAACATTGTGGCAAAAGGTGAAATTGCTCGTGACGAGCAATTTCACCTTTTGTCACAATGTTTTCTATGCTATCAAAAGGTGCCATATACACATAGAAAAATTCCTGCATCCTTGCTGTTATTTGGGTCAGTTAGACATACCATAGAAATGCCTTATGGGGTAAAGGGTTAAAGACAAATCCCACTACCTGGGACACATTTACTTTATAGTCTGCACATGATTTCGGTTTAGAGGTCTGAAATTTTTTTTATGCAGAGAGTTCACTCGTAACAAGATTACAAAATTTTAGCCTTGTCCAACTTGAAAGCTTGTGAAGACGAAAACTTCAATTTGGCTCAGTGGTTCTTTGATGCACGGCGGGGAATCACGTGACAAACAACAAAAACAATGACCGACATTTGAAGAAATTCCCCCACTTCAGGTAAGAAAATCTTCAATAATTCCGTTAATACATGACCGATTGGAATTTGGTTTGAAGCAGAGAAGGCGGAAGGACTCCAGGGATTTGCTTGATGTGTTATATTTTTTAAACAACACCTTATAAAAAAGTTATTGACAAGCAAACAAATTTTTTACTCTGGATAATTTGTTTGCTCATCAATAACTTTTTTATCAAGTGTTGTTTAAAAAATTTTAACACATCAAGCAAATCCCTGGAGTCCTTCCGCCTTCTCTGCTTCAAACCAAATTCCAATCGGTCATGTATTAAAGGAATTATTGAAGATTTTCTTACCTGAAATGGGGGAATTTCTTCAAATGTCGGTCATTGTTGTTGTTGTTGTGTCACGTGATTCCCCGCCTTGTTGATGGGATAGGAAAATTTGCTGGCTACCAAAGCAAATGTTTTTTCGTATTTTTCAGGTTTCTATGACAAGTATATCTTACTGCTAGATTTCAACAGTTTGTACCCATCCATAATACAGGAATATAACATTTGTTTTACAACTATTGATAGGAAAGAGACAGATGTAAATGTAAGTACGGAATATAGCTAGGATTACAGTTACATGTACTTTATGATGTAGAAATAATATATGGTTGGTTTACTTCAAAAACCTTGTACCTACAGCTTGAAACAAACTGAAGTTACAAGGTTTTTGAAGTAAACCAACCATATCACATCTCTACCTTTCCTTTAGACTTAGGTTTTTTATTTCATTAATTCTACATTGAAATTGCTCTGCCAGTTTTTTTATAAACAGGAAAAGAAGACAGTAACTTGTTAAATACCACATTTTGAAGATTAGTTTTTTTTTTCTGCATTTTTATGTAGGAAAGTGTGGCTTATTATCCCTTTACTCCATTGATACTCATTTTGACGTATCAACAACAGATAGCTTTTGAAAACATTGTGGGAAAAGGAGAAATTGCTCGTAATGAGCAATTTCTCCTTTTACCACAATGTTTTCCACTCATTCAGATATTTGTATCCTCATTTGTCCATATTTTGGCATCATATGTTTATTTGCTGCTGAAATGGAAAGAGTCTCAAATTGGCATATCAGGTAAAGGGTTAAGAGTGAAGTGTGAGCTGATGGTTTAAAGATGCCTGTCGACAGCCGGTGAGCAGAAACGCTGTTAAATTTCAAAAAGAAAAATAGAATGGTACAGAAATTTGTCCTTTGTGTACACAAGGATAAATTACTGACATATTTCGTGTAAATGAAAAAAGAAACATGGGGGTTTGTGTGAAAAACCTAAAATTGGCCAGAAGAAAACTGGCGGACGATTGAAGCTGTAAACAATGGCGGTGACTCACGGAAATTTATCGTTGGTTTCCGCCTAGAGTCGGATACGGTGTAACTTACATATAGGCCTCGATCTCCGTCTAAAAATAGAGGCTGCAACAGAGAAGCATCCATTTTCCTTTATTTACCACACCAAGGCCAAGGTCAAATATAGTCATGTTACAGTATGCATGATTGTCATACGAATCTACCCGAATGTATAACGGATATCGATTCAAAATTCGGAAACGACCAGTCTGTTTACATTGAAGGCCGCAAGTCCGCGAAATGCATTTTCTATCAGGCGTAATCTAAGCAACCTTGCAACCGTCAGGCGCAATATTTGGCACAGATATAATTATAAGAATGACTATATTTTGATAAAATAAAAACAAAATGAGTTAAAACTGGCTTAAAATGAGTATTATTGCCTCGTTAAGAAAAATCCAGGAAAATACAGATAATTGCACTGGATACTGGAAAAATCAGTAACCCTTATCCTGCGAAATAAGTTCAGTGAAACTTCCAAGTCTGCAGTACAAAACTGAATAACTCTACAGTCCGCTCCACATATTATGAGATCGGTTTCAACGAGATACCACTTATAACGTAAATCTTGCCGAGTCCCGGCAGAATCCCTTCTTTTTTTCTTTTATTCTCTACCGTGTAGAACGAGATTGGTTACGGCGAGATATCGGCTACAACGTAAAAATAGTCAAGGCCCCCAACGTAAATTTCCCAACTTACAACGAGGGCCATTGATAAAATACGTCATCTGCATTAGTTTGTCACCATGCAAGGCAATTATCGAATAATTATCGGATTAACTGTCTAACATTAAACTATTGTCGCGTTTTGGACATGTTTGCGCCACGGGCTAAATTGATCCGTAGGTGATTAAATATTATCACACATTTTTTTAGCAATTTATACATGTAGCTTATTACTGACCAGTTCTGATGGATGAATTGAAAACTTTACGCCGGTTCTTTGAGTGCGTGTCGGACATTGATCAGAGCACATTTTCAAAGTTAGCAAGTATTGAACAATTACTGGAGGATAAATTCAAAAACAAAAAAAGGCAATCTAATATAACAGCATTCTTCAAATAAATGTATATTTGATTTTTAAAATGCTGACATTCATCTAAATATCTCGTAAAATTTATACAATGTACAGTAAATCGACAGAGTTATCTTTCTTTGTATACTTTTCAAAAAGAAGGTAATTAGCTACTTCCAGTGTAAACGAAAGTAATGGTATGAAAGTCTGTATCCTTACGTATCCTTACGATGTTTGATTTCTGATTCGGTTATAACGAGGTAATACTTCTTGTCCCCGCGATCTCGCTGTATCCGGAGTGCACTGTACTTCAAACTTCTTTCTAGGAGAAATATATCTCCTTATCAGACAGTGTAGATCCAAGATCAGACTGCACATTCTATGCTATCTGATCTTGATATACACCATCTGCAGGAGGTCAGTGAGCCATGCTTAGTAACCTAAGGATTAATCCTTTCCCAAACGGCAACTTTAGGACTAGACCAAATTGAAAGCATTTTGCAGGTGACAAATTAACAGTTGCTGAAAAGATGATTTTTCTATATGATAGGATAGAAAACATTGTGGGAAAAGGAGAAAATGCTGGTTACCAGCATTTTCTCCTTTTCACACAATGTTTTCAAAAGGCATCTATTCCTGACCCGTAAAAACCAGGGATTGTTTGGGAAAGGGTTAAACCGCAAACAAAAACATCGAATCAAAAGTGATCATTCCAGGTGGATGATGACACTATCAATATAGAACTGCCAGACTCCAGTCTAGAGCCTGGAGTTTTACCGACAGAGATTCGTAAACTTGTTGAGAGTAGACGACAAGTAAAAGCCTTGATGAAACAGGACAATCTGTCTCATGAACAGCTGATGCAGGTAGGATTTGGTCCCTGTATTCTTACCTATCTCCTTATTTGACCGTCCTTAGGGTTTGCCCTGGACTTTGCAAATGAATTTGAGAAGGCATTAATTATAGGAGGCATTCAGAAAATCTGGGGGTCCAAATTCATAGAAAGAGTGTTGGGAAAAACACTGTGTTCTTTTTCCCTCTTTGTCTTTCTGATCCAAACTCTTCCCTCTACTGTTATTATATCCAATGTTGAACTATCTATCAGAACCTATATATGTGTTTAACCCTTTCCCAAACAATCCCTGGTTTTCACGGGTCTGGAATAGTAGCCTTTTAAAAACATTGTGGGAAAAGGAGAAAATGCTGGTTACCAACATTTTCTCCTTTTACCACAGTGTTTTCTACCCTATCATAGACAGACATCATCTTTTCAGCAGGAGTTGTCCTCTGCAAATGCTTTCAATTTGGTCTAGTCCAGAACTTTGTCGTTTGGGAAAGGGTTAAGTTATTTCCCAAGTGTTGATAATTTATCTTCTACTTGTTAAACAGTTATGTGAACATTATAGATTTTATTGTTATGCCCCCCTTCATAGAAAGGGGGGTATATTGCTTTGCACTTGTCGTTGGGTCCGTAAACCACATTTAACAGTTTATAATCACATGTTATATTTAGAATTGGATGCCATTAGGGGGGGCATACATGTTTTACAAACATCTCTTGTTTTCTCTCCTTTCACAGACCTTGGTGTAGTTTAGTCTCCTATTCTGACATTAAGTACACTTAAGTTCCTGCAGGAACATATGTCAAGAAGAAATGTAGAAAACAAACAATATAAATCCTTCTATGAACATGCATAATACTTTCTATATGGTTCTGTGCACAGGGTGCAGGGTTAGTAATCCTACTGTGTGAGGTTCTGGTTACAAGCAAGGTGCTGGGATATTTGTGGGAGAATCCATGTGCGAGACACTTAAGAGTTCAAAGAAGCACATGAATGAGTGAGCTGTCACTTAACTCTTTACCACACAATCCCGACTTTTAACAACCCTAAGAAAGAAAGCTTTTGAAAACTTTGTGGGAAAAGGAGAAAATGCTGGTTACCAGCATTTTCTCCTTTTCCCACAATGTTTTCTACCCTTCCCAAATCAAATTGCTATTTTTGAGTCACATATATTTTGTTGTTGGCAAATGCTTTCAATTTGAACTAGACCAAAATTGTCTTGTTTGGTAAAGACTAAAGTAATAATGATAATTATATACAACATCATCAAATAGTATTCATAGGAAGGCTCTATTTCGTTTACTTTACTTATATGAACTTAGAAATACAAATCTAGTTTCCTCTGTAATTCCAGTATGACATTCGACAGAAAGCTTTAAAATTAACAGCTAACAGTATGTATGGGTGTCTTGGCTTCACCTTTTCAAGGTTTTATGCAAAGAAACTGGCAGCTCTGATTACAATGAAGGGTAGAGAGGTAAGTTGAAATGAAGACCATGGTACATGTGATTTCTATATATTGCTGATCTGTTTGACACATTACCACACAACTTTGTGCTTTAATGAGCAGAGGAAGAAGGTTTTTGAAACTTTGTAGAAAATGAACATGATGCTAGTTACCTGCAGTTTCTTTTTCCCCCCCACACAGTTTTTCCATCATTTCAGCAACAACCATTGGTATCTGCAGCGGGCAACTCCTTAAAATTTTGTGATTAAGGGAGGAATTGTCTGTTGCAAACGGTATCCTTATTAATTCATGTGTATTGAGTGTCCATATTTTTTTTTTTAAGGATTGCCCATTTGACAAGGATGTTTCAACGTTATCTATTGCAGATTTGTTTTAACCCTTTCCCAAACAAGCCCTTGTTTTTATGTGTCTGGAGTACAAGTCTTTTGAAAACACTGTGGGAAAAGGAGAAATTGCTCGTAACGAGCAATTTCTCCTTTTCTCACAGTGTTTTCTGCCCCTTCAGATGATTTTTTGCCATTGTTATGAAAGTTAAAATTGTCGACTGCAAACTCTTTCAGTTTGGAAGAGTCTAAAATTTGTCGTTTGGGAAAGGGTTAAGAGATAATATGTAGACAAGTGTGATTAAGATGTAGAGGTTTATTGTCTGTTTCCCTGAAAAGCAAGGGCTATAATTTCGCAAGTGGGAAAGCCATGAGTGAAAATAAATATGGCCTTTGCTTTTCAAAAATGAAAGAAACTTCAATCATAAACTAAAACAAACAATTATCCTACTTACTTTATGCTCTTCACTTTAACTTTCTTTTCACATCTAATATTTCTGATTGTGAAATATATGCGTTTTTCAAGTGAAATAAATGTATTTAATCTAGTCAGATATGGACTAGCTGTAATAATGACAATATGACATTGACTATGTCATAAAATGACATGTTTATGTTCTGTGAATATCTATGGTATGTCAAAAATAAAAGTAATAAAAATCATTAGTGAATTATAAAACATACTGGTCTAATTATAAGGATAGAAGTCATTGTTAGATATGTATAACTGCTAAAAAACATAAAAGAAAACTTAGTCCAATTTGATATGTTATTGTTTAAAGTATTTCAGGGCTTACCAAAAACCAGTACACATAGAAAAAAGAATAGTTTTCATATAGGGTGGAAAACTTGTGTTATTAACTTTGCATGATCTTTGCATGATCTTTTCGAAAGCTGTCAACTAAAGGGGTATAAATAGTTGTATTTAAAAAAAGATTAATTAAAGCTACATTTGGTGGTAATGGAACTTTTTTTTTTGAAAATTCTTTTTGTTCTAGAAGACCTGGATCTTTTCAATAAACAAAAAAATAACAGTTAAAAGTAGACTTCCTTCCACAGTTTACACATGTTGGCCTTCAGTAACTTGCATTATGATGTATATTTACAGATTCTGATGAAGACAAAAGACTTGGTACAAACTGTAAGTGTTTCATTGCTCATCTTCTATCACCTAAATCATCACACCAAGGCATTTTCATCACACATGATGATTGTTATATTTTCTGCATTTTCACATTATGAATCAATAACCTGTATCGTTGCATTAATATGATGAAGCATTCCATTCAGTACTGATGACAAACTTGGCCAAAACGAGAAAAAACTGAGCCAATATCAAACAAAACTCGGCCTATATGTCTTGTCAAATATCAAATCCAAAATAGATGACAGATCACAGGTGTTAAATTGATAGAAATTGTCATTAACCCTTTCCCAAACGACAAACTTTTGGACTAGACCAAATTAAAGGCATTTGCAGACGACAATTCAACTCTTGCTGGAAAGAGTATTTCTGTCTTTGATAGGGTAGAAAACAGTGTGGGAAAAGGAGAAAATGCTGGTTACCAGCATTTTCTCCTTTTCCCACAATGTTTTCAAAAGGCTTCTAATCCAGACCTGGTTTTTCCAGGGATTGTTTGGGAAAGGGTTAAATCATATGATTTTGGCCAAATTACAGGTCATGGGTCTGAGCTTATAGCCCAGGGCTTTAACCTCTTGCAGATACCTTGAAAATACCCAGTATGAAATAAGTTGACTATTATACATTACCATTATGAAAAAAAGCTGTAGCAAGTTCAAGGCTGTTTTGAACTAGAATTAAGAAATAATCTTCTTTCTATCGTGGTATATCGTTCAATAAACCATAGTTGTGAGTTATGAGGCACAATAAATAATCCATGAGGGCGATAGCCGGAGTGGGTTATTCATTGCGCCTCATAACTCACAACGTGGTTTATTGAACAATATACCACGATAGAAAGAAGATTATTTCGATTCTAACTTGGCCAATTCTTAATGAAAGGAAAACAAGTTCAAACTAAGAGTAAAAACGCGGATGAAGATTATGTTCCATTGAATAACTCATTCATTGAATGACATCACTCTACAAGGATTGTCGCAGATTTTACCACGTTTTCCTTGGACTGTGTTTATGGAGCCAAAGTGGCGTGTCATGTTAGAATGCCCTTCTAAATAGGGTGAATGTAGATCAGTGACCAGACTGCATCTTTCGTTGCACTCATGATATAGTGCCTTATTTTGCCCAAAACATGCTGAAAGTTTCAAGACTTCTGAAGTAATATTTGACGATCTTTGACTGTCCGACATTTTCTATCACCTTGGTTAAACACCTTGGTTAATCACCTTGGTTAAATATCAACCACAGGGTGGTCTTAGAATGGACAGTACATGCAGACAACATAATTTGAGTTAAATGATTGGGTTTGTCTTTAAAAAAAGTAGAAAGCATTGAGAGAAAATGCTGCATACCAGCATTTTATCCTTTGCCTAGAGTGTTTTCAAAAATACTTGATATGTATCAAGGTTGTTTGAACTAGGTATTGTGTGTTATGATGTTTGATTGTAGATTTGCATTTTGTTTTTAAGCTTTATTTTAAAGCATATTCTGATTCACAGATTTTCTGTAGTTAAATAAAAATATAACAGAACTGCTAGAAATGTATTTGGTACAAGTAAACAAATGATGTATTTTTGTTTTTCTAGATGAATTTAGATGTAATTTATGGAGACACAGATTCAATCATGGTCAACTCCAATTGTACAGATATTGAACAAGTGTTGAAACTTGGAAATAAGGTTAGTATTTGATGCTGTCTCTCCCCTTTTTTGTCTCCATTCTTAACTTATTGATATTTGGTATGTGGCATCTCCTAGTGGACCTCTGCCAAGTTTGTTCATATGATGCCCCTGAGGTCAAAACTGGCCCTGCCCCAGGGCTCACAAGTTCAAAGAAAGAAAGTTTTAAAATTTCTGTTCTCTAAAACTAGAAGGCATAGAACTTTGATATTTGGCATGTAGCAATTCCTAGTGGACCTCTACCAAGTTTGTTCATATTATGCCCTTTGGGTCAAAACTGGCCCTGGCCGAGGGGTTACAGGTTCGAACATAGAACAAAGAAGGAAAACTTTAAAATCTTCTTCTCTGAAACTTGAAGGTGGAGAGCTTTGACATTTCGTATGCAGAATCTTCTAGTGGACCTCTACCAAGTTTGGTCATTTTTGATGCCCCTAGAGTCAAAACTAGCCCTGCTCCAGAGGTCACAGGTTGGAACATAGGAACAAAGAAGGAAAACTTTAAATTTCTTTTTCTCTTAAACGGGAAGGTGTAGAGCTTTGATATTTGGTATGTAGTATCCCCAAGTGGACCTCTACCAAGTTTGTTCCAAGACTGCTGCTTTGGTCAAAACTGGCCCAGCCCCAGGGATCACAAGTTCGAACATAGGAACAAAGAAGGGAAATTTAAAATTCTTCTTTGAAACTGGAAGACACAGAGCTTCGTTATTTACTAGCTCACCTTTTTTGTGCTAAAGATAGCTATTGTGATCGCCCTATGTCCGGCGTCCATTGTCTGTCAACAATTTCTTTAAACATCTCCTAAACCACCGGGCCAGTCTTGATGAAACTTGGCAGGGATGTTCCTTTAGTGAAGCTGTACCGAAATTGTTCAAAAAATTGAATTTTACCAATAAGCTATAGTCTCAGGTGAGCAGTCCAGGGCCAATGGCCCTCTTGTGTGATATCTCTGATATGTTACGGGAGACCACTCCTTCCTGCATGGCATATACTCCCGATTTAAATACAATACCTGGCTACTGCGTCAGGGAGATATCTCTTTGGCTCAGTGGTTAGGGTATTGGCTTTGCGTCCGGGAGTTCGGAGTTCGAATCCCGCTCCGACCCTTATTTCTGCCATGCATTTATTCCATTTGTTTCTTTGTTACGGACTTCGTTCGTAAGATGGGGGCTCGTTCGGGATTGGCCATTGAGCCATTAATCCCACTTGTTGTCCAAAATCGGACTTCCTGCCTAATAAGGCTTCGAGTCATCAGTAAATGATGACTTTAAGAGGGGGTGTGTTACGGGAGACCACTCCTTCCTGCATGGCATATACTCCCGATTTAAATACAATACCTGGCTACTGCGTCAGGGAGATATCTCTTTGGCTCAGTGGTTAGGGTATTGGCTTTGCGTCCGGGAGTTCGGAGTTCGAATCCCGCTCCGACCCTTATTTCTGCCATGCATTTATTCCATTTGTTTCTTTGTTACGGACTTTGTTCGTAAGAGATATATCTATCATTTTATTATATATCTATTACTTAAGTGAAGATATGAAATAACAACTTCAAGTAGTTGTTACCTATTGAATGGGTAACCCATACTAGAAGAGCAGATAACTTTTAGAATATTTTAGGCACAGATATGCTCCTTTTTCAATTTAGGCTTTTCTTTCTCGGAAAGACCACAGGCAACTAAATGTTGACACCAGCCTATGGTGCTCGTGTTTGATTGATTGAATCTTTCATTATACTCCCACAAAACGAATGTTTTCGGGGGTATACTGGAATCAGCCTGTGTGTCTGTCCGTCCGTCTGTGTGTCCGTCTGTGTACAAAATACTATCAAAGCGCTGGCGGGGGTATAAAGTCACATTCAGTGACAGCTCTAGTTTATTTATTGTTGCCACCAGTTGCCCATATGGGTAACGCCTCCTGAAGGCTAGGCTGATAGTATTATTCCAGGGGATAGTGCACATACAGCACAAAATTATGGATGGCAGCGGTTAACCAATCAAATGGCCGAATAATCAGTAAGGAAATCCAAAACCGGTTAACCAGAAAAAAATATATATTTTATCAAAAGTTTACCAAAATAATCATTATAGTGAAAAAAAAAATACAAAGTTAACTTTACCGGTTCTGACAACCAAAGGTGCATCATACGCATTCATGTTGCCAAGACGCGGGAAGGTGTTATACATAGTTTGACATGTCTGTGCAATAAACAACGTTAATCCAATGATATGACTGAAATGGTATTTGAAAAGACAGAATATCCTGTTCAAATAAATCTCATTTTCAGATCAAATCCGAAGTGAACAAACTCTACAAGTTACTGGAGATTGATATAGATGGTATTTATAAGAGCATGTTGTTATTGAAGAAGAAGAAATACGCAGCACTGAGTGTCCAGAAAGCCCCTGATGGAAAATACACATTGCAGGAAGAGAAGAAGGGCTTGGATATTGTAAGGAGAGATTGGTCAGGGCTTGCTAAAAATACTGGGGAGTAAGTATACGGTTATTTTTTTTTTTTAAATAACTTTATTTGCCACGTATATTGGATAGAGGGGGTCGTGGCCATCCTCCTCTATCCTTACAACAGTCAGTTATTATTCATCTCACATATTATTCTATCTTATCCTGCTAACTAAGAGTATAAAACAGTCTATTTTCCCAAATTGAAGTTTTTTTTTTTTTTCCCAACATGTATAAAAGACTAATTTATCAAAATTAGTGCCTTTGCGAACAGTGCAGATCAAGATTCAAGTGTACTGCTGTATAGAGTAATTTTGGATTTCACTGTTCGCTATGATGAAAATTAAATTGCAAGATAAGAATTAATCAAATACGTGAACTGTTCAGAGATCCAGATAAGGTTTTGTGGTTCAATTTCATATACAGCCTTAAATCGATAGTTGACAATAATTTTTAACATACTATTTTGAAGCAGTTTGAAAAAAAGTGCGGAAAAGTGTGAAATTGTTCTTTATGAGCTCTTTCACCCCTTACCACAATGTTTTTCTTTTTACATTTTATCATTTTCTCCTTTTTTTCCATTGTGTTACATAGAGTAGAATGGGAAAGTGTCAAACAACGACCTATTCAGTTCACCGAATCTGGATCAACGAATAATTAGAATAGACTAATAAAGTTATACGAAACTAGTGAGAGAAAAAAAACAAAAAGTGAAAAAAATAAAAAAGGAGGAAAACAGGAATAACTTACCACATAATAGCAAAAAATGGAATATATATCAATACATTTTATATTAAGAGTGGTTTTGAATAATATGTCTTACAAATGACCATCTTTCTAAATCAGAAGCAGAGGATTTTGTGTCTTTGTAAATGGTCCAAGCCAAAGATAAATTATTTTGAAGGCCATAAATTGTTGGAATTTTAGATTTAGATTTACAAGAAGCGATATGGTTATTGCATCTTTACATCTTTAAGTATATTTACTGAAATGATATGCCAAGGTTTTAATCCCCTCACAAAAAAGACATTTATTTCTTGAGAAACAAGAAGCTCTGCTTTTGGCACAAACGAATCATACAACTACAGGACTTTTACTTGCCAAAAGCAGGCAAAGCACACATAACTCTTTCGTTACCAAATTAACTCTTTACCACACAATCCCGACCTTTAACAACCCTGAGAAAGAAGCCTTTTGAAAACATAGTGGGAAAAGGAGAAAATGCTGGTAACCAGCATTTTCTCCTTTTCCCACAATGTTTTCTACCCTTCACAAGGCAAATTTCAAATTTTTAGTCACTTTTATTTTGTCGTCTGCAAATGCTTTCAATTTGGACTGGTCTAAAATTTTGTCGTTTGGTAAAGAGTTAAGAAGTTACACTTTTTCAAAGGCTATTAGTACTATTTTGATGTATGATGAACCTGTACCATCATAATCTAGAGATCAGACTGCACATTCTGTGCTGTCTGATCTTGATCTACACTGTCCTCAAAAGCTTTTTGTGTGGTGTGCAGTAAAGAAGTTAGTTGTGTTTCTACAAAAAAAAATTGATCCCAAATACATATACTTTACTCTCATAGGTCAACTCTGTAGCACACAACAAAATTTTAGTCTGGTCCAACTCGAAGACATTTGCAGATGACATAATAAACCTTGATCAGAAATTCAGCTTGTCTTTCTAGGGAAAGAAAACATTTCAGGAAAAGAAGAAATGATGGTTACTAGCATTTTCGTGTACAACGATGATTTCATAAGGCCCCCTGCTCAGGGTCCTTAAAATTGTGCGGTGAACAGTTAAAGCTAAGGGAAGAGAAATCATCTGTATTGCTCTTACCTTGAGTAAAAGTTGCTAACCAATAGCAATCATACACTGGACCAACAAAATTATTGGTTCTCTAATATTCCAGTTATGTTGTATCAACAATTCTGTCTGGTGAGGCAAGAGAAACTGTTGTAGAAATGATTCACACTAAACTGATTGAGGTTGGAGACAAAGTTAGGGAGAACAAAATACCCATAGAGGAGTATCTGATCACAAAGGTAGGATTATTTATATGGGTCATGCTCTTTGAAAAGAGGGTTTAACCCTTTCCCAAATGACAAATTTTGGACTCTTCCAAACCGAAAGAGTTTGCAGACGACAATTTTTTATTTTAAGAAAATGGGAGAAAGTTCTCAAAAAGGGTTAGAAAACACTGTGGGAAAAGGAGAAATTGCTCGTAACCATTGCCATTTTTGCCAATTGTGAAAATTTCTGAACAAATAGCAAAATTTTTCTTTAACCCTTTACCACACAATCCCGACTTTTAACGACCTTGAGAAAGAAGCCTTTTTGAAAACAATGTGGGAAAAGGAGAAAATGCTGGTTACCAGCATTTTCTCCTTTTCCCACAATGTTTTCTACCCTTCCCAAACCAAATTTTAATTTTTTGTTGGTTACCTTTATTTTGTCGTTTGCAAGTGCTTTCGATTTGGACCAGTCTAAAATTTTGTCGTTTGGTGATGAGTTAAAGAAGATTGGTCCATGTACTTAAACTTATTTACTCTCTCTTCTACAATGTTTTCTATCTTCAACTGCAACTACAACTGCATTCAATTTAGCAACACTCAATTTGTTGCCTTCAAATGCTTTCAATATGAAGTGCCCGCTCTACTGATTGCCATTTTTGCCAATTGTGAAAAATTCTGAACAAGTGGCGAAATTTTTCTTTAACTGGCGAAAATAAGTGGTGAAAGTTTTGTTATCAGCAGCTTCTTTGTTTTTGTTTCAACTCACGAGATAAGTTGAGAAGGGTGAAGCAGGAAACAAGCTACAGGGCGACGTGGGTGAAGAACTCGCCTTCAGTGGCTCAACTTTGCCTTTTGAAGCTTGCATGGCCAAAAAACTTCACTGTAAAAAATTTCCTACTTCGCTTGATGATCTGTGATTAAATAATTTTTTAGCAACTCACAAAAAACCCAGAAGATTACCCAGACAAAAAAAGTTTACCACATGTCCAAGTGGCTCTTCGACTCAACAGTAAAGGTGGTAAAAGGCTGAAGGGAGGAGACACTGTACCCTATGTTGTTTGTGAGGTTAGTTTATGCATTAATGCTTACTTTTTTAGCTCACCTGAGCACAACGTGCTCAAGGGGAGCATTTAGGATCACCCGGTGTCCGTCTTGCGTCGTCAACAATTCTTTAAACATCAACTCCTAAACCGCTGGGCCAATTTGGACCATACTTGGCTGGAATGTTCCTTGGGAGGTCCTCTTTAAAAAGTGTTCACAGAATTTGATTCCATCAAAAACTCTGGTTGCCATGGCAACCAAATGGAATTTTTTAGCAAATTCTTTAAAAATCTTCTCTGAAACCGCTGGCCAGATTTTAAAATAATTTCACAGAGATGTTCCTAGGGTGACCCTTTCCAAAAATTGTTTGTGAAATATTGATCCGTCAAGAAACATGGCTCTGGTGAACGGGGGCTACTTGCACTATACAGAAATGAAGAAATTCTAAAAAATTCTTCTTCTCTGAAACCACTGGTCAGATTTTAAAATAATTTCACAGAGATGTTCCTTGGGTGACCCTTTTCAAAACTTGTTGGTGAAATTTTGATTCGTCAAGAAACATGGCTCTGGTGAACGGGGGCTACTTGCACTATACAGAAATTAAGAAATTCTTAAAAATTCTTCTTTTTCTGAAACCAATAGTCCGATTTTAAAATAATTTCACAGGGATGTTCCTTGGGTGACCCTTTTCAAAAATTGTTCATGAAAGTTTTATTTGTCAAGAGGCATGGCTCTGGTGAATGGGGGCTACTTGCAATATAAGGAAATGAAAATGTTTTGAAAATTCTTCTTCTCTGGAATGGCAGATCAGATTTTGAAATAATTTCACAGAGATGTTCTTTGGGTGATCTTTTTCAAAAATTGTTTCAGAGAAGAAGACTTTTCAAGAATTTCTTCATGTCCGTGCAATTAGCCCCCATTCACCAGAGCCATGTTTCTTGATGAATCAAAATTTCACAAACAATTTTTGGAAAGGGTCACCCTAGGAACATCTCTGTGAAATTATTTTAAAATCTGGCCAGTGGTTTCAGAGAAAATTTTTAAAGAATTTGCTAAAAAATTCGATTTGTGAAATTTTGATTCATCAAGAAACATGGCTCTGGTGAATGGGGGCTAATTGCACGGACATGAAGAAATTCTTGAAAAGTCTTCTTCTCTGAAACTGATGGTCAGATTTTAAAATAATTTCATGAAAATGTTCCTTGAATGACTCTTTTCAAATATTGTTAGCAAAATTTTGACAGGTCAAGAAACATGGCTTTGGTGAATGGGGGCTACTTGCGCCGTACGGACATGAAGAAATTCTTGAAAATTCTCCTTCTCTGAAACGGCTGGTCAGATTTAAAAACAATTACACAGAAACATTCCTTGAATGACTCTTTTCAAAATTGTTTGAGAAATTTTGATAGGTCAAGAAACATGGCTCTGAGGAATTGGGGCTACTTGCACTATACGGAAATTAAGAAACAGGTGACCTTTTGAAAATTCCTTGGCAAAATGATGATTTTGTTTCCAGTGTTTTAATACCTTGAAAAAAAATGGCTATGGTCCACTCAAAAATTCAGGTGAGCGATCAAGGGCCATCTTGGCCCTCTTGTTTAGTGTTTTATGGGGTAGTCCACTTTTGCATACATTATGATAAAAGCAGAACATGGTCTGAATCAACTGTGAATCTATTTGAACCATGCTTTGTGTATAGGTTACATGCATCTCCAGAGTATATCGACAATTGTCAGCCTGCATGGTCTGTACAGACTGGCATGGGTCAAAAACTTTTTGATCCTGGTCATTTTTCTGTATGTCCCAGGACCATTCTACCTCCAGATTCAGTTGGTAATAATACAATGAACTTTATGGATCCATGATGCCCTTGCTTGGTATATCCCCGACCGACATGACTCTGAAAAGG
The DNA here is from genome assembly GCA_943736015.1 of Tridacna crocea. Taxonomy (NCBI): domain Eukaryota; kingdom Metazoa; phylum Mollusca; class Bivalvia; order Cardiida; family Cardiidae; genus Tridacna; species Tridacna crocea. The sequence goes on from OX031068.1 coordinate 14,224,747, forward strand.
GATCTTACAGGAAATATATTTAGAATGAACTCACAAAAACCTATTTTGCTGTGAAAAAAGACAAAAGCCTGTATGTAAAGCAGCAAGAGTCTTTTATGTGCCACGTTCCACCTTGTAGGATCAAACTTTTGGCAAACTAGGCGTTGAACCTGTTAAAAAAGTTTATGATATTTAAAAATAGTCAAAAAATATTTACTGTTACAGTTTATTGAAATAACATCTTCTTGTGCCTTAAACTTTTTTGTACAATATATAATATGGAAAACCGCCGAAAACTGGTAACAGTAATTTCCCTTTAGGAAGTGATCACGGGGCCTTCCGCAGAGAATAGATAAACAAAAAGTGAGGGCAGTGCACTTTGTCAGAATATTATCGTCAGTTAAAGAATTACTAAGTTGATTTTGATGCAAAAATGATTTAAATATTTTGTTTATATTGAATGCGTTATGACTAACCGTTAAACCGCTGAAAACTGGTTGTGCCAGGGTAATGCATCACAGAGATGCATTAAACACCACCAACCCCCCATTTTACCACAGCATGGCTCATATTATATTTGTTCTCACTTTTTCTCTTTCCTCATAACTGTCAACATCATGTGATCATTTCCTCTGGTTGACTTTGATGTGAAATAGTCAATGTTTTTACTAGTGACCAAAAGAAAACTGTATCCTTGTTGTATTTACAGGATGGGTCTAATTTAGCTGCATCACAGAGAGCCTACCATCCTGATGAACTGACAAAAAGTGAAACTCTGAAGATAGGTAAATAAAGTGATTTGTTAAGTCTTAACCACAGGCTTACAGACATTTTGAGTCTAGAAATGTTTGCAAATTCAAGACACTTGTGGTAAAATTGTGGTAAAATATGTCAGCAGAAAAGTTTGTGAATTTTTGAAATTCATATTTGTGAATTTCTGAAATTCATATCTCTAATTCATATATGTCATTTACGCAAAAAGTGTCAGCCCTGTTCAGCCTGTGCAATTCACGCAGTCTGACCAGGGTTGACACATTTTGCATTTCAGAGAAGGTCCACTTTTGCGTGATGGGTCATATATGTCTGCAGAATCTAAATGAGTATTGATCGTAAACAGGGATGTTAACGCGTCTTCAAAATGTATCAATGCAAGTCAGCATGCCTAGTCCATGCAGGCCCACCCGAGTGGAAACCTTTTGTTATGGTTCAGTTTTCTACATATCAAAGGACCATGCTATGTCATGATTTAATTGGTAATTTCATAAAGTGGATTTTATGGATTCATAAATATGTGATAATTTGCTAAAGTCTAATGCTCCTTACAGATGCACTAAACGCTTGTTTACCAGAGTGCTGTTCAATGAATGTGACTTTATGCAGTTATATGTGTGAAAATTACCTCATACCTGAAAAGTTAGGCCTGTATAGATAAATGTTAAGATGAAAGTCATATGAGGAAATTACCAGTTACCTTTGATTTTTGTATTTGATTGTACCTTTACAGATGTAAAATACTACCTTGCACATCAGATTCACCCTGTGGTGTCCAGGCTTTGTGATCCAATAGAGGGAACTGATGCAGCCCACATAGCAGAATGTCTCGGTAAATTTACAAAGAACTATTTTTACCTGATTAAATGTGTACTAGAAATTCCTGAGTTTTAATGACCTTGTGGAAGAAGCCTTTTGAAAACATTTTGAGGAATGGAGAAAATGCTGATAAACACATTTTCTCCTTAACCCAATGTGTTTTTGACCCTGTTAGAGACAAATTCCATAGTTTGAGCCACATTTAATTTGTTGCCTTTAAAAGCTTTGAATTTCAACAAGTCTGAAATTTGGTCATCTGGTAAAAAGTTACCACAATTGTTTCATGAAATTTTGCTACGTGCTAGGTATAGTAATAGATATGGTATCCATTTTTGTAGAGATTTGATTGGTCTAATTCTTCTCCAGATGACAAATTTTAGATTTCTATTTAAGACTTCTTGATGTCCAACAGTTCATACTTAAAAACTGTGCTGGTGGCAAGTTACATGTGACTTAACCCATTACCACACAATCCCTACTTTTGACGCCCTTGAGAAAGACGCCTTTTGAAAACACTGTAGGAAAAGGAGAAAATGCTGGTAACCAGCATTTTCTCCTATTCCCACAGTGTTTTCTACCCTTCCCAGAACAGATTTCAATTTTTCAGTTGCCTTTATTCTGTCGTCTGCAAATGCTTTCAATTTTAACCAGTCTAAAATTTTGTCGTGTGGTAAAGAGTTAAAGTGACTAGGTTTGTCTTTGAAAAGATAGAAAACATTGTAGGAAAACTGGAAAATGCTCGTTACCAGCATTAAGTTCTTTTCATATGATGCTTTCTAAAGCCATCGTCCCTGGGATCTTTATAAGTGATAAATGGGTTAACCCTTTCCCAAACGACAAATTTTAGACTCTTCCGAACTCAAAGAGTTTGCAGATGACAATTTCAAATTTGATCAAAATGGCAGAAAGTTCTCCAAATGGGTAGAAAAATACTGTGAGAAAAGGAGAAATTGCTCGTTATGAGCAATTTCTCCTTTTCCCACAGTGTTTTCAAAAGACTTGTACTGCAGACACATATAAACAAGGGCTTGTTTGGGCAAGGGTTAAAGTTTGCCTCATTATGATTCTCCTTATTTTATATTGACACTTTCAAAGTCCTCTGCTGCAGGGCCTGGTTACTTAGTTGGTAGGACATTGGACTTTAACCCTCTACTCCATAGATACTCATTTTTACGCATTGTTTGTAGGAGCATTTGGAAAACATTGTGGCAAAAGGTGAAATTGCTCGTGACGAGCAATTTCATCTTTTGCCACAATGTTTTCTATGCTATCAAAAGGTGTTTTATACACATAAGAAACAGCTTCATCCTTGCTGTTATTTAGGGTCAATTAAAGATACCATAGAAATGCGTTATGGGGTAAAGAGTTAAACCAGAGGATGACAGGTTTATCCTCAGCTCGGCAATTTTCTTTCGAAGGATGGATGATAGCCATTGAGACGGGGTTCAGTTCTCTTCCACTGCTGTTCATCATTCCAATGATGGTCGTATGGAAAAGTAGCTAGTTTTGCTTGTAAGGAGTATTGTGCAGAAGCTCCAGGAAAGCACTGGCTGCCAGTGTTATATCTGAAATAATGTTTAAAATGGTATTGAACACCAAACAAACAAAGTTGATTGCAAGAATGTTTCAAAAGGAAACAAAGGAAACAAGTTAACCCATTGCCAAACACTTGAGTGCTTTAAATCTTTAACAAATGACGAAATTTTCTATTTGCACCAAATTCAAAGCTGTTGCAGACAACATATTAAACATAATACAATGAATGTAACCTTACTCAAACCGGGAAGGAAACATTATAGGAAAAGGAGAAAATGCTGGGTTCCAGAATTTTCACCTTTTCCTACAATTTTTTCAAAGGGGTCCTTCCCCTGGGTTGTTAAAACAGTGGAATGTATGGTAAAAGGGTAAACTACCTAGAGAGATATGACTTTTGATGAATTTCTCTTTTTCCCACAATGTTTTAAAACCAATCAGAACAGCAGCTCATGTGTAACTATTTAACCCTTTACTCCATAGATACTCATTTCTACGCATTGCTTGTAGGAGCCTTTGGAAAAAATTATGGCAAAAGGTGAAATTGTTCGTGACGAGCAATTTCACCTTTTGCCACAATGTTTTCTATGCTATCAAAAATGTGTCATATACACATAAGAAACAGCTTCATCCTTGCTGTTATTTAGGGTCAATTAGATATATCATAGAAATGCTTTATGGGGTAAAGGGTTAAAAAATCAGAGAACAGCAGCTCCTGTGTAACTATTTAATTTTAATTGTTAACAGACACTTTCCATTCCAAGAGTCCAAAAGTCTTTGTGTCAGAAATAGCTAAGAATGTAAGATTTTATTGCATGTTTTAGGCCTTGATGCGTCAGGTTATAGACAGTCTGTAAACCATGGTAATGATGACGATGAAGATGCTCTTTTGGGAGACGTGAAAATCAGTGATGAGGAGAAATACAAGGACTGTGAAAGGTTGAAAGTAAAATGTCCTTTAGAAAGTTGTGGAAGAGAAGTTGTCTTGGATAGTCCTTTCACTGGAGCAGTAAGATTGCCTTCTTTACTCTTAGGACAAACTGTAGTACTGCTTTGAATTTGCAGGTTTCTCATTTTACACAGTTTTTTTTTTTTTCCTAAGTTGTATTTCCACAAACACAGGGGCTGTATGGTAAATAGATAATCCTTGTTTTTTATACAGCCAAAGGGTTGTATTGTGTGGTTGTCCATCTGTTAGCAATTTCTTGTGTGTGCAAATCCTCTAACAGTTTCCATTGGAATAAGTTCAGACTTGCTACAATGAATCTCTATGATGTGCAGTTATGCATAATGATTTAACCCATTACCACACAATCACTACTTTTGACGCCCCTGAGAAAGAAGCCTTTAGAAAACATTGTGGGAAAAGGAGAAAATGCTGGTAACCAGCATTTTCTCCTTTTCCCACAGTGTTTTCTACCCTTGCCAGAACTACTTTTAATTTTTCAGTCACCCTTATTTTGTCGTCTGCAAATGCTTTCAATTTGAACCAGTCAGAAATTTTGTCATGTGGGAAAGAGTTAAATTTTGGATCTGTGTAGGTGTTCTAGATTTTAACCCATTTCATTAACAAGCCCCTTTTGGTTTAAATGCATTCCTCTGGGAAGCTCTTGTTCAATATTTTTACAGGAAAAGCAGCTCCTCCACCATACATTCCAGCAATTAAATGAAATTTTCTTAGACAATTCTGTGTTTTGAAAAACCCTGTAGAAGAAGGCCTTTTGAAAACATTGTAGGTAAGGGATAATGTGTGTTACCAGCACATTATCCTTTGATCACAATGTTTTCTATCCTGTCAAAGAACCTCAGTTAATATATACGCCTTCAGTTTATTTGTACCACTTTCAGATTTGCTGTGTGCAGATCCTTTCGATTTGGAAGAGACTAAAATTTGTTATTTTGGGAAAGGGTTTACACACTAAGGGAATGGGAGTAATTGCCTATATCAGCAATTTCTCCTTTCTCTAGCTTGCCATCTAATAGATATAGGAATGAATTCAAAAGTAGGTAATTAAATATCTGATCTTAGACTTTGAATATTGGATTTTAGAATTTTATGATTATAACCCATTACCACACAATCCCTACTTTTGACGCCCCTTAGAAAGAAGCCTTTAGGAAACATTGTCGGAAAAGGAGAAAATGCTGGTAACCAGCATTTTCTCTTTTTCCTACAATGTTTTCTACCCTTCACAAAACAAATTTCAAATTTTCAATCACTTTTATTTTGTCGTCTGCAAATGCTTTCAATTTGGACCAGTCTAAAATATTGTCGTTTGGTAATGGGTTAAGTTTATCATACAAGTCACCTAACAGTAACAAATAAAACATGCTTGTCAGAATCATTTCATTAGCTAGCTTTGTAAACTTTGGGTAGAAAATGGTTATCTGTGCATAGAAAAGAAGTGAAAAAGGATATTTGAATATAAAATTCGAATTTGAACATTTGGAAGTTTTGAAAATATTGGAATATTTGGCTATTTTGTCCTATCCCTACTACCCAAACATGTATTTAGGTCATGTGTACAGAAATGGGTTTATTAGTTATTAAATGGCAAATTTTTGGACCACACCAAATTGAAAGCATTTGCAGCTGATTGTCCTTGATACATTAAAAACATTTTGGGAAAGGAGAAAATGTTGGTTACCAGCATTTTCTCCTTTTCCTACAAAATTTTCAAAAGCCTTTCTTCTTCACCATGGTTAAAACTTGGGATTGTGTTGTAAAGAGTTCCTGTAACTGAGTTATTTGAGACTGCATCACAGTCATTTTGAATTGCTTCATTTCAGGATGAATTCCTTTTGTGTTCACTTGAGCGCTGTCCAAACACAGCTTGTAATGCAAAATTGTACGAGAACCTAGCAGGACTTTCAAATCAGCTGACCTCTGCAATCAGACGGCACATAAAGACATACTATCAGGTTCTGTTCTTTTGTATTTTGGACAAAACTGCAAAATTGTAGACTGACATTGAAAACATTTTCAGATGAAAGATATAATGTGACCAAGAACATGTTTTGTGGTTGTAAGGGAAAACAAATCAAGAGAAAACAAAAAAATGCAAAGAATGCAAGAGTGTTTATACACCCAAAGGGTTGTATTATGTTATATGACCAAGGTCATCCATCTTTGTCCATCCGAACGTCTGTCCATCCATGGGCAGTTCCTTGTGTATGCAACTTCTCCCACAGGTTGCATTGGGTTGGATTAAGTTCAAACTTATCAGAATGAATCTCTTTGATGTGTAGTTGTGTATTTGATTCTTAACCCATTACCACACAATCCCTACTTTTGAGACCCCTGAGAATGAAGCCTTTTGAAAACACTGTGGGAAAAGGAGAAAATGCTGGTAACCAGCATTTCCTTCTTTTCCCACAGTGTTTTCTACCCTTCCCAGAACAAATTTCAATTTTTCAGTTACCTTTATTTTGTCGTCTGCAAATGCTTTTAATTTGAACCAGTCTGAAATTTTGTCGTGTGGTAAAGGGTTAAAATTTGGATATCTGCAAGCATTCAAGATATTAACCCATTTCACTGATAAGCCCCTTTGGTCATATATACGTCACTTTGCGAAGCTTTTGTTTGCAATTTTTTGTGACAAGTACCTTTTGGGTGTATCGATGTTTCTTCGCTTAGCTTGATTCTTAATTTTTTGTATAATATACATGAGTTATTCTCAGCAAAAAGATGCATTAATACATCTATAAAACTTTTATCCCATATCCGCCTGAGCCATCATCTCAGGGTGGCATGGGTTAAAACTTGGCTATTTCAAGGATCATACCCCAAGATTAAGTCGTTTGTTAAACTAAATGGCTTGCAACATGGGAAAAAGGACATTTGGACATTTGCCTAAAGTGTTGTCTCGGATCAGCCTGCGCAGTCCGCGCAGGCAAATCCAAGACGGCACTTTACGATTGCATTTGTTTTTGTGCTACAGTACACTTGTGCAAAACAGAAAATTGTATAAAAATGGAAAGTGTTGTTTCGGATTAGCCTGCGCGGACTGCGCAGGCTGATCCGAAACGACACTTTACGCAAATGTCCGAATGCTCCTTTTCGCGTATTGCAAGCCAAATGGATTCCATGTATCTATGATTACGTGGGAACTAGTTTGGTATAATGCATGACAAAAATACATTAAACCACTTTTTGGCCAAATGCTACTTCCATCTTACCCCTTTACGCAAATGTCCGAATGTCCCTTTGCGCATATTGCGCAAATGGATTCCATCTGTCTATGATTTTGTGGGAACTACAGTCGAATCTGAGTTAGCGGTCATACGTGCGTAGCGGCCAATCTGTGATTAACGGTCAGTTCAGGCCCGCCCGTGCAAATTAACTCTTTAAAGTCCTTTGATTAACGGTAAACTTTGATATGTGGTCAGCGGTCACATTTGAAGATCTTAATTGCACTTAAAGCATATCCCATAAAGTGGTCACGCGACCCGACTAATTGCTAGCAGGTGGTGTGAAAAATTAATTAACACGTCTGGCTCCGTGTGCATACACCGCGACGCTATACCAATCAACATGTGTGATAAACAGTTGAACTTAATGATAGTGTAGGTGTACACTTTGCATAAACGGTGTTATAGCGGGCTATTCTTTGCTATTCGATCGGCAGATAGACGCTGCTTCCCCTCAATGCTTTACATTACTATTGAAAACGAGGTTACCAATTTCCAAAATGGCGTCAAGTACCGTAATTTGCATAAATTTTGGGACAGTAAAAAATAATTATTCTTTTTCGTGTCCCAATACTGTGGTCTACAAGAAAAAATATGTTCAAACAAGACAATCTGTCAAAACTGTCTGTGACTGAAAGTCACTGGCTAACCCATCGAATATTGCCGACGTTGAACGTCAGTGATGTCAGGTTTGCAGGTTGTCTATTTTTAGATTGATTGGAATTCCACCGATCGGTTTGCGCACAGGAGTTTAAAACTTCACTTTTTCTCATCGTTTCCGTTGATTATTAACTTTTTGCTCATTATTGTCTGCATCTTGGGATCGCGATGAATATGTTATTTTGCGTTTGTAGATAAAATTCACAACATAATTTACCTGCTTACATCTACGTGAGGTGAACAACGTTAATTCCACTCTGACAGGTAGCCTACCTGCTCGGACCGTTTTCAAATCGATCGATTGACCTTGGGTAAAACTGTGTACCTTATTTCTATTTATAAACAATGAACTCGATTGACCTAAAATACACGCATGTCAACTCTGTCAACTTCGGATGTACACATATACACGTTATGGGTCTTGGATAATGAAGGAAATCTACTGATTACAACAAAAATGTATAGCAGAGAAAGACTGAAGGTGAAAGTGCTCATGAGGAATGATTTCTATTTTCATTCCACAATGTTTTCAACAGTTATCATCGGCAGTGGAATTAAAAAAAAAAAATTGGACTTGTCCAAATCGAAAGCTTTTGCAGACAACAATGTAAATCATAAATGTGATTGAAAATTTTAAATTTGTTGTGAAAGAATGGAAAATATTTTTGCTAATCTGATCTGTGTTAAGCAGCCAACTGTCGTATGCAGCCATTTTTGGTTTGTCCCTTGGTTGGCTGCTTAAGACAGTTTCGAATTTGAATTCTATTTTGGTCTAGACCAAATTAGAATTCTACTTTGGTCTAGACAGATTCAAGATCTGCCTAGACCAAATTAGGATTCCAGTTTGGCTAGGCTGATTCAGAATCTGCCTAGACCAAATTGGAATTTTTAATTTAAACCCAAAAACGAAAGAGGTTGTTAATCAGACATTCAGAGTATGAATAAATTTTGAATGTTTTGTTCTTTAGTAGGAAAAAAATGTAGAAAATGGACCAAAAGGGGGGGGGGATATTGCTTTAACTAGAAATACATGTACATCTTAGTTGTAAACATATCTGGATCTAACTGATTTATAGAAAGAAATCATGAAATAATCCAATAATAAAGTAGTTAGCATTGTTGGAAAAGGAGATTTTTTTGTAATTTCCTAAGCGTTCTGCCACAGAGTTGTAGTTGTAAACCTGTTTTATTTTTTGTAGGATTGTTATTATAAAAATGAGAAAAATGATTAATAAATCCGGTAGAAGTTATGATGGGAAAAGGAGAATCATTCATACTGTACTTGCTTTATATTTTTCCCCAATAAATGGATATTTATAATAATGTGATGGGTCAACCTGTCTACCTGGCACAAGTATGGTGTGTGAAGACTGGTGAAAGTTGAAATTGTGAAAATATCGATAACCCTTTACCACTCAGTGCTGACTTTTAATGAACCTGGGAAAGAAGCCTTTCGAAAACATTACGCAGAAAGAAAAAATTGTGGTCACTTCCATTTTCTCCTTTTCCCACAATACTTTCTACCTTATCAAAGAAAAAAAGTTTCATCTTAACCACATTGAAATTGGAGGACTCTGAAATTGTTGTCTGCAAATGCTTTCAATTTGGACAAGGCTAAAATTTTGTCATCTGGTAAAGGGTTAATTGCCAAATTAGTTAGCTGTAAAAGTATGAATGCGTGATATCTTTTTGACCAATCACACATACAGGGACCATCTGGCAACCTCTTACATGTAATAAGAGAGATCACAGACAATGTACATAGTTTTCAAACATGTAACTGTTTATTAGATAAGTAAACATACCATGTACAAAAAGTCTACCTGAAGTGATATTTTAGTCTTGGTCAGCCAATGCAGTCAGTGTAATCTGACCAGTGTCAATACTTACTGTAGTTTGGTCCTTTTTTACATGAAGGGTCACATTTACTAATCTATTTTTGTTTTTGAAATAATTCATTGTAATTAATTGCATCGTTCATGAATAATAAATGCCCAAATCAAAAAAATAATAATGATAATAAAATGTAGACAAAAGACCAAACTGTAATAATGTACATGCTGATCTTTGTCTACACTTCCTACAAAATATATGATTTAAGTTGGGAACTACATAAACAGAAGAATGAGGATAAATTTACAACTTACTCCCTTTTTTTCCTTTTGTACAAATGTGTTTACTTAATAAAGCATTTATAGAAAAGGTGTAAAAATCAAAATTCAGATGATGAAGAAATGCTTTTTTGTGTTAAAATGGGTATTTATTGAAAAGATTCTAAAATAAGAAAAGATTCCAATTTTGTCTAGGCAGATCCTGCATCTGCCTAGCCAAACTGGAATTTTAATTTGGCCTAGGCAGCTCTGGAATCTGCCTAGACCAAACAAGAATTCTATTTTGGTCTAGACCAAATTAGAATTCTAGTTTGGCCTAGGCCGATTCCAGATCTGCCTAGATTCCAATCTGGCCTACAACATAATATATATATGTATGTGTAATTACAGGGATGGTTGAAATGTGAGGACAATGCCTGCAATACCAGAGTTCAAAAGATGCCTCTAATGTTACAGAGGGGACGCCCAATCTGCCCTGTGTGCTCAAGGGCCTTTTTGCACCCAGAGGTAGGTAGTTCCGGATCACTTACAGAGTTAGTAATCTTTGTAAATTTTTGTAGTTTTCAACTCAAATGTACCTTCACTATAACTACTGGTAGAAATTGATATGGTAGAAAACGTTATAGAGAAGCACTTTCTTCATTTTTCATAGTGAAATAAAAGATTTAGTAGCAAATAAACATAAAAAACCTGAGTGTGTGAATATCAAAATAAGTGTAGTTCTTATCCATAGAGTTTGCAGAATTGTCATGACTAACTAGAAGTCTATAGTCATATAAAGTGTCCCTGATTGCTCATTTCCTGGGTTTGTAATCCAGGAATTTTAACTTTTATCCTACCACATAAGTGAAATGAAATTTTAAAGCTGAGAGTGCAAACCCAGATTTTGTTTTTTCAAGGGTACTTTTTTGAGAAATATATCTCCTTAACTCATTACCACATAATCCCTACTTTTGACGCCCCTGAGAAAGAAGCCTTTTGAAAACATTGTGGGAAAAGGAGAAAATGCTGGTAACCAGCATTTTCTCCTTTTCCCACAATGTTTTCTACCATTCACAAAACAAATTTCAATTTTTCAGTCACTTTTATATTGTCGTCTGCAAATTCCTTCGATTTGGACCAGTCTAAAATATTGTCATTTGGTAATGGGTTAACAGATAGTATAGATCTAGGATCAGACTGCCCTTTCTATGCACTCCCCGACTTTTTAGCTCACCTGAGCACAAAGTGCTCAAGGGGAGCTTTTAGGGTCACTGGCTGTCCGTCGTGCGTCGTCAACAATTCTTTAAACATCAACTCCTCCTAAACCGCTGGGCCAATTCGGACCAAACTTGGCAGGAATGATCCTTGGGAGGTCCTCTTTAAAAACTGTTCGCAGAATTTGATTCCGTCAAAAACTCTGGTTGCCATGGCAACCAAATGGAATTTTTTAGCAAATTCTTTAAAAATCTTCTCCTCTGAAACCGCTTGTCGGATTTTGAAATTATTTCACAGATATGTTCCTTGGGTGACCCTTTTCAAAAATTGTTCGTAAAATTTTGATCCGTCAAAAATTATGGCTCTGGTGAATGGGGGCTTCTTGCGCTATACAGAAATGAAGGAATTCTTTGAAAATCTCCTCTGAAACCGCTGGTCGGATTTTGAAATCATTTCACAGATATGTTCCTTGGGTGACCCTTTTCAAAAATTGTTCGTGAAATTTTGATCTGTCAAAAATTGTGGCTCTGGTGAATGGGGGCTACTTGCACTATACAGAAATCAAGGAATTCTTTAAAAATCTTCTCCTCTGAAACCGCTGGTCGGATTTTGAAATTATTTCACAGATATGTTCCTTGGGTGACCCTTTTCAAAAACTGTTCGCGTAATTTTGATCCGTCAAAAAATGTGGCTCTGGTGAATGGGGGCTACTTGCGCTATACAGAAATCAAGGAATTCTTTAAAAATCTTCTCCTCTGAAACCGCTGGTCGGATTTTGAAATTATTTCACAGATATGTTCCTTGGGTGACCCTTTTCAAAAATTGTTCGTGAAATTTTGATCCATCAAAAATTGTGGCTCTGGTGAATGGGGGCTACTTGCACTATAGGGAAATGAGGAAATACTTAAAAATTTTTCTTCTCTGAAACCGCTGGTCAGATTTTGAATTAATTTCTCAGGGATGTTCCTTGGGTGAACCTTTTCAAACAGTTTTTGCGAAAGTTTGATTGGTCAAGAAACATGGCTCTGGTGAATGGAGGCTACTTGCACTATAGGGAAATGAAGAAATTCTTAAAAATTCTTTTTCTCTGAAACGGCTGGACAAATTTTGAAATGATTTCACAGAGATGATCCTTGGGTGACCCTTTTCAAAAATTGCTCACAAAATTTTGATCCGTCAAGAAACATGGCTCTGGTGAATGGGGGCTACTTGCACTATAAGGAAATGAAGAAATTCTTGAAAATTCTTCTTCTCTGAAACCCCTAGTCGGATTTTAAAATAATTTGACAGGGATGTTCCTTGGGTGATCCTTGCTCTTGTGAATGGGAGCTACTTGCACTATATGGACATGATGAAATTCTTGAAAATTCTCTTTCTCTGAAACCCCTGGTCAGATTTTAAAAAAAAAATTCCGAAATGTTCCTTGGGTGACCCTTTTGAAAACTTGTTCGTAAATTTTGATCCGTCAAGAAACATGATTCTAGTGGATGGGGGATACTTGCTCTTATACAGAAATGAAGAATTCTTAAAAATTCTTCTTTTTGAAACTGATGGTCAGATTTCGAAATGAATTTTACAGATGACCTTTTGAAAATTGCTTAGCAAAATTATAAATATGGTTCCAATGTTTAATACCTCAAAAAAGAAATAGGCTATGGTCATCTCAAAAATTCAGGTGAGCGATCCAGGGCCATCTTGGCCCTCTTGTTTGGACAATGTCTGCAAAAGTCAGTTAGGCTTAGCACTCTAGGAGTTAAGTACAATCCTTGTTTGGGATACTAGTTGGTAAATGTTGTCATATAAAATTACCTCAGTCGGGTAGTTTATATATTTTGAGAGTAAAAAAGTAATAAGTATAGGTGTTAAAACAATTTTTTAGTTTGTACATGTGTCAGATCTTAATTCATGTTGATTAATTAATCCATACTTACTAGTTACAAGCATTTCTCCTTTCCTATCATTTTTCAAAAGCTTTTCTTCTCACGGTTGTTAAAACTCTGGATTGTTAGGTGAAGGGATTAATAAAGATTGACAGGTATTTCACTCTTCAATAAGGGACAAAGATTTAGACCAGTCAGAACTGAAAGTATTTTTCAGATGACAAATAAAAAGGGCTTGAAATGATGAAATTTGTCAATAAAATACATGTAGTTGGAAAATGAGAAAATCCTGATTACAAACATTTTCTTATTTGCCTGAAATGTTATCAAAAGCCTTCTCTCTTGAAGTCATTTAAACGCAGGATGGTAAAAGATAAATGGTCTTTTGAGGCAGATAGGCATTGCTGATCTTTCTTTTATTTCTTTTTCAGTACACTGACAGCATGTTATACACCCAGCTGTGTTTTTACCAGTATTTGTTTGATGCAGAAAAAGCAGCCAGTCATTTGGTGGATAAAGAAAAAGGTAGCGTTTTTTCCCCCAATATTGTTTTGTTACCCAACTGAAAAGTAGGAAGGAAAACACCTGTTGAAAAATATGTAGGGGGAGGGTTTGAAAACTTGGAACAGTGGTCAATTATTGATCATTTCCCTTCTATGTGATTATATTTGAAGAAAAGAGAGAGATTAGTATAATTTGTAATAACTTGTTTCTTGGCCAAATTAAAGGTGGCCCTTCAGATTTTGGGAGAGAAATTTACAAAAATACAAAATAATCATCCTATTGCTCCCAAAGCCTTTTAATTTTCATTCATAAAACCCTAGGGATTTATCACGACCCTGGTCTACACCGAAGGGAAACAAAGTCTATTTTTAGCTCACCTTAGCACAAAGTGCTAAAGGTGAGCTATTGTGATCGCCCTATGTTCGTTGTCTGTCAACAATTTCTTTAAACATCTTCCCCTCCTAAACCACTGGGCCAGTCTTCATGAAACTTGGCAGGAATGTTCCTTGGGTGAAGTTCTACCAAAGTTGTTCAAAGAATTCAGTTCCACCCATAACTCTGGTTGCCATGGCAACAAAAAGAAAAAAAAACAAAATCTTTGAAAATCTTCTTGTCTGAAACTAGAAGGCATAGAGCTTTGATATTTGGTATGTAGCATCTCCTAATGGACCTCTACCAAGTTTGTTCAAATTATGCCCCTAGGGTCAAAACTGGCTTCACACCGGGGGTCACAAGTTTGAGCATAGGAAATAAGAAGGAAAACTTTAAAAATCTTCTCCTCTGAAACTTGAAGGCGTAGCGCTTTGATATTTAGTATGTGGCATCTCCTAGTGGACCTCTACCAAGTTTGTTCAAATTATGCCCCTGGGGTCAAAACTGGCCCCACCCTGAGGGTCACAAATTTGAGCATAGGAACAAAGATGGAAAACTTTAAAAATCTTCTCCTCTGAAAGTAGATGGTGTAGAGCTTTGCTATTTGGTATGTGGCATCTCCTAGTGGACCTCTACCAAGTTTGTTCAAATTATGCCCCTGGGGTCAAAACTGGCTCTACCCCTGGGGTCACAAATTTGAGCATAGGAACAATGAAGGAAAACTTTAAAATTCTTTTCCTCGGAAACTAGAAAGCGTAGAGCTTTGATATTTGGTCTGTTGCATCTCCTAGTAGACCTCTACCAAGTTTATTCAAATGATGTCCCTGGGGTCAAAACTGGCCCCACCCCGGGGGTCACTTGTTTGAGCATAGGAACAAAGATGGAAAAATTAAGAATTCTTCTCCTCTGAAACTGGAAAGCGTAGAGCTTTGCTATTTAGTATGTGGCATCTCCTAGTGGACCTCTACTAAGTTTGTTTAAATCATGCCCGTGGGGTCAAAACTGGCCCTGCCCTGGGGATCACAAGTTCGAACGTAGAAAAAAAGCAAGAAAATATTAAAATTCTTTTTGTCTAAAACTAGAAGGTATAGAGCTATGATGTTTGGCATGTAGCAATTCCTAGTGGACGTCTACCAAGTGTGTTCATATCATGCCCTTAGGGCCAAAACTGGCCCTGCCCCGAGGGGTTACAGGTTCGAACATAGCAACAAAGAAGGAAACCTTTGAAATCTTCTCTGAAAGTTGAAGGTGCAGAGCTTTTATATTTGGTATGCAGAATCTTCTAGTGGACCTCTACTAAGTTTGGTCATATTATGTCCCTGGCGTCAAAACTGGCCATGCCACAGAGGTCACAGGTTGGAAAATAGGAACAAAGAGGGAAAATTTTAAATTTCTTTTTCTCTTAAATGGGAAGGTGTAGAGCTTTGATATTTGGTATGTAGCATCTTTGAGTAGACCTCTACCAAGTTTGTTCCAAGGATGCTGCTTTGGTTAAAAGTGACCCAGCCCCAGGGACCACAAGTTGGAACATAGGACAAAGAAGGAAAATTTAAAATTCTTCTTTGAAACTGAAAGGTGTAGAGCTTTGATACTTGATTGCCCTATGTCCGGCGTCTGTTGCCCGTCAACAATTTCTTTAAACACCTTCCTCTGCTAACCCACTGGGCCAATTTTGATGAAACTAGGCAGAGATGTTCCTTGGGTGAAGCTTTACCAAAGTTGCTCAAAGAATTGAATTTCACTCATAAGCTATAGTCTAAGGTGAGCATTCCTGGGCCAATGGCCCTCTTGTTTGATTTATAGCGCAAAATCCAAAAATAACCTTAAGAGGCTACGTAGCCTTTTAACTCATTACCAAACGACAATATTTTAGACTTGTCCAAATTGAAAGCATTTGCAGACGACAAAATAAAAGTGACTGAAAAATTAAAATCTGTTCTAGGAAGGGTAGAAAACACTGTGGGAAAAGGAGAAAATGCTGGTTACCAGCATTTTCTCCTTTTCCTATAGTGTTTTCAGAAGGCTTCTTTCTCAGGGGCGTCAAAAGTAGGGATTGTGTGGTAATGGGTTAAGGGAACACCATCAAAAAAATTTATTTTGGAATTTTATGATTCTTAATTATTGTTGATTTTTATTGTTTTTTCATAGAAATTCCAGTGATATATATATTTTTTAATTTGGTGAGAAGTGAAATATCTAAATACCCACCTTTAACTCTTTACCTCTTGACCATATTTACACCTCAACCAAATTGAAAGCACTTGCAGACAACAAAATAAATGTGGTTCAAATGTCGATTATTGTGCCTGAAAGGGAAGAAAACATTGTCAGAAAATGAGAAAATGCTGGTTACCTGCATTTTCTCCTTTTCCCTCTTATGTTTTCGAAAGCACTATTATTCAGAGTCGTTAAAAAGTCGGGTTTGTGTGGTAAAGAGTTAAGATAAATATGTTTCAACTAAATACATGTAGTATTGTCTTTTTGGAACAGATCATCTGATCCAAGATGTCTGTAAAAATACAGATCTAGTTATCTTGTTTTCTTGCAGTATAGTTTTCCTTGTCACAACATGATCAGAAGTAAGACAAACTTGAACAAAGTAAACAAAAAGATCAAAGACATTCTTCTTTTTCACAAAATAGTTCATAAAGTTTTCTATCAAATCTTGTAAAACTGGTAAATTTATTTTGAGCACCTGAAAATGCAAGTCTAGCTGTGAAAGTTTGATGATAATGGGGGGAAACATTTGGGGAAAATGTGAAGGTGGCACAGGCATTGATGTTATTCTTTGTAAGGGCTTTATATGATCAAACACATGTGGGTCCATGATTTTGTTGCATATCAGAGAACATCAACAGTATTAACTCTTTACCACATAACAAAATGTTGAACTTGTCCAAATTGAAAGCATTTGCAGACGACAAAATAAATGTGTATCAAAAATTGAAAATTGATTTGGAAAGGGTAGAAAACATGGTGGGAAAAGGAGAAAATGCTGGTTTCCAGCATTTTCTCCTTTTCCCAAAATGTTTTCAAAGGCCTCCTTTCTTAGGGTCGTTAAAAGTCGGGATTGTGTGGTAAAGAGTTAAAGATGTTCTTGATTCTCTGAAGAGAGGATGTTAATTTATTATTTAACTCATTACCACACGATCCTGACTTTCAATGACCCCAGAAATGAAGCCTTTTGAAAACATTGTGAGAAAAGGAGAAAATGCTGGTAACAGCATTTTCTCCTTTTCCCACAATGTTTTCTACTGTATCAAAAACAAATCCATCATTTGAGCTATGTTTAAATTGTTTTCTGCAAATGCTTTCAATTTGGAGAAGTCTTATTATTTGCTTATGTGGTAAAGAGTTAAGGATGAAATTGTGGACTTGTCCAAGTTGAAGCACTTAACCCTTTACCAAACAATCCTTAGTTTTTACGACCCTGATATAGGAGCTGTTTGAAAACATTGTGGGAAAAGGAGAAAATGCTGGTAACCAGCATTTTCTCCTTTTCCCACAATGTTGTCTACCCTTCACAGAACAAATTTCAAAATGTTCAATCACTTTTATTTTGTCGTCAGCAAATGCTTTCGATTTGGACCAGTCTAAAATTTTGTCATTTGGTAAAGGGTTAAACATGGTTCAGATGATTGGATTTCTATATGAGAAGATATAAAACAATGTGGAAAAAGGAGAATCAAATGCAACCAGCATTTTCTCATTTCCCACAGTGTTTTCAGAGGCCTCCTTCTTTTGGGTAGTTATAATACAAAATTGTTTGGTTAAGGGTTGAAATGTAGAAATAGAGTCCAACAGGAAACTAATTATGGACATCGGTTATAAAACAACGGTTACAAGCAACTACTGCTTTTTCCCCACTGTTTTCAAAGCTGTTTTACTACAGGAGCATAAAAGGCCCTACTTCTACATAAGCACTCTACCACTTGAACCAAGCACCAGTAGTTCACTTGGTAGCATGCAAGACTTGAGAACAGGGGTGTGTGGATGGATCCCCAGCTACAACCCCTGGCTCAGCCAATTTCTTATCAGGGATTGACCCTTTCGCAAACAATCCCTGGTTTTTATGGGTCTGAAATAGTAGCCTTTTGAAAACATTGTGGGAAAAGGAGAAAATGCTGGTAACCAGCATTTTCTCCTTTTCCCACAATGTTTTCTACCCTATCATAGACAGAAATCATCTTTTCAGCAAGATTTGAATTTGTCGTCTGCAAATGCTTTCAATTTGGTCTAGTTCAAAAGTTTGTCATTTGGGAAAGGGTTAATGATAGTTACTGAGACAGGATTCATTCCTCTCCCACTGCTGACAGTTGTTTCGACAATGATTATGTTTGAAAGCAACCAGTGGTTTGGAAAAAAGATTGTGCAGAATACCGGCAAAAGGGACTCCAGAATACCGGCAAAAGAGACTCCAGAATACCGGCAAAAGAGACTCCAGAATACCGGCAAAAGAGACTCCAGAATACCGTTAAAAGAGACTCCAGAATACCGGGCAAAAGAGACTCCAGAATACCGGCAAAAGAGACTCCAGTAAAGCATGCATAGGTGCATAGGTTGCTGTGATATAACTGAAATAATGTTGAAAGCGGCGTTAAAAACTGTTTAATCAATCAAACAGTTCAACTACTTGACAAAATTTTAGATTTGTTAAAATCAAAAGCATTATGCAAACATTAACTGATTACCAAACAACAATATTTTAGGCTTGTCCAAATCAAAAGCATTTGCAGAAGATAAAATAAAAGTGACTGTAAATTTTAAATATGTTTTGTGAAGAGTAGAAATCATTGTGGGAAAAGGAGAAAATGCTGGTAACCAGCATTTTCTCCTTTTTCAACAATGTTTTCTAAAGGCTTCTTTCTCGGGGTTGTCAAAAGTAGGGATTGTGTGGTAATGGGTTAAATACATGTTCATAAAATGGTAGGATTTGTTCTGGAAAGACTAAAAAAGATTTTCGGGAAAGGAGAAAATGGTGGTTACTGGCAGTTTTTCCTTTACAATAACCTTCTTATTCAGGGTTGTTTAACTCATTACCAAACAACAAAATTTTAGGTTTGGCCAAATCGAAAGCATTTGCAGATGACATAATAAAAAAATTCGAAATCTGAAATTTGTTTTGTGAACGGTAGAAAACTTTGTGGGAAAAGGAAAAAATGCTGGTTACCAGCATTTTCTCCTTTTCCCACAAAGTTTTCTAAAGGTCTCTTTCCCAGGGTCGTCAAAAGTAGGGATTGTGTGGTAATGGCTTAAAGTACGAGATTATGTGGAAGAGGATTAAACATATCAAGTTATTCTCGATAAACCTTTTTGTCTTTTCAGCTGCAGCAAGCAAGAGTCTGTCCAACCAGTCAATGAAAGCAGCATACCTGGCTCTAAAGAGAGTTCCTGATGCTTGGTTGAGAAAAAGTGCTTATTCTGAAGTCAACCTCACAAAGCTTTTTGAAGGACTGTTTACATTTAAGTGATCACTTTCTTATGTTTGAGTTTAATTCTGTACTAGAGAATGTAGTATTAGACATGACCACATGAAAAACATTTGTGTATATGTATAACCAATTACTACTGAATGTGGCTAAAAGAATGGAATTTGTCTTTTAACCCATTACCAAACAACAATATTTTAGACTGGTCCAAATTGAAAGCATTTGCAGACGACAAAATAAAAGTGACTGAAAATTTGAAATTTGTTTTGTGAAGGGTAGAAAACATTGTGGGAAAAGGAGAAAATGCTGCTTACCAGCATTTTCTCCTTTTCCCACAATGTTTTCAAAAGGCTTCTTTTTCAGGGGTGTCAAAAGTAGGGATTGTGTGGTAATGGGTTAAAGGAGAAAATTGGCTGTGCCAGCATTTTTTCTGTTTTCTACAATGGCTTGATAAGCTTTCTTTCTCAGGTTTGTGTAAAAAAAGGAATTGTGTGGTAAAGGGTAGAAAATAGTCTGCTGTGAAAATGAACTAAGATGTCTGCTGGCAGTAATATGTTAATTGATGAAAGCAAGTGGGCACTGTTTTATTTTTCCACTATGAAAATATCATATGTAAGGGAATTTGTCACGAGGGGGTGGGAGTTTCAGTATGGATTGGTCAAAAAGTTTGCTATTGATCAGTAAAAAGTCTATTGTTACTAAAAACAGCTATTGGTAGATAATTACCATTGGTTTTGGTCTGCATTCGGGTGAAAAGAGATTGCCATTAAAAAAAATTGCTGCTTGTATGAAAAGGAAACATGGTTTGATATAACCTTTCCTAGAAAGCAAATTCAGGTTCAAAACATCCACAGACAGCAAAATTAAAAATTGATACAAATGAAGATAGAAAATGTGGGATAAGGAGAAAATGTTGATTACCAGTATTTTTTTTTTCTGTAGTTTTTAAAAGCTCTCATATGGTTGTTTTTAAAACTAAGGATTGGGAGGATTATGATTTAACTCTTTGCCACATAATCTCGCCTTTTAATGACCCTGAGAAAGAAGGCTTTTGAAAACATTGTGGGAAAAGGAGAAAATGCTGGTTACCAGCATTTTCTCCTTTTCCCACAATGTTTTCTACCTATTCAAGAACAAGTATCATTGTTAGAAAACATGTCAATTTTCCTCAATGAACACAAATATGAAATTTTGCAATGTGTTAAAAAGGATTAAACTCAACTTGATGAATCACGGGTTATTTGCATGAACATTTACACTCAATATCAATAATTTTCAATCAGATTCTTAGGATTTTTCTTTCTCTAGTTTGTTTGATACTTTTCAATGAACCTTTTGTACATACAAAATTTCTAACTTTGTGTATGTAAATTATTCTTGGAATACACTGTGCAAAAGATGTAACTAATAAATTGCCTAAAATGTGTGAATATTGTTTAATTCTTTCTATGTCATTCTTTCCCTCACAATAATATCAATAAAGCACCCAGGACTGTGTTTCTTTATGTACTTGCTAGAATTACCCTAAATTACTTACAGCAAAAACAAAAAGTCTGCTCTGTATTAATTAATATACCCCCCACAACTAAGTGGAGGGGTGTATACTGGAAAAGCTATGGCCGTCCATCCTTCTGTCTAGACACAATTTTGTCCGGAGCGTTTCTCCTTCAGTTTTTCAAGTACTGCCTTGAAACTTACATATAATGTTTGGATACATATGAAATGAAATTGTGCATGTGCAATTTTCACTACCTTGCTCCATTTGTTGCGGAATTATCTCCCCTTGAATTTTTTGCGCTTTGCAAATTTTAACTTTGGAGTTTTGTCCAGAGCATAACTTCCAAAGTATTAAAGCTTGGTACTTCAAACTTCACACACAGTTACATCACATTAAAGAGAAGTACAATGTACAAGAACCATAACTCTATTCCAACTATTTTTAGCTCGCCTGAGCACGAGGTGCTCATGGTGAGCTAGTGTGATCGTGCTGTGTCCGTCATCTGTCGTCAACTTTTTTCCTTGTGTACGTTCTAGAGGCCACATCGGATACTCATGAAAGTTGGTAAGGATGTTAGCCTCGATGAAATCTCAGATGAGTTTGAAAATGGGTTATGTCGGGTCAAAAACTAGGTCTCTAGGTCAAATCTTAGAAAAACCTTGTGTAAGCTCTAAAGGCCACATTTTCAGTTGGATACTCATGAAAATTGGTCAGGATATTTGCCTGGATGATATCTCGGACAAGATCGAAAATGGGTCATGTGGGGTAAAAAACTAGGTCTCTAGGTCAAATTTTATAAAAACCTTGTGTATGCTGTAGAGGCCACATTTTCAGTCCAAAACTCTTGGAAGTTCTTCAGAATGTTTGTCTTGATGATATCTCGGACAAGTTCGAAAATGGGTCATGTGGAGTCAAAAACTAGGTCACCAGGTTAAATGTTAGAAAAACCTTTTGTAGACTCTAGATGCCACATTTTCAGTCCAAAACTCTTGTAAGTTGGTCAGAATGTTTGCCTTGATGATATATTAGACGAGTTTGAAAATGGGTCATTGGGGATTAAAAACTAGGTCACCAGGTCAAATCTTAGAAAAACCTTGTATATGCTCTGGATGCCACATTTTCAGTCCAACACTCTTGAAAGTTAGTCAGAATGTTTGCCTTGATAATATCTTGGATGAGTTTGAAAGTGGGTCATGTTGGGTCAAAAACTGGGTCAACAAGTCAAATGTTATAAATACATTTTGTATGCTCTGGAGGACACATTTTCGGTCTGATACTCCTAAAACTTCTTAATAATATTTGTCCTGGTGATACCTTGAATGAGTTTGAAAATGGGTCATGTGGAGTCAAAAACTAGGTCAATGGGTCAAATATTAGAAAAACCTTGTGTACACTCTAGAGGCTACATTTTCTGCCTGATACTCTTCAGACTTGGTCAGAATGTTTGTTTTGGTGATGTCTCAAAAGAGTTTGATAATAGGTAATTGCTGGGTCCAAAACTAGGTCACTTAGAAAAACCTTTTGTACGCTGTAGAGGACACATTTTTAGTCCAATACTCATGAAATTTGGTCAGAATGTTTGTCCTATTGATATCTCAAAAGTGTTTGATGATGGGTAATGTCTGATAAAAAACTAGGTCACTGGGAAACTAGATGGTTCATGTTTGGTCAATAGACTCAGGTGAGCAATTTCAGGGCCATCATGGCCCTCTTGTTTGAGTTATTGCCCTTTGTAAATTTTAACTTTGGTTTTTTGTCCAGGTCATTACTTCCAATGTATTGAAGCTACATGTAGGTACTTCAAACTTCACACACAACTAGACCACATTAATTAGAAGTGCAGTGTACGAGAACTATTACTCTGTACCTACTAGTTTTTGAGTTATTGCCCTTTGTAAATTTTAACTTTGTTTTTTTTGTCCAGGTCATAACTTCCAATGTGTTGAAGCTAGTTACTTCAAACTTCACACACAATTAGATCACATTAAGGAGAAGTGCAGTGCACAAGAACTATTACTCTACCTTTTTTTGAGTTATTGCCCTTTGTAGATTTAAACTTTGTTTTTTTGTCCAGGTCATAAGTTTCAATGTATTGAAGCTAGTAACTTCAAACTTCACACACAGATTACAGAAAGGCAAAGTGCAGTGTACAAGAACCGTAACTCTATTCCAACTTTTTTTTATTATTGCCCTTTGTAAATTTTAACATTTTCTTTTTGTCTGTGGCATAATTCCCAAAGTAAAAAAGCTAGTAACTTCAACCTTCATACACATATAGGCCACATTAATAAGACATGCATGGTACAAGGACCATTAATCTATTTCCACTATTTTAAGACTATTCCCCTTTATAAAATTTAACTTTGGATTTTATCTGGGGTGTAACTTGCAAAGTACAGAAGCTAGTAAATTCAAACTTTATGTACAATTAGATCACATAAACCAAAGTGCACTTTAGAAGAACCATAACTCTATTCCCAATATTTTAAGAGTTATTTCCCTTTGTATGTTATATTTTTTTGTTAGCATGCCTGAGCACTAAGTGCTCATGGTGAGCTTTTGTGATCGCCCAATGTACATTACTTGTGTGTGTTCATTAATTTGTGAATATTTCTTTCATGTACTACTCGATTCAACTCATTAATTTCCATTTCATCAAACTACTTAAATTTCATAGCCAAATTTCCATTGGATAAAGGACAATTTGACATTGAAGTTTAAATATTGAGCGGAAAATTGCATATGCCATGTAACTATTCTTTAACCCTTTATTAAACAATCCCTGGTTTTTACGACCCTGAGATAGAAGCCTTTTGAAAACATTGTGGGAAAAGGAGAAAATACTGGTAACCAGCATTTTCTCCTTTTCCCACAATGTTTTCCACTCTACTGGAAACAACATTTAATTTCCGAGTTATGTTATTTTGTCATCTTCAAGTGCTTTTAATTTAGACCACTGTAAAATTTTGTCGTTTGGTAAAGAGTTAAAAAGATATTGAAATGATATTGTTAACCCATTACCACACAATCCCTACTTTTGACGCCCCTGAGAAAGAAGCCTTTTGAAAACACTGTGGGAAAAGGAGAAAATGCTGGTAACCAGCATTTTCTTCTTTTCCCACAATGTTTTCTACCCTTCACAAAACAAATTTCAAATTTTCGGTCACTTTTATTTTGTTGTCTGCAAAAGCTTTCAATTTGGACCAGTCTAAAATTTTCTCGTGTGGTAATGGGTTAAAAGATTATTTTGACCTAAAGTAAGTATGAAATTCGAGATGTGACAATTTCCATTTATCATGGGTCATCTACATGTTTCTATGATCCCTGATTGTATTGATCGACATTCGTTTTGTCTATTTCATGTCAAAATTTTAATCAAGTATGAACAAAAAAATGACCAAATACTGAAAGTTTGTGTTTTATGTTGTTCTGAAATTTAGTGAAAATAGAACCTACCCAAAATTTCCAACTAATGTGTAAAAAGAACATTGAAAGACTAAATCATGAGGAAAAAGTGCATAAATCATTCAGTATTAAAAACATATCGAAATAATTCAATATTAGTTGTTTTCATGGACATTCGCAAGTTCTGATTGGCTGAAAATTTTTTTTCATAGCTCCATGAAAAAAAAATTTCAGCAGTGCCGGGACTACTTTTGCAAAGTAATGTTAACAAACAGGTATACGAGATTTCATAATGGTCTTCTTTCTGATCTTTGTCAAGTCCGAAGGTCAACTTTCTTACAGATTTTATTTTCTCTAAATATTGATAAAAATATCAAACAGCAAATTCAAAGAGAGAGCTGAAAACTCATTGTGACTTTGCTTGGTTCTAACAATCTTATTTTCAGCTTATTGAACTTCTAGTAATAAAGCTACTGAACCTGCAAATGTTTAATACTATAGTGACGTCACATATACGTCATTGTTACATCATGAACCAGCAGTTTTACCGCACTTTGAATTATGAATGAAAAGGACATTATATAAATAAGCAATGTTAGATTTTCAATGAAAAAAGCAGTTAGTAATTTTCAAGTGTATATTTGTTGTCTGTGATATTGAATTATAAGGAATGAAGACAATTTACTTTTGTTTTCATAGAGGTATGAAAAAAAACAACCTAATCACACTTATGTATGAAACCGCTTTGCGGTTTCATACAGTGTGATTAGGTTTTTTCTTTTCATACCTCCATGAAAACAAAAAAAATCTCTTCATTCCTTAAATGATATCACCACATGATTAATGTGATCCCATATAAAGTTGATATCAACGTAAGCCAGGGATGATTTCCATTTCATGAAAATATTTTCATTACCAAATTTACAAATAAAGGGTAAAATGAATATTGAAAGACTAAACTATGAGGAAAAAATGCATAAATCATGCGATATCAATTAAAAACATATTGAAATGGTATCATCACACGATTAATGTGATCTGATATCAAGTAAATATCATCAGTGTAAATCAGAGATGAATTTTTCATTTTGTGAAAATGTTTTCCATTTCTTGAAAATGCTATTGTGTTTTTTAGACCCACCCATCCAAACATGTTCTAGATCAATGTGATTATTTCAAAGCACTGTGCTATGTTCTCCAGAACATGTTCTGACTGTTTTAATTGAATGAACGGACAACTGTTCATGGTAAAACTTGCAATTATCCTTTTTACACTATGAACACCATAAATAGCAGCATTAGAATTTTCACATCACACCAAATTAAAAAAATATATATATCATTGAAATTTATATGAAAAAACAATACAAGTCATCAATAATTAAGAATCATAAAATTACAAAAAAATCAAAACATTTTTTGATGGTATTCCCTTAAAAGGCTACGTAACCTCTTAAGCTATTTTTAGATTTCGCGCCAAAAATGTCAAATGACTGGCACGTGACTAATAACGTTTAAAGTCCATTACACAACAAACATGTAATAATTATTTTCCATAATGTCTTCTTCGGACGGATGTTTGAAACTTTGGTTAGTTTGGTTATTTGCGTTTATTTATCGTCGCTACCGGTTGCCCATCTGGGCGACGCCCCCAGAAGACGGTTAGTAGTTACGAGGTATAGTAGTGCAGGGATATAGGTCGAAACTACTGAGAGCTTCGCCTTTGTCTGTGTAAATGAGAGAATTGATAATCTAAAAATAGAACATGTCTCCCGTTGGTGTCAACCTGGTCCGTAATAAATCTCTGATTTCTCCTGTTATAGGATGGTTTTCGACTACTGGGGTTATATGAACACAAATTAAAATGCTATGGGAGTGGAAGGATGATTTTTGTGCATTTTTGTAAAATTTTGTCCCAAAATCTGAAGAGCCACGTTTAAGGAGGTTTTTGGTAGTAATTTCTGCACATCGCTTTGGTTATTTCAAGGTAGACAATAACAGACTACCTCTTCTCAAAGAAGGTACTCGTATATCTTTCTGACAATACCTTTAATTTCGGATACGGTACGTTTCGAAGCGAAGAACGAGTCTACAATATCGACTTAACAGACGTTTTGCCAAAAGATCTAAAGGGGAAAAGATCAGAAGAATACAGGAAAGTTTTCGGTGGTATCGACTTTCTCAGAGACTAGAGTCTACTGAACATGACAGTGCCGATCGATCTGAGTGCCTAAACGGTTACTATGGAAATGGCCATTTTACAAAAAATCTAACACGTCCACATATCTTTTTCTTCTCATTTTTACACTTACCATTAAATTTTACTGTATATAAAAAAAGAAAGAAAATTTTATGAAAGGGATTTTTCAAAATTTTGAATTAAATGAAGACTACATGTTGATTTTGCTTATATTTTGGCGGGTCAAGAAATAGGAAAAATATCTTTTTAAAAAGAAAATTAATTCAGATTATTATTTCATTCATACGGAATCAAGAAATAATAAATTAGATATGGGAAATAATATTTGCGCTGTATAATAAACTTTCTGTCACTGTATTACTGTCTTTTATGAAGAAATAGTCATTTTAGGTGTTTTGATACAAACGGTTACCATAGAAACAGCCATTTTGCAGAAAATCTAACCCCGCAACATACCTTTTTCTTTTTCTTTTTGAGTTTGCCATTGAATTTTACCTTACATATGAAAGAATTAGAAAATTCTATGAAAGGATTAAATTTTCACAAAACTGTAGAAAACGTCTTTAACTGGCTCAAGCTCACTCTCTTGCACTCGGGATCATGTGAGAGTAACGAACGACAACTCTGCTCGGAGATTGGCTCAAGCTATGGCGTCTAGCAATCCCGCAAAAAGTTCGCCTCGAGACGCACAAGTTATGACTGCAATTTTGAAGGATATGGGTGTTACGGACTACGAGCCGAGGCTAATCAACCAGATGTTAGAATTTAGTTATCGTAAGTTCAGAAATCATGACAGTTCGGACCAAAGGAACACAATTTATTGAGAACTAGTATTCGTACTGGCCTTATTTCGGATGGGTTGTTTTTTACTCATTTTATAAACTGTGTAAAGATGTTCGAACATTAAAAAAATGACAATGTAATTTTTAGCCTATACACCCCCCCCCCCCCCCCCACCCGCCCCCTTTTTTTTAATGAAGTACCATGTTTATAAATCACCTTTTCCTTAATAGCAAATTTAAGTCTTCGAATTTGGAATATCTGCAGGTGACAAATTCAGATTTAGTAAAAATGAGCATAAATTCCATGATAGGGTAGAAAATATCATGGGAAATGGAGTAAGCTTTGGTTTAAGATATCAGAATTTTTCTCCTCACACAGTGTGTTCAGAATCTAACTGCTCAGGGTCATTTAATAAAACTTGGGATTGTATGGTAAAGGGTTAAAAAATATCTTTCAGGTTATGTGACTGATGTACTAGATGATGCCAAAGTTTACTCTAATCATGCGGGAAAAAAAGAAATTGACACAGAAGATGTTCATCTGGCTGTTCAATGTAGGATGGACCAGTCCTTTACCACTCCACCACCTAGAGATGTAATTTTGTTTATATACTTCCTCAGCAATTTAATTCTTTTAATGACTCTCAAACTACAAAATGAGTAACTTGATTTTGGATCAATAGCTTGGCTTAACCAGGTACCACACAATCCCTACCTTTGACGACCCTGAGAAAGAAAGCTTGTGAAAATATTGTGGGAAAAGGAGAAAATGCTGACCACCAGCATTTTCTCCTTTTCCCTCAATGTTTTCTACCCTTTCCAAATCAAAGTTCAATTTTTGACTCGCATTTATTTTGTCGTCTGCAAATGCTTTCAATTTGGGCCAGTCCAAAATTTTGTTGTTTGGTAATGAGTTAACCCTTTACTTGACAACACACTTTTAGCTTTGTCCAAATTGAGAGCAATAATTACCACAGATGACAATTTCAATGTGGCTGAAATGGAGGACTATTTCTTTGATAGCTTAGAAAACATTGAGGGAAAAGGAGAAAATGCTTGTTACTAGCATTTTCTCCTTTTCCCACAATGTTTTCGAAAGGATACTAACCCAGGGTCATTAAAAGTTGACTCTGTGTGGTAAAAGGCTAAGGACTATTAATTTAGAAGTTGAGGGTTTGATCCCTACCAGAGGTATAGGTTTGTATTGGCATGCCCTTGGGCAAGATACATCAGATCCAAGCCTAGAGCTGGTGATGCAATGATTTATGAAACACATGAACAAGTAGCTGTGATATTATGTTGAAATCACAGTAAAAAAGCATTCAAGTGGATTTCCACTTAAGCAAATTGTGCAAGATTGGCTGGAGATTTCAATACTTGCATTTACATCTAACTGTGCAACAGAATATAATTCTGTTTTTATTGGCCTTAATTTCAAACACCTCATAGTGTATGTAATTTGTAATAATCTAATACTACCGGTAGTATACATCAAGGTTGGGCGGTCGAAACCAGGGGCGGTTTTAACCGGCGGTTTTAACCGGTTAAAACCGCCCCGGTCAATACTACCAAAGTGGTCAATACTGGTCAATACTGGTCGATTGGATATTTGTAGTGGTCATTTGGAAATTTTACTGGTCAGATGCATTTTAAGTGGATAGTGATGCTATTTAGTGGATAGTTATTTTGGGTTTTTTTCCTGTTTTGGTTCCAAGGTTGGTTGAATTCACCAATATGAGAGTTGATTTAGTGGAAAGAATGTTTTGTCCCTGCAAAGGCTACTTACTGTATCACCTGGTTCTTGCCAGTTTTCCAAAACTCTATATAAGTTCCCAATAAGGTCTTTAGGTTTCACTTTTGACACCTTAAGTAACTGCATGATGATAAGATACTAACTTAATTGCATATAAGTCAGTATTTCACACTTTAGAAATAAGGCCTGGTGTCAAGTATTCTACCCCAAATAGGGATACATGATTGGTCCTTTTTGTAATTTAAGCCACACCCATTGGGATAGAAAGGGGCAACTTTTACACCTTTTACTGCGTTTTGACAACAATGTAAATGTGTAGGTAGACACTTGAATATACTTCAGACATTAATGTATCCCTAACTATTGTTTAGTTAATCAGTCACAGCCTCTTTATGGGTACTCAATATAGATTAGTGACAGGCAAATTTCACAATGGTTTACACATGGTTGACACTTTTTTCTTCAATTTTACATGAAAGTTTCAAATTACCTGCTTTTTTATGCTATCTTTGAATTTTTAAATACTCTAAAACCTAAGTATATCTGTGTTGGTAGTTGGGAGGAGAAAAAGAGAAAAGATGCAGTACTATAAATAGATATCTAACCTATAAGGAATGATGATAAATAAAAGTTCTAAAGTTCTTTGATTGAAAAGAACTGACCATGTAAGTTCAAAGAGGAAGGTCAGTCCAAATAACCTCTTCAGTTGACCAGCAGTAATGTCTTCTGAATAATGATCAATAAAAAAGGGACCTTACTGATAAGAGCTATGTTACTGATGATAATATGCAATATATCTTCAGTACAGGATTAAGGAGAGCTTTTAAGACTAGCTAAGAAACAGCCCAGGTATCTTAGTCTGATTCAATCGACCCAATCAGCCACTTCAATTGACCACCAATCGACCAGTATTGACCAGTTTTAACCGGTTAAAACCGCCGGCAAAGAACAGCTCCAGTCAGGTACTGCTGGAATCCAGGACAACATGATGAAGTGAACTGTTGCTATGATATCATTAAAACTGTTAAAAGCAATATGAAATGACATCAGTTCCCTCATTTTGTTGAATTCCAGCTTCTTATGGAAATTGCTAGACATAAAAACACCCAGTCTCTTCCCCTGATAAAGCCATACTCTGGACCAAGGCTGCCACCCGATAGATATTGCTTGTCTGCGCCCAACTACAAGCTTATTAGCAATAGAAAAAAGGTAAGGACTATTACGGTCAAATCTATTTTTAACCCTTTACTACAAAGTAAAGCTTTGGACCTTTCCATATTGGAAGCATTTGAATATCATTATAGTTTAAATTTATTATTATTAAAGTTTAAACTTGGTTTTAGGAAAGGGTAG
The DNA here is from genome assembly GCA_943736015.1 of Tridacna crocea. NCBI lineage: Eukaryota > Metazoa > Mollusca > Bivalvia > Cardiida > Cardiidae > Tridacna > Tridacna crocea. The sequence goes on from OX031068.1 coordinate 14,255,184, forward strand.
AAAACATTGTAAGAAAACAAGAAATTGCTTGTAACAGACATTTCTCCTTTTTCCACAATGTTTTCAAGTGTTCTCCTGTAGGTTTGTTGAATATTGGGATTGTGTGATGAACCCATTACCACACAATCCCTACTTTTGATGCCCCTAAGAAAGAAGCCTTTTGAAAACACTATGGGAAAAGGAGAAAATGCTGGTAACCAGCATTTTCTCCTTTTCCCACAGTGTTTTCTACCCTTCCCAGAACAAATTTCTATTTTCTAGTCACCTTTATTTTGTCGTCTGCAAATGCTTTCAATTTGGACCAGTCTAAAATTTTCTCGTGTGGTAAAGAATTAACCTGGGGAGAATATTGTGAAGTGTACTGGTAAAAGGAATTTACAAAAAAAACATGAATAGGTGCAGTGGCTGCTGTGATAGTACAAACAAACAAAAAATCCTAAAGGGAAGTAAAAAGGGTTTGAGCCTGGCTCTGTGGAAAGGGGGCATAATGCACCTGCAAAAAGCATTGACATATATGTCAGCTTGTGCAGTCAATCAAGGCTAACCTGAGCTGGAACTTTTTGCTTTTCATCAATTTTGTGCATGTCCCAGGACCACTCTACACTAGTCATATATGTGGATTTTATTAACCAATAATAATTATGTAATGACTTCCATGGTATAATACAACATTGAGATGTATTAAGCCCCCTTTTGCCAGAGCTTGGCTCTTTTTTTGTAGCAGGTGATCTTGGTACAATCCTGTTTTTCAACAACCTTAACTCTTTACCAAACTACAAAATTTTAGACTGTTCCAAATTAAAAGCATTTGCAGACATCAAAATAGAAATGACTGAATATCTGAAATTTGTATTGGTGAGGACAGAAAACATGGTGGGAAAAGTAGAAAATGCTGGTTACTAGCATTTTCTCCTTTTCCCACAATGTTTTCAAAAGGCTTCTTTCTCAGGGTCGTTAAAAGTCGGGATTGTGTGGGAATGGGTTAAGAAAGAAATATTTTGAAATCATTGTGGAAAAGAAACAGCATTTTCCTGCTCTACCAAATGTTTTCTTCCCTTAAACTAAAGGCAAGTTCTTGAGTTACTTGTATAGTCTGCAAAAGCTTTTAGGTTGGACAAACCTAAAATTTTGTGGAGTTATTGTAGAAAGGGATGTAGAATGAAAACGGTTTTGGCTCCTAAAGTATATGGTTGACTGAATCCCAGCTGCTTAATCTATAAAGGTTGACTACCAGATCTGCGGTTAGACATATACTTTTGAACTGTCTGCTATTTATATGCATAGAAATTGTGAAAGTCTAAGTAGAAAGTATTACAGGAGACCACTCCTACATCCATAGCTTTGTCTCGATTTAAATACAATATCTGACATCTGCGTCAGAGAGATATCTTTTTGGCTCAATGGTTATGGTATTGGTCTTTTAATACTCGAAAAATGAGGTTATTTGTCCTTTCAAGGGTTTGAATCGTGCCATATGAGGTTTGTATTTGAGCTATGCATTTATTTGTTTCTTTGTTACGGACTTCGTTTGTAAGAAAAGTTAATTTCTTTCATTGCTAGACACACAGAATACAGATAGGCTTACCAGTAAATCAACTCGGATCTGGACACAGAATTCAACTAGCCCCAGTTCATAAACAGACAAGTAAGTCAAACAGGCATTGCTTGCCAGTTAAATCTTTACCTGACGGCAGAATTTCCATCTAGTCAAAATTGAAAGCATTTGCAGATGACATATTAGATTTTGCTAATATGATGGTGATTATAATTATGTGTAAGTGTAGAAAACTTTGTTGACAAAGGAGCAAATGCTGGTTACCAGGTTTTTATATGCCCAAAGGGTCGTATTGTGTTGTACCCCTGGTCGTCCGTCTGTCTGTCTGTCTGTCTGTCTGTCTGTCTGTCCGTCCGTTAGCAATTTCTTGTGTGCACAACTTCTCCTTCAGTTTCCATCAGAATTATTTGAAACTTGCCACAATGAATCTCCATGATGTCTAGTTGTGCACCTGACCCTTAGAATATGGATCACTGTTTGCGTTCTAGAATTATCTGCCCCTGATTTCTGAAATAATCAACTATGAACTGTGAATTTTTGTTCAGGCCATAATTCCATACTATAAAAGGTATCAACTTGAAACTACATAAACTGATAGAACACATTATGGAGAAGTGCAGTGCACATGAATCATAACTCTGCCACCTTTATGTATTGAGTTACTGCCCTTTGTTAATTTTCAGGTTGAATTTTTGTCCAGGCCATACCTTCCAAACTATAAAAGCTATTAACTTGGAACTTCATACACTGATAGAACCTGTTGTGGAGAAGTGCAGTGCACATGAATCATAGCTCTGCCACCTCTATTTTTTGAGTTATTGCCCTTTGGTAATTTTCAGTTTCAATTTTTGTAAAGACCATAACTTCCAAACTTCAAAATCCATCATCTTGAAACTTCAAAGACTAATAAAACACAATTTGAAGAAGAAGTGCATTGCACAAGAACCATAACTCTTGCACAAGAACCATAACTCTGCCATCCTTCTTTTGAGTTATTGCCCTTTGTTAGTTTTCACTTTGAATTTTCGTCAGGGCCATAATTTCTAAAATATAAAAGCTATGATCTTGAACCTTCAAAGACTCATAGAACACCTTGTGGATAAGAGCAATTCCCAAAATGTGTAACTGTATCACCCTTATTTTTGTACTTATGGCCCTTGAATATTTTTCACATATCATGGAAAATAACTACTCTTCATTCATGGCACATCTGTCATTTCAACTCATTTCACTGACAAGCCCCTTTGGGCGTATATGGGCCGCTGTGCGAAGCTCTTGTTATCCTTTTCCTGTAGGATTGTCAAAAGGCTACTACACTTTTGTAAACATTCGGGCATTAAAGGTGGCCCTTCAGATTCTGAGACAAAAATTTTACAAAAGTGCAAAAAAATCATCCTTGTACTCCCAAAGCCTTTTAATTTTCACTGATAAAACCCCAGTAGTCGAAAACCGTCCAACAACACGAGAAATTAGAGATTTACTACGGCCCAGGTTGACACCAACGGGAGATACATTCTATTTTTAGATGATCAATTGGCTCATTTACTTACAGGAATACACAGAAGAAGCTTCAAATATAGCGTCCGAAGAAGACATTATGGAAAATAATTATTACATGTTTGTTATGATAGGGAATTTAAGCGCTATGAGTCACGTGCCAGTCACTTGACATTCCCACAATGCTTTATTGATTTTGGCGCGAAATCTAAAAATAGCTTAAGAGGCTACGTAGCCTTTTAAGGGAATACCATCAAAAAAATTTTTTTTTGTAATTATATGAATCTTAATTATTGATGATTTGTATTATTTTTCCATATGAATTTCAGTGATATATATATTTTTTAATTTGGTGAGATGTAAAAATTCTAAATACCCACCTTTAAACATTAGTCCATGTATGTTCATGATTATTTTACAGGGATGCCTTTTAACTCTTTACCATACAACAAAAACATATACTTGTCCAAGTTAAAAGCATTTGCTGACAAAATTTATGAATTAATTTTGGTATATGACAATACTATACATGTACACATTCTCTATTTTTGGAATTCACTGCAAATGAAAAGAAGGAACATGGTAATTTTTCAGTGTTGATTTTTCACAATGAAGAGCATAAAAGAAACAGGATAATTGTTTCATTGTATGATTGAAATTTCTTTCATCTTGTGAAAAGCACAGGTGATATTTTTACTCATGAAAATACAGCCCTTGGTTTTCACGTGATGAAAGGAATTTGAATTATAGACGGACACAAATATCCTCTATATGTTCAATGAAGATAAGTCTATAAGGTAGTCTTGTGGCAATGGCTAAACCATTCATCACACAGTAACAAGTTTTACCAACCTTTAGGAAGAAGCCTTTTCACAAAACTTTTGACATTTCAAAGAAAGTTGGAAACCAGCATTTTCTCCTCATTTGTTTCCCTTCCAAAGGCAAATTTCAGTTTTTGGAGTACATTTAATTTGGCTTTTATTAGTGCTTGTATTTTGGACTAGTCTAAAATTCTAAAATTTGGTAAGGAGTGAAAAACGTAATGTCTGGTTGTTTGTAATTCATCAATATTTGCTTTTTTCTGTTCTAGATAAAGTACAGATAGGCACACCTTCACAGATGACTGTCATCAACAGACCTTCTCAAGTAAAGCCGATCATTAGAGTCGCCTCAGGTAGAGTAATTTTAACTATCAATACCTGATTGTTTACCATCAGGGTCCTGTAGCTCTGTCTGTAACACAGAGGACTTGAACCCATGACCACACAGTCCCTAGTTTTGACAACCCTGAGAAAGAAGCATTTAGAAAACATTGTGGGAAAGGAGAAAATGCTGGTAACCAGCATTTTCTCCTTTTTTAGCTTACCTTAGCACAAAGTGCTAAAGGTGAGCTATTGTGATTGCCCTATGTCCGGCATCCGTCAACAATTTCTTTAAACGTGTTCTCCTTAACCACCCAATTTTGATGAAACTGGGCAGGAATGTTCCTTGGGTGAAGCTCTACCAAACTTGTTCAAAGAATTGAATTCCACCCAAAAGTCTGGTTGCCATGGCAACAAAAAGGAAAAAAAACAACGAAATCTTTGAAAATCTTCTTCTCTGAAATAAGAAGGGGCAGAGCTTTGATATTTGGTATGTGGCATCTCCTAATGGACTTCTACCAAGTTTGTTCAAATTATGCCCCTAGGGTCAAAACTGGCCCCACCCCAGGGGTTACAAGTTTGAGCATAGGAACAAAGACGGCAAACTTTAAAATTCTTCTCCTCTGAAACTAGATGATATTTGGTATGTGGCATCTCCTAATGGATCTCTACCAAGTTTGTTCAAATCATGCCCTTGGGGTCAAACTTGGTCCCACCACGGGGGTCACAAGTTTGAGCATAGGAACAAAGAAGGAAAACTTTAAAAATCTTCTCCTCTGAAACTAGATGGCGTAGAGCTTTGATATTTGGTATGTGGCATCTCCTAGTGGACCCCCTACCAAGTTTGTTCATATGATGTCCTTGGGGTCAAAACTGGCCCAGCCCCGGGGGTCATAAGTTCGAACACAGGAATAAAGAAGGAAAACTTTAAAAATTTTCTTCTCTGAAACTTGATGGTGTAGAGCTTTGATATTTGGTATATAGCATGTTCAAGTGGACCTCTACCAAGTTTGTTCATATGATACCCGTGGGGTCAAAACTGGCCCTGCCTGGAGGGGTCACAAGTTCGAACATAGGAACAAAGAAAGAAAATTTTAAAATTCTTGTCTCTAATACTAGAAGACATAGAGCTATGATATTTGGCATGTAGCAATTTCTAGTGAACCTCTACCAAATTTGTTCATATTATGACCTTGGCGTCAAAACTGGGCCTGCCCCAGGTTCACAGGTTTGAACATAGCAACAAAGAAGGAAAACTTTAGAAATCTTCTTTTCTGAAACTTGAAGGTGCAGAGCTTTAATATTTGGTATGCAGAATCTTCTAGTGGACCTCTACCAAGTTTGGTCATATGATGTCCCTGGCTGTGTGTGGCTCAGTGGTAAAGTGTAGGACTCGTGACCTGGAGGTCCCACATTGGAGCCTCACTGGCTCCACTGGGTTTTTTTCACAGGAGTGTCCTTGGGCAAGACACTTCAGAACCTAGTCTAGTACTGGTTAGACCCAGGAAACATGAATATGTGAACTGTCTCTGTGATATGACTGAAATACTGTTGAAAGCGGCGTAAAACACCATTCAAACAAACTTATAAAGTGTGTAGAGCTTTGATATTTGGTATGTAGCATCTTTGAGTGGACCTCTACCAAGTTTGTTCCAAGGATGCTGCTTTGGTCAAAACTGGCCCAGCCCCGGGGACCACAAGTTCAAACATAGGACACAGAAGGAAAATTTAAAATTCTTCGTTGAAACTGGAAGGTGTAGAGCTTTGATATTTGATTGCCCTTTGTCTGGCGTCTGTCATCCATCAACAATTTCTTTAAACATCTTCTTCTCCTAAACCACTGGGCCAATCTTGATGAAACTTGGCAGCGATGTTCCTTGGGTGAAGCTGTACCAAAGTTCTTCAAAGAATTGGATTTCACTCATAAGCTTTAGTCTAAGGTGAGTGTTCCAGGGCCAATGGCCCTCTTGTCCACAATGTTTTCTATTCTTTTGATCCTCTGTTTTCGATGATTTCATGTCAGTCAACTTGGAATATCCAATAAATTGACATATAAATTGAATATCCAATAAATTGACAAATACAAACTAAATTTGAATTTATTCTGTATGATTCACAGTGTTTTAACCTCTTTGTAGGTATGGGACAGGGGTTATTGTCGGGAGTCAGTACCAACATACAGCAAAGCTCTTCACATCCACAGATACTCGCTAATCCACAGATTGTCACTCCAGGAAGTAATCCGCCTAGTCTGATAGCTAATCCATTAAAACGTAAACATGAGGACGATTATGATCAGCCTTGATATATGGAAAGTGCTTATGAGATTATGAGTCTTGGAATCAAGTGATGAAATTGTGATTGGACTAACTCCTGGAATTCCTTAACTCTTTACCACACGAGAAAATTTTAGACTGGTCCAAATTGAAAGCATTTGCAGACAACAAAATAAAGGTGACTGAAAAATAGAAATTTGTTCTTGGAAGGATAGAAAACACTATGGGAAAAGGAGAAAATGTTTTCAAAAGGCTTCTTTCTCAGGGGCGTCAAAAGTAGGGATTGAGTGGTAATGGGTTAAAGAAAAGCAGTTATCAGAGTTACTTTAACTCTTTACCACACAATCCTGACTTTTAAACACCCCTGTGAAAGAGGCCTTTTGAAAACACTGTTTGTAAAGGAGAAAATGCTGGTAACCAGCATTTTCTCCTTTTCCCACAATGTTTTCCTCCCTTCCTTAAACAAATTTCAGTTCTTCAGTGTTTCAGCGCGGATGCGCTCTTGTGGGATTTCCGCAAATAAATTGGGATTCCTGCACATTTCCAAACATGGCACCCCAGATCTGGCGCTTAAAAATCATATTAGGCCCCCAAAAATTAGTTTGTACATATATGACCTCGCCAAGGTGTAAAAGTGTATGGGATGAAACTGCATTGTGTACGAAAATTAATGGAAAGAAATCATGACGGGCTTAGTGTTTTTAACCCTGTAGTACCACATAAACTATCAAATGTGCACTTTTGTACTGGTTCCTTGCCGTTTACATCAAACATTTGTAAATTGAGAAAAAGCTACAAAAAGTGGGCAATCTGTTTATAGTAACATTTTCATGACGAACTGGAAAAAAAGCAAAATAACACTATCACAAACTTCAGGTGATCGAAAGCCTGATTTATCTGGCTATGTATCAAAAGTCCCAACGACAAAAAAAACCAACTTGATTTCAAGTTGTTTCACTTCGGCAAAGCTCCGTAGAAATGGACAAACTTGAGAGAAAGGAGATCTTTAGTTGTTAAGGTATTTAAAACAAGAGGGCCATGATGGCCCTGAAATTGCTCATCTGAGTCAATTGACCAAACATGAACCATTTTCAATCTAGTTTCCCAGTGACCTAGTTTTTTATCAAACATTACCCATTATCAAACACTTTTGAGATATCAATAAGACAAACATTCTGACCAAGTTTCATGAGTATTGGACTGAAAATGTGGTCTCTACAGCGTATGAAAAGTTTTTCTAAGATTTGACCAAGTGACCTAGTTTTAGACCCGACAATTACCCATTATCAGACTCTTTCAAGATATCACCAAAACAAACATTCTGACCAAGTTTGAAGAGTATCAGGCAGAAAATATGGCCTCCAGAGTGTACTCAAGGTTTTTCTAATATTTGACCCAGTTTTTGACTCCACATGACCCATTTTCAAACTCATTCAAGGTATCACCAAGACAAATATTATGAACAAGTTTCAGGAGTATCAGACTGAAAACATGTCCTCTAGAGCATACACAAGGTTTTTATAACATTTGACCTATTGATTTGACCTAGTTTTTGACCCAACATGACCCATTTTCAAACTCATTCGAGATATTTTCAAGGTAAAATTCTGACCAATTTTCAAGTGTTGGACTGAAAATGTGGCATCCAGAGCATATACAAGGTTTTCTAAGATTTGACCAGGTAACCTAGTCTTTGACCCATTTTCGAAGTCGTCCAAGATATCAGAAAGACAAACATTCTGACTAACGTTCAAGAGTTTGGTTTGAAAATTTGGCCTCTAGAGCATACAAAAGTTTTTTCTAACATTTGACCTGGTGACCTAGTTTTTGACCCGACATGACCCATTTTCAACTCCTTCGAGATATCATCGAGACAAACATTCTGACCAACTTTCAAGAGTTTTGGACTGAAGATATGGCCTCTAGGGTGTACACAAGGTTTTCCTAACATTTGACCTAGTGAGCTAGTTATTTGACCCGACATCACCCATTTTCAAACTCGTACGAGATATCATCGAGGCAAACATTCTGACCAAGCTTCATGACTATCGGACTGAAAATGTGGCCTCTAGAGGGTACACAAGGTTTTTCTAAGATTCATAAGTTCGAAACATAGGAACAAAGAAGGAAAACTTTAAAAATCTTCTTCTCTGAAACTGGAAGGAGTAGAGCTTTGATATTTGGTATGTAGCATCTCCTAGTGAACCTCTACCATGTTTGGTCATATGATGTCCCTGGGGTCAAAAGTTTTAACATAGGAACAAAGAAGGAAAACTTTAAAATTCTTCTTCTCTGAATGATTTTCATAAAAAACAGGGCAAAATTCCCAAGGATAACCTGAAAATGAACAGGGTCTGCGACAGATATGTGAGAACGAACTGTGTCTACAACAGGCAGAAGGGTTAAAAGTAAGAACTGGGTGGTGAAGGGTTAAAAGCTCTAGACAGCTCTACATTTGTTTTATTTCAGTTGTAAGAGCATTGTAAGATGAGGACAAATTGCTAGTAACCAGTGTTTCTCCTTTTCCTGTATTGTTTTCCACTGTACTGGAGAACTGAAGCTGTATCAATGTTGTATATATTGTCTGTGGATGTTTTGCATTTAGAAGAGTCCAATGTTTGTTATTTTCAAAGGAGTTGAAGCAATCAATTTTGTATAATGTTGTCTGGGGATGTTTTGCAATTAGAAGAGTCCAATGTTTGTTATTTGGAAAGGAATTGAAGCAACAAGTTCATTTCTCTGTTGGAACTTAAAGAAACACGAAGACAACATTTACTTTTCCAGAAAACATTTTATGTAAAGGTCTATGATCACTATTTTCTGGAATTGATATTTGTATATCTTATGTAAATTTTATACAAAGATGAAATAATGTTTGAATATCTAGAATAAAAAAAAACATACATTCATGTGCATCATTTGTACTGGTTTAGTGTTGAAATAACTCTTTACCAAACGATAAAAATTTATAATGGTCCAAATTGAAAGCAATTGCAGACGACAAAATAAACGTAACTGAAAAATTGAAATTTCCAGCAGGGTGGAAAACATTGTGGGAAAAGGAGAAAATGCTGGTTACCAGCATTTTCTCCTTTTCCCACAATGTTTTCAAATGCTTTCCTTCTCACTTCTCAGGGTCGTTGAAAGTTGGGATTGTTTAGTAAAGAGTTAAATGGTAATGAGAAAAATATGATTATGTATGGCATAGTAAATGCAACTAAATTATTTTCATAAAAACTATTTCTAGACTATCATCTTTTTTTTTATGAGTTTTAAGAATATAGAACTAACTGTATAATAATACACAGAAAAAGGTTATAATTTTTTAGGCTCCGTTTTACCAAGGTAGGTACAAACAAAATTTGTTCAATTTTTACGAAACCATAGTGGTATTAATCTGCTGCAAGATATGAGACAACTATCACGATTATTCCATAATACTATCGCGATAAATTAAAGTTTCCTGGGAAATTGTCTCGTATTATCTAGATAAAATTTCCAGGAAACTTTGATTTGTAGCAATAATTTTCTAAAAATAACCATGGCCGGTTCATGCAACTATAATATGGTTACGTAAAACTTGCACAAATTTTGTAGTAAAACAGTGCCCTTGAGATAACCTGTTGCTACTAAACCCCTTATTTCACAATACATGTGCTGAGTTTTCATGACCCTCCATAGAAGGCTTTTGAAAAAAATATCATGGAGGAAAAAGGACAAAATGCTGGTAACAAGCATTTTCTTCTTTTCCCGTGTTTACCACCCAATCAAAGACAGGAATCATTCAACTAAATTTATTTTGTAGTCTGCAAATGTTTTCAACTTGGTCAAGTCCAAAGTTATTTTGATTGATAAAGGGGTAAAGAAGTTCTAAAAATTTTTTTAGACCATAACTTGAAAATGAACAACCTGATTCAACTACTTTTATAATAAAATGTGTAACTGATTTAGCTCTTTACCACTCTAGCAAATTCACAGTTTAACCAAATTGAAAGTACTTGCATATGACGAATGTAGTTTAAACAAGCAATTTCGTTGAACAGATATCCCCCGCCGAAAAAGACCTTTTTTTCATACAGATATATATTGTGTTTTGCATATACATGTGGCCTTTTTGTTAATGGTCCATGACGAAATTATACATTAAGCTCCCTTGTTCCATGGCACAGCATTTCATTATATAAAAAAATATATAGAGGTCCAAGACAGGATTATACATTAAGTACCCTTTTTGCAGAACTTGGCATTTCATAAAATGAAAACAAATAAAGGTAATATACATAAAACCCCCTTTTTCCATGCCACACACACTTACACACCAAACACACACATGTGAGTGTGTGTGAAAAAAGAATGTATCAACAGACTACTGTTGGTACACAGTAGAAAACATGCCTAAAGTTTCATCAATTTTTGTTAAGGACTTTAGAAGATATCCCTCTCACAATGTAAGCCACCACACTGCTGCCATTTCAAGCAGGTAGCTAGAGACTAAAGTGTTGAAATTTGTAGCACCTGCTTGGGTAGCTGACTGGATATATGGTATTACTTGTGATCTAAAAGGTTTACGAACAGACTGATGCATGGAGAGACGGATGCACAATGGACTCATTGGTCACTTGCTTTGATCAACCAATAAAAATATGAAGTTCTATGAAACTATGCGAAAAAGTTGGAGATACATTGATAAAAAATTAAATTTGTCATGAAGCCCCCTTTTTCCATGATACAGTGATAAATTACAAAACCCTGACAGCATGTGTTAGGTCGCATGATCTGTGAAAATCTCATCCAAATCTGTTGAGATATGTCCAGTAATTAAAGAGATACTGGTGAAAAATAAAATTATAACATGAAGCCCCCTTATTCCATGATGCAGCTACAAATCCCAAAACCTTGACAATATGCCATAGGTCACATGATCATGTGAAAATTCCATCCAAATCTGCCGAGAAATGTGGGAGGCCTTACATTAGGTCATGTGATAATGTGAAAATTCCATTCAAATCTGCCAAGAAATGTGGGAGGAGTTGCCTTCACAAGAAATAGAATGAAATTAAATGTGAAGCCCCTTTTTTTCATGACGCAGCTACAAATCGAAAAACCTTGAGAATATGCAATAGGTTAGATGATGAAAAACTGAAAATTCTATTCAATTCTGTCAAGAAATATGGGACAAGGTGCGTTCACAAGAAATAAAATGAAATAAAACATGAAGCCCCCTTTTATCATGACGCAGCTACAAATCGCAATATTTTGACGATATGCAATAGGTCAAAAGATGAGAAATATTCTGTTAAAACTCTATTTAATTCCGTCAAGAAATGGAATGAAAAATAATATGAAGCCCCGTTTTTCTACGACACCTTATTACAAAAACAAGGGCATATAACTGGTGTTGCACGGTCAATCTAGGAGAAACTTTTTTTCATGCATTTCCTAATGGAGGTTGACAGATGTGAAATTTTCAATGTAAAAGCTTTGTATAATTTTGAAGACGGACTCCAAACATCAAAAGTGTACACAAGTGAAACTTAAAATCGCTCTCAGTCGGCCATTTTGCATTGAATAAAAAAAAAAAAAAGTGTCTTGGCATTATGGGTTATTGTACATGTGTATAAAGTTTCACGAAATTCCGTCCAATGGTATTGGAGATATTTGCTGGGACGGACACACGGACAACGCTAAAACTATATCCCTCCGCCTTTGGCGGGGGATAATAATGGATTTTGTGCCTAATATTTTTAGAAAACATTGTGGGTAAAGGAGAAAGTGCTGGTTACCAGCATTTTCTCCTTTTCCCATGATGTTTTCCAAAACCTTCTTTAGAGTCTTCAAAAGTCGTGATTGTGTGGTAAAGGGTTAAAGTATCTACAGCTGGCAAGACACACTTATTCCTTACACTACTGAATAACCAACAACGAATTCCGTTCACCAATAGTTGAAAAGGTAGTCTAGCAATTGTCATCAAGATTTTAAAGTTCCTTAACTCTTTACCAAACGACAAAATTTTGGACCAGTCCAAGTTGAAAGCACTTGCAGACGACAAAATAAATGTGAATCAAAAAATGAAATTTGATTTGGTAAGGGTAGAAAACATTGTGGGAAATAGAGAAAATGTTGGTTACCAGCATTTTCTCCTTTTCTCACAATATTTTCAAAGGGTTTCTTTCTCAGGGTCATTAAAAGTCATGATTGTATGGTATAGAGTTAATTGGAGCCAAGCCCTGTGAGATCAGTCTAGCATACATGTCCTAAAAACAGAGTCACCGATCAATCTCAGCCCACTTCATTCCAAGGAATGACGATGGTTTTTGTGTTAGGGTTCATTGCTTTCTTTCACCTGATCATTGGTTGGACAATAGTTATGTGGGAAAGCAGCCACTGGCTTGCAATAAATACTGTGCAGAGTAATGGTAAAAGAAACTCCAGGAAAGCATGGGTAGATTCACTGTCTACAAGCCAACATGTTGACATTTTCTGTGAGCCAATGTGTAGTTTGCAAATGTATTCAATATGGACCAGTCCAGTTTTGGCGTCTTTCCTCCAAGTATGATTAACTCTTTAACACACAATCCGGACTTTTAACCCTTTACCTAATATGCCAAATTGAGGCTCTTCCATTTCAGCAGCAAATAAAGATATGATGTCAAAAATATAGACAAATGAGGATACAAATATCTGAGTGGAAAACATAGTGGGAAAAGGAGAAATTGCTTGTTACGAGCAATTTCTCCTTTTCCCACAATGTTTTCAAAACTCTGTTGTTGATATGTCAAAATGAGTATCTATGGAGTAAAGGGTTAATGACCCTGTGAGAGAAGCATTTAGAAATCATTGTTGGAAAGGAATAAATGCTGGTAACCAGCATTTTCCTTTACCCACAATGTTTTCTACCCTGCTGGAAACAAATTTTAATTTTTGAGCAACACCTATTTTGTCGTCTGCATAATGCTTTCAATTTGGACCAGTCTAAAATTTTGTCGTTGAGTAAAGATTTAATCTATTTCAAAGCATTTTCTGACCGAAATAAAATAAATATTTTGATCAAATGGTAAGATTTGTCCTTGAAAGGTTTGGAACATTGTAAAAGGAGAAAATGCTGGTTGCTAACATTTTTATCTTTTCCTACAATGATTTTAAGAGCCTTTTCCTCAGAACTGACCAACATGGGGTTATTCAGGCAAAGTTTAAAATGATTAGAGGAGTGCAAACCCAGCATGAGTTTAACCCTTTACTCCATAGATACTCATTTTTACGCATTGCTTGTAGGAGCCTTTGGAAAACATTGTGGCAAAAGGTGAAATTGCTCGTGACGAGCAATTTCACCTTTTGCCACAATGTTTTCTATGCTATCAAAAGGTATCATATACACATAAGAAACAGCTTCATCCCTGCTGTTATCTAGGGTCAATCAGAGATAACACAGAAATGCCTTATGGGGTAAAGGGTTAACTGATCCTAATAATGATTATCATTCAGTGATTAACCATGTTTATTCACACTGAATAGATGATTGATAAATATTGCAAGAACAGGTATATGGCATAAAAAAACAACTGTTTGGTTACGGATAAATAAAGTCAATCCATTTGCAAATTATAACCTACGCTAATTTGAAGAATTCTGGAAGCAGATTACTTTAATATATACTTGCCGCCTATGCAATTCATGGCATAACAGCTAATCAGCTAAACATCTTAAATTGATAATTATCTCTCCAGAATTTCCTAAATTTTCAAAGTAATTTTCAAAGTAGAGCATTTCTTACTGGCTAAGCCAATCAGAGATAGTGCTGTTTTGAAACTTTGAATACCAACATCAGGGGACACACAGATCCAATATACAGTATACGATGAAGAGATGTAGATGATACGAAGAGAACACAATGACAGAGAAATGTTTTGTCTTTACTTTTCACTGTTTTCCAAAGCCACCTTTTGCCATCTAGGTGTCAAAATGCATCACTTTGTGTGAAAGTTTAATGATATTGAATGTGAACGTAAGAAAACACTGTGACAAATAGAAACATTTGCTTACATGAAACAGTTTCTCAACATGTAAAAAAGATTTCTGTGACTTCCTTAATCCTTTTACCATTCATTTCCTTGATTTTTCAACCCTTGGTTAAAAAGCTTTTGAAAACATGGTGGGAACAGAAGAGATTGCTGTTTACTGGCATATTATTATTTTCCCACGAAACCCTTTATATTTTTCAAGACCTGAAGCTATTCTTTACTCTTAACCAGATAAATCCTGGGACTTTTTCACGGCATTTGCTGGAAACTCTCAAAAAGGATGGAATTTGTCTTTGGATAGAAAACATTAAAGCATTTTCTCTCTTTCTTTTTTGAAAGATGTTTTAATAGGCTTTTATCAAATTCATTTTGCACAAAGAAATCAATTGCCCAAGTATGTTTAGGCCTTCTAAAACATTGCAGAGAAGGCACAGTTTCGTAGTCCTGTCTTTTCCACCTGAAAGTTTGAATTACAACCTTATTTATCCCCTGGTAAAAATACTTACAAAAAAGTTCATTACATGGTTGAATTTAGGAGCAAATTGGCAAATATACATCCAATTACATGTCAAAATAAAATCTACATCCAATATTATACAAGTGCATGTGTCTCAAAAAACAGAGTTTTTTTTGTCATATTTTAACATTTTAACTTATATCACACAATCTTAACCCTTTACTCCAAAGATACTCATTTCTACACATGGCTTGTTTGAGCCTTTGGAAAACATTGTGGCAAAAGGTGAAATTGCTCGTGACGAGCAATTTCACCTTTTGCCACAATGTTTTCTATGCTATCAAACGGTCTCATATACACATAAGAAACAGCTTCATCCTTGCTGTTATTTAGGATCAATTAGAGATACCATAGAAATGCTTTATGGAGTAAAGGGTTAAGTTTTAGAGACCATAAGGCAGAAACCTTTTAGAGCAATGTTGGCAAAGGAGAATGCTGGTACCTATGTTTTCTTCCCTTCTACTAGCTTTCTTTCTTTTTAGTTTAACCCTTTACCAAACAATCCCTGGTTTTTACGACCCTAAGATAGAATCCTTTTGAAAACATTGTGGAAAAAGGAGAAAATGCTGGTAACCAGCATTTTCTCCTTTTCCCATAATGTTTTCTACCCAGCTAGCAACAAATTTCATTTTTTGAGTAACGTTTATTTTGTCGTCTGCAGGTGCTTTCAATTTGGACCAGTCTAAAATTTTGTCGTTTGGTGAAGAGTTAAATATTGTCTAACCCTTTATCATAAAAAAAAAAATTGGGCTGGTCTAAATGGAAAGCATTTGAAGACAAAAAATAAAATGTAACCTAACCCATTACCACACAATTCCTACTTTTGACGACCCTGAGAAAGAGGCCTTTGGAAAACATTGTGGGGAAAAAGAGAAATTTACCAGATGACAAAGTTTTAGTCTTGTCCACACTGATAGCTTTCCCATTCAACAAATCTTTTATGACTTAACCCATTACCACACAATTCCTACTTTTTTGGCGACCTTGAGAAGGATCTTTGGAAAACATTGTGGGAAAAAGAGGAAATGCTGGTCTCCTTTTCCAACAATGTTTTCTACCCTTTAAAAGACAAATTTCAAATATTCAATCACTTTTATTTTGTCATCTGCAAATGCTTTTGATTTCGACCTAAAACTTTGTTTTTTGGTAATGTGTTCCATGATGAGATACATCTTTCAAAGAGTACAAGAAATAGTTGATAAAAGGAGAAAATGCTGGTTAGCAGTGTTTTCTCTTTTTCCCACAAAGTTGTCAAAGCTTATTTCTCCAGGGTCATTGAAACTTGGGATTCTACGGTAAAGGGTTAAATACAAGAAAATTTCCATGCTAAAGTGGTTAAAGGAAAAAAAAAACTCTTGCAACCAACATATTCTCCTTGTACCTAAACTTCTTTCTTTGGACCATTAACCCATTACCAAACGACAATGTTTTAGATTGGTCCAAATTGAAAGCATTTGCAGGCGACAAAAGAAATGTGACTGAAAATTTGAAATTTGTTTTCTGAAGGGTAGAAAACATTGTGGGAAAAGGAGAAAATGCTGGTTACCAGCATTTTCTCCTTTTCCCACAATGTTTTCAAAAGGCTTCTTTCTCAGGGGCATCAAAAGTAGGAATTGTGTGGTAATGGGTTAACTCTTTCCCAAACAACGAATTTTTGTACTGATCCAAGTTCAAAGCATCTGCAGCCAACAAAATTAAATCTTGTTAATATGAAGATTTCTGAATTTGATAGGGTAGAAAATTGTGAGAAATGGAGAAATTTTTGGTTACCAGCATTTTCTCCTTTTTCCACAATGTATTCTATAGGCTTCTTTTTCAGGGTTGTTAAAAGTCTAGATTGTGTGGTATAGAGAAAAATGGGTGATTTTCTGGCCAAGGGTGAATCTGTTGTGAAAAATACATTATACAAAATCAGAATAAAGCATTTAAAAGTGCCTAAATAGGAGTTACACATTTAATGAAAGCAGATAATTATTATATATTATTATCAAGTTACTATTAAAAAAAAAAAAACAGGAAAAAAAATCACAACTACTGAATAATTGTCAATATTTCTTTGCAAGGAATGCTAAAATATTTATCAAATGATATAAATACAAAACTTTTGTGTTAATCTATTGCCACAAATGATACAAAATAACAATCAGAAAATATGTATACCAAGTACCCCACCCACTGGGTTTCAGTAATACAATATTTTATTTACAAAATTAAAAAGAAAAAAAAAAGCAGCATTAAAACACCTCCTTTCTTACTAAAAATATGGATATAACCATACAAGTTTACATTTATTCTACATTAACCCATTACCACACAATCCCTACCTTTGACGCCCCCTGAGAAAGAAGCCTTTAGAAAACATTGTGGAAAAAGGAGAAAATGCTGGTAACCAGCATTTTCTCCTTTTCCCACAATGTTTTCTACCCTTCACAAAACAAATTTCAAATTTTCATTCACTTTTATTTTGTCATTTGCAAAAGCTTTCAATTTGGACAAGTCTATAAAATTGTCGTTTGGTAAAGAAATAATAAATTTAAGCCCAACATGTATCACTGGACTATGTACTTATCCTTTATCCACACTGTTCCGAGTTAACCTTCATCCTATCATAAACTTGCAAGCCTATAGCAGAAAGCTTAATTATACATGTATTATTGTAATATACAGGTCTATCCCACAGATACATGTAAAGGTATAGCTTGTGCTGGTATAAGTGGACACTCATAATGTCTTGCCATAGAGCTACCTTTCTAGCTATAAGGTAGAGTGTTTGCCTTCAGACCCAGAAGGGCAGGGTTCAAACCCCGCCAGGGATGGCATAATTCTTTGAAGCAAAAAAATCTTCTTATCCAACAATGTAGATCCAAGATCAGACTCCACATTCTGTGCAGTCTGATCTTAATCTATACTCTCCACAAAAGGTCAGCAAGTCACACTTATCAGCTTCAATGGTTAAAGGCCACGAGCAAGAATGTTTTTGAAAACTTGTGAAAATGAAGTACTGGTAACCAGCATTTTCTCCTTTTCCCATGATGCTTTCTATCCAATCAGAGAATTTGGGCTTTCATAGTACTATGAACTATGCCAGAAGAGGACCAACTACTTACTTCCAATCAAGTAGCTCCTTTGCTCACTATGTTTTTGATAAATGTCCAGACATAAAAAAAAGTTGTATGAAGAAATTACAGCATTAACGACAAAATCTTAAGACTTGTACAAAGTGAAAGCAAATTGTAGACGACAATATAAATATGCCTTAAATAATTAAATTTATCTTTGAAAGGATAGAAAACATTGTGGCAAAAGGAGAAAATGCTGGTTACCAGCATTTTCTCCTTTTTCCACAATGTTTTCAAAAGGCTTCTTCCTCAGGAGTGTTAAAGTTTAGACTCCCTAAAACTTGCAGGAAACAAACTGACATTGCCTAAATGATATTCTTTGTATTCAAGGTAGAAACCATTGTGAGAAAAGGAGAAAATGTTGGTGACCTGACTATCACGCCGAATTCAGCAACCTCATATACACACAAACATATTTATTACACTTTTTGCATGACCAAATTTCCTGCCACTGAAAAGGAAGTCTTAATTCATTACCAAACAACAAAACTTTAGACTAGACCAAATTGAAAGCATTCGCAGACGACAATTCTAATGTGGCTCAAATGATGGAATATGTCTTCAATAGGATAGAAAAGATTGTGGGAAAAGGAGAAAATGCTGGTTACCAGCATTTTCTCCTTTTCTCACAATGTTTTTTTAAAAAAGGTTTCTGTCTCAGGGTTGTTAGTTGTCCCGATTGTGTGGTAAAAGGCTTAATGTATTGCTAGGATTTCACAAGTTTGTGGAGGAACCGAGAAATATCAATCTATGTTGAAACACTTAGCACAGAAACAACTATCTGAAATTCATCCTCTCAAAAATGATGTTAAGAAAATGATAAATGTAGTGATAGTTTAATATGAATGATAAAAAAAAAAAAGAGAGAAGAAAAGGGAATATCTACAAAATGCACATGTTTATATACATACTGAAAATGATATGGTCATTTTTTTCATCTTTTAGTCATTACCACACTATGAAATCTAGACATATTCAAAATTTAGACATTTCCAGCCAAAAATTTCAGTCGCAAAAATGAAGCCATTTATCTTTCAAAGGGTAGAATATACCAAGGTGCTATCGGAAGTAATGTGGGAAATTTGAGAAATTGCTGGTTGTCAGCATTTTCTCATTTTCCCACAATGTTTTCAAAAGCATTCCTCCTTCATTAACCCTTTACCACATAATCCCAACTTTTGACAACCCTATGCAAGAAGCCTTTTGAAAACATTATGGGAAAAGGAGAAAATGCTAGTAACCAGCATTTTCTCCTTTTCCCACAAAGTTTTCTACTCTTCACAAAATAAATTTCAAATTTTCAGTCACTTTTATTTTGTCATCTGCAAATGCTTTCAATTTGGACAAGTCTAAAATATTGTCGTTTGGTAATGAGTTAAGACACAGCTTTTGGCACAGGGTTTACTCAACAGCACACACATACAAGATTGAAGCCCTGCAGTGGCCAACTTTCAAAAACAATGATTGAAAAAAAAAAGCTGCTGTTTCTGTTAACTCTTTACCACACGAGAAAAATTTTAGACTGGTTCAAATTGAAAGCATTTGCAGAAGACAAAATAAAGGTGACTGAAAAATTGAAATTTGTTCTGGGAAGGGTAGAAAACACTGTGGGAAAAGGAGAAAATGCTGGTTACCAGCATTTTCTCCTTTTTCTACAGTGTTTTCAAAAGGCTTCTTTCTCAGGGGCATCAAAAGTAGGGATTGGGTGGTAAGGGGTTAACCCTTTACCACAGAGTAAAATTTTAGATCTTTCCAAACTAAAAGCATTTGCAGACAGCAGTTTCAAACTGGCTCTAATGGTGCAATTTTGCTTATATAGGGTAGAAAACTTTGTAACCAACATATGGTAACCAGCATTTTCTTTTTTTCGCACAATGTTTTTAAAAGGCTTCTTCCTAAGGTGTGTTAAAAGTCATCATTGTGTGTTAAAGGGTTAAGTCACTTCCTTCTACATTTGCAATTCAAAAGAGACTTTGCATTACTTTCATCTCATCTAGCATTCCATGGGCTAACAATATTTTTGCTCCACCCAGTTTATTTAACAAAGTTTCATACTTTTTGCATTATTCCTGCCAATGTCAAGGAAACAAAATGATTGAGCTTACAGACCCAACCGCTTTACTGGGTGAGGAAATTCTTTTTAAAAGTAATAAATCCTGGACCAAAATGACCCTTTGAGTGCCAAAGAAACAGGATATATTCAGTCTAGAAATAATGGACTAAAGAAGGTCATTTTAAAGTTATTACCGGTATTGTCCATCATGTCTGCAAAGCCAACATTGCAGATCAAAGATCTAATGTACATTTTGTGTGAAGATGCTTTCTGAAAACATTTTTGGAAAAAAGAGAAACTGCAGGTCACCAGAGTTGTCCACTTTTTCCACTATGGTGTTGACCCTATCGAAGAATTTCAATTCATTTCTACCAACCTCAGATTTGTCCTCTGAAATGCTGTTGATTTTGAGAAGACTAAAACATATTATTAGGAAAAAGTTCATGCATCACCTATGTTACACAATACCAGGTTCAGTTGTCTTCATGGTATATAAATTATTGTGGGGGAAAAAGGAGAAAAATGCCTAAATAGAGCAGGTGCTCATTCTCCCTTTGTGCTTCTGAAGTTTCCTCTGCTTGGGTGTTAAATGCCATAGTAGTGAAGTTCTGGATTATCAAACACTGAAGCAGATATCTGTGGTAGGTGGGGAAGGGATGAACTAAGGATATCTGAGAATAAACATTAATTTACAACGAGCAATACGACCTTGACCTTAGGTCAAGGTCAGCCAGATCACTTATAAATATTAGAACCTAAAAACAAGAAAATACAGCGAAAAATACATCGTATTTTTGTGTTCCATACTTTTCCACACAATCTGATATGATTTCTTCCAATGAAAGTCTTTTAGTCCTATGATCTATACCAACAAATATCCCACTTTCTCAGCTTGCTTCATACAGGTCATCATTTCAAATAAACATTCATTAAAACTATCAAATTCTTATCACCATTTTGTAATTCAACAATTCCCTAAGCTCTCACATTTGTTAAAAGAAAAACAAAAATGTCTATTCCACTTAGACCCTTCTTTGAATTTTTGTTTCCATGGCAACACAGATAGGGATCTACAACTTGTCCTTCGCAGGAACCCAGATCACTGGGCCTGATTGATCCCTAATGACCTCTTTCACTTTTGCATAGATTTCTGTGGCAGTTTCACCCTGTACAACAGCTGAAATAGACAATAGATAAAATTGTTAAATTGTGTTAAACTTTTGATTTTTTTAGTAGCAGACAACTACAATATTTATTTGTTTTACAAGACAGTATTTTAACCCATTACCACACAATCCCTACTTTTGACGCCCCTGAGAAAGAAGCCTATAGAAAACATTGAGGGAAAAGGAGAAAATGCCGGTAACCAGCATTTTCTCCATTCCTACTATGTTTTCAAAAAGCTTCTTTTTTAGGTTTGTGAAAACCAGGGATTGTTTGGTAAAGGGTTAATGATAATTATCCACTTTTTACAAGGATGTTTTCAACACAAATTTCCTGAAAAATTGTTCCAGAGGAAAACAATGAACCAATCCTAATTTTTGATGACTATTCTCACTATTTTCATCCGCAGACCTTTTACACACAAACACCAATCTTTTCAGCACCATTTGTCACCCTCAATTTTTAAATGGAGGGGTAACCCACCACAAACTCCATTTTCAGTTTCTAGAATTGCCACTGGGTTCCCTTACAGCTAAAATACTAGCCTAAGATTGAAATATACCATATTTCATCTACTTAACACCCTGGGGCCCCATGCTAAACATAGATAAGGCTCTTTTATAAGTAAATCAATATGGTACTTTGATCCAGGTTTTATATCACAGAACCTTGACATTTTCTTAGAAAAACACCCAGGGTTTGTACATGACTGGCTGGTAGGGGTGAAACAATACGGTAAAAAGCGTATTGCAATATATTGCAATACGGCTGGCCCGTATTGCAATACATATTGCAATACGCTCTATATGCTGACATTTAGCATATCTGACCACTTGTAGTCACTGTTATGGTTGCATATGCTAAAAAAATTGACTAGTCTTTAACACAGACTAGACTGAAATGACAAAGAAATTAAGAATTATCCATAGAAACAAGTAAATGACTCAGTGACATTTCAAGTCATGTTCTTTTTCAAAAATATTAGCATGTCAACCTTGTCAACACCCAGAGAAGCCCTCTGTGCTGACAAAAAGTCACCAGTAGTACTGAACACTCGTTCAGAGGGCCCACTTGTTTATGTAGAAACCAGTCAGGGCTACTATACCGAACTTTGGGAGCTCAACAGAGAAGACAGTGCAATGCACTAACTTACTGTTAAACACAAATACTTTCCCGCTTATCTACCGGGGGAAAAAACGCAAAATAAGTGTGAGCAAAGTTATAGGAAATGAATAACAAACTCTGTTGGTCAAAAATCAGTAATACAGTCGACGGTTATTTGGAGTTCGTGTCTGCGGCAAATTTGAGGCGGTCATAATTTTACCATAACACCGGTGACACCGCCTGTAGAAAAAATAAACAACTTTCACTTTTGTAAATCTTTCAGATTGTTGAAAAACGATCGACCGAATTTTTGGGAAAACCGGACTTTCTAATGCAATTACCAGAAGTTGACATGTTGAAGAAATACCGATACGGTAAAATTCGTACCGGTTTCGGTTTTTTCTTTGAACAGACCGCGGTTAATCGGTATATCGGTAAACCGTTTCACCACTACTCGCTGATAAACTATGGAACTAGTGACCTGCCAGCCTGGGTCCATATTCACCAACCATTCTTAAGAACGTTCTTAGTCTTATTCTTCAAAATTTTGTCAATGTGAAAGTAAAGCACTTCTGATTGGTTTGGTTTAGCCAATGAGAAGTTTTGTTACTTTCACAGTCAGGAAATCTTGAAGAATAAGACCGTTGGCTTACTCTCTTTTTGCAAACACTCACCTGTAAAATATTCCCCGAATTCCTGTTCCAGTTTTATTGTTCTTTCATACGACAACCTGGCTTGCTCTTCTGTTATTCTCTTGTTCATCTCCCTATATGCATGAACACAAATTTCATTTTTTTTTTCCTGCTTTTTTACCAAAAACAAATCAACCCTTAACCCTTAATCAGTTTTCACAACTGTCAAAACGATGGCTTTTGAAAACATTGTGGGAAGAAGAGAAAAAGCTTAGCATGTAACCAGCATTTTCTCCTTTTGCCCGTTATTTACTATCCTATCAAGGACAAATTTCAGTTTCCAAGTCACATTCATTACATTGCAAATGCTTTAAATTTGGATAAGACATTTTGCCGTCAGGTAAAAGGTTAAAAGTCATCTTCATATTTTTACAGAACTTCACCACAATAGGCACACTTGCTTCATATAAGCAATGGTAAATACAAACAAACAGCTTTTAGTGTCCCTTTACCAAACGACAAAGTTTTAGACCGGTCAAAATTAAAACCATTCGCAGATGACAAAATAAATGCAATTCAAAAGCTGAAATTTGTTACCAGCAGGGTAGAAAATATTGTGGGAAAAGGAGAAAATGCTGGTAACCAGCATTTTCTCCTTTTCTCACAATGTTTTCAAAAGGCTTCTACTTCTGGGTCATAAATACCAGGGATTGTTTGGGGAAAGAGTTATTATCACATGGCACATTAGATGAAAGTATGATCTATGTTTTCTCCTTTTCTCACAAGGTATTCTACACTTGCCCAGGCAATTACTATCATTTCAAATTGTTGTCCAGACATACTTTCAAGTTGGAAAAGACAAGTTTTATCATTGGTTAAAGGTGGCCCTTCAGATTTTGGAACGAGAATTTTACAAAAGTGCAAAAAAATCATCCTTATACTCCCACAGTCTTTTAATTTTCATTCATAAAACCCCAATAGTCGAAAACCGTCCGACAACACGAGAAATTAAGAGATTTACTACAGCCCAGGTTGACACCAATGGGAGACATGTTCTATTTTTAGATGATCAACTCGCTCATTTACTTACGGGAATACACAGAAGCTTCAAACATAGCGTACAAAGACATTATGGAAAATAATTATTACATGTTTGTTATGATAGGGAATTTAAGTGTTATGAGTCATGTGCCAGTCATTTGACATTCCCACAATGCTTTATTGATTTTTGGTGCGGAATCTAAAAATAGCTTAAGAGGCTACGTAGCCTTTTAACCCATTACCACTCAATCCCTACTCTTGACGCCCCTGAGAAAGAAGCCTTTTGAAAACACTGTGGGAAAAGGAGAAAATGCTGGTAACCAGCATTTTTTATCCCTTTCCCACAGTGTTTTCTACCCTTCCCAGAACAAATTTCTATTTTTCAGTCACCTTTATTTTGTCGTCTGCAAATGCTTTCAATTTGGACCAGTCCAAAATTTTCTCGTGTGGTAATGAGTTAAAGGAATACCATCAAAAAAAATTTTTTTTTTTGTAATTTTAAGAATCTTAATTATTGATGATTTGTATTATGTTTTCATATGAATTTCAGTGATATATTTTTTTTTTCATTTGGTGTGATGTGAAAATTCTAAATACCCATCTTTAAGAAATCAACATGTGATTCTCATAAGACATAAATACTTACATAATGGATTCCACAGTACTTGGCTTTACTAAAATGGCAATAGGATACAAATTGGCAACCTGCAACCTTTTAATGGCATTTCCACTAACATCTAATATACAATGCTTGCCCTGAAAATAAAATTCAAGTTTATTTTGATAGCTTAACCCTTTACCCCATAAGGCATTTCTATGGTATCTCTAATTGACCCTAAATAACAGCAAGGGTGAAGCCGTTTCTTATGTGTTTATGACACCTTTTGCTAGTGTAGAAAACATTGTGACAAAAGGTGAAATTGCTCGTTACGAGCAATTTCACCTTTTGCTACAATGTTTTCCAAAGGCTTCTACAAGCAATGCGTAGAAATGAGTATCTGTGGAGTAAAGGGTTAAAATCCTCTTCATCTCCACATAGTTAACTCTTTACCACACAATCCCGACTTTCAATGACCCTGAAAAAAAAGCCTTTGAAAACATTGTGGGAAAAGAAGAAAATGCTGGTAACCAGCATTTTCTCCTTTTCCTTCAATATTTTCTGCCCTTTCCACATAAAATTTTAATTCCGATTCAAATTTATTTTGTCATCTGCAAATGCTTCCAATTTGAACTAGTCCAAAATGTTGTCATTTGGTAAAGAGTTAACCCATTACCACACAATCCCTACTTTTGATGCCCCTCAGAGAGAAGCTTTTAGAAAACATTGTGGGAAAAGGAGAAAATGCTGGTAACCAGCATTTTCTCCTTTTCCCACGATGTTTTCTACCCTTTACAAAACAATTTTTCAAATTTCCAGTCATTTTTATATTGTCGTCTGCAAATGCTTTAGATTCGAACAAACCTAAAATGTTGTCATTTGGTAACGAGTTAAATACAACATCCAACACTAACATGTGGAGCCCTAGTAGTACATCTAGTAGCAAACAAGACTTGTGAGCAGGGGTCACTGGTTCGAATCACCCAGCCAATTTCTTCCCAAAGATTGATGATAGTCATTGTGACAGGATTAATTTCAATCATTACTTTGACAATTGTTATTTGGGGAGGCAGTTAGTGGCCTGGGAAAGGTACATGTATTGCACCGAGTAGTAGGAGAAAGTACATGCACCTCCAGGAAAGCAGACAGGTGACCCTGCTGCAGCAATATAACTGGAATAATGTTGAAAATGGTGGTTAAAAACCATACAATCTATCAGGACATACTTAAACTTAATATGAATTCACTGCAGCCATAACCAAATTTACAACAGACAAAGTAACAAACATCCTTTTAAAATAGGAAATATGAACACCAAAACCTTTACACATGGATACATAATTATAATATCTTTTTTTGAGAAGGGAGAAATTACTACACTTAACCCTTTACCACACAATCCCTTCTTTAGATGACCCTGAGAAAGAAACCTTTAGAAAACATTGTGGGAAAAGGAGAAAATGCTGGTAACCAGCATTTTCTCCTTTTCCCACAATGTTTTCTACCCTTCACAAAACAAAATTTCAATTTTTCAATCACATTTAATCTTTGTTCTGCAGATGCTTTCAATTTGGACCAGTCTAAAATTTTCCCGTGTGGTAAAGAGTTAACCCTTTACCACACAATCCCTTCTTTTGATGACCCTGAGAAAGAAGACTTTTGAAAACATTTTGGGAACCAGCATTTTCTCCTTTTCCCACAATTTTTTCTTCTCTTTCAGACACAGATACCAAAATCTGAGCTGCACTCAGTATGTCTTTTAGTTTGAACCTGTCTAAATATTGATGAGTGGTAAAGATTTAACCTTTTACCAAACAACAAAATATAGCCTTGTCCAACTTTATAGCATTTACGAGGGACAAGTTAATCCTTTACCACAATCCCACATTTTAACGACCCTGAGAAAGAAGCCTATTGAAAGCACCTAGAACTAGAGCTATCACTAAACGTGATCATACCCCCCACCAGCTCCTTGTCAAGAAAGTGCCCTTTGTAACAGAATGCAGAATTGTTTAGTACAAAAGAAAGAGTTCAAAGAAAACAAACAAGTGGGGACAGACTTATGGTTCTTGTACTCTGCATGCACTTCACGTTAATGTGGTCTATCTGTATATGAAGTTTGTAGTCATTAGCTTTTATGCTTTGGAAGTTATGCCCCAAACAAAAAACAAAAAATTATAATATACAAAGGGAAATAACTCTTAAAATAATGGGAATAGAGTTATGGTTCTTCTAAAGTGCACTTTGGTTTATGTGGTCTAATTGCACATGAAGTTTGAAGTTACTAGCTTCTGTACTTTGCAAGTTACACCCCAGATAAAATCCAAAGTTAAAATTCATAAAGGGGGAAAAGTCTTAAAATAGTAGAAATAGATTAATGTTCCTTGTACCATGCACATCTTACTAATGTGGCCTATATGTATATGAAGTTTAAAGTTACTAGCTTTTTTACTTTGGAAATTATGCCAACAAACTGAAAGATGATAGATTTTAAAGTTTGGGAGTTATGCCGGACAAAAATAAAATGCTAAAATTTACAAAGGGCAATATTAAAAAAAAGTTGGAATAGAGTTACGGTTCTTGTACACTGCACTTTGCTATAAGTTAAAATTTACAAAGGGCAATAACTCAAAAAATAGTTGGAAGGTAGTTATGGTTTTTGTACACTGCACTTCTCTTCAATGTGATCTAGCTGTGTGTGAAGTTTGAAGTACCTAGCTTCAATACTTTGGAAGTTATGCTCTGGACAAAACTCAAAGTTAAAATTTGCAAAGCGCATAAAGTTCAAGGGGAGATAATTCCGCAACCAATGGCAGCAAGGTCGTGAAAATTGCATATGCACAATTTCATATGTACCCAAACATTTATGTGTAAATTAAAAGGCAGTACTTGAAAAACTGTAGGAGAAACACTCCAGACAAAATTGTGTCTACAGACAGATGGACTGACGAACAGATGGATGGACGGCCATGGCGTTTCCAGTATACCCCCCTCCACTTTATTGTGGGGAGTATAAAAAGAGAAAATGCTGGTAAACAGCAATCTTGGTGATTTGTGAATCAGTTCTGAGGAAAATTCAGAATAGACCTACTGTGGAAATACAAGCCAAGAAGAATACTTTGTTATATTGACCCTAAGAAAAAGGCTTTCATAGAATCTGTGGGTAAAGGAGAAAAGGCTGGTAGCCAGTTTTTTTTTTTTCCTTTTCCCCTAAAAATTTTCAACTATTGCAACGATAGGAATCAGTTTTGGAGACATGATAAACATTTTGTCTGTAAATGCTTTCAATTTACAGAAGACTGAAATTTGTCCTCTAGTAAATACTTAATGAGAGAACAAAGACTATAAATGGGCATAAATTAACTCATTACCAAACAACAAAATTTTAGGTCTGTCCAAATCGAAGGCATTTGCAGACCACAAAAAAAAAAAGACTGAAAATTTGAAATTTGTTTCGTGAAGGGTAAAAAACATTGTGGGAAAAGGAGAAAATGCTGGTTACCAGCATTTTCTCCTTTTCCCACAATGTTTTCTAAAGGCTTCTTTCTCTGGGTCTTCAAAAGTAGGGATTGTGTGGTAATGGGTTAATGATAGAACAAAGACTATAAATAGGCATGCACTAAAACTGACCTTTTCAGCAACTTCTCTAACAGAGGCCACACTGGTACCATAAAGGTTTTCATTATACTGCCCAGCTTCTATAAACAGGTGGTTCTGAATGTCACGTTCCATTTGCTCTCGTGAGTCTACAAAATGATAATCCCGCCCATCCAGCTCATGTTCACGAGGCTCTCTTGTGGTATCTTTGGAAAAACACCATCATATTCATTTCTTAATCCTATATGGAGTGCAACACGCGAAAAGGTGCATTCAGACATTTGCATAAAGTGTCGTCTCGGATTAGCCTGCGCAGTCCGCGCAGGCTAATCCGAGACGACACTTTACGACTACATTAGATTTTGTGACAGTAGACTTGCGTAAAACAGAAAATCACATAAAATCGGAAAGTGTCGTTTCCTATTAGCCTGTGCAGACTGCACACGCAGATCCGAGACGACACTTTACGCAAATATCCGAATGACCCTTTTCACGTTTTGCAAGCCATATCGTACAACTATGAATTTAAATGGCCTTGAGAAAAAAGGCTATTTAAAACACAGTGATAAAAGGAGAAAATGCTTTTCTGATAAGACAGCATTTTCTCCAATTCCAACAATATTTCTAGGCTTTCAAAAGACATGATTTTAACCATCCGTTGGATTTAGATGACTCTGGAATTTTTTTGTGTGGTAAAAGAGTTAAAACTTCAATAGAAAACAAAGTCTTAGCCTTGCCCAAATCAACAGCATCTGCGGACTACTCATTCAGTGCAACTAAAATGGAAAAGTGTCTTTGCAAAGATAGGAAAAATTATGGGAAAAGAAGAAAATGATTGTAAACAGCATTTTCTTTGTTTCCCTATAATGTTGTCAAAACTTTTTTCCTGCCGATTCTTTAGTTAAGGTAAACATGGTAAATACAAGCTGGTAAGCAGCATTTTCTCCTTTTCCAACAATGTTTTCTACCCTATCAAAGTCGGAAATCATCATATCAACCAGATTTAATTTGTTGTCTGCAGATGCTCTGAATTTGGTCCAGTCCAAAAATTTGTCATTTGGTAAAGATTAATTATAAAATAAAGACAAGCTTTCGGCAGTACAACCGCTTGTTATCACAGGATCACACTTGAAGAAGGCGGTTGTACCGCCGAACGCTTGTGTTTATTTTATAATTAAACGTTACATATCTCAAGAAGAGGATATATCACGATTTGGTAAAAAGATAAAAGATTTCAGTCCAGAAATAGGACCAATATAATTGAAATTCTTAGGTTTCTTTTGTCAACAATGTCTCAGCAAAGAGGACATTGTAAATCATACATCAGACTTCAGTTTTTGTGCAGCCTTATCTTGAAAGGCTCTTTAATCCTCCACCACACCAAAAAAGTTTAGACATGTCAAAATTCAAAGCATCTGCAGATGTCAAAATTCAAAGCATCTGCAGATGTCAAAATTCAAAACATCTGCAGATGTCAAAATTCAAAGCATCTGCAGAT
The DNA here is from genome assembly GCA_943736015.1 of Tridacna crocea. Lineage (NCBI taxonomy): Eukaryota > Metazoa > Mollusca > Bivalvia > Cardiida > Cardiidae > Tridacna > Tridacna crocea. The sequence goes on from OX031068.1 coordinate 14,284,995, forward strand.
GTCAAAATTCAAAGCATCTGCAGATGACAAAATAAATATGAATCAAAAATTCAAATTTGCTTTTGGAAGGTTGGAAACATCATGGGAAAAGGAGAAAATGCTGGTTACCAGCATCTTCTCCTTTTCAACATTAATTGTTTTCAAAAGCTTTCTTCTTCAGGGTTGTTGAAACTTCGTTTTGTTTGGTAAAGCCTTAAGGATTGAACCATAAAAAGAAAATGTCTCCACTTACGAGGTACACAACTTCCAAACTTGTCAGGAAACTCTGAAATCAAGTCATCATTAATTCTATCCTTAAGTGGCCCCAATATGATCACTGGTCGTGTATACTTCACTGAAAAATAAAGGACACAGAGAGGTTAGAACATGTGGAGAAAATAACCTTATTATAGTTTATTTCTAACATGAGCTTCATTGTGGTTAAGTTTCAAATTATTCCCCTGGAAACTGTTGTAGGAGTTGTGCACTATGGACAGATATACAGACTGATGGACTGAGAGACAAATGGGGCCATAACATACGACCCATCGGGAAATAAAAAGCTTTAAACTCTGATCAAATGACAAACTGTCTGACTTGAACATACTACATTTGCACACATCTTACAACATGAGGCTATCAATGTTATCTGTCATGTGAAATGGGACAATCTGTTTACCAATTAGATGAAAACATATCAAAGATAGTGCAGGTCAATTTAACTCTTTACCACAAGAAAATTTTAGACTGGTCCAAATTGAAAGCATTTGCAGACGACAAAATAAAGGTGACTGAAAAATTGAAATTTGTTTTGAAAAGGGTAGAAAACACTGTGGGAAAAGGAGAAAATGCTGGTTACCAGCATTTTCTCCTTTTCCCACTGTGTTTTCAAAAGGCTTCTTTCTCGGGGGAGTCAAAAGTAGGGATTGTGTAGTAATGGGTTAAATTGATTGCTCAAGAATGATTGTGTAGTAAGGCAGAACGGCCACTTTTCATATAGAAAAATAGTCAGCTGGCAGAGAAATGACCCTCCCCTACAAAATGACCCAGGTCATTATTCTACATAGAGAAATGACCCCAGAAGTCATTTTACTACATAGAGGAATGACCCGGGTCATCATTCTATGTAGAGATATGACCCCAGAAGTCATTTTACTAATAGAAAAATGATCCGGATCATTATTCTATGTAGAGATATGACCCCAGAAGTCATTTTACTAATAGAAAAATGACCCGGGTCATCATTCTATGTAGAGATATGACCCCAGAAGTCATTTTACTAATAGAAAAATGACCCGGGTCATCATTCTATGTAGAGATATGACCCCAGAAGTCATTTTACTAATAGAAAAATGACCCGGGTCATTATTCTATGTAGAGATATGACCCCAGAAGTCATTTTACTAATAGAAAAATGACCCGGGTCATTATTCTATGTAGAGAAATGACCCATGAGTCATTTTATAACGGGGGTCATTTCTCTGCATTACACCTGCACAATCTGAGCAGTCTGACTAAGGTTGACACTTTTCGCAGTTTCCAGAAGGTCCCATTTTGCTACACAGTTGACAAAATGTCATTCTAATGGCAGAAAAAAAAAAAGACTTATAGTATTGTATGCTTTTTCCATGTTTTCAGATACCTACCTCAGGATCAAAGAGGTACTTTACAGACTGGGAAAGGTTTATGCTGAAGTAGACAAGTCTATAGGTTATATCCTGGCATCCAATGTACCTAGCCATGCACTGCAGTAGTTTCTTTTATCTGTTTTTAGCATAATATCCTTCCCAAGCCACTGGCTGCTTTCCCACATAATGATCATTGAAGGATCAGTGGTGAAAGAGGAATGAATTTTATTGCTATGATTAGTAAAATATAAGAGAAACAAATGCAGAATTTACATCTAGTTTGAATATGAAAAAAAAAAAAACTCTTCACATATAACAGCTATTCCAAAATATAAACATTTTTGTAGGGTGCCCTTGCTGCCTCTGCCAAAGCCACAATTACTCAACTTCTCTTTCAAAACAGTCAAGCTAAAGGTGGCCATGGATTCAAACCTACCATCACCCTGGTTACAAGTCTTATATGTGACTAATTGCAATATCAGACTCAGCAATTAGGCAAGTAACTGGCTTAAAAATCAAATAAACTTACATTCCTGCTGGACTACAGCCTCATATGACAAGATAGGCTCGTCTCCTCCTGAAAATAGAGAACAGATTAGAGTATACCCTTTACCTCACAATCCCAAGTTTTTACGACCCGGTAGTCTACACAGTAGAAGAAAGCTTTGGAAACCAGCATTGTCTCCTTTTCTAACAATGTTTTCTTCTTTTTTTAAAAGTAATCCCTTAACCCATTAACCACACAAGCCCTACTTTTGACGCACCTGAGAAAGAAGCCTTTTGAAAACACTGTGGGAAAAGGAGAAAATGCTGGTAACCAGCATTTTCTCCTTTCTCACAGTGATTTCTACCCTTCCCAGAACAAATTTCAATTTTTCAGTCACCTTTATTTTGTTGTCTGCAAATGCTTTCAATTTGAACCAGTCTAAAATTTTGTCGTGTGGTAATGGGTAAACTGATTCCCATTATTTTTTTGTCTACAAATCCTTTCAACTGGGCAGGGTCTAAAATTTTGTTGTCTGGTAAAGGGTTGAAACAAGTACCTTTTCTTTGCTTTGTCAAAATAGAAACAGTTCACTGCTTCAAATAGTTGGTCTATTTCAGGCTATGTCCCCAGTAGGTTAAAAACTTGATTCTGGACTTTTCTAACTGAGCATAGTTTTCTAACTAAACATCCTCATGGCCATAACTTTAACTCTTTACCAAACGACAAAATTTTGGATTAGCCCAAATTGAAAGCATTTGCAGACGACATAACAAATATGAATTAAAAATTGGAATTTGATTTGGAAAGGGTAGAAAACATTGTGGGAAAAGGAGAAAATGCTGGGGTCCAGCATTTTCTCCTTTTCCTACAATGTTTTCAAAGGCTTTATTTCTCAGGGTCGTTAAAAGTCGGGATTGTGTGGTAAAGACTTAATTGCTATAACACTTTACTGTGGAGCAAAATATAAGATTTCTCCAAAGTCAAAGCCATTGCAGCCAACAAAATAATTACGAAGAAAAAATGGTTGGGTGTGCCTTTGAAAAAAATAGAAGATTTTGAAGGTAAAGAAGAAATTGCTGGTTATCAGCATTTCCTTCTTTCCTATCATATAACTTGTTACCCGCAATCTGTCCCTTAGCTTCAATGTTTTTTATCTGTATTTATGTATCAATCCTTTATTAACTTCGATAGTTCATATTTTCACAACAATGTTTTTGTAAGTTGTCTGCCGTTTATTTGTTTTTAGGAGATATCAAGTTTGAACTCCTTACCAAAAGACAACATTTTTAACCTGTTAACATTTGCAGATGATAAAGTTAATGTGGTCAAAATGAAAGAGCCATCGTTGAAATGGCAGAAAACATGATGGGAAAAACAAGAGGGCCATGATGGCCCTGTATCGCTCCACTGGCTTTTTAACCCTTTACCACACAAATTCAAGTGTTCATGACCATGAAAAAGAGGGCCTTCAAAAACAATGAACACTGTCAGGCAATACAAGTAGATTAATTCATTGGCATGAAAGGTAAAATCCTTGGAAAAATAAGCTAAATGATAGAAACCTTACTCTGAATTTATTATTCACCTCATGTGAGCATAACTATTAGCATCAAAATGAATCACACTCCTTGAAAACAGAATATTTTCTATCAAAAAACTTAATGTCTAGCACAATCATGTATCAAAGCAGTTTGATAATCAAGGGAAGTAAATAGTACCAAACTTTATCTTTCATAAAGAGTTATTTCCCTTGATTAATGTTTAAATTGAAGTGACTATATTTTGAAGCCCATGTTAAAACTTGTGATCCCTGAATGGAGGCAATTTTGACCCCAGACCTACAATATGAAACTAGAATGTGTGTTTATAAACAAGAAGATTTTTTAATCTTGCCCAATAAAAAGCCCTGTAAAACAAGTTTGCTCAATAAAAGGCCCTCTAAAAAATGTGACCCATGAGACAGGTTTATCAAGTTTTCACTGTAAAAGCCAATGTAAAACTCGTGACCCCTGGGGTGGGGTCAAACTTGACCCCCAAAGTTAAAATTTGGGCCCTCTTGGTAGAGGCCCATAAGATAAAGCTACATGCAAAATGTGGTAGCCCTAGGCCTTATGGCTATGTACGAGTAGATTATCAAAGTTTCCCTATATAAGCCCATGTAAAACTTGTGACCCCCTGTGACGGGGCTAAATTTGACCCCGGGACTATAATTTGGGCACCCTTTGGTAGAGACACCCTAGATGAAGTTACATGCAAAATTTGATAGCCCTAGCCCTTACAGCTAGGTACGAGTAGATTATTAAAGTTTCCCTATATAAGCCCATGTAAAATTTGTTACCCCCTGGGGCGGGGCCAAATTTGACCCCAGGGCTATAATTTGGACACCCTTGGTAGAGGTCCACTAGATAAAGCTACATGCCAAATTTGGTAGTCCTAGGCCCTATGGCTAGGTGGAAGAAGAATTTTAAAGTTCTCCCTATATAAGCCCATGTAAAACTTGTTACCCCTGGGGCGGGGCCAATTTTGACCCCAGGGCTATAATTTGGACACTGTTGGTAGAGGTCCACTAGATAAAACTACATGCCAAATTTGGTAGCCCTAGGTCCTATGCCTAGGTAGAAGAGGAATTTTAAAGTTCTCTCTAAATAGGCCCATGTAAAACTTGTGACCCCCAGGGCGGGGCCAATTTTGACCCCAGGGCTATAATTTGAAGAAACTTGGTAGAGGTCCACTAGATAAAGTTACATGCAAAATTTGGTAGCCCTAGGCCTTACGGTTTCAGACAAGAAGATTTTCAAAGATTTTTAAGATTTTTCAGTTTTGTTGCCATGGCAACCAGAGTTTTTGAAGGAATTAAATTCTTTCAAAAAATTCTGAAGAGGACCATGACAGGATCATTTCTGTGAAGTTTCATCAAAATTGGATGGGTAGTTTCAGAGAAGAAGATGTTTAAAGAAAAAGTTAACGGACGGACGGACGGACACACGGACGGACGGACGGACGGACGCACGACGGACAACGGGCCATGACATTAGCCCGCTGGCCTTCGGCCAGTGGAGCTAAAAACCGCATGTTTCAAACATGTTCTTCTTTTCCCCGTCATATTTTCCAAACCCTTCTCAAGGTAGAGAAAACATCAGATTGTATTGCAAAGGCTTAACTCTTTACAACACAATGCTGTTTTAATCATTCTCTAAAAAGAGCATTTTCTCCTTTTCTCACCATGTTTTCCTACCTTTTCAGAGACACATTCCAGATTTTACGTGGCACATAATGTGTCATCAGCAAATGCTTTCAATTTAATTGCCCTTACCCGACAACAAAATATTGGAAAAGACCAAATTAAAAGCATTTGCAGACAACAGAATAAATGTAGTTTAAATGATGATTTCCTCCATTAAATGTAGAAGAAAACATTTTGGGAAAAGGAGAAGTACCAGTATATTCTCCTTTTCTCACGATGTTTTCAAAAGCTTTCTTGCACTGGGTGGTTAAAACTCAGGATTGTGTGGTAAAGAGTTAAATCTACAGTTTTGTTGTTTGGTTAGGAGCTAAAACCATATATTGCTCCTATTTTCATAATGGTTTCTATTTTCTTTTCCCTTCATAAGTAATTGTCAAAGGTACATTTTGAAAAACTAAAATGATGTTTTTAAAGTAAAACTTTCTCTTCAATTTCTCAGGGGCTTTCAACAGGGCACTGGGGTACCAATGGCATGCAAAACAAAGAACAATCATGCAATCTACGTCCAAACTAGCTGGGCTAAATCAGAGATCTTTGCTGGTCAACATGCAGTTTACACAAAGTGCATGTGCTGAAATAATCACTGATCATTTCAAACCCCAATCAAGTCTACTACCCCACTTTTTTTACCGGAACGTCCACCCTTTGAACTTATGTATAATAAACTTTATTGGCTAGCATAATTACACCTTTTTGAACATTTTTTTTTTCGTATAAACTTAGGCTGCAAATCATGACTTGCTGACCTTTTGCAGAGTCCATCAACATTAGACTGCACAGTCTGAGCTTGGAATTACTCTGTCTGATAAGGAAATATCTTTCTTCAAAATTTTCATTTTAACCCATTACCACACAATCCCTACTTTTGACGCCCCTGAGAATGAAGCCTTTTGAAAACACTGTTGGAAAAGGAGAAAATGCTGGTAACCAGCATTTTCTCCTTTTCCCACAGTGTTTTCTACCCTTCCCAGAACAAATTTCAATTTTTCAGTCGCCTTTATTTTGTTGTCTGCAAATGCTTTCAATATGAACCAGTCTAAAATTTTGTCGTGTGGTAAACAGTTAAATAGCATCAGTCTAGTTTTGACCATTGCCTTGTCAAGTGTCATATAATTTATTCAGCAGAAGAAAGGCTAATAATTTCAATATTTCAATATTCAAATGACTGGTAATAACAGCAAAACCATTGTAATACTGCCGTTACTTTAGCAACAAAACTTACTTACTGAAACTAGATTCACTATCTGCACCTACAAAAACAAAAGATTCAAACAATTAAAACAAAAGCAAAAAATCACAAAACCACACAGTGAACATCCATGGGACATACTGGGACAAGGAAAACAAGGGTACCCTAAAGGCACTAAATAGCTCACCTGGTCTTAATACCATAATACTGAATTCACATTTATACAAGAAAGGAGCAAGACACATTATGAAGTCAAAAATTTTGATTACGGTAATCACAAACTGCGAAAGAATCTTACCTTTTGATCAAATATTAAACCAAGAGAGCTTGTTTTTGACCAAAAGTCACCTATGTTTTTTGTCTCAAAAAGGGTAATCAAGACAATTTTGACAACATCTCACTTGCATGGAGGCAGACAGTGTTGCCAGTAGCATGGTTTACATGTTTTTTCTAAAACTTGAAGAACTGTGATCTAATTTTTGACATGTATTCCAACATTAGTATTTCTTACAGATACAGGGAAGAATGGTTGTAAATCTTTAAGCACCAGACACAATGTTTTCACACCCCCAATTGCCTGTAGGGCCAGTGCAGATCAAGATCTGAAAGCAAAATAAGCAGTCTGACCTTTAATTTACAATGTTGCTGAATTACACTACAATTTAACCCATAACCACACAATCCCTACTTTTGACGCCCTTAAGAAAGAAGCCTTTTAAAAACACTGTAGGAAAAGGAGAAAATGCTGGTAACCAGCATTTTCTCCTTTTCTCACAGTCTTTTCTATCCTTCCCAGAACAAATTTCAATTTTTCAGTCACCTTTATTTTATCATCTGCAAATGCTTTCAATTTGAACAAGTCTAGAATTTTGTCGTGTGGTAAAGAGTTAAACAACTCTGAGATTGCAATTATATCAATTTCATTTCTAGACTGAAAATGCCTGTTTCAGTTATTCCATGATCTACAGGTTATGTATGACATTAAGTTACAACTACATGTAATGTGACAGACTCCCTCACACCACGGGCACAGACTATCACATAATAGTTAGCCTCAAAGCACTGTGCGCTTTGGTAAGCTAAATACATGTGTACACAATACTTTGATAGTCAAGATTTTTCATTATCATAATACCTTCAATCTAATTCTTCTTTTATAAGTTGTATTGAAATGCAAACATAGGAAAGGCATATTAAAAAAAACAAAAACTGCTGAACCATCTTAATTACAAAGTATAAATATCTAGCAACCTGGTACACTCAAATGCAAGTACAGTTTGACAGATAAAAAGATACTTATTTTCAAAACAAGAGGGCCAAGATGGCCCTGGATCGCTCACCTGAATTTTTGAGAGGACCATAGCCTATTTTTTTTTTTTTTTTTTGAGGTATTGAAACATTGGAAACAAAATTATTACTTATCCAAGCAATTTTCCAAAGATCACCTGTAAAAGTCATTTCAAAATCTGATTATCAGTTTAAGAAAAGAATTTTTAAGAATTTCTTCATTTTCTGTATAGTGCAAGTAGCCCCCATTCACCAGAGCCATGTTTCTTGATGGATCAAAATTTAGCCAACAAATTTTGAAAAGGGCCATTCATGTAACATTTCTGTGATATTATCTCAAAATCTGACGAGCCGTTTCAGAGGGGAAGAATTTTCAATAATTTCTTCATGCGTGTATAGTGCAAGTAACCACCATTCACCAAAGCCGTGTTTCTTGACAGATCAAAATTTCATGAACAATTTTTAAAATGGTCACCCAAGGAACATTTCTGTGAAATTATTTTAAATTTGACTAGCGGTTTCACCCATTCACCAGAGCCATGTTTCTTGATGGATCAAAATTTCACGAACAGTTTTTGAAAAGGGTCACCCAAGGAACATCTCTGTCAAATTATTTTAAAATCCGTCTATCTGTTTCAGATAAGACGAATTTTCAAGAATTTCATTTCTGTATAGTGCAAGTAGCCCCCATTCATCAGAGCCATGTTTCTTGACGGATCAAAATTTCGCAAACAGTTTTTGAAAAAGGTCACCCAAAGGACATACCTGAGAAATTATTTCAAAATTTGACTAGTGTTTTCAGAGAAGAATTTTTAAGAATTTCTTCATTTCTGTATAGTGCAAGTAACCCCTATTCACCAGAGCCATGTTTCTTGACGGATCATAATTTTGCAAACTATTTTTGAAAAGGTTCATCCAAGGAACATCCCTGTGAAATTATTTTAAAATCTGGCAAGTAGTTTCAGAGAAGAATTGTTTTCGAAAATTCCATTTGGTTGCCATGGTAACCAGTTTTTGACTGAATCAAATTATGTGAACACTATTTAAAGAGGACCTCCCAAGGAACAGTCCAGCCAAGTTTGGTCCAAATTGGCCCAGTGGTTTAGGAGGAGTTGATGTTTAAAGAATTGTTGACAACGCATGCAGACACCGGGTGATCCTAAAAGCTCCCCTTGAGCATGTTGTGCTCAGGTGAGCTAAAAACAAGATGAAAAATGAACAATTCATTCTGGTAACCAGCATTTTCTCCTTTTCCCACAATGTTTTCAACCCTATCATAGACAGAAATCACCCTTTCAGCAAGTCCAAAAATTTGTCGTTTTGGAAAGGGTTAATAGACAAAATACTATTGACTGAAAAGGATTTGAAATGCAGATATAAATCCCTTCTGTCTGAACTTTGCAGGTTAAGAGTTAATTACAAGAACACACAACTACACACATATCCTAAGGTCTATCACACTAACAAAGTGTAACTGAATTATTCGGATGTAATAGGTTAAAAAAATTCATGCACAAAACCTCATGCACTATAACATTACCCAAGTGCACTGTGCAGTGCATACCAAGTGCTTTGATATCAACATAAATATATAAAAAGAATTGCATCAACACTGTGAACTTCATTGCCTAAACAAGAATTGGAAATTTTCAACTTTGAATGGTTACATTTCCAAAACTGATTGTGAGATTTTTTTAAAATCAATAGGTTTCTAGCTGTTTATAATACAAAGCAACTGTGCAAGTTTCTTGAAAATCCAACCAAAACTGCTGACCTAATCATGTATACAAGAATTTGAAATTTTGAACTTTAATTGGCTACTTTTCCAATATTGTTTATTGAATATTTTAATCAATAGGGTTGAAGCTACTGATAAGATAAACAAACTGTGATTTTCACAAGAAAATTTTACAAGAAATGCAGACTTTATCGCTTAAACAAGAACCGAAAATTTTCAACTTGAAATGGCTACTTTTCCCATACTGTTTATTGGATTTTTTTCAAAATCAATAGGGTTGAAGCTATTGATAAGATAAACAAACTGTGATTTTCACAAAAATCTGATTACAAATGCAGATTTTATCGCGTAAACAAGAATTTGAAATTTTCAACTTGAAATGGCTACTTTTCCCATATTGTTTATTGGATTTTTTTCAAAATCTATAGGGTTGAAGCTACTGATGATATAAACAAACTGTGCAAGTTTCATTAAAATCTGACTACAAATGTAAACTTTATCGTGTAAACAAGAATTTGAAATTTTCAACTTGAAATGGCTACTTTTCCCATACAAATTGTTGGATTTTTCTCAAAATCAATAAGGTTGAAGATATTGATGAGATAAACAAACTGTGCAAGTTTAACAAAATTCTGACAACAAATGCAGACTTAATTGCGTAAACAAAAAAAAGACTAACGGACAGACATACGGATGGACAGACGGAAACCCCGCCATGACATAAGCTCTGCTGGCTTTCAGCCAGTAAAGCTAAAAATTACAGAAAGCATCACAATACACAAATGAAAATAGAAAACCCATGCAGATTTTGTCAAAATATCTGGTAAAGAAGCCGTCAATGTTGATGCAGTCTGATCTTGATCCAATCTGTCTGCATAAGCTACCAAGTCCAATTTCAAGGCTAAAATGTTTAGCAAATCAGTGGCTTTAAATTGTCTTGCTGTTTTGTTTCATAACAAAACATACAACTTGTCTCCCTTGAAGTGTTTCCTTGCTTTGTTTCATTTATACAACAAATAGACAATAAAATATTTGCTCTATATACAGCATTTCAACACCCACAGCACTCTATGAGGAGTACCGTTTTTGTTTATTTTTTACAAGGCTGACAAATAATAATACCCACCACAAAATTTAACCATTTACCAAACAATCTCATGTTTTAATGACCGTGAGGTAAAAAAGTTTTCATAGACAAGAGTATATGTGACCAAAACGATAAGCTTTGTCTTTAACTCTTTACCAAACAACAAACTGTTAGACTGGTCCAAATCGAAAGCACTTGCAGACGACAAAATAAACATACCTCAAAAATTGAAATTTATTTTCGACAGGGAAGAAAACATTGTGGGAAAAGGGGAAAATGCTAGTTACCATCATTTTCTCCTTTTCTCACATTTTCAGAAGGCTTCCATCTAAGGGTCGTAAAAACCATGGATTGTTTGGTAAAGGGTTAAAGGACTGGGGGACACTGTGGGAAAGAGAAGATGCTAGGTATCAGCATTTTCTATTTCACCCAACAATGTCTACAAAGGCCTTTATTAGTTGTACGGTCAGGTGGCAGGGGACTTGGAAACTTGTTCACGGCTGTGGTTAATCATGTCGCCCCGAGCCGAAGGCGAGGTGGCGACATGATTCACCACAGCCATGAACAAGTTTCCAAGTCCCCTGCCACCTGACCGTACAACGAATTTATTATACTGCAAAGTTTTACCCTTTCAAAGCGCGCGTTAAGCGAAATTTGCCTGTTTTATAATTTCACGAATCGAGTATGCTGACAAAATAGAAATTCCCGTCTGTGTGCCCCAATTCAATGAAAACTGACGTCACTGGAAGCTGACGTCAGTTTGGTGAATAAATGTGCAGTCTGATGATGGATCGGCGCCGCCATTTTGGATGATGTATTGCACGTGTAGTGATGTTTACGGGGCACTCAAAAGGGAAACTGGTTTTTGCCAGGGAACATGATATTATGTTCCCGGCATGTTAACCAATCAGATCACGAGAAATTTCTTTGCAGTATAATAATACCATTAGATTATGTGAACATGAGATCTTCAGTTTACAATTAACCCTTTCCCAAACAATCCCTGGTTTTTACGGGTCTGGAATAGTAGCCTTTTGAAAACATTGTGGGAAAAGAAGAAAATGCTGGTAACCAGCATTTTTTCCTTTTCCCACAATGTTTTCTACCCTATCATAGACAGAAATCACCTTTTCAGCAAGAGTTGAATTGTCGTCTGCAAATGCTTTCAATTTGGTCTAGTCCAAAAGTTTGTCGTTTGGAAAAGGGTTAATCTATGGACCAATTTATTTTTCTTTTGCACACTAACTGTGAGGTAAGCTGTTGTGAAACACAAGTGAAAAAGCTAGGATACCAGAACTAGCTACTTCTAGTTGTTTCATGTTTCAGTGAATCTACTCTATACCTTTCTTATATATTGCTGTAGTTTATGATATTTCATAGAGAAAATATCCCATAAAAAAATGTGTGTGCTTATGTAGGGAGAGAGAAGGAGAGAGACAGAAGGGGGGGAGAGACAGAGAGAAAGAGAGAGAGAGCTAGAGAGAGCTAATGAGCACATCTAGTAACTAATCAAATGTCTCCGCTAAATGTATTATTGGTAATTAGGTAGTTATTAGTTATGTAAGTAGAAGCATTACTAATTAACTGAAAGGTGTTGGGGTTTCCCTTCAGTAAACATCACTGGTACTTTGCTTCAATTAGTTAATTGTAGATTGGCAAAAAACTTCTACAAAGGTATAAGTCATATTAAAGTAGATGACTTTCCTTGATTTGCAGCTGGTTTGTAGTAAATATAGTCAGTGTTGACACTGTTATTAAATGTCTAGGTTCTGCACCATTTTCCCTATATACGCCCATATAAAACTTGTGACCCCCGGGCCAGGCCAAATTTGCCTTGTGGGCTATCATTTGGGCATTCTTCGTAGACAACCACTTGATAAAGATATATACCAAATTTGGTGGCCCTAGGGCTAGGTACCAGAAGCATTTTTAAGTTTTCACTATACATGTATATAAGCCCATATAAAACTTGTGACCCCCAGGGCGGGGCCAATTTTGACCCCAGGGCTATCATTTGAAGAACTTGGTAGAGGTCCACTAGATAAAGCTACATGCAAATTTGGTAGCCCTAGGCCTTAGGGTTTAAGAGAAGAGGATTTTTTAAAAAATTCAAAATTTTTCAGTTTTGTTGCCATGGCAACCAGTTTTTGAAGGAATCAAATTCTTTCAAGGAATTCTGAAGAGGACCATGGCAGGATCATTTCTGTGAAGTTTCATCAAAATTGAATGGGTAATTTCAGAGACGAATATGTTTGAAATAAAAGTTAACGCACGCATGGACGGACAACATACACCAGGCCATGAAATAAGCCCGCTGGCCTTCGGCCAGTGGAGCTAAAAATGCCAACATAGGGAGTGTAGGAACTTGTAATTAACCCTTTAATGATTTTTAACAACCCTGTGTAAGAATCCTTTTGAAAACTTTGTGGGAAAATGAGAAAATGCTGGCAATCAATATTTTCTCCATTTCCTACAATGTTTCCTGCCCATACTAAAACAAGTTTTAACTATTCAGTCATATTTATTATGTCGTCTGCGAATGTTTTCACTTGAGACATGTCTAAAATTTTGTTGTTCAGTTAAGAATTGAAATGTGATGAGTTAATAAATAGTGTCAAATAGATATTGTGATCAGCTCAAACAACACCCACAAAGTTACCCACAAAATGACACTATAAAAAGCACTGCATGATTATATCTAAAAGTAGCACTAAAAGCAAATGATACTAATAAAGCCAAGTGAATGCAAAATTAGATCAACAATTTACCTTCAGCTGCAGTGGGTGGGGAAAAAAAAGTTGTAAGTTAAATAATGAACAATACAAGTTACCAGTTACAATGAAATAAGTAGCCTGAATTTTACAACTAGGTACATTTCCACTAGAAAAAAAAACAGTGAGAGAGTCATGGCGCCTTTGTATCACTGTATCGTGCACACTGATACAAATCCAGCAGAACTCTGTAATCAATCATTATGTAATACTTCAGAGCAGAAATACAACAGTCCTGACCAAAAGCATCTCTTGATCTTCATTTTTTTACACAAATAGCAAACTATGTTCTTTGTGAAGCTTGGTTTTAAAGGCCACTGCAGAAACGTAGCAGCGCAAGTGTAGCAATAATCGATGTCAAGCAGTCTGGATAGCTCTGTGGTAAGAGCACTGGCCTTGTAAGCAAAGGTCAAGAATTTGAACTATGTATTGGCAGCACTTCCTCCCTAAGAATCCACCTAAACGGTGTCAGAAGTAGCTGCAAAGACCAAAAGGATCTCCACTCCCACAAGGTACTCCGAGAGTTAAATTGTTTTAATATGTTTACGAGAAGATGTCTGAAATAAATGATAATGCAAAAAAGGGTGCAACGATCAACATATTATCAGACGGACTTCATAATTATATTAGGGTCCCTATTCACCAACAATTCTTATAACCCTTCACCACATAATGACTACTTTTAACTGCCCTGAGGAAGAAGCCTTTTGAAAACATCGTAGGTAACCAGCATTTCGTCCTTTTCCCATAATGTTTTCTACAGTTTCAAGGACAAATACTACCATTTGAACTATATCTGAAATGTCATCTGAAAATGCTTTCATCTTGGTAGTAGAGTTTAATATTTTGGTTTATGATAAAAAGTTAAATATCTTCCTAACATGTAATACCTCTTTTACCAAGTGAAAAATTTTTAGACCAGTCCAATTTGAAAGGATTTGAAGATGACAGAATAATTGTGACTGAAAATTTGAAATTTGTTTTGGGAAGGGAAGAAAACATAGTGGGAAAAGGAGAAAATGCTGGTTACCACTATTTTCTCCTTTTCCCTCAATGTTTTCAGAGGGCTTCTTTCTCAGGGTCGTTAAAAGTTGGAACTATGTGGTAAAGAGTTCAAGGATAAATCAGAAAAGAATATTTAAGAAATAATCTTCTGTCTATCGTGGTATATCGTTCAATAAACCACAGTTGTGAGTTATGAGGCACAATAAATAATCCACGAGGGCGATAGCCCGAGAGGGTTATTCATTGCGCCTCATAACTCACAACGTGGTTTATTGAACGATATACCACGATAGAAAGAAGATTATTTCGATTCTAACATGGCCAATTCTTAATGAAAAGAAAACAAGTTCAAAGTCAGAGTAAAAACGCGGATGAAGATTAAGTTCCATTGAATAACTCACTCATTGAATGACGTCACCCTACATGGATTGTTGCAGATTTTACCGCATTTTCCTTGCACTGTGTTTATAGAGCCAAAGTCGCGTGTCATGTTAGAATATACAAATAACCATTATGCTCACTGAGCTTTGACTTTAGTTTTCAGTGAAGTATTTTATAAGGCATAGCTCTGAATTAGAATTCCTAAAATTTTCTGTGCTGGATTTAATTATATCACATCATCCTATTCCTATGGTTGAAAACACTATCTGCCAAAACTTAGGTTTTGATGTGATAGCCATGTCTCAACGAGCAGATGGTATAGATTTAAGATCAGACTGTACTGTTTGTGCACCCTGATTTTATGCTACACAACCTGAACAAGGCGTATTTTTGCAATAGCCCTGAAAACCATACAGGCAACATTTTATAAATTTTTTGCTAAAAATTGCCTGGAGAAAATTGTGTGGAGCTTTCAAATGAAAAATTTAGGGTTTAACAGAACACTTTAGTGCCCTGATGGAAAGGGCTTTTGAAATTAACCCTTTACTCCATAGATACTTATTTCTACACATTGCTTGTGGAAGTCTTTGGAAAACATTGTGGCAAAAGGTGAAATTGCTCATGACGAGCAATTTCACCTTTTGCCACAATGTTTTCTATGCTATCAAAAGGTGTCATATACACATAAGAAACAGCTTCATCCTTGATGTTATTTACGGTCAATTAGACATACCATAGAAATGCCTTATGGGGTGAAGGGTTAAGGAAAGTATTTGCAATTGACATATCATACAGAGCTGAAATAATGGTAATTATTTGTGAAAGCGTAGAAAAACCTTGTGGGAAATGGAGAAAATGTTGGTTATCAGCCTTTTCTCTCTTTCCTACAAGGTCTTTCAGAAAGCTATTTCCCTAGGATAGTTAAAACTCAGGTTTGTGTGATAAAGAGTTAACTCTTTACCACACAATCCCGACTTTTAACGACCCTGAGAAGGAAAGCTTTTGAAAACATTGTGGGAAAAAGAGAAAATGCTGGTAACCAGCATTTTCTCCTTTTCCCACAATGTTTTCTACCCTTCTAATATCAAAATTCAATTTTTGATCCTCATTTATTTTATCATCTGCAAGTGCTTTCAATTTGATTCAGTCCAAAATTTTGTTGTCTGGTAAAGAGTTAAACCAGTTCTTCATTTTGTCCTGTGATAACATGTTACATTAACCCTTTACTCCATAGATACTCATTTCTACCCATTGCTTGTAGGAGCCTTTGGAAAACATAGTGGCAAAAGTGAAAATGCTTGTGACAAGCAATTTCACCTTTTGCCACAGTGTTTTCTACACTATCAAAAGGTGTCATATACACATAAGAAACAGCTTCATCCTTGATGTTATTTACGGTCAATTAGAGATACCATAGAAATGCCTTATGGGGTAAAGGGTTAAACCAATTCTTCATTTTGTCCTGTGATAACATGTTACAGTAAAATCATCGCTGCTATTATGGATCTTCAGTTCAGATGCATCTTTTTTTTTCTTGCATAAAGGAACTATTAAATAAGCGAAGAACAAGAATGATTTTCATGCTTATTATACCCGACATGTGAACACAGAATGCCAAGGCAGCAAGGTGCATGGTATAACAGTAACAGTTCAAACCCATGAAATTTCATTTCTAGTCAGTTTCTGCAAAAACTCGATACATACGTTCTTCACAACTGATATCCTCGCTGCCACTCTGGTCTTTGCTTTTCATGAATGGAAAACGGCGAGAAAACGAAAAATTCTTCTTTTTTCTGTCATTCACAGACAACTGCTGTAAATATGAAAGCAGGGAGAAATTATAAATATTTTCTTAATCATTTACACTATTTTTTTAAGGTCATTGTTGTTTGTTACTTCACATTGGTATAAACAGGAACAAAACTAGAGCTGTCACTGAATGTGACTTAATACCCCTGCCAGCACTTTGACAGAAACACACAATTATTTTGTAACAGACAAACACATAGACAGACACACAGACAGACAAGCTGACTCCAGTATAACCCCAAAAACATTCTTTTTGTAGGGGTATAATTACAGCCTTGCAGCTGGCCGGTACACCTATCCATGTTTTGTTTTAACAGTGCGACACAAGAAGTAAAGAAGAGGGCCAAGATGGCCTGCAATGCTCACCTGAATTTCTGAGAGAACAATAGCCAATTTTTTCAAAATCTAATCAGCCATTTCATAGAAGAAGAATTTTTAAGAATTTCTTCATGTCTGTACAGTGTAAATAGTCCACAGACATCAGAGCCATGTTTCTTGATGGATCCATGCAAAGTTCTCAAGCAATTTTTGAAAAGGGTCAGCCTAGAAACATTTGTGAAATTATTTCAAAATCTGATCAGCTATTTCAGAGAAAAAGAATTTCTTCATGGCCAAATAGTGCAAGTAGCCCCATTCACCAGAGCCATGTTTCTGGACAAATCAGCATTTTGCGAACAATATTTGAAAAGGGTTACAAAAGGAACATTTCTATGAGATTATTTCAAAATCTGATCAGCCGTTTCAGAGAAGAAGAATTTTAAAGAATTTCTTCAAGGCCATATAGTGCAAGAAGCCCCAATTAACCAGAGCCATGTTTCTTGATGGATCAAAATTTCGCAAACAATTTTTGAAAATGGTCATCCAAGGAACATTTCTGTGAAATTATTTCAGAATGTGACCAACGGTTTCAGAGAGAAAGAATTTTTAAGAATTTCCTCATTTCCCTATAGTGCAAGTAGCCCCAATTCACCAGAGCCATGTTTCTTGACAGATCAAAATTTCACGAACAATTTTTGAAAAGGGTCACCCAAGGAACATCTCTGCGGAATTATTTCAAAATCTGACCTGCGGTTTCAGAGGAGAAGATTTTTAAATAATTTGCAAGAAAATTCCATTTGGTTGCCACGGCAACTAGAGTTTTCCATTGAATCAAATTCTGTGAACAGTTTTTAAAGAGGTCCTCCCAAGGCACATTCCAGCCAAGTTTGGTCCAAATTGGCCCAGGGATTTCGGAAGAGTTGATGTTTAAAGAATTGTTGACGACGCACAATGGACACCGGGTGATCCTAAAAGCTCCCCTTGAGCACATTGTGCTCAGGTGAGTTAAAAACACAAACAGTTTCAACCTATGTCAGCCTGCACAGGCCAACACAGTTTGATACTCTTTACAGATGCATTAAACCCCCTTTTCACAAAACATGGCACATTTTTAACAAGCTGACTACTTTTGAAAACATTCGGGAACAAAGCTTGTGATAGCTTTTAGCCCATTACCACACAATCCCTACTTGCGACACCCCTGAGAAAGAAGCCTTTAAAAAACATTGTGGGAAAAGGAGAAAATGATGGTAATCAGCATTTTCTCCTTTTCCAACAATGTTGCCTACCCTTCACAAAACAAATTTCAAATTTTCAGTCACTTTTATTTTGTCCTCCGCAAATGCTTTCAATTTGGACCAGTCTAAAAATATTGTCGTTTGGTAATGAGTTAATGCATAATTTTTTGCAGTTGCCAGAACTTTTTCACCTGTATTTATGCATAGACCCATATATTTCTAAGAGAGAATATCTCTTAACTCTTTACCACACAACAAAATTTTAGACTGGTTCAAATTGAAAGCATTTGCAGACGACAAAATAAAGGTGACTGAAAAATTGAAATTTGTTCTGGGAATGGTAGAAAACACTGTAGGAAAAGGAGAAAATGCTGGTTACCAGCATTTTCTCCTTTTCCTACAGTGTTTTCAAAAGGCTTCTTTCTCAGGGGCGTCAAAAGTAGGGATTGTGTGGTAATGGGTTAAGATTATTACAAAAGGCTGGTTTAGAAAAGCCATTTGCTTCATATTTGTTGTAGCCACGTTTTGTGAAATGGGGCTTACTACATCTGCACAAAGTGATCAACCCATATCTGCCTGTACAGTCTACAAAAGGTGACATGGCTCAAAATTTTTTGCAAGGTGTAAATTTTCTGCATGTCCAAGGGACTACTCTATCTCCAGATTCAGTCAATTGTAAGACAAAATGGATTTTATGGATCCATAATAATGTGACTTGCTTGGAATAATGGAATATAGAAATGCATGAAACCTTTACCACACCACAAAATGTTAGACAGGTCCAAACTGAAGCACTTGCCAAAGACAAAATAAACGTAACTCAAATATTGAAATTCGGTTCTAGCCAGGTACCTGCTGGAAACAAATTTCAATTTTTGAGTTACGTTTATTTTGTTCTCTGCAAGTGTTTTTGACTTCAACCAGTCCAAAATTTTGTCATTTGGTAAAAAGTTAACTATGTCGTCTGCATCTTTAGTAACTCTTTACCTCACAATCCATTGTTTTCTTCCAGAAAAAGCCTTTGGAAACAATGTTGGAAAAGGAGAAAATGCTGATAGGCAGCATTTTCTCCCTTTCCCACAATGTTTTCCACCCTGTCAAGGAATTCAAATTCATTTGTTCCTCTTCGAAATTTGTCATGTGCAGATGCTCTTAATATGGCATGGTCTATAATTATTCAATTGGCACCACACAGGTTATGATCAATTAACTTACGCTATTTTTTTCTACATTACTCTTTCCTGTAAACTTCACATTTTTGGTTCTTGCCCTCTCTTTTCTTTCAACCCTGGATAAAAATACATTTACTAATTAGTACACTAGCATTAACTTTTACAAATCATACTTCACCCTCAACCAAACATTCAAAGCTTTATAGCAAGAATAACCCATTACCACACAATCCCTACTTTTGACACCCCTGAGAAAGAAGCCTTTAGAAAACATTGTGGGAAAAGGAGAAAATGCTGGTAACCAGCATTTTCTCCTTTTCCCAAAGTGTTTTCTACCCTTCACAAAACAAATTTCAAATTTTCAGTCACTTTTATTTTGTCGTTTGCAAATGCTTTCAATTTGGACCAGTCTAAAATATTGTGGTTTGGTAAAGGGGTATATAAGCCAATGTAAAACTCATCCCCCAGTGCAGGGCTAATTTGGGCCCTATGGTCATAATAATTATGAAGAATAGGCAATATGGTTTAGAACCAAGAGATTTTTTACCCAAAGGCTGTACTTTGAAGAAAGCTGGTAGTGGTTTATTAGATGAAGCCATGTGCAAAATTTGGTACCCCTAAGTCTTATCATTTCAAAGGAGAAGATTTTCAATATTTTTTATTTTTTAGTTTGGTTGCCTTAGCAACCAGTTTAAACAAGATCATATTCTTTCACGGAGTTCTAAAGATGACCATGGCAGGATTACTTCTGTGAAATTTGGTCAAAATGTGATTGATGGTTTCAGAGAAGATTTTATGAAATAAAAGTTTACAGTGTCAAGAGGGAGGGACAGATGCATTGACACACTGACACGCACAACAGACACAAGCTCACTGCCTTTTACCTATTTAGAAAATGCCGTCAGCTAGTATTTTCTCATGTTTGCAGGATAATTCTAGCCTTCCATGAACAAGTACTATAACTTTAGCTTCACTACATTTATCAACTGAAATTACTTTTTATGAATACAAGTCTATAATTCACTCCTCTAGTGGTGTTCACTTGTAATGTACTATCTCTAATTCAATGATCAATTTTGTAGCTATGGAAAAAAGATGGTCCTATATTGCTTTGCAGAATACATTAAGATTTGTTTATGATAATCCACAAAGTAGAATGTAAAATGATGGTACGTCAGTTTATGCAAGGTCTGAGGGATTGAACAAACACCAACATTTAAAGTCTAGCTTAATTTTCATTTTGCACATTCTGTATTTTTAAGTTTTTTCAGTGTATGTAAAACCTTGCTCTACTGATTAACCCTTTCCCAAACGACAAACTTTTGGACTAGACCAAATTGAAAGCGTTTGCAGACGACAATTCAACTCTCGCTGAAAAGATTATTTCTGTCTATAATAGGGTAGAAAACATTGAGGGAAAAGGAGAAAATGCTGGTAACCAGCATTTTCTCCTTTTCCCACAATGTTTTCAAAGGGCTACTATTCCAGACCCGTAAAATCCTGGGATTGTTTGGGAAAGGGTTAAAAACCTAGTAAAAATCACCAAAGCAAAAAAGTATCTCAAAAACTGAACAAGTTTAATGATTCTCACTTTGTCACTTACAAAGGAGCATTTAGAATTGAACTGTATAAGTTGGGAATTCTTACACTGACCACAATAGTTCAAGATTTCTTTCACAATGCAGTGCAGTTCTAATGCTCTACCAACACTATTTTACCAAGGTAAAAAGTCTTGGGCATTGTCCCACTAAATGCCCTTTCACAATACACAATTGAGACCCTTCTATACCAAATAGAAAATTAGTAAGTTTGTCCCATTCATCCTCAGTACAGGCACTATTCCTACAACTCTATGGTACAACTGTTCCCTTTCTGAATAACCCCCCCCAGAGCACTATACTAACAGGTAGAAACAGTCTTGGCCAAACAAAGATTCAAACTCACAACCCTCAGGTTATAACCTCTTCACCTGACCCTCAGGGCCCCATTTGAATCAAATGTACATTTTTATGATAGAAATAAAACTCTGTACAAAAGCAATTTCAAAGCTGCCTTGGTCCAGAATGTTCCAGGACAGTGTAGACTAAAGATAAGACAGCAACAATCATGCAATCTTACCTTGATCTACATTGGAAATAAACTGAAGTCATGACAGATGCTTTACCCTTTACCAAACAATCCCTGGTTTTTACGGCTCTGATATAGAAGCCTTTTGAAAACATTGTGGGAAAAGGAGAAAATGCTGGTAACCAGCATTTTCTCCTTTTCCCACAATGTTTTGTTCCCTGCTGGAAACAAATTTCAGTTTTTGAGTTACATTTATTTTGTCGTCTGCAAGTGCTTTCAATTTGGACTAGTCTAAAATTTTGTCGTTTGGTAAAGGGTTAACTCTTCACCACACAATCCAGACTTTTAATGACCCTGAAGAAAGATGGCCTTTGAAAACATTGTGGGAAACAGAGAAAATGCTGGTGACGAGCATTCCCCCCCACCCCCTCCCCCCCTTTCATGTACCCTTTCATCAAAGACAGAAATTATCATTTGAGCTAAATTTATTATTTTGTATGCACAATCATGCTTTCAGTTTAACCCATCCTCGGATACCCCGGGGTCTCCCTATTTGCTACGCTACATCGACCCCTGGAACAACTGACTAATAAAACTTTGAATCAGCCGTCGGAAATCCATACGAAACGTCATAGCGTACAGTCCACTTGCCCATCACAAAATGATGATGGAACCAATGAAAAGCCAGCATTCGGCCAGCGGTAAAGTGAGGGAAATTCAGTTAATTGTCCCAGGGGTCGATGTAGCATAGCAAATAGGGAGACCCCGGGGTATCCGAGGATGAGTTTAACCCATTACCACACAATCCCTACTTTTGATGGCCCCAAGAAAGAAGCCTTTAGAAAAAATTGTGGGAAAAGGAGAAAATGCTGGTAATCAGCATTTTCTCCTTTTCCCACAATGTTTTATACCATTCACAAAACAAATTTCATTTTTTTCAGTAACTTTTATTTTGTCTTCTGCAAATTCCTTCGATTTGGACCAGTCTAAGATATTGTCGTTTGGTAATGGGTTAATAGTGTCCAAAATTTTGTTGTTTGGTGAAGATTTAAAGGGTTAACGCTAAATCATAAAAAAAAATTCAATCACTCACCGTTTTTTACTTGGTATAATACCAATCCCCTCCTCCTCTCCATTGGGTTTAAATCTTTTTGCTCTCCACCACTCATCGTCACTAGCATTAGTTACATGTAAAATATCCCCATATTGGAAAGCTAAACCTTTGCTTGGTAACCCACTGTCTTTGGATGGGTCGTAGTCAAACAATGCTCTGGAAGCAGAAATGACCAGTGTTTAATCCTTTACTCCATAGATACTCATTTCTATGCATTGCTCGAAGGAGCCTTTGGAAAACATTGCGGCAAAAGGTGAAATTGCTCGTAACGAGCAATTTCACCTTTTGTCACAATGTTTTCTATGCTATCAAAAGATGTCATATACACATTAGAAACGGCTCCATCCTTGCTGTTATTTAGGCTCAATTAGAGATACAATAGAAATGCCTTATGGGGTAATGGGTTAACTCTCTACCAAACAAGCCTTGGTTTTCACGATCCTGGGAAGGATAGCTTTTGAAAACCTTTTGATAAAGGTGAAAATGCTGGGAACCAGCATTTTCTCATTTTCCTACATGGTTTTCTACCCTGTTAGATTCAAATTTCATAAATTGAGACACTTTTAATTTTTTCATATGCAAATGCTTTCAATATAGACCAACATCTAAGGAAAGAGTTAAACCTTTGCCAAACAATCCCTGGTTTTTATGACCCTGAGACAGAAGCCTTTTGAAAATATTGTGGGAAAAGGAGAAAATGCTGGTAACCAGCATTTTCTCCTTTTCCCACAATGTTTTCTACCCTGCTGGAAACCAAATTCAATTTTTGAGTTCTATTTATTTTGTGGTCTGCAAGTGCTTTCAATTTGGACCAGTCCAAAAGTTTGTCATTTAGGAACGAGTTAATAAATAATTCTGGAATACTATATTGTAGCAATTTTCCTGGGGTTTCTGTTGATTCACGCAGCATGAGAAAATTAAAATTTTGCATCGAGCCCTTTTACCTGAGCATGACACAATCTAGTCTCAATAATGAGACGCCCTGGTGATCTTTTTCATATTTGGACATTTACTGTACACCGTACCGTCTCAAGTCCATCGTAAATTTTCCGTAAGCAAATATAGAGGGCTACACTGACTTTCTGTTTTGTTAGTTTTATCCGTATTGCAATTAACTTTTAGTAATAAACATGACCAAAAGTAAATTGTTAAACCATTCATTACATAAAGAGCTTGTAGAAGTCGTTTATAACATGTTTATCTCCGAAAAATTGCTGATGAAATTTGTAGTTCCTGGCAGCCATTTTGTATGTTTTCGGGAACATAAACAACTCGAGTAACTGATGAAAATACACATTTTTTTCTCACATTCAGCGTTTAAATTGAAAGTATTTGTATTTCAAACAAAAAAAAAATAAAAGGTTAATAAATGTTATTCCTGAAGAAGGCGTTACGCCGAAACGTTGGATAAAATATGAAATGTTATTACACGTGTTGTTTTTTGTTTGATTCTTACTTATTTCAAACAAAGGAATATTGAAACATAAGCATCAGGTATGTTTAAATCCTAGTTTTGTGCTCTATTTGCGAAATTATAAGAGTTCAAACTTGCTCACAAAATCTTTGCCAAACTTTCAACTGATTTTGTCCGGATTGTCTCTGTACCCAGAGGCGACCAGTCAAAAAGTAACATCACCTTTGGGGACAGTAATCTGTACTAGACACAATTGTTTTCAAGATGGTCTATAAAAGGCATTGAATCCAGAGTGGTATTCCTTACCTAACAAACAGGGTCCGTTTTTTGGTTGTCTGTAAACTCCCCGTACTTGTGTTCATCATCTGTTCTCGTAAATCTTGGATTTTAGCTTCAAATCTGTTATACTCTGAAAGACATAATATACCAACACATGCATTTCTGCTATCTTTGCCCTATGAAAAGGGGGCTTAACTCATTACCAAATGACAAAATTTTAGACTGGTCCAAATCGAAGGAATTTGCAGACGGCACAATAAAAGTGACTGAAAATTTGAAATTTGTTTTGTGAAGGGTAGAAAACATTGTGGGAAAAGGAGAAAATGCTGGTTACCAGCATTTTCTCCTTTTCCCACAATGTTTTCTAAAGGCTTCTTTCTCAGGGGCGTCAAAAGTAGGGATTGTGTGGTAATGGGTTAAAACTCTTTCACGAAAACCTTTCAAAATAACAAGCCAGCATTTGAGATGCAAAATGCGACTACCTAATAGAGTAAGAAGGAAAAAGGTAGAAAACCTTTTTAGCCCTTTCCTAAACAATCCTTGGTTTTTACGGGTCTTGAATAGTAGCCTTTTGAAAACATTGTGGGAAAAGGAGAAAATGATGGTAACCAGCATTTTCTTCTTTTCTCACAATGTTTTCTACGCTATCATAGACAGAAATAATCTTTTCAGCAAGAGTTGAATTGTCGTCTACAAATGCTTTCAATTTGGTCTAGTCCCAAAAGTTTGACGTTTTGGAAAGGGTTAAAAGGCTGTCTTACTGGTTTTTCGTTTCAGATGTTAATTTGAAAGAAAAAGTTACCTTCTGGCCTGTATCGACAAACAATCTCTACCGAATCACCGGCCCCTTTAAGGGTAGCTGCTGCCTCTTCATGGGTGGCCCTTCTCAAGTCTGTCCCATTGACCTATAACACAATATCAAGTTTCTTTTTTTATAACACATGCTAAAACACTGGCTGCTTTCCCACACAAATAGTTTTGACAATATAAATGTTGCATCGAGGAGGACCAGGATAAAATCTTTGCAAGTTAATTCAACATAACTCTTTACCAAACAACATTTCAGACTGGTTCTAATTGAAAGCATTTCCAGAAGACTAATTTAAAGTGACTCAAAAATTGAAATTCGTTCTAGGAAAGGTGGAAAACATTGTAGTAAAAGGAGAAAATGCTGGTAACCAGCATTTTTTCCTTTTCCCACAATGTTTTCAGAAGGGTTCTTCCTCTTGGCCATGAAAATCAGGGATTATTTGCTAAAGAGTTAGAGAAACTTCTCACAGATATAAAATTTAACCCTTTACCCCATTAGGCATATCTATGGTATCTCTAACTGACCCTAAATAACAGCAAGGATGAAGCCATTTCTTATGTGTAAATGACACCTTTTGATAGCATAGAAAACATTGTGACAAAAGGTGAAATTGCTTGTCACGAGCAATGTCACCTTTTGCCAAAATGTTTTCCAAAGGCTCCTACAAGCAATGTGTAGAAATGATTATCTATGGAGTAAAGGGTTAATGTGTTGAGATGACTTCCAAGCCATTCCACAAACGCATAGTCTGACATCAACAGCCTAGTTTGACATCAACGTCTCTCACTTTCACTAATATGAGTATTTATTGCCTTTGCTATAAACAGCAATGCATAATTTCTAAAGTTAAATGCATGTATAATTATTTTTACCAAAGGCATTTACTCACACATGTTTTCTTTTCATCGTATTCATGAAAAGCCTGCAGGATCTTAAAGGTGGCCCTTCAGATTTTGTGACGAAAATTATACAAAAATGCAAAAAAATAATCCGTATACTCCCAAAGCCTTTTAATTTGCGTTCGTTAAAACCCCAGTAGTCGAAAACCATCCGACAACATAAGAAATTAGAGATTTACTACAGCCCAGGTTGACACCAACAGGAGACACATTTTATCTTTAGATGATCAATTCACTCATTTATATACAGTAATACACAGACGAAGTTTATAGTGTCCTTTATAGTGTCCGAAGAAGACATTATGGAAAGTAATTATTACGTTTGTTATGCAATGGAATTTAAGCATTATTAGTCATGTGCCAGTCACTTGACATTACCACAATGCTTTATTTATTTTTGGTGTGTAATCTAAAAATACCTTAAAGAGGCTATGTAGCCTTTTATGGGAACACCACCAAAAAAAAAATTGTAATTTTATGAGTCTTAATTATTGATGATTTGTTTCTTTTTTCCATATAAATTTCAGTGATATATATATTTTTCAATTTGGTGAGATGTAAAAATTCTAAATACCCACCTTTAACTCTTTACCACAGAGTCCCGACTTTTAACAACCCCGAGAAGAAAGCCTATGAAAACATTGTAGGAAAAGGAGAAAATGCTAGTAACCAGCATTTTCTCCTTTTCCAACAATGTTTTCTACCCTTTCCAAATCAAAATTCAAATTTTGATACTTATTCATTTTGTCGTCTGCAAATGCTTTCAATTTGGACTGATCCAAAATTGTGTTGTTTGGTAAAGTGTTAATAGTAAAAATTTAGTTTTTTCCTGCAAAGTGTATTGTTGTGTGGGGATTCTTTTCATTTCCGTTAGAGCTATTACCCAAGAAAATTAAAAAATACAGGACTGAAGATGTAGACAACTGAATTTGTCTGATAATGCGCAGTGGATGTATTCTACTGCAAGTCAGGCAATAAAAGATAAAAGGTGCTGGGGGAGGAAAGAGAGAGGAAGAGTCAGAGACAAGAACAAGTTCCCAAGAAGAAAATAACGGAGATAGAAATCATGGAAATATTAAGTAAGTATCATGCCCCCCCCCCACCCCCCCCCTTTGAAAAATTAATTTTGCTACATCATGACCTCAGTTCACTTATTCATGTGTTTCACCACCATCTCGTTGCCCTGTGAAAGGACACTTCTACACACATGAAAGCATGTCAAATGGAGATGCAACCTGAAACAGACAACCATTTTGTTTCTCCCGTGTCCTCTATTTTGTCTAAATTTAGCTTGTCCATTAGTAAGTTACAGGCCTAATTTACAGAATGTTTTCTTCTATAGTGCAGTGCCCATCGTTCACCTTTTATTCCCCATATTTCCCTGGTAATTGACCCACTGACCAAAATTTCTTCGTTACATAAGTTACTGACTGGGAAATTGCATTACTGAGAAGATTAAATATACATATTACTGTGATAAATCATTTCCACAGATAATCTCTTACTTATTAGCACTTATTGCTCAGTAACGCTAATAACCTCCTCAAATGAATTGGCAGAAGATATAAAACATCATCCTTCCTTGTAACAAATGAAAATATCTTTTCTTGAGTCAATATGTAATTTATCTTTTCATGTAACATCTATGAAGATATCCTCCGTTGTAACAGATATCCTTCCTTGTGACAACTATGAAGATATCCTCCTTGTAACAACTATGAAGGTATCCTTCCTTGTAAAAGCTATGAAGATGTCCTTACTTCAAAGTTTGAAGATATCCTTATTTCTAACCACTATAAAAATTATCCTTTCTTTAGTCAATAATGGAATTTGTCCTTCCATGTCATAATTTTGTCCTTCCATGTCATAATTATGAAGATACCTTTGAAAAAGACTGTATCATTCGCCCTTCCCCAATTCAACTTCCGACTAGGAAGTATCCAGTTTGTCACAACTATGAAGATATCCTTCCTTGTAATAATTATGAGGAGATCCTTCCTTGTAACAACTATAAAAATATCCTTCCTTGAAACAACTATAGAGATATCAATTCTTGAAACAACGTGATTTATTGTAAGAACTAGAGCTATCACTAAACTTGATCATACCTCCCCGCCAGCTCCTTGTCACAAAATTGCCCTTTGTAACAGAATGTACAAAAGAAAGAGTTCAAAGAAAACAAAAGTGGGGATAGACTTATGGTTCTTGTACTCTGCATGCACTTCACATTAATGTGTTCTATCTGTATATGAAGTTTGTAGTCACTAGCTTTCATGCTTTGGAAGTTATGCCCCAGACAAAAACAAAAAAATTATAATATACAAAGGGAAATAACTCTTAACATAATGGGAATAGAGTTATGGTTCTTCTAAAGTGCACTTTGTTTTATGCGATCTAATTGTACAATGAAGTTTGAAGTTAAAAGCTTCTGTACTTTGCAAGTTACACTCCAGATAAAATCCAAAGTTAAAATTTATAAAGGGGGATAACTCTTAAAATAGTGGAAATAGATTAATGGTCCTTGTACCATGCACATCTTATTAATGTGGCCTATATGTATATGAAGGTTGAAGTTACTAGCTTTTTTACTTTGGAAATTATGCCATGGACAAAAATAAAATGTTAAAATTTACAAAGGGCAATAACTCAAAAAATTGTCGGTATAGTGTAATGGTTCATGCACACTGCACATCTCCTCAAAGTGATCTATCTGTGTGTGAAATTTGAAGTTTCTACCTTAACTCTTTACCACACAAGAAAATTTTAGACTGGTCCAAATTGAAAGCATTTGCAGATGACAAAATAAAGGTGACTAAAATTTAAAAATTTGTCCTGGGAAGGGAAGAAAACACTGTGGGAAAAGGAGAAAATGCTGATTACCAGCATTTTCTCCTTTTCCCATAGTGTTTTAAAAAGGCTTCTTTCTCAGGGGCGTCAAAAGTAGGGATTGTGTGGTAATGAGTTAAATACTTTGGATGTTATGCTCCGGACAAAAATCAAGAGTTGAAATTTTCAAAGGGCAATAACCAAAAAAATTATCGGAACAGAATTACGGTTCTTGTACACTGCACTTCTCTTTAATGTGATGTAACTGTGTGTAAAGTTTGAAGTTACTAGCTTCAATACATTGGAATTTATGACCTGGACCAAAAAAACGATGTTAAACTTTACAAAGGGCAATAACTAAAAAAGAAGTTGGTACAGAGTAATGATTCTTGTACACTGCACTTCTTCTCAATGAGATCTAATTGTGTGTGAGGTTTGAAGTAACTAGCTTCAATACATTGGAAGTTATGACCTGGACAAAAATCCAATGCTAAAATTTACAAAGGGCAATAACTCAAAAAATAGAGGGAATAGAGTTATGGTTCTTGTACACTGCACTTCTCTTAAATGTGATGTAACTGTGTGTGAAGCTTGAAGTACCTAGCTTCAATACTTTGGAAGTTTTGCTCTGGACAAAACTCCAAAGTTAAAATTTGAAAAGCGCAAAAAGTTCAAGGGGAGATAATTCCGCAACCAAAGGCAGAAAGGTCGTGAAAATATTGCACATGCACAATTCAATATACACCCAAACATTATGTGTAAATTTCAAGGTAGTACTTGAAAAACTGTAGGAGAAATGCTCCTGAAGGACGGCAATGGCATTTCCAGTATACCCCCCTCCACTTCGGTGGGGGGGGGTGGGTGTATAATAATGAAGATATCCATTTAAAGTCCTATGTCATTTATCCTTCCTTGTACAGATAATGAAAGTTATCTTTCCTTGAAACAGCTGTTAAAATATCTTTCCTAGCAACATGCTGGTAATCAATATAAATTAACCTTTTACCAGACAATACTAAGACCCTTTAACAGGCAATGCTAAAATTTTCAAACCCTAGAGAAGGCTTTCGAAAATAATGCTGGTCAACACCATCCTTCTCCCACAACTGTTGCATAAGGCAAACTTCATTTCACCAAGTGCTCTGACATGAGTGCCGTGAAATACATACCAATGAAGCTGTCATGAGCATGTAACATTTTATCAAAATGCACAATTGGGTGAGCTACTATCAAAATCAGAACCCGGGTTTAACCCATTACCACTCAATCCCTACTTTTGACGCCCCTGAGAAGGAAGCCTTTTGAAAACACTGTGGGAAAAGGAGAAAATGCTGGTAACCAGCATTTTCTCCTTTTCCCACAGTGTTTTCTACCCTTTCCAGAACAAATTTCTATTTTTCTCTCTCCTTTATTTTGTCGTCTGCAAATGCTTTCTATTTGGACCAGTCCAAAATTTTCTCGTGTGGTAATGAGTTAAGATATATGGAAGATGCTAATGGACAGGACAGACAGATGACCAGCCAGGGGAAAATCATAATAATTGTCTTTTTGAGCATATATAAAGGAACAATAGGATACATGATGATCATCAAGAATTGAACTTACCGAAAGAATTTGATCCCCCCTTCGGATTTCTCCACTAAGATCAGCAGGGCCACCTGCCAATATGAAAGACACGAAAATTCCCTCTCCATCCTCACCCCCTACAATGTTGAACCCAAGACCTGTTGACCCCTTCTTCAAGGTGACCTTTCTTGGATCCCTGAAAAATATATACATAAACAAATCCTTGAGACTAGGGTAATATATTTTATTCAACCTCATTTAAAACAGTCCTGAGGTTAGACAAGCCTATGACGACTTTTGAAGACACTGATGTATAATAAGAAAATGCTAGTACAAAGCATTTTCTCCTTTTCCCGAAAAGAAAAATGGAAAGAAATTGGCTGAGCCAGGGACCCCCTGTTCTCAAGTCCAGCATGCTGAGATACTGGGGGGGCTCAGCAAACAAAGGACAACAGTATGAAGGGGACAATATTTCTTTTTAAACAGTAATGAAAATATTTTGGGAAAACGACAATTGCTTCTAATAAGCCATTGCTCCTTCTCTCACTATGCTTATAAACTATTCAGAGCCTTGTGTGTTCTGATAGCAGTGAACACTAACCTACAGGTGTGCTGTCATAAAGAAAATCATGCTAGGGACTCTCAGGCGCCAAAAAGAACACAAAAATAAACCAGTAAAAATAGATGAATATAGATTTGGGCAATTTGGCCTTTTGGGAGGAAATCTATCTCTCACCCAATCACCATTGGGCACCATCAATTTCTACTTCCTGAATGGCCAAGTGTCATCTTTCAGAATCTCTCACCATTTTTCTCTCTGTGGGCTATCAATAATACATTGACAAGGGGAACTCATCACAAAATGTGTCTAGCAAGAACTCGTCATTAATCTATGTTCTTTAGAGTCATCTTAAATGTGTATTTTAATTTTCACCAAAAAAATATTTAAAAAATTGGAGATGTCATAACTTAAAGTATTTTGCAGAAGGCAAACTAAATAAAGCTGGAATTATACCATTTGACTTTGAAAGGGTAGAAAACATTGCTGAAAGAGGAGAAAATGCTGGTTACCAGACACTCAATATTGTCAATAGGCTGTTTCTCTGTAATTTAAACAAGGGATTGTTTTTGTTTAGAAAAAAAATTCGCTGCGTATGCTGCTACAGCTACGGTTACCGCTGGCCAGTAAACACGGCTTTTAAACAGGGATATTTTTTGAAAGTCATCCGCAGTTGCTGTAAATTTGTTTCCAGACAAATCTATGAACTCTTTCCGTAGCATTGACAACACCGGAAGCGTGTGTGGACAGTGCAGATCAAGATCAGACTGCAGGAATGTGCAGCCTGACTTATGATCTACACCGACCACTGCTTTAGTCTGGATTATGACGTATCTCTCTACAGAAACTATATTTGCAGCCTTTGAGAAAACGCAATTTATTTATTCAGTAATAAAAGAGTTAATCCTAACACAACATACTCTCTCAGGTCTTTCATATCAATAGACACGATTATTGATTTATTACTTCAGCAAGTCATAATGGCAATTGCCAATTAGTCCCTCCACTTCCCACTATCTTTACCAGTTAATGGCACGGCTATTTTGAAAGCATTGGGGAACCATTGTCTGGGCATGTCACATTCTTTGAAGATTCAACCTGTCTGCTATGAAGAATCAAACATCCCCGCAATGCCTGGGAAAAGTAGGGCTTACATCGAAGCTATTAACCTATTACCAAAGCATGTATGGGCTGTTTTAATAAATGGCCAATGCATATGTTATACGCTAGCCAATCATAGCTGAATGAATGGCACCAAGTAGCATTTTATTGAGTAAACATTTACTTCATTTTGAAATTCAAAGTAACTGATGTTCTTTTGAAAAATTAATCCGCTTCTGTACCCAGAATGTCCAAATTAGATGTGTATTTGTAGAATAACATCTAGCTGGAGATAATTATAGAGGAACAGTGAATGTACAGCTCTCAAATTTTGAAGGAGAAACATCATATCTGTGAAATGTTGAAAAGACTGTTTATCAGCTTCTCCATCCTCGGATACCCCGGGGTCTCCCTATTTGATACGCTACATCGACCCTGGGATAATTGACTAATAAAACTTTGAATCAGCCGCCAAAAATCGATACGAAACGTCATAGCATACAGTCCACTCGCCCATCACAAAATAATGATGGAACCAATGAAAAGCCAACATTCGGCCAGCGGTAAAGTGAGGGAAATTCAATTAATTGTCCCAGGGGTCGACGTAGCGTAGCAAATAGGGAGATCCCTGGGTATCCGAGGATGCAGCTTCTCCATGCATATTCTTCTCTGCAACAAAATAGGATTGTAAATAAACCCAAATTCATTATTGTAGTAAAGGTTTAAGGAAACAAGAAGAACATTGGCCCTAAAGTGACCTTCTGTGTCAAGTATGCTGTGCTATGGGTGATAAAGCTGAAGAAATCCTGGTTGTAATGATGACCTGCATTCAAGAGTGCTGGACTGAAAATGTGAAAAGGTTTTCTAATATCTGGCTCAGTGACCTACTTGTTTACCTGACATGACCCAATTTCAGACTTGTCTGAGGAATCATCAATACACATTCTAACCAAGTTTCATGAGAATCTGACAAAAAATCTGGCCTCTATAGTACACCTAAGATAAAGGTTGATGATTGCATGATGGACAATAGACACCAGACACGGCATGATCACAAAAGCACACCTTAAGCACTTAATGCTCAGGTGAGCTAAAAAGGGAGCCATAACGGCTCTGATTGTGAAATCTACTCCAGTATGTCTTTGAATGTAACGCTCATCCATATCAGGCTGACAGTGTGTACAGAATGTTTTTCTAAGATTTGACCTGATGATCTAGTTTCAACCTGAAGGTGACACATTCCTAAGCTTGTTGGAGATGATCAAGATACACATTCTGACCAGCTTTCCTAAGTATAGGACTGAAAGATGGCCTCCACAATATACATGCTTTTCAAATATTTGACCTGATGATCTAGTTTTTTATGTAATGTGACCAAATTTTGAGCTCATCCGAGATATCATGAAGACCAACATTCCGACCAAGACTCGTCAATATTGCAACAAAAGTATAGCTTCTACAGCAAACACAAGGTAAAATGTTGATGAGGGTTGCCAAACGGCTGTTGACAGAGTTCTTTTGCAACAGGTTACTACCATAATCTGAGTTAAGAAGTAGTTCAAAAACTGAACAGTAATTTATTTCAACTCTGCACTATTACAACATTTCAATATTGGAAGTCAAGTTGTAAGAAAACGTTGTGGGAAAATAAGATGGGAAATGCTTATAACAAGTATTATTTCACACCTACAACTTAACGTCCAATGAAATCGCTTTAATACTACCACGTGAGTACAGAATATCTTAGCCCATATTAGACGCTGTAGAGTCCAATACGGATTCTCCAGAATGAGGC
Organism: Tridacna crocea; assembly: GCA_943736015.1. Classification (NCBI taxonomy): domain Eukaryota; kingdom Metazoa; phylum Mollusca; class Bivalvia; order Cardiida; family Cardiidae; genus Tridacna; species Tridacna crocea. The sequence continues at coordinate 14,318,759 of OX031068.1, forward strand.
TTGAGTCCAATACAGATTTTTCAGAACAAGGCTTGAGTCCAATACGGATTTTTCAAAACAAGGCTAGAGTCCCGAATATCGATATTGGACCGGAAAAGTAGTCTACCGAAGTCTGTTGTAAAAAGGCAACTTCAAAATCCTCTTTTGTTATGTTTTGATTTTTTTTTTAATTATTCAAATTGAAATGACCATATACATGTAGTTGTCGTTTACTTCAAAGTCAATACAGAAGTGTGAAATAAAGAGGTCATTTAACATGCTTGGGTTCGATACTGAATTCAATTGGATTCGTACACTGCAGAACCAGTCTATATTTTGGACAAGGCTGTCGCCTCGTCCAAAATATAGACTGGTTCTGCAGTGTACTAATCCAATAGAATTCAGTATTGTACCCAAGCATCTTAAATAACCTCATACTATTTCCTTTCTATCCATATCTTGAAAACCGATTTCCTCAAGGTCTTTCTATCTGTTCACCCATTACCACACAATCCCAACTTAAAACAATCCTGAGAAAGAAGCCATTCAAAAACATTGTGGGAAGAGTTATCTCCTTTTCCCACCATGTTTTCTACCCTATCCATGACAAATGCCATTCACTGACCTCATTAAAATTGTCGTCTGAAATTGATTTCAATTTGTACAAGTCTAAATTTTTGTCGTTTAGTGCAGAGTTAAAGGGTTTAACTCATTACCATACAATCCCTACTTTTGACGCACCTAACAGAAAAGTCTTTTGAAAACACTATGGGAAAAGGAGAAAATGCTGGTAACCAGCATTTTCTCCTTTACCCATACTGTTTTCTACCCTTCCCAGCACAAATTTCTATTTTTTAGTCACCTTTATTTTGTTGTCTGCAAATGCGTTCAATTTGGACCAGTCTAAAATTTTGTCGTGTGGTAAAGAGTTGAGGGGATCAAAGGTCATGAAAAGTTCACTATCTTGCCAGGTAAGAAAAATATTTGTGCTGCAGTAAAGTGCATCCCTTCCCCAGATCAAAGACTAATTAATTTCCTGCCTGAGTATAATCTGTCAAACATTGTCCTCAAACCCATTGTAAAGTCTAACCAAAGGCCTAATGGATTCTCATCATCTGCTTGCTTAACTCCTTATCAAACGACAATATTTTAGGCTTGTCCAAATCGAGAGCATTTGCAGACGACAAAATAAAAGTGACTGAAAATTTGAATTTTGTTTTGTGACGGGTAGAAAACATTGTGGGAAAAGGAGAAAATGCTGGTTAACAGCATTTTCTCCTTTTTCCACAATGTTTTCTAAAGGCTTCTTTCTCAGGGGCGTAAAAAGTAGGGATTGTGTGGTAATGGGTAAACCCTTTACTAGATGACACAGTTTTAGTCTTGTCCACACTGACAGCTTTCCCATTTAACAAATCTTATATAACTTAACCCATTACCACACAATTCCTACTTTCGACAACCCCAAGAAAGAAGCCTGTACAAAACATTGTGGGAAAAGGAGAAAATGCTGGTAGCCAGCATTTTCTCCTTTGCCCACAAGAATGTAGGTAAAAATGTCAGAGGTAAAAATGCCATAGGAAAAAATGTCATAGGTAAGCTCTTAGGAAGCTTTTTGAAATGATTGTGGGAAAAGGGGAAAAAGATGGTATTTTCACCTTTCCCCAATACATCTTATCAGGGTTTTCCCTCAGCCACAAAAATCGGGGGTCATTGTGACCCCCTAGTCAAAAATAGTAGGGGTCATTTTGGAATTTGTGGGGGTCACAACAAAATGTAATTTGCTTAAATAAAAGCAACTATTTGTGAAAGTATGTGTTTTTGTCATGTTTTCTGTTCACTTTGTTTATCTATGATAGTCTATATATGAATTGTTTCGTGGTGATAGATACATAATAACACCAGAAACTCTTATATATTGAAGGGACTTAGATGGCATCTTTTTCATAAAGACTATCTGGAGGCTGCTATATAAAGCCTGTTCTTTACGAACAAATATGCTCTAGCTTCAGATAAGCTGTCATATCTCTAAGTAATTTTAACGTTTCAAGGGATCGTCATGACTGCTACTGTTTTGATGCTGTACAAGGGTTGATTTTCAAAGTATGTGTAGCCTTTTTCTATTGTTAAGGGTTATAGGAATCAACTGTTTCGTTGGCGAAGAAAGCTTGTTGTGGGCCACGGAAGAAAGTCTCTGTTATTTTTCTTACTAAAGATTATCCATTTCGGCTGAAAATAAAACAGTATCATCAATTAAATGGCCAATTCTTGTGTTTCGACATGCGGGTGTCGCGTTCATGCCACTATTTTAAACGAATAATCAAGTTTATCTCTTATATCTCAATGTGATTCTGGGTGCTCTAACCAGGCATTGTATTGTCTGATCTTTGTGTAGGGGCTCTTCTTCCTCGCAGACAGCAAGAATAACGTCGATTTTGACAGAGCCATATTGTTTTCATTAGAGATCGACTGGTTTAGTTTAGACCTGTTTAAAGACCGACGGTACTTTAGTAAAATCGATATAGTCCAGTCTTTTGTCCCATTTTCCCTTCGTACTCAAGATTTTTCATCTAATCGTGAAGTAAGAGTTTCGGAAGGTATATACGATCATTATTACCTCTTACCATATTTGTGAGTCCACCATGACGCATTGCTGAAAAAATTGTGCGTCATTTTCTTTAAAAGTGTGTCAAAACGCACAAAATCGTGTTGTCAAGGAAAACCCCATCTAATGATCAACACTTCTCAAAGCTAATTGATTGTATGTTGTTTAATGCCATTTGCAACATCATATCAGTTATACCAAGGCAGCCAGTGCACCTGTCCATACTTTCCAAGAGTTTCTTTTACCAGAACTCCTTGCAACATTCTTTCGGATCCAGTGGCTGCTTTCCCACATAACTATTGTTAAAACAATGTCAGCAGTAAGAGAGGAATGCAACCTGTTGCAATGACTATCATCAATCCTCATAAAGAAGTTGGCAGTGGGATCAAACCAGCAACCCTTTTACTTTCAGGGGTAAAAAGGTGACAACAGAGTTGGTCACTTTGACAAGTTTGACAAATATAACTAAGGTGCTTCTGTGGAAACAGCAGATAAAGATCAGTGATTAACAGACTGATTAACCATATTGCCTTAACGCATTACCACACAATACCTACTTTTGACGCCGCTGTGAAAGAAGCCTTTTGAAAACATTGTGGGAAAAGAGGAAAATGCTGGTAACCAGCATTTTCTTCTTTTCCCACATTGTTTTCCATCCTTCACAAAACAAGTTTCAAATCTTCAGTCACTTTTATTTTGTCATCTGCAAATACTTTCGATTTGGACAAAACTAAAATTTTGTTGTTTGGTAATGAGTTAACCCTTTCCCAAACAAGCCCTTGTTTTTACGTGTCTGCAGTACAAGTCTTTTGAAAACAATGTGGGAAAAGGAGAAATTGCTCGTAACGAGCAATTTCTCCTTTTCCCACAGTGTTTTCTACCCATTTGGAGAACTTTCTGCCATTTTAATCAAATATGAAATTGTCATCTGCTGACTCTTTGAGTTTGGAAGAGTAAAATATTTGTTGTTTGGGAAAGGGTTAAACCTGTTTTCATAACTTATGTGATATTGTAGCAGCCAGTGGACCAATCCATGCTTTCCTGGAGGTTCAGTTATCAGCATCCTCGGATACCCCGGGGTCTCCCTATTTGCTACGCAACATCGACCCCTGGGACAATTAATTGAATTTCCCTCGGTTTACCGCTGGCCGAATGCTGGCTTTTCATTGGTTCCATCATCATTTTGTGATGGGCGAGTGGACTGTACGCTATGACATTTCGTATAGATTTTCGGCGGCTGATTCAAAGTTTTATTAGTCAATTGTCCCAGGGGTCGATGCAGCGTAGCAAATAGGGAGACCCCGGGGTATCCAAGGATGAGTTATCAGTACTTTGCACAATACTAGTAGTCTTCCAAACCAAACTGCTTCTACATGTAATTTTCATCAAAACAATGATCAGCTATGAGAAAGGAATGAATCCCCTTTCAATTACTACAATCAAATCCTCATAAAGAAATCTGCCACCTGGAGATTCAGACCAGCGACCCTCTTTTCCCAAGTCCTTCATTCTACTGACAACACTACCAGGACTCTGCAGATAAAGATTAGGGCCCGTATTCATCAACTATTCTTAACCCTTTCCCAAACAATCCCTGGTTTTTACGGGTCTGGTATAGTAGGCTTTTGAAAACATTGTGGAAAAAGGAGAAAATGCTGGTAACCAGCATTTTCTCCTTTTTCCACAATGTTTTCTACCTATCATAGACAGAAATCATCTTTCCAGCAAGAGTTGAATTGTCGTCTGCAAATGCTTTCAATTTGGTCTAGTCCAAAAATTTGTCGTTCGGGAAAGGGTTAAGAACGTTCTTTGTCTTATTCTCCAGAATTTTCTACATTTGTAAGTAAAACAACTTGTGATTGGCTAAAGGGAATGGTTTTGCCAATCAGAAGTTGTGTTACTTACAAATATAGAAAACCTTGGAGAATAAGACTGAGAATATTCTCAAGAATGGTTGGTGAATACGGGCCTAGATTGCCAAGTATTTGATATCAAAGTTATTCTTGCTATAACTTGGTGTAGTGAGACGTGCTGGCTGAAACAGATTTTTGATTGCTGTATTTTGAGCTTGTTTTTTTTTCATTCAAAAAGCTCATAACAGTAATTTGAATAAAATCTTTTCAAGTTTTATGTCCATAACCCTTTCCCAAACAGCAAATTTTGGACCACACCAAACTGAAAGCATTCTGCAGATGACAACAGTTGCTAAAAAGATGATTTTTCTATGTGACAGAGTAGAAAACATTGTGGGAAAAGGAGAAAAATGCTGGTTACCAGCATTTTCTCCTTTTCCTACAATGTTTTCAAAAGGCTTCTATTCCTGACTGATAAAAACCAGGGATTGTTTGGGAAAGGTTTAATATTTCAAATGCATCATAAAGTCCAACTTTTTCCTTCTATATCCATTTCAGCACACTCCTTCCTGACTCTCTACCAAAGGATAACATTTTAGACGTGTCAAAACTAAAAGCATCTGTGGATGATAAATCAATCATTGCTCAAATGGTCACATTTGCTAAAGGATAGAAAACATTGTGGGAAAAGGACAGCATGCTGCTTACCAGCAGTATCTACCTGTGCTAACATTTTTTAAAAGTGGCTTACTTCAAGTCCCCCCAAAAATGTCATCAGGATGTAAATGAACATTTTGTCCACTTTCTGCTTCATAAAAACAGGCACTTTTGCCAAAAGAACAGAATATGGATCAAACCGCACAAAATCTTCAATTTCACAGTATGATTGTTCATTTAACCCTTGTCCAAACAATCCCTGGTTTTTGTGTCACTAAAGAAGACTCTTGAAAACATTGTGAGAAAAGGAGAAAATGCTGGTGATCAGCATTTTCTCCTTTTCCCACTATGTTTTCTACCCTCCCAGACCAAATTTCAATTTTTGAATCACGCTGATTTTGTCGTCTGCAAATGCTTCCAATTTGGACCAGTCTTAGAATTTTGTGGTTTGTTAAAGAGTTAATTCTTTACCACACAATCCCGACTTTTAACGACCCTGAGAAAGAAGCCTTCTGAAAACATTGTGGGAAAAGGTGAAAATGCTGATTACCTGCATTTTCTCCTTTTCCCACAATGTTTTCTTCCCTTCCCCCCAAAAATTTCAAATTTTCAGTCACTTTTATTTTGTCGTCTGCAAATCCTTTCAATTTGGACCAGTCTTAAAATTTTGTGGTTTGGTAAAAAGTTAAGTCTATAAAATGACGACCTTTCCAGTACAGGATGGTTGTATCTTCGGCTGTGACAAGAGATGAGTTTATAAAGAAGAGGTACTAAAAGAGTTACTCATGACAATAACTCATGTTGAAAATATTTTCATTTCATGTAACTGAGAACGAACTAATTAGTGTCAGACCAGCTTAATCAGAGATGCCAAGGGTTAGGAGAGGTCACTGCGGTTTCAGATTTCAAAATGAACCTTTAACATGTGAATGTACTTGACAGTGAAATGGTTCCAAGATCAGACAACATGTTTGAGTTTTGTCTAATCTACCAGCTAACTCCTATCAGAGCAAATTACTTGGAGATGCCATGAGAATAGTGAAATACAGTCTATTATAGATGCTAGGGATAGGATAGGTTGAAGGGGTCTCACTTTTCAGACTAACCTTCAACATGAAAAAGTGGAAAACACTGTGGGAAGGAGGAGAAAACGCTGGTTACCAGCATTTTCTCCCTTTTTCCACAGTGCTTTCAAAAGCTTTTGGCCTCTGAGTTGTTTAACTCATTACCAAACGACAAAGTTTCAGGTTTTGTCCAAATCGAAAGCATTTGCAGGCGCCAAAATAAAAGTTACTGAAAATTTGAAATTTGATTTGTGAAGGGTAGAAAACATTTTGGGAAAAGGAGAAAATGCTGGTTACCAGCATTTTCCCCTTTTCCCACAATGTTTTCAAAAGGCTTCTTTCGCAGGGGCGTCAAAAGTAGGGATTGTGTGGTAATGGGTTAATCTCAGGACTGTGTGGTAAAGGAATAGTAGCCTGTCTAGTAAAGGGTTCAAATAGATCTATTCAACATTTGAAAAAAAAATGTGACAAAACGATAAAAGGTGACAATGCTGAAGACAAGCAATTTGTCCAATTGTCATGATACTTTTCGCCGTCTCTATGTTATGGAGAAAGTTTGATCTTTCTTCACCTTTAACCCATCACCAAACTACAAAATTTTAGGTTTGTCCAAATCGAAAGCATTTGCACCATAATGAAAGAGACTGAACATTAAAAATTTGTTTTGTAACGAGTAGAAAACATTGCGGGAAAAGGAGAAAATGCTGGTTACCAGCATTTTCTCCTTTTCCCACAATGTTTTCTAAAGGCTTTTTTTCTCAGGGTCGTCAAAAGTAGGGATTGTGTGGTAATGGGTTAAAATAAGGGTCTGTGATAAACATACATAAATCACACTAATAATGAGGGCTTACCGATGATCTGGTACATAAAATTACAATTTGACCACTGTCTGATTGTTGTGAAATTGGGCGTAAATTATAGCCGCGTGTCCAACACTTGGCCCTGTGGGTAAAACAGTGACCTCAATGCTTCAACATGCACTTTCTTTCAGTTCCTCACTCGATGTTCCTTTCTCTCATTTATATACAGATAAGCCATGAATGCTCAATATGTAACCTTAATGGAATACAGTCAAGGGGTTGCAGGTTTGGTTCCAGCTCAGCCAGAATTCCTTCCTCCCCAGATTCATCCTTTGTTCACCTTACTCAAAGTTTACATAGGTACGAAATTGGTCAAGTTGGGGATCAAACCAGTGACTTCCTGTTTTCAAATCCAGTAAACTACCAACTGAGCTATCAGGGCTCTGCACTAAGCTATGGAACTAGTCTTCTGCAACTAGTGTAGTTGTTGTCGTGATTGAGAAACACTTGGCCCTGTGGGTAAAACAGTGACCTCAATGCTTCAACATGCACTTTCTTTCAGTTCCTCACTCAATGTTCCTTTCTCTCATTCATATACAGATAAGCCACGAATGCTCAATATGTAACCTTAATGGAATACAGTCAAGGGGTTGCAGGTTTGGTTCCAGCTCAGCCAGAATTCCTTACTCCCCAGATTCATCCTTTTTTCACCTTACTCAAAGTTTACATAGGTAAGAAATTGGTCAAGTTGGGGATCAAACCAGTAACTTACTGTTTTCAAATCCAGTAAACTACCAACTGAGCTATCAGGGCTCTGCACTAAGCTATGGAACTAGACTTCTGCAACCCTGGGTGTCCAGGTATTTAGCTTCTAAATGTCTAACATAGAGCACTCCCTCTGGTATCTAAATTACCTTCTAATAGCCCACATTCTCTTTCCTTGAGACTACCACATCAAGCTTTCATATTTGTTGTTCTGTTTGAACCCAAACTTCACGAAAATTCTTTACAATATATATATCCCAAAATAGTAGGCAGGTTAGATATAAGACAGACTGCATGTTCTGTACAGTTTTGATGTACACCAAGTCTGAAATTGTTTGATGCAATGCCTAGCATTGCCACAACAAAAATGAATCACAATGGCAAAGGTTCAACTCTCATTTCTGTTCAAAGGCTTTGTGTGTTATTATACAACTGGTTGACTTGGCGAAAAACAATAGAGTCAAATTCCTTTTCCCTTTACAGCACAATGCTGTCTTCTGACAACCCTGGGAGAGCAGCCCTATGAAAACATTGTTGGAAAAGGAGAAAATGCTTTTAATTTGGACGAGGCTAAACATTTGTCATCCTGTAAACGGTTAAGTCATTACCAAATGACAAAAATTTGGCTTGTCCAATTCATAAGCATTTGCAAAACAAAAGTAAATGAAAATTTGAAATTTCTTTTGTGAAGGGTAGAAAACATTGTGGGAAAAGAAGAAAATGCTGGTTACCAGCATTTTCTCCTTTTCCCACAATGTTACCTAAAGGCTTCAAAAGTAGGGATTGTGTGGTAATGGGTTAAACCAATATACTAATATCATTTTTGCCACACATTTCTGTTTTAAATATCATGAGGAACAAAGTTTTTGAAAACACTAAGGGAAAAAGATTGGTTGGTTGATAGAATCCAGCACTTTTTTTCCTTTTCCAATGATGTTTGCTTGATTCTTTTCAAATGTAATGCCATCATTTGAAATAAGCCTGCAAAATGCCTTCCATATAAACGAAGATTGTCTTCTGATAGAGTGCAAGGTTTTAAGCCTTTACAACATAATCTGGAGTTTTAACCCAATACTCTTTTCCACACAAAAAAGTTTAGAATGGTCCAAAATGAAAGCATTTATAGAAGACAACTTAATCGTTACTTAGCTCTTTCCCACACAATCCCGACTTTGAACGACCCTCAGAAAGAAGCCTTTTGAAAGCATGGTGGGAAAAGAAGAAAATGTTGGTAACCAGCATTTTCTTCTTTTCCCACCATGTTTTCTACCCTTCCAATACCAAATTTCAATTTTTGAGTCACATTCATTCTGTCATCATTCTGAAAGTGCTTTCAATTTGGGCAAGTCTACAATTTTGTCGTTTGGTAAAGAGTTAAATGATGAAATTTGTCCACAAAAAGGTAGAGAACAAGGCGGGAAATCCAGAAAGTGCCTTAGTTACCAGTACTTTCTTCTCTTTCCCTCATAATCTGCAGGGCCCATTTCATTACAGTTGTTAAAACTCAGGATCGTAAGGTTAAGGTTAAAAGCGCCTAAAAAACCTAATGGCCCTTTTTAATCTAGAAAAAGACCCAGATAATTGCAACATCATGATTGCTTTTTGTCTATACTCTTTCAGGAAAGTGAGCAGTGTAGATCAAACGTTTTGTGCAGTCTGATCTTCTTCTACACTGCCCAAAAAGGTAACAAAAGTAGTGAAAGAAACTTTACCAGATAACAAACTTCAGGGAGAAGACTAACAAAGAAAAAGACACTGTGAGAATAGACAGAAAATCTGAAATCCACCATTTTTCTCCTTTTCCAACAATGTTTTTTATCCTTTCAAATACATATTCTACCATCAAAGCAACATTTAATTGTGTTTCCTATAACTCTTTACCACACAATCCCGACTTTTAGCGACCCTGAGTAGAACCCTTTTGAAAACATTACAGGAAAAGGAGAAAATGCTGGTAACCAGCATTTTCTCCTTTTCTTACAATGTTTTCTACCCTTCCCAAAACAAGTTTTAGTTCATCAACCAATTTTATTTAGTCGTCTGCAAATTCTTTCAATTTGGACCAGTCTAAAATTTTGTTGTTTGGTAAAGAGTTAACCAAAAATCGCATCATTGACTTAGCTACATAGAAATTGTCATCTGCAAATGCTTTCAATTTTGACAGGTCTCAAATTTTGTATTGTGGATAAGGATTAACCCTTTCCCAAACAACAAAATTTTAGACTGGTCCAAAGTCAAAGCATTTGCAGTTGACAAAATAAATGCAAGTCATGAATTAAAATTTGTTTCCAGTAGGGTAGAAAACATTGTGGAAAAAGGAGAAAATGCTGGTTACCAGCATTTTCTCCTTTTCCCACAATGTTTCAAAAGGCTTTTTTTTTTCAGGGCCATAAAAAACCAGGGATTGTTTGGTAAAGGGTTAACAAGGGAGGAAAAAGCCACTTGAGGTCAATTAAGATACACTTGAGTCATTAAATCTAAAGGACATAATAAGTAGCATAAATTGACCCAGTACTGTACAAAGGCAACTTTTAACACCTCTGCAAATGACAAGTAGCAATGTGACAAACAATGACAAAGCCTTCATATTAACTCTTTACCAAATGACAAAATTTTAGACTGGTCCAAATTGAAAGAACTTGCAGATGAAAAAATAAACGGAACACAAAATTCAGAATTTGTTTCCAGCAGGGTAGAAAACTTTGTGGGAAAAGGAGAAAATGCTGGAAACCAGCATTTTCTCCTTTTCCCACAATGTTTTCAAAGGGCTTCAATCTCAGGGTCGTGAAAACCAGGGGTTGTTTGGAAAAGGGTTAACTGTATTGTCTGAAACAAGAGGGACATTGGCCCTAGAGCACTCACCTGAGTAAAATTATCCTCGGATGATAAAGCCAAAGCAATCCAGATTTTTATGATGAAAAACATAATTATGAGTTTATTTATAGTGTACAAAACATGACCCAATATCAGACTTGTCTGGGATATCAACATGACAAACATTTTGACCAAGTTTCAAGAGTATCAATCTGCAATCAGATGGCCTCTCAAGTGCACATAATTATTATTAAGTTTTTTCCAAGATTTTACCTACATCTACTTTTCCCCCTGACAAGTCACAATTTCCAATATGTCTGACATAACATACCATCATAGTTTCATCACACACCCTGACATACTTTCATCACCTTCTAGATAAACTTGTGGTCACTAGAATGCATACAAGGTTTTTCAAAGATTTAATGCAGTGACCTACTTTTTGACTGAACATGACCCAATTCAAAATCCATCCAAGATACTAGCAAGACAAAAATTGCAATAAGCTTTAAGCTTAAAATGTGGCCTCTAGAGCGCACACGTTTTAACCCTTTCCCAAACAAGCCCTGGTTTTTACATGTCTGCAGTAAAAGTCTTTTGAAAACACTGTGGAAAAAGGATAAATTGCTCATAACGAGCAATTTCTTCTTTTCCCACAGTGTTTTCTACCCTTTTAGAGAACTTTTTGCCATTTTCTCCAAATCTAGAATTGTAGTCTGCAAACTCTTTTGGTTTGGAAGAGCCCAAAATTTGTTGTTTGGGAAAGGGTTAATCAAGATTTGACCCAGCGACCTACTTTTTCACCCAATATAACCCAATTGCTAACTCACACGAAAGTCAATCAAGACAAACATTCTGACCAATTTTCATGAGTGTCTGTCCAAAAATATGGTCTCTAGAGTGCACACAAGGTACATGTTGACCATTGCGCGACAAGAGACGGACAGAGTATATTTAGAAAAGATAACCAAAATTCCAGCTTAATATATAGCTCTCATTATTTAGAAATGCAGTTGGAGAGGTATATGAAGAGGACACCAGGACTTGGTAAAAATATCAAGGAGACAATTCAAAGTACCCACAATACAGGTTCTAGTGAAAACTGATAGACACACTCTAATTCCCTAGCCTGGCATTCAGGCCCTGCATTTAAGTCATTCTAATAAGCAAGGTACACAACTACAGCAAAGTCACAGAAATGTGTGTTGTCAGACATTCAGAACATTGAGAACACAGAGTTTTCGTTTTGCAGTTTTACTTGATGACTTTCTTTAGTGAAAAGGCTCTATTTAAGGGACTGACACCAGTCTAACTAATTCCCCATCACCTGTACACATGTTGATATAACATCTTGACCCTTTTAGTGCCACTGCAGTGGCATCATACCTTGGATCACAGAGCTCCAGATAAGAGGAAGCAATGGTTTCTCAATCCATTACTTCTCTTCTAAACCCTATGATGTGGTTACTACTTGGAATTGTCTCAATGAGACGATTCTAAGGAGTACCCATAACATAGGGTTTAGTGGATAAGAATTAATATTTTCAATTTTGAAATAAAAATCACTCCCTCTATCTGGAGCTCTGAGTCTATTTAGTTCAGCCTTCGACATAAATTTAAGTTTCAGTAGATCGCATTTCAGCAATCAAAAGAGGTCCAGTTTATATGGGGTTTTATCTACCTGAAAGAAAGAACCTCTAGATAGTATCATGGGAAAAAGGAGAACCTGCTAGTAACCATTGTTTTCTAACACTTTATAGAAATATCAGTTTATTTCGTGAACAATTAACCTGTGGTCCCAGTGCAAATCCCTGCCACTTGGACCAGTCTAAAATTCTGTCATTTGGTAAAGGGTAAAAAATATTCATTTGGCTGATAGGATAAAACTGTTGGTGCTATCTTGAGATACAGAACCCACAAAAAATGGAGACTGGGGAAATGGCGGTATCTGATCTATGCAAAATGGTTTTCTCTGAGAAACAAGTTTCCAATTTAGATCATGGATAGGTTCTTTTTTCCTTGTCTGCTTAGGCAGTAATTTATTGGTGTTCTATGCTGTCCTCCAGATTCAGCCCTTTATCCTTTATCAATACTGTGTTTTACTGATCATGAGAAAGAAGAGCCCTTTGAAGATATCCTCGAAAGCCAAAAAAATGCTGCCTACTAGTATTTTCTACTTGCCACAATGCTTTCCTCTTTGTCATACAGAACCTGCCCGAGATTGGAGATTATATCACTGAACTTATTTTTTTAATTTAACCCTTTCCCAAACAAGCCCTGGTTTTTACGTGTCTGCAGTTAAAGTCTTTGAAGACACTGTGGGAAAAGGAGAAATTGCTCATAATGAGCAATTTCTCCTTTTCCCACAGTGTTTTCTACCCTTTTTGAGAACTTTCTGCGATTTTCTCCAAATCTAAAATTGTCATCTGCAAGCTCTTTCCGTTTGGAAGGGTCCAAAATTTGTTGTTTGGGAAAGTGTTAATCATGCATAATCGACACGTGTCAGTCATCATGTTGCATTCCTAAAACCCCTAGCAAATTTCTGGCAAAATCTGTAACTGCTTTAACTCTTTACCAAACGACAAAATTTTAGACTGGTCCAAATTGAAAGCATTTGCAGTCGACAAGATAAAAGTGACTAAAGAACTGAAATTTGTTTTGGGAAGGGTAGAAAAAGTTGTGGGAAAAGGAGAAAATGCTGGTTACCAGCATTTTCTCCTTTTTCCAAAATGTTTTCAAAAGGCTTCTTTCACAGGGTCGTTAAAAGTCGGGATTGTGTGGTAAAGGGTTAAAAGGCTATGGAGCTCAGTAAGGAAAAAAAATGTCGTCTCCCTTATGCCTAGGTCACAAATAAAACGATTTCTTCCAACTTCGCCGATTCAAGGATTTAAGACATCGTCCGATTTTCAGTCGTTTTGCTCAAGCAGTCACAAATCAAACGGGCATCGGACGGCAGTTTCTTTGGAAATGCTGTGTGTGCAGTTTTCAGTTCAAAAAGGCACCGGGCGGCAACCGGACGGCGATTGGAAGGACATCTTTCAGACTTTGTGCCGCTGTCTGGCTTGTCCGAGGATGACACGCCTCTGTAGCCACAATTTGACCAACACAGTCCTCACTCTGCGGCCTCGCCCAGCACGCTCCTGATCGTAAACAGCAGCAGCTGCTACTACCTTTATCTGCTATCGGCGAGCAGCTTGCAATTTCTCTTGGCGAAGAAAAAGGTTCAACAGGGTTTGTAGCGGTATAAGTGCCATTTTCACCTCAGAACTGATAAATTATAATGGGGTAAGACATTAATATACATTTTTAAAATGTTCTCATGTCACCAAAGTATATGTTTGCCATCCAGTCGCCGTCCGGAAAGATTTAACAAAATCAATGCCGCGATCTGACGGTCACCGGACGGTGCCCGCACAAATATTCAAAAACGGGCGGTACCCGTCAGGGCTCCGCCAGGCGCCTGGACGGAGGCAGTCCGGTCACCGCCCGATGACCGTTCGGTCGCTGGACGATTTGGAGATAAACGTTTTCATATAAATCGGCTGGGCACCGTCCGATCTCTTAAGTCATCGTCCGGTCACCGCACAGCGCCCGGACGATGAGTTAACGGGCTCTACGATGGCCAAAAAATCGTCCGGTCGCCGTCCAATTATAACTTTGTTTTAAAATTCAAGCGGGCGTCTCAAAATTGAACTGACGCCGTTCGAATTGAACAAAATCAATGCCGCACGGCGATCTGACGGTCACCGGACGGTGCCCGCACAAATATTCATAAACGGGCGGTACCCGTCTGGGCTCCGCCAGGCGCCTGGACGGAGGCAGTCCGGTCGCCGCCCGATGACTGTTCGGTCGCTGGACGATTTGGAGATAAACGTTTTCATAAATATCGGCTGGGCACCATCCAATCTCTGAAGTCATCGTCCGGTCACCGCACAGTGCCCGGACGGTGCCCGGACGATGAGTTAACGGGCTCTACAATGGCCAAAAAATCGTCCCGTCGCCGTCCAATTATAACTTTGTTTTAAAATTCGAGCGGGCGCCGGACAGCGTCTCAAAATTGAACTGCTGCTGTTCGAATTGAATGGCCACCGGATGGTCGCCGTGCGGTCCCCGGACAATTGCGTCAAAATCTCCTGAAAAACTCGCCGTCCGGCAGCAGTTCGTTATTTGTGACTGAGGCATTACTGTTCTTAGGCCAGCATCAACTTACATCTTTCAGCGATGAATCATTTTTGAAGTTTGAAGTTTGGTGGGATGATAAAAATCTGAAGAGCTACCTTAGAAGACGAACCTAAATGAATGCTTTTCATATTTTTTCTTAACACAAAATATCTCATAAAATTTTCTGACAATATGTCTACGACAAAATTAATATTCATATTCCAAAAGTATTAAGATCAAGGCCCGTATTCACCTACCATTCTTGAGAATATTCTTTGTCTTTTTCTTCAAGGATTTCTAAATTTGTAAGTAACATAACTTCTGATTGGCTAAACCGAATGGTTTAGCCAATCAGAAGTTGTGTTACTTACAAATGTTGAAAATCCTGAAGAACAAGACAAGGAACGTTGTTAAGAATGGTTGGTGAATGTTGGTGAATACAAGCACAGGCTGAAAAGAATCAGGACAGTCTGATCTTGGTTCTACACTGTTACATTAATTAAAGCATTTAATGCTGCACTAATAACATGCCAAGGATTACAATCAACAAAGATTTTTTTTCCTGTCTAGTTAACACAGTAATTTATTGGTATTCTTTTCTGTTTCCCAATACAGGGCCTTATTCAGATTAGCAGACATTTCATCAAACATGGAAAATTGGACGACCATAAAATTCCCATTTAGAGTTTTTGACAGACTTCCTTCATACAAGACCATTTATATTTTTCTAAACATGAAGATTTGTTTGTATGTTATACCTTATATACTCTTAATTCTGTTTGAAACATATAAGTTTCAGTACTATTTCCACCACCAATGTACCTGTCCATGTTTTCCTTAAGTTTCTACTACCAGAATTTTGCACATTTTCTTTCCAAGAGCCTGACTGCATACCCCCATGAACATGGTCAAAACAATGAAGGCTCCTAACATGTGGGGGATAAAAAAAGTACCGTAATTAACCTTTAACCTATTACCACATAATCCAGAGTTTTATTGACCCTGTAGGGGAAGGCTTTTAAATAAATATATATATTGTGGGAAAAGGAGAAAATGCTGGTTACCAGCATTTACTCCTTTTCCAATAAATATTTTCTTCCCCTTCCAAAACAAAAATCATCATTTCAGTTACATATGTCGTCTGCAAATCCTTTCAATTTGGACCAGTCTAATTTTTTGGTGTTTGGTAGAGAGTTAAGAGAGGTTCACAAACATACTGTTTAGTCAACTTTATGAATAAGATTAATAAAGAACAAAGTCCAAAGGCTCATGTTTTAAAGTCATTAACTCTTTACCACACAATCCCGACTTTTGACGACCCTGAGAAAGAAAGCCTTTGAAAACATTGAGGGAAAAGGAGAAAATGCTGGTAATCAGCATTTTCTCCTTTTCCAACAATGTTTTCTACCTTTTCCAAATCAATTTTCAATTTCTGATTCACATTTATTTTGTTGTCTGCAAATGCTTTCAATTTAGACAAGTCCAACATTTTGTCATTTGGTAAAGAGTTAACCCATTACCACACAATCCCTACTTTTGACGCCCCTGAGAAAGAAGCCTCTTGAAAATACTGTGAGAAAAGGAGAAAATGCTGGTAACCAGCATTTTCTCCTTTTCCCACAGTGTTTTCTACCCTTTCCAAAACAAATTTCAATTTTTCAGTCACCTTTGTTTTGTCGTCTGCAAATGCTTTCAATTTGGACCAGTCTAAACTTTTCTCGTGTGGTAAAGAGTTCAGCAACTCAATGTGTTTTATGAAGTTTCATATTACAACAGAACTCACTTAGAAGGCTTCAGATTGAATCATGCTTGGAGAAAACTCTACAAGTCCAACTTTGTTTTTAGATGCACGATCCTTAAATCTTTATTTTCATCAAGTTTATCCCCAAACTTCTGACCAAAAAAAAAGAATTTTAGACTTGACTAACAATTTACCACACAAGGACGTCAACTTTGAACGCCCCTGAAAGATACGGCTTTTGAAAACATTGTGGAAAAAGGAGAAAATGCTGGTTACCAGCATTTTCTCCTTTTCCCACAATGTTTTCTACCCTGTCAAAGAAAAATCTTTTTATATGAGCCACATTGAAACTGTCATAAGCACAGTCATGCTTTCAATTCGTACAGGTCTAAAATCTTGTTGTGTGGTAAAGGGTTAACTTCAAAGCATTTTGCAGACAGGAATTTAAATTTGACTAAAATGGGAGATTTTGTTTTCGAAAGTGAAGGAAAGTTAGGTGAAAAAGTAGAAAATACTAGTTATCAGATAGTTACCATCATTTCTCCTTTTCCTTCAGCATGTTCAAATGCTGTCTTCTTTAGTCCAACCATTATAAAACCCATTTGTTTTGCAAAAGGTTACACAGTGTTCCCACTAGCACAAATAATTGCACAAATCACATTATAAAATTGGAATTCACCTAACAAAAATAATATTAAGGTTAGACGCAAGACCTCACTTAGGAAAATACATGGACAAAAAATCTTAAAATCTTCAGTAAAATGACAGGTTTTTTAAGTTACTCGTTGTTTTCATTGACAAATTTACATTAAAACATGTGGAAATATCTATCCAGAAATTAATCGACACGAAGAATTGATTGGTACAAAAAATGTGGAAACCCATGACACAACAGAATGTCTCTTTGATATTGTCTGTCCAGAGTCACTTCAGACCATCTTTTCAACTTTTAATTACATGTACTTTAATTAGTAAGTTCACATAAACAGCTTAATATAACAGACTTTTTTGCAGCAAATCACTAACAAGGATTGCTTTACCTGTAATTTGAAAACAAAAGTGTCATACCCTCTAATGAAATTGTATGCTCCTATAATGCCACAGACACTCTCCAGTTTCCATCCTGGCCCTGGTCTCTACAAGGTTTACCCTAGACTTTCACATAACGGGGCCATTTGACTCCCCTCAATGAACAGCAGAAGGCAAACATTACAATTTTTGGGGACAGTTGGCAAATTAAAGGATCCAAATTCAAAGAAGCAGCTGGGGTTATGGAAAACCGTTCTGTTCTGTCCACAAAAGCACTTGCTAGCAGAATGGTTTAACCCATTACCACACAATCCCTACTTTTGACGCCCCTGAGAAAGAAGCCTTTTGAAAGCACTGTGGGGAAAGGAGAAAATGCTGGTAACCAGCATTTTCTCCTTTTCCAACAGTGTTTTCTACCCTTCATTTTTTCAGTCACCTTTATTTTGTTGTCTTCAAATGCTTTCAATTTGAACCAGTCTAAAATTTTGCCGTGTGATAAAGAGTTAATCCATTACCACACAATCCCTACTTTTGAAGCCCCTGAGAAAGAAGCCTTTTGAAAACACTGTGGCAAAAGGAGAAAATGCTGGTAACCAGCATTTTCTCCTTTTCCCACAGTGCTTTCTACACTTTCCAGAACAAATTTCAATTTTTCAGTCACCTTTATTTTGTCGTCTGCAAATGCTTTCAATTTGAACCAGTCTAAAATTTTGTCATTTGGTAATGAGTTAAAGGATCCAAATTCAAAGAAGCAGCTGGGTTTTTTTTTTTTTCATTCTGTTCTGTCCAAAAAAAGTACTTGCTAGCAGAATGGTTTAAATCAGGGTCGGACACCGAAATAGATTATCAGAAATCTCAAAGACCAATTCCATCCTTGATTCCTCCCAAAAATTCTTTCTTCATGAATCCTTTTCAGCTCTGTGTATGTGGGAGGTTATCTTGACCCTTTACCACACAGTCCAGAGCCTCAGATAAGACAGAATGATGGTATTCTAAAGTCATTATTTCTCATCTAAACCCCATGTTGTGGGTACTCATTAGAATCGCTTCAATGAGGCAATTCTAGTGAGTACCCACAACATAGGGTTTAGTGGAGAATAATCAATATTTTCGATTTTGAAATCTAACTCACTCCCTCTCTCTGGAGATCTGCAGTCACAGTTTTAACGACCCTTACAAAAAGATGCTTTTTGACAACATTGTGGTAATAGGAGAAAATTCTGGTAACCAGCATTTTCTACTTTTCAAAGCATGTTTTCTACTCGCTCAATAAAAAACTTCTACAATTTGAATTACAATTAATTTTTATTGTCTGCAAACAGTTTGAATTTGTACAAGTCTATGTAGAGTGGTAAAAGGTTCCGTCTTTACTGCACAATCCCAAGTTTTAACAAAACTTGGATAGGAGGTTTTGGAAAACATGGTGGAAAAAGGGGAAAATGCTGGTTTCCAGAATTTTCTTCTATAACTCCAAATCATTTTTACCCCATAAACTACAGAAACCATCATTTGAGCTACAAGTAACTTGTAGTCTGCAAATGATTTTAGTTTGGGCATGTTTGGTCAAGAGTTAGATATTTTATTTCTTAACTCATTACCAAACGACAATATATTAGACTGGTCCAAATTGAAAGCATTTGCAGACGACAATATAAAAGTGACTGAAAATTTGAAATTTGTTTTGTGAAGGGTAGAAAACATGGTGGGAAAAGGAGAAAATGCTGGTTACCAGCATTTTCTCCTTTTCCCACCATGTTTTCTAAAGGCTTCTTTCTCAGGGGCATCAAAAGTAGGAATTGTGTGGTAATGGGTTAACCCATTACCAAACGACAATATTTTAGACTGGTCCAAATTGAAAGCATTTGCAGACGACAATATAAAAGTGACTGAAAATTTGAAATTTGTTTTGTGAAGGGTAGAAAACATGGTGGGAAAAGGAGAAAATGCTGGTTACCAGCATTTTCTCCTTTTCCCACCATGTTTTCTAAAGGCTTCTTTCTCAGGGGCATCAAAAGTAGGGATTGTGTGGTAATGGGTTAACTAAACTACAAAAATTTGGACTTAAAACAGAACCGGTAGTGCTCTAAAATGGCTAACAAAATGTGAAAAGGGGCATTCCAACATTTGCCTAAAGTATCAATTCAGATCAGCCTGCACAATTGCGCAGGCATAATCCAAGACAGCACTTTACAACTAAGTTAGATTTTGTGCTATGGTAGAAAACAGAAAATTACATAAAAACGGAAAGTATCGTTAGGGATTAGCTTGCATGAACTGCACAGCCTGATCCTGACAGACACTTTATGCACCTGTCTGGATGTCCCTTTTCCCAGACTGCTGACAAAATGATGCAAATGATTCATAATTTGCAAAAGATTATTGTGAGAAAAGGGGAAAAAATGCTGGTAACCAGTATTTTCTGGTCTTCTCAGGATAGTCTCGTTCTCCAAGAATGTAGAAGATGGAATGTTTGGTGACGGGACTCTGCAATGTGAAACTTAACAATGTCAACCAAATAGCTGAGTGGTTTTAACCCTTTACTCCATCAATACTCATTACTACACATTGCTTGTAGGAGCCTTTGGAAAACATTGTGGCAAAAGGTGAAATTGCTCATGACGAGCAATTTCACCTTTTGTCACAATGTTTTCTATGCAATCAAAAGGTGTCATTTACACATAAGAAACGGCTTCATCCTGGCTGTTATTTAGGGTCAATTAGAGATGCCATGAAAATACATTATGTGGTAAAGGGTTAATCTAGAACCCTTGCCTTCATTCCTGCTGACAATGTCAGTCACATGGAAACTGACCTTCAGCAAGGCATTCAATACCTCGGCTTGATTATCAGACTTCCAGCAGGGAAGACAGCTGTGCAAAAAAATCAAGTAGATCCCTAAAATCCTTCACACATAATTATGCATTTTTGGGACTCTTGCATGGGGCAATGTTCTGAAAACTTTAGCAAAGACAAATTTAACCCTTTCCCAAATGACAAACTTTTGGACTAGACCAAATTGAAAGCATTTGCAGATGACAATTCAACGCTTGCTGAAAAGATTATTTCTGTCTATGATAGGGTAGAAAACATTGTTCGAAAAGGAGAAAATGCTGGTTACCAGCATTTTCTCCTTTTCCCACAATGTTTTCAAAAGGCTACAATTCCAGACCCGTACAAACCAGGGATTGTTTTGGAAAGGGTTAAGACCCCTTTACCACATAACCCCAACTTTTCATAACCTTAAGAGAGAAGGCTTTTGAAGACTGGGGGGAATGCTAGTACCAGCATTTTCTCCTTTTCCCCACAATGTTTTCTGATCAGATCAAAGACTGATATCATATATAATTCTAGCAAAATTCAATTTTTTTTTTCGTGTCTGCTTTCATTTTGATCCAGGCCAAAATTTTGTTGTTTGCTAAAGAGTTAGGAAGGAGTCAATTCTCCTTTGTCTGGCTGCTGTTTCACATGGCCCTCTACAGTATTTCAGTCCAATGTCATGATGACAGGTCACAGAAGTATTTGCTGGGTTTCACACTACTATCTGTGGGGCTCCACAGCACCTAGGTGCCAAAGAACTCTGACCCCTGGTATCTAGTATCTCTGTGTGGACATATCAGTTACCGTTTGGTCATCATTCTTTACTATAATATCATCATAGATCAGAAAATAATGCCTTCAAAACAATCACTTAGTCTATCTAATGTAGTCTATCAACAAAGAAAATGATGTTCATAATGATGTTACATCACATCTGTCAACCCTTTAAAGGTGGGTACGTAGAATTTTCACATCACTCCAAATCAAAATATATATATATCACAAAAATTTATATGAAAAAACAATACAAATCATCAATAATTAAGAATCATAAAATTACCCAAACATTTTTTTGATGGTATTCCCTTAAAAGGCTACATAGCCTCTTAAGCTTTTTTTAGATTTCGTGCCAAAAATAAAAAAATGCATTGTGGGAATGTTAAGTGACTGGCATGTGACTAATGACGCTTAAATTCAATTACATAACAAACATGTAATTATTTTTCATAATAATCTTCTTCGGACGCTATGTTTGAAGCTTCGTCTGTGTATCTCCGGTATGTAAATGAGCGAGTTGTTTATGTAAAAACAGAATGTGTTTCCCGTCGATGTCGACCTTGGTCGTAGTAAATCTCTAATTTCTCGTGTTGTCGGATGGCTTTCGATTACCGGGGTTTGATGAATGACGATTATAAGGCTTTGAGAGTACAAGGCTGATATTTTTGTATTTTTGTACAATTTTCGTCCCAAATTCTGAAAGGCCACCTTTAACACAATTCCAAATTTAACTCTTTACTCAATGACAAACCCTGGTTTTCACAGCCCTGGGAAGGAAAGCTTTTGAAAACCTTGTGAGAAAAGAAGAAAATGCTGGTAACCAGCATTTTTTCCTTTTCCCAAAAGGTTTTCTTAACCTTTCAAAGACAAATTTCATAAATCAGGACACTTTTAATTTGTTGTCTGCAAATACTTTCAATATGAACCAGTCTAACATTTTGTCATTTGGTAAAGAGGTACTTTAATGCCCCTGACAGAAAAGGTTTTCAAAAGAAATTTAGGAGATGGAGAAGGTGCTTGTAACCAACATATTCTTCTTCTCCCAGAGTGTTTTCTACCCTTTCAGGGCCAACAATCAGCATCTGAGCCAAACTAAATTTGTACTCTGCAATTGCTTTGAATTTTAAAATTTTGTCCATCAGAAGAATTAACTCATAACTGCACAATGCAACTTTTAGTGACCTCGCATAGAAATCTTCTGATAACATTGTGGGAAAAGGAGAAAATGTTGGCTTCCAGCACTTGTGAATGCATATGTGAAGGAGGGAAAATAGTTAATAAAATGCAGAATTTGGTTACCCAGCGACAAAATTATCTCCTCTGCCGCTTGAAACTCATGTGATCTGTTTGTGCACCAAAGAAGCCTTACAATGACTGCATGAATACCGCACTTGTAACGGAAAAACACACCTTTACATGATATGTACCAGATTATGAACAGTCTAGTAACTGAAATCACTGTGTAAGTAACAGATTGGTACCGCGTAAAACGGAAGTGCAATGCATGAGAACTGAACAAAACATTCTTTTAATGTACGATGAACAGAAATGTACTGAATACCAACGTACAAGGAGCATACAGGTCAGGTGACATGCCAAAAGTCTGTCATTTGCACATTTCTGTCCATTTTATCCTGTGAGAATTTTTTTTAACAAAACAAAACTTCCAACAGGATGGAATGAACATCACCGGACATCGCAGGACAAGTAGCGGAATCACACGGGTAAGAAACAAGACATAACAAAGATACGAATGGATGCAAACAGATAAAATGTTTTTTTATCAGGTACACATCCATTATCTTGGTGTAACCAAACCTATAAGTTTAAGCCTTTTAAATAAATTTCTGAGCTTTAGACAATTGAACTTTTGAGCTATTCTGCATGGTCACAATTACGATTTGGTGTGAAAAAAGTTATTCAAGAACAATTTATCTAAAGAATCAGAGCTACAGATATGAGCGAGTGATGGTATTCTTAATCTGTTATTTCTCTTCCAAACCCTATGTTGTAGGTACTCATTAAAATCGTCTCAATGAGACAATTCTAATGAGTACCCATAACATAGGGTTTACTGAAGAAATATTGATATTTTCTATCTTGAAAATCAAAATCACTCCCTCTATCTGGAGCTCTGAGAATAGAATATTTAGTGGCAATAACCATTGTCAGAATGGAGGCAATAGCACAGCAAGAGCTTTCCCATTATTACCTATTATTATCATCCACTCGCTATGTGTTACAAAAATGAAAGAAAATTATTCCTTTCACAAAGAAAAACACACAATCAACTGGTCATCAGCATGTTTTCCTTTCCGACAATTTTTTTCAAAAGTGTTCCTTACCAGGCTTAGAACTCAAGATAATGGGGTAAAGAGCTTCGTTAGGGTCATTAAACCTTGGGATTGTACAGTTTGGTATAAACTTCAGCCAGTAGATCAATGTCCAGACAGGTGTAGAATTTATGGCAAACTTGACCTTGTACAAGTGTGAAAAAAACTATTTTTCACATATCTTTGCTATGTTAGGCAGCTCCTTGCTAATCTAAGGACTACAAAGGAGGAAAAAAAGCCCTTTCACTAATTTCTTGACATAGTTTTGTGTTTATCGCCTTTTTCAATAAGGCCTAACAAAAATGTATCTGTGTTTAGGGTTTCAGTCGAAGATGCGGTACATAGGGTAGGTAGGGAATTTTTTTCCCCCAAAATCTTTTTTCATGGACCATGTACTGAAATCAATCCTCGCGCCCCCCCCCCCTTTTTTTTTTTTCAATCGTAGGGTAAAAAGTTTAGGGCCAGCTTTATTTTCTAGGTATGGTCGGGAAACCCTGAACAAATATTTTTTTTTCGCCTTATATTTCAGAGATATTATTGTTGTCAGTGCACCTATCCACACTCATTTACCAGCAAACATTGCAAACTAGCCTTTCCAAGTTGAGTTTCAAAGTATATAAATTCATGTTTACAATGTGGGAAAAGGAGAAGATGCTCGTAGATGTCACCAGCATTTTTGCCATTTCTGCAGTATTTTCTGGTTCTACTCATTCAAATTAAAGTTCCACCATTTGAGCTACATTTAACCCTTTACTCCATAGATACTCATTTCTACGCATTGCTTGTAGAAGCCTTTGGAAAACATTGTGGCAAAAGGTGAAATTGCTCGTGACGAGCAATTTCACCTTTGGCCACAATGTTTTCTGTGCTATCAAAAATTGTCATATACACATATGAAACGGCTTCATCCTTTCTGTTATTTAGGGTCAGTTAAAGATACCATAGAAATGCTTCATGGGGCAAAGGTTTAATTTGTTATTCAGGCTAAGAAATCTCTTACAATACAGATGTGTCAAGAAATTAATTATTGAAGTAAACAGTTTGAATCCTTGTCTGCACATGTTCTTGAAGATTCCACCTGTCTACTATGATGCATCACTCCCCCAATATTGGGGGGATCTTAATACGCCATATAAAGTAGCAATGGAGAAAATTGCTTTTATCAATATGTTTGAGGAGAAATCAGGCCTGTAGCTCCAGATTTCTCTTAACACTTTACCACACAATGACGACTTTTAACACCCCGGAGAGAGAAGGCTTTTGAAAACATTGTGGGAAAAGGAGAAAGTATCTCACCATTCCCTGATGTCACTGGATAATCCCAGGAAGTGTATCCCGCGATATTTTCGTATTACGTATTACTTTTATTTTTTTCATTTTTAAGATATATTATCTATGGACATCACATGATACTTAAGATTTTTCTAGAAGTAACAAAGAAAAGTATCTGACCGCATTTTTTCTTTTTTAAAAGGAAAGATATTTGACTCTTGTGAATAAGGAAATCCCCCATCAAGTGAGGTAACTCTATAGATAGACTTAAGCTGAATTGGACCATTCATGGGAATCCAGTGATGTCAGCGAATGGCCTCCTCGATGGATCACAATCATCAAAAAAATTGTAAAACATGACGGATATCTCTGGTTAAAAGGTGAATACTGAGGTATCGCCGAATGTCGCAGGTACATTTTCGTGTTGTCTAATGCTAGGCTAAAGGAAATTATGATCAATTTTTGTTTCGTGGACGATTTTGGGTGGGAAAGGCTGTCCTGTACTGGTGCCTGCAATCGAGACGTTGCATTCCTTGTGTTTATAAATTATTATATAGGGGAGATTTTTTTTTCATATTTTATCAGATTGCTTAGTATAGAAAAGTTTATTGTCCAGTGCTGAAAATCTCATAATTCAATTACCTTGTAACCCTGGGGTCATAGAAATAGGGCTCCTTTTTGGCTGTAAATCCTTGTTTATATCCATACATTATTTTCTTGTCCGTACACTGCCCTATGACACAATCTATTCCATGCCACAAGATCCACAAGGGGTTTCAATTATATCACAGACTAAGCTACTTTAAAGTGCGATTTAAACTTTTCACTGCTTGAGTCACTACATCTTTAGATTCTTAGGGATGGAGTTCTGCTAGATCTAAATATAGATCAATTGACCCTTAACTCATTACCAGCCGACAAAATTTTGGTCTGGTCAAAATTGAAAGCATTTGCAGACAACAAAATAAACTTGACTCAAACATTGAAATTTGATCTGGAAAGGGTAGAAAACATTGTGGGAAAAGGAGAAAATGCTGGTTACCAGCATTTTCTCCTTTTCCAACAATGTTTTCTAGGGGGTTCTTTCTCAGGGTCGTTAAAAGTCGGGATTGTGTGGTAGAGTTAACCATACAATCTAGACTCACAGTCCCAAGTTTTAAAGCCTGACAGGAGGCTTTTTAACCCTATCCCAAACAACAAATTTTGGACTCTTCCAAACCAAAAGAGTTTGCAGACGACAATTTAAGATTTGGAAAAATTGCAGAAAGTTCTAAAATAGGGAAAAAAACACTGTCAGAAAAGGAGAAATTGCTTGTTACGAGCAATTTCTCCTTTTCCCACAGTGTTTTCAAAGACTATTACTGCAGACACATAAAAACCAGGGCTTGTTTGGGAAAGGGTTAAAATATTGTGGGAAATGGAATAAATGCTAACAATCAGCATTTTCTCCTTTTTCAACAACAGTTTTCACCATTTGAAAGATAGAAATCACCACTTGAGCTACATTAATTTTGTCTTCTGCAAATGTATTGAATTTGGTCAAGTTGAACATTTTACAATTTAGTAAAGGGATAACCAGTGGGACATGCAAAATATGTACTTGAAAGACGAGAAAATGATTTTTCTGAATTTGTTAGAAATCATCATTGCAAAAGGATCAAGAGCAATTGCTTGGTCTCTCTTCTCCATGATGTTTTCAAATAGTGTCTCGTGGAGCCATATGAAATGTCATAGACTTTCCACAGTGAAGGATTAATCAATATCTGGCCTTCATGTTAAATCTTGCAATAAGAGAACGACATAATACAAGGATCTTTAAATATTAAAACACTTGCAGACACAGAAACTCACATAAAACAGGCATTATACACTTGTGTTCCAGTAAATTCCACTCTGATGGTTTCAACAGGTTACATGTAAATTCAATTATCCTCATTAATTATTCAACACATTGGACACAATCCGAAACAAAACACCTTATTCCATTATTCTATACCTCTCCTTCCATCATCTATCTCTCATGTAAAAAAAATACAATTTCAATTCATACAAGTTTATGTCAAAAATCTCACATTGCGTTCAAAATTAAATCCACTTCAAAATTCAAACCACACCCATTGCTTATACATGTTTGTAGAAAAAAACAAAAACGTTTTTGTTCACCTATCAAATACCATGCTAAAGGAATCTACACTATCTCTATACACATAAACTTTTCAAAAACCGCTAATCGAAATATTATCCATAATTCTACCAGGAGAAGAGCATACACTAGGGTTTTGTCGTAACTGTGTAAACAGCCTTCACTCTACATAACATACAATGTGTATTCATAGCATTCATTCAAGCAGTTATTGATTCGTTAGGTGACTGTAGTAAAATAAATAGCAGACGAATCACCTCACTGCTTAGATATAAAAAATTCTTTTTTCTATTTCAAAAATTTGGAAATTTCGTTGTACTGGAAATTCTTCAGCCTCAGACTGACACATACAGTGATAAAATTGACTTGTTCTATCCTTGTGATACTGCATTTTATGGGGCGCCTTTTTTTGTTACTCTTTAGCAAATAAGAGATTTTTAGGCAGAAATAAAACTGAAAGAATTTGCAGAGGATGCGAAATTGCTGTTACAATTATCAGGTTTTTCTAGGAAACAAGTGTTGGGGAAATGGTAGAAAATGCTGGCCTTCCTTAAGTCCTCCAATGTTTTCAGAGGCTTTCTGTATCAGGGTCATCAAAAACAAGGTCCTAAAGTAAAGGGTTAACCCTTTACCCCATAAGGCATTTCTATGATATCTCTAACTGACCCTAAATAACAGCAAGGATGAAGCTGCTTCTTATGTGTATATGACACCTTTTGATAGCATAGAAAACATTGTGGCAAAAGGTGAAATTGCTCGTCACGAGCAATTTCACCTTTTGCCACAATGTTTTCCAAAGGCTCCTACAAGCAATGCGTACAAATGAGTAACTATGGAGTAAATGTTTAAGCAAATAGATTGGATGGTTTAAAAATATAAAATCTGAGACACACCCATTTTAAAAGCACCAAGACTGGCTAGAGGTAGAGTTTTAGAACATACATAATGTTCTTGGCCATAAATGACTAATAGAATCTGACTAACCAACTGCTGCTGACAACTTCTTAGAGTCTTTACATCACAACTAATGAGTAGACTTCCAAATTCAAAGCATTTGCAAAGAACATAATTGTTAGATCTAAATGTAACATGATTGATGGTTTTTGCCTTTGAAAGTGCCAAAAATATTGGGGAAAAGGAGAATATGTTGGTTACCAATATTGTCTCCGTTTCAACTAATGTATTCAAAGGACTTTTCCCCATGGTCCTTAATATGCAGGATTATTAGGTAAAGGGTTAACCAGGGTCTGGCAATTTCTCGAGAACTTTCAGTACTTTGGTTTTTACCCAAGAGAACAATGATCCTGATAAATGTAGGTAAATTCAATAACTGAAATGCCAGTTGTTCCCCTGAAATAGAGAGTTCACTTTGATGTACAAGTTAATTCCATTTCTACTCATTTCCCGAGAAAAGACAGAAAGAAGATAAATTCTATACAACTGGAATCTCAAGCCTAAACAAGAGGACCATGATGGTCCTATATTGCTCACCTGAATACTAAACCAAAAGGTCTATGATGAAGATAAATACCAAATATTGAGGCTCAAGGCCAAATGAAAATGAAACAAGAGCAGCAAATTGTCGCAAGATTATGCCCATCCCACTGCCAGTTGTCGAGGAGGTATGATAATTGCAAAGGGCAATGCAAAGGTAATGCAACAAACATGTTTATCAAGTGTATAATCAATTAGACTTGAGACTTCAAAGTTCCATTCCGGACAAGCAAAAAATACAGTAAAAATGAAGATAAAAGGGGATTACTCAAAAACCGCCCAAGGTAGAATTATTGTTCTTATGTACAATACTGGGTAATATTACAACAAATATGCATACCAAGTTTTAGTCCTTCTGACTCAAGATGACAAAGTTATATTACTGACAAGCAAAACTGACGATCAAAGGGAAATAATTCAAAGACAGCATGAGGTAGAGTTACAATTATTCTTGTGCACTGTACTTCCAAATATTGCAACAAATAAGCATACCATATATTTCAATTCATTCCTACTTAAGATGAAAATATTTTGCTCCGGACCAGCAAGAAACGCTATAAAAATGAAGGTCAAAGGGCAAATCACTCAAAATACATGATAGAAAGAGTTATGGTTCTTGTGCACTGCACAAGCCCATAATTTGAAGTATTTGGTAGAGGGCAACTAGATGATGCTACATGCCAAATATGAAAGCTCTAACCCTTACGGTTGGGGACAAGAAGATTTTTAAAGTTTTTTCTTTCATTTACCATAGCAACCAGAATTCTTCATGGAATTCAAATCTTTAAAGTACTTTGAAAATGCATCACCTAAGGACCATTTCTGTGAAGTTTCATTGAAATTTGATGGGCGGTTTCATAGGAAAAGATTTTTTAGTAATTGTTCACAGACAGACGAACAACGGACAACGACCGATGACAATAGCTTGTCACGAGCAGTATGTGCTCAGGTGAGCTAAAAAATTGAAAATGAACAGAAATTTCAGTTAATGGTTAAAACCCATTCATTAAAATTTTGCAATTCTTTTTGCAGGAATACTCTCCCTGTATTGGACAAGATCTAGCAGCAAATTCTGTGATCAACCACCTTGGTAATGTCAGCCAGGGGGGAGTAACTTATGCAGCTAAATGCTAAAATTCAAAGTCTGTTGCACTATTTTCTAATGGGTAAAAATTGAGCTTGCCTTTTGATTTTTTTGTACTACACTTTTTTTGGAAAAAGCTTGACTAAGTAGCTTAGTCTGTAGCATGCAGGACTTAAGAACAAGGGGCCGTGAGTTTGATCCCTGTCTTGGCAAATTACTTTCCTAGGATTATGATAGTCATTGCGACAGGATTCATTCCTCTCCCACTGCTGACTATTGTTTCAATGATGGTTATGTGGGAAAACTGAGCCAGCAGCTTGGAAAGAAAAGTGTGCAGAGTACTGGTAAAAAAGACTCCAAGAAAGCATGGGCAGGTGGTACTTTATGCCTGATGTAAATGAAATAATGTTGAGAACTTCATTAAAAACCATACAATCAATTTATTAATAAATTTCTGATTTACATTAATTTTATTTTCTCATCCACAAATGCATTAAATTGGGAAAGTCTAAAATTTTGTTGTCTGGTTCAGGGTTTATTGTAAAGATTGTGAGCTTAGTGCCTGCACATTTCCTACAATACCTTTGCTCTTGCTCATAACATTTTTTCTTTGCCCCTATCCTCGCAAGCCAAGGGTGACAATCCACTACTCTACTCTACCGTTGGTGGATTGAGCTTGATTTGGACAATCCCCCGATACACATTTTCATTGGTTGCAGCTATCTCTAACTGCACGAATCAAATAGCTCGTAGCATTTCATCTATGATAACAACAGAACAAGGTTGTGACCTTTTGGATAAAAAATAGGAGGTAAGCACGGATAACTCCTGTGGATGTGTGCAGGATCTGTAATGATTTATTACCCAAAACAATCATAAACAAACAATATTTACAGAAAATTTCAGTGTGACCAATCAATTATCAGAGGTTTTAGGCTATATTCTAGCATCTGACCATGGAATGTCGAAGTACATTTGTGATCATTGCTTCATGTTACATTATTGTATTCATAAGCAGTTTGTAAAACAATATTTCAAGAAAATATGATGTAAAGGGGGATAATAACCAGCATCCAATAGGGGGCGTATTGTGGGAATCTTGAAATCAGGCTCGATCTGCCAAGGTAAGATCCTTGTAACCTTGGCTCGCGAAGATGCTTTGCCCCATGCTTTCTGGCCCAGCTCAACTTCTATATTCCATTGCTCAACATTACATTTTCAGGATTTTCTGGTCATAAGCATTTTCTCCTTTTCCCACAGTGTTTCCAACCCTCTGGTAGACAATCCTGTCACTCGAGCCACATCTGATTTTTTGTCTGCAAATGTTTTCAATTGGTAAGGGGATACATGCACATCTTCCATAAAATTGAATCAAAATTGTGTTGAATGGAAAAAGATTAATGTGAACTGATAAAAAAAATCATATCCTACTTACATCAGATACCCATGGCAAAACCTTTCTTGTCTATTTTTAAATTCTAAAAATTTATATCACGTTTAACAAGATTTTCATGCCATAAACAGGGAGGGGGTAGCTTTTTATGTGGGCTTTACAAGATTCATAATCTTTATATCACTCAATTCTTTCATTATGCTAACAAGTCATGTTCTCATTTATTTTTTAGTACAGATCAACTTTCTTGACACTTTTTCTATTACACCAACCAGTGACCTAAAGAAGCATTTCAGCTGAACAATTATCATCATTATTATCATCATCATCATCATTCCTTGCAAAATTATGAGCATACATATCCTGAACTTCTGTACAAAATATTTCTTGACGTAATTTATAATTCTTGCTCTCTGATTGAGATGCATAAGGTTACAACCAAAGACATTGGAAACTGAAGATATTAAACTGCGTGCAAAGAAAACAATCACACCAGTCCTGGTGACAGTCATAATGAGCATTGGACAATGATTGTATAACATGCAAGAGCTTACTTGGCTAGGACAATGTATTTGATTTGATAGGTTAGACTTTGTGCATTTAACCCTTAACCAAACAATCCCTGGTTTTTATGACCAAGAGAAAACACTGGGAAAAGGAGAAAACCCAGGTAAACAGCATTTCCTCTTTTTTCCACAAGTTTCAATTTTTGAGTCATGTTTATTTTATCACCTACAAAATACTTTCAATTCAATTGTGCAATAAACTTGTCATCTTAAGTGAACTTGTTGCATAAGTAGACTCTAATTCTGGCTGTAGGGTCTTGACAAGTAATTATCTGGTATAGGAATAAAAGCTTATATGACCTGCAACACGCAAGAAGACGCTTTCAGACATTTTTGTAAAGCTTAATCTTGGATCAGCCTCTGCACTCTGCGCAGGCTAATCCCAGATGACACTTTCCATTCTTACGTAATTTTCTGTTTAGTGTAAGTCTACCGTGGGACAACTTCTAATGCGCCGTGCTGTCTCGGATTACTCTGCGCAGACTGTGCAAGCTGATCCGAGAAGACACTTTGTGCACAAGAGTGACAGCCTCTTTTCTCATGTCGTATGCCATAATCATGCTTCATTAAAAATATACAGAATATGCAGTACATTTCATTTTCAAACACAGCTGCCCACAATCATGGAAACAACTTTTTTGATTATGTCAACACCTGGATTTTTTGACGGGCAGGAGGTGACTTGTCCAGATGGAAATGTCCTAGGTAAATCAGCACCTGATTGATATTTAAATATTTAATCTACAATACATTTGGAAACAATGAAACCCAAGCCAGAAGCAGATCATTATGTAAGAAATCCCTGTATCAAATGCTTTTGAAAAGCTGTTTGGTGCAAGACGAAGAGTCATCTGCAGATGTTTTATGTCTTATGGTGCACAAAAAAATATCATCTTTAACCCATTACTACTCAATCCCTATTTTTGATGCCCCTGAGAAAGAAGCCTTCAGAAAACACTGTGGGAAAAGGAGAAAATGCTGGTAACCAGCATTTTCTCCTTTTTCCATAGTGTTTTCTACCCTTCCCAGAACAAATTTCAATTTTTCAGTCACATTCATTTTGTCGTCTGCAAATGCTTTCAATTTGGACCAGTTTAAATTTTCTTGTGTGGTAAAGAGTTCAAGAGTCATCTGCAGATGTTTTATGTCTTACGGTGCACAAAAAAATATCATTTTTAAGTATACATCATTCAATCACTTTTTTTCCCCAATTTTCACACACATAACACAACTCCTCCAGGTTTTATTTTCACCAAAAAGTCTTATGATGTGATTTGTCTATCCTAAACGAAAATTCAACACACATTTTCCTGACACTTTACTTCATCAAATAAAATAATCCCCAGGAGATATGCTATCAATAGCACCCTCTTCTTTGTAACCCTTCACCAAATCCGTCTATTTTTAGAACCTGGGTGAAAAGGTGCTTAACCCTTTACCCAACAATCCCTGGTTTTTACGACCCTAAGATAGAAGTCTTTGGAAAACATTATGGGAAAAAGATAAAATGCTTGTAACCAGTATTTTCTCCTTTTCCCACAATGTTTTCTACCCTACTGGAAACAAATTTCAATTTTTGAGTAACGTTTATTTGGCGTCTGCAAGTGCTTTCAATTTGGACCAGTTTAAAATTTTGTCGTTTTGTAAAGGGTTAAAGAAATTGTAGGAAAAGATGAAAATGCTGGTTACTAGCATTTTCTCCTTTTCCAACAACACTTTCGAATGACTCAAAGATAAATATCATCTCCTACACAACAGTTAATTTCTAGTCCACAAAATAAATGATTTGAATACAAGCAGATCTAAAATTTGTGGTCACACAGAGTATCCACTGGCCCCTTGATCCATGATGATTACTATTATAAGGTGAGGGTTTGCTATCTTTGTAATATAATCACTGCTTTAAAAGGAGCAATTAGTTTAAACATATTTATTTTACATCGATTGAGAAACAAGTTCTGACAACTTATACTAATCTCTCTCAATTCTGCTTCCTGGGAACTACACCAGTACTCGCGCCGAATGTGTGGGCCAATGAAAAATCCCAAAGTTGACACCCGCTCCCGGGTATCGAACTCAGGACCTTTAGGTTATGAGGCCGACGCTCTACCTCACAACCACGGACACCAAAGGAGCAATTGCATAGCTACAGGGCAATCTCCACATAAATTATTCTTACATAAATGGCCAGTGGGAGAGCCTTCTCAAAGTCTGTCATGAGGTAAATGCATTGCCGGTATTTTACCATATGCT
This sequence comes from Tridacna crocea, assembly GCA_943736015.1. NCBI lineage: Eukaryota > Metazoa > Mollusca > Bivalvia > Cardiida > Cardiidae > Tridacna > Tridacna crocea. Next base: position 14,352,356 of record OX031068.1, read on the forward strand.
TTAGCAGAGAAACATATGCACACCCCTTAGGGGACAAAGGACTTTGTTTATAAGCTTATGATATTTCCTTCCAAACAGATAAAAAATCCAAACAATACAATGCAAACATTCGGAGAGGAGATAAATAGTTTAACACTTCACCAAACAGCATATTTTAATTGATTACCGAACAACTGAATTTTAGGTTTGTCCAAATCCAAAACATTTGCAGACGACAAAATAAAAGTGACTGAAAACAGTTGATTTTTTTTTGTGAAGGGTAGAAAACATTGCGGGAAAAGGAGAAAATGCTGGTAACCAGCATTTTCTCCATTACCCACAATGTTTTCTAGAGGCTTCTTTCTCTGGGTTGCCAAAGTAGGGAATGTGCAGTAATGGGTTAAGACTTGTTGAAATTTTGAGCAATTGCAGATGCAATGGGTACAAAACTTCGTGTGAAAAGGAGAAAAAAGCTAATAAACAGCATTTTTTTTCCCCCCACAGTATTTTCCAAAACATTCATCAACACAGTCTTCAATAGAAGTTGGGATAGTTTGGTAAAGGGTTCACTCATTCCAGCATGAAATTTTTTACTTGTCCAAAATAAAAGCATTAATTTCCATAAAGCAGATAGAGAAATGTGACTCAAAACTTGAACTTGTTTTTGGAATGATAGAAAATATTGCTGGAAAAGGAGAAAATGTTTTGAAGTCTTCTTTCGTGTAAATAAAAATCTGGATCATAGGATAAAAGGTGACAATCAAGCAGATGGATAAAAGTGACTCACAACTTGGAACTTGTTTTTGGAATGATAGAAAATATTGCTGGAAAAGGGGAAAATATTGGTGACCAGCATTTTCTCTTTTTTTTCCCCGCTATTTTTTAAGTCTTCTTTCATGTAAATAAAATTCTGGATCATAGGATAAAAGGTGACAATGCTGCATTTTCTACCTAAAAGAAGCACTAGACTGTATCAAATTTTATTAACTCGTTACCAAACGACAAAATTTTAGGTCTGACCAAATCGAAAGCATTTGCAGACGACAAAATAAAAGTGACTGAAAATTTGAAATTTGTTTTGTAAAGGGTAGAAAACATTGTGGGAAAAGGAGAAACTGCTGGTTACCAGCTTTTCTCCTTTTCCCACAATGTTTTCTAAAGGATTTTTCTCAGGGGGGCATCAAAAGTAGGGATTGTGTGGTAATGGGTTAAGAAAAAGGTGACATAGCGTGTCATCATTATATAATACTATGTGGTACTAAGTTTAGCACCTTTGCACACCTGTTCTTTATAATTTGTACACAAGGTAAATAAAACTGCAATAAAAAATCTATTGTTACTTACTTACACTTAACTTCAAGGAGATAGGAACTTTTATCATTTTAAACAGACCCAACTCTTTGCCAAAAGAAATAAATTTTTGGATTGGTGCAAATTCAAACATTGCCATATAGCAAAATTAATGTGCTATGAGTAGTGGTGTTTGTCACCTGAAAGGTAGAAAACATTGTGGGAATAGAGGCAAATGCTTGTCATCAGTATTCTTTTGCTTTTACCTCCATATTTTCAAGTGCTGTCTTCTACAGTATCCTTTAGACAAATATTGAGTAAAAGATTAAATCACTATTAACCCCTTTCATCTTTACAGTACAGGTAAATTATTGACCATCAAAAGACAGGAAACTGTTTCTCTCCATTAGTGTTTAAAACTGAGCAAGAGTTTATTACAAATAGTTCATTTCCCTCAATTTTGATTGGATGTGCTCTTCAGGAATATAGAAGTACTAATTTTGTGTAACAGGAGCTTACTCATTTTTAGAGGTAGGGCAATTACCAAATAAGACACTAAACCAAAAGGACAATAGTCCAATAAGACAGTTGAACAATAACCTGGTAACACAACATCTCAAAGGACATTAGCCCTATGGAGCAATATTCCCATGGACAGATACAAAATTAGAAATATCTACCAGGATAATAGAGATGTACAAGCCGACGTCGAATACGGACATTTGACAATATATACAGAGTTTAGACAAGGGGTTCGTCTCAAAATCTATGAGACTATCGATAAAGGTAATTCGCTATTTAAGAGACGCTCGCTGTCGATCGTCTGCTTTTGCAAGGTACTTTTAAATAGACCATGCTAAAATTTCACTTCTCAGAGAATAAAAACGATGTCTGTAATATTTCTATGAGGAATTGTAACATATGTAACACACTGAGTTACGTTTGGCCGTAACTCTTCTTTGGATCGTATTGTGGATTTTAGTTTACTACTCTTTGGTCTATTGCAATACAAGTAAACTACCCAAACCACCCAAACATTAACTAAAAACATGAACCAGTTCCTTTGGTAAAACCCTTCATGGTTTCTTAACCTTTTCCTAAACAATCCCTGGTTTTTACGGGTCTGAAATAGTAGCCTTTTGAAAACATTGTGGGAAAAGGAGAAAATACTGGTAACCAGCATTTTCTCCTTTTCCCACAATGTTTTCTACCCTATCATAGACAGAAATCATCTTTTCAGCAAGAGTTGAATTGTCGTCTGCAAATGCTTTCAATTTGGTCTAGTCCAAAAATTTGTCGTTTGGGAAAGGGTTAAGTCAATTGTTCCTCCCTTCTAGATCTAATCACTTCAGTATGATGGTACCGCAACATTCTGTCCTGATCTTAACATTAACTCAACAGATCTTAGCTAAATAAGTATTTACATAAAAAAAAAAAAACGATTGTGCATCGCACACCTCATTTTTAGGGTAATAAAACACCCCTAAAACCGGTATTCATACGGCGGTATAAGCGAAAGAGGCATCAATAGCAAAAAACTCGAAGAAAACTATATTCCAATAATGCATTTCTCAATAAGTCATAGAATTCTTGTATATTGAGTCTTCACTTAAAATGTTTTAAACTTCCCCCTTTTTACATTATGAGACTGATGCGTCTTTTTCGGCATACCAAAGCAGAGCATACTCTTACAGTCACACCGAAAAACTGTCAGGGTGATGCCAAACTGAACTCAAGCTTTTGTACCCCTTTACCTGAGCGATTGCATGTTCAACAGACAGTCTATACCTCCTGTAGTATCTGTTGTACCTCTCACACATTACCCTTTCTTGACCCTGTATTCTGCGGAGATGTGCTATACGGCGTTATGATTGGGGTATCCATTTGGGTAAATTTGGCCCGCAAGAAAAACACAATCGACAGGAAAAGGTAGATCTTGAGCATCTATTGACGAATAATTCTTTAAGTTGGTGCATCATTCTGATGGCCAAGAAAACCAGGTTCAATATATCTGATCCATCCTCGGATACCCCGGTGTCTCCCTATTTGCTACGCTACATCGACCCCTGGGACAATTAGTTGAATTTCCTTCGCTTTACCGCTGGCCGAATGCTGGCTTTTCATTGGTTCCATCATCATTTTGTGATGGGCGAGTGTACTGTACGCTATGACGTTTCGTATCGATTTTCGGCGGCTCGCTTTACCGCTGGCCGAATGCTGGCTTTTCATTGGTTCTATCATCATTTTGTGATGGGCGAGTGGACTGTACGCTATGACGTTTCGTATCGATTTTCGGCGTCTGATTCAAAGTTTTATTAGTCAATTGTCCCAGGGTCGATGTAGCGTAGCAAATAGGGAGACCCTGGGGTATCCGAGGATGTATCTGATCATACCTTCATTGTCAACGATAATTTGAGTATGAAGGCAGTGATAATTTCTATGGCCAGAATAAAACTGTTGTTGGTTTTGAACTGGTCGGTATATTTCATGGCTTGTTCCATCCTCGGATACCCCGGGGTCTCCCTATTTGCTACGCTACATCGACCCCTGGGACAATTGACTAATAAAACTTTGTATCAGCTGCCAAAAATCGATACGAAACGTCATAGCGTACAGTCCACTCGCCCATCACAAAATGATGATGGAACCAATGAAAAGCCAGCATTCGGCCAGCGGTAAAGCGAGGGAAATTCAATTAATTGTCCCAGGGGTCGATGTAGCGTAGCAAATAGGGAGACCCCGGGGTATACGAGGATGGGCTTGTTCCATCTATCGCCCAAACAGTAGAATGTATTTCAAGCCAATTTTCCTTCAGTTCTCTCCTTTCTGCAATAGAGGACCATTGTATAGGCCTATACATCGACAAAGTCGAGGAAAAAGAGAAAATGTTGCAACTAGCTTTTTATCCCTTCCACATAATATTTTCTTTCCAATCAAAGGCAGGAAACATAAATTTAGCAACACTTGATTTGCTGTATTCAAGTGCTTTCGATTTGGTCCAGTCCAAAATTTTGTGGTGTGGTAAGGTTTTAAATGATGCTGTGTTTTCATTTGCTTTCGTTTTTTATCATGTCAATTGTACATGCTACTTTGATTAAAGTCATTAAAGTCTCTCAGAGGATCTCGCTACTTCATGATTTAAATTCATGATTTTTTGGCCCCAAACCAGTGCATAAAAATTGGTATTCACTTTACCATGGGTTTGTTATATTTTTTGGACATAAATATAAAATTTGACATCTGCATTAATTTGCAAGCAAAATAAATATTTGTTGAACGACTGTAAAATAAACATGTTAAAATGACTAATTTCTTTAAAAAAATTGACAGAGGTTGGCCAGCGAACATGAAATCGTTTAATGTTGACTTTTTGTTTTTCGCAAATGCGAGTAGATCCCTTTCATATATTCCACGGAAACAAATTAAAGGTATTCATGTTTTCCTGGCTTTCTCACACAACTCTCTTTGCATATATCGTTGCATGTAACTGACTACTTTTCTCACATGCACCAGAGCGGTGAAAAAAGCCGGAGAAAGGTTTGCTTCATTTAAGTATCCAACCCACAATTATCTGGAAAAAAGGGTGGGTTAATGCATTTCCGTTATCCATGGTACCAAATAAGTCATCATATAGTTATGGGTACATGACATCTACCTTTTTAACAACCTACTTAATAATGAGGTTGACTGGCCCTTTGACATACAAAACTGATCAATAGCCAAAATTTTCTGCCAAGGTCAGCGTGATGCTTTTCACAGATGCACTAAGCCCTCTTTTCCCAGAACATCCTTGAATTATATTTTGGTTTCATATGCAGGAGCTTGCTCACTCTTGTCACAAATGTGCTAGGAAAACGGCTTTCAGGGAGCCGCCGCATGAACATGGCCACATTTTGGGGCACTCATAAATCACTCTTTATTTATACCAATATTAATGCCAAGAAGTAAATCAAAAGCCAGAGGGAAAATTGACGAAAGTCACCTAACCTACTCTTTTTCAGTTTACCGTAATTCCCCTAAGTATTCGGACACCCTAAATTTTCGGACACCATTAATTATTTTCCGAAATAATTTATTTTTTGTCCCAAAGTTTGGACACTTGGTAAAATAATTGTCCCTAAATTTTCGGACACGAAATTATGATGGTTTAGAAGACCCGCAGTACTCTACCAAACAACAAATTAAGATGATTCAAAAGTTGACGAAGACCAGCTATACTCTTTCCCAAACAACAAATTAAAATGGTACAGAAGATCGACGAAGGTCTGCAATACTCTTTCCCAAACAACGAATTAAAGACTCTTCCAAACTGAAAGAGTTTGCATACGACAAAGGCTTGTTTGGGATATGTTAAACTTTTACCAAACGAAAATGTTATTGGACTAGATAAAATTCGAAGGATTCGCAGACGACAATTACATTTTGCTAAAATGATTTTTGATTGGATAACGAAGAAAACAGTGGGGGAAGAGGAGAAAAAAAAATAATTCCAGCGTTTTCTCCTTTTCCAACAATGTTTTCTAAAGGTTTTACCCCAGGATCGTTTAAAGTCGTGATTGTGTGGTAAAGAGTTAATTAGCAAGTACCTGAGAAGAGTAAATCGATCTATGTTTTAAGCTTAAATCCTTTGTTTGGTATCTGATTGATCGCGGTAGACTGAATAGTGAATGCAGGTGCTAATTTGTGTTACACTGGCCGTATATATTTAGTCAAATACCCGTGACGCATTAAAGATGTAAATCTTATCGATAAACGCTACAAGATACACTTTTAATGCATAATGGGATGGCTAGTTATAACGACCTGTACACAGACACGTTGGCATGGAGACAAGCACGTGTATGGGTGACGTAACCAGGTTTAGTCAGGTCAAGAATAACCCTATCACGACCATGATATAGGATTATTTAGCGAAGTAGCGATTTGCTTTCGAATACGTAATTGTCTGAACTCTTTTTACAAGTAAGTTTTATTAATCCATAAAGGTCGATCTCGTGTCAGTTCTTTTCGGGAAATATATGCCTTACTGTATGTTGTACATGTATACGATGTCTATTTTTTTTTTAACATCGTTGTTGTACATACGATGTCTATTAAAGGATATGTTGTTGTTGTTGGAAAGAGATTTCCCGAAATTTTCGGACAGTCACACAAATAATTTAATAAGTTTTCGGACACCAAAAAAAATAATTATTTTTTCCCGTCCGAATACTTGGGGGAATTACGGTATGTGAAATTTAACGATATAAAATCTTATTTACCCATTACACGAGTAATCGACACCTGAGCAGTGAGATACATGCTAATGGTTTTACAATGATTAGATGGCATTTTAGCACTCAGAAAACCTACGACAGGCTTAAAGTTTCCACTCAGGTTACGCTATGCAGTCCAAAAAAGATAATATGTATTGGTCGATACTTCAGTATCCCTCGGATGCTCGAAGGCATAGATCATGGATGGCTTTTGAAAACATTGCGGGAAAAGGACTAAATGCTAGTGACAAACATTTTTCACCTTTTCCCACAATGTTTTCTACATGTACCTAATCAAAGACAGAAACCTCCACTTAAGCTACATTTAATTAGTCGTCTGCAATTGCTTTTATTTGGTCTGGTAAAAAAAGGCAATTTAGTAAAGATTCAATTGTAAAAAAAAAACCTAGCCTGTGTTCCAGCCCGCTCATTTTTGTTTTCTCTTTTATATTCGGACTTTACTCTGTCAATAATACAGTGTCATTTTTTGATAAATTTACGTCCAAATGTAAAGATGGGAAAAATGATCGGACTGAAATCCTGGGCGAGTAAAAACCACACAGGTACGACAGAAAAACGGTAGATGCGGATAGAGTAATAAGCGGATTACATTTATCGATAATCTCCTAGCTTCTGAGATGACCCCCGCTCAAAATATCCGTACTTCGTGCTTTTTTTCCTTACTCGGTATCGGCTTGTACATCTCTAATAGCCCAATATTTCCATGGACAATAGCCCTATAACACAGTTGAAAATAACACCGTGCCTCATATGTGGTACCCTATAGGACAATATCTCATGGACAATATCCCAATAAGACAATATCCCAATGGATAGGAGCCCATTCTGACATTCTGAGTATTCCCATGGGTATTAGCTCAATAAAATATCATTGGATAAGAGCTAAAAAAAATATCCCAATACAACAGTATCCTCAAGGGCAATAACTCACTTACCCATATCCCAATGGGCAATAGCCAAATATGGCAATAAACAATCAAACAATATCCCAGTATGAATTAGCCAAATAAGACATGATTCAAAAGTAAAATAGCCAAGTAACACAAAATCCAAATGAAGCATTTGACAGTAAATTAAACACTGCTGTTGGTGAAAGGTTGGTCTTTGACATGGTAGAAAATGTTGCGTAAAAATGAAGAAAATGCTTGTTGCCGGCTTATTCTCAAGATGTTTTCAAAAGCTTTCTTTTTCACAGTGGTTTGTTCACAGGACTGTTTGGTAATGGGTTTAATAGCCCTAGGGTCAAGAGACATAAGTGGCTGAAGGTCCCCTCTCATTTTATGACCATGCTGAAACATGTCAATTTGTCACACTGTTTAACTTGACAGTTCACACTGATTTAATTTGCATACTGTTAACACATTTTGTTCATAACTCTTGGACAGAGCAAGAGCTTACACACATCCAAATTTAAAGAATCTGAAGAAGACATAATTAATGATATGTGGCTCCAGTGACAGGGTCAGTGTTTCAAAGAACAGAAAATGTTGAGGGTTAATGAGAAAATGCTGGTTACTAACAGTTTCTCCTTTTTGCACAATGTTGCACAATGTTGTCTAGAGCCTTTTCCTAAAATGTTAAACACCTGGAAATGTTTGGTAAAATCTTCATCAAATGACAAAATCTTAGCCCTTTCCAAACTGAAAACAATTTCATAATTATGGCAAACAAGCTGTCACTCAAATTATGGATTTTGTTTTCAAAAGGGCGGAAAACATTATGGGGAAAAGAGGAAATGCTGCTCACCGCATTTTCTTCTTTTTCCACAATGTTTTCAATAGCCTTTCTCTTTGGTTGTCAAGTCAGGTAAAGTTTCAACCTACCATCAGACAACCAACGCATTTTATGTCAAAGCTTGGAAACGTTTTTGAAATTATTGTGGCAAAAGAAACAACTTCTTGTAAAGGATAATAATTATACTGACTTTTCCACACAATATACAGATAATCTTCCATGTTGGAATTATTTACAGATGACATGATAAATACTGTATTATGTCCTAATCCTTCTAGCACCAAATAAACCCAACAGGAATGTTTATCCTAGAATTACAACCCAAATACATTGTAATCACAACAATAGTTGTTCTTGTCTGCAGTGCATCTGCAAAACAGACAATATAGGTAAAAGATTAGGCTTCATATTTTGTGCAACCTGATCTTACCTACACTTGCCACAAAACAAGGCCGTCGGAAGCGGTCCGGCCGGTCCGGCCATGGCCGGACCAAATTTTCAGCCGAATTTGAAAAATGGCCAGACCAATTTTCGCAGAAAAAAAAAAGCGTAATATAAACCTCAAAGAATGCGCCAGAATGCACCAGAGAGCGTCTTATTTTCAAAATTTTTCCGGGGGAGCATGCCCCCGGACCCCGCCAGCATGGCTTCGCGACTTCGTCTCTCGCCATACTGGCCGGACCAAATGAAATTTCCTTCCGATGGGCCTGCAAAAGCAACTAAATTTACTGAACAGAAAGGTGCTCTATCAGTTTAATGTCTTTCGTAAGATAGCAAATATTGTAGGAAAAGGACAAAATGCTGGTAACCACATTTTCCCATGATGTTTTCTAATGATTCCAACCTCAGGGATGTAAAAACCTGGGATAACTTGGTGAGGGATTAGAGGGTTGGTCAGGGAGGTAATCTGAAACCAGGTAATGTAATATAAGAAAGATGTAATGACAGGCATGATTAGAGACCTGAGTTCACAGAAAATTGAGATCTATCCTAGTCAAATTCATTCATTAACTCGTTACAACAGAAAGGAAAGGGAAGTGTCTTATGACAAAGTGGTAATTTTAGAAAGCTCATGAGAGTAAGCCCTTTACCAAACAATCTCTGGTTTTTACGGCCCAGAGGAAGAAGCCTTCTGAAAACATCGAAAACATCTTTTTCAACAATGTTTTCCACTCTTCTAAAGTCAAGATTTAATTTTTCAATCACATTTATTTAGTTGTCTGCATATGCATTAACCCTTTACTCCATAGATACTCTTTTCTACATATTGCTTGTAGGAGCCTTTGGAAAACATTGTGGCAAAAGGTGAAATTGCTCGTCACGAGCAATTTCACCTTTTGTCACAATGTTTTCTATGCTATCAAAAGACTTCATATACACATAAGAAACGGCTACATCCTTGCTGTTATTTAGGGTCAATTTGCTTGCTTGCTTATGCTGACAGTCGTAATGCGACAAAGTCTGTTCCTCTGTTCTATCCAACCGCTGATCTCCATATGCTTCTGTCATTACACAACTCTGGCCAGGAATTCAAGTTGATGTTCCTCCGTTTCAAATTTCTTTTGACTGTATCTTTAAACCGTAGTCGGGGTCTGCCTCTCTTCCTACTACCAACTGGAAGCTGTGAGAACAGGATCTGTTTTGGAAGTCGGTCTTGCGGCATCCTCATGATGTGCCCTGTCCATCGAAGGTTCTTTCTGATCAGCATGTCTTCCATGGGTGTTAGTCCAGTTCTTTCAAGTATTTCCTTGTTGGTAACTTTGTCTTTCCAGGTTACTTTCATGATGGTTCTAAGGTGCCGCATCATAAAAGCATGAAGCTTCTTCACATGGCTTCTGTATACCGTCCACGACTCGGCTCCATACAAGAGAGTTAAGATATGACAATGGCTCTGTATATCTTTCCTTTCACCTTCAATGAAACATGATGGTTGTTCCAGAGTCTCTGATGTAATCTGCCAAAAGATGAACTGGCCTTAGCAATTCTTCTCTGTATTTCGGCATCAATACGCCCATCTTTCGCTGCTGTGCTACCAAGATAGGTGAACTCTGGGACAGAATTTAGTTTGATACCATCGACCAGTATATCCACCTCCTGGGACTTTGAAGAGTCTGGTTGGTATAGCACTTCAGTTTTCTTGATGTTTATCTTCAGTCCAAATTTCTTTGATGCTTCCGAGAAGGCATTTACTATGCGTTGAATTTCCTGTGGTGAGTGGGCAAGTAGGGCACTGTCATCTGCGAAGAGTAGCTCCCTTATCAGTACCTGGATGCTCTTGGTTCTTGCCTTGAAGTGTGTGACCTTAAAGAGGTCTGCATCTTGCCTTGACTGGATGTAGACACCATCTGTCAAGTCTCTGAAAGCTTCATCCAGCATCGCTGATAGGAATATGGAGAAGAGAGTAGGTGCTAGTACACAGCCTTGTTTGACTCCATTTGTAACTTCAAAAGCATCGGATGTTTCCACTCCATCGCTGACTTTGGCCTTCATCCCTGTGTGCAGCGACTCAATCATGGATGTGAACTTATCAGGGCATCCATACTTCCTCAGCAGCTGCCACAGACCTGTTCTTCCAACTGTATCAAAGGCTTTAGTGAAGTCCACAAATACAACGTACAGTGGCTGGTCCTGCTCGATACACTTTTCTTGTAACTGTCGGAGGCTGAAGATCATGTCGATGGTGCTCCTATTGGGCCTGAAACCACACTGTGACTCGGGAACTATTTCTGGAGTGACATGCTTGGAGAGTCTGCTCAGAAGGATCCTAGCGAAGACTTTGCCAGCAATGGACAACAGAGAGATTCCTCGATAGTTTCCGCAATCTGACCTGTCTCCTTTCTTGTAGATGGTTACAATACTTGCATCCTTCCAGGCTTGTGGAACTGTACCTTCATCCCATGCACTGCATATCAGTTGGTGCAGCCTGTCCACTAATTTGGTACCTCCATGTTTCCATACTTCCGCGGGTATTCCATCTTCACCGGGGGCTCTGCCATCTTTCAATCCAGCAATAGCTTTTGTCATCTCGTTCATGGATGGAGTCTCATCAAGGTAGTGTTTGGTGGTCCGCTGCTGTATGTTGTCAAGGGCTTCAGTCTGAATCTCTCCGGGAACATTTAAGAGCTTCTGGAAGTGTTCACTCCATCTAGCCAGAACTTCTTTGTTGTCTGAGATTGTTTCCAGCCCGTCCGCTGACTTCAGTTGTACAGGTCCTTTTTTCTGGGGTCCCCAAACTTCCTTGAGCCCATTGTAGAAAGCCTTCATGTCATTCCTGTCTGCAGCTGTCTGTAGCTCTTGTGCTTTACTGTCCCACCAGGCTGTCTTCAGAGATCTAGTATGTTGTTGGAGTTGCCTGCAGGCATCTTTGTAAGCTGCAACTGTTGACCGTGAGCTCCTGGACTGTAGCACTTTCTGGTTGGCTTGGTCTCTCTTTCTTATAAGTTGCTGTAGCTTTTGGTCACCGGGATCAAACCAGTCCTGGTGTTTTCTGCCGGGCTTGCCTAGAGATTCCTTTGCTGTGTTGTAGACCACTTGTTGTAGAGCTGTCCATTCTTGATCTATGGAATGTCCTTCCTCTATCTCAAATCTGTCTAAAGCATCGTTCATATCTTTTGCTAGAATCTCTCTTTCCTTTATAGATCTCAGCTTTGCGGTGTTGAGCTTGGATGGCTTCTTTGCTCCTTTAGGGTCAATTACTGATACTATAAAAATGCCTTACGGGGTAAAGGGTTAAATTTGGATAAGTCTATAATTTGTTGCTTGCTAAAGAGTTAAGACTTAACCCATTACCACACGATCCCTACTTTTGACACCCCTGAGAAAGAAGCCTTTTGAAAACACTGTTGGAAAAGGAGAAAATGCTGGTAACCAGCATTTTCTCCTTTTTCCATAGTGTTTTCTACCCTTCCCAGAACAAATTTCAATTTTTCAGTCACCTTTATTTTGTCGTCTGCAAATGCTTTCAATTTGGACCAGTCTAAAATTTTCTTGTGTGATAAAGAGTTAACCTACAGTCTCCCATGCCTCAACACCCTGCAAATCATTATAGACTATTTTATTTCATACAAGTCACTATTGCACAAAGGAGAGGGAAATATATTACACTGGGAACATTGTTGAGAGCTCAAGAAAGTGACACAGTGAAGCAGAAAGTGGTATTGAGTGATTTCTCCTGTCACTATGTTGCACAAAAAAGGACCAACTTGGGCCTGCAAAAAGTGTCAAGCCTGGCCACACTGCTGGACTTTTGGCTTTAATGATATTTTTTGTATGAAAAGTGGTCATTCTACCTTGTTATACAAGCATTTTTTGAACTATCAACTTAAACTGACCTGCACTATTGTCGATCTGTTTTCATTTAACTCATTACCAAATGACAATATTTCAGGCGTGTCTAAACTGAAAGCATTTGCAGACAACAAAATAAAAGTGACTGAAAATTTGAAATTTGTTTTGGGAAGGGTAGAAAACATTGTGGGAAAAGGAGAAAATGCTGGTTACCAGCATTTTCTCCTTTTCCCACAATGTTTTCAAAAGGCTTCTTTAACAGGGTCATTAAAAGTTGGGATTGTGTGGTAAAGGGTTAATTGATGTACAGAATTCCCATAATGTTCCTTTTTGTGTGACAGATCACATATCCTTTACTTGACATAGTAGACCCCTAATAGAAAATAGCTATTTCCATAGTAATATTATCCTACAAAATTTGCTATGATTTAACAAGAGCTTCGCAGAGCGGCGCATATACGCCCGAAGGGGCTTGTCAGTGAAATGAGTTGCATTGACAGATGGGCCATGAATGAAGAGTATTTATTCTCCAAGATATGTGAAAAATATTAAAGGGCAATAACTAAAACAAGAGGGCCATGATGGCCCTGTATCGCTCCACTGGCTTTTTAACCCTTTACCACACAAATTGAAGTGTTCATGACCATGAAAAAGAGGGCTTTCAAAAACAATGAATGCTGTCAGGCAGTACAAGCAGGTTAATTCATTGGCATGAAAGGTAAAATCCTTGGAAAAATAAGCTGAATTATAGAAACCTTACTCTGAATTTATTATTCACCTCATGTGAGCATAACTATTAGCATAAAAAAAATGAACAACACTTGAAAACAGAATATTTTCTATCAAAAAACTTAATGTCTAGCACCAATCATGTATCAATGCAGTTTGATAATCAAGGGAGGTAAATAGTACCAAACTTTATTTTTCATAAAAAGAGTTATTTCCCTTGATTAATGTATAAATTAAAGTGACTATATCTTGAGGCCCATGTTAAACTTGTGATCCCTGGATGGAGCCAATTTTGACCCCAGACCTACAATATTAAACTAGAATGTGTGGTTATAAACACAGATATTTTTTAATCTTGCCAAATAAAAAGCCCTGTACAACAAGTTTGCTCAATAAAAGGCCCTGTAAAATATGTGACCCATGAGACAGGTTTATAAAGCCAATGTAAAACTTGTGACCCCTGGGATGGGGTCAAACTTGACCCCCAAAGTTAAAATTTTGGCCCTCTTGGTAGAAGCCCATTAGATAAAGCTACATGCATAATTTGGTAGCCCTAGGCCTATGTACAAGTAGATTATTAAAGTTTCCCTATATAAGCCAATGCAAAACTTGTGATCCCCTGTGAAGGGGACTAAATTTGACCCCAGGGCTATACTTTTGGGCACCCTTGGTAGAGACCCCCTAGATAAAGCTACATGCAAAATTTGACAGCCCTAGTCCTTATAGCTACATGTAGGTGCGACAAGATTTTGAAAGTTTTCCCTATATAAGCCCATGTAAAATTTGTTACCCCCCGGGGCGGGGCCAAATTTGACCCCTGGGCTTTAAGTTGGAAACCCTTGGTAGAGGTCCACTTGATAAAGCTACATGCCAAATTTGGTAGCCCTAGGCCCGAAATTTGAAGTTCTCCCTATATAAGCCTATGTAAAACTTGTTACCCCCGGGGCGGGGCCAATTTTGACCCAAGGGCTATAATTTAAACACTCTTGGTAGAGGTCCACTAAATAAAACAACATCCCAAATTTGATAGCCCTAGGCCCTATGCCTAGGTAGAAGAGGACTTTTAAAGTTCTCCCTAAATAAGCCAATGTAAAACTTGTGACCCCCGGGGCGGGGCCAATTTTGACCCCTGGGCTATAATTTGAAGAAACTTGGTAGAGGTCCACTAGGTAAAGCTACATGCCAAATTTGGTAGCTCTAGGCCTTACGGATTCAGACAAGAAGATTTTCAAAGATTTTCAAAATTTTTCAGTTTTGTTGCCATGGCAACCAGAGTTTTTGAAGGAATTAAATTAAAGTTTCATCAAAATTGGATGGGTAGTTTCAGAGAAGAAGATGTTTAAAGAAAAAGTTAACGCACGGACGGGCGCACAGACGGACGGACGCACGACGGACAACAGGCCATGACATAAGCCCGCTGGCCTTCGGCCAGTGGAGCTAAAAACCAGGGTGGCAAAGTTACAAATTTTGTGAATTGCTCTTATCCACAAGATGTTCTATCAGTCTTTGAAGGTTCAAGATCGTATCTTTTATATTTTAGAAATTATGGCCCAAACGAAAATTCAAAGTGAAAAGGGCAATAACTCAAAAAGAAGGATAGCAGAGTTATGGTTCTTGTGCAATGCACTTTTAATAATGTGTTCGATTAGTCTTTGAAGTATCAAGATGATGGATTTTAAAGTTTGGAAGTTATGGTCTTTACAAAAATTCAAACTGAAAACAAATGGCAATAACTCAAAAAATAAAGGTGGCAGAGTTATGATTCATGTGCAATGCACTTCTCCACAATGGGTTCTATCAGTGTATGAAGTTCCAAGTTAACAGCTTTTATAGTTTGGACGTTATGGCCTGGACAAAAATTCAAAATGAAAATTAACAAAGGGCTGTAACTCAAAAAAATAACGGTGGCAGAGTTATTATTCATGTGCACTGCACGTCTCCATAATGTGTTCTATCAGTGTATGTAGTTTTAATTTGATACCTTTTATAGTATGGAAGTTATAGCCTGAACAAAAATTCAAAGAGATAAGTTGGTTATTTCAGAAATCAGGGGCAGATAATTTTAGAACGCAAACAGCGATCCAAATTCTAAGACCCAGGTGCACAACTAGACATCATGGAGATTCAATGTTGCAAGTTTCAGATAATTCCGATGGAAACTGTAGGAGGAGTTGGGCACACAAGAAATTGCTAACGGACGGACGGACGAGCGGGGGTATAACCTAATACGACCCTTCAGGCGTATAAAAAGAGTGTTATTGTACTGCTTTAACCCGTTACCACACAATCCCTATTTTTGACGCCCCTGAGAAAGAAGCCTTTTGAAAACACTGTAGGAAAAGAAGAAAATGCTGGTAACCAGCATTTTCTCCTTTTCCCACAGTGTTTTCTACCCTTCCCAGGACGAATTTCAATTTTTTAGTCACCTTTATTTTGTTGTCTGCAAATGGTTTCAATTTGAACCAGTAAACCAATAAATTTCAGTGATATAAATATTTTTTAATTTGGTAAGATGTGAAAATTCCAAATACCTACCTTTAAACCCCCATTGTTAAAACCCTATATACTATGTACTAATAAATATTAGATAAGTCCTAACTGAAAGCATTAGCAAAAGACAAATTATACATGAACTGACATAACTTGTCCTTAGTAGAATGGAAAACATTGTGGGAAAAGAAGAAAATGCTGGTTTCCCGCATTTTCTTCTTTTACCACAATGTTTTCAAAAGGCCCTTCCCTCAGGGTTCTAAATGCAAAAGATTGTGTGGTAAAGTATATTAACCCATTAACCGACAATATTTTAGACTGGTCCAAATTGAAAGCGTTTGCAGACAACAAATATAAGTGACTGAAAATTTGAAATTTTGTCTTGTGAAGGGTAGGAAACATTGTGGGAAAAGGAGAAAATGCTGGTTACCAGCATTTTCTCCTTTTCCCACAATGTTTTCTAGGGGCTTCTTTCTCAGGGGCGTCAAAAGTAGGGATTAATGGGTAATGGATTAATACATAGCAGACATTCAGACAGTTCATGACAGTGAGGGGGAGTTACAGGAAATGATTTAAAAGTCTCTGTATTACCTGTCAATTAATAGTATACGATATTTTCATTTTTCAAGATTGATTGATTGAATTGTGTTTAACGCAATTATTCAACATTATTTCATTTATATCGCAGTGGCCAGTGCACCTATTTATGCTTTCCACCAGTCTCTTCTACCTTTACCCCATAAGGCATTTCTATGGCATCTCTAAGTGACCCTTAATAACAGCAAGCATGAAGCCATTTCTACCAGTACTCTGCATAGTTGTCTTTCCAAGCCACAGGCTGCTTTCCCACATAACCATCATAGGAACAATGGTCAATAAAATTTTGTGGGAGAGGAATAAATACTGTCGCAACAACCATCATAAATCCTCGGATAGAAATTGGCTGAGCCAGGGATAGAACCCACAATACCCTGTTCTCAAGTCCTCCATACTACCGACAGAGCTACCAGGGCTAGGCCCATTTTTCATGAAACCATATCCCAAGTTAGTTTACCTCTTGCAAGATGACAACTAGCCTATAGAAAAAGGATTTTGTTGGCAAACATGCCATTATTCCATGAAGGAAAGGGAAGTCTAATATAAAGTGGACATTTTGGAAAGCTCATGGGGATTAGGTGTTACAGTGCAGCAGGAAATGAAATAAAAGCCTGATATCTCCTTTCACTAATACCAGAGATATTGCATGTTATCTCATGCGACAAGACTCTCCTGTAGTTTATCAGGTGCAGATTACCAACACTGCAGCAGGACCCAACTGCATTATCTCCACACCAAATGACATTTTTTGGTTTTGACCAAACTGAAAGCATTAATTTTGTCCAGATGCCAAATTAACTGTAACTGAAACTCTTATTTATGTATTTGATAGAATAGAAAGCAATGTTGGATATGGAGAAAATGCCGGTTACCAGCATTTACTCCATTTCCAATAATGCTTTCAGAAGTCGTTCTCTTCCAGTGTGGTTGATAGTCAAGATCTTGTGGTAAAGAGCCACATTTCATAAAAGAGTGGGAACTTTGCACAAAGTGGAGACTTTAAAAAGTGCTTAGCTCTTTACCTAACGACAAAATTTAAGGCAAGTCCAAATTGAAAGTATATGCAGACAAAAAAAATAAATGAGGCTAAAAACAATGAAATTTGTTTTGGGAAGGGTAGAAAACATTGTGGGAAAAGGAGAAAATGCTGGTCACCAGCATTTTCTCCTTTTCCCATAATGTTTTCAGAAGACTTTTCCCCGAGGTTGTAAAAACTGGGATTGTGTGGTAAAGAGTTAAAGAAGTACAGAGGGAAGTGAACCAAAAGCTCCGACATCTGTATGTTATACCACAGATATTTAATTTCTCATGCTACACGACCATTATTGCTTGCAGAATACCATCATTTAATGAGGACAGACTTAATGATAGACAAGCTATTATTTCATGAAGGAAAGGAAAGTTTAATACACAGTGGACATTTTAGAAAGCTCTGGGGGGTGAAAAAGTGCAACAGGAAATGAAAGAAAACCTTATAACTCCTGTCATGAAAGACTAGATATTCTCATGCAATAAGATCCCAATTGTTTACCTTTCTGCCTGAAAATGTATGGATTTTCCCCTTGCAACCCTATATGTTACCTTTCTTACTACCAAATTATGAAATCAGCCATTTTAACTGCAGCAAATATAGTTCCACAAGATGGAGACACACTTAGATTACCAGTACAAACTAGAATAACATTGTCAACAGAGAAAATCCGACAAGACTGCATGTTTTGTACAATGTAATCTTGATCTATATTGTCCAAAAAAACTTCCTGTGTTGTCTATGGTCGGAAAGAGTTGACAGTCTGGTAAAAAAAAATCTCAGCAAAGCGATCTTGGCAGTATAGTAAAAAGCTCCCATTTGAATGCATTCAAGTTTTGTATACATAAAGTGAGAAAAGAGGTGAAGAGGTAACAACTACCTGCTCCATTCGGGATTCCCCAGTCTATAAATAGATATGTTAATTTTCAACAATAAAACATGTCCATAACACAAATCTGCACTGTCCCGTTTCAGAACAATCCCAACAATACATGCAATAAAATATACTACATCATATTGGTTAAAGAAAAACCCTTTTTCTTTCTTTATATTAGTGGCAAAATATACCCTAAGTGTAGATTAACCCATTACCACACAATCCCTACTTTTGATGACCCTGAGAAAAGAGCCTTTTGAAAACACTGTAGGAAAGGGAGAAAATGCTGGTAACCAGCATTTTCTCCTTTTCCCACAATGTTTTCTACTCTTCAAAACCAATTTCAAATTTTCAGTCACTTTTATTATGTCATCTGCAAATGCTTTCGATTTGGACAAGCCAAAAATATTGTCGTTTGGTAATGAGTTGAAAGACCAGACACATTGTCTTTGTGATGATCAAATCCGTCAACAAAATGCAATTTATCTAGTGCATGAAAATGTCTTTAGAAGCGTTTTCTCCTTTTCCCACAATATTTTCAGAAAACTTCACCTTCAGGGATACATTTGATACATGCTTAACCCTTCATCAAATGATCCCTGGTTTTTACGACCCTGAGATAGAAACCTTTAAAAAACATTGTGGGAAAAGGAAAAAATCCTAGTAATGGGCATTTTCTCCTTTTACCACAATGTTTTCTTACCAAAACAGATTTCATTATTTAAATCAGTTTAATTGTGCCGTCTGCAAATGCTTTCCATTTGGAATAGTGTACAATTTTGTCGTCTAGTATGGTGTTAAATTCACTGGCTGACTCATGTTGATGTGGTGATAACTGACAAAGCCAGTTCCGTTTACCATATTTTTTAACTCTTTACCAAACATCCAAGTTTTAGACTGGACCAAATCGAAAGCCTTTTCAAACGGAAAATGAAATGCAGCTCAAATGATAAAATTTGTTTTTGATAAAGTAGAAACAAAGACATTGAAAGAAAAGAAGAAATTGCTGGTTACCAACATTTTCTCCTTTTTCTACAATGTTTTCGAAAGCCTCCTTACTTAGGGTTGTTAAAAATTAGGTTTGTGTGCTGAACGAAAAATTTCATCATTTAACTCTTTACCACACAATTCCGACTTTTAATTCCTGAGAAAGCAGCCTTTTGAAAACACTGTGGGAAAAGGAGAAAATGCTGGCAACAAGCATTTTCTCCTTTTCCCACAATGTTTTCTGTCGTATCAAAGAAAGAAATCACCATTTGAGCTGCATTAAAGTTGTCATCTATAAATGCTTTCATTTGGAGTAGTCTAAAATTCTGTCATAGAGTAAAATGGTAAAAGTATGGAAATAAGTATGAAACTGATAATGTCTTATCAGAGCTCCAGTTAAGAGGGAGTGATGGTATTCTAAATCCATTGTTTCTCTTTGAAACCCTATGTTGTGGGTACTCATTAGAATCGTCTCAATGAGACGATTCTAATGAGTACCCATAACATAGGGTTTAGTGGAGAATGATGAATATTTTTCATTTTCAAATCAAAATCACTCCCTCTATCTGGAGCTCTGTCTTACTGTATGGTCCATGAAGTGTTACTTGCTGGCAATAGGTAAAAAGTAAAGATACAGAAACCCGAGTCGGTTTTCACCAACCATTGGTAAGAACATTCTCAGGCTTATTCTTCAGAATTCTGTCAATGTGAAAGTAACAGAACCTCTGATTAGATAAACCAATTGGTTTAGCCAATCAGAAGTTCTGTTACTTTAACAGTCAGAAAATCTTGAAGAACAAGAGATGTTTGTAAACATGTATGCCCCCCCCCCCCCACCCCCATGGCATCCAAAAATTAAGTATGAAAATCAACAAAGGGCAATAACTCCAAAAATATTATGGGCAGAGTTATGGTACTTGTGCACTGCACTTCTCCTTAACTCTTTACCACACGAGAAAATTTTAGACTGGTCCAAATTAAAAGCATTTGCAGACGACAAAATAAAGATGACTGAAAAATTGAAATTTGTTCTGGGAAGGGTTGAAAACACTGTGGGAAAAGGAGAAAATGCTGGTCACCAGCATTTTCTCCTTTTCCCACAGTGTTTTCAAAAGGCTTCTTTCTCCGGAGCGTCAAAAGTAGGGATTGTGTGGTAATGGGTTAATGAGATCTATCCACCTATTAGGTTTCAAGATGATACCTGAAATACTTTTTGAGTTATGCTCCGGACAAAAATGTGGTCTACGGACCGACCGACGGACCGACCGACAAGTGCAAAGCAATATACCCCCACTTCTTCGAAGGGGGGCATAATAAGACAAAGAATGTTCTTAAGAATGGTTGGTGAATACAGAACCTGGTGTCTTCTTGCCTTCTTTTAATATTAATTTTTCAGCCAGCCACTTACACTTGGTCAGCCCATACAATAACAGATTATCATTTACTCTATCATAAAAATGAGATATGGAGTCAGTTAATGAGAGATGAGAGAAGCATGCTTACAATACACACAAACACACAAGTAAGCATAAAATCTGGGAAACAAGCCTGCACCTGAATTATGACATGAAATAACCTCAAAATAGAAACTTTTGTTACCATATAATTAACTCTTTACAAAACAATCTAGTATTTCAAAAATCCTGAGGGTGAATTCTAATAAAGGCAATAAAGGAAAAGGAAAAAATGCTAGTTACCAGCATTTTCTCCATTTTCCAACAATTTTTCCTACCTTCTCTAGGAAAAAAAATCCACCCTTAAATTTTATCATTAGAACTGTATTCATTTAACTCTTTACCACACAATAAAATTTTAGACTTGTCCAAATCAAAAGCATCTGCAGACAACAATATGAATCTGTTTTGGGAAGGATAGAAAACATGTGAAAAGGAGAAAATGCTGGTTACCAGCATTTTCTCCTTTTTCCTAATGTTTTAAAAAGGCTTCGTTCCCAGGTTTGTTAAAAGTCTGGATTGTGCTGTTGAAAGTTAAAATTCTGCAGATGCTTCAAACATGGAAATGCTTTGAATCTGGGCATGTCTATTTCTTTCTTGTCTGGTAGAGTCACCAAGCTTTTTAAAACACAGCTTTGATCTCATTCACTTTTAAGAAACGAAACAATTTTTGATTGGCAAAACAAAATGGTTTACTTGGTTATTAGGAAAATTCTGAGCATGACATTCTGATTGCAATTTTTTTAAAAAACATGGGACTGTTTAGTACAGGTCTAATGCACAATGTTGAATTTTAACCATTCTTGAAAGAAGCAGTATGAAAACATTGTGGGAAAAGAAGAAAATGTGGGTAACAAGCATTTTCTCCTTTTTCCCATAATTTTTACAATCCTATCAAAGAAAACCTGTACCATATGAGCCAAATAGATATCACTGTAAATGCTTTCAATTTAGTTAAAGCTAAAATTATGTGGTCTGGTAAAGGGTGAAGAAAGTTTATTTATCAGTGCCTGAGTTACTCTGATCCACCAGAAAAAATCTTACACTAAAACTACTGTAAGCCTGCAAATACACACTGCTGCTTGCCTTTTCTCTGGGGATCAGAAAAACATTCAAAGGGAAATAACTCCTCTTAAAAGTCGAGCAATCATACTGAAAATTGCACATGCTCAAGTTCTCATCTGAAGGTTACCATCTGAATTTCAGCAGAATCAATCTGCATTAGGAGAGGATAAGAAATTGCTACCACCGACAGACAGACTGAAAACTTGATTCTCGACCCCTTCCCCATTTCGGACTTTAATGTGGGGGGCACTTACAACTATGTAAAGGACAAGCATGATGAAAAAAGAAATAAATGACTATTGTTCAATGATTATTGCTTCATTTGGTGCACCAACACCAAACATCAAAGCACATACAACATGTATTGCAAATGGTCAAGTGAGAAAAGGGGAGATAAAAAATATTGTTTTAATTGAAAGCTTTTCAAAGCTATAAAGCTCCATTAACTACAGTGTCCTAAAAAGTCATACTTCTACTGAGATGGGTTAAAATACCCCAATGATAGGAAAGTGTATTAGTTTCATATCTGATTAGTACGATAAAAACGTAAACAATGCTACGTGAAAAAATCACACTACGAATGAGGAAAGTGATGACCTACTTGGGCATATCATTTCTGATTTCCACGGGTTGCGGTGGAGGCTGTTGTCTGAAAGAACATGTGAATACATAGGATGCATGAATGAGGATGAAAAATGCGAGTATATAATTACAATACGAGTATATAATTACAATACATACCAGATGGTAACATGGCAAGTTTTTGTGATTTACATTTTTTATTGCCAGTTTCATTCAATAGGTACATGATATCAAAATATCAACCCTTGACCACACAATCCCTGAGGTTTTCGAAACCCAAACCGAAACGGCCCTCAACAACATAGAGGGAAAAGGAGAAAACACATTTTTTGGTATTTTCGCTTAACTCTTTACCAAACGACAAAATGTTAGACTGGTCCAAATTGAAAGCACTTGCAGACAACAAACTAAATGCAACTCAAAAAATGAAATTTGTTTCCCGCAAGGTAAAAAACATTGTGGGAAAAGGAGAAAATGCTGGTAAACAGCATTTTCTCCTTTTCCCACAATGTTTTCAAAAGCATTCTCTCTCAGGGTCGTAAAAATCAGGAATTGTTTGGGAAAGGGTTAACCGCTTAGAAGCCTTCTCCTACAGGGTTGTTGAACCCTGTCTCAAACAACAAACTCTAGACCCTTTCAAACTATGCCTTCGATAAACTCAAGTTTTGATACAAATGAGCTTCACGTCTCTGAAACAGAAGCAAACATTATGAGAAAAGGTGAAAATGCAGGTTACCCGCATTTTCTCCTTTTCTGACAGTGTTTTACAAGGCCTTCTTTCCCAGGGTCGGGGTTTGGTAAAGGGTTAAACATGGAAGTCCTTGGTATCAATCAGGTTAACTTCTCACCGAACGACAAAATTTTAGACTGGTCCACATCATTGAACATGTGAAAGCATTTGCAGACAAGAAAATAAATGTGGCTAAAATTTGAAATGTTTTGGGAAGGGAAGAAAACATTTTGGGGAACGGAGAAAATGCTGGTAAACAGCATTTTCTCTATTTCCCACAATGTTTTTAAAAGGCTTCTTTCTCAGGGTCGTTAAAAGTCAGGATTGTGCTCCAAAGGCTTCTTTTTCAGGGTCATAAGTCGGGATTGTGCGGTCAAGAGTCAACTCGCTACCAACTGAAACAGTTTTTGCAGGATAGCTTTCAAGCCATCATTGTACAAAATATAAACTAATTTTGAAAACATGTGAAATGTTGATCAGTAATGGAAAAAATTCTAACAAAACAACTTCACCTTATACCAAAATGTTCTCAAAACAGTCTCCAACATAACTAAAACAAGTTGTTTGCAGCAGGTAAGGAGAAATAGAAAACAGGGATATTTTTCTATTGAATAACACCACATACGATATAATTTTTGTTAGGGGTAAACTTTATAAATGAGTATATTGTGCACATAGATTAACTCATTACCAAACGACAATATGATAGACTTGTCCAAATTGAAAGTATTTGCAGACGACAAAATATAAGTGAATGCAAGATTGAAATTTGTTTTGTGAAGGGTAGAAAACATTGTGGGAAAAGGAGAAAATGCTGGTTACCAGCATTTTCTCCTTTTCCAACAATGTTTTCAAAAGGCTTCTTTCTCAGGGGTCTCAAAAGTAGGGATTGTGTGGTAATGGGTTAATTGGGATTGACAAAGATATAAATCATAATTCATCTGTATAGCTATAAACTTTCATACAGAAAAATAGCCTCCCTCCCCTCTCCCCAAAATAAAACCCACACTAAAAATGCAAATCGTTTTTTACTAAATGCAAAAATAATTAATACAAGCAAGCTTAAACTTAACCCTTTACTCCATAGATACTCATTTCTACACACTGCTTACAGGAGACTTTGGAAAGCATTGTGGCAAAAGGTGAAATTGCTCGTCACGATGCCGACTTTTGACGACCTTGAGAAACAGGACTTTTGAACACATTGTGGGAAAATTTTGAATGGTGTTTTACACCGCTTTCAACGTTATTTCAGTCATGTCACTGCGAAAGTTCACGTATGCATCTTTCTTGGGTTTCAAAAGTACTAGGCTAGGCTCTGAAGCATTGTGGGAAAAGGAGAAAATGTTGGTAACCAGCATTTTCTCTTTTTTCCAGAATATTTTTTACCCTATTAAAGTCATCTTCCAATTTTAGCTACATTACATTTTGATCAGTAGATGCTTTCGATTCCCGGAGGGTCTTAACTCTTTACCAAACAAGAAAATTTTAGACTGGTCCAAATTGAAAGCATTACTTTTGCAGATGACAAAATTAAAGTGACTAAAAATTTGAATTGTCCTTTGGGAAGGGAAGAAAACATTGTGGGAAAAGGAGAAAATGCTGGTTACCAGCATTTTCTTTTTTTCCAACAATGTTTTCAGAAGGCCTTTTTTCTTCAGAGTCGTTAGAAGTCGTGATTGTGTGGAAAAGGGTTAAATTTCATCATGTGGTAAAGGGTTAATAGAACCTGCATTATTTTCATGGACCAAAACTTTAGGTGTAAATAAATCTGTCAACTCAAAGGGAAGGGGCAGACACAGACACACATACATAATATATATTGTATTATTTGAATATCCATGAATATGCAAACTAAGCATACTGATAATTACATGCATAGGGAGCAAAGGATCAGATAAACCTTGCATTACTGAGGACTATTTTAACTCTTCACCACACGAGAAAATTTTAGACTGGTCCAAATTCAAAGCATTTGCAGACGACAAAATAAAGGTGACTGAAAAATTGAAATTTGTTCTGAGAAGGGTAGAAAACACTGTGGGAAAAGGAGAAAATGCTGGTTACCAGCATTTTCTCCTTTTCCCACAGTGTTTTCAAAAGGCTTCTTTCTCAGGGGCGTCAAAAGTAGGGATTGTGTGTTAATGGGTTAAACCTTGCATTACTGAGGACTATTTTAAGTGCATTCCTTAGTCACGATCAGACTACTGTAGATGACACATAACCCCTTTAACTCTTTACCAAACGACAAATTTTGGACAAGTCCAAATTGAAAGCATTTGCAGACGACAAAATAAATGTGAATCAAAAATTTGATTTTTGAATTGGAAAAGGTAGAAAACATTGTAGGAAAAGGAGAAAATGCTGGTTACCAGCATTTTCTCCTTTTCCCACAATGTTTTCAAAGGCTTTCTTTCTCAGGGTCGTTAAAAGTCGGGATTGTGTGGTAAAGAGTTAACAGAAAGTCCCATGTTCTAATGACGCTAAATAAGTTTGTACAGATTGCAAAATTTGATTGCATTTTAACATCACAGCTCAGATTACTGTAGTCAGTACACCTATGCATGTGTTCCCTGGTTTTCTCACACCAGTACTGACAAAACTTTATTTTCAAGGCAATGAATACTTTTCTCACATGCATCAGAGGTGAAAGGCAAATAACCAACAGAAAGTTTTGCCTCAACAAAGTATTGAACCCGCAACCATCAAGGCACACTAACCACGGAGCAGCCAAGCCATCATCCTTTGAGAAACACAGCATTTGAAAAATATTGTAGGAAAGGAAAAGGAGAAAGATATGGTTACTATTTTAGGAATCATCATTTGGACTACCATTTTTGTCACCTGCAAGACTTAGTGTTTTCAATTGAAACAGTCCAGGGCCCGTATTCACCAACCATTCTTAAGAACGTTCTTTGTCTTATTCTCCAGAATTTTCTACATATGTAAGCAACACAAGTTCTGATTGGCTAAACCGAATGGTTTAGCCAATCAGAAGCTGTGTTACTTACAAACGCAGAAAATCTTGGAGAATAAGACTAAGAATATTCTCAAGAATGGTTGGTGAATACGGGCCCAGAACTTTCTTATTTGGTAAAGAGTCAAAAAGAAAAAAAAAAAACATGTATTGTAGACAAAGAAAACAGTACAGCTTATTAGCATTCCATTCAGTTCTTATAATGTTTTCAACGTTCTTCCTGGTTATTGAAACACAGGTTGGTTTGGTGAACAGAACATGCAGTTTATACAAGATCTACAGTTTGATATTTCATCTAAAGAGGTGGCATACAGCCATCTTTAATTATTAAATATTTCAAAAAACTGAAGCAAGCCATAATCATACAAAACTTGAGACCTTTTGACAGCTTTTATGAAGTTAGGTTTTATTTTCATAAAAAGAGCGGAGAGATATTTCAAGGGAGACAATCCCAAGTGACACAAACCAAGGTAGACAAGAGTTCTTTAACTTCAAGCTCTCAATAACATCATTACAGGCAATAAAAGCTCTAGTTTTTAAATGCGAAACGTATCTTCTAATTACACGATAATGAAAAGGGAAAATATTTCAAAAATACACTTGTAAATAAATCATTTTGACGAAAGGACAGGTTAGTATTGGTCTTGTGCAAGGTAAAACCAACTGCATTAAACTTGAGGATGAAGTCTAATACTGAAAAACTTCCTACTTAACATAACGGGGCAACTAAATAAGGAAAGTCCCAATAAATTTGTTACATTACATCAAGCATTACAAAATGGATAATATGGTTTATATCTAAAATCATGTAGTGTACATGGAAGCTACAGCACATAATGCTTTAAATACTATTTAACCTTTTACCAGTCAAGAGAATGTTAGACTTGCTAAAATTCAATGCTTTGATAGAAAACAAATCTAGCTCAACTCAATGTAATTTGTTTTTGGAAGGATGGAAAACAAAGTGGAAAAAGGAGAAAATGCTGATTACCAACATTTTCTTTTCTGATCTTTTTTTTTAAATACTCTTTTCCAATCCAACGCGTTTTTTGTTTTTTCTCAGGTTTGTGATAACATGAATTGTTTGGTAAAGAATTAAACAATAGATAACAACTCAACATGGTCTAGTTGTCAATGGATAAATTCATTCTCTCATTTGTTTACAAACCTCCTGATTGAGATATAGCTATGGGATTGAAAAAAGAAAAAAAAAAATCTTCATAATCCTTTAACTGCACAGGCTATTTCCATCTAAATAATTGTAATGTCTTATTCTGCTAGTCTTTACAAAAAAATGTGTTTTCTTTCCCATTCTTGTACTTGTTCAAGATCCTTTGAATAAAGGTAAGTCAGAAATCTAACAACTTTAAAACCATTCAAGCTTCATACACACCCCGCACAACGTACGTCAGTGTGACGTCACAGGTAGTGATATCGGACCCTTGTTATAAAGTCAGTGTGCGTGTTTGGTAAGACTGTTTTTTTTTTTGTAATCGTTCCTTTAAATGATCTGAAAAAGTCTTTAGACCTCCAAAGCGTACAATGCCTAGGGACTTTGTTTTTTGTCAAAGCTTTTGTTAACTACTTATAATAATGGAATAGACTTCGACCAACTATTAAAACCCAATCACTTTTTGATATTTGGTCAAAGTGTTTGTGCATATAGACATCTGCTTCCTGTCTAAAACATTAAAATATTAAATGTATTCATCTAATGTCTTTGATAAATA
Source organism: Tridacna crocea (assembly GCA_943736015.1). Taxonomy (NCBI): domain Eukaryota; kingdom Metazoa; phylum Mollusca; class Bivalvia; order Cardiida; family Cardiidae; genus Tridacna; species Tridacna crocea. The sequence continues at coordinate 14,380,170 of OX031068.1, forward strand.
CATGAAAGTCTTTGTAGTCCGTTTGTATCCACCCAAGCTAGCCTCATTCTATCTTCATATCGTACTTACTTTTCAATATGGCGGACATAAGTTACAAAAATGCGCAGGTCCGATATCACTTCCTGTGACGTAGGTTGTTATCCTTGATACAGCAAAAAACAGGCTAGCAATCTGAACACTAAGCTTTTCTCAAAACCTTGAGTTCAATTCCCAAAAAGTTCATCTCCATACATTTTCATCTATTTAACCCTTTACCCCATAAGGCATTTCAGTGGTATCTTTAACTGACCCTAAATAACAGCAAGGATGAAGCTGTTTCTTATATGAATACAACACCTTTTGATAGCATAGAAAACATTGTGGCAAAAGGCTCCAACAAGCAATGCGTAGAAATGAGTATCTATGGAGTAAAGGGTTAATAAAAATCACAATATGTTACGCTTAACAAAACAACAAAGTTTTGTACTAGTCTAAATTCAAAATCTTCGAGGATGACAAATTAAATGTGGCTCAAAAAATGGAATTTGTTTTTGGTAGGGTAAAACACATAGTGGTAAAGGAGATAATGGTCCTCAGCATTTTTTCTTTTCCTACAATGTTTTTAACCCATTACTTCATAGATACTCATTTCTACGCATTGCTTGTAGGAGCCTTTGGAAAACATTGTGGCAAAAGGTGAAATTGCTCGTGACGAGCAATTTCACCTTTTGTCACAATGTTTTCTATGCTATCAAAAGGTGTCATATACACATAAGAAATGGCTTCATACTTGCTGTTATTTTGGGTCAGTTAGAGATACCACAGAAATGCCTTATTGGGCAAAGGGTTAAAGCCTTCTTACTGACTGTTGTTAAAAGTTGGCACTGTGTGGTAAAGAGTTCATTTTCTTGCTATAAGATTTAACAAGTGAAAAAGTTTTGATTTTGCGTCTATCCCTTAGAGCAAAGTGCACCAAAACCATCATTTTCCAAACATTAGGTGGTGGGATTGGTTCCAAGAAAGTGGGTGGGATAGTTTTTGAGATATGGCCAGTAAAAGTATCAAAAAGGTTGCCGAAAATGATCTTTACTGTCTGAAGACATTTTTCCATCTTGCATTAGCCCACTTAAGCAGACATTGTGGCAGAAGTAGATTAACTGGTAAATTCTCACCCTACTGCAATGCTGCACTATTTCATATTCAAATCATTCACTCTACACCAGTTCTTTTTGCACACGCCGAAAATTAATATAGCCAAAAAATTAAACTTCATCTTGGGTAGGATTAAAATGCATTTTTTGGTAGGGTAAAAGAACACTGTGGAAAAAGAGAGAAATGTTAGTTTCCAGCACTTTCTCCTTTTTCCATGATGTTTTCAAATGGCTTTTCTTCAAGGTTGTTAACTATTCAGCACAAATCACAAGTATTAACAATCCTGATGGAAAAACCTTCTGAAAGCATTATGGAAAAGGAGAAAATGATGGTAACAAGCATTTTCTCCATTTCCCACGTTTTCTACACTATTCAAAGGCAAATTTCATCTTTTAACCCATTACCACACAATACCTACTTTTGATGCCCCTGAGAAATAAGCCTTTAGAAAACATTGTGGGAAAAGGAGAAAATGCTGGTAACCAGCATTTTCTCCTTTTCCCACACAGTTTTCTACCCTTCACAAAACAAATTTCAAACTTTCAGTCACTTTTATTTTGTAGTCTGCATATGCTTTCGATTTGGACAAACCTAAAATATTGTCGTTTGGTAATGAGTTAAGTAACATTCAATATGTCCTCTGCAAATGGTTTCAGCTTGGACAAGTCTAAATTTTTGTCATGTTGTAGAGCTAAAACTTGTGACTATCTCTTTGCCGCACAATCCCGACTTGAAATGACCCTGAGAAAGAAAACTTTTGAAAATTTGTAGGAAAAGGACAAAATGCTGGTAAACAGCATTTTACTCCTTTTACCACAATGTTTTCTACCCTTCCTTTATCAAATTTCAATTTTTGAGTCATGTTTATATTGTCGTTTGCAAATGTTTTCAATTTGGACTAGTTCAAAATTTTGCCGTTTGGTAAAGAGTTATGTGGTGATTGATTAACCCTTTCCCAAACAATACCTGGTTTTTACGACCCAGAGATAGAAACCTTTTGAAAACATCGTGGGAAAAGGAGAAAATGCTGGTAACCAGCATTTTCTCCTTTTCACACAATGTTTTCTACTGTACTTGAAACAAATTTCAATTTTTGAGTTATGTTTATTTTGTTGTCTGCCAAGTGCTTTCAATTCGGACAAGTCTAAAATTTGGTTGTTTGGTAAAGGGTTAATCATATTCAGTAACCTTATTAACAAGGATGCTATCAAACTTTTTCTTTTTTCAGATTTTCTGTAACCCTTTACCACAAAATCCTGGTTTGAAACACTGAAGGAAAAGGTCTTTTTGAAAAAAATATAGGAAAGGAGTAAATGCTGCTTACCAGCACCTTCTCCTTTTCCCCAATATGTTTTATACCTTTTTTTTATGTACAAATAATATCATTTTTGCCACATTTCACTAGTCATCTGTAAGAGCTATGAAATTGAAAAAGTCTTAACCCTTTACCACATGACAAAATTGTAGACTTGTCCAAATTGAAAGCAACTGCGACAACAAAATACATGTGGCTCAAAAATTGAAATTTGTTTTGGGAAGGATAGAAAACATTGTGGGAAAAGGAGAAAATGCTGGTTACCAGCATTTTCTCCTTTTCCCGCAATGTTTTCAAAAGGCTGGTTTCTCAGGGTCGTTAAAAGTTGGGATTGTGTGGTAAAGAGTTAAGTTTTGTTGTTTGTTAAAGTCTTAAAAAGACAAGAGTTTGATTTGAATTCAATATATGCTTTTACTCTTATCATGTTCAATTTGGCTCAGAAAGCTTTCCCTGACTGTAGAGGATTAGATTAGAATGCATGCTTTGAGTAATCTGATCTTGAATCTTCTCCAATCATTTAACACCTGATCCTGCCAATTTCACAATTGGTCTAGGATGAATAAAAATGCCCTCTAAATCATTGAAATTTACCTGGGTGGTTCCCCGTCTAACTGCTGCTGTGGTTGTTGTTGCCGTGGTGATGGTGACTGGTTGACTGGTTGGTATGATTGAACATGGTCTTGTTTATGAATTGAACCTGAAATTTATCATAAAGGCCAATCTTTATCCATTAACTCATTACCAAACGACAATATTTTAGACTGGTCCAAATTGAAAGCATTTGCAGATGACAAAACTAAGTGACTGAAAATTTTAAATTTGTTTTGTGGTGAGTAGAAAACATTGTGGGAAAAGGAGAAAATGCTGGTTACCAGCATTTTCTCCTTTTCCCACAATGTTTCCTAAAGGCTTTTTTCTCAGGGGCGTCAAAAGTAGGGATTGTGTGGTAATGGGTTAACCAGATAACTTAATTTCAGACTCCCATGATAAAAATCTTTCTCTGAAAATTTTATCCGAATCCACTGAGAAATGTGGGAGCAGTTGCGTTCACAAGAAAGGAAATGTAATATAACATGAAGCCCCCTTATTTCGTGCTGCAGCTACAATCACAGAACACTGACAATATGCAATATGTCACATGATGAGAAACATTCTGTGAAAATTTCATCAAAATTCATAAACAAAGATGGAGAGTTGCATTTACAAGAAATGGATGTACGTACAGATGGACAAAGGGATCGAAGGACAAGATAGAGAAGATGACACCAATATATGTCACCTCAGGGGGACATATAAAACCACAAATAATACAATTTGAAACTTTTCTATTTGGATAAATAGATCTCCTTTTTGGACAGTATAGATCCAAGATAAGACTGCACATTCTGTACAGTCTGATCTTGATCTACACTTTCCGCAAAGAGTCATTCAGTTGTGCTTTGCAGCTTAACTATTACAAGAGGACCATGATGGTCCTATATCGCTCACCTGAGTACTAAACAAAAAGGTCTATCAACTCCAGTCGTTCTAGTCAGATTATACCCATTATCAAAGTCATCCAAAATCTTATATATTCTACATATTCTGACCAGGTTTGGTGCTGATTGGTTGATACTTGTAGATGCTAGAGTGTAAACAAAATCAAATATAGCAATTTTTCTCATTCAAGGGCAAAATCTCTATGTGAAATCCGAGACCAACAATATGGGGATAATTTTCACAGCAGGGCCAGAATTTGAAGTATTTTGGTAGAGGACCACTAGATGATGCTACATGCCACATATGAAAGCTCTAGCCCTTACAGTGTGGGACAAGAAGATTTTTAAAGACTTCCTTCAAATCTTCCTTGAAATCCAAGAACCCATAACATAAGGCCATTTTTAAAACTAGGGTCATAATTTTAAGTATTTTGATAGAGGGCCACTAGATGATGCTACATGCCAAATATGAAAGCTCTAGCCCTTACGGTTTGGGACAAGAAGATTTTTTAAAGTTTTTTCTTTCGGTTGCCATGGCAACAAGAGTTCTTCATGGAATTCAATTCTTTTAAGTATTTTGAAAGTGCACCACCTAAGGATCATTTCTGTGAAGTTTCATTGAAATCTGAAGGGCAGTTTCAGAGGAGAAGATTTTTTAGTAATTGTTTACAGAACGACAGACAGACAGACAGATGGCCAGACAGCCGGCCGGACAACGACCGATAACAATAGCTCACCCCGAGCACTACATGCTAAGGTGAGCTCAAAACTGGAATAAATGTTAGCAACATAAATTCTAATTCTAAAATTCATTGATCTGCCAGTGATGGGAACTCCAACCAAACAAACGACTGTTAGACATACAAAAATCACCCATCTTTTAATTGGTATGACTGAAACTAACTGTATTTACACACACACAATGGTTTCATTTGGCCACTAATGGGCCTTTAATGATAAGTTAATCTGGATCAGATTATACTTACCTGATGGAGTGGATGGAGCATCTTCTTGAGGTGGTGATGAGTCTGCAGGGATGAATGAAGGTTTAGCCACTGTAAGCGTCACATGTTCCGAAGTGGCCTTCAGCGCTGCAACTGCTTCATCATGCGTCACAGCCTCCAAGTTTGTGTCATTTACCTGAATAAAATAAATATGAGCCATGCTCTATGAAAACAGGATTAAATGCAGCCGAAAAAAATATCACTGATCAGCAATATTTTGAAAAATATCTCGATCTAAAAAGCTTCCAAATTCATCTTGGTCTATGACCAGATATACATTTTGGGTTTGTTTGGGGGTCAAGTTGACAAATTTAATTTTCCTAGGTTGTTCTTTTGTCAAACATTAGTGTACATGTAATTAAAACCTCATTTTACATTTTTATATTTGTATAAATATCAAATTCCTTGCTTACAGCAATCAGTCTATCACCAACAGCCAGTTGGCCATCTTGTTCAGCAGCTCCGCCTTCTATCACCTTGGTTACAAAAATGCCATCATCCCCTGGAATGTGTTGGTTCCCCGCCCCACCTGCAATGCTGAATCCCAGACCTGCAAGTATTCAGTAATATTCAAAGGTAAAATGTATTGTACTGTTTTCCAGATGTAAAGTTGTATCGGAAATTTCCTTTGATGATTCCATGTCTTTAGAGCCTAGAGAATGAATGCTAGAGAACATCGAAGGAAATGGCTAAAATAGAGAATATTATTCCATGCTTTCGGGTAGGATATCGAGAAATAGCAGTGAAAATATTTTTCGATCTTACACTGTTACCACCAGTGAAAATACAGATTTTCATGTTCTTGTTGCCTAGGTAAATTGCATGTGCCTCACAACCAGATGGAAATATGACATCATTTACCTTACATTTCTCTCGGTTGATGTAATATTGTAATGTGATGCTATGCAGGATGAGTACGTCATGGGTAATAACGGAAAAGAACTGTACTGGATTTTGATAAAGCTCCTTCCAGAAAAGGTTTAAAGAATGAAATAAATAGAATTTTTTTTTTGGTGAAAGATTGAAATTTGTTTCATCACATGAACACCATCAGTAATATTTTCACTCATGGCTGCACCACTCGTGAAAATATTACTGATGGTATCCACTTGATGAAATAAATTTTGATCTTTCACTGAAAAAAACAAATATCCTCTATATAGTATTTTCTCCTTTTTCTAATGGTTTTTTTTTTGCTTTTGAAAACAAATCCTGTCACTTAAGCCATAGAAAAAAATTGCCCCTTTTTACCCACTAAGCATGTGAAAGGTATATAATTTATAAATTAGAACTCTGTGAAAAGGAGGTCTAATGAATCTACAAACTATATAGATCTATGTCAGCCTAATTTTTCTATTTGTAAATTTTCAGCTTGTAAAAAGACTAACCTCAGAATTCAGTTAGTTGTTAATAAATTTTAACTCTTTACCAAACAAAACACAGGACTGGTCCAGATTCAAAGCATTTGCAGATGGCAAAATAAAAGTGACTCAAACACTGACCCACTTAACTTTGTGAGGGTAGAAAACATTGTGGGAAAAGGAGAAAATGCTGGTACCAGCATTTTCTCCTTTTTCCACAGTGTTTTCGGAAGGCTTCCTCCACGGTGTCATTTAAACCAGGGATTGTTTGGTAAATGGATAATAGATCCTTGATTATGTGATAACTTGCTTGGCATCACCAAGATACATTAACTCATTACCACACAATCCCTACTTTTGACACCCCTGAGAAAGAAGCCTTTAGAAAACATTGTGAGAAAAGGAGAAAATGCTGGTAACCAGCATTTTCTACTTTTCTCACAATGTTTTCTACCCTTCACAAAACAAATTTCAAATTTTCATTCACTTTTATTCTGTCGTCTGCAAATGCTTTCAATTTGGACAAGTCTAACAACATATTGTCTTTTGGTAATGGGTTAAACCCCCTTTAGTCAGAGTATGGCTCATGTAGAAGCTGAAAAGGACGTAAGAAAGTGGAGGATTTTCATAAATAAACTACAAAAAGTAATATGAAACACAGAATACAAAGGAGTAGGAAAAAATGTAATGAAAGTACTAAAAGTATTTGTTGATTCTATACCTAGCACTAATGATTCCCTGGTGAATAATTGTCAGAAATATTCTGAGAGCTAAATGATTATGAAAGATTCCGGATCAGTATAAATAATTGATGCTCTCCCTATAAAGGGTTGGTTCATCTCTTAAAGACAATAGATTGGATATTCCAGATATCTCTTTTGAGAGCACATGTCCTTATGGAAGACTTTTAGAAGGATAAAACAGAAACACAAGAACTGCAAAACACAGAAGAAATCCTTATAAATACATCATTTATATAATTTACAAACTTTTTGTGATTCCTTTGTGACCATTTACAAACTTTTTGTGATTCCTTTGTGACCAGAGTCAATATTACACACAGAAATAATCTTAACAAAAAGCTGTTATTTGATTAGTATACATGATTCATAGACATAGATTTTCTCAACTCTTTACCATACAATAGATTTCTAGACTGGTCCAAATAGAAGCCCCTGTAGAAGAGAAAATAAATGCAAATGAAAATTTAAATTTGTTTTGGGAAGGATAGAGCACAATGTGAGAAACGAAGAAATTGCTAGTTACCAGCATTTTCATCTTTTCCCACAATGTTTTCAAGAGGCTCCTTTCTCTGGGTTATTCAAAAACTCAATTGTTTAGGTAAGGGTAAATGAAGGTCAATGCCTGTGTTTGTCCATTATCTAGGAGCCAATATGAGAAGCTGTAACTTTCAACTTCTTTCACCTGAGAATCCAGACTTGGTTAGTCTTGAAAAGAGTAGAAAACATTGCAGAAAAGAGGAAAAAATTAGTGGTTACAAGCAATTTCTCCTTTTCCAACAATGCTTTAAGAGGCCTCCATCAAAGGGTCCTTCAAACTCAACTAAAAATAATAAAAAACTTTCAGTCTTGGCAAGCATGACTGCATTTACCAACAACAATCAAAGCTGGCATTATATGAGGGAATTATCTCTCATATGATAGAAAACATTGTGGGATAAGTGACCAGCATGTTCTCTTTTTCCCTCATTTTTTCAAAAGCATTTTGCCTAAGGTTCCTAAAACAAATGATAGTTTGGTAAATGACAAAATTTTAGCCTTGTCCAAATTTAAAGAATTTGCAGAAGACAATTTCAATGTGGGTCACATGGTGTAATTTTTTCTTTCATATGGTAGAAATAATTCTGGTTACCAGCATTTTCTCAATTTCCAGCAATGTTTTCAAAAGGTTTCTTTCTCAGGGTCGTTAATCATGGGGATTGCATGAAAAAGGGTTTAAGCACAGAGAATTAAGATATAAATGACCTTCTGCCATTACATTCCCATTTATATCTAGTCAATTATTCATGAAATTTTAACACAGAGCTGACTACAGCAAATGCATGCTATCATCAAGTAGGGAGAAAAATTGCACAATATCACATGTCAAGCAATCTGAATTTGATCTGACAGCCTTTTCCTCTTGCCGAACTCAGCAGCTCTGTTTTTTCACATACAGGGTTTACAAAAAGTTTTAGACAGGTCAAAATTGAAAGAATCTGCAGATGACTAAATGAATGTGGCTGAAAAATTGAAATTGGGAAGGGTAGAAAACATTGTGGGAAAAGGAGAAAATGCTGGTTACCAGCATTTTCTCCTTTTCCCACAATGTTTTCAAAAGGCTTCTTTCTCGGGGTCGTCAAAAGTCGGGATTGTGTGGTAAAAAGTTTAACACATTTTTTTTTAACATCGATTGAGAAACAAGTTCTTACGACTTATACTAATCTCTCTTGATTCTGCTTCCTGGGCACTACAGCAGTGCTCGCACTAAACATGTGGGCCAATGAAAAATACAAAAGTTGACACCCGCTCCCAGGTATTGAAATAAGGCCCTTATGGTTATGAGACCAATGCTATACCTAACAATCAGAAACACCACACAGGGTTTGAAACCATGGGGTTGTGGTTTTTAACCCTTTACCCCACAAGGCATTTCTATGGTATCCCTAATTGGCCCTAAATAACAGCAAGGATGAAGCTGTTTCTTATGTGATATATGATACATTTTGATAGCATACAAAACATTGTGGCAAAAGGTGAAATTGCTTGTCACGAGCAATTTCACCTTTTGCCACAATGTTTTTTAAAGCCTTCTACAAGCAATGTGTCGAAATGAGTATATATGGAGTAAAGAGTTAATCCACACGTAACCAAATTTCTGTCCCCAAGATTGAAAATAGTCATTGCAAAAGTATTCTTTCCTCTTTCACTGCTGGTCATTGTTTTGACGATGGTTACATTTGAAGGCAATCAGTTGCTTGAAGAGAATCATGGAAAGGACTGGGCGGGGGAGGGGGGGCCGCCACTCAAGGAAAGCATAGTTATGTGTACTGGCCACCCTAACATAACTGCAACAATGTTAAAAAAGCCTTTAACCTTTTAGCATACAGCAGGCTTGACACTTGTCCTTATTTAAAGAATTTAAAGACAATGCAAATGTTTCTTTAAAATTATAGTATTTTTCCTTGAATATTTAGAAAAAATTGGTTAACAGCATTTTCTGCATTTCCCACAATGGCTTCTATCTAAGGATCATTAATACTTGAGATTGTATGGTAAAGGGTTACAACATAATTATAATAAACCAAATTTTCCTCTCAAAGGCTAAAAGCTGTTGCAATTTATATAAAGCCTTTAACCTTTTAGCATACAGCAGGCTTGACACTTGTCCTTATTTAAAGAATTTAAAAGACAATGCAAATGTTTCTTTAAAATTATAGTATTTGTCCTTGAAAATTTTGAAAAACTTGGTTACTAGCATTTTCTGCATTTCCCACAATGGCTTCTATCTAAGGATCATCAATACTTGAGATTGTGTTAAAGGGTTACATTACAACACATTCATAGCAAACCAACTTTTCCTCTCAAAGGCCAATAGCTGTTGCAATTTATATAAACCAAGGGTACTTATCTGTTTTTGAAGAGTTGTTTTATCCATTTCGCATTCGAAGAGTACCAAAAATTGGGGAGGAGCATGAGAGTGGGTGTCGTAATTTGAAATCCTATCAACATTGATTCATCCACATTGACTCAACAGTTCACCTATCAATGCTTTTTCCTAGCATTACCAGTACTATGCTCCACCTTAACCCTTACCCCAAACGAAAAATTTTTGAACTAGACCAAATTGAAAGCATTTGCAGATGACAATTCAAGTCTTGCTGAAAAGATGATTTCTATCTATGATAGGATAGAAAACATTGTGGGAAAAGGAGAAAATGCTGGTTACCAGCATTTTCTCCTTTTCCCACAATGTTTTCGAAAGGCTACTATTCGGATTCAGACCCGTAAAAAACCAGGCATTGTTTTTGAAAGGGTTAAATACCTTGTCCACAAAAACTAGACACATGCAAAAGCAGGTGATAAAAACAATGTACCCAGTAAAACAATACATGACAGACACTTTCAGAGAAATGTTTGTGCCATTAGACATAATGAGAACAACTTTTATCGGAATTTATGCAGACATTTATGGGCAAAATATCCCAGACTAATCACCTTGTTGTTTGATTGTGTCCTATTCTGCATCAATGTTTCATCTCGGGCTGTCAAAGTACTTGCATCAAGTTACTACATATCATTTTCTCACCTTTTTCCGCGGTTTTGATCCCTACCCTTATACCAAACATTCATGTGTGTAAATGATCCTTTAGAAATAGGCTTCTGGAAAGCATTTCAGGTAATGGAGAAAATCAATTCACCACACAATCCCGACTTAATGAACCTAAGAAAGAAACTTTTTAAAACATGAAAATGTGGCAAAAGGAGAAAATGCTGGAAAACAGCACTTTCTCTATTTCTAACAAGGCTGTCTACCCTTCTCAAAACATATTTCTTAAGTTTTTGTCACAATGTTTTAATGTCTGGAATACTCTGAATTTGAACTAGTCTAAATTCTTCTGTTTGGTATAGGTATAAAACCAAATCAGAACATTTAACCTTCATCTATTTAGTTGTCTGCAAATGCTTCCTTTTCAGAATTTTTTTTTTTTCTCTGAAAGACTTTAAAGACTTTTAAAAGTTTCTTCAATCAACTGTTAACATGAAACTTCTACTAGAGTGAGAGAAAAATATAAACTTAACTACTACATATTGTATAAACAAGAGGGCAAAGTTTTGAGAGGACCATAGTCATTCTTTTTTTTTTTGAGGTATTGAAACACTGGAAACAAAATCATTATATTGCCAAGCAATTTTCAAAAGATCACCTTTAAAGGTCCTTTCAAAATCTGACCAGCAGTTTCAGAAAAGAAGAATTTTTAGGAGTTTCTTAATTTCCGTACAATGCAAGTAGCCCCCATTCACAAGAGCCATGTTTCTTGACCTATCAAAATTTCGCAAGTTTACAATTTCTGAAAAGGGTCATTTAAGGAACATTTCTGTGAAATCATTTTAAAATCTGACCAGCCGTTTCAGAGAAGAATAATTTTCACGAATTTCTTCATTTCCTTACAGTGCAAGTAGCCCCCATTCACCAGAGCCATGTTTCTTGACGGATCAAAATTTCACAAAAAAAAATTGAAAAGGGTCACCCAAGGAACATTGCTGTGAAATTATTTTAAAATCTGACAACAGTTTTCAGAGAAGAAGAATTCTAAAGAAGTTCTGCATTTCCATATAGTGCAAGTAGCCCCAATTCACCAGAGCAGGGGTGTGCAATTTTGGAATTTTCCCACTTGCCCAAGGACAACTTGGACTGAATTTCCTACTTGTCCGCATTTTAAGTTTACATGTCCTTTTTTCCCCACAGCAACTGCATGTAGCGAGAGGCCTCAACTGACTCGTTACATTTAGTTCGTACCTTGAAGGTGTTTATTTCAACACTGGTAATGCAAAACATGGAATAAATAGAGCGATTGAGGATCGTCATTGATGTAAAAATGGCATTTCATCCTCTGGTTTGGCTCAAAAATTCATTTGCCCACAGACAAGTGCTCTTGAAAAATTAACTTGTCCGCAGGCAAAAAGTCCTGAGTCAGGCAAGTTAGGCATAGGAATCCCACACCCATGCACCAGAGCCATATTTCTTGAATCAAAATTTCACGAACGCTTTTTTAAAAGGGTCATCCAAGGGATATCTCTGAAATTATTTCAAAATCTGACCAGCGGTTTCAGAGAAATGAATTTTTAAGAATTTCTTCAATTCCCTATAGTGCAAGTAGCCCCCATTCACCAGAGCCATGTTTCTTGACGGATCAAAAGTTTGCGTACAATTTTTGAAAAGGGTCACCAAAGGAACATCTCTGTGAAATTATTTTAAAATCTGGCCAGCAGTTTCAGAGAAGAAGATTTTTAAAGAATTTCTTAGAAAATTCCATTTGGTTGCCATGGCAACCAGAGTTTTCTATGGAATTGAATTCTGTGAACAACTTTTAAAGAGGACCTCCCAAGGAACATTCCAGCCAAGTTTGGTCCAAATTCGCCCAGAGGTTTAGAAGGAATTGATGTTTAAAGAATTGTTGACGACACACGATGGACACCGGATGATCCTATGGACACCGGATGATCCTAAAAGCTCTCCTTTAGCATGTTGTGTGCTAAACAAGAGGACAATGATGGTCCTATATCGCTCACCTGAGTACTAAGCAATAAAGGTCTACAATGAAGATAAATATCAAAGTTCGAGGTCAAATAATTCTGACAGGATATGTAACTGTGCAAAAAGCATTTTCTTCTTTTCCGAAAATGCTTTCACCTTTCTTATTCAGGGTCATTGAAAGTCAGGATTGTATGGTATGGGAATGAATTAACTTGGAAGGCCAGGCATTAATTTCCTGGTCAAAATGGTGGTCAAATGAAAGATTAAAACATCATTCGCTCATTGGTAAGACACAAATGAGGCTTATCTCAGTAACATTTGATCAAATTCCAAAGGATGTTGGCTGTAATCAAGCCAGCGCAAACTGGGAACCCTAGACTAACAGCTCACAACATTACTGACTGATCTATCAGGGCTCAACAAGTTCAGGATGTGAAAGGTAACCCCTTTTTCTGTGACACATCTTACAGAAGAAAAATTATACCAAAAGACTGTCCTAAGGAAAACATATTTGAAGTTTCATAAATCCCAAGGACTTTAGAAGATATCCGTCAAGGTTGACGGATGGGTAAACTGACTGTAATTGGAAATTGTGGACGACGCACGACGGACGACACATGACGGACATTGGGCGATCACAAAAACTCACCATAAGCACTTTGTGCTCAGGTGAGCTAAAAAAAATTATACACAATAGATTGTTACCTTTGTTTCCCTTTGATAATTCTATAGTCACTATATTTTCAACTGGAGCTTTCAACCTTTTGACATACTGAAATACAAAAGAGAAATTTTACCAGAAATGAAAACTTTTTGGGAAAAGGAGAAAATGCTTGCCAGCATTTTCTCCTTTCTCACAATGTTTTTTATCCTGCTGGAAAATTTTTTATTTTTTTGTGTTATGTTTGTTTTGTCTTCTGCAAGTGCTTTCAATTTGGACCAGTTCAAAATTTTGTCATTTAGTGAAGGTTTAATTCTTGAACAAATGATCCTGAGTTAGGACATCTCTGACAAAGACAACTTTAGAGAATGCTTTAACCCACTACCAAATGACAATATTTTAGACTGGTCCAAATTAAAAGCATTTGCAGACGACAAAATAAAAGTGACTTAAAATTTGAAATTTGATTTGTGAAGTGTAGAAAACAATGTGGGAAAAGGAGAAAATGCTGGTTACCAGCAATTTCTCCTTTTCCCACAATGTTTTCTATAGGCTTCTTTCTTAGGGGCGTCAATAGTAGGGATTGTGTGGTAATGGGTTAACTATTGTTCTAACATGACACGCGACTTTGGCTCTATAAACACAGTGCAAGGAAAACGTGGTAAAATATGCGACAATCCATGTAGAGTGACGTCATCCTGTATCGAGTGACGTCATTCAATGAGTGAGTTATTCAATGGAACATAATCTTCATCCACATTTTTACTCTCAGTTTGAACTTTTTTTCCTTTCATTAAGAATTTGCCATGTTATCGAAATAATCTTCTTTCTATCGTGGTATATCTTTCAATAAACCACGTTGTGAGTTATTAGGCGCAATGAATAACCCACTCGGGCTATCGCCCTCGTGGATTATTTATTGTGCCTCATAACTCACAACTGTGGTTTATTGAACGATATATCACGATAGAATGAAGATTATTTCTTAATTACAAGAATTGTTTCTCTTTCCCATGGCTAGTTCCTACCCCTTCACTAACAAAACACCTTATTGAGCTATGCTTGTCGATAGGAGATGCTTTTAACATAAACAAATATAAAAACTTTGGTGTTTGGTCTAGTGTGAAATCTATACCAAACCATTCTGCATAATAATATACAATGGTATATAATTATATACAGTGGTACTATGTACTTCATTTAACCTGACTCATGTCATTATCATACACATAAATAATTATTCTATTTTTTACCCTCAGCATCGCTCAGCGTATTTCTGAGAGGTCTTGAAAAAATATTTCATGCAGTTTACGTTAATCAACTGTTAAGTTACTAGATAAGTTAATTGAAACTTTCAAGATAACAGTAAAACAAATACATATTGCAGTCTCCAAGTTATTTTTTCCTTGGGGGGGGGGGGGGGGGGGGGGGGGGGGGGGGGAATTTCCTCATCAGAGAGTGTAGAACCAAGATCAGACTGCCTGTTTTGTGCAGTCTGATCTTGATTTATACTGACCACAAATCCCCCTTAATTAACCCATTACCACACAATCCCTACTTTTGACACCCCTGAGAAAGAAGCCTTTTGAAAACACTGTGGGAAAAGGAGAAAATGCTGGTAACCAGCATTTTCTCCTTTTCCCACAGTGTTTTCTACCCTTCCCAGAACAAATTTCAATTTTTCAGTTAACTTTATTTTATCGTCTGCAAATGCTTTCAATTTGAACCAGTCTAAAATTTTGTCGTGTAGTAATGAGTTAAGTCACGCTTTGTAGCCTAAAAGTTGAATTACTTAACTGTGTATATAAGAACCTACCCCTGTATACATAACTTTCCAAATAATAGTCAGAATTCTATTCATATGCCTACTTACAAATTCAACATAAAGTTCAGGATCAGGTTACATGAAGTAGACAATATTCATGAAGAAACTCCAGCCATATATCACGGCGGGGAATCACGTGACACAACAACAACAACAATGACCGATATTTGAAAAAATTCCCAGACTTCAGGTAAGAAAATCTTCAATAATTCTGTTAATACATGACTGATTGGAATTCGGTTTGAGGCAGAGAAGGCGGAAGGACTCCAGGGATTTGCTTGATGTGTTAGATTTTTTAAACAACACCTGAGAAAAAAAGTTATTGACGAGCAAACAAATTATCCAGGGTAAAAAATTTGTCATTGTTGTTGTTGTTGTGTCATGTGATTCCCTGCCGTGATATAATTGGAGTGCAACACGCGAAAAGGGTCATTCAGACATTTGCGTAACGTCCACACAGGCTAATCCGAAACGACACTTTCCGATTTCATGTGATTTTCTGTTTTATGCATGTCTACTGTAGCACAAAATCTAATGTAGTCGTAAAGTGCCGTCTCGGATTAGCCTGCGCGGACTGCGCAGGCTAACCCGGGACGACACTTTACGCAAATGTCAAAATGCACCTTTTCAGGTGTTGCACTCCATATAGAAAGATAGAATCACCGGCTGCCATGACATAATCCCTAAGCCGCTGACAATGACATCAAACATTTTTGCTATATATCTCTTTCCATCCGTACGACACCAGAAGCTTTTCTGGACAGTGTAGATCAAGATCAGACTGCACAAAACGTGCAGTCTGATCTCTGATCTGCAACTGTCCACTGCTTTATTCGAGCCTGTGACCAAACTCTCTTGATTTTATTGCTGAACTGTATTGGAGTTTATCTATTCAGCAGTGACAAAATATAAAACAATTACACAAAATCATAAAATAGATCAGATTTAAAGAATCTATGTAACTATGATTCATAATTACTCTGTCCTGGTAATTAGCAGCAAAGCCCAGTCAGTAGCTTAATAGCATGCAAGACTTGAGAACAGGGGTAGTGTGTTCAATCCCAGGCTTGGCCAATTTCTTCCCAAGGATTGAGAATAGTCTTGCAACAGGATTCATTTCTCTCTCAATGCTGACTATTGTTTTGACAATGCTACTGTGGGAAAGTAGCCAATGGCTTGGAAAGAATATTGTACATAGTTAGTAACTGGTAAAAGAGTCTCCAGGAAAGCATGGATAGGTGTACTGGCCGCCCTGATATATGGCGTATCCCTTTAACCCTTTACCATACAACCTGGACTATCCAGCTTGGTTGGTTGGTTGTATTGGGGTTTAACGCCACTTTAACAGCTATATCATGGCTGTCGGTGACACACGTGTTCCCTGGCTTTCTCACACCAGTACTAACACAACTTTTCCTTCCAAAGGCACCGACCACTTTTCTCACATGCTTCAGCAGATGTGAGAGACGAAAATACGCCACAAAGAAAGTTCGCCTCAACTGGGTATCAAACTCTCAACCACCAGGTCATGACTGACACGCTCACCACAGAGCCACCCGGGCGGGTGACTATCCAGGGAAAAAGACTTTTTGATAAAATCATGGGAAAAGGAGATACTGCTTTTTATCTTCTCAAGGAAACAAAATTATAAGACAAGAAAAAGAACTGCTTACAAGCACAACCCTTGTTCCAGCTCTTTTCAAAGCATCGACAGCCTCTGCATGTGTTACATTGACAACGTTATCATCGTTCACCTTTACAATCACATCATTCATCCTGAAATATAGAAGAAAGGTGAACGTTTAGATCTACAAATAAAGAGGAAATATGCTCAACTCTTCACCACACTACAAATTTTAGGTTAGTCAAAACTGAAAGCATTTGCAGATGACAAAATTAACACGACTCAAAATTTGGAGCTTGACTGTGGAAGAGTAGAAAATATGATGGGAAAAGTATAAAATGCTGGGTACCAGCATTTTCTCCTATTCTCATGATGTTTTTCCAAAGGCTTCTTTTTCAGGGTCGTAAAAACAGGGATTGTTAGGAGAGGGTCAACCCCTAGAAGAATCCCTTCAGTTGGCAAACAGTTTGGTATCTGATTGTCCATAATCTGTAATATATAAAATTTTTGTCACATGTATATATCCATTTATACAGTATAGCATTATGGTGACGCATTAATCCTTTACCAAACAATATCTGGTTTTTACGTCCCTGAGATTGAAGCCTTTTGAAAACATTGTGGGAAAAGGAGAAAATGCTGGTAACCAGCATTTTCTCCTTTTCCCACTATATTTTCTACCCTGCTGGAAACAAATTTCAATTTCTAAGATAAGTTTTTTTTGCCATCTGCAAGACTTTGCGCTTTCAATCTGGACTAGTCCGAAATTTTATCATTTGGTAAAGAGTAAAAACTACCTTTGACAGGATGCATTTTCTTTTTTGTCACCGCATGAGGCTATGGACGTAAAAAGAAGCTCCACAAGTAATAAGATTTCACCGACATGCAATGCTTTAAACATAGAAACAATTCAAACCAATAAATTCAAATCACAATGCAATAAAACACCAACTTGGCCTATCCATAAACATCAATTTGTTGTAACTTTCGAAACAATAACACTTAGCCCGCAAAATCAACCACGCAATCCCAAATTTTATCAACCCTGGGTGAAGAGAAATTGGAAAACATTGTGGGAAAAGGAAACAAGAGGGCCAAGATGGCCCTGGTTCTCTCACCGGAGTTTTTGAGAGGACCATAGCCAATTTTTTCAAAATCTAAACAGCCATTTCAGAGAAGAAGAATTTTTAAGAATTTCTTCATGTCTGTATAGTGTAAATAGCCCACAGCCATCAGAGCCATGTTTCTTGATTGATCAAAATATTTCGAGCAATTTTTGAAAAGGGTCAACTAAGATACATTTCTGTGAAATTATTTCAGAACCTGATCAGCGGTTTCAGAGAAGAATTTTAAAAAATTCCTTCATGGCCATATAGTGCAAGTAGCCCCCATTCACCAGAGCCATGTTTACTGACGAATCAACCTTTCATGAACACCTTTTCAAAGGTTCACCCAAGGAACATTTCTGTGAAATAATTTCAAAATCTGACCAACGGTTTCGGAGAAGAAGAATTTTTAAGAATTTCTTCATTTCCCTATAGCGCATGTAGTCCCCATTCACCAGAGCCACATTTTTTGACGGATCAAAATTTCACAAATAAGTTTTGAAAAGGGTCAATCAAGGAACATCTCTGTGAAATTATTTCAAATTCTGACCAGCGGTTTCAGAGAAGAAGAATTTTAAAGAATTTTTTCATTTCTGTATAGTGCAAGTAGCCCCCATTCACCAGAGCCATGATTCTTGACAGATCAAAATTTCGCGAACAATTTTTTAAAAGGGTCATCCAAGGAACATCTCTTTGAAATTATTTCAAATTCTGACCAGCGGTTTCAGAGAAGAAGAATTTTAAAGAATTTCTTCATTTCTGTGTAGTGCAAGTAGCCCCCATTCACCAGAGCCATGATTCTTGACAGATCAAAATTTTGCGAACAATTTTTGAAAAGGGTCATCCAAGGAACATCTCTGTGAAATTATTTCAAAATCTGGCCAGCCGTATCAGAGAAAAAGACTTTTTAAGAATGCCTTCATTTCTGTATAGTGCAAGAAGCCCCCATTCACCAAAGCCATGTTTCTTGACAGATCAAAATTTCACGAACAAATTTTGAAAAGGGTCACCCAGGGAACATCTCTGTGAAATTATTTTAAAATCTGACCAGCGGTTTCAGAGGAGAAGATTTTTAAAGAATTTACTAGAAAATTGCATTTGGTTGCCATGGCAACCAGAGTTTTTGACAGAATCAAATTCTGCGAACCCTTTTTTAAGAGGACCTCCCAAGGAACATTCCAGCCAAGTTTGGTCCAAATTGGCCAAGCGGTTTAGGAGGAGTTGATGTTTAAAGAATTGTTGACGACGCACGACACACGGCACACGACGGACACCGGGTGATCCTAAAAGCTCCCCTTGAGCACGTTGTGCTCAGATGAGCTAAAAATGCTGGTCACCAGCATTTTCTCTTTTTCCCACAATGTTTTCTACCATTTCAGAGACAGAAATTATCTTTTTAGGTGTGTTAGGTTAGTGGCCAGCACAATGCTTTAATTTTGGATGAGTCTTGTACCGGAGTAAAAGACTCAACCATGATTTTAAGACATGTCCAATCCCGAAACATTAAATTTTGCAGCATTAAATTTTGCACAATAAATAAATTATTAAATGTTCGTCAAACTGATAAGAACTGTCTTGGGAAGCATATCAAAAATTGGGGAAAATGTATATCAAAAAATTGTGGAAAAGGGAAAAAAAAAAAATGCTTAGTATCACAGTATCACAGTGCATCAAAAATGCTCTCAGGAGTCTTTTACCTGGGAAAGTAAAAACTTTTTGGCAATATCTTTTATGACCTCATGGAATATAGCCTTATAAAAACATCACAGATGACCAGGGGTTTTTTCCCATTTTCTCAAAATGCTTCCTTCCCTTTCAGACAATGAGGACAGTCTGAGCAAAAACTGGTTTGTCATCTCCAAGTGGTCTCAATTTTTAGAAGTCCACAATTCTACTCATTGTATTAATTTAACTCTTTACCAAACGACAAAATTTAAGACTTGTCCAAATTGAAAGGTTTTGCAGACAACAAATTGAATGTGACTTAAATGATGAAATTTGCATGTGATAGGGTAGAAAACATTGTTGGAAAAGGAGAAAATGCTGGTTACCAGCATTTTCTCCTTTTCCAACAACGTTTTCAAAACCCCTGTAATCCAGGGTCGTTAAAGGTCAGGATTGTGTGGGAAAGAGTTAAATGTGTTCTTCAGTCTGCCTGTTCACAATTTGCTACACAAACCCAAGTTACAATGATCCTCAAGAAAGAAGGCTATTGACAACACTTTAGGGACAGGTAAAAAGCTATCCCTTTTTCCCAGCATGTTTTCTACCATCCCAAAGCAAATTTCAACTTTGAGTCACATTTATTTTGTCATCTGGAGTGCTTTCAGTTATACCCCGGTCACATATTCACGGAAGGCCGCCACGGAAGAGCTACGGATTCGTTCCGGCATTGTCCGTGACAACTCGTACTAGTCTGTAGCTCTCCGTATTGTAACCGTAGTCATTCGTAGTAGTCCTTGTATATCCGTAGCGGTCCTTGACAATTTTTGAACATGCACAAAAATTCGCTATGGATCAAACGACCGTAGCGTATCCTTACTAGTCTGTATTAGACCGTACTGATACGTTCTGGTCCGTATTAAAACCGTATCAGTCCGTACTTATCCGTAGGCCCAAATTTTTTTCAGGATTTGATACGGAGAACTACGTATTAGCACGGTTACACTACGTTTTAGTTACGTTATGATACGGATTTGTCACGGAAAGTCACGACCTTAATACGTTGTACTACGGAGAGGCAGGGATTCGCACGGTCTTTTACGGTTTACTACGTTGCAACACAACACAGTATGGAATTGTAAGGACCACTATTGTTTGGTAGGATAAATTCAAAATCATGTACTTCAACAAGGGTATTTTTACTCTGTCTTTGTAGAATACAACGCAGTTGCTCTTTGTTGTTGAGTTCACAATTATGAACCATCAACAAATGATGTTTGCAATAAATTGGCGGCAACTGGATATTAGTATGGCACAAAATGTCAAGGCACTGGTCCAGCAGCTTGATGACATACATAGATGTAATAATTATATTTTTATCGTATTACTAATAATACCTTTAATTTAAGGGTACATATTTTACAAAACATTGTACGAAAATGAGTAAACACCAGTATTATAATGTGACATTCTATCCAAACAACGATGCTAAACATGCAAGTAAAACGATCAAATAGTCCGAGTACATAAAACTGTCACCGTTTCTGGTGGTTCTGACAACAGCCAACGAAAGAGAAGGTCATAGGTTCGAGTCCCGCCAGGACCTTGTTCTGATATGGCTGGTTGGTGAACCGCCAGCTAGTTAAATGTATGGTTACTGGTTACCTGCCTGGTGCTAGGCTGGCCCTTTCGAAATGGGTGATACTAACTATAAAGACAAGCACTTTACTTTTAAAACATAAACATTCACGATAATCAGTGTAATTGTGGAATAAACAGCAGATTTTATGAACATAAAAGAAACGTTATTGATCAATATTTTCATTGAACCCTTTGCCATTCAATCCCTTCTTTTTATGGGTCTGGAACAGACAAGTCAAGAAAACATTCTGATTCTAGGAATCAGGACGATTGTAGTACGGATACACTACGAAAAAAAAAAAAAAAAAAAATGCTCAAAATGGGCAATTTCTCCATTTACCACAATGCTTTCTACCTCATTGTAGAACTGAAGCTCATTTGTACCAAATTTACAGTTGTTGTCTGCAGATGCTTTCAATTTCGTGGAGGCCAAATTTTGTCAACTTGTGATGGGTTGTTGATTATAATAATCAGGTAATAAAAGACAGAGAATATGTGGACTAGAGACTGGCTTTTACGAAGACCCCTCCATGGCCAGTATGAGGCTCTCATGGCCGAACTTGTTGCATTTTGAAAGTGAGCTGGCTAGAGCATTTGGACGGAATGCTTAATCGTGGTTGGTCCGTATCGATCCGTGACGATTCGTACTACTACATATCGGATCGTTCTTATTCGTACTAATCCGTACCTGTACCGTAGCGAATCGTAGTGTATCCGTACTACAATCGTCCTGATTCGTGTCGCTC
Organism: Tridacna crocea; assembly: GCA_943736015.1. NCBI lineage: Eukaryota > Metazoa > Mollusca > Bivalvia > Cardiida > Cardiidae > Tridacna > Tridacna crocea. The sequence continues at coordinate 14,401,982 of OX031068.1, forward strand.
CGTATTAAACCGTGTCCAACCGTAACAGTCCGTATCTCTCCTGGAACTGTGACCTACATTTTGGCTGTAGATCCGTCGAACTCCGTACTCACACCGTTGTGTATCCGTATTGGAACCGTAGCGGACTACGGAATTTGTCATTTCCGTAGTCATCCGTGAGAGATTAGACCGTAGCTCATCCGTGGCGGTCTTCCGTGAATATGTGACCGGGGCTTTAGCTAAAGTCCAAAATGTTTTGTTGTGGTAAAAGTGCTAAAGATGTTTTGTCTAGGACCAGAAAAAGGAAGGAAATCCTTTCTATTTCAAGAGCCCAGCCTTTATTTGATAATAAAAGTTTTCTTCATTCTAAAAGCACTTTCACTAGGCTTTCAAGAACTTCTAAGCAAATCTAGAGAGTGGAGGCTCTTAAATGTAATAATCCCAATGGCAAACAAACACAAAAATAATGGTCTGTGTATTAATGTCTTCATTTACAATCTGTAGAAGACCAGTGATTTTTTTACAATTTGCTATAAGTGAGCCCTGGGACTCGCTGGGTTGAAAAACTATGAGTCTGAAACCAACTTTACGAGTCCCACCTTTTAACTCATTACCAAATGGCAAAATTTTAGGTTTGTCCAAATCGAAAGCATTAACAGACGACAAAAGTTATTGAAGATTTGAAATTTGTTTTGTGAAAGGTAGAAAGCATTGTCGGAAAAGGAGAAAATGCTGGTTACCAGCATTTTCTCCTTTCCCCACAATGTTTTCTAAAGGCTTCTTTCTCAGAGGCGCCAAAAGTAGGGATGGTGTGGTAATGAGTTAAACCCCCATTAAAAAAAATTGTTCAAATTGTTAAACAAGAGCGGCAAATTGTCGCAAGATACGCCTGTCTTACCCCAAGTTGTAAAGCTGGGGCATGCACCGGACGAAATTCAAGTATGAAAAATAACAAAGGGCAATAACTCAAAAATTAAGCAAGCAAGAATTGTGATTCCTGTGCACTGCACTCCCCCTCAATGAGATCTATCCACCCATGAAATTTCATAACCCTAGCTAGTATAATTTTGGAGATATGCTCCGGACAAAAATCAAGTATGAAAAATGACAAAGGGCAATAACTCAAAAATTAAGCAAGCAAGAGTTATGATTCCTGTGCACTGCACTCCCCCTCGGTGAGATCTATCCAGCCATGAAATTTCATAACCCTAGCTAGTATAGTTCTGGAGATATTCAGCTGACAAAATTCAAGTATAAAAAACGGCAAAGGGCAATAACTCAAAAATTAAGCAAGCAAGAGTTATGATTCTTGTGCACTGCACTCTCCCTCCATGAGATCTATCCACCCATAAAATTTCATAACCCTAGCTAGTATAGTTTTGGAGATATGCTCCGGACAAAATTCAAGTATGAAAAACAACAAAGGGCAATAACTCAAAAATTAAGCGAGCAAGAGTTATGATTCCTGTGCACTGCACTCCCCCTCAATGAGATCTATCCACCCATGAAATTTCATAACCCTAGGTAGTATATTTTGGAGATATGCTCCGGACAAAATTCAAGTATGAAAAAAAACAAAGGGCAATAACTCAAAAGTTTAGCAAGCAAGAGTTATGATTCCTGTGCACTGCACTCCCCCTCGATGAGATCTATCCACCCATGAAATTTCATAACCCTAGCTTGTATAGTTTTGGAGATATGCTCCGGACAAAGAACTGGACGCCGCCCGCCCGGACGACCACACACCCGGCACGGGTGATCCCATAATACGTTCCGTCTTTGACGGGCGTCTAAAAACCTGTATGGTCTGATTTAAGAATTCTCATTCATGAATTCTCTTCACTTTCGTAAGTTAGCCAACTGAAAAGTTTAATCCAGTGTGACTGGAATTCTCTCGGTTTCAAATCGGTCGGGGCCGAATCCACGCCGATTGAACTAGCCGATGATTTCTCATTATTCTCGACATTTTTATCGGTATGTAAGTCACTATGAGTCAGCGGGTCAGACTCTTGTGATTTCGTGAACAAACTAGTGAAAGTTTGTTGTCTGTGATCGGATTTGCCTTCTTTTTTTGGTGGCATTGCTTATGCTTTAATACATTGTTAAGATATAGATCTACGCATTGGAATTTTTTCGATGAAATGGAAATCATTTGAGTATATTGAAATCGCCTGGGTATAAAAAAAGATTCAAAAAGTAATTATTTGCTGATGAGGACATGAAATGCAGTTGTTCAATCATATTGACTACAATTTTCTGCAATTAAGAAAGAAAGAGTAGGGTATGCCTTGGAGAGGATCTACAACGTCTGTGCTGGATGTCGATCTTCCATGTACCCGAATAAAAAGAAAACCGGAAACCATTCCATAGACTATAGATTACTTAGGCTAAAAATAGACCGGAAAATGAATTTTGCAAAAGGCATTGATATCAAAATCAGTGCGTCTCAAAAATGCACATATCTCAAAAGTTTTGCGTCCTCTGTAATTTCTTTGCGTCCCTGACGCAGGACACACAGGTAAATGAAACACTGGAAGACATTGAATTCTGGAAATGTGTAAGACTGTAATTTAACCATTAGAATACCACAGACAACTTTAGTTCCTTTTAAGGTCAGTGTAGATCAAGATCAGACTGCAAAAACCAGGTTAAGAAATCCTTGCCAGAACAAATCTACATCCTCATGTTCCTTCTTGAAACTTATTCCCATTCCTTTATCTTCATTATGCAGTACAAACAACTAGAGTCCAGTGTGAATAGGGGTCCTCTGTGTCTACATTATAAAGAGCAGGACTTGTGACCTTCAGGCCCCTGATTCAAGCCTCACGGGATCAACTAGGTTTTTTGTTAGGAGTATCTTTCACTACAAACACTTCAGAGCCTGAGCCTAGTACTGGTGAAACCCCAGAAAGTCCATGCATAATTATGTGATCTATCACCTGATATCAGAGCTCTAGATAGAGGGAGTGATTTTGATTTCAAAATATATAATAGTAACTATTCCTCACTAAAACCCATGTAATGGGTACTCATCAGAATCGTCTCATTGAGACGATTCTAATGGGTACCCACAACATAGGGTTTAACCCATTACCAAACGACAATATTTTAGACTGGTCCAAATTAAAAGCATTTGCAGATGACAAAATAAAAGTGACTGAAAATTTGAAATTTGTTTTGTGAAGGGTAGAAAACATTGTGGGAAAAGGAGAAAATGCTGGTTACCAGCATTTTCTCCTTTTCCCATAATGTTTTGTAAAGGCTTCTTTTTCAGAGGCTTCAAAAGGAAGGAATGTGTGGTAATGGGTTAAAAGAGAAAAAATTACTTTAGAATACCATCACTCCCACTTATCTGAAGATCTCTTGATATGACTGAAATAATGTCAAAGCAATGTAAAAGTCTACCATTTTGTTGTTTGGTAAAGAGTTAACATTCTACCAAACAACATAGTTCTCGATCTCTCCAAATTGGAAGCATCTGCAGATGACAAACAACAATGAATGAATAAATGAATAGCGTTTTAAGGCCCGTCGACAACTTGGGTCATATATAGGGCGCACTTACTTAGTAAACAATAATGCGAGGTGAAAATAACATACATGTGTAACAACATAAGACAAACATGATAAATGAGGAATGGACGAAACAATAAGTGATGCCCCTTTTGTCGCCTTTTACGACATGCATGCTGTCACTTTTGTTCCGCCAGATGAAATGGCAGATGTGACGATCGCGGGACTGCAGTGGTTTATTCTTATACCCCCGATTAAACCACACGGGTGACAAACAACAAAGTAAAAATGACTCAAAAATTGAAATTTGTTTTGGAAAGGGTAAAGAACATTATGAAACATTTTTTCCACAATGTTTTCAAAAACTTTCTCTCTCAGAGTTGTTAAAACTTGGGGTTGTGTGGTAAAAGCTTGATTAACTCTTCACCACACGATCCCAACTTTTAACGACCCTGAGAAAGAAACCTTCCGAAAACTCTGAGGCTTGCTTCCCAAAACAATGTTCAAATTTTCAGTTACCAATATTTTGTCATCTGCAGATGCTTTCAATTTGGACTAGTCGAAAATTTTGTCGTTTGGTAAAGAGTTAAGAGTTGATTATATGAGAACTTAACTCTTTACCACACAATCTCGACTTTTAACGACACTGAAAAGGAAAGCCTTTGCGAACATTGTGGGAAAAGGATAAAATGCTGGTAACCAGCATTTTCTCCTTTTTCTAACAATGTTTTCTACCTTTTCCAATTCAAAGTTCAATTTTTGATTCACATTTATTTTGCCATCTGCAAATGCTTTCAATTTGGACTGGTCCAAAATTTTGTTGCTTGGTAAAGAGTTAACCCTTTACCCCATAACTTATTTCTATGGTATCTCTGTCCCTAAATAACAGCAAGGATGGAGCCGTTTCTTGTGTGTATATGACACATTTTGATAGCATAGAAAACATTGTGACAAAAGGTGAAATTGCTCGTCACGAGCAATTTCAACTTTTGCCATAATGTTTTCCAAAGGCTCCTACAAGCAATATGTAGAAATGAGTATCTTTGAAGTAAAGGGTTAATATTGACTGCTGATAAAATGAATTTTGATCTCAACAGATGATCAAATATAAAACCATTTACAGATAAAAACAAAAATGTGATTTATTGTCATTATTCTGATTGCAAAATACTGATTTACATTTCGAATGATGCAAACAAAATCTGATTTTTTTTTTCTATTTACATAACCCTTCACTCCTAACCGTACAATAAAATTTTGGACCAGAAAAATATGAAAGCTTTTGGAGATGACAAATTAAAAGTAGCTGAACTGGTGGATTATTTATATTGATAGGGAAAAAACCACCATGGAAAAGGAGAAATTATTAGTTACCTGCATTTTCCCACAATGTTTTACAAAGGCCACTTTCTCCGGTCACTAAAACTGGGGATTGTGTAGTAAAGGGTTAACCCTTTCCCAAACGACAAGACTTTTGGACTAGACCAAATTGAAAGCATTTGCAGACCACAATTCAACTCTGGCTGAAAAGATTATATCTGTCTATGATAGGGTAGAAAACATTGTGGGAAAAGGAGAAAATGCCGTTTACCAGCATTTTCTCTTTTTCCCACAATGTTTTCAAAAGGCTACTATTCCAGACCCATAAAAACCAGGGATTGTTTGGGAAAGGTTTAACCCATTACCACTCAATCCCTACTTTTGACGCCCCTGAGAAAGAAGCCTTTTGAAAACACTGTGGGAAAAGGAGAAAATGCTGGTAACCAGCATTTTCTCCTTTTCCCACAGTGTTTTCTACCCTTTCCAGAACAAATTTCTATTTTTCAGTCACCTTTATTTTGTCGTCTGCAAATGCTTTCAATTTGGACCAGTCCAAAATTATCTCGTGTGGTAATGAGTTAAGTCTTTTGGGAAAAAATACATCAAGACTAGTCCAATCTGAAAGCACTTGCAGACAACAAGTTAAATGCAGTTCAGTTGTTCGAACTAGTCTGTGAAACATAGAGAACATTGTGAGAAAAGCAAACTACACTGGTAACCTGCATTTTCTCCTATTAAGACATTCATTTTTTATTATATTTTGCTTCAAAATTGCTTTTTAACGGGTTAGCCCTGTACCAAACAAAAGCATCTATTTCAGGATACAGAGAAAATTGACTTTTTTTGAAAACATGTACTGAGAAATGGAAAAAATGCTGGTTTACAGACATTACCCCATTTCCTACGATGTTTTCTACCCTTTTCAATTTCAATGCGATTCAAAAAGTGCAATTTTTATTTAACAGGGTAGAAAACATTGTGGGAAAAGGAGAAAAAGCTGGTTACCATCATTTTCCCCTTTTCCCACCATGTTTTAAAAAAGCCCCTTTCGCAGGGTCGTTAAAAGTAGGCATTATGTGGTTAAGGGGTAAGGTACAGTTGAAGAAAAAATTTATTTTAGACTCAAAATTAAGACTCAAGTCTGCAGACAACAAAATTCATCCATGTGTTTAAAAGAACAGGATTTGCTTTAGTGTGGGGAAAAACAGTACAGGAAATCAAGAAAGTGTCTCTTTATTTTAGCATTTTCTCAAGAAGATGTCGAATCCATAGGGATCCAATTTATGTGGTCAAAAAACTGCAATTAGTTTTTCATCTTCAGTAAATTTACTTTTATCAAAACGTATCAAAGATTGGGAAATACACATTTTATGGTTTCAACAAGAGCATCGCGAAACAAGGCATGTACGCCCCAAGGGGCCAGGTTAGTGAGATTGGTGAAAATCTAGAGCACCTGTAGGTATCAAAACTTTAAAAGTAACATGCACAACTACACATCATACAGATTCATTGCTTTAAGTTTGAACTTGTTCCAATGATAACTGTATGAGAGTTGCGCGCACAAGAAACTGCTAACGGACAGACGGATGATCAAGGCCGTAATATAATACAACCCTTTGGGTGTATTAAAATGAAACTACTGGAGTATACATCAAGCAAAAGCATTCTTACAGAAAGTAAAATAAGAAGTGGCTTATAGAGATCACTATTACCTTCAAATGAGTGGAAAACAATATGTGCAAATAGTGGAAAATGCTAGCTGCCAGAGTCTTCCTCTCTTACCACAATATTTTGAGCTTTCTTCTTACGGGTCACTGAACATAAGGTCAAATGTGATAGGTTCAAAAGCTGTTCATATACCCTTTTTTCCCCTTTTTTCCCAATTAGTTACTATTTTTATACAAGGAACAAATGAATTTGTATTTGACCAATCACCTCAAACATAACAAACATAGCTTACCTATAAATGTGAACCTCATAAAATGGTGACATTCTCTGATTGGTCAATCGTGTCATGACTGTATCCCTACATGCACACTAGACAACTAACACACACAACAGAACTTTTTTTTTTGCCGTCTTGGGTTTCCAGTGCTTCACAATATCAAGAACTAATACACCACTAATATCCCATAATTGCTATTCAATCTCCTGTAGCAATCATCGCCACCCATAAATTGCTAGTATCTCTCCCGAATACTGCTCATCATTATTCCCTATTACAGGCATGTCCATGCCATCTCACCATATTGACTTTATCATGAGTGTCTCCCAAGTTCCATATCACAACTGTCTCGCTCTTACTCTGGTATAAATAATTTCATCAAAGTTTGTACCATACTCTACCATACCTCATTTTATAAGTGTAACAATGCAAAATTGCCTACAAAATAATTGTGGTTAGCACATTGTGAAAATTTCTGCATTTGGTTTCCAGTTCACTTCCACAAAATGTCACTTGATACACAGCATGAAGTAGTACGTAATGGTTTCAACTCTATACTAGATGACCAAGGTCTAATACTGAAACCATTTCAGAAAACAGAAAATTTACTCATTAACACTCAAAGAAATTTCATACTTGTTTCAACTGAAAGCAATTGCAGAAATGCAATGAAATTAAAGAAACAAGAGAGCAAAGATAGCCCTGGATCCCTCATCTGATTTTTTGAGAAAAACATCTGTATTTTTTTCGAAGTAATGAAATTTTGGTAATAAAATCATTATTTTTGCCAAGCAATTTTGAAAAGGTTACCTATAAAAAAATCATTTCAAAATCTGTCATCACCCTTACAATCATCAAAAATCTGCAAATAAATTTTGATAAAGGTCAACCAAGGACCATTTCTTAACTCATTACCAAACGACAAAATTCTAGGTTGTCCAAATTGAAAGCATTTGCAGATGACAAAATAAAAGTGACTGAGATTTTGGAATTTGTTTTGTGAAGGGTAGAAAACATTGTGAGAAAACAATGTTTTCTAAAGGCTTCTTTCTCAGGGACGTCAAAAGTAGGAATTGTTTGGTAATGGGTTAAACAAGAGTAATATGCCCATTGGTAGCTAAAAATATTAAGTGGAATAAGAGCACCGTATGTTGGTGCCAATGAATGGCTGGTGCTGGATGGTAAGTTAAAATTCCTAGTCAAAAGGGGGCATAATTTAGACAAAATTGTTTTAAGAGTTATCTGCCTTTTTTGTATGGTTTGTTCTTTTTTAAGTGAACAATTAGTCCAAGTTTCAAGTACATGTGTTGAGTGGAAGCAGAGATATAACGAAATGACACAGTTTTTGCTCAACAAATAACGACAACAATGCAGATGACAACAACAAGGCTATGACAACACCTCAATGTTTTTTTCAAAACAGCTGAGCCAAAAAAGGTGCATAATATAAGGATCATTTGTGTGAAATTATTTCAAAATCTGACGTGTGGCTTCAGAGAAAAAGAATTTTTAAGAATTTCTTCATGTGTGTCAAGTGCAAATAAACTCCCCCCCCCCCCATCACAGCATCGTTTCAAAATTTCTTAAACACTTCTTCAAAAGGGATGCCCAGGCAACATTTCTGTGGAATAATTCCAAAATCTGACAAGTGGTTTAGGAGAAGAAGAATTTCAAAGAATCTTTTTTTAATTTTTTAAGTCCATACAGTACATTACGAGCCCCCATCACCACTGCGACCATGTTTTTCGGCAAGAAACATTCCTGCCAAGTTTGGTCCAAAGTGGCCCAGAAGTTTAGGAGATGTTTAAATAATTGTTGACAGCACATGATGCATAACCGTTGACGGATGATGCAAGATGAACACAACATCCTAAGAGCTCCTCTTGAGCACATTGTTCAAGTTTGGTAGACCGACTGCAGAGAATGACAGAATGATGGCACAGTTTCTTTCTGAAGCTGAAGAAATTAACAAACTGGTTGCACAGACTGACACAGTATGGCGGGAAACTTCAGAGCTTAACATGAGGCATAGACAAGCTCAGAGTCCATACTCTAATTTTTGGCACAACAGTGTGCAATGTTTTGTAATGCCAAACAAAGATTTTACTAACTTCTGAAACAACCAATTTTACCATATTACTGAGCTTTCATGAAAGGGTTCAACAGGGTTCATAAAGGCAAGTGCCGATTCAATTCAAGGACTTTTCAAGGACTTTTCAAATACATAAAACTCATTTTCAAGGACCTTTTTTTTAACATAATACCTACCTTTTTTAAGCCAAAGACGGGTTTTCTTTCATTTTCTTAAACACAATGGGATTAGAAATGGTCAGTTCTGCCCCTGACGGCGATGCCGTAGTTGTACTTTCATTTTCTTTTTTACACTCAGACTTGTTTTTATGACTGAACATTTTACAAAATAGTCCGAAAACATTCCAGTCATGGACTTTCCACTTTCTTAATGCAACTCGCTTTTGGAATGAGACCGGAGCGCGCTTTCACACATGCAAGCAATATCGATTTCTTTTCTGCAAAGTTCTACAACAAAGGGCTTTATAAATATCGTTTGTTTCGTTGACCTAAGGGTATTTTCTGGACTAATCACTACGGAAAACACATTTCCTTATTCTAATTTCTAGAAATCCGGAATTGAAACGCAAGTAAATCACTAAACCTTGCAGACAATAACTTTACGAAAAGATAAATCACACAAAGGGAGATAATGCTTACAATACTGTACTACTAGACCCCGGTCGATTACCATATAAAGTAGGGATAGCACCTAAAAGCAGGGAACCAGTATTAATACAGTCGTTTCGTACCATAATACTTTCGTACCTGATAAAACTGTCTTACGCATTTTCGTACTCCGAAGCGACGTAGATGTATTGGACTCCATTTTTTTAAAGTAATTTTCTTGTTTTGTCATTGCTAAAGCAATTTTTAGTAGTATTTACTAATCGTTATGTAAAAAGCCTGAAATTCAAGTACTTTTCAAGGCTAGATATGAATTTTCAAGTACTTTTCAAGACAAAACTCTGTTTCAAGGACTTTTCAAGACTACCCCTCATTTTCAAGCACTTTTCAAGCCTGTGCGAACCTTGTTCAATTACTCTAGAAACAAATGGTTTGATCACAAAGGAGCACAATGTTCTTGAAACAAGTCATATCTTTTGTATGAAGAAAAGTAAAATACTCTTGGAATAATTATCACTGAAGCGTGAAAATACACTCAAAAGTGTCAGTCTCATTTGGCAGAGATAACTCCTGTATTAAAGGGTGTCGGCATTTTTTTTCTCTAAAGATTTAACCAATTATAGTCATTTTCTTGGAAACTGATAAAAATTGATGCGATCAGAGAAAACTAGATCCTGATCAAAAAATGGATGAGACATTGTGTCAGAGGAACATTTGACTTTATCAATAATTCATAAAACCTGGCATGTCAGAACAAGCTAATTGAAATTTAACCCTTTTTCACACAATCCTCAGTTTGAACTATAACAGTGATGGCTATTGAAAACATTGAAGGAAATGGAGAAAATGCTGGTAACCAGCATTTTCTCCTTTTTCCCACAATATTTTATACCCTTATAAAGAAAGATTTTCATACTTTCTGCCACTTTCAATTTGTTGTCTGTAAAAGCCCCTGAATTTGGACATGGCTATAATTTAATCTAGTATAGAGTTCCAGAAACTCACAGCTGCAATATCAGAGACAACAGTGTTTTCTGAATTTCTTTGAAATCATTTACCTGATTTACAAGCTTTAAGCCATTACCACACAATCCCTACTTTTGATGCCCCTGCGATAGAATCCTTTAGAAAACATTGTGGGAAAAGGAGAAAATGCTGGTAACCAGCATTTTCTCCTTTTCCCACAATGTTTTCTACCCTTCACAAAACAAATTTCAAATTTCCAGTCACTTTTATTTTGTCGTCTGCATAATGCTTTCGAATTAGACAAACCTAACATTCTGTCCTTTGGTAATGAGTTAAGCATTTTACTAAACAATACTGTTTTCTTTACGCTGCTTTAACACTTCACTAAAGGACAATTGAAAGCATTTGCAGACGGCAAATTAAATTCTACTCAAAAATTGAAGCTTAATTTGGGTGGGATAGAAAACATTGTGGGAAATGGAAAAAAAATGCTGGTTACCAGCATTTTCTCCTTTCCCCACAATGTTTTTAAAAGGCTTCTTCCTCAGGGTAGTGAAGACCAGGGATTAATTGGCAAAGGGTTAAGAAATACATTTAGGCATATGCAGAAAATGCCAGTCACCACTGTTTTCTCCTTTTCCAACAGTATTTTGTACCATTTTAAAAAATATTGTCATTTTTCCAGAAAAATTTTTCTGCAGCACTTTTAACCCATATTCAATTTTTCAGAATACATTTAATTACTAGCTTTTACTCCTTTTCCAACAATATTTCAGGACAACTCTAGGGCTATAAGTACATTAGAAACAACCTAACAAGACCAAATCCCCCCCTTAATTCCAACCCCCTACTAGCTGTCCCAAATTTCTGAGAAAAAAAAATAAGTAGCAATATAAACTGAATCTGTTCAGTGTGGGAAAGGCCAAATGAATTGAACACAATACAAAACAAATCAAATTTGCCTGATGAAGGGCATATTGGTAGGAACAAATGGGCCTTGTATGATTGAATGAACTAAATCATCACAGTCTGTACTTCATAAACCCTGGAACTTAGTTCTCATCAACCATTTTCTTTGGAAACAAGCCATTTCCTCTAAAAAGAAGGTTGGTTTAACCCATTACCACACAGCAAAATTTTAGATCTGTCCAAATTGAAAGCATTTGCAGACGACGATTTCAAAGTGGCTCAAATAGTGCAATTTTGCTTTAATAGGGTGGAAAACTTTGTGGGAAAAGGAGAAAATGCTGGTTACCAGCATTTTCTCCTTTTCCTACAATGTTTTCAAAAGGCTTCTGTCTCAGGTTTGTAAAAACCTTGGATTGTTTGCGAAAAGGTTAACACGCTTCATTTGTATAATTTAGTATCAAACCATGTGATCAATCAGCCTGCACAGTATATGTAAGCTGACCTGTGTTGCAGCTTTTTGCAATTATTACATTATCTGCATGTGAAAAGACAATTCTACCTCTCAGTTAAGTTGGTTGATGGCTGAAATGGATTTTTAGAACCTAAAACTATATTATGGCTTTCTTCATATATTGCATTTCAAAGAAACCCAATTTCTGATTGGCTAGCCCCATTTCAAAATTTCGCAAATATAACTAGAAAAACTATCACTAAAGGTGATATTAAATACCCCCGCCCTTATATTTCATGTCACAAAGGCAATAACTCATTAATTCTTCATAGAATTTTCATGAAAGTTGCGTCTTGCACATCTACAACTCCTAATGAACACTTCTGCCAAGTTTAAAGTGAATCAGACAGAAACTGTAGGAGGAGTTGTCCGGACAAGATTTTAGGGACAGACTGACCGACCGCCTGCCCGACTGACAGGCTGATTCCAGTATACCCCCCACAAACTTGGCTTGCGGGGTATAATAATTTAACAAAAGAAATCATAATGATAGGAACCTCAAAAAGCAAGTTACTTATGCACTGAAATGTGCATTGGGCTTAAAGACTATGCAAATTATGTGAAACTGAGTTACTAGCATCCTCTCAACTTTCCGCAATGTTTCATCATCAAGTTACAGTCAGTTTCACTGTTTGGTAAAGAATTAAATCCCAGACAAAAAAGGATATTATATGGAAATCCTAACTAATTAAACTCTGTCTGATTGACAGTTCCTGCTCATTTCACATCACCTGTCCATCAAAATTTCAATCAAAAGATTCTATATTAAATTTTTGGCTTCCTTCTCTACAAATAAGAGAGAATTTCTGGGATATTATTTTGTACATTTATTACTCTATGTCTGCCTGTCTGTAAACATAATCTGAAAACCAATCTGAATGAAAACAAATCTCCTTTAGAAGTAAGCTTTTTACCGAAAATAATTTCAAAGCATTTACAGATGAGAAAGTAATATCATGTATGCTGCCAAACTGATCGGGTTTATCCATGAAAGGATGGAAAACATTGTCTGAAAAGAAGAAATTGCTGGCTACTATTCACTCCCTATCCCAACTATTTTTTTAAAAGCTGTTTTCCTTTGGGTTGTTTAAATACTGGGCTATTTAAAAACTCATTACCACATTACAAACAGACTTATCCAAGTTGAAAACATTTTGTGAATGACCAAGTAAATCTGGCTGAAATGATGGAATCTGTCCTTGATAGGGCTGAAAGCTATGTTTTCACTATAATTATATGTACAACTTGTGACCCCAATTTTCATGTCATTTCAGATTTCCAAGCATTAAAAACTGGGCTCAGGGATTAAAAGAGAAAATTGTTAAATTTTTCAAGACATCCATGGAAAAAAATTGTTTCTCATTTTTCCAGCCAATTTTCGTGTTTGTTATCACTTCGTTATTGAAACGAGCAAAGATAATTTAAATTGAGCCATCTTTTGCTGGCAAACAATCAAAATGCAGCCAATATTCGTCCGCTAAAACAAACGGCTTTGTTAATGCTTTATTATCTTTTACAAGTCGGCAAACCAATCAAAGCACAGCTGCAACATTTTGGACGCGAACAATATAACATCATACGATAACCTTAAAACATTCTGTTTCAATATCCATGCAGCGGGACAATAAATTTTATTGATACGGCATCTGAAAATCTGTTGACTTGCAAAAGATACGATAAAGGGGTAAACAGCCTGCAGGCACTGATCTTTATGAAGACATGTAAAAAATAAACCTTTTCACAGAGCATGGCTCATCAGCTTCGGCAAGCTCTTATATTTCACAAAAACACACTGACACAAGGCCATTATCGATATTCCCAGACCCCAATAACATCATGCAATACCTCAAACCTTTACCAAAAGAAAAGAATTTAGACTGGTCCAACTTGAAAGCATTTGCAAACGACAAAATAGAAGTAACTGAAAATTTGATTTTTTTTTTTGTGACGGGTAGAAAACATTGTGGGAAAAGGAGAAAATGCTGTTTACCAGCATTTTCTCCTTTTCCCCGCAATGTTTTCTAAATGCTCCTTTCTCAGGGTCGTCAAAAGTAGGGATTGTGTGGTAATGGGTTAAACTGATTAAACTTCGGGACTGTCTTCACACACCATTCTGAATTGAATTCTTACACCAATTCCAAAGAATTTCTAATTTTCAAAGTAAGTCTGCCAAAACCAAAAGTTTTAATAAAACCTGATATACCATCATTCAGCCTTTGACCAAACAAACCCGCATTTTAATGACCTGAGAAAAAGGGGTTTTGAAAGCACTGATCAATAGCATCTTCACCTTTTCCCACAGTGTTTAATTCCTTCCCTTCCAAAAAAACAAATCCTATTATCGAAGCCATGCAAGCTGTCATACACTGTTTCCATATGGCAAAAGGGTTTGGTGACATTTGATTTTTTTGTCTGCAAAATTTTAATATTCCCAAATGTGACAAGTCTGACACTTTGTCATGTATTAGAGTTAAAACCATAATCACAAACAATTCTAGATAGCATTCATGTAACAAGAGGCAAGAGTTTTCTATGAATTTTACAAACTGAGAATGTAGCCTCTATTAATCAAAAGAAAAAATAGGTTTTCATCTCTTACTTGTAATGTTTACAATGTAAGCCTCTATAAACAATGGGGGTTTAGATCAGACTGCAAGGGATGAACAGTCTAAGTTTGGATCTACCCTGCCAAACATCATGCTTTGGCCATTTGAATACAAAAAGGCCTGTTGTTTTTTCATCAACCAAGAGTGTATCATTTATATGTGATAAAAAAGCAATCATCATTTATTATTTCCATACAAAAACAGGTATTTTGTTTGTCAGATGGAGATTTTGGCCCCATTAACGAGATATAGTGTGTATCATTAGGAACAGGCACAAACAGATTTTCTCTTCAGCAAACCAGGTTAACACAATTTCTATATTTCGCAGATGACCTGTGTCTTTTTTTCTAGGTTAAAAACATCATAGCACAAAGACAAACTTCCCATCACAAGAAATCTAACACAATAATGCCATTATAATTAAAAGTGTTCTTGTGGATGGTGCAGACAAAGACCAGACTGCAATGCAGTGAGTGTTTAGTATGATCAGTAATATACACTGTGTAACATCAGTGATAGATATACACTGTGTAACATCAGTGATATACACTGTGCAACATCAGTGATAGATATACACTGTGTAACATCAGTGATATACACTGTGCAACATCAGTGATATACACTGTGCAACATCAGTGATAGATTTACACTGTAACATCAGTGATATACACTGTGCAACATCAGTGATAGATATACACTGTGTAACATAGTGATATACACTGTGCAACATCAGTGATATACACTGTGCAACATCAGTGATAGATGTACACTGTGTAACATCAGTGATAAACACTGTGCAACATCAGTGATAGATATACACTGTGTAACATTAGTGAAATACACTGTGCAACATCAGTGATATACACTGTGCAACATCAGTGATAGATTTACACTGTGTAACATCAGTGATATACACTGTGCAACTTCAGTGATAGATATACACTGTGTAACATCAGTGATATACACTGTGCAACATCAGTGATAGATATACACTGTGTAACATCAGTGATATACACTGTGCAACATCAGTGATAGATATACACTGTGTAACATCAGTGATATACACTGTGTAATGTTTCAAGAAGATTTTAGGTAAAAGCAGCCTTCAAATTGCAACAGGTGGGTTTAGTCCACTGACTAATAATAATTCATCATGTTTGAGCTGAGCTTTGGCTAACAAGGGATCCATGATGCACTGTATCAAAGCAAGATGTAGCAGAATCGAGAGAGATTAGTATAAGCTGTAGGAACTTGTTTCTCAATCGATGTAAAATAAATATGTTTAAACTAAGATGTCACATAATTAGGCTTGCAACACGCGAAAAGGGGCATACGGACATTTGCATAAAGTGCGGTCTCGGATCAGCCTATGCAGTCCGGGCAGGCTAATCCGAGACGACGCTTTCTGGTTTTAAGTACTTGTCTGTTTTGCATAAGTCTACTGTAGCACAAAATCTAATGTAGTCGTAAAGTGCCGTCTCGGATTAGCCTGCGCAGACTGCGCAGGCTGATCCAAGAAGACACTTTACGCAGATGTCCGAATGCCCCTTTTCGTATGTTGCAAGCCATTATGGATCCATAAAATCTATTTTATCTTACAGCCTACTAAATCATGAAGTAGACTGGTCCTTGGACATGTAGAAAAATGATTTCAAAAAGGTTCAAGCACAAGCTGACCTGGATTTAAAATTTTTGCAGTTGCATTTAAATCTTTTTTCACAGAGCATGGCTACTTTCATTTTGTTAGTAGTCAATGGAAAAACTCTTGAATACTAGCAGACAAATTCTAAGATTTGTCCATATCTTCAGATGACAAACATGGCTTAAATCTTTTTTCACAGAGCATGGCTACTTTCATTTTGTTAGTAGTCAATGGAAAAACTCTTGAATACTAGTGTACAAATTCTAAGATTTGTCCGTATTTTCAGATGACAAACATGGCTCAAATGATGTGATCAGGGTCCATACTCACCAACCATTCGAACACCCCGGTTACACAGACCTATCGCTGATAAATCGGTAGTCTTTTTAACCGAAGTAGGGAGGGAACCGACGAAAACCTATTTACCTCCGATGTCACATATTGGTCACCTATTCTCAACCTATCAATAGCTATCGGGAAAAGATGAATTTCATCGATGAAAAGTTACCGATTGAGATTTTTAAACATGCTTAAAATTCTCAATTGGTGAAAATATTACAAAATAACCGATTGACCACTTATCTACCACCGATATCACCTATAGGCCATCGACAAGCCACCGAAGAGCCACCGATGAACTGATACTAATCACCGATGTAAAAAGCTGAGAATCGAAATATGGAATCCATGAGACACACTGTTACATGCGCGACAGGCATTTTAATTCAGTTTCCACAATGATTGACCAGCGCCATATATGATTGATTCTGTAACAATTCTGTGACAAGTTTCGGATTGTCTTAGTATGTGGGTCAAAGGGAACTCCCAGAAATCCATCGGCAAAGGCAAAACTCTCATGTTTGTCTCTAAGGAAGTCTTGGAGGCCCAAGAAGACTCCATTGTGAAGGAAAGAGGTTATGGTCGTGGTAGCAGGGTGCAGGCGGTAGACCAACACCTCCTTTGTCTCCTACGACGGCGCCTATGGTCTCCTCTGGGCTCATGGACTGGCTGAATAGCCTGTCTGACATTGAGATGGGCCTGCTGCTGCAGCAGAAGGCCAAACTGCCCGGTTGCTCTTCTATCCTCCATGATGTCAGCCAGTGAATATTGCATAAAATTAATCGGTTCTCATCACTTATGCACATTTTTTGTTAAAAGAACCGACAACAACTTGTGATAAGAGATGTGCAAGCTCTTTAACACCGATACCACCGATCTGCGACGGATTACCACGTATGTACCACCGACTACATACGACAGAAAATGTTTTACCACTGATCATACACCGATGCATCACCGACATGCCCGACTGAACACAGTTTACAAGCTGAGAGATCCGCCGGCATTTTAGCATTTCAATCGATGAAAATATCTTTAATCACCGGTCAGGTCCCGATCGGGCCTCTACCAGCGCAAGATGGAATATTTTTAAGACCGATTGAACACCTGTTTATCGCCGATACCCGTTTACACAAACAGCTTGAAATAAAGCCACCTATGACAACCAATCAAAAGCGAAAGAAAATTGAAATAATTAGACCGATTTGAAATCGACGTAAGCCCGACAGTCTGTGTGACCGGGGTGTTAACCTTTACCACACGGGAAAATTTTAGACTGGTCCAAACTGAACGCATTTGCAGACAACTAAATGAAGGTGACTGAAAATTTGGAAATTTTTCTGGGAAGGTAGAAAACACTGTAGGAAAAGGAGAAAATGCTGGTTACCAGCATTTTCTCCTTTTCCCACAGTGTTTTCAAAAGGCTACTTTCTCAGGGGCATCAAAAGTAGGGATTGTGTGGTAATGGGTTAAGAACATTCTTAGTCTTATTCTTCAGAATTTTGTAATGTGACAGTAACAGAACTTCTGATTAGCTCAAGCCTTCTTTTCAAGTCTTGTATGCTCTCCAACCTCGACTTAGCTTGTCATGTGGTACACAATTAAAGTAGATAATGTATGTGTAATGCATAAAGGCTGAATCTATCAAATCATGTCATCATATTTTATTGACATTTCTATGAAAATACAATGGGAACAATCTAGGAGGCAAAATGTGTAATTTAAGATCTCCATTAGCAGAAAAATTAAATTAAAATTCAAAATGATGTTGTAATTTTAGACATGCATGAAAATTGCTGGCTTTTGCTCTTTACTAAATTACATTATTTCAGGCAAGACCATTTTGCAACTATTTGCAGACGACAGACTAAACATGGTTAAAATGATAAAGTCAGTCTTAAAAAAGCTAGTAAAAATTACAGTTAATGGAAAAAAAACACTGGTTCCCAGCTCTGTCTCTATCTTTACTCTTTACAAAGCAACAAAATTTTAAACTGGTCCAAATTGAAAGCACATGCAGATGACAAACATAAATCAAAAACTTGAAATTTGTTTCCAGCTCTGTAGAACACATAGTGGGAAAAGGAGAAAATGCTGGTTACAAGGATTTTCTCCTCTTCCCGCATTGTTTTTAAAAGGCTTCTATCTCAGGGTCGTAAAAACCAAGGTTTGTTCAGTAAAAGGTTAAATGGATGTTTTCAAAAGTCTTCTAGCTAAAGGTCATACCAACAGGAGGACTGTTTGTCAAGAGGTTAAAGATGGCCCTTCAGATCTTGGGACAAAAATTTTACAAAAATACAAAAAAATTATCCTTATACTGCCAAAGCCTTTTAATTTTCATTCATAAAACCCAAGTAGTCGAAAACCATCCAACAACATGAGAAATTAGAGATTTACTACGGCCCACGTCAACATTGATGGGAAACACGGGCTATTTTTACATGAGCAACTCGCTCATTTACATACAAAGCTTCAAACATATCGCCGATGAAGACATTATGGAAAATAATTACATGTTTGTTATGTTATGAAATTTAAGTGTCATTAGTCACATGCAAGTCACATAACATTCCCACAATGCTTTTTTTTTACATTTTTGGCGGGAAATCTAAAAATAGAATTTTTACATCTCACCAAATTAAGAAATACAGTGGATTCCACTTAATCGCAACCCTGTTTATCAGGATTTTCAGTTATTTGCAAGAGTTGGTCAAGCACCGATCCATTTCCTATTTAGACAACGTAAATTTCGACGCTTTATCGGGATCCCGTAAATAGAAAATTTCGGTTTTTTGCAATGAAAAATTAGCAAATGATTCGAAATTCTAGTGTTTATTAGCAATTCCATGGGATAAGACAGCGAAAAATTTCAATCTGTCTGGTAAAAAAAAAGTTAATAAACAAGAGGGCCAAGATGGCCCTGGATCGCTCACCTGAATTTTTGAGATGACCATAGTCTATTTTTTTTTTTTGAGGTATTGAAACATTGGAACCAAATTTATAATTTTGCCAAGCAATTTTCAAAAGGTCACCTGTAAAAGTCATTTCGAAATCTGACCATCAGTTTCAAAAAGAAGAATTTTTAAGAATTCTTCATTTCTGTATAAGAGCAAGTAGCCCCCATCCACGAGAGCCATGTTTCTTGATGGATCAAAATTTATGAACAAGTTTTGAAAAGGGTCACCCAAGGAACATCTCTCTGAAATAATTTCAAAATCTGACCAGGGGTTTCAGAGAAAGAGAATTTTAAAAAATTTCATCATGTCCATATAGTGCAAGTAGCCCCCATTCACAGGAGCCATTTTTCTTGACGGATCAAAATTTCGCGAACAGTTTTTGAAAAGGGTCACCCAAGGAACATCTGTGTGAAATTATTTTAAAATCTGGCCAGGGGTTTCAGAGAAGAAGAATTTTCAAGAATTTCTTCATTTCCATATAGTGCAAGTAGCCCCAATTCACTAGAGCCATGTTTCTTGGCCAATCAAAATTTTGCAAACAATTTTAGAAAAGGGTCACCCAAGGAACATCTCTGTGAAATTATTTCAAAATCTGTCCAGCCATTTCAGAGAAGAAGAATTTTCAAGAATTTCTTCATTTCTATAGTGCAAGTAGCCCCCATTCACCAGAGCCATGTTTCTTGAGTGATCAAAATTTTGCAAACAGTTTTCGAAAAGGGTAACCCAAGGAACAAGTCTGTGAAATTATTTCAAAATCTAACCAGCTGTTTCAGAGAAGAAGAATTTTTAAGAATTTCTTCATTTCTGTATAGTGCAAGAAGCCCCCATTCACCAGAGCCATGTTTCTTGACCAATCAAAATTTCGCGAACATTTTTTTGAAAGGGTCACCCAAGGAACAACTCTGTCAAATTATTTCAAAATCTGACCAGCGGTTTCAGAGAAGAAGAATTTTTAAGAATTCCTTCATTTTTGTATAGTGCAAGAAGCCCCCATTCACCAGAGCCACATTTTTTGACGGATCAAAATTTCACGAACAATTTTTGAAAAGGGTCAACCAAGGAACATATCTCTGAAATTATTTCAAAATCTGACCAGCGGTTTCAGAGGAGAAGATTTTTAAAGAATTCCTTCATTTCTGTATAGTGCAAGAAGCCCCCATTCACCAGAGCCACATTTTTTGACGAATCAAAATTTCACGAACAATTTTTGTAAAGGGTCACCCAAGGAACATATCTGTGAAATTATTTTAAAATCCGACCAGCAGTTTCAGAGGAGAAGATTTTTAAAGAATTTGCTAAAAAATTCCATTTCGTTGCCATGGTAACCAGAGTTTTTGATGGAATCAAATTTTGTGAACAATTTTTAAAGAGGACCTCCCAAGGAACATTCCTGCCAAGTTTGGTCCAAATCCGCCCAGCGGTTTAGGAGGAGTTGATGTTTAAAGAATTGTTGACGACGCACGACGGACGACGGACACCGGGTGATCCTAAAAGCTCCCCTTGAGCATGTTGTGCTCAGGTGAGCTAAACAAGAGGGCCAAGATGGCCCTGGATCGCTCACCTGAATTTTTGAGATGACCATAGTCTATTTTTTTTTTAGGTATTCAAACATTGGAACCAAATTTATAATTTTGCCAAGCAATTTTCAAAAGGTCACCTGTAAAAATCATTTCGAAATCTGACCATCAGTTTCAAAAAGAAGAGTTTTTAAGAATTCTTCATTTCTGTATAAGAGCAAGTAGCCCCCATCCATGAGAGCCATGTTTCTTGATGGATCAAAATTTACAAACAAGTTTTGAAAAGGGTCACCCAAGGAACATCTCTCTGAAATAATTTCAAAATCTGACCAGGGGTTTCAGAGAAAGAGAATTTTAAAGAATTTCATCATGTCCATATAGTGCAAGTAGCCCCCATTCACAAGACCATGTTTCTTGATGGATCAAAATTATATGTACAGCTTTTGGAAAGGGTCCCACAAGGAACATCTCTGTCAGATTATTTTAAAATCTGACCACAGGTTTCAGAGAAGAAGAATTTTCAAGAATTTCTTCATTTCCATATAGTGCAAGTAGCCCCCATTCACTAGAGCCATGTTTCTTGGCCAATCAAAATTTTGCAAACAATTTTAGAAAAGGGTCACCCAAGGAACATCTCTGTGAAATTATTTCAAAATCTGTCCAGCCATTTCAGAGAAGAAGAATTTTCAAGAATTTCTTCATTTCTATATAGTGCAAGTAGCCCCCATTCACCAGAGCCATGTTTCTTGACCAATAAAAATTTCGCTAACAATTTTTGAAAAGGGTAACCCAAGGAACAAGTCTGTGAAATTATTTCAAAATCTAACCAGCGGTTTCAGAGAAGAAGAATTTTTAAGAATTTCTTCATTTCTGTATAGTGCAAGAAGCCCCCATTCACCAGAGCCATGTTTCTCGACAGATCAAAATTTCGCGAACACTTTTTGAAAAAGGTCATCCAAGGAACATCTCTGTGAAATTATTTTAAAATCTGACCAGCGGTTACAGAGAAGAAGAATTTTTAAGAATTTCTTCATTTCTGTACAGTGCAAGAAGCCCCCATTCACCAGAGCCATGTTTCTTGACGGATCAAAATTTCACGAACAATTTTTGAAAAGGGTCACCTAAGGAACATCTGTGTGAAATTATTTTAAAATCTGGCCAGCGGTTTCAGAGAAGAAGAATTTTTAAGAATTTCATCATTTCTGTATAGTGCAAGAAGCCCCCATTCACCAGAGCCATGTTTCTTGACAGATCAAAATTTCGCAAACAATTTTTGAAAAGGGTCACCCAAGGAACATCTGTGTGAAATTATTTTAAAATCTGGCCAGCGGTTTCAGAGAAGAAAATTTTTAAAGAATTTGCTAAAAAATTCCATTTCGTTGCCATGGCAACCAGAGTTTTTGACGGAATCAAATTCTGTGAACAATTTTTAAAGAGGACCTCCCAAGGAACATTCCAGCCAAGTTTGGTCCAAATCTGCCCAGCGGTTTAGGAGGAGTTGATGTTTAAAGAATTGTTGACGACGCACGACGCACTGACGCACGACGCACACCGGGTGATCCTAAAAGCTCCCCTTGAGCACGTTGTGCTCAGGTGAGCTAAAAAGACAAGAGGGCCATGATGGCCCTGAAATCGCTCACCTGAGTTTATTGACCAAACATGCACCATCTAGTTTCCCAGTGACCTAGTTTTTTTTCAGACATTACCCATCATCAAACACTTTTGAGATATCAATAAGACAAACATTCTGGCCAAGTTTCATGAGTATTGGACTGAAAATGTGGCCTCTACAGTGTACAAAAGGTTTTTCTAAGATTTCATCAAGTGACCTAGTTTTGGACCAGACAATTACCCATTATCAAACTCTTTTGAGACATCACCAAAACAAACATTCTGACCAAGTCTGAAGAGTATCAGGCAGAAAATGTAGCCTCTAGAGTGTACACAAGGTTTTTCAAATATTTGACCCATTGACCTAGTTTTTGACTCCACATGACCCATTTTCAAACTCATTCAAGGTATCACCAGGACAAATATTATGAACAAGTTTTAGGACTATCAGACTTAAAATGTGTCCTCCAGAGCATACAAAAGGTGTTTATAACATTTGACCTATTGACCCAGTTTTTGACCCAACATGACCCATTTTCAAACTCATCCAATATATTATAAAGGCAAACATCCTGACCAACTTTCATGACCGACTGAAAATATGGCCTCTAGAGTGTACACAAGGTTTTCCTAAGATTTGACCTGGTGACCTAGTTTTTGACCCCACGTGACCCATTTTCAAACTCATCTGAGATATCATCCAGACAAACAGCCTGATCAACTTTCATGAGTATCCGACTGAAAATGTGGCCTCTAGAGCATACACCAGGTTTTTCTAAGATTTGACCTGGTGACCTAGTTTTTGACCTCACATGACCCATTTTCAAACTCGTCCGAGATATCATCGAGACAAACATCCTGACCAACTTTCATGAGTATCCGACCAGAAATGTGGCCTCTAGAGCGTACACAAGGTTTTTCTAAGATTTGACCTAGTGACCTAGTTTTTGACCCCACATGACCCATTTTCAAACTCGTCCGAGATATCATCCAGACAAACATCCTGACCAACTTTCATGAGTATCCAACTGAAAATGCGGCCTCTAGAGCATACACAAGGTTTTCTAAGATTTTACCTAGTGACCTAGTTTTTGACCCCACATGACCCATTTTCAAACTCGTCCGAGATATCATCCAGACAAAGATCCTGACCAACTTTCATGAGTATCCGACTGAAAATGTGGCCTCTAGAGCGTACACGAAGTTTTTCTCAGATTTGATCTGGTGACCTAGTTTTTGACCCCACATGACCCATTTTCGAACTCGTTCGAGATATCATCAAGACAAACATCCTGACCAACTTTCATGAGTATCCGACTCAAAATGTGGCCTCTAGAGCGTACACAAGGTTTTTCTAAGATTTGACCTAGTGACCTAGTTTTTGACCCCACATGACCCATTTTCGAACTCGTTCGAGATTTTATCGAGACAAACATCCTGACCAATTTTCATGAGTATCCGACGAAAACTGTGGCCTCTAGAGCGTACACAAGGTAAAAAGTTGATGACCGACGACGCACGACAGACGCCGGACACAGCACGATCACAATAGCTCACCATGAGCACTTCGTGCTCAGGTGAGCTAATAAAAGTAGAATTTCAATGCATACAGAGAATCGCAGATAAAACTAATGTAGCAACATACAAATGATGAGTCCGACATGATCAGTTTTCATAATTTAATCATTAAAGATAAAAATTCTTGGCGTGTTTCATGTTATTCTTTTCACTAAAGAAAAAGTAATAACTGTTACAAAACATCTGCAAATGGCAGACATTCTGAATATGGAGCTTGTTAGCTCGTGGCTGTTTTGCAGCATTGATGAGTTAGTTTACTTCACTGGTTGCCGCTATCAACTATTGGACGGTTACGCGAGATTTCGGGTACCAGGCTGTGCATCCACCACCAAGAGTACTGATTAATAAAATGGTAATTTTAGGGCAGGAAAAATGGTGAAAGATGACTACATGTACTTGTGTCTTGTTGATAATCCAATTTGTGACAAACAATTTGACTACAGGCGTGAATGTAAGGTGTACTGAATGTAAACTGTGAAAAACACAGAAAACAGTTTCTTATTTAGGTCTGCTTTGAATGGTATGGCCTAAAATGATACGCTAAAATAGAATCGTCTGCATGGCAATCTGGCCAACCACTTATTCGCAATATTTTCTCTGACAAATAGGACTTGCAAATAAGTGGAATCTACTGTATATATATATATCACTGAAATTCATATGAAAAAATAATACAAATCATCAATAATTAAGATTCATAAAATTACAAAAAAAATTTTTTTTGATGCTCTTCCCTTAAAAGGCTATGTAGCCTCTTTAAGGTATCTTTAGATTTTATGCCAAAAATCAATATGGCATTTTGGGAATGTCAAGTGACTGGCACGTGACTCATAACGCTTAAATTCCATACATAACAAATATGTAATAATCATTTTCCATAAAGTCTTCTTTGGACGCTATGTTTGAAACTTCGTCTGTGTATTCCTGTAATCTTTATTGTAAATGAGCGAACTGATCATCAAAAAATAGAATGTGTCTCCCGTTGGTGTCAACCTGGGCCGTAGTAAATCTGTAATTTCTCCTTTCGTCTGATGGTTTTCAACTACTGGGGTTTCATGAATGAAAATTAAAAGGCTTTGGGAGTATAAGGATGATTTTTTTGCATTTTTGTAAAATTTTCGTCCCAAAATCTTAAGGGCCACCTTTAACCCATTACCACACAATCCCTACTTCTGACGCCCCTGAGAAAGAAGCCTTTTGAAAACATTGTGGGAAAAGGAGAAAATGCTGGTAACCAGCATTTTCTCCTTTTCCCACAATCTTTTCTACCCTTCACAAAACAAATTTCAAATTTTCACAGACTTTTATTTTGTTGTCTGCAAATGCTTTCAATTTGGACCAGTCTAAAATATTGCCGTTTGGTAATGAGATAAGGGAATACCATAAAAAACATTTTTTTTTGTAATTTTATGATTCTTAATTAATGATTATTTGTATTGCTTTTTCATATAAATTTCAGTGATATATACTTTTGAATTTGGTATTATGTAAAAAACTTAAATACCCACCTTTAAAAGGTCCGTTTACAACTTTAATAATGTCATTTTGCATGATTGCCTATTTGCTATTTTTTTGTAATCATTAGAAAAAATGTGAAAGAAATTCTTGGTTTTGCTGAAATGAATTGCTAGAATATCAATTTTATGACTATGCTCATGAAATGTTGTCTCTCTCATTGCATCCTATATAAAAAATTGCTAAAGTGACACAGACAGAACCAGTGTGCACATGCCTTTTACCAGATAAGAAAATTCTGGACAAGTCCAAATTGAAAGCATTTACAGACGCAAAATTCAAAGTAGTTCAAATGAAGAGATCTTTCTCTAAAAGTGTTGAAAACATTGTAAGAAAACGAGGAAATGCTGATCACCAGCATTTTCTCATTGCCCATAGGGTATGAAACAACTCCTTTCACAAGTTTTTAATTAAAACTTGGAATTGAGTGGTTAGAAGTAACATGCAAGAATATAATACAGATCTCCAGGTAAGAGAGAGTGATGATATTCTAGTCATTATTTCTCTCCGAAACCTTATGTTGTGGATACTCATTAGAATCATCTCATCGTGACGATCGATTCTAATGAGTACCCACAAAATAGGGTTTAGTGGAGAATTATCAATATTTTCAATTTTGCAATCAAAATCACTCTCTCTCTACCTGAGCTCAGATAAGATGTAAAAACAACGCAATAAACCGAAATATTGCACAAGTACATGGTGTGCAAAAATGATACAGAGATGTCCTTTGCCCTTGCCAGAGTTTTTACAATGCTACTTCCCTGCTTTTTGCTCTTCAAACCAGGGCAACTGTAAATTACTGAATAACAATACACAATCAGGGAAATTCTTAATCATAGGATTTTCTTTATTCTAACAACCTGAAACTCCTTGATAAAACTTTACAGAGCTAGGCAAAGCTTGAGTGCTCTATATAAACAATATAGATTGAGATTAGACTGCACAGACTGTACTGTCTATTCTTGAATATGAATTGTTCAATATTCTTTTAGATACTTTCAGGAAAAAATGTTCCAAGAGAGCAATTTTCATACCTTTTATCACAACATGACAAAGTCCATTTCATCTATACAGAGCTCCAAGAGTAAATGCCACTCTCAGAGCACGGAAACTGTAATTACACCATGCAATTTGCACAGCATAAAGTCTTCCGAAAACACACATACAAACAAAAAACTTTCACGAAAATGCAAGAACACCTAGAATTATCTTTCAGCTAAACCCTTGTCGCAAAAAACCCTGATAAATTGCTTATTATAACAGTGTAGATCAAGATCACACTGCATAAAACCTAAGTAAAATCTTGTCAATTTCTTTGCTACATTTTCTAACAAACAAAAGCAGCATCGATATTGCTATATCTACTTCTTTTGCACTGACTGAGAATATTCATTTCATTTATATTACTTTTTTGGGTTCAATTTTTACTAAACAACAACATTTCATACTGGTCCAAATTGACGGCATTTGCAAGAGATGAATTACACATTGCTCAAATGGAGAGATTTGTCTGTGATAGGGTTATAAACACAGATGAAAAGGAGAAAATACCGGTTAACAGCATTTCTCCTTTTCGTAAAATGTTTTCAAAAGCCATTTTTATCAAGGTCGTTTAAAGTCAAGATTGTTTAGTAAAGGGTACAGCTGCAAAGCAGTTCTACCCCTACTCTGTAATTATTTCTCAGAATAACCTTTTCCAGGAATCAATTTCCATCAATGATTGGGCTGTACTTTGGATCATCTTTCTGCCATTTGACATTTGGATCCAAAAATGCATAAACAGTATCATATCTGTTCTAGTGCCTTTAACTCCATACCAAACGACAAAATTTTAGACTGGTCCAAATCGAAAGTATTTGCCAACAGCAAAATTAACATGCCTAAAAATTTGAAAATTGTTGTGGGAGGGTATAAAAACATTGTGGGAAAAGGAGAAAATGCTGGTTATCTGTCGTGTAAACCTGGGATTGTTCGTTGAAAGGTTGTTGAGTCCTGCCTAAGCTTGGAAGGCTATGTATCCTTTGAGCCCTTCACCAAAACCAAATTTTGAATATCTCCAAGTTCAAAGCACTTTGAAGCCAATGAAATGTGGCTAAATTTTACAATCCGTCTTAGAGAGGATAGAAAATATTGTTGGAAAATGAAAAACTGCTGGTTACCAGCATTTACTCCTTTTACCACCATGTTTTCAATAGGTGTCTTTTTCAGGGTCATTAGAAGTCGGGAATTTGTGGTAAAGAGTTAAGGGGTTAAAAAGACAACCAGTTGTTAGACTGGTCCACACTAGAATTATTTGCAGAAATTAAATGTACAACTTACAAAAATAATGGAGAAAGGAGAAAATGTTGAAGGATTTTGGTAGAGGGCCACAAGATGATGCCAGATGCCAAATATGAAAGCTCTAGCCCTTGCGGTTTGGGATTTTTACAAAATTTCCTTCTTTATCTCGAGGTGAAATCCAAGAACCCACAACACTAGGGCCATTAAAGTGCATCACTTTAGGATCATTTCTGTGAAGTTTCATTGAAATCCGATGGGTAGTTTCAGAGAAGATTTTTCAGTAATTGTTTAAGGGCGGACAGACAGACAGACAGACAGACTGACGTACATACATACATTCTTAGGACAGGAACTTGTGGGTTCTCATTGCTCATTATTCAATGCAACTCCACAAGTTCATTTTTTTACCCCACTAAGCCCTAACCCTAACCCCATAGCTACCAGATGGACGGAATGCAACCCCACAGAGACTAAATGTACACTTAACCTAACCTCACAATGTCGGCCTCGTAAGGGCGGACGGACAGACAGATAGACGGATGACATACAACCACCGAATACAATAGCTCATCCCAAGCTCTATGTGCTCAGGTGAGCTAAACAAGAGGGCCAGGATGGCCCTGGATCCCTCACCTAAATTTTTGAGATGACAGTGGCCTTTTTTCTTTTAGGTATTGAAATATTGGAACCAACATTATTATTTTGCCAAGCAATTTTCAATAGGTCACTTGTAAAGGCATTTCAAAATCTGACCATCAGTTTCAAAAAGAAAAATTTTTAAGAATTCTTCACGAGAGCCATGTTTCTTGACGGATCAAAATTTAAGAAGTTCTGAAAAGGGTCACCAAGGAATATTGCTGAGAAATTCTTTTAAAATCTGAGGAGGTTTCAGAGAAGAAGAAATTTTAAGAATTTCTTCATTTCCGTATAGTGCAAGTAGCCCCCATTCACCAGAGCCATGATTCTTGAAGGATCAAAATTTTGCAAACAATTTTTTAAAAGGGCCATCCAAGGAACATCTCTGTGAAATTATTTCAAATTCTGACCAGTGGTTTCAGAGAAGAATTTTTAAGAATTCCTTCATTTCTGTATAGTGCAGGTAGCCCCCATTCACCAGAGCCATGTTTCTTGATGGATCAAAATTTCACAAACATTTTTTTGATAAGGGTCACCCAAGAAACATCTCTTTGAAATTATTTCAAAATCTGACCTGCAGTTCCAGATGAGTTGATTTTTAAAGAATTACCTAGAAAATTCCATTTGGTTGCCATGGCAACCATAGTATTTGACGGAATCATATTCTGTGAACAATTTTTAAAGAGGTCCTCCCAAAGAACATTCCAGCCAAGTTTGGTCCAAATCTGCCCAGCGGTTTAGGAGGAGTTGATGTTGAAAGAATTGTTGACGACGCACGATGGACAACTACGACAGACACCTGGTGCTCCTAAAAGCTCCCCTTGAGCACATTGTGCTCAGGTGAACTAAAAAGGGTCATCCAAAGAACATCCCTGAGACATTATTTAAAAATCTGACCAGTGGTTTCAGAGAAGAAGAAATTTTAAGAATTTCTTCTTTGCAGTATAGTGCAAGTAGCCCCATTCACCATATCACATTTCTTGTTGGATCAAAGTTTCGCAACAAAAGTTTTGAAAAGGGTCACCCAAGGAAAATCTCTTTGAAATTATTATAAAATCTGGCCAGGGGCTTCAGAGAAGAAGATTTTAAAGAATTTCTTTAAAAATTCCATTTGGTTGCCATGGCAACCAGAGTTTTTGACGGAATCAAATTCTGCAAACATTTTTTTTAAGAGGACCTCCCAAGGAACATTCCAGCTAAGTTTGGTCCAAATTGGCCCAGGGGTTTTGGAGGAGTTGATATTTAAAGAATTGTTGACGACGCACGACGTATGACAGACACCGGGTGATCCTAAAAGCTCCCCTTGAGCACATTGTGCTCAGGTGAGCTAAATAAAATGATGTGTAAACAAGAAAATACTAATTAACAGCTTTTTTCTTCTTTTCCAAAACTATTTTTACACATCTTCTATTGCAGACTCCAAAAAACATGGGATTGTTTAGTGAATAATTACCAAATATCCAAGAAACTCTGATTTGCATGAATGACATCTTAATGCTCCAGAAAACCTCATGGGTTATCTACAGATTGTACGGAACATGCCATCCAGTACTTTACAGAAATATAATATAGTCTATTCCTATCTGGACCACCTCCTTGACACAAACCTTGACTGAAACACCCAAATACACCAGTGGTTATTGAAACACATCAATGCCTACTGAAACACCAAAATACAGTAATTCTAAAACCTGGGAATGTTTTGTGAAATACTAATGAAAAACCTGGAACCTGGTAGGTGCATGTAGTAACATCTTAATCCAAATTTAGAATGACCCTGAGGAAAGAGCCTTCTGAAAACATTGTATGAAGTGGAGAGAATGCTGGTAACCAGTGTTTTCTCCTTTTCTCACAAACTTTTTTACCCTTCCATAGGCTACTTTCAAATTTTAATTACAGTTAAATTGTCGTCCGCAACTGCCTTCGATTTGGAAAAGTCCAATATTTTGTTGTTTTGGTAAAGAGCATAAAATTATTTCAGTTGTTTCACAGCACAGATTAACCCATTACCACACAATCCCTACTTTTGACACCCCTGAGAAAGAAGCCTTTAGAAAACATTGTGGGAAAAGGAGAAAATGCTGGTCACCAGCATTTTCTCCTTTTCCCACAATGTTTTCTACCCTTCACAAAACAAATTTCAAATTTTTAGTTACTTTTATTTTGTCATCTGCAAATGCTTTCAATTTGAACCAGTCTAAAATATTGTAGTTTGGTAATGGGTTAATGCTTTTCTTGATTACTAATACCAGCACTCTGTACAATATTTTTTTTTGTGCCTCCAAGCCTGTCAAGCCAAGGCAGCAGGTAGCATACAGGACTAATGAGACCAGGGGAGTCACCAGGGTTTTCCCTCGGCTTTGAAAATTGGGGGTCATTGTGACCCCCTTCTTCATTAGTTGCGGGTCATTTCATTAATTTTGGGGGTCAAAAATATGGATTTCCTCATCAACAACTTCAAACACGATTTATAATGCATTTTACCTTTTAAATGCCAACTTCCAAGATTAACCCTAGTCATGCGGGTCCCGGAATATTCCGGTTTTAGGTACCGAGTACTGTGAGCTGAACCCGGAATATTCCGGTTCGAGGGGGTTTCCCAATACCGACTATCCTTGCGTATCAAATCTACTCCAATCACATTTTATCTTTCACGAAAGCGTCAGGTAGTAGTCAGGCAACAAGTTAAGCCTCGTTTTGGCCTTCCAAATACTTATTTTCATTGGATACCTAGCGAAAAAGGGGAACCTAATTACACGTCATTCAAAATGGCCGACTTCTTTCGAGAAATCCTGCAGGACGAATCTTCCGACGAAGAATTTGAAGGTTTTTCGTCAGATGAGGGTGAGTTTAGCGCCGAGCCGGACCCAGGGACACTTATTGACGATGTTTTTATGCAAGGTTGGTCCGAAGGAGATCGTCAGAAGGTGAATCTTCCCTTTACAGGTGGGCCGGGGATCGACCCGAGAATTTGTCTGCCCGAAAATCCTACGCCTCTCGATTTTTTTCAACTTTTTGTCACGGACGACGACTTTTTGACCATGTCAAATGAAACGAATCGGTATGCAGCGCAGTTTTTAGCAAAAAATGCTTTAAAACCCCACTCAAGATTTGTTAAATGGGTCGATACTACGCCAGACGAAATGAAGGTATTTTTCGCCATGACCGTTGCAATGGGTTTAGTAGTCCAGCTTGACTTGTCTGAATACTGGACTACGAGTGAGGTAAACGAGACCCCATTCTTTAAAACCCTTATGTCCAGGGATAGATTCTGGCTTCTTATGAGTTTTTTTCACTTAGCCAACAATGAAGACATGGTAAGTCGGGGACAACCGGGACATGACCCTTTATTCAAACTGGGTAGCATCTACAAAAACATCATTTCCAGGTTTCATCAGGTCTATATTCCCCATCAAGAATTGTCACTTGATGAGGGTATGGTTCCATGGCGTGGCAATCTGTCCTTTAGAGTGTACAACCCTGATAAACCAAAGAAATATGGTATTAAAGCATACATGATATGTGATGCAACAAATGGCTATTGCACAAAATTTAAACTTTACACAGGTAAGTCGCCCAAAGAACCCAGTGAATTTGGAGCAACATATGACCTTGTTATGGATTTAATGAGGAATTATTTTGGTAAGGGTTACCATCTGTATATGGATAACTATTACAGTTCCCCAAAATTGTATGTGGATTTGTTTGACTTGGAAGTTGGGGCTACAGGTACCTTGCGGGCTAATAGAAAAGGCGTCCCACAGGCATTGAAAGACAAAAGGGTTGAGAAGGGTCATGTTTCCACTATGAAAAACAAAAATTTAATTATTAGTAAGTACCATGACAGAAAGATTGTGTATTTAATAAGTACTGTTGAAGACTCTACCCTTGTTCCAACAGGTAAGGTAAACCCAAGAAATGGACAACCAGTTCTCCGACCAAGCCTGGTTGTCTCATATGACAAGTTTATGGGTGGGGTCGATCGCTCTGATCAGATGGTGTCATATGCCACTTTCAACAGTAGGACATTAAAATGGTGGAAAAGAGTTTTTTTTCATGTTCTGTCCTTGTCCGTCTTGAATTCCTATTTGGTGTACAAATCTGTTACATCTGGTGAATCAACCGTTATGTTGCAAAGAAACTTTCGAAAAAAACTTGTCCAAGATCTAGTCCAGTCTGTTTCTGTAGAGGATGTACCAGGCATGTGTATCAGAAGCCCTGGTAGGCCCTCTACAGCAACAGAGCCTTTACAAAGACTCCAGGGTCAGCATTTTCCAGAGAAAATAACAGGTTCAGGAAAAAAGAAAAATATCACACGATCCTGTGTTGTTTGTGTTCCAGCTGAGCGGGAACTTTTAGAAAGGGTAGGTGAAAAGAGAAAGAGGCCTGGTCATGAATCTTCTTATCAGTGTGATAAGTGTAAAACAGCACTGTGTATTGATGTTTGTTTTAAGTTATATCATACCCAAAAAGATTTCAAAACAGCCTACAAAACTCAAAAAGCTGCCCAAAACCATGATAATTAGTTCTTTTTTTTTTTTCACCTGGTACAGGTAAGTTAACGAGAAAAAGTCAGGTAAGTTATTAAATGGACAGGTAAAGTATCCAGGTAAATAAAAGTGCCATCTGACAAAAATCAACTGAATATGAATCGGTTTTAAAGTTTTTGTGTTGAAACATCGCTTGTTGACATTCGTTTTTATATAGCTATAAATTGATTGGAAAAAATGTTCTTACCTGTCTTACCTGAGACACCTGCTTGATCTGCTTCACTGGAACGTTGAGGGACAAGGTAAATTAAATAACAAGGTAAACAAATGTTGGAATTTTTGTTAGTTTTATTGTTCTTAAAACATAGTTCAGCTGTTTTTTTTTACATTTACCTGTTTTTACCTGTAGTTTATCAGGTAATTAGTTACTAAGAAAGGTTTTTTTCATTATAAATGCAAAGTTCAACATAATACCTTTACAATGGTATATTACGTTACAATATTTCATCAAAACAATCTTTCACATTAAAGCTCATAAATGTAAGACCCATATTTTATGGTTTTATGAAAAAGTATTCAGCTCACACTATTGGCTCCATGTATTATATATAGCATGACTAGGGTTAAAAAGTCGGTCTATCATTTCTGACGGAAAGGCCGATGTCATTTTTTGACAGACCAAACATTTTCGTCTGAATCGCTGCTTGACGTGGCTTAATCGGCAGTTGTACGAAGCAGACAATTGAAGAATGCTACAGTTTTCTTTGTCATGACATTATTTTTCCGCTAACAGTACAGACCGGTATTGTGTACTTTTTTATACTGGAAGTCGTGTAGAATATGATATGAAATACAGAGAACCCAACCACGACTTTGACTGGGCCCATATTTACGACAAGTGTCCAATATACATTTTGGCAATAATGAGTAAACCAGTCGTATTCTATAAATAGAAAATTACCGGAAAACCACTTTTATCTAAAATAAACTTTGTAGTTAAAAAAAGAACGGTGTTCGCCTGACATTGAAACAAGCACAGACTTGGAATTATGACGCTTCATTCAACTTCGTACATTATTTAGATTTTAGAAAGTTGCGTCACCGATGACGCACTGTCATTTATTTTGGGGGTCATTTGAATTAAAATTGCGTCAATGACGCAGGATTTGTGCGTCATGGAAAACCCTGAGTCACCGATTCAAATTCCCAGCCAAGCCAATTTCTTTTCAAGGATTGGATATCAACAAAATGTTTTACTGGAACAACCATTTGATTTATAAGTTGTGTCACTTTTTTCATGAGAAGTCTTGAGAATTACACTTAGAATTGTACTAAGAAGGTTATTAAGAATGGTTGGTGAACATGGCCCTGCCTTCCTGCACAGGCAAAAATTTGAGAACAGTTCAAGATGTGAAGAAATGTAAATCATTAATGGTGAATGTCTGCTTACATAAACAAGTTAATGAGGATTAAGAATGGCCCAAATCCAGCAGTCATGTTATCATGACTGTAGATCTATGTCAAATCTATACATGTCAAGCAATAAGGCAATTGATCCTAGAATGTATTTAATCGTATTGCTCCATCATCTCCTATTCCAGTCCATGAGAAAATCTCCAAGACTGTAACCAAGAAGATAGACTGTTAAACCTTCAATATCGGTCCACTGCCTAATAAGTAAAACCACAAGCCAAACATTACAATATTTGGCAAATTGGTTTCAAACTTGAGGACATAAAAAATTTTTCTATAAAATCCTACAAGAAAGTTTTGAACCCCAGGCAAAGCCAATTTTGACCGAAAAACTATAATTACTTGAATCCTGGTGGAGGTCCACAAGATAAAGGCCCATATCATATAATACAGGTCTAGAATGAGTGGTTATAAACAAAAAGATTTTCAAAGTTTTCTCAATAAAAGCCCCTGTAAAATATGAAACCCATGCGACAGGCTAAATTTAATAGCCATAGTCTTTATTATGGTTGTTAAAAAGATGACTTAGAGAAAGTTTTCACCACAAAAACCCATGTAAAAACTTGTGACCCCTGGTGTGGGCACAAACTTGATCCAGAGGCTATAATTTGGGCCCTCCTGGTAGAGGCCTTCTAGATAAAGCTACATGCAAAATTTGGTAGCCCAAGGCCTTATGGCTAGGTGTAAGGTGATTTTTATACAAGAGGGCCAAGAAGGCCCTGGATCGCTCACCTGAATTTTTGAGATGACCATAGCCTATTTTTTTCTTGAGGTATTGAAACATTGGAACCAAATTTATAATTTTGCCAAGCAATTTCCAAAAGGTCACCTGTAAAAGTCATTTCGAATTCTGACCATCAGTTTCAAAAAGAATTTTTAAGAATTCTTCATTTCTGTATACGAGCAAGTAACCCCCATCCACCAGAGCCATGTTTCTTGATGGATCAAAATTTACGAACAAGTTTTGAAAAGGGTCACCCAAGGAACATTTCGGAAAATTTCTTTTAAAATCTGACCAGGGGTTTCAGAGAAAGAGAATTTTCAAGAATTTCATCATGTCTGTATAGTGCAAGAAGCCCCCATTCACAAGAGCCATGTTTCATGACGGATCAAAATTATATATACAGTTTTTGAAAAGGGTCACCCAAGGAACATCTCTGTCAAATTATTTTTAAATCTGGCAAGGGGTTTCAGAGAAGAAGAATTTTCAAGAATTTCTTCATTTCCATATAGTGCAAGTAGCCCCCATTCTTAGCCATGTTAGCCATGACCAGCCATTTCAGAGAAGAAGAATTTTCAAGAATTTCTTCATTTCCCTATCAAAATTTCGCAAACAGTTTTTAAAAAGGGTCATCCAAGGAACATTTCTGTGAAATTATTTCAAAATCTGACCATCCCTTTCAGAGAAGAAGAATTTTTAAGAATTTCTTCATTTCCCTATAGTGCAAGTAGTCCCCATTCACTAGAGCCATGTTTCTTGACAGATCAAAATTTCAGGAACACTTTTTGGAAAGGGTCATCCAAGGAACATCTCTGTGAAATTATTTCAAATTCTGACCAGCGGTTTCAGAGAAGAAGAATTTTTAAGAATTTCTTCCTTTCCTTACAGTGCAAGTAGCCCCCATTCCCCAAAGCCATGTTTCTTGAGGGATCAAAATTTCGCAAACACTTTTTAAAAAGGGTCATCCAAGAAACATTGTGAAATTATTGTTATCTGATTATTTTCATTATTAGAAGATTTTTAAAGAATTTCTTAGAAAATTGCAACCAGAGTTTTTGACTGAATCAAATTCTGCAAACACTCCCTCCCAAGGAACATTCCAGCCAAGTTTGGTCCAAATTGGCCCAGCGGTTTAGGAGGAGTTTAGTAGGAGTTGATTGTTTAAAGAATTGTTGACGACGCATGACGGACACTGGGTGATCCTAAAAGCTCCCCTTGAGCACATTGTGCTCAGGTGAGCTAAAAAAGATGTTAGAGATTCATTTTTAAGAAGCAAATACGTCCTATACTTGGTTTCATTGAAAAGCTAGTAAAGGGTTAGCACGGTGATCCTTTGATCTCCGTAATTCACCGTCAAGTGGGTGATCTATATGAAAAGCTGTGATGTTCTTCTTTGGCACCGACTAACAAACACCTGTCATAATTAAGTGTTTATCCCCTTTAGTCTTACAGTTATCACCTGTAAAGGTTTTGAATTGTAATAATCTGTTACGGAGGGTAAGTCTGTTCTAATTACTGGCCCTAAAAGGTTTTTTCTGCCCTAACATTTTTATTTTCAAATGCATTATCATGTAACCTAGTTTAACAGGTCCCAGTTTATATGCACTATTTTTTTTCGGAATTGGGGGTGTATTTGTTTTTTAAGTTATTTAATATTATCTTACTAAATAAATTAAATGTCACTTTGAAAGCCGATAGTAAAAACTGTTATTTCAAAAGAATATCTTGAGGAAAAATATCTCCTTATCGGATTGTGCAAATCTAGGATCAGACTGCACGTTCTTCCTGGTGTGATGTGAATCTATATAGTCTGCAAAAGGTCATAGTGTCGCTTCGCAGCCTAAGGGTAAATGCAGTTTGCATACAAAATGTTCTATCAACACGCCCGGTAGGAGACAGCGCTGATGATACCATTTTACTCTTTGAAGTCTACCGAAAAATTGATAAAACAACAATTCTTTTCTGTGTGTGTCTTCGAAAAAGGTAACTGATAAAACTACCAGCACAGCCATTTAGGTTTTGTGTCTCATTTATCGCGTTTAGGGTGTATTCCATTGAAAAAATATGACCATTTCAGTATTCAATTTAGAGTGTATTCCATTTAAAAAATATTACCATTTCAGTATTCGGTAATATACAAAACTGGGAAAGATTGTCTGGTAGAAAGTACTCGTAAGGGAAGTAACTTGTGGGGAAGCATCAGTAACAGCAATTGGCAAATGGTCTATTTAATCCCAGAGCTTTGATTTGGGCACCTTTGCTAGAGAACCACTTGATAAATCTAGATGCAAAATTGAGCACCCTTAGGCCTTATGGCTTGGTACGAGACAATTTTTAAAGTTTTCCCTATATAAGCCCATATAAAACTTGTAACCCCCGTGGCGGGGCCAATTTTGATCACAGGGCTATTATCTGAAAGCACTTGGTAGAGGTCCACTAGACAAAGCTACATACCAAACTTGGTAGCCCTGGGCCTTATGGTTTCAGAGAAGAAGATTTTTAAAAAATTTCACTATTTTTCACTTTTGTTGCCATGGCAACCAGAGTTTTTGAAGGAATAAGATTCTTTCAAGGAATTCTGAAGAGGACCATGGATGGGTAGTTTCAGAGAAGATGTTTGAAATAAAACTTGGCACACAGACAGACAGACGCATGACGAACATTGAGCCATGACATAAGCCCGCTGGTCTTTGGCCAGTGGAGCTAAAAATAGTGAAATAGTGTAGGCCCATTGTGAAAATTCATTCAGTGATATAATGCCAAATGGTCTGAATTCCCTCAGACAGAAAGCTTTGTGGGACAAAACAGACAATAATGCAGTAATGTAGGCAGAGAGACATATATAATTATGAAAATTTATTAGGGGAAAAAGTCAAAAAGGTTGTCAGCCCAATAGACAGAAAAGCATTCTGGGACAACTGACACTCGAGTCAAATAGATAATAAAACTTCTATGAAAGTCCCAATAAACAATGCTCATAAAAGTATTTGCTTGTAACAGTCTACAAGCACTGCCTACAAATGGAAAAGTCAATGACAGTTTTATACTCAAACCTCAACAACATTGTCCCATTGAATATATTTCTCCGTCAACCCAATACTATACAATTCTATGCCCTAATAACCCTAAACAAGAGGGCCATGATGGCCCTGTATCGCTTCACAGGCTAATAAGTAAAAACAAGACATGCCAAACATTACAATAATTGGCCAATTGCTTTCAAACTTGAGGACATACAAAATTTTTTCTATAAATCCTATGAGAAAGTTTTGACCCCCGGTAAACAGAAAATTTCAAAAGGCATAATTCAGTTTTGTTGCCATTGCAACCAGAGTTTTTGAAGGAATAAAATTCTTTCAAGGAATTCTGAAGAGGACCATGGTAGGATCATTTCTGTGAAGTTTCATCAAAATTGGAAGGGTAGTTTCAGAGAAGATGTTTGAAATAAAAGTTAATGCACGCAAGGACGCACAGACGGACACATGACGGGCCATGACATAAGCCCGCTGGCCTTCTGCCAGTGGAGCTAAAAACATTTTTGCAATGGAGAAATCGCTGGTAACCAGTATTTTCTCCTTTTTTGTGCATAATGTCTTCAACCTTTTCAATGGCAAACTCTATCAGTTTAGCAACATGTAAGTAACCGTTAATGTCAAATGATTCCTTTTTAGTCCAAAAAGCAATGAAAATCATTTTTTGAGCACACACAATTTTACACTTTACAGAAAAGAACAACCTAAAAATCATCCCTCAACTGTATAGCCCCCTACAAAATAACCCTTTGTTCTAACAACCCTGATGAAGGAAGCATTAAAACTGCTCCAGTTTTTTCTCATCCACACGGTTTTCTATCCTATCAAAACAACAAGAGGGGCATGATGGCCCTGAAATCGCTCACCTAAGTCTAGTGACCAAACATGAATCATTTTCAATCTAGTTTCCCAGTGACCTGGATTTTTATCAGACATTACCCATTATCAAACACTTTTGAGATATCAATAAGACAAACATTCTGACCAAGTTTCATGAGCTTTGGGCTGAAAATGTGGCCTCTACAGCATACAAAAGGTTTTTCTAAGATTTGACCAAGTGACCTAGTTATGGACCTGACAATTACCCATTTTTAAACTCTTTTGAGACATCACCAAAACAAACATTCTGACCAAGTTTGAAGAGTATCAGGCAGAAAATGTGGCCTCTAGTGTATACACAAGGTTTTTCTAATATTTCACCCAGTGACCTAGTTTTTGACCCAACATGACCTATTTTCAAACTCATTCAAGGTATCACCAAGACAAATATTATGAACAAATTTCAGGAGTATCAGACTTAAAATGTGTCCTCCAGAGAGTACACAATGTTTTAATAACATTTGACCTATTGACCTAGTTTATGACCCATTTTCAAACTCACAGAAGATATTATCAAGGTAAACATTCTGACCAATTTTCAAGAGTGTTGGACTGGAAATGCAGTATCAAGAGCGTATACAAGGTTTTTGTAAGATTTGACCTCGTGACCTAGTTTTTGACCCGACATGACCTATTTTCAAACTCATCCAAGATATCATCAAGACAAATATTCTGACTAGCTTACAAGAGTTTTGGACTGAAAATGTGGCCTCTAGAACGTAAAAAAAGTTTTTTCTAAGATTTGACCTAGTGACCTAGTTTTTTACCCGAAATGACCCATTTTCAACCTCGTCCGAGATATCATCGAGGCAAAGATTCTGACCAACTTTCATGAGTATCGCACTAAAAATGTGGCCTCTAGAGCATACACAAGGTTTATCTAAGATTTTACCTGGTAACCTAGTTTTTGACCCGACATGATCCAATTTCAAACTCGTCCGAGATTTCGAGGCAAACATTCTGACCACGTTTCATGAGTATCAGACTAAAATGTGGCCTCTAGAGTGTACACAAAGTAAACAAGAGGGCCAAGATGGCCCTGGATCGCTCACCTGAGTTTTGAGATGACCATAGCCTACATTTTTTTTTTTTGAGGTATTGAAACATTGGAACCAAATTTATAATTTTGCTAAGCAATTTTCAAAAGGTCACCTGTAAAATTCATTTCCAAATCTGACCATCAGTTTCAAAAAGAAGAATTTTTAAGAATTCTTCATTTCTGTTTAAGAGCAAGTATCCCCCATCCACGAGAGCCATGTTTCTTGATGGATCAAAATTTACAAACAAGTTTTGAAAAGGGTCACCCAAGGAACATTTCGGAAAATTTCTTTTAAAATCTGACCAGGGCTTTCAGAGAAAGAGAATTTTCAAGAATATCATCATGTCCATATAGTGCAAGTAGCTCCCATTCACAAAAGCAAGGATCACCCAAGGAACATCTCTGTCAAATTATTTTAAAATCTGACTAGGGGTTTCAGAGAAAAAGAATTTTCAAGAATTTCTTCATTTCCATATAGTGCAAGTAGCCCCCATTCACCAGAGCCATGTTTCTTCATGGATCAAAATTTTGTGAACAGGTTTTGAAAAGGGTCACCCAAGGATCATCACTGTGAAATCATTTTAAAATCTGTCCAGCCGTTTCAGAGAAGAAGAATTTTTAAAAATTTCTTTATTTCCCTATAGTGCAAGTAGCCCCCATTCACCAGAGCCATGTTTCTTGACGGATTAAAATTTTGTGAACACTTTTTGAAAAGGGTCACCCAAGGAATATCCCAGAGAAATTATTTCAAAATCTGACCAGTGGTTTCAGAGAAGAAAAAATTTTAAGAATTTCCTCATTTCCCAATAGTGCAAGAAGCCCCCATTCACCAGAGCCATGTTTCTTGACGAATCAAAATTTCGCGAACAATTTTTGAAAAGGGTCACCCAAGGAACATCTCTGTGAAATTATTTCAAAATCTGACCAGGGGTTTCGGAGAAGAAGATTTTTTAAGAATTCCTTCATTTCTATTTAGTGCAAGTAGCCCCCGTTCACCAGAGCCACATTTTTTGATGGATCAAAATTTCACGAACAATTTTTGAAAAGGGTCACCCAAGGAACATATCTGTGAAATTATTTCAAAATCCAACCAGCGGTTTCAGAGGAGAAGATTTTTTAAGAATTCCTTCATTTCTGTATAGTGCAAGTAGCCCCCATTCACCAGAGCCACAATTTTTGACGGATCAAAATTTCACGAACAATTTTTGAAAAGGGTCACCCAAGGAACATATCTGTGAAATTATTTCAAAATCCGACCAGCGGTTTCAGAGGAGAAGATTTTTAAAGAATTTGCAAAAAAATTCCATTTGGTTGCCATGGCAACCAGAGTTTTTGATGGAATCAAATTCTGTGAACAATTTTTAAAGAGGACCTCCCAAGGAACATTCCTGCCAAGTTTGGTCCAAATCCGCCCAGCGGTTTAGGAGGTGTTGATGTTTAAAGAATTGTTGACGACGCACGACGGACGACGCACGACGGACGACGGACACCGGGTGATCCTAAAAGCTCCCCTTGAGCACGTTGTGCTCAGGTGAGCTAAAAAAATAATGACAGATGATGCATGCCAGATGCCAGACACAGCACTATCACAATCGCTCACTCTGAGCACTTCGTGCTCAGGTGAGCTAAAAAATCATCATTTGAGCTACATTTATTTTATTGTCTGCAACTACAGATGCCATTTTTATACCAGTCCAGCCCTGGTAGCTCATTCACTAGCATACAAGACTTGAGAACTGTGGCTTGCTAGTTCAATCCCTGGCTTGGCCAGTTACTTTCAAAGGATAGATGATAGTCGTTGCAACAGGATTCATTCCTCTCTCACCGCAGCCCATCACTTCATCAAAGTTATATGGGAAAGAAGCCAGTGGCTTGGAAAGAACAATTGCAATGTACTGGTAAAAGTAACCCTAGGATAGCAATGATAGATGCTCTGGCCACCCCAAAATAACTGAATTAATGTGGAAAACTGCCTTAAACACCATACCATCAATAAATCAATGAACCATTCAATTCCAAGAATCACATGTACAGAGAACTGCCATCTATTTGATCCTTTCAATGCCAAATTCATCAACTGTTCCCCCTTTTTCAACTGACTAAAACAGGATCTACTGAAACTCAAAGATTTTTACCTTGCAGGCTTGACCAAACAAAAGGATGGGATAGATCAAGATCAGACTGCGCAGTCTGATCTTGATCTCTACCATCAGCAAAAGTATCCCATTTTCCCCTATGGAAATAGGAGAGCTAACCTCCTTATGTAAACAATCAAGCAAAAAGCCTCAATATTGGCGAACAAATCAAATTAAACCCTTGTCATGAATGGGACCAACTCCCAGTATGCCATCTGAAAACACGCAAGTGAAAGAAAAAGTTCTTTGTCACCCTTTCAGCAAGACAACAATTTTTGTCTGACAAACTTGCATTATTTTGACCCGTGTTTTGGCTTTGTAACTTGACCAAATGACAAATTTTAGAATCATCTATTGAGGGAATTTGCTGGTGACAAATGTATTCAAAATGGTAAGTATGTCCTTGAATAAGCAGGAAACATTGTGGGAAAAAAGGACAAGCTGTTGGTTACCAGCATTTTCTCCTTTTCCCACAGTGTTTCCAATCTCCTTTCTTTCCCAAGGTCTTTTAAACTCAAGATTTTGTGGTAAGATAGCGTAAGATTTAACCCTGTATGACACAATCCAGACTCCTGACGACCCCAAGGAAGAAGGCTTTTG
Organism: Tridacna crocea; assembly: GCA_943736015.1. NCBI lineage: Eukaryota > Metazoa > Mollusca > Bivalvia > Cardiida > Cardiidae > Tridacna > Tridacna crocea. The sequence continues at coordinate 14,444,875 of OX031068.1, forward strand.
AAAAAAATGTGGGAAAATGAGAAAATGCTGGTAACCAGCATTTTCTCCTTTTCCTACAATGTTTTCTACCTCATCAAGAACAAAATTTCATCACAATAGCTTTCAATTTGTCTTGAGTTTTGCTATTTAGTAAAGAATTTACAAGAACACAAAATTTCATGACTTTTGTCTTTATTGAAAGCATTTGAAGAACACAAATGCAGCTTAAATGATAGAGTGACTCTTTGAACAAAGTGCTCTACCAAGAATCAGAAGGGTGACACTTGTCTGACAAACCTGCAGAAATAATGCGCACAGCCAACGTAATTATGCATGACAAACACACTCCAGATGAATGCTCAACTAAATCCAAAAGGAACAAATTTTGAGTAAACCTTTACGTTCAATATGAAAATGGCCATGTGTATGTCTTTGCCTTGGAAGAAGACTGTGAATAGGTAGAAACCATCCTTGAGAAAGCAGTAAATAGTGGTTACAATTTTTTCCTTTTCTCATATTGTTTTGAGAAAGTTTCCTTTGTCCAAAAATGTAGATACAAAATCTTTGGTAAGTCTTAAAAGTAGACAGTGAAAAAGAAACAAGAGGGCCATGATGGCCCTGAAATCGCTCACCCGAGTCTATTGACCAAACATGAACCATTTTAAATCTAGTTTCCCAGAGACCTACTTTTTTTTTATCAGACATTACCCATTATCAAACACTTTTGAGATATCAATAATACATTCTGACGAAGTTTCACTAGTATTGGACTGAAAATGTGGCCTCTGTGAGCAGAAATAGGTTTTTCTAGATTTGACCAAGACACCTAGTTTTGGACCTGATAATTACCCATTATCAAACTCTTTTGAGACATCACCAAAACAAACATTCTGACCAAGTTTGAAGAGCATCAGGCAGAAAATGTGGCCTCTAGAGTGTACACATGGTTTTTCTAATATTTGACCCTGTGACCTAGTTTTTGACCTAACATGACCCATTTTCAAACTCATTCAAGGTATCACCAAGACAAATATTATGAACAAGTTTCAGGAGTATCAGAGTGAAAATGTGTCCTCTAGAGCGTACAAAGTTTTTTCTAACATTTAACCTGGTGAACTAGTTTTTGACCCAACATGACCCATTTTCAAACTCCTCTAAGATATCACCAAGACAAACATTCTGACCAACGTACAAGAGTTTAGACTGAAAATGTGGCCTCTAGAGCGTACAAAAGGTTTTTCTAACATTTGACCTAGTGACCTAGTTTTTGACCCAACATGACCTATTTTCAAACATGTTCAAGATATCATCGAGGCAAAGATTCTGACCAACTTTCATGCGTATCAGACTGAAAATGTGGCCTTTAGCACGTACACAAGGTTTTTCTGAGATTTGACCTAGTGACCTAGTTTTTGACCCAACATGACCCATTTTCGAACTCGTCTGAGATATCATGGAGGCAAAGATTCTGACCATTTTTCATGAGTATCAGACTAAAAATGTGGCCTCTACAGAGTAAACAAGGTTTTTCTAAGATTTGACCTAGTGACCTGTTTTTGACCTGACATGACCCATTTTCGAATTCAACAGAGATTTCATCGAGGCAAACATTCTGACCAACTTTCATGAGTATCAGACTGAAACTGTAGCCTTTAGAGTATACACAATGTAAAAGTTGATGACGGACGCTGGACGACGCAAGCCAAACAAAGCAATATGACAATAGCTCACTCTGAGCACAGGTGAGCTAAAGAACCAACATAAGAACTATCACTCAAACGCTTCTGTGGTGGTGGATAATCTAATAATTGTCACTGATGCACACATTGTGAATCAAGATTAGACTGCAAAGTTTATGAGGCTTGATCTGTGATCTGCTGATGATCATATTCTTGAAATTGCAGTGATTGTATTTTTTTTTCTACAAACTGAAAAAGTCCATTCTACTTATATAGCAACTGAGAGTTGACAAGATATACATAAACGTGAGCATGACACGACACTGTCTCCATGAAGTACCTACTTGTAATTTCACCGTCTGTCACAATGTTTCTGAAAGTTATTTTTTTCAGTAGTGCAAAAAACACAATTTCTGATTTTCTTCCAAAACGTCTACAAATAAAGGTATCATGGTAAAAGATTTAAATTTCAACAAAACTGGCTCATAGATTCTTTACTTTATAACACACAATCCCAAGTTTTAACGAACCTGAAGAAGAAGGCTTTTGCAAACATTATGAGGAAAGGAGAAAATGCTGGTAACCAGCATTTCTGCCTTTACCCATAATGCTTTCTACCCTATCAAACAAAGAAATTAAAATTGTATTAACATTTTATTAATTGTCTGCAAATGCTCCCAATTTGGTCAAGTACAAAATTTTGTAATTTAGCTCTATACCACACAGCAAAATTTAAGACAGATCAAAATGGAAAGCATTTGCAGACCACAATTTTATTGTGACTAAAATGGTATGATATTTCTTTGATAGGGCAGAAAATTGGTGGGAAAAGGAGAAAATGCTGTTTACTAGCATTTTCTCCTTTTATCACGGTTTTAAAAAGCCTTCTATTTCAGAGTTGTTAAAATTTGGAATTGTGTAGCAAAGGTTTAACAGAGTGTCCTCAAGTCTGCAGCAAGTTCAATTCTAAACTATGGTGTCTCCTTAATTTCAAGAGCACACAGCCATTAAAAAAACATGTCCTATGAATTTAGAACAGTCAAACACAATGGCACTCCTCTGTTCTATATCTCAGATTTGTTTACTTGGATCATAACTTTTATTATAGACTTGTTGGCTTTTTCTTACATGAACCTAAGTCTATGAATTCTAACTGTCCATCAAACAACAAAATTCTGTTCTGTATCTCAGATTTGTTTACTTGGATCATAACTTTTATCATAGACTTGTTGGCTCTTTCTTACATGAACCTAAGTCCATGAATTCTAACTCAGTCTATCAAACAACAAAATTTTTTACTCTTCCAAATTGAAAGCATTTGCAGATGACAAAATAAACATGACTCAAAAATTGAAACTTGACTTTAGAAGAGTATAAAACATTGTGGGAAGGGGAAAAAGCGTTGGTTACCAGCATTTTCTCCTTTTCCCACAATGTTTTCAGAGGGTTTCTTCCTCTGGGTTGTAAAATCCAGGGATTGATGGTAAAGGATTAAGCAAATATTAAGCAAATTTACTTCTAACCAAAATTTAGTAAAATGTATCCTTGAACACTGTGACACACAAAGATTCACAAAACAAAAACCAGTGTTCTATTAACTCCAAACAATCTAGCTCAATAAAAGACTTCTCATTTTCTACATTTTAGATTCGTTCACTTGTACAAAATGTGAGGCACACATGGCAATAGCCCATAAAAACTTTTATCATTAACTTATTGGCTTTTTCTTCCACTGAAATAACATCCAGCAAGTTACATTGAAGACAATAATGCTGTTTTCTAATTTCATTCAGATGTGATTCTGCTTTATTTGAAGACTTAGAGCCACTTAATGACAACAAATTTATGGAAGAAGGCTTTTGAGAACATTGTGGGGTAAGGGAGAAAATGCTGGTAACCAGGGTGTGCTCCTTAGCCAACTATGTTTTCTATCATTTCAAAAACAAACCTAATCATTTCTGCCAAACACGTCATTTGCAAACTGTAGTGATCTGTTGAAATAGATCAACAGGATGAATTATGATCAGACTGTAGTGAAGGAATAGATAAAAGGATGATGTATAATCAGACTGGTGAGTGATCTGTTGAAATAGATCAAAAGGATGAAGTATGATCAGACTGGTGAGTAAATAGATCAAAAGGATGAAGTATGATCAGACTGTTTTGAGTGATCTGTTGAATCAGTTCAAAAGGATGAAGTATAATCAGACTGTATTCAGTGATCCGTTGGATCAGTTCAAAATGATGAAGTATCAAAAAGACCAATGACAAATTTTCAATCACAATCTTCCTACATATTGCATGAATATTTGACAAACAATCTTGCGTTTCAACACCTTTAGAAAAAAGACTTTTGAAAACATATTGGGAGAGGTAGAAAATGCTACTAAGCAGCATTTTCTTCCTCTTTCCATATGTTTTCCATCCCTAAACAAAACCCAAACCTCATCATTTAACTCTACCACACAAGAAAATTTTAGACTGGTCCAAATTGAATGAATTTGCAGACGACAAAATAAAGGTGACTGAAAAATTGAAATTTGCTCTGGGACGGGTAGAAAACACTGTGGGAAAAGGAGAAAATGCTGGTTACCAGCATTTTCTCCTTTTCCCACAGTGTTTTCAAAAGGCCTCTTTCTCAGGGTCGTCAAAAGTAGGGATTGTGTGGTAATGGGTTAAACCACATTTTCAGCAAATGCTTTCAATACAGAAAAATCAAAAACTCTGCTACATGGTACAGAGCTACAAACTATTTTTTGTGCCCATGGCAAATACTGGAGGTATTGTCTACAAAAGCCTATACATATACCACCACAAGTTAGATTTAAGTACCAAACAACCCAGATCTTGTCCCATCCATCATGATTAACCAACAAGTGGATTCTGTAATCCCCAGTGAGATAGCAACAAACCTGTCAATTCCATAATCAACCTGTTCATGCAAAAAGGACCACATCTTATCAAAATTATCTATACTGATACATGAGCCTTGTTCTGAGAAAAATGAGTCCAATTCTTCACAAAACAGCAAAATTTTAGACTTGTCCAAATTGACAGCACTTGTAGACAACAGAATCAATGTGATAAAAAAATTGAAACTTGATTTTAGAATAGTAGAAAACACTGTGGGACAAGAGCAGCAAATTGTCGCAAGATACGCCCGTCTTACCCTAAGTTGTAAAGCTGGGGCATGCACCGGACAAAATTGAAGTATGAAAAACGACAAAGGGCACTAACTCAAAAATGAAGCCAGAAAGAGTTATGATTCCTGTGCACTGCACTCCCCTTTGATGAGATCTATTCACCCATGAAATTTCATAACCCTAGCTACTATAGTTTTGGAGATATGCTCTGTACAAAATTCAAGTATGAAAAACGACAAAGGGCAATAACTCAAAAATTAAGCGAGCAAGAGTTATGATACCTGTCCACTGCACTCCCCCTCGGTGAGATCTATCCACCCATGAAATTTGATAACCCTATCTAGTATAGTATTGGAGATATGCTCCGGACAAAATTCAAGTATGAAAAACAACAAAGGGCAATAACTCAAAAATTAAGTGATCAAGAGTTATGATCCCTGTGCACTGCACTCCCCCTCGATGAGATCTATCCACCCATGAAATTTCATAACCCTAGCTAGTATAGTTTTGGAGATATGCTCCAGACAAAGAACTGGACGCTGCCCGCCCTCCTGGACACCCGCACACCATGGGTGATCCCATAATACGTCCCGTCTTTGACGGACGTATAAAAACGAGAAAATACTGGTTATCAGCATCTTCTCCTTTTCCTACAATGTTTTTAAAAGGCCTCTTTCTTAGGGTCGTGAAAACCAGGTATTCTTTGGGAAAGGGTTTTAATGCACCTGCAAAAACTATTGACTCATTAATTTCCTACAGGTTGACAGGGTCAGAACTTACTACTTTTTTAAATTAATCTGCACATCCCAGGACCATTCTACCTCATAATTCAGTTGCTTGTCATGGGAATTTGGATTTCATGAATCCAATAATCATTTGATGACTTGTTTGGTACAATAGGTCACAGCGACAGATTAACTCTTTACCAAACAACAAAATTGTAGACTGGTCCAAATTGAAAGCACTTGAAGATGACAAATTATAATGTAACTCAAAAATTGAAATTTGTTTCCAGCAGGGTTAAAAACATCGTGGGAAAAGGAGAAAATGCTGGTTACCACAGGGTTCAATCTAGAATTTTGTCAGAATGGGCCAGTGGCCCATCAATATTTTAAAAAGGGGCCGCCAGTATTTTGAGATGGGCCAGCACTTTTTAACTACCAAATAACCAGGATCTTGGCATTTTAAAAGCTCAATTATTACTGACTTGCCATACAAAGGGAGTAAATCCAGTTAATTTAGTGCTTGTGTATGGGGATAGTGACTTAGTTGTTAAGAGGTCAAATTATGTAACAACACTAAAACTTATTTGTTTAAAATGATTCAGCATGGACGGCAGTTTTCACCAATGTATTGTCATCAGCAATCTAGTTAACTCATTACCAAACGACAAGATTTTAGGCTTGTCCATATCGAAAGTATTTGCAGACGACAAAATTAAAGTGACTGAAAATTTGAAATTTGTATTGTGAAGGGTAGAAAACATTGTGGGAAAAGGAGAAAATGCTGGTAACCAGCATTTTCTCCTTTTCCAACAATGTTTTCTAAAGGCTTCTTTCTTGGGGGTCTCAAAAGTAGGGATCGTGTGGTAATGGGTTAAATTCAAATTATTTAAATATCGTAAGTCATCTTGATAAATTTTAACTGTTGTAACTAACTGGAAAGCCACCAGCCATCCTGAACAAACTTTTACGTTTCCAATTCAATAAGCAATTCTAGACAATTCTAACCTTTTGAATGCCAGCAGTCATCCTAGATAATGTCAAACCTTAAAACTTCACATTCAGTTTCGGTCAGCCTCAACATTTCAATCTTGCACAATTATCATCAGCCATGTTCGGGTAACTTAAAATTTCTGAATGCTACCAACAATCCTGGACAATTCTTATCTCTGAATGCCATCAATTACCTTAGACAATTTTAGCTAAGTAAATGTGAGTAAGACATATTCAACAATTTCAACCACCAGCTTTCTGGCAAAACATTGATTCTCAGTGTTATCATGGGATTATGTTCACACCTTGGGTAGGCTATTAGCCTTCTTGGACAATTTTAACCATCAAATTGTGAAGTCTTTCCTCAGATCTACCCAGTCTGATCTGCATCTAAATACTTTATCATGAATCTGTAAAAATACAAGGATATGAGAGCTGGATTTGTTACACCTAAAAAATTCTACATTTCCATATTTTCTCATGCCATCTATAATCAAAGTAGATTAGACATTTCAATATTTTCAATTTCCCTTGAATTCGCTCATGAAATTACCAGTCTTGTGAAATTCCAATTCAATTCAATATCTAAACTTATCATCAACATTTCTCTTAATAACCCAGACTGAGGTCTTAAGATTTGTTTTCTAAAACTCTGTACCTCATGAGACTAACTTGCAGCAAATCAAATTTGAAAACATCTTTGTTGAATGTAGATAATCAACAGCAATTAAGTTTAAAGGTGGGTATTTAGAATTTTTACATCTCACCAAATTAAGAAATATCACTGAAATTTATACGAAAAAAAACCAACAAATCATCAATAATTGAGACTCATAAAATTACAAAAAAAAAAATTCTTTTGATGGCGTTCCCTTAAAAGGCTACGTAGTCTCTTAAGGTATTTTTTATATTTCGTGCTAAAAATCAATAAAGCATTTTGGGAATGTCAAGTGACTGGCACGTGTGACTAATAATGCTTAAATTCCATTACATAACAAACATATGTAATAATTATTTTCCATAATGTCTTCTTCGGACCCTATGTTTGAAACCTTGTCTGTGTATTCCTGTATGTAAATGAGCGAATGGATCATCTATAAATAGAACGGGTTCCCCCGTTGGTGTCAACCTGGGCCGTAGCAAATCTGTAATTTCTCGTGTTGTCTGATGGTTTAGACTACTGGGGTTTTATGAATGCAAATTTAAAGGCTTTGGGAGTGTATGGATGATTCTTTTAATTTTTGAAAAAAATTCGTCCCAAAATTTGAAAGGCCACCTTTAAGTCACAAATACATGTGATACTTTTTACTACTAAAACATAAATATTCACATTTGTTTGGTATCAGTTTAACCCTTTACCACACAATCCCGACTTTTAATGACTCTGAGAAAGAAGCCTTGAGAAAACATTGGGGAAAAAGAGGAAAAGGATGGTAACCAGCATATTTTCCTTTTCCCACAATGTTTTTTATTCCCTTCTGAAAACTAATTTCAAACCTTCAGTCACTTTGATTTTGTTGTCTGCACATGCTTTCAATTTTGACCAGTCTAAAATTTTGTCGTGTGGTAAAGAGTTAAAGGTTTGAACCTTTACCAAACACTTTCAAGTAAATAAGACTTTTAAGTTTTAAAAACATGGTGGGGAAACAAGACAATCCTGGTAACCAGCTTTTCCCGCTTTTCCCATGTTGCTTTTTGTCTTTTAAAGATAAATTCTATCATTTGAGCCACAATTACTTCGTTAATGCTCACAATTTGAACACATCAACATCTGGTATAGGGTTGACATAATCTATTGGACATGAGAATATAGCAACAGTATCAAAAATGTCATCAGCTTTAATTAGATTGAAAATTTAGACAAAAATTCTAATTTCGATTAAATCATTTTTAGCATTCAGCTATCTCCATTTACTTTTTTTTCAATTAATCTTTTATACTTTCCCTTTTTTTTTTTAAACTTTTACTGACACACTTCAATAAATGCTTTGACAGTCTCTGTTATTTTCACATTTAACCAATTACCACACAATCCCTACTTTTGATGCCCCTAAGAAAGAAGCCTTTAGAAAACATTGTGGAAAAGGAGAAAATGCTGGTAACCAGCATTTTCTCCTTTTCCCACAATGTTTTCTACTCATCACAAACAAATTTCAAATTTTCAGTCACTTTTATTTTGTCGTCTGCAAATGTTATGAATTTGGACAAGCCTAAAATATTGCCGTTTGGTAATGAGTTAATATCAACCCAGATAGTTCACTTATTAATTTGTTCCTGGAAACTTTTGTTATTTCTCTACCAGCACTATACACAACACTCTTTTCAGGAAACTGGCTTATTTCCCACATTACCAAAGTTGAAAAGGTGCTAGGCTGTGACAGAAGAAAGAATGCTATAGCACAAGCTTAACCCATGACCACACAATCCCAACTTTTAAGGATTCTGAGAAAGAAGCCTATAGAAAAAATTGTGAGAAAAGGAGAAAATGCTGGTAACCAGCATTTTCTCCTTTTCCCACAATGTTTTCTACCCTTCACAAAACAAATTTCAAATGTTCAGTAACTTTTATTTTGTTGTCTGCAAATGCTTTTGATTTGGACAAGCCTAAAATTCTGTCATTTGGTAACAACTTAATTGATGACTTGAGATTTTTTCAACCTAAAATCTCCTAATTGTGCACATGATTGCAGAGCTACCATATTTGGGGTATTTCTGTAAAGACAAACAACCATGTTTTTGTCTGTTGATCTACAGACTTTTGGCAACAAGAAATAACACATTCAATTTTTTTACCACAGTAATAAAATCAATTAAATATCACAAAGATTTCTTTCTTATAGGTGTGACTTTAAAACCAAGACGATAGAGCATAACCAAGGACAGCATGTTCTAAGTGGCACGAAATAAGTTTGTGCTGCTGGATCTAAACTTTCAAATACTTTTAAGGAAGTTTTTGCAAAAATTAACATTGAAAATTTAATATTTGTAGGTTCTTTCCAAATAAAATACTGGAGTCTATGTCCAATGGGATATTGGAAGTTATTGGTTTAACTCATTACCAAACGACAATATTTTAGGCTTGTCCAAATCAAAAGCAGTTGCAGACGACAAAATAAAAGTGACTGAAAATTTGAAATTTGATTTGTGAAAGGTAGAAAACATTGTGGGAAAATGAGAAAATGCTCGTTACCAGCATTTTCTCCTTTTCCCACAATGCTTTCGAAAGGCATTCTTTCTCAGTGTCATCATAAATTTGAGCAAAATTCATTTTGTTGTCTGCAGGTGCTTTGAATTTGGGTAAGTCTAAAATTTTGTCTTCTGATAGAGATTAACCATTAGGCTGGTAAGCCAAGTTTAGGCCTATTTGGGGACAGTGTAGATCAAGATCAGACTGCAGAGAATGTGCAGTCTGATTGTACATCCACATTGTCCAATTAACTCATTACCAAACGACAAACTTTTAGGCTTGTCCAAATTGAAAGCATTTCCAGACGACAAAATAAAAGTGACTGAAAATTAAAAATTTGTTTTGGGAATAGTAGAAAACACTGTGGGAAAAGGAGAAAATGCTGGTTACCAGCATTTTCTCCTTTTCCCACAATGTTTTCCAAAGGCTTCTTTCTCAGGGGCGTCAAAAGTAGGGATTGTGTGGTAATGAGTTAAGATATTTATTCCAACACTATCACTTTGAAATAGCAAAATTTTTGCTTTTACTATTGGCTTTTACAGTTTCATTTGTTTTGTTTAGCAGACTATTGGTTAAGAGGAACCCAAAACAGATGTGGGGGTGAGGAAGGGTTAACTCTTTCCCACACGAGAAAATTTTAGACTGGTCAAAATTGAAAGCATTTGCAGACGACAAAATAAACATAACTGAAAAATAGAAATTTGTTCTGGGAAGGGTAGAAAACACTGTGGGAAAAGGAGAAAATGCTGGTTGTTACCAGCATTTTCTCCTTTTCAAACAGTGTTTTCAAAAGTCTTCTTTCTCAGGGGCGTCAAAAGTAGGGATTGTCAGGGTTCCCACAACTTTCTGCTTGCAAAATTCCAGACTTTTTCCAGACTTTTTCCAGGATTTTTTTCAAAATTCAAGGTTTTTTGCGATAGAAGAACTGGAACTTCAAAATCTTTTGAAAGTTACTTTCTTACATACATTCCTTGTTTTAATGAAAGATTTAGATTTAAAGAACATTCTAATAGCATGATAGTTATTTCATTTCTTTATTTGGCCAGTTACAAAACTACAAAGGACCAAATATAGATTCAGATCAGCCTATCTATACAGGCAGTTTAATAAGTATCCATGCTGTTCTCTTAGAGTTCCTCCAAGTAATGAAGAGTTTGAAGGCAAATAGTATAGATCCTTATAAGACTACATAACCAGGCAAATTGGGAACAATAGGACCATGACGGTCCTACATCACTCACCTGAGTACTAAGCAGTAAAGGTCTAAAATGAAGATAAATACCAAATATCAAAGTTCAAGGCCAAATAAATTCTGACAGGGTATGTAACTGTGCAAAAAGCATTTTCTTCTTTTCCCAAAATGCTTTCACAACCCTTCTTCTTCAAGGTCATTGAAAGTCAGGATTGTATAGTAAGGGATTGAATTAACTTTCAGAGGCAAGGCATTCATTTCCTGGTCAAAATGATGGTTGAATGACAGATTAAAAAACATCACTCGCTCATTGTTAACACACAAAAGACATGTATGCCAAGGACTTTAGAAGATAACCGTCAATGTGGATGGATGGGCCAGCTGACTGTAATTGGTCCGTAATGAAATTATACATTTAGTCCCCTTTTTTGATAACATGTTGTTTCATGAAATAAAATCAAATAACTATTGTCTGTGGCTTAACAAGATGAACTTTAATTACATTTTGTCCTGTAATGAAAGAGATACTGGTCCACAGTAGAAATATACACCAAGCCCCCTTTTTCCATGACATAACATTTAATGAAAAAATGTAAAATATTGTTAGTGGCAAAATATCATAAGGAATACATGTACATAAATTCCATCTTGTTTCAGTGCAGAAGAATTTTAAAGTTTTCCTTCTTTGTTCCCATGCTCAAACTTGTGACCACCAGGGCTGGGCCAGTTTGAACCCCTGGGGCATCATATGAACAAACTTGGTAGAGGTCCTCTAGAAGATAGTACATACAAAGTATCAAAGCTCTAGGACTTCCAGTTTCAGAGAAAAAAAAGTTTTCCGTCTTTGTTCCAATGTTTCAAATTTGTGACCCTGGGGTGGGGCCAGTTTGAAGCCCGGGGGCATCATATGAGCAATCTTGGTAGAGGTCCAATAGCAGATACTGCATACCAAATATCAAAGCTCTACAACTTCGTGTTTCAGAGAATATATTTTTCCAAGTTTTCTTTTATTATTCCCATGTTCAAACTTGTGACCCCCGCGATGGGGCCAGTTTTGACCCCCAGGGGCATTATATGAACAATCTTTGTAGAAGTCCACCAGGAGATGCTACATACCAATTATCACAGCTCTATGCCTTCTAGTTTCAGAGAAAATTTTCAAAGATTTTGCTCTTTTTTTTCTTTGGTTGCCATGGCAACCAGAGTTATGGGTGGAATAACTTTGGTAGAGATTCAAATAAGGGACATCCCTGCCAAGTTTCATCACGACTGGCCTAGTGGTTTAGGAGGAGAAAATGTTAAGTAATTGTGGACGATGCACGACAGACATAGGGTGATCACAAAAGCTCCCCTTGAGCACTTTGTGCTCAGGCGAGCTAAAAATGTGTTGTTTTTTCTAATATTGGGTATTGTTTTGTTTATGATTTAAGACACAGAGTCAAGTATTTGCATATCATTTACTATCATAGTGCACGGCAGTTTTGTACATAAGCCTTCAAATAGAGGTTCTTTTCCCTCTTCAGTCAATGAAACTAAAACCTATTTCAAAAGTACCATGTTTTTCTTTCACTTTAATAGTTCAGTTTTCATGACCTGAAATACATGAATAAATAAATTTGTCGTTTCAAAGGGCAATATCCCTGCTTTTAAAGTTTCTAAAAATACGAATAATCGTAACTTTGTTAGATTTAATACTTGAAGTGTTTTGATCCAGGATTGCAGACGAGCGCTTACTTTCAGTTTCCTCTGACTCGTGACACTCGTCAACCTCATTCCGACTACAATGATAACGTGGCTTCATAAAGATATAGTCTTTTAACCTTTCAGACCCCTGTGGATTTTAATTTTCAGCAATATTTACTGTTGTAATTCATTTTCACATCAATTCACTTCAGCTCGTCTCCCGGAAAATACAAAGCACAGCTGCATTGTATTTTATGATAAGTACCGAGGTCTCCGAAATCAATACGCTGGATCCCGGTTTGTTTAAATGTTAGAATAACTATTCCGGGACCAGTGAACCTACAAAAAGACCGTATATATTTGGGAAATTCGCCTTCTTCGGTCCATATATCTATTGTAGAAAATATTGGACCTTTATCCAAAAACTGGAGGACGCAGGCCGCAGATCAATATGGTCCTGAATTCTTGTTTCATACCCAAAACGTTTCGTACTTTTCCCGGTTTTTTCCCGACTTTTCATAGATATAACAAAATTCAAGACTTTTTCAAGACCGGGAACGGGTTTTACGAAATTCCCGACTTTTTCCCGTTTTCCCGACAGCGTGGGAACCCTGGATTGTATGGGAATGGGTTCAGTATACACAATAGAAGGACAGAAAACTGAGCTGAAAATAGATATAATGGTCTACAACAAACATCAAAGATATCAAATGATCAGTTCTTTTATAATTATGTCCTTTGATGATGCAATAATGCAATCATTTGCCCATAAAATTATTGTACAGAATCAATCAGTCTCCATTAACTCTTTACCAAACAAAAGAATTTTGGAATTGTCCAGATTGAAAAGTAAATGGGATGAAAAAATAAAGTGGGACAAATATGGTAGAATTCACAAATGAATGGAAAGAAAACATGGTCAGATATGAAGAAAATGGAGGTAAAAAGCATTTTTTTTTTTCAAATTTTTTTTCCAGGATCACCATAAGACATGAACATTTGTAAAATGGCAAAAATACAGAGCCCAGAGTGAATTACAATTTTAGTATTCTATTGAAAAATCCATTCCTTTAGTTCCTTTTCCCAATGTTTTGCCTCAAAGTTAACCACTCAATATTCCTTCAATTACTTGAACCCATTTCACGACATGTTCCTGCTATCTCACAGCCTAATGCATTTCTGTTGGTGTGGATAGAAAATCTGGAGAAAAAAAATAGCAGCAATTTTCCAAGATCCTTAAGAAAAATTTTAACATCTTTACCATCAAAAAGTAGATGTACAGGGTGACCCAAAATGAATGCAACCCGTAAAAGTACCCACAACTTCTGCAAATGGGAATGGATTGAGTTTATTTTTTACACACATCAATGAAAGATGATAACAATTAAGTTCTGTAAGTTTGAGTTATTTCGAATCGGAGGTCTACATGTTAGCGACATACAAAGATATGCTACAAATGTCCCCTTTGACGGATACACTCCTGAATGCGCCTTGCAAAATTGTCCACCACCTGGACACATTCTGCCCCTGGAATCTCCCTGATCCTTGCTGTTATTGCAGCTTTCAAGTTCATGATTGTCTGGGAGTTGCTCTCACAGACATGGTCTTTAAAATAATCCCGCAGGTAGAAATCTGGGGGGTTAAGGTCAGGTGAGTGCAGGGCCCACTCGGGGTCAGGAGTGTCTCCGTCAAAGCGGCGGACATTTGGAGGTCGTTAACATGCAGACCACCCATCCGAATTTTCAATTATGAAATCAATAACAGTCCCGTTTATCTGGAGCTCTGATCATGGTAAAAAAAATTAGCTTATTTTGCCAATGCTAAGACATTGAACAAGAGACATCTTGGTGCCAAGGCATCTATGTTACAAACTGAACTTCCAACTTGGCTAATGATTGTTTGTTTGGTGTTTCACTCAACTGTCAATATTATTTAACTTATATCAAGGTGACCAGTGCATAACTTTCATAGAAACAATGGTCACCTATGAGACCTTTCATCAATACTCAGAAAGAAATTGGCAGAGCTAGAGATTCAAACCAGCAACCTCTATGTTCCCTAGTCCTTAGGCTACCAGCTGCACTATCAGGGGACAGCTCAGCTTGGCAAAGGTATAACGATTAATGAAGATACTCCAGATTCTCAAGTCTAATAACAGAGTGCAGACACAAGATTGACACTTAAGCCTATCATCCCAATGCATCATGTAACTTGTCTGTATGTAATATATCAGACTTTTTTGTCTTTAGTTCTGGTTAGCCCTTGTCTGAAAGTCTAATGATCGGCAAGGAAAAGAACCTTAAAAAATGTTGTTGGAAAAGAATAAAAGGCTGGTGACCAGTATTTTCTCCAATTCCTGCAGTGTTTTCTATCCTTACAAAGACAACTCCCATCATCTGAGTCACAATGAATAAAATATCGTCAAACGCAGTCAATATGAAGGGGTCCCAAAGAATTTGTTGTTTGGTAAAGGCTTAAGCTTCTCGTCCCACTGCACCATGTAAGTTGTCTGTATGCAATAAATCAGTTTTTTTTTCATCAATTTCTGTTAATGACAGGGTAGACTGTTTCAAAATAGGTTTTACCTTCCTCCGCGAAATAAATAAAACTTTCAAAGCGACAGTAAAAACCAAGATTTTGCTTTACACGGGTTCTTTATTTGCAGAAAAGCATTTCCTTACTGAACAATGCAGATCCAAGATCAGACTGCATGTTCTGTGCAGTCTGATCTCAATCTACACTGTCTGCAAAAGGTCAATGAGTCGTGCATAGGAGCCAAAGTGTTAAGATCTTACCCAACAAGCGCAGTTTAATGACCTTGTGGAAGGACTCTCTCAAAAGTACGTGGAAAAAGAGAAAACTCTTATAACCAGCATCTTTGTCCTTTTTCACACAGTCTTTTTAACCCAATCGAAGAAAAGTAGCCATCACTGGGAAACTTTAAATCTGTTGTTTGGCAATTATAACGCCTTCCAGCTAATAACTCTTTATCACACAATCCTGACTTTTAACGACCTGAGAAAGGAAGCTTTTGAAAACATTTTAGGAAAACGAGAAAATGCTGGTAACCAGCATTTTCTCCTTTTCCCACAATGTTTTCTACTCTTCCTGAATCAAAATTTCAATTTCTGATTCAAATTCATTTAGTCATCTGCAAATGCTTTCAATTTGGACTAGTCCAAATTTTTTTGTCATTTGGTAATGAATTAATACTTTTTGTATCTACATTAAACCCCTTTTATATAGAGCATACCTTACATGAACTGCACTGATATTCTCCACCTACTGCAACAAAACAATCAACCCATTACCAAACAACAATATTTTAGACTGGTCCAAATTGAAAGCACTTGCAGACGACAAAAAAAAAGTGACGAAAAATTGGAAATTTGTTTTGTGAAGGGTAGAAAGCCATGTGGGAAAAGGAGAAAATGCTGGTTACCACAATGTTTTTTAAAGGCTGGTTACCACAATGTTTTTTCTCAGGGGCTTCAAAAGTAGGGATTGTGTGGTAATGGGTTCAGACTGACAGGATGGACATAATTATGGACTGATCAATAGACAGACAGACAAATGCTCTTCAGCAGAGAAGGATATGCAGGCAACACACTAAATAGAATTGGGTATCAGAAAGATTAGAAAACATAGTGGAAAAAGGAGTGCTGGTACCAGCATTTTATCCTTTTCCCACAATGTTTTCAAAAGGCTTCATTCACACAGTTGTTAAAAACTGTCTAGATTATGTGGTAAAGGCTTAAAGTTCAGGATTGTGTGTTAAAAAGTTAGGGATATAATGCTAATCTATTTTTTCAAAAAATAAAGGCACCCTACCTCAACCTTCCATCTGCAGCAGCGGCTCCCCCTGGTATAATTTTGGTGATGAAGATACTGGGATCATCTTCAATGTGGGGGTTGTCACTGCCCCCTGCTATACTGAACCCTAAACCTGTGTTGCCCTGGAAACAGATACAACAAACAATTAAATGCCGTGACTCCATGATCACGTTAAACCTTAGGCTGCTTATCCCATTACCAAACGACAATATTTTAGACTGGTCCAAAATGAAAGCATTTACAGGCGACAAGATAAAAGTGACTGAAAATTTGGAAGTTGTTTTGTGAAGGGTAGAAAACATTGTGGGAAAAAGAGAAAATGCTGGTTACCAGCATTTTCTCCTTTTCCTAAAATGTTTTCTAAAGGCTTCGTTCTCAGGGGCGTCAAAAGTAGGGATTGTGTGGTAATGGGTTAAATGCAGTGACTCCATGGTCAAGTTAAACCTTAGGCTGCGTATTGCCAGTCAGTGACCTTTTGCAGACAGTGTAGATCAAGATCAGACTGCACAGAACGTGCAGTCTGATCTTGTATCTACTCTGTCTGATAAGGAGATATCATTCCCCAAAACGTAACTTTGAAAGAGCAATATTTGGGATTTTACTATCGAACTGAAAATTTAACCTTAGTTATTGAGCAGGATGAGAGTTAACTCTTTACCACACGACAAAATTTTAGACTGGTTCAAGTTGAAAGCATTTGCAGACAACAAATTAACTCTTTACCACACGACAAAATTTTAGACTGGTTCAAGTTGAAAGCATTTGCAGACGACAAATTAACTCTTTACCACACGACAAAATTTTAGACTGGTTCAAGTTGAAAGCACTTGCAGACAACAAATTAACTCTTTACCACACGACAAAATTTTAGACTGGTTCCAGTTGAAAGCATTTGCAGACGACAAAATACAGGTGACTGAAAATTTGAAATTTGTTTTGTGAAGGGTAGAAAACACTGGGGGAAAAGGAGAAAATGCTGGTTACCAGCATTTTCTCCTTTTCCTACAGTGTTTTCAAAAGGCTTCTTTCTCAGGGGCGTCAAAAGTAGGGATTGTGTGGTAATGAGTTAATGGTATTTTGTAGAGTATTCAATAGAACTTCAGCAATAATTATTACTGTGACAGCAAGCTAAATCATCTCTTTCATGGGTTTATCAAGTATTTAGTTGGGATCTACAGTGACATGCCCAAGGACATTCATATAATGACAACAGATCCCTGTGGTAAAAGCTCCACAGAACTTGAGTCATGTTACTGTGACAGCAAGCTAAGTCTTCTTTTTCATGGGTGAATCAATTATGAGGTTGAGCTCTAAAGCGACATGCCAAGGACATGCATGAGGTTGGGCTTTGTAGTGACAAGACCAAGGACATTCATACATTCAGAGGTAAAGGCTACCATAACTCTTGCACTGCCGTGCATTTTTTTGCAGCGTACAATATGATCATGTTGCATAAAGGACCTACAGCACTGTCTGCAATCTACAATATCTGGATCTCAGTCTACATTTTTTGCCATTATCCTTCATCAGAGACACCAAGCATTTAACTGATTGAAGGAAAAGTTTCTAAATTATGAAAATGAATAATAAATATGACATTCCAGTTTCATAACTGTATGGGTGGACAATAAAATATGCAAAGAGGTCCCTTCGGACATTTGCATAAAGTGTCGTCTCGGATAAGCCTGTGCAGTCAGCACAGGCTAATAGGAGACAGCACTTTATACAGGGTGTCCGGAAAGTAAGGTAACACTTTCGTAGTTTTATATTTTGGCTTAAAATATAAGATAACGAGATGAAAAATATATATACATGTAAATAAAACGTGTAAGTTTTTTTGTGTGATAATTTAATTCAATTTTCATAACATTTAGCGCTTTTATACAGATTTCACTTCAAAAGTCCTTTTTCGGTCATTGGCGTCATTTTAGTAATTAATGACGTTTTCATGTCAATGTGACGACCTTTTACACTCTTTCCTTTCCGAAAACACACAATGAAATTTTCACTCACTTTGAAATGCATTCAAATATCAATCATACTGATTTCACTAGAAGGATTTTTTTTAACGACAGGTCTGGGTTGTTTAGGTTGGAATCGTAGACCTTCGACTTCAACACACTGCAAAGGAGGAAGTCATGCAGGTTAAGGTTGAGTTTTGGACTGTGTGAAGGCCACGATATTCAACATGTCTTACCTCCAGATATCGTTTCGACATTACCCTATATCGCCGAACATTTTATATACAAAAGTCTGCCACAGATTTGGATGTGTGTGGGTAACACTTTCCTGTATGAACCAATTGCTTTGCAATGAGGAATGAGGGCGACTTTATTCTGATTTCAACATAAGCGACTTCTTTCTGTTAGTTTAAAAGGTCAAAGGTTGACAGCCTCAACCAAGACAGCACAGCCATATTGTTAAAGACCACTAACAGTGAAATAAAGAAGATTGATATTGAAATGTGCGCTGAAGTGATTCACAATATCATCGGGCATGATCGGCATGGAAAGAGCATAATCTGCCGTCTCACTGAAAACGTCATTAATTGTAAAATGACGCCAATGACAGAAAAAGGACTTTTGAATTGAAATCTGCATAAAAAACAAAGTGTAAAGAAAATTGAATTAAATTATCACACAAAAAAACTTACACGTTTTATTTACATGTATATATATTTTTCATCTCGTTATCTTGTATTTTAAGCCAAAATATAAATGTACGAAAGTGTTACCTTACTTTCCGGACACCCTGTACATGTATATCAACATTAACCCTTAAAGTACTGGAACTGACTTACCGTAACTTGTTTTTTGTGGACAGTGCAGATCAAGATTAGACTGCACAGAACGTGCAGTCTGATCTTACATCTACACTGTCCACTGTTTTGTTACATATTCTGGCCAAAAAAACCTTGGTACAGCAATATTTCAGATGTTTTTCCAAATTAGATATGTCTCTTGTTTTAATTCAGCACATTAAGGGTTAAATTTTGTCGTACAATAGACTTGCATGGAGCAGAAAATTACATACGATCGGAAAGTCTCGTCTCAGATCAGCCTGAGCAGGCTGATTCGATACGACACTTTATGCAAATGTGTGAATGCCACTTTTTGCAAGCCATATGGTAGTTACATTATTTGTCTAGGGATGTGTCAAAAAGGTAACAGATTCATTGTGTTCTCTCACCTTTTCCAGGGAGTGTAACCACACCAAATTAACAATCGCACATTGAGGGCTTACTTCCCTTTTCTTTCATTCTCCTAATTATGCATCAAGACTTCTGCATAAATTACTAACAATTTTCTGACTGATTGATAGGAAGAAAGGATGCTGGTTTCTAAAAGGCATTTTTTGATAAACTCATTACCACACGACAAAATTTTAGACTGGTTCAAATTGAAAGCATTTGCAGACGACAAAATAAAGGTGACTGAAAAATTGAAATTTGTTCCGGGAAGGGTAGAAAACACTGTGGGAAAAGGAGAAAATGCTGGTTACCAGCATTTTCTCCTTTTCCCACAGTGTTTTCAAGAGGCTTCGTTCTCGGAGGTGTCAAAAGTAGGGATTGTGTGGTAAAGGGTTAACCCATTACCACACAATTCCTACTTTTGATGACGCTGAGAAAGAATGCCTTTCGAAAACATTTTGGGAAAATGAGAAAATGCTGGTAACCAGCATTTTCTCATTTTCCCACAATGTTTTCTACCTTTCACAAAACAAATTTCAAATTTTCAGTCACTTTTATTTTGTCGTTTGCAAATGCTTTCGATCTGGACAAGCCTAAAATATTATCATTTGGTAATGAGTTACTACAAAGTAGTCATAACCTTCATCTTTCCAATACTTACCCTCTCTAAAGGTATTTCTTCATACTCCCACTCCCCTTCACCATTCATCTGAAAAAGAAAGAAAATTCCTACAGATTTTCGGATTAAAATGTCTGAAAATATTTATAAATGCTTAACGTTACCCCTCAGGGTATTTTCGGACTTTGAACGACGCTAACAAAGAAGCCTTTTGAAAATATTGTAGGAAAAGCAGAAAATGTCAGTTACTGGTATTTTCTCCTTTTTCAACAATTTTTTCTAGCCTTCCAGTTACAAATTTCAAATGCTTTCAGTACAGTTCTCTAAACTATTGCCAATCATCCAAGCCAAACAATCTGTGCTTGCAATCATCCAAGATCTGACCGCAGGGAACAAGTAAGAAATCTCACAATTCACAATTGCTCATAATTATAATGGCATCTGTAACAGGGTAGAAAACATTGTGTAAGAAGGAGAAAATGCTGGTCACCAGCATTTTCTCCTTCTTTCACAATGTTTTCAAAAGGCTTATTCCTATAAATCATAACAACATGTGTCTTTTGGTACAGGGCTGAGTTATACGTCATTACACTCACCTGCCTCCATGAGGTAAATTGGTGTTTCCTTTTTTAACCAGAAATCATCTTTTTTCTGATGGTTTGAGTGATTTACAACAGCTGTGTAACCCTTGTACTTTTCACCAAACAATCCTGTGTTTGAAACAGCCATTAGGAAAAACGTTTTTAAAGAATTTTGGAAAGGTCAAACTTCTCCTTTTCTTGCTGTTTCCTATGTTTTCCTGGGCAAATTTAAGTATTGTGGCATTATAAGATTGCTGTTTGCAAAATTGGCTTCCAATCTGTTGAACCCATTACCACACAATCCCTACTTTTGACGACCCTGAGAAAGAAGCCCCTAGAAAACATTCTGGCAAAAGGAGAAAATGCTGGTAACCAGCATTTTCTCCTTCTCCCGCAGTGTTTACTACCCTTCACAAAACAAATTTTAATTTTTGAGTAACATTTATTTTGTCATCTGCAAATGCTTTACCAAACGACAAAATTTTAAACAACGTGGGAATCGAAGGAAATGCTGCTTACCAGCGTTTTCTTATTTTTCAACAATGTCTTCAAAAGCTGTTCTATCTCAGGGTCGTTGGAAGTCGGGTCTGTGCGGTAAAGAGTTAAAAGTTGATTGATTGACTAATTGTTACTATGGTGTTGAACGCCGTTTTCAGTATTATTTCAGTTATATCACAGCAGCCAGTGCACCTGTCCATGCTTTCCTGGAGTTTCTGTTACCAGTACTCCACACAGTATTCTTTCCAAGCCACTGGCTGCTTTTCCCGCATAACCATCGTAAAAACAGAGTTAACCCATTACCACACAATCCCTACTTTTGACGCCCCTGAGAAAGAAGCCTTTAGAAAACATTGTGGGAAAAGGAGAAAATGCTGGTAACCAGCATTTTCTCCTTTTCCAACCATGTTTTCTACCCTTCACAAAACAAATTTCAAATTTTCAGTCACTTTTATTTTGTCGTCTGCAAATGCTTTCGATTTGGACCAGCCTCAAATATTGTCGTATGGTAATAAGTTAAAGAGTAAAGTTTTTGTAGTGTGATAAAGAGTAAATGAAAAGATTATACATTGTAAGGTTAACTCTTTACCACACAGTCCCGACTTTTAACGACCCTGAGAAAGAAGCCTTTTGAAAACATTGTGGGAAAAGGAGAAAATGCTGGTGACCAGTATTTTCTCCTTTTCCCACAATGTTTTCTACCCTTCCCAAACAAAATTTTAATTTTTCAGTCGCATTTATTTTGTCGTCTGCAAATGCTTTTAATCCGGAGAGGTCTATAATTCTGTCTTTTGGTAAAGAGTTAATCTACACTGTCTGCATAAGAATTTAACTCTTTCCCAAACGACAATATTTTAGACTGGTCCAAATATTGAAAGCACTCAAAGACGACAAAATAAACAAAACTAAAAAAATGGAATTTGTTTCCTGCAGGGTAGAAAACATTGTGGGAAAAGGAGAAAATGCTGGTTACCAGCATTTTCTCCTTTTCCCACAATGTTTTCAAAAGGCTTCTATCTCAGGGTCGTAAAAACCAGCGATTGTTAGGTAAAGGGTTAAGGACTCGAAGGAAGAAATTAGTATGAAAAATTTGAAGCAAAAAGAAGAACCTGCTGGTAATCAGTATTTTACAATGTTTTTTTTTTCTTCAAAAGATTGAAATCATTGCTTTGACCCCATTCAATTTGTCGTCTGCAAGTGTTGAATCTGGACACCTCTAAAATTTGTTGGATTGCGAAGAGTTAACTCTTTACCACACAACAAAAATCTAAACTTGTCCAAAAATAAGAAACTGGAATAAGAATTTTAAGTACTCTCTTATTCTGTACAGGGTTCCCACAACTTTCTGCTTGCAAAATTCCAGACTTTTTCCAGGATTTTTTTTCAAAATTCAAGGTTTTTCGCAATAGAAAAACTAGAAATGCAAAACCTTTTGAAAGCTACTTTCTTACATACATTCCTTGTTTTAATGAAAAATTAAGATTTAAAGAACATTCTAACAGCATGATAGTTATTTCATTTCTTTACTTGGCCAGTTACAAAACTACAAATGACCGAATATAGATTCAGATCAGCCTATCCATACTGGCAGTTTAATAAGGATCAATGCTGTTCTCTTACATTTCCTACAAGTAATGAAGAATTTGAAGGCAAATAGTATTGATCCTTGTAAGACTACACAACCAGGCAAATTGGGAACAATAGGACCATGATGGTCCTATATCACTCACCTGAGTACAAAGCAGTAATGGTCTACAGTGAAGATAAATGCCAAATATCGAAGTTCAAGGCCAAATAATTCTGACAGGGTATGTAACTGTGCAAAAAGCATTTTCTTCTTTTCCCAAAATGCTTCCACAACCCTTCTTCTTCAGGGTCATTGAAAGTCAGGATTGTATAGTTAGGAATTGAATTAACTTTAAGAGGCAAGGCGTTCATTTCCTGGTCAAAATGGTGGTCAAATGACAGATTAAAAAACATCATTCCCTCATTGTTAAGACACAGATGAGACTTGTCTCTAACTTTTTTATCAAATTTCGAAGGATACTGACTGAGACAGTAATCAAGCCAGCACAAACTGGGAACCCTAGACTAAAAGCTCACAACATTACTGATTAATTTATTGGACCTCGATAAGTCCAGTATGTGAAAGGTAACCCCTTTTCCATGACACATCTTACAGAAGAAAAGTGTATCACAAGACTATCCTAAGGAAGACATGTATGAAGTTTCATAAATGCCAAGGACTATAGAAGATAACCGTCAATGTGGATGGATGGGCCAACTGACTGTAATTGGTCCAGAATGAAATTATACATTTAATCCCCATTTTTGATAACATGTCGTTTCATGAAACAAAGTCAAATAACTATAGTCTATGGCTTAACAAGATGAACATTAATTACATTTTTTCCTATAATGAAAGAGATATTGGTCCACAGTGAAAATATACACCAAGCCCCCTTTTTCAATGACATTTAATGAAAAAATGTAAAATATTGTTACTGGCAAACTATCATAAGGAACACATGTACATAAATTCCATCTTGTTTCAGAGCAGAAGAATTTTAAGAGTTTTGCTTCCTTGTTCCCATGTTCAAACTTGTGACCACCAGGGCGGGGCCAGTTTGAACCCCAGGGGCATCATATGAACAAACTTGGTAGAGGTCCTCTAGAAGATAGTACATACAAAACATCAAAGCCCTAGGACTTCAGTTTCAGAGAAAAAAATAAAGTTTTCCGTCTTTCTTCCTATGTTTCAAATTTGTGACTCCTGGGGCGGGGCCAGTTTGAACCCCGGGGCATCATATGAGCAATCTTGCTAGAGGTCCAATAGCAGATGCAACATATCAAATATCAAAGCTCTACCCCTTCTTGTTTCAGAGAAAACGATTTTTCAAAGTTTTCTTTTATTATTCCCATGTTCAAACTTGTGACCCCCGGGGTGGGGCAATACATGAAGAATCTTTGTAGAAGTCCACTAGGAGATGCTACATACCAATTATCAAAGCTCTATGCCTTCTAGTTTCAGAGAAGAAGATTTTCGAAGATTTTGCTTGATTTTATTCTTTGGTTGCCATGGCAGCCAGAGTTACGGGTGGAATTTAATTTCTTGAACAACTTTGGTAGAGATTCAAATAAGGGACATCCCTGCAAAGTTTCATCAAGACTGGCCAAGTGGTTTAGGAGGAGAAGATGTTAAGAAATTGTGGACGATGCACGGCAGACATAGGGCGATCACTAAAACTCACCTTGAGCACTTTGTTCTCTGGCGAGCTAAAAATGTGTTGTTTTTTCTAATGTTGGGAATTATTTTCTTTATGATTTAAGACACAGAATCAAGTCCTTGCATATCATTTAGTATTTTACTGTATCATTTAGTATTTTACTATTATAGTGCACAACAGTTTTAATGTAAGCCTTCAAATAGTGGTTATTTTCCCTCTTCAGTCATTGAAACTAAAACCTAATTCAAAAGCACCATGTTTTATTTTCACTTTAAATGTTCAGTTTTCATGGCCTGAAATACATGAATAAATAAATTGGTCTTTTCAAAGGGCAATATCCCTGCTTTTAAAAATTCTGAAAATACGAATAATCGTAAATACTTGAAGTGTTTTGATCCACAATTGCAGACAAGCAATCTTACTTTCAGTTTCCTCCGACTCGTCAACCTCATCCCGACTAGAATCATAACGTGGCTTCATAAAGATAAAGTCTGTTAACCTTTCAGACCCCTATGGGTTTAAATTTTCAATAATATTTACTGTTGTAGCTCATTTTCACGTCAATTCACTTCAACTCGTCTCCCGGAAAATACAAAGCGCAGCAGCTTCTGCATTGTATTTTAGGATAAGTACCGAGTTCTCCGAAACCAATACACTGGATCCCGGTTTGTTTGAATATTAGAATAACTATTCCGGGACCAGCGAACCTAAAAAAAGACCGTAATGTATTTGGGAAATTCACCTTCGACCAGTCTCTATATATTGTACAAATATTGGACCTTTATCTGAAAAATGGAGGACGCAGACCGGAGATTATTATCGTCCTAAATTTTCATACCCAAAACGTTTCGTACTTTTCCCAGGTTTTTCCCGATTTTTCATAGATATAACAAAAATCAAGACTTTTTCAAGACCGGAAACGGGTTTTACGAAATTCCCGACTTTTTCCCGTTTTCCCGACTGCGTGGGAACCCTGTCTGTAACAGTTTTTGTTATAACCCTTTCCCAAACAAGCCCTTGTTTTTACATGTCTGCAGTACAAGTCTTTTGAACACACTGTGGGAAAAGCAGAAATTGCTTGAAAGCACTTGCAGAGGATAAAATAAACGTAACTCAAATTATGGAATTTATTTCCAGAAGGGTAAAAAACATTCTGGGAAAAGGAGAAAATGCTGGTTACCAGCATTTTTTTCCTTTTCCCACAATGTTTTCAAAAGGGTTCTTTCTCTGGGTCATTAAAACCAGGGATTGCTTTGTATGGGGTTAAAGCACTCTTTTTGTCAAGTTCACTGGTCAACTCCAATAAAAAGGTAGTAGCCAATTATTCACAAAGTAGCCAATTACTCACAGAATCCAAAATGAAGCAAATTATTGCCCCTTGCCCACTTTTAAGTTAATTGTCTAACTATATTGAATTGTTCAGTCAAAAAATATCCGTGATCAGAAAAAGTATCAATCACCTTGCATAAATCAGTAGTTGATCAGCAGCAGGTAGACCAAGGTAGACAAAGTTTCACATTACTCTCCCAAGCGCATTTCCTAGTTTTCATTTGGCTGGAAAGCAAAATTACGATATAGAACACTATCAACGACACTTATTTATTTTCTTTGTGCTTTTTTTTTTACCCAGCTTTAAATACTCTAATGAGAATTATCCATTTTCATTTTGTTCATCATCACAAACCTGAGAAATTGTCACTTGACAATCACAAGATATTGAATTAAATCAACCTTTAAAATTAACACAAGAGGGCTATGATGGCCCTGTGTAGCTCTACTGACTAAGGAAAAATAGTTGGTCATAAATAACTTGTATGGTTACTTTCATTTGCCAGTCTGTTACTTATGGAATGTTATACAGAGACACTTAGATGAACATATACCAAAAACTACTGGCATAGACTCTATAGTTCTGGAACATAATTTATAACACCAACAAATAAAAGAACATTTCGCCCAATGCAAATTTTAACTCTTAAGAGTGTAGAATAAACCTAACTGTCATTTCTATTCCAGAAATGAGATCAGAGTAACAGTATTTAACGTTGTCTGCGCATGTCATATTCTTCGAAGATTCGACTGTCTTATATGACGCATCACGAGTCCCAAAAGCGGGCTGACTGTAATATTACACTCTATAAAGTAGCAATGTAGAAAACAGCTTTTATCAATATGTTTGAGGAGAAATGAGACCTGTTTAGCTCCAGATTTCTCTGTACTGCTGATCATAGCTGAGAGAATTGCACGAGGTAGCGTTTTATTGAGTAAACATTTATTTTAGTTTGAAATTCAAAGTAACGGTTGTCGCATAGGAAAGTGGTTCGGCTTCTGTACCCAGAATGTCCAAATTAGATAGATGAGTATTTATAGAATGCCATCTAGCGGGAGATAATGAGTATTTTAAAGGTTGCTTTTGGGCAAAATGTCCAAGCATACCATACAGTTTAGATCAAGATCAAACTACATGTTTCGTGGTATGATCTTTATCTAGACTGTCCACAAAGGAACCAAGATAGTAAAAGGCACTTCAAGACTTGATTATTTCAACCTTACCTGTAACATAACATTAATAAGAAGGATACACTTTCTGTTCATTTTTTTGAGGAAATTTGAAATTGGTTGCAATATGGTGAAGTAGTCGAAGGGAGATTGCAAAATTGTAACATTTACATGTCAACATGAGTGACCTCCCTTTTATTATTATAAAAAGTGAATCAGAAGTTGCATTTTATAGGTTGTGCCAATGCCCAAACATATATTTTGCAGATCGAAACTTTTAACAAGAAAATGAAAGAGGCAAACCAAATGCTGATGGCTGTCCTAAGAGAAGTCCAGCATCATGTTCAGTAAGAGTTTCTGATTAGTTGGTTGGTTGGTTGGCTGGTTGGTGAATGATTGGGTGGATTGGTTGGTTGGTTGATTGATTGATTGGTTGGTTGATTGATTTATGCCATTTTCAACATTTTATCAGCCATATCACAGTGACAGTTTACTGTTTATCCTGGGTTTCACTAGTACAAGGCTAGGGCTCTGAAGTGCTTTGTGAGAAACCTAGAGCTTCCAGGGAGGAAACCGGGGTTTCAAAGTTGCAAGTCCTACACTTTACCACCGAGTCAAGCAGGACCCACTGAAAAGATTTTGAAAGTTTTCTTGCTGTGGCGTCATATAAATTAACTCTTCACCATGTTTTAACCCTTTACCCCATAAGGCATTTCTATGGTATCTCTAACTGACCCTAAATAAAAGCTAGGATGAAGCTGTTTCTTATGCGTATATGACACCTTTTGATAGCATAGAAAACATTGCGGCAAAAGGTGAAATTGCTCATCACGAGCAATTTCACCTTTAGCCACAATGTTTTCCAAAGGCTCCTCAAACAATGCGTAGAAATAAGTATCTATGGAGTAAAGGGTTAATGACCATGAGGTTGAAGGCTTTGGAAAACATTTGTGAACAATGAAGAAAAGGCTGTTAACTTTTCCAAAAATGCCTTCTACTCTTTCAAATACAATTTTCACCATCTGAGCCACCTCTGCAATTGCTTCAGATTTTGATGAGTCATGTATTGACAAACTGAATGACCAACACAGAGCTTTTTCATAATTACTTCCTTACAGCCAGTAGAGCTAAAAATCAAGCAATAACATTTTCACACTAGTACCAAAACTTGAATATCACATACTTTCAAGCAGGAATATTTATACAAATCTTAACTTAAATAATCACTTATTCCACTTGAATTATCATGTGTATATATATATATACCAAATTGAGTTCCCACACGTTCAAACTTGAGTTATTGCATATGGAACATTCAAAACACATCTCCTGAAAGTCGCATATCTCCGCCAAAAAAAAAGCTAATGAAATTTCTGCACTTGTACAAAAAGAATGAAATTTAATAAAGAAACCAAAATGACATCATCAAATTATATCCAAAATATCCAAGCACATCTGATTTTGTCTTATAAAAACCTCAGACCCTATCATAAAGCTAAGTGCTTTCTTATGTATGCCACCTAAATAATAACACAAACAGAATACACTAACTCCTCCAGAATTTTCATGAAAAATGCATCACACCACATCCAACACAGAAGATGCACCACATTCAAGATAAAAAAAAAAAGCACTTAACACTAGACAAATCTGCCTTTTCTGGCCAAACGAAATTAATGGCACAAATAAAAAACATAAACATCCAGTCAAAACCTCTCTTAATCATCATATTTTTTTCCCTGAATGAAGTGCCTGGAGTGTACAAGATAGAACAGAAACCCTATGCCTCGCTGGTAATTATTACAAAACTTCCAAGAATCAAAGAATAAATTGCGAAAATACTGCTTTTACCCTTAACCCTTTCCCAAACAGCAAATTTTGGACCAGACCAAAATGAAAGCACTTTGCAGATGACAAATTAATAGTTTGCTAAAAAGATGACTTTTTGATATGATAGGGTAGAAAACATTGTGGGAAAAGGAGAAAATGCTAGTTAGCAGCATTTTCTCCTTTTCTCACAATGTTTTCAAAAGACCACTATTCAAGATACATGTATGTAAAAACCAGGGATTGCTTGGGAAAGAGTTAATCCTTTACCACACAATCCAAAATTTTATCAACCCTGAAAATGAAGGCTTTTGAAAACATCGAGGGGAAAAGGAGAAAATGCTGGCAACCAGCATTTTCTCCTTTTCCCTCAGTGTTTTCTATCCAATAAGACAAAAATAATCATTTTAGCAACATTAATTTTGTCATCTGCAAATGCTCTCAATTTGATTCAAGCCAAAGTTTTGTCTTTTGGTAAAGAGTTGACCAAATGATCCTGTGTTTTAACGACCCTGACAAAGGAGGTTTCTGAAAACAATGTGGGAAAAAGAGAGAATAGAGCATCCGCATTTCATTTGCACCAGACTTCCTATTCTTGCATGTGATTTGCACCAGATTTTCTATTCTTTCAAAGACAAAACCAAGCGCTTGAGCAATATATAGTTTGTCATCTACAAATGTATTCCATTGGGACAAATCTAAAATTTTATCTTGTGGTAGAGGAAGAATAAACGTCTGATTGGCTTCACCTAATGAGGGCTTATTAATATGTTCAGAGAAAAACATTTCCCTCCCACTTCTTCCAAAGATTTAACCCTTAACCCTTTAACCCATTACCACACAATCCCTACTTTTGATGCCCTGAGAAAGAAGCCTTTTGAAAACACTGTGGGAAAAGGAGAAAATGCTGGTAACCAGCATTTTCTCCTTTTCCCACAATATTTATTTCCCCTTCCTAAAAGAAATTTCAAATTTCAAGTCACTTTTACTTTGTCGTCAGCAAATGCTTTCAATTTCGGCCAGTCTAAAATTTTGAATTTGGTAAAGATTTAAAACACATTTCTGACTTTTACCAACCATGAGAAAGAAAGCTCAGTAGAAAAGATTGTGGGAGGAAAAAGAGAAAATGCTGAACCAGCATTTTCTCCTTTCAGCACAATGTTTTCTACCCTATAATGAAATCATTATTTTAGTCACATTAAATTTTGTCATTCACAAAGGCTTTCAGTTCGATGTGCTCCAAAATTTTGTCATTTAGTAAAGAGTTAAAGCATCAAATAAGCCATATAGGGACATTTTCTTTCCAGAAATGACTGAAATAAGGGCAATTTTGAGATTGCTTTTGTCCAGAATACCTCTGAGAGATCGGACAGCACGTTTTGTGCTGTCTGATTTTGATCCACATTGTCCACAAAGGAAATTTTAGTTATGAAAGAGGCTTTAAAGGTGGCCCTTCAGATTTTGGGACAAAAAAATTACATAAATACAAAAAAAAAATCTTTATACTCCAAAAGCAACATAATTTTCATTCATAAAACCCCAGTAGTCGAAAACCATCTGACAACAAGAGAAATTTGAGATTTACTACAGCCTTGGTCGACGCCGACGGGAAACAGTCTATATTTACACAGGGTTTTAGTCTGACAGTTCCCTTTGGGGGTCCTTGGGACTCGACTTCTATGATTACGGGAGTCCTGACTTAAAAATTGGGAGTCCCTTGGTTGTACAAATTTGAATACCAATACCAATTATTTCTTCCATATATTTTAATTTCCAAACAAGTTAAATAAAAAAAGAAATATTTCAAGCATCTGCAGACGACAACTCCCGTCTGCTATGGAATAATATACCTATATTTTCATTTCATAAAACTTTTTTTTTCACTCATGAATGGAAATATAGCTTCCATTTATTCCTTTATACAGAGATTTGTGTAAATTCACTGTTTAAATTCATTATTACAGATGAGAAGATAGTTTTAAGTCTCCCTGATCGGACGATGCCACGCTGCTCATTGTAGTGTCATGGGTTTTCACGCTATTTTAGCGATCTATTTTTTCGTGACAATTCATTTTTGGAGAAGTATTACTACATGAGCTAACATTGGTTAGTCAGTTTAAATAGCAAGTAACTTAAAAATCTGTCACTTTACATTAGATAAGAGGAACAATACCTTTGTTACTCTGTCATACATGACTCGCAAACTTCATTATCATCCGCGAGTCCTTTGCATTTTATACTTATCGTGTTCGGCCCATATTTCTGCCGGATGCGCGCAAGCTAGGTGATATGAAGCAATAGACGATAATTTCATGTGTCATATTGACATTTAGGTAGATTTTTTTCATTGTCAAAGACAGGTCATTTCACAATTCCAAGTGTCAAACCCGGACTTAGGGATCAAATAAGAAGCATGCCGAGTTGTCAAGTTTTGTAAAGACATCCATGAAAAATTATTTCTTTCTCATTTTTTCTACCGATGTTTGTTATCCACTAGTCTATGTTTAATCGAAGATTGTGATTATTCGTAGTCACAAAACCAAGAATTCAAGTTTAGGCACCAAGCGAGTTCAAGAACCTACTACAGTCGATTCCTGGATTTCTCAATCGATTATCGGAAGCCAAAACCAACTGACTTTCGACTATAGTCGATCATTGGCCCACTACTAGTTTGCAGACGCTATTTTTAATGCTGCGTCAGCACAAACAACCTTTAAGGGCTCGGTCTAAATCACAGATAACGAGCCGGCCACTTTCGTAGATTATGAAAGTCAAAATTAATGATAATTTTCGGCGGACGCTATACGTTTATTTTTCTAACAATATTTCTTTACTTATGTAAAGAACTACCGTAAAGAACATTTTTTGTTGAACTATTTTCGATCAGCTTGTCGAGAATGCTGGGTTTTTACACCGTACCGCACTTACGGTCCGAAAAGCTGCGGCACGTTTTGGGTACTATTGTTCACGCTCGACAAATTTTATCTTTTGGTATCAGTTACTTCTTAGGGTTCTCAATCGTCAAATCTATACCCAATGACAACAAAATTATAATTGCGTCCCAGGGACGCAGTAGCGTAAATTTTGGGAGTCCTGCTTCCCTATTTCTGCGTGCGAGACGCAGAAAATGTGCATCCGTTAAAACCCTGTTTACATGAGAAACTTGCTCACTTACATACTGGAAATACAAAGACGAAGCTTCAAATATAGTGTGCACAGAAGACATTATGGAAAATAATTACATGTTTGTTATGTTATGGAATTTAAGCATCATTAGTCACATGCCAGTCACTTTACATTCCCACAATGTTTTTTTTATTTTTGGCGCGAAATCTAAAAGTAGCTTAAGGGGCTACATAGCTTTTTAAGGGAATACCACCCCACCCCATATGATTCTTACTTATTGATGATTTGTATAGTTTTTCAAATAAATTTCAGTGATACATATTTTTTTTTTCAATTTGGTGTGATGTGAAAAACCTAAATACCCACCTTTAAGGATAACTCTATCCTATACAAAAAAATCCAGAGATTTTAACAATCCAGGGGAAGATTCCTTTTGAAAATCTTGTGGGGGGAAAACCACAAAATAATGCATTCTCTTTTTTTTCTACTAAATTTACCGTAGTTTGCTTAAATTTTGGGACAGCAAAAAATAATTAATTTTTTTCGTGTCCCAATACTTTGGTCTACAAAAAATAATTATTCTGTCAGCTGTCCCAAAACTTATGGTCAAACAAGACAGTCTGTCACAGTGAAAGTCACTCGCCGCTAATGCGTCGAATATTGCAGACGTTGAAATATTGCAACGTGATTGATGTCAGGTTTGCAGGTTGGTCTATTTTTAGACTGATTGGAATTCCACCGATCAGTTTGAGCACTGAGAGCTCCTGATTTTCCTTGATTATGAACTTTTCACTCATTATTTTTTGCATCTTGGGATATCAATAAAGATGTTATTTTGTGTTTTTAGAAAAAATTCAAAACATATTTTACCTGCTTACATGTACGTGAGGTGATCGAAGTTAACTGCACTCTTGACAAGTACCTGCTCGGACCGTTCTCAAATTTGATTGGTTCGTCGATTTTCGATCGATAAACCTTGGGTAAAACTGTGTACCTTAATTTCTATTTATAAACAACAAGCTCGATTGACAGTAAAATACACGCGTGTCAACTCTGTTAACTTCTGATGTACACTTGTACACCATGTATACCCTGTTATACATGTTATGGATCTTGGATAGAAGTTTATCACACCCTTTTTACACTTACGTTGGATTTCTTTTTGAATTGGGGTTTACATTAGACAATCAGGTGATCAGGTTTTTCGTCTTGGATCAGGTAATTCCCATTGAAATCGGGAGAGTTGGGAAGCATGCTTATGACGTTACGAGCGTAGAAATAAAACTACGAGAAATAAATATTTGCAAAGGGTAGGCCTATCAACGGACTGTAAAAAGAAAATTAAATAAAATATTCACTGTCCCAATTCTTTGGAACAAAAAATTACCGATCTTGCTTTGCAATTTTTAGTATGTCCCAAATCTTTGGGTCATGAAAAATTATTATTTTCGTGATTTTTGATGGTGTCCCAATTCTTTGGGTGTCCCAAAATATACGCAAATTACAGTAATTTACAATCTTTTCCACAGGAATATGATAATTTAACTCTACCACACAATCCCTAATTCTTCTGATAACCAGCATTTTCACCTTTTCCCACAATGTTTTCTACCTGTTCAGGAACAAGACAGTGTTATCATTAAACAAGAGGGCCATGATGGCCCTGAAATCGCTCACCTGAGTTTATTGACCAAACATGCACTATCTAGTTTCCCAGTGACCTAGTTTTTTTATCAGACATTACCCATCATCAAACACTTTTGAGACATCACCAAAACAAACATTCTGACCAAGTCTCAAGAGTATCAGGCAGAAAATGTAGCCTCTGGAGTGTACACAAGGTTTTTCTAATATTTGACCCATTGACCTAGTTTTTGACTCCACATGACCCATTTTCAAACTCATTCAAGGTATCACCAGGACAAATATTATGAACAAGTTTTAGGAGTATCAGACTGAAAATGTGTCCTCCAGAGCATACAAAAGGTGTTTATAACTTTTGACCTATTGACCCAGTTTTTGACCCAACATGACCCATTTTCAAACTCATCCAAGATATTATAAAGGCAAACATTCTGACTAATTTTCAAGAGTGTTAGACTGAAAATGGTGCATCCAGAGCATATACAAGGTTTTTCTAAGATTTGACCTGGTGACCTAGTTTTTAACCCCCAATGACCCATTTTCAAACCTGTCTGAGATATCATCAAGACAAACATTCTGACCAACTTACAAGAGTATGGGACTGAAAATGTGGCCTCTAGAGCCTACAAAAGGTTTTTCTAACATTTGACCTAGTGACCTAGTTTTTGACCCCACATGACCCATTTTCGTTCTTGTCCGAGATATCATCCAGGCAAACATCCTGACCAACTTTCATGAGTATCCAACTGAAAATGTGGCCTCTAGAGCGTACAAAAGGTTTTTCTACGATTTGACCTAGTGACCTAGTTTTTGACCCCACGTGACCCATTTTCAAACTCGTCCGAGATATCATCCAGACAAACATCCTGACCAACTTTCATGAGTATCCAACTAAAAATGTGGCCTCTAGAGTGTACAAAAGGTTTTTCTAAGATTTGACCTGGTGACCTAGTTTTTGACCCCATGTGACCCACTTTCGAACTCGTCCGAGATATCATCCAGACAAACATTCTGACCATTTTTCATGAGTATCCGACTGAAAATGTGGCCTCTAGAGCGTACAAAAGGTTTTTCTAAGATTTGACCTGGTGACCTAGTTTTTGACCCCACGTGACCCACTTTCGAACTCGTCCGAGATATCATCGAGACAAACATCCTGACCAACTTTCATGAGTATCCGACTGTAAATGCGGCCTCTAGAGCGTACACAAGGTTTTTCTAAGATTTGACCTGGTGACCTACCGTAATTTGCGTATATTTTGGGACACCCAAAGAA
This sequence comes from Tridacna crocea, assembly GCA_943736015.1. Classification (NCBI taxonomy): domain Eukaryota; kingdom Metazoa; phylum Mollusca; class Bivalvia; order Cardiida; family Cardiidae; genus Tridacna; species Tridacna crocea. The sequence goes on from OX031068.1 coordinate 14,479,774, forward strand.
TTGGGACACCATCAAAAATCACGAAAATAATTATTTTTCATGACCCAAAGATTTGGGACATACTAAAAATTGCAAAGCAAGATCGGTAATTTTTTGTTCCAAAGAATTGGGACAGTGAATATCTTATTTAATTTTCTTTTTTCAATCCGTTGATAGGCCTACCCTTTACAAATATTTATTTCTCGTAGTTTTATTTTTACGCTCGCAACGTCGTAAGCATGCTTCCCAACTCTCCCCATTTCAATGGGAATTACACGATCCAAGACGAAAAACCCGATCACCTGATTGTCGAGAGTAAACCCCAATTCGAAAAGAAATCCGACGTAACTGTAAAAAGGGTGTGATAAACTTCTATCAAAGATCCATAACATGTATAATGTGTGTACATCAGACGTTAACAGAGTTGACACGCGTGTATTTTACGGTCAATCGAGTTTGTTGTTTATAAATAGAAATCTAGGTACACAGTTTTACCCAAGGTTTATCGATCGAAGATCGACGAACCAATCAAATTTGAGAACGGTTCGAGCAGGTTCTTGTCAAGAGTGCAGTAAACATTGTTCACCTCGCGTACATGTAAGCAGGTAAAATATGTTGTGAATTTTTTCTACAAACGCAAAATAACATCTTTATTGATATCCCAAGATGCAAACAAAAAAGAGTGAAAAGTTCATAATCAAGGAAAATCACGAGCTCTTAGTGCTCAAACTGATCGGTGGAATTCCAGTCAGTCTAAAAATAGACCAACCTGCAAACCTGACATCAATCACGTTGCAATATTTCAACGTCGGCAATATTCGACGTGTTAGCGGCGAGTGACTTTCACTTTGACAGACCGTCTTGTTTGACCATAAGTTTTGGGACAGCTGACAGAATAATTATTTTTTGTAGACCAAAGTATCGGGACACGAAAAAAATTAATTATTTTTTGCTGTCCCAAAATTTAAGCAAATTACGGTAGTTTTTGATCCCACGTGACCCATTTCCGAACTCGTCCGAGATATCATCGAGACAAACATCCTGACAAACTTTCATGAGTATCGGACTCAAAATGCGGCCTCTAGAGCGTACACAAGGTTTTTCTAAGATTTGACCTAGTGACCTAGTTTTTGACCCCACGTGACCCATTTTCGAACTCGTCCGAGATATCATCGAGACAAACATCCTGACCAACTTTCATGAGTATCCGACTCAAAATGCGGCCTCTAGAGCATACACAAGGTTTTTCTAAGATTTGACCTAGTGACCTAGTTTTTGACCCCACATGACCCATTTTCGAACTCGTCCGAGATTTTATCGAGACAAACATCCTGACCAACTTTCATGAGTATCCAACCAAAACTGTGGCCTGTAGAGCGTACACAAGGTAAAAAGTCGACGACGGACGACGGACGACGCACGACGGACGACGGACACAGCACGATCACAATAGCTCACCATGAGCACTTCGTGCTCAGGTGAGCTAAAAATATGGCAAATGTCCTCTGTGAATTCAATTAATGAAGACCAGTTTGAAATTCTGCTGTGTGGTAAAGGGTCAAAGCAAATCTGTTTTTGTTATTTTGTCACAATGATCATGTCAATCCAAGGACAGAAATTCATTAACCCTTTCCCAAACGACAAATTTTGGACTCTTCCAAACTGAAAGAGTTTGCAGACAACAATTTTAGATTTAGAGAAAATGGCAGAAAGTTCTCAAAACGGGTAGAAAACACTGTGGGAAAAGGAGAAATTGCTCGTTACGAGCAATTTCTCCTTTTCCTACAGTGTTTTCAAAAGACTTGTACTGCAGACACGTAAAAACCACGGCTTGTTTCGGAAAGGGTTAAGCTGGGTATTCGAAGCAGCAAACCCCTAGTTTCAAGTCCTGTATGCTACCAACTGCACATTCAGGTTCCACTCATAGAGGGATAGTGCCTGTGTTTCAGAAGGTTTAACTCTTTACCACACGAGAAAAATCTAGACTGGTCCAAATTGAAAGCATTTGCAGACGACAAAATAAAGGTGACTAAAAAAATAGAAATTTGTTCTGGGAAGGGTAGAAAACACTGTGGGAAAAGGAGAAAATGCTGGTTACCAGCATTTTCTCCTTTTCCCACAATGTTTTCTAAAGGCTTCTTTCTCAGGGGCGTCAAAAGTAGGGATTGTGTGGTAATGGGTTAAAAAGGGATAGTGCCTGTGTTTCAGAAGGCTAAGTGATCCAGAAATTTTCTAGAAATAGTAACTTCTTACACATACAGTCTATATATATATATAAATAGCCTGCTGGTAAACCTGTATACCATATGGCAAAATCATGCAGAATCCTTTACCAAACAATCTCTGAGGAGAAATACCTTAAAATACGTTGCTGGACAGGGGGAAAATGCTGGTAACTAGCCTTTTCTCCTTTCCTCACAATGTTTTTAACCGTAATTTCAATGGTTAATAATGCCAACTGAGCCAGATGATCTACTTTTTTTTTTTAAATACAAAAAAAAAATTTCAAAAAATTATTTTTTGGTAAAGAATCACTTCCTTACCTTTGTAGACTCCAAATGAAAAAGCCATTATATTACATTTCTTCCTGACTCTTATAGCAGACCACTTATAAATATACTTTGGCAAAAGAAGAAACTGCTTGAAATAAGAAATTGTTTTTTATACTTATGTTATTACAATGTTATACAGTACAAGGAGAAGTCATCTTGGCCTTCATGTCACTTTTGAAGGTAATGAAAGATCAAGATCAGACTGTCCTTTGAATGCAATGCAGACCAATAAACATATTTATATACTTGTGTACAATACACATTTAAAAAAAAAATGACCATGAAATTGCAATATTTGGATAATGTCTTTTTCCTGAGAGTAAAAAGCCTTAACTGAGTGCTTTAACTTTTCACAAAACTAACCCGTTTTTTGATGACCAAGAGGAAGACGGCTGTCAAAAGCATTATAAAACTAGAATAACTATCACTAAAGGTGATAAATACCCCTGCCCCTATATTTCATGTCACAGGGGCATATAACTCATTAATTCTTCCTAGAATTTTCACAAAAGTTGCGTCTTGCACATCTACAACTCCTAATGAACACTTCTGACAAGTTTAAAGTGAATCAGACAGACACTGTAGGAGGAGTTGTCCGGACAAGCATTTTCAAGTCAAACCAGGGGCAATAACTCAGTAACTCTTGATTGAATTTTCACAAAATTTGCGTCTTGGACATCTACAACTCCAAATGGACACTTCTGCCGAGTATAAAGCGAATCGGACTGAAATTGTAGGAGTTGTCCAGACAAGCATTTTAAATGTGAATCAGGGGCAATAACTCATTAATTCTTACTAGAATTTTCATGAAAATTGCGTCTTGCACATCTACAACTCCTAATGAACACTTCTGACAAATTCAAAGTGAATCAGACAGAAAATGTAGGAGGAGTTGTCCGGACAAGCATTTTCAAGTCAAATCAGGGGCAATAACTCAGTAATTCTTGATTGAATTTTCACAAAATTTGCGTCTTGGACATCTACAACTCCAAATGGACACTTCTGCCAAGTATAAAGCGAATCGGACTGAAATTGTAGGAGTTGTCCGGACAAGCATTTTAAATGTGAATCAGGGGCAATAACTCATTAATTCTTAATAGAATTTTCATGAAAATTGCGTCTTGCACATCTACAACTCCTAATGAACACTTCTGACAAATTCAAAGTGAATCAGACAGAAAATGTAGGAGGACTTGTCTGGACAAGCATTTTTAAGTCAAATCAGTAATTCTTGATGGAATTGTCACAAAATTTGCGTCTTGCACATCTACAGCTTCTAATGAACACTTCTGCTAATTATCAAGCCAATTGGTCTGACAATGTATCACTGTGCAGTTGTCAAAGTTGCAAAAATTACGGAAAAGAATATTGCTACGAGGGGTGTTCGAAAAGTTGCAGGACAAGTGCTGCCATTCTTTTATATTTTGATATTTTTTATGAGTGTTTTGGTAATGATAGCTACAACTAGGGCTCCGTATCGGTCAGTTTGATCGATACGATATTTGTATCGATACAAAATGATCGATATTCGATATATCATATATTTCAATTTTCAATAAAAGAGAGAAAAAAATGCGAAAATTGTGTTTGTTCTTTTTTCAGCATACCTGAAAAACAAAATACCGCAAATTTAACACTTCTAGATTGTATTGAAATTTCATAATTATGTAGGCCTAAATTAATATGAATACTAACTAGATCTACATTTACTACTCATTAAAAAGCTGAAAAGACAGTCTAAGAGGACTCTGATCGGACAATGTCAAGGAGACATTTTGTTGTGTCATGGGTTTCCGTGTTTTTTTTTTCACCGAACAATTTTTCATGCGTGTTAATTTCTGGATAGGTATGTTCGCATGATTCGACATAGATTTCTCAATAAGGATTAGAACTACATGTAGCATCAAAACCTGTTATTTTACTCACGATAAACAGATAATGGCCTTTTTTGTCCATGTTTTTTCTTACGTGAGGTCTCGCGTGTGATTAACATTTGTTATGCAAATTTCAAGTCTATAAAATGATTTACACAATAATTTACGCGAGTCGGAACACTGATTTCAGATAATCTAATGGAAAAAGAGATTTGATTTTTTTGATTTTCGAGCCACATTTTTCGGCAATATTAAAAGATCGACCAAATAAAATCTTAGGAAGGTTGAAAGGTCACGGCTTCAATTATTTCCATCGCTACCTCTCGATCACATCAGGAGATGTTCATTACCTTTCTTTAATCAACTATATTGACCAATTATCAGCGTAAATTTTTCTGCAATCTGCTGATTGATGCATAATTTGCAGATGTCAAACAACATGACGGGGGAATGAGAATAGGGGTATTAGCTAATTGTCATCCATTGTGTAACGGGTACAGGGCGAGTAATAAAGAATGACGCATTTCGATTGGTTGTAAGTTTCCCAGGTAGCCACACCTACCTCTACGACTACTCGACTTTAGAGATTACCTAAAGTAAACTCGTAATGAATTTCGCCGTTAAAAACAACTAAATTGGGTATTTATATGCTTTACTTTTATTTACTTTTGATGATTGATATTTTGTTCGATACAGAAACGTTCGATCCGATATATCTATCGAACGTAAAATACCGGTTTTCGATATATATCGAGTACCGGTACGGAGCCCTAGCTACAACCGTATTCTATAGTTTTGTTGAAACAAATAAAGGAAGATACACAAAACGCATGATGTTTTTGTCACCATAGCAACGTCAAATCGACGTGAGCGGGGCACGTGGATGCAACGAATAAAAAGTTTGTTTTTACAAACATCTGAAATAGTCATGATTATTCAAAATACTCCATGGCATGATCAATGCACCTCTGATGCCTATGTACACACAAATTAAAACAGTTTTTGAAGTCTGATGATGGAATGTTCCTCATACATTCCCTTACCACGACAGGAAGGTCTTCGATGTCATCAAAACAATGACTGCGTCAGTAATGCTTGATAGTGGGGAATTACCAAAAATTACTTGATGCGAGTCAGGGGAGTATGGTGGATGCGTAACAATGTTAGTCTATCTATCAGCAGGTACTTTCTCCGTAGCTGATATAGTATAAGGTGTGGCATTGTTGTGATGCAAGTAGAATGCGCCTGGTTCTTTTGGTTGTTTCTCCTATACAACCCTGATCAACTCATGTCGGTGTACCTGAACGAGCTTATGGTTGAACCTATGCATCTATGATACATGCAAAAACAAAATTATGTTTATGGATCACTGGTTTCACCAACCAATTCTGTCATAGAAAGAAAGAATATCATTTTATGTACAATATAGCTGAAAATTCAAAAGACCATGTATTCAAGTAATTGGCAGAGATTTCATAACTCCGTTCATTTCATTAAAATGAAATGTTTCACCATTGTTTTTGTAGGCGAGGGTAAATTAGGAATTTTTCCACACAGAATTGTCTTTTCTTGGTCTCTGGATCATTCAAACCAATCCAAGTTACATTGGCCGTAATAATGAAAACCAAGAACCCGTCACCTTGTTCTCTGTACTATCGCAGGAAATTCTTACTGTCGGCGTCTCATTGCAGCTTTTGAAGGCAGGTACGAATACCTTTATCATATACAATTAAAAAACATACTGGAGTGTTTATCGTGATCAATACTTGCCATTAAAAAGAAGTTATTGGTAAAGTGATGTCAAGGTGCCCCACTCACATCGACTTGACGTTGCTATAGTGACCATTCATCATGTGTGGCTTATATACTCATTTATTTGTTTCGATTAACATGTAGAATACCACTGTAGCTATTACTACAGAAAAACTCATTAAAAAATATCAAAATATCAAAGAATGAAATTACTTGTACTGAAACTTTTCGAGCACCCCTCGTATATTGTTAAACTTATTTAAAAGGCTGATAGGTACGGTTATTCAGGATGAGTGGTACCTAAAGTTTGATGATGGGTACTATTGATCATGAATGACTTATTCACACACTTTTAAAGTATGGATATTACTGATAATATCAGACAATGAACTACCTACAGTTGTCAAAGTTGCAAAAATTACAGAAAAGAATATTGGTTATTTATCAAACTTCTTTAAAAGGTTAATAGGTACAGTAACTGTTATTCAGGATGAGTGATATCTAAAGCTTGATGATGGGTACTACTGAACATATATTTAATGTGCTATTGCTGTCAGCCAGCAAACATAATATGATCTGTAGTATTCCATTTGTGAAGGACAGTTAAAAAAAGTGAAAGGGGGGTGTGGGTGTGTGTTTCCTACGTGGCTCGTTACAAGGTTTATGATTGATATCAACCATTGTGGTTATTCAGTGTCAACCGATTACAGTGCTGACAGCACTTTGATCAATCCAAGGCAATCCTTTTTATGAATTTTCCAAGATACCATTAAGACACACATTAACCCATTACCACACAATCCCTACTTTTGACGACCCTGAGAAAGAAGCCTTTAGAAAACATTTTGGGAAAAGGAAAAATGCTTTTCATTTGGACCAGTCTACAATGTTGTTGTTTTGTAAAGAGTTAAGGTAAACATTAAGACCAAGTCTTCTGATCACTGGACTAAAGACTCGCCTCCAGAGTGCAAACAAGGATTTCCTAAGACTTCATTTAGTGAGCTACCATTTGACCATCAGGTGACCAGCTGTCAAACTTGTCAGCTTTCCGAACTTCATATGTTTATGAACATTTGCCTGAAAATGTGGCTCCTTGAGGGCTAACAATGTTTCTCTACCATTTTACCTAGTGATCTACTGTTCCACAAAAGATGATTGATTTCTTTTTTTTTTTTAAATATCAAAACTTTTCAAAATTCAGGCATGTTAGGTTGAAACAAAAGGCAAAAGAAGATGACATACAGAGGACACAGTATGATGACAATGTCGTAACTCTTTACCACACAATCCCCATTTTTAACGACCCTGATAAGGAATGCTTTTGAAAACATTGTGGGAAAAGAAGAAAATGCTGGTAACCAGCATTTTCTCCTTTTCGCACATTGTTTTCCACCCTTCCGAAGTCAAAATTCAATGTTTGATTCACATTTTATTTCTGGTCTACAAATGCTTTCAATTTGGACAAGTCCAAAATTTTGTCGTTTGGTAAAGAGTTAACTGTGAACTCCATGCTCAAGTGAGCTATAGAATATGAATGAGAATAAAAATAAACTTACATAGTCTCTATCTTCTATGTCTGAACCAGCAGGCTGAAAAATACAAATAACATGCAAATATTAAGATATGTGTTTCTAATCGATAAAACTATTTGTTTAACAATTAACTTGGAAGTCGGCATATCCTCATGTTAATCTCTAAGGGGTGCACTTAATTTAGAGAAAAAATGACTTGTTTCTCTTTGAAAATATTAACCACTATTAGGTTCTGAAACCAATGTGCCAAATTTCTCAACGAAAAAGAAAAGGTTTTAGTTGCCAAAATATTTTCTTTCAAACATGAGGGTTGGGTTTGAGAGCGTTCTTGATATCTTTAACACTTTAGGAGCCAAAGGCAAGACCATTGACTTTTGCGAACAGCATAGATCAAGATCAGAGTGCTCAGAACACACAGTCTGATCTTCGATCTATACCATCCACTTGTGTGGTCAAGCCTATACAGTCAAAGTCTTTGTAAGTTTTAACGGAATTAAGTGCTGACTTTCTCATTTAACCCATTACCAAACGACAATATTTTAGACTGGTCCAAATTGAAAGCGTTCGCAGACGACAAAATAAAAGTGACTGAAAATTTTAAATTTGTTTTGTGAAGGGTAGAAAACATTGTGAGAAAAGGAGAAAATGCTGGTTACCAGCATTTTCTCCTTTTCCCACAATGTTTTCTAAAGGCTTCTTTCTCTGGGGCGTCAAAAGTAGTGATTGTGTGGTAATGGGTAAAACAAGACATGTAAGTTTCAACTTTACATGGCTATTTTACCCTATGTAACCATCAGGTTTTCTTTCAATATGCTTCAACTTAAAATGGCAAAGACACTTTGCAAATATCATAAAAGCCTGGCCATATTATGCAGACTTTACAGTGTAAAATGGGAAAAGACGAACTGACGAATGGAGAGTCAGATGAACAGACAGTTGGGTAATGGGAATCACCCTAAGTGTTAACCTTTTGGCTGCTGGGCGCCACTGACCTTTTTCGGACAGTGCAGATCAATATCAGACTGCACAAAGCATGCAGTCTGATTGACTGCACAAAGTGTGCAGTCTGATCTTTGATCTACACTTTCCGATAAGGAGATAATATTCCCTAAAAAAATACCATTATGCAACATTTAGGTAATATTACTATGGAACTGAAATTCAATTTCTGTTATCTAGTAAGATAAATGTTAAGCTCTGCTGACTTTCCATCTTTTCTACTAGCCCATTATCACATGCCAAAAACAATGAAAAGACAAAATTTAATATGAAAAGTAAAAGATATGTTCATGTTTCAAAATAATTCACTGGTTTTTTTGTATACTTATCATAAGCTTAGCCTACATACTATTTAAAAAATTTTAATGAACATTGCAGCAGGAGCACTTCCAACACAATCATATCTTAGGAAGGCAAAAGATTATGATACTTAGATCTTACAAAGAAGTGAGGATGAATCCTATTCTGCCCCAAGGTGGTTCCCATCAAAGTTACTGTTTGTAATTATACTTCACAAAACACTTCCAGATATACATTTTTTTTTTCCATAACTAAATTACTAATACTTCACAAAACCATGTTCCTGAACAAAAATTTCATGAGACACTTTGTGTTTTTGTACATAGAGTTTGTGCTTGTGTTACGTAAGTCCATGATTTACGGAGTGTCAGACCATTAAGGTGACATGATGAACAAACATGGACTCGGAAACAGAACGCAGAAAGCCAAGTTGCTTTATTAGATCAGTCACCCTATTGTGGTGCAGCTAAAAGGTTTTACAGTATAGATCTTAAATATTTTACCAGGTCATCAAATAGTTTACCAGAAAAAAAGCATTTGACCTGTCTGTAAGTGATCTAGCATTCATCCAGGTTTAGACCGGGCACATTCAGGGAAGGAAACCTTTGTATATTCACTGTGGAAAAGGAGAAAGTCCTGGCAAGCAGCACTTTTTTCTGTTCACAAAATGTTTTCTACCTCTTCTGACTTTTCTCCCCCATCTAAACCACATTTAATTTACAATCTGCAAATGCTTTTAATTTTGACAAATCTACAATTTTGCTTAGTAGTAAAGAACTAAACTGCGCTACTTTTGATATTCAAAAAGCTATTTAACCCTTTACCACACGATCCCTTGTTTTTACGGGTCTGGAATAGTAGCCTTTTGAAAACATTGTGGGAAAAGAAGAAAATGCTGGTAACCAGCATTTTCTCCTTTTCCCACAATGTTTTCTACACTATCATAGACAAAAATCATCCTTTAAGCAAGAGTTGAATTGTCGCCTGCAATTTGGTCTAGTCCAAAAGTCTTGTCGTTTGGGAAAGGGTTAAAACATATCATTAGTAGTATAATGAGACTTTCATCTACAGCATAGAAAACCTGCATCTTGGTCTCTATTTTCTTTTCTCCAATGACTAATTCTATACTCTTTGAAAGCACTAAGTCTTGCTGAGACCAAAGTAAAAGGAGCCTGAATGATGGTGTTTCTCTTTGAAAGGCAACAGAAATATTGGAAAGGGAGAAAGTTCTTGTTACAAGCATTTTCTTGCTCTCCCCATACTGTTTTCCATACATTTCTTTCTCTTTCTCCAGTTCCATGAAGTCTAATAAACCTGTATTACAGAAAAGAGCAACACATGCCATCTTTCTGCTACAGTTATATGATTTTCAGTGAATCAATAAAGGGACTCAACTGTACCAAAAATGCTTTGATGCGTTACTTGTCCATTTGTATGGGTTCCCCTTTTGATAGTTAATAACTTGTTCACATTTGAAGTAAATATCATTTGTAGCTGTGTTACTTAATGCTGAAGTTTTGAAAAATGAAGCAGACGGTGGGTCTATGACAGTATCTCAGTAATTTCTATTCAAATAGAAGTCTACTGGAAGAACAAGTTAGAGTTTGGGATAGACATACAAAGGTTCAGCTGTGGTTGCTTTTTCTGACAAAATTTAAAGTTGAATAAGAGCTTTGCAGAGCGGCGCATATACGACCAAAGGGGCTTGTCAGTGAAATGACTTGCATTGACAGATGGGCCATGCATGAAGAGTAGTTATTCTCCATGATATGTGAAAAATATCAAAGAGCAATAACTAAAATAATCAGGGTGGCAAAGTTACAAATTTTGCGAATTGCTCTTATCCACAAGGTGTTCTATCAGCCTTTGACGGTTCAAGATCATATCTTTTATATTTTAGAAATTATGTCCCAGACGAAAGTTCAAAGTGAAAAGGGCAATAACTCAAAAAGAAAGATAGCAGAGTTATGGTCCTTGTGCAATGCACTTCTTCATAATGTGTTCTATTAGTCTTTGAAGTTTCAAGATGATGGATTTTGAAGTTTGGAAGTTATGGTCTTCACAAAAATTCAAACTGAAAATTAACAAATGGCAATAACTCAAAAAATAAAGGTGGCAGGGTTATGATTTATGTGCAATGCACTTCTCCATAATGGGTTCTATCAGTGTATGAAGTTCCAAGTTAATAGCTTTTATAATTTGAAAGTTATGGCCTGGACAAAAATTCAAACTGAAAATTAACAAAGGGCAGTAACTCAAAAAATAATGATGGCAGAGTTATGGTTCATATGCACTGCACTTCACCATAATGTGCTCTATCAGTGTATGTAGTTTTAAGTTGATACCTTTTATAGTATGGCAGTTATAGCCTGAACAAAATTCAAAGTGAAAAGTTTGTTATTTCAGAAATCAGGGGCAGATAATTCTAGAATGCAAACAGTGATCCAAATTCTAAGACCCAGGTGCACAACTAGACATCATGGAGATTCATTGTGGCAAGTTTCAAATAATTCCGATGGAAACTGTAGGAGGAGTTGAGCACACAAGAAAGTGCTAACGAACGGACTGACAGACGGACGGACGGAGGGACGACCAGGGGTATAACATAATACGACCCTTCGAGTTTATAAAAAGGGGCATAAATGTCAAAAATAACTTGAGGAATACCTGGTTTCCTGGGTCCGTATTCAACAAACATTCTTAAGTATGTTTTTTGCCTTATTTTTCAAGACTCTTTCATTGTGAAAGTAACAGAACTTCTGATGGTTTAGCCAATCAGAAGTTCTGTTACTTTCACAAAGAAAAAATGCTGAGGAATAAGACTAAGAATGTTCTTAACTCTTTACCACACGAGAAAATTTTAGACCGGTCCAAAGTGGAAGCATTTGCAGACGACAAAATAAAGGTGACTAAAAAATAGAAATTTGTTCTGGGAAGGGTAGAAAACACTATGGGAAAAGGAGAAAATGCTGGTTACCAGCATTTTCTCCTTTTCTCATAGTGTTTTCAAAAGGCTTCTTTCTTAGAGGCGTCAAAAGTAGGGATTGTGTGGTAATGGGTTAAGAATGGTTAGTGAATATGGATCCTGGTATAGGTTTCCCTTTTGATAGCATATACCTAGCTCAAGTTTGAAGTAAATACAATACATAACACAGAGATACCATCAGAAAATATGAAAGTCTTTGCTTCGGAGGAAGTCATAGAAACCAACAAGGCATTGCAATACTTTCATGCATTCTTTGAAAACAGCCACACTAAAGTCGTCTTCAGAAGATGTCTTACATGATACCAAAGGGAGCCTCACTCTGGCAATGAGCGTTTAAAATCTTTACCAAACGCCAAATTTATAAACTGGTTCCAATTGAAAGCCTTTGCAAATGACAAAATAAATGTGACTGAAAAATGGAACTTTGATTTGGGAGGGGTAGAAAACATTGTGGGGGAAAAAGAAGAAAATGCTGGTAACCAGCATTTTCTCCTTTTCCCAAAATGTTTTCAAAAGGCTTCTACCACAGGGTCGTCAAGTCATCATTGTGTGGTAAAGGGTTAATCCTTTGGCTGCTAAGCGAGACTCACTGACCTTTTGCTGACAGAGTAGATCAAGATCAGACTGCACAGAAAGTGCAGACTAATCTTGGATCTACATTGTCTTATGTAGATATTATTCCCCAAAACTGAACTTTGAAATTGCAATAATTGGATTTTTAATATCTAATTACATTTTTTTTATTTTTAGGATGGGGTTAATTCATCCCCGTGATATATTACACAAAGCAAGAAGTCAAATAGTTTTTGAGTTTATAAAATCTGTTTTGTCCACAACCAGCTTATTTTACTTTTAAACATATTTATTTTACATCGATTGTGAAACAAGTTCTTACAACTTATACTAATCTCTCTCGATTCTGCTTCCTGGGAACTATACCAGTACTCGTGCCGAATTTGTGGGCCAATGAAAATCCCAAAGTTGACACCTGCTCCCGTGTATCGAACTCAGGACCATTAGGTTATCGGGCTGATACTCTAACTCACCGCCACGGACACCACAAACTTATTCACATTATAGAATAGTCATTTGCCATGTGGAAATAGACCTATTGCAAAACCTTTGGCCAGATCAGTCTGTATGCACTGCGCAGGCTGACATGTGCTTTTTAGCAGGTGTGTTAACCCTTTCCCAAATGACAAATTTTGGACTCTTCCAAACCGAAAGAGTTTGCAGACGACAATTTTTGATTTTGAGAAAATGGCAGAAAGTTCTCAAAGAGGGTAGAAAATACTGTGGGAAAAGGAGAAATTGCTCATTAAGAGCAATTTCTCCTTTTCCCACAGTGTTTTCAATAGATATTTACTGCAGACACGTAAAAACCAGGGCTTGTTTGGGAAAAGGTTAAATCCCCTTTCCACACAGTATGGCTAGTACTATTGTCAGGGTCCTGCCAAGCTCAGTTGTGAAATTGTCTATTTTGTAACCTGAAGGGTCCAGGGTTTGATCAGACCTCAGTCAAGGCCCTGTTTTTCTCTAGGAAGTGTTCTTGAGCTAGAAACCTCAAAGCTTTGCAGTACTTGCATAGAACCACTAACTCAAGGAAACATTATCATGTGTAAGTCAGCTGTCACAATGATATAACTGGATAAATGTCAAAAGCACTGTCTATCCCTTTACCACACAATCATAACTTTTAACAACCCTTGGAAATTGGACATTTGGAAAAATTGCCGGAAGAGGAGAAAATGCTGGTAACCAGACATTTGGAAACATTGTGGGAAAAGGAGAAAATGCTGGTAACCAGACATTTGGAAACATTGTGGGAAAAGGAGAAAATGCTGGTAACCAGCATTTTCTCCATTTATCCATAATGTTTTCTAGCCTTTCAGAAATCAAAGTCATTCGTTTGAATCATGTTGAAACTGTTGTCTGCAAATGGTTTTAATTTGGACTAGTCTAAAGTACTGTCGTGTGGTAAAGAGTTAACCCATTACCACACAATCCCTACTTTTGACGACCCTGAGAAAAAAGCCTTTAGAAAACATTGTGGGAGAAGGAGAAAATGCTGGTAACCAGCATTTTCTCCTTTTCCTACAATGTTTTCTACCCTACACAAAACAAATTTCAAATTTTAACTCTTTACCACACGACAAAATTTTAGACTGGCTCAAATTGAAAGCATTTACAGACGACAAAATAAAGGTGACTGAAAAGTTGAAATTTGTTCTGGGAAGGGTAGAAAACACTGTGGGAAAAGGAAAAAATGCTGGTTACCAGCATTTTCTCTTTTTCCTACAGTGTTTTCAAAAGGCTTCTTTCTCAGGGGCGTCAAAAGTAGGGATTGTGTGGTAATGGGTTAAGTCACTTTGATTTTGTCGTCTGCAAATGCTTTCAATTTGGACAAGCCAAAAATTTTGTCGAATGGTAAAGCCGTTAAACCACAATCTAATTATTCAAAAAAAAAATTTGTAATTGATATTATAATATTCTGAAATAAAAAAAAAAGACCATGGATGTGCCATTTCAGAAACTCCAGATATCAAAGACAAGTACTGGATCAGATGAAATACCAAGTGTGAAACCTTTTTACAGGCCTCAATTATTCATAATCAAAATGATTCCCTATAGACTACAGTATGATATAACTTACTTGGATAACATTTTATCTGGTAAACCTTCAGTCTTCACCACACAATTCTGAGTTTTGATGACCCTGAAGCAGAAGGCTTCAAAAACATTGTAGGAAAAGACGAAAAAGCTGGTAAACTGCATTTTCCCCTTTTCCTAAAATGTTTTCTATTGTATCAAAGACAACTTCAAAAATGTGAGCCATATTAAATTTGTCACCTTTAAACACTCTTAGGGTTTAACCCTTTACTCCGTAGATTCTCATTTCTACGCATTGCTTGTAGGAGCCTTTGGAAAACATTGTGACAAAAGGTGAAATTGCTCGTGACGAGCAATTTCACCTTTTGTCACAATGTTTCCTATACTATTAAAAGGTATCATATACACGTAAGAAACGGCTTCATCCTTGCTGTTATTTAGGGTCAATTAGAGATACCATGGAAATGCCCTATGGGGTAAAGGGTTAAAAAAGTCTAAAATTCTGTTGTATGGTCAACTGGGCTAACTGACCTTATTAAATGTTAAAATTTCAATGGTGCAAACTGAAAGTATCGGCACATGACAAAATTTTGTGGTTCAAATGATTGGACTTGTCACCGAACAATTAGAAAACATTGTGGGAAAAACAGAAAATGCTGTCTGTTCTTTCTCTGGGCTGTTACAATTCTGGATCATGTGGTCAAAGACAGACAACAGAATTTTAGACCAGTCATTGTTTTGATGATGGTTATGTGGGAATGATTGATTGATGGACTGTATGGCATTTAACACCACTTTCAACATTATTTAATTAACACCATTTTTAAAGGCGCCATCACACCATGACGTTCTGGTCAACGTTCTCTGAGCGTTTCAATCGTTCGATTTTTTAGCGTTCTATTTAATTGTTCGATTTTTTAGCGTTCTAGACTGAGGATTTCACATCTAGCGTGTTATTAACGTGTGCCTAACGCATGACTAGCATGTATCTAACATACGATAAGCGTGTAACAGCGACCAAGTAAGATACCTCTGATACATCCATATGCATGGACGTTCGAATGACGCTAAATGAATGCCAAAAGGACTTTTGTTTCACTTTAGTCACACGCTGCGTGCGCTAGGAGACCATTCAGCGGTCGTCGACAGGTCGTCAGTGAGTCGTTCATTGCAAAGCAAACGATTAATAACAACCAAGTAACGCTAGCGTAACGACTGACTAGCGATAGCCGATCCAGCATTTTCTCCTTTTTTCCACAATGTTTTCTACCCTTCACAACACAAATTTCAAATTTTCAGTCACTTCTATTTTGTCGTTTGCAAATGCTTTCAATTTGGACAAACCTAACATTTCATCGTCTGGTAATGAGTTAACCCATTACCAAACAACAATATTTTAGACTGATCCAAATGGAAAGCATTTGCAGACGACAAAATAAAAGTGACTGAACATTTGAAATTTGTTTTGTGAAGGGTAGAAAACATTGTGGGAAAAGGAGAAAATGCTGGTTACCAGCATTTTCTCCTTTTCCCACAATGTTTTCTAAAGGCTTCTTTCTCAGGGGCGTCAAAAGTAGGGATTGTGTGGTAATGGGTTAAATGATCCCAAATGGATCAGCAATTATCGGTCTCTGTGATGAAGGGTTTACTATGAGCTAGAGGGAAAAGAAAGACATCTTTGAGTTCAAGCTGTATAACTCTTTCTTACAAAATTCATTTAGACTTCAGAGTTACTTATCCTACTCATAGCACACCATACTAACCACTCTCTTGCACTCCGGATCATTACATTTACCTCTGTAGTGGGCTCAGAAAGTAGACCGTCATTACGTCATATTTTTGTCACATGACCATAACTCAAAATAGCTACACAAACGCCGGTGAAAGAAAGACCAATACCGATTGTTTCGTGTGCTGTTTAAACAGCATGGGACCAATCAGACTTAAACGATAGTTATTGAACGCAAGAGGGACTTTCTGAAAAGCCTAAATATCTTTATAGGACGATAACTTGATTTTTAATCGTACAAACTTAGATCCAGCGGTGTGTCAAATCAGTTGTCATCATTGATGGGCGCATCTACTTTTGTTACAATCGGCGTAAGATTCTTAAAAGTGAAGAGGCTGAAAGAAAAATAGTTCCATTTAATACAGGCAAATTCATCAGTTTGAACGCACCAATAATGTACCCAGAATCATATTTCCTTTGTCTAACTTACAATTTTACATATGAAACAGTTAAACAGTAACAAAACATCTTTTCCTCGGTTTGACAAGATTCTTGTCATTTAGCCCATCGCAGAGATGTATGTGAGGTAACGAACGACAACTCTGCTCGGAGATTGCATACTAACGTGTCATATTGCAGCGACTTTTTTCAGCATGCATCTCATTAATTTACAAATTATCATGGCAAAGGGAGATATGAACCCTTACCATACAATCAGAAATATAAACAAACTTGAAACAAGTTTTTGAAAACATTGTAGGAAAAGAACAAAATACTGGTAAGCAGCATTTTCTCCTTTATCCACATTGTTTTCTACCCTGTAATCCTGTAAATTATAGGATTTTGTTGCTTGGTACAAAGAATATTGTGTTGAGAAATTTCTCCATTTGAAACAGTGTTTCTATAACAGTGTATTCATGAATCAATCCTAAGTCAATGTTGATAAATCATACTTCACAGAGATGTTTCCGAAGTATTTTTCTAGGAAAACATCTGAGAATACAAGTTGAGTAACTCTATCTCCTTATATTTTGTCATATGTCAGAGTTACCAATCTTATCTCTAATCTGAATGCAAACTTCCTGTTAACCCATTACCACCCCTGAGAAAGAAGCCTTTAGAAAACACTGTAGGAAAAGAACAAAATGCTGGTAACCAGCATTTTCTCCTTTTCCTACAGTGTTTTCTACCCTTCTCAGAACAAATTTCAATTTTTCAGTTACCTTTATTTTGTCGTCTGCAAATGCTTTCAATTTGAACCTGTCTAAAATTTTGTCGTTTGGTAATGAGTTAAGTTGTGAGAGAGGATTTAGTCACACTGAAACTGCTAATCCATTGAAGCCATTGACAACCTTATTTGCTTTTGGGGATAAGTGCAAATCAAGATCAGACAACAGAGAGTATGAAGGGGTCAAACAAAAACATGAATGTTAAACAAGAAAAAAAAACATATTTTATAAATACTTGACTCATCCAACTTCAGACCATTTCTGAGGAGAACAATGAGGGAAAATAAATAATCAGGATAAAAATATTAACTCTTTACCACATGAGAAATTTTAGACTGGTCCAAATTGAAAGCATTTACAGACGACAAAATAAAGGTGACCGAAAAATTGAAATTTGTCCTGGGAAGGGTAGAAAACACTGTGGGAAAAAGGAGAAAATGCTGGTTACCAGCATTTTCTCCTTTTTCCACAGTGTTTTCATAAGGCTTCTTTCTCACGGGTGTCAAAAGTAGGGATTGTGTGGTAATGGGTTAAACACCTGGTGTTTAAACTAGTAACCACTGGGTTTCAGGCCCTCTAGAGGGAAATACCTGCTGAATTAATGTGTCTGCAATCATCATTAATGGGGCCTAGGATGAATAACAGTAAACATCATTTCCAAACAGAAACGCGGGAAAATACATTAAGCTAAAATATTAATCCTTGGATCCCAAAATAGACTTAACCCATTACCACACAATCCCTACTTTTGACGACCCTGACTAAAAAGCCTTTAGAAAACATTGTGGGAAAAGAAGAAAATGCTGGTATCCAGCATTTTCTCCTTTTCCCACAATGTCTTCTACCCTTCACAAAACAAATTTCAAATTTACAGTCACTTTTATTTTGTCGCCTGCAAATGCTTTCAATTTAGACAAGTACAAAATTTTGTCGTTTGGCAATGGGTTAATCCTTGGATCCCAAAATAGACTTGGCAGATAGAAATAAGTGATATCGATTTTTTCCAGCATGGCTAAACAGAGTGGACAGAGTAGAAAACAAAGATCAGACAGTACATTTTGTGTAGTCTCATCTTGATCTATAATAGGATCAAAGACCATTATACTTGTGAAAGACGCTTTATGTTGTAACCCTATGTGGCACATTCACACAACAGACCTTTTCTGTCACAAGTACAGAGACAGAAATAGAACAATTTCAAAACAGTTTACAGCAAGAACCTCTCAATAAAGCCAACAGTGACGACCAAAGACAAGCTTAATTAACACTTTGCCACACAATCGGGACTTTTAGCGACCCTGAAAGAGGATGCTTTTGAAAACATTTTGGTAAAAGGAGAAAAAGCTGGTAACCGTTTACCATCTGCTGATTTGTTATATGTATATGCTTTGGGCCGAGGCCCTTTTAACTCTTTACCAAACAACAAATTTATAAAGTGATCCAAATTGAAAGCATTTGCAGACAATAAATAAATGTGACTAAAAAATCTAAATTTGATTTGGGAAGGGTAGAAAACATAGTGGGAAAAGGAGAAAATGCTGGTTACCAGCATTTTCTCCTTTTCCCATAATGTTTTCAAAAGGCCTCTATCTCAGGTCGTCAAAAGTCATCATTGTGCAGTAAAGGGTTAATTCAGTTGGTAGGGACAGGACTTGAGAACGGGGTCGTGGGTTCAATCCCTGGCTCGGCCAATTTCTTTCCGAGGATTGATGATAGTCATTGTGACAGGATACATTCCTCTCTCACTGCTGATAATTGTTTCGACAATCCTTATGTGTGAAAGCAGCCAGTGGCTTGGACAGAATATTGTGCGGAGTACTGGCCAAAGAAACTCCACGAAAGCGTGGATACATGCACTAGCCACTGCGATATAACTGAAATATTGTTGAAAACGGCATTAAACGCAATACAATCAATGAATCTACCAAGCAAATGCTTTGAATTTAGAATTGTTATCTTATTGTTGTGTGGAAGAGACTTAACTCTTTAACACACAACAAAATTTTAGACTGGTTCAAATTGAAAGCATCTGCAGACGACAAAATAAAAGTGACTGTAAATTTGAAATTTATTTTGTGAAGGGTTGAAAACAATATAGGAAAAGGAGAAAATGCTGGTTACCAGCATTTTCTCCTTTTCCCACATTGTTTTCTAAAGGCTTCTTTCTCAAGGGCATCAAAAGTATGGATTGTGTGGTAATGAGTTAAATGAAACAGACAAGGCACACACTTAACCCTCTACCACAGTGACAACTTTCAAAAACCCTGACAAAGTCAGCTTCTGAAAACTGTAGGAATAGGAGAAAATGTTGCTAACAATCATTTTCTCCTTTTTCCACAATGTTTTCTACCCTATCAAGGACAAATTTTGCCATTTGACCACCTTTTGACCACCTTCAACCTGTCATCTGCTAATGAAATATTATGGTATGGTATAAAGTTACATTTTGGGGAATATTAAAGACGTTTTTGATAGTAATTTCTGCACATCACTTTGGTGATTTCAAGGGAGACAATAACAGACAGTAACTCTTCTCAAAGAAGGTACTCGTATATCATTCGGACAATACCTTGAATTTCGGATAGGGTACGTTTCAAAGCAAAGAATGAGTCTACAATATCGACTTAACAGACATTTTGCAAAAAGATCTAAAGCGGAAAAGATCAGAAGAATACAGGAAAGTTTTCTGCGGTATCGACTTTCTCAGAGACTAGAGTCTTACTGAACATGACATTGTTGATCAGTCTGAGCGCCTAAACGGTTACTATAGAAATGGCCATTTTACAAAAAATCTAACACATCAACATATCTTTTTCTTCTCATTTTTGTACCTACCATTAAATTTTACTGTATATACCAAAAAAAATTAGAAATTTCTATGAAAGGAATTTTTCAAAATTTTGAATTAATTGGAAGACTACATGTTGATTTTGCTTATATTTTGGTGAGTCAAGAAATAGGAAAAATAATTTTTCAAAAAGAAAATGAATTCAGATTATTATTTCATTCATACAGAATCAAGAAATAATATAATAAATATGGAAAATAATATTTGCATTGTATAATAAACTTTCTATCACTGCATTACTATCTTTTATGAAGATATAGTCATTTTAGGTGTTTCGATACAAACGGTTACCATAGAAACAGCCATTTTGCTGAAAATCTAACTAGGCAACATATCTTTTTCTTTTTATTTTTGAGTTTCCCATTGAATTTTACCCAACATATGAAAGAATTAGAAAATTCTATGAAAGGATTTAATTTTCACAAAACTGTAGAAAAACGTCTTTAACAGAATTTCCGACTTCAAACTCAAATGAAAAGGAGGTAAGGAAAAGCCCTAGTTCCTTATTCACCAACCATTCTGAAGAATATTCCTCATCTTATTTTCCAGAATTTTCTACATTTGAAAGTAATTTCACTCCTGATTGGCTAAACCAAATGGTTCAGCCAATCAGGAGTTGTGTTACTTTCAAATGTAGAAAATTCTGAAAAATAAGACCAGGAATATTCTTCAGAATGGTTTGTGAATACAGACTGTGGTAATGTAAAGTGATAATGGTTTATGAGGAATAACCAGGTCCATTCTTCAGTTTACAATATCTCCCATGGGTACAATGAAACATTATAGCAAGTGATTCTGTATGCTCCAAGATGAAATAGATAATCTCTCTCCTACAGGGTGTTCAATCTTTCCCCACATTGTTTTTTGTGGGGAAGACAATGTGTGAATGATATAGCCATCATGACCCTTTATCACACAGAAAGCAGCTATCTATGATCATTCTTTCCGAATTTTCAATAACCATTTTTAAAGATGCCTGTCTACAGCCAGTGAGCAGAAACGCTGTTAAATTTCGAAAAGAAAAAAAGAATGGTACAGAAATCTGTCCTTTGTGTACACAAGGATAAATTACTGACTTATATCGCGTAAATGAAGAAAGAAACACGGGGGTTTGTGTGAAAAACCGAAAATTGGCCAGAAGAAAACTAGCTGTAAACAATGGCGGTGACTCACGGAAATTTATCGTTGGTTTCCGCCTAGAGTCGGATATGGTGTAATTTACATATAGGCCTCGATCTCCGTCTAAAAATAGAGGCTGCAACAGAGAAGCATCCATTTTCCTTTATTTACCACATCAAGGCCAAGGTCAAATATAGTCACGTTACAGAATGCATGATCATCATACGAATCTACCCGAGTGTATAACGGATATTGAAAATCTACAATTCAAAATCCGGAAATGACCAGTCTGTTCACATTGAAGGCCACAAGTCCGCGAAATGCATTTTCTATCAGGCGTAATCTAAGCCAGCTTGCAACCATCAGGCGCAATATTTGGCATTGATATGAATAACTATATTTTGATGAAATGAAAACAAAATGAGTTAAAACTGGCTTAAAATGAGTATCATGGCCTCTTTAAGGAAAAGAACAACTACTTTGAATAACAACTGCTTGCCTAATTCTAGCGAACAAGTTGCAGTTATAGTAACCCCCCAAGAAAATGACTTTTGAAAACATTATTGGAAAATGAGAAAGTGCTGGTAGTCTTCGTTTTCGAAAGTGGTTTCAACCATATCAGAGACAAATCTCATTGTTCAACTCATTTCGGTGTCATTTGTGTTAAGATTTAACCCTTTCCCAAACAAGCTCTGGTTTTTACGTGTCTGCAGTAAAAGTCTTTGAAAACACTGTGGAAAAAGGAGAAATTGCTCGTAACGAGCAATTTCTCCTTTTCCCACTGTGTTTTCTACCCTTTCTGAGAACTTTCTGCAATTTTGTTAAAGTCTAAAATTGTCATCTGCAAACTCTTTCGGTTTGGAAGGGTCCAAAATTTGTTGTTTGGGAAAGGGTTAAAAACATTGTTGTGAAAGGAAAAATGCTAGCTACCAGTATTGTTTTCCTTGCAGTTTTCCCTGAAGGTTGATGATTGTCAATCTAGTGATGATGTTTGCATTAGATAAAGTAGAAAACATTGCTGCAGAAGGAAATGATAAGCTGGTTTGCAGCATGCTCTTCTTTCTCCAAAATATTTTCCAAATCTATTTTCCTAACAGACTCAGAGACATTGGGTAGTTTGATAAAAGGATTAAATGTATTTTCCTTAACTCTAAATATTTCTATTGTGGTTTGTCTTGGACCTGCTCAAACACAATCAAATTGGTAAATGAAGACAGGAGTAATTTCCCCCTTGTGGGATATGAATCACTTTTGACAGGACGTCATCTCACACTCAAGGAAAATAAAACAGGACAGATATTCCATTTTATGCATGATTAAGAATCCTAAATCCATATCATAGGAAGATGCTGGTAAAAGAAAACAAGAGTGCAATTATAGCCTAATATCGCTGCACTGCCTGATAAGTAACAAATACATCATAAAAGAGTTACATAATGGCCCTTACTGATAGATAGCCAATCAATCAACAGAGTTTAACCCTTTCCAAAACAAACCCTTGTTTTTACGTGTCTGCAGTACAAGTCTTTTGAAAAAACTGTGGGAAAAGGAGAAATTGTTTGTAACGAGCAATTTCTCCTTTTCCCACAGTGTTTTCTGCCCCTTCGGATAATTTTCTGCCATTGTTATGAAAGTTAAAATTGTCGTCTGCAAACTCTTTCAGTTTGGAAGAGTCTAAATTTTGTCGTTTGGGAAAGGGTTAAACAAAACTGCTGGAATGTTAACAGCATCATCATCAGGATTACACATTAAAGGCATGTCCAAACGACAGTGTCTAGCAAACAATTGGGTAGGCGTAGTAGAGACTACCTCTAGCTTAAGCCCAATTGGTCTATGTCTAGCTCTTCTGTTTTGAATATAATCACTGTGGAAAACCAGCGACTCCCTGCTGTCAAAGCCTGTTTGCTTCTGACTGAGCTATCAGGTCATGGCAGAGTGGTTATACTTGGGAATTTATGGTTAAGAGTTAAATAGAACAGGTTTCTCTCAAGGCCAAAACTCAACAGTGGACATTCCAGGTTAAAACTTGGACGATAACATTATTGTCATCCTAGGGAAATTCTACATCATTTTTACCCCTATAAATTGCCCTCATTTTGGGAAAATGTAATGCCCCTTGGGTGTTAAACAGAGAATAGGGTATTTTGTACATGGCAGAAAACTTAATTAATTTGTCTTTTAATTAGCAAAGGCAGTCTACTGCACAATGCAAAATAAAGCCTTGTACCATTGATAAAGATTTCAGTTACATTTACATATATCAGCAGCAGGTTTCTCCCGATATACTGCTAGCCAGAAATTGCTCGTATCGGGCAACAGTCACTCAGACAACCCTGAGTAAAACAGCACACCATAGTGGCAACTGTAACATAAGTATAATGGCAGGCAGAAAATTAATGACACAAATGGAAAAATTGCCTAGTTTGAACAATTTTTCAATTTTGTAAGAGCTTTCTGTCAGTGAGAAGACACCACTTTTAACTCCTCTCTAGAAGACAGAATTTTGGAATTGTCTGTTTTGAAAGCATTTGCAGCTATAATGTGGCTAAACCCTTTACTAAAAAATCTGCAGTTTTAACATCCTGTAGAAAGATGCTTTTGAAAACATTGTGGGAAAAGTAGAAAATGCTGGTAACCAGCATTTTCTCCTTTTCCCACAATGTTTTCTACTTTGTTTCTACAAGTAAACATCATCATTTCAGTGATGTTAAGTCTCTTCCCTATGTATCATTTCAATATTGACATGTCTTAAATTTTCTTATCAGGTAAAGATTTAACCAAATATGTATGTCTGAAGAGGGGTATATAATGCTGGTAAACAGCATTTTCTCCACTACCAATAACATTTTCAAGTGCGGTCTTCCAAAGGGCAACACCAAGACTGTATCATTTGGCAAAGATTGAATCTCACACCAAGTCCATTACCTGACCAGGTCGGTCACCTTGGGACATTATCGAGGAAACAATTAAGCAGTAAAATAAATGAGTAACTGTTCTATGGGAATTACTGGCCTCGACTATTGAATTAAGTTGTGTCATTATTACATTGGAGTATATCCCACTGTCTCTGCACACTTCCAATTAACCCTTCACTAAATGATACCTGAAGCATGGTAACTTGCCCCATAATGTACAAGGTTTGAAACCAAGGGGACCCTGCATCAGTTCTCCTGCATGGCTATTTTCTTTTAGATGATTGATGGATAGTTCTTGGAACAAAACTCAGTCCTCAATCACAACCAAATGACCCATGCTCTGTGAAAAGGGGGCTTAATTATCTGTAAAAAGTATCAACCCTGGTCAGCATGCTTAGTTCAGCCAGGCTGATCTGGCTTGAAACTTTTTGCTAATACTAAATCTTCATCATCAAAGAATCGGTGTGCATCATGATGGAGTCAGTTGTTATTTACCATGAATTTTATGGATCCATTATCATTATGATACCTTGCTTGGTATCTACATCACAGCCCACCTGGGTGACTCAATGGTGAGCGTGTCAGACTCATAACCTTGTGATTGTGAGTTCAATACCCAGTTAAGACTAACTTTCTTTCTGGCGTATTACTGCCTCTCACCTCTGCTGAAGCATGTGAGAAAAGCAGTTTGTGGCTTTGGAAAGAAAGTTGTTAGTACTTGTATGAGAAAGAAACACATGTGCGTCACCGACCGCCATGAAATGACCTTAGCTGTTTAAGACTGGCATTAAGCCTTTACCAAACAATCCCTGGTTTTTACGACCCTGAGATAGAAGCCTTTTGAAAACATTGTGGGAAAAGGAGAAAATGCTGGTAACCAGCATTTTCTCCTTTACCCACAATGTTTTCTACCCTGCCGGAAACAAATTTTAATTTTTGAGTTATGTTTATTTTGTCATCTGCAAGTGCTTTCAACTTGGACCAGTCTAAAATTTTGTCATTTGGGAAAGAGTTAAACCCCAATACAACCAACCAAATCTACATCACAAGGACACATTATAAGCCCTTCACTGTCTGAAATATTGTTATGATCTACGCTGTGGACTACAAAGCAAGTTGATTGACATAATACTCAATCTTTTTCCGAAACTGTTTACAAAAACTTAGTATTTGGGATGCTAAATTTGAATGATTTTTTTTCAGGGGTAAGACTTAATCAATACTGTCATACTCAGTTTCTTGTCATTATATTTAATATTTCATCCACAGATAAATCAACCAACAAAACATATCCAAATCTTATTCCACAAGGCATACAGATCCTCACACCTTGACACCTTGTGCAGCCACATCCCTGTATTCTCTAACACTGAGCCAACTACATGCCACAGAACATGGTTTTTTGCATACAATGTAGATAAAGATCAGACTATTCAGAACATGTCATATGTTTCTATATTGCAAGTTGTCTCTCTAATCAAAAGATTCTTGAATTTCTCACAAATTGTCTGTTTTGCTTTTTACTAGGTGCAAGCGTAACTTAAGTTTCATTTATTTAGTGGTTGCATTAGTTTCTCGAAAAAAGCCCCACTCCCCTTTCTCTCTCTCTCTCTCTCTCTCTCTTTCCTCCCCCCCCCTCCCCTCTCCCATTCTTTCTTTCTCCGAATTGGAGGTTAAGGGCTTCTCTTTGTACATGAATAAGTAAACAAGACATATTTAACCCATTACCACACAATCCCTACTTTTGACAACCCTGAGAGAGAAGCCTTCAGAAAATACTGTGGGAAAAGGAGAAAATGCTGGTAACCAGCATTTTCTCCTTTTCCCAAAATGTTTTCTACCCTTCACAGAACAAATTTCAAATTTTCAGTCACTTTTATTTTATCATCTGCAAATGCTTTTGATTTGATTAAAACTAAAATCTTGTCCATTGGTAATGAATTAAGATTATCTTTTCCTGTCTGTTTGTGTTTCTAATGAAAGCAGTGGTGCTGGTGGTTGTGACCATTTTTATCTCACCACTGAACACTGTTTCAAAGATGCTGGTCAGGATAAGCAGCCAGTTGCTTGGAGAGAATGATGTGCTCAGCACTGTTACAAGGAAACTTGTGGAGGATGTGTGGATAGGTGCACTAAAAGGGGTCATATGACCGAAATATGTTTTAGGCTGCAAAACTTTGCCAGACAACACAATGCCTGATTAACCCATTACCACACAATCCCTACTTTTAACGACCCTGAGAAAGAAGCCTTTAGAAAACATCGTGGGAAAAGGAGAAAATGCTGGTAACCAGCATTTTCTCCTTTTCCCACAATGTTTTCTGCTCTTCACAAAACAAATTTCAAATTTTGAGTTACTTTTATTTTGTTGTCTGCAAATGCCTTCCATTTGGACAAACCTAAAATGTTGTTTGGTAATGAGTTAACCCATTTTCTCCTTATCCTGGAATATTTTCAAAAGTTTTCTTTCAGCAAGTTGTAAAAAAGCACAATCATGATTGTTTTCATATGAGTTCAGTGTTTAGCACAAAATCCCAGGTTTAATGACATTTAGAAAGGACACATCTGAAATCACTGAGAAAAGAAGAAAACACAGGTACCCAGCATTTATCCATCTTCCCCCAACATTGTCAACTCTTTCAAATCTAAAATTAAAAGTTCAAGGTACATTTAACCCATTACCACACAATCCCTACTTTTGACGACCCTGAGAAAGAAGCCTTTAGAAAACATCGTGGGAAAAGGAGAAAATGCTGGTAACCAGCATTTTCTCCTTTTCCCACAATGTTTTCTGCCCTTCACAAAACAAATTTCAAATTTTCAGTCACTTTTGTTTTGTCGTCTGCAAATGCTTTCAATTTGGGCAAGCCTAAAATATTGTCCTTTGGTAATGAGTTAATCTGCCGTCTGCAAAATATAAGCATCTAAAAGTTTGTCTATTTGTATAGACTCAACTCTTTCCCAAACGACAAAGTTTGGACTCTTCCAAACCGAAAGAGTTTACAGACAACAATTCAACTCTTGCTGAAAAGATGATATCTGTCTATAATAGGGTAGAAAACATTGTGGGAAAAGGAGAAAATTACCAGCATTTTCTCCATTTCCCACAATGTTTTCAAAAGGCTACTTTTCCAGACCCGTAAAAACCAGGGATTGTTTGGGAAAGGGTTAAACAATTAAGTAAAATCAAAGATTACTCTTAACAGTCTATGCAGTCTGATCCTGAGTCTAACACTGTCGGAGAGAGCAAAGCTGTCCTGGACACTCTTGGGATGGGATAATGGATAGCGATCAAACTGTCAAGAAATAAATGTGAAACGTCAGAAAAACAAATGAAGAAACCACAGAGACATTCTGCTACAAGCAGGTTGATGCATTAGCCCAATCCTTGAACCTTGTCCCCCAATAATGCACATAACTGAAACTACAGGACTGGGAAATTATTTTCATCCTTTAACCCTTTTCGACATGAGAAAATTTTAGAATGGTCCAAATTGAAAGCATTTGCAGACGACGAAATAAAGGTGGCTAAAAATTGAAATTTGTTCTGGGAAGGGTAGAAAACACTGTGGGAAAAGGAGAAAATGCTGGTTACCAGCATTTTACTCCTTTTCCCACAGTGTTTTCAAAAGGCTTCTTTCTCAGGGGCATCAGAAGTAGGAATTGTGTGATAATGGGTTAACCCTTTACCACACAGTGACACCTTTAACAACCCTGAAGGAGAAACCTTTTGAAAACATTGTGGGAAAAGGAGAAAATGCTGGTAATCAGCATTTTCTCATATACCCTCGAAGTTTTCTACCCTATCAAGGCAAAATTGCACCATTTGAGCTACTTTGAAATTGTTGTCTGCAAATGCTTTCAATTTGGAGAAGTCTAAAATTTCACTGTGTGATAATAGGTCAAGAAGCAAAATACTACTTGGCCTTTAACCCTTTTCCAAACGACAAATTTTTGGACTAGACCAAATTGAAAGCATTTGCAGACGACAATTCAACTCTTGCTGAAAAGATGATTTCTGTCTTTGATAGGGTAGAAAACATTGTGGGAAAAGGAGAAAACGCTGGTTACCAGCATTTTCTCCTTTTCCCACAATGTTTTCAAAAGGCTACTATTCCAGACCCGTAAAAACCAGGGATTATTTGGGAAAAGTTTAACTCACTACAAAATTTTAGATTCCTCCACATTGAGTGCATTTGCAGACAAAAATCTGGATAAAATTTTGGTAGATGTCTCCGGAAAACATTCTGGGAATGGAGAAAACGCTAAGGTTACCAGCTTTTTCTTCTTTTCCCACAATGCTTTCAAAAACCTATATCAGGATAATCATGCTTTCCTGGAGTTTCTGTTACCAGTACTCTGCACAGTATTCTTTCCAAGCCACTGGCTACTTTCCCACATAACCATTGCCGAAACAACAATCAGCGTTGAGAGAGGAATGAATCCTGTCGCAATGACTATCATAAATCCTCGGAAAGAAATTGGCCGAGGCGGGGATCAAATTCACGACCCCCTATTCCCAAGTCCTGTATGCTATTCACTGAGCTACGGGGGCTCGGCTGAATGAATTAACTCATTACCAAACGACAATATTTTAGACTAGTCCAAATTGAAAGCATTAATTGCAGACGACAAATTAAAAGTGACTGAAAATTTGAAATTTTTTTGTGAAGAGTAGAAAACATTGTGAGAAAAGGAGAAAATGCTGGTCACCAGCATTTTCTCCTTTTCCCACAATGTTCTCTAAAGGTTTCTTTCTCAGGGCCGTCAAAAGTAGGGAACTTATAGTGCATAACAATTTTATACCTTTGATGATGGAATGTTTTGCACCACTTTCCACATTATTTCAGTACAACCACGTCCAAAGCTCACTTTACATTTTGTATCTTGGCTAAGAGTTCTAAAGTGTCTTACCATGGATACTCCCACATAAAGCTCCTCCACTGATTTTCAAATCTGAAGCCCCACTGGACTGAGAACCCTACACTGAGCCTTGCAAAATTCTCATCCATACATATGGGTACTCAACTCTAAAGCAAAACATAACTTGAGACTTGTTCAATGAAGCTGAAAGAAGGCCTCTTTTTGAAGGCTGTTAAAAGTTGGGGTTGTGTAGTTAAGGGTTTAAGGGGAAAACCCATAACAGCCTTGAAAATGCATTATCTTGGCTTTTTAATACTCAGGCTTAACCCTTTACCCCATAAGACATTTCTATGGTATTCCTAATTAACCCTAAATAACAGCAAGGATGAAGCCGTTTCTTCGGTCTATATGACACCTTTTGATAGAGTAGAAAACATTGTGACAAAAGGTGAAATTGCTTGTCACGAGCAATTTCACCTTTTGTCACAATGTTTTCCAAAGGCTCCTACAAGCAATGCGTAGAAATGAGTATCTATGGAGTCTGATTAACCCTGTATCACACAATGGCAATTTAAATTGATCTTCAGAAAAAAGCCTTTCAAAAGCATTGCTGCAAAAGGAAAAAAAATGGTAAACAGCATTAACTCCCTTTCTTGCAATGTTTTCTATCCTATCAAAGACAATTTGCACCATTTGCAACACAATGAAATTGTTGTCTGCAAGTGCTTTCAATTTGGGCAGAGCTAAAATTTTCTCTTCTGGTAAGGGATTTACGGAGAGAAGATTCTGGCATAGTGCTACTGGGATTTGTACCTCAGCTTCCCTATCGCCATCTTCACAGCTCAGTTTTTTTTTACCTGCCAGTACTTTTGAAAATATTTCAAATAGAGAACAACTGAACTTCTTCAGTGACATTTCAATACAATGCAGTTTATTCACGTAGTACAACAGGAGCTATATTTAGACCCGTATAAGTGACACTACTATTGAGGTTTGCACAGCTTCTGTAAGGCACTACTGGCAGAAATTAACCTCATTTGAATATTGGATCTTTCTTATTTCAAAACATGGCCAAAACTTACCAGGAGAATTTTTCTTATTAACTCTTTACCAAACGACAAAATTTTGGACCAGACCAAATTGAAAGCATTTGCAGACGACAAAATAAATATGACTGAAAAATTATAATTTGATTCGGGAAGGATAGAAAACATTGTGGGAAAAGGAGAAAATGCTGGTTACCAGCATTTTCTCCGTTTCCTACAATTTTTTCAAAAGGCTTCTTTCTTAGGGTCGTTAAAAGTCGGGATTGTGTGGTAAGGAGTTAACTGCTTAATCATGTTGTTTTTAAAATTTCTGCTAGAATATTTGTCCAGTTTATGACATATCAATGCAAGCATTCAGGAATTTTCAAGTTGGAACTATAATAGAGAGGGTTGTCTCCCTTTTGAATGAACCTTTCCCCATTTAGTCTGAAGTATAAATGACCTTCAAAAGGAAGGCCCTTGAAATCAATGTTAAAAACAACTAAAATACTAATAACCAGCATTATTCTCTTTTGCCACAATGTTTTTTACCATTTCATGGACAAATCTCATCATATGGACCATATTTTATTTTTTGTGTCTGTAAATGCTTTCAATTTAGACATGTCTAATATGTAATGTTGTCTGGTAAAGAGTTCAGGAAAACCAATCTATCCTAGTTTAGAACTTCACTATTTCATTTAATATTTATAAAGTATTCAGGAAATAAGTATCTTTCTACAAAATAACCCCTAACCAAAAAATCTATAGCTTTAACCACTCTGAAGGAGTCAAGGCTTCAGAAAACTGTAGGAAAAGAAAAAAATGCTGGCAACGAGCATTTTCTTCTTTTCCCACAATGTTTTCTGCCCTTCAAATAACATTTTTTAAGTCATATTTCATTGTGTTGTCTGCAAATGCTTTGATTTTGGACAAGTCTACACTTTTGTCCTGTGGGTATAGGGATTATACAAGTTAGAGTCTTCACTTACCCTTCGCTCTCCACTTTCCAGTTCGTACATCACAAGGTCCACATACTTTTTAAAACTAACACTTCGTCGCCGTTTTCGTTTGGTGCGATAAATCCACCACGAAAACATCACTTGAACACAGTATAAATTTTCACATAGAAAAACCATAGCTCCAGTTCTGTCTCTTAAAACTGTCACTTTTGCATATCAATTTGATCCCATTTTATACTTGATAATCACAACCTTTCAATCATATCATTATCAAAACTTATTAACCTTATTCTATAACTGATCCCAAGTTTTGACATCCCTGACAAGAAAAAATCGTTGAAAACGCTATGGGAACATAAGCGATTGCTGGTAACTAGCACTCTCTTTTTTTCCCCACAATGTTTTCTAAACTTTCCCTGACAAATCTCACATTTGAGAGGGAAAGCAGGAGAGATTGAGAAAGAGCAAGATGTAAGAAAGAAGAGCTCCAGATAGGAGGGAGTGATGGTATTCTGAATCCATTATTTCTCTTCCAAACCCTATGTTGTGTGTATTCATTAGAATTGTCTCTTCGAGACAATTCTAATGAGTGCCCACAACATGGGGTGTAGTGGGGAATTATCCATATTTTCAATTTTGAAATCAAAATCACTCTCCCTATCTGGAGCTCTGGAAGAGAGAGAGAGTACAATCATATAATTATGAAAAAAAGAAGAACAAATGGGTGGTCAGAACAAAAATATATAGGTAAATGATAGAAAAACAGATAGATACCTATAAAAGGAATGGTGGATAAATTAAGAAAGATAGATGGAAAAAAAATGAAGAAATACATCAAAATTCAGTAATTACAAAAAAGAGACCTCCAACTTGCAACATCCTTACAATATTCTCATTCCATATAGAACAGTTAAGCTCCATCAACCAGATATAACCAAGAAGTAATGTTTCACACCATTTCTCTGGAAAAGGTTTCTGATTATCACCAGTAAAAAGGCCAATAACTTTCTGTTTTATTCAAGTTAGTCAATGCAGTGTCACAGCTAAAGTTTTCCAGATGTAAGTTCATGGAAGTCACCTTTAACCCTTTACAAAACATGCCAAAGTTTTTTGAACCCTGACACAGAGAGGGAAGGTTATTAGAAGAAAAAACATTGTGGGAAAAGGAGAAAATGCCACTGTCCAGTAGTTCTCTCTTTAGACCAAAAGTTCTCTACCATTCCAAAGGCAGTCCATGAATGAGTTAACCCATTACCACACAATCCCTACTTTTGACGCCCCTGAGAAAGAAGCCTTTAGAAAACATTGTGGGAAAAGGAGAAAATGCTGGTAACCAGCATTTTCTCCTTTTCCCACAATGTTTTCTACCCTTCACAAAACAAATTTCAAATTTTCAGTCACTTTTATTTTGTCGTCTGCAAATGCTTTCAATTTGGACCAGCCTAAAATATTTTCGTTTGGTAATGGGTTAACATTCAAACTGCTGTTCTACCAATGCTTTTGGGTGTGTCTAAAATTTCTACATCATTAGTTATGGGTTACTTGTGGTATTGCTTGTTACCTTTCATACTCAGGCTTTTATCTTGTATTCAGAAATATCATGTTAGCTTTAAAGTGTATCTAGGATGCATTCACTAAAAACTTTCTCCACGAGAAAACCCTTAGTGGTACCAACAACACAGGCTTTGGTATCATGGACTTGTTTTTGATTAATGAAGGACATCCCAATATTCATAATTATAAACAAATAATGTTTATTCATTCATTTATTTGTATGGTGTTTTACACTGTTTTCAAAATTATTTCAGTTATATAGCCACAGCCAGTGAACTTACCCATGCTTTCCTGGAGTATCTTTTACCAGTACTCTGAACAATGTTCTTACCAAGCCACTGGCTGCTTCCCTATCTCTTTACCACACAAGAAAATTTTGGACAAGTCCAAATTGAAAACATTTTCAGACGACAAAATAAATGTGACTGAAAAATTAAAATTTGACTTGGGAAGGGTAGAAAACACTGTGGGAAAAGGAGAAAATGCTGGTTACCAGCATTTTCTCCTTTTCCCACAGTGTTTTCAAAAGGCTTCTTTCTCAGGGTCGTTAAAAGTCGGGATTGTATGGTAAAGAGTTAAATGACCATCATCAAAACAATGGACAGTGGCAGAAGGGGAATGACTCCTGTCACAGTGATCATTGTCAATCTTCAGAATGAAATTGGCTGAGCCAGGGATTGAACCCTTGACCCTCTATTCTCAAGTCCTGTATGCTACCCACTGACCTAGTCTCGATAATGAGATGCTCCGCTGACTTTTTTCATATTTGGACATTTACTGTATACCGTCAAGTCCATCGTAAATTTTCCGGTAGCAAATATAGAGCGCTATACTGACCTCCTGTTTCGTCGGTTTTAACTGTATTGCAGCGAAATGATATTAACTTTTAGTACTTAACATGACGAAAAACGAATTGTTAATCAGTCATGACATAAAAAGCTTGTAGAAGTCGTTTACAACATGTTTATCTTGGAAAAATCACGGATGAAATTTATCGTGCGTGTCGGCCATTTTGTATGTTTTCCGGAACGTAAACAACTCGAGTAAGTGATGAAATGCACATTTCTTTCTCACAATCAGCGTTTAAATTGAAAATATTTGTATTTCAAACGAAGGAATATTGAATACACAAGCAACAGGTATGTTTAAATGCTAGTTTTGTGCTCTATTTGCGAAATTATAAGAGTTCAAACTTGCGCACAAAATCTGTGCGGAACTTTCAACTGATTTTGTCCGGATTGTCTCTGTACCCAGAGGCGACCAGTCCAAAAGTAACATCGCCTTTGGGGACAGTTATCTGTACTACCCACTGGCCCATCCGGGTTCAGCTGCAGAGCTAATGTAACCTTTCATGTGATTGGATGCTTTTAATGCAAACAGTTATCTCACTGCTGTTAATTTAAGAAATGTGACAAATACATAAAATTAAGCATGTATTTTGTCAAACAATTCTTTTTTTCCAATTTATAGCAAGGATTTAGGGAGATCTTAGTTAATTACTCGACCAAATAGAAACTTTTATGATGCTGCCCCAAGCAAGGGAGCTTGTTTAACTCTTTACCACACAATATGGAGTTTTAACAACCCCCAAGTAAAAAGGCTTTTGAATACATTGTGAGAAATGGAGGAAATGCTGGTAACCAGCATTTTCTCCTTTTCTCACAATGTTTTCTACACATCAATATATAAGTCATATGTAACTTTTTGTCTGCAGGTTCAATGAATTCAGATTAGTCTGAAATTTTCTTGTTTGAGAAAAAGTTAACTGTTTTCCTGATGCAAATGCATTTTGACATAAAGCTTTATATCTATTTCAATGGCATTGGCAGACAATATGACAAAATGCAAAATATCAATATATTCATTTCACAATGTTTTCTTCATTTAGCCCTTTACCAAACAATCCCTGGTTTTTACGAACCTGAGAAAGAAGCCTTTTGAAAACATTGTGGGAAAAGGAGAAAATGCTGGTAACCAGCATTTTCTCCTTTTCCCACAACGTTTTCTACCTTTCACAAAACAAATTTAAAATTTTTAGTCTCTCTAATTTTGTTGTCTGCAAGTGCTTTCGATCTGGACAGGCCGAAAATGTTATCGTTTGGTAATGAGTTAAACAGGCTCAAATTAAATGAATCATGCTCTGGCAAAAAGGGGCTTTATGTATCTATGTGAGACAAGATACCAATCAAGTCATCAGATGGTTATTGATCAATACAGTCTATTCAGTCCAACAACCAACAGCATTATTATAGGACTGGTGTTTTAAGTCCATTTTTGTGAAATTTGAGATTTTTATATTGTTGAAATCATCACAAAGATTTCTATCACCAAATGAAATCGGTTTTGCATTATACACCCTGCCTAAAATGTTTTCAGTATTTGCTTGTTCTAATTCCACTAATGATTTAACCCTTTACTCCATAGATATTCATTTCTACACGTTGCTTGTAGGAGCCTTTGGAAAAAATTGTGGCAATAGGTGAAATTTCATCTTTTGTCACAATGTTTTCTGTGCTATTAAAAGGTGTCATTTACACATAAGAAACGGCTTCATACTTTCTGTCATTTAGGGTCAATTAGAGATACCATAGAAATGTCTTATGGAGTAAAGGGTTAACAGCCATCTGAAACTATGGAGCTTACTTTCTCAATAAACATCCAAATGGCAGTTAGAACACTATTGTAGTAATGGGTCGAACTCTACCATGAGGTAAACTAGTCCTTGGACTTGCAGAAAATTTACCAGTAGCGAAACTTTCAGCCTAGGGATGAAAAAAGGAGCAAAAAGATGGTATCAAAGGAAATAACTATGACATTTGCAGAACAAAAGAACCCAGAAACAGGAGTATAATTCAGTTTATCATGTTTTATTTGCCCTTAATACAATTATTCCCATCCCCAAAAGGCATTGGTTACAAAAATATCTCTAATTGCAACACACATGCCCTATTCCTTAGTAAAATTCATTTCCTCTCTGAGATCACAGAATAAAGCAAGAGCAGCAGATTTCACCATGCCATTATAAACGAAATTTTTCTTAACCCAAATGTGACCCATTTTCAAGCTTAATTAAGAATTATCATCAAGACAAAACATTCCAACAAAGTTTCATGTAGTATCAAGAGTGCATACAATGTCTTTCTAAGATTTGACAAGATTACTTACTTTTTGACCACCATGTTTCATGACTGTCCAACAGCAGATGTGGCCTCTAGAATCCACACATTTTTATTTTTCAGGTTCGATCCTATGGCCTACTTTTTTGCCAGTAATGACCCGATTTTAAACTTGAGATATCACCAAGACAAATATTCAGAAAAGGTTTTTCTGAGTTTAGGCCAAATGACCTACCTTTTTATCCTACTTTTCAATTCATCCAAGATATCATCAAGACAAACACTCTGACCAGGTTTTCCGAGTATCAGACTGAAACTGTAGCCTCTAGAATGCACACAAAGTTTTTTTTGTTTTTTTTTTTAAGATTTGGCCCCCAACCTATGAATGGATCATACATGACCCAATTTCATTTTTTGTCCAAGATATCATGAAGACAAACAGTCTGACCAAGTCTCATGGGTATTGTACCAAAAGTATGGCCTCTAGAGTGCACAGTGTTTTTCTAAGATTTGACCCAGTAACCTACTTTTTGACCTGAGGAAACCCAACTACAAACTTGTAGAGGATAGCATTGTGATGGAGCAAACTTTGACTCAAGAGCTAGAATTTGAAGAAATCTGGTACAGATCCACTGCATGAAGTTACTGTGATACATTTGGTAGCCCTAGGCATTTTACTTTCAGAATGGAAGATTTTTTAAGATGTTTAATATTTTTCAGTTTTGTTGGCATGGCAACAAGAGTATTCATTGGAATCAATTTCTCGGATAGAAATGTGAAGAGGACCATAATTGCAAGATCATTTGTATTTAGTTGGATCAAAAATGGGTGAGTAGTTTCAGAAATTTATGAAATCAAAAATACAGGACCATGTCCTAAGCTTGCTGTCCTTTGGGCAGTGGAACAAAATACATGAGAGCCATGATGGCCCTGTATCGCTCCACTGGCTACTAAGTCAAAACACTACAAGCCAAACATTACAATACTTGGTCAATTGGTTTTTAACTAAAAGACGTACAAAATTTTCTTCTATAAAAATCCTACGAGAAACTTATGACCCCAGGGAAATGCCTTTTTTGCCAACAAAGCTACAATTACTTCAATCCTGGTGGACTTCCACAAGATACAGCCCCATACCAAATAAAACAGGTCTAGAATGTGTGGTTATAAACAAGAACATTTCCAAAGTTTGCTCAATAAAAGATCCTGAAAAAATTTTAGACAAGTTAGCCCAAGGGGGACCAATTTTGAACAAAGGGCTATAATTTAAATAGTTGGTAGAGGTCCACTAGATAAAGCTACATGCCAAATTTGGTAGCCATAGGCCTTACAGTTTAAGACAAGAAGATTTTCAAATATTTTCAAAATTTTTCAGTTTTGTCGTCATGGCAACCACAGTTTCTGAAGGAATCAAATTTTTTCAAGAAATTCTGAAGAGGACAATGTCAAGATCATTTCTGTGAAGTTTCATCAAAACTGGATGAGAAGTTTCAGAGAAGATGTTTGAAATAAAAGTAAACACACAGATGCACGGATGCAAGGACAGTCACATGACAGACGCCGGGCCATGACATAAGCCCACTGGCCTACGGCCTGTGCAGCTAAAAAATGCTGAGATCTGAAAATCATTTATTTGAAAAATCAACAATGAAATTTGAGTTATGACCCCTAACTTCTGAGAGGGGATAGAAAATGACAACAAAATTTAACATCTGGAGAAAACATGGCTTAAAAGCTTGTTTTAATATTGGTCTACAACAACCACATACAGAATTGAATTTCTATGGTAACAATCTTAAAAGCTTTCCAGTCTAAGCTTTCCAGTCTATGTGATCTTATTTCGATATTTTTCCAAGCATGACCGAAATTGTAATGAGGCCATCTTCCTTCAGCTTTGAAAGCAATATTGACAAAGTGATCAGGACATATTCACAGACTTTTTTTCCTGTCTTTCTCTTGACATCTAATGTCTATCTTTCTTCATCCACTAACCCTTACTCAAAGACTCAAAATCATGGATGCACTTTGTGGCAACCATAGACAAAGCTAAGCCTGCACATACGAGTAGCCTGATCTTTGACTATATTGTCTGAATATATCTCAACCCTTCTCCAGCTTGGTAAGTACAATAAAACATCCAAGCCGACGGTAACACGAAGAAATAAAAACAATTGTTGTCTAGTAAAGAATTAACTTGCGCCCCCTCCCCCCCCCCATCCCTCCCTATCAGAGTCATATTTCCATCCATTAAAAGACCCCAGATATCAGTCTCAATTATCTTAACAACACCATATACAGGAGGTGCCCTGGTCACTCTTTATTTACGTGTGCTGATAGAAATGCCGATACAAAATGGACCCATGAGACACCAGAACAACTCCAGAATAAATGTCGAGAAGCAGTGATGTTTCATACGAGGCTAATTATCTCCATGCTTTCCCCTTTCCCCCACCCATACCCATTAACTCATTAGGCCAAAACCAATAATATGTGCGGCTCTGGTTTACATAGTTTTGAGAATCCCAGTCAGTAAGTCTTAGGATTATTAATTTTAACGTAGTAGACCCCTAATAGAAAACAGCTATTTCCACAATAATATTATCCCACAAAATTTGCTATGATTAAAAAAGAGTGTTATTGTACTGCTTCAACCAAGCCACTTTTCCCTTTTTGTCTTTTCTAGAATTATTTTTAATAAATCTAAAACCACTTTATTTTCATTACAAAGAGATAGTAATTACCTCCCTTTTCTGAAAACTAACAAAAGTATCTACAAATAATTTCAAGAAAGGCATAAAGAAATTTAAAAATCTTTTCTACACAAGCCCCCCACATGGCGCCCGCCCGGGTGGCTTAGTGGTGAGCGTGTCGGACTCATGACCTGGTGGTTGTGAGTTCGATACCCGGTTGAGGCGAACTTTCTTTCTGGCGTATTTTCGCCTCTCACCTCTGCTGAAGCATGTGAGAAAAGTAGTCGGTGGCTTTGGAAAGAAAGTTGAGTTAGTACCGGTGTGAGAAAGCCAGGAAACAATGGGCGTCACCGACCGCCATGATATGACCTTAGCTGTTAAAATGGCGTTAAACCCCAATACAACCAACCAACTCCCCACATGGCCCTTAACTCATTACCAAACAACCTAATTTTAGGGTTGTCCAAATCGAAAGCATTTGCAGACGACAAAATATATCAAACTGACTGAAAATTCGCAATTTGTTTTGTGAAAGGTAGAAAACATTGTGGGAAAAGGAGAAAATTCATTTTCTCCTTTTCCCAAAATGTTTTCTAAAGGCTTCTTTCTCAGGGTTGTCAAAAGTAGGGATTGTGCGGCAATGGTTAAAAGAGGTGAAACAACATAGAATTGTCTGAGGACAACAATAATATTATAAAACAATCAATAGGTGAATAAAATGTTAATTGTCCATTATAGAAATGAGGCAATTTGAACCATGTACATATTTTGTTTTGACCATAATTATGTCCTGCAGAAAACAATTTCCATCTTGTAAAAGATCACTTTCATGATGGTTCTCCTTTTGATACAATATTATAACTGTATTAGCTATTACTTATATTGATCATTCATCTCTAAATGATTGCTTTTATAATTGTCTGTCTGCTAGGTTTGTACAGAAGGCACCACACATAAAAGATAAGAGAAAATGCTATGCTACCTGTACCCTTAATGGAAGTTTCTTTTCCTGCTTGACTGAATTTCGGTCCATTCCCATTCTAAAGGGGTATATCTCTCCCCCCCTTCCACAAATTTTTATAAGACATGATCAAAAAGAAAAATTAACTGATTGATTTGTCTGTTAATTGCTGCTCTCAAAACATCATATAAGTCATATCAAGGCAACAACTTAATTCTTTACCAAACGACAAAATTACAGACTTGTCCAAACTGAAGGCATTTGCAGACGACAAAATGAATGTCACTGAAAAATTAAAATTCCTTTTGGGAAGGATAGAAAGCATTGTGGGAAGAGAAAAAAATGCTGGTTACCGGCATTTCCTCTCTTACCAACAATATTTTCCATAGGCTTTTTTCTCAGGGTCGTTAAAAGTCAGGATTTTGTGGTACAGAGTTAAATATTCACATGTTATCTGGGATTCACCAGTTTAATTGTTGATTGTATTGACTGTATTGGGGTTTAATGCCACTTTAACAGCTGAGGTCATATCATGGCGGTCGGTGATGCACATGTGTTTCCTGGCTTTCTCATACCCGTACTAACACAACTTTCTTTCCAAAGCCACCAACTACTTTTCTCACATGCTTCAGTAGAGGTGAGAGGTGAAAGTACTCCGGAAAGATAGTTTGCCTCAATCGGGTATCAAACTCACAACCACCAGGTCATGAGTCTGTCACGCTCACCACTGAGCCACTGAGCCACCCGTATGGGCTTCACCAGTTTAAACCTTTACCACACTACCACGACTTTTAATGACCATAATGAAAGAAGCCTGTAGAAAACATTGTGGGAAAAGGAGAAAATGCTGGTCACCAGCATTTTCTCCTTTTCCCACTATGTTTTCTACCCTTCCAACAACAAATTTCTTTTTTTCAAACATTTATTTTGTCATCTGCAAATGCTTTCAATTTGGACCTGTCTATAATTTTGTTGTTCGGTAAAGAATTGAGGCAAGGGCTCTGAAGTGTCTACACCAAAGACACAGGAAAAACCCAGTGCCTTGGGTAAGGATCAAACCAATTCTATACTCTATACCTTCAACATTAAGCAATGCAGCACCCCCAAAAATGTTATTACCAAGGACACTCTCATAGAACACAGTGCCCTGAGAGAAGATTGAAGCCAGAGTCTTCATAATTATAAAGAGAATCCTACACCTTGACTACTGACACAATTGTAAAATGAACAAGTCATTTAGTGAAACTTCAAAATCTTATTCATTTTTATTTGAAAAGCATTTCAGGAAACAGAGCATTAATTTTGCATTTAACACCTTTCTCAAAGATGATTTCAAACTGTGTGTTCTTAAAGGGAATGACAAATCAAAATTGCATACTGCAATCAAGGCTGCATACTGCAATGAATTCCAACAACAAATCAATTAAATTTTTTCCAAGAATAATAAACACTTTTTTCCTCAATATTCTGACAGATATATGATTGCCTAATCAAATCGGTATCACTTTTCACAATTTTCTCCAAAATGCAGACTTGAACGCTTTCCCAAAACCAACATTTTAACCCTTGTAGCCTTGAACCAAGATTTAATTGCATATGCAGACTGTGTACATCAAGAATAGACTGCATTGAATCAGCAGTCTGATCCTAAACACATTGTCACTTTGCTTTTTTGCCAAATATT
Organism: Tridacna crocea; assembly: GCA_943736015.1. NCBI lineage: Eukaryota > Metazoa > Mollusca > Bivalvia > Cardiida > Cardiidae > Tridacna > Tridacna crocea. The sequence goes on from OX031068.1 coordinate 14,521,053, forward strand.
CCGATCTAAAAAGCTCTGAAATGGCAACGTTTGCATCTTTAGTACAGATTACGAATGTCCACTTTCTAACCACTACAAGGGTTGACTGCTTACAAAATAGTGTGTTTTCTGACTTTCTCACTCCAGCACTGACACAAATTTCTTTTTTAGTCACTGACTACTTTTCTCATAATACATCGGAGGTGAGAAAATGACACAAAAGAAAGTTTGCCTCAAACGAGTAAACACCAGGTTGAGAATCGGATACACTACCCACTGAATATACCCAGCCAGGCAGGGTATATGTCAATCTATCCCTTTAACCCTTTCCCAATTGACAAACTCAAACTCAAAGTGTTTGCAGATGACAATTTTGAATTTGATGAGAATGGCAGAAAGTTTTCCGATAGGCTTGAAAACACTGTGGGGAAAGGAGAAATTGCTCTTTACGAGCAATTTCTCTCTTTCCTACAGTGTTCTCTATAAAGACTTGTACTGCAGACACATAAAAACCAGGGCTTGTTTGGGAAAGAGTTAACTGTAAACAGTTTAGCAGATAGTGCAGATCAGAATAAGACTACATAAAATTCTTTTCAGGCCAACTTCAGTTTCACTTTTCTAGGCCAAGTTTTTCAAGTTGGGAAACTTTTTTGCCCAAGTCACCCAGTCAGCAGAGGCCTATGCTGAGACATTCAGACAAATTACAGTCTAACAGCAATGATTCTCTTAACCCATTACCACTCAATCCCTACTTTTGACGCCCCTGAGAAAGAAGCCTTTTGAAAACACTGTGGGAAATGGAGAAAATGCTGGTAACCAGCATTTTCTCCTTTTCCCACAGTGTTTTCTACCTGTCCCAGAACAAATTTCAATTTTTCAGTCACATTTATTTTGTCGTCTGCAAATGCTTTCAATTTGGACCAGTCTAAATTTTTCTTGTGTGGGAATGGGTTAACTAACTGCATCCTTTTTGTTCATCTTGCTTTCTATAGGTAAGAAAAACATATTTCATTCAATGTTTAGGTGCCAAATCATTGACTTTGTTTAAACTCTTTCAATACTGAAGGCAATATTGTAAGTTGTGTTTGCAGAAAATGTTTATGAAGATTCAACTGCACAGGACACCTTGAGCTTCGATCTACACCATTGCTTCTTCATCAACTTCGACAACACAGATGCCTCCTTTTACATGACAAAGATCCGTTTCCAAAGATAATGCAAGTTTAGGGTTAAGTTGGCAAAATTATTAAAGTTAAGATCGAACAACATGCTGTAGGTTCCATGTATTCTGATCTTGATCTAACTCCCGAACAAGGTAGCTAATCTTATGCACAAGGCTTTCACTCTTCACTCAACAATCCCATATTTTAACCATTCAGCAGAAGAGGAGCTTCCTACAGTATTGCCCGAAACAAGAAAAAAGAATTGCTTGTAACAAGCATTTTTTTCCATTGTTTCACGATGTTTTCTACCATATCAAGGACTGGCTACTTTTATTTGCTGAAGGACTGGTCGGTTACCAAAGTTAACTCTTTACTACACGAGAAAATTGTAGACACTTCCAAATTGAACGCATTTGCAGACGAGAAAATAAAGGTGACTGAAAAATTGAAATTTGTTCTGGGAAGGGTAGAAAACACTGTGGGAAAAGGAGAAAATGCTGGTGACCAGCATTTTCTCCTTTTCCCACAGTATTTTCAAAAGGCTTCTTTCTCAGGGTGTCAAAAGTAGGGATTGTGTGGTAATGGGTTAAGGGAAATTGCCAAAAAACTTAAAAATCAGGAAAGGGTCAAAATACATGAATCAAAAATTATGGCCTAGATAATAAAGTCTCTGAAAGCCTCTGATATAAAAGTGTGTCTGAGCCAAAAATTGCCCAGTAACATGCAAACCTATCCATAAATGTCATGTATCTGGCACTTTACTGTCTATATTTCTAGCTGTAGGATTCATACTTCGATAACTGACAGGGCCCATATTCACCAACCATTCTTGAGAATATTCTTAGTCTTATTGTCCAAGGTTTTCTTGGTAACACAAATTTGTAAATTTGTAAGTAACACAACATCTGATTGGCTAAACCGAATGGTTTAGCCAATCAGAAGTTGTGTTACTTACAAAAATAGAAAATTCTGGAGAATAAGACAAAGAACGTTCTTAAGAATGGTTGGTGAATACGGACCCAGGACCATATTGTCTTATATCTTTTGAAGTTTCAAACGGGATGAAATTGATCTAAAATAATATGGCTTCTTTTTTGAGGTATGTACTACAGTATCTAAGGCTTTAGAAAACTATGCTGGAGAAGACGAAGAAAATGCTACAAAGAAGCATTTTTCTCCTTTTCCTATCATGTTTTCTACCCTTTCAAAAAAAAATCTTATCTTTTAAGCCTTATTCAGTATGTCCTTTGCAATTTCTTTCAATCTTAACTAATCTAAAACTTTGTTTAGTAAAGAGTTTGTATGGCAGATCCCCATTTCCCAAGGTCCTGGGCCAGTGATACAACTCTTTCGCAGATATGGTTGAGCATGAGCAAAAAGCACCAAGGACAAATGTCTTATTCTGAATCTACAGACTGATATTTTGTTTCTTCACTCTGCTGACGTCTTAAAACTAGGTAACAAAGTTCCAGAGTTGTCAAATTGTACGCATTAGTAGACAAGGAAGTAAATTTAATTCATACGATGGGATTTTTTTTCATTGTAAATTATCATGTTCTCTCTACTTTTACCATAATACTTTCAAAAATGGCCCCCTACCCACAGGTCAAAAAAACGCGGAATTGTCTCATAAAGGTTAAAGCAGCCTTAACCCTTTACTCCATAGATACTCATTTCTACGCATTGCTTGTATGAGCCTTTGGAAAACATTGTGGCAAAAGGTGAAATTGCTCGTAACGAGCAATTTCACCTTTTGCCACAATGTTTTCTATGCTATCAAAAGGTGTCATATACACATAAGAAACAGATTCATCCTTGCTGTTATTTAGGGTTAATTAGAGATACCATAGAAATGCCTTATGGAGTAAAGGGTTAAATTTGCAACATCTATGTATTCTTTTGCAAAGGTCAAAATGATGATTTTGTTGAAAAACAATGCAGATCTAACTTACAAAGAATATTTTATTGTTACATTATGTACATCATGATCACAATGCACAGAAAATGTAGTCTGATCCTGAATCCACTATTCGGTACTTCTTTTCCTGAGATATTCTATCAAACTGCTTGCATTTATTAGGTCTTGACAAATTTCAAATTATTCCAAGCTTTTGTACTCTAATCGTAAAGCAATTTCTGTAAAACAACGTCCACTCATTTTCAATGTAAAAGACCTAAAAATATACAAGCATCTGAGATGGCAAAACTGATACACCTCCAAGATTTCATTTTAACCCATTACCGCACAATTCCAACTTTTAACGACCCTGAGAAAGAAGCCTTTTGAAAACTTTGTGGGAAAAGGAGAAAATGCTGGTAACCAGCATTTTCTCCTTTTCCCACAGTGTTTTCTACCCTTCACAAACCAAATTTCAATTTTTCAGTCACATTTTTGTCGTCTGCAAAATTAATGCTTTCAATTTGGACCAGTCTAAAATTTTCTTGTGTGGTAAAGAGTTAAATCCAGGCTGCATTTCCTGTACAGTCTGATCTTGATTTACACTGTCTACATACACACTTCAATGTTTTCTCCACACATTTAGTAATTTCTAAGGTTAGCCATGAGCCAAGAATGACCCACATGACAAAGTTCTTGTTCAGTCAATAACACAGTTATCTCCCCTTCATGGTAATACTCCAGTAACACCAATGTTCAGAACATTTTTGAATGCAAATTTTGTTTATACATTCCTTATCTTTTTTCTGCCACTATTTCACATAACCTCCTGCTCACTTTGTTCCTCACTCACATCAGACCTCTTTTGAACATATTGCCACTGAAGGAGGTATTTAGCAATAATGAGCATTATGAGCGATTTCTCATTGTGTCACTCTGTTTGTACATGTATATATTGCAGCAAAACTTAACCCTTTACTTAACAACAAATATTGAGACTTGTCTATTTGCAGAAAATAAACTAATTGTGACCCAAATTTTGGAATTTGCATAGGAACACGTTGAATTTATTGTGGGAAAAAAAGGAAATACAAGTTACAAGCATTTTCTCCTTTTCCCATGATGTTTTCAAGTGTCTCTCCATGGGTATATTAACATGATGCCTTAATTTAATGACCCCGAAGAAGAAAGCAATGGAAATCAATGTGGGATATGGAGAAAAGCTTGCAACCACCATTTTATCCCTTTCACACAATTTTTTTATCCCTTAGATGACGAATACCCTTACTTTTGTCACATTCAAAATGTTATTCTCAAAATGATCTCGAGTCTGAAAAGTAAAAGTTTTGTTGTCTGGTAACTAGTTTCATCATGCTGACGATCTTTGTTTTACACAGATGATTTCTGTCATCATCTGCTGCAGATCCTTTGTAAGACGGATAATCAAGACAAACCACACCAGACCTTCCAATATCACAACTCAATGACAGACTCTCTGATTGCAAATAAATATCCCACATTTTTTCCCCCTGTCAATGATGGTTTTTTCACTACAGTAAAATCCATATTGATATTAATTTTTGTATTAATCCTTTCCCAAACAAGCCCTTGTTTTTATGTGTCTGCAGTACAAGTCTTTTGAAAACACTGTGGGAAAAGGAGAAATTGCTCATAACGAGCAATTTCTCCTTTTCCTACAGTGTTTTCTGCCCTTTCTGATAATTTTCTGCCATTGTTATGAAAGTTAAAATTGTCGTCTGCAAACTCTTTCAGTTTGGAAGAGTCTAAAATTTGTCGTTTGGGAAAGGGTTAACCCTTTACCACACAATCCAGAGTTTTAGAACCCTGACAAAGACAGCTTTCAAAAACATTTTGGGAAAAGAAGGAAATGCTTGTAACTAGCATTGTCTTCTTTTCCAACAATATTTTCTTATCGTTTACAGACAAATCCCGTTACTTGTAAAACATTTACCAAGTCCTTTGGAAATGCTTCCAATTTGGATTTGTCTGAAACTTTGTTGTGTGGGAAGGAGCTCACCCTGTCACTGCCAACTAAATAAAATGAATGTTCATATCCTATTCCCAAATGATCACAATGACCATACAGAGGAAGGTTAATTTAAAAACACTGTGTTCAAGGAGAAAATGTTGGTAACCAGCATTTTCTGCTTTTCCTGGACCATTTTTTGTCTTAACCCTTTACCCCATTAAGCATTTCTATGGTATCTCTAATTGACCCTAAATAAAAGCAAGGATGAAGCTGTTTTTTATGTGTATATGACTCCTTTTGATAGCATAGAAAACATTGTGGCAAAAGGTGAAATTGCTCGTCACGAGCAATTTCACCTTTTGCCACAATGTTTTCCAAAGGCTCCTACAAGGAATGCGTAGAAATGAGTATCTATGGAGTAAAGGGTTAACTCATTACCAAACGACAAAATTTTAGGCTTGCCCAAATTGAAAGCTTTTGCAGACGACAAAATAAAAGTGACTGAAAATTTGAAATTTGTTTCGTGAAGGTCAGAAAAAATTGTGGGAAAAGGAGAAAATGCTGGTTACCAGCATTTTCTCCTTTTCCCACAATGTTTTCTAAAGGCTTCTTTCTCAGGGACGTCAAAAGTAGGGATTGTGTGGTAATGGGTTAAGATAAACAAATTTCATTTTTGATTAACATTTGATTTTCTGGTGTGCAAGTGCTTCCGATTTTGACAAGTCTACAACAGTTAATGTGTTGTGTAAAGAGACCTTCTATCAAACAATCACAATGATCCTGCAGGAGAAGATTTTTAAAAAGATTGTATTCAAAGGAGAAAATGCTGGTAACCAGCATTTTCTGCTTTTCCTGGAACATTTTCTATCTTATGATAGACCATTTTAATTTTGATTTACATTGGAGTTTTTGGTGTAAAACTGCTTACAGTTTCGACAGGTCTACAACTGTAACACACTGTGTTGTGTGGTAGAGAGACTACCCTTGACACACTTCTAATCACCAACTGGAACGAAGAAAGCAATTCAAAAACATTGTTGGAAAGGGAGGAAATACTGGTAACCAGCACTTTCTCCCTGTTCCACAATGTTTTCTAACCTTACTGGGCTATTTTCTATCACTTGATCCACTTTTTTTTGTCATCTACATTGGTTGGTTGTGTTGTGTTGGGGTTTAACGCCACTTTAACAGCTAAGGTCATATCATGGCGGTCGGTGACGCACATCTGTTTCCTGGCTTTCTCATACCGGTACTAACACTACTTTCTTTCCAAAGCCACTAACTACTTTTCTCACATGCTTCAGCAGAGGTGAGAGGCGAAAATACGCCGAAAAGAAAGTTCACCACAACTGGGTATCAAACTCACAACCACCAGGTCATGAGTCCGACACACTCACTACTGAGCCATCCGGGCAGGCTGTCATCTACAAATACTTTTAAATTATGACAACTCTAAACTGCTTTTGTTTGGTGGTAAACTGAGTTTCGTCATTTGTAACACTTGTTTTCTGAATTCTTTATCACTTCATATCCTCTACAGACACCAAAACACATTTTCTCTAAAATATACATGTTAATGATTTTGTTATCCAAGTAAGGTCTTCCTCAAATATAATCCATTTAACTCTTTACCACATGACAAAATTTTAGACTGGTCCAAATTGAAAGCATTTGCAGACGACAAAATAAGAAGTGACTGAAAAATTGAAATTTGTTCTGGGAAGGGTAGAAAACACTGTGGGAAAAGGAGAAAATGCTGGTTACCAGCATTTTCTCCTTTTCCTACAGTGTTTTCAAAAGGCTTCTTTCTCAGGGGTGTCAAAAGTAGGGATTGTGTGGTAATGGGTTAAGCCCTGAACTCAACAGTAATTGCTTTCAAAGATGGTGCCTATTAAGATCAGACTTTGCACAACAACATGCAGACTGATGTTTGCATCACCATTCTCCATGATTTGTAGCACATTCTATTCAAAACAGTCAAAGCTCCAGATAAGAGGGTGTGATGGTTGTCTACATCCATTACTTCCCTTCGAAACCCAATGTTGTGGGTACTCATTAGAATCGTCTCATTGAGAAGATTCTAATGAATACCTGCAACATAGGGTTTAGGGGAGAATACTTGATATTTTCAGTTTTTAAATAAAGATCACACCCTCTATCTGGAGCTCTGAAATAGTTTTGAAATTCTGATTACCTGAGCCTCTTTACTTACTTAAAATATCTAAATTCTTACCATTCATTTGGCATTGTAAGGATACCATACAAAACTGATGAAAAAAATTCTCAGAAAAAAGGAAATTAAAATTTCTCCCATTTTTAGAATCTATCCTCTGACAAAAATGCCACTAATTTTCTCAAATTTCAAGTCCTTTGCACTAATTACATTTGAGTCATTCTCTGTGGGTTTAATGCATCCACAAAAAGTAACTTGAACACGTATGCCTGTGCAGACTGAACAGTGTCAAAACTTTTTTACTTGGTAAATTTAGTGCATGTCCAAGGACCATTCTAATACATAATTCAGTTAGTTGTTGAACAAGATTGGTTTTATATTAGATCCATAGATAAATGTGACGACTTACTGCGAATATTGCATCTAAGAGATTAACTCTGTACTAGACAACAAAATTTTAGCCTTCTTCAAACTAACAGCATTTGCAGAGGACAATTTCAATGTGGCTCAAATGGTACAACTTTTCTTTGAAAGGGTTGAAAACATTGTGGGAAAAGGAGAAAATGCTGGTTACCAGCATTTTCTCCTTTTCCCACATTGTTTTCAAAAGGCATCTTTCCCAGGGTCCTTAAAAAAGTAATCAGTGCGTGGAAAGGAGTTAAACCCCAATTTGCCAGAGCTTAGCTTATTTCTATTTTCACAATAATTCCACTAAGTGCTTCCATGTTCCACTGCATATACGGTAGAATAAATGAAAACACACACACACACTGTTTCCAGCATGCACTATAAAAAGTCATGTGCTAATAATCCGCTGCAAGATTACACCATATAATTACCCCAAATAGAAAACCTGAAAGAACCCTTTTCCCAAAAATTCGTTTTTTTTTTCCCTTGGTTACCAGCACTTTCTCCTTTTCCCACCATGCTTTCTACTCTAATCATGTAAGCTACAATTTTGTCATCTGCAATTTGATATGAATTTGGCCAAGTTCAAAATTTTGTTGTAGCGCGATAAAGAACTAACCCTTTTAGTTATTTTCTACAGGTTTAGTTAACTTTTTAACAAACTGTAGCTTAAGATCAGATAGAACACAATGCGCAGTCTTACCTGTAATTGATACTGCCCAATATTTTTGAGAGATATTCAAGCTGAAATAGTTCTAAAATTGCAATAACTTCAAGTCGCTTTTCCCAACATAAACTTGCCTGTTCCATTTATATGACTTACAAAGGGTTACCCTTTACCATTTTGTGGTGTCTGTGGTCGTGAGGTAGAGTGTCGGCCTCATAACCTAAGGGTCCTGAGTTCGATACCTGGGAGCGGGTGTCAACTTTGGGATTTTTCATTGGCCCACACATTCGGCGCGAGTACTGGTATAGTTCCCAGGAAGCAGAATCGACAGAGATTAGTATAAGTTGTAAGAACTTGTTTCTCAATCAATGTAAAATGAATATGTTTAAACTAAACCCTTTACCATACAATCAAGAGTTTTCAGACCGCCACGTTAAAAACAACAATCATGGGATAAGGAGAAAATGCTGCTAACTAGCACTTTTTACATTTTCTTTAACCCTTTTCCCAAACGACAAATTTTGAACTCTTCCAGACTGAAAGACTTTGCAGATGACAATTTTCGATTTTGAGAAAATGGCAGAAAGTTCTCAAAAAGGGTAGAAAACACTGTGGGAAAAGGAGAATTTGCTCGTTACGAGCAAATTCTCCTTTACCCGCAGTGTTTTCAAAAGACTTTTACTGCAGACATGTAAAAGCAGGGCTTGTTTGGGAAAGGGTTAACCCTTTACCAAACAATCCCTGGTTTTTACGACCCTGAGATGGAAGCCTTTGAAAACATTGCAGGAAAAGGAGAAAATGCTGGTAACCAGCATTTTCTCCTTTTCCCACAATGTTTTCTGTCCTGCTGGAAATAAATTTAAATTTTTGAGTGACGTTTATTTTGTCATCCGCAAGTGCTTTCAGTTTGGACCAGTCTAAAATTTTATCGTTTGGTAAAGGGTTAGTTAATGTTTCCTTCCCTACAACCCTTTCAAAGAAATACTGTAACATGATAGTCATAATTATTTGAATGAATGTTTGTAAATTTGATCGTCCAAGTTTGCACTTTTTTTATTTTTTTTTGAAGTGAATACGTAAGTTGCTGTTGTTGACAATAGTAATGCAGGAAAGTAACGAGTGGCTTCAGAGGAACATTGTGCATAGTAGTGGCAGAGGAAATTTCTGGCAAACCATGGAGAGGTAAACTGGTTGCCAAGATGTAATTGAAATAATGTTCAAATAGAATTAAACATCATACAATCAATCAATGAATCATAACCCTGAGAAGAATGCATTTGAAGTCAGCCACACAACCAGGCTTTTCTCATCTTCCTATCATGTCTTTTAACTCATTACCAAACGACAATATTTTAGGCCTGTCCAAATCAAAAGCATTTGCAGACGTTAAAATAAAAGTGACTGAAAATTTGAAATTTGTTTTTCGAAGGGTAGAATACATTGTGGGAAAAAGAGAAAATGCTGGTTACCAGCATTTTCTCCTTTTCCCACAATGTTTTCTAAAGGCTTCTTTCTCAGGGGCGTCAAAAGTAGGGATTGTGGTGTGATGGGTTTACACAACCCATCAATTGATTCGGCTTCCAACACGCGAAAAGGTGCATTTGGACAAATGCATAAAGTGTGACGAGTCCGCACAGGCTAGTTCAAGACGCCACTTGAGGACTACATGAGACTTTGTGCTACAATAGACTTCCACAAACCAGAAAATTACATGAAAATGTAAAGTATCGTTTCTGATCAGGCTGCGCGGGCTGCACAGGCTGATCTGAGACAAAACCTTATGCAAATGTCCCAATGTCCCTTTTTGCGTCTTACAGGCCATGTCTCATCTGCAAGTGCTCTCAATGAGCTGGTACAGGAGGTTAGGTAAAAAGTAACCTCTTTACCAGACCACAAAATTTTAACCTTGTCCAATACTGAAAGCATCAGCAGGAGACAAATCAAATGTTATTCAAACATAGAATTCCTTCCTGGAAAGTATAGAAAACATTGTTAGAAATGGAGAAAATGCTAGTAAACAGCATTTTCTTCTTTACTCACAAAGTTTTCATAAGCATTTCTCATAGTAGTTGTTACAACACGAGCCAAGGGTTAAATACTACTACATCAGGAAATACAAAGCCAAATTTGGATGGGGAAAAAAATCGATAGACAAAAACACAGACCTATCAAAAATCTACTCTCCCAAAACCACTTATTACAGCCCAGTGCGGAAAACTGCTGGTAAAATTAATTCTTTGTTTCTTCTCTGTCTATCTCTTGTACCACGCCACAAGAGTTTTTGGACAGTCAAAATTTGCAGGCATCACCAGACAATAAATTCAATAAGGATAAAATAGTGTAACTTGTCTTTGAAGGTGTAGAAAATATTTGAGAAGAGGGAAAAAAATGCTAGTTCCCAGCTCTTTCTGTTTCCCTCAATATTTTCAAAAGCCATCATGTAAGGGATGCAAAATGTAGGGCCTGTGTGGTAAAGGATTATCATTACAAATGGAGGTAAAGAGAAAGGAATTCTATTAGCTGAAATATGTCTTTGTGTGTCACAAAAGAAAGCTCCTTACAACATAACCCCAATTTTTTAGTACCCAGGGAAAAGAGTTCTTGAAACATTAACAGAAAAGGAGAGAAAAATGCTGGCAAGCTGGTAATGGCAATGATTAACATGGAACTTTTGAGCACCAATGTTGAAGATATTAGAGAAAAACAATTTTTTACATGAAGCCCCATGACGCAGCCTCAAATTGAAAAACTGGGAAAGAGTTATCTGGGCAATGTTCCAATGAGTTCAGATTTGAAATTTCACACAGTTTTGAGCACTGATGTAGGAGATATTAGTGAAAAACATTCTTTTACATGAAGCCCCTTTTTCCGGTCGCAGCTTCAACTTGAGAAACTGGAAAAGAGTATTTGCACATTGTGGAGTTCAGATAATTATGAAGTTTCATAAAATCTAGTCCTGGGGTTGTGGAGAAATGGCTTGGGACGGATTTTTAACATAAAACCCCCTATTTCGGTGACGCAGCCTCAAATTGAGAAATCGTGAAAGCTGTACTTATGCATTATTCCAAGGAGTTCAGATATGAAGTTTCATAAAATTTGGTCCAAGGTTTGTGGAGAAATGGCTTTGGACGGACGGATGTATGAATGAACAGACAATACTAGTGAAAAAAAAAAAATTTTTTACATGAAGCCCCCTTTTTTCGTAACACAGCCTCAAATTGAGAAAACGGGATAGTGGTATTTGCGTATTGTCCAAAGGAGTTCAGATATGAAGTTTCATAAAATTTGGAGAAATGGCTTCCGACAAACGGATGAATGTACAGCGTGGCGACTATATGTTCCCTCAAAATGTTTTGGGGAGCATAAAAATACTCAGATATAGCAGTGACAAATTTCTCCTTGTGACCTCTCTGGAGGTTACTGTCATCTTGTACAAAACAATGATTAACATGAATTTTTTATAGAAAACAAACAGAAAAACCAATTGGGAAAACAACAATTACGATGAGTTTATCCAACATCCTCTGATTGCACTGCCACCAATTGCCAACAAACGCCAATTACAATTCTATAGTCAAACAGTAACTTCATTCTATTCTTTCCTAAGATATTTCCTATATCCTTCTTATTCACGTTTGCCACTGTGGTAAGTTCCAAACCACAGTAATATCCTGCAAGATGAACTAGAAAGGTCACAGGCGATTCAAAATCCATCTCTGGTTGCCTTGTCACTGGCTGAGGAAAAAAAAAATCATTGGAAAATAACTCCTCTGAAAGTTTACCAACAATTACAAAGATTGCAGGTGCAGAAGTAACATGGTTTGAAAGTGTTCAATACAATTCCAGCTATCAGCTTGGATGATGTAGAAGGAGCAGGGGACAGAAAATTACTATAGTAGAAAGACAGATGGAAGGACAGATGGATGGACACAAATCACCTGATTCCATAACTCCCCTTACCTTGTTGTTATGGGCATAACAATGTTTACATTATGAACCATGCTCTGGCAAAAGAAGTTTTAAACCCTTTACCAAACGACAACAATTTGGACGGGCCAAATTGAAATAACTTGCAAACGACAAAAGTGAATCAAAATTTGAAATTTGTTTTGTGAAGGGTAGAAAAATCTGTAGGAAAAGGAGAAAATGCAGGTTACCTGCATTTTCTCCTTTTCCGACAGTATTTTCAAAAGGCTTCTTAAATCTGAGGGTTGTTAAAAGTCTGGATTATGTGGTAAAGAGAAAGTATATTTGTAATGCAATACAGTAAGCAAGTCATCACAAACCATGTACCCAAAAACTGCAGTTTGTTCAACAGCCACCTGTATCCAGCAGAAGAATGATCTGTGGACATGTGGAAAATCTACTGAATGTAAAAACTTTCAACCCTACGTTAAGTGCACAGGTTGACCCAAGTTCACAATTTTCAACAGATGGTATTTAACCACCATTTTACAGAGCTGGGTCAAATGTTTATTCCATTATTTGCCAGGAATGTAAAGTTAGCAAGAGGGCTGTAGTGGTCCTATATAACTTGCCTAGGGTTCCGTAAGGTCAAGTAGTTCAGGAGCAAGTATCAGGGGCTAAATTCAGCAAGGCCATAATGGTCCTCTATAACTCACCTGAAGAGTTTTGGAGATTCCATAGCCAAGTAGTTCAATAGCTAGTATCAGGAGATCCTTGGGATGCTATATGACAAAGTTAACCAGGCTCTGTGATGGTCCTATATCAATCATCTAAGTATATATAATCTCTAGAATGTGCCAAATGAAGGAACAATGTTTTATGGCACAATGACAGCTAGGATCATTCAGCAGACAAGACTAAAATGGTGCAGGCATTTTTGTGACAAAAAAAAATACAACCCTCCTGACCATGTTAGGCAAAAGTTCAGAGCAATATTTCTTTCATCATCTTTAGGAGGCTGAAAATAAACTTTGACCCTGTTCAGAAGATTTTCAGAATTCTCGAGTAAGGAGAATAGACAGCAATCACACCATCACAACTCTGGTTCTTAGTAAGGCTTAAAACAACAGATGGCACATGCAGGACCTCATCCCATAGTGGAAAACTGAGAAAGGAAAATTGAGGTCTATGTAATTTTCAGTTATGAATGCATCATAAAAGTCTAAGCTGCCACTGCAACCCATAATTCTAGTCGAATCTAATTGAGCAGCGAGAAAATTGGATTTTCTTGCTGTACAAGCAAGGCAGCATCAATTTTACAAGAACAAAATATCACCAGCATCATTTGACTCCTACCCACACAATGACTCCTACATCTTAACTGATTGTGTTTTATGCCACTTTCCACATCATTTGAATCATACCACAGCAACAGCCGACTTACTCATACATCCCCTGGGTTTCACCAGTGCAAGGCAAGGACATAGACAGTTTTCTCACAGGACTCTTCAACCAAGAAAACCCAGTAGCTCAACAGAGGCTCGAACCTTGACCCTCCCTATGAATCCTAAACCTTCATCATTGGGTCCTGCAAGATCTTTGACACATACAACAACCATTATCAGACAAAAAAATCAAAAGATGCTCACATGATGAAATTTGTGTTTGAAGAAGTAGAAAACATTATGGGAAACCCATGAAAACAATGATGCGCAATATTTTTTGTCTAATTCTAACTTGGATAAAAATCCCTCTCAGATACATTTTGTACAGCATAATAATATACAAAATAGCTCAATACTGAAGGATAATAGCTCTGCACCTACACAAGCATCTATATAATCTAGTCATTTTCTAACAACAAATGCCTCACCATCCTCTCAAAACATGGCAAAAAATCACCAAAGTTATGGGGGACCTTGCCAAATAAATCATCTGGAACACAATTCTTGGATAAGAGCTTCAGAGTCCCAGCATTGATTTTTACCCCTAATATTACTGTAAATCTTTCTTAAGTACTATAATTTTTCGGCGAAAATTCACACAATGCTAACAAAATCTGTTATGGGAAACAAACACAGCCAATATGAAGTGCCAGGCTTTGATATGTAGGCAGACGTGAAAGATTCGGCTTTCAGACCACTCAGCTAATTTAACTCTTCACCAGCTCACAATATTTTGGACTCTTCCATCTTCAAAATATTTGATGATGAAATATTTATATGAGGCTCAAATGGCTGATCAATTAACTCTTTACCAAACGACAAAATTTTGGATTAGTCTAAACTGAAAACATTTGCAGATGACAAAATAAATGTGAATCAAAATTTTAAATTTGATTTGGAAAGGGTAGAAAACATTGTGGGAAAAGAAGAAAATGCTGGTTACCAGCATTTTCTCCTTTTCCCACAATGTTTTCAAAAGGCTTTTTTCTCAGGGTTGTTTAAAAGTCGTGATTGTGTGGTAAAGAGTTAATAATTATTGTATGTGCATGTTGTTTTACTCAGCTTTCAATATCACTCCAGTCACATCACCAAAACGCATACTTATAATATGTCTTGGATTCAATAGTACTGGGCTAAGGCTCGAACTTGTTTCCACAATGACAACCTACAAAAAAAACTGCTTTCAAAGGCTCAAAGTCAGAGCCTTCAGATTACCAGTCCTACACTTTACCATCGAGTCATACTTTATTAGTTGTACAGTCAGGTGGCAGGGGGACTTGGAAATGTTCACGGCTGTGGTGAATCATGTCGCCCTGAGCCAAAGGCGAGGTGGCGACATGATTTGACTCAGCCGTGAACAAGTTTCAAAGTCCCTTGCCACCTGACCGTACAACGAATTTATTATACTGGAAAGTTTTACCCTTTCAAAGCACGCTAAGCGAAATTTTCCTGTATTACAATCTCACGAATCGAGTATGCTGACGAAATAGAAATTTCCTTCTGAGTGCCCCAATTCAATGAAAACTGACTTCACTTGAAACTGACGTCACTAAAACGTGCAGTTTGGTGCATAAATGTGCAGTCTGGTGATCGATCGATGCCGCCATTTTGGATGTTGTATTGCACGTGTAGTGATGTTTATGGGGCAATCAAAAGGGAAACTGGCTTTACATGGTTTTTGCCAGGGAACATGATATATGTTCCCGACATGTTAACTCATTACCACACGAGAAAATTTTAGACTGGTCCAAATTGAAAGAATTTGCAGACGACAAAATAAAGGTGACTGAAAAATTGAAATTTGTCCTGGGAAGGGTAGAAAACACTGAGGGAAAAGGAGAAAATGCTGGTTACCAGCATTTTCTCCTTTTCCCACAGTGTTTTCAAAAGGCTTCTTCATCAGGGGCGTCAAAAGTAGGGATTGTGTGGTAATGGGTTAACCAATCAGATCAAGAGAAATTTCTCTGCAGTATAATAATGTCGTTTGTCTAAGAAAAGGTAGAAAACACTGGGCCAAACTGAAGGAAAATGCCAGTAAACAGTATTTTCTCAGAACTAGCATTTTCTCCTTTCCAAGCAATGTGTTCAGAACCCTTTTTCCTCTAGAATTGTCAAACCATAAGATTTTTAGCTTTATTTCTGTACCTGTATGTAGCAGATTTCTTAACAATCTCATGTTTCTGTAAAAAAGAAAATTGGGTTTACTTTCCTTGGTCAGTGTAAGAAGCTGGACTAATGTAGCCTGTGCTGAACTACAATTAAGTAAAGCCCAAAACAGCAATCATTTTAGCAAGATCAGTATCATATCAAGAGATCAGAAAGAAGCCCCTCAAAGGATCATGTATGTCAACTTACACAAAATTCAAACATGCCTTTCTTGAGATTTTCAATACTTTTTAACCCATTACCACACAATCCCTACATTTGATGCCCCTGAGAAAGAGGCTTTTAGAAAACATTATGGGAAAAGGAGAAAATGCTGGTAACCAGCATTTTCTCCTTTTCCCAAAATGTTTTCTACCCTTCATGAAACAAATTTCAAATTTTCAGTCACTTTTATTTTGTCGTCTGCAAATGCTTTCAATTTGGACAAGTCTATAATATTGTCGTTTGGTAATGAGTTAATACTTTTGCAATAGCAACTGTACTTTCTAACGAAATCAAATTCCTTGAAAGACTGAAGAACACCATGGCAGGATCATTTCCATGGAGTTTGCTCCATATTAGACCAGCAGTTTCACAGGTGTTAGTTATTAACACTAATGACACACTCAGAGCAAGATGGACAGAGAGATGCATGGACTGACAGACAGACATACAACTGATACAGCGCCATTTTATAATCTCACTGCCTTTTAGCCAGTGGAGCTAAAAAGCAATTCTGGGGACTCCTATACTGTGTTGGATGGTAGTCTGAGGAAATTAAGTATTATGTAATTTCTTATAGTTAATACATGGTAAATGTGGCATGATGAGCTCTTAGTGCCAACTTTTAATCCAATTTTCCCAGCATTCACGGCACTTTATTTCGTTCTCTGCCAGACGCTTCGTGAAAAATTCTCATATTCTCGTTGAGAAATTATTTAGAATTAGACTGGTTCTGTTTAACTCTTTACCAGAGGACAAAAACTTGTCATTATTTATGGCATTGATTCTTTCCATACCATAGATGAATCCAGAAGTGCTTGTGGACAATGTACAGAGTCTGATACCCGATCTATAGAGTCTACTGTTATCTTCTAGATTATGCAAACTGTCTCTTCCTCTTGCAGAGGAAATGTATATTTAGCCTTTGAGAAAGTGCAATCTATTTCTTCAGTGGTCAAAAAAAGTTATTTTGCAGACAAACAAAATGTCACTCAACCTGCTTTTCCCATAACTTTTTCAAAACCCTTCTTCATCTTGGATTTTTGAAAAGTGTGGAATAGAATTATTATTTTTCTCTTGAATCTTTTCCAAACACCAAAATTTTAGACTCGTATGAATTGATATGGTTGTATTGGGGTTTAACTAATGTTGGACAATCGGTTTAAAATCTCAGTTGATTTATCGCTTTGTAATTGGATGGCAAACCAACTAGCTATCGATAGTACAACCAGTTTAGACTTCATTTAACTCATTACCAAAAGACAAAATTTTAGGTTTGCCCAAATTGAAAGCATTGGCAGACGACAAAATAAAAGTGACCGGAAATTTGAAATTTGTTTTGTGAAGGGTAGAAAACATTGTAGGAAAAGGAGAAAATGCTGGTTACCAGCATTTTCTCCTTTTCCCACAATGTTTTCTAAAGGCTTCTTTCTTGGGGTTGTCAAAAGTAGGGATTGTGTGGTAATGGGTTAACTGAGAATGTCTTTTTGCTTGAAATACTGTGACAATATTGTAAACATGATATAGTCTTCATGTATTAACTTTATAAAGATGTATTCTGCACTTTAACCTGTTTAAATACATAACAATTAAGTTTTCTGCTTTAACCCATCACCACACAATCCTTACTTTTGACGCGCCCGAGATAAAAGCCTTTAGAAAACATTGTGGGAAAAGGAGAAAATGCTGGTAACCAGCATTTTCTCCTTTTCCCACAATGTTTTCTACCCTTCACAAAACAAATTTCAAATTTTCAGTCACTTTTATTTTGTCGTCTGCAATTGCTTTCAATTTGAACCAGTCTAAAATATTGTTGTTTGGTAATGAGTTAGTTAATCAATATCATTCATTTTGTTCTTTATAATTTCCAAACAAGTTAAAAAAGAATCAGACATATACCTAATAGTTCAAACCTTTGCAGACGACCCTCTTTCTCTTCCCCCCCCCCCCCCCCCCCTTTACTTCCACTTATTGCTTTATTTAGAAATTTGTGTAAATTCACTTTTAAAATTCATTATCAAAGATGAAGTCTCTCTGATCGGAGGATGCCTCGCTGCTCACTGTAGCGTCATGGGTTTTCGCGCTTTTTTGGCGATCTATTTTTTCATGACAGTTAGTTTCTGGAGAAGTATTACTACTTGATTTGACATCATTTAGTCAGTTTAAGTAGCAAGTAACTTAAAAAGCTGTCACTTTGCACTAGATAGGAGGACTGACACCTTCGTTACTATCATAAATGACTCGCCAGCTTCATTATCATCCAGGTGTCCTTCGCATTTTATACTGATCATGTTTAACCCGTATTTCTACCAGATGCACGCAAGCTAGGTTATATGAAGTTCTAGATGATAACTTCATGCCTCAGGTTGACATTTAGGCAGATATCTTTCATCGCCAAAGACAGGTCATTTCAAATTTCCAAATGTCAAAATCCGGGCTCAGGGAAGCTTGCCGAGTTGTCAACTTTTGTCAAGACATTCATAGATAAAGATTTGTTTCTCATTTTTCAGCCAATTTTCGTGTTTGTTATCCAGTATGTTTAAAATCCAAGATTGTAATTAATAATAGTCACAAAATCAAGCGCTAAAAAGCAGAATTCAACTTTTGGCACCAAGCCAGATTAGCAGCCGACTACAATCGATTCTGGGATTTCTCTATTGATTATCGGAATCGGGAGCCAAAACCAACTGACTTTCCACTATAGTTGATCATTGGCCCACCAGTAGGTTTAACGCCACTTTAACAGCTAAGGTCATATCATGGCGGTCGGTGACACACATGTGTTTATTGGCTTTCTTATACGTAGTACTAACAACTTTCTTTCCAAAGCCACTGACTACTTTTCTCACATGCTTCAGCAGATCATCCAAATTGAAAGCATTTGTAGACGACAAATAAAATGTTACTTAAATTATCAAATTTGTCTGTGATATGGTAAAAAAAGAATATAGCAAAGCAGTAAAAAATTCAGTGCTAGTTACGAAGCACCATAACAAAAAAGTAAATATGTTTGTAATTTTGGGTAGAGCTGTTTGTATTTTAAAGACAAAATTCAGATAGAAAAATACTCAGCATCAGATAAACTAAATACTGAAAATATAATTTTTTTTCTTTCTACTTGTGCTTTGGAGAAGTACTCGCTGAATCCCACAGTCTGTGAGATAGAGTGCTCAGGACCCAAAAATCTAATCAATGTGATTACCAAAAGTTATTACCTTAAAATAATTAATGAATATAATATTGCTTTAGAGCTCATATCAATCAAAGCTTTTTCTCTATCTTGATCAACTATCAAGGGAAATTCCACAAACCTTTCCTTTATTTTCATACACTTATCCTGTGCCTTCCATTAAATAGCTCTCTTTGCAGCAGGTATAAACAATTTGGACAAGAGCAATATACGCTCTTGAAGCACCTTTCACAACTATAGTTGCCATAGCAGGCAGTGTAGATGAAGAATAGACTGTAAAAACATGACATCTGTTGTTTGATCTATACAAATGTTTTACTAGCACAATCTCAATACCAGCATCTTTGAAAATGCATTTCTTTTTACCCATATTTCTGGCAAAATAGTGTCTGTTGGGTTAACTTGGCACTCTAAGGGTTAAAACTGCAAATATTCAAGTCTTATTTATTTCCAGACTGAAAATACTGGTAGAAGTAGAAAGGCTTTGAAACTAATCTGAGAAAAAGGAGAAAATACTGGTAACCACCATTTCCTGCTTTTCCTACAATAGTGTTATTTTGATAAACAAATCACATCATTTTATTTAATGACGTTATTTAATTTGATGTCCAGAAGTGCTTTCAGTGTGGACTTGTTCAAACTATGAGAAATGGGGATAATCAAAATGTATATAAAAATTCAGGCCCATCCAAACTGGAAGCATTTGCAGATGAAAAAATAATTGAAACTGCTGTTCACATTTTTCACAATGTTTTCAAAACCTGTTTAACTCTTTACCACACGAGAAAATTTTAGACTGGTCCAAATTAAAAGCATTTGCAGATGACAAAGTAAAGGTGACTGAAAAATAGAAGTTTGTTCTGGGAATGGTAGAAAACACTGTGGGAAAAGGAGAAAATGCTGGTCACCAGCATTTTCTTCTTTTCCCATAGTGTTTTCAAAAGGCTTCTATCTTATGGGCGTCAAAAGTAGGGATTGTGTGGTAATGGGTTAACTCATGGTCGTTTCTGAATAAAAATATTTGTTGTATACTTCATCAACGTTATTACAGTTATGATTTTATTTATTGATCACATTTTTTTTACACATACCATACTGGTGCACTTAAATCATAAAGGAAAGGAAATAGGCACCTTTTTATGGAGGTGGTGGAAAATACCATAAAAAATGTTGCTATTGATTTAACCCTTTGCTACACAATCTTGACTGAACAGCCCTAGAAAAGATGGCTTTTGAAAACATTATATTAAAAGGAGAAAATGCTGGTAACCAGCATTTTCTCCTTTTCACATAATGTTTTATGCCCAGTCAGATGCTAATTTGAACTGTGTTTGCTTTTTGTTTGCTAATGCTTTCAATCTGGTCAAGCCAAACATGTAACCCTTTAACCCTTTGCTCCAAAGATACTCATTTCTACGCATTGCCTGTAGGAGCCTTTGGAAAACATTGTGGCAAAAGGTGAAATTGCTCGTGACGAGCAATTTCACCTTTTGTCACGATGTTTTCTATGCTATCAGAAGGTGTCATATACACATAAGAAATGACTTCATCCTTGCTGTTATTTAGGGCCGATCAGACATACAATTGAAATGCCTTATGGAGTAAAGGGTTAACAAACTAGAGCTATCACTAAACATGATTATATCCCCTACTAGCTCCTTGTCACAGAAACAGGTCTCTGTCACATAATGCAGGATGGTTTAGTAGAAAAGTAAGAGTTGAAAAAAGTTCAAGGGAAGATAATTCTGCAACAAATCGCAGCAGGGTGATGAAAACTGCACATGCATAACTCCACATATATATATAAACTATGTGTGTAAATTTGAGTTCAGTTAGAGAAAAGGAGGATGGGGGTTATAACAACAAAAATTTTACACAGGTTCTATTCAAAAGCATTAAATTTTGCAGATGGAAAAAGTGATGTTGCATAAATTCTGTGTTTGAAGACATAATCAATGTACTCTCTTAACCCTTTACCAAGAGACAAAACTGTAGACTTGTCCGAATTCAAAACACTTGCGGACAACAAAATAAATGTGACTCAAAAATTGAAATTTTGTTTGGGAGGGTTAGTAAACATTGTGGGAAAAAGAGAAAATGCTGGTTACCAGCATTTTCTCCTTTTCCCGCAATGTTTTCAAAAGGCCTTTATCTCAGGGTCGTAAAAGCCAGGAATTGTTTGGGAAAGGGTTAACAAACAATCATATCTTTCAGAAACAATCGGAAAAAACCTTAAGAAATAAATGTGAGAAAAATAAGAGAAAATTCTGTTAACTAGCATTCTCTCCTTTTCCTACTATGTTTTCTGCCTTTTCATATAGAAAATCTCTTTCATATTTCACAAGTCCTCAGCAAATGCATTCGATTTTGGCGCATCTAAAACTTTGGCATCTGGAAGAAAGGTAAATCTATTCGTGAATTCCAAGGAGCAAAATCTTCATATACATCTACAGAAGAGAATATAAAATGGTCTAACGGGAGGCAACTCTTTTGACATTGTCACCCTGAATTTCCCAATAACTACATTATGAGTGTCGCCCAATTCTCAAGGGAGACAATCCACTGGTTCGTGGAAAAAATCCAATACATTTAACCTCCCACTCATTCCATAGTGCCTTCTTCCCTGTTATTATGTCTGTGCTATCATTTATTGATGCAAAGTACAGGATAGCTCAAAAGTTAAGGTCCTATTCTCAACATTTAACTCATTACCAAACAACAAAATTTTAGGCTTGTTCAAATTGAAAGCATTTGCAGACGACAAAATAAAAGTGACTGAAAATTAAAAATTTGTTTTGTGAAGATTATAAAACATTGTGGGAAAAGGAGAAAATGCTGGTTACCAGCATTTTTTCCTTTTCCCACAATGTTTTCTAAAGGCTTTTTTCTCAGGGGTGTCAAAAGTAGGGATTGTGTGGTAATGGGTTAAATCACCAACCCTTGGTGGGCAAAACTCATTAAATGAACATTTAAGGTAAAGTTTAATGCTTTCTGAAGTGGTCTCTACATGATCCAAACTGAACGCATTTGCAAACAAATTAAATAATTGCTCAAAATATAAAATTTGTCTTTCAAAGTGTAGAAAATAAGGTGGGAAATGGTTATAATGCTGGTAATCAGCATTTTCTCCTTTTCCCACAATATTTTCTACCCTATCAAAGTCAGAAATCATCATATTACCAAGATCTAATTTGTTGTTTGCAGATGCTTTGAATTTGGTCCAGTCCACAAGTTTGTTGTTTGGTGAAGAGTTTATCAAAACTAAACCTAAGTATGCTGTCAATACATATAACCTGACTATATCTTATGATGAATCAATTTACCATCAACTTTTGACCGGTAATATTTCACTCAAACATACCATAGTTTCGGGGGGGGGGGGGGGGGGGGGGGGGGGGGGGGGGGGGGGTTTTCCATCACTTTTAATCAATGTAGACAGCTCGTTTACTTTCAGTCTTAACACATAAAAAATTTTTTGGAAAATGTTGAGGGAAAAAAGGGCAGAATCGGCAGGGGCATTTTTCTTTAGAATGGTTTTGAAACTAAACAAATGCCTCTTTAACTCATTACCAAACGACAATATTTTAGGCTTGTCCAAATCAAAAGCATTTGTAGACAACAAAATAAAAGTGACTGAAAATTTGAAATTTGTTTTGGGAAGGGTAGAAAACATTGTGGGTAAAGGAGAAAATGCTGGTAACCAGCATTTTCTCCTTTTCCCATAATGTTTTCTGAAGGCTTCTTTCTCAGGGACGTTAAAAGTAGGGATTGTGTGGTAACGAGTTAAACAAATGAAAATTGGAGAAGATTGATATTGATTGATTCAATCTTTACCAAATGACAAAATTTTGGATCAGACTAATATATTGAAAGTATTTACAGTTGACAAAGTATATGTGACTGAAACATGAAAATCTGTTATGGATAGGGTAGAAAACATTGTGGTCAAAGGAGAAAATGCTGATTACCAGCATTTTCTTCTTTTCCCACTATGTTTTCAGAAGGCTTCTCTCTCAGAGTTGTTAAAAGTCAGGATTGCGAGGTAAAAGAGTTAAATGGAGTTCTAAACCCCTTTCAGCATGATGTCATATCAAGGCAACAGCTCACATGGTCATTTTTTTCCTGGGTTTTACCAGTACAAGGCTAGAGCACTGAGGTGAATCCAACCCTGGGCCTCCAGGTTACAAGTCCCACACTTTACAATCAAGCCACACAGTCCTACACTTTACCATTGAGACACACAGGACCACACTTTACTAATCAAGTCAAACAGTCCCACACTACCATTGAGCCACACAGTCTCACACTTTACAATCAAGCCATAGTCCCACACTTTACTATCGAGCCACACAGTCCCACACTATTATTGAACCACACAGTCCCACACTTTACCATTGAGCCACACAGTCCCACACTACCTTAGAGCCACAGTCCCATACTTTACTATCAAGCCACAGAGTCCCACACTACCATCGAACCACACAGTACCACACTTGACCATTGAGCCACACAGGACCACACTTGACCATTGAGCCACACAATCCCAAACTACCATTGAACCACACAGTCCCACACTTTACAATAGAGCCACACAGTCCCACTTTACCATCGAGCCACAGTCTCACACTTTACTATCAAGCCACACAGTCACACACTACCATTGAGCCACATAGTCCCACACTTTACCAGCGAGCCACAGTCCAACACTTTACTACCGAGCCAGTCCCACACTTTACTATCGAGCCACAGAGTCCCACACTTGACCATCGAGCCAAACAGTCCCACACTACCATTGATTCACACCGTCCCCCACTTTACCATCAAGCTACAGTCCCACACTTTACTATCGAGCCAAAGTCCCACACTACAATTGAGCCACACAGTCTCACACTACCATTGAGCCACACAGTCCCACACTTTACCATTGAGCCACAGTCTCACACTTTACTATCAAGCCACAGAGGACCACAAGATGGTGATTGAAGAAGCAATGAAAAATGGTAGCAATTAGGCTCTTTATTGAAATGGTTCTAATCTACTAACAGGTGAGTCTTTCTTTTAGATTTATACCCAACCTTACATGTAAAACTACACCAACATGCAAAACTATACAATGTCCAGTTGATTTGTATAGCTTGCTGGCAAAAACCAATCTTGACAGACCCAATTCATAACTCTGCAGACAAATCAAGAATTACAAAATGATCTTCTCTGTCCAAACTGACATGATATTTATCATCCATCACCTATGTAAACACAAGTGAATAATCTGAGAGTAATATCTCTCAGTTTGCTTTTCATACATTGGTCTACTTAGGGGATTAAATCTTTACCACAAGACAAAATTTTGGCCTTGCCCAAATTGAAAGCAATTTCGGATGACATAGTATAATTTATTTTAAACAGGAAATTTGTCTGTTAACCCATTACCACACAATCCCTACTTTTGACGCCCCTGAGAAAGAAGCCTTTAGAAAACATTGTGGGAAAAGGAGAAAATGCTGGTAACCAGCATTTTCTCCTTTTCCCACAATGTTTTCTACCCTTCACAAATCAAATTTCCAATTTTCAGTCAATTTTATTTTGTCGTCTGCAAATCCTTTCAATTTGGACCAGTCTAAAATTTTCTTGTGTGGTAAAGAGTTAAATGGCAGACAACACTGTGGAAAAGGGAGAAGATGTTGGTTACCAGTATTTTCTCCTATTCCCACAATGTTTTCAGAAGCTTACTTCCTCAGGGTCCTTACAGTCAGGATTGAGTGCTAAAGGTTTTAAAATTAAGTTAGTTTTTTTTGCTTCTCCATTGAAACCTTTGTGTTATCTTATCATAATAATTCTAAAACAATTTTGGAAAAAAAGTATTCTCTACTGGAAAAAGACAATTTACACAGGTCGAAAGTATTTACAAATAACAAAGCTAAAATGCAGACTGACTGGTGATGAATGCCCTTTAACTTTTTACCACATGAGAAAATTTTAGACTGTTCCAAATTGAAAGCATTTGCAGACGACAAAATAAAGGTGACTAAACCAGAAGGCCCTGAAGGGCCTGAATATGCTCTACTGGCAGAGTTTGCGTTTACGCTAGCATACATTATGAATTCATGATGCAAAAAGACAAACTTGATCCCTTGATGAATCTTCAAAAGAACTGGATCAACACTGTGAACTTCATTGCCTAAACAAAAATTGGAAATTTTCAACTTTGAATGCTTACATTTCCAAAACTGATTGTCAGACTTTTTTTTAAATCAGTAAGGTTAAGCTGTTTATAATACAAAGCAACTGTGCAAGTTTCGTGAAAATCCGACCAAAACTCCCGACCCAATCACATAAACAAGCATTTGAAATGTTAAACTTTAATTGGCTACTTTTCCGAAATTGTTCATTGAATTTTTTTCAAAATCAATAGGTTTGAAGCTACTGATAAGATAAACAAACTGTGTGATTTTCAAGAAAATTTGACAAGAAATGCAGACTTTATCGCATAAACGAGAATTGAAAATTTTCAACTTGAAATGGCTACTTTTCCTATACTGTTTGTTAGATTTTTTTCAAAATCAATAGGGTTATAACTACTGATGAGATAAACTGTGCAAGTTTCATGAAAATCTGACAACAAATGGAGACTTTATTGCGTAAACAAGAATTTGAAATTTTCAACTTGAAATGGCTACTTCTCCCATACTGTTTGTTGGATTTCTCTCAAAATTAATAGGACTGAAGCTATAGATGAGATAAACAAACTGTGCAAGTTTCACAAAAATCTGACAAGAAATGAAGACTTCATCGCACAAACAAGAAAAAGACTAACGGACGGATGGACGGACAGACGGACAGACCGATGACGGAAACCCCGCCATGACATAAGCTCTGCTGGCTTTCAGCCAGTAGAGCTAAAAATAAAAATTTGTTCTGGGAAGGGTAGAAAACACTGTGGGAAAAGGAGAAAATCCTGGTTACCAGCATTTTCTCCTTTTCCCATATTGTTTTTAAAAGGCTTCTTTCATACGGGCGTCAAAAGTAGGGATTGTGTGGTAATGGGTTGTGATTTTACAGTGTTGGCTTATTACTTTGTGTCCTGGACTTCACTAAGATTTGTATTCACCAACCATACCTACAAACATTCCAGGTCTTCTTCTCCAGATTTCTCAAAATGTTAAAGTAACATAACTTCCGATTGGCTAAACTGTCATAAGACTCTTACAAAGAACAACTGGGTCCCGTTTCACTAAGGTGGTTACGAACAAAATTTGCATAAGTTTTACTTAACTACAATACAATGGCATGAATCTGCCATGAGATAATAGTTAGCTATCATGATTATTTTAGAAAACTATTGCAATATCAAAGTTTCCTGGAAATTTCATCTAGATGACATGAAAAAAAATCTTTTTTTTATAGAAACTTTGATTTATCACAATAGCTCTGTAAAATAATCATGATATCTATCTAGTATTTCGTGGCATGTTCATGCCATTGTATTGTAGCTACGTAAAATTTACACAAATTTTGCTTAACCCTTTACCCCAAAAGGCATTTCTATGGTATCTCTAATTGACCCTAAATAACAGCAAGGATAAAGCTGTTTCTTATGCGTATATGATATCATAGAAAACATTGTGGCAAAAGGTGAAATTGCTCGTCATGAGCAATTTCACCTTTTGCCCCAATGTTTTCCAAAGGCTCCTACAAGCAATGTGTAGAAATGAGTATCTGTAGAGTAAAGGATTAACATTATATTTCAGAAAATTAGACTTACTGGTGGTGGAAGCTCTTGTGAATCTTGGTATTGGATCTGTGGTGGAGGAGCTTCTGGCATGGGGGGTGGGGCCACATTATTGGGTCTGTAGGGCTGTTTCTCAACAACTTCCTCCTGTGTCAGCTCTGGAGGGGGTGGAGGCAGCTCATCTTCATTGATAGAGTTGTTTTTCTGGAAGGAAAATACAACTTAAACATAGTACACAATGTTAACTTTTGCATTTAAGGCCTGATATTTGTGCCTGCAATCTTGGCTGGGTGAAGAGGCTGATGGAAGTATTTGTTGGAATTTTGATATCAAATATTTGTATCACTGACCAATAACTTCTTCTAGCCTATAAGTACAAAGATTACAAAGTTATTTATTTGCATGTCATGAATCTTGTTTTCCTAGTAAAATTGTCTTATCTTGCTTTTATCAATCCTTCAGCCATATCATACTGATCCTTTATTGGCCGTAAAAATATCAAAATCAGCTGATTTTTTGACCATAACAATCACAAAATACAGTGGAACCCCGTTACAACGAAGTGCGCTATAGCGCTGATTCCGTTGTAACGCGGGTGTCCTTTGGCTCCCAAAATTTCGGGGGTTGACCATTTTCGAGTCTGATCCGAATCTACCGTTGCTCTCACAAGAATCTTCGATGTAAAAAAGAAAGACCTCTCGGTCAAAAAAAAAACGATATCGTACAAATAACGTGACAATTTTTCACACCTTTACCTTGTTGATTACATTTATCACCTATGGCTTTGCACAATTACTTTGACAAATACATGCACAGTAGGTAACAAAAGGCCCTCGTCCCATAATTGTCTTTGCAAACAATCTTGCATTATACAAACTTTACGTCAACATGTCTGTCTGTATGGAGATCGTAACGGCGTTATCAGAAAATAGCCGAATGACTCTCTTTCTACCGACTACACAACGTGCACGTGACACGACTGGGGTACTCTTGCATATTATCATTACGATACGCAGAAGGGTTGTATCAGAAAATATAAAGCAATAGAGATACTGGCTTAATGCGTGATTGCATAGTTTTGAATGGAGGTCAGCCCATAGCCAGGTGTAAATTTTTCAGGCGAAACGGTTTAAGTGTGTACGACAAACGCTTGCACTTACAACCCTTTCGCTTTGCATTATTGGTGTGTTACGTCATACATGTACCACTAATGCAAACTTTACTGCAAACATTGTGTGGATAAGCGACTGATGTGATTTCTTTACGTATAAGTTATTGATCATATATTTCATTTGTATGAAATTAAATCGGAGGGAGGCGAAGCCGACCGACGATTTAGTTTCATACAAATGAAATATATTGATCAATAACTAACTTACAGTTTGCCCTACTTTCTAACTGACTGACGGCTGCGGATGGGTGGAAAGAGCCATACAAGAACGACAGAAACTTCGGTTCACCACGCCTCTTTTGATTGACGGTTGTGCGAACGTGCGTTTTGAGTCGTACGGCGTTAACTCTTATTTATGATGCCCTTGAACTAGCTTCAGGACGATTGTCTGCAGTCAGTCTCAATCGGCATATCACGGGTGATGGTAGCCATAATATCCTTCGTCTGTATCTAGTGGATTGATATGCAGCAGATCGGTACATTCATCGCCCAGAAATACGTCGGTTTTACCCGTTCTGAAAATTGTCAGGCTCCTCTTACAAAAGAAAACTTGGGTTTTAATTTTCTATCGAAATCTTTCGAGCCATATTTCAGATGACAAGCAGTTTGTACATTAATTTTTTATCAATTCCAATTGAAGTTTTAACCGACAGATAGACATGTAAATGACTTCACCCTGGTCGTTAATGTCGTTGCTAAACGAATCACGTTGGCCCACCATGTATAAGATCACGTGACTCGCAGTTCAAATGTAAACGACCGTTATACGGACGAGGTTAAATGTAGGGTCGGAATCGGCTGAATTTCATGCTCAATGAAGCGATAGATTCAGCAATGGTAGCATGCTTTGAGCCGATTGATGACGAGAAAATTATAAAGAATTTATTTTCCCCGACACAGGCGACGTTTCGCTAATAAAACCGTGTACAATAAACACCCATGTCCCTCTAACTGTCCAGGTTCTGTTTCATTTTTAACCCATACCAGATAAGTCCTCTTTTTTGCTGCGTGTGAAAATATTGTGGGAAGAGGAGAATTTGCTTGTAACTAGCATTTTCTCCTATCCTGCTATGTTTGTTTTTTTCTTTCCACAGACAAATCCTATAATTTGAGCAAGTACAAAGTTGTTGTCTGCCAACGTTTTTAAATTGGACCAAAGCCAAATTTCCCAGCCTGGTAAAGACTTCCTTACCAGGGTCGTTAAAACCAGAGGTTTTTGGTAAAGGGTTAAATACCACGTGGTCAAGTACGAGTTGTTTTAGTCCCGATATTCACGTGGAAATTACGTCACTTTTTTGGCAATGATGCAATTACTTGGAATAGTCCCCTCCCTTTTTACAACAGTGTATGCATTAGATTGGTATGTACTCTGCAAAGACCAGCTAAAATACTTTGGGCGGAGCTTCTCGTTAACCGGGATACAACTGTATATAGGTCAACCATTTAATGATTAAGTGGTCACATAGTGCAACATATTGAGTCTGTATGGAATTAAATCGAGCAATTTTGAACGAAATCCGGCGTTTTCATTGGTTTAGAAAGTAGGGCAAACTGTAAGGATAGTAGGTTAAACTCCCCTGTGACTTTCATCATGTACGGGGCTCTTAACTCGTTTGATTATGAAAGATTTCTTTCGTCATAGCCGATTAGGGTTT
Organism: Tridacna crocea; assembly: GCA_943736015.1. NCBI lineage: Eukaryota > Metazoa > Mollusca > Bivalvia > Cardiida > Cardiidae > Tridacna > Tridacna crocea. The sequence continues at coordinate 14,550,793 of OX031068.1, forward strand.
GTTATGCAATCGTCAGCATGATTAAAAAAAAACATGGCGGCGGCACCGTCTGCAATCCAAAACGATACCGTTTAATTTAATTTTGGAATGAATCTTGCAGTAATTTAGCAAAACAGCGGCTGAATAATTCTAAAAGAAACGGTCCTAAAGGTAAAATAAGCTCTTTTACGTAGTTGTAACGTTATTTGATGACAGAAACTAACTAGGAATAGTTCAGGCGTTACATAGAAAAGAATCTAAATTGTTCAATGTCCAATAAATAATGTTTAAAAGTAAATAGGCATATCTTAGTTTTAGTATTTGGAACATTGCTATTTCATTTTTGTCAGAATAAATTTGCGATAAACTGTAATTAATAAGCCATAGTTCTGTACTCTGGCAATGATTGGCGGATGGGCTGCGGGTAGTGTGTGTGTGTGTGTGTGTGGGGGGGGGGGAATCAGCGTTATAAACGTAACGCCGGATATAACGCTGTTGACGACCATGGCTCCCACCGACAGCGTTATAACGGAGCTCCACTGTATATGACAATATGTATATAAGATCAAAGTGTATACTGTGTACATTCTGATGATGATTCTGCACTGTATTCCAAAGTGCATTACTAATTACTGTACTTCATCTAATCAACTCTTTACCAAACAAAATTTTTGACCGGGCCAAATTGGAAGAAACTAGAAGCAAACTGAAAGCATTTTGCAGACAATAAATTGAATGTTGCTAAATTGGAGATTTCTATCTTTGATAGGGTAGAAAAGTTTTTGTGAAAAGGAGAAAATGCGAGTTACCAGCAGTTTCTCTTATTCACTCAGTGTTTTCAAAAAGGCTTTTCTTTAAAGGTTGTTAAAAGTCAGGATTATGTGATAGACTATTGACCCTTTCCCAAACAGTCCCTGGTTTTTACGACCCTGAGATAGAAGCCTTTTGCTGGTAACCAGCATTTTCTCTTTTTCCCACAGTGTTTTCTACCCTGCTGGAAACAAATTTCGATTTTTGAATTACGTTTAAGTAGTCAACTGCAAGTGCTTTCAATTCGGACCAGTCTGAAATTTTGGTAAAGAGTTAATGCTCCTTCCCTAACAGTAGTGCTACCCTATAATATCACTGACTCCAGAGGCCTCTAGACAACCCCCACCCACACCCTATCTTGCTTGAGAGTCGTCTACTGGAGTGACAACAGTCGAAATGCAAGTTAACTCATTACCAAACGACAAAATTTTAGACTGGTACAAATTGAAAGCATTTGCAGACGACAAAATAAAAGTGATTGAAAATTTGAAATTTGATCTATCCACCCATGAAATTTCATAACCCTAGCTAGTATACTTTTGGAGATATTTACTGGACAAAATTCAATTATGAAAAACGACAAAGGGCAATAACTCAAAAATTAAGCAAGCAAGAGTTATGATTCCTATGCACTGCACTCCCCCTCGGTGAGATCTATCCACCCGTGAAATTTCATAACCCTAGCTAGTATAGTTTTGGAGATATGCTCCGGACAAAATTCAAGTATGTAAAACAACAAAGGGCAATCATTCAAAAATTAAGCAAGCAAGAGTTATGATTCCTGTGCACTGCACTCCCCCTTGATGAGATCTACTCACCCATGAAATTTCATAACCCTATGTAGTATAGTTTTAGAGATATGCTCCGGACAAAGAACTGGACGCCACCCGCCCACCCGCTCGCCCATTAGCCTGCCCACCACGGTGATCCCATAATACGTGCCGTCTTCAACGGGCATATGAAAAGGAGAAAATGCTGGTAACCATCATTTTCTCCTTTTCCCACCAAGTTTTCAGACAGCTTCTTCTTCTGGGTCATAAAAACAAGGGACTGTTTGGCAAAGGGATAATTTTACTAAGCTAAATGTTGTTTTAGGACACCTGCAATGGGAGGCAGTATCTGTCAGGATCTATTCCTGGGTAAAAGAGTAAAATCTGTACGACACAATCAAGGCTATTAATTACAATGACGGAAAAGCCTTTAAAAATAAAATTGTAGGAAAAAGAGAAAATGCTGGTAACCAGCATTCCCTCTTCCTCCCATAGTTTCTTTAACCTTTCAGAAACCAATCCAATCACTAAATTTTGAGGTACATTTGTTAAGTTGTCTGCAAATGCTTTTAACTCTTCACCAAACAACAAAAAGTTGAAAGCATTTGCAGACGACAAAATAAATGTGATGGAAAAATGGAAATTTGTTTTGTTAAGGATAGAAAACATTGTGGGAAAAGCAGAAAATGCTGGTTTCCAGCATTTTCTTGTAACCAGCATTTCTTCTTTTCCCACAATGTTTTAAGAAGGCTTTCTTTTTCAGGGTCGTTAAAAGTCACAACTGTGTTAAAGAGTTAAATCTGTACCACACAATCCAGGCTATTAATTACAATGAGGGAAAAGCCTAAAAAAAAATTGTGGGAAATAGAGAAAATGGTGGTAATCAGCATTCCCTCTTCCTCCCACAATTTTTTAACCTTTTAGAAACCAGTCCTATCATTTGGGCTGCAAATGATGAGTTGTCTGCAAATGCTTTTAATTTGGACCAGTCTAAATTATTGTTGTGGTATGGAGTTACAATAAATGAGATAATATGGAAGGCTACAAAACAATCCTCCACTACCTCTGATTTCAATGTAGATGTGATGATGGGAGGCTCCTTTTCCCATTTGTTCACGATCTGAAGTGTCTCTAAGGTCTTTTGATTGACATCTTTCGTTTCATCCAGCAATGTACACTCATAGAATTCTTGTATATCTGCAATCAAAATAAAAAAAAATTAAAACCATCATGATATATATATATATTATGATAATTGATGCTAAAAAAGCAGCCTTTTTGTATGCATTTATCAACTCTTTACCAAAAGACAAATTTTTAGACTGGACCAAATTCAAAGCATCTGCAAACAACAAATTAACCCATTACCACACAATCCCTACTTTTGATGCCCCTGAGAAAGAAGCCTTTTGAAAACATTGTGGGAAAAGGCGAAAATGCTGGTAACCAGCATTTTCTCCTTTTCCCACAATGTTTTCCACCCTTCCAAAATCAAACTTCAATTTCTTAGTCACATTTGTCGTCTGCAACTGCCTTGAATTTGGACTAGTCTAAAATTTCGTTGTGTGGTAAAGAGTTAAAGCTTGTTAATTATGATGATTTCTAACTTTGATAGGTTAGAAAATATTTTCTCCTTTTCCCACAATGTTTTCTACCCTATCATAGAAAAATTGCTTCATTTCAGCCATTTTGACATTCTTGTCGGCAAATTCTTCCAATTTCGGTAAGTCTAAAATTCTGCCATGTGAGAAGGGGTTAAGCCTTTCAAAGATGAATTCCATCAGGCGCATGAATTTTATCTCATGTCTGCAAAGGCTTTCAATTCGAACAATTCTAACCAGCATTTTCTCCGTTTCCTACTATGTTTCCTACAGGCATCTTTCTCTGGGTTGTTAAAAGTGGGGACTGTGCAGTAAAGAGTTTAATACACTGAAAAAGAAAAGCCTTTGCTTACAATGTTTTCTACCTTTTCAAAAATCAATCTCATCACCTAAGCCACATTTACCATCTGCAAATACTTTAAATTTGGATGAGTCTAAAGTTTCAGCAATAAAACACTAACAAATGAATCACAAGAGGACACACATCTATCTGGTCCTTTGTATTTCAACACTCATTTGTCCCTGTTCAAATATGCACAAACTAATCATTATTATGACATGGTTCATCAATAATTGGAATATCCTCTGTTCTTTTCCCATGATACACATCCTTTGACGGCCCTGTTTGTCTTGTAACAGACCTACGATTAATTACACCATTTTTTCCTCTTCCGTTGCCAAACAGCAGTCTCTTTCATGGCACATATTCTTTAGCAGACAGAAAATTAAATTTTGCTTTGCTCAATTACTTTTGAGGTAGTGGACATGTAAAAGAAAACAGCTGCTGTTTCCAATATAAGATCATCCTACAAAATTTGCTACAATTGAAAATGAGTATTATTTTACTTCTTTAACCAGGCCACTTTTTCCTTTTCTTCTTTCTTAGAATTATCATTTATAAATCTAAAACCGCTATAATTTTCTCAGAATGAAGGGAGATAGTAATTATCTCCCTTTTCTAGAAATAAAAAAAGTATCAACAAGTAATTTCATGATAGACATCAAAGGAATTTCTGGTCAGTTAAAAATCTGCAAAATTATTATATCAGCATAAATCCCTATTTATCAACTTTCAAGAATTTTTATTCCATGTTGCACTAGAAGCATTAAGGGTATACTTTTTGAACCCAACAACAAAATCTTAAAATGGTCCAATCTGCATGAAACTATACACAAGATTTTAACTCTTTCCCAAACAGTCCCTGGTTTTTACGTGTCAGGAATAGAAGCCTTTTGAAGACATTGTGGGAAAAGGAGAAAATGCTGGTAACCAGCATTTTCTCCTTTTTCCACAATGTTTTCTATCCTATCATTTAGAAAAATCATCTTTTTAGCAACTGTTAATTTGTCATCTGCAAAATGCTTTGAATTTGGTCTGGTCCAAAATTTGCCGTTCGGGAAAGGGTTAAATGCCATGAAAACTGCAGATAGTGGGAAATATGAAGAACTTAAAGAGAAATTCTTTGAACTCTTTACAAAATGACAACATTTCTGATAAGACCAAATTGAAAGCATTAGCAGACGACAGTATAAACCTAGTTCATATGATGATTTTTGTCTTTTGAAGAGTCGAGAACACAATGGAAAAGGGAAAAATGCTGATTATCAGCATTTTATCCTTTACCCATGTTATTAAATGCATTCTTCCTCAGGGTCATTAAAAACTCGGATTGTGAGGTACTGAGATAGGGCTTTTTTGCAACATTACTGCAAGGAATATCACTGCAGGGTTTTTACAGACGCACATTTTCTGCATCTCCCAAGCAGAAATGGGGAGGCAGGACTCCCAACACTTATGTAACTGCGTCCCCTGGGATGCAATTCTAGTTTTGTTATCATTGGGTAAAGATTCAATTATCGAGAACCCTAAGAAATAACTGATAATAAAAGAATAGATTTGTCAAGTGTGAACAAAAGTGCCCAAACGTAACGCAGGATTTCGGACCGCAAGTGTGGCACGGTATAAAATGCAGCATTCTTTGCAAGCTGAATAGGTAATACAGTTCAACAAAGAATCATGTTTTATAAAAGTAATTCCTTTCAAAAGTAAAGTTATGTATAGCAGTAGGCCCACTCACGCAACTTGTTGCATTGATCACGTTATAGAATTGAAATTCAAGTAACAAATTTTGGTTACACGAGACGCGAGACCTCACATACAAAAAAAAAGATGTAAAAAATCTACTATTTGCTGTACTTGTGTAAAATGATGGGATTTGAAGTTACTTCTTTCACTTAAATTATTAATAAGTTATTGTCAATTGACGGGGAAAACCTATCTATAAATTAACACGTGAAAAAAATGCTCGATGCAAAAAACACGGAAACCCATGACACAATGCAATGTTCCTTTCGACATTGTCCGATCTGAGTCACTTCTGGCTGTCTTTTTCAGCTTTTTACTGACTTTAAGCTGTAGATTCTACAGATATTTTAATGTAACATACTTTATTGGTGCAAAACATTATTGATTACATCTAGTTTGGGAGCATTGTTGTCATACTTGTTATTCTACTTAGTACAACCAAGGGACTCCCAATTTTTAAGCCAGGACTCCCATAATCATGGAAGTCAAGTCCCAAGGACCCCCAAAAGGAACTGTCAGACGAAAACCCTATCACTGTTTGAGAACAAGCTATTGCTTGTAACAAACCTTTTAACCCTCAATGTCGATGTAAGCTAACATACCAAAACAGCTGCAGTTTCAAGGCTGCTTTTGTTTCAGCTAAGCTGTCGGTGTAGATCAAAGACCAGACTGCATGCTTTGTTCAGTCCGATCTTGATATTCACCAGCCACCAATGCAGATACAGTAGCAAGACACACTTTAACTCATTACCAAACAACAAAATTTTAGACTGGTTCGAGTTGAAAGCATTTGCAGACGACAAAATAAAGGTGACTGAAAAATTGAAATTTGTCTTGGGCAGGGTAGAAAACACTGTGGGAAAAGGAGAAAATGCTGGTTACCAGCATTTTCTCCTTTTCCGACAGTGTTTTCAAAAGACTTCTTTCTCAGGGGCGTCAAAAGTAGGGATTGTGTGGTAATGGGTTAAGAGTCAAAATCTGTTGCCCATGTTATTTCACATATACTTTATGGTACTGGCTTAACCCTTGGCTAGGTAACTTAATCTTAGACTAGTCCACATTAGAAAATTTTGCAGATACTAGTATATGACAAAAATAATTGTTTTACCACACAATCCAAAGTGCTAACGCTCCTGGAGAAAAAAGGCCTGTAAAACATGGTGAGAAGTGGAGAAAATGCTGGTAGAACAAGCATTTTCTCCTTTTTCCCACACTGTTTTCTACCTAATCAAGGACAAATAATATCATCTGAAAACATTTGTATCCTGTAAATTCCTTAAACATGGATGGGTCTTATATTTTGCTATGTGGTAAACCCTTTACAACACAATCCTGAGTTTTAAAGACCCTGAGGAAGAAGCATTTAGAAAACATTGTGGAAAAAGGAGAAAATGCTGGTAACCAGCATTTTCTCCTTTTCCACAATGTTTTCAACCCTACAAAACACACATTTAATTTTTCAGTTACTCATCTTGATTTCTGGAAATGCTTTCAATCTGGTAAAGTCGAAAATTTTGTCATGTGGTATAGAGTTCACCCTTTCCCAAACGACAAATTTTAGACTCTTCCAAACTGAAAGAGTTTGCAGACGGCAATTTCAACTTTCATAACAATTGCAGAAAATTATCCAAAGGGGCAGAAAACACTGTGGGAAAAGGAGAAATTGCTCGTTACGAGCAATTTCTCCTTTTTCCACAGTGTTTTCAAAAGACTTGTACTGCAGACACGTAAAAACAAGGGCTTGTTTGGGAAAGGGTTAAAGTACACTGACTGAAAGAATTTATCTCTGAAGAAAACAGTTGGCAATATAGGAGAAAATGCTTATCACCACTATATTCTTCAACAAAACCAGGTTTTTAAAAATTGGAACTAATGGAGGCTAAAGCAAGATAAGTGTTACGATGAATCATAACTTGATACATAACAGATAAATTCTACTGGAAAGTTTAACATGTTTTTATCTTATTGCGAAATGCAGAGGAAAATCTCTTTCATCTCTTGGCTGTTTTGAAGGTATTTTCGGTGGAACCCTATCCTTCAGTTTTGTTAAACACTTTTAACCCATCACCACACAATCCCTACTTTTGACAACCCTGAGAAAGAAGCCTTTAAGAAACATTGTGGGAAAAGGAGAAAATGCTGGTAACCAGCATTTTCTCCTATTCCCACAATGTTTTCTACTCTTCACAAAATTAATTTCAAATTTTCAGTCACTTTTATTTTGTCGTCTGCAAATGCTTTGGATTTGGACAAACCTAAAATTTTGTCGTTTGTTAATGAGTTAATCCATTACCAAACGACAAAATTTTAGACTGGTCCAAATTAAAAGCATTTGCAGACGACAAAATAAAAGACTAAAAATTTGAAATTTGTTTTGTGAAGGGTAGAAAACGTTGTGGGAAAAGGAGAAAATGCTGGTTACCAGCATTTTCTCCTTTTCCCACAATGTTTTCAAAAGGCTTCTGTCTCAGGGGCGTCAAAAGTAGGGATTGTGTGGTAATCGGTTAAACAAAACTCAAGGAGATAAAAAGAGTGTTTTTTTACAGAATCCTGAGGACTGGATGGATTGCTCATCCAAATAGAATTCTGCAACAAAATTTCATTGCCCTTTACCAAACAATCCATGGTTTTAATGACCCCGAGATAGAAGCCTTCTTAAAGGTGGGTATTTAGAATTTTCACATTACACCAAATTTAAAGAAATATATATCATTGAAAAATTTATATGAAAAAACAATACAAATCATCAATAATTAAGAATCATAAAACTACCAAAAATTTTTTTTGATGGTATTCCCTTAAAAGGCTACGTAGCCTCTTAAACTATTTTTAGATTTCGCGCCAAAAATCAATAAAGCATTGTGGGAAGGTCAAGTGACTGGCACGTGACTAATAACGCTTAAATTCCATTACAGAACAAACGTGTAATAATTATTTTCCATAATGTCTTCCTCGGACGGATGTTTGAAACTTTGTCTGTGTTTTCCTGTATTTAAATAAGAGAATTGATAATCTAAAAATAGAACGTGTCTCCCTTTGGTGTCAACCTGGTCCGTAATAAATCTCTAATTTTTCGTGTTATAGGATGGTTTTCGACTACTGGGGTTTTATGAACGCAAATTAAAAAGCTATGGGAGTATAGAGATGATTTTTTTGCATTTTTGTAAAATTTTCATCCCAAAATCTGAAGGGCCCCCTTTAAAACAATGTGGGAAAAAGGAAAAAATGCTGGGAACCAGAATATTCTCCTTTTTCCACAATGTTTTCCTACAAAGTAAAGTTTCAATTTTTTAGGCACATTTATTTTGTCGTCTGCAAATGCTTTCAATTTGAACAAGCCTAAAATTTTGTCGTACAATAGGGTTAGCCCCTCTAAAGTCAAAAACAGGTAATATTCACCATTCATAAGTGAAAACTATAAAGGATATAACCCATAACATAACACATACCGTAAAACGGTGTGTATACCACGCAGGCATGTATAACACGCAGGCCTTTTTCAGCATCAGATCCGAGGAAAAAAGGTTGTTTGGATGTACAACACGCATCAAAAATTGACCAAAATATGGTAACATCTGAAGCTTACAACGCTATCTTGAAAAATTGTAAATGGCGATACTTTATCAAAGGGAAATAACTTTTTTTAATCGAAGTGGAAATGGTAATGATTCGATGTGTACTCGGGGGATTATAAAAACATGCCAGCTTATGACATGTTGCAAATTCACACATTGAACTGACGACCATATGACCATATCGTAGTTAATCTCCTATTTTCTCACCTCCATCGACAAATGTGACAGGTGTGAAATAAACATAGATCTATATGATGTAACTCACGGTTTTTGTAAAAAGTAGCGATAAATATATTTAGTCTATTTTTAAATCATTCATTTCTTTCTAAATCATTATTTTACTCTTTAATAATTGTTCAATTTTAGCTATTAACAAAGAATAAAAAAATATGCGACGAATCAGACGATAACAGTAAATCAATATTTATCATTCCGGGGTACGTTCGCCATTGCCAAAATGGCTGATAGAATCGGGAAATTACGAATCCTAATCTACAAATTAAGAATGTACAAGTACATTTTAACAAAATTTAAACATAATGTTTTTTTATTTAAATCGGTAAAAGTTGAAATGGGATGATGACGAAAGTTAAGGCTGTGGCGAGAAAACTTTGCCATTTTGTACCTACGCCCCGCCTCCACCCACTTTGAACATGTATACGACCGACTTTCAAGGAGGAAAAAAACATGGTTCTGCCTATTGTAGTGTATAACACGCAGTCTCCAGTTTGAAATTATTCAGAGCTGAAAAAATGTGCGTGTTGTACGCACCAAAACACGGTATATAAGATTGGAGAAAACCCAAACTTGTCAGTTACTGCATTGGTTGCCATGATATAAGTGTGAAAATGCATGGAGAAGCCCATTGATTTCAGGGATGCTACTGATCAAGACAACTCTAGTTATCGTTCGTGTATAATTCAAACTAGGTCTTCAAGAGCAATTATGATAACATAGCATCTCAATTTGGTGCTATAATGTAGTACACAGGACTAAAGCAAGGCTGACACTCGCACGACTTTTGGCCACGATTCTGTCGTGGCAAGTCGTGCCATTTTGGGGCACGAACTGGGAGGCTCGTGTCTGCTTTGTTTTAAACATCTTGTCTCTGTGATATAAATTGTCTCTTCGCTGGTGATCTCTGGAGCAGTGTTCAGGAAGCCATATATAGACCCCCGCACCGATGCCAGCGCCAGTGTCATGCAGTAGTCGTGAACTGTTCATGAACATGTCGTGAACTATTCGTGGACTCGACGTGAGCTGTTCGTGACAGTCGTGGCATGGCGCACACTGGAACGCATCTTCCCGCATTGTCCAGACGATTTCACGAACAGTTTACGCATAGTTCACAACCCGGTCACGAAATTTTGTCATGACCAAAATTTTGAACATTTCAAAATTTTTGTCCCGACATTGCACGCAGTAACAACATGTTTACGCACACTTCACGCAAGTTTACAACTTGTTTGCGCATTGGCACGACGTCTACTGACCTGAGCGATACTTTTTACTATTGGTCAATTTTCTACATGTTTAGCTGTTTACCACACAATCTCGAGTTTTAACGACCCCCGAGGAAGAAGTCCTTTGAAAACATTGTAGGAAAAGGAGAAAATGCTGGTAGCCAGTATTTTCTCCTTTTCCCACAATGTTTTCTACCCTATCACATACAGAAATTGTCTGTTTAGCTACATGCAATATGTCGTCTGCAAATGCTTTGAATTTGGTCTTGGCCTGAATTTTGTGGTTTGGTAAAGAGTTCAGGACCAGTCTATCTTGTGATTCAGTTTGATCCATATTGAAATGGCTTTTATGGACCCATAATTATGATGACTGCCTTGGTGTCTATGTACCAAGGAGATACATTCAACCCATTGTGCCAAACAAGAAAATTTCAGACTAAATGTCCAAAATGAAAGCATTCGCAGATGATAAATGTAACTCAATCCATTGTGCCAAACGAGAAAATTTCAGACTTGTCCAAATTGAAAGCATTTGCAGATGACAAAATAAATGTAACTCAACCCATTGTGCCAAACGAGAAAATTTCAGACTTGTCCAAACTGAAAGCATTATTTTGCAGATGACAAAATAAATGTAACTCAAAAATTGAAATTTGACTATAGAAAACATTGTGGGAAAAAAAGAAAATGCTGGTAAACAGCATTTTCTCCTTTCCCCTTAACCCTTTCCCAAATGACAAATTTTAGACTGTCCCAAACTCAAAGTGTTTGCAGATGACAAATTTGAATTTGATGAGAATGGCAGAGATTTTTTCGATAGGCTAGAAAACACTGTGGGAAAAGGAGAAATTGCTCGTAACAAGCAATTTCTCCTTTTCCCCAGTGTTTCTAAAGACCTGTACTGCAGACACGTAAACACCAGGGCTTGTTTGGGAAAGAGTTAAATGTTTTCAGAAGGCTTCTTCCAACATTTCGTAAAAACCAGGGATTGTTGGGTAAATGGTTAAATGCATTTAACAGTAGCATTAGTTAAATTGTTTAGTAGGTAAACATTTGCAAAGAACAAAAAGAAAATCTTGCTTTAATGAGGCAATTTGTCTTTGAAAATGTAGAAAATATTGGGAGGACAAAAAGGAAAACTCTTTACCACACAACAATTTCAGACCAGTAAAATTTAAAACATTGCAGAGGGGCAAAATAGATCTGACTCAAACTTCAGTTATTCTCTTGGAAGGGTAGAAAACATTGAGGGAAAAGAAGAAAATGCTGATTACCAGCATTTTCTCCTTTTCCCACAAGGTTTTGTAAAGCCTCTTTCCACAGAGTCATTAAAATTGGGATTGTTCAGTAAAGGGTAATAAGATGGGATTGATTGATTATGGGTTTACAAAATATACTCTGCAGACAATTTCTTGCCTCTTACAATAGTTCATTTTGTCACAATGAATTAAGTCTCAAGGGATATTGCAGATTATCCCCCCCCCCTCCTCTTGTTTCTACACGCATGTCACAAAACCAACAATAAAGAACTTGCTAATATCAAAATTTCAAACAAAATTCATTATTCCCTGTCATGTAATACAGACGGTAAAACTGTCTGGCATTTCTAACTTTAAATAGATTGCAACCGAAAGCCCTTTGCCTTACAGTTCCGAATTTAAATAACCTTTTAGCTCCTTACCACACAATAAAATTTTAGCCTTGTCTAAGTTGAAAGCATTATATATTTTGCTGACGACATTTGAAATGTTACTCAATACAGGTAATCTGTCTATCAAAGAGTAGAAAACATTGTGGGAAAAGGAGAAAATGCTGGTTACCAGCATTTTCTCCTTTTCCCACAGTGTTTTCAAAGCCTTCTTTCCTACGGGCATTAAAAGTTGGCATTGTGTGGTAAAGGGTTAAACTATTTTCGGTAAAAAGGGTTTAAAAAAATTTGAAAGTATAAACTGCTGGCCAATGCATCATACTAGGACATTATGATTTTTGCTTACTGCCAGACATCTTTAAATCTTTAAAATACAACAAAATTTTAGGCTGGTTCAAACCCGTAGGATTTTCTGTAGTAAATTGAAATTTTATATGGCTGAAATGGTGGATTTAGTGTATAAAAGATAAGAAAACATCAAAGTGGAAAAGGGAGAAAATACTGTTTACAAGCAGAAAAATAAATTTTGAAACTAGGGTTAAAGTTGCCAGTTTGCTCTACCTTTTGCAGAGTTCTGCCAAGCTTTTTACCTTATGGAGCCAATGGCCCATCCAAGCCCAAAAAGTGGGGCCACCTTTTAACAACATGGGGCCATGACTGAAGTTCGGACATAAATTGAATATAATTATGGACTAGAGACAGAATACCCAATAAAAATCAAACATTTTGTATGATAATTTAGCACTTATCTGTTTTATTGATTCTTATTTACAAAGAATTTCCTGAGCTTCAAGGGCCAAAGAAAATGGAAATAGCTCACTTCGGCGTTTCGGGTTGCCCAGAGGGCTTGGGCTTGCTATTTGTCTTAGCCTCTTTTGGTTTTGTTTGACCAAAATAGCTTAGTTTACATTTACAATTCTTCTTTTCGGCCATCGGAGTTTATCAACAACAGCGATCATTTGATGCAGAACGAAAAACGAAACCGTTATCTGTTTACTTGTGAAAACGAAACTCATTGGTTCAAAATTCGGGGAACCCAAATTTCATTAAGTACTAAGCCAATCAGAATTGCCGTTACGATCCATAAAACGACTTTGGGGAAAACACAGAAGCACTTTCTTGCATTCCGGGTCATTCACATTCATGTTTGGTAAGAGTAACAAACAACAACTCTGCTCGAAGATTGACACGAAAGTGAAATTGATTCGAACAAAACAGACTTCCGGTGCATTCGTCCCAAGTAATCTTCATACCTACATTGCATTGCTCGTATTTTTAATGCGCCGGGTGGCTCCTCAGACATTTTTTTTTAGCCCCATCTGTAATTTTTTAGCGCCTATCCCGCAATGGCTCGTCCTCGGCAGAACTCTGCTTATTTTGCAGAGACTATTGTTTGTATTGGGGTTTAATGCCACCTTAACAGCTAAGGTCATCTCATGGAGATCAGTGGCTCACATGTGTTTCCTAGCTTTCTCACACCAACTTTCTTTCCAAAGCCACCGACTACTTTTCTCACATGCTTCAGCAGAGGTGAGAGGCGAAAATACGCCGGAAAGAAAGTTCACCTCAACCAGGTATCAAACTCAAAACCACAGGGTCATGAATCTGACACACTCACTATTGAGTCTTGCATCCACTGCACAGTACAAGGTTATCCTCTTCGTTATATTTTCCATACCTTAACCTTTTACTCCATAGATACTCATTTCCACGCATTACTTGTAGGAGCCTTTGGAAAACATTGTGGCAAAAGGTGAAATTGCTCGTGACGAGCAATTTCACCTTTTGCCAGAATGTTTTCTACACTATCAAAAGGTGTCATATACACATAAGAAACGGCGTCATCCTTGCTGCTATTTAGGATCAATTAGAGATACCATAGAAATGCCTTATGAGGTAACGGGTAAAAATGATTTAACCCTTTACCCATAAGGCATTTCTATGGCATCTCTAATTGACCCTAAATAACAGCAAGGATGAAGCCGTTTCTTAGGTGTAAATGAGACCTTTTGATAGCATAGAAAACATTGTGACAAAAGGTGAAATTGCTCGTCACGAGCAATTTCACCTTTTGCCACAATGTTTTCAAAAGGTTCCTACAAGAAATGTGTAGAAATGAGTATCTATGGAGTAAAGGGTTAAATTTAGATGCATTTTTCACCCCATTTACTTTTGGTTATTACTGGGACTTTAAGATGCTCATAATCATATGACCTTATAATATCATCCCTGGTAAAGGACAAACTCTTCACCAAATGACAAAATTTTAGACTATTCCAACTTGAAAGTGATCTGTAGATGACAGTTAAATGTGGAGTGCACAATGAACTTTGCCTTTGACATGGTAGAAAACACTGCAGGAAAAGGAGAAATGCTGCTTACCAGCATTTCTCTCTTCCTATGATTTTTTTAGGATCGATAACCCTCATGGAAATTTAATCTTTACAATGCAACAAAATATGAGATAATCCCACAATCTGCTTTTTTCCTTTTCAAATAATGTTATCAATAGCCTCGATCAGTATGGTCATTAACTCATTACCAAACGACAAAACTTTAGGTTAGTCCAAATCGAAAGCATTTGCAGACGACAAAATAAAAGTGCCTGAAAATTTGAAATTTGTTTTGTGAAGGGTAGAAAACATTGTGGGAAAAGGAGAAAATGCTGGTTACCAGCATTTTCTCCTTTTCCCACAATGTTTTCAAAAGGCTTCTTTTCCAGGGGCGTCAAAGGTAGGGATTGAGTGGTAATGGGTTAACCCATAACCACACAATATTGACTTAACCCTTTACCACACGATCCCGACTTTTAACAACCCTAAGAAAGAAGCCTTTTGAAAACATTGTGGGAAAAGGAGAAAATGCTGGTAACCAGCATTTTCTCCTTTTCCCACAATGTTTTCAACCCTTCCTACCACAATTTTCATTTTTACACCCATCATTTATTTTGTCGCCTGCAAATGCTTTCAATTTGGAGTGGTCTAAAATTTTGTCGTTTGGTAAAGAGTTAAAAGACCCTGTGAAAGAAGCCTTTTGAAAACATTGTGGGAATTGGAGAAAATGCTGATAACCAGCATTTTCTTCTTTTCCCACAATGTTTTGTACCCCTTCCAAGTACAATTGCACCATTTGAGCCACATTCAATTTGTCGCCTACAACAGCATTCAATTTGGGCAAGGATGAAGTTTTGTTGTCTAGTAAAAGGTTAAACAACGGACCATTTCACACAGAGTTCAGTGTATCAAAGAAGCGGAGACCAACAGCAAAGACAGTTTGACACTAAAACAACACAAGGTCGTCACACTGTCAAATGAGTTAGAATTATCCATATCATAAATGTCTAGTTTTATGATGAACCAGATCTTAGGCAATCTAACGGAACTATGATGACAATAGTACTGTTTTCATACCACACAAATATCAGCTTCTACTTCCTTGTAGGAATGGGGTTTGTGGAAACTATGTGAGAACAGCACCTTTAAATGCTTGTCTAACGCTTTACTACACAATACCTACTTTTGACTATCCTGAGAAAGAAGCCTTTAGAAAACATTGTGGGAAAAGGAGAAAATGCTGGCAACCAGCATTTTCTCCTTTTCCCACATTGTTTTCTACCTTTCACAAAACAAATTTCAAATTTTCAAGTTTGGTAATGAGTTAATTTAACCCTTTCCCAAACAATCCCTGGTTTTTACCGGTCTGGAATAGTAGCCTTTTGAAAACATTGTGGGAGAAGGAGAAAATGCTGGTAACCAGCATTTTCTCCTTTTCCCAATGTTTTCTACCCTATCATAGACAAAAATCATCTTTTCAGAAAGAGTTGAATTGTTGTCTGCAAATGCTTTCAATTTGGTCGTGTCAAAGTTTGTGGTTTGGGAAAGGGTTTAATCTTCAATGGTAGACAAAATTAAGGCTCAAAAAGTTAGATAGCATTTGCAGTAAAAAAAAATGTATTGGACTTAATTGCCATTATAACAATATTGGTCATACCACAGCAGTCAGTGCACCTAGGCATGTGTTTCAGACTTACAACTTTCTAGCGAAAATACCGATTACTTTGCTTGATGCAAAAGCAGTGAGACCTAGGTCGAAATATTTTGCTGTTGATCAATGTTCTGGGCCATGTTTCATTCAGTAGCAAGACAAATGGGTTTTATGGATTCACAATCATATCAAAAAGTATAACAGTGCTACAAAGAGATACATTAACCCTTTCCTAAACAACAAGTTTTTGACTCTTCCAAACTGAAAGGGTTTGCAGACGACAATTTCAAACTCGATGAAAATGGTAGAAAGCTCTCCAAATGGGGGGAAAGCACTGTGGGAAAAGGAGAAATTGCTCATTACAAGCAATTTCTCCTTTTCCCACAGTGTTTTCAAAAGACTAGTACTGCAGACACGTAAAAACCAGGGTTTGTTTGGGAAAGGGTTAAACATCCTTTTGCTGGAGCGCCACTCACATACATTCACTTATTTAACCCATTACCACACAATCCCTACTTTTGACGCCCCTGAGAAAGAAGCCCTTTGAAAATACTGTAGGAAAAGGAGAAAATGCTGGTAACCAGCATTTTCTCCTTTTCCCACAGTGTTTTCTATCCTTCCAAGAACAAATTTTAATTTTTCAGTCACCTTTATTTTGTTGTCTGCAAATGCTTTCGATTTGAACCAGTCTAAAATTTTGTTGTGTGGTAAAGAGTTAACTGCCTTTCAAGGACCGTCTTCGCCAGCCAAGGTTACGATCACTATGTGTATCTTACATTGGCGGATCGAGGCCGATTTCGAGATTTCCGTGATACACCCCTTATTGGATGCTACTTATTATCGCCCTTTACATCATATGTCTTGTAGCCAATGAAATATTGTTTTACAAACTGCTTATGAATACAATAATTCAACATGAAGCAATGACCACAACTAGGGCTCCGTATCGGTCAGTTTGATCGATACGATATTTGTATCGATACAAAATGATCGATATTCGATATATCATATGATATTTCAATTTTCAATAAAAGAAAGAAAAAAATGCGAAAATTTAACACTTCTAGATTGTATTGAAATTTCATAATTATGTAGGCCTAAATTAATATGAATTCTAACTAGATCTACATTTACTACTCATTAAAAAGCTGAAAAGACAGTCTAAGAGGACTCTGATCGGACAATGTCAAGGAGACATTTTGTTGTGTCATGGGTTTCCGTGTTTTTTTTTTTTCACCGAACAATTTTTCATGCGTGTTAATTCTGGATAGGTATGTTCGCATGATTCGACATAGATTTCTCAATAAGGATTAAAACTACATGTAGCATCAAAACCTGTTATTTTACTCACGATAAACAGATAATGGCCTTTTTTGTCCATGTTTTTTCTTACATGAGGTCTCGCGTGTGATTAACATTTGTTATGCAAATTTCAAGTCTATAAAATGATTTACACAATAATTTACGCGAGTCGGAACACTGATTTCAGATAATCTAATGGAAAAAGAGATTTGATTTTCGAGCCACATTTTTCGGCAATATTAAAAGATCAACCAAATAAAATCTTAGGAAGGTTGAAAGGTCACGGCTTCAATTATTTCCATCGCTACCTCTCGATCACATCACGAGATGTTCATTACCTTTCTTTAATCAACTATATTGACCAATTATCAGCGTAAATTTGTCTGCAATCTGCTGATTGATGCATAATTTGCAGATTTCAAACAACATGACGGGGGAACGAGAATAGGGGTATTAGCTAATTGTCATCCATTGTGTAACGGGTAGAGGGCGAGTGATAAAGAATGACGCATTTCGATTGGTTGTAAGTTTCCCAGGTAGCCACACTTACCTCTACGACTACTTGACTTTAGAGATTACCTAAAGTAAACTCGTAATGAATTTCGCCGTTAAAAACAACTAAATTGGGTATTTATATGCTTTACTTTTATTTTCTTTTGATGATCGATATTTTGTTCGAGACAGAAACGTTCGATCCGATATATCTATCGAACGTAAAATACCGGTTTTCGATATATATCGAGTACCGGTACGGAGCCCTAACCACAACGTACTTCGACATTCCATAGTCAGGTGCTGGAATATAGCCTAAAACCTCTGATAATTGATTGGTCACACTGAAAATTTCTGTAAATATTGTTCGTCTATATTCTTTTTTGTAATGAGATCATTACAGATCCTGCATACATCCACTGAGGTATTCATGTTTACCTTCTATTTTTATCTGAAAAGTCGCAACCTTGTTCTATTTTTATCAAAAATTAAATGCTACGAGCGATTTGATTTGTGCAGTTAGAGCTAGCTGCGACCAATGAAAATGTGTATCTGGGAACGGTCGAAATCAAGTTTGATCCGCCAAGGGTAGAGTAGCATAGGGGATTATCACCCTTTGCTTGCGAAGATGTTCAAGGATTAGACCATTTCCATAACAAAGATTTATATGCTATGCTTCAAGTGACTCAAAGTAGAACAGCTGGATAAAAGGTAAATGTCTTCTTCAATGACATGACCGAAAAGCAGTAAAATGGTGAAAATATCTGATTCTGTAACCCAAAAGTTGCCTGTATGATATGATAAGGAGAGAAGTAATTCAAAGAGACAAGCCATTAGTTTTCAGAAATGATATGAAAAGAATTTGATAAGCCTGCACAGAGACAGGAAAACGAGGTCCTTCTTAAAACCCTACACCAAAAAAAGTTATCATTTCACCAAGTATAGAGGCAGCAGGCTTCTGAAAACAATGCCATGTATGAGAAAATGCTGGCAATCAGAATTTCTCCTTTTTTCAAAATGTTCTCTACCTTTTCATAGACATTTCAGTCCTTTACTTCAGTTTCCATTCTCATTGTCCTCTGCAAGATGTTATCAATATAAACACATCTAGAATTTTGGCAACTTGCAAAAGAGTTTATAAGTCTGTAGATCAAAATCATAAAACAGTATTATTCTATGTGAAGGCTGTTTGATATGCTGAAAGAAATTCTTGCTAAAGCCTTAAGTTATTAGAACTTGGCTTATTTTTTTATTGCAGGAATTGTTCATTTCACTCATTTGGAATTCGACAAGTTTATCAAATTATATTGATACCAAACTAGCATTTTCTCCTTTTTGAAAAACATTTTCAATCCTTTCGCTGCCAAATATTAAGGTATGAGTGTCATAGAAATTGTTCATTTCAAGTGCTTTCAATATAGCGTATTGTCTAGTAAAAGCTAAACAAGAGTACTATATGTGGGTGCCAACCTTTGGCTGCATTTTTAGAGAAAATGTTTTTGCTGTATAAAAGGGTTTAACTGTGCAGAAAGTATTCTGTTTATTACCTGCTTTTTGCATACATGTATAGGTCTATCTTTTGATTGATAAGCAGCTTGGCCAAGTCTGAAGTAAATATCTTCAGTTACAGTAGGGATATCAAAACATGTGAAAATGTTCACATGACAACGACCCAGACAATAGAACTTGCAAATGACAGCATGGTTATTTTTACTGCAAAACTACAAATTGAACTGAGTAAGTGAAGTTCTAATCTCAGTACAAAATGTCCTGTTAGGGTTATGTAAATTTCATTTTAACAAAAAATATCTCACAAGGCTATTAATTTTGATCACTCCATCTCAAATTATAGCAGACAATGTAGATACAAGATCTCACAAGTTCTGTGCTGTCTGATCTTTATCTACTATGTCAACAAAAGCCTTTGTGTGGTTGTACTTTACACTCTAAAGGTTTATTGTATATTTGTCATATTTCTCCAGCCAAGGGACCAGAGCTGTTACAGGATGCTGTGATCAATAGTTTCTTACTCTTTACCAGCTGACACAGTTTAGACTTTTCTACAATTAAAGCATCTGCAAGTTAAAAGTGGCTACAATGGTTGACTTTTTCTTAGTAAGGATAGCAATACACTAAGAGAAAAGGAGAGAATTTTGGTTACCAGAATCTTCTCCTTATGCCATCAGGTTTACAAAAGCCCTTATTCAACAGGGACATAAAACCAGATCATTTCGCAAAGAGTTCAGCAGAATGGTGCTCCATCTTCGATGCAAAAAAGCAAGACCTGAAACATATTGCTATTTGACAGCTGACTGTTATTTTGCCCGGTTGTCTTACATTTTTTTTCACCATTTTTTTGTTGGCTTAACTTTCTTTAATAGAAATTCTTTACTTTTGGATGATTTAGATGCATAACTATCTGCACACAGGCTTCTTTTTTCATACTGTATTGCACTAATGAAGAAGAAAAACTAGATCCTGCTCTATAGCTTCTCCTGCAAGTTTTAATTTTTGAGCCATCAAATTAGCCCCCTCATAAAAATTGGGGCCAGTAGGAGCCAACTGAGATAGCCACATAGTACATTAGACACTTCAGTTTTCTGGCCAATGTTAAAGCTACTAAATACATTGCTCAGTAGTGCTGCACAAGCTTACTTATGTTCCTTTTACCCCAAGGGTTTTCAAGGTTTTGAGCTACAGGGACAAAGAATTTGTATTTGAACAGTAATACAGCTCCTTAATTCTATAACTGAAGACCTCTTATAATTCCTTAAGTTTTAATGAAATTCAGGGAGAAAGTTGGGAATGTGTGGTAAAGGGTTAATAATACATTATTTCTTTTTATTCTAAAAATACTCAAGTTTGGCTTGTTAAAAGGTTCTTTTATTCTGGTCTTTTTCTCTCTTATTGAGTATCCTGTATAGTTACTGATTTGCATACACTGAGACAAAGTGGCCTAATATAGTGTAATGCGCCCTCCCTGCTCCTCAGAATTTTCACATCAAAATCACACCGAGTTTTTTCCTCATTATTAGACATATTTTGGCACCTACTCATAGTTTTATACATATATTTGTGTAAACTTACTGTTTGAAGTCATTATCAAAGCTAAAGACAGTCTAAAGTGCTTTTGATAGGACAACGTCAAATTGACATGTTGTTGTGTCATGGGTTTTCACGCTTTTTCCACAATCAGTTTTTCATATCCGTTAATTTTCAGGAAAAAAAAAATTGGCATTATTTGATATTAAATTTCCAATACGGGTTGTGACTAACTTCAAAATTTGTCATTTCTACTTTAGATAAGCAGACCAATACCATTATCACATTTTTCATTAACAACATCGCTAAATACACACAATAAATTTCTAGCCAGTGAGAGGATGTTGACCAGGTCAGGCATAATGAAGGCGTGGCTTTAGAAATTATGGGCGAGACTAAATCTTGTACCTGATTTCTAATTGGTAAAAATTCTGTGTGCTTAAAGGGCCGTGACAAATTTGATATTGATTGTTTAGCATTAAGTGGTGTGTATGTGAGTATGGTGAGTATGGCGTGTAATTAGACAAGACCGTTAATGAATGCCAGCCTGATGAGATGTGATAAACAGTTAAGGTGGCTTCCCTTACACTTGATACATAATGTTTATGCCAGAGTTATGATCTTTTAAGGATAGTTTATAGACATTTACTTGTCGCCAATACATTCGCTAGTGCTTCATTTTGGTGCTATTTTTTTCCTAAATTTTCACATTTGGCACCACTGGCGATCAACAGCAGGAATTCTGTGCTCATCAGGGAGGTCCCCTCTTCCCATAAACATTTTCAAAATCTACACATGTATCAATGATTCAACTTGTTAGCCTTAAGCAAATTATCTCTCTTTCTTACATCTCACCAAGCAATGCTTGTATTCAAAACCATGTATCATTTCCTTTATTTTACATGTGTATTTGTATCAACATAATAAATTAAGTTTAAACTAAAACCCTGTGAAAGAGGGCTAATAAAAACACACTCCACACAGAGATGGAAATGCTAGTAACCAGCATTTTCTCTTCATCCTGCAATATTTCCTGCTCATTACAATACAAAGTCTATCATCTCAATCACATCTAATTTGTTGTCTGCAAAAACTTACAACTTGATATAGGGTTAACTCTTTGATTACTGAATAAATAAATTCCCTTTTCTCAAACACATAAGAGTACATTTCCTCTGCAAGATCAAGAGACAATTTGGTCATAATCTAAACAAAACAGTGGACAGTGAAGTTCAGAGATCAGACAGCATGTTCTGCACAATCTCATCTTGATCTACACTGTCCACAAAAGCTTCTGGTGTAGTGTATATAATGGAAATAGTTAATGTTAGTGCTACACTTACCCAGCAGTGCCTGAAACAGCCGACTCTTGAAGATTCTGATGACCCTCTCAATGGCATTCTTCAGGGGTTTGTCTTGTGGGTTTGTCAATCGCCCGTGATAGTCCTCCAAAAGCTCAAGAGCCCTATGGGCATCTGAAATGAACACAAAAAAATGATGAGACCATTTAAATCTTTAATTGTGTTTAAATGACCCCAAGGGAGATAGCTTCCGAACGCATTGCGGGAAAAGAAGAGATTCACAAAAAATCAGAATTTTCTTAATTTCCAACAATGTTTTCTATCCTTTTGAAGACACATCCCATCATATGAGCCATATTAAAACCCTTTACTAAACGATCCCTTTACTAAACAATCCTTCTGAAAACATTGTGGAAACTAGATATTCAATCCCTTGATAGATCTTCAAAAGAATTGGATCAACACTGTGAACTTCATTGCCTAAACAAGAATTGGAAAATTTCAACTTTGAATGGTTACATTTCCCAAACTGATTGTGAGATTTTTTTTAAATCAATAGGGTTCAAACTGTTTATGATACAAAGCAACTGTGCAAGATTCATGAAAATCCAACCAAAACTGCTGACCTAATCATGTAAACAAGAATTTGAAATTTTAAACTTTAATTAGCTAATTTTCCCATATTGTTTATTGGATTTTTTTCAAAATCAATAGGGTTGAGGCTTCTGATAAGATAAACAAACTGTGATTTTCATGAAAATCTGACAAAAAATGCAGACTTTATCATGTAAACAAGTTTTGGAAATTTCCAGCTTGAAATGGCTACTTTTCCCATACCGTATGTTGGATTTTTTCAAAATCAATTGGACTGAAGCTATTGATGAGACAAACAAAATGTGCTAATCCCACAAAAATCTGATTACAAATGAAGACTTTATCGCGTAAACAAGAATTGGAAATTTTCAACTTGAAATGGCTACCCCACAGAGACTAAATGTACAGTTACCCCTAACTCCACAATGTCCGGCTCCTAAGGACAGACGGACAGTCTTACGAGACGGACCTTGTGAGGTCGAATTGCTCTTTATTCAGTGCTACCCAAACAACCCCACAAGAGCACCTTTAAACCCCACTAACCCTAGCCCCATACCTACCAGATGGACGGAATGAACCTCATAGAGACTAAATGTACAGTTACCCCTAACCCCACAATGTTGGGCACGTAAGGACGAACAGATGGACAGACGGACGACGGAAACCCCGCCATGACATAAGATCTGCTGGCTTTCAGCCAGTACAGCTAAAATGGAGAAAATGCTGTTAACCAGCATTTTGTCATTTTCCCACAATGTTTTCTACTCTTATAAAGTCAAGTTTATTTGTTGAGCCACATTTATTGTCATCTGCAAATGCTTTCAATTTTGACAAGTCTAAAATTTTGTCGTTTAATAAAATGGTAAAGAGTTCTTCTAACATGATAAATAGACCAACACCATTCCACATAGAGTCATGTCATCTGTATAAAGTAAAGTTGTTCAATGAAATACCGGTATAATCTGCATCTGCCGTTTGTATGAACTTGTTTTCATTTCTTTAACCCTTTCCCAAACGACAAATTTTAGACACTTCCAAACTGAAAGAGTCTGCAAAATTAATGACAATTTTAACTTTCATAACAATGGCAAAAAATTATCTGAATGGGAAGAAAACACTGTGGGATTAGAAGAAATTGCTTGTTACGAGCAATTTCTCCTTTTTCCACAGTGTTTTCAAAAGACTTGTATTGCAGACATGTAAAAACAAGGGGCTTCTTTGGGAAAGGGTTAAGAGCTGGCCATGTTAGAATGGAAATAATCTTCTTTCCATTGTAATTTATCATTCAATAAACCATGTAGTGAGTTATGAGGTGGAATGAAAAAAACACTTGGTTTATTGCACTTGTAGATTATTTATCGTGCCTCACAACTCACATGTGGTCTATTGAAGGATAAACCACAATAGAAAGATTATTTCTTAAATCATCTACAAAAGCTTTCTAAATGGATAGGTCTAGATATCTGTGGCCGGGTACTGAGTTTTCACCACACAATCCCTTGCTTTTAACCACCCTGTTGAAGGAAGACATTAACCTCTGAGGAAAAAAATCTCCCTTTCTTACAACATTTTCCATTCTTTCAGAAAAAATACTTTCATTTGTGCCAGATTTAAACAATTGTCTGTGAATGCTTTAAATTCTCTATGACACAGTTCATTTTAGTCAGCACTTCACTTGGAATCTGAAGAGACTTCCCTTAGAAAAACTGAGATGAAAATTCCAGTGCCTCACAAGTTCAAACCCAGGACCTCAAGATTATAACTTCCTTTAACCTAACAAGAGAGCTACTCAGGATCAACCCCAATGCCCTAACAAACTGTCTGCATTTCAAAACTTTCTTCAATTAAGTTCTCGTTCTTCATCCTTTTAGCATCAAATGACATTTTCAATTACCAGAGCATGTTCAGGCATTGAGAGGAACAATATGTTAAGAAAATCCCTCTGCCTGTATCCCACACCAGTGGAGGCCCACAATAAACTATGATCAATATTTCTGCTGCAATTTTTTTCTCCTCATTTTATACTTTCTCAACTCTTGCTTACTTTCAGACCGCTTAACCCTTCACCAAACGACAAAATTTTAGACTGATCAAAATTGAAAGCATTTCCAGACGACAAAATACAAGTGAATGAAAATTTGAAATTTGTTTTTGGAAGGGAAGAAAATATTGTGGGAAAAGGAGAAAATGCTGGTTACCAGCATTTTCTCCTTTTCCCACAATGTTTTCTAAAGGCTTCTCTCTCAGGGGCGTCAAAAGTAGGGATTGTGTGGTAATGGGTTAACCCTTCACCAATCAATCCAGTGTTTAAATAACCCAAGGGTGTAAGCTCTCAATAACATATTGGAAAAAGGAGAAAACTAATGCTTGTAAATGCCTTTTTCTCCTTTTCCCATGTAATTTTTCTCCCTATCAAGTATTAATCCAAATATATTTTGCACCAATGCAAATTTGTCTGCCTTCAATTCAAACCAGTCATAGAGCTGTCACTGATATGTGACTTAACTCATCACCAGACGACAAAATTTTAGACTTGTCCAAATTGAAAGCATTTGAAGACGACAAAATAAAAGTGACTGAAAACTTGAATTTGTTTTGTGAAGGGTAGAAAACACTCCAAGAAAAGGGTAGAAAACACTCATGGAAAAAGGAGAAATGCTAGTTACCAGCATTTTTTCCTTTTCCCACGCTGTTTTCTAAAGGTTTCTTTCTCAGGGGCGTCAAAAGTAGGGTTAAAGTTGGGTATTAAGGATTTATTCATCTCACCAAATTAAACAAAATATACAGTGTACCACTGAAATTCATATGAAAAAATAATACAAATCATCAATAATTAAGAATCGTAAAATTACAAAAACATTTTTTTTTATGCTGTTCCCTTAAAAGGCTACGTAGCCTCTTAAAGTATTTTTAGATTTCGGGCCAAAAATCAATAAAGCATTTTGGGAATGTCAGGTGACTGGCATGTGACTCATAACGTTTACATTCCATTACATAACAAACATGTAATAATCATTTTCCATAATGTCTTCTTCAGACGCTATGTTTGAAACTTCATCTGTGAATTCCTTTATGTAAATGGGCAAAATGATTATCTAAAATTAGAATGTGTCTCCTGGGCGTTGGTGTCAACCTGGGCGGTAGTAACACTTTAATTTCTCGTGTCGTAGGATGGTTTTAGACTTCTGGGGTTTTATGAAAGAAAATTAAAAGGCTTTGAGAGTATAAGGATGATTTTTTTGCAGTTTTGTAAAATTTTCATCCAGAAATCTGAAGGGCCACCTTTCACCCATTACCACACAATCCCTACTTTTGACGCCCCTGAGAAAGAAGCCTTTAGAAAACATTGTGGGAAAAGGAGAAAATGCTGGTAACCAGCATTTTCTCCTTTTCCCACAATGTTTTCTACCCTTCACAAAACAAATTTCAAATTTTCAGTCACTTTTATCTTGTCGTCTGCAAATGCTTTCAATTTGGACCAGTCTAAAATTTTCTCGTGTGGTAAAGAGTTAATATCCCCCCCCCACAGCACGTCAAGTTAAAGGGAAGATAATTCTTTAACTAGGAAGAGTTGACAGTTGAAAATTGTGTCTTGCAAATCTTCAATATATGATCAGTATATGTGGAAAGTTTCAATACAATTGAAGGAAAACTGTAAGAGGAGTTTGCAACACAAAATTATACAGATGGACGCACAGACGGATGACAAAATGGACAGGCAGGCTGATTCCATTATACCTCCAAAAACATTCATTTTGCAGGGGTATAATAATGTCTTATAGAGGATGACCAAATTAGATGGATGAGTATTAATAGAATGCCATCTAGCGGGAGATAATGACTTTACACCAATAATGCATAAACCAGTCTTATTCTATAAATAAATTACCAGAAAACCACTTTTATCTAAAATAAACCCTGTAGTTAAAAAAGAAACGGTGGTCGCTTGACATTGAAGCAAGAACAGACTTGGAATTATGACACTTTATTCAATTTCTTACAGTATTTAGATCTTGGAAAGTTGCTTCACCAGTGACGCACCGTCACTTATTTTGGGGGTCATCTGAATTCAAATTGCGTCTATGACACAGAATTTGTATGTCATGGAAAACCCTGCACACAATGATGACTCTTAAGTTAACACCCCTGAACGAAAAGGCTTTTGAAAACATTGTGGGAAAAGGAGATAATGATGGTTACCTTTTCTTCCCTTTCAAATGACTCAACGCCCCTGAAAGAGAAGGCTTTTGAAAACATTGAGGGAAAAGGAGAAAATGCTGGTTACCTTTTCTTCCCTTTCAAAGAAAAATCTTTTCATATGAGCTACAATGAAACTGTCATCAGCAAAGGCTTTCAATTCGGTTAGGTCTAAAATCTTGCTGTGTGCTGAACGGTTAAATGATAGCATATACCTTCTTCAGGGTAGGAAACATGGTGGGGATAGGAGAAAATGCTAGTTAACTAGCATTTCTCAATTTTTTTCCCAAAGCTTTCTTCCAAGAAAATATCCTGCACCCAAGACAGATGTTTTTGAACTCCAGAGGTAAGGGGTGCAATCTTCAGTAGTGGCATCAGTTTTTGTAGAAGCTTCTTTGGCCCCGTCTAAGTGAAACCAAACAAAGCAGGAAGTCAGATGTTATACAAACTCTTGACCTCTATCCAGCAAATCTCTGAAAGTTGTAAACCCTACAGATTTGGCAGGAAGCCATCCTGGACCCTGTCAAAGGCAAATGCCTTTCAAAGTTCCTGATCATGCAAAATTGTGCATGAAACATATATAAATGAAATAAAACATGTACGAATTACAAACCTATATGGGAAATCATGCACAAAAAATTGCAGAAAAAACTCGAACAAACAACATAGAAAATGCTTGCAGGGTTTTCCCTCGGCTTTGAATATTGGGGGTCATTGTGACCCCCTTCTTCATTAGATGCGGGTCATTTCATTAATTTTGGGGGTCAAAAATATGGATTTCCTCGTCATCAACTTCAAACACGTTTTATAATGCATTTTACCTTTTAAACGCCAACTTCCAAGATTGAAAAGTCGGTCGATCATTTCTGACGGAAAGGCTGATGTCATTTTTTGACAGACCAAACATTTTCGTCTGAATCGCTGCTTGACGCGGCTTGATCGGCAGTTGTAGGAGCAGACGATAGAAGAATGCTACAGTTTTCTTCGTCATGACATTATTTTTCCGCTAACAGCACAAGCCGGTAATGTGCACTTCTATATACCGGAAGTCGTGTATAATATGCTATGAAATACAGAGAACCCAACCATGATTTTGACTGGGCCCATATTTGCGACACGCATCCAATATACATTCGGCAATAATGCGTAAACCAGTCCTATTCTATAAATAAATTACCGGAAAACCACTTTTATCTAAAATAAACTTTGTAGTTAAAAAAAGAATGGTGTTCGTCTGACATTGAAGCAAGAACAGACTTGGAATTATGACACTTCATTCAACTTCGTACATTATTTAGATTTTGGAAAGTTGCGTCACCAATGACGCACTGTCATTTATTTTGGGGGTCATTTGAATTAAAATTGCGTCAATGACGCAGGATTTGTGCGTCATGGAAAACCCTGTGCTTGCATAGAACTGCTAACGTAAAAGTGACTTTCAGAAAACATAATTCATCAGAAAAACTTTGAATTTCCAGCTTTCTATTTTTAGAACATCTACATGGTCAGAGTACTCGATCTTTATTATCGCCATCAATAATTTTTGACTGGGTCAAGTTTGTTTACAAAAAAGAGAATCCTTAATTCAGCTCTCCTTTGTTTAACGCAGTCTATGAAAAAGCATTTTGTCGACGTCAACATCTTTCGTCTGTAAACCTACATTGGGAATAGTTCAGTGATATACTTTAGAAACTTTCGGGTTTCAGAATTCGGGTTCACATAAGAAAGCAAGGTATAATAGTCGCAGAACCATTCAAAATCTAGAAAACAGAATTCGTATCAGTGGTCGTTAAAAGTAGTGATTGTGTGGTAAAGAGTTAAATCTTTACCACACGAGACAATTTTAGACTGGTCCAAACTGAAAGCATTTGCAGACGAAAAGTAAAGGTGACTGAAAAATTAAAATTTGGTATGGGAAGGGTAGAAAACACTGTGGGAAAAGGAGAAAATGCTGGTTACCAGCATTTTCTCCTTTTCCCACAGTGTTTTCAAAAGGCTTCTTTCTGAGGGTCGTTAAAAGTCGTGATTGTGTAGTAAAGAATTAATACGGATTAATGAGTAACCACAAATCAATAAATGTGTATAATAGTATGTTCTGTGCAAAGTAGGAATCGGAACAATTCCAGAATTGTCCTGCACAAAGTAGGAAATTCCTACTTTGTCCGCCGGTTCCGGAATTGGACCAGACAATTCTAGAATTGTGCAAGGGAGATATATATCGTATTATGGTCAGATATGCTCTGTGCGCAAAGGGGGAATAGGAGTGGACTAAGTAAGAATTCAAAGGGTAGAGCAAAGTGAAAATAGTATAGATATGTATCAAAGGTTTTATATTCTGGTAATTATGATTCCCTTTTCATTGTTTCTTACATCTTAAAATTGATACCTGTACTTTACCTGAATTTTTTTATAACTGTCATTCTATGGACTGCGTTTATTCGGTTTCCATAGGAAAGAGGAGGCCTTATTTTATATCTGCTATTGAACTAATCCTTGCCTTAGTTTAGTTAGCAACATGCTTCAGTCATGGATGGAGATGTTTAACCCATTACCACATAATCCCTACTTTTGACACCCCTGAGAAAGAAGCCTTTTGAAAACACTGTGGGAAATGGAGAAAATGCTGGTAACCAGCATTTTCTCCTTTTCCCACAATGTTTTCTACCCTTCACAAAACAAATTTCTATTTTTCAGTCACTTTCACTTTGTCGTCTGCAAATGCTTTCAATTTGGATCAGTCTAAAATATTGTCGTTTGGTAATGGGTTAAGTGATTGTAAGAGTATCTGTTTATTTTTGTATTTATCTATAGAAAGAGAGAGAGAGAGTGGACCCTGTCGCAATGATTTTCATCAATCCTCGGAAAGTACTTGGGCGAGCCGGGAATCA
The DNA here is from genome assembly GCA_943736015.1 of Tridacna crocea. Classification (NCBI taxonomy): domain Eukaryota; kingdom Metazoa; phylum Mollusca; class Bivalvia; order Cardiida; family Cardiidae; genus Tridacna; species Tridacna crocea. The sequence goes on from OX031068.1 coordinate 14,580,525, forward strand.
AATCTTCAATTCCCAGTTCTCAAGGCCTGTAGGCTACCAACTACACTTTTGGGCTCAGCACCAAAATTCAAAAATACGGTGCTAGGCACATGGTTTATTGACAACATGCCTATTCCAATGCGCATTTATTCCAGCTTTTACATGTTACAGTGCCTTTCAACGGTATTTCTGTATTTTCATTCAGAACTTAATTCAAAAAGTTTTTGTCATGAATATCAATCCCTTTCAACCACGAGTCTCACTATACTACTAATGTACATCAATAATAACCATCAGAAAATGATAAAAGATGAAAAAAAAAAATCTTAACTTTGTCCGTGATTCCTACTTCGCACAGGGAAAACAATACATGGATCCGTGGCGATAAGATAAACCGACTACCTTAGTTACTGTTGCCAAGGTCTCACAAACAAACGTATTCAATACATGTACAGTATAGCAGATATGCTACTTAAATCGTGCTGTCATGACTGTTTCTCTCAATAAAATTCCTGAAAAAGTACTTTAATCATATATTTCTATCGATGATAAATTCTCAGTAAGCAATTTAAAGGTGCTTAACTAATTTATATACGGAGATGTATTAAAAGGGCGAATTACGGGGGCGACGTACAATGTAACAGATTTACATGTTTAAACAAAAATTTGAACATATAAAAAACATCAACAAATCTCCGCTTTGCCACAGAATAATAGAATTAACGATACTTATTGCTTTCATTGGGCTAGTAAAGTCATCTCAGCATCATACCAAATTAAATAACACTGAATTACAAGCCTTTCGAAAAGTTTATAGAATGTCTGATTCAACAGAGACGTTTAAGTTAATGAAAAATTTCAATATTACGTAGGGGGAATAGGGTTGTCTGATGATTATAAAATGTGTCAAGTGTGTTGTCTATTAAGAAAATTGTTAATATCACTGACGGTAGTATATGATATACTGATGACAACGGGTGGTCAAGTTGATTAGAGCGGTAATTTGCTTTGCAATCAAACACACTTCTTATCAAATTAACAGTTTACCAACACACCCTTTGTGTTAAAGTGCAGATGTGCTAATCCATTTAAAGTCGTCACCAAATGACAAAATTTTTAGAGCAATCCAAACTCAAATATTTGCAGACAACAAAATAAATGATTCAAAAATTGAAATTTGTTTTTGAAAGAGCGCAAAACACAGTGAGAAAAGGATAAAATGAATGTTACAAGCATTTTCTCCTTTTTCCGCAATGCTTTTAAAAGCTTTCTACGGGTCGTTAAAACTCGGTGTTCTGTGGTAAACGGTTAAAACATCAAGTCAAGAGAAAAATTTCCAAGTTCCACCAGATCAGAAGTTAGACTTTTTTTAAAATTGAAATATACCCCTAGTGAGGAAGAACTACACGTCAAAGTGCTTATTGTAATCAGCAGGTTCTTTAAATCCAAGACTAATCATCATGTAATTTGCAATCTGATCTATATCTACACATCAGAGATCATATATACGATCCCAGGACACATTCAGCATATTCTTCATGCACCATGGGTTAAGATTAATGTCAAATTGAAACATTGGTAACAAGTTACGCGGCCACTTTTTGGATGTGCATAGGTTATTGAACAAGTTTAATATTCAAGTAAAAGTATTTCTTTTTATTAATACTTCACATAGGTCTATTTTTAGCTTTATTTTTCAGTTTTCTCTTTCAGAGAGGAAAAATCATAGAATACTTTGAATTAATCCATTATCCAGCGCTGATCAGCTCTTTGCATAAGTTCAAATTTTCAGTAATCATCACAATTTAAACTTGTCTATAGCCTCTGCGTGATCTCACGTCATCGGTACACGTTCGCAAAGCACATTTTTAAAGCTTTTTTTAAAATTCAAACGTTAAAAACACAACATAAATAAAGAGAATTGCATTCTTCCAACGTTAACAGTCGTTTATTTGTGAGCCGAAATAGCAGAAACCAAGGTAGGACATCGGGTAGAATAAATGCGATGTCCTGATTGGTCAAATATCGATTTCCACGGATCCATGTATACATGCCCCTCTTGGTCCGGATTCCTACTTTGCACAGGGACAATTCCAGAATTGAACCGTGCCTAGTAGGAATTACTTTGCCCGACAATGTGAGAATTCCTACTTTGCACAGAGCATATTATATATTTATGTATATATGTATATTATACACTGGTCGATGCTACTTTTAAAATGTGGTACCCAAGTAAATAACAGTGCTAATGAATTGAGAGCCCATCAGCATTAGGCACGTAGCCCCTGCATGTTAAAATGGGGAAATACAGTACTTACCTTGTTATTTGACCTACATTTTGCATTTGAAAATGCTTCCATTTTGGTGGAGTCTAAATATTCATTTCAAAATGCCCATGGTCTCTTCTAATTCGGGTTTTTGCATAGCAAGCGGACAATATTCAACTTCTGAATCGATCAAAAATTGACAGACGCAGAGCGCAGACATAAACACCCAAACTTGCCCTTAATTTTCAATGGGCAGTAGACAAAGTACTGAAAAAGTTTTCAAATGATCACCGATGGTGATGATATTACTCGTTTACATACCTTGTTTCCTGACAGGCATACTTGAAATTTCCGAAATAGCTGGGGGTAAATTCACATGAAATGCACACACCCACTCCTGTGTTTCTGGCAACTGACACGTCTCTTAACGATTTGCAATACTACGCTAGATAATTAAAACAAGTGGTAATTATTAAATATGCGCTGTCACAGTATTCTGTTTGCAATAAACATGTATATTCACATTATTTTCATTCCGTTGTCGATGGGTTTCCCCACTTAAATTTCAATATGGCGAATCGTTGAATAGATTTGGTCACGTGATTGGGGAGGAATCATTGTCAATGATGTAAAATTGTCGATTTATTTCTAATTTCATAAAATATAGACATTTTATAACGTATTTAATTAATAAGATTTAGGAGACTTAATCAAAGTTAGTGTACATAGAGTATTGCAGCGCTAATGAAGGGTTTTCAATCCGGTTCATAAGCTTACAGCTCAGTTGCCTCCCGTATTATGTACAGTGTGTATGCAAAAGTGTGTCACAAAAATGTTACGGTGTGACTTACATTTATGGCGGGAATTTTTAACTTAAAATTCAGTGTAATCCTCGTTCTTCAAGTTCAAGTTCAGTTATCGGAAGTTGTAGATCTAACTGATTTTTTACTTCCGAAGTCTTAGGAAAACAGAGAAGATCCAGGAAAATTAGATCTTGACATTTTCTGTAAAAGAGGGCTTGAGTCTAGATCCACATCTAGGCTAAACTCGTAGGCTAACTAATCTAGATCTAGATCTGGATCTAAATAAGATTTAGATCTAGAACCTAGATCTAGAACTTCTAGAGCAAATAAAATCTAGACTGCTAGCCTATAGATCTGCATCTGAAAAAGTTTGAAATAAATTGAACAACTTAGATCTACGGCTAAATTTCATTAAAAAAAAAAAAACACGAAGTTTAACAAAGAATAGTCTAGATCAAGATCTAGTAGATCTAGCCAGACAACTTCACCACCTCTTGCCTTCCTATAACACTAGTAGAGCTAAATCTAAGACTATTTATCTATGTTTAGAGTCTCTGCCTAAATACATAACGTTAGATCTACCGGTAGGCGTCAAAAATGTTTTGACCCACATAGGCGCTGGTATTCTATCAACTAATCCCAACCAAACATAAGCTTAACTTATATTATGCAAACCACGCACATGCGTAATGTTAAAAAAAAATCGAGAATAGGTCGTACGTTGACTCTTTTCGCGTATTTTTCAGTTTGCCCCTTTTCAATATAAGTTAAATACATGTATTAGCCGTATCTAGGAACAGGCCGAGGCACAATCAAACCTGTCTTTGAAAACTAAATTTCTCAGAAGAGGCTCGAAATAGTGCTACAGACATCTTGAATATAAAAAATTTCTGGGGAATGCTGCCCCCCTCCCCCCCCCCACCAAAGAGAGGGGGAGACCCCTCTCGTGCTCTTTCCCACCCCACCCCCCTTTTCGCGCCTACGGCGTTCGAGAAAGCCTACGGCATTCATCATTCATGCAAGCCTTTGGCGTGCGTATAATTTACTTTTTCTTGGTTACGCCCCTGCCACGGGCTTTAGGCTGTAGATCTGTTATAACAAAACAATACCTTTGAGATTTATAAAATTCTTTGTAGTTTAAATTTCTAAGCCTATATCTCCTTCTCCAACCCGAAAACCTTCACTTTCATTTTTTTGTCACCACATAAAACTTTTGCATGATCTAGGGTATGATATAGTTCCTATGCACAGAAGAAACTGATGATGAATTAAGTAGCGGACAATGTAGATCAAAGATCGGTCTGCAGGTTTTGTGCAGTCCGATCTTGAAATATGTCATTTGTTAAAGCCACCTGTGTCACTGACAACAGTGAAAGAGTTGAATGTATAGAGGATAATCAACTGGTTATTTTTGATATGAAAAAATATCTCACAAGGATGCGTTGTTAGGCGTTGAAAAAACTAGTGCGAAACACGAGTTTTTTTTAACGCCTTACGAAGCATCCGAGTGAGATATTTTTTCATATCAAAAACAACCAGTTGATTATTCTATTTATTATATACTTATCAACATTATAATTTTTAATTAACACTACATGTATCTATAAGTGCTTAATGAAAAAAAAAGCAGTTCCTAAATTACGGCAGGAAGTGAAAGGAAAGTTGATATCGTCACTAGTGATGATATCAAAATTTATTACACTGGGAAATTCCAGGATTTCACTGCTAGGTATATAATACATCTAAATAAATTATCCATCTAAATCAACCTGTTCTCAATTTATTTCTGCTTGTAGCATTTAACCCTTACAACATAGCAAAATTTTAAAGTCATTCAGATCTACTTAACCCTTTACAACGCAATACCGACTTTTTAAAAACGCTGAGAAAGAAACTTTTTGAAAACATTGTGGGGAAAGGATAAAATGGTCTTAACCAGCATTTTCTCCTTTTCCCACAATGTTTTCTATTCTATCAAAGACAAATAGAGTGGAACAGTTAAGCGATAATCGTTATTGTCCGGTAATACACGCAGAAAAACATGCTTTTGACAGACCATTTTGTAGATCTAAATGTCCTCTTTCTTTCCCGAACATTATCGATCTTAAGTCTTTTTCCGCCCACATTGGCCTAAAATTTATCGTACAGGAAAGGTTGATAAACTTTTAGTATCGCTACGCTCCCTTCTTTTGCCGGTTAAAGGTCGATATTTAGATTTTTCACATCACACCAAATTAAAAGATATATATATCGTTGAAACTTATATGAAAAAACAATACAAATCATCAATAATTAAGACTCATAAAATTACCCCACAATTTTTTTTTTATGGTATACCCTTAAAAGGTTACGTAGCCTCTTAAGCTATTTTTAGATTTCGCGCCAAAAATCAATAAAGCATTACGGGAATGTCAAGTGACTGGCACGTGACTAATATCGCTTAAATTTCATTACATAACAAACATGTAATAATTATTTTCCATAATATCTTCTTTGGACGGATGTTTGAATCTTCGTCTGTGTTTTCCTGTATTTAAATGAGAGAACTGATAAACTAAAAATAGAACGTGTCTCCCGTTGTTGTCAACCTGATCCGTAATAAATCTCTAATTTCTTGTGGACATCACATGACACTACAGATTTTTCTAGAATCTTTAGTATCATTTGATGTCCATAAATGTCTTAAAATCGAAAAAAATAATAGTAATAATTAATACGAAAATACGCTTCCTTGCACTTCTTGTGACGTCAGCGAATGGCTACCCGGATAAATCAAAATGTTCTGATAGAGCTGTAAAACATGACGGATATCTCCGGTTGAAAGGTGTCTACTGAGGTATCGCCGGATGTCGCAGGTACATTAATGTGTTGTCTATCGCTAGGCTGAAGGAGATTATGATCAATGTTTGTTTCGTGGGTGATTTTAGTTGGGAAAGGCTGTCGGGTGCTCGCGCCAGCAATCGAGACGTTGCGTTCCTTGTGTTTATATTATATAGGGGGGATTTTTTTCCCATATTTAATCATTTATTTTGGTTATAGAACGTCAGATTCCTGTGATTTATTTTTCATATTTTATCATTTGTTTTGGTCACAGAATGTCAAATTCCTGTGGTAATTCAAACATACCAACGTTGCTGATTAAAAAATAAATCACTAATAGACTAATTTGCCCAATTTCCATGGAATATTTTAGTACATGTATAGCTGTTATTATTCAAACAGAATTTTCTGTACCCCATTTGCCTTAACGATATCGTGCATAACGAATCGTATTCTGTTATTGTATCTATTCAGTAAAACGAGCGCGCCAATATTTTTTGTTGATACCCGCACGTCCAAAGTTATCAAAGCATCTGTCTCGAACTGACAGCTCTTATTGTATGTTGATAATTCACTTTTCACCTTTTTAATCTACAGGATAATTCAAGAAGATGAAGTTTTGACATAATTTTCATACAAGTTCTACGTTGAAAGTGCTACCAATGCCAGTACAATATTTGTGAATGGCAATTGTGGGTGGGGTAATGCACAAGGACACCATGCGTGTGCCACTCCAATGTGAATGTTTTTGCACTAGAGTCCCTTGTTTTATTAAGGAATGCCAATTTTATTTGTCCTCAGAGTATATTACCAGATTTCTTAGCCCTTTCTCACATAGTCCCGGGTTTTAACTTCGTTAGTGAAGAAGTCCTGATAACATTGTGGGGAGGGGAGAAAATAGTGGTAACTAGCAATTTCTCCTTTTCTCACAACGTTCTCCACTTTTTCATCTCTCTATGCTGTAGGCACAGCTTATCGTGTTCTGAGCTTTGAGCATGGGCAGTTCTAAAATTCTGTCATTTGGGAAAGAGTTAATCAGCAGTGATCGGGAAAGGATTTTTTGTAATGGGACAATGTCCCTTTAGTCAGGAAATTCAATGTGACATTTTGAAAACCAATGTGACAATTTCAACAAAACAAATATTTTCATTGCCCTCATTTATTTGTTTTAAAGACTGTGCCATGCAACTACAAGTCATGTTTGTTTTTTGACAACATTGATTATCAAACAGTCAAATTGTCAGTAGACCATCAGCTTTCATACAGTGTATATAATTCTGATTAAGAATGCTTTTTAACTATACTTCGTTTAACCCTTTCCCAAACAATCCCTGGTTTTTACGGCCTGGAATAGTTGCCTTTTGAAAACATTGTGGGAAAAGGAGAAAATGCTGGTAGCCAGCATTTTCTCCTTTTCCCACTATGTTTTCTACACTATCATAGACAGAAAACATCTTTTCAGCAAGAGTTCAAATGTCGTCAGCAAATGCTTTCAGTTTGGTTTAGTCCAAAAGTTTGTTTAAAAGGTTAAGCAGTTAAGAAGTAGTCTCATTCAGCATGATATGCACTGTATGAAAGCTTATCAAGATAAACTAGAAATGAAAAACAAGAGCCATCAGAGACGGGTTATGCTCCATGAACAAGTGCTTGTCATAAAATGATGAAATTGGAAAAAAATAATCCAAAGGCAAATATTACGATGATAACAATTTATGATATACCTACCAGGAGAAAAATGCAAGAACACAAACTGAAATAGAGCTTGACAAACAAATGGACAGACTGACAGCAAAATTCTTTTGGGGAGGATAGTAACTGAAATGTGAAATTTTGACCAGCAAGATAATGGAGAAAACTGACTCTTAACTCTACCATGAAGCCCCTGTTCCCCTAGAACGTCTTGAAACATGGAAAAATTACATTTTCTATTAATCAATAAGATCTATCTGTTTATGAATTTTGACGTTTGTTTCCTACTTTTCAGCGACGGCAGAAGTTTGCCGTGTGTCACAGTCGGTGGATGTGCTTGAGGACATACACGTAATCTGAGGGTCGGTCTGATCATCGACTATTTGAGTCTGTTGAACTTGAAGAACGTTTGTTTTGAGAGAGAAACTACTTATTGAGCCCTGGCTTTCAGGCAACTTTAATTTCTTTTTTGGTTGCATTGTAGACCTTGAAAATTAAATTTTACCATTCCATTGTAGCAGCTAAACAGACAAATTCACGACGACGACATATATCAGGGTTCGAAATTCCCATATATTTATTCGCAAAATGCAAGCCAGAATTGGAAAATGCGAGTTGAAATTTCAAGCACTTGCAAATAAATGGGAGTGCAAATTATTGAAGAACAGTTACCAAATATACTAAATTTTACATGTGAATACAAAAAAAGGGTAATTCTTTTTGTTCTGAATAAACATCGGTCATATCGCACTGAGAACACCCTTCGACAGATGTCGATAATTTTACATGTTGCAATTGAAGCGTCCGAGTTGTCGTTCGTTACCCGAGTTTAGTGAGGCAAGTGCGTTCGTCTGCACTCCGAGCCGATACTGAGGTTTTGCATTTTTTATGCGGAAAAAATGGTAGGCGAATTCAATCTCTGATTTGAAACAAAATCATTTGTCTATCTTTCATGAAAAGATAAATGATTAAGCACTACTAGCAACAAGAAGCAAGTTGGACATGGTGGACTCGCTAAACCAGTTACCGGACACGCAGATATTCGGATGTTTTTCATGTCCGTTTTTCATTTACAAAATCGTCCACCAGTGTAAGTTTTGTAGAAATTTAACCTCGCATTAGAACAGAAATTCAACTGAAATTGAAATGATTGTTAAATGAGGGTTTTAATGTCAATTAACGTTCCTTTTGTGTGGTTGTTGTCTCGGGTTGACAGGTTACGTAATAGAATAGAATTGAACAGTTTATACCGGCCATTTGTTCTTTACAAGTGGTAGGCATGCTGAGCTTCAAAAACAAAAATGCGAGTCCAGTTTTAATTTTGCAAGTGGAAATAAAAGCTACTTGCTAAAATTTGCTATGCTACTCATTTTTATAGAGCGTCTAATTGGATCCGATCAAATAGATTCACCCCACGTTTTTTCCCACTTTTTCCGAAGTCAAATTGAATGGGACACGGGCGCACTCAATAGGGAAAATGTGACATTTTGGATTTTAATGTGACTATGGCGCATGGCGCAAGCCTTTCCCTGTCACTGAATCAAGGTTCCCAAGCACATACATTTGTGTGAATCATATACAAAACATATGAGTCCCACCCCAGATTTCAAACAAATCTTTTCCTCTATGTGCATGTCACATACAGCAGTTGTTGCTAGTGGTATGAACTACTACGTACTAGCTTACAGGGCGTGTATCACTGGGGAGAGTGACCATGACTGCTTGACATCCAAGCTACTGATTAACACTACAGAATGTGTGAATATTGTCCTGATGTTACCCTACAGTGTTCGCACTAGCTTTTTATGTAACTCTTTACCCCAAAGAGAAAATTTAAGACTAGTTCAAATTCATAGCATTTGCAGAGGACAAAATATATGTGACTGAAAAGTTAAGATTTTATCTGGGAAGGATAAAAAGACATTGTGGGAAAAGGAGAAATTGCTGGTTACCAGCATTTTCTCTTTTTCTCACAATGTTTTCATAAGCTTTCTTTCTCAGGTTCATCAAAAGTCAAGATTTTGTTTTAAATGGTTAAAGAATACACTTACCCACTGAGCTGTAAATCTGAGGGTAAGATTTCATATTAAAGGGTATGACAATGATGGTCCTCATCTAGAGGTAAAGCAATCACTATTGATGATTTGTAGCAAAAAAAATGTTATTAAGATATCTGTGCAAATTTACTGCTTGAAGTAATTAAAAAGCTGACATTCTAAAGCGACTCTGATCGGACAATAAGAGATGCAACATTTTGTTGTGTCATGGGTTTCCGTGTTTTTGAACCAAGCATTTTTTCATTTGTGTTAATTTATGAATAGGTATTTCCATTTCATTTGACAATAATTTATCAATAAGATTTGCAAGTAACCTCAAACCCTGTCATTTTACACAAGTTAAGCAGATAATGGCATTTTTTTAGCTCACCTTACCACAAAGTGCTAAAGGTGAGCTATTGTGATTGCCCTATGTCTGTTGTCTGTCAACATTTTCTTTAACTCTTTACCACACAATCCCGACTTTTGACGACCCTGAGAGAGAGAGCCTTTGAAAACATAGTAGGAAAAGGAGAAAATGCTGGTAACCAGCATTTTCTCCTTTTCCCACAATGTTTTCCACCCTTTCCAAATCAATGGTCAATTTTTGATTCACATTTAATTTGTCGTCTGCAAATGCTTTCAATTTGGACAGGTCCAAACTTTTGTCGTATGGTAAAGAGTTAAACATCTTCTTCTCCTAAACCATTGGGTCAATTTTGATGAAACTTGGCAGGGAAAAAATCTTTGAAAATCTTCTTCTCTGAAACTAGAAGGCATAGAGCTTTTATATTTGATTATGTGGCATCTCCTAGTGGACCTCTACCGAGTTTGTACAAATGATGACCCTGGGGTCAAAACTGGCCCCGCCCTGGGGGTCACAAGTTTGAGCATAGGAACAAAGAAGGAAAACTGAAAATCTTCTTCTCTGAAACTAGAAAGCATAGAGCTTTGATATTTGGTATGTAGCATCTCCTAGTGGACCTCTACCTAGTTTGTTCAAATGATGCTCCGGGGATCACAAGTTTGAGCATATGAACAAAGAAGGAAAACTGAAAATCTTCTTCTCTGAAACTAGTAAACGTAGAGCTTTGATATTTGGTACGTGGCATCGCCTAGTGGACCTCTCCATGTTTGTTCAAATGATGCTCCAGGGGTCAAAACTGGCCCCAATCCCAGGGGACACAAGTTTGAGCATGGGAACAAAGAAGGAAAACTTTAAAAATCTTTTCCTCTGAAACGTGAAGGTGTAGAGCTTTGATATTTAGTATGTAGCTTTTCCTTATTGACCTCTACCAAGTTTGTTCACATAATGGCCCTGGGGTCAAAACTGGCCCCACCCCGGGGATTACAAGTTCAAAGAATGAAAACTTCAATATTCATCTTCTCAAAAACTAAAGGGCATAGAGCTTTGATATTTGGTATGGTGGACTTCTACCAAGTTTGTTCATATGATGCCATTGAGGCATCCTCGGATACCCCGGGGTCTCCCTATTTGCTACGCTACATCGACCCTGGGACAATTGACTAATAAAACTTTGAATCAGCCGCCGAAAATCAATACGAAACGTCACAGCGTACAGTCCACTCGCCCATCACAAAATGATGATGGAACCAATGAAAAGCGAGCATTCGGCCAGCGATAAAGCGAGGGAAATTCAATTAATTGTCCCAGGGTGTCGATGTAGCGTAGCAAATAGGGAGACCCCGGGGTATCCGAGGATGCCATTGAGGTCAAAACAGGCCAAGCCCCGGGGTTCATAAGTTCAAACACAGGAACAAAGAAGGAAAACTTTAAAAAAAAATTTTTGCTGAAACTTGATGGCATAGAGGTTTGATATAAAGTTGTAGTCTAAGGTGAGTGGTGGCCCTCTTGTTTTACATATTTTTCATGTTTGATGTCTCGCTTTTAACCAAACTTTGATACTTGAATTTCAGTTCTGTAATGTGATTTACTCAGTAATTCGCATGAGTGGGAAGACTGCTCCCAAGTTATCTACAAAAGGATCACTACTTTCATGAGAGGCTTTGCCTCATTATTACTTGAGTTTGATAGATGTTTTTACTTGAATTAACAAGACTTATTAAAAATCCATGCCTCAGTATGAACAAATACATTTAGGACATAGTCAGCAAAATATTGAAATTACCCAAATCAACAGCACTTACTTATTACAAATAATAGTACTGGTATGTTTGATAATGTTTCAAAATTAATGATGGAATTTGTTTTACGAAAGGTAAAAACTTTGAGTTGTGCCCATTGTAGCTTACCACTTGATCATGATTATCTCTAGGGGTATGACTCCTGTGTGTGTCTCATGATTTCATCCAAGAGCCTTAAATTTTGTCATATGGCAGAGATAACTTGTTTTCAAACCAAAAAATGTTAGATGACAACATAAATGTGATTCAAAAGGATAGAAAACATTGTGGAAAAAGCTTTTTCTCCTTTTTAGCTCACCAGAACACAAAGTGATCATGGTGAGCTTTTGTGATCGCCCAATGTCCGTTGTCCACAATTTCTTTAAACATCTTCTCCTCCCAAACCACTTGTCCAATCTTGATGAAACTTGGCAGGAATGTTCCTTGGGTGAAGCTCTACCAAATGTGTTCAAGAGATTGAATTCCAGCCATAACTCTTGTTGCCATGGCAACCAAAAGGAAAAAAATAGCAAAATCTTTGAAAATCTTCTTCTCTAAACTAGAAGGCTTAGAGCTTTGATATTTGGTATGTAGCATCTCCTAGTGGACCTCTATCAGGATTGTTGGTATGATGGCCCTGGGGTCAAAACTGGCCCTGCCCCGGGGGTCACAAGTTTGAAACATAGGAACAAAGAAGGAAAACTTTAAAATTCTTCTTCTCTGAAACTAGAAGGGGCAGAGTTTTGATACTTGGTATGTAGCATCTCCTAGTGGACCTCTACCGAAATTTTTCATATGATGCCTGTGGGGTCAAAACTGGCCCTGCCCCAGGGGTCACAAGTGTGAAACATAGGAACAAAGAAGGAAAATTTTAAAATTCTTCTTCTCTGAAACAAGATGGGGCAGAGCTTTGATATGTGGTATGTAGTATCTCCTTGTGGACCTCTACCAAGATTATTCATATGATGCCTGTGGGGTCAAAACTGTCCCCGCCCCCGGGGTCACAAGTTTGAAACATAGGAACAAAGAAGGAAAATTCTAAAATTCTTCTTCTCTGAAACAAGATGGGGCAGAGTTTTGATATTTAGTATGTAGCATCTCCTAGTAGACCTCTACCAAGATTGTTCATTTGATGCCCCTGGGGTCAAAACTGGCCCATGCCCCGTGGGTCACAAGTTTGAAATATAGGAACAAAGACTTCAAAGGCTTCTTTCTCAGGGTCGTCAAAAGTAGGGATTTTGAGGTAATGGGTGAACCCATTACTACTCAATACCTACTTTTGACGCCCCTAAGAAAGAAGCCTTTTGAAAACACTGTCGGAAAAGGAGAAAATGCTGGTAACCAGCATTTTCTCCTTTTCCCACAGTGTTTTCTACCCTTCCCAGAACAAATTTCAATTTTTTCAGTCACCTTTTTTTTGTCGTCTGCAAATGCTTTCAATTTGAACCAGTTTAAAATTTTGTCGTGTGCTAAAGAGTTAAGAGAAAGGTACCACTTACTGTGAACTATCCATCAGTTTTACAGATATTCTTACCATTTCAGTGCCCAAAATATATGAACAAAAGTATGAAGGGGACAGATACTGAGGTAGATCTTCTATTCAAACAGAAAGGAACATTTAGGTTGATTAAGAAGGATGAGGCCGTACCACAAGGAGCAATACGAATGACCAAATCACAAGTCAGCAGAATACATGAAGCAAGACTTAACAGCTGGAAACCTGAATCAGAAGTGTAAGTGAGCAGTTATCATCTCTCTTCATATTCCATGTTTCTTTTGACCCTTTACCACGCAATCCTGAATTTTAACGACCTTGAAGAAAGAGGCTTTTGAAAACATTGTGGGAAAAGGAGAAAATGCTTTTACTAGCATTTTCTCCTTTTCCCACAATGTTTTCTACCCTGATGGAAACAAATTTCAATTTTTGAGTTATGTTTATTTTGTCGTCTGCAAAATGCTTTCAATTTGGACCAGTCTAAAATTTTGTCATTTGGTAAAGGGTTAACTCTCTCCTAAAAGATATACATAAACCATTACCAAACGACAAAATTTTAGACAGGTTCAAATTGAAAGCATTTGCAGACGACAAAATAAAGGTGACTGAAAAATTGAAATTTGTTCTGGGAAGGGTAGAAAACACTGTAAGAAAAGGAGAAAATGCTGGTTACCAGCATTTTCTCCTTTTCATACAGTGTTTTCAAAAGGCTTCTTTCTGGGGGGCGTCAAAAGTAGGGATTGTGTGGTAATGGGTTAACCCTTTCCCAAACGACAAACTTTAGACTCTTTCAAACTCAAAGAGTTTGCAGACGACAATTTCAAATTTTATGGCAGAAAGTTCTCCAAATGTAGCTTATTACGAGCAATTTCTCCTTTTCCCACAGTGTTTTCAAATGACTTGTACTGCAGACACGTAAAAACCAGGGCTTGTTTGGAAAAGGGTTAAGATGTTTTATGTTCCAATCCAGCTGAAGACTAGAAATAGGAAATTGGTACAAGCCAGCTTAAATTCTCAAACAGAGTAGAAAGTATTTTGGGAAAAGTCAAATTTTAAACCAGTATCTCCATTGACATCATCTAAGGAACTGGTGTTAAGAGATGCCAGCAAGACTTTAAATGTACATATGAAATTGAGCTTTGAAAGAACACTAAGAGAAAAACTGTTTCTATTTATTTAATTGGATGCATTTTATCACTAGAAAATATGTATCCTGTAGTTTGATAGCACTAGTATCCTTGTAGCAATGTGTCAAGTAACATAGTGCTCAGCACTAGTATCCTTGTAGCAATGTGTCAAGTAAATCAGTAACATAGTGCTCCAGCGCTAGTATCCTTGTAGCATAGTGTCAAGTAACATAGTGCTCAGCACTAGTATCCTTGTAGCAATGTGTCAAGTAACATAGTGCTCAGCACTAGTATCCTTGTAGCAATGTGTCAAGTAACATAGTGCTCAGCACTAGTATCCTTGTAGCATAGCGTCAAGTAACATAGTGCTCAGCACTAGTATCCTTGTAGCAATGTGTCAAGTAACATAGTGCTCCAGATAAGAGGGAGTGATGGTATTCTAAATTCATTATTTCTCTTCCAAACCCTATGATGTGGGTACTCATTAGAATCATCTCAATGAGACGATTCTAATGAGTACCCACATCATAGGGTTTAATGGAGAATAATGAATATTTTCAATTTTGAAATCAAAATTATTCCCACTATCTGGAGCTCTGGTGCTCTTAGGCAGATCTGATGATTGTAGACAGAAACTTGACCAGTGAATGGTACATCAGTCTGTCATCAAGGTGTTGTATGCCTGCACATGTGTCAGGATGACAATGCCAAACAACATGGCACCAGAATCTTTCAAGATTTCTTTTGTTAGAACAACATAGCGCACATTGACTTGCCAGCATGCTTACCAGACATATCCAAACATGGGAAAGAGAGTCTGATGCAGAATATGGGTACCAAGAACCCTCAAGCCTCTTAAAGGTGGCCCTTCAGGTCTTGGGACGAAAATTGTACAAAAATGCAAAAAAGTCATCCTCACACTCCCAAAGCCTTTTAATTTTCATTCATAAAACCCCAGTAGTCGAACACCATCCAACAACACGAGAAATTAGAGATTTACTACAGCCCAGGTCGACACCGAGGGGAGACACGTTCTATTTTTAGATTATTAATTCGCTCATTTACAAACAGGTATACACAGACTAAGTTTCAAACATAGCGTTTGAAGAAGACTTTATGGAAAATAATTATTACATGTTTGTTATGTAATGGAAATAAAGTGTTATGAGTCACGTGCCAGTCACTAGGCATTCCCGAAATGCTTTATTGATTTTTGGCGCGAAATCTAAAAATATCTTAAGTGGCTACGTAGCCTTTTAAGGGAATACCATCAAAAAAAATTTTTTTTGTAATTTCATGAATCTTAATTATTGATGATTTGTATTATTTTTTCATATGAATTTCAGTGATATATATATTTTTTAATTTGGTGAGATGAAAAAATTCTAAATACCCACCTTTAAAGCTGCACAAGAGGTGAAAATGAGGTTGTTTCCTCAGCGCTGTATCACCAAAATTATTTAAAATACACTACACCAGTACTAGTCTTTATTTACCACTGACGACATACACACTGTTTACCAAAGGGGTATTTGAACATTTTTGTCTTTCATAAGTGACATGTAAGGCTTCCATGAGAAAGGAGTTTGGGTAATTTCATGTGACAGTCAAAGGAATTAAATTTCATGTCATCAAAACTAACAGCTTATTAATGTGTTTTGCATAAAAAGAGGGAATACATGTTCTCTGTAGACAATCTTTTTACAAAAGATGACTATGACCCCTGGGTTCCTTCACACAGTGCTACAGCAAGGATGTTACTGCTAAGAGGATAAATGATTATTGAGTAATGGGTCTCTTTGGCATTTTTTAATCAATGAATATCTGATATTTTCGCAGCTTTTTTGTTGAGTGCATATTTCGATAGGTGAGTGCAACACTATTCTAAGTGCCTGTACATTGTACAGGCACTTAGAATAGTGTTGCACTCACCTATCGATTTTTACAAGGCTTGTCAATGCAACCAGAAACATGACTATGAGCCATGTTCTGTGCAAAAGGAGGCTTCATGTATCTGTGAAAAGTATTGACTGAGGTTAGCCTTTGCAGGCAGACGTGGGTCAATTTTCTGTGTATCGAAGGATCAGCCTACCTCATGAATGAGATGGTTGTTAAAAAAGCGATTGTTGTGGATCAGAAAGTCTGTGACGGCTTGCTTAGTATGATTGATTAAGGAGATGCTGAAGCCCCCTTTAGCCAGAGCATGACCCCTATATAAACAACATGGGTATAGCTAGCCCAAAACGTATTCATGTATACGCAAAAGTGATACCTAAGATGTTACCCGAGACACAAAGTGGTGACAGAGAGAAGGAGGGTTTCCCAGGAATGTTGTGAGAGGCTTTCCCAGAAAATTGTTAAATTGTACAAGCTATTTGGTGGCCTCTGGTAACATTTTTTGGCAAATTTGTTTCTCTTTTCATATCCAGAGTGATGCAACTGTGTTTTTGTGCACAGTCAGTAATGCCTCTGAATGTCAGTCTAGTATAGTATGCCTAAATCTTTACCATTCGTCAAATTTTTGGCCCGTCCTTATTGAAGACATTTGCAGGTGACAAATTTGATGGGGCTAAAATAATGGTTTTTGTCTTTGATAGGAAAGGAAACATTGTTGAAAAAGAAAACGCTGCATACCAGAATTTTGTTTTTTCCAAGCAATATTTTCAATACGGTAGTATCTTCTTTAGAGTCATGAACCCTGGAATTGTATAGTAAAGTCAAAGACAGTAGTTTATGTTACATTACCAGAATCAGTGTACTTGACCTTTTCAGGGTGGTCTCAGGGCAATTTTGAGAAAGGAAGAAAACATTGTGGGACAAGAAAAAAATGCTGGTTATCAGCATTTTCTGCTTTTTCAACATAGTTTTTCAAATGGTTCCTTCTCAGAGCTGTGAAAACTAGGGATCGTCTTGGAAAGGGTTTAAAACACTGTTGGAATTTAACACATAGTCCAAAGTTTGAACGACCTTGAGAAGTAAAGCTATTGAAAACATTGTTGGAAAGTATTAGACTAGCGTTGTCTTCTTTTCCAACTATGTTTTGTTTTCTTTTACAGACAAATCCCATTAGCTGTGCCACTTTTACTGTGTCCTTTGAAATTGCTTCCAGTTGAGATCTTTCTGAAATTTGTCATGTGGTAAAGAGTTAAAGGTGGCCCTTCAGATTTTGGGACGAAAATTTTACAAGAATACAAAAAAAATCATCCTTATACTCCAAAAGCCTTATAATTTTCATTCATGAAACTTCAGCAGTCGAAAACCATCCAACAACAAGAAAAAGTAGAGATTTACTACAGCCCAGGTTAACACCGACAGGAAACAAGGTCTATTTTTACATTAGCACCTCCGCCCTCGCTCAGTTTTATAGCTATAGATTTATTTTGTTGTCTGCAAATGCTTTAAATTCAATCAGTTGGGTCTAAAGTTTTGTCGTTTGAGAAAAAGGTATTTAGTTAACCTTTTACCACACAATGATGACTTCTAATGATCCTGAGGAAGAAGCCATTTGAAAATATTATGGGAAACAGAGAAAGTGCTGTTAACCAGCATTTTCTTCCTTTCCCACAATGTTTTCTACCCTATCAATGAAAGATTGTGTTCATTTCAGCTACCAGAACATTTTTGTCTGCAAATGCTTCCAATTTGGATAGGTCTAAAATTCTGCCATGTGGGAAAGGCTCAACTCATTACCAGACGACAATATTTTAGACTGGTCCAAATAGAAAGCATTTGCAGACTACAAAATAAAAGTGATAGAAAATTTGAATTTTTTTTGTGAAGGGTAGAAAACATTGTGTGAAAAGGAGAAAATGCTGTTTACCAGCAATTTCTCCTTTTCCCTCAATGTTTTCTAAAGGCTTCTTTCTCAGGGCCGTCAAAAGTAGGGATTGTGTTTGAGCCATGTTGCAACCAGTGATAAACCTTACTGTGATTATAATTTTTTTTTTTTTTGCAGATGGACCTTTAAGCTGGGACACCTTTCGTTTGGAATTGGATCAGTTATAAGTGCTTCTATTATTCATTTACATATGAGAAAAAAGTTTCGATTGGGTAAATTGGGATACTTCGTTACATATATAGCCGTGGTTGGGGTGCCAGCAGTTGTATCAAGTTTAACACAGACATTATATGTGGTTGAAGACCTCTTGACTGTTCCTGCTTGTCCAACGTGCTTAGAAGTGAGATCGGGTGTTGTGCAAGTGATGAATGGAGTCGCTTATCCACTTTTACAGTCAACATTAACGTCAATATATTTAAGTCGAAGGTATGGTACTCATTTAGGAAAAGGAAGTTTTAACCCAGGGTTCTACCATGCTTGCCAGTCTAGCTTTGCAGCACGGAACTCTCTCTTGGTGTTAGTGTTTGCCAATTTTGGCCTAGGATTCTACATGACTTACCTACGGGGGCGCTGTTTAGAGAATACGTTGATGCAGCAAGCGAAAGCCCTAACAGATGAAATGGCACTAGCAGATGACTGATGAATTCAAAAGAAAAAAATAACTCTCTACCATGCTTTAACCCTGTCCCAAACGGCAAATTTTGGACTCTTCCAAACTGAAAGAGTTTGCAGACGACAATTTTAGATTTTTGAGAAAGTGGCAGAAAGTTCTCAAACAGGGTAGAAAACACTGTGGGAAAAGGAGAAATTGCTCATTATGAGCAATTTCTCCTTTTCCCACAGTGTTTTCAAAAGACTTTTACTGCAGACACGTAAAAACCAGGGCTTGTTTGGAAAAGGATTAAAATTTTAGGCTGGCCCAAATTGAAAGCATTTGGAAATTTGAAAACATTTGCAGACAAAAAATTAAACGTGGCCAAAGCGATGAAATTAGTAATAGAAAAAAAACCCAGAAAACATGGGGAGGAGAGAATAAAATGCTAGTTACCAACATTTTCTCCTTTTCCCACAATGTTTTCCAAAGCTGTCTTTCTGAAGGTCATTAACTCTTTACCAAATGACAATATTTTAGGCTTGTCCAAATCGAAAGCATTTTCAGACTACATAATAAAAGTGACTGAAAATTTGAAATTTGGTTTGTGACGGGTAGAAAACATTGTGGGAAAAGGAGAAAATGCTGGTTACCAGCATTTTCTCCTTTTTCCACAATCTTTTCTAAGGCTTCTTTCTAAGGGTCATCAAAAGTAGGGATTGTGTGGTAATGAGTTAAAGCTCTGGATTGTGTGGTAAAGGGTTAAAAAACAACCCCAATATTTCTTGTCCTTCACTGTAGAAGAGTTTCAAAAGCATTGTTAGAGGATTAAAGATATACAGGTTATTGGCATTTTCTCCTCGTTTTACATTGTTTCCTATCTATTCTAGGACACATTCCATTATTTCACCCACATTTTATTTGTCATCTGCAATTCTTTTCAAATTAGAAAAGTCCAAAAATTTTGTCATGAGGTTGGGTATTTTGCAGGAAAAGTAGTTTTTTTTTTGGGGGGGGGGGGGGGTGTGTTAAAGATCGAAGTTTATTTTATCGAGTGAACATCATCTGTGATATTTTCATGAAGCCCACAGGCACAAATAAATTTCTTACCAATGATATTCACAAGAGGAAATAAATTTCTATCTTTCACGGAGAAAAAAAATTCTGTGTATTTAACACATTACCACACAATCCCTACTTTTGACCTGAGAAAGAAGCCTGTAGAATACTTGGTGAGAAAAGGAGAAAATGCTGGTAAACCAGTATTTTCAACTTTTCTCACAATGTTTTCTACCCTTCACAAACAATTTCAAATTTTCCGTCACTTTTATTTTGTTGTCTTCAAATGCTTTCAATTTGGACCAAAATTTTGTCGTTTGGTAATGAGTTAATGCTTCCTCAAATGCTTTCAATTTGGACCAAAATTTTGTTGTTTGGAAATGAGTTAATGCTGCTAACCCCGTTTTTAGTTTGGACTTTCATCAAAATCCTTTACAGTTGTTTTCGGTGATACTCCAGTGGTGTACCCTCCATGCACAGCAGAGGATTACAAAAGTATGTGAAGCACCAGAAATGTAGTTGAAGTAAATGCATGTAAATTACTTCATATTTCTGTCTGGTTGAATGGCAACTAGGGCATGGGAACTACTCTTTCCGCTTTCAGTTGAACAGATACACAAATGTTTATGGTAAATTTCACGAGTCATATCCATGAATTTACTTATTACCAAGCGACAGAAGTTTAGAAAGTGACTGAAAACTTCTTGAAACCAGGTGTCTAGCTTTGATATTTGGTATAAAGCATCACCTGGTGGACTTCTGCCAAGCTTATTCATATGATGCCCCTGGGGTCATAATTGTCCAAGTCCCAGGGGTCACAAGTTTAAACATGGGAACTAAAAAGGAAAAATTTGAAATTTTCCTCTCTGAAACTAGAAGGTGTAGAGCTTTGATATTTTGTATGTAGTATCTACTTGTGGATCTCTACCAAGTTTGATCATAAGATGTCCCAGGGGTCAAAACTGGCCCCGCCCAAGGGGTCACAAGTTCTAAACATAGGAACAAAAAAGATAAACTTTAAAGTTCTTCTGAGAGCTTTGATATTTAGTATGTCAAATTGACTTGAGACTTGCGTGAAACGGATAAAGTGCACAATAAGAGCATTTTCTCCTTTTCAATCAATGTCAAACGTCAACCGCAGACGCTTTTGAATTTGGACAAGGCTAAAATTCTCAAAACTGATAAGTTTAAAAGGTCTACTGAGTGTGAACTTATGCATTTTCTTCCCAACTTTTAACGACCTTCCTTGAGAAGGAAAGCTCTGGACAGCATTGTTGGCAAAGGAGAAAATGCTGGTAACCAGCGTTTTCTCCTTTTCTCACAATTTTTCTCTCCTTCCAGGGACTAACATCTGAGTCATGCTGAA
This sequence comes from Tridacna crocea, assembly GCA_943736015.1. Lineage (NCBI taxonomy): Eukaryota > Metazoa > Mollusca > Bivalvia > Cardiida > Cardiidae > Tridacna > Tridacna crocea. The sequence goes on from OX031068.1 coordinate 14,601,741, forward strand.
ATTGTCATCTCCATGAGCTTTCAGTTTGAACATACTGGAAATGTTGTTGTTTGGTAAAGAATTAACCCATTACCACACAATCCCTACTTTTGACGACCCTGAGAAAGAAACCTTTAGAGGGCATATGTGGGAAAAGGAGAAAATGCTGGTTACCAGCATTTTCTCCTTTTCCTACAATGTTTTCTACCCTTCATAAAACAAATTTCCAATTTTCAGTCACTTTTAATTTATCGTCTGCAAATGCTTTTGATTTGGACAAGCCTAGGATGTTGTCGTTTGGTAATAAGTTAAATGGAGGACATGTATGCTGATGGCATTTTTTCTGTTTCGAGCAATGTCGACTGCAGACTGCAGTTTGGACAAGGCTAAAATCTGGTAAAAGTGCAAAGGCAAAAACAGTTTGATAATTGTGAATTTAAGTATCTTATACATGTAGTACATTAGATCTTATGAGGGAATGTATGGTAAAATTGTTTATATATTATGGACCGGTGGACTATATATTTGAATAAAATATTTGAATTTGAATTTGACAACATGGAGGGAATGCAGAGTATTTGCTTTTTCTTCTAATCTCACTATGTTTTCAAAAGCCTTCTACCTCAGGGTTGTTAGATCATGAGATTGTGTAGTAAAGAGTTAAGAGATAAAATTTGCAGTCTTTCGTTTAAACCTTTATCAGAATGAAAAACTTTAGACTTATCCAATTGAAAAGCAATTGCAGACAAGAAATTCAGTATACCTAAAATGGTGTGACTTGTCCTTTGAAAGGGTAGATAACATTGTGGAGCCCCCCCAAAAAAAGAGATATGTTTGATTTGAACTTGTAGGTTTGAATAACAGAGAAGTGTTTGGTTTGTAAGTTATGTGTGAGTTTCAAAATGTTTATAAGGATTTTATTAAAGAATGTATCTATGTTTTAACTTGTGTTTCTTTTTCGTTTTCATCGTCTGTGTTTGTCTTTAGCATTTCACCCCTGCTTTACCTACATTCTTTTCTAAAGCTGCCCTTGTCAGGATCTTTAAAGGTGGCCCTTCAGATTTTGGGACGAAAATTTTACAAAAAAATCATCCTTGTACTCACAATGCCTTTTAATTTGCATTCATAAAACCACAGTAGTCCAAAACCATCCGACAACATGAGAAATTAGAGATTTACTATGCCCCAGGTTGACACCAACAAGAGACACATTCTATTTTTAGATGATCAATTCTCTCATTTACATACAGGAACACACAAAGTTTCAAACATAGCATCCAAAGAAGACATCATGGAAAATAATTGTTACATATTTGTTATTTAATGGAATTTAAGCGTTATTTGTCATGTGCCAGCCACTTGACATTTCCACAATGCTTTATTGGTTTTTGGCGCGAAATCTAAAAATACCTTAACTCTTTACCACACAATCCCGACTTTTTACGACCCTGAGAAGGAAGCCTACAGAAAGCATTGTAGGAAAAGGAGAAAATGCTGGTAACCAGCATTTTCTCCTTTCCCACAATGTTTTGTACCATGCAGGAAACAAATTTCAATGTTTGAATTATGTTTATTTTGTCATCTGCAAATGCTTTCAATTTGGGCCAGTCTAATATTTTGTTGTTTGGTAAAGAGTTAAGAGGCTACATGGCCTTTTAAGGGAACACCATCAAAAGAATTTTTTTTTGTAATTCTATGGGTCTTAATTAATGATGATTTGTATTATTTTTTTATATAAATTTCAGTGATATATATATTTCTTAATTTGGTGAGATGTAAAAATTCTAAATACCCACCTTTAACTCTGAACCAGAAGACTGAAAGTTAGACTTGTCAAAATCAAAAGCTTTTGCAAGCAACAAAATTGATCATATGTGAGTTTTGGTGCCAAATCTAAAATTACTTTCATAGGCTACATAGCCAATTTAACTCATTATCAGACGACAAAATTTTAGACTTGTCCAAATTGAAAGCATTTGCAGACAACAAAATAAAAATGACTAAAAATTTGAAATTTGTTTTGTGAAGGGTAGAAAACATTGTGGGAAAAGGAGAAAATGCTGGTTACCAGCATTTTCTCTTTTTCCCACAATGTTTTCTAAACACTTCTTTTTCAGGGGTGTCAAATGTAGGGATTGTGTGGTAATGGGTTAAGTAACAATAAGGGCCAATTGTAAACAAAGTGGTTTTTAAATGCATTTGAATTTATATCATACCATCTATATGTATAGAAATTGTGGTGAAGATAACAGTCTGTCATTGTACAGTCAGTTCAAGTGTTAGTTGCTGACAGATAAATTAATTTCAAAACTAGGTTAAAACCTGCCAGGTAGCTGTGTCCTTTGTTTTCTTTTGGCCTGATTTTTAGCTCACCATAGCACTTTGTGCTAAAGGTGAGCTATTGTGATCGCTCTATGTCAGGCACCCGTCAACAATTTCTTTAAACATCTTCTTCTCCTTAACCACTGGGCCAATCTTAATGAAACTTGGCAGGGATGTTCCTTAGCTGCAGCTCTACCAAATTTGTTCAAAGAATTGAATCCCACCCGTAACTCTGGTTGCCATGGCAACAAAAAGAAAAAAAAATAAAGATCTTTGAAAATCTTCTTCTCTGAAACTAGAAGGCGTAGAGCTTTTATATTTCATTATGTGGCATTTCCTAGTGGACTTCTACCAAGTTTGTTCAAATGATGCCCCTGGGGTCAAAACTGGCCCCACCCCGGGAGTCACAAGTTTGAAATATAGGAACAAAGAATGAAAACTTTAAAAATCTTGTCCTCTAAAACTTGAAGGCGTAGAGCTTTGATATTTGGTATATAGCATCTCCTAGTGGACCTCTACCAAGTTTGTTCAAATGATGTTCCTTTGGTCAAAACTGGCCCCACTCTGGGGGTCCCAAGTTTGAGCATAGCAACAAAGAAGGAAAACTTTAAAAATCTTCTTCTCTGAAACTAGAAATTGAAACCAAAATTGTTCAAGGAATTGAATTCCACCCATAACTCTGGTTGCCATGGCAGCGAAAAGGAAAAAAAATCAAAATCTTTAAAAATCTTCTTCTCCAAAACTAGAAGGCGAAGAGCTTTGATATTTGATATGTGGCATTTCCTAGTGGACTTAATTTGTTCAAATGATGCCCCTGGGGTCAAAACTAGCTCCAACCAGGGGGGTCACAAGTTTGAGCATAGGAACAAAGAAGGAAAACTTTAAAGATCTTCTCTGAAACTAAATGACGTAGAGCTTTGATAATTGATTTGTGGCATCTCCTAGTGGACCTCTACCAAGTTTGTTCAAATGATGCCCCTGGGGTCAAAACTGGCCCCACCACGGGGGACACAAATTTGAGCAAAGGAATAAAGAAGGAAAACTTTAAAAATCTTCTTCTCTGAAACTTCAAGGCGTAGAGCATTGATATTTGGTATGTAGCATCTCATAGTAGACCTCTACCAAGTTTGTTCACATGATGCCCCTGGGGTCAAAACTTGCCCCGCTCCAGGGGTTACAAATTCAAACATAGGTACAAAGAATGAAAACTTTAATATTCTTCTTCTTAAAAACTAAAAGGCATAGATCAGCCCACACATAAGCACAATTCGATCAGCAATGATAAGCAGTGTGGTAAAAATAAAACAGCAGTATACTAATGTTAGATTTCCTGATTGAGCCCCTGTTTGCTCTGACACAGATCAGCCAGCATACATGTGTAACCTGATCAGCGTCTGCACAAGCAGGGACAGCCAATAAGTTGATAAGCTTATAAATCAGCAACAGCTTAAGAAAAAAAAAAAACAAGCAACAGACTAATATATGTAATATTTATAAAAAGAGCCCCTATTTATGGAGATGTAGATCAGCCATTGATCAACACCACAACAAACAGCAACAAGAAGTAATAAACAAGTATTTAAACGCAGCAGAATGAAAAAAAAATAGAACAGCAGTGAACTATTATTAGCTTTCATTATTGAACCTCTGTTCGAGCTGACACAGATCAGCCTGTACACGTGTGCAGCCAGATCAGCGTCAGCACAAGCAGGGAAAGCCAATAAAATGATAGGCTTATACTCAGCAGCAACTTAAGAAGAATAAATTTACAACAGTCTAATACATAATTATAATGTTTGTCTATAAAGCTCGTAATTTTGGTGATATCTAGCTCTGGCTACACATTTATGCGCAATTCATTCAACACCACAACAAACAGCAACAACAAATGATAAGCAAGGATTTAAACACAGCAATGTGAGAAAAAAAATAACAGCAGTAAACTATTAATAGATTTCATGATTGAGTCCCTACTTGTTCCTACACAGATCAGCCAGTATACATGTGCAGCATGATCAGCGTCGGCACAAGCAGCAACGTCAAACACTGTGTAATTTATGGGGAGCAGCATCGTAATCTATCACAAACACCAAGAGCAAAACCGATCTACTCCGCCTGTGATGATACAGATCAGCCAGCACACATATGCAGCCTGATCACCATCAGCACAAGCAGCAATGTCAAACAAACAATTTGTAATTTACATGTATATACCAAAATTTGTTAAATTCATGTTTAAAACTCAGCCACGTAGGAAGCATCTCAAGATGGGGGGGGGGCTAACTTCGAAATACTGAGATTTTTTGAGTGGTTATTGCATTGCGCTAAAAACTCATATTTTAGTTACTATGATTTTCAAAATTATTGGGGGGGGGGGGGGCTGAGCCCCCCCCCCCCCCCCCCTGTTCCTACGGGCCTGAAACTATTTACATTTTGCGCATTAATTACATGGGGTGGCAGACTATTCCACACATTGACAACTCTGGCTAAAACGGTATTTCCATATATTGGTTCTACACCGCGCTTTGAAGATTTTAAAACTATGGCCCCGTGTGTTACTCTCATTCATCAGGGTAGAAAACATCGTGGGAAAAGGAGAAAATGTTTCTCTCTCAGGGTCATAAAATCAGGGATTGTTTGTTAAGGGGTTAATTAATGCAGTGATGAATAATGTCTGAAGTTTTTTAAGAAAATTGAAATCTGAATAGCTCCCTAAGAGGAGAGTTTTAGAAAATTTTGGTAACCTTCAAGAGTTCATCCAAGTGCTCAAATCATGAACCAGTCAGTAAGGGGACCCCCACTCCCTTTTTTATATTTTTCTTTTCTCACGAAATATATTCTGAAATAGTTCCATAATCTTGATCACACATTCGTTGTAGTATAATCTTTATATGCACTGACCAAAAAACCCCAAACAAACTCGTGCTGACCCTGTTAATTTCACGACTGAACAGTTGAAAAGTGGATGAGGATTTCCTTGGTCATTGATTTTGATCCCTCGTTTCAACTAAATAACAACAGTTTTCTCTTATTAAAGATGGCGGAAAAGAGAGAGTCTGGTGAGGAATACTTTCCTTTTTTTCATTTTTTTTATTGTGATAACCTCTCCTAACCTTTGTTAACACAAAGAAATACATTTAGATTGAAAATATTCATTTTCTGCATGAATCAATAATGCTTCACAATCACTTACTCGGTTACAGAAAAATGTTCTCTCCGATTACATGGGAATTCGTCCCCTGGAAACTTCGTGACTAGACCTACAGCGTTTCATGTAAGTATAGAGAAACTGATCTCTATAAGAATGTATAAATACAGTTTAGCAGGCAAATTACAGTTATCTGGATGTAGTATTCAGAACAGTTATCTGGATGTAGTATTCAGAAGAACTGGCTGGCTGGTCTGTAAAATGCGGGTGACATGTTTCAGTAACAGACGAGTTCGGTAACATAGACTTATAGAGTAAATCGATTGGATGTTTCAGTAACAAAGCAATTATATTGTGTTTATGTTCTGTGACACCTAATGTATGGCTTTGTTATGTTCAAACCTTTAATTTTGCACTTTTCACCCAGTTATCCCTTTGATAGATAGGTTCAGACCTCTTATTTTTTCACTTTCCACCCTCTTTCGCTTGAAAGATAGGCAATCCACATGGTCAATACATACAGCATGAGATGAGGTACGTAACTAAAAAATATTTATGAAACATAGTGGAAATTACAAATTAAAGTTTTAAATAACGAAATAAAGCCATGCATTTAGTGTAAAGAAGATCACGATACATAAACACAATATAATTGCTTTGTTACCGAAACATCCAATCGATTTACTCTATAAGTCTATGTTACCAAACTTGTCTGTTACCGAAACATCCGTAAATCTAAAACGCGATGTAAGCTAGTTTCCTCGTGGGGAGCTGTGCTTCAGTAAGTGTGTTCAGTTCAGTAAGGTATCGTCAAGTGCGCAGAATCTGGTTTGGTTCAAGCCCAATAAAATGCCTGCACATGCACAGGATGGGCCGCTGAATCCTCATTGGTTGTTGCTTGGCATGTTATGTCAACAACTCTTCATCAAGACTCGGGCAATTTCCAGAACCCAAACTTTTATGATATCCAACGATACTACATAAGACATACCTTTCTATTTGTTTCAGAAAGAGTCGATTAAATGAATGAAATGGAGTAGCAGAGTATTGAAGAAATTGTTCAGTTAACTGTTCAGTTTAATGTTTTTCTTTGGTATGATCAAATGACTGCATATCTCAAAAAGACACTTTCATCATACTTCTTTTCATATAAAATTTAGACATTTAATGCACACGGTACACTCTCAAGTCAATCATTGATTTTTTTGTTGGAAAAGCCACAGCACTATACTGACTATTTCATCTGTTTAATCTGTTGAGGTGACATGGAATTGATTTTAAGTCTGACACATGACCAAAGACAAGTTATTAAATGTGCCATAAATTACTTAACCCATTACCACAGAATCCCTACTTTTGATGCCCCTGAGAAGGAAGCCTTTTTAAAACACTATGGGAAAAGGAGAAAATGCTGGTAACCAGCATTTTCTCCTTTTCCCACAGTGTTTTCTACACTTCCCAGAACTAATTTCCTTTTTTCAGTCACCTTTATTTTGTCATCTGCAAATGTTTTCAATTTGGACCAGTTTAAGATATTGTCATTTGGTAATGGGTTAAAGTGTTTGTAGAAGGGTACCTGTAGAAGTTGTTTATGAAATGTAAATTTGAAAAAATATATCAAAATTATAATAAATGATTTATCAAGCTGCAGTATTCTTGTAAAATGTATGTCCTTATCTCAGGCAGGATAAAAGATTCTGAACAAAAAAGAATCCTTGATGAAGCAGCCAGAAGGAGGAGACAAAGAAAAGCGCTGGAGGCTTTGGAACAGGATAACTTTCAAGATGACCCACATGCAGACCTGAAAATGAGTAAAAAGGCTCCCAAATTTGAGGAATCCATGGAAACCTGTAGGTCTTTGTTCATGATTTTTTTAGCTTTAACTCTTTACCACACAATCCTGACTTTTAACAACTGCAAATGCTTTCAATTTGGACTAGTCCAAAGTTTTGTCGTTTGGTGAAGGGTTAAATTTGTAAGGTTTAACCCATTACCACACAATCCCTACTTTTGACGCCCCTGAGAAAGAAGCCTATAGAAAACATTGTGGTAAAAGGAGAAAATGCTGGTTACCAGCATTTTCTCCTTTTCCCACAAAGTTTTCTACCCTTTACAAAACAAATTTCAAATTTTCAGTCACTTTTATTTTGTCGTCTGCAATTCCTTTCAATTTGGACAAACCTAAAATTTTGTCATATGGTAATGAGTTAACCTGTAACTATTTGACTAGTAATGATAGTCCCAATAATACTTGCAAATGTTTTGATATGCTACATTTTCAAAGTATTTCAAAGATCATGAACTAGTGTGGGAAAAGGTTGTTACTCAAAGTATATAATTTCAGTTTATATAGAAAAAGAGGAATGAATTTTTATAATGCATGTACATGTGCATTTAATTTTCTAGCTTGACTGTGTGAGGCTTCAGCACTATACATGCTGTTGATACTGAAAACGTGAGTGGTAAATGAACAGGGCAAAGCACTTCTTGGGCCGCAGTTACACTCTGTGTTTACCAAGATCAGTCTTCACAGAATATGAAGTTTGTTCTTGAATCTAAATTACTGTTCCCTTTAACTGGCCAAATATTCTTGAAATAATGATATTATGGTTGTTTTGCCTTGCTGATATTCGGAAGTCATTTTTTATAACCTTTTACCATTCTGTCCCATGTATTGACGTCGCTTAGAAAAAAGGATTCTAAAAATAAAAGTTGGTACGCAATCATGAGTGTTGATGCTGGTACCGGGCTGATAAATTGTCAGTAAGTAATCCTGTTATTATTTTCACTGGCTGTAATAGCAACTTAAGTTGATAAATACAATACAATACAATTTTTTTATTGGTGACTTAGGCCTCAGGCCCATGACACATGAAAATAACAGCATGATACGTATACACCATCAGGAATAAGCATACGGATACACCGTAAATTATACATAATACAGTATAAGGAATACAATTTTAAACACCGTCAAAATGAGTTATAGTAGATTAATATAAGATTATAGTAGATAAATGGTGTATAATTATGCCAGCTTACATAAATATTGGGAAAAAAAGACAATATTTTAGTTTTGAACATAGATAAGATATAAAACTATTCATAAAAAAAGTAAATGAATTATTGTGAACTATATGCCTTTCGCAGAATTTTTTGATCTTTGATTGAGATTAACCTGATGAATTCAATTTCCCTATTTCTTGTAGGTACTCTATAAGGGCTTATATACTATTGGCGCAGGTCAGAATACAAATTGCAATCAAAGAAAGCATGAATTTCATCCTAGCTTCGATTTTCTCTAGGTTCTTGTAGTGTGGACAAAACCTTAGATCACGATCAATTCTGGTTTGTCTGCACATTTCTATATTTAGAAAATGGTTTGAGCATCTAAAGTTAGACATGGCTTTTCGTAGATAAAATGGTAGGTTGTATGTTAGATAAAGTTCTACGTTGAAAAGAATTTTGAAGTGCTTATATAGACGACACTTGCTGGACGTAGCTATATCTTCAAACCAGTTTTGTTTAAACTGATAAATAAATGCATCTGTATCACCAACGTCTTATGAGACCCAGACAAAACCGAAGCCATAACGAAATATTTTTCACATTGGTTGCCCAGTTTATCTGTCCATTTTTGTCTTGTTGTTTGAACATTATATAAACATTTCTAGGGTATCAATTGGGCGACATTTGCAGAATGTGACACCAGTATTTAATAGGTTTAACATGATAAGTTGTACAAAGAGGCAGTCGTCCACATTCCCCTAACGCCATACTGTTGTTTATATGGCAAGGTAGGCCAAGGAAAGTTTTACAAAATTGAGCATGAATAGATTCAATTTGTTGCGCATATTCAAAACCCCATAGTTCTCCCCTGTAAGAAAGAATAGGTTTTACCATAGAGTCATATAATTTGACAACATCATTGTGATGAAAGTAACCAAATTTGCGATGATAGTTAGATATTGACATTATAGATTTCTGGGCTTGTGCAGCTAGTGTTAATTTGGTGTGAGTCCATTTTAATTTAGGTGTAAATAGTAGCCCCATATATTGATAGTAGAAGACCGATTCAATTTCTGTTCCTCCATAAATCATCGCTCATTGTCACACAGAGGTCCACCATTTCTAAATATGATTATTTTTGTTTTTTTCAAAATCTATTTGCATGCCCGTTTTTGGGCAAAAATTATCAACAATGTTAAGTTGTTGTACCTTATGATCCTGGCACTGTAATGATTTCTTTTTGAATTCTGTAGATGAAAGTTTTCAGGCATGTTCCTATGTTAAGGATTTTTAGACAGTCAAAGAGTTTCAATCTCTTCATTCGCTTTTAAAATTGTTAAATTTTGTGCAATTTAACTCATTACCATACGAGAAAATTTTAGACTGGTCCAAATTGAAAGCATTTGCAGACGACAAAATGAAGGTGACTAAAAATAGAAATTTGTTCTGGAAAGGGTAGAAAACACTGTGGGAAAAGGAGAAAATGCTGGTTACCAGCATTTTCTCCTTTTCCCATAGTGTTTTCAAAAGGCCTCTTTGTCAGTGGCATCAAAAGTAGGGATTGTGTGGTAATGGGTTAAAGATTTTCCCAATAGTTTACCTTGCTTAGGCTTGATTTTATAATTTTTAACAGCCAGTCAGCCAGGCAGAAAGAAGAGAAAGTACAGAAGTGACCATTTTAAATACAAATTCAAGAAAAGTTTCTCTGCACTCCTGGAAGAGGAGGTAATTCTTGGTTTGTTTTGTGAGCAATGATTTTATATATATATATATATATATATATATATATATATATATATATAGTTTTCTAAGGTTCCGGGACGTTTCGCCCCAAAACCATTTCCTCCCCTAGTCGTTTCGCCCCCAAGACGTTTCCCCCCAGGTCGTTTCCCCCCTGGTCGTTTCGCCCCCACTGGTCGTTTCGCCCCCCTGGTTGTTTCCCCCCTGGTCGTTTCGCCCCCTGTTCAAGAAAAGTTGAATTGCACCTTAGGACTTTTATAAATCTTAATAGCAGGACAATAGTAAGAAACACAATATGCATTTTTTTGTTTGGCATTTGCATAATTTGGACAATGAGACCCTTATCAAAAAATTAATTCTTTTTCGTGTGGTAAAAGGGTAAAAATTATAACATTAAAAAGAAAGCAGAAAGCTTCTATTCATGAAAGAATCATCACCCTCGCTTTACAACGGCCAATTTTTCGGTTACTGACAGGAAAAAAAAGGAAGTATCAAGACTTGCTCAAATTGTGATGTTAGTGTCTGAATAGTCTAATTCAATTAAAAGAGAAGTAAATACTGGTAACCAGCATTTACCTTTTTTCCACATTGTTTTAAATTGCTTTCTTTCAAGTACCAGGCTATCAACGGTTATTGCATTTTACCAAAACACCTCCCCTTTTTGTGTTATTTGTACAAGGAAATATTAAAGAGTAAAACAAGAGCAATCATAGACGGATTGTGCTCCCCGAGCAGGTCTCTGTTTAGGAAAGTGAAGGCTGTCGCTAAATAGTTGGTCACAGGAGAGGAGGGTGGGGTGAAACAGGCTACTTGTGTTTGGTCCCGTCCGCCAAACAGCATTTGCGAATTTTCAATTTACTATTTTAAAGGCAATAAGGGCAACAACTTATCAGACATTAAGCATCCTTTTCCCGTAACATGGTTTGACATAGATTTTCAAAAGGGGGGCACATGTTAAAACTTTTCATAAACAATATGAATGCGAAGATTCATGGAATTTTGACGAAAACCGACGGAGCTATCAGTAGAAATTGGATTTTTTTTTTTTTTTTTTTTTTACAAGAAACCCCCTTTTTCCATGACACAGCGTCAAATTGGAAAACCGAGAAAATACAAGCGCGCAAGATCCTTCATATATGTAGATTCATCCAATTTAGTCCAGGGATTGTGGAGAAATGGCTTCGGACGAACGGAAAGACGGACAGAAGGATGTAATCTGGATTGAAGTTCAGAACTTTTCTGTATAATATCAACCCTTTTTACGATGAACTTCAGAAATGTAAATGATAAATCAAGACAGTGAAATCTCTTTACACATTTGTATTTCTACATAAAGATATATAAACGCATCTATACCTTTTGATAAAAATTGGCGCAGACAATATTGAAAGTAATGCACAATGTGACAAAGGATTACGTAATCAATTAAGCGACTTCACAGTAGCAAAGTCAAATTGACAAAGATTGCGTAATACGTAATTAACGAGTTGATAATCAGTGGCCTAATAGGATTATGATGGCACGTGGTAGCCTTTTGACTAACAACACGGTGGACTCTTCCAAGCAGAAAACAATTTTGGGTGTCATTAATCTTTTAAAAGATAACCTAGAAGGTGAAAGACAGGTAAAGACCGAGATCAGGTCGGCGTCATGTGTTGCATCAACTTTGTCTGCTATACGTAGGTGATCAGCATCGTGACAAAAGGAGATACAGTTCTAAATGATTCTTTTTTTTTTGTTATGAGTTTTAACCTTAATCTAGGATTGGCTATTGACGGAATTTCACGTTTCCTTTTTTATATAAACATGTATATATAAACTATTGATGGAATTTCACGTTTCCTTTGGAAATGACGATTCTATTACATAACTATACAACGGCAGTTATATCAGTATATATATTCAGTCTAGTTTTTTCTTGTCATGATTTTTCATTTTACTTTTTGGGTAAAAAAAAAATCTAGCAGATATAATTAAAGAGGTTTAATTTTGCATAAAACATGCCTTTTCACACCTCAGCATTAGTCACATTCATTGCGCGAAAAACATTGCGTGATTAAACTCAACCAAATAAACAAGGTGGTTAACGGTATCGATGAAAAACCTAGGGTTAGATCTAATGTAATGATTCGTAATATACACTATCATTCAAGAATCTTTGAACCATTATTCTCTTAAGGTGCTCATTGTCTCTCTGCTTCTCTCTTTCTCTCTTTAAATTATTTTGGGGGCGAAACGACTAGGGGAGGAAATGGTTTGGGGGCGAAACGACTAGGGTCCGGGGGCGAAACGACTAGGGGTGAAAAATAGAGGCGAAACGACCAGGGGGGAAACGACCAGGGTGGAAACGTCTTGGGGGCGAAACGTCCTGTTACCGTTTTCTAACAGGCGTATTATGGGTCATTTCGTCAAATTCTGACTCACGTTGTGGGTAATCTTGGTGGTTTGTGGGTCATCAATATTTTGACCCATAAAACGCCGGCAATCTGGAAGCAGAATTTTATTGCAAATAGCATGATTCGAATGTTTACGAAAAAAATCATTTTCGTGACCCACAAGTATATATAATAAAATGACCCACAAGGTACAATCTATTTTTAGAACACGCTCATATCACAGCCTCTGTGCGAGTAATTCGTATTTTTTGAGACTGCCCACAACGTTATTTATATATCTACTCGATGACCCTGAAGTACGGGTTGACGTTGACGCATTGCATTGTTGGAAACAAAATGGCGGCGCTCTCTCGAGGCAAGCAAGCGGTAAGCAAAATATATCAAATTTATTATCATTTTGTTATTCATTTTGCATTTTTACGAGATTTTCTGAATAATACAAGAAGTATTAATGTCGATTTCTTGTTGGCGTGTAAATGTGGTTTTTCTAGGAAGAAGATCCAGTGTTTAAATCTTAGACGCGGGATTCCCCGATATTTTCGTCCCCCGGCCCCAATTTTTCTGCCGTTGTGCGGGACCTAGCCCACACTTCAAGTTAAATAAAGTTATTTTCACAAAGCTGGGTTGTCCGTGATCAACTTAAAATCCAAATTAAAAAACCTACCTATTCTCCAATAGGATAGCGTACTGTTTTCTGAAAATGAAACGAAAATTCCAGGAACGATACCCCATTTAACATGGCTCCTGATATTTTCCTTCAATTAGATCCGAAAGCCACCAAAACCTGTTATTAATGCACTTGGACTTTGTAAATGATAGTCAGGTAAACTAATCCAGACATTTTTTCTATTCAATTAACAAAACATGACTGGAAATAAACAATATCTATGGTCATTAATATTATTGGTCTATAATCTACAGTGCTTTACAAGCTTCTGCTCTGAAACGATTTACAGATGTTTCTGTAACAGACGAGTTCGGTAACATAGACTTATAGAGTAAATTGATAGCGTCGGACATCCGGGCATTTTCGTTGATCACGTGATAGCAAAAAGGGCGGAGGTGAAAGCAAACGCCAACTTGAATATACCCGTATAGTAATTCATGACATTTTAGAAATGAAATTCGCCGTAAAAACGATAAAAATGCCAGAAATCGGCCGTGTCGGTAGTTGTATCCATTATCACTTTCGAAGAGGCAAAAACTGTCAAGTTATCAATTTTCCGGTATCTTACAGGAAAAAAGAGTTATAGCTCAAGCGCTATCTCCTTTTGGTTTTCATAGAAACTTTCGTGTGCAGACTACATTATTAACACCGAGAAAGAAATAATTATTTCTAGCAAACTGCCTTTGACTTATAAGACAAGAATTTAAAAAGAAAATGAAAAGCAAACTGTAGTTAAATCGGGAAGCAATAAAAATGCATTTGAAAACGAAAAAAGTTTTCGGAACTCAAAAATGAGAATGAACTTACCTTATGTTTAAAAAAAGTTGATTATTCCGAATCCTGTTTACCGTATTTACGAATGATCAAGTGAAAATTAAACAGGTCAGACACATTTTTATGACACGTGTGTGTTAGCGTTTAGCAAAGACTATGTGTCACCCATTACTGCAGTGATATACCGAGATCAAAGGAACACCCGGCTAACCCTTTACCAGCTTTAGCACATATTTCTCGCTAAAAATGAAACATACACCACAATTTTTAGATGGAAAGAGAGGTTTAAAATTTGAATAGACCTTCGTCGTTACGCTAGTCATCGATTAAGAGTGATGAAAAATAAAAATGCAACTAAGAAGATACGATATCTTCTTCGGCAAGAAATTTTATCAAGAAACTCAAACTTTATCGTGTTTCAACTTTCAAACTTTGCACACAATAAAACTCTTTTTTCTTATTACAGAAATTTATCACCACCCTAATCCTTTTCAAAGATAAAAAAAAAAAGACTTTTCCAAATTGTAAATATTGACACCCTTCAATTTTATATGGCTTAACTAATGAAACTGAATAGAAAATATCGTAGGAAAAGGCGAAAATGCTGGTCACGAGCACTTTCTACCCTTCCTACAATGATTTCTTTCTTTTTTAACTGGGGATTGTGTGGTAAAAGGTTAATAGTTAAAATATATCGAACCATTTATCCCTGGGTTGCAAGCCCTGTACTTTTCCAACTTAGCAATGTCTGACATGTGCTGAACAATCAGACTATCTATGGCATTTTTTATAAAACTAATTTATCCTTTACAGAACGACAAAATTTTGACTTGCCCAAGTTAAAAGCATGTGAAGATAACAAAAATAAGTGTGGCTCAAAACTGGAATTTCGTTTTAAAAAAAAGGTAGAAGACGTTGTAACAGGAGACAATGTTTGTAACTAGAATGTTCTCCTTTTCTCACGACGTTTTCTAAAGGATTTTTTCTCGGGGTCTCTAAAAGCCGGGTTTGAATACTGAGAGTAATGGCTTATTTGACTAAAAATCTTAGTAAACTGCAAAACTTGGGACCTATCAAAATCCATAGCATTTGAAGGCGACAGTTTAGACGTGGGTCAAATTGTTGAAATGGCTTTTGAAAAAGTAGAAAATATCATGGGAAAAGGAGAAAATGCTGGTTCAAAGCTGGTTCACATTGTTTTGTTCAAGCACCCTACGTTTCCAGGGTGGTTAAAACTCGGTATCGTTTGGTAGAGGGTTAAGAATCTTTCCGGTGTCTTGAAAGAAATAGGGACAGTCCATTTACTAAAAGTACAGCACTAAAAGCATACTTTTGAATATTAAGAAAATTACGATCCTTAAAAAAAAAAAAAAAAAAACCGAACTTTTTATGTTGTGCATAACTTAGTCATGTTCCAAAACATCTAGCTTCAGTTCAAATTTTTAATTTTCCATCCTCATCCACAAAATATTTATAATCCAGTTCTCAAAAGTTTTTAAGAAATACTTTGTACGTGTCATATGAATTTTCACAAAAAGGGTGAAGGGTGTTCCATGTGCCTTTGATCTCGGTATCGCACTGCAGGGTGGACGACCCAAGAGCTGTAACGTAATTGCTTGGTGGAAATAAAAAAAATAACGCACACGTGTCACATTACACTGACTATTTATGTCTGCTACTGATCTTCATTCACCCTTATGGTGACCATTTGTGTTTAAAATTTGGAATTTTTCGCAGGTTACAGAGGGTAAGTTCATTCTTCAATCTAACATATATATATCAAAATTAGTATTTTGGAACGAAAGCGATATAATTTGTCTTTGAAAGAACAGCAATATTGTGGGGAAAAAAAAGGATGCTGATTGGTATTTTCCTTTCACTGCAATATTTTCAGAATTCTCTCTCTTCATGGTCGGAAAAACATTGGATTTTTTTTTTTGTAATGGGTTAGATCTTAAAGTCCGTCTCGGGGCAACGTTTTAAAAACAGTTTTATCAGACTACTCTTTTTTTTTTTTCGCTCAAATATTAGAAAATTAAAATAATCACCATCAATTACCAAGATATTTTACAAGAATGGTAATTTTTCATGACGATACTTGAGAGGTTTATTAGCTTATCAGCCTTTGAAAATTCAGGAAATAGCTCTGGTCAGAGAGAGAGAGAGAGAGAGAGAGAGAGAGAGAGAGAGAGAATCCTTGGGAACCATGGAATTCTCCGACCTTCCTTTAAATCTGATGAACAACATAATGTGTTTACATTTATTTTGAGGCTCGGACATGAAGCAGACTAAGAAAAAATGAACATTTATTTCTATGTTTGAAGGGTCTAGATCCACTATATATTTAAATGGTAGGTCTAATTGTGTAGGCGCATTTAATGAAAATCGTCTCAAAGAAAAATTGACAACTAGCCATACGTTTTCTAAAGTGTATTCCTAATAGTTATCGTAACTGTTAAAAGCTTTGATTAGTGAAAAACGTAGTTTTTCTCAACAAAAAAAATTGCAAATAGTACTAAAATATATGGTTGCTATGTTATCGATTCACCTCCGAAAATGGCGACCGCTCGTTGCTAGGGAATGTGACGTCACGCCGTTGTACCCTATCGATTGGATGTTTTGTTAACAAGGCAATTATATAGTGATATTGTTATATTCTTTACACCCAACGCCTGAACGGGTTTCAAGACAGTTCCCCGACAAGACAGTTCCCCGACACGGCTTTTCGAGACAGTTCCCCGACAAAATTGAAGACAGTTCCCCGACACTTTTGAAGACAGTTCCCCGACACATTAATTATTAGCAAACTTGATTTTCATCGACATTTATCATCGGTATCTATAACTTTTAAGGAAAGGTAATGGGGGCTGTTGTACTTGTGAAAGGATTGTAAATAATTTAGAGTATTTCTCCTTTTTAGTTTATTATTGAATATCACGCCATTTAGAAATGATACCTTAGCCGTTGTGCAGATCAGGATATTATTACGTTTGTTATATGAATATGTGTATTTGATTACTAAAACAAATCCTTATCCCAGTGTTGGATAGGAAATACATGTGGGCCTAGGTGTGGCGCATTTTTCATTTTACATCTATTACTGTTACTTCCGGAGAAACTGAAATAACCCGCTAGTAATGTAGTGGATAATATAAGTACATGTAGATCCCCTTTATTTTGTGCCTTTATGGACAGTAGCAATTAATATGACACTTATACAGTGAGCCCAACGAGAATCAACAAAAGGTTTCAATGTTTAGCTTTATTCAAGAAATTTACAGCACATACCAGGGTTCGACATTAACATTTTTTTCAACTAGACCAGTGGACCAGTAATCTGAAATTTTTACTAGACCACTTCAGATTTCTACTAGACCATTTTTGCAAAATGAATAAAAGTATGAAATAGATCTAATTCTATGTTTTTTTCCTTGTTCATACACTACAATTGTGAAAAAGGATAATGTCATGTTAAGTAATGGCCAATGAATGTTTCTCGGTTAGTTTATTTGAATTACAATTTTTTCGCCAAAGGAAAACCAATAGCCTTACCCATTTTAAAAGCACTATCAGACACATACTCTAGTGTAACTTAAGCTCAAAAGCACAGAATATGAGTTTACAAGGACAAAACCATAGTGATATAATATGAGCTATGAATCTGGGGGTAAGATTTCAAAATAAGGGGGCATGACAATGTTTCCAAACGAGAAATGAAGTAATCATTTAATGATGTTTTGCACCATAAAAGTATATCTATTAAGATATTTATGGAAATTTACTGTTTAAAAGCCATTAAAAAGCTGATAGACAGTCTGAAGTGACTCTTATAGGACAATGTCAAAAGGAACATTGTGTTGTGTCATGGGTTTCCGTGCTTTTTGCAATGAGCATTTTTCATGTGTGTTAATTTATAGACAGGTTTTTCCCACATGATTTGACAAAAATTATCAATAAGGGTAGCAAGTAACATCAAAACCTGTCATTTTGCACAAGTTAAGCGGATAATGGATTCATTTACTTTTTTTTTTCTTACATGGCGTCTCGCGTGTAACCAAAATTTGTTACGTGAATTTCAATTCTATTACATGATTTACGCAACAATATGCATGAGTTAGAACACTTTTATCTAGATCTATTTTTGTTTCAATCAATTTGTTTTTAGCTTTGTTTTATGACTCTGCTTCTCAAGGATCAGATTTTATTTTGAAGTGACGCAAGCTTGGCATTTTCCACACTTGTCTGCTCCGTTGTCTATGTAAACATCCTGGCGACTCATTTTCGGTTGTCGTCAAAATGAAACTTCGGTATATTCCAAGAAAAAGAGCTAGACATAGGAAAGTCTTGCTTAAAAATCAAATACTCTGACAAAATTATGAAAATCAGGTTAAATTTAAGACATATCCTTGAAGAAAAAATAGCCCGTAGACTCCAGTCTACTAATCTATTTTCGGCTCGAGTTGGTTTTTCCACTGAAAATATTGACTACCGCGCATGTGCAATGGGCTTCCTGTAGAATTTGTAACTAAATTGTCGCTTGTTGGACAAAAACACAAATCATGTAAGCGATCTTTTTCGAGGAACATCATGTTAGGTCAATTATCGTCACTTATGCCAAGCATCTAAACTGATACTTAACTCATTACCACACGAGATAATTTTGGACTGGTCCAAATTGAAAGCATTTGCAGACGACAAAATAAAGGTGACTGAAAAATAGAAATTTGTTCTGGAAAGGGTAGAAAACACTGTGGGAAAAGGAGAAAATGCTGGTTACCAGCATTTTCTCCTTTTCCCACAGTGTTTTCAAAAGGCTTCTTTCTCAGGGGCGTCAAAAGTAGGGATTGAGTGGTAATGGGTTAACTTACTGTCTCGATTTTTGCACTAGACCATTCGGGCTAGCCGGACGCACTCACTACTAGCCCGAACCGATTTCTTGCTAGACAATGTCGTTCGGACGTGCCTTAATGTCGAACCCTGCATACATTACACGAGTAATACATCTTAAAATTGCATTCCAGAACCCAACACCATGCCATTAAAGACAATTTTCATGGCAATCATACACAATAAACAGAAACTCGAAAGGTTCCCGGCAATTAAACCAATCATTATTATAAACATCCAATCATGGCAACAAACAGTCTAATCACACTATGTCGACCTCCTTAATTGGGCATAATACGCAATTAATAACCGCCAAAGTTGAAATTTACTTCCATCATTTGAAATAAATGTCTATAAAAATATTTAAAGAAAACAAACCAAAAAAAAAAAAACTATTCCATAGATCTATACTAATAATAAAAGTGTCGGGGAACTGTCGTCAAAGGTGTCGGGGAACTGTCTTCAATTTTGTCGGGGAACTGTCTTGTCGGGGAATTGTCTTGTTCCCCCTGAACGCATGGCTTTATTTCGTTATCTAAACTTTAATTTGTAATTTCCACTATGTTTCATTGAAATTTTTTGTTGTGTACCTCATATCATGCTGTATGTATTGACAATGTCGGTTGCCCATCTTTCAAGCGAAAGAGGGTGAAAAGTGAAAAAATAAAAGGTTTGAGCCTATCTATCAAGGGATAACTGCGTGAAAAGTGCAAAAATAAAGGGTTTGAGCGTAACTAAGTCATACGATAGGTGTCACCTGACATAAACACAATACAGGGTTCAATCTAGGCTGCGTTTTTGCGCCAATGGCGCGATTTTAAAGTCCTTGGCCCATTTTTGAAACTCCAGTGCGCCCAATCGGCGCAAAATGGAATGCATCGGCGCTTTTCTGATTCCGTTGTGCGCCACCATTATTTTTTTAGCAGTAGAGTTTTTAGCGAGTCAGTGTTAGAAGACGCTTTCCGCGGTATTGAAATTTAATTGCAAAGCGTCTCAACAACACGGAGAGCGTTACCTACTGGTAATCGGATAATGATTTATTCACGGCCCATGAACAAATGCGATGGGAACCAGCTGTTGAAAACATGTCGGCAATACAAACACAGAAACAAATCGTTGATTTCTTTTCTGGCGGAAATTCCGCCAAACAAGCAAAAACGCAACAATCGGGTGAAACCAGTGGTGAAAAATCAGCTGATGAAAAAGCTGGGAAATCATATGCAAAAAACTTTAAAACTGAGTGGCTACAAAAGCCTCAATTTCACTGGCTTCGTTGTGACGATGCAAAAAAAAATCATGACTTGCGGTTTTTGTATACAGCAAAAGAATTTTTTAACCCCATACACAAGCAGTAAATTATCTGGATTTACTTCCTTTGTATGTTAAATCAGTAATAAATGAGCTTTTAAAATGCCAAGATCCTGGTTATTTGATCGTTAAAAAGTGCTGGCCCATCTCAAAATACTGGTGGCCCCTTTTTAAAATAGTGATGGGCCAGTGGCCCATTCTGACAAAATTCTAGATTGAACCCTGACAATATAATTGTTTTGTTACAGAAACATCCAATGATTTACATGATAAGTCTATGTTACCGAACTCGTCTGTTACCGAAACATCTGTCACTGAAACATAACTTGACCCTTGCCATGTTGGGACCCTCATGTTAATCAATTATTTTCGCACCAAGTTTATTTTATTGATCACAATAACAGTGCAAATTGTTTCACAATGTCATTCCATTGTGATTAAATCATTAATTATGATAATATCCTTTCCAAAATAAGTGTTGTTTATCTACACCCATTGCCAATTCTGTGCATATATTAGTATTTAGCAGGCCAAAGGTAATACATTCTTCACAGGTGGTTTTATTATTTTTTTGTGTGACCCAGGCCAGTAAACCATCTGCAGTAAACCAACATTGTTCACTTATAAGCATCTTAGAAGCACGTTTCTACATGGTCAGAAGAATTGTAATTTTAAACATAGTCATCTACCTGTGTCGTCCACTCCATGCATTATGAATTCACGTCAAGTTGCTCACAACGGAGATGTCTCATCTATAGTGTTTGTCTTAACGAGGGGCAATCGGTTAGCCATAAGCAGTAGGTTTTCCAACAATATTAACTCTTTTCCAAACAATCCCTACTTTTGATGACTCTTGAGAAAGAAGCCTTTTAAAAACATTGTGGGAAAAGGAGAATATGCTGGTAACCAGCATATTCTCCTTTTCCCACAATGTTTTCTACCCTTCACAAAATAATTTTCAAATTTTCAGTCACTTTTATCATGTCGTCTGCAAATGCTTTCGATTTGGACAAACCTAAAATTTTCTCCTTTGGTAATGAGTTACTCCAGGCTTAAAGACTGGCTGTGGTTACAAAAGTATGAAAAGGGTGATATGATTTGCTGTTGTTTGAAGGATTTCACCTCTGGAAACAGCAATTTTAGTACCGCAACTCTATCCAGGCATGCTGATTGTAAAGATCACAAAGCCATTTTCTACTAGCTCAGTCATAGTTTGTGTTGTGATGGCCCCCATGTTTTGTGAAAATCCCCCACTTTTTTCAAATCCTGGATGAAACACTGAGGTCAAGTCTGTAACGTGTAACACTGGATTTTTTTTATGCTCCTTGAAGGGCGAGCATATAGTTGCCGCTTCGTCTGTCCGTCCGTCTGAAGCGATTTCTCCACAACCCCTGGACCAAATTGGATAAAACTTCATATATGAACTTTTTGAAGTGAGGCGCTGACATACCTTTCCCGGATTTTCAGTTTGACCCCGTGTCATGGAAAAAAGGGGCTTAATGCAAAATTGCAATTTTTGCCAATATCTCATTCAGTTTTTCTCAGAATATCATAAGGCTTCATGGTTATATTGTTTATGGAAAGTTTTAGCATGTGCCCTTGCTATTTCTAATCTTGGCGTTTTTTAGGATGACATTCTGTCTGTCCGTCCGTCGGTCAGCCGAAGTGATTTCTCCACAACCCCTGGACCAAATTGGATAAAACTTCATATATGAACTTTTTGAAGTGAGACGCTGACATATCTTTCCCGGATTTTCAATTTGACCCCGTGTCATGGGAAAAAAGGGGCTTAATACAAAATTGCAATTTTTGCCATTATCTCATTCAGTTTTTGTCAGAATATCATGAGACTTCATGGTTATATTGTTTATGGAAAGTTTTAGCATGTGCCCTTGCTATTTTTAATCTTGGCGTTTTTTAAGATGACATTCTGTCATGGAAAAAGGGGTGTTTCTTGCAAAATTCCAATTTTTACTAATATTTCATTTAGTTTTGCTCAAAATTTCATTAATTTAAACTTCATGCTTATATTTTTTTTTTCAAAGTTTCACCATGTGTTCTTGTTTCTTTATCTATGTGTTTTTCAATTTGACCCTCTCACATGGAAAAAGGGGGTTTCTTGTAAAATGACAAGGAAAAAGGGGCCCTAATGCAAAATTTCAATTTTTACTAACATCTTGTTCAGTTTTTGTCAAAATTTCATGAAATTTCATGGTTATATCTTGTTTTACAAGTTTCAACATGTGCCCTTTGTTTTTTTTTTCAATCTGTGAATTACAAATGCGCAAATATGTCTTTCCTGGTTCCTCAAATTGAGGTTGCATCACGGAAAAAGGTGACTTCATGGAAAAAATTGTTTTTCACTTGTATTTCCTTTATCGGTGCTCAAAACTTTGTGAAATTTCAAATCTGAACTTGTTGGAATGATGCCCAGGTACCTCTCTTCCTGTTTCTCAATTTCAGGCTGCGTCTCGGGTAAAAGGGGCTTCATGTAAAAAAATGTTTTATGCAATATTTACCACATGACTGCTAAAAATTTTATGAAATTCCAAATTTTGAAGTATTATTCAAAAATGCCACAAACCACACACCCATTGTATTTATTTCAATGATGCAATATTGTCTGATGGGAAAAGGGAGCTTAAAGGGGGCTCATTGGGCTTATTGCCCTCTACAAGTTTGTGTTGGCTATCTCTAAGATAGTAATTGCCTTTTCACTTCAAATTTTTGGGGGGCATGAACTGGTTCTTTTAGGATAAAAGAAGTGAATTTATTATCAATTTCATATATTTTATGACAAGCACTTGTTCGGGGAGCATAACCCGTCTCTGACGGCTCTTGTTTTTTATGGTGAATTATACATTCTATTTTTTTTTTAATTGCAATTCAAGCTTACTTGAAGAAGACTGCACCACTATTTTGTAAAATTAAGATTGTAGTTAGTACACTGAAAATCAGTAACTTACCCTTTTTCTCCAAATATTGATATTTACCTTTAAATTGTGTGGGAAATAATGATATTTTTAGGGGGAGGGGGGCTGCCACTCATGTTTTGTGGCAAATTCTTTGCGGCCCAGTTTATTGAATGTAATCATTTATGATTTCCAGTTACGAGAGAGTTTGAGAAAAATAGATATGAACAATGACTTTGCAAAGGTAATTCATTGTCTTTTAGTCTTTTATATCTTGCATCTTTCTTGAATTATCTAGAGGAGAAATATTTGCCGTACCCATCATGTTTAATATGCCATAACATTATCTTCTTTCATGATGCAAGCCTTCAAGTTGACTTGCCGTAGGTTGGTGGTTCTACCTGGGTGCCTCTGTGCACTCTTGAGTCTTCCTCCACCAGTAATTAGCTGGATGTTGCTTTATTACTTTAACTATTGCAGCAACGGTAAACTCCAAAACCACAAACCACTTCATAATGCAAGTTGAATGTCAGTGAAGTCAAACTATAAACATGTATGTATTCAGCTACATACTTAGTATTGTTAGGAAACATATTTTTGTATATTGAAAAGGTTCATTTTTGCAAAAAGAAAAAAAAACAAATTATGGCTGATTCAGCCCATGGCTGATTCGGACCATCTCTTTGGCTAATTCAGAACATGGCTAATCGAACCATGGCTGATTCAGACCAGATTTAGTGGCCGATTCAGACCAGGTTTTAGCAATGATGATGAATTGTTGTATTTGTAATAACTATTGCACATGGTCTAATGACTGTTTCAGAGTTCCCATTCACGTAAGATTTTGCGTGAATCACGTAAATAATTACCAATGCAGGTAAAAAATGACGCCTCAAGCGTGCAGTGCATGCAAAGAAAAGACAAATATATAATGTACGAGGGACACTTTTTAATTTCGTAGAGTAAGACTACAACTTTTTAACGTGATTATGAAATTGCAAGATTTTTTACACAGAACTTGCGCAATCATTCCTCTCTCGAAATGCCACAGTATGTGATGTACGAGGTCCATGTGCGCGCTGCGATGGGTATTTTCAACACATGGTTTTATACACTATAGTAAAATATAGCGTTCAATATGGATGTAAAAATCTGTGAACAGAGGGCATATTGTAAGAATTGAGCACAGCTCGGGTTTTCGCCAACAGAAATTCATGCTGATTTGCAAAACGTTTATGGGAATGGTGCTTTAAAATATGCTACAGTTTGCAAGTGGCTACGCCGTTTTAATGATGGTCGGGAGTCAATTGAAAATGACCCTTGGGTGGGTAGGCCGGTTTCCTTTTTGACGGAAAAGAACATTGCTACTGTGAAAACGTTAATTGAGGAAGACGCACGAAAGCGGCACATTATACCATGCAAGAGATAGAATTAAGTGGGATTCATTCGTCAAGTGTTTTGAAGATCTTACATGAACGACTTGGGCTACATAAGATCTGCGCACGTTGGGTGCCCCATTTGCTCACTGACGAAGCAGAAAGAAAGTCAGGTTGGACTTGCATCGAAACTTATAGAAAATATGATAAATGTGACTCACATCGTTTTGAAAAGATTTACAGGTGATGAAACCTGGATCTATCATTTTCAACTGGATTTTAAGGCTAAAGATAAGGTTTGGGTTCCAGAAATGGATAGATCGCATACCGTGACACCATTCGAGAGAGGAATGATTACACAAGCTCTATGTAAAAAATTGTGCAATTTCATAATTGCTTTAAAAAGTTATAGGATTTGGCATTTGGTTGCAATGGCAACCGAAATAAAAATATTAGTAACCCAATCTCTGTAATCAATGGTCAGTGGAAATGGTCATGAGCCTACACTCTAGTATTACTTGGTATAAAATTGCCTTTTGATGTCCAAAATGTGTATGATATTACTGATTCCTCGTGACCCAGGTGAGCAATTGAGACCCATGGGTCTCTTGATTTTATATGAGGATGCATGTTCTGATAAGATTGCAAAGCCTCAATCAACCTTTAACCTGGTATGAGAACCACTGATAACGACATTTGCAAACAGCATAAAACAAGATCAGCCAGTGAGAGGTATAACTCTTTACCAAACGACAATTTTCTAGACTTGTCCATATTGAAAGCATTGGCAGACAACAAAATAAATGCAACTCAAAAATTGAAACTGGACTTAAGAAGAGTAGAAAACATAGTGGGAAAAGGAGAAAATGCTGGTTACCAGCATTTTCTTCTTTTCCTGCTATGTTTTCGAAAGGATTGTTCCTCGAGGTCGTTAAAAGTAGGGACTTTTAACGACCCTGAGAAGAAAAGCTTTTGAAAACATTGTGGGAAAAGGAGAAAATGCTGGTAACCAGCATTTTCTCCTTTTCCAACAATGTTTTCTACCCTTCCCAAATCGAATTTCAATTTTTGATTCACATTTAATTTGTCGTCTGCAAATGCTTTCAATTTAGAATACTCCAAAACTTTGTCGTTTGGTAAAGGGTTAATGTAATTTGTTGGTCCTTAGGCTTTGGCATGCAGGTTGTTAACAAGAAATCTAATCAGGCATAATTACTCATGCATGTTGATTATGTCCATGAATGAAAGGGTGAATGTCCTATTTGTTTCTGCCAGGAGTTTTGTGAAGAACCAGACAGGCCCAAGGTCCAGCCCACACCTGGAGGGCCCCTACCTCCAACCCCATAGCCAACCTGTACACCTAGCCAAGCTTGGTCCAGGCCTCCAGCTCCACCACCCATCTCTAAATTGCCTTCACAGCTAATTAGTGATGAAATGGATCAGGTCAGTACTTTGTTTGTTGACAGTCATCATCATGCAAGATTTTTGAGAGCTCAATTTGACAGGTCACATGATACCAGTCTGCGAAATGTGATGAGTGGATTTATCATACCCCCAACAAAAAATTTGTGGGGGGTATACTGGAATCACTCTGTACGTCCATTCTGTTTTGTCCGGAGCATAACTTTGTCATCTTTTGATGAATCTTTCTCAAACATTGTGTACATCTTTGTCATAATATGCCATTGTGCACTTGTCATTTTCATGACGATCGGTTGAAGTGTCTTGGAGTTATGGCCCTTGAAATAGTAAAAATAGGTTGGTTTTACTTTGTCTGTTCTCTAGCTTAAGGAATGTTCAACAAAATTTCACCAAACTTCTTGAAAATGTATATGGGCATAAAATCTAGGCTAAGTTTGATTTCCAGTGAAGTCGCATAAAGAATAGCTGAGTTACGGTCCATGAATCAGTTAAAAAAAAAAAAACCAAGTTTTTTTACTTTGTCTACTCTCTTACTCGAACAACGCGCTACGAAATTTCACCAAACTTTCTGAAAATGTTTGTGGGTACTAAGTCAAGGTCAAGTTCGATTTCCACCCTAATTACAGAAATAGTACCTGAGTTGTGGCCCTTGAATTAGTAAAAATAGGTTTTCTTTATTTTGACAGCTCCCTAACTGAAATTATTTCGGCAAAGAACATCAAATTTTCAGAAAATGTTAATAAGCATACAGAGCATTGGCGCTAAAAAATTACAGATGGCCCTAAAAAAAAATGTCTGAGGGGCCACCTGGCGCATTAAAAATACGAGCCATGCAATGTAGGTATGATGATTACTAGGGACAAATTCATCGGAAGTCTGTTTTGTTTGAATCAATTTCACTACCGTGTGCATATGCGAGCAGAGTTGTCGTTCGTTAATCTCACCATACATGAATGTGAATGATCCGGAGTGCAAGAGAGTGCTGCCGTTTTATGGATCGTAATGGCAATCCTGATTGGCTTAGTACTTAATTAAAGTTGGGTTCCCCGAATTTTGAGCCAATGAGTTTCGTTTTCACAAACAGATAACGGTTTCGAAAAGAAGAATTGTAAATCTAAACTAAGCTATTTTGGTCAAACAAAGCCAAAAGAGGCTAAGACAAATACCAAGCTCTCTGGGCAACCCAAAAAGCCGAAGTGAGATACTTCCTTTTTCTTTGGCCCTTGAAGCGCAGGAAATTCTTTGTTAATAAGAATCAATAAAACATGTAGCTAACTGCTAAATTATCATACAAAATGTTTGATTTTTATTGGGTATTCTGTCTCTAGTCTATAATTATATTCAATTTATGTCCGAAATTCAGTCATGGCCCCATGTTGTAAAAGTGGCCCCACTGTTTGGGCTTGGACGGGCCATTGGCCCCATAAGGTAGAATGCTTGGCAGAACTCTTGAGCATAACATCTAGGTCTAGTTTCCCCTGATTGGACTGAGATATTTCAGTAATAAAACCTATGACTTTTGAAACCTTAGGATTGGGAACTTTGTCATCTCCTCTGATGGCTTATTTATTTAGTGACAAGTATTTGCAAGGGGGTATTAATCACCTTTAGTGATAGCTCTAGTTGGACTTGCGGTCAACTGCATAAAACTCTTGCTACTGTAACCCTTTAAATGCTGAATGTACCCTTTATAAACTCATAGTGGGGGGTGGGGAGTCATTATGTTTCATTAAATTTTTATTACATATGTAAATAGGGCTGCACATATGCATAAGGTCTAATAGAATTGTTTTAAAATTGTCTGAGATTCATCTGGTTTGATGATTTCATTAAATTACTATTACTCAATTATCTTTACAGGAAGAACAGTCAGACTTGATTTTGTGTCCTTCCACTGGGAAATTTATGTTACCAACTGGAAATGAACTGAGATATTCAAAGGTAGCATTTCACATAATATATTTGTCGTAGTCCAAACTGGAATCTAAGC
This sequence comes from Tridacna crocea, assembly GCA_943736015.1. Taxonomy (NCBI): domain Eukaryota; kingdom Metazoa; phylum Mollusca; class Bivalvia; order Cardiida; family Cardiidae; genus Tridacna; species Tridacna crocea. Next base: position 14,629,671 of record OX031068.1, read on the forward strand.
AGATCCGGAATCTGCCTAGACCAAATTAGAATTCTATTTTGGTCCAGACCAAATTAGAATTCTACTTTGGTCTAGACGGATTCCAGATCTGCCTAGACCAAATTAGGATTCCAGTTTGGCTAGGTAGATCCAGAATCTGCCTAGACCAAATTGGAATTTTTAATTTAAACCCAAAAATAAAAGAGGTTGTTAATCAGAAATTCAGAGTAAGAATAAATTTTGAATGTTTTGCACTTTAGCAGGAAAAAAAAATGTAGGAAATTGAGCAATTGGGGGAAAAAAAGATATTGCTTTAATTAGAAATACCTGTACCTCTTAGTTGTAAACATATGTGGAACTGTTTGATTTAATAAAAAGAAATCATGAAATAATCCAATATTAAAATACCGGTAGTAAGCATTTTTGGAATAGGAGATTTTTTTTTGTAATTTCATAAGAATTCTACCACAGAGTTTTAGTTGTAAACCTGTTTTATTTCTTTGTAGGATTGATATAAATAATATTAAAGCAGCGATTACGTAAACGCTGTTTTAAAAATGAGAAAAATTATTAATGAATCGGGTAGAAATTATGATGGGAAAAGGAGAATCGTTCATAAATGGTAATTTATAATATGTGATGGGTCAACCTGTCTACCTGGCACAAGTATGATGTGTGAAGACTAGTGAAAGTTGAAATTGTTAAAATATTGATAACCCTTTACCACTCAATGCTGACTCTAAACGAACCTGAGAAAGGAGCCTTTTGAAAACAATTTGCGGAAAAAAGAAAATTCTGGTAATTAGCATTTTTTTCCTTTTCCCACGATATTTTCTACCTGATCAAAGAAAAAATGCTCAATCTTACCCACATTGAAATCTTTGTCTGCAAATGCTTTCAATTTGGACAAGGCTAAAAGTTTGTTGTCTGGTAAAGGGTTAATTGCCAAATTAGGTGTAAAAGTATGGATGTGTGATATCTTTTTGACCAATCACACATACAGGGACCATCTTACCAGATGACTAATTCTACCAAATAAAACTGAAATCTGGCAACCAAATGCCAAAATCAAAATTCTGTTCTGTATTGTTTGTTCCCCACACCCCAAGGATGCTTCTGATAAAGTTTTGTGAAATTCTGGCCAGTAGTTTCAGAGGAGATGTCATTTAACCCATTACCAAACGACAATTATTTTAGACTGGTCTAAATTGAAAGCATTTGCAGACGACAAAATAAAAGTGACTGAAAATTTGAAATTTGTTTTGCGAAGGATAGAAAACATTGTGGGAAAAGGAGAAAATGCTGGTTACCAGCATTTTCTCCTGTTCCCACAACGTTTTCGAAAGGCTTCTTTCTCAGGGGCGTCAAAAGTAGGGATTGTGTGGTAATGGGTTAAAGAAAATGTTGACAACACACGACAACAGACAAAGGACTTAGCCCCATCACAATAGCTCATCCTGGCATTTTGTGCCAGGTGAGCTAAAAATGTGTCAACAGAGACTTTAAACCCCAAATAAACAAACAAATCAATCACCTTTAGTAATAGTATGATTGCTACTCGTAAAAAAAAGAATTGTTTGGAGATGAGCAGGAAGGGGCGTGGGTATTGGTTTTTGTGATAGAAACCCGCCTCTAGTTTGGAATGTTTTATGTAATGTTTTTTGTGGTTTCAGTTGCTGATGGGACAGGTCATAGCAGTACTGAAAAAAGGTGAGTACCATTATCTTTTATGTCTATAATTGTATGTGCACTGTATTGTGTCCTTGAGCAAGACACATTTACTTCCCTTAGTACTGGAAAGTAACTGAAGTACCCAGGAAGCAGTGGTCTCCATCCCAACATGGCCAAAAAATGTGCTGACTGGGATGCTGCGCAACAATACAAACAAACACCAGTATTCAATATTTTGACACATAAAATGCCAGTATTCAATGTTTTGACCCATAAAATGCCAATGTTCAATATTTAAATTTCATCAAAACCTAAACTGAATTGTTGGTGGTTTGTGGGTTATAAAAATTTTGACCCATAAAATGCCAGTATTCAATATTTGAATCTCATCAAAACCTAAATTGAATTGTTGGTGGTTTGTGGGCTATCAATATTTTGACCCACAAAACTCCAGTATTCAATATTTTGACCCATTAACCCATTACCACACAATCCCGACTTTTAACAACCCTGGGAAAAAAGCCTTTTGAAAACATTGAGGGAAAAGGAGAAAATGCTGGTAACCAGCATTTTCTCCTTTTTCCACAATGTTTTCTACCCTTCCAAAATCAAAATTCAGTTTTTGATTCACATTTATTTTGTCATCTGCAAATGCTTTCAATTTGGACTAGTCCAACATTTTGTCGTTTGGTAAAGAGTTAAACCAGTGTTCAATATTTTGACCCATTAAACACATATGTTCAATATTTTGACCCATTAAACACCAATCTTCAATATTTTGACCCATAAAACACCAGTATTCAATATTTTACCCATAAAACACCAGTATTCAATATTTTGACCCACAAAACGCCAGTATTCAATATTTTGACCCATTAAACACCAATGTTCAATATTTTGACCTATAAAATGCCAGTATTTAATATTTAAGAATGTTTAAGAAATAATCTTCTTTCTACCATGGTATATCGTTCAATAAATCACAGTTGTGAGTTATGCGGCGCAATAAATAATCCACGAGGGCGATAGCATAGCTCACATTGTGGTTTATTGAACGATATACCACAGTAGAAAGAAGATTATTTCGATTCTAACAAGGCCAATCATTAGTGAAATGCAAACAAGTTCAAACTTGGAGTAAAAACGCGGATGAAGATTACGTTCCATTGAATAACTCACTCATTGAATGACGTCACTCTACATGGATTGTTGCAGATTTTACCATGTTTTCCTTGCACTGTGTTTATAGAGCCAAAGTCGCGTGTCATGTTAGAATAATATTTATATAAGACAGTGTGACATGTAATGTCACACAATTAATAACTGGTTCTTAGGTGAGCAGAATCAGGGCCTCATGTATGAAACCAGGAACATATTGGGACAGATCAAGTTACTTTAATTACCGGTTTCTCAGTCAGTTTGTTATGAATATAACTATTATAAAAACAACTCTTTTTATAATCCAGGAACACCATAGTCTCAAGTACAGTTGTACCAAGTACCTGGAAGAATGCAGTTAGTAGAAAAAGACTGATTGTATCAAGTATGTAAACTATTTGACAGATCCTATCTCTCTATCTTGCATGATTTAGGAGTCGTTGCCCTTTGTTATTTTTGATACTTCAGTATGTCCGGAACATAGCACAAATACTCAAGGATTATCAATTTGAAACTTCCTAGGTAGATAGATTTTGTGAAAAGTTCTGTATGTTAGAAGCATTACTCTGGTAACAGAACAGACCCTGATCAGACATCTCCTACAGGGTCTACTCTGTTTGCCTATAGGATCTTTTAGCTTAAGGTTAACTATCTACCCTGAAAAAGTTTACGAGGTTCAGGCTATATTGTAAGAGGTATGTTATTGAATGTTTATGAGGGGTCAAAATTATTCAAAAATTCAAAACAGGAAAATGGTTAAGTGTGGCTGTAGACAGTTAAAGCTATGCTACAAAATCATTCATATTTATCATACCTCCGAAGGGCAGAATTATGTTATGCCTTTGGTTGTTCGTCTGTCTGTCAGTCCATTTGCAATTTTGTGTCTGCTCTGTATCTTTTGAACCGCATCATGGAAATTGAAACAATTTGGCAGAAATATCAATCAAAATGAGAGGATGTGCAGAGCGTTGTTTGGCTAGGTTCAAGGTCAAGGTCACATTTGAAGGTCAAGTATCTTAATTAGTGTAAAGTTAGCGTATTTTGTGTCAGCTCTGTATCTCTTGAACTGCTTGAACAGATAAAAACTATTTGGCAGAAATATTAACCAAACTGAGAGGATGTGCAGAGCATCGGTTTCAGATGATTCGGTTCAAGGTCAAGGTTACCCTTTAACTCATTACCAAATGACAAAATTTTGGACTAGTCCAAATTGAAATCATTTGCAGATGACAAAATAAATGTGTATCGAACTTTGAAATTTGATTTGGAAAGGGTAGAAAACATTGTGGAAAAAGGAGAAAATGCTGGTTACCACCATTTTCTCTTTTTCCCACAGTGTTTCCAAAGGCTTTCTTTGTCTGGGTCGTTAAAAGTCGGGATTGTGTAGTAAAGAGTTGAGGTCAAATTTCATACTGGTGTAAAGTAAGAACAGTTTGTGTCCACTCTGTATCTTTTGAGCCGCTTTATGTAAATGGTAACTATTTTTGTTAAATGTATCTATAATGATTGATATCAGAAATTCATTATATAACAAAAAAATCCTCACATTTCAATACCCTTGGGCGCATATTGCTACGCTTTGCAGTGCTCTTGTATAACTTTGATATTCAATTGTCCAAGACAAGAGGCAAACTGAAAACAAAAGATGAATTTCAGCCTCTTGTGTTTTGATTAATTCTAAATATGATATTTTGCTCTTTAGTAGATGCAAATGATTTACTTCAGGTGATGATGAAGATTACAGTGCATCAGAAGCAGAATCTGAGGAAATTTGCAGACCAAGTTCAAAACGCCAGAGATGGCCTAGATAAGAAGAATGTCTTCTCTCAAAAGAATTTAAGGAACATATAAACAGGAAAACCATCCCAGAAAATAAAGAAGCCAGAATTGTGATTAATAAGTTTGCCACCTTCAAAAACAGAAATATCCATCAAATTAAGAGTAAAGTTCAACATCTGATCAAACTTTACAGTAAGCTTCATTAATGTTATGACACAAACTACAAGGGTTATCCAGAAATAATCCCAACATTTTAGACACGTCCAAATTGAAAGCACTTGCAGACAACAAACTAAGCATAAATCAAAAATTGAAATTTGTTTCCATTAGGGTAGAAAGCATTGTGGGAAAAGGAAAAAATGCTGGTTACCAGCATTTTCTCCTTTTCTGACAATGTTTTCAAAAGGTTTCTATCCCTGATCTGTAAAAACCAAGGATTGTTTGGGAAAGGGTTAATAGATTTCTTTTTTTTAGCTCACCTGAGCACAACGTGCTCAAGGGGAGCTTTTAGGATCACCCGGTGTCCGTCGTGCGTCGTGCGTCGTCCGTCGTGCGTCGTCAACAATTCTTTAAACATCAACTCCTCCTAAACCGCTGGGCGGATTTGGACCAAACTTGGCAGGAATGTTCCTTGGGAGGTCCTCTTTAAAAATTGTTCACAGAATTTGATTCCATCAAAAACTCTGGTTGCCATGGCAACCAAATGGAATTTTTTAGCAAATTCTTTAAAAATCTTCTCCTCTGAAACCGCTGGTCGGATTTTGAAATAATTTCACAGATATGTTCCTTGGGTGACCCTTTTCAAAAATTGTTCGTGAAATTTTGATCCGTCAAAAATTGTGGCTCTGGTGAATGGGGGCTACTTGCACTATACAGAAATGAAGGAATTCTTAAAAAATCTTCTCCTCTGAAACCGCTGGTTTGATTTTGAAATAATTTCACAGATATGTTCCCCGGGTGACCCTTTTCAAAAATTGTTCGTGAAATTTTGATCCGTCAAAAAATGTGGCTCTGGTGAACGGGGGCTACTTGCACTAAATAGAAATGAAGGAATTCTTAAAAAAATCTTCTTCTCCGAAACCCCGGGTCAGATTTTGAAATAATTTCACAGAGATGTTCCTTGGGTGACCCTTTTCAAAAATTGTTCGCGAAATTTTGATTCGTCAAGAAACATGGCTCTGGTGAATGGGGGCTTCTTGCACTATTGGGAAATGAGGAAATTCTTAAAATTTTTTCTTTTCTGTAACCACTGGTCAGATTTTGAAATAATTTCTCTGGGATATTCCTTGGGTGACCCTTTTCAAAAAGTGTTCACAAAATTTTAATCCGTCAAGAAACATGGCTCTGGTGAATGGGGGCTACTTGCACTATAGGGAAATAAAGAAATTTTTAAAAATTCTTCTTCTCTGAAACGGCTGGACAGATTTTAAAATGATTTCACAGTGATGATCCTTGGGTGACCCTTTTCAAAACCTGTTCACAAAATTTTGATCCATGAAGAAACATGGCTCTGGTGAATGGGGGCTACTTGCACTATATGGAAATGAAGAAATTCTTGAAAATTCTTTTTCTCTGAAACCCCTAGTCAGATTTTAAAATAATTTGACAGAGATGTTCCTTGGGTGATCCTTGCTCTTGTGAATGGGAGCTACTTGCACTATATGGACATGATGATATTCTTGAAAATTCTCTTTCTCTGAAAGCCCTGGTCAGATTTTAAAAGAAATTTTCCGAAACGTTCCTTGGGTGACCCTTTTCAAAACTTGTTCGTAAATTTTGATCCATCAAGAAACATGGCTCTCGTGGATGGGGGATACTTGCTCTTAAACAGAAATGAAGAATTCTTAAAAATTCTTCTTTTTGAAACTGATGGTCAGATTTGGAAATGAATTTTACAGGTGACCTTTTGAAAATTGCTTAGCAAAATTATAAATTTGGTTCCAATGTTTCAATACCTCAAAAAAAAAAAAATGTAGGCTATGGTCATCTCAAAACTCAGGTGAGCGATCCAGGGCCATCTTGGCCCTCTTGTTTGACTTTTAGATGATTATGTCAAAGGTCAAGGTCACAGTGACCAAGCATATGAGGGGGACATATATGTCTCACAAACAATGCTTATTTTCAAAACATCGAAAACATCAAAGGTTTATGATGTGTATGTAACAAATATACTGGGTGTATGATTGTATCATGAGAAACATTGACTTGGAGATATTAACTGTTTAGTTATCACTTGTTATGCATTGAACCTTGATAACATTAAATAATGAAATCAGTAAACTATGTTAAAATATTGAATATTGTTTGCGTTTTGATTTAGCCAAAAGCAGTCATCTTGGATTGAAAGTGGCATTGCTTTACAGCGTTTTAGACGAACTCTATGACGAAATTTAATTAGGATCCGACATCGGGTACAGAATTCACCCATAACACACCCCCTCCCCCCATTTCAAGGATTGTTACAATTGGGTATATGGGCAAATTCTGCGTATTTCTTACAGTGGAAGTGAATGGAGAAATTTTTGTCCATCAACCGATTTTGACGAAATTTCGTCATAGAGTTGGTCTAAAAACTTTATACATTTTAAGATATGTTTCATTATAATCATTCGAAATATACTTGCAATATCAAGAAAAAGTCAGTGACATTGGCAGGTAGTAGTAGTAGAAATAGTGGTGGCAGTATTAGCAATAGTACATATAGAAGAAGTATGAAAGTTGTCCCAGAATTACGTAGACTTTTGTTATAACTTTCATAGTAGTTAAGGCAGAAATAAACAATTTCGGGAGCTGTGAACATTATATCTTTTGCACAAGTTTACAAAATTTCAGCGCGGTATCTTGTCAGATTCTACAAGCTCTGGAGATGGATAAGGGTGTCGGAAGCGGGGCAGTTTATGGGGACGTCATGACGACGTTTGTATTTTTATCACGACAAAGTTTAATGTTAGGGCTCATGCTATCAACAAAGTCTCTATTGACCTCTACACACCTATATAAATGTGTACCTACTGATAGAGCACATTCTTCATATTCGGATTCCATTTCATTATCTTAACCATCTTACTAAGCAGTAGTAGTTGAAGAAATAGTAGAAGAAGTAGTTGCAGCAGCAGCAGCAGCTGTATTAGTAGAAGTAGTAGTAGAAACATCAGAAGCAACAACACTGTTAAGGCAAGAAAGGGGGGTAATAGAATACGAGTAGTAGTTGTAGTAATGGTAGTAGTTGTAATAGTAGTAGTATCAGCATCAGCAGCAATAACAATGCCGCAAGGAAAAAAAAGGGGGGTAATTTCTCTACGGGGGTCCTTTCTCTTCATGAGGGGGTTATCTACTACAGCTAGAGGGGGCCCTTTTTCGGGAACAAGACAGTTCTCCGACAAGACAGTTCCCCGACACAAGTTTTGGAGACAGTTCCCCGACACTTTCGAAGACAGTTCCCCGACACTTTTATTTCATGGAAAATTACCTTTTATGCTGTAGAATTAACACAATTATAATTCATAATCATGAGAAATTGAAATATTTGTGGATAATTGATGTTGTGATCGAATTATCTGTACCCTGTGAAGAAGATTGATATATATATAAAATGACGGGTAGCTCTATTTTCTCGTGGATGAATTCACAACGAATCACGACTGTATTGAACATGGGAGAGTTTTAAGGGCACTTTTAGCCAGCATCAAAGTTGATAAAAGAATAGAGAGTATTTTGTTTTGATTCTATAAAGTCTTTAAATAATTTGTAGTTATCTGCTTTTCCCTGTTTCATAATACATGTAATAGGCCTACAGTAGAGAGGGCGGTGGTGGTGGGGGTTACTGAGGGAAATACCTGTTCTTTATCTTGTAAAGTCGAACAATTATACATGTACATTGTAGTTCTCTGTTTCTATGTATTTAGAATTTGGGAGAATGTACACGTATTTCGATAATGTCTTGATATTTTGTACGATAGCCTGTCAAATTGCTCCATCAAACTAGGTAATAGACTTTACCAGTCTGATCAAATGTAGGTACTCGATCGCCAATCTCATGTACAAAGACTTAAATTCGTCACAAAAGATCACTTATCCATAAAATCCTCCATCAAAAATTCCTTTTTATGTACGATAAAATTTATTTTATTGTTTGACATTGAACAAAAGTGTCGGGGGAACTGTCTTCAAAAGTGTCGAGGAACTGTCTCCAGATCTGTCGGGGAACTGTCTCCAAAACTTGTGTCGGGGAACTGTCTTGAAACCCCTTTTTTCTATGGTCTGGGGTCATTTCTCTACGTAGAATAATGACCCGGGTCATTCCTCTACGTAGTAAAATGACCCGGGGGTCATTTTGTAAGGGGGGTCATTTCTCTGCATTACACCGGCTTCGAGGTAGCAGTTAGGTTAGATTAATAGTTGGGTGCTCAAGCATCTCTAAATAGTTTAACCCATTACCACACAATCCCTACTTTTGACGCCCCTGAGAAAGAAGCCTTTTGAAAACACTGTGGGAAAAGGAGAAAATGCTGGTAACCAGCATTTTCTCCTTTTCCCACAGTGTTTTCTACCCTTCCCAGAACAAATTTCAAATTTTCATTCACCTTTATTTTGTCGTCTGCAAATGCTTTCAATTTGGACCAGTCTAAAATTTTCTCGTGTGGTAAAGAGTTAAACAACGATTTAATTGTAACATGATCGAGGCCCCTCCAGCAAGAACATACCCCGTCGATGCAAAGTTTAAGCTCGCACCGAGAGGTGTTTATCTGCTATATATAGACCGCCTGTTCCATTTCAAGGAGAAATGGTTTTACTGAATTTGCATATTAACGTTCCATGAACGTTACATAATTATGTACATGTATACATATGTATATACACATTACCTTATTTTTGCCGAGTGGACGCTTCCATTCTTGTGTGTTGTTTGTCCATTTTACGATTTAACATTTTTAGGGTGCCAGGTTGATATTAATCTCATTAGCTTAACATACATGTATATTGGCGTTCCTTTCGAGCAAACCGTGTAAACCCTGATGAGACACCGCGTTTCTTCTGGGATTGCACTTTTGCCTATGTCCAACAAATAGGACGCTATGCACAAATGGGTTAATGAGATGGGTTGTGGGATATGACCCACATTCCCCAAATATATATTTTATATATTGCATATTCACGTTAGAACGGATTGTGGGATATGACCCACGTTCCCCAAATATATATTGTATATTCACGTTAGAACGGATTGTGGGATATGACCCACGTTCCCCAAATATATATTGTATATTCACGTTAGAACGGATTGTGGGATATGACCCACGTTCCCCAAATATATATTGTATATTCACGTTAGAACGGATTGTGGGATATGACCCACATTCCCCAAATATATATTGTATATTCACGTTAGAACGGATTGTGGGATATGACCCACAATACAGAAATATAAATACTGTATATAGCCTTGTGGGTCATTGACCCACAGTGTAATGTCCCACAATGATATCTATAACTTTTTTTGTAAAAACAAAAATAAAGTAAAATGAAGTCAATACATGCATTGTACATCTCGAAATACTTCCAAATATAGCGTTTATTATCTCCCTGCCCCCTGGAAAAAAAAGATCCCACAACCCATGATACAAAGACATGACCCATAAACCATGCCTTACACACACACACACACATATATATATATATATATATATATATATATATATATATATATATATATATATTAGTTTTCATATTGACAACTATGTATTAACTTTTAGGGGCAGAATTTGGCATTCTTTCCAAGGCACCTTTTTCTATAAAAATCTTCTATGGAAAAAAAGGCTGAGTTTGATTTTCTTTCTATCAGAGGATATTTCACTCTTTGGAACTCAAAGTGAAACTTCAAAAAGCTCCAGCTCCGAAGGGTATGTAAAGAAACTAAGTATTTAACTCTTTACAACATAACAAAATTTTTGAATAGTCAGAAGTCAATATATTTGTAAAGAACAAATTCAATGTGGCTCAAATGATGGAATTTATTTTTGTTTTTGATTGGGTTGAAAAGACAGTCGGAAAAGGAGAAAATGCTGGTTACCTACAGTTTCTCTTTTTCCAACTATGCTTTCAAAAGTTTGCTTTGTTAGGGTCATTGAAACTTGGGGTATTTTGGTAAAGTATATATGTAAAAGGGGGATTTTTTTAACCTCCCCTCTTTTATTTTATCATTTACACCCTTGAGACTAAAATCCTTTAACTCTTTACTACACGAGAAAATTTAGACTGGTCCATATTGAAAGCATTTGCAGGCGACAAAATAAAGGTGACTGAAAAATAGAAATTTGTTCTGGGAAGGGTAGAAAACACTGTGGGAAAAGGAGAAAATGCCGGTTACCAGCATTTTCTCCTTTTCCCACAGTGTTTTCAAAAGGCTTCTTTCTCAAGGGCGTCAAAAGTAGGGATTTTGTGGTAATGGGTTAAATAATGTACAGACAATGTTTATTTTTTCCTCATGTCTTTCCAGTCAATGTTAAACAAGGACCAAAATCAGCCATCCTATTTGAGTGCAGGAGTACCTAATTCAAGATTTCCACCTCGACATTTTTGTGCTGTTTGTGGATATCCTTTTTACTTGTCGTACTTGCTGTAATGTTACAATTTTTTGTACAGGGCATGAAAAACATGGAATTGGTGTTTGACTGTGTATGCTGGTTAACCCTTTACCACAAGAGAACATTTTAGACTGGTCCAAATTGAAAGCATTTGCAGACGACAAAATAAAGGTTACTGAAAAATTGAAATTTTTTCTGGAAAGGGTTGAAAACACTGTGGGAAAAGGAGAAAATGCTGGTTACCAGCATTTTCTCCTTTTCCCACAGTGTTTTCAAAAGGCTTCTTTCTCAGGGGCGTCAAAAGTAGGGATTGTGTGGTAATGGGTTAACAGTATTTTCGTTTTTTTCCACAATGTTTTCAGGAAGTTTTGGTTGTCATTTATGAATACACAGAGTCATGTTGTAAACAGTGAATATGAATGCTCAAGTGCTTGAACACTAACATCCATATTACAACTTTTTACTGATTGGACTTTTCTGCTTATGACTGCGCTAGATACATGTTTTGTAATGTATGTTGGATGTTTTTAGCATTATTTCACGTATATTAACTCTTTATCACACAATCTTGAGTTTTAATGACCCTTGGGAAGAAGTCCTTTGAAAACATTGTAGGAAAAGGAGACAATGCTGGTAACCAGCATTTTCTCCTTTTCCCACAATGTTTCCTACTCTATCATATACAGAAATCGTCTGTTTAGCTACATTTAATTTCGAGGGCTGAAAGCGAAACTTTTCCATCTGCATTTTGGAAAATTTTACAGGTGAGGGAAAAAAACTTCTCATGTCTCTGAAAAGCATTGTTAAATCACATTTTTTAGATATGTTGTGTAGAATTGTGTAAATGAATTCAGCATTACATAACTTAGAATAATGATCTGAAAATGCTTTACAGAGAAATGAGAAGGTTTTTCCCTCACCTGTAAAATTTTCCAAAATGCAGATGGAATAGCTTCACATTCACCCCTCGATATGTTGTGTGCAAATGCTTTGAATTTGGTCTAGGCCTGAGTTTTGTCGTTTGGTAAAGAGCTAAAGCACCCATCCTTACATCTGTCCTGGAAAAGGGCTTTTCTGACCTCAGATTGGATCTTAACCCATTACCAAACGACAATATTTTAGGCTTGTCAAAATCGAAAGCATTTGCAGACGACAAAATAAAAGTGACTAAAAATTTGAAATTTGCTTTGTGAAGGGTAGAAAACATTGTGGAAAAAGGAGAAAATGCTGGTTACCAGCATTTTCTCCTTTTTCAACAATGTTTTCTAAAAGCTTCTTTCTCAGGGGCGTCAAAAGTAGGGATTGTGTGGTAATGGGTTAAAATGCCAGGGTTGCAAGCCATGAACCATACTAATTGTAAACATTCACAGAATAAATGGATGAAAGTTATATTGTTGGATCAAAGGGAAGGAAGTGGTTTTATCGTCGTATATTCGCAAATAAATGAGCCATGCTCTTTAGCAAAAGTGGGCTGAATGCATCTACAAAAAGTATCAACCGATGCAAGTGTGAGCAGTCGGAGGAAGCGGACATGGGCCAAAAGATTTTACCATTAATCAGTTTCGTGCATGTCAAAAGACTTGTCTGCCTCCTAATTCAATTGGTTGTTAACCCTTTCCCAAGCGACAAAAATTTGGACTAAACCAAATTGAAAGCATTTGCAGACGACAATTCAACTCTTGCTGAAAAGATGATTTCTGCCTATGATAGGGTAGAAAACATTGTGGGAAAAGGAGAAAATGCTGGTTACCAGCATTTTCTCCTTTTCCCACAATGTTTTCAAAAGGCTACTATTCTAAACCCGTAAAAACCAGGGATTGTTTGGGAAAGGGTTGAATTAAACAAAATGGATTCTTTGGATCCATGATTATGCGACATCTTGCTTCATGCATGATACAATGTATAACAAATATGTATTATGCCCCATTTTGCAGAAGCACAGCTCAGTTATATAATTTGAACTATTATTGACCTTGACTCCTCATCACATATGTATCAACTTATACATGTGTACAATGTGGAGCCCGATATTGCAGTGTGAGATGTCTTGGCACTCACCAGGATACCAGGTAATACTAGTATTATACATCACTTAAAGATGGCCCTTCAGATTTTGGGATGAATTTTTCACAAAAAGACAAAAAATTCATCCTTATACTCCCAAGGACTATTAATTTCCATTCATAAAACCCCAGTAGTTGGAAACCATCTGACAACAAGAAAAATTAGAGATTTTCTATGGCCCAGGTCGACACTGACAGGAACCACGGTCTATTTTTAGATGAGCAGTTTGCTCATTTACATACCGGAAATACACAAAGGATGCTTCAAACATAGCGTCTGAAGAAGAAATTATGGAAAATAATAACATGTTTATTATGTTATGGAATTTAAGTGTCATTAGTCACGTGCCTGTCACTTTACATTCCCACAATGCTTCTTTTGATTTTTGGCACGAAATCTAAAAATACCTTAAGAGGTTACGTAGCCTTTTAACTCTTTACCACACAATCCCGACTTTTAACGACCCTTAGAAAGAGGCCTTTTGAAAACACTGTGGGAAACAGAGAAAATGCTGGTAACCAGCATTTTCTCCTTTTCCCACAGTGTTTTCTACCCTTCCCAAAATAAATTTCAATGTCTAAGTCCCATTTATTTTGTCGTCTGCAAATGCTTTCAGTTTGGAACAGTCCAAAATTTTGTTGTTTGGTAAAGAGTTAAGGGAATACCATCAAAAAAAAATTTTTTTTTCGTAATTTTATGATTCTTAATTATTGGTGATTTGTATTGTTTTTTTCATATAAATTTCAGTGATATAGATATTTTTTTAATTTGGTGGGATGTGAAAATTCGAAATACCCACCTTTAAAGTAACCCTTTTGCATAAAACAACTTGTTGGGATTAGCCACTAAATACTCTCAAAGAATAAGGAAAATGAATTATTGTCTTTTCCGAAACCTTTACCATACAACACAATTTTAGACTTGTCTTAATTGAAAGCATTTGCAGATGACAAATTGAATGTTGCGTAGATGATGTAACTTGTTTCTGAGTGGTTAGAAAACATTACGGGGAAAAGAAGAAAATGCTGAGTGCCAGCATTTCTTCTTTTCCGACAAGGTTTTTCAAAGCCTTCTATCTTTTAATTTGTGAAAACTTGGAAATTTGTTGTGAAAAGTTACACCATTAACCCATTACCACACAATCCCTACTTTTGAATACCCTGAGAAAAAACTTTTAGAAAACATTGTGGGAAAAGGAGAAAATGCTGGTAACCAGCATTTTCTCCTTTTACCACAATATTTTCTACCCTTCACAAAACAAATTACAAATTTTCAGTCACTTTTATTCTGTTGTCTGCAAATGCTTTGAATTTGGACAAGCTTAAGAAATTGTCGTTATTGCTAATGAGTTAAACTATGGTAGCCTTTATGGCCAGTTTGGATCAAAGATCAGACTGCACAAAATGTGCTATCTGATCTTTGATCTGCCCTGTCTACCTTGCTAAGACATTCAAGACCAAAACAATCTCAAAAATGCAATTTTTGGGTTTTATTTGTTGAATGAAAATGTCTGCTGGGTTTATTCAGGTTTAAGTCGACACTGATGTTAACGTTCCAAGTTACACCATGATTTAACCTTGGAGTGCCTTTCATGACTGGGGTTGCCTTTGTGACCAATGTAGATTAAGATCAGACTGCAGAAAGTAGGCAGTCTGATCCTTTAATGTACACTATCCACTTTGCTTAATCTGTATAGACAAAAAGAACTATGAAATTTTAATCATTCAAGCTTTACTTTTTTTAATGTAAATGTCCACTGGGTTTATGCAGCATCCAGAAGGTTAGCAGTTTGCCAGACGAAAGTTTTTACTTGTCCATTTTGAAAGTAATTGAAGGCAGCAAATTTGGGTCAGTCAGTGGAAATAAGATAAAATGTAAGTGGTCAGCATTTTGACCTTTTACCAAGATCAGGGGAGTGTGTCCTTGGGCATGAAGTTGCAAAGTCCCAGCCTAATATTGGTGAAACCAAAGAAAAAGATGAATTGGAATTCTGCTGAAATTGTCACATGTAATACAAGAGATATGATAATGGAAAAGGAAATTGAGAGTTTATATCAGGTTTTATCACATAACTCTCCTTGTTTTCAATGTAATACAGTCAATAAGAATTTTCTTGTCTTGCACAGGTGTGGGATTAAAAAAAAAAATCTGACACTCGTTGGTTTTTGAGGTAAAAAACTATTAAACTCGTCCACAAAAAATGTTATTAAGCTTGCCAAAGGCTCGCTTAACTCATTACCACACAATCCCTACTTTTGACGCCCCTCAGAAAGAAGCCTTCAGAAAACAATAGTGGGGAAAAGGAGAAAATGCTGGTTACCAGCATTTTCTCCTTTTCCCAAAATGTTTTCTACCCTTCACAAAACTAATTTCAAATTTTCAGTCACTTTTATTTTGTTGTCTGTAAATGCTTTTAATTTGGTCAAGTCTAAAATATTGTCGTTTGGTAATGGGTTAATCCTTTCCCAAATAATCCCTGGTTTTTACGGGTCTGGAATAGTAGCCTTTTGAAAACATTATGGGAAAAGGAGAAAATGCTGGTAACCAGCATTTTCTCCTTTTCCCACAATGTTTTCTACCCTGTCATAGACAGAACTCGTCTTTTTAGCAAGAGTTCAATTGTCATCTGCAAATGCTTTCAATTTGGTCTAGTCCAAAAGTTTGTCATTTGGGAAAGGGTTAATAACATTTTTTGTAGACTTGTTTAATAATTTTTTATCTCAAAAAGCAACTCATGTCAGATCCTATATTTATCAGGCAAGGAGGGTTGTCAGTGTATCTCAGTTCTATACCGTATGTGGAGGGTTTAGAAATCTGCCTAACATTATGATAACCAAATCTACTTTACAAACAGGTGCTTGAAGTGGACAGCATGAACAACATTAGTGACTGTGGTCTAGAGCAAATCTGTGATAGGAAGGAGGGTTTTGGCATGTAACAAGATGGAACACTTGGATAGGATTATGGAGGAAAATGCATGTGATTAGACTGTGCCCCCCCTTGAAGGACATGATAACCAAAAACAAGGGAGATCACTCTGGTGTGCTTAGCAGGGAAACTGCTTGAGAGATTCTGTATCTTCTAGCAACAGAGAACTGCCACAACACACAAAATGTATGTTGTTTGTCATGTATTATGATGAAACCAAAATGATCATTAAAGTTTTGAAGTGACAAGAAATCTGGCTTTATTTTCAGGAAAATACCTGCTATTTTTATCTGGTACATGTATGTTGTGCAGTTCAGTTGTCATCATACTACACGGTGTCCTTGAATGACACTGCCTGTACATTGGCAAAGAAATGGTAGTTTGAAAGTTTTGGAGGGCAATAGGTTTACTCTTAGAGTACTCGTTTAAAATTTTTTTTACATTCTGTGCAGTCTGATCTTGTATCCACACTGTCCCCAAAAGGTCTGTGAGTGGTGCTTAGCAGGCAAAAAGTTAAAAATCAAGCTGAAGCTCTTTACCAAACGACCTAGGTTTGTAAGGACTCTGAAGTATATAAGTGGCTGTTGAAAACTGTGAAGGGGAAGAAGAAAGTGGGGGTAACAAGCATTATTATACTGCAAAGAAATTTTTCGTGACCTGATAGGTTAACATGCCGGGAACATATATCATGCTCCGTGGCAAAAACCACGTAAAGCCATTTTCCCTTTTGAGTGCCCCGTAAACATCACTGCACGTGCAACACAACATCCAAAATGGCGGCGTCGATCGATCACCAGACTGCACATTTATACACCAAACTGCACGTTTTAGTGACGTCAGTTCCCAGTGACGTCAGTTTTCGTTGAATTGGGGCGCACAGAAGGGAATTTCTATTTTGTCAGCATTCTCGATTCGTGTGACTATAAAACAGGAAAATTTAGCCTCATACGCTTTGAAAAGGTATAACTTTGCAGTATAATAAATTTGTTGTACGGTCAGGTGGCAGGGGATTTGGAAACTTGTTCATGGCTGTGGTGAATCATGTCGCAACTTTGCAGTATAATAAATTCGTTGTACGGTCAGGTGGCAGGGGACTTGGAAACTTGTTCACGGCTGTGGTGAATCATGTTGCCACCTCGCCTTGAATTATGTCGCCACCTCGCCTTCGGCTCGGGGCGACATGATTAACCACAGCCGTGAACAAGTTTCTAAGCCCCCCTGCCACCTGACCGTACAACTAATATTATCACCTGGTCCCACAACATCACTTTAGCATCAATTAACCCTTTCCCAAACAAACCCTGGTTTTTATGGGTCTGGAATAGTAGCCTTTTAAAAACATTGTGGGAAAAGGAGAAAATGCTGGTTACCAGCATTTTCTCCTTTTCCCAAAATGTTTTTCTACCCTATCAAAGAGAGAAATCATCTTTCCAGCAAGAGTTGAATTGTCGTCTGCAAATGCTTTCAATTTGGTCTAGTCCAAAAGTTTGTCGTTTGGGAAAGGGTTAAACTGTTTTTGTCAAATGCTTTAAATTTTGTTGGTAGGTTAAGAGTTATCTGTAAAATGGATTTTCTTTAATCTTACAGCTAACAGAAAACCTTGTGGGAAAGAAACAGCTGTAGCTCGCGACAAACATTCACTTCTGTTCATGCAAAGTTTTTTCATTTTGCAAAACCTTTTCCCAAACGGCAAATTTTGGACCAGACCAAATTGAAAGCATTTTGCAGATGACAAATAAACAGTTGCTAAAAAGATGATTTTTCTATATGACAGGGTAGAAAACATTGTTGGAAAAGGAGAAAATGCTGGTTACCAGCATTTTCTCCTTTTCCCATAATGTTTTCAGAAGGATTCTATTCCTGACCCGTAAAAACTAGGGATTGTTTGGGAAAGGGTTAAAAGAGATACTTTCCTTTCTTTAAAATGTTCGACCTTTTGTCTTTTTTGTAACATTTTGGTATGTGATAAAATTACCGTTAGAGAAAAGGTGAGCCCTTTACTGTACAATCCCGACCTTTAACATTCCTGAGGGGAGAAGCCTTTTAAAAACAATATGAGAAAAGGAGAAAATGCTTATAACCAGATTTTTTTTCTTTTTTCCCCCACAATGTTTTCTTCTGTATCAATGCCAAACTCCATCATTTAAGTTATGTTTAACCCATTACCACACAATCCCTACTTTTGATGCCCCTGAGAAAGAAGCCTTTAGGAAGCATTGTGGGAAAAGGAGAAAATGCTGGTAACCAGCATTTTCTCCTTTTCCCACAATGTTTTCTACCCTTCAGAAAACAAATTTCAAATTTTCAGTCAGTTTTATTTTGTCTCTGCAAATGCTTTCAATTTGGACCAGTCTAAAATATTATTGTTTGGTAATGGGTTAAAATGTCATCTGCACAGATTTGCTTTCAGTTTGCAGAAGTCTAGCTAGATAGCTCTTAATCAGACACCAAAAATGTAGGTTGATATTTTCCCAATACCAGATGACAAAATTTAGACATGCCTATAGTGAAGGCATTTGCAGACAAAATTTAGATACGAATAATCTTTAAAGGTGGGTATTTAGAATTTTTACATCTCACCAAATTAAGATATATATGTATCACTGAAATTTATATGAAAAAATAATACAAATCATCAATAATTAAGAATCATAAAATTACAGATAAAAAAAAATTGAAGGTATTCCCTTAAAAGGCTATGTAGCCTCTTAAGCTATTTTTAGATTTCGCGCCAAAAATCAAAATAGCATTGTGGGAATGTTAAGTGACTGGCACGTGATCAATAACACTTAAATTCCATTACAAAACAAACATGTAATAATTATTTTCCATAATTTTTTCTTCGGACGCTATGTTTAAACTTTGTCTGTGTATTTCTGTATGTAAATGAGAGAACTGATCATCTAAAAATAGAACGTGTTTCCCGTTGATGTCAATCTGGGCTGTAGTAAATCTCTAATTTCACGTGTTGTCGGATGGTTTTGGACTACTGGCGTTTTATGAACGCAAATTAAAAGTCTTTGGGAGTATAAGGATGATTTTTTTGCATTTTTGTAAAATTTTCGTCCCAAAATCTGAAGGGCCGCCTTTAAAAGGATATACGGTAAACGATGTTGGATAAGACACAAATGGGGGTAAATGTATTCAAAAATCTTTATTAGGGTTGCTTAACCCATTACCACACAATACCTACTTTTTGACGCCCCTGAGAAAGAAACCTTTAGAAAACATTGTGGGAAAAGGAGAAAATGCTGGTAACCAGCATTTTCTCCTTTTCCCACAAAGTTCTCTACCCTATGAAAGTAAAATTGCACCATTTGAGCCACTTTGAAATTGTCGTCTGCAAATGCTTTCAATTCCGATAGGTCTGAAATTTTTGCGTGTGGTAATGGGTTAACTCTTTACCAAACGACAACAGTTTAGATTGGTTCAAATTGAAAGCACTTGCAGACAACAAAATAAACGTAACTCAAAAATTTGTATTTGTTTCCAGCAGGGTAGAAAACATTGTGGGAAAAGAAGAAATCACCAGCATTTTCTCCTTTTCCCACAATGTTTTCAATAGGCTTCTATCACGGGGTTGTAAAAACAAGGGATTGTTTGGTAAAACAACAAGATTAGTACACAGGCGTGTAACAGTCTGTACGCAAGAACTCGGTAGAATTGTGATAAGATTATCACTAATAAAAAATCTGCCAATTAATTTATTTGTTGTCGTTTTGTAATTTTGAAATCGCCAGTCTTCATTATGAAAACACTGCGCCCACTGAACGCCCAGAGTGCACCAGGATTTGCTCTCGTATCCGGATGTTTTTCCAAGGGCTAGCAACACATAGCTTCCTCCTACTCTGATTATGTGTGACTGCTGGCTATCGCCTCATTCCTCCTTGTTGGCAGGTGATAGGATAAATACTTGTAATTTAACTCTTTACCAAACAACAAAATTTTAAATTGGTCCAAACTGAAAGCATTTGCAGATGACAAAATAAAACTGACTGAAACTTTGAAATTTGTTTTGTGAAGGGTAAAAAACAATGTTGGAACGGAGAAAATGCTGGTTACCAGCATTTTCTCCTTTTCCAACAATTTTTTCTACAGGCTTCTTTTCCAGGGTCGTGAAAACAAGGGATTATTTGGGAAAGGGTTAAAGCGTGGAAAACAGTGTTGGAAAAGGATGAAATAAAGTTGAGGGTTTGTAGATAAATTCAAAATAATGTAATGGTATGATTGATAAGTTAATATTCCACAACAGAAAGACAGTTTTCTTAGTCCCGATTCACTGAGCACAGTTTAACCCATTACCACACAATCCATACTTTTGACTACTCTGAGAAAGAAGCCTTTAGAAAATATTGTGGGAAAAGGAGAAAATGCTGGTAACCAGCATTTTCTCCTTTTCCCACAATGTTTTTTACCATTCACAAAACAAATTTCAAATTTTCAGCCTCTTTTATTTTGTCGTCTACAAATGCTTTTGATTGAGCCAAATCTAAAATTTTGTCGTTTGCTAATGAGTTAAAGTGTAGATCAAGTTCAGATTGCTCGACCTACACTGTGTGTAAAAAACAAGTTTTAAAAGCGGTGATTAGTTGTCTAAGGTTTAATTATTTACTGTACATGACGAAATTTCAGTATGTTAGATTTGTTCAAACTAATAGTGTATGCAGCCGACAACTTTACATGTGGCACGGCATAAACCGGTGTTTTGTATTTAACTTTGAGAGAGTGGAAAGCATTGCGAAAAAAAAAAGAAAATCCTGGTTACCATAATGCATAAGAGACGTTAGGGCTGACTGAGGGTAGTACAAAGAAGAGATTTTTTTATTTCATGCTTTCCAGTAGGATATCGGGAAATAGCAGTGAAAATATTTTTCGATCTCACACTGGTACGACCAGTGAAAATACCGATTTTCACGTTCTTGTTGCCTAGGTAAATTGCGCGTGCCTAACAACCAGATGGGAAATATGACGTCATATACCTTACATTTCTCGCGCTTGACGTAACGTTGCTATGCGGGAGGGGTACGCCACGGGGGATAAGGGAAAAGAACTGTACTGAATTTTGATAAAGCTCCTCCCAGAAAGGGTTAAAAGCATGAAATAAATAGAATATTTGTATTTTTCGGTGAAAGATCGAAATTTATTTCATCTCGTGAACACCATCGGTAATATTTTCACTCGTGGCTGCGCCACTCGTGAAAATATTACCAATGGTGTTCACTCGATGAAATAAACTTTGATCTTTCACAAAAAAACCCCCCAAATATCCTCTATATCTCTTGCCGATGGCGATGGGATATAGTTTTTGCGTTATCCGTGCGTCTGTCAGTTTGTCCGTTCGTTTGTCCACCCATCTTTTAAAATCCTTTACGAAAGATGATAAAGCTTCATACATGTGTTCCTTACGATTGTCTGCCAATATAGTTTTATTTTGTGCCGTGTTATGGAAAAGGGGGCGTTATGTATACTTTCATTACGTTCTAATATTTCATTAACTACTGGAAAGGATTTTATAAAACTTCACATTGTCTATAATAAAGCCACTGACAGTCATTATATACAATGCCAAGTAAAAAGGGAATTTAGCCCTTTATCACACACCAAAATTTTAGACTGGTCCAAATTGAAAGCATTTGCAGACAACAAATATAAATGTGACTGAAAAATTAAAATTTGTCTTGGGAAGGGTAGAAAACATTATGGGAAAAGGAGAAAATGCTGGTTACCAGCATTTCTCCTTTTCTCACAATGTTTTCTAAAGGCTTCTTTCTAAGGGTCGTCAAAAGTAGGAATTGTTTGGTAATGGGTGTATAATTTCATCATGGACAAATAACAAAAAGGCCACGTGTACATGATGCAAAACACAATACCCTTTTATATGATCCTATCTGAAAGTGTTTTTTTTTTCGGCGGGTGATATCATTTCAACGAAATAACTTGTTTGGTGAAGGGTTAAAGTACAACCAAGCCCTCTGTTTAATACTCATGTTGCGGAGGAGGACAGCTGTCTGTTGCTTGGTCTGAATCCTGTTTCTTTATCATTTATTTTACCGCTAAAATGTTCAAGGGCGGACCGTCCTTGTACATCACATTAACATTTAAAAAAAAACAACACACATCCAAACTGACATGCATTTTAAGCAAAACAAATGCAACCGCAGCATCGGAAACGTAAATCTGTCAGAAAGTGGTAATTGAAAAAAAGAGTTTATCATATTTTAACATGACACGTGAATTCGACTCTATAAACATAGTGCTACGAAAGAGTGGTAAAACCTACGTCATTGTATACAGAGTGATGTCATTTTATAAAAAGTAAGAAAGTATATTCATTGGAATATACAATTTAGAATTGTTTACTCTATTTCAATATTTCGGTTTTTGCCTGTTAAATTGGTGCTTTCTACATTTCTGACTTTTTTCAAACCACCGTTTTTAAATGAAATGACTTGGTCATTGACGACGTGACGTCATTTGAAACATCGCTTTGAAACGTCGCTTCAATTGACGTCATTTAAATAACAACGTCATTTCATTAAAAAATGGTAGTTCGAAAAAAGTCAGAAAATGTAGAAAGCATCAATTTCATTTTTTTTTTTTGAAAAAGGCAAAAGCCGAAATATTGAATTAGAGTAAACAATTTTAAATTTCGTATTTTTCATTCCCTTAGGAATATTAACCCTTTACCAAACAATCCCTGGTTTTTACGACTCTGATATATAAGCCTTTTGAAAACATTGTGGGAAAAGGAGAAAATGCTGGTAACCAGCATTTTCTCCTTTTCCCCACAAAGTTTTCCACCCTGCTGGAAACAAGTTTTAATTTTTTAGTTACGTTTATTTGGTTGTCTGCAAGTAGATCTACTTTTAGATCTAATTCGGACCGGTCTAAATTTCATCGTTTGGGAAAGGGTTAAGTGGATTAAACATTGGAATATAATCTGCATCCCTTTTTTTACTCCAAGTATGAATTTGTTTTCCTTTCATTAGAGTTAGCCATGTTAGAATCGAAACAATCTTCTTTTTATCGTGGTTTATCGTTCAATAAACCACGTTGTGAGTTATGAGGCGCAATGAATAAATCAATCGGGCTATCGCGCTTGTGTATCACTTATTGTGCCCCATAACTTACAACCGTAGTTTGTTGAACGATAAACCACTGTAGAAAAAAGATTTGTTTTCTTAACTCTAACCTGACACATAATTTCGACACTATAAACACAGTCCAACGAAAGTATTGTAAAATTAAGAATTCTAATTTGGCACGTGAATTCGGCTCTATGTATTATTTCTTTATGTAGAGCTCTATAATATATTATTTCTTAAATCATCTTCTTTCTAACTTGGTTTATCGTTCAAAAAGCCTACCACAGTTATGAAGCACAATACATAATTCACGATAGATCTAGCCCGAGTGGTGTTTTCAGCGCCCCTTAACTCGCAACGTTGTATATTGAACGATAAACCACGATAGAAAGAAGATTTTTTCGATTCTTACATGGCCATGTCTTAATGAAAGAAAAACAGGCCCATACTTAAAAAGTTAAAACGCGGATGCAGATTATATTCCATTCAATCACTTACTTGCTTTATAGAGAATGACGTCACTATATCGAATGACGTCACTCTGAATAAGAAAACGTAGATTTTACCACGCTTTCGTTGACCTGTGTAGTGCAGAATTCACGTGTCATGTTACAATCTACGTTATTCTTTATAAAGTGACGTCATTCTGTACATAGAGTGACGTCATTCTGTAAAAAGCAAACTTGTAATCTGCATGCACGTTTTTACTCTAATTATGAACTTGTTTTCCTTTCATTAACCATTTACTAAACAATCCGTGGTTTTTACGACCAAGAGGAAGAAGCGGCATGGAAAAAATGTGAAAAAAAGGAGAAAATGCTGGTTGCCTTTTTAGCTCACCGGAGCACATTGTGCACGGCTGAGCTATTGTGATCGGTCAATGTTCGTCGTCCGTCCGTCCGTCCGTAAACAATTACTAAAAATCCTCTCCTCTGAAACCGCCGATCAGATTTCAATGAAATTTCACAGAAATGATCCTTGGGTGATGTGCTTTCAGAATACTTCAAAGATTTGAATTCCATGAAGAACTGTGATTGCCATGGCAACCGAAAAAAACTTTGAAAATATTCTTGTCCCAAACCGTAAGGGCTAGAGCTTTCATATTTGGCATGCAGCATTATCTGGTAGCCTTCTACCAAAATACTTCAAATTATGGCCATAGTGTTGAAAATGGCCCTATGTTGTGGGTTCTCAGATTTCACATAGTGATAAAGAAGGAATTATGTAAAAATCTTCGTGTCCCAAACTGTAAGGGCTAGAACTTTCATATGTGGTATGTAAGCATCATCTAGTGGCCCTCTACCAAAATACTTCAAATTATGGCCCTGGTGTGAAAATTAACCCCATATTGTTGGTCTCATACTTCACATAGAGATTTTGCCTTTGAAACAGAAAAATTGCTGTTTCACTTTTTTTACACTCTAGCATCTACAAGTATCAACCAATCAGCACCAAACTTGCTCAAAATATATATGACTAAACGATTTTGGATGAATGATAATGGGTGTAATCGGACTTGAGAAACTGGTGTTATTTGCCTTTGAATTATAAAAATTACTATATTTGACATTGTTTACTCTCTAGCACCTACAGATATCAACCTATCAGCACCAAACTTGGTCAAAATATATATAACCATAAGATCTCGGATGAGTTCCTTTATTGGTCTAATCAGACCAGAACGACAGGAGTTAATTGTCCTTGAATGAGAAAGTTCTATAGAATAGTTCCTTGTCCGGAGCATAACTTTGTCATCTCCAGTCCGATTGACTTAAAACTTGGCATTTTGTGTTCGTTGCAATAATACAGAGTGCAGTGTGAAAGAACCATAAATCTACCTCGTAATGTCTATGAGTTATTTCCCTTTGACCATAATTTCTACTTGTCTATACTATAACTTTGTCATCTCTAGCCTGAACATCTTCAAATTTTGTATGCATGATTTGAAAAATTATGGAGTGCAGTGCAAAAGAACTGTAACTCTTCCTATCAATAAATTTGAGTTATTTCCCATTTGAACTTCATTTTCATAGCATTTCTTGCTTGTCCAGAGCAAAACTTTGTCATCTTAAGTAGGAATAAATTAAAATATGGTATGCTTATTTGTTGCAATAATTGGAAGTGCAGTGCACAAGAAATGTAATTCTACCTCATGCTGTCTTCGAATTATTTCCCTTTGATCGTCAGTTTTATAGTGTTTAGTGCTTGTCCGGAATATAACTTTGTCATCTCGCGTGAGAAGGACTTCAAACTTGGTATGCATGTTTGTTGCAATATTACCCGGTACTATGTGCAAGTACAATAACTCTACCTTGGGCGGTTTTTGAGTAATTCACCTTTGATCTTCATTTTTACGGTATTTTTTGCTTGTCCGGAATGGAACTTTGAGGTCTCAAGTCAGATTGATTAGAGACTTGATAAACATGTTTGCTGCATTACCTTTGCATTGCCCTTTGCAATTATCATACCTTCTCGACAACTGGCGGTAGGATGGGCATAATCTTGAGACAATTCGCCGCTCTTGTCTCATTATCCTTTGGCCTTGAACCTCAATATTTGGTATTTATCTTCATTGTAGACCTTTACTGCTTAGTACTCAGGTGAGCGATATAGAACCATCATGGTCCTCTTGTTCTTTTCTACTCTTCTTCAGTAAAGTTTGAAACTTTTAGACATGTTTATTTTTTAGTATGCGAATAATTTCAATTTTGACAAGACTAGAGCTTTGTCGTTTGGTAAAGAGTTAACTCATTACCAAACGACAATATTTTTGGCTTATCCAAATCGAAAGCATTTGCAGACGACAAAACGAAAGTGACTGAAAATTTGAAATTAATTTTGTGAAGGGTAGAAAACATTGTGGGAAAAGGAGAAAATGCTGGTTACCAGCATTTTCTCCTTTTCCCACAATGTTTTCAAAAGGCTTCTTTTCCAGGGGCGTCAAAAGTAGGGATTGTGTGGTAATGGGTTAAGAGTGTTTCATGTTAAAATCGAAATAATGTTCTCTCTATCGTGGTTTATCGTTTAATAAACCACGTAATGAGCTATGTGGTGACATGAAATAACCACTCGGGTTATACCTGTCATAGATTATTTATTGTGCCTCATAACTCACAACTGTGTTTTATTGAACTACAAACCACGATAGAAAGAATATTGTTTCTTAAACCATAATAGAAAGTGTAAATTTTGACAACACCCAGTTAAAAAAAATACCATTTTCACACTGGCATTCGGGAAGACCTTCGTGTTACCCAAACTCCTCTGCATGTTCACAGAGATTGTGTTGCTGTGCACAATGTTATCCTGTTTTTAACGACAAGTTCCATCAACTAACCCTTTCCCAAACGACAAATTTTTGGACTAGACCAAATTGAAAGCATTTGCAGACGACAATTCAACTCTTGCTGAAAAGATGATTGCTGTCTGTGATATGGTAGAAAACATTGTAGGAAAAGGAGAAAATGCTGGCTACCAGCATTTTCTCCTTTTCCCACAATGTTTTCAAAAGGCTACAATTCCAGACCCATAAAAACCAGGGATTTTTGGGAAAGGGTTAATAAATAATAGATACTAAATGGACACATTTCAAAATGTGATAGAATATTGAAAAACTCGGCGACCCATTTTTATAGAACATGAAAGTAAAACCCAACCAAAGTGCACAGACTCCTGTGGTTCCTGGGTGACTGGACGCATAGCGGAACGGGTTTTCTATTGAAGGAAGTTCTACAATGTCTTGGTGTTACAAGACAATTCCGTATGCACGCTTAGAAATGGAAAGAATGCAATTCCGTATGCTTAATCCCTCTCCCAAACAAGCCCTTGTTTTTACGTGTCTGCAGTGCAAGTCTTTTGAAGACACGGTGGGAAAAGGAGAAATTGCTCATAACGAGCAATTTCTCCTTTTCCCACCGTGTTTTCTGCCCCTTCGGATAATTTCCTGCCATTGTTATGAAAGTTAAAATTGTCGTCTGCAAACTCTTTCAATTTGGAAGAGTCTAAAATTCGTCGTTTGGGAAAGGTTTAAAATTGCTTAGAAAGAATGCTTTCAAGATGGTTTTAGGTGAATGAGAAAATGTTTCTTTCTGACATGGTCCTTTTTTCCTTCAGTTTTGTACCATTTTAACCCTTTGGCTGCTCAGTGCGACTTGCTGACCTTTTGCGGACAGTGTAGATCAAGATCAGACTACACAGAAAGTGCAATCTGATCTTTGATCTACACTGTGGGATAAGGGGATATCTTTCCCCAAAACATAACTTTAAAACAGCAATATTTGGGATATTAGTATCGAATTGAAAATTTAATTTTAGTTTTTTAGCAGAATAAGGGTTAACTGTTTACCACACGACAAAATTTTAGACTGGTTTAAATTGAAAGCATTTGCAGACGACAAAATAAAAGTGACTGAAAATTTGGAATTTGTTTTGTGAAGGGTAGAAAACATTGTGGGAAAAGGAGAAAATGCTGGTTACCAGCATTTTCTCCTTTTCGCACAATGTTTTCTAAAGGCTTCTTTCTCAGGGGCGTCAAAAGTAGGGATTGTGTGGTAATGGGTTAATATGTACGTTGTACAGCGAAACTTTGTCGTCGAATGCAGATCTGAACAGCCCGCCCGGGTGACTCAGTGGTGAGCGTGTCGGAGTCATGACCTGGTGGTTGTGAGTTCGATACCCGGTTGAGCGAACTTTCTTTCCGGCGTATTTTCGCCTCTCACCTCTGCTGAAGCATTTGAGAAAAGCAGTCGGTGGCTTTGGAAAGAAAAGTTGTGTTAGTACTGGTGTGAGAAAGCCAGGAAACACATGTGCGTCACCGACCGCCATGATATGACCTTAGCTGTTAAAGTGGCGTTAAACCAACCAACCAAGATCTGAACAACTGCTAGACAATTTTTGATCCATATATTTTTCGATTTTAGCATTGCCCAGACATTTTTCTGTACACAATTGAAACTTTCGCCAGTAGTTGAATGTTGCCTGTTACTGGTAAGCATTTGTACATCATTTCAAACTAAATTCCGTATCATTAACAGTTATTTCGGTTCTTGTCGATAGCTCTAGTGCATATTTAGGAAGAGTTACCTGTAAAGTACATATTCCTGCTCCATGAAGATTTTTAGCAAAGATAAAAACACAAATTTTGCGATTTTCGAATTCAACTCCCTGTATTGGACGGTGTGGATCAAGATTAGATGCAGGTTCTGTGCTGTCTGATAGTGACCTGGTTCTGTGTTCACCAACCATTCTGAAGAACGTTCTTAATCTTATTCTCCAGATTTTTCTACACTTGTAAGTAACACAGCCTCTGATTGGCTAAACCACCTGGTTTAGCCAATCAGATGTTGTGTTACTTACAAATTTAGAAAACTTTGGAGAATAGGACTGAGAATATTCTCAAGAATGGTTGGTGAATACGGACCCTGCACTTTCCGCAGAAGGGTATACCGAGTCTCACCCAGTAACCAAAGTTTAACCCATTACCACACAATCCCTACTTTTGACGCCCCTGAGAAAAAAGCCTTTTGAAAACACTGTGGGAAAGGCAGAAAATGCTGGTAACCAGCATTTTCTTCTTTTCCCACAGTGTTTTCTACCCTTCCCGGAACAAATTTCAATTTTTCAGTCACCTTTATTTTGGCGTCAGCAAATGCTTTCAATTTGGGCCAGTCTAAAATATTGTCGTCTGGTAATGAGAAAGAAGCCTTTTGAAAAAACTGTGGGAAAGGCAGAAAATGCTGGTAACCAGCATTTTCTCCTTTTCCCACAGTGTTTTCTACTCTTCCCAGAACAAATTTCAATTTTTCAGTCACCTTTATTTTGTCGTCTGCAAATGCTTTCAATTTGGACCAGTCTAAAATATTGTCGTTTGGTAATTGGTTAATTGTACATTTTCTGCCCTTCCCAGAACAAATTTCAATTTTTCAGTCACCTTTATTAAATGTCGTCTGCAAATGCTTTCAATTTGGACCAGTCTAAAATATTGTCGTCTGGTAATGAGAAAGAAGCCCTTTGAAAACACTGTGGGAAAGGCAGAAAATGCTGGTAACCAGCATTTTCTCCTTTTCCCCCCGTGTTTTCTACCCTTCCCAGAACAAATTTCAAATTTTCAGTCACCTTTATTTTGTCGTCTGCAAATGCTTTCAATTTGGACCAGTCTAAAATATTGTCGTCTGGTAATGTGAAAAAAGAAGCCTTTTGAAAACACTGTGGGAAAAGCAGAAAATGCTGGTAAACAGCATTTTCTCCTTTTCCCACAGTGTTTTCTACCCTTCCCAGAACACATTTCAATTTTTCAGTCACCTTTATTTTGTCGTCTGCAAATGCTTTCAATTTAGACCAGTCTAAAATATTGTCGTTTGGTAATTGGTTAATTGTACATGCATGTATGAAATAAGGGGTTGTATTGTGATGGGTTTGAAGTGATGAAACAATATTGTCAGGTTTTTACGTGCCCAGATTGATGTATTGTACTTCGGTATGTTTATGTTAAAAACACTCATTTGTTTTTACCTATATAATCCATACGTCAAACCTTTACCAAGAAGCGTAATCATTTTCTACTTCAATTCTCCAGTTTTCGCGATGTTATCACAAGCATTCTCTCCTGTTGTTGAGATGTCATCATAACTCATGTTCCGCAGGATCGCACTTTCAGTCACTTTATGGCAATATTTTAAGACATTACCGCACAGTCCTTACATTTGACTACCCTGAGAAAGAAGCCTTTAGAAAATATTGTTGGGAAAAGGAGAAAATGCAGGTAACCAGCATTTTCTCCTTTTCCTACAATGTTTTCTACCCTTCACAAAACAAATTTAAAATCTTCAGTCTTTTTTATTTTGTCTGCTGTAAATGCTTTCGATTTGGACAAACCTAAAATATTTCGGTTTAGTACCGGGTTAATCAATAATGCGTGTTGTTGGTTTCACGACGGTGCGCATTCACAAACCATTTTTAAAGATCATTTTTGGCCTTTTTCTCCAACATCTTTTTAATTGCCATGAAAGTATTACGCCTTCTGATTGGCTAAACCAGATCGTTTATCCAATCAGGTGTATTACTTTCAAATTTAGGAGTAAGACGAATAGAGTTCTTGAGAACAGTCGGTGAACATGGCTGCTTATTTCTTGCTTTCATGTAGGATATCGAGAAATAGCAGTGAAAGTATTTTTCGATATTACACCGGTACGACCAGTGAAAATACCGATTTTCATGTTCTTGTTGCCTCGGTAAATTGCGCGTGCCTGACAACCAGATGGAAATATGACGTCATTTACCTTACATTTCTCGCGCTTAAGGTAATATTGTAATGCGTTGCTATGCGGGAGGGGTACGCCACGGGGAATAATGGAAAAGACATGTACTGGATTTTGATAAAGCTCCTCACAGAAAGGGTTAAAAGAATGAAATAAATGGAATATTTTTTCTTTTTCGGTGAAAAATTGAAATTAATTTCATCCCGTGAATCGATAATATTACCAATGGTGTCCACCCGATGAAATTAATTCCGATATTTCACCGAAAAAAACCCCGTATCTTTAAGCTAGAGCTCTACCACTACCGGGGTCCTGTGTGGTTCCGTGGTTATGTTTAGGATTTTTTGTCTTAACCCTTTCCCAAACAATCCCTGGTTTTTACGGGTCTGGAATAGTAGCCTTTTGAAAACATTGTGGGAAAAGGAGAAAATGCTGGTAACCAGCATTTTCTCCTTTTCCCACAATGTTTTCTTCTACCCTATCATAGACAAAAATCATCTTTTCAGCAAGAGTTGAATTGTCGTCTGCAAATGCTTTCAATTTAGTCTAGTCCAAAAGTTTGTTGTTTGGGAAAGGGTTAGGCCCCTGGGTTCTATCTCAAACCAAGTGCTGGTAACACCCAGGATATACATAAGTAGGAGAAATTACGCCGTAATATGACTGATATAATGTTTAAACTGTTGTACAAGACAATTCAGTCATATCATCATCGTCGTCGTCATCATCATCATCATCATCAAAGTCGTAGTGATCATCATCATCAACATCCTCCTCCTCCTTCTTCTCCTCCAACTCCTCCTCCTCCTCATTATCATCATCACAACAATATCAAAATGCGAGGGGGCGGAGGGCGAGGGGGGGAGGGGGGAGAAATATTTGCGTCATTAAAATGCAATTACATTTTAAATTTAAGCGATTTATCAAAATAATAGCCTCCAAGGCAATTATACTTTTGGCCCTTGACGTCCTGAACCCGGCTAAACTAATTGCTTTTGCGTACAAATTAACTGAACGGAGTGTGCAATCTGAGCTTGGGTGTACTACCTTGCTACATTGACTGAAAAACGTTAGCAATGGAAATATTTTGACTGTTTTTCAACCCAGTTAATTATACGCTGTAAGATTTAACTCTTGACCTGACGTAAGAATGTAAGACAGCTAATCAAACGCATTACCACATAATCCCTACTTTTGACGACCCTGAGAAAGAAACCTTCAGAAAACATTGTGGGAAAAGGAGAAAATGCTGGTAACCAGCATTTTCTCCTTTTCCCACAATGTTTTCTACCCTTCACAAAACAAATTTCAAATTTCCTTTTACATTTATTTTGTCGTCTGCAAATGCTTTCGATTTGGACAAACCTAAAAAACTTGTCGTTTGGTAATGAGTTAAAAACACTAGCAGACGATATTTTTTTAATGTGACTCAAATGATTGGATTTATCTGTATTTTCTCCTTTTCCCACAATGTTTTCTACCCTTCACAAAACAAATTTCAAATTTCCTTTTACATTTATTTTGTCGTCTGCAAATGCTTTCGATTTGGACAAACCTAAAAAACTTGTCGTTTGGTAATGAGTTAAAAACACTAGCAGACGATATTTTTTTAATGTGACTCAAATGATTGGATTTATCTGTAAAAAGGCTGAAAACCTTGTGGCCCAAAAAGAAAATGCTGGTCACCTGCATATTTTGCCTTTCCCCACAATGTTTTCACAAAGCTTTTCCGTCAGAAACTTAGGATTCTTTGGTAAAGGGTAAAACCCTCGAGGCAAAATGAATAACGAGTTATATACATATATATGGTTTCGCCAAAAACTTTATACAATATTGTACAACTTTGAATTGGATCCCAGTTCTTCAGCAAAAGGAATATCCTGCTGACAAAAAGATTCTAATTTGGTAACCAATGCTTAATTTTAACCCATTACCCCACAATCCCTATTTTTGACGACCCTGAGAAAGAAGCCTACAGAAGACATTGTGGAAAAGGGAGAAAATGCTGGTAACCAGCATTTTCTCCTTTTTCCACAATGTTTTCTACTCTTCTCAAAACAAATTTCAAATTTTCAGTCACTTTTATCATGTCGTCTTCAAATGCCTTCTACTTGGACAAGTCTGAAAAATTGTCGTTTGGTAATCAGTTAAGTTTTTCTATTCTGATTGTTGGCGATGATTTTCATTGTACGCTGTACCCAATATGTGGGCTGCCTTTGGCCGACACACCATTTACAAAAATGAGCATGCTCTATGTCAAAGGTACCAGTGCCAAGATAAACATATAGTTTATTCATCAATAACGGGACGAGTTATGCGTTATGACCGGTGTATTGCATCCTCGGATACCCAGGGGTCTCCCTATTTGCTACGCTACATCGACCCCTGGGACAATTAATCGAATTTCCCTCGCTTTACCGCTGGCCGAATGCTGGCTTTTCATTGGTTCCCATTATCATTTTGTGATGGGCGAGTGGACTGTACGCTATGACGTTTCGTATCGATTTTCGGCGGCTGATTCAAAGTTTTATTAGTCAATTGTCCCAGGGGTATCCGAGGATGGGTGTATTGCAGAGAAATGACCCTCCACTACAAAATGATCCATGGGTATACAAATGAACCCAGAGGGTCATTTCTCTACGTATACAAATGACACCAGAGGGTCATTTCTCTACGTAGAATAATGACCCGGGTCGTCCCTCTACGTCGTGAAATGACTTCTGAGGGAATTTCTCTACGTAGAATAATGACCCGGGTCATTTTGTGGGGGAGGGTCATTTCTCTGCATTACACCGGGGCACAAATACCGACATGAAGCCTAGCCCAGGAATTAAAGCCGCTGTAATGCAGAGAAATAACCCTCCCCTACAAAATGACCCTCGGGTCATTTCACTACGTAGAGGAATGACCCATTACAGGTGTAATGCAGAGAAATAACCCTCCCCTACAAAATGACCCTCGGGTCATTTCACTAAGTAGAGGAATGACCCATTACAAGAGTAATGCAGAGAAATGACCCTCCCCTACAAAATGACCCATGGATCATTTCTCTAAGTAGAACAATGACCCGGGTCATTCCTCTACCTAGTGAAATAACCCATGACTTTGTAGGGGAGGGTCATTTCTCTGCATTACACCGGCAAAAATATGTATGTACATGTAGTATTACCAGCATGCCATTGCCAAGCGTTTTTTGAATAGTCATAAATTATGCACTATTGAGAATAGATACAGCCTTTACTATGATCGTCCCACTGCCGCCGTGTAGCACGAAGTACAGCCGATATATTATTGCCGAGATGTAGTTCGCAGTATGCATGGTAACTACATCATTGGCAAGACAAGGGCCGCAATATGACCGATACATCGATGCTAAGATGTAGCGCGTAGTATGGCAGATACATCGATGCTAAGATGAAGTGCGTAGTATGGCAGATACATCGATGCTAAGATGTAGTCCGTTGTATGGCCGATACATCGATGCTAAGATGTAGTGCGTAGTATGGTCGATACATCATTGCCATGACGTAGCCTGCAATATGTCCTGTACATAATTTCCAAGCAGATCGCCAAGATGTGGACAGCATGACTGACACGCCATTGACAAGATGGAACCTTCAGTATAACCGACACACCAATATCAAGATGTAGCCTGCTTTATGATCGTCACACCATTGGCGAGATGATGCCTATATCACAAAAGTGTCTCGTTACTAGCACACTAGTGCAAAAAGTCGACTGCTCTATGGCCGACACAACGTTGCTCAGATGTGGCCTGCTTATGACCGGCATAACCAAGCCGTGGTCTGTATTATGGCCGGGATAACAGGTCTGTATTATGACCGGCCCACCATAGCCAAGCTGTAGTCTGAATTACGACCGTCGCACCAGTACCAAATTGTAGACTGCATTATGACCGGTAGGCCGTTGCCAAGTTGTAGTCCGGTTATGAGAAGTAAGCCATTGCCAAGAAAGAGCCTGCGTTTTCATCGGTACCCCATTTCCGAAATGGGTCCTACATTTCGAATGGCTACCATTGTCAAGAAAAAGCCTGCTTAATGACCGGCAAACCAGAGACAAGAGATAGACTGTATTATGACCGACACACCATTGCCATGATGTGACCTGCTTTATGACCGACAAACAAGTATAGACTGCATTATGACAGGCAACCTGATGCCAGGATGTAGCCTGCTTTGTAACTAGAACACCAATGCCAAGGTATAGACTGCATGAACGACAAGCCATTGCCACTGTGGACATGTATACTACATTATGACCTGCACATCAGTGCCAAGGTGTGGACTGCCTTATGGCTGGAACACCAGTGCCAACATGAAAACTGCATTACAAGAACCACACTAGTGGAAAGATTGCGTTAAATTATGGACAAAACTCCATCACCAAAGTGTTTACTGCATTATGACAAACAGGCCATTGCCCACATGTAGTCTGTTTTATGACCAGCAAACAATTTTCAAGGTGTAGCCTGCATTATAACCGGCAGGCCAATGCCAAGATAAAGACTACATTATGACTGGCACATCAATATGTCTGCATTATGACCGGCAGGCCAATGCCAAGATAAAGACTGCATTATGACTAATACACCAGTGTCAATACGTAGAATCCATTATAACCGCCTGACGAGTGCCAGGATAAAGTTCCTCTGTTACCGATACACAAGTACCAAGGTGAAGACCGCTTTACGGACGGCAGCCCATTGCAAAGTTAAGAGCCTGCATAATGACTGGCACACCAGTGCCAAAGTGCAGTCTGCATTATGACCGGCCCATTATTGCTAAGATGTAGCCTGCTTTATGACCGGCTCACCGTAGACAAGATGTAGCCTCCTAAATGAAGGTATATTTGTGCGTAAGTGTATACTGTATAATGACCGATAGTGTCAGCATGTAATCTGCACACAAGTGCCAACACGGAGTTGTATTATGACCGGCAGACCATTACCAAGGTGTAGCCTGCGTTATGGCTGGCGGGTCATTGCCAAGATGGAGCCTGTGTAATACAGAGAAGTGACCCTCCCCTACAAAATGACCCATGGGTCATTTCTCTAAGTAGAATAATAGCACGCGTCATTTGTAGGGGAGGGTCATTTCTCTGCATTACAACTGCACCATGATCAGCACAACATAGCGAAGATGTAATCTGTGTAATAACCATCACATCATTCCCAAGGTGTATTCTGT
The DNA here is from genome assembly GCA_943736015.1 of Tridacna crocea. Lineage (NCBI taxonomy): Eukaryota > Metazoa > Mollusca > Bivalvia > Cardiida > Cardiidae > Tridacna > Tridacna crocea. The sequence continues at coordinate 14,665,379 of OX031068.1, forward strand.
TTTGTGGCCGAATATCCATTACGAAGATGAAAACTGCTCTATGATTCGTACATATTTGCCCCAGATGTAGACTGAAATATGGCTGGTACAGTACTGGCCAAGATCTGGCTCTCAGTACGGCCATGACACCATAGCCAAGGTGTCGTGAGATTGTAATCGGCACACTTGCAATATGAAATATTTTGTATGAAGGCACGACTTGCCTTCAAGATTTAGTCTGCAATATGACTGTTGCACCATTGCCAAGATGATATCTACAGCACGCAAATACCAAGAGGTAGGCCATGAAATAATTTATTGCAAATGCATCCAGTTTTTACTAGATATGATACAGTCTAAAAATATGGCCGTCTAGATAGAAGTCAAAACTGTTGATGTACGCACGTGTTCACAAGTTACTTTTTAACCTTTACCCCATAAGGCATTTCTATGGTATCTGTAACTGACCCTACATAACAGCAAGGATGAAGCCATTTTTTATGTGTATATGACACCTTTTGATAGTGTAGAAAACATTTGTGGCTAAAGGTGAAATTGCTCGTCACGAGCAATTTCACCTTTTGCCACAATGTTTTCTAAAGGATCCTACAAGCAATGCGTAGAAATGAGTATCTATGGAGTAAAGGTTGAAATGTATTTCATGCATTTGGGTAGTTACTATACACTTGCACATTCTAAATACGCAGTTTAGACCAATTACAGTTTCGGTTATAAGTAAGACATGTGAAAATTTATGAAAAGAAACGACACGCTTAAAATTAGAATTCTTCGTCTTATGTTCAAAGTATTTGAAGCTTTTATTCTTCCCTCTGTATAACTCATAGAGGAATAGACCAGATGTTCGCATGAAGAAAATAGCGACCCTGTCAACACTTTGGACATGTGACGGCTTTATCTCCCATGAATGATAAATTCAGCCTAAATGGTAATAATGTTTTCCAACCTACAGGTAACCTTATCTTTAAACTTGTAGATATTTTATCCGTGTTGAATCTAATTAACTCGGATAAAATCTTACCGTACATTATTCTTAGCTTTCCTCAACGATTACTACACCGATTAGTACTTTTTTCTCGTTTATCTGGGGCAGAAGAAGTTAACTTAATTCTCTATAGAAAAAAAGTCTGTCTGGATATAAATTGTACGAACTTGTTGAAGAAGGCTTTTAAAACATCGTGGTAAAAAAGATAATGCTGATAAAAACAGTTTATCTTCTTTCTGTGATCTTTTTTATCCTTTTTGTTAACGATATATCCTATCATTTTTGCCATATTTGACATGTCTGTAGAAGATATGCCAAGGATGGCTTTGACCGCCGCATATCAAACTACATGGACAGTAAAGATTGAAAAAAAAAAGAACGAGAGCCGTCTAGTTTCTTACAAAATATAATTACTATTTAATAGCATACAATATAATTAGCACATCAAATGCATATAAATATGGAATCACTTGGATTGTTTGTGTCACCTATTAAAGGCCCACTAACTCCAAAATTTAATTGTAAAAAAAAAAAATAATCGGGAGACAAATTGCAGAAAAATTAAATACTTTACATGTAAAAGACATGGATATTATTACGAGAATGATAATGTGTTACGCTGCAATATGTCAGAATTGAAGTAGTTGGCAGAAAAATGCCACATTTGGTAAAAGTTTTACATTTTTTTTTCAACAAGATTGGAACAATGACAGATTCCATTTTAACACACTATCAGACAAATAATAATAATAACTTTACTTTTAACTGTTAACTCACGGCTCAATGCCAACTTGTAATGACCCTGGCGAAGCTTCCTTTGTAAAACATTGTGGGAAAATGAGGAAATGCTGGTAACCAGCATTTGCTCCTTTTCCAACCATGTTTTCTACCCTATGAAAGAAAATTTGCATAATTTGCCACATGATATTGTCTTCTGCAAATGCTTTCAATATGGGCATGGTTAAATTGTCGCCTGGTAAAGTATTAAATGGTATTATTTTATGTTGTTTTATACTTTTACTGCGGCGTTGTTTACGTTTTTAAAAGTCGGCAGTGTGCCTTTGACAGCAAAAGGCTGCTTTTACAGGCTTTGAATATATACACCAAAAAACACCAAACGTGTCGCTAGGACCTTTACAGGCTAGCCATTCCTAATTTCAAAGTGGCATGATTTCTGATTGGCTGGACTGAATGGTTTATCGAATCCAAAATGGTGTAGCTTTCTAACTCTGGCTGTAAGACCAAGGATGTAAAATATTTGGTGAGACCAAGCCCTGGGCCCGTATTTACCAACCATTTTTAAGACCGTTTTTTTTGTGTTATTCTCCAGAATTTTCTAAATTTGTAAGCAACACAACTTCTGATTGGCTAAACCATTCGGTTTAGCCAATCAGAAGTTGTGTTACTTACAAATCTAGAAAACCTTGGAGAATAAGACTAAGAATATTCTCAAGAATGGTTGGTGAATACGGGCCCTGATTTACGAAGCTCATGCAACACATATCATGACTGATCATTTGCTGGCAAAACACTTTCAAAATTTCAAATACATGTGGTATGGTTTACTTTATCGAACTACGGCTTGCCTTTCTCTGATGGAAACACCGTTGTTGCAAAGGTGTCCGCGAATCAAACCGGTGTAATGCAGAGAAATGACCATCCCCTGCAAAATGACTCGTGAGCATTTCACTAAGTAGGGGAAAGACCCGGGTCATTATTCTACGCAGAGAAATGGCCCCCAGAGGACAGTCTGGGGTCATTTCTCTAGGTAGAATAATGACCAGGGTCATTCCTCTACGCAGTGAAATGACCCATCGGTCATTTTGTAGGGGAGGGTCATTTCTCTGCATTACATCGGCTTAAACGTGGCCGTCATCTAACACGTGACCATAATTTTGCCAATCAAATGAACAACATGTATTTCTTCGGGATAGAATAAATTATTTATTTTTTAGAGTATTGAATGGATTAAAAATGTCTTAAAAATATACATAGATATACGCTTGTTAGTTCTACAATAAAAATACCTGGAATAAGTGTCAACTGTACAAAATGTTACATACATTCCACCTGGTGGATAGATTTAGTTTAGACCTTTGCAGCGCTTTTCAATACTAAAGTTGCCTTTGGGAGAAGTATAGATCAAAATCAGACTGCATAAAACGTGCAGTCAGACCTTAGGTCTATATTGTTCGCGTACCATAAACAGTAAGCTGAACAGAACCAAATTTAAGTTGTAATTATTTTGGTCTTATTTTTAGAAAATACCCCTAGGTTTACTCGGCACTCTTTGGGTCCATAAATATGGCACTAACGAGAAAATTTGGTAAAGCGTTTCTGATTGGTTGAAATATTTAACTATGTAACCGACGGCACAATTTAAGATTTTTCAAAAAGCACGACGAATGGTATTTGGTTTAAATAAATGGATTTGTCTTCCATATCGAAGAAAACATTGCGAGAAAAGGAGAAAATGCTGGTTACCAGCGTTTTGTACATTTCCCACAATGGTTCGTAGGCCTTCTTTCTCACTGTAGTTAAAACTTGGGCTGGTAAAGAGTTAGTTTAAATATATTTTGTTCATCAATGAATTACAAGCATTTAATGACAAATCAGATGATTGTAGGTTGGATAGGGAAAAGAACACATTTTACCTATTTCAGTTCAGATTAAGACATCAAGTGGCGAACTTGATGAAAATTGCTCTGATCTACGTGTAACCCTTTCCCAAACGACAAACTTTTGGACTAGACTAAATTGAAAGCATTTGCAGACGACAATTCAACTCTTGCTGAAAAGATGATTTCTGTCTATGATAGGGTAAGAAACTTTGTGGGAAAAGGAAAAAATGCTGGTTACCAGCATTTTCTCCTTTTTCCACAATGTTTTCAAGAAGCTACTATTCCAGACCCGTAAAAACCAGGGATTGTTTGGGAAAGGGTTAAGTAAAACGTAAAAAAAAAAAAATGGAATTGAAATCAGTACCCACTCAAACAAATTTGTAGACGGTGAACTTGAAAGTAAAATAAAATGTCTCCCTTGCACGTGATGCTGCATTGAACTCTCTACCAGACAAACTGTCTCCCCATCCGGAAAAAAAAAACAAAAAAAAACAAAACAAAACAAGCAAGTGCTTCTTTTCCAATGATGGGTTGGACTATCAAGTCTTATAATAAAATTGAACTTTCACAATTAAACAATATGCAAAACAATATGGAAGAGGCAATATCTGGCGTGGAAACATTCATAAAAGTTTCTTCATAATATAAGGCTTATAAATCGTGGTTCAAGGGTTCACACCTCAGTACATCTTACACTGTCTTTATCCGGACATCTCTTTTTATTTCATGCTTTCCGATAAGATATCGAGAAATAGCAGTGAAAGTATTTTTAGATCTTACACTGGTACCATCAGTGAAAATACCGATTTTCATGTTCTTGTTTCTTAGGTTAATTGCTCGTGCCTCACAACCAGATGGTAATATGACGTCATTTACCTTACATTTCTCGTGCTTGACGTAATATTGTAATGCGTTGCTAAGCCGGAGGGGTACGCCACGGGGAATAACAGAAAAGAAGTATACTTGATTTTGATAAAGCTCCTCCCAGAAAGGGTTAAACGCATGAAATAAATACAATATTTGTTTGTTTCGGTAAAAGATCGAAATTTATTTTATCGAGTGGACATCATCCGTAATATTTATACGAGTGGCGCAGCCACAAGTGAAAATATTACCGACGGTTTTCGCTCGATAAAATAAATTTCGATCTTTCACCGAAAAAAACAACAACAACAACAAATATCCTCTATGTCATAGCTTGTGTCCGCCTGTCCGGGCGGTAATCTAATTACCCTATATCGTGCTCTTCTTAGAATCACGGTATGCTATTGATGTTTGGCAGCTATCTGTTTATCGCAAAGTAACGTCCGAAAGTGAAAAAATGAATGGCCTGGAAGCTAGGCTATTTTTGTCATTCAACCCGTCAGTCGCGTTAATGAATGATGCCTTCGATATCTATATTACAGCAATAAACCCAAAATCGCCTCAAATTCTAAACCTTCTTTTCCTTTCATCCAATAATAACCGTAAATAAACAATAAGGTCAGAGGGATAGCAGTCTCTGCTGTTGACGACTTCCCAAATACCCTTCATCAGGAATTCCTGTTCAAAATCCGTCTGACCGATGTTTTTAGGAATTGAAGGAAAACGGTGAGGAGGGCAAGGTTTTAAAAACTGTGTCCCAGGCTGAATTTGTGTCCCTCTTACTAGCGGCCTTGCCGGTTCAGCCATCTGGTTTGTTACTCTCCTCCGACTAGGTGCCCATCTATTTAGTGTCGAGCGTGCTTGTTTGGGTCTGATCTGCCTTGGACGTTGTTTCCTTCCTCGAGACGGTGGCGAGTTCCTACTTCGTGTACCCATTGAGAAACTCTGACCTGGCGAAAGTCGAAATGATTCAGCTTGGCTCGAGTCAGGCTTCCATTTGGGTTTTTCGATGGGGTCTGTCGCAAAGGTCTGTCTTTTCATTTGAGTGCTGGCGGCTGCTTGGCGTGCAGGCGGGCTGTTGTTCCTTTCTTTAAAAATGTTGACGTTTTGAGGATCAGGCTTGCCTTCTCGTGTGTGCACTGTCAATGGATCTGCATTCATAATACTTCTCAGTGCTGCTCGGTCACTTCCTGTGTAAAATGAAGGAAACGAATCATGCTGTGACGAAAGGAGGTTTAAAAAGGACGCCATTACCACACAATCCCTACTTTTGACGACCCTGAGAAAGAAGCCATTAGAAAACATAGTGGGAAAAGGAGAAAATGCTGGTAACCAGCATTTTCTCCTTTTCCCGCAATGTTTTATACTCTTCCCTAAACAAATTTCAAATCTTCACTCAGTTCTAATTTGTCGTCTGCAAATTCTTCCGATTTGGACTAACCTAAAATATTGTCGTTTGGTTATGAATTAAATGAACCTCCGTAATACATTTTACCAAGCAAGACACCATTTTATTGCATAACTCTCCTTGTTTTCAATATGATACAGCCATTACGAATTTTCTTGTCTCACGCATGTGTGAGATAAGAAAATAGTTCTGTATTTGGTCAACACTCTGTAATTATACGCTTCATTTCTCAAACATCGCTGACCTAGGTTTCTGAAGGAAATTAGCGGTCAAAGTTCTTGTCATGATAAAGTTGTTAATTTAATCACTGTTAGACTCAAACAAAAGTCAATATTATGCAAGTTTCTTCGAAACTGTTTTCGTTCGTAATGTACCTGTCAAAGTAGGTGGACAGGCTTCATGTAAATTTTACTACACGTGATACATGTATGCCTCTGGTTGACACATTTAGGACTATAATTCTTGTTAATCAGTAATGTGATAAAAAGAATCTGACACTCGTTCGTTTTTAGAGGTAAAATTTTATTAAACTCGTCCACAAAAAATGTTATTAAGCTCGCCAAAGGCTCACTTAATAACATTTTGTAGACTTGTTTAATAAATTTTTATCTCAAGAGCCAATTCATGTCAGATTCTATATATCTCCTGCTAGATGGCATTCTATAAATACTCATCTATCTAGTTTGGGCATCCTGAGTACAGAACCGATGCACTTTCCTACGCGACAACTGTTACTTTGAATTTCGAACTAAAATAAACGTTTACTCAATAAAATGCTACCTGTTGCGATTCATTCAGCTATGATCAGCAGTTTAGAGAAATCTGGCGCTAAAACAGGACTGATTTTCCCTCAAAAGTATTGATAAAAGCCATTTTCTCCATTGCTACTTTATAGGGCGTAATGTTACAGTCTCCACGATATCAAACCTATAACATATGTGACCCGTCACGCGAAAAGGGACCATCTGGGAATCCCGTACATCAATTAGATGAAAAAATATCAAAGATAGTGCTACCTTATGAACTTATTCTTTTCAGGACAACTGATACTTTTTTTCCTGACACTTTTTTTCTTAAACTTTTTATCCCGATTCTTTTTTTTTCCCGACACTTTCTTTCCTACAATCGTAAAAAGTCGGTACTATATGGTTTAGGTTTAAAAACTGGACGGTTGGTTTGTAAACAGTGACAGCGTCTGTTTTAATGACACCAAAAATGACAAAATGTATTATAAGTATCTCCTTTTGTAATGAAATTTTCTGATGTAGTCTTTTGCTAAAGAAACAAGAAATAATTTTAAAGACCAAATGTAAGCAACGCGGGTGTTTTAATGGATTTGAATCATGATCATACCATTTTTTATAGTATTGGAATTATTGTGAAGATGACAATATGCCATTGTACGGTCGGTCCAAGAGTTATTCACCGAAAAAATAATTTTAAAACTAGGTTAAAACCTGCCAGGTAGCCGTGTCTTTTGTTTACTTTTTGTCTGATTTTAAAATTATTTTTTTTTCTGTCAGCGACTAACATATGACCCAACCATACGATAGCAGACTGTCATCTCCACAGTACTTTCCATACTTTTAAATGGTATGATTTAGATTTGAATGAACAATGACACATGCTTTGATATTCTGGACTTTACTTAGCCTTTAAAAAACATAGACGTCGTAAATTTGCAAGAAAATAGCCACGGGCCCTTCGAATAAACATGTCTACATTTTGTACCACAGGGACCCGTACAATAAACATGTCTACGTTTTGTACCACAGGGACCCGTACAATAAACATGTCTACGTTTTGTACCACAGGGACCCTTACAATAAACATGTCTACGTTTTGTACCACAGGGACCCTTACAATAAACATGTCTACGTTTTGTACCACAGGGACCCTTACAAAACACATGTCTACGTTTTGTACCACAGGGACCCTTACAATACACATGTCTACGTTTTGTACCACAGGGACCCTTACAATACACATGTCTACATTTTGTACCACAGGGACCCTTACAATACACATGTCTACATTTTGTACCACAGGGACCCTTACAATAAACATGCCTACATTTTGTACAACAGGGACCCTTACAATAAACATGTCCCATATTCCACCAATCACAAATTTCTATTTATTAATCTGTTTTTAGTAGTAAAATTAGGTCACAAGCAGCACATTGTAGCTACATCGAAAAGATAAGAAGGCCGTATACTTACGTGAAGGAACTACACAGAGTAGGATAGACACGGTGACCAGGGGGATAAAATTCTTCATTGTGATGTTTGCTGAAACACAAAAGAAAAAAGAGTCATTTATGCTAATAAGGATCATCCACACTTTTTAGCACAATTCCAAGTTTTAACGACATAAAAGAAAAGGGTTTGGAAAAGATAGTGAAAAAAAAAAAGGGAGAAAAATGCTGGTTACCAGTATTTTCCTCCTTTTCACATACATTTTTTTCTCTTCTAACAGTAAAGTTCCATGTTTGAGTCACATTACTTTTGCCATCTACAATTATTTTCTGTTTACAAAAGTCTAAAACTCTTTAGTATGGTCAAGAGTTAACTATTTCACAAACGACAAAATTTAAGACCGCTCCATTTGAAATCTCTAGCAGACGACAAATTAAACGTAACTGAACTTGAGATGACAAAATGAACATAACTCAAAAATTGACATTTGTCTCCAGCTTGATAGAAAACATGGTGGAAAAAGGAGAAAATGCTGGTTACCAGCATTTTCTCCTTTTTCCACAATGTTTTCAAATGGCTTCTATCTCAGGTTCGTAAAAACAAGGAATTGTTTGGTGAAGGCACGTTCAGAAGTTATCAACCTATGCGAGCCTGCATGATCTGGACAGTCTGACATGAAAAGAAACATTTTTCTAAAAGTAAACTTTTTTAATCAGTCTGGTTTTAGATAAAATTATATACATGTTATAATACATCGACGAGTTGCATTAAACTCCCTTTTCCTAGAGGGCCGCTCATTTATTTGTTTTGCGTTGTGCGTAGTATATAGATCTAGAGGATATGTTTTTTACGGTAAAAGATATAGAGGATATTTGTTTTTTTCGGTGAAAGATCGAAATTTATTTCATCGAGTGGACACCATCGGTAATATTTTCACGAGTGGCGCAGCCACGAGTGAAAATATTACCGATGGTGTTCACGAGATGAAATAAATTTCGATCTTTCACCGAAAAAACAAATATTCTATTTATTTTATACTTTTAACCCTTTCTGGGAGGAGCTTTATCAAAATTCAGTACAGTTCTTTCCCCTTATTCCCCGTGGCGTACCCCTCCCGCATAGCAACGTTACGTTAAGCACAAGAAATGTAAGGTATATGACGTCATATTCCCCATGTGGTTGTTAGGCACGTGCAATTTACCTAGGCAACAAGAACGTGAAAATCGGTATTTTCACTGGTGGTACCAGTGTAAGATCGAAAAATATTTTCACTGATATTTCTTGATATGCTACCGGAAAGCATGAAATAAAGGACTTGATTTCATCTTGTGAACATTATGAGTAATACTTTTTACTAGTGGCATAGTAGTGGTCGATCTTTCAACAAAAAAAAACGTTATTGTATTTATTTCATGATTTTTAACCCATTCCGGTGAGGGGAAAACTTAATTAAAATCCAGTTCAGTTCTTTTCGGTTAGTCCCCGTGGCCTACCCCCTCCGCTTAGCAACACATTACAATATGACGTCAAGCGAGAGAAATGTACATGTAAGGTAAATTACGTCATATTTCCATCTGGTAGGCTCGGGCATTTTACCAAGGCAACCTGTACGCGAGAACAGCTGTTTTCGCCTTCAATTAATGAGTTAGAACACACACACAAATAAAAAATCGGTATTTTCACTAGTTATAACCGTGAAATATTGAAAAATACATAGAGGATATTTGATTTTTCGGTGAAAGATCGAAATTTATTTCATCGAGTGGACACCATCGGTAATATTTTCACGAGTGGCGCAGCCACGAGTGGAAATATTACCGATGATGTTCACGAGATGAAATAAATTTCGATCTTTCACCGAAAAAAAAACAAATATTCTATTTATTTCATGCTTTTAACCCTTTCTGGGAGGAGCTTTATCAAAATTCAGTACAGTTCTTTTCTGTTATTCCCCGTGGCGTACCCCTCCTGCATAGCAACGCATTACAATATTACGTCAACCGCAAGAAATATAAGGTAAATGACGTCATATTTCCCATCTGGTTGACAGGTACGCGCAATTTACCTAAGCGACAAGAACGTGAAAATTGGTATTTTCACTGATGGCACCAGTGTAAGATCGAAAAATATTTTTACTGCTATTTCTCGATATCCTACCGGAAAGCATGAAATAATTCACCGATATTTCCGTTGACCTACTCCATGGAAAGCATGAAATACATTATTTCAGTTATATAGTGGGGGTTAGTGCACCTATCAATTTCTCAGAATTTCTTTATTTTTTCCAAGGAACTGAATGCTATTCCATATAAACTTGAAGTCGGAAGAAAGTACAGGGGTGTGAAAGGAATGAAGCCTGTCTCAGCGACCATCATCAATCCTCAACAAGATATTGGCCCAGCTAAGAAAGAAACAAATTAAATTTGGACTTCAAGCCACGTACAACACCGACAGTGCGACCAGGAACTTCTTTTATAAATATGGGAGCCTAACTGTCGAAAAGGGATTTAATTTTTCGGTTGTTAACCAGCTGGGTTCGTGTTCACCAACCATTCTTAAGAACGTTCTTAGTCTTACTATTCAAGTTTTTTTTTTTAACTGTGAAAGTAACAGACCTTCTGATTGGCTAAACCAAATGATTTAGCCAATCAGATGTTCTGTTACTTTCACTTTGACAATTTTGAAAAATAAGAATAAGAATGTTGTTAAAAATGGTTGATGAATACGAGCCCTCTGAACCCGATGACCTTATACGGACAGTGTAGATTAAGATCAGACTGCAATTTAATTTTGATAAGTTTTTTTTTTTTAAATTTTGATAAGTTAAAAATTTAGCCTGAGTCTGGCAAACTTTAATCTTTTATACTGTCATGGACTACAAGAGTCGTTTTTGAAAACGTTGCATGATCAAGATCAGACTGAACAAAACGTGCTGTCTTATCTAGGATCTACACATATTTGTAGTCCAGATGCAATCAGAAACTAGTCTCATTTATTTCAAGCTGAAAAGTCGAGATTGTATGGAAAATACTTACCTCTTAGGCTTCTATGCGCGACCCAAGCACCTTTAATAGCAGATTATGTAGATCAAGATCAGACTGTACAGAACGTGCAGTCTGATCTTGAATCTACACTGTCCGATAGAGAAATATTTTTCCCCAAAAACTGCCTTTGAAATAGCTGTATTTTGGCTCTTTAAAGTCAGCTTGAATGTTTCATTTTACTTATCTTGTACGACAAAGATTAAAACAACTAAAGTTGTGCTTAGCGCTCTAGAAGATAGATAGGGGTTTATAATGAAAAAAAAAACACTTTGCGCTCTTAAGTGACATACGTATCTTTATAGAATCGAATGAAGCCATTCAGCATTGGCATTATTGTTAGTTAAATCTTTACCACACAACAAAATTTTAGGCTCGTCCAAGTTCAAAGCATTTGCAGACAACAAAGTCAGTATGACTAAAAAGTCATTTTTTTTTTAGGGAAAGGTATAAAACATTGTGAGAAAAGAAGAAAATGCTGTTTCCAGAATTTTCTCCTTTTCCCACAATGTTTTCAAAAGGCCTCTCTCTCTCTCTCATGGTCGTTAAAAGTCTGGGTTGTACAGTAAAGGTTCCCCTTTTTATGTTTATTTTCAAAAGCTTTAGTTTAAGTGTCATGAAAAACTGTAAGTTGTTAAGAATATTACATTTTGACAAGTCTTCGTAATCGTTGAAAACTTATATAATTTTTTCACCTGCTAATCGAATTTTGGCGAAAAAAAGGGTAAATGTCCTCATTCTTATTTTCAATAATTAGTAGATACAACCTCTAAATATAATTACCTGTTTTCAATATATATTCCAATGGTGAAAAAAATGAAGTTAACTAGATAACACTACTTGTTTAGTAGACAACGTTCGTTCTGCTCCAAGGTCGGTGAACACCTTGTTAAATACCACAGAACAGTCGTGTTTTGCGCAAAGAATGTCACAACGTAAATAGACTGACAGCTAATTGTTCCGCTGATGAATTGGAAAGGCATGTGACGTGTAAAAAGGAGGCGTCGTGACATGGGACGGAACGATATATAACGTAAACACGTAAATCGCCGCTGGGTACGAAGTAAACATGGGATGAGTGTACGAGTTAACGTTACTCTTGCGGTATTTCATTGGTTGTTCTCTCCTGTATAGACACTTTTCCCGCGAGCTGTGTACCAGGTAACTACTGAACAAAACATTTAATCCTTTACCAAAACTTTACCTGATTTAGAAGGCTTTTGAAAACATTGTATAAAGTGGAAAGTTACACGGAACCATAAGTAATTCTTTAGACATTAAAAGTTGAAGGCTCAGATCGGACTGTATTGACATGTAAGCTGATATTGATCTGCTCTTTGTGCGAAAGAAATTGACATACGGGAGTCTCCATCGAAAACATTCATTCGTTATTACAAATGTATATAAACACACGTGAACTTGTATTTCGAAAATGCATGACTGAAGAGATCATGTGCAATTAAATAAATACTGACCTAAAAACAGAATTTAGTCTTAATTCACTTCCAGGAGAGAGAGAGAGAGAGAGAGAGTCGGCTTCATATGAGAGAGAGAGAGAGAGAGAGATTTCGTAAACCTTCGAGCAAATTCGCCAATTGCGCTCTTTGATGTCCAAACTCTCCGTTGTACCCACATGTGCACTTTTTGTGAAGTCTGATATTAATCTACACTGCTCGCAAAATTAATTGTAGTAATTAAAGGCGTTTATAGAACCGTATATTTATATTTTTAAAGATCAGTTCAAACTTCAAAAATATTTTGTTCCTAAATATGGCCAGGCGAAAGTTTGCAAAATAGTAATTCATAAGATAAAAAAAATGAAAGGAAAAAAAAAAACTAAATCTGATGGCATTTCCATAAAAAGATACGCAGCGTCTTGTAGTCTTTTTTTTTTTTCGAGTTGAGCTAGGATTGAAAAAAAAAGGCTTTGCGAAGTGTCGGACGATCAATATAAATACTGGTAACTAGCAATTTCTCCCTTCTCACCAATATAGTCTCCGGTCTTGGGCACGAACCCCATCATCTGATCCACGTTTAACCCTTTACCACTAAGACGACTTTTAACACACCTGAGAATTAAGCCTTTTGAAAGCATTGTGAGAAAAGGAGATAATGCTGGTAACCAGCAATTTCTCCTTTTCCCACAATATTTTTTTCTCTATAAAAGAAAAGTTACTCCTTTGATCCACACTGAAATTGTCGTCTGTAAATGGTTTCATTTTAGATAAGGCTGAAATTTCGGTTATTTTGTGTGGTTTGGTAAACACGTTTTTCTGAGCATCGTGAGGCACTGTGGGACACAGTCATCCAGTTTATGATATAAATAGAAACGGAAGTTGACGAGTGACATGCAAGTATATTTCCATTTTGAATTACTTCTTTAATAGGATAATATTTGCATAATGACATGCAATTACATTTTAGTCATTAAAAAGAAGAGAAGTGGTTTTAAAGCTTGTGTTTATTTTAAAGTTTCTCCCACCGAAAACAATGATGACCTAATGTTTATATCATATATTTTGACCTTTTCAACCCTGCACCACACCATCCTGAATTTTAACGAACCTGGGAGAAAAAAAACAACAAACTTTTAAATCTTTACCAGACGACAAAACTTTTAACTTGTCCAAATTGAAAGCATTTGCAGACGACAATTTCATTGTGGCTCAAATGGTGCTATTTTTTCTTAGACAGGGGAGAAAACATTGTGGGAAAAGAAGAAAAAGCTGGTCACCAGCATTTTCTCCTTTCCCACAACGTTTTCAAAAGGCTTCTATCTCAAGTTTGTAAAAACTAGGAATTGGTTTGATAAAGGGTTAAAAACAAAGTGGAAAAAGAAAATGCATGTCACCAGCATATTCTCCTATTCCACAAAGTTTTCTACCAGCCTGTCAAAAACAAATTCAATGGTTTAGGTCACTTTAAATTTTCAGCTGCAAATGCATTCAATTTGGACAAGTCTAAAACTTTGGCATTTAGAAAAGAGTTTTGGAAATAAAGTTAGATTTGTATCAAAATTTTGAGCAGCAATATCCAAACTGCTTTAATTCATTTTATGCCCACTTGGGAAAAAATAATTTCCAGTTTCAAATTTTCAGTCTCCACCCCTCACAACGTACGTCAGTGTGACGTCACAGGTAGTGATATCGGACCCTTGTTATAAAGTCAGTGTGCGTGTTTGGTAAGACGTTTTTTTGTAATCGTTCCTTTAAATGATCTGAAAAAGTCTCTAGACCTCCAAAGCGTACAATGCCTCGGAACTTTGTTTTTTGAATAGACTTTGAATAGACTTCGACCCAATCACTTTTTGATATTTGGTCAAAGTGTTTGTTCATATAGACATCTTCTTCCTGTCTAAAACATCAGAATATTAAATGTATTCATCTAATGTCTTTGATAAATACATGAGAGTCTTTGTAGTCCGTTTGTATCCACCCAAACTAGCCTCATTCTATCTTCATATCGTACTTACTTTTCAATATGGCGGACATAAGTTACGAAAATGCGCAGGTCCGATATCACTTCCTGTGATGTAGGTTGTTACCCTTGGTCTCAGATGCTTTGAATTTGGTGAAGCCCAAAAACTATCATTTGAAAATGGGTTAATCAGCCTATTGAACTTAAATTAGTGTAGACAAAGATCAGACTGGTTTTGATATACACACTAAAAATGCCATGGACATTACAGGGACATTCATAGCCTAACTCTAGATGTTGAAGTAACTCAATTTCTGATTGGCTAAACTTGATGGTTTAGCCAATGAGATGTTTCTTACTGTGAACTTTACAAAATTCTTGGGAATTAAAATTATAATGTAATGAAGTCTGGTTGGTGAATATGGGCAATTGATGTTGTGATACAAGGTACACTATTATCGAATGGTATTAATCAACCCTTTCCCAAACAATCCCTGGTTTTTACGGGTCAGGAATAGAAGCCTTTTGAAAACATTGTGGGAAAAGGAGAAAATGCTGGTAACCAGCATTTTCTCCTTTTCCCAAAATGTTTTCCGTCACATCATATAGAAAAACCATATATTTAGCAGCTGTTAATTTGTCATCTGCAAAATGCTTTCAATTTGGACTGGTTCAAAATTTGCCGTTTGGTAAAGGGTTAATTCGCGTTTGAAAATACATTGAACTCTGTAAGAAACGAAAAAACTTTAGACTGTTTCCTTTTCAAAAGTATTTGCAGACGACAAATTAAAAGTGGTTCGAATAAGGAAATTTATCTTGGTGATGGTGGAATAGACAACACTGTGAGAATAAAGAAGAGAATGCTGGTTGCCAGCATCTTCTCCTTTTGTTATACAACGTTTTAACTCATTACCAAACGACAATATTTCAGACTGGTCCAAATTGAAAGCATTTGCAGACGACAAAATAAAAGTGACTGAAAATTTGAAATTTGTTTTGTGAAGGGTAGAAAACATTGTGGAAAAGGAGAAAATGCTGGTTATCAGCATTTTCTCCTTTTCCCACAATGTTTTCTAAAGGCTTCTTTCTCAGGGGCGTCAAAAGTAGGGATTGTGTGGTAATGGGTTAAAAGCTCTTTCTCAAGGTCGTTAAAACAGGATTGTTTGGTAAAGGATTAAAAATGCACGATGTTGAACTAGGACAATGAGTGCACAAAAATTTAAATATTTGCATGTTGAATGCAAATAATTAATGTTGCATAATTCTGTCAACAAAAACACAAAAAACCGTACTTCAACACTTTACCAGACGACAAAATTCTAGGGCATGTTTACATTGAAAGTGTCGGCAGACGACAAATAACATGTGGCTCAAATAGAGATTTGCCTCTTCTCCAAATATTTCCCAGTTTCAACAATTGCAAGAAGAAAAAATATTATGAAAGGATTGTGGGATAAGGAGAAAATGCTGGTAACCAGCATTGTCTCCTTTTTCCACAATCTTTTCTACGCGTCCAGATACATAACCCATCACTATGACCACAGTTAAATTGTGTAATCTGCAAAGGCTTTCAGCTTAGAATGGTCTCAAATCAAAAGGCAAAAATCTAAAAGGGAAGAGGACCATGTCGGAGGAAAGAGAAGATTCTATTCATTAAAATACTGTTCATTCTTTTTCGAGCAATGGAATAATTAAGTTTTCTATAAGTTTTATATTTGTAAAGAGACCGGACTTTTTAGTATCAAGGTAAGAGATATTAATAATCACCAACTAGTTTTGACGACTGTTGCCCTACCTTTCTCGTGACACTGTCGCGAGACACAATATAAAACAAATGTATGACGACTATACTGAATCTGCTTGAGGTCATAACCTCATTAACCAATCAGATTGGACGTTAGCTAACGTCGTTGATGTGTCCAAGCCAATCAAATTTCTTGCAACAACGATAAGGTATGGTCTTGCTTGTTTCACCATCATTTCAGCTGGTAAGTATGAAATTGAGATGTACGCTAAATGTATTGGGCTTGGTGTTTTTGGGTCGCATATAAAGTAGGACGTACTCACAGCAAATTAGTTACCTGAAATTTCTAATGATGAATGAATTAGCTATGACAAATACCGTTACATTGTACAGGTCTACATTTTTGTCGTTTGATAGTTAAAAAATGTTAGCATGTACATTTTTAGCATTGTATAAGAGAAGTAAGTTTATGCATTATAGCTACAACTAAATTGTTGTCTGCTGATGTTTCTTAACCCATTACCACACAATCCCTACTTTTGACGACCCTGAGAATGAAGCCTTTAGAAAACATTGTGGGAAAAGAAGAAAATGCTGGTAACCAGCATTTTCTCCTTTTCCCACAATGTTTTCTACCCTTCACAAAACAAATTTCAATTCTTGAGTCACATTTATTTTGTCGTCTGCAAATGCTTTCGATTTGGACCAGCGTAAAATATTGTCGTTTGGTAATGAGTTAATTCAGTCAAGTTTACAATTTTTGTCGTTTCCAAGAATTAATTCATGTATGTCTATATGTTTTCACTGTGTATACACTATGATGATAATGTTGTTTTGTGATACATTATGGGCCGGAGGCCTAAGTATTTAAAATTTTCTTTTCTGTCTTGTTTCTTGACGATCCTTCGAAAAAAGTATTATGATGATATTGAGGAGGGGAGAAAACATGGGTAACCATTGTTTTTTTCCTTTTCTCACAATGTTTTTATCGTTTTATTTAAACAAGTTCAATCATTGGAATTGTAAACAACTGAATTGTCGTCTGCAAGTGCTTTGAATTTGGTCAAGTCTACATTTTGTCGTTTGTTATATTTAACATATATGTGTTTGTATATTTTCAGTCTGTACATTATAATGATTTTGTAGTATTATGTAGTATCATGGGCCGGAGGCCTAAGTACTTGACTAAATTGTCTGTCTGTGTGTCTGTCTGTATACACTCAACGAAATAGAGCATGCAATATGTGCACCGAGTTCCTTAAAATTTGGGCTGACGTACAGTTGAATAAAACGAAGTACATTTGCAGTTACAAAAAAAAAAGACAATCCAGAAGTTTACAAGCGGATAAACATCCTCGCAGGTCGTTGTTAGAATAGAAATAGTAATACGTGTATCTGAAAAAATCTATTGAATACCAACAGCATTTTCTTGGGTTTCAAAATATCTAAGTCAAATCTCTTGCTTATAATCTCTTTTAACCTTTCAATGGTACCAGACAGTAGACAGGAATGAACCCAGTAGTAATAACTTTCCGATGATCCATCATGGAGAAAATATTTCAACCAATCTGTGACTCGAAAAGTCAGAAAATGAATTGTTAACCCAGGATTTTTTTCCTGGAATACCGAGGCAGGAGTCCATATGCTGTGTTGCTATAATGGTACATGAAAGTCTAAGAGTCTAAGATCAGTTCGAACGTCATGTGCTTCGTGATCTTTAAGTATTTTATTCTCACCATCTTTTGAATTCACGTGAAGAGTCTGTGCCGATCCAATGCAGAGAAATGACCCTCCCCTACAAAATGACCCATGGGTTTGTTTGTTTTGTTTATTTTCGTTTATTTATCGTCGCTACCGGTTGCCCATTTGAGCGACGCCCCCAGAAGACGGTTAGTTGTTACGGGGGATAGTGCAAGGATACAGGACGAAACTACTGGGAATTCCGCCTGGTTCTTTAATGTGCTCGGTGTGCAGCACCGTCACACGGGACCTCGGTTTAACGTCTCATCCGAAAGACTATTAGTAATTTTTAGTTGGCCAGCCGGGGATTCGAACCCACAACCTGTAGGACATTGTGTTCACAAGTCCTACGCTCTACCTACTGAGCTATATCGGCTGGTCATGGGTCATTTTGTAGGGGAGGGTCATTTCTCTGCATTGCACCGGGATGTACTTTGCTGACAACTCATGTATGACACTTGTGGCTGGTAACCATCGAACTCCTTTTAATTTTAGACGACATCAAATAGACCACTTCCGGTTTGTGTTTATTACTTCGTGACATACATTTTTCCACGTGCGGTTTACCGAAATTTTTCTCTTTACTAAATTTTCACGGTACATGTAAGTATTACGCATTTAGTCCTGTTCAGGTTTTTGAGTTCTGGCCAACCTTCTGCTCAGTTACAATTGGCTACAATAAAGGCGGGCAATTCCCAGGTCCATGTGTTCAAGATCAGCTTCGTCCACATGGTGCCCAAAAAGCTGACGAATGTAGTTTTATTTTATTCATAAATCGAATTGCATCTATTCACAGGGTGCAATTTTTTTTTTTGGTAAAATTAATTTATGAACAGCGCATTGAAGGCGAATGAAAGATTGTAAGAAGTTTGTCGTCTAATAAACCACCTTGAGCTTGCAATTTAAACTTGTCCTATGGGCAATAATAGGTACTGCTTCGTATCATTCAGACTGGTCCTACAAGTGAACTAAGTTCTGGCGTAAGTGGGCTTGATCGTCCCCGTAATGTAGTATACTAAACAAGGCCTCATGTCATTGTGGATCCATAAAAAAAACTTTGTCCAACAACTGATTTAACCCTTACCCAAACGACAAACTCTTGGACTAGACCAAATTGAAAGCATTTGCAGACGACAATTCAACTCTTGATGAAAAGATGATTTCTGTCTATGGTAGGGTAGAAAACATTGTGGAAAAAGGAGAAAATGCTGGCTACCAGCATTTTCTCCTTTTCCCACAATGTTTTCAAAAGGCTACTATTCCAGACCTGTAAAAACCAGGGATTGTTTGGGAAAGGGTTAACCCATTACCACACAATCCCTACTTTTGACTTCCTGAAAAAGAAGCCTGTAGAAAACATTGTGGGAAAAGGAGAAAATGCTGGTAACCAGCATTTTCTCCTTTTCCCACAATGTTTTTTACCCTTCAATTATCAAATTTCAAAATTTCAGTCACTTTTATTTTGTCGTCTGCAAATTCTTTCAATTTGGACAAGTCTTTTGTTTTTTGGTAATGAGTTAATCGTGTGGTAGACAGGTAGACTGTGTTTGCACCAGTCTTGTACCCTGCTGCTTTAACTCTTTTCCAAACAACAAAAAAATTAGACTGGTCCACATAGAAAGCACATGCAGACGACAAAATAAACATATTTCAAAAATTGAAATGTGTTTCTAGCAGGGTAAAAAACATTGTGGGAAAAGGAGAAAATACTGCTTACCAGCATTTTCTCCTTTTCCTACAATGTTTTCAAAGGGCTTGTATCTCAGGGTTGTAAAAATCAGGGATTGTTTGGTAAAGAGATAAAATTAATTTTTCCTTTGGGACTTAACTCCTTTTTCCAAACAACAAAATATTTGACTGTTCCAAATTCAAATCATTTGAAGACAAACTAGAGGCACTTGAGCGCATGTATCGCTCCACAGGCCTGATTTTTCTGTAACGGTGAAGGGAAGTTTTTAACAAATACCATTCATTCCTGCATTTTAGGTCACTCAAGAAAAAAAAGCTATGAAAAACATTGTGAGAAAAAAAGAAAATAATAGTAACCTTCATTTTCTTAGTTTTACACAATAATATCTACCCTTTTTGATAAAAGTTTTACTAATTTGAAGATTTATTATGTTGTCTGCAACATCTTTCAATTATGACCAGTTATAAAAATTTTGTCTTCTGGTTATAGTGAAAGAGGGTCTTGTTACAAACCATTTTGGGTGGGGAAACATCAAAATACAGAAAAAAATATGCATTGTGGCAATTGTTTTATTGAAGTTGCAGGATCAGTTTGATTGGATGACAAAATGCCTCATCACAACAGTAAAGCCCTGTCCCTCTTTGTACTAGGTCACCAGTAGGTCAACAAACCTTTACCAGAACTAATAAAAGTGCAGAGGTTCTCTTGTTTTATATGAAAGGGATTATAGATAATGTAAAGCAACCACCTTTATCTTTTTACCAAACTACAAAATTTGGGATGTGACCAAACTGAAAGCATTTGCAGACAACAAATTAAACATTGATGAAATGATGATTTCTCTCTTTGATGAAAACACTGAGAGAAAAGGAGAAAATACTAATTACCAGCATTTTCTCCTTTTCAAAGAGTGTTTTCCAAAGACTTCTTCCTTAGGGACGTTAAAAGTCAGGATTGTATGGTAAAGACTTACCACCATAGGAACTTACCTGCAATACAACAATGAAATCCAACGAATAGTTTGAGAGAATAAATTTTTCAAAGATTGTACTTTATACCATAAAAGGAAAATGAGTCTCCCATAAAAGCCATGTTTTTTTACGGATCCTTTTTTTTTAAAGGAATTCTGTAGACCTCTACCTAAGGAACATTCCTGCAAAATAATAATGCTATCCAATTAGCGGTTTGGGAGGAGAAGATTTTTAAAGGTTTTTTACTTTGGTTGCCATGGCAACCAGAATTATTCATGGAACACAATTATTTGAAGGAATTTGAAAGAGGACCACCTAAGGAACATTCCTGCGAAATTTGGTAAAAATCCAGTCAATAGTTTCTGAGGAGAGGTTTCTTAAAGAAAAAGTTTACGAAAGCATGCACAGACGAATGGACGGACGCACGACTGACACAACGCCATGACAATAGCTCACTGGCCTTCGGCCAGTGGAGCTAAAAATTGTCCGAAATGATCTGAAACTTAAAATCTGCTCTTGAAATGGTAGAAAGCACTGTTGGGAAATAGAAAAAAAAGCTAGCTACCTGCATTTTCTCCTTTTCCCACAATGATTTCATAAAGGTTTTTTCCTCAAAAAAGTTAAAAGTTGGGAATGAGGTAAAGGGAAAAGGTAAGAGACTGTCTGGACGATTCAGAGTTGAAGAAATCTCACAAAAAATGTTTTATATCATTTATTCATAAATAAATGCCTCATAGTAACGTTATAATGGAAAAGTAATTTTCGAATACAAGATTCATTCCTTCAAAACACTTGATCATTTATGGCTATACGTGTATAACAAACAAGACATAAATAAATAAATCAACATAATTATGTGAACTTTTACATAATGTACCACATGCAAACAACTTTTTCTCTCTTACAGTAACAGTGAATACATTCTGGAAGCATTGTTGGAAAACAGAAAGTTTTCATAATGAAATTTTAACCTTTTTTCAAATAATACCACATTTTCAAATTGTTTAACTGTTTGCCACACGAGAAAATTTTAGACTGGTCCAGATTGAAAGCATTTGCAGACAACAAAAATAAAGGTGACTGGTAAATTAAAATTTGGTTTGGGAAGGGTAAAAAACACTGTGGGAAAAGGAGAAAATGCTGGTTACCAGCATTTTCTCCATTTCACATAGTGTTTTCAAAAGGCTGCTTTCACAGGGTCATTAAAAGTTGGGATTGTGTGGTAAAGAGTTAACAATTACCACACAATCCCTACTTTTGACACCCCTGAGAAAGAAACCTTTAGAAAACATTGTGGAAGAAGGAGAAAATGCTGGTAACCAGCATTTTCTCTTTTTCCCACAATGTTTTCTACCCTTCACAAAGCAAATTTCAAATTTTTAGTCACTTATATTTTTTCGTCTGCAAATGCTTTCGATTTGGACAAGCCTAAAATATTGTCATTTGGTAATGAGTAAACCTCAATTCATGTTGGTTGTCAGTACATGAGGCAAATACATGCATCATCTTTTTTTTAAAATAACACTTTTAAATTATTAAACCTTAACTCATTTTAGTTATGCATTATTTTCTGTGTCTTTCTAGGTCCGTTGCTGCAAGCTGGTTTTGACCCTTTAACCCTTTACCAAACAAGCCCTGGTTTTTACGTGTCTGCAGTAAAAGTCTTTGAAAACACTGGGAACAGTAGAAATTGCACGTAACGAGAAATTTCTCCTTTTCCCACAGTGTTTTCTACCCTTTTTGAGAACTTTCTCCAAATCTAAAATTGTTGTCTGCAAACTCTTTCAGTTTGGAAGGGTCCAAAATTTGTTGTTTTGGAAAGGGTTAACACATAATCCTTTGGTCTGACAATGCTAAAGAAGAAGACTTTTGAAACCATAGTTTGAAAAAAAAGAGATTAGCTGGCAACCAGCATTTTCTCCTTTTCCCACAAAGTTTTCTATCCCATTATAGAAAAAATTCATCATTAGAACCAAGTATGAGTTATCTTCCTAAAATGCTAATTTGAGCAAGTCTATAAATCTGACCTGATAAAAGGTGAACAAGACGGCCTTAATGACCCTGAAGTGGTTAACCTGAGCCATTTGAACATACATGAACCATTTCTGATCTCTTCAAAGATATAATGACAAACGGCTGACTGCATCATGAGATAGACTGACATGTACCATCCTCGGATACCCCGGGGTCTCCCTATTTGCTACGCTACATCGACCCCTGGGACAATTAATTGAATTTCCCTCGCTTTACCGCTGGCCGAATGCTGGCTTTTCATTGGTTCCATCATCATTTTGTGATGGGCGAGTGGACTGTACGCTATGACGTTTCTTATCGATTTTCAGCGGCTGATTCAAAGTTTTATTAGTCAATTGTCTCAGGGGTCGATGTAGTGTAGCAAATAGGGAGGCCCCGGGGTATCCGAGGATGGACATGTACACCCCCTAGATGAAACCTGACCAATGGTAAAAGGTTTTGACGGAGGTCAGCCTGAATGGATTCTTCGAGCAGATGTATAAAATTCCTTTTTCACAAAGCATGACTTATTACAATCATTATCAGTATCTCAAGAAATTTTTTTAACCCTTTACTCCATAGATACTCATTTCTATGCATTGCTTGTAGGAGCTTTTGGAAAACATTGTGGCAAAAGGTGAAATTGCTCGTGACGAGCAATTTCACCTTTAGTCACCATGTTTTCTATGCTATCAAAAGGTGTCATATACAGGTAAGAAATGACTTCATCCTTACTGTTATTTAGGGTCAAGTAGATATACCACAGAAATGTCTTATGGGGTAAAGGGTTAAGATAAAAAAATCTAAAACATTTGAACATTAACCTCTTTACCACATAATTCCAAGTTTTAATGATCCCAAGAAATAGGGTATTTCAAGAACACAGTGAGAAAAACAGAAAATTCTGGTAAACGGCCCTGTTCCTTTTTTCCAAAATGTTTCCTGCTCATGAAAAGGAGAATTTCATCATCTAAATTTGGTACAATTTCCATTAAAGCTTCCCTGTGAAAGAGCCAATTTTGTTGTTTGCTAATGAGTTATCACTGTCAAGCAACAAAATTGCTGACTCCTCTAGAATAGCAAGCATTTGCAAATGACAAATTGAATCTCTCTCGAAATGATGGAAGTTCTTTCTATAAGGTTCGAAAAACATGGAAAAGGGGGGAGAAAATGATGGTTACCAGCGCTTTCCCCCTTTCCCCAAACTCTTTTAACCCATTACCACACAATCCCTACTTTTGACGCCTGTGAGAAAGAAGCCTTTAGAAAACACTGTGGGAAAAGGAAAAAATGCTGGTAACCAGCATTTTCTCCTTTTCCCACAATCTTTTCTACCATTAACAAAACAAATTTCAAATTTTCAGTCACTTTTATTTTGTCGTCTGCAAATGCTTTCGATTTTTACCAGTCTAAAATATTGTCGTTTGGTAATGGGTTAACAAAAACTTCCTATTATAAGTCATAAGAACTCAGGACTGTGTGGTAAAGGGTTAAACAGTATTTCAATCGATTCATAACTATAGCTCACTATTCCTTTCTAAAAGTTACACCAAAGCCTAAATGGTACTCTGTAAAGATTTACCCATGGACACTCCAACATAACCAACTGCAGCATCAGGGTTCCATCCCTGGTTTCTGCTGTCATGAAGATGTACTCACAAAGAAAATTAAAGATATGTATTTGATGAAAACATTAATAAATATATGCTATTTAACAGTTGGAGCTGATAAAACTCATCAATATCATAAACAATAATCTGCACGTGCTCATGTACAGGGTGCCCGGAAAGCTGGGGAGTGGTTATATATGCCGATAACTTTTGTAACTGTTATAATATTGTAACAAAACAAATATCAAATCAAAAGCCAAGGGTGAAGTTTTGCAGTCTGTCTCTACACTGCAAAACATGTAATTCAAGCGGTATGGTGCTGTGCACACACATCTAATATTGTGTTGGACTTTGTATACAATACTTTAATAACTTATACCGTAATAATAGGGTAATATCGAGACAATATCCAGAAGTAAAAGATGGCAGAATATTGTGGCCTGCACATGGTCTCCCACCTCAACCTGTTCCATTTTTTCCTTTGGGGTTATCTGAAGTCAACGATCTTAAGTCTCAAGCCAGACAGCACAGACATGTTGTTCAAGAACATCAAACATGAAATTACGAAGATTGATACTGGAATATGTGCTAAAGAGATCGACAATTTCATTGTGCCCTTTTGGCATGGAGAGAACATAAAAGTTCGTCACAATGGAAACGTCATTAATCAATAAAATGAAGTCAATGACAAAAAGGTGCCTCTGCTTTGAAATCGGTGCTGACAAAGTGAAATGTAATGAAAAAATGGAATGAAATTATCACTCAACAGACTTATATGTCTTATCTACATGTGCATATTTTTTACTTCTTCACCTGAAACTGAAAGCTGTATTATTGATGTACCAAAGTGTTACCTTACTTTCCAGACACCCTGTACATGTATCTAATAAAAATCTTACATGTATTTAACCCATTACCTCACAATCTCTACTTTTGATGCCCCTGAGAAAGAAGCCTTTTGAAAACACTGTAGGAAAATGAGAAAATGCTGGTAACCAGCATTTTCTCCTTTTCCCACAGTGTTTTCTACCCTTCCCAGAACAAATTTCAATTTTTCAGTCACCTCTATTTTGTCGTCTGCAAATACTTTCAATTTGGACCAGTCTAAAATTTTGTCGTTTGGTAATGAGTTAACACCCTAATGATCCCTTGTTTTGAAGACGCTGAGGAAGAAGTGTCATAAAACATTGTGGAAAAAGAGAAAGTGCAAGTAAACAACATTTTTCTCCTTTCTCATATGACCTCTCTTCTTTCGACAAGAAATCTGAACATTTCAGCAGCACTTTTTGTCATCTCCAAATGCTTTCAATATGTGATTTCTAAAACATTCTCCAATAAAGAATTTAACTATTGTGGTATAAACCAAATTTATTTCATGCTTTCCGGTAGGATATCGAGAAATAGCAGTGAAAATATTTTTCAATCTTACATTGGTATCACCAGTGAAAATACCGATTTTCACGTTCTTGTCGCTTAGGTAAATTGCGCGTGCCTAACAACCAGATGGGAAATATGACGTCATATACCTTACATTTCTCGCGCTTGACGTAACGTTGCTACGCTGGAGGGGTATGCCACGGGGAATAAAGGAAAAGAAATGTACTGAATTTTGATAAAGCTCCTCCCTGAAAGGGTAAAAAGCATGAAATAAATAGAATATTTGTTTTTTTTCGGTGAAAGATCGAAATTTATTTCATCTCGTGAACACCATCGGTAACATTTTCACTCGTGGCTGTGCCACTCGTGAAAATATTACAGATGGTGTCCACTTGATAAAATAAATTTCGATCTTTCACCGAAAAAAACAAATATCCTCTATATCTATCATATATGTATTTAACTCTCTACCAAACAACAAAAGTTTAGACTTGTCCAAACTGAAAGCACTTGCAGACGACAAAATGAACGTACCTCAAAAATTGAAATTTGTTTCAAGCAGGAAGAAAACATTGTGGGAAAAGGAGAAAATGCTGGGTACCAGTATTTTCTCTTTTTCCTACAATGTTTTCAAAAGGCTTCTATTCCAGGGTCGTAAAACCCAGGGTTTGTTTGGTAAAGGCTTAATACAAGACAACCACATATGGTTGCAAATGCTCTGCTACAGTTGTTTTTTCAGTGAATACAAATAAAGAGGAATAACTGTGCTAAAATATTTTGACGGTTACCTGCCCACTGGCATGGCCTGTCCTTTAAACAGTCAACAACAAGTGTGAGTTTGAAGTCAATTTGTTTAACCCTTTACCCCATAAGGCATTTCTATTGTATCTCTAAATGACCGTAAATAACAGCAAGGATGAAGCCGTTTCTTATGTGTATATGACACCTTTTGATAGTGTAAAAAATATTGTGGCAAAAGGTGAAATTGCTCGTCACGAGCAATTTCACCTTTTGCCACAATGTTTTCCAAAGGCTCCTACAAGCAATGCGTAGAAATAAGTATCTATGGAGTAAAGGGTTAAATAGTAACAGAAATATAAAAAAAAAATAAACATTTTGCATAACATGGATTTATGTAGATGATAACAGAGCTATGACAATACACTGCATGTTTTATTCAAAACAGTGATCAGTGATGCTAAAAATAACAACCAGTTTTGTACTACAACTCCCCCCCCCCCCCTCCCCCAAACAACCAGAGGATGAAATGTGAAATGTCACTAGCTTTGACAAAAAAAAAAATGTCCAATAACAGTAAAAGAGATTTATGCAATACTGATGTAAAAATTTCAAATCACAAGAAAGCTATATAAACTCATTATTGTCAATCAAATGCCCATTAAATAATACTGGGCAAAGAGAAAGATTTCAACTCTCTATCACATAATCCCAAATTTTAACGACCCGAAAGAATAAGCCTTTTGAAAATCTTGTGTTGAAAAGGTGAAAATGCTGGCATTCAGTATTTTTTTTCTATTTCTCAGACTGTTTTCTACCCCATCATAGACAAGTGCCATCATCTGACCTTCCCACAAGTTGTTGTCTCAGAGAGCTTTCAGTTTGGACAGATCTAGGATTGATTCTTGTGTGTGATTAATATTCAACTCTTCACCAAACCAAAAAATTTTAGCAATGCCATAAATGATAGCTTCTGCAAATAAATTAAGCTACAGTCAAACACCAGTAGCTCGAACACTACCGGAAATTTGAACAAGAATGTCTGTCCCGACAAAAAATGCTCTTAATTCAACAAGTTCAACCTCGGAAAACTTGCACACCGTGAAACTCGAACTCTCGAACACATTTCATGGTCCCAAACGTAAAATTAATCACAATACTTTTTACCTGGGAAAGGTCGAACAAAAGGTTGGCCGATAAATTAGTTGACAATTGTTGGTGAATTTCACACACGTAGATTGTTTATCTGTTTATGACACCTTACTGCCCACTAAATGAAACGGTGCGTAATATTAACGTGTTCCATGAAAAATAAGTACCTTTCATTAATAAATGCTGATAAATAATGATTGTAATTTTTTTTCTTGATGGATGTTTGCTCTGCCTTTAATCATTTTTTCACGCATCAAACTGTGGTGTTTGACGGTATTTTTGTCTTTGCAAACTGGAGCTGTATATTAAACTTGTGTTCTATAAATAGAATAAATGAACATGTAAATATAAACAAAGAGGAGGTTTCAATCAGATGATATTTAGATGCTAGGTTAAGTAAATAAAAAGTTATTTTCCTGAACAATGTTTTGTTTGTAAATGGTAAAAATATCAAAATTTTCCGTGCGATCATTTAAAATGCTATTGGGCGTTGGTAATGTTGGCCATAACCTACTGCGGACATAATATATTTCTTAATCGAATCAGGCGATCTGTAAATGATCTTCGGCTCGGTCGAACTTCCGATAACTCGAACAAATCGGCTGGTCTGCTGGGTGTTTGAGCTACCGAGATTTGACTGTATATTAGAATTGGTCTTGTAAAGAATAAAAATCAATCTGGGAAAAAGGAGAAAATGCTGGTTACCAGTTTTTTTTTTTTAACCACAATGTTTTCAAAAGACCTCTTCCAAATAAGAAACAAGTTAATACTGTTATGGATATGGCTTTTATTGTGCAAGGGTAGATATAAACATTTTCTTTGCCACTCTTTCAGGTATTCCTTCTGCTTTCCTTTTTTTTCAACCACATTAATACTAATCCTCTAAAAATTGCCACTTTATAATACATAGGAAAAGAGAAAAAGGCTAAAAATTTGTTTTAAATTTCTTCATCATCAGACAAGTCATCTAAGTTTAAAGATGTTGCTGTGGCTCCTTCCTCACTCCTGGCCGGAGATCTATTCCTCCTTGTGGATAATGGACTTTTCGATGCAGGGGATGGTGGGCTTCCGGAAGGGGATCTTGAACCATTCTGGTTGTCTGGGTTGGGTGAAATTGCCCTCTGTATACTGGTAACTAATGTGCCCTTGATTGTTAAAAATATGAAGATTGAATGAATCAGTCATTTTGCACCAAATGAGCCATGCTCTGTGAAAACGTGGTTTTAACTCTTTACCAAACAGTAAAATTTCAGACTGGTCCAAGTTGAAAGCATTCGTAGACAACATAATAAATGTTACCAAAGAATTGAAATTTTTTCTTGGAAGTGAAGAAAACATTGTGGGAAAAGGAGAAAATGCTGGTTGCCAGCATTTTCTCATTTTCCCACAATGTTTTCAAAAGGCTTCTTTCACAGGGGTGTTAAAAGTCATGATTGTGTGGTAAAGAGTTAAGCCTGGCTCAAATGGTGGAAAATGTCCTCAAATGAGGAGAAAACATGGTGGGAAAGGGATGAATTCCTACATTTTCTCCCTTTCCAAAAATATTTTCTAAGGCATTCCTCCACAGGGTCATTAAAGATCAGGATAGTACGGTATAGAGTTAAATACTATTCCCACATGGGCAAGTATATAATTTATTTCCAGTAAAAAAGCTCATCAAAATGGGACTACAAGAATAGGATTTGTTTGTATGAACTGTGCAAGTCTGATTTCCAAATTATATCAGTTTTGTTGTGGCAGCCATGCATATATTCATACTTTCCTGCAACTTCTTCTACAGGTACTTTGCACGGTACTTTTCCACAGTCAATGGTTGCTCTCCCACATAACCACATTATAAAACAATGATCAGCAGTAAGAGAAGATTGAATCCCCTCTCAATGATTATCATAAATCCTTGGAAAGAAATTGGCCAAACTAGCGATTCAAAGCAGTCACATCTGGTCTCAGATCTTGTACAATATTGCCTTATTGACCATGCTTTGCCATATTAAAAGAAACAAGAGGGCCAAGATGGCCCTGGATCGCTCACCTGAACTTTCGAGAGGACCATAGCCTAATTTTTTTTTCGAGATAAACATTGGAAACAAACTCATTATTTTGCCAAGCAATTTTCAAAAGGTCACCTGTAAAAGTCATTTCAAAATCTGACTATCAGTTTCAGAAAAGAAGAATTTATAAGAATGTCTTAATTTCTGTATAGTGCAAGTAGCCCCCATTCACTAGAGCCATTTTTCTTGACGGATCAAAATTTCACAAACAATTTTTGAATAGGTCATTCACGAAACATTTCTGCAAAATTATTTTAAAATATGACCAGCCGTTTCAGGGAAGAAGAATTTTCAAAAATTTCTTTATATCCATATAGTGCAAGAAACCCCTATGCACCAGAGCCATGTTTCTAGACGGATCACAATTTTGCGACCACTTTTTGAAAAAGGTCACCCAAGGAACATCTGTGAAATTATTTCAAAATCTAACCAGTGGTTTCAGAGAAGAAGAATTTTGAAGAATTTCTTAATGTCCGTATACTGCAGGTAGCCCCCATTCACCAGAGCCATGTTCCTTTATAGATAAAAATTTTGCCAACAATTTTTTTATAGAGTCACCCAAGAACATCCCTGAGAAATTATTTCAAAATCCGACCAGCGGTTTCAGACAAGAAGAATTTTTAAGAATTTCTTCATTTCTGTATAGCGCAAGTAGCACCCATTCACCCGAGCTACGTTTCTTGACAGATTAGATTTTTGCAAACAAATTTTAAAAAGGGTCACTAAGGAACTTCTCTGTGAAATTATTTTAAAATATGTCCAGCGGTTTCAGAGAAGATTTTTAAAGAATTTCTTAAAAAATTCCATATGGCTGCCATGGCAACCATAGTTTTTGACGGAATCAAATTCTGAGCACAGTTTTTTAAGAGGACCTCCCAAGGAACATTCACGCTAAGTTTGGTCGAAATTGACCTGGTCGAAATTGACCTCGCAGTTTAGGAGGAGTTGATGTTTAAAGAATTGTTGATGACGGACAACGAGTGATCGTAAGAGCTCCCCTTGAGCATGTTGTGCTCAGGTGAGCTAATAAAAAAGGGGAGGAAAACAAAACTAATTGAATTCAATACCAGTCTAGAGTCACGTCCTCCAAACATGTCCAAGAAGTTACCAATAAATTCATTTGATCTGTCACTCCAGTTATCCAACCATTCTCTCCCTTTGTCCTTCAATTTTCCTACTTGCTGTGAAAACTGTATCTTTTTCTCCTGTGAAAGAAACACTTTTTCAACTCTTAACCCTTTCCCAAACCATAAATTTTGGACCCTTCCAAACCGAAAGAATTTGCAGACGACAATTTTAGATTTGGAAAAAATGGCATAATGTTCTCAAAAAGGGTAGAAAAAACTGTGGGAAAAGGAGAAATTGCTCGTTACGCGCAATTTCTCCTTTTCCCACAGTGTTTTCAAAAGACTAGTACATCAGACACGTAAAAACCAGGGCTTGTCTGGGAAAGGGTTAACTCATTACAAAATGACAAAATTTTAGGTTTGTCCAAATAGAAAGCATTTGCAGACAACAAAATGAAAGTGGCTGAAAATCTGAAATTTGTTTTGTGAAGGGCAGAAAAACATTGTGGGAATAGGAGAAACTGCTGGTTACCAGCAGTTTTTCCTTTTCCCCCTTTGTTTTCTAAAGGTTTCTTTCCCATGGTCGTCAAAAATCAGGATTGTGTTGTAAAGGTTTAACTCTTTTCCACATAACTCTGAGTTTCAACGATCCTCAGATAGAAAGCTTTTTAAAAACATTGTAGAAACAATAATTTTCTCCTTTTCCCACATACTTGTCAAAAGGCAACTTATAAATATCATTCAAATATGATTGACTTTTTCTGCAATTACTTTCAATTTGTACAATTCTGATGCACTGTTGTCTGCTTAATATTTAAAAAGATGACAAATATTAACCCATTACCACACAATCCCAACTTTCAACAACCCTAACGATGGAAGCCTTTTGAAAACATAGAGGGAAAAGGAGAAAATGCTGGTAACCAGCATTTTATCCTTTTCCCACAACATTTTTTACCCTTCCAAAGTCAACTTTCAATTTCTGATTCACATTTAATTTGTCGTCTGCAAATGCTTTCAATTTGGATAACAAAATGAAAATTCTGTCTTTGATTAAGCAGAAAACATTTCTGGGAATAACAGGAATGCTGGTTAACTCTTTACCACACAATCCCGGCTTTTAATGACCCTGAGAAAGAAGCCTTTTGTAACCAGCATTTTCTCCTTTTCCCACAATGATTTCTAACCTGCTGGAAACAAATTTCACTTTTTGAGTTTTGTTTATTTCCTGGTTTGCAAATGCTTTCAACTTGGACCAGTCTAAAATTTTGTCCTTTGGTGAAGATTTAAAAGCATTTTCTTTTTTTGTAAATGTTTTCAAAGGTCTTCTCTTTCAGTGGTAAAGCATTAACTCAACAAGAGGGCCATGATGGCCCTAAAATCGCTCACCTGAGTTTATTGACCAAACATGCACCATCTAGTTTCCCAGTGACCTAGTTTTTTATCAGACATTACCCATCATCAAACACTTTTGAGGTATCAATAAGACAAACATTCTGGCCAAGTTTCATGAGTATTGGACTGAAAATGTGGCCTCTACAGTGTACAAAAGGTTTTTCTAAGATTTCATCAAGTGACCTAGTTTTGGACCCGACAAATACCCATTATCAAACTCTTTTGAGACATCACCAAAACAAACATTCTGACCAAGTCTGAAGAGTATCAGGCAGAAAATGTAGCCTCTGGAGTGTACACAAGGTTTTTCTAATATTTGACCCATTGACCTAGTTTTTGACTCCACATGACCCATTTTCAAACTCATTCAAGGTATCACCAGGACAAATATTATGAGCAAGTTTTAGGAGTATCGGACTGAAAATGTGTCCTCCAGAGCATACAAAAGGTGTTTATAACATTTGACCTATTGACCCAGTTTTTGACCCAACATGACCCATATTCAAACTCATCCAAGATATTATAAAGGCAAACATTCTGACTAATTTTCAAGAGTGTTGGACTGAAAATGTGGCATCCAGAGCATATACAAGGTTTTTCTAAGATTTGACCTGGTGACCTAGTTTTTAACCCCCAATGACCCATTTTCAAACCTGTCTGAGATATCATCAAGACAAACATTCTGACCAACTTACAAGAGTTTCGGACTGAAAATGTGGCCTCTAGAGCCTACAACAGGTTTTTCTAACATTTGACCTATGACCTAGTTTTTGACCCCACATGACCCATTTTCGTTCTTGTCCGAGATATCATCCAGGCAAACATCCTGACCAACTTTCATGAGTATCCAACTGAAAATATGGCCTCTAGAGCGTACAAAAGGTTTTTCTAAGATTTGACCTAGTGACCTAGTTTTTGACCCCACGTGACCCATTTTCAAACTCGTCCGAGATATCATCCAGACAAACATTCTGACCAACTTTCATGAGTATCCAACTGAAAATGTGGCCTCTAGAGCGTACAAAAGGTTTTTCTAAGATTTGACCTGGTGACCTAGTTTTTGACCCCACGTGACCCATTTTCAAACTCGTCCGAGATATCATCCAGACAAACATCCTGACCAACTTTCATGAGTATCCAACTAAAAATGTGGCCTCTAGAGCGTACAAAAGGTTTTTCTAAGATTTGACCTGGTGACCTAATTTTTGACCCCACGTGACCCATTTTCGAACTCGTCCGAGATATCATCGAGACAAACATCCTGACCAACTTTCATGAGTATCCGACTCAAAATGCGGCCTCTAGAGCGTACACAAGGTTTTTCTAAGATTTGACCTAGTGACCTAGTTTTTGACCCCACATGACCCATTTTCGAACTCGTCCGAGATATCATCGAGACAAACATCCTGACCAACTTTCATGAGTATCCGACTCAAAATGCGGCCTCTAGAGCGTACACAAGGTTTTTCTAAGATTTGACCTAGTGACCTAGTTTTTGACCCCACATGACCCATTTTCGAACTCGTCCGAGATTTCATCGAGACAAACATCCTGACCAACTTTCATGAGTATCCGACGAAAACTGTGGCCTGTAGAGCGTACACAAGGTAAAAAGTTGACGACGGACGACGCACGACGGACGACGGACACAGCACGATCACAATAGCTCACCATGAGCACTTCGTGCTCAGGTGAGCTAAAAATGGGTGAAGCCATGATACATACACAAGGTAAAATTGTGGCAGAAGAAAAAGGATAGCACTGTATGTAGGTGCCAAAGCTTGACTTCCCTTGTTCTTTGAAATACAGGTAAATTGATTGTTAGTGGAAATTGATTTTCAGTGACAGTTCTGTCAAAAAAAATGCCGTTACATTTTCAAAATATATTTTGATGGTTACCTGTCCATGTTGTACAGTTTCCCTTTTTGATAGCTATCAAGTTGTCCAAGACTGCAGCAAATATCATCAGTAATTACAGAGATAGTATTAACCCTTTCCAAAATGACAAGTTTTTAGACTTGTCCAAAATGAAAGCATTTACAGACAACATTTAACTGCCCAAGTGAAACTTGTTTTGAAAAGGGTAGAAAACATTGTAGGAAAAGGAGAAAATGCTGGTTACCAGCATTTTCTCCTTTTCCCACAATGTTTTCAAAAGGCTTCTTTGTCAGGGTCATTAAAAGTCTGGATTGTGTGGTAAAGTGTTAAATGTCCAATATTTTACATGATGATACGGACAATAATAGAGCTATGCCGGTACCTTGACAATTTCTTTCACAACGGCCAAGCCAACAAACCAGTCATAATTCTGACCTACCTTCATATAACTAACATTAAGTTCCTTGGCCGTGTAACCTCGTTGTAAATTTCTCCTCACATACATGTCATAGTCTTTAATAATTCTGGCAATAATGTCTGTTGTGGAGATACCCTCCGTCCTTTCTGTGGCTAAAAACCTGAACAGAAAATACAGTTAACTCTTTGCCCCATAAGGCATTTCTATGGTATCTCTAATTGACCCTAAATAACAGCAAGGATGAAGCCGTTTCTTATGTGAATACGACACTTTTTGAAAGCATAGAAAACATTGTGACAAAAGGTGAAATTGCTCGTCACGAGCAATTTCACCTTTTGCCACAATGTTTTCAAAAAACTCCTACAAGCAATGCGTAGAAATGAGTATCTATGGAGTAAAGGGTTAACTCTGTACCACACAGTTCCATGCTTTGATGACCCACGAGGAAGGGGCCTTTCCCACACAATAAACAAGAGGGCCATGATGGCCCTGAAATCGCTCACCTGAGTTTATTGACCAAACATGCACCATCTAGTTTCCCAGTGACCTAGTTTTTTATCAGACATTACCCATCATCAAACACTTTTGAGATATCAATAAGACAAACATTCTGGCCAAGTTTCATGAGTATTGGACTGAAAATGTGGCCTCTACAGTGTACAAAAGGTTTTTTCTAAGATTTCATCAAGTGACCTAGTTTTGGACCCGACAATTACCCATTATCAAACTCTTTTGAGACATCACCAAAACAAACATTCTGACCAAGTCTGAAGAATATCAGGCAGAAAATGTAGCCTCTAGAGTGTACACAAGGTTTTTCTAATATTTGACCCATTGACCTAGTTTTTGACTCCACATGACCCATTTTCAATCTCATTCAAGGTATCACCAGGACAAATATTATGAACAAGTTTTAGGAGTATCAGACTGAAAATGTGTCCTCCAGAGCATACAAAAGGTGTTCATAACATTTGACCTATTGACCCAGTTTTTGACCCAACATGACCCATTTTCAAACTCATCCAAGATATTATAAAGGCAAACATTCTGACTAATTTTCAAGAGTGTTGGACTGAAAATGTGGCATCCAGAGCATATACAAGGTTTTTCTAAGATTTGACCTGATGACCTAGTTTTTAACCCCCAATGACCCATTTTCAAACCTGTCTGAGATATCATCAAGACAAACATTCTGACCAACTTACAAGAGTTTCGGACTGAAAATGTGGCCTTTAGAGCCTACAAAAGGTTTTTCTAACATTTGACCTAGTGACCTAGTTTTTGACCCCACATGACCCATTTTCCATCTTGTCCGAGATATCATCCAGGCAAACATCCTGACCAACTTTCATGAGTATCCATCTGGAAATGTGGCCTCTAGAGCGTACAAAAGGTTTTTCTAACATTTGACCTAGTGACCTAGTTTTTGACCCCACATGACCCATTTTCGAAGTCGTCCGAGATATCATCCAGACAAACATCCTGACCAACTTTCATGAGTATCCGACTGAAAATGTGGCCTCTAGAGCGTACACAAGGTTTTCCTAAGATTTGACCTGGTGACCTAGTTTTTATCCCCACGTGACCCATTTTCGAACTCGTCCGAGATATCATCCAGACAAACATGCTGACCAACTTTCATGAGTATCAGACTGAAAATGTGGCCTCTAGAGTGTACAAAAGGTTTTTCTAAGATTTGACCTGGTGACCTAGTTTTTGACCCCACGTGACCCATTTTCGAACTCGTCCGAGATATCATCCAGACAAACATCCTGACCAACTTACATGAGTATCCGACTGAAAATGTGGCCTCTAGAGCGTACACAAGGTTTTTCTAAGATTTGACCTGGTGACCTAGTTTTTTACCCCACGTGACCCATTTTCAAACTCGTCCGAGATATCATCCAGACAAACATCCTGACCAACTTTCATGAGTATCCGACTGAAAATGTGGCCTCTGGAGCGTACATAAGGTTTTTCTAAGATTTGACCTGGTGACCTAGTTTTTGTGCCCACTCGACCCATTTTCAAACTCGTCCGAGATATCATCGAGACAAACATCCTGACCAACTTTCATGAGTATCCGACTGAAAGTGTGGCCTCTAGAGCGTACACAAGGTTTTTCTAAGATTTGACCTGGTGACCTAGTTTTTGACCCCACATGACCCATTTTTGAACTCGTCCGAGATATCATCGAGACAAACATCCTGACCAACTTTCATGAGTATCCGACTGAAAATGTGGCCTCTAGAGCGTACACAAGGTTTTTCTAAGATTTGACCTGGTGACCTAGTTTTTGACCCCACATGACCCATTTTCGAACTCGTCCGAGATATTATCGAGACAAACATCCTGACCAACTTTCATGAGTATCCGACTCAAAATGTGGCCTCTAGAGCGTACACAAGGTTTTTCTAAGATTTGACCTAGTGACCTAGTTTTTGACCCCACATGACCCATTTTCGAACTCGTCCGAGATTTCATCGAGGCAAACATCCTGACCAATTTTCATGAGTATCCGACTAAAACTGTGGCCTCTAGAGCGTACACAAGGTAAAAAGTTGACGACGGACGACGGACGACGGACGCCGCACGACGCACGACGGACGCCGGACACAGCACGATCACAATAGCTCACCATGAGCACTTCGTGCTCAGGTGAGCTAAAAAGTAGACAGGTCCAAATTAAAAGCACCTGTAGATGACAATGTAAATGTGGCTCGAATAATGGAATTTATCATTGCTAGCGTAGAAAATATAGTGGAGAAAATGCTGAAAACCAGCATCCTTTTTGCACAATGTTTTCAAAAGGATCCACTCCTCAGGGGTCATTAAAATTTATATTTTTTAGTAAAGAGTTAACCCTTTCCCAAACAAGCCCTGGTTTTTACGTGTCTGCAGTAAAACTCTTTTGAAAACACTGTGGGAAAAGGAGAAATTGCTCGTAACTAGCAATTTCTCCTTTTCCCACAGTGTTTTCTACCCTTTTTGAAAACTTTCTGCCATTTTCTCAAAATCAAAAATTGTCGTCTGCAAACTCTTTCCGTTTGGAAGAGTTCAAAATTTGTCATTTAGTAAAGGGTTAAAAGACAAATTCTATTATATTAGTAAAATCTAACATGTCAGTTTTGTCTATGAAAGGG
This sequence comes from Tridacna crocea, assembly GCA_943736015.1. Lineage (NCBI taxonomy): Eukaryota > Metazoa > Mollusca > Bivalvia > Cardiida > Cardiidae > Tridacna > Tridacna crocea. Next base: position 14,702,897 of record OX031068.1, read on the forward strand.
TAGACAACTGTAGTTACCGGCATTTTTCCCTTTCCCGTAATGTTGCCCACTTTGAATGCCTATTCTTCAGGAATACTAACCCTTTAAGTGCTGAATAATTCAAACACACACATTCAGTCCATTGTGATTTCATCTTCACTTTGATCTATATTGCTTCAGTGATGCAGACAGTGTAGATAAAGGATCACATTGTACATTTTGTGATTGTTTTGATCTTGATCTACACTGGCTATAATGGCAACTATAGTTGTGAAAGGCAATTTAACTCTTTACCAAACAATCCCTTGTTTTTATGACTCCGACAAAGAAACCTTCTGAAAACATTGTGGGAAAAGGGAAAATGCTGGTAACCAGCATTTTCTCCTTTTCCCACAATGTTTTTTACTCATCTGAAGTCAAGTTTCAATTTCTAAGTCACTTTTATTTTTTGTCGTCTGCAAATGCTTTTGATTTGAACAAGTCTCAAATTTTGTCGTTTGGTAAAGAATTGAAAATACCAAACAACAAAATCATTTCATTGAACCAAACTGAAAGCATTTGCAGACAAAATATTAAATGTGGCCCAAATGATAATTTCTGAGCATTTTCTGTTTTTTCCAGAATGTTTTCATAAGCCTTTCCTTTCAGAGTCCTGAAAACTTGGAAATTTGTGGTAAAGAGTTAAAGGTGGCCCTTCAGATTTTGGAACAAAAATTTTACAAAAATGCAAAAAAAACATCCTTAAACTCCCATAGCCTTTTAATTTGCGATCATAAAACACCAGTAGTCGAAACCATCCGAGAACATGAGAAATTAGAGATTTATTACGGAACAGGTTGACACCAACAGGAGACACATTCTATTTTTAGCTTAACAATTCTCTCATTTAAATACAAGAAAACACAGACAAAGTTTCAAACATCCATCCGAAGAAGAAATTATGGAAAATAATTATTACATGTTTGTTATGTAATGGAATTTAAGCCTTATTAGTCACGTGCCAGTCACTTGACATTCCCACAATGCTTTATTGATTTTTGGCGCGAAATCTAAAAATAGCTTAAGAGGCTACGTAGCCTTTTAAGGGAATACCATAAAAATTTATTTTTTTTTGTAATCTTATGATTCTTAATTTTTGATGATTTGTATTGTTTTTTCATATAAATTTCAATGATATATTTTTTAATTTGGTGTGATGTGAAAATTCTAAATACCCACCTTTAATGGTTATATTATGCATCTTTTAACTCTTTCCAAAACAAGCCCTGGTTTTTATGTGTCCGCAGTGCAAGTCTTTAGAAAACACTGTGGGAAAAGGAGAAATTGCTCATAACGAGCAATTTCTCCTTTTTCCCACAGTGTTTTCTAGCCTATTGGTAAACTTTTCCGCCATTCTCATCAAATTCAAAATTGTCATCTGCAAACATTTTGAGTTTGGTACACTCTAAAATTTATCATTTGGGAAAGGGTTAACTCATTACCACACGACAATATTTTAGACTGGTCCAAATTGAAAGCATTTGCAGACGACAAAATAAAAGTGACTGAAAATTTGAAAATTGTTTTGTGAAGGGTTGAAAACATTGTGGGAAAAGGAGAAAATGCTGGTTACCAGCATTTTCTCCTTTTCTCACAATGTTTTCTAAAGGGTCCTTTCTCAGGGGCATCAAAAGTAGGGATTGTATGGTAATGGGTTAAGCCCAAAGTCAATCTCGGTGATCTATAGAAGCTTTACTTACATGCCCCTGGATTTAATCATGCTGTATACATCATCTGTGTTCCCAGCTGTGTAAGGAATGTCATCATGAGCAACAAAGTCTATCTGTAATGGTACATGATTGATTGATAGAATAATTGATTGATTGATTGATTGCTTGATTGATTAACTGAATGGTGTTTAATGCAATTTTCAACATTATTTCAGATATATCAAGGCAGCCAGTGCACTTTACCATACTTTAATAGATAATTTTTTCACCATTTCTTCACACAATATTCATTCCAAGCTACTTGCTGCTTTCTTATATAATCATTGTGGTAACAATGACAAGCGGTGAGAAAGGAAAAAATCCTGTCCTGCAGAATATCATTAATCCTCGGAAAGAAACTAGTCAACTTTGAGATTTAAACCTGCAATCTCCAGGTCTCAAGTCCTGTATGCCACTGCCTGCACTTCTTTGGGCATGACTAAAGTAAAAGAATATCAGTAACATTGAGGCATACTCTCTAATGTCTATCATTATTGTTCACTCTTTACCGAAGGACAAAATTTTAGACTGGTCCTGATTGAAAGCATTTGCAGACCACAAAATAAATATGATTAAAGAACTGAAGTTTGTTTTGTGAAGAGTAGAAAACATAGTGGGAAAAGGAGAAAATGCTGGTTACATGCATTTTCTTCTTTTCCCAAAATGTTTTCAAAAGGCTTCCTTCAAAAAGGTAAAACAAAACAGCGGTTTAGATGCTCTGCTGAAATTTCTCTTGGGGAGCATGAAAATCATATATGTGTAGTTTTCAAAACCTTTGCTCTAGAAGCAAATTATTAGCATTTTCATATTTTTACACAGTGTTTTTTAAAGGTGGGTATTTAGGTATTTCACATCACACCAAGTTTATATATCACTGAAATTTACATGAAAAAAATATACAAATCATCAATAATCAAGAATCATAATATTACAAAAAAAAAAAAAAATTGGGGGTGGGGGGGAGAGAAAGATGCTATTCCCTTAAAAGGCTAAGTAGCCCCTTCAGCTATTTTTAGATTTCATGCCCAAAATCAAAACAAGAGGGCCAAGATGGCCCTGGATCGCTCACCTTAATTTCTGAGAGAACCAAAGCCATTTTTTTTTTCAAAATCTAATCAGCCATTTTAGACAAAAAGAATTTTCAAGAATTTCTTCATGTCTGTATAGTGTAAATTAGCCCACAGCAATAGAGCCATGTTTCTTGGTGGGTCAAAATTTCACTAGCAAGTCTTGTTCAGAGAAAAAGAATTTTAAAGACCAAATAGTGCAAGTAGCCCCCATTCACCAGATCCATGTTTCTAGACAAATCAGCATTTTGTGAACAAGTTTTGACAAGGGTTACCAAAAGAACATTTCTATGAGATTATTTCAAAATCTGATCAGCCGTTTCAAAGGGTCATCAAAGGAACAATTCTATGAGATTATTTCAAAATCTGGCCAACAGTTTCAGAGAAGAAGAATTTTTAAGAATTTCTTGATTTCCGTATAGTGCAAGTAGCACCCATTCACCAGAACCGTCTTTCTTGACGGATAAAAATTTCATGAACAGTTTTGGAAAGGGTCACCAAAAGAACATCTCTGAGAAATTATATCAAAATATGACCAGTGGTTTCAGAGAAGAAGAATTTTCAAGAATTCCTTCATTTCTGTATAGTGCAAGTAGCCCCCATTCACCAGAGCCACATTTTTTGATGGATCAAAATTTCACAAAAAAATTTTGAAAAGGGTCACCCAAGGAACACATCTATGAAATTATTTCAAAATCAGACAAGCGGTTTCAGAGGAGAAGATTTTTTAAAGAATTTGCTAAGAAATTCCATTTGGTTGCCATGGCAACCAGAGTTTTTTGATGAAATCAAATTTTGTGAACAATTTTTAAAGAGGACCTCCCAAGGAACATTCCAGCCAAGTTTGGTCCAAATTGGCCCAGTGGTTTAGGAGGAGTTGATGTTAAAAGAATTGTTGACTACGCACTGACGCACGATGGACACCGGGTGATCCTAAAAGCTCCCCTTGAGCATCTTGTGTTAAGGTAAGCTAAAAAGCATTGTGGGAATTTTAAGTTACTGGTATGTGACTAATGATGCTTAAATTCCATAACATAATAAATGTGTAATTATTTTCCATAATGCCTTCTTCAGACGCTATGTATGAAGCTTCATCTGTGTATTTCCAGTATGTAAATGAGCAAGTTGCTCATATAAAAATAGACAATGTTTCCCGTCGACCTGGGCTGTAGTAAATCTCTAATTTCTCTTGTTGTTGGATGGTTTTTGGATACTGGGGTTCTATGGATGAAAATTATAACGCTTTAGGAGTATAAAGATTATTTTTTTTGCATTTTTGTAAAATTTTTGTCCCAAAATCTGAAGGGCCACATTTAAGGCTTTATTCTGGGGTTGTTAAAACAAAGGATTGCTTAGCAAAATTTACAGAAACACAAAATCATGAGAAACAAAACCACAAATCAACTACATGTAAGTTAATCTCAAGAAATATTTACAAGATTTTTGTTCATGAATAACATGTTTTTCTTCAATAAACCCTTTAACAAACAACTTGGCATTCAAGAGACACTGCAGATGAGATCTTTTGAAACAACATAGAGGGAAAATAAGAACTGGTCGTAATACAGCTATTTCTCCTTTTCTAATAAAATTTCCTACACTATTGCAGACATATCCTGCTATTAACATAAGATTTTATTTTTTCTCTTATATATTTCAATATAGATTAGCCAAAATTTTTGTCTCCTGGATTGCACCCACCTTGTGCTTCTCTAGAAATTCGTCTGTTAGTGTCCATGGAGCATCTTTGACAATCTCATCAACGTAACGACAATGTCTGACGGCTTCGTACCTCTCTCTCTCATTCATCACAGTTCTACCTTTCATCTTGTGAGTTAAGGGGTCATTGCAAACTGAGAAACAAACCATAACACCATAAAATATTAATACTAGTGATTTACTTTTGACATCAACAGAACAGATCATTGTTTGTTTGACAAAAACTTTAAAGTTTATATTCGTACATATTGTATATAATACGCATGAATATTCTAAAATATGCAAAACAGTGCATGATGAAACATGATGACACACACTTGACATTAAACAAACTGTTCAGAGCAAAAACAAATGTCAGAAAGTAACAAGAGGGCCATTGGCCCTGGAGCACTCACCTGAGACTACAGCCTTATATCCCCTACGTTTATGTGATGAACTTTAAACTGCCTACTTAACCTAACTTTACTCCAATGCCTTGACTTTGACAGGGGGTGGGGGGTGTTTCATCTATTCTTTTGCTTCTGATAAATGTTAATTTTAAAATATCAAATGATATTCCCTCTGGCCTTTCTTTAATCCTTTATTTATGGGAAAATATACCAAATTACAATATATATATAGAAGAACATTTTTAAAGTTTTCCTCCTTTGTTGCTATGTTTGAACCTGCGACCCCAGGGGCAGGGCCAGTTTTGACCCCAAGTGCATCATGTGAACAAACTTGGTAGAGGTCCACCAGGAGATGCTACATACCAAATATCAAAGCTTAATGCCGTCAAGTTTCAGAGGACAAGAATTTTTTAGTTGTCCTTCTTTGTTTCTATGCCCAAACTTGTGTCCCCCACGGTGAGGCCAGTTTTGACCCCAGGGACATCATTTGAACAAACTTAGTAGAGATCTACAAGGAAATGTCACATAACAAATATCAAAGCTCTACGCCACCTAGATTCAGAGGAGAAGATTTCTAAAGTTTTCCTTTTTTGTTCCTATTCTCAAACTTGTGACCCCCAGGGCAGGGCCAGTTTTGACCCCAGGGGCATCATTCGAACAAACTTGGTAGAGATCCACTAGGAGCACTAGGAAATGCCACATACCAAATATCAAAGCTCTACGCTTTCTAGTTTCAGAGAAGAAGATCTTTAATGTTTTCCTTCTTTGTTCCTATGCTCAAACTTGTGACCCCAGGGGTGGGACTAGTTTTGACCCCAAGGGCATAATTTGAACAACTTAGTAGAGGTCCACTAGGAGATGCTACACACCAAATATCAAAGCTCTACGCTTTCAAGTTTTAGAGAAGGTTTCTAAATTTTTCCTTCTTTGTTCCTATGCTCAAACTTGTGACCCCTAGAGTGGGGCCAGTTTTGACCCATGGGGTGTAATTTAAACAAACTTGGTACAGGTCGACTGGGAGATGCCACATATTTAATATCAAAGCTCTACGCCTTCTAGTTTCGGAGAAGATTTTCAAGATTTACCAAGATTTTTTTATCCTTTTTTTTTTCCTTTTTGTTGCCATGGCAACCAAAGTTATGGGTGGAATTCAATTCTTAGAAAACTTTTGGTAGAACTTCACCCAAGTAACATAGTTGCCAAGTTTCATCAAGATTGGCCCAGTGGTTTAGGAGAAGAAGATGTTTAAAGAAATTGTTGACTGACGCCAGACACTGCTACATAGGGCGATCACAATAGCTCACCTTTAGCACTTTGTGCTAAGGTGAGCTAAAAAAATAACAGATAATCAAACTTCACTCCTTAACAGAGGACAAAATTTCAGACTTGGCCAAATTTGAAGCATTTGCAGACAACAAAATTAATGTTTGTTAAATGAAATTTGTTCTTTGGAAGAAAGACAACTTCATGGAAAAGAAGAAAAGAGTTAATACTAGTATTTTCTCCTTTCTTTCCACAATACTTTCAAAACTCTTCTTTCTGAGATTAAATAAAACTCAACTTTAATTATGGAAAAGGATAAACTTGCTTTTCTCTGTGGTCAGAATAAATCAAGATCAGAGCTAACAAAATAAGCAGTCTGATTTTTTTATCTATTTAACTGTGCACTCTTTTAACCCATTACCACACAATCCCTACTTTTGACACCCCTCAGAATGAAGCCTTTAGAAAACACTGTGGGAAAAGGAGAAAATGCTGGTAACCAGCATTTTCTCCTTTTCCCACAGTGTTTTCTACCCTTCCCAGAACAAATTTCAATTTTTTAGTTACCTTTATTTTGTCGTCTGCAAATGCTTTCAATTTGGACCAGTTTAAATTTTTCTCGTGTGGTAGTGGGTTAAGACACTCCTAAAAAATAATAACCTTCAACCTAGACTTAGAAGTTGGTTTCCAGCTTTTTCTCCCCTTTTCCTGCAATGTGTTCAAAAGACCTCTTCCTGAGAGTTTCTAAGTCTTTACCAAACAAATTTTTTTTTTGACTGGGCCAAATTCAAAGCATCTGCAGACAACAAATTCAATCTTGTTAATATGATGATTTTTGACTTTGACAGTGTAGAAAGCATTGTGAGAAAAGGAGAAAATGCTGGTCACCAGCATTTTCTCCTTTTCCCACAATGTTTTCTAAAGGCTTCTTTTTCAGGGTCGTTAAAAGTCAGGACTGTGTGGTAAAGAGTTGAATTATGGGATTGGTTGGTAAATAGTGAAAAACAAACTTACTTCCCACAATGAGATATGCATTTGGAACAGCCATCTTGGCTTGCATCAGCTGTCTTGCATGGCCCGTATGAAACATGTCATATATACCATCGGCGTAAACACGGACTCTTCTGGGCACTGCAATGCATGGAGATTCCAATATCAGTAGGCTCACATTATTTGAACCTACTTTTAAATTCACATTATTTTTGAGTTCAAAATTTTTGCTTTATTGTATAAATTTTAGCAAACCCATTATCATAATATGACGAAATTTGACTCTCCTCCAAGGTGAAGGCACTTGCAGATGACAAATTGATTGTGGTGAAGAGTCTAGGTTTGTCTTTCTGCTTTAAGCCCTAAAAAGAGGCAAAAAAAAAAGAACAAAAATACACTAATGTAGGAAAAGGAGCATGCTGTTTCAAGGAAGTCTGTAAAACACTGTGGAAAAAATGAGAAAAATTCTACTAAACAGTATTTCCCCCTTTTCCAACATTGTTTTCCATCCTTTAACCGACAAGTATACTATCAATTTAGCAATATCTAATTTGTGGTTTGCACATGCATTCAATTTGAAAGGGTTAAACCCTAAACCACACAAGTTTTAAAAACCTTGAGAAAGAAATCTTTTGAAAACGTTTTGGGAAGAGAAGAACAAGCATTTTCTCCTTTTCCCACAATGTTTTTGACTCTATCAAAGACAAGTTTCATCATTTGAGACGCCCTTGGTATGTTGTCTGCACAACCTTTCAATTTGAGGGTCTAAAGTTACGTCATTTGGTACCCTGGACAGTGCCATCAAGTAAAGAGCTACCGGTATTTAGTTCTTTGCCACACAATTGCTAGGTTTAACGACCCTAAAATGCAGGGCTTTTGAAAACATTGTGGGAAAAGGAGAAAATGCTGGTAACCAGCATTTTCTCCTTTTCCCACAATGTTTACTACCCTATCAAAGACAACTAGATATTCAATCCCTTGATGAATCTTCAAAAGAATTGTATCAACACCGTGAACTTCATTGCCTAAACAAGAATTACTAATGTTAAACTTTGAATAGTTACATTTCCAAAACTGATTGTCAGATTTTTTTTTTAAATCAATAGGGTTCAAGCTGTTTATAATACAAAGCAACTGTACAAGTTTTGCTGACTTAATCACGTAAACAAGAATTTGAAATTTTGAACTTTAATTGGCTACTCTTCCGATATTGTTTATTGAATTTTTTCAAAATCAATAGGGTTGAAGCTACTGATAAGATAAACAAACTGTGTGATTTTCAAGAAAATATGACAAGATATGCAGACTTTTATCAAGGATCGAAAAAATGTTCAACTTGAAATGGCTACTTTTCCCATACTGTTTGTTGAATTTTTTTCAAAATCAATAGGATTGAAGCTATTGATTAGATAAACAAACTGTGCAAGTTTCATGAAAATCTGACATCAAAATGAAGACTATATCGTGTAAACAAGAATTTGAAATTTTCAACTTGAAATGGCTACTTTTCCCATACTGTTTGCTGGATATTTTTCAAGATCAACAGGGTTGAAGCTATGATGAGATAGACAAACTGTGCAAGTTTCATGAAAATCTGACATCAAATGAAGACTTTATCGTGTAAACAAGAATTCAAAATTTTCATCCTGAAATGGCTACTTTTGCCATACTGTTTGTTGGATTTTTCTCAAAATCAATAGGGTTGATGGGGGGCAGGCTAACTTCGAAATACTGAGATTTCTTGCCCGGTTGTTGCATTGCCCTAAGAACTCATATTTTAGTTACTATGATTTTCAAAATTATGGAGGGGGGGGGGGCTGAGCACCCCCTTGCCCCCCTTTTCCTATGGGCCTGCTAAACGCCATACACTCACCACTTCCAGATTTTGCTTCCTCCAATGATATTCTTATACTGTAATCACAACTTCTGTTTTCTAGAATGGCTGTAGCTTCATCTGAAAATGGGGCAGGTCCTGCAGAAGAACCTAATGGCTGAAATTAAAGAAAAGGAACTGAAAAGCTTTCAAACCAAGTGTACTGTTTTGCTTTTTTTTCAAAACTGTTTACGAGATAAAAAAAATCATAGACTCACCTTAACCCTTTCCCAAACAATCCCTGGTTTTTACGGGTCAGGAATAGAAGCCTTTCGAAAACAATGTGGGAAAAGGAGAAAATGCTGATAACCAGCATTTTCTCCTTTTCCCACAATGTTTTCTACCCTATCATATAGAAAAATAATCTTTTTAGCAACTGTTAACTCTTTACCAAACGACAAAATTATAGACCTGAAGTATTTGCAGACGATAAAATAAATGTGACTCAAAATTTGAAATTTGGTTTGGTAAGGGTATTCCTACGATGTTTTCAAAGGGCTTCTTTCTCAAAGTCGTTAAAAGTCGGGATTGTATGGTAAAGAGTTAATTTGTCATCTGCAAAATGCTTTCCAATTTGGTCTGGTCCAAAATTTGTCGTTTGGGAAAGGGTGAAATAAAAACATCTGCAATAAAATGAAGTATATGTCTTTAAAAGGGTAGAAACAGTGTGGGGAAGAAGAGAAATACTTGTTTCTATCAGGATTATCTCATTTTCCCACAATACTTTCAAATGTTTTCTTTTTGTCTGGATTGCTGAAATAGGAAAATTCACTAAATAGTTACAAACAACAATACATGTACTTTAGATTTGCAGAAATCCAAAGCATTTGCAGGCAACAAAGTAAATGTGACTCAAAACTTGAAACTGGACTTAAGAAGAGTAGAAAATATTGTGGGAAAAGGAGCAAATGCTGGTTACAAGCATTTTCTCCTTTTCCCACAATGTTTTCAGATGGTCATCTTGGTCCTAAAAATCAGGGATTGAATAGTAAAGGGTTAAGAAGCTTCATCAGATTTTTTTTCAGTTCAGTAATAATATAGAATTACACACCTCTTTCTCTTTATCCAATAATAACATAATGTGTTCCAGCAACTTTTTGCTACATTGAAAAAGTAAACTTTTAACCCTTTACCAAATAATCCCTGGTTTTTACGACCCTGATATAGAAGCCTTTTTAAAAAATTGTGCGAAAAGGAGAAAATGCTGGTAACCAGCATTTTCTCCTTTTCCCACAACATTTTCTCCTCTGGTGGAATCAAATGTCCATTTTTGGGTTACATTTATTTTGTTGTCTGAAAGTGCTTTCAATATAAACCAGTCTAAAACTTTGTTGTTTGGTAAAGGGTTAAAAAAGAAATCTTATCCCACACTCCACTACAATGAAAAAAACTAATAGGGTAATTTTCAAACATAAAACTTAAACTACCAAAGCCCATCATTATGAATACAAGTCTCAACTGAGAACTGTATATTTAATCCTTTACCACACAATTCCAAATTTTAATGACCCTGAGAAAGAATCTTTTTGAAAACATAGTGAGAAATGGAGACAATGCTGGTAATCAGCATTTTCTACTTTTTCCAAAATGTTTTCTATCCTTCAAGAGCCACATTTAATGCCATCTGCAACAGCTTCTAATTAGGACAAGTCTAAAGTCTTGTTGCTTGGTAAAGAGTTACATGTAGACTTATACTGAAAAACTATATCTTTTCAAAATTCATGGAATCACTTGATATCATAAAACCCTTTATTTTTAATTTGTTAAAGCAGGTGGCTAAAATTTTTTTTCTCTGTTCTAAAAAAGAACTGCTGCTACAATGTTTTAAATGAGGAGTGAGAAAAGAAAACTATTCACTACCAGACATATCAATGAAACAAAAGTACTCACAACCCCTCATGATTTAAGATGGGTAAATATTAAAACAATATAGGGTGATAGTAAGAAAATTGCTCACTATGAAAACATACCAGTAAACGGACAGAACCAATTAGTCTGATATGTCAACTCTGTACCAAACCACAAAAATCTAGATTTGTCCAATTTGAAAGCATTTTCAGACAACAATTAACTCTTTACCACACAATCCTGACTTTTAACGACCCAAATAGAAAGCATTTGAAAAGGTAACCAGTATTTTCTCTTTTTCCCACAACATTTTCTACCCTTTCATACACAACTGTCCAATTTTGAGTAACATTAAAAATGTTGTCGGCAAATGCTTTCAATTTGGACAAGGCCAAAATTTTGCTGTGTGGGAAAGAGTTTAGAAGTCATTCTGATGGTGTTTGTCTTTGATAGACAAGATTGTATCCCTGTAGCCTCAGTGTACCTAGACACATTGGTGATGAACCATGTTTTCAACATTTCTTCAGTTATATTTCTGTAGCCTGTGTACCTATACATTGGTGATGAACCATGTTTTCAACATTTCTTCAGTTACATTTCTGTAGCCTCAGTGTACCGAGATAATTGGTGATGAACCATGTTTTCAACATTTCTTCGGTTATATTTCTGTAGCCTGTGTACCTATACATTGGTGATGAACCATGTTTTCAACATTTCTTCGGTTATATTTCTGTAGCCTGTGTACCTATACACTGGTGTTGAACCAATTTTCAACATTTCTTCGGTTATATTTCTGTAGCCTGTGTATCTATACAATGGTGTTGAACCTAGTTTTCAACATTTCTTCGGTTATATTTCTGTAGCCTGTGTACATATACACTGGTGCTGAACCAAGTTGTCAACATTTCTTCGGTTATATTTCTGTAGCCTGTGCACCTATACAATGGTGCTGAACCAAGTTGTCAACATTTCTTCAGTTAAATTTCTGTAGCCTGTGCACCTATACAATGATGTTGAACCAAGTTTTCAACATTTCTTCAGTTAAATTTCTGTAGCCTGTGCACCTATACACTGATGTTGAACCAATTTTCAACAATTCTTCAGTTATATTTCTGTAGCCTGTGTACCTATACATTTATTTCAGGGGTTCATTAACCAACAATGGCCTATGAACTTTACAAAGACAATTAATCATTTCACCTTTAACCCATAACCACACAATCCCTACTTTTGACGCCCCTGAGAAAGAAGACTTTTGAAAACACTGTGGGAAAAGGAGAAAATGCTGCTTACCAGCATTTTCTCCTTTTCCCACAATGTTTTCAACCCTTCTCAAAACAAATTTCAATTTTTCAGTCACATTTTATTTGTCATCTGCAAATGCTTTCAAATTGGACGAGTCAAAAAATTTATCATGTGGTAAAGATTTAAACCCTTTGCCACACAATCCTTTTAACAACCCTAGGAAAGAAGCTCTAAAAAAACAAACTATGTAACAAGAAGAAAATGCTAATCATCAGCATTTTTTACTTGTCTCACAATTTTTTCTACCTTCAACAAATTTCAGTTTTTGGTTTACATTTTACTTATTGTTTGCAAATGCTTTTGATATGGACAAGTCTAAAATTTTGTTGTTTGGTAAAAAACTAAAACCCTATATGTTTAACCTATCTACTAATCTACTATCTCTGTCAAGTTACATCAGATACTGAGTGATAATACATGATTTTGAAGTAACAGGTCAAAGCCCTGTAACCTATTACCATAATTTTTCATAATATTTGGCATAAACAAACTCCCTTGAGTGACATAAACTATAAATAATAGAGGCAAAGAATTTCTTTTTCAAAAAATAAAGCAAAGCCAATTATATGTACTTTTACCCTGTACCAAACAATCCCTGGTTTTTACGACCTGGAGGTAAAAACCTTCAGGAAACATTGTGGGAAAAGGAAAAACTGCCTGTAACTAACATTGTCCCCTTTTCCCACAATGTTTTCTACCATTCTAAAGTCAAGTTTCAATTTTTTAGTCATATTTATTTGGTTGTCTACAATTGCTTTGAATTTGGACCAGTCTTAACTTCTGTAGTTCGATAAAGAGTTTTTCAACCATTTTCATGATACATGTATCATAAATGTGGTTTAAGTCCTTGCCAAACTAAATATTTTAGGTCCAACTGGAAAACATTTATAGTAGGGATGGCAACGGTTAACCGGTTAACTGATCGAATGACCGATTAACCGGTTAGGAAATTGGTAACCAGTTAACCAGAAACAAATATAGGCCTATATTATCAAAAGTTTACCAAAATAATCATTATAATAAAAGAAAAAATACAAAGTTAAATTTGCCGGTTCTGACAACCAAGCTGCGTCATACGCACATCCAATGTCGCCGAGACGCGGCGAAGGTGTGATATACAGTTTGACATGTCTGTGCAATATTAAACATTGTTAATTCGCTAATTAGTCCCCAGTCTCCGATAATAAACAGTCAAACACGTGTCCTCTTTGGATCAAAGGCACTGGCTTATCCTAATTGATTTGCTTGGATTATTTCATTAAGTATACCTGCCCCTAATCAAATATATGCATGGATTGACCAATCAGCGTAAGAGGGATTGAAATTTATAATCATTCTGTGTTCAAGCAGGCATAGCGGTTTTTCTTTGTTCGTTCATTGTCACTTCGATAAGTATCTTCGAAAATCATAGTATAGTGCAGAGGCTTTGAATTTGGGAGAGTCTTTATATTCAAACCTGTCGTTTGGGCAATGGCTAACACCCGATCACTCAGCGATAGCCGGTTCGTTTGACGATCAATAACCATACCACCATCTGTATGATTCTGTTTGTAGATTTTTTGAAGTTGTAAATAGCAATGATCCCACTAGTTTTTTCTATCGATGCAGCACAAAGGTCTGTTATTAATATATCTATGGAAATTTACTGCATAAAATAATTAAAAAGCTGAAAAGACGATCTGAAGTGACTCTGATCGGACAACGTCGAAAGGAACATTTTGTTCTGTCATGGGTTTCCGTGTTTCTTACATCGAGTATTTTTTCATGTGTTTTAATTTACGGTTAGGTATTTTTGCCTGATTTGACAATAATTTATCAAAATGGGTAGCAAGTAACTTCAAATCATGGTATTTTACACAAGTTAAGCAGATAATGGTTTTTTTTTCTTTCAAACGTGAGGTCTCACGTGAAACCAGGCATTTTTTTTACGTGAATTTCAGTTCTATTAGGTGATTTACGCAATAATTTGCATAGTGGAAAACTGAAATGGCCTGATAATTTCTAGTCCTCTATAGAAAATACTGTGGGAAAATGATTTTATTGCCAAGAGGGTGAGAGATCGTCGATAGATTGGCCGTCTTTTGCGCTAAAGTACAGAAATCGTAAACATCACGGGAATGCATTACTCACGCACCGGTTGTCAATGTTGACATATCGAGCAGGTACCTTCATCTTAAATGTTTTAACATGGTCGTTCGGTTAACCGGTTAACCGATCGAAAGATTGAACGGTTAACCGGTTAGCAAATTTACTAACCGTTGCCATCCCTAATTTATAGACAACCAGAGCAACACATGTGGGTGACAATTTTCTACAGTTGCTGAAAATTTGAACAAGAAGGCCAAGATGGCCCTGGATCGCTCACCTGAATTTTTGAGAGGACCATAGCCATTTTTTTTTGAGGTATTGAAAAACTGGAAACAAAATCATTTTTTTGCCAGGGAATTTTCAAAAGGTCACCTGTTTCTTAATTTCCGTACAGTACAAGTAGCCCCCATTCACCAGAGCCATGTTTCTTGACCTATCAAAATTTCGCGAACAGATTTTGAAAACAGTCAATCAAGGAACATTTCTGTGAAATTGTTTTAAAATCTGACCAGCCGTTTCAGAGAAGAAGAATTTTCAAGAATTTCTTCATGTCCGTATAGTGCAAGTAGCCCCCATTCACCAGAGCCATGTTTCTTGACCTATCAAAAATTCGCGAACACTTTTTTGAAAAGAGTTATTCAAGGAACATTTCTGTGTGTTTTAAAATCTGACCTGCTGTTTCAGAGAAGAAGAATTTTCAAGAATTTCTTCAATTCTGTTAGTGCAAGTAGACCCCATTCACCAGAGCCGTGTTTCTTGACGAATCAAAATTTCAGGGACACATTTTGAAAAGGGTCACCTAAGGAACATTTCTGTGAAATCATTTCAAAATCTGACCAGCGGTTTCAGAGAAAAGAAATTTTAAGATTGCAAGTAGCCCCCATTCACCAGAGCCATGTTTATTGATAGGTCAAATTTTGCAAACAAGTTTTGAAAAGGGTCACCCAAGGAACATCTCTGTGAAATTATTTTAAAATCTGGCCAGCAGTTTCAGAGAAGAAGATTTTTATAGAATTTATCAGAAAATTCCATTTGGTTGCCATGGCAACCAGAGTTTTTGACCTCCCAAGAAACATTCCAACCAAGTTTGGTCCAAATTTGCCAAGTGGTTTAGGAGGAGCTGATGATTAAAGAATTATTGATGACGCACGACGGACACCAGGTAATCCTAAAAGCTCCCCTTGAGCATGTTGTGCTCAGGTGAGCTAAAAAGGGTATAAGTTACAGATACCTTTGTCAAAAATACTTTAATGGTTACCCACCCTGTTTGTATGGCTTCCTTTTTTTCATATGTAACAGAAAATATTAGTCTGAGTTTGAAGTCAGTATCTTCAGTGATACTACGTGTAAAAGTTTGTGCATGAGAACAATGCAGAGTAGATGACGCCAGGTCTAATACTTAGATGGTCTCTTCAACAGCACCCGAGCTGAAAATGACAGGGATTGTCTTTAACCCTTTACCAAACAATCCCTGGTTTATATGACCCTGTGGGTAGTGCCCTGGTGACCTGAGTACAGTCATCTAGGATAGATAAACCTGAAGAGATCCTGGTTATGGTGATGTACAACACTTGTCATTGAGTGTGAACTACTTTTTGCATAAAATATACCATCAAGTCAAATATTCTGACAATGTTTCATGAGTATTAGGCTGGAAATGTGGTCTGTAGACTGCACAAAGTTTTTGTAGGATTTGGCCCAGTAACTTATTCTTTGACCCGAAGTGACCTGATTTCAAATCTAGATATCATCAAGAGAAAAGATCTGACCAGTTTTCATGAGTATCAGGTTGAAAATGTTTCCTGAAAAGTCCACTCAAGGTTTTTCTAAGATTTGGCACAGGGACCTACTTTTGCACATGAAGTGACCCAACCTAAAAAATGTCCCAGAAATAAGACAAACATTTTGACCAAGTTCAATGAATATCAGACTGAATGTATTATCTATAGAGTGCACATAAGCTTTGTCCAAGATTAGTCTATGGACCTACTTTTGACTTTTTATGACCCAACTTCCAACTTGCCTCAAATATCATCAACATAAATTCTCTGACCTGGTTTTATGAGTATTAGACTGAAAATGTGGCCTATAGACTGCACACAACATTTTCCTAACGCAACCCAATTACTAAATTGTATGAGATATTATCACGACAAAAATATTCTATCCAGGTTTCACAGATATTGGATAGAATTTTAAGCCCTTTAGAGTGCACACAAGGTAACAGTAACTGTTGATGCCTTGACAATGGACAACGCACAATCTCAAAAGCTCACCTTGTGCACTTGGTGCTCAGGTGAGCTAAAATCGTGGAATGGGCTTTAGAGATTTTGAAATATTTCTATGAATATTTTGCAATATAATAAATGGTTTGTAAGATTAATTAAAGTGTCATTTTACACCTGCCTTATCTAAAGTCCAACAGCTATTGGTATATGTATCACCCTTTAACCCTTTACCACACGAGAAAATTTTAGACTGGTTCAAATTGAAAGCATTTGCAGACGACAAAATAAATGTGACTAAAAAATGGAAATTTGTTTTGGGAAGGGTAGAAAACACTATGGGAAAAGGAGAAAATGCTGATTACCAGCATTTTCTCCTTTTCCCACAGTGTTTTCAAAAGGATTCTTTCTCAGGAGCGTCAAAAGTAGGGATTGTGTGGTAATGGGTTTACCCTTTATCAAATGACAAATTTTAGACTGTCCCAAATTCAAAGAGTTTGCAGATAACAATTTTGAATTTGATGAGAAGTGCAGAAAGTTTTCCCAATAGGCTAGAAAACACTGTGGGACAAGGAGAAATTACTCGTAATGAGCAATTTCTCCTTTTCCCACAGTGTTTTCTAAAGACTTGTACTGCAGACCTGTAAAAACCAGGACTTGTTTGGGAAAGAGTTAATCCTTTATCAAGTGAACATTTTTTGACTTGTCCAAGTTAAAAGCATTAGTAGACGACAAATTAAACATGACTCAAAAATCAAAATTTGTTTTGGGAAGGGTAGAAAATGTTGTAGGAAGAGGAGAAAATGTTGGTTACCAGCATTTTCTCCTTTTTTTTTTACAATGTTTTCAAAAGAGCTCCTTTCTCAGGGTTGTTACAAGTTGGGATTGCGTTGTAAAGGATTAATACAAAACTCAAGTTTTAATAATCGTAAATGAAGGTTTTTGAAAACATTGTGAAAAAAGGAGAAAATGCTGGTGACCAGCATTTTCTCCTTTTTCCACAATTTTTCTGACCCCTTCAAAGACAGATCCTATCATTTGAGACATCTTTGTGGCCTGCTAAATTTAATGCTTTCTATTTGGAGCAGTCTAAAGTTTTGTGTGACCAGTTTAACCCTTTACCCCATAAGGCATTTCTGTGGTATCTCTAATTGACCCTAAATAACAGCAAGGATGAAGTCGTTTCTTATGAGTATATGATACCTTTTGATAGTGTCAAAAACATTGTGGCAAAAGGTGAAATTGCTCGTTACGAGCAATTTCACCTGTTGCCACAATATTTTCCAAAGGCTCTTTCAAGCAATGTGTAGAAATGAGTATCTATGGAGTAAGGGGTTAACCTTGTAAGGTGAAATACATCTGTGGCTTTACAAAATGATAATTGATCGTTGAAAGGAGTTTCTTCTCTTTCTCTTTTTATGAAATGGAAAACATAGTGTGAGAAACAGCCATTAAACTTACCATACAGGCTAACTTATAACATCACATACATAATATTATATACCCTTTACCATACAGCAGTATCTTATTTTTTTTCCAATTTGAAAGCATTTCACAAATGGCAAATTAAACATGCTGGTTACCAGTGTTTTCTCCTTTTCCCCAAAGCTGTCAACGTCAGGTTTGTTAAAACTCACGATTGGGTGGTAAAAGGTTTAGCCTCTGCAGAACACCATCAAAAGGACATTATCAGCCGATATAGCTCAGTAGGTAGAGCGTAGGACTTGTGAACACAATGTCCTACAGGTTGTGGGTTCGATTCCCCGGCTGGCCAACTAAAAATTACTAATAGTCTTTCGGATGAGACGTTAAACCGAGGTCCTGTGCGACGGTGCTACACACCAAGCACGTTAAAGAACCAGGCGGAATTCTCAGTAGTTTCGTCCTGTATCATTGCACTATCCCCCGTAACAACTAACAGTATTCTGGGGGAGTCGCTCAGATGAGCAACCGGTAGCGACGATAAATAAACGAAAATAATCAATCAATCAATATGACAAATTGCTCCATCTTTCCATTTGTCACAATTATTACCCTGCTGTAAAGTTCAACTGCACAAAAATTATTTTTTGTTGTTGTTTTTTTTCATTTACTAAACAATCACATATCGTTATAACCCCACATTGATTTATTAGTTGATCTTATCGTGTTTAATGCCATTTACAACATTATTTAACCCTTTACCACACAACGAAATTTTAGACCAATCTGAATTGAAAGCATTTGCAGATGACAGTTTCAATTTGGCTTATATCAAATAATTTTTCTTTGATAGGGTAGAAAATATTGTGGGAAAAGGAGAAAATGCTGGTAACCAGCATTTTCTGCTTTTCCCACAATATTTTCAAAAGCTTTCTCTTCCAGGGGCGTCAAAAGTCATTGTGAAGTAAAGGGTTAACTCATTAACAATATTATAGACTTGTCCAAATTGAAAGCATCTGCAGACGACAAAATCAAAGTGACTGAAAATTTGAAATTTGTTTTGTGAAGGGTAGAAAACATTGTGGGAAAAGGAGAAAATGCTGGTTACCAGCATTTTCTCCTTTTTCCACAATGTTTTCTAAAGGCTTTTTTCTCAGGGGCGTCAAAAGTAGGGATTGTGTAGTAATGGGTTAAGTCATAACATGGTGGCAAGTGCATCCATGCTTTCTTGAGGAAACTTTTCCCCCTACTCCACACTATTTTCTTTCCAAGCTACTGACTGCTTTCACACATTAGAAAATTCTGAATGCACTTTGCAGACTACATATCACTTGCATCATGTGAATAGGGGCATTCCGACATCTATGTAAAGTGTTGTCTTGTCTCAGTCTGTGCAGTCCAAAGAGGTTAACCCTTTCCCAAACAACAAAAATTTAGACTGGTCCAAATTGAAAATACTTGCAGACCAAGTGTAACTCAAAAATTGAAATTTGTTTCCAGCAGGGTAGAAAACAGTGTGGGAAAATGAGAAAATGCTGGTTACCAGCATTTTCTCCTTTTCCCACGATGTTTTCAAAAGGCTTCTATCTCCGGGTCGTAAAAACCAGGGATTGTTTGGTAAAGGGTAAATCCGAAACAACACTCCATTACCATGAAATTTTCTATTGTGCATAAGTCTTCTTTAGCACAAACTCTAATGTAGTACTAACTCGGATTAGTCATCTTCGCCAGCCAAGTTTATGATCACTACGTGGATCTTACCTTGGCGGATTGAGCTTGATTTTTACAACCCCTCGATATGCCTTTTTATTGGATGCAGCCAGCTCTAGCTGCATCGAATAAAATCGGTCGTAGCATTTCATCTTTGATAAAAATAGAACACAGTCTCTACCTTTCCAATAATAGGTAAAACATGTAAACCCAAGTGGATGTCTGCTTATCGCTTCATGTGTATTCGTAAGCGGTTTGTAAAACGATATTTCATTTGCTTTTAATAACATGATGTAAAGGGGAGTAATAACCAGCATCCAATAGAGGGCGCATCACAGGAATCTCGAAATCGGGCTCAATCCGCCAAGGTAAGATCCACGTAGTGATCGTAAACTTGGCTCGCGAAGATGCGGATTAGTGTGCATAGGCTGATCTGAGACGACACTTTGCACAATTGTTTGAATGCCCCTTTTTCCTTGTTGCAAGCTGTATTAAATTTAGTTTTAAATGATCTATCTGTGGAAAAAGGAGAGAAAGCTGACGGCCAGCATTCTTTTGTTTTTCCAGTTTGTTATTTCAAAAGCTTTTCCCGAAAATCTTAAAACTGCACACTTTTTGGTACAAGGGCTAACAATGGCTGGTATAGAAAAGGCTTTATCTATGGAAAACTTCTTGTAAAATTAGTTCAACTATTCAAAATAGTTGACAGCAGGTTAATGTGTCAAGTCCAAAGTTCTTTCACTGCACTTTCACCTATCGTTATATTTAACTCTTTACCAAACAAGAACATTTTGGTCAAGTTAAAACTAAAAGCCTGTGCAGACAACAAATCAAATGTGGCTCAACTGATGAACTTTGCCTTTTACCCCATAACCACAGAATCCCTACTTTTGATACCCCTGAGAAAGAAGCCTTTAGAAAACATTGTTGGAAAAGGAGAAAATGCTGGTAACCAGCATTTTCTCCTTTCCCACTATGTTTCCTACCCTTCACAAAACAAATTTCAAATTTTCAGTCACTTTTATTTTGTCGTCTGCAAATGCTTTCAATTTGAACAAGTCTATAATATTGTCGTTTGGTAATGAGTTAAAGGTTAGAAAAAATTGTGGGAAAAGGAGAAAATGCTGGTAACCAGGATTTTCTCTTCTTCCAAAGTATTCAAAAGGCTTTTTCCTTAGGGTTCTTGAAACTCTGGATTATGTAGTAATGGGTTAGCTGAACCACTTCTGCGCAAGTTTTAATGTCCCTCAAAGACGGTAGACTTCAGAAAATATAGAGGATAAAAAATACTGTCTCCTTTTCCCATAATGCTTTATACTCTTTCTAACACAAACTCCATTCCATTTTTTATTAAAAAAAACAACAACTGATGAATCTAAAATTTTCCCTTCTTGTATAGGGGCTAAACAAACATTACTTCTTCTAATAAATCTTATATTAACTCTTTACCAAACTACAAAATTTCAGACTGGTCCAAATTGAGAACATCTGCAGACAACAAAATAAATGTGAATAAAAATTTGAGATTTGTTTTAGGAAGGCAAGAAAACTTGGGAAGACCCACTATGTTTTCAAAGACTTCTTTCACAAGATATTAGAAGTCAGGATTGTGTGGTAAAGAGTTAATTTCGCTTCTGTTTTTCTGTGGTAGTCAATAGCATAGTCAATATAGATCATTTTTGTATAGAAACAGATGGATTAACTCTTAACCATACAACAGTATTCTGGACAAGTCCAAATTCAAAGCAATTGCAGACAACACTTTAAATTCTGATCAAATGAAGGAATCTGTTTTGAACATAGAAGAAAACAATGGGGAAAGGTGAAAATCCTGGTTACCAGAATGTTCTTCTTTTGTCCTCTGTTTTCTAAAAGCTTTTTTCAAAGGATAGATATAACTTGGAATTGTGTGCTGCAGGGTCAATGGACAATATCAAAAGCACTTTCAGCTATCGTAACATCAGACCAGGGTTAGAGAGCACATCACAAACAGTTCAAAGTCCTGATACCTATATAATAGGGCAATCACAGTAGGTCATTAGAGTAGCAAATGATGCAATATTTACTGAGAGGCAAATTATTTGTGGACATTGTACTGTAGTTTTGGGAAATTGGTTTTAAATTTCAATTGTTTATTGGTTTGTAATCGGAAGTGCAAACAAACTAGCTTTCCATTGTATAATCGGTTTCTCCAATTAAATGAGAATGCCTTTTTGCTTTAAATACTGTGACAATATTGCGTACATGATGTTAAGTTTATAAAGATGTTGTGTTCTCCACTTTAATCAATGGAAATACATCACAATTAAACAACTAAATTTTCTGCTTTATTTTAGTATCATTAATTTACAGACAAGCATTTGCAAACGACTCCCCACAGCACACACATACAAAAAAAAAGCAATCAGAATTCAAGTTTTGGCACTAAGCCATTTCAGGAACAACTACAATCAATTCCAAGATTTCTCAACTGATTATCGAATCGGAAACCAAAACCAACTGACTTTCGACTATAATCAATCATCAGCCCACCACTAGTACTGACCCATTGTGAGTATCCTGTCACATTGACTTTTGGACTTTGAACTGTGCAGTCTAATCTTCATCTTTACAGTACACTGTACTGTTTATGATGTATTTATTGGTTTAAGTGATGCAAATAGCTGTTGGCAACATTGGTTTGGTTGTTTTCAAAAAAAAAAGTCAAGGAACTGCTATATCCCTGCAGTTGCCTTTGTCTTAATAGAAGAACTTTCACATTTTTCAATATTTCTATAATAACTTAAGATAACTTATTCAAACTGGGATTAGTAGTTAAGTGTCCAACAGGGAAACCATACAACAAGGGCAGGTAAACATCAAAGTATTTTGACACAGTTATGCCCCTTTCACGATGCAACATTTTCACTGAATATCAAGGAACTTTGCCAAGCATCAGCCCCTGCATGCGGTACTTTTGTTTCGGTTTCATCCAACAGTCAAGTATCTATTAATGTTTACCTGGATTATTTTCACCTATGCTTTGCAACATTCCTTCAAAGCCATTTTCCCACATAAACACAGTCAACACATTCTTCAGTAGAGAGAAATAAATGAATCCTGACCCAGGAAAATGGACCAGCTATCTTTGGGTTCAAGCCCTTTATATTACAAACTAAGCCAAATGATTGCAACCCTCATTCCTCTGCTTTCGCTAATATCATGTAGATCAAGATCAGACTGCAGAGACTGTGCAGAACTTGGTGCTTAACTCTTTACCACACGACAAATTTTAGACTGGTTCAAATTGAAAGCATTTGCAGACGACAAAATAAAGGTGCCTGAAAAATTTAAATTTGTTCTGGGAAGGGTAGAAAACACTGTGGGAAAAGGAGAAAATGCTGGTTACCAGCATTTTCTCCTTTTCCTACAGTGTTTTCAAAAGGCTTCTTTCTCAGAGTCGTTAAAAGTCGGGATTGTGTGTTAAAAGAGTTAAATCTAGGGTTGTCAAGAATATCCATATTTGTGTGCTTTTTTATGAGCCTGGTTTTCACAACCCAGAGGAAGAGGCCTTCTGAAGATATTGTGGGAAAAGGAGAACAAGCATTTTCTCCTTTTCCTACAAAGTTTTCTACTCTTCCAAAGTCAAAGTTTCAATTTTTGAACCATGTTCTTTTTGTCACCTGCAAATACTCTCAAAATGGACAAGTGAAAAATTATGTCTTTTGGTAAACAGATAAAAGCCTCCCCCCTGAGATACATGTATATAAACACAATAAAATCTGTTCTGTTCTGTTAAATTATCACTGGTGAACAGTAAAAAGAATTCTGCTTACAAGTTCTGATGACTCTGTTGTGAACCCAGTCCTTGACCTTTTTCGCGCGCCATTCATCTCGATGGTTAACTGTGTGTCCCTTTACTGAACTGAAATGAATACACACATGATTAAATTGAATAGTGATTTATGCAACTTTCAACCATATGTCCACCATATCACTACAACAGCTTACATATTAAGTGACCTCTGAGATTTAACTCGTGACCAAATGACAATGTTTTAGGTTTGTCCAAATCGAAAGCATTTGCAGACAACAAAATGAAAGTGTCTGAAAATTTGTAATTTGTTTTGGGAAGAGTAGAGAACAATGCAGAAAAAGGAGAAAATGCTGGTTACCAGCATTTTCTCCTTTTCACACAATCTTTTCTAAAGGCTTCTTTCTCAGGGTTGTCAAAAGTAGGCAATGTGGTGTAATATTGCTTAAACTCAACTCAACTCAACTCAACTGGCAAGTGTCTTACTCATATAGTATCACCAGAAAATATCCAGATAGAAATTTTCCATTTTGAATACTGACAATGTCATAAATGTGATAAATGTATATGGACAGAGATATGCAAAAATAACTCCTGACTGTAATCTCGAACTTTCTATCTCATGACCATCTTTCTGCATGACTTAACCCATTACCACACAATCCCTACTTTTGACGCACCTGAGAAAGAAGAGCCTTTAGAAAACATTGTGGGAAAAGGAGAAAATGCTGGTAACCAGCATTTTCTCCTTTTCCTACAATGTTTTCTACCCTTCACAAAACAAATTTCAAATTTTCAGTCACTTTTATTTTGTCATCTGCAAATGCTTTCAGTTTGGACCAATCTAAAATTTTGTCGTTTGGGAAAGGGTTAATGTGACCACAGCAAAAAAACAAGAGGGCCATGATGGCCCTGTATCGCTCCACTGGCTAATTGGTAAAAACACTGCAAGCCAAACATAACATTATTTGACCAACTGGTTTCAAACTTGAGGGCATACAATTTTTTTCCATAAAAACCTACAAAAAAGTTGTGACCCCTGGGCAAATCCAATTTTGACCACAAAGCTATAATTGCTTGAATCCTGGTGGAAGTCTACAAGATAAAGCCCCATACCAAATAATACCGGTTTAGAATGTGTGGTTATAAACAAGAAGATTTTCAAAGTTTTCTCAATAAAAGGCCCTGTAAAACATAAAACCCATGAGACAGGGCTAAATTTAGTGGTCCTAGTCTTTATTATGGTTATGTAACAAGATGACTTAGACAGTTTTCACCACAAAAGCCCATGTAAAACTTGTGAGCCCTGGTGTGGGGACAAACTTGACCCTAAGGCTATAATTTTGGCCCTCCTGGTAGAGGCCCACTAGATAAATCTACATGCAAAATTTGGTAGCCCTAGACCTTATGGCTAGGTACAAGTAGGTTTCTAAAAAATTCCCAATATGAGCCCATGTAAAACTTGTGACCCCTAGGACAGGACCAAATTTGACCCCAGGGCTACAATTTTGGCACCTTTGGTAGACAACCACTTGATAAAGCTAGATGCAAAATTGAGTAGCCCTAGGCCTTATGGCTTGGTACGAACAGATTTTTATAGTTTTCACTATATAAGCCCATATAAAACTTGTGACCCCCGGGGCCGGTCCAAATTTGACCTCTGGGCTATCATTTGGGCACTCTGGGTAAAGCTACATGCCAAATTTGGTAGCCCTAGGCCCTATGGCTAGGTACCAGAAGGATTTTAAAGTTTTCCCTATATAAGCCCAAATAAAACTTGTGACCCCCGGGGCGGGGCCAATTTTGGCCCCAGGGCTATTATTTGAAGGAAGTTGGTAGAGGTCCACTAGATAAAGCTACTTGCCAAATTTGGTAGCCCTAGGCCTTATAGTTTCAGAGAAGAAGATTTTTAAAAATTTTCAATATTTTTCAGTTTTGTTGCCATGGCAACCAGAGTTTTTAAAGGAATAAAATTTCATCAAAATTGGATGAGTAGTTTCAGAGAAGATGTTTGAAATAAAAGTTAACACACGCACGCACAGACGGACGCACAACGCACAAACGGACAGACACACTACGGACACCGGGCCATGACATAAGCCTTTGGCTAGTGGAGCTAAAAATGTTAATTCACTGGCATTTAATTGGGTAGAAAGGACCAAAACTATTGACTGAGAATCAGACTGAGAATCAGATGACAAATATATGCTGGCTGATCTTACTTTTCACTCTCCGCAAACTATATCCATGGTCATGAACAGTAGGAGTAAGGTTAACTCTTTACTAAACAACCCAGTGTTTCAAAGGCTTGTGAAGAAGAATGCTTTTGAAAACATTATGGAAAAAAGATAAATACGAGTAACAATCAATTCATCCTTTTCCAGCACTGTTGTCCAACCAATCAAACACAAATCCCATGATTTGAATCATCAGAGCTCAAGACAGAGGGAGTGATTTTGATTTCAAAATTGAAATTATGAATTATTCTCATTTAAACCCTATGTTACAGGTACTCATTACAGTCGTCTCGTCGAGCTGATTCTAATGAGTACCCATAACATAGGAATGTGCAGAAAAATAATGGATTTATAATACCATCACTTTCTCTTATCAGGGTCCGCATTCACCAACCATTCTTAAGAACGTCTTTGTCTTATTCTTCAAGATTTTCTGACAGTGAAAGTAACAGAACTTCTGATTGGCTAAACCATATGGTTTAGCCAATCAGAAGTTCTGTCACTTTCACACTGACAAATTCTGAAGAATAAGACTAAGAATGTTCTTAAGAATTGTTGGTGAATATGGACCCTGGAGCTCTGAATCCTATTTCATATGCCGTCTTTAAATTCTTTCCATTTGGACAAGTCTAAATATTTGTCATAGGCTAAGATCTTGAGTGTTTTGCCCAGGGAAACTCCCATGAAAAACTAAGCACCTCCAATAAGGATCAAACCTGGCACCTCCTTGTAACAGATCATATACCTTCATCAATTAGTCGAGCTCCATTATAAATTTAGGCCAAAATGAAAAACGAAACGACAGTTACCAGGACGCAGGAAACAATTTTGGAGGGGGTGGGGGGAAGAATTTTCAGAATTGGCTTGTCGGCATTTGACATAATTATACTAGTATTGCGTTTAGTTATGCAGTGAGAAATAATCCACCTACTAATACTAGGGACCGAAATAGAAGGAAATTTGTTCAACAATTATGGTGAATTATGTTGTTGTATTGTATTGGTCGTATTGGGGTTTAACACCACTTTAACAGCTAAGGTCATGTCATGGCAGTCGGTGACGCACATGTGTGTTCCTGGCTTTCTCACACCGGTACTTACACTACTTTCTTTCCAAAGTCACTGACTACTTTTCTCACATGCTTTAGCAGAGGTGAGAGGTGAAAATACGCCGGAAAGAAAGTTCAACTGGGTATCGAACTCACAACTACCAGTTCCTGAGTCCGACACCCTCACCGCTGAGCAACCTGGGCGGGCTTGTGAATTATAAGATTTGGAGAAAAAATAAAGAAGAAAATCTTACTGAATGAAATGTGACCTCAGAAATTGTTAGGTGTCTATCAGATAACAAAAGTTGATGAAAAATTCTTGGCTCGCCCGCGATTTGTATTGAACTATTTTAATTTGTTTGAAATTTCATAAGCTACTCTGAAATATTATTTCACTCTCATTATATATGATGATTTTCTAGCAATATTCAGCCAAACACTGACAACAGTCTTTTTTGGTGATCTAATTAGGAGGGTGGAGGAGGGGGGTGGGGGTATTTTGAAATCTCTAACTCTTTACCAAAAAACATAATTTTAGACTAGTCCAAATTCGAAGCATTTGCAGATGGCAAAATCAATGTGACTCAAAAATTGAAGTGTGTTTTGCAAAGAGTAGAAAACACTGTGGGAAAAGGAGAAAATGCTGGATATCAGCATTTTCTCCTTTTCCCACACTGTTTCAGAATGCTTCTTTCTCAGGGCTGTGAAAACCTGGGATTGTTTGGTAAAGGACTAAATTCGGACAAGTGTAAAATTTTGTTGTTTGGTAAAAAGTTAAGAGGGGGTAAGAGAATCTCATGGGGAATGGGTTTGTGCATCATATCTTGGTCAACATTGAAAGGGAATAGAGAGTAAACTTCAAGGCCAGTAGTTGTTGGATGTTGACCCCTATTTATCAATCTAGATCTAGATGTAGATAACCAATAAAACTTTTTGACACACTTGCAAAAAGACATCTGTCTGAAATCAGTGTGGGAAATGGATAAGTGCTTGCTCTGAGCATGATTTCCTTCTTCTCATCATGTTTTTCTGTCTC
This sequence comes from Tridacna crocea, assembly GCA_943736015.1. Classification (NCBI taxonomy): domain Eukaryota; kingdom Metazoa; phylum Mollusca; class Bivalvia; order Cardiida; family Cardiidae; genus Tridacna; species Tridacna crocea. Next base: position 14,730,637 of record OX031068.1, read on the forward strand.
ATAAATAAAAATATATTCCTATGCCTTATTTCTCAGAAGATGAACATAGGTTCTCTAAAACTTTTAGAGACCTCCCCAAAAAAGCTTTTGAGAACATGGTGGAAAAAGGAGAAAATTCTGGTAATCTTTTCTTCAAACCTTTCTTATCATATCAAAGTCAACTTCTATCCGGTAAACCACTATGACTTTATTGTCTGCAAATTGCTTTGAATTTGGAAAAGTTTAAGATATCATAAAGCAGTAAACCTAATCCTTTCTCATTTGGCAATCTCAACAAAAGGCTATTCAGTCAAGGACCAACATCCCCGGGGGTTGCACTGTTCTCCTATATATCAGATATGGCTTGCATCTTGTTAAAAAGATCATTCTGACATTTGCATAAAGTGTTGTCTCGGATCAGCCTGCTCAGTCTGCGCAGGCTGATCTGAGTTAGCAGTGTACTACTAAAATTGTTTTGTGCTAAAGTAGAATTGTGCAAAACAGAAAATTACATAAAAACGGAAGGTGTCGTTTTGGATAAGCCTATGTAGGTTGATCAAAGATGACACTTTAACCCTTTACCACACAATGATGACTTTTAAAGGTGGGTATTTAGAATTTTCACATCACACCAAATCAAACAAAATATACATTATTGAAATTTATATGAAAAAACAATACAAATCATCAATAATTAAGAATCATAAAATTACAAAAAAACATTTTTGATGGTATTCCCTTAAAAGGCTACATAGCCTCTTAAGCTATTTTTAGATTTCGCGCCAAAAATCAATAAAGCATTGTGGGAATGTCAAGTGACTGGCACGTGACTAATAACGCTTAAATTCCATTACATAACAAACATGTAATAATTAGTTTCCATAATGTCTTCTTCGGACGGATGTTTGAAGCTTTGTCTGTGTTTTCCTGTATTTAAATAAGAGAATTGGTAATCTGAAAATAGAAAGTGTCTGCTATTGGTGTCAACCTGGTCTGTAATAAATCTCTAATTTCTTGTGTTATCGGATGGTTTTCGACTGCTAGAATTTTATGATTGCAAATCAAAAGGCTATGGGAGTATAAGGATGATTTTTTTGCATTTCTGTAAAATTTTTGTCTCAAAATATGAAGGGCCACCTTTAACACCCCTGAAAGAGAAGGCTTTTGAAAACATTGTGGGAAAAGGAGAAAATGCTGGTTACCAGCATTTTCTCCTTTTCCCACAATGTTTTCTACCCTATCAATGAAAAATCTTTTTATATGAGCAACATTGAAACTGTCATCAGCAAATGCTTTCAATACCTACAGGTCTAAAATCTTGTCATGTGGTAAAGGGTTAAGCAGATGTGGCGCAGGTATCCTTCACGACAATCACGGTTGCTAGTAGTGTTTGAATAAAAGTACCACAGTCTTTCTGATAAGCAATGAAAGTAATAATTGCCCTAGGAGTAATTTCTCTCTTTGTTGAGCCATTTATCACAAATTCCTAAGATTTCGTGACCATGAAAACATTGTGGGAAAAAAGAGAAAATGCTAGTAACCAGCATTTTTTTCTTTTCCCATAATTTTTTTATACAACGATCTTATTAAGATTGGAAAAAAGTAGGTCAGTATTGGCCATGCAGGCAGTTATTGCCGGTCAATGCTGGCCACAAGTAGTCAATTGGTGGTCGGGTGAAGTGTTTGATTGGCTTGATTAAGTCTCTACCAAATGCCAAATTTTTAGAGTGGTCCAAATTAAAAGCATTTGCAGATGACAACATAAATGTGGCTGAAGAATTGAAATTTGAAGTTGGAAGGGTAGAAAACATCGTGGGAAAAGGAGAAAATGCTGGTTACCAGCATTTTCTCATTTTCCCACCATGTTTTCTAAAGGCTTCTTTCTCTGGGTTGTTAAAAGTCGGGATTGTGTGGTAAAGAATTAAATCTTTGGCATACATGCCTCTGTCCTGTTACTAGCTATTACTGGTTAACCAACCAATTTTTTAGGATACAATTATGCCTTTGAAGTGTTTTCTACACCTGTAAATTGCGTCAATATAATATTAACCCTTTCCGAAAGAGTCCCTGGTTTTTACGACACTGAGACAGAAGCACTTGGAAAAAAATTATGGGAAAAGGAGAAAATGCTGGTAACCATTATTTTCTCCTTTTCCCACAATGTTTTCTACCCTGCTGAAAAAAACTAGAAGGCCTTGAAGGGCCTGAATATGCTCTAATAACAGAGAATTTGCTTTTATGCTAGCATGCATTATGAATTCATGATGCAGAAAGACAAAAAAGAATTGGAAAATTTTCAACTTTGAATCGTTACATTTCCAAAACTGATTGTCATATTTTTTTTTAAAATCAATACAGTTCAAAACTGCTAATTATACAAAGCAACTGTGCAAGTTTCATAAAAATCCAACCAGAACTGCTGACCTAATCACTTAAACAAGAATTTGAAATTTTGAATTTTAATTTGCTACTTTTTCCATATTGTTTATTGGATTTTGAAGCTACTGATAAGATACGCAAGCTGTGTGATTTTCATGAAAATCTAACAAGAAATGCAAATTTTCAACTTGAAATGGCTACTTTTCCCATACTGTTTCATGGATTTTTTTCAAAATCCATACGGTTGAAGCTATTGATGAGATAAACAAACTGTGCAAGTTGCACAAAAATCTGATTACAAATGCACATTTCATTGCGTAAACAAGAATTTGAAATTTTCAACTTGAGATGGCTACTTTTCCCATATTGTTTATTGGATTATTTTTTCAAAATCAATAGGGTTGAAGCTACTGATGTGATAAACAAACTGTGTGATTTTCATGATAATCTGACTAGAAATGCAGACTTTATCGCATAAACAAGAATTTGAAATTTTCAACTTGAAATGGCTACTTTTCCCATACTGTTTGTTGGATTTTTTCAAAATCAATAGGGTTGAAGCTATTGATAAGATAATCAATCGGTGCAACTTTCACGAAAATCTGACAACAAATGCAGACTTTATCGCGTAAACAAGACAAAGACTAACGGACAGACAGATTGACAGACAGACGGAAACCCCGCCATGACATAAGCTCTGCTGGCTTTCAGCCAGTAGAGCTAAAAATTGAATTTTTGAGTTCCATTTTTGTTGTCTGCAAATGCTTTCAGTTTAGACAAGTCTAAATATTGTCGACTGGTAAAAAGTTAAAAGGTGTAAAAGTCAGTGTTAAAAAATTTCAAATGACTAAAAAGAAAATCTAATTGACAAATTTGTCTTGCGGTTTGTTGGTTCATGGTAGTTACAGTCTGCACAAGAAAAAGTCAAAATTTTAACATAGAATAGTATAGAATATATCACAAAATAATTTTCTAATTTTATCTTTTAGTTAGCATCATAGAAAATGTGATGCAATTTCATCCAAACATTTGAAAGAAAATCAACCTTAACCTTCATCACTGTCCCAGTGCCATTCTTAAACTGATGCATGTGACTGATGCTTTTCATAAAAAATCAATACAACTTGATATATTTGGTGCCAATTTGCAGTCACATGATCAGAAAATATTGCCACATGACCTTGTAGATGATCTAAATACGTCATCATACGTGTTTTGAAGTAAAACTGCTTGAAACGAAGATTTAAGAGGGTGGGATAACTAGTGCTACGCAAGTAAGTGCCAATGACATCGTTTTTACTTCCGGTACACTTTTCTTCCATTCTTATCTTTTATTTTGAAAAATGAAGTTGGTTGGGGTACAGAAATGTTGAATTCAAGGTATTTACTATCAAAATAGAGACCCGAGAAGCCGCTAGAGGGCACTGATTTTAGTTGATTCTCATAACTTTGTGAATACTCATACATTTGTGAATCTATGTTTGCTATCAATATTTTTTGTTCACTGTATTACTTGGCTGCTATGAAAACTTTTACAGACGTAAACATGCCCGAAAAGCTCTCTAAGCCAAAGAAATGGGTCAAATACAGAATTAAAATAGAAAAGGTCTCATTTTATTGAAAACCACCATTTCCCCCAAATAATTCATCAGTTGTTAGTACATCACAACATTTATTTACGCTTTGTGCTCATAATTTCAAAGTACAACACTGAAAATGCATCTGTGATAGGTTTCGAGTCTGTGACCTTTAAGAATACCACTTGAATGACATCATTTTGACTACATCTGGAATGACTCTGTGTTTTATCAAAATGATTCACGAATGTACGGGAAATCGTCTGATCAATTTCTGGCAGTGATCAAATGTATCTTAAGGGTGATTTCGCCATGACAAATGAGATAAGTGTACTTTCCCTTGTCCAAAAATGATTTCTGACACTTTCTGTCTATTAACATACTGGAATTTAATCATTGCTTTGTTTGTCTCCTTGAAAGAATGAAAATACCGGTAAAGTTCATGAATCTTTTAAAAAAGGCCATACTCTGAACCAAAATGTCGGGCTATGATATTTCAACCATCCTCTTGTGACCAGTATTAACCACTACAAGAGTACTGACAGTGGTAGACTTGAGTACCGGTAGTTAAAATTGCTGGTTAAAACCAGCCTTGTTTTTGACCACCAAACCCTGAAATATTGCCATTTTAGTCACATTCAATTGGGTCCCCCTAAACACAGAACCTTACCGAACCTAACCTAACCTTACCGAACCTAAGTTTTGTTTGGGCCATACAGTGTTTGTATGACATTAAAAAGTATATTTTTCTATTTCAGAAACAGTTTGATAGTTATAATTGCAAAGAAAATGTAGCCATTTGTGATGCTTGACGAAATTTTTGGACCCTATCGTTCAACGAACCTTAAAGCTCGCGTGACATATTGGAGGCTATTATAACCCAGGAATGCTATACACTAGTACCAACCGGTCTTTTGCGCGGTATTTGTCTATGATATATGGATTACCTTCTCAATAAAGACTTATTATGAATGTTTAGTTTGTTTTATGTCCCCATATTAATTTCCCCATGTCTGTTTATAATTTTTTACTTTTACTGAAAATACAGAAATGTAGGTTTTGAAGGATATCAGACATTTCGACCACAGACCATGCATCTAGAGCGCTTAAATTTTGGGTGACAAATAGGACCCTGCGATCTATAGAGCCCATGTTTCGCTGAGACAAATAGACCCCTTATTTCAAGAAAATATATCTAATTAAAATGTTGAAATGTGATGAAATGTTCTTTTGTACTTAACTCACTACCATGACTGTTGCCACCGCTGAAAAAGAAAGCTTTTGGAAAACATTGTTGGAAAAGTATAAAAAGATGGTGACTAGCTTTTTCCCCTTTTCCTACAATGCTTTCTTCACTATTCCAAAAAAAAAGAACATGTTGTGTCACAGTTAGGCCTATTATGTTGTCTGCAAATGCTTTCAATTTGAGGAAGGTAAAAATTTTGTCCATAGTTAAACTCTAAATTAATGCTATGTACAGATGGTAATGAGCTAAGGGGTGCTTGGGAAGATGTTTCATAAGCTCCCAGAGTTCCCCTCCTCTTAACCCTTATCCTGCCGTTCTCGACCATAGATTAATTTTGCAGAGAGTGTAGATCAAGATCAGCATGTACATACGTGCAGTGTGATCTTGCTCCACACTCTTCGATGCTGAATAGTTTATGCCAGTGAAATCACATCCAATGCCATTTAACTAATTGAACTCGGGTTTTATGTCCGTCAAATATTTCAGTTCGGCAGGATAAGGGCAATCCCCACACTGACTAGAAAAGGACCATAAATTGTCTTACAGGGATAATATTTGGATCATTTCAATTTTAAACAATGTCTGCCAATCCTTGATTAAGGGTTATTATGACTATCCATTCATTTACGAACCTATCCTTCCTTTTTTTTGTGGGGTTTGGTCCCTCTTGTTTGGTAACTTTTGTTCAAAATGGAAAGCATAAGCATGCAAAAGATTTTTCATGAATACAACTAAGTTTTGTTTTCTTTGTACGATACAAATGAGCAAATTCTTCTTTTTCAACACTGTTTTCTAAGTGCCACAGGAATGACGTGTATGGAAAGATCCAGGGTTTAATCTAAATTTAGGTTGAATCAATTGTTGTGTCAAGTATTGTTATCAAACACTGTTGCAAATTCCGAAAAACAAAATAGCAGCTGCAAAACAGATTTGCAACGGTGTTTGATAACAATACTTGACACAACAATTGATTCAACCTTTCAACACGCAAAAGACGGGATGGTACCAGTGTATAGCATTCCTGGGTTATAATAGCCTCCAATATGGCGGACAGTCACGCGAGTTTTTAGGTTCGTTGAACGATAGGGTCCAAATATTTCGTCATGTATCACAAATGGCGACATTTTCTTTGAAATTATAACTATCATACTGTTTCTTAAATAGAAAATATACTTTTTAATGTCATACAAACACAGTATTGCTCAAACAAAACTTAGGTTCGGTAAGGTTCGGTAAGGTTCTGTGTTTAGGGGGACAGCATTCAATTTGTTGTCGGCACTTGCTTTTAATTTGGATTGGTTTTAAGTTTTATATTGTAAAGAGTTTAACTAGTTATCACCATTTCCTCCTATACGACAATGTTTTCAAAGGCCTTTTATCAAGATTGCTGAAGATGTTTTCAAATCGAAAAAGATTTATCTGTAATGTACCCTTGAAATCAGGGTACGAGTTCTCTTGGGTGCGATATTTCTCCTGATCATGACTTTTAAATTTATTGTAAGTCATTCACTGTCGAGAATCGTCAGACCAAGTAATATTTTCCTCTAATACGATCATTTTAGAGGGTGAAAAAATCTCCATCACCTGTTTTCCGACGAAGAAAAGTAGATTTGATTCAGAGATTCATTGAACTTGACATACACGCATCACCTGGCTGGCCTTTTCGATTTTTGACAGCAGCTGTTGTCTGCTACTTCCGGTTTAATCAACTCAAACGCTTTATTGTACGAAAAGTATAAATTATTCTTGCAACGACCATTAAATTGATAAAAATAGTGCTTACGCAAATCTTAACATTATTTCAATCACAGGAATTTGACATTCTATAACCAAAATAAATGATTAAATATGAAAAAAGAAATCTCCCCTCTATAATCTAATAGAGGGGAGTTTTTTTTTTTCAAATTTTATCAATTATTTTGGTTATAGAATGACACATTCCTGTGTTTCAATCGACCCTGGGGAAGTAGGTCTTTGTAAATATCTTGAGAAAATAAGAAAAGTTCGATAATGAGCATTATATCTTTTTTTTCCAAAGTGTTTTCTACCTTTTCTTAGACAATTCCCTTCATTTAACCCATTACCACACAATCCCTACTTTTGACGCCCCAGAGAAAGAAGCCTTTTGAAACAATGTGGGAAAAGGAGAAAATGCTGGTAACCAGCATTTTCTCCTTTTCCCACAGTGTTTTCTACCATACCCAGAACGAATTTTTCAGTCACCTTTATTTTGTTGTCTGCAAATGCTTTCAATTTGAACCAGTCTAAAATTTTGTCGTGTGGTAAAGAGTTAAACGATAAATTAATTAAGCTTTAACTTAACAATTCACAATTTATTGTCCAAGTCCGGAAAAGAGTTAACCATGTGCAGCACATGTCGTTGGAGTCTTTTCCGTGGTAAGACAAAAACAAAATATATATATATATATATATATGGCGTTGAAAGCCATTTTCAAATTATTAAGTTCCTCGCGTCGACCACTGCTTTCTTTCCATCACACTTTTTCCTTGTCTTTCTCGTACTGATACTTTTAATAGTATTCTGCGATAACAAAGAGCTAAATTGTTACTGAAAAAAAAAACCAAAAAAAACCCCACAAAAACATCGTATCGGACAGTGTAGATTCATGTCTTGATCTCAACTGTCTACAAAAGAGCAGTGTTTAGCACTTAGCAGCGTAAGGGTTTATAGTTACATGTACCATAAATCCTCGGAAAGAATTTGGCCGAGTTGGGGATTCCTACCAGTAGCGTTAGCCATGATAGTGTCAAGGTCTCGGGTTGAAAATGAGTTTTTCCGACAATCATGCTTTACACCGAGAAAACGACACAGAGATAATCGGAACAGCGGTGAGAGAAGAATGTATCCTGTGTCGTTAATAATTATCACCAATCATCATCAACCCCCCCCCCCCCCCCACACACACACACACAGCTTGGGAGTCGTATCATCGGCGTTTCCTTTGTGTCACATTCCTCCCAGTAGTATTCATCGACTATTCTTATTTTCATTCCAAGTCTTATTCAAGATCTAGAAAGTAACACAACTTGTAGTAGTGTTACTTCCAAATTTTCAAAATCCTTGAGAATAAGACTACGATGTATACTGTGTATATGGACCCTCTGCAGGTTGGGGATGGAAACGAATCCTCCCGTATGCTTTACACCAATGCGCGATCAGAATAATTGCTGAGCTGATGTTCAAATTCTGTTCGTATGTGCAGGTTGATCTTTATCTTCGTCAACCAAACTAAATACATGGTAGCTTAAATAGAGCACGTTAACCCTTTACTAAAAAAAAAAAAATGTTTAACACGTGTCCTATTCAAAGCATTTGCCAGGGGCCGATTCAGGATTTCTTGGGGGGGGGGGGGGTTCAACTCGGTCAATCTCAGATATGCAGACACGAACCCAAAGCTCAAAAAAGTCGCCAATGAGTTGGAAGTCCATAAAAAAAAAAAAATGAATCTGGAAATTTAGGGGGGTTCGTCTGATAAAGAAATCATCTAACTTCATGTTTATATATCCATACCAGTGTTCAGTACCAGTATTCCCTAGAAATAATTGAAGTTTTCTTGAGGTACTTGTCAAAAGGTTCACTGTACGATCAGCTCCCCTCCAGTACTTTTGCACTGTTCAGTTAGCTGTGATTTTCTATACAGGCATGTAACCGTCAGGGATTTTTGTGTAGCACTGACTTCATTATTTCATGTATTGCACAATCATATTTAACAATCAGGGATGATAAATTTCATTTCAGATTAAAGGTGGCCCTTCAGAAAATTTTACAAACATACAAAAGAATTATCCTTATACTCCCAAAGCCTTATAATTTTCATTCATAAAACCCCTGTAGTCGAAAACCATCTGCTAACAAGAGAAATTAGAGATTTACTACAGCCCAGGTTGACATTGAAGGGAAACACCGTCTATTTTTACATCAGCTACTCGCTCATATGTATACCGGAAATATATAGACAAAGCTTCAAACGTAGCCTTCATAGTTCTAGAAATTTGGAAAATAATTACATGTTTGTTATGTTATGGAATTTAAGAGTGATTAGTCACATGCTACTCACTTAGCCTTCCCACAATGTTTTTTTGATTTTCGGCGGGAAATCTAAATAGCTTAAGAGGCTACGTAGCCTTTTAAGGAATACCACAAAATTTTTTTTTTTGAAATTTTTTGATTATTGATGAATTGTATCGTTTTTCATATAAATTTTAGTGATACATATATTTTCAAATTTGGTGTGATGTGAAAAGTTCTAAATACCCACCTTTAAGGAGTGTCGTTAGAAGGGGTGAAAAAGTGGGGATGCCGGTTCTTCATGTGGCTCGCAGTCGAGTGTATTAGATGTCAAATCCGAACCTCCTGGGTTCCATGTATATCTTAACTCATTACCAAACAACAATATTTTAGGCTTGTCCAAATCGAAAGCATTCGCTGACGAAAAAATAAAAGTGACTGAAAAATTGGAACTTGTTCAGTGAAGAGAAGAAAACATCGTGGGAAAAGGAGAAAATGCTGCTATGTCTCTCTGTATGCAAGAAACCTCGGGCGATACGTAGAAGTAGATGTACAGATGAGATGCGGTTTCGGGATCGGCAGTGTTGCATTTTGAGTTCATATTTAACACTTTCCCAAACAATCCCTGGTTTTTACGGGTCAGGAATAGAAGCCTTTTGAAAATACTGTGGGAAAAGGAGAAAATGCTGGTAACCAGCATTTTCTCCTTATCCCACAATGTTTTCTACCCAATCATATAGAAAAATCGTCTTTTTAGCAACTGTTAATTTGTCATCTGCAAAATGCTTTCAATTTGGTCTGGTCCAAATTTTGCCGTTTAGGAAAGGGTTAAACGAACTTGTATGTACAGTGACGTGGTGTTCTATTTATACGTGGTGCAGTGGGAAAGTTCCCGGGCTGTCGCTGTATGCAAGAAACTTGTTACGTTTGGTATTTATAATCAAAGCACTGATACTACTGAAGGCCAGGAAATTGAGGATACAAAACAATACAAGAGGCCAATTTTAATTAATACAAACAGGTAGACGGACAGGGATACAAGAGGATTCCACTAAGCCCCTGGAATTCTTGGTTTTAACAGGAAATTTTGAAATGATACTACAAAGCACCAGCCAGAAACTAATTAAGCCAGAGCTAGGCATGTGCTCACAGTTATGGGGTGCTTGATAATGGCTTAGAATACTTAGTAATTTGTCGTGCTTGTAAACAATCCCAAGTCAAAATTGAACTATTCAATCGGTGCAATACCAACTTTGATTATCTAAATTTTCTGAGACATGTGATGTCTTGTAGTCCTGAATGACGTTATTTTTTTACATTTATGACACAATTATGAAATAAACACAAGCTTTCGGCGGTACAACCGCCTTCTTCAAGTGTGATGTTCATTACATACATTACTGCAGGCATTTTATCACAGGATCACACTTGAAGAAGGCGGTTGTACTGCCGAAAGCTTGTGTTTATTTTATAATTAAACGTTACATATCTCAAGAAGAGGATATATCATGGTTTATGACGCAAGAACATATTTATTTTTATTGATTTCAATGAAAATACATGTAAGATAGATATCAATGTAAAATATAATGAATAATAAATATTGGAGTGATATGGCAGTTGGTCATGTTGTCTCTACCTTCCACAAGTCGACGAAATTTCGAACTGGTTATATTTGAAGGAAGTTGTAGATGAAAATCCAAAGTAGTTCTTCGTATATATTGAAAAGTAAGATTTTGTGGAAATTGGGAGGAATTGCTTGTTACAAGCAAATTCTCTTTTAGCCAAAATATTTTCTCATAAAATACTGTGAAAGGGTTGGATTGTTTTGGGAAAACGATTAGGCTCGGTTTACCTATTTTACTTGCCTATTTTACAGACAAGTCACGGTGACTTGAGCTTCGATACTTATATCTACATAATATAAAAAGACGTTAATCCTAAATCATAATCGTTGTCCAAGGACAACTTGTGTCAAGCCCACGAACACTTGACTCTCAAGCTTGACCTAAACCCTGGACCTGAATAAATGTTTCAAAGGGAACTTCTGCTCATGATGGAGAACAATGCATTATGCTAATTTATAACGGAATCTATCCTGTTACGGGAGACCACTCCTTCCTGCATGGCATTCTCCCGATTTAAATACAATACCTGGCTACTGCGTCAGGGAGATATCTCTTTGGCTCATTGGTTAGGTTATTGGCCTTGCGTCCGGGAGTTCGGGGTTCGAATCCCGCTCGGACCCTTATTTTTGCCATGCATTTATTCATTTGTTTCTTTGTTACGGACTTCGTTCGTAAGATGGGGGCTCGTCCGGGATTGGCCATTGAGCCATTAATCCCATTTGTTGTCCAAAATCGGACTTCCTGCCTAATAAGGCTTTGAGTCATCAATAAATGATGACTTTAAGAGGGGGTGTGTTACGGGAGACCACTCCTTCCTGCATGGCATTCTCCCGATTTAAATACAATACCTGGCTATTGCGTCAGGGAGATATCTCTTTGGCTCAGTGGTTAGGTTACTGGCCTTGCGTCCGGGAGTTCGGGGTTCGAATCCCGCTCGGACCCTTATTTCTGCCATGCATTTATTCATTTGTTTCTTTGTTACGGACTTCGTTCGTAAGAATCCAAAAATGTAGGAGTTATGGTTCGGACGAAAAATTGGCCTTCTATGTGACCTTGATCTTCAACCTACTTCAACAGATATTTCAAATGGCACATTTATTCGCGATGGAGGTCAATAGTGCCAAATTATTTTGAAATCCAGCCACAATTGTAGAAGTTATGGACTGGAAATATTCGGATGCACACAAGCCCTAGTGAACACTAGAAATATGTGTGTCAGAGACACTGATGCCCCTGCTAAATGGTAGTGGTCACAGGTATGTCATATGATACTTGTAGAGAGAAAAATATAAAAAAATACATTAAATGACAATCGAACGACTACAGAAAAAAAATATAAGCATTTATTTGGTTTCAAATCAAAGTCAATCAGACATTTTTTAGAATCACACAGGTGTAATCTATTTGTGACAGGTGTAAAAGGTGTGAAATACATCCTATCAATGTGAAATAGGCAGTGTAAACAATGACAAAACTACCAAATAACTCTTGGATAAAGGTAACTAATACACATAATGTACATACTAAAGACAACGAACTTTCAAAAATATTCTTATAGACAACTTGATTAACGATGTGGATGAAATTTGATGTTGGGGTCGATTTCACCAAAGAAATCGTTTCCAGGGGACGATTTCTCCGGAGTGATAAACATAACACGGGCCAAGCAGTTTCACGGCGGGGAATCACGTGACACAACAACAACAACAATGACCGTTATTTGAAAAAATTCCCCGACTTCAGGTAAGAAAATCTTCAATAATTCCGTTAATACATGACCGATTGGAATTTGGTTTGAAGCAGAGAAGGCGGAAGGACTCCAGGGATTTGCTTGATGTGTTAGATTTTTTAAACAACACCTGATAAAAAAGTTATTGACGAGCAAACAAATTTTTTACCCTGTATAATTTGTTTGCTCGTCAATAACTTTTTTATCAGGTGTTGTTTAGAAAATCTAACACATCAAGCAAATCCCCGGAGTCCTTCCGCCTTCTCTGCTTCAAACCAAATTCCAATCGGTCATGTATTAACGGAATTATTGAAGATTTTCTTACCTGAAGTTGGGGAATTATTTTAAATAACGGTCATTGTTGTTGTTGTTGTGTCACGTGATTCCCCGCCGTGAGTTTGGGGACGATTTCTCCAGGGGCCGATTTCTCCAGCATTCCGCTGAAGTACCCTAGATTTAGTCGATATACATAAGAAAAAGTGATAAACATAACACGGGCCAATATATTCTATATGTAGTTTGCTTTATTTACATGTACAATCGCATTTTAGCGGAGACGCGTTTTGTGACACATATGTTCAAATGTCAACACAACGTTATAGACCAATTCCGAGCAGAGTTGTCGTTCGTTACTCTCACCATACATGAATGTGAATGATCCGGAGTGCAAGAGAGCGTTATAGATATTAACCGTATATAGCGCGTAGGAATACACGACTGTCGGATAAAGCTAAGTTTATTAGGTTACGCCTTTATTAGGTCAGTGTTAATGACAAAAACGGGATAAAAAAAAACACATACTCGTCAGTTATTAATACCCTTGCAATTCCATGTCATTTTGCAGATGAAAGTTTTGAGGATAGGAAAGTATTTACACCGTGTGATAAGCAATCTCTGTATATACTTGGGAAACTAGTTGTTTTGGCGGACTAAGCGATATAGAGTGGACACACCGTCCAACATTTTTGTCTGAATAGGCAGCTTACGATCCCTATAGGCAAGGGAATCCCTTGAGAGGGATTCCCTGGCCTAAAAACCATACATCACATATCTGGTCAAGTTTACGCACATTTCCTTTAACGAACTTGTATGTACAGTGACGTAGTGTTCTATTTATACGTGGTGCAGTGGGAAAGTTCCCGGGCTGTCGCTGTATGAAAGAAACTTGTTACGTTCGGGGTTTGTAAAAATTCATATATCACATATCTGGTCAAGTTTACGCACATTTCCTTAAACGAACTTGTATGTACCGTGACGTGGTGTTCTATTTATACGTGGTGCAGTGGGAAAGTTCCCGGGCTGTCGCCGTATGCAAGAAACTTGTTACATTCGGTGTTTGTAAAAATTCATACATCACATATCTGGTCAAGTTTACGCACATTTCCTTAAACGAACTTGTATGTACCGTGACGTGGTGTTCTATATATACGTGGTGCAGTGGGAAAGTTCCCGGGCTGTCGCCGTATGCAAGAAACTTGTTACATTCGGTGTTTGTAAAAATTCATGTATCACATATCTGGTCAAGTTTACGCACATTTCCTTAAACGAACTTGTATGTACCGTGACGTGGTGTTCTATATATACGTGGTGCAGTGGGAAATTCTCGGGCTGTCGCCGTATGCAAGAAACTTGTTACGTTCGGTGTTTGTAAAAATTCATGTATCACATATCTGGTCAAGTTTACGCACATTTCCTTAACCCATTACCACACAATCCCTACTTTTGACGCCCCTGAGAAAGAAGGCTTTTGAAAACACTGTGGGAAAAGGAGAAAATGCTGGTAACCAGCATTTTCTCCTTTTCCCACAGTGTTTTTTACCCTTCCCAGAACAAATTTCAATTTCTCAGTCACCCTTATTTTGTCGTCTGCAAATACTTTCTATTTGAACCAGTCTAAAATTTTGTCGTGTGGTGAAGAGTTAAACAATAGGACCAAGATGGAACTGGATCGCCCACCTGAGTTTTTGAGAGGACCATAAAGCCATTTTTTTAGGAATTGAAACTTTCAAGCGATTTTGAAAAGGTCACCTGTAAAAGTCGTTTCAAAATCTGTCACCACCCCTATATAATCATCACCACAGCAATGATTTTGCTGAATCAGAATTTCGCAAAAAAATTTTTCGATAGATCACCCAAGGACAATGTCTTGAAGAAGAGCACATGCTCGATAGTGACTAAAACATAAGTCAAACAAGAGTACCACATGCAGGTGCCAACAAATGATTGTTGTTTTCCGACGGATCAAAATTTCACGAACAGTTTTTAAAAAGGGTCATCTAAGGATCATTTCTGTGAAACGAATGAAATCGCTCGTAGTTTTTCATCTTTGATAAAAATAGAACAAGGTCGCTACCTTTCGAATAGAAGGTAAACATGGAAACCACCGTGGATGTCTGCTTATCGCTTCATGTGTATTCGTAAGCGGTTTGTGAAACGATATTTCATTTGCTTTTAGAAATATTATGTAAAGGGGGAAAGGGGGGGGGGAGGGTAATAACCAGTATCCAATAGAGGGCGCATCGCAGGAATCTCGAAATCGGGCTCAATCAGCCAAGGTAAGAGCCACGTAGTGATCGTAAACTTGGCTCGCGAAGATGCATATTGTGACCCTTTCCCAAACAATTCCTGGTTTTTACGGGTGTGGAATAGAAGCCTTTTGAAAACATTGTTGGAAAAGGAGAAAATGCTGGTAACCAGCATTTTCTCCTTTTCCCGCAATGTTTTATACCCGATCATAGACAGAAATCATCTTTTCAGCAAGAGATGAATTGTCGTCTGCAAATGCTTTCAATTTGGTCTAGTCCAAAAGTTTGTCGTTTGGGAAAGGGTTAAATGAGTAAATACTTAGAAGAAAAATCGAGCCAATGGTTAAAAACACAGCTAGCGTGAATTAAACATTCTTATTGAATAAACATAACCTCGGCCTATTGGACAAATCAAAGGTAGGACTGAAATTCGCCGATGATGATGATGATGATGATAATGACGACGGTGGTGATGATGATTGTGATTGTGATTGTGATGATGATGATAACAGGAAGACGAAGGTGAGGAAGACAGAAACAAGAACAGTGATCCACAGTTTATTCTGGACGAGTTGAAACATTAAATATTCTTTTGAAAAAATGCCAAGTTGTTGAAATGGTTGAAATTTTGAGAACGCGATATAGATCTATAGAATTATAAACCCGACGAGATATCGATTGGACATTTCTATATATATTTTACATGTTACGTAAATTCGTGTCACAGATTTTAACCTGTACCACAAAACACCAGGTTTAAACGACCCTGTTGAAGAGCACTTTTGAAAACATTGTGGGAGAAGGAGAAAATGCTGGTTACCAGCATTTTCTCCTTCTCCCACATTTTTTTCTACCCTATCAGAGAATGATACCTCCTTTTTTATTAATTCAAATTTTCTCTTTCCCCAAAAGCGTTTTCTACCCTAAAAACAGGAAATTTCAGATTCTGAGTCACATTTGATTTATCGTCTTGAAATGTTTTCAATTTGGATGAGTCTAAAATGTCTGTCGTATACTAGTAATTAAGAATTAACTCTTTACCGAACCACAAAATGTTAGACTGGTCCAAAATGAAAGCCCTTGCGGACGACAAATCAAATCTAACTAAAGAATTGAAATTTGTTTCCAGCAGGGTAGAAAACATTGTGAGTCCAGCATTTTCTCCTTTTATCACAGTGTTTTCAAAAGGCTTAAAATTCAGGGTCGTAAAAACGAGGGACTGTTTGTAAAGGGTTAACCCATTACCACACAGTGCCTACTTTTGACGACCCTGTGAATGAAGCCTTTTGAAAACATTGTGTGAAAAGGAGGAAATGCTGGTAACCAGCATTTCCTCCTTTTCCCACAATGTTTTCTACCCTTCATAAAACAAATTTCAAATTTTCAGTCACTTTTATTTTGTCGCCTGCAAATGCTTTCAATTTGGACAAGCCCAAAATTGTGTCGTTTGATAAAGGGTTAATCTACTCGTTCATATCTACATATCAAGGCATTGTGGCAGTATGGGGGATTGGTTGTAATTTGTATTCTTAGAGACAATTTTTTTAGAATGGTTGAACCCTTTACAAAAAAGCAACTTTTAACAACCTTAAGAAAGGAGCCTTTTCCAAACATTGTGAAAAAAAGAGCAAAGGTTCAGTAACCAGCTTTTTCACCTTTTCCAACAATGTTTTCTACTTTATGAAAGATAGATTTCATGCACTGAGTCGCAATTAATTATCGTCTGTAAATGCTTTCTCTATGGACGAGGCAGAAATTTTGTCGTTTTTTTTTTAAAGTGTTAATGCTTGACAAAAGCAGTCAAAGCAGGAAGTGATTTATATAATAAAACCAGTTTGGATTTGTTTGCCGATGGATTTAGATTGATAATGTCGGCAACGTTTCTCTTGTGCAGAAGTTGTATAATTCATAAAACAATTTCTTTCAGGAATAACAAGAAAAAGTTGATGCAAAGCATCAAGGTCGCCGCAAAAAAAAAAATGTTTTATGCTTCAAGAAAGCCAGGGCAAGTAAGTAAATGTCAGTTTACATCAGCAGATTTTTTAACACATTATGAAATTGATGTGAATGTGAATCTATATCAAGACTTATCTTCTGTTACAGTATCTAATATCCTATCGCAGCGCTCTCTTAGGTCTTTTCCAAACGACAAATATCAGACTCTTCCAAATTCAAAGACTTGGCAGACGACCATTAAAAAGCTGAAAAAATGGTGGAAAATTCTCTAGTAGTGGGGAAAAAGTATTTAATAAAAAAGAAATTGCTTATAACGAGCAATTTCTCCTTATCCAACATGTTTTTCCAAAAGAATTTGACAGCACACATGTGATAACCCGTGTTTTTTTGGGAAAGCAGGGCTAAGTTACTAAAATGTTGCTGTCCTAGGAAAGTATGATTCAAGAGGACGTAAGTTCGCAAGGCATGCTTTCAATTTAAACAAGTCTAAGACTATACTGTTTGGTGAACAGTGTTAATAAAGAATCATGGTTTTGCATCGCGCTTTATGAACAACACAGCGAAAAAGGGCCTCTCTCCAGATTTCTTCCCACAAATTAAATTTATGCAGAGCTCGTTGAGAAATAAACAAAGGAGTTCTAAACTATCTTTGTTTTGAAAACTAAACTTAGAAAGAAGTAACCAATAATGGTCAGATACAATCATAACCATCATACTCGTTCTTCGGCGAAATTTAGCACAATTTCAGCAATGTACAATTTTAGCAGTGGTCATTCAACAAAAAAAAAAACCACACAAATAGTAGGAAAAGGAAAAACTATCTACTAAATAATCAAAATGATAAATAAACCAGTGTACTAAGTTTGTACGAAATGACCAACTGGGTACGAAATGACCAAAATAGAAAGTATAAGTAGGTACGAAATGGCCTAGGTACGAAATTAACAAGGTAAGAAATGACTGGAAACCTGTACAGACTTGACAAATGGAAACAAGGCATTTATGTGGACGAGTCCATTTCTCACGAATAGCGAAAATAAAAGTAACAGTTGGGCGGATCTTTTTTGTGTTGTAAGTATTAACAAAACAAAAATAGTATCGTATTGTAATTTCGTAGTTTAAGAATGAATTAAAAAGCCAGTTTAAGGCGAAGTAAAAAGATTTCTTATTAACCTTAACACCCCTATAAAGAAGAAATTCCCATTGTCCATGTCCTAACTCGAAAAACTATTAAAAATATAGTCGCGCGCTTCTGCGCGGCGACTAATTATCCAGTTCAGATCTTCTTGTAAGTATGTCAGTTTGTTGGCAAGGCATCACAACACTTTAGAATTGACGAAAAATCAATATGAACGAATCAAATGAATTTAAACAATTGGAAACTATATGAGTTGAATTATTTATCTGATATATTTTCTCTATGTTTTGCCTCCCTTGCCATTAAACTGTTCTTTGGTTGGTCTAAACAGGATAGAAGAAAAATTGTGCAAATCGTTTCTTAAGTACGGTCCGTTTCGATGGAGCCACGAGTCTAATCCGATTCGGCTCCATCTAATCTGATCATTGATTTCGATCCGGCCAATCCACTTTCATTACTTTAGAAAATGATAAAATCCACTTAACAAGTCCGATTCGGTTTCGTCCTGTCCATCCCTGTTATTAAGTCCGAGCAGCTAGGTGACTTTACCCACCTCTCATAGCCGTTTATAACTCACAATGTAAAATGCCATGAAAAAATTGTATTAATACAATTGTACAAAGGCAAATACATAAAACTGTCACCGTTTCTGGAGGTTCAGGCAATCGCCAACGAAAGGGGAGGTCAAAGGTTCGAGCCCCGCCAGGAGCTTGTTCTGATATGGCTGGTTGGTGAACCGCCAGCTAAAGTTAAATGTATGGTTACTGTTGAGGTCAAAGGTTCGAGCCCCGCCAGGAGCTTGTTCTGATATGGCTGGTTGGTGAACCGCCAGCTATAGTTAAATGTATGGTTACTGGTTGCCTGCCTGGTGCCAGGCATTAAGGATAGGATAGGAATCGGCAGTAAAGACGCTCAGAGAATGAGGTGTCTCATATAAACCCGGGAGGCTGGCCCTTTCGAAATGGGTGATACTAACTATAATAAACAAGCATTAAAACAAAACATTCACCATAATCAGTGTAATTGTGAAATAAACAGCTGATTTTATGAACAGAAAAGAAACGTTATTGATCAATGTTTTCATTGAACCCTTTGCCATTCAATCCCTTCTTTTTATGGGTCTGCAACAGACAAGTCAAGAAAACATTCTGATTCTAGGAAATCGATAAAATGCTCAAAATGAGCAATTTCTCCACTTCCCACAATGTTTTCTACATTATTATAGAACTGAAGCTCCTTTGTACCAAATTTACAGTTGTTGTCTGCAGATGCTTTCAATTTCGTGAAGGCCAAATTTTGCCAACTTCTGATGGGTTATTGATTATAATAATCAGGTAATAAAAGACAGATAATATGGGTACTACAGATTGGCTTTTACGAAGACTCTTCCATGGCCAGTATTAGGCTTTCATGGCCAAACTTGTTGCATTTTGAAAGTGAGCAGGCTAGAGGATTTTGGACGGAATGCTAAATCGTGGTAGGTCCGTATCGATCCGTGGCGATTCGTACTACTACGTATCGGATCGTTCTTATTCGTACTAATCCGTACTTGTACCGTAGCAAATCGTAGGGGGTATTTGTTCTAGCGAAACCGGTTTCGGTTCCAGACCAGTTTCAGAAACCAGTCATTTTTTTATCGAAACTATTAGGAAACCAGTTTCGGGTTTCTTCTTTTTTGGGAGTGAAACCGAAACTGGTTCGCGAAACCATCGAATCTGCCTGATAGGGTAGTTTCGATAGTTTCGTCTGTCCGAATATAGGTATGGTTAGTCACACCACAGGAATTTGACATTCTATAACCAAAACAAATGATCAAATATGAAAAGAAAATCTCCCCTATATAATATACACACGTGTTTATAATATATAGGTGAGATTTGTTTTTCATATTTGATCATTTATTTTGGTTATAGAATGTCAAATTCCTGTGGTCACACAGTCGTAACAAAAATCAAAGCTCTGAAAGCACCAATGGCAAAGGGTAGGTGGAAAGTGTATGGGCGTGGAACAATTTGTATTCAACCATTAAATGTCTATTTAAAAAGTGGAAAAGAAAAGTTGTGTACTGCTGCACTTTTTTTTTTAATATTTTCCATGCATATTCAAACACTGTGAAGCAGAGAGAGGATGCATCCACATGCTGTATCCTCACGTTGCAAAAATTCAAACAAGAGATACATATACTATTTTTTCCAAGGGGTCTATAAAAATACCGAAACGCAGGAAACGCTGAAACGCAAAGTAATTGCCGAAACGCACGCAAAAAGTAATCAGTTAATAGTATACCGTATAAATGCCATAAAAGCTTGTGTATTTTTTATTTAACTTTAATAAAATGTTATGATCTGTATCATCTGTTCTTTTTTCACCGCTGTTGTTGTTGTTATGTTAGGAAGACCAATAATTAACCAATTACCAGACGTCAAAATGTTAGACTGGTTCAAATTGAAAGAAGTTGCAGACGACATTTCAAAGCGCCTTTCATTCGAAAAACACGTATCTAATGGGAAAGAAAACATTGTGAGAAAAGAAGAAATTGCTTGTTAATGTTTTATGTAACAATATTGTTCAGCGGTGTCAAAAAAAAAGGGATTGTACACGTGGTAATGGGTTAAAGGGTAATCTTAGCAAAAGTGAAAAAGATTCCAACCTTTTATGACCATCCGATATGAATGATCTAAGTTTTAATTATTAAGGTAAAGACCTGTGAAATGTACTTCAAGTGAACGCTTGGCAAAAATTCTAATTAGTTTAAACATATTTTATTCAATATAATATTTACATACATGATACTGTTCTGGTAGATAAAGTTGCGTGAAAAGGATTGGAACGAAAGCTACTAGCTTATAAAGTTCTTCTCCTGTGAGTCACGTTAATATCAGATGTTTAACAATATAAGAAATTGCAACAAAATGGTCAACTCTGTATGTGTGGGTGTGTTTGTGTGTGTGAGAGAGAGAGAGAGAGAAGAGAGGGAGGCGTAGAGTGCCATAAACAAATACTAATATTCAGATAATACAATTTTTTTAAAAAGAAAACGTGATTCAACTTCTAAAACGGTCAGTGTCAACAATGTATGAGTGAACCGCTGAAAATATTTTTTCGTTATCTGCAAGACTGAGGGTCTCATCTCCAAAAAGAAGTGTGTGCAGGCTTACTGAGGAAATTTCTGATACGCTTTGAAATAAAGTGTCTCTAAAATCACGATAGTATCTGCAATCAAAGAAATAATGCTGATTTGATTCGATTTCGCCACAATCACAAAGAGGAGAATCGATTATGTTTCTGAAATAAAGGTGTTGATGAAGTGAACTACATTTAGTTCGGAGCCTAGCATGTATAACTTGAATCCTCCTCTCACCAAAGAAATACAGCTTATTCGGAATTATTTTCTCTCTATTAATGTAACGTTTAAATGCTGAAAGGGAGTCCAGATTTCTAATATCAACGGGTAGAGCATTCCAATCTGTAATAGCCGAGGGTAGAAAGGAGTAAAGATACAGATTAGTCCTGCAAGCTATATTTTGTAGATTGTGAGAATCTCTTAGGCTGTAGGATGAAGTACTTCCTATTGTATTAGGGACTAAAGAATTTAAATAAGAAGGGGACAGTCCATTTACCATCTTAAAAAACAATATAAGTTTGTGCTTATATCTTCTTTCGCTAAGTGTTTCCCAACCTGACTCCTTATTAAGCCCCGTTAAAGACACAAGTTTACTGCATCCAGTAACAATTCGTGCAGCCTCGTTTTGTACTTTTTCAATTTGATCTTTCTGGTATTGCGATAGATTCATCCAAATAACATCTGCATATTCAAGAATTGGACGGATAAAAGAAAAATATATTGTCTGTAAGGATTTTCGATCTAGTTGTATCTTTAGACGTCGCATAATTCCAATTCTCTTCCATGCCTTGGTTAAAGACTGATTTACATGGTAATCCCAGGAACCATCATTAGAAATGAAAATACCGAGATGCTTATGAACCTGAACATATGGAATTCCAACACCAGGCATAAAAAACTCAGAGTGAACAGGTTTGTTACGTTTGCGAGATATTATTAGAGATTCTGATTTTGAGGGATTAAATTTTACAAGCCACTTATTTGCCCAATCTGTAATTCTGTTGATGTCTGTTTGTAAAATAGCACCGGTTGTATCAGGATCACCTACAACCATGGATAAACTGGTGTCATCTGCAAATAGGTTTATGTTGGACTCAATATCATTTACTATGCCATTAATGTAGACTAGAAATAGAAGAGGGCCGAGAATAGATCCTTGAGGGACGCCCGCATTAATAGAACTTAAGTCTGAGACAGCACCAGGTAGAACAACCCTCTGATACCTATTTGAGAGGTAGTCTGAAAACCACGAGAGAAGTTTGCCACCTATTCCAGCTTTGTGTAGCTTATATAGAAGACCTTTGTGCCATACTTTGTCAAAGGCTTTACTAATATCAAAAAATATAACTCTAATTTATAGTCCTTCATCCAAAGCTTTGCAAATTTTATCGTATAGAAATACAACTTGGTTGACGGTTGAGTCTCCGGGTAGAAAGCCTGATTGAGAAGGTGTAAAGAAATTAGTATCGTTTAGGTGATTAAAGACATGTTTGAATATTATTCTTTCAAATACCTTTTCCATGGTGTTTAATAGAGACACTGGTCGGTAATTAGATGTAATAGCAGAGTCATCACTTTTAAAGATGGGACACACATTGGAAATTTTCCAAGAAGAGGGAAATATACTTGTGTTCAAAGACTGGTTATAAATTTGACTCAGAGGATTGGATATTTGAAGTGCTACTTCCCTTAAAATGTAATTATTGATACCATCTGGATCAGATGCCTTACCTAGACGGAGCGTCCTTAAAACATCCAACACTTCAGCGGGGGTAATTGTTATTGAATCTAAAGAGTTATCATTAATTTCATTTTTATCATCCGGGAGACTGTTAGCTGAGTCGTCAATAGTTGATTGTTTGGTAAAATATGAATTCAAAACGTTAGCCTTTTCGTGTTCATCAACAACGATTGTATCCTTAGTGTCGTCCATCAATGGAGGTATAGAGGAAGAAGACGATGGGGCTATAAAAGATTTCAAGACTTTCCACCAATCTCTCGCCGTAATGTTAATAGATCGTAATTTCAGTGCTATATCATCCAGGTGGTCTTGCTTTCTTTGTCGAATGAGAGCAATCAATTCATTTCTTAAAGCTTTAAATTTGGACCAGTGATGTGGATTGTTTGTACGTTTGGCTTTATGATATGCTCTTTTCCGTTGCCTAATTTTTCTTTTTATTGAACTATTAATCCATGGAGGTTCATGCGGATTAATAACTATTACTTTATTTGGAATGCAGAGCTTTGCTTCTTTAGTTAATATACCAGTAATATTTTGTGTAAAAATATCGATGTCATTATCTTGCAGTTGATCCCAATTAACATTTTCAAGAGTATCTCTTAATTTGTTATAGTCACCTTGTTCATATTTCCATATGGTACGTTTGAAAGCTTTATATTTAGGTTTTAAGAAATTAAAAACAGCAAATATTGGACAGTGATACCTTATATTAAGATCAAGACATGGTTCACCTACACCAGTAGTTAGAATGGAATCTTTGTTTGTTACAAAAATAAGGTCAATTATAGTTGCAGAATTTTCGGTAAAATGGGTAGGTTCCTCAATACATTGTGTCATACCAAACTGCTTACAAATTGATTCCACCTTTCTAGATTGAATTGGATTCAATGTGTTCAGGTTAAAATCTCCAGTGACTACTACATCAGAAATAGTGGAATCTATTGCAAGACCAATAGAATCTTCAACCGACGAAGTGTAGATTGAATCTGAACTTGGTGGTCTATAAAAGACACCATACAGAACATTTCTTTTGTTCTGCAATTTGATTTGGATTCAGATACACTCGAGTCGATTTAGCTCCAAATCGTATCTCCGTGTATATGTCAAAGTATCCTTTACATAAAGGATAACTCCTCCATGTCTATCCCTGAGTCTATCTTTACGTTCTGGAGGGTGAAATGTAGGGAAAAGCAGATCTTGTGATGACACGGATTTATCTAACCAAGTTTCAGAAAAAGATACAAGATCAAAATAAGAAAATTCTGATATATGCACATCAACTTTGTTCGCTAGACTTTGCACGTTATAGTGCACGGTAGACAAGTGATTTGGAAGATTTAGAAAATTGTATAAATCAGTCGAGCTAGACGAATGATCTGAATGGTTACTACCATCTGGACCTGGATTAGGATGAATATCACCAGATAGTAAAATTAGCGATCCAATCCATACGACAAAAAACAGAGTGACAAAACGAAAAAAGTGTGATAGAATCCAATATGAGTATCTTATATTTTTGGCCTGCTTATTGCTAATGAGAAGTCGAGATTTATTTATATGTATAATTTGTTCAGTCAGACAAGCTGTTGACTCAATACCTAAAAGCAAAGAATGTTGATGGACTGGAGAAATCTGGATTAGTGCAAGAATAAAAACAGTTATTGTTAGCCTGAATCTGAATCTTGGACGATATGCCGGCATCAAAGGACAAAGTTTTCTATTTTTCTTCATGTTATGTGATCAACAATGGACATAAATAACATAAAGCACAGCATACGTCCAAGACTCAAATCAGTTATTTCCATAAAGAAAAATGTACGCAAAAAAATGCAGAAAATTTGTTGGCACTCCACAGGAACAGATAAATGTGTAGTAAGTGATGAGAGTGTGTAAGTAGCAAACTGACATGAATAAAGCAAATAAATGTATGTACAAAACAGTACAAAGGTATACATAAATAAAGATCTATGTTAATGCGTCATATCTATCAAACAATACTAGATTATTCAAACCTTGTTTTTTTTTTTTTTATAAGGATGCCATTTTGTGTACAGCATGGACAATGGACATCGAAAATGTTTTTAAAAGAAAAAACACATAGAGCTTCAATTCTAATTGGTTGTTAAATAAGGACAAGTAAGAATTTATGCATAAATAATATTTTGGCACATTTCTAGCGGATCAGAAATTCCGTTTACGTCTATCTTAAAACTATTTTTTGATACTTTTGTTTGTTTTCTAAAAGGGGAGGTAATTATTATTTCTTTTTCAATTCAGAATATAGCGGTTTTTAGATTTATAAATGATAATTCAAAGAAGGAAAAAATGGAAAAAATGAAAAGGTGAAAGTAGTTCATTAACACTCATTTTTAAGTAGAGCTAATTTTGCATGATGATATTTTAGTGGAAATAGCTGTTTTCCATTACACAGGTCTTACCTTAATATATTTTTGTGATCAGCGTTTTTAAATTAGAAAAAAAAAAACCGAATCGCACGTAGACCTTAAGCAGACGAAAACCGAAACGCACGGGGACATTGTACAAAACCCAACAAAAGTTATTAGATTCGCCCAGGCTTACTGATCTAAGGCTTTAATTCTTTAATTTCGGATAACTTATTTTTGTTTATTTATTTCATTTTGTTTGTGTGTGGGTGCGATTGGCAAATTTAAATCAGAAACCAAAAACTGAAACGCACGTTGATACATGTATTAAACACCCGAAAACAGCTTGAAGATGTTCCGTCTCGAAGATGGAAACATCGCCGCATCCGGAAACAGGTCAGGTTTAATTAAGCCTTGTTTCTTCAAATGTGTGACGATAAAAAAAAAACCCAGCTCTACTAGTAGCTATATACAAACGTCCCTTATAATGGCCACCAAATCTGAAGAAGTCATTCTTTGCCAAAATTGTCATTCAAACGGCTCTTCTTAGAGCCACAACAACATTTGAATAAATCAATAAATAAATCATCTTGCGACTCGTCAAGTGAAAAAGAATTATCCTTGAATTTCCATAAAAAGTTATGAAAAATAAATAAACAAATGAATACATAAATAAATGAATAAATAAATAAAAAAGAGTCCATTATAACCTGGGTTGGTATTTCAATATGTGAGAAAGTTATTCTGATCGTTCGATTTTAGTAAAATTTGCTGAAAGCGGAACTTTTCGATCTGGACTGAAAAGATATGAACAGTATGACCGTTTCAGTAATTGATTTCATTTCTTTCTTGGGCAAGTACAGGTGCGTTTCAGTATTTATTATCTATAAATCATGAAATCCGTCAACCTATCTATTTGCCATGCCGGGATTTTGTCAGTCAGTATACTCATCTCCAGTAGCTCTTGACTGAGTAAAGTTTTTCTCCTTTTTATACGCCCGAAGGGTCGTATTATATTATAACCCCGGTCGTCCGTCCGTCCGTCCGTCCGTCCGTCTGTCCGTCCGTTAGCAATTTCTTGTGTGCGCAACTCCTCCTACAGTTTTCATTGGAATTATTTGAAACTTGCCACAATGAATCTCCATGATGTCTAGTTGTGCACCTGGGTCTTAGAATTTTGATCGCTGTTTCCGTTCCAAAATTATCTGCCCTTGATTTCTGAAATAACCAACTTTTCACTTTGAATTTTTGTTCTGGCCATAACTTCCATACCATAAAAGGTATTAAATTGAAACTACATACACTGATAGAACACATTATGGAGAAGTGCAGTGCACATGAAACATAACTCTGCCACTTTTATTTTTTGAGTTATTGCCCTTTGTTAATTTTCAGGTTGAATTTTTATCCAAGCCATAACTTCATAACTGTAAAAGCTAATAACTTGCAACTTCATACACTGATAGAACACATTATGGGGAAGTGCAGTGCAGATGAACCATAACTCTGCCACTTTTATTTTTTGAGTTACAGCCCTTTGTTAATTTTCAGTTTGAATTTTTGTCCAGGCCATAACTTCCAAACTATAAAAGCTATAAACTTTGAACTTCATACATTGATAGACAACATTGTAGAGAAGTGCATCGCACATGAACCATAACTCTGCCACTTTTATTTTTTGAGTTATTGCCCTTTGTTAATTTTCAGTTTGAATTTTTGTCCAGGCCATAACTTCCAAACTATAAAAGCTAATAACTTGCAACCTCATATAGTGATAGAACACTTTATGGAGAAGTGCATTGCACATGAACCATAACTCTGCGACCTTTATTTTTTTACTTATTGCCCTTTGTTAATTTTCAGTTTGAACTTTTGTCCAGGCCATAACTTCCAAACTATAAAAGCTAATAACTTGCAACTTCATACACCGATAGAACACATTATGGAGAAGTGCAGTGCACATGAACCATAACTCTGTGACTTTTATTTTTTTAGTTATTGCCCTTTGTTAATTTTTTAGTTTGAATTTTTGTCGAGGCCATAACTCCCAAACTTTTAAACGTATCATCTAAAAACTTCAAAGACTTATAGAACACATTATAAAGAACTGCACTGCACAAGAACCATAACTCTGCCATCCTTTTTTTTTAGTTATTGCCCTTTGTTAGTTTTCTCTTTGAATTTTCGTCTGGGCCATAATTTCTAAAATATAAAAGCTATGATCATGAACCTTTCAAAACTGATAGAACACCTTGTGGAGAACAGCAATTTACAAAATTTGTAACTCTGCCACCCTTTCTTTTTTTAGCTATTGCCCTTTAATATTTTTCACATATCATGGAGATTAACTACTCTTCATTCATGGCCCTTCCGTCATTTCAACTCATTTCACTGACAAGCCCCTTCGGGCGTATATGCGCGGCTTTGCAAAGCTCTTGTTTTTTCTGAATTGCGTTTCGGAAATCTTAAGGGCCGTTGTCATTTTGAAATCGTCTTTCAGTCTGTCATGCCGGGATTATAATTCATCGGACAGCTTACCCATCTTCAGTAGATCTCGATTGCATAAATTTTCAATGCCATTTGGTAATCATTAAGTCCGATTTTAATTTGCAATAGGCTTTAATTACAGTGCGTTTCGGTTAATTGTATTTTGATAAACACAACTAACTGCGTTTCAGTATCTAATTTCATTCATTGTTTAGCATATCAATTGCGTTTTCTGTGTTTAACCGTTTCCCAAACAGTCCCAACTTTTTTCGACCACAGGATTTTATATTGAAGAAAACATTGTAGGAAAAGAAGAAATTGCTTTTCCTACAACGTTTTCTACCCTTAATGATGCTTACATCTAAAACTGACTAACTGTAAAATGTCGTCTGCAACTTCAATCAGTTTGGACAAGTTTAAAATTTTGTCTTCTGGTAATCGGTTAATATGTTACCTGCTTGCTGCAATATCGCTTAATTCAATAATATACAGAAATAAAACAATGTTTGAATTTGAATAGAATCCAATACCATGTAGGGGCGTTTCGGCATTTGCCGGTACAGATAAATGTAATCAATAATCAAACCGTTGAGAACGCTGATGTGGCATTTGTCAATCACTGCGTGGAATTAATGATTTGAAAACAAGAGGGCCATAATGTCCTTGGATCGCTCAAGTGCCTTTTATGAAGTTCAAGTCCATAGCACTACAAGTAATAGTTGAAATAAAGGTTGCAATAATTTTCACCACATTCTGTGTGAACCCCCCGCCCCTAAAAAAAATAAATAAATAAAACTGGTTTCAATCCACTTTAATTGTATATATTATCATTATTCAATATTTCAAGGTTACGGTGTTAATCGGTTTTTATTCACTCACTTTCCAGTTATTTTCTCTCTCTCTCTCTCTCTTTTGCAAAAGAATAAAAAAAAGACCAAGACACCATATGTGGACGAACCACATGTAGATGTTAATGGTCGGCTGCACAGATATTATAAAGTGTCAAATATCTTAACTTTTAAAGTCAAAAAAGGCATTTAATATAATTGTTTCAAATATACTTTCTTTGTTTCCTGTCCTTGCTGTATGGCTTTCCATTTTGATAGTTAAATCCAATCCGAGTTTGATATGAATATCACCAGACGTCATTGCACGACAACACAGACAATGTAGTCGACGCAAGCGCTATCGAAATGTCTTAATGTTTCCCTTGAAAAGAGCGGGTCTAGAGATCCGAGCTATTCCACAGAATGAAAAGCTGAACTTTGACTGTCAAGTTTTGTTTTCAAACTGCAATAAGGATGAAATTAACAATACAATGGCAAACAGAAAAATGCACAGGAAAAGCAGGTTTTCTTTGACTGAAAAAATGTTTTTTTTTTTCGGAATTTCATTTATAAATACAATAAAACACTGTCACATTAATATTACTGTCTTTAGCACTATCTTGGTATATGTAAACACACTCTCAATTTCTGTTTTTCATCACGGATGAATAAATTGCAAGGTGTTCAGCAGTTTTGAAGGGTGTGTTGTTTAAGGCAAATCAGAAACGAAAGTTACAGTGTCAGTAAATCAGACAGCGAACAGTGTGCATTTACAGATTTACATAATGTTCAGCTTTCAGGAAAAAGTCTGACACATGGTCACTAAGGCTAGGCACCGTTAGCCCCGACGAACCATTGCAAGTTGATGGTCAAATAAAGCCCTGTTCTTGCAAAAACATTGCTTGAAGTCATCAATGCTGTACTTCAGAATCCCATAATTATCCAAAATTAGTTTTCAATCCTCGGCCTTGTATGCCTATTTGAATGACATTGGAATGACAGAAACATGTTCAGTGTTAGTGGATGATGCCAGAATTTGCCTGTTTATTAAATAAAACAAATCTCATGATGGACTTTCTCCGACAAGGGCAAAACAGGCCACCATTTTAAAAATTTAACAGTGAAACTGCTTGCTTTTTTTTTTAAACCAGAACTGGTTTCGGTTTTGTCAAAACCATAACAAAAGCTGAAACCGAAACCAAAACCAGTTCCGGTACAACAAATACGCCCGAGTATCCGTACTACAATCGTCCTGATTCGTGTCCAATCGTAACAGTCCGTATCTCTCCTGGAACTCTGGCCTACATTTTGGCTGTAGATCCGTCGAACTCCGTACTCACAGCGTTGTTATCCGTATTGGAACCGTAGTGGTCTACGGAATGTGACATTTCCGTGGTCATCCGTGAGCGATTAGACTGTAGCTCTTCCGTGGCGGTCTTCCGTGAATATGTGACCGGGGCTTAAATGTTTATTGTTGCGTGGAATAAACTGACTAATATGAGCCATGCACTGTAGAAAGAGGGCTTAATCCATCTTAAAAAACTATCGACTTCGTTCAGTCAGTTCAGGCTGATCTGAGTCGAAGCTTTTTGCTGTTGTAAACTTTCTTTTTGTCAAAGGACCAATGAACATCATGAATCAGTCGATTGTTATATAAAATGGATTTAGTATATCCATAACGATGTGATGTTTTGCTTTGTATCATGCATCACACAGACACCAGAGCATGGATTATGGATAAATTCATTACGTTTTTGTTTCAGACAGCGACACCAAACAAGCAAATGATTTGAGAGCCATTACCTTTGTCTCGTATAAGAATGGATCGTGAAAAGACGGAGAGAATCACTAACACTGATGATGGTCAGGTGCCGGGGCGAAACCAACAAATAAACAGACAGTTAAGTGCAAGATTACGCCCTAAGTCAGAGTATGACAATAATGATGGCCAAGAGCCCGGTAGCGAGGAAAGGGGTATCGGAAAAACACGTTCAGACCTCGCATCGGGCTCTGACCGTTATAACGACCACATGCTCAGTTCTAACGAACGTGGTGACAGACAACTGCGTTCAAGGTCAAGTTCTGTGACAGACTCTGTCAGTTGTGTTGGTCATTTGGTGCGTCCGGGGAAACTCCACAGTAACAGACAATTACGTTCGATGACAATCACTGAGTCAGACTCAGACAGTTGTCATAGCCAATCGCTGGGTCTGGATGAGCTTCACCGTGAAAGTCGATTACGTTCAAGGTCAAGCACGATGTCAGGCTTTGACAGTGATGATTGTCATTTACTGGATCGCGAAAGTAATAAACTAATTCGTTCGAGATCAAGTTCGTTGTCAGGCTCTGACAATAATGAAGGTAGTTTATTGGACCGTGAAGAACGAGATAAGACACAAGTACGTTCTAGATCAAGTTCGGTGTCAGCCTCTGACAATAATGAAGGTAGTTCATTGAACCATGAAGAACGAGATAAGAGACAAATATGTTCGAGATCAAGTTCGGTGTCAGGCTGTGACAGTAATGAAGGTAATTTACTTGACCATGAAGATCGAGATAAGAAACAAAAACGTTCCAGTACAAGGTCATTGTTTGTGTCGATCAGCGATCACGATAAGTTTTCGGATGGTGAGGAAGAGGGTAGAAGATACACAAGTTCAAGTTCAAGCTTTACCTCATTTTCTGACAGTGACGCCAGTCAGTTTTCAGATTGCGATGAACAAGATAAGGACCACAGAAATTTACCAACAAACTCTTCAACAGGATTTAGCTTTCACAGTAGGAGCGCTGCACTATATCAGGACGATGGCGAAGATGATATACAGGAAGACATCGAGGTATGCGTGCGAAGGAGAGATGATAATTTGAGTCATCGAAATCAAGTGGAACCGGTTAAAACTGCAGTTGTAAGGGAGAGCATATTGTATGAAAGAAAACAATCACGAAAACAAACTCTACTCAGTGGAGATTTTAAACATACCGATGTCATCGATGTGTCATATTTTCCTATAGACTCTAAAAAAACAGTTCCCGCTGCACTTTACTCAAATCAGACACGCCAGAAGATTCACACTCCGTCCACTAATACAGCTATATTGAGGCAAAGCGAACAATGTGGGTCGAGAAATAATGAAATGTCAGCCCCCTATCCTAAAAATGAGAAAGAAAACACCAATCTTTCTAGAAATACAAATGTCATAGCGAAAGCTGGTGACGAAACAGAATCAGTTAATGTTATTTGTCTCAGAGAATCTAATTCGAATTTCGAAGAGGGCAGAGATGTGAAGAACCAGAAAGTCGAGAGTTTACCTAACATTCATAAAAGCTTACCCAATATCCATAAATCTCCGAATTATGTGAACCAAAGAAAAACTACAGAGAGATTAGACCAAATGGAAGGGTTTGTGACTCTTAAGAAGTCTATTATATTACAAAGGCGCGAAGAGGAGGTGCATCCAACAGTAGCCGTACCAGATCCTGTAAGGCAAGAGGTAATAGCTGCAACGCATGCTATGAAAACACAAAAAAAGACAGAAAAACCAAATTGTCACGATTTAGAACTCTTTGAACACTTCTACTTACTCTCACAAAACAGTCGCATCATAAAGAAATCTCGACAAAGCGACGAAACTCTAAGATGGCTACAGCTAAATGGTGCGGGACAAATGTGTCGTATCGGATGCGGAACTCTTGTTGCTGTTATACAAACAACCGTTGGTATTGTTTGCTTGCAAACAGATCCAACTTTAGAAATTAGGTACAGAATTGAAACAAATCGTCAATACCTCTCATTATGCCATTTATTTACGTTGAATTACACAAACGTGTCCCGACCGTTGAACAGACACTCGTTTGCAGTTACTTGCACCGAAAGGCGTGAAGACAACGGGAACCTTGATGAATTGATTTTGCTTGTGAAACCAAGTGCTTCTCAATTAAAGCCTACATATTACAGAGAATGCGTTTCGAAACTCAATACCCCATCATTGTCTGGTATATGTTCTATACATTTCATCAAGAGGACTCATTTAGTGGTTGGTTGTAGAGATCGTGTCGCCTTTTTGCTCTTTTCTACTCTGTCTGTTTTATGGGTCTGTAACCTAGACCGATGTCCAACAGATTTGGCATTTTGGGACCCTGTTATACTTGTCTGTGTGCCGGATGAATTTAAAGTGAAGGCCATCGATATGGAGAGTGGACAAGTTGTAAATGAGAACATTTTAGCAAGAACAGAAGACCAAGGATGGATGCCACACAGAGTAAGTGTTTGTGGAAATAGTTTTTTGGTGAAACTTTATTCGAGAGATAGCAGAAAAGAAGTAAAAATTGTTGAATACACCAGAGACGGTAATCAACCAGAGTTGACAAGGCGTGAACGGCCTGTTTCTCAATGAGAAAAATCCTAAAAAGGTTTCTCTATTGGTTTCAACTTACAGATATTACACGAATAGATACAATATTTACTCACA
This sequence comes from Tridacna crocea, assembly GCA_943736015.1. Classification (NCBI taxonomy): domain Eukaryota; kingdom Metazoa; phylum Mollusca; class Bivalvia; order Cardiida; family Cardiidae; genus Tridacna; species Tridacna crocea. The sequence continues at coordinate 14,763,856 of OX031068.1, forward strand.
TGTACAGTATAATTTATTTGAATTTGATTTCATTTTTAACGGTTCAGAGAGTATGCAATTTCCATAAATAAACTATCACATATTCTGTTTTTACTTCTATATGTCTTAGATTTGGCTCTTTTGATTTAGGTATGAGGCTTCTGATGTCTTTAAAGTTATTATTCTAATCAATCGAATCGCTGTTCAGATAGGATACTCGCTATTGAAAAATGGTACAAGACCTTTATGATCCTACTATCGTGAAAGAAAACTCGTCTGTGTTTGATACCATAAGTGTGGCTTATTTCTTTGGTGTTTCATGCTATAATTGAAGCCATACATATTCTTTGTATGCGTTGGCGCTTATATTGCTTTAATTGAAAATAGCGTTTGTAACGGCCTGTTGAGGTTGGGCTACAGCGTTTGCTTACTGACATTAATGGCTGGTTGTATTTAAATGATTATCTACAAGATAACTGTTATATGAAGCTTTTGAAAAAAGTGAGAAAGACAAGCAAGTATCAGTGCGAAGTAACATACGTGTGAATCATTTCGATGCAGTGCATTTTTTTAGACTTTTTCATAACGTTTTTTTGTACTGCTCCCTAGAAATCTCATACCTCTCATTTTTGCAAGAAAATATATGACAGGATCGCAAATTACAAATTTGGTTTTTCTTAGGTAACATTAAATACACACATATGTTCCTGCTCTCAGAGGTCAGGCGTCCTATATGGAGTGCAACACGCGAAAAGGGCCATTCGGACATTTGCGTAAAGTGTCGTCTCTGATCAGCGTGTGCAGTCCGCACTGGCTAATCCGAAACGACACTTTCTGATTTTATGTGATTTTCTGTTTTACGCAAGTCTACTGTAGCACAAAATCTAATTGTAGGCGTAAAGTGCCGTCTCGGATTAGCCTGCGCGGACTGCGCAGGCTAATCCGGGACGACACTTTAGGCAAATGTCCGAATGCACCTTTTCGTGTGTTGCACTCCAATTATGTCATGCACTTGAAATTTCAACAATTTAGAGAGAGAGAGAGAGAGAGAGTGAGAGAGAGAGAGGGAGGATGGAATTAGTTAAGGCATAGTGAAGTAATATGGCTTGGCTTGGACATTAGGAAATGTTTTTATCATGAATAGCAAGTGTTTTCTTCCTCAATTTCATTTTCCCTACTCTTTAAAATCATTTGAGGATTTCAACCCATTTTTTATCTAGGAAGGACGACATCTCCCTCAATAGTCGCAACCATACCTTGACCTGATAGCACAACTCGTGCTGTACGTTCTTCGGATGTCCAAGGGGGGGGCGTTCTAAAGTAATAGGATGATGTCAGTCTAACATGACGCGCACTTCTGGGACCGTTTTATGAAGATTTACGTCAGAAATTTAGTATCATTATACACAGACGGAAAAGTTACAAAATTCTTACGTGCATTTTACTAAGCTTGTGTACGTATCTCGTAAATGAGTTCGGAAACTCTGTAATCGGAGATAAATAAATGAAAGTTGAAGCACGTTGATTTCTCGCTGCCGTTGCTAGGAAAGGAATTTTATCTTAAAGCTAGATACCCAGTGCTTGACATCACATGAGAATGAATTGAATTATACTGATTCAGAAATGAAATAGGTGCATGTATAGAAATACTGTAAAAAAAGTCCTTTTTTCCATCGCTATCATCGCCCATCACTTTTCACCGACTGTTCACCGTTTTAGATAATGACTGTGTAATAAATATATATACATTTTGTTCCAAGATAAAGAACTAGTAAAAACTGAACATATCAAATGTGATCGCAGTGGTACAAGAATTAGACACACAACCGGCTTGAAACATACATTAAATGATTCAGACATGAAAGTACAGGATACAAGACCTCAAACTTTGCGGTATATGGTGAACTGGGTAGGTATCGTCTATCTATTATAGCAAAAGAGATAGCAATGAAATATTGGGTAAAGGTAAGAAGTAATGATGAAAATCTAATAGGTAAAATATATAACAAGCAAAATCTAATCACCAATCAGTCGCACACTTTATGGGTTAATAAGATCAGGCAAATGTTGAATAACACAGGTCTATCATACCTTTTAGAGAAAAATAATTTGAGTAACGTGGATTTTTTACTAATACAACGTCGCCTGAGAGATAATTTTATTCAAGAATGCCACAGTAGTATAAATAATTGTTCAAAATTGGAGTATTACTGCATGTTCAAAGACTCTTTCGAGTACGAACCATATTTAAAAAATGTATTTGATGAATCTCTTAGAATAAAGCTAACACAATTCAGATTAGCATCTCACAAACTAGAAATTGAAACGGGTAGAATTCTTAATATAAATAGAAGCCAAAGAATTTGTAAACTTTGCGATCGTTCTTTAGTAGAATCTGAGTATCACTTTCTTTGTATATGCTGTAAATTTAGTGATCTTAGAAATAAGTACCTTTCCTGTACTAGGCCTAATATCAGTAAATTTATCCGCATCTTATCGTCAAAAAACAAGAGAACACAAATAAATACTGCAAAATTTAAAAAGGAAGCTTTACAAAGAAGGAAATCTTTAATCACGTTGACTGATAACGAATAAACATTTTGGTAATTAATGTTAAATGTATATGTATGTGTACTTTATATGTCTGTCATTGCCATATATCCATGTTCTTTTTTGTAAATGGCCAATGGCATATTTGTTTGCCGAATGCCTAATAAAGTTGAGTTGAGTTGAGTTGAGATTAAAGGGCGGTTCGCAAAATGACACCCCGCTTAGAAATTTACATTCTGTTTTAGGTCCTTCGACCAATTTCAAACAGTCACTCAGGTTTCATTCCTTTAACACAAAAACCTGAGTTTAAACGACCCTGAGGTAAAGACCTTTGAACACATTTTGTGGAAAGTGAAAGTAGAAAATGCCGGTAACCATTGTTTTCTACTTTTCCACACTGTCTTCCATCCTCGGATACCCCGAGGTCTCCCTATTTGCTACGCTACATCGACCCTGGGACAATTGACTAATAAAACTTTGAATCAGCCGCCGAAAATCGATACGAAACGTCATAGTGTACAGTCCACTCGCCCATCACAAAATGATGATGGAACCAATGAAAAGCCAGCATTCGGCCAGCGGTAAAGCGAGGGAAATTCAATCAATTGTCCCAGGGGTCGATGTAGCGTAGCAAATAGGGAGACCCCTGGGTATCCGAGGATAACTGTCTTCTATCCTAGATTAGAAAGAAAACGCTTATTTATCGAGTACTTCTACAAACAATAATAATAATTTGCGTGCAACACGTGAAAAGGGACATTCGGACATTTGCGTAAAGTGTCGTCACGGATCAGCCTGCGCAGTCCGCGCAGGCTAATTCGAGACGGCACTTTACGACTACATTAGATTTTATCCTACAGTAAACTTTCGTGAAACAGAAAATTACATAAAAAACGGAAAGTGTCGTATCGGATCAGCCTGTGCGGATTGCGCTTGCTAATCCGAGACGACACTTTACGCAGATGTCCGAATGCCCCTTTTCGCGTGTTGCAAGCCAATTGTGGTCGGATTCCTGCAATGCCTTGTGGTAGGATGTAGAGCTTGAACTTCACTCGAAGCACTGGAACTTTCGAGGGCGTTGTCTGCGCATGTAATTTTCTTCGAAGATTCGACTGTCTTATATGACGCATCACTACTAGTCCCGAAAGCGGGCTGACTGTAAATATTACGCTCTATAAAGTAGCAATATTGAAAATAGCTTTTGCGTATCAATACGTTTGTGGAGAAATGAGACCTGCTTTAGCAACAGATTTCTCAAAACTGGTGATCATAGTTGAGTGAATTGCACGAGGTAGCGTTTCATTGGGTAAACTTTTCTTTTTTGTTTTAAATTCAAAGTAACGGTTGTCGCGTAGGAAAGTGGTTCGGTTCTGTACCCAGGATGCCTGTATTAGATAAATGAGTATTTATAGAATGCCATCTAGCGGGAGATAATGCTTTCGAGGGACTATTGTTTGGCAATTTATTTCGGAGCCCTAGCCTAGTACTGATGGCACCGAGGACATACATAGGTATGATATGACTGAAATGATATTGAAGTGTTGTAAAATACAGTTCAATCAGCCAATCTAAATATGTATACTTCTACCTTCATGTCTTTGAAAATATAAAGCTAATTCCAAATTAAGGTAAGCCCTGTGTAATGCACTTCCGGTGAACGTTTGGCAAAAATTCTAATTGGTTGTTAAATAAGGGTAAGTAAGGATTTATGCAGAAATAATATTTTTGCACATTTCTAACGGATCAGAAATTCCGTTTATGTCTATTTTGAAACTATTTTTGATACTTTTGTTTGTTTTCTAAAAAGGGAGGTAATTATTATCTCTTTTTCAATTGAGAATATAGCGGTTTTAGATTTATAAATGATAATTCAAAGAAGGAAAAAATTGAAAAAATGAAAAGGTGAAAGTAGTTCAACAATACTCATTTTTAATTGTAGCTAATTTTGCATGATGATATTTTAGTGGAAATAGCAGTTTTCCATTACACAGGTCTTACCTTAATGAATCTTTAGCATCGCTAGTCTTTTCGTTAATCCAAGGCTGACACTGTCTTGTCTAATTCGTGATGTGAAAGAAAATGGTTCATTTAATGTAACATAAATGAATGGGCCATGCTCTGGCAAAAAAGGGACTCGATGCAACTCCATGATGATATAGAGGATATTTGGTTTATTTTTTTTTTTCGGTGAAAGATCGAAATTTATTTCATCGAATGGACACCATCGGTAATATTTTACCGATGGTGTACACTGGATGAAATGAATTTCGATCTTTCACCGAAACAAAAAACAAGTATTTATTTCATGCTTTTAACCATTTCTCGGAGGAGCTTTATCAAAATCCAGTATAATTCCTTACCCGTGACGTACCCCTCCAGTAGAGCAAAATATTACGTCAAGCGCGAGAAATGTAAGGTAATTGACGCCATATTTCCCATCTGGTTGTCAGGCACGCTCAATTTACCTCGGCAACAAGAACATGAAAATCGGTATTTTCACTGGTCGTACCAGTGTAAGATCGAAAAATATTTTCACTGCTATTTCTCGATATCCTACCGGAAAGAATGAAATATACCAAGGTAGTCATCACATAATATGGATCCCTGAAATCTATTTTGTCTAGTATAACCTCATCTTCGCAAGCCAAGGTTACGATCACTACGTGGATCTTACCTTGGCGGATTGAGCCCGATTTCGAGATTCCTTCGATGCGCCCTCTATTGGATGCTGGTTATTACCCCTTTTACATAATATTTCTAAAAGCAAATGAAATATCGTTTTACAAACCGCTTACGAATACACATGAAGCGATAAGCAGACATCCACGTGGGTTTCCATGTTTACCTTCTATTCGAAAGGTAGCGACGTTGTTCTATTTTTATCAAAGATGAAATGCTACCAGCGATTTCATTCGTTGCAGTTAGAGTTGGATGCATCCAATGAAAAAGCGTATCGAGTGAATGTAAAAATCAAGCTCGATCCGCCAAGGGTAGAGTAACGGTAGTGAATCGTCAGTCTTGGCTTGCGAAGACGGCATAACCTCTGCTTAGGCCTGCCCTCCACTACAACCCCGATTGCTTGTCGAAGAGTTGCAGATGAAAAATAGTTAATTTCGGGGAGCTTTCGGGATGAAAATGGGCGGAGCTTGGCAAACGGGGCTCGTTCGGCAGTGATACGCGGAACAGTATGCGAAAGTTTGCTGAAATCTTACCGAAGTATGCGGATCCAGTACAGAAAAATGCCGATCGGTCCAGGATTGTTGACCGAGTGTTTGCCGATCACGCAGAATGGCTGCAGTTCACTTGCAGAATATACAGAAGCGTTTAAGAATCAATGCCGACATGTTGGCGATGTGAGTGCCAAGGTATATATAGGCGATTTATTTTTCCTTAACCTCTCAGAGTGACACAGTGAATAAGAAACCTCGCCGAATGCTGCCGGATTATGCGCGATGTGTTTCAGAACGTCCGGAATGATCGTTTAAGGTTCCCCGAAGGGATACCGACGGTCCCGACGCTTCCCCGAACTCAACGATCGGCGTCCAAATTTTAAAACTTTTAAAATTTGGATCCCGAAGCTTTTTTGATCCCGAATCGGCCCCGACATACTAAGAATGTTTCCAGATGGGTTTAAGAAACACCAAGAACGGTTCTCGATCATTGCGAAGATGTGCCGAAGCATCCAGTTCCTGTCATTTTTACGATCAGGAACCTTTGGGGTCCTAGTGGAGGGCCGGTCTTATCGGACAAGGTAAATCAAAGGTAGGATTCAGGCAGAATCCTGGGGACAGACTGATCCGCTTGGACCTACAAAAAAATTGACCGATATCAAACACTTTCAATCTGCGTCAGCCTGCGAAAACTGTGCAGGCTGATATGGGTAGATACTTTTTGCAGATATGATAAGCTACCTTTTAAGTCATTACCAAACGACAAAATTTTAGACTGGTCCAAATTGAAAGCATTTGCAGACGACAAAAAAAAAAAAGGTGACTAAAAAATTGAAATTTGTTCTGGGAAGGGTAGAAAACACTGGGAAGAGGAGAAAATGCTGGTTACCAGCATTTTCTCCTTTTCCCACAGTGTTTTCAAAGGATTCTTTCTCAGGGGCGTTAAAAGTAGGGATAGTGTGGTAATGGGTTAATAGAGCATGACGTAATTATTTTGGCTCGGTGTCATTATATTGTTTAATACCCATTTTAATTGACAGTTTCTTTTTTCGATCCTCCGTGAAATAACCATTTACCTGAAATTTTCTTTTCCAAGGCACTGTTTGGCACTTGCCTGGTGTTGGCGAAACAATCGAAATAACCGCAAAAGTGTGCCGTGACTTTCATGCAGCCATGAACGAAGAAAAGAAGTGTTCAAAGGCTGCAAAAATTGCCTTTTTAGCTCACCTGTGCATGAAGTGGTAAAGGTGAGCTTTTGCGATCGCCCAATGTTCGTCGTCCGTCGTGCACAATTTCTTTTAACATCTTCTCCTCCTATCTTGATCTTGATGAAACTTGGCAGGGATGTTCCTCCGGTGAAGCTCTGCCAAAGTTGTTCAAGATATTGAACTCCACCCATAACTCTGGTAGCCCTGGCAACCAAAAGGGGGAAAAAAAAGCAAAATCTTTGAAAATCTTCTACCCTGAAACTAGAAGGCGTAGAGCTTTGTTTTGGTATGTAGCATCTCCTTGTGGACTTCTGCCAAATTTGTTCATATATTGTCCCTGAGGTACATATAGGAACAAAGAAGGAAACTTAAATTTCTTCTATGAAACTAGAAGGTGTAGAGCTTTGATGATTTGGTATGAAGCATCTCCTAGTGGACCTCTACGACAGTTATTCATATGATGACCCTGGGGTCAAAGGTGGCAAGTTTGTTCATATGATGTCCCTACGGTCCAAACTGGCCCCGCCCCAGGGGTCACAGGTTTAAAGATGGGAACAAAAAAGGAAACTGACTTCAAAATTCTTCTCCTCTGAATCTGGACGGAGCAGAACTTTCGTACTTGCTATGTAGCATCTCCTAGTGGACTTCTACCAAGTGTTTCATACAATGCCCTGGGGTCATAACTCAGCGGCCCCGGGGATCACAAGTTAAAACATAGGAACAAAAAAGGAAAAATTTAGGATTCTTCTCCTCTGAAACTAGAAAGTGTAGAGCTTTGGTATTTGGTATGTAGCATCTACTAGTGGACCTCTACCAAGTTTGTTCATATGATGCCCCAGGGGTCAAAACTGGCCCCTAAGTCGTATTGGACCGTTCATGAAAACCAAGTGACGTCAGCGAATCCCCCTCGATGGATCGAAATTGTCAAAAAAATTGTAAAACATGACGGATATCTCCCGTTAAAAGGTGTCTACTGAGGAAATCTATTTCGAAATTACGTTTTCAAATGAAATCATCCTCTGCAAATGAACTAGTTTTTTTTTAAAAGCAATTTTTTTGTATCCTTGTGGTTAATTTCTCAAGTTTCCGCTTATCAAAACGATAATTGATCGAAATTCAGAACAAAATGGCCGATTTGAGAAACCTGTCAGTTACGGCAGGGCTTTTTCTTTTCGTGTTCCTTACCTGGAGAGACATAACGCGAACTGAGCAAACAGTGAATATACAGAAATCTATCAAGGCACCGAAATTGGCCCAATTTGCAACCCCAACTCTGAAATTCTTGTTCTGGTAAGCTTTATTGGACAGCTTTTGAAAAGCCCTTTCTCGAAAATCTGCTTTTGAGTTTTTCTTTCTGCCAGATCATTTTTCTCTCAGTAAACAAAGTGCTGAAACTTTGAAATAACAAAAGCATTCTATGCTTACTTGTATCACCAGAATTAAAAGGCTTATTACGGGTTGATGACCGAATGAATGACTCTTTAGTCCTAATTTCTTTGGAGTTTTGTCCCCAGGATACTTGTAACCTTCAACCTTGTGCGTTTCAACTTTCATACACTGTTTACACTGTTGTAGGATCTATCTTGGCGCCGGCCTCTTGATTCCATTTTCATAAATTTAATTCTTACCGATTATGGTTCTGGTCCACAGCACTCGGCTTCAAACTTAACTGGTACTAGTGGTAGATGTTTATTCCCTTAATTTAGTTTATGTTTAAAGCCGAGTGCTATCGACCAGTATTTACCGGTTTTAACCGGTTAGAACCAGGCGGCCTGGTGAATACTCATATTGATCGGCTTTTTGCCAACCTTGGAACAAAGAGAAACCGCTGTGCCTGCTTGAACACAGGTTGATTGACTTCTAAATTTCAATCCCTCTTACGCTGATTGGTCAATCCATGCATATATTTGATTTGGGGCGGGTACTTAACTCATTACCAAACGACAATATTTTAAGCTATTTCAAATTGAAAGCATTTGCAGACAACAAAATACGAGTGATTGAAAATTTGAAATTTGTTTTGTGAAGGGTAGAAAACACTGTGGGAAAAGGAGAAAATGCTGGTTACCAGCATTTTCTCCTTTTCCCACAATGTTTTCTAAAGGTTTCTTTCTCAGGGGCGTCAAAAGTAGGGATTGTGTGGTAATGGGTTAATGAGATAAGAAAAAGTCATATCTACATCAAACGATCCTCAAACATTCTATTTATTCTAAGTTTTGCATAACCCATGTTGAATTAAACACCTTCAAGGTACAAGCTAAATGTATTGACCCTGTGTGAGGCCTCTCTCAACATGCAGTTGCTGTGGGGGTAAAAAAGGACAAGTAAACTTTAAATTCAGACAAGTAGGAAATTCAGTCCAACTTGTCCGTGGGCAAGAGGGAAAATTCCAAAATTGTACACCCCTATACAATGATCATAATTGACATAAATTTATCAATGAGGTTAACAAGAAGCTTTAACCCTTTACTCCATAGATACTCATTTCTACGCATTGCTTGTAGGAGCCTTTGAAAAACATTGTGGCAAAAGGTGAAATTGCTCATGACGAGCAATTTCACCTTTTGCCACAACGTTTTGTCCACTATCAAGAGTTGTCATATATACATTAGAAACGGCTTCATCCTTGCTGTTATTTAGGGTCAATTAGAGATACCATAGAAATGCCTTGTGGGGTAAAGGGTTAAAATCTATCATTTTATACTAAATATGTGGATTAAAAATTGTTTTTCATTAAAAACATGTTAGCATGATTTGCTAAACAGCGTAGCATGATATTTTCACAATTAATTAATATTTTATATTTCCTGGTTTAAATATATCTTTTAAGATTCACATACAAATATTACTCTCACTTGTAGATTAGCCAGTGATGCCTTTTTTTGACACTTTTTTTCCCTTAATTGTCGCGTTTGGCGCCACTTGAGATCGACAGCTGGACTCCTGGGAAAGTAAAAAAAGAAAACCCTTCATTTTTAGCTGTATTTGGTTTTTAGAGTTTAATAGAGTTAAGTGTTAAACTTCTTTTTGTTTCAGCTATTCCTGAGGATATCGAAATGTCTTTGAGCAATATAGACATGTTCTTCATGAAAAATATCCGCATCTGGTGGTAGAGGGAGATAACTATCCCCCTCCTGCCTTGCGGCAGTATCTTGCTCAAGGACTTGGTTTTCTGAAACTTATCATCATCGCTATGGTAGTCCTTGGACAGAATCCATTCCCATCTTTGAACATGGAAACGCCAAAAATCTATACTTGGGCAGTAGAAAATAAGGTAAGAGATAAAATGTACTTTTTATACCAGATGACTAAATTTTTAGACGGCTCCAATTTGAAGGCATTAGTTGACAAGCAATTGAATTTTAAAATCTTTCCGTGATTTGGAGAAGGGTTAAATATTTGACTATATTGATGTGGCTATATTGGTGTGGTACTACGGTAATATGAATGACTGAGCTATAGTTTATTGGAAGTCTAAATTTATTTCATCTTGCATCAGTTGTGGAAGAAGTTCTACAACCAATTCCAATTCTAGAAACATAACATGTTATTTCACTAAGGTGTGGATATTTCCAAAGTTCAAACAAGCTTATCATTAGACCAGTCGAAATAGAAAGCATTTGCAGATGACAAGTTTCAATGTTGCTCATATCAAATGGTTTTTCTTTGATAGGGTAGAAAACATTGTGGGAAAAGGAGAAAATGCTGGTTACCAGCATTTTCTCCTTTTCCCACAATGTTTTCAAAAGGCCTCTTTACCAGAGTCATCAAAAGTCGTCATTGTGTGGTAAAGAGTTAATTAGAGGGAAGAAGCTGACATGTATTGTAATTACACTATCATCTGTAGCATAAGCGGTTCATGTTATTTCCTGCCAAAATCTGAGGTGCTTTTTTTGTGCTGTCCATCCATCACTATCTTTTCTACCTTTTTATATCATAAAGGAGTAATACTAGTACATACCAGCAAGAATGATCTATTCACCAATCATATCAACCTTTTTGTTACAGTAATATGAGCAAAAATTTTTACATGTAGCTCTATACCAAACAACAAATATTTAGCCTTGTCTAGGTTCAAAGAATTTGCAGAAGAAAAATGAAGTGTGGCCCAATTGTTGAATTTGTCTAAGAAAGAGTTGAAAACAGTGTTGGACTATGAGAAAATGCTGGTGACCAGCATTTTCAGCCTTGCCTACAGTGCCACCAAAAACATATCTTTCATTAAAAGTCAAGTTTGTTTGGTATAGGATTAAACTATGCTGGAAGTATTAGTTCAATGCAGTGACTTGTTTATTTTGTTGTTGTTTCAGCTGTATGCCTGCTTAATGATCTTCTTTTTAAGTAATGCCATAGAGGGACAACTGGTGTCTACAGGGGCTTTTGAAATATCTTTTAACGGTAAAGTTATTATTTTTTTTCTTTCGAACTTACTATTTACAATTTAGTTTACCAGAGACTCCTAGTCATAATAAAGCAACAGCTGCAGTAGTTTGACCCACAGTGTCAGAAAAACTTTTGTTTTTCTCAACTCTTTACCACACATTCCTGACTTTTAACGACCCTGAGAAAGAAAGCTTTTGAAAACATTTTGGGAAATGGAGAAAATGCTGGTAACCAGCATTTTCTCCTTTTCCCACAATGTTTTCTGCCCTTCCCATTTCAAATTCCAATGTTTCAGTCACATTTATTTTGTTGTCTGTAAATGCTTTCAATTTGGACCAGTCTAAAATATTGTCGTTTGGTAACAGGTTAAAACAAGCTCAATGCAAAAGATTTTGAAAAAAAAAAAGTTGATTGTGATTCTTCTCTCAGTTGGTTCACTGTGTTCTTTAACATGATATAAGTTGAGGTTTGGCATAGAGTCTGCCAATTTATCTTCCTCTGGGTTTCAGTACCAGCTCTTTCGTAAGCATTCTTTTCAAGCAAATGGCTCACTGCTTTCCTTTAAAAACACTATCAAAGCAATTCTCATGTGTGAGCCAGGTTTGAGACCGCTTAGAATCTTGTTTTAGTCACAATTGTATATCCTAGGAAAGAATGTGCGAAAAAGTGAACCTGACAGCCCTTGAATAAATTCCATTTATGCCCTGTTTGTTACCAACAGAGTATCAAGGGCTGTATTCACCAACCATTTTTAAGAACATTCTTTGTCTAATTCTCCCCAATTTTTGAAATTTGAAAGTTATACAACTTCTGATTGGGTAAGCCACTTAGTTAAGCCAATCAGAAGTTATGGTACTTTAAGATTTTGAAAATCTTCAACTTGAAATTAGGTCTTAACTGTTTATCACACAACAAAATACTGGACTCACAAAATTCAAAGCATGTGTGGACAAAAAAGACAATGTAAAACATTGTTGGAAAAGGAGAAAATGCTACCTACCACTGTTTTTTTTTTTCTTCTGTCCAAGCTTTTTTGAAGGCTGGCTGTCAAAAGGGTTGTTTATTCTCTAGATTGTGTGGAAAAGAGTTCAACATTTATACTCATGAAGTGAGTTGGCAAAAAGAGATGTTGCACATTATACATGTACCTTGAGCAATCTCTCTGTTTACCATGATGTATTCACAAGTAACATGAGATGGTAAAGGTGGATCTCGGTGGATTTTGTTTTACTAACACCGGTAATTCCCTGAAAATGCCAGAAAGTTCTCAAAAAGGGTAGAAAACACTGTGGGAAAAGGAGAAATTGCTCGTTACGAGCAATTTCTCCTTTTCCCACAGTGTTTTCAAAAGACTTTTACCGCATACATGTAAAAACCAGGGCTTGTTTGGGAAAGGGTTAAGAGCTGGTCATGTTAGAATGGAAATAATCTTGGGAAAGGGTTAAAAATAAGATCCAAGTAATTGCAATTCCAATCTTATTCTTGCCCAGAATGTTACAATAACCTCGACAATGAAGATCACAGACCAAACTGCCGTTTTTTAGCTCGACTGGCTGAGAGCCAGGAGAGCTTATGTCATGGTGTGGTTTCTGTTGTCCGTCCATCTGTCTGTCCAACCGTTTGTTAACCTTTTTCTTGTTTACGCTATAAAGTCTGCAGTTTTGGTCAGATTTTGGTGAAACTTGCAGAGTTTGTTTATCTTATCAATAGCTTTAATCCTATTGATTTTGAAAAAAATCTGACAAGCAGTATGGGAAAAGTAGCCATTTCAAGTTTGGAATTTCCATTCTTATTTATGCGATAAAGTATGTATTTGTAGTCAGATTTCCACGAAACTTGCACAGCTTCAACCCTATTGATTTTGAAAAAAAAAATATAAGTAACAGTTTGGGAAACTTTGTCCTGTTGTAAAGAGCTAAAGAATTGATCCAATAATTGCTACCTTTCTGTTGCAGATGTGCCTGTCTGGTCCAAATTAGAGACGGGTAGACTTCCATCGCCTCCAGAAATTGTTCAAATTGTTGAAAACCATATGCGTTTTGGCCCTCCAGAGCAGTCATAGCCCATGAAGATATATTCCAACAGGTACAATAACATGTATTATATTAGTTGTACGGTCTGGTGGTAGGGGACTTGGAAACTTACTCTGTGATGAATCATGTCGCCCCAAGCCAAAGGCGAGGTAGTGACATGGTTTGACACAGTCGTGAATTTCTGTCCTTTGATTTGAGTCTAGAAAGCAGAATGATTAACTGAAATTAAGGGCCCAGTTGTGGTCAAAAGTAAACAATGTAGGTGTTAAAATGAATTGAATAAAAAGTTTGAATCATACCATCTTTTTTTGTAAAGTCTGTCCTAATGTCAGTCGTTGGTAGATAAACACATTTGAAAAGTCCCAGGTTAGAGTCAGTATCAAACGATATATAGAGGATATTTGTATTTTTCGGTGAAAGATCGAAATTTATTTCATCGAGTGGACACCATTGGTAATATTTTCACTAGTGGCCCAGCCACGAGTGAAAATATTACCGATGGTGTTTATGAGATGAAATAAATTTCGATCTTTCACCGAAAAATACAAATATTATATTTATTTCATGCTTTTTACCCTTTCTGGATGGAGCTTTATCAAAATTCAGTACAGTTCTTTTCCCTTATTCCCTGTGGCGTACCCCTCCAGCATAGCAACGTTGCATCAAGTGCGAGAAATGTAAGGTATATGACGTCATATTTCCCATCTGGTTGTTAGGCACGGGCAATTTACCTAAGCAACAAGAACATGAAAATTGGTATTTTCACTGGTGGTACCAGTGTACGATAAAAAAATATTTTAACTGCTATTTCTCGATATCCTACCGGAAAGCATGAAATAAGGCGTGTTAACCTTCAGACTGCTTAGTGCTTGGTGCTTTTGTGGTTTGTATAGATCAAGATCAGACTACACAGAATATGCAGTCTGATTTTGGAACCACACTGTCTGACAAGTAGAAAATTGTCTCCCAAAAATGACTCTGAAATTGCAATATTTGAATTATTTTACTATAGGTTACATACCTAGGTTTATCGAACCCTTTACCATACATTCCCTGGTTTTTGCGACTAAGAGGAAGAAGCCTTCTGAAAACATTGTTGGAAAAGGAAAAAAATGCTGGTAACAAGCATTTTCTCCTTTTTCCATAATCTTTTCTACCCTTCACGAAACAAATTTCAAATTTTCAGTCACTTTTTTTTTGTCGTCTGCAAATGCTTTCCATTTGGACAAAATTAAAATTTTGTTGTTTTGTAATGAGTTAATGAGTTAAATTATTTAGCAGGTGAAGAGTTAAACCTTTACAACACAATCCCGACTTATGACGACCCTGAGAAAGAGAGCCTTTCAAAACATTGCTGGAAAAGGAGAAAATGCTGGTCACCAGCATTTTCTCCTTTTCCAGCAAGGTTTTCTTCTCTATCAAAGAAAAAAAAATACACCATTTGAGCCAGACTAAAATTGCCGTCTACAAATGTTTTCGATTACAACTTGCCCAAAATTTTGTCATTTGGTAAAGAGTTAAACGTCTAACAAATGACAAAATTGGGACTCGACTAAATTGACAACATCTTCATACTAATCCATGTTGCTCAGATGGTCTTTAACCCATTACCAAACGACAATATTTTAGACTTGTCCAAATTGAAAGCACTTGCAGACGACAAAATAAAAGTGACTGAAAATTTAAAATTTGTTTTTTGAAGGGTAGAAAACATTGTGGGAAAAGGAGAAAATGCTGGTTACCAGCATTTTCTCCTTTTCCGACAGTGTTTTCTAAAGGCTTCTTTCTCAGGGGCATCAAAAGTAGGGATTGTGTGGTAATGGGTAAATGGGGTAGAAGACATCATGGGGGGGATAAAGGAAATGCAAGTTACCAGAGTTTAACACTTTTCATACAATGTTTTTAAAAACTGTTTTTCTTCATGTTTGTTTAACTCATTACCAAACGACAAAATGTTTGGCTTGTCCAAATTGAAAGCATTTGCAGACAATAAAATAAAAGTGACTGATAATTTGAAATTTGTTTTGGTAAGGGTGGAAAACATTGTGGGAAAAGGAGAAAATGCTGGTTACCAGCATTTTCTTCTTTTCGCACAATGTTTTCTAAAGGCTTCTTTCATAGGTTCGTCAAAAGTAGGGATTGTGTGGTAATAGTTAAATGTGGGATTTACCTTTTCAGAGGTAGAAAAGATCCTTCAAGCTCTATGAGTTTATCATTTGAAAATAATTTTGATTTGGTCATGTCTAAATTTTTTTTCCATTTCTTCAGGCATTACCAAGGAACAGTCAAACTCTGTTTTGTTAACTCCTTACTACACAATCCGGACTTTTAACGACCATGAGATAGTGGCCTTTTGGAAAAAAAATTTGGGAAAAGGGGAAAATGCTGATAACCAGCATTTTCTCCTTTTCCTACACTGTTTTCTTCCCTTCTGAAACAAATTTTAATGTTTGAGTTACATTTAATTTGTCGTCTGCTAGTGCTTCCAATTTGGACCAGTCTGAAAATTTGTCGTTTGTCAATCCATTACCGCACAATCCCTACTTTTGATGCCCCTGAGAAAGAAACTTTTAGAAAAAATTGTGGGAAAAGAAGAAAATGCTGGTAACCAGCATTTTCTCCTTTTCCCACGATGTTTTCTACCCTTCACAAAACAAATTTCAATTTTTCGGTCACTTTTATTTTGTCGTTTGCAAATGCTTTCAATTTGGACAAGCCTGAAATTTTGTTGTTTGGTAATGAGTTAAAGAGTTAACCTGTTCTACCTATTTTTTCAACATAATTTGCTGAACAAGGTTATCAGAAGATCTGAACAATTTTCTCACAATACCATGCATAATTATATTTCCAGGTTTTCACAGCGCTGCACTTCATCCCTCATCCAGCTTTCATTGTCTTTCACGTTGCCTTCTCGCTTACAGAAACACAGTTATCTCCCTTGAATTGTAAGATAACATTTAACTAGAATCGATTGTATGAAGGTGGTGACATAAAGCTGTATTACTGCTTGTCAACACTGGATGTTTTATCTTGAATTCTGGTTGATTGTTTTTGGAGAATTTTCGGGATTTTTTTGTGAACTGTTTATTGATGTTTGTGAGAAGCTTCCATGTAATTTTCATTTTTTAGTCCAGTAAACTTGTTTCATTGTTTGTTTTTAATATGATTGTACATTAGTGATAGAGATTCAGGGAATTTGTTTGATTCGAAAGTCAAGATTTTCTACTTTGACTTAACCCATTACCACACAATCCTGACTTTTAAACAATCTGAGATAGACACCTTTTGAAAACACTGTTGGAAAAGGAGAAAATGCTGGTGACCAGCATTTTCTCCTTCTCCCACAATGTTTTCCACCCCTCTGCATACAAATTTCAATTTTAATTTACATTTATTTTGTCGTCTGCAAGTGCTATCAGTTTGCTTCAGTCTAAAATTTTGTCATTTGGTACAGAGTTAACCCATTACCACACAATCCCTACTTTTGACGCCCCTGAGAAAAAAGCCTTTTGAAAACACTGTGGGAAAAGGAGAAAATGCTGGTAACCAGCATTTTCTCCTTTTCCCACAGTGTTTTTTACCCTTTCCAGAACAAATTTCAATTTTTCAGTCACCTTTATTTTGTCGTCTGCAAATGCTGTCAATTTGGACCAGTCTAAAATTTTCTCATGTGGTAAAGAGTTAAACAATTACAGAACTTAGCAACATTTAGGAAGAGGAAGTTTAAAAAAAGAAGTGTGTGAAAAGGAGAAAATGCAGGTTATGTATTTCTCCTCTTCCCACATTGTTTACACTTGTTTTAAATGCAAAATTACAAATGAACCACACTTGATTTGTTGTTTGCAAATGATGTTAATCAAACACTAGTCACCCCTAAAATTTTTGTAATGTGGTACTTTGATATTTATCCAGTCATTGAATAGCTGGTAAAGTGTTAAAAGAAAATCTTTAAAAAAAAAAAAAATTGAAATGATACACTTTCTTCTCCTGTATCTCTTTTCCCTTGTATTTTGTTTAACATGTTTTATCATAAATGTGTAAATGATTATCATGTAAATGTTACAATTTTCGTATGCGGAGAATATCAAGAATTTTGTGTAAACAGAAAGTTAATATGTGTATGTTCAAAACTTTGTATGTCTGTCTGTCAGTCTATAATTATGTGTCCGTGTGTACAAATTATAATGATACATGTATATTTATACATGTATGTGTGATGCTGCTGCATATATCATTATGATGAGACAGAAAACACTGTGGCTAATGGATATAAGGTTCTTAACTCATTACCACACAATCCCTACTTTTGATGCCCCTGAGAAAAAAGCCTTTTGAAAACACTGTGGGAAAAGGAGAAAATGCTGGTAACCAGCATTTTCTCCTTTCCCCACAGTGTTTTCTACCCTTCCCAGGACAAATTTCACTTTTTCAGTAACCTTTATTTTGTCATCTGCAAATGCTTTCAATTTGGACCAGTCTAAAGTTTTCTCGTGTGGTAAAGGGTTAAGCAATATACATGTATTTGTTTTTTCTTGTGGGTTTGAAAAATCTACACTTGAAATCTGACAAGATAGAAAAGGTAAAACATGTAAGCTACTGAACATGGCAATATAAAGTTTTGCAGCATACTATTTTCCAATATGTTGCTAGGCATTTGAGGTGAGATTTCATTAAAGTCGTCTAGAGCAAAATATTTTTTTGGGCTTGTCCAAATTCTCACATTTTCTCTAGTCTCGTTTAACCCATTACCACACAATACCTACTTTTGACGCCCCTGAGAAAGAAGCCTTTAAAAAACATTGTGGGAAAAGGAGAAAATGCTGGTAACCAGCATTTTCTCCTTTTCCCACAATGTTTTCTACCCTTCACAAAACAAATTTCAAATTTTCAGTCACTTTTATTTTGTCATCTGCAAATGCTTTCAATTTGGACAAGTCTATAATATTGTCGTTTGGTAATGAGTTAATAAGATTTTATCTCAAACAACAACTCGCGTCAGATCATATGTGTTGGTAAATGAAACGGAAAACGTCATGGCATTTGCAGAAATTGCAAAATGTTCGACGTAGGTAAGCCTGCCAGAAGGCGTACACAGACTGATCTTGGTGGATACTTTTTCTGGATGCATTAATCACCCTTTTCACATGGCATGACTCCGATTATGTTTTACTGCTTTCTTTATCATGGTGTATGTGAAACAAACTTCAAATAAAGCTGCAATAATTTTACATTTGTTCATTTATTACTTGTATTCATGGTGATTACGCTCATTCGTAAGCTGTGGCAGACTACACTTTTATGGACAGATTAGATCAAAATAAGATTGTACAAAATATGCAATCTGATCCAGTTTAACCCATTACCACACAATCCCTACTTTTGACATCCCTGAGAAAGAAACCTTTTGAAAACACTGTAGGAAAAGGAGAAAATGCTGGTAACCAGCATTTTCTCCTTTTCCCACAGTGTTTTCTACCCTTCCCAGAACAAATTTCAATTTTTCAGTCACTTCTATTTTGTCGTCTGCAAATGCATTCAATTTGAACCAGGCTAAAATTTTGTCGTTTGGTAAAGGGTTAACCAGCACTGTGCAAGACTGAGACTTATGGAACAATATGAATTTTGATCAACACAACACTTGTGTGATTTTGTTGGAAATTTTGATATATATTATTCTATGGAGTATAAGGTTAACCCCTTACCAAACTACCCCCAGTCTATGGGATATAGGGTTAACCCCTTACTGAAGTACCCCCAGTCTATGGGGTATAGGGTTAACCCCTTACCGAACTACCCCCAGTCTATGGGGTATAGGGTTAACCCCTTACTGAACTACCCCCAGTTTATGGAGTATAGGGTTAACCCCTTACTGAACTACCCCCAGTTTTAACCATCTTTCTGGAAGACGGACTTTCTGGAAACATTATGGGAAAGGAGAAAATGCATGGCACAAGTATTTTTTTCCTTTCCATACAATGTTTTTTTACTCATTCAAAGAAAAATCTTGTACTTTGAGTAATGTTTAATTTGTTTTGCTCTTTGTTTATTTATCGTTGCCACTGCTTGCCCATTTGGATGAGGGGTCTTTCTTGGCTCAGTGGGGGAGTGTGGGAATTGTTACCTGGAGGCCCTGGGTTGGAGCTGCACTGGTTCCACTGGGTTTTTTGTGAGAGGGTCGTTAAGCCAGACACGTCAGACCCCCAGACTAGTACTGTTAAACCTAGGAAATGCATGGATGTATAAGCTGTCGCCGTGATATGGCTGAAATATTGTTCATTCAATCAACCATGTGCGTGACGCCACTACAGTGGACAAAGTTTTGTTATGGCGGGTAATGCAAGATACAGGACGCAGTCCAACCCCGAGTTACACCTGGTTCTAATGTCCTCGGTGTCTTATACGTTACACGATATCGATTTATCCTTGTACTACACAATCTCGAGTTTTAACGACCCTCGAGTGGACACCATCGGTAATATTTTCACGAGTGGCGCAGCCACTCGTGAAAATATTTCGATGGTGTTCACGAGATGAAATAAATTTCGATCTTTCACAGAAAAAAAAAAAAAATCGAACAAATGTTGTATTTATTTCATGTTTTTAACCTTATCCCCTGTGGCGTACCGATTCATTTTTTCCATTTTTTCTACCTTTGAATTATCATTTATAAATCTTAAACCACTATATTCTCAATTCAAAAAGAGATAACAATTACCTCCCTTTTCAGAAAACTAACAGAAGTATCAAAAAATAATTTCAAGATAGACATAAACGGAATTTCTGATGCGTTAGAAATGTGCTAAAATATTATTTCTACATAAATCCTTATTTATCTTTATTTAACAACCAATTAGAATTTTCACCGGAAGTGCATTACACAGGTCTTCCCTTAATTAATGAAATGTACAGTAACTGTTCTCTTGCAAAATTTGTTTAACGCTTTACCAAACAATCCCTAATTTTTATGACCCTTAGATGGATGCCTTTTGAAAACATTGTGGGAAAAGTAGAAAATGCTGGTTAACCAGCATTTTCTCCTTTTCCCACAATGTTTTCTACCCTGCTGGAAACATTTCAGTTTTTGGGTTACCTTTACCTAGTTGTCTGCAAGTGCTTTCAATTTGGACCAGTCTAAAATTCTGTCGTCTGGTAAAGAGTTAATGCCTCTCCGCGATCTATTTCGCCAAGTAGGTCATCGCAAAATTATGTGTCCACAAAATCCATTTTGTCTGTCAGCTGGCTTTCACTTGACTTTAAAGGTGGCGCTTCAGGTTTTGGGACCAAAATTTTACAAAAATACAAAAAAATCATCCTTATACTCCCAAAGCCTTATAAATTGCATTCATTAAACCCCAGTAGTCGAAAACCATCCGACAACTAGGTAAATTAGAGATTTACTACAGCCCAGGTCGACACTGAAGGGAAACACGGTTTATTTTTACATGAGCAACTTGCTCATTTACATACCGGAAATACACATATGACGCTTCAAACATAGCGTCCGAAAAAGAAATTATGGAAAATAATTACATGTTTGTTATGTTATGGAATTTAAGCGTCATTAGTCAAGTGCCAGTCACTTTACATTCCCACAATGCTTTTTTTCATTTTCGGCGCGAAATCTAAAAATACCTTAAGAGGCTTCTAGACTTTTAAGGGAATACCATCAAAATTTTTTTGGGGGGTAATTTTATGATTCTTAATTATTGATGATTTGTATTGTTTTTTCATATAAATTTTAATGATATATATATATTTCTTAATTTGGTAGGATGTGAAAATTCTAAATATCCACCTTTAACAAATGCAAAAATTTCGGTCATGTCAGCCTGCGCAGAGTGTGTTGGCTGACATGAGTCGATAGGCTACATTTCACAGATGCATGAAACATCCGTTTGACAGAGCAAATCCCATATACATGTATGTAAAACAATTACAGTCGAAACAATGATTTATATGACAACTTTTTTTTCCCGTAATATAATGTTAAAGGTGGCCCTTCAGATTTTGGGACAAAATTTTTACAAAAATACAAAAAATCATCCTTATACTCCCAAAGCCTTATAATTTTTATTCATAAAACCCCATTAGTCGAAAACCATTCGACAACAAGAGAAATAAGAGATTTACTACAGCCCAGGTCGACGCCTACGGGAAACATGGTCTATTTTTACATGAGCTCATTAACATACTGGAAATACACAGACAAAGCTTCAAACATAGCGTCCGAAGGAGACATTATGGAAAACCATTACACGCTTATTATGTTACGAAATTTAAGCGTCATTATTCAAGAGCAAGTCACCTAATATTCCCACAATGCTTTTTTCTCTTATTTTTGGCGCGAAATTTAAAAATAGCTTAAGGGGCTACGTAGCCTTTTAAGGGAATACCACACATTTTTTTTTCTAATATGATTCTTAATTATTGATGATTTGTATTTTTTTTTCACATCAATTTCAGTGATATATATATCATTTAATTTGGTGTGATGTGAAAACCCTAAATACCCACCTTTAAAGAAAGTGAGGGAGTCAATGGTCGATGTTTTACAAAGAAAACCTCTGTGCGTTTTTGTTTCAGTTTCTTCCTTTCTCTTTCATTATCTCTGTGTCAAACCTTTTTATATCCGGATATATGACCTTCAACACGCAAAAAGGGGAATTCAGACATTTGCGAAAAAGTGTCGTCTCGGATCAGCCTGCGCAGTTCGCGCAGGCTAATCCGAAATGACACTTTCTGTTATTATGTAATTTTTTGTTTTGCGCAAGTCTAGAACAAAATCTAATGTAGTCTTAAAGTGTTGTCTCGGATTGGTTCGCGCAGACTGATCCGAGACGACACTTTACTCAAATGTCCGAATGCCCCTTGTCGCGTGTTGAAGGCCAAACAATATCCACCTCTTCCGACGGTTGAAAATTTGACAAACTGAAACCCAGAATGATTTCATTATCTCCCGCTAGATGGCATTCTATAAATACTCATCTATCTGATATGGGCATCCTGGGTACAGAACCGAACCACTTTCCTACGCGACAACCGTTACTTTGAATTTAAAACAAAAAAAAAAAAGGTTTACCCAATAAAACGCTACCTCGTGCAATTCACTCAACTATGATCACCAGTTTAGAGAAATCTGTTGCTAAAGCAGGTCTCATTTCTCCTCAAACGTATTGATACGTAAAAGCTATTTTCAACATTGCTACTTTATAGAGCGTAATATTACAGTCAGCCCGCTTTCGGGGCTAGTAGTGATGCGTCATATAAGACAGTCGAATCTTCGAAGAATATGACATGAGCAGACAACAAGAATGATTTTTATCGTGAAGGGGCTTGCCTAAACAGTCAGATGGTATAGGTTAAGGACAAAACACACGTTCTGTGCAGTCCGATCTTGACATATGCTGTACAGAAAGGGACAAGTCCCGCTCCCCCCCCCCCCCCCCACACACACACACACACAAGGTGCTGAGTTTATTAAGAACAAGTGTATATGACTTGAGTTAGAAACCCTTCTAAATCTTTTAACCCTTATCCCACTGAATGATTGAAACAAAATTTTCATTTCGGTAGTAAAAAACCCAAATATTTCTATTTCAAAGTTATGTTTTCAGGTATAAAATCTCGTTATCGGACAGTGTAGATCAAGATCAGACTGCACGTTCTGTTCAGTCTGATCTTGATCTACACTGTGCGCAAAAGGTCAGTGAGTCGCGCAAATGCTGCTATTTTCAAAGTTATGTTTTCAGGTATTAAATCTAGTTATCGTGCAGTGTAGATCCAAGATCAGACTGCACGTTCTGTGCAGTCTGATCTTGATCTACACTGTCCGCAAAAGGTCAGCGAGTTGCACTTAACAGTCTAAGGGTTAACACACAGTCCCTTATTTTCCCCCTATTGTATACAAAGCGAAACCGAAACTCAACGCCTGTTTGTCCCCCTACTTCTCAATCTCGAGGTTTACCGAAACTGAGGCAGAGTTGTTATTAAAAAAAATCAAAAATTTAAAAAAAGATACTGTTAAATACTACGTCCTACTTTTCAAACAATGTTTTCTATCTGTCAAAGAACTTCAGTTATACCACTCTCAGATTTGCTGTCTGCAGAAATTTAGAATTTGGAAAAGTATAAAGAATTGTTCTTTGGGTAAGGTTAACTCTTACCCACACAATCCTCAGTTTTCACAACCTTGAAAAAGAAGCCTTCGAAAACATTGTGGAAAAAGAAGAAACTGCTGGTAACCAGCATTTTGTTCGTTTTCCCACAATGTTTTCTTCTTAACCAGAGACTAATTACATCACATATGACATTTTAACCCTTTTCCAAACAATCCCTGGTTTTTAAGGGTCTGGAATAGTAGCCTTTTGAAAACATTGTGGGAAAAGGAGAAAATGCTGGTAACCAGCATTTTCTCCTTTTCCCACAATGTTTTCTACCCTATCATAGACAGAAATCATCTTGTCAGCAAGAGTAGAATTGTCGTCTGCAAATGCTTTCAATTTGGTTTAGTCCAAAAGTTTGTCATTTGGGAAAGGGTTAATAGTGTATGTCTGTAAATACTTTCAATTTAGACAAGTCTACATTTTTGGCGTGTGGTAAAGAGTTAGGAGAAAAAGCCTGACTAAAGACCGTCCAAATACAACGAGCTACTGTATGTAACATTATAATCGACTATTGGCAAGACAATAATATCTTTAATTTGAAAATATTCGCAGACGACAAAATACACGTGGCTCAAAAAATAGTTTTTGCCTATAAGGAGTTAGGACATATCATCATTATCTCCCGCTAGATGGCATTCTATAAATACTCATCTATCTAATTTGGGCATTCTGGGTACAGAACCGGACTACTTTCCTACGCGACAACCGTTACTTTGAATTTCAAACTAAACTAAACTTTTACTCAATAAAACGCTACCTCGTGCAATTCACTCAGCTATGATCAGCTGCTTAGAGAAATCTGGAGCTAAAGCAGGTCTCATTTATCCTCAAACGTATTGATAAAAGCTATTTTCTACATTACTACTTTATAGAGCGTAATATTACAGTCAGCCCGCTTTTGGGGCTAGTGATGCGTCACATAAGACAGTCGAATATTCGAAGAATATGACATGCGCAGACAACGGACATATCATGGAACAAAGGAGAAACAGCTGGTATCCAGCATTATTTTCTTTTCTCACAATGTTTTAAGAATCTTCTCCAAGTTTTTATTGAAACCCTGGTTTTTACGACCCAGAGAAAGACGCCTTTCAAAACATTGTGTCAGAAGGAGAAAATGCTGGTCATCAGCATTTTCTCCTTTTTCCACAATGTTTTTTTTTTAAATCTCCCACAGTCAAATTTTAGTTTTAAGTTGTGTTTATTTTGTCGTCTGCAAATGCTTTCATTTCGGACAGGTCTAAAATTTTGTCGTTCGGGTAAAGGGTTGAGGAAGCGGGATTGTTTGATGACTGGTTCTCTTTACAGTGCAACAAAATTTTGGACTTGACCGAGTTGAAAGTATTTGCAGACGACAAATTAAATGTAGATCTAGTTCAAGACACTGAATTTGTGTTTGACATTACAGAAGAAAAGATTGTGGAAAATGGAGAAAATACTGGTTACCAGCATTTTCTCCTTTTTCAGCAACATTTTCAAAAGCCTACATCAATGCCGTTAAAATTAGGGGTTGTGTAGGAAGGGTTAAATCAATATTTACATGCATAGTATGCATGCATGTTTTCTCCGCTGCTCTTGCAACGAATGTAGGACACTAGCTATTTGATTGACATAGTGATTTTTTTTTAACCCTTTCGCAAACAAGCCCTGGTTTTTACGTGTCTGCAGTACAAGTCTTTTGAAAACACTGTGGGAAAAGGAGAAATTGCTCGTAACTGCAGTACAAGTCTTTTGAAAACACTGTGGGAAAAGGAGAAATTGCTCGTTACGAGCAATTTCTCCTTTTCCCACAATGTTTTCTACCCTTTTTGAGAACTTTCTGCCATTTTCTCAAAATCTAAAATTGTCGTCTGCAAACTATTTCAATTTGGTAGAAGCCAAAATTTGTCGTTTGGGAAAGGGTTAAATCGTTTTCTAAATTTAGATCTCGAATTAACTTCCGGTTTCGATAAAATAAAATTTACATGTAGGGCATATCTTTTTCACATAATCAGTGGTGCACGGAAACATTTACTCGAGCTGTTATAAAAATAGAAATACCCTACGGTTACTGTGTTGAAAAAAACATATCATTTTTCCCAACATACATGTAAATCTACTTTTATGATCTTAGGACAAACAGTTGAGATCTTTAATGAGTTGTACAAAAATGGCAGATAAGATAAAAGAAAAGCAACTGGATTTACACAACCAACTACTAACAGAAATTAACGACCAATTAGACACGACTACTTCGGAATATGCTGCTTTTAAAATGCAGATCACCAAACCGCTCGGTGGTCCAGGTGTTTTGGGCCGTTGCAAGGATATTTTCGACATATTTCGGCACCTAGCAAGGCGAAACCAACTCGGCGTTTTAAACTATGAAGTGCTGAAGGAAGCTTTTAAAGGGTCCAATCATGCTGATATTGTCAATTTGATCGAAGATAAGGAGACAAAGATCAAAGATGTGGCTAATGAAAAAGGAACAGAAACGTCAGGTAAACATTTTATAGTCGAAACAAACCTAGTGTTAAAATAAGTTTTATATTTGAGCCGTGCTCTATAAAGACGGGCCTTAAAGCATCTGTGAAAAGTATCGACCCAGGTCAACGTTTGTAGTTCGCGCAGGCTGACCTGAGCCGAAACATTTCGCTACTGGTCAATCTTCTGTTTGTGCAAGGACCATTCTATCTCATGATTAACTCTATACCAAACGACAAAATTTTAGACTGGTTCAAATTGGAAGCATTTACAGACGACTAAATAAAGGTGACTGAAAAATTGAAATTTGTTCTAGGAAGGATAGAAAAAACTGGGGGGAAAGGAGAAAATGCTGGTTACCAGCATTTTCTCCTTTTCCTACAGTGTTTTCAAAAGGCTTCTTTCTCATGGGCGTCAAAAGTTGGGATTGTGTGGTAATGGGTTAATTAACTCTTTACCACACAATCCCGACTTTTAATGACCCTGAGGAAGAGACCTATTGAAAACATTGTGGGAAAAGGAGAAAATGCTTGGAACCAGCATTTTCTCCTTTTCCTACAATATTTTCTACCCTTCTCAAACAAATTTCAATTTTTGAGTCACATTTATTTTGGCGTCTGCAAATGCTTTCAATTTGGACTAATCTAAAATTTTGTCATTTGGTGAAGAGTTAAGCCCTTTTTCTTAGCGCCTGCTCGGCTCATTTGTTTTGTTTTGGAGTTTAACTGTTTACTAACAGACAAAATATTAAGCTTATCCAAAATGAAAGCGTTTGCAGACATAAAGAAATTTCAAATGAAGAGATCGTATCTGGAAGAGAGGAAGGCTTTGTGGATAAGGGAGAAAAATCTGGTAACAAACACCCTGTTTTCCCACAATGTTTTCAAAAGGGTCTTTTCTCAGGATCGTTAAAAGATTAATTCATAATTTATTTGTCTATCTGTATGGCGTTCTCAACATAACTTTAGTGAAATACCACCAAGTAGCCAGTGCACCTACTTATGCTTTCTAGGAGTTTCTTTGACCAGTACTTCGGACTACATTCTTCCCTAGCCACTGACTATTTTCTCACATAATCATTGTCGAAACAGCATTTTGAGAGGGACGAGTCATTTCGTCACGATTAACAATCATTAACCTTTTACCCCATAAGGCATTCTATGGTATCTGTAATTGACCCTAACTAACAGCTAGGATGAAGCTGTTTCTTATGTTTATATGACGCCTTTTGACAGCACAGAAAACATTGTGGCAGAAGGTGAAATTGCTCGTCACGAGCAATTTCACCTTTTGGCACAATGTTTTCCAAAGGCTCCAACAAGCAATGCGTAGAAATGAGTATCTATGGAGTAAAGGGTTAATCAATCGCCTGAAAGAAATTTGCCGAGGCAGGGAATTTCAACAAGGTACCCCTGGGTTTTAAGCCCCTTACACTTCCGACTAGGTTACGGGGCTGGGCAGCATAAGGCAAGTACACACTGTAAATTCTACACAAAAGCATGTGGGGAACATCCTCGGATACCCCGGGATCTCCCTATTTACTATGCTACATCGACCCCTGGGACAATTGATTGAATTTCCCTCGCTTTACCGCTGGCCGAATGCTGGCTTTTCATTGGTTCCATCATCATTTTGTGATGGGCAAGTTGACTGTACGCTATGACGTTTCGTATCGATTTTCGGCGGCTGATTCAAAGTTTTATTAGTCAATTGTCCCAGGGGTCGATGTAGCGTAGTAAATAGGGAGACCCCGGGGTATCCGAGGATATGTGGGGAATAAGTTGCATTATTTCTGGTAGATCGAGGTTAACATAAGGCAAGTACACACTGTAAATTCTACACAAAAGCATGTGGGGAATAAGTTACATTATTTCTTACTGTCTGGTAGATCGAGGTTATCGAGAAATATCGGTGAAATATTTTTTCGTTATTTCATGTTAAGATCAGTGAAAATACCGATTTTTATATTCTTAACTCTTCAGTTGAAGGTGGAAGCAGTTAATCCCGCGTACTGGTTACTATGGTGGCATACTTTTGCCACGAGATACCAGATAATTATCGTTACAATTTTACAAAATTATCGCGATAAACTAAAGCTTTCTGGAAATTTTATCAAGATATTGACTAGTCCCTGAAAAAAAAATCACGATAAACTTAATATCTAAAGCAAAAGTTCTCAATCGTGCTCAAGGCTGACATTCGAGATGAAATTATCATAATAGTTCTATGTGTTTCTCGATATCTATGAATAGAAAATTTATCATTTGGATTATCTTGGTAGCTTTTGACTTCACAAGATTGCAGTAAATAAAATATTCAAATCATAAAAACTGTAGCATAATTAGTAAATTTTGACAAGACTCGAAATGAACAGAAGTATGTAAAGTCATAAGTTTACACAATCCGAAAGGCCTCCTACGAACGCCTTGAAACCGGTCAGGGAAAGGAGAATTCATGAGGTTGTTGATGAAGATGTTCCTAAACCGTATCTAATTATAGATACCGCGAATGTCAGTTATGGGCACGAAGAGCACAGAAAAATCACGATAACAGAATTATTGCGATATTTTTATCGTGAAAAATTCTATTATCAAGATAATATTTCCAGGCAACTTTGTTTTATCATGATGGTTCTCTTACATTATCGCAATAACTATCATGTATCTCGCAGCAAAAATACGCCACCATAAGTTACGTGAGTAAATTGCGTGTGAGGCACTCGCCGCCATACATTTCTCGCGCTTGACGTATTGTTGCTATGTGGAGGGGGGTACGCCATGGGGATTAAACCAAAAGAGTTGTATTGGATTTTGATTTGGTTCCCCTTCCTCAGAAAGAGTTAAAAACATGAAATAAATAGAGTATTTGTTTTTTTTTTAAGGTGAAAGATCGAAATTTATTTCATCACGTGAAATCATCGGTAATATTTTCAGCCATCTTTCGAGATGAAATAGATTTCGATCTTTCACCGTAGAAAAGCCCAAATATCTTCTATATCATATTTTTCCATATATTGATCGTGTCGTTGATAACTTTATGTTTTTGTGGTATTTGTCGAAGACAATATCACTATGAGTTCAGTACTGAAGTTTGAAGACCATGCATCGTATTTTGTGCAAAGCCGAAGGAAATAAACCAAATGAAACTCAATTTTTCTAATACAAATGAGTTTTTCGGTTGTTCTCAATTATGTAATTGGAAATGGCAAGTAAGAATACATTGGGTGAGGTCATCGATCGTGGAAAAACTAATTTTTGATTGAAAATAGCTTCACCCACTCATATTCTTCTTTTGGCGCAATGATACAAAATTTGTCTACCGATCGCTTGGTCCTGGGCTTTTGCGTTCCAAAACAAGTTCTTTCCATGGCTTTTTCATCCTATGGTTGCGCTCTACTCCATTTGATTGAGCATGAATATTTACTGTTCAGGAACTCCTGACTCCTCCTTATGATCAAAGGGAGACCACCAATATTCAAATAATCTAAACTTTGTTATGAGTACTCTCCCATCAACCGAAGTGATATTTATATGCTTAGTAGGTTGACTTTAAGCAAATACTGAACAATATTTCTCTTTTTCTTTCAAATTATTAATTACAATTGGTTCCTTGACAAATACCACTTCAGCGTTCTCAACGTTTTTATTGAATACAGCTCCCTAATTCACGATTGCCATTATAGTGTACGAACGATGTTGGTAGCACTTTCTAATTTTCCCACAATATTTGCTACCCTTTCATAGACAAATCTCACCAGTTCACCCACTGTCAGTATGCTCTCTGTAAATGCTTTTAATAACGGACAAACCTAAAATCGTTCCGGCTGCTAGATCTATTTAAGAGTAATTACAAAAAGCCAAGATTGGCCAACAGTTACTGTTAACTTACGGTTTTTATTTTACAGGCCCTGGTGTTTCTAACAAAAGGAAAATAGAGGAAGGTAAGTTACTAGGAAAGACAGTCTAACACAGTGCTGTAATATATTAACTCCTGCATGCATCTTCCGTTTTGGAGCAGACAACCTTTACAGCAAAAGAAGAAAATGCGTTAAGCGCAATTTTTTGAGGAGCAATGTAAAGCGTCTCAACTCAGATCTAACTTGTGGGCATATCGATAAAAAATGTTAACTAGAGGAAAACTTAAAAGATTTGTGAGATAAATGTGTAAACAAATACACGATAAACACATCCATTATCTCCCGCTAGATGGCATTCTATAAATACTCATCTATCTGATATGTGCATCCTGGGTACACAACCGAACCACTTTCCTACGCGACAACCGTTACTTTGAATTTAAAACAAAAAAAAAAAAAGGTTTACCCAATAAAACGCTACCTCATGCAATTCACTCAACTATGATCACCAGTTTAGAGAAATCTGTTGCTAAAGCAGGTCTAATTTCTGCTCAAACGTATTGATACGTAAAAGCTATTTTCAACATTGCTACTTTATAGAGCGTAATATTACAGTCAGCCCGCTTTCGGGGCTAGTAGTGATGCGTCACATAAGACAGTCGAATCTTCGAAGAATATGACATGCGCAGACAACGTAAACACATCAGAATGTAACCCTTTACTCCATAGATACTCATTTCTTAGCATTGCTTGTAGGAGCCTTTGGAAAACATTGTGGCAAAAGGTGAAATTGCTCGTGACAAGCAATTTCATCTTTTGCCACAATGTTTTCTATGCTATAAACAGGTGTCACATACACATAAGAAAGAGCTTCATCCTTGCTGTTATTTAGGGTCAATTAGAGATACCATAGAAATGCCGCATGGGGTAAAGGGTTAAGAAACAGACCCACTTTAACCCATTACCACACAATCCCTACTTTTGACGACCGTGAGAAAGATGCCTATAGAAAACATTGTGGTAAAAGGAGAAAATGCTGGTAACCAGCATTTTCTCCTTTTCCCACAATGTTTTTTTTATCCTTCACAAAACAAACTTCAAATTTTCAGTCACTTTCATTTTGTCGACTGCAAATACTTTCAATTTGGACAAGCCTGAAATATCGTCTTTGGGTAATGAGATAAAACGACAAGTGCAATGGGAAGACCGGAAACATCGAGAAGACACTAGAAGCTGCGTGAGAAATGTTGGGCTAATTTAATGATCGTACAATTTTTTGATTTGTATAAATATTCCAAATACAACTTTCGCAATATCTAGATATAAAAAAATTTTTTCTTCCCTCATGGAACATCTTTCCCAAAACATGTACTGTAGTTTTGACTTAACCATCGATTCTACACCGTTGTCTTCGCATGTCATATTCTTCGAAGATTCGACTGTCTTATATGACGCATCACTAGCCCCAAAAGCGGGCTGACTGTAATATTACGCTATATAAAGTAGTAATGTAGAAAATAGCTTTTATCAATTGAGGAGAAATGAGACCTGCTTTAGCTCCAGATTTCTCTAGACTGCTGATCATAGCTAAGTGAATTGCACAAGGTAGCGTTTTATTGAGTAAACGTATATTTTAGTTTGAAATTGAAAGTAACGGTTGTCGCGTAGGAAAGTGGTTCGGTTCTGTACCCAGGATGCCCAAATTAGATAGATGAGTATTTATAGAATGCCATCTAGCGGGAGATAATGATTCTACACAAAAAAAAAAAAAACAAGATCAAGTGCATGTGACACCAAGCCCTTTGTTTTGGCTCTTACTGGTATGCAAAGTCCCCCCTCCCCAACTCCTCTGCAAGTTGTCTCATAAAGATTATCATGTGTGTATTATTTTCAAAATCTAACCCGGGGTTCAAGCCTTTAAGGTAAGACCTGTATAATGGAAAACAGCTATTTACACTAAAATATCATCCTGCAAAATTAGCTATATTTAAAAATGAGTATTGTTGAACTAGATCTACTTTCACCGATTCATTTTTTCCATTTTTTTCTTCTTTGAATTATCATTTATAAATCTAAAACCACTATATTCTCAATTCAAAAAGAGATAATAATTACCTCCCTTTTCAGAAAACTAACAAAAGAATCAAAAAGTAATTTCAAGATAGACATAAACGGAATTTCTGATCCGTTAGAAACGTGCAAATATATTATTTCTGCATAAATCCTTATTTATCCTTACCTATCAACCAATTAGAATTTTCACCGGAAGTGCATTACACAGGTCTTACCTTAACTTCCCTGGTTCACGCGATCTTTGAATACCCGCTGTAAAGCTGGCCAGGAGAGTTTATCTGAAATTTCTTCTCTTGAACTCATGGACACGGCCAATGAAAGAAAAGATACGTCTCCTCCATTAGAAATAGAAATAGTGACTGAAATTTGAATATCTTCTGTCTAGAAAGCTCGTATATAAGAGAAGAGAAAACACATCAAATCACGTGATAACTTAGAGCTATACCTAACTCATTACCAAACGACAAAATTTTAGGCTTGTCCAAATCCAAAGCATTTGCTGACGACAAAATAAAAGTGAGTAAAAATTTGAAAATTGTTTTACGAAGGGTAGAAAACATTGCGGGAAAAGGAGAAAATGCTGGTCCAGCATTTTCTCCTTTTCCCAGAATGTTTTCTAAAGGCTTCTTTCTCGGGGTCATTAAAAGTAGAGATTGTATGGTAATGGGTTTATAACCTAGTCTTTTAAGGTATTTTAAGATTTCGTTTGAGAATTTCTCAACTGCTTGTTGGAAGGCGACTTGATGAGTAGCAATTACCCGCCATGCGGTATCGCACTGACAAACGCATTATGACGCATTATCTTCCGCTAGATGCCATTCTATAAATACTCATCTATCTAATTTGGGCATCCTGGGTACAGAACCGAACCACTTTCCTACGCGACAACCGTTACCTTGAATTTCGCACTGACAAACGCATTATGACGTCACATCTGGTCGCATAATGATAAAATCAGAGGTTCCTGGTTGCAAAACCACCATTCCATCATCTGAATGTCAAAATCGTACCTCTTCTTCGAATGTAACCGATCTTAGATAATGTTACGATAACGCTCAGTATTTGATCAGTATATATTCCCATCTTTGCATGCCAAGGCTGACGATTCACTACGCTACTCTACCCTTGGCGGATCGAGCTTGATTTTTACATTCCCCCGATACGCTTTTTCGTTGAATGCAGCCAGCTTTAACTGCAACGAAAGAAATCTCTCGTAGCATTTCATCTATGATAAAAAAAGAACAAGGTCGCTACCTTTCGAATAGAAGGTAAACATGGAAACCCATGTTGATGTCTGCTTATCGCTTCATGTGTATTCGTAAGCGTTTTGTAAAACGATATTTCTTTCGCTTTTAGAAATATGATGTAAAGGGGGGTAATAACCAGCATCCAATAGAGGGCGCATCGCAGGAATCTCAAAATCGGGCTCAATCAGCCACGTACAGATCGTAACCTTGGCTGGTGAAGATGGTATATTCCGTATACAACGCTTTAACAATCTACATGGTCTATGCCTCTGAGTTATCATGTGATTTGATGTGTTATCTCTTCTTTTATATACGAGCCTCCTGGACAGATGATATTCAAATTTCAGTCACTATTACTATTTCTATCTTTTATTATATACCCAGCAGTGAAATCCTGGAATTTCCCGGTGTAATAAATTTTGATATCATCACTAGTGACGATATCAACTTTCACTTTCACTTCCTGCCGTAATTTAGGAACTACTTTTTTTTCCATTAAGCACTTATAGATAGTTTTTGTTGTTTTACAAACGAAAAATTAAAAATAATAATGTTAATAAGGTATATAATAAATAGAATAATCAACTGGTTATTTTTGATATGAAAAATATCTCACTCGGATGCGTCGTAAGGCGTTAAAAAAACTCGTGCTGCGCACTCGTTTTTTCAACGTCTAACAACGCATCCTCGTGAGATATTTTTCATATCAAAAATAACCAGTTGATTATCCTCTATTTCTTTCATTGGCCTTGTCCGTTGTCTACAGCACTCGTGTGATCTACATCACTGAGACAACCTTTTCTTTTTCTATCCTATACAGAGAAAACATACCCTGTATCATGAATAAGTCTCTGAGGGTAAATATTTAATTAATAGCGAAGTATC
The DNA here is from genome assembly GCA_943736015.1 of Tridacna crocea. Classification (NCBI taxonomy): domain Eukaryota; kingdom Metazoa; phylum Mollusca; class Bivalvia; order Cardiida; family Cardiidae; genus Tridacna; species Tridacna crocea. The sequence goes on from OX031068.1 coordinate 14,797,866, forward strand.
AAAACTATCACCCCTTCAAGTTTGTGTTGGCCAGGATTGTCGGAGAACATTGGTACATTAATTCTTTACCAAACAATCCCAGTTTTTTTACGACCCTCGAACCCTGAGATAGAAGCCTTGTGAAAACATCGCTGGAAATGAAGAAAATGCTTGTAACCAGCATCTTTTCCTTTTCCTAGAATGTTTTCTACCCTACTAGAAACAAATTTCAACTTTTGAGTTATGTTTATTTTGTCGTCTGCAAGTGCTTTCAATTTGGACCAGTCTAAAATTTTGTCGTTTGGTAAAGAGAGTTTTAACTAACAATCTTTCCTCTCTTGCAGCTGCGAAAATCACCAAAGTTAAAGCTTCGAGGTCTGAAACAGGTATGATGTTGAAATATCTATCTTAAACTCTCCACCAAACGACAAATTTACAGGCTGGCCCAAATTGAAAGCATTTGCAAACGACAAAATAAAATGTGACTGAAAAATCGAAATTCAATTTTGGACTGGTAGAAAACATTGTGGGAATAGGAGAAAATGCTGGTAACCAGCATTTTCTCCTTTTCCCACAATGTTTTCTATCCTTTGCAAACGACAAAATAAAATGTGACTGAAAAGTCGAAATTTGATTTGGGAAGGGTAGAAAACATAGCGGGAAAAGGAGAAAATGCTGGTAACCAGCATATCCGCTGTAAAGCTGGCCAGGAGAGTTTATCAGAAATTTCTTCTCTTCATCTCATGGACAAGGTCAATGAAAGAAAAGATACGTCTCCTCCATTAGAAATAGAAATAGTGACTGAAATTTGAATATCTTCTGTCTAGAAAGTTCGTATATAAAAGAAGAGATAACCGTGACATCAAATCACATGATAACTCGGAGCTATACTTAACTCATTACCAAACGACAAAATTTTAGGCTTGTCCAAATCCAAAGCATTTGCTGACGACAAAATAAAAGTGAGTGAAAAATTGAAAATTGTTTTGTGAAGGGTAGAAAACGTTGTGGGAAAAGGAGAAAATACTGATTACCAGCATTTTCTTCTTTTCCCTCAATTTTTTCAAAAGGCTTCTTTCCCAGGGTCGTCAAAAGTCGGGATTGTGTGGTAATTTGTTAAGGTATTTTAAGATTTCGTTTGAGAATTTCTCAACTGCTTGTTGGAAGGCCACTTGATGAGTAGCACCTACCCGCCATGCGGTATCGCACTGACAAACGCATTATGACGTCACATCTGGTCGCATAATGATAAAATGAGGGGTTCTTGGTTGCAAAACGACCATTCCATCATCTGAATGCAAAAATCTTACCTAAATATTTAATTAATTTGCGAAGTATATAAACTATCACCCCCTCTCCCCCCCCTTCTCGTACCCTGAGATAGAAGCCTTGTGAAAACTTCGCTGGAAATGGAGAAAATGCTGGTAACCACCATTTTTCCCTTTTCCCATAATGTTTTCTACCCTGTTGGAAACAAATTTCAACTTTTGAGTTATGTTTATTTTGTCGTCTGCAAGTGCTTTCAATTTGGACCAGTCTAAAATTTTGTCGTTTGGTAAAGAGAGTTTTAACTAACAATCTTTCCTCTCTTGCAGCTGCGGAAATCACCAAAGTCAAAGCTTCGAGGTCTGAAACAGGTATGATGTTGAAATATCGATCTTAAACTCTTTACCAAACGACAAATTTACAGGCTGGCCCAAGTTGAAAGCATTTGCAAACGACAAAATAAAATGTGACTGAAAAATCGAAATTCAATTTGGGACGGGTAGGAAACATTGTGGGAACAGGAGAAAATGCTGGTAACCACAATGTTCCCACAATGTTTTCTACCCTTTGCAAACAACAAAATAAAACGTGACTGAAAAGTCGAAATTTGATTTGGGAAGGGTAGAAAACATAGCGGGAAAAGGAGAAAATGCTGGTAACCAGCATTTTCTCTTTTCCCACAATGTTTTCTACCCTTCTCAAACCAAATATTTTTGAGCCATGCTTATTTTGTCGTCTGCAAATGCTTTGAATTTGGACCAGTCTAAAATTTCGGTGTCGTTTGGAAAAGAGTTCAATCACCTTTTACCAGAGCATGGCTTTTAGAATAATGGCTCGAAACATGCGAAAAAGGGGCATTCGGACATTTGCGTAAAGTGTCGTCTCGGATCAGCCTGCGCAGTCCGCGCAGGCAGATCCGACACGGCACTTTCCGTTTTTATGGAGTTTTCTGTTATGCGTTAGTCTACTGTTGCAAAAAATGTGATGTAGTCGTTAAGGGCCGTCTTGGATCAGCCTGTGCAGGCTGCGCAGGCTGATCCTAGACGACAATTTACGAATGCTCATTTTCGCATGTTGCAACCCAATCAAGGCAGTCACAGAATTTTTCTGTGCTCTTCTGATATCAAGGTCCTTAATAGCCCAACGATTAACACATACAAGGCCTTTGAAACTTTCCCGCTTTGTTTTCGGCTAGTGTTGGTCAAAGATCAGACTGCACCAAATAATCAGTCTGATCTGTCATCTACACTTTCAGTTTTGCTGAAATATTTCGGACAAAGAGCAACTTTGAAATTGGAGTGAACTTATTCCGGTGCTTTTGTCTAGTCTGACAGTGTGTGTCGGGTTATTTTGCAGTCTATGGGTGAATATAAAAAATTCCATCATTTGAATTAGAGACTCGATAACAAGCAATGTAATGCATGGGTTTTATTTCATGGTTTCCGGTAGGATATCGAGAAATAGCGGTGAAAACATTTTTCGATATTTAACGGGTACGACCAGTGACAATACCGATTTTTATATTCTAGTTACCTGGGTAAATTGCGCGTGACTCACAAAAAGATGGAAATATGACGTCATTTATACCTTGTATTTTTCGCGCTTGACGTAATATTGCAATGTACTGCTATGCGGAGAGGATACGCCATGTGGAATAAGGGAAAAGAACTGTAACTTTTGCGGACAGTATAGATCAAGATCATATTGCACATAACGTGCCGTCTGGTTTTTGATCTAAACTGACGGAAAAAGATTTTTCTTTTAGCAGGATAAATATTATTGACTGAAAGCACTTGAGATGCACGTGTAAAACGAAAGAAAGTGCAAAAAAGATAGATGTAGAAAAAAGAGAGAGAAAAAAAAAACAGAAAATGAAAGAAAAAAAGAAAGAAAGAAACAAAGAAAGAAATTCTGGGTGTATTCAGGACTTGGATTCTATTTCACAGAGGAGGTTGACCCTAGCGACGGAAAATTCACATCATATGGAGGACTACCTTATTATGAAAACGCCGGAAAAACTGGATTTCTTCTTATTATGAACTTTACCTTCAAAAACGCTGAAGGTGGCGAGAGCAGACACGGTAAGTCCCATGTGATCTTTATCTCTTACTAGACAATCCCGACCGTAAACGACCATGAAAAAAAAACATTGCAGGATAAGGAGAAAATGCAGGTAACATGCAGCTATGTACAATGTTTTCTACTTTTCCCGAACTATTTCAATTTTCGAATCACATTTATTTTATTGTCTGCAGATGTTTTCATTTTGAACTTTTCTAAAATTTTGTCATGTGGTAAAGTGTTAGATCTAATATTGCTGTATTCGATCTAACCATTTACTAAAATTCTTTGTTTTCTTTTTCAAACACTATCAAAGAAAGCTTTAGAAAATTAATATCACCGGCATTTTTTCTTTTTCCCGAAATATATTCTACATTTTCACTCATAGATCGCTTCATTTCAGCCAAATTTTTGTCTGAATACTTCAGCATAGTTAAAGAATTACAGAGCATTTTGTGTCGGGGAGGGGCAACCGGCCGATTCAGTGAGGTATCTAACCTCATCGAATCAAGTACGTTTCTGTTTAAATTTGGCCATGTGGAAGTTTCCGTTAATATAACCCGACTCACTTCTCGGAATCTCCATGAGAATTATGGAATGATGTCGCGTGTGACGTCACACAATTCTTATCCCAAACGTGTGCAAGATAAGAAAATATGTTATGATCACAAACATACTCGTAAGATCCAGTATGTGATTGATAGATGTTTAAATTTTTCACAGGTTTAAGAAGAGATATTTCCACCTTAACCGGCTTCTTCGAAGATATTTTAAAGTTTGACGTTATTGTGTTACCGGAACATATCGGGAACCAATCAGACGTAGCTACGATGGCTGACCTTACCAGTGGGCAAGTTGAAGCTGCTCTGGTGGCCGTTCAGAACTATCTCAATAAGGAGGCCAATGCCAAGAAATACTACTGTTTTATGTGTGTTATACTATCTCATGGAGATGGGGTAGGTGTCTATCTTATATTGTAGGTACGATTATTTTCCGCGGGGGGGGGGGGGGGGGGGGGAAGGCATTTTTTTTTACATAAGGCCTATCTGATACGGGCATTTTGAGTAAATTTTGGACTTGTAACTTACTTTTGTAAACGGCATGCGTTACTCCGACTTTCAAAACAAACGTTGTTTAATACAAAGCCACCCTGTATGATTCATCAAGCCATGGTTATCTAGCATGTCACTTAACCCTTTCCCAAACAATCCCTGGTTTTCACGGGTCTGGAATAGAAGCCTTTTAAAAACATTGTGGGAAAAGGAGAAAATGCTGGTAACCAGCATTTTCTCCTTTTCCCACAATGTTTTCTACCCTATCATATAGAAAAATCATCTTTTTAGCAACTGTTAATTTGTCATCCGCAAAATGCTTTGAATTTCGTCTGGTCCAAAATTTGCTGTTTGGGAAAAGGTTAAGCACCAGTCATTTATAAAAGCAGTCCATACAAGCTTGAGAAACAGATCAAGCCCAGCATGATGGAGACTGTATTTTCGTAGTCAATGTATACTGCACAAATCCATGTTTTCTCCGTGGCTATATTTTAAAACTATGGAAAGATATGCAGCTGTTGTTTAAAAAAAAGTTTTCCTACGTAAAATTATCATATTTCTAGGAAACTTGGAGCGATAAATAGACTTGATTTTTCCTCATAGTAATTGTTCATAGCAGTTTTCTACTTGCTACTTTTTTTTAGCGGCAGATTTTTTTTGTTCTTGCCGTTTAACCCATTACCACACAATCCCTACTTTTGACGCCCCTGAAAAAGAGGCCTTTAAAACATTGTGGGAAAAGGAGAAAATGCTGGTAACCAGCATTTTCTCCTTTTCCCACAATGTTTTCTACCCCTCCCAAACCAAATTTCAATTTTTCAGTCAAATTAATTTTGTCGTCTGCAAATGGTTTAATTTGGACCAGTCTACAACTTTGTCGTTTGGTAATGAGTTAATAGAGTCTCTGTAACGTCCAACTAATATACAACCTGTTCATAAAATAAAAGTAAATTCATTATTACCATGTAAAATATGGCAATTATGATGACTCACGTATGGAATGCCATAGCAGAAAATATTCAAGATATAAGTTTAGTTTAAACATATTTTATTGCCATCTATATACAAATCATACAACATACATAGTTTACACAACCAGAGATACAAATCAGGCAAAAGGGTCTGGCCACAAGTTCTCACAACTTAGATTCGGCCATTCCCTTTAAATAATTTACAAGCTATGAGAGTCTTCTACGAGTCTAAAATTGTAATAAGTATTTATTTCTGAACTTTCTCTCGAAAAAGAAGACAATTATGTTCCAGCTATGCAATAAATTATTTCAAGTTAGTATTAGTTATATTCAAGATATAAAAAGACTATCAAGATATTTAAAATAGTCAATAAAGATAGTCTCAGTTATACCAAAATGATATATAAAACCACTTCAAGACAAATAAATATAGATCTACTTCAAGATGTAAAATCAGCGACAACATTTTAAAAACTACACCAAGACAAATACATGTAAGTATAGACCTATTTTAAGGTAAGACCTGTGTAATGCACTTCCGGTGAACATTTGGCAAATATTCTAGTTGGTTGTTAAATAAGGATAAATAAGGATTTATATGCAGAAATAATATTTTTGCACATTTCTAACGGATCAAAAAATTCCGTTTATGTCTATCTTGGAACTATTTTTTTTTATACTTTTGTTTGTTTTCTAAAAAGGGAGGTAATTATTACCTCTTTTTTCAATTGAGAATATAGCGGTTTTTAGATTTGTAAATGATAATTCAAAGAAGGAAAAAATGGAAAAAGTGAAAAGGTGAAAGTAGTTCAATAATACTCATTTCTATATAGATTTAGATATGAATTTGTCTTGGTGTAGTTTTTAAAATGTTGATGTTGTTTTTACATCTTGAAGCATATTTATTTGTCTTGACCAGTGTGGTTTTTAAAATGTTGATGCTGTTTTTACGTCTTGAAGTAGATCTATATTTATTTTGTCTTGAAGTGGTTCTATGTTTTGATAAGATAGATCTAATATTGCTTTCGTCAAATTCATCAATTTGGGACTGAGACTATCTTGATGGAATATTTTAAATTTATTTCATGCTTTCCGGTAGGATATTGAGAAATAGTAGTGAAAATATTTTTCGATCTTACACTTGGTCCACCAGTGAAAATACCGATTTTCACGTTCTTGTCGCCTAGGTAAATTGCGCGTGCTTAACAACCAGATGGGAAATATGACGTCATATACCTTACATTTCTCGCGCTTGACGTAACGTTGCTATGCGGGAGGGGTACGCCACGGGGAATAACGGAAAAGACCTGTACTGAATTTTGATAAAGTTCCTCCCAGAAAGGGTTAAAAGCATGAAATAGATAGAATATTCGTTTTTTTTTTTCGGTGAAAGATCGAAATTTATTTCATCTCGTGAACACCATCGGTAATATTTTCACTCGTGGCTGCGCCACTCGTGAAAATATTACCGATGGTGTCCACTCGATGAAATAAATTTTGATCTTTCACCGACAAAAAAAAAACAAATATCCTCTATATCTTGATAGTTTTTTTACATCTTGAATATTTTGTGCTTTGGCATTCCATAGATTTTACCCTGCTTTCGTTTCGTTTGTTTATAGAGCCGAATTTACGTGCCATATCAGAATTGTACTTAAAACATGTCGAAAATGTATCGATAGCGAAAGATTTTAGACATTTTATCATTCAAACAACTGAATTAACTCTTTACCACACAATCCCAACTTTTAACGACCCTGAGAAAGAAAGCCTTTTGAAAACATTGTGGGAAAAGGAGAAAATGCTGGTAACCAGCATTTTCTCCTTTTTCCACAATGTTTTCTACCCTATCAAAACCAAATTTCTATTTTTGATTCCTGTTTATTTTGTTTTCTGCAAATGCTTTCAATTTGGGCTAATCCAAAATTTTATTGTTTGGTAAAGAGTTAAGGGGTAGAATGGTACTTAAAGGGCAAATCAACAAGTTTCTGATATGATTAATTTTCAAATCTACATTTATCAAATGGCAACCTGGTAATGTTGTAATTTGAAAAAGGAATTAGTAAAAGTACTTTTTTTCAATTTATATTTTTGCTTATTAGTTTTTCTTGCATCGCTTACCTCCCTTACTTATTGTAGCGCACCTTGATCTGTGATGTCATAGGAGCGTTTGTTTCAATATGGACCTTGTTTAATATAGTGAAATGAGCGATATTCAAGACGAAGAAATACACGATTCTAGGCCGGTAAGGCCTGACATGTACCACCATAATTTTAATGAAACTTAATAGTTTCTGATGATGAGGATAAAAGTAAAATTTCGCCAACTAATGGCGAAAATAACGATGTTATGCCGGACTTTTGAACAGCGTGTTGAGTATCACGCTTACATGTATTAAGCTAAGGGGCGAACGTCACTAACGGAAATATTCTCTACATGATGAAATTAAGTGTACGGCATAAGCTTTGTTTCACGTGAAGCATTTTCAGTAGATTGACGGGCGGAATTAATAATAATAATAATAAAAAGGACTGTTTCAAGACAGTTCCACGACTAGACAGTTCCCCGACACTTTTAAAGACATTTCTCCGACACTTTAGTTTCATGTCAAATAACCTTTTTCTTGACTTTTACGATTGATAATCGTGAGATGTTAGTTCTAACTATTTGTTGATGGATCCTATATTTGTACCTTGTAAAGAATTCGGTAAACATTGACAGGTACAAAATTTGTTCTCTGATGGGTGAAGGGTTACACAATAAATCGCGATTTTCATGAGAATAAGAATAGTTTGAAATGCTGTTAACAAGCGTGAAATTTGATAAAAGAATATGTTCCGAGATTATTTAGATAATTCTCAGAATTATTTTATATTCTGGGTAACTATCAATTGATCCTTTATCCACAATATTTTCTATTTTTAACTCTTTACCATACGACAAAGTATTAAACAGGTCCAAACTGAAATCGCTTGCAGACGACAAAATAAAGTTATATATTTCAAAAATTGATTTTTTTTCCAGCAGAGTAAAACACTGTTAAAATGAGAATAATCTGGTTACTAGGTTGCTTTCTACTAGGTAACTGGTTACTTCCTTACAATGTTTTTAAGTCTTCTGTCTTCGGGGTCGTAAAAATTAGGGATTGATTGGTAAAGGGTTAAATATAAATCCCACACATTGGGCACGAGTTCTGGACAAGTTCACAGGGAGCAGTATCCGAAGAGATTAGTACGAGTTGATGGACTTGTTTCTCAAGTTTACATGTTTAACCCTTTCCCAAACAATCCCTGGTTTTTAGGGGAAAGGCATTGAAGCCTTTTTGAAACATTGTGGGAAAAGGAGAAAATGTTGGTAACCAGCATTTTCTCCTTTTCCCTCAATGTTTTCTACCTAATCATATAGAAAAAATCATCTTTTAAGCAACTGTTAATTTGTCATCGGCAAAATGCTTTGAATTTGGTCTGGTCCAAAATTTGCCGTCTGGGAAAGGGATAAATTGTTACCAAACATCAAAATTATTGACTCAACCGAACTGAAAGCAATTAGAGTCAACAAATCAAATTTAACTTGCATGTTTGGACTTGTTTGTGATGGGGTAAAAAACATTGTAGAAAAAAATGAAAATGCTGTTCAGCAGCATTTCTCTTTTACCTACAATGTTTTCGAAAGTTTTTTCTATCTTCACAAGGGTCGTAAAAACAAAAGATTTCTCTCCGTAGTCTGTCTAGAAGACATAAAATGGAGAGGAACAGGGAAATATCCACAAATCAGAAGTGTAAAGATACAATTCAAAATTTGTTCAAAATGATTGTAAGTTGTCAAATCATTTTTAAGAATGAAATATCGAAGAGAAGTAGTGTATGGGATAAAAGCTGTAACATGGGTTTACTGTCACAAACAAACATTACAGTGTAAAGGGGTGAGATATGCAAATGTTATGTAACCATTTCCTGTATTGTTTCAACTGCCGGTGATGGATTAACATTTATGACCATGACTAGGGGTAGCCAGATACTGACTTCACCCTTTACCATACAGACCCTAGGTCTAGTTTCAAGTACCCAAAGAAAGAGTGTTTGAAAAACAGTGTGGGAAGAAAAAGATGTTTACTGTTTAAAGGGCAAATCCTGAAATATTTTGACCATACTGTTTTTTGCTCCAATCAGCTGCAAATGTTTTTGGTTCACAATTCTTTTGTTGTCTGCAAATGCTTTCAATTTGAACCAGTCTAAAATTTTTGTGTTTGGTGAATGGTCAGTTGACCCTCTGTTTTTTACAACCCTGAGAAAGAAGCCTTTTGAAAACATTGTGGAAAAGGAAGAAAAAGCTGAAACACTTGAAAGTTAACATCATTTGAACGATCAAGACTTTGGTACTTGCAAAATCTATGTTATGAATCTGGATGAATACGTTATGTTGTTGCCTTTGAAAACATTGTGAGGAAAAAAGAAAATGCTAAGATTTTCTCCTTTTCCCATAATGTTTTCCATTCTTTCCAAATCAAATTTCATTTCAATTTTTTGATTACCATTTTTTTGTCATGTGCAAATTAACCCTTTACCAAACAATCCCTGGTTTTTACAACCCTGAGATGGAAGCCTTTTTAAAACATTGTGGGAAAAGGAGAAAATGCTGGTAACCAACATTTTCTTCTTATCCTACAATGTTTTCTATCCTGGTGGAAACAAATTTCAATTTTTCACCTAGGTTTACTTTGTTCCCTGCAAGTGCTTTTAATTTGGACCAGTCCAAAATTTTGTCTCTTGGTTAAGGGTTAAATGTTGAAAACATTTGGGAAAAAAACGGAGAAAACGGCGCCAATTTCTCCTTTGTCCAGAATGTATATCTAGAAAAGGATAAAATATTACGAAAAACAATTGAAGGAATAACTGACCTTATGTTTGTTTTTCTTTTTGGAGATTGCCATTGCGGAATGTCTGTCTTATGGCCGATCTTATTTCGACTCGGAGTTTCGAACAATGTCGGCACAGCATCAGGTTTTCACCGCAGCCTAATATTCCTATAACAAACTTCTTTTACGAGTTTTGGACTTATTAAGAACTGACTGTCCTCGAAGTGTTTCAGACACAATGTGGAATGAACTGATGGCACAAAATCCGCCGTTACTGTCCGGCCCCGGTTTAAACGTTGAATCCGTAGTTTCCTCCTTTTTAATTCCTTCGGAAATTTGAACATACTAGTTCTATGTGTTCCTGATTCAACGTTGAAGCCATAGGCTGCACAATTTACCATTTTTTCGGCTGAATTCTTTGTTTATACTCAGATATCTGCGTATAATCATCAGCGTTCCTACTAATTTCTATTGACTGTAAACACAGGCTTACGCTCCTATGACGTCACACAGGTAGGGAAGATAAGCGAATCAGGGGAAGTAAGCCATGTACCATTTTTGGGGCCGTATATCAGCGTGACAATTCGAGCGTGATTTATGGCATGTTACAGGGTGGTATTTATGAAAACTGATGGACACGTGTTTACTAACATCATTTGCAGCTGATTGGAGCAAAAAAACAGTATGGTCAAAAAATCTTAGGATTTGCCCTTTAAACTTGCAGAAAATGTACCGATAATGCCCCCATTCCACAACGGCCACGAATTGATGAATTTTAGGATTCGTGAAATTATGTAAATTTTCTGGCCTAGTTCGTGACGATCTACGATGCAGTTACCGTCGGATACAGGAAAGCGAGTGTTACAAATATTCGTGGGATTCGGCTGGAATCGCATGAATATTGTCAAGAATTTCTCACGGTGTACCAAAATCTGTTGGAAAATACTGCACGAATCAGTTCGGAATATGCTGAATCACCACTCACAACGTACGTCAGTGTGACGTCACATGTAGTGATATCGGACCCTTGTTATAAAGTCAGTGTGCGCGTTTGGTAAGACTGTTTTTTTTTTTTAATCGTTCCTTTAGATGATCTGAAAAAGTCTTTAGACCTCCAAAGCGTACAATGCCTAGGGACTTTATTTTTTGTCAAAGCTTTTATTAACTACTTTTAATAATGGAATAGACTTCAACCAGCTATCAAAACCTAATCACTTTTTGATATTTGGTCAAAGTGTTTGTGCATATAGACATCTGCTTCCTGTCTAAAACATCAGAATATTAAATGTATTCATCTAATGTCTTTGATAAATACATGAGAATCTTTTTAGTCCGTTTGTATCCACCCAAGCTAGCCTCATTCTTTCTTCATATCGTACTTACTTTTCAATATGGCGGACATAAGTTATGAAAATGCCCAGGTCCGATATCACTTCCTGCACATGACGTAAGTTGTTACCCTTGTGAATGCATGTACGAATTCGTTACGATGAAAATGAATTTGTGACTGTTTCTTAACAATCCGTGGGATTTTCTCTCAAGAAAAATATAAAAATGCCCTCAGCCTTATTTGGGCATTTGTTCAAAATAAATATTCAACGTAGAGCAGGTGTAGTATTTGCCCTAAACTAGGGCTACAATATCAACACCAACAGCTGATAGCTAGAGGGACTGCTTCAAAGAAGGAGAAGAGTCTCCAGGTGGTGGGTTCGACCGTGGATAACACCAGCTAGAACACTAGAATATGGTCATAAGAAAAGATTTTGACCTAAATGTATGTCAGCATGCGCAGTCTGTGCAGGGTCATTTGGGTTGATAGATTTTTTCAGATGCATTAACCCTTTACCAAACGACGATGTTTTAGGCTTGTCCAAATCGAAAGAGTTTGCAGACGAAAAATTAAAAGGTACTGAAAATTTAAAAATTTGTTTTGTGAAGAGTAAAAAACATTGTGGGAAAAGGTGAAAATGCTGGTTACCAGCATTTTCTCCTTTTCCCACAATGGTTTCTAAAGGCTTCTTTTTCAGGATCTCAAAAGTAGGGATTGTGGCGTAATGGGTTAAAATCACTTTCACACAGGGCCTGACTAAAAGTATAAATTAAAATGTTCTATTAACCTGCAAGATCAACCGTACTTTACTTTAAACATTAATTTTCAGGGTGTATTTCAAACTAAAGACGGAACTTATGAAATAAATCGCTTAAGGGAAATCTTCAATAACACCGCCATGCCACTCTTTGCAGGTAAGTCAACATGTTGGCCCGTTACACAATCCTCAACGAGTTTAAAGGTGGCCCTTCAGATTTTGGGACGAAAATTTCACAAAAGTTAAAAAAAATCATCCTTATACTCCCAAAGCCTTTTAATTTTCATTCATAAAACCCCAGTAGTCGAAAACCGTCCGACAACACGAGAAATTAGAGATTTACTACAGCCCAGGTTGACACCAACGGGAGACACATTCTATTTTTAGATGATCAATTCGCTCATTTAATTACAGGAATATACAGAAGAAACTTCAAACATAGCGTCCGAAAAAGACATTATGGAAAATAATCATTACATGTTTGTTATGATAGGTAATTTAAGCGTTATGAGTCACGTTTCAGTCACTTGACATTCCCACAATGCTTTATTGATTTTTGGCGCGAAATCTAAAAATAGCTTAAGAGGCTACGTAGCCTTTTAAGGGAATACCATCAAAAAAGAAAATTTTTTTTTGTTGTAATTTTATGAATCAAAATTATTGATGATTTACATTATTTCTTCGTATGAATTTCAGTGATATATATTTTTTTTAATTTGGTGAGATGTAAAAATTCTAAATACCCTCCTTTAAACCCGTTACCAAAAAATCCCTTGTTTTTACGACTCTGGGAAAGACGGCTTTTGAAAACATTGTAGGAAAAGGAGAAAATGCTGGTAACCAGCATTTTCCCCTTTTCCCACAATGTTTTCTACCCTATCCGAGAGCTCAAGTTCATTAGCACAGTTTTGAATCTATTGTCTGCAGATGTTTCTGAAATATACAGAGTCCAAAATTCGACGTGTGGGAAAGGGTTAAAGAAGGGGCTTTTGAAAACGGTGCCTAATCAGCATTTCTCCTTTAGCCACAATGTTTTCTGAAGATGCTTTGAATTTAGACAAGCCTAAATTTTTGTCCTTTTTGTTCCATGTTGCATAAGACTCTGTTTGAATCAGTTGTGACAATTTCTCCCTCAGCCGCAATAAATTCAATTGTGTTTGTGCATTGTGCTTGACTATATAATCTACAATAGAAATAATATTGCTGCTTTATAATGATGCTGCCTTTACTACTACTACTACTAGTAATAATGATAATCGTCATCATTGGTGTTGTTTCTGTTATTGTTTCTGCTGCATTCCTTCTCTTACTCTTCTTCTTGTACTTGTTCATTTTTCCACACACTCACTCGCCCACCAACCCACCCATATTTCACTCGCTCATTCATCTGAAACCGCCTCTTGATGTAGATTGCAAGCTGATAATATTGTTTTACAGCAAAGCCAAAGATATTTATCTTACAAACATGTCAAGGCGAGGGATATCAAGAACCGATACTTTTTGACGACGAGGCGGATGACGAAAATAAGGACAGTAATAAATCCAAGATGGCAGCAATTGACGAGTCGGATATGATACTAACCATTCCTAAAGACGCCGATGTTCTGTTTGTCTTTGCAACAACTCCAGGTAAAGTCATGCATTCGGCAAATCTCAGGTATTCCTTGGATAAAATTTCTCGGTTGTCTTACAATGGCACTCGTCAAATCTCAGACGAGGTTAGAGATAGTTATGGAATTAACCGAGTTGTAACTTGTGTATGAACATGCACTTTTTTTCAACCTTACCTTTATTTTTGGCAGCCTCGGCCCAGGAGGTTTATGGCTAGGCAAATGCACAAGGCCAGTAGTCATGTTGACTTTCATCAATAATCGAAGGAGAAAAATGGCCGAATTAGAAATCGAAGTCGAGATTTAACACCCCCCCCCCACACACACACACACATTTCAAGCCATATACGTTACGTTACCGACTGCCCTCTTTAGCAGTCGTTGCGAACTAAAGTAGTTTCTCTGTTTTGGCAGACAGTATAGATCATGATCAGCCTGCACAGAAATTGCAATCTGGTCTACAGTGTCCGGTGCCTTGTTCTGTATCATGTTAAATGTGGAATACAGTGATTTTATTAAGAAATAATTGAACATTTCAACACACATTCATCTGGCCACGGAAGAGCCCCCTCTTTGCTAAACTCCCTACTCTGGTCTGAAATATAAAGCCTTTTGAAAATATAGTCTTTTTTCCCTTTACACACAATGTTTTCATCCCTATAAAAGACAAATTCCGTCACTTTAGCTCACTGTTTTATGTTAAAAAAAAAACTTTTTTGTCAATTTCGAAGTTATAATTTGTTTTCGCCTCGTGTAAAGAGTTAAACCAGCGAAAGACCCCTCCAAAGGCGCGGTCTGCCACCTTTAGGTTACACATAGTACCTCATTCTCTAACCTGGAGAACAATATTTCTGCCTTTTTGAATTGCTCCACAAGAAGAAAAAAGTTTGGTATCTAATTTAGAAAAAAAAGAAGTATTGTAACTTTTGTTGATTTTTAGAAGGCTGACATGATGACGAGGGATAGACAGTTGTGAAATATACACATACAGAGGATTGGATAAAAGAAATTTCAGAGATTTTGGACGACGGAAAGAGGAGTGCTTGATGCATTGTTTTCGGTTGACACGAGTCGTTTATTAGCTCTACTGGCCGAAAGTCAGCAAAGCTTATGTCATAGTATGGTTTGCATTGTCCGTCCGTCTGTCAGTTTGTCTGTTAGTGCTTTCTTGTTAACGCCATTGAGTTTGCATTTGTAGGCAGACTGTCGTAGAATTTGTACAGTTTGTTTATCTTATCAATAGCTTGAATCCTAATGATTATGAAAAAAAAAAAGAAAAAATCCAACATACAGTATGCGAAAAGTAGCCATTTCAAGTTGAAATTTTCATTTACATTTGCAGTTTACATGACAAAGTCTGTCATTTTTTCAACATTTTCTGACCATGCATCCATAATTCATGCTAGCAAAAAAAGCAAAACTTCTGTCAGTATAGCGATTTCAGGTCCTCAAGGTCCTATAGTTAGACAAATGGATTGAGGGGTTGGATGTATGATTTTAATATGAGAGAAGTTTGATTGCGTGTGGTCTTTAACGCTGTTTTCAACTACACCAATTACACCAGTATTTTTAGGATAAATGAATAAAAAAGAGATCAAACTCTAAATATCATATTGAAAAAATATTTTAATCCCGACTAGTTTCGGTTATTTCAAACCTTTATCAAGGGACATATTGTTTATCATAAGTTGATGACATCAACGTCACATGACATCAGTGGCAACGACGCCAGAAAATGGCAACGACTTTGGCACAAAAATATATATACATGTATATATAATATGTATCTACAGCTTTAGTATATTTAACACAAACAGGATCCAAGAAGATGCAAAAATTACAGGAAAAATGCCAATTTAAAGCTTAATATTAAAAATGCCTGTAAAAACTGTTGTGTTAAAAGAAAATAAAAGCTGTATGACACCAATACTTTATTTTTAGGAGGAATTTGAATGTTTTCTGCAGAAGTTTTTAATTTAGAAGCGTGTAGAAAAGTGTCCTTCAATAGAGTTCAGGCAGTAGATTACTGCCATCAGAAATTTGCTGGTCAGTGTCCAGTAATTATCTGTATATATTTACTGTTGTACGGATTATAATTGAATATGCCTGAGTAAAAAAGTCTCTTCCACCCGCCTTTCCCTTTTTTTATATTCGATGAATATAACAGAAGACATCTAGACAGCTCATAGAATTCAATTTGGGTTGGGATGGGACTGAATACATGATTCTAAGACCCTTTTCCTCAGATGAATTCAATCATAATCCGTGCAACAACGAATCTGTGCAGATATGTTTATTTGACACTACTTAGCAAATTTTTGATGACAGCAGATCTCTACTGCATAACTCTACAAAACGACAAATTCTTCACTCTTCTAGATTGAGAACTTCTGCAGAAAAAAAAAACCGTTCTTCCTAAAATTACTGGTATAATCGACATAATTTTGAAAAAGGCGTTAAACACCACACAATCAGTGTTCTCTCATATTGAAATCATACATCCACCCATCAATCCATTCATCGAAATATTGGCCCTTAAGGGCATGAAATCACTCTTCTGGCAATTATTTTCAACTCTAAATGTCTACTTTTCCCACACTAATGATTGGATTTTTTTTTTTCAAAATTACTAGGCTTTAAGCGGTTGATGATGCAAAGCAACAATGAAAGTTTCATAAAATTCTGACCACAAACGCAGAATTCATCGCATAAACAAGAAATGAACATTTTAAACTCAAAATGGATATGTTTCCCATTCTGATTATAAGAATTTTTTTCAAAATCAATAGGATTTAAGTTATTGATGACAAACTGTACAAGTATCACAAAAGTCTGATGATCAATGCAAACTTTATCATGTTAACAAGAAATGGAAACGTTTAACTCGAAATGGCTACTTTTCCCATACCATTCATGGATTATTTTTTCGAAATCATTAGGACTCAAAGTATTGTTTAGGTAAATAAACTGTGCTAGTGTCACAAAAATCTGACCACATATGTAGTATTTATTGTGCAACCAAGAAATGAAAATTTTCAACTTGAAATGGCTTCTTTTCTCATACTCTTTGTTGGATTTTTTTTCAAAATCATTCGAGTTTAAGCTTTTGGTCAGATAGACAAACTGTGCAAGTTTTACAAAAATCTTATGACAAATGCAGACTCTATCATGTAAACAAATCAAAGTACTGATAGTACTGAAGGCAAGGAAATGGAGGATGCGAAACAACACAAGAGGTCAATTTTAATTAATAAAAACAGGTAGACGGACAGGGATACAAGCGGATTCCACTAAGCCCCTGGAATTCTTGGTTTTAACAGGAAATTTTGAACTGATACTAGAAAGCACTAGCCAGAAACTAATTAAGCCAGAGCTAGGCATGTGCTCACAGTTATGGGGTGCTTGATAATGGCTTAGAATACTTAGTAATTTGTTGTGCTTGTAAACAATCCCAAGTCAAAATTGAACTATTCAATCGGTGCAATACCAACTTTGGTTATCTACATTTTCTGAGACATGTGATGTCTTGTAGTCCTGAATGACGTTATTTATTACATTTATGACGCAAGAACATATTTATTTTTATTGATTTCAATGAAAATACATGTAAGATAGATATCAAGGTAAAACGTAATGAATAATAAAGATTGGAGTGATATGGCAGTTAGTCATGTTGTCTCTACCTTCCACAAGTCGACAAAATTTTGAACTGGTCATATTTGAAGGAAGTTGTAGATTTAAATCCAAAGTAGTTCTTCGTGTATATTGAAAAGTAAGATTTTGGGGAAATTGGGAGGAATTGCTTGTTACAACCAAATTCTCTTTTAGCCAAAATATTTTCTCAATAAAATACTGTGAAAAGGTTGGATTGTTTTGGGAAAACGATTAGGCTCGGTTTACCTATTTTACTTGTCTATTTTACGGACAAGTCACAGTGACTTGAGCTTCGATACTTATATCAACATAATATAAAAAGACGTTAATCCTAATTCATAATCGTTGTCCAAGGACAACTTGTGTCAAGCCCGCGAACACTTGACTCTCAAGCTTGACCTAGACCCTTGACCTGAATAAATGTTTCAAAGGGAACTTCCTCATATAGAGAACAATGCATTATGCTAATTTATATCGGAATCTATCCAAAAGTGTAGGAGTTATGGTTCGGACGAAAAATTGGCCTTCAATGTGGCCTTGATCTTGAACCTACTTGAACAGATGTTTCAAATGGCACATCTATTCGTGATGGAGGTCAATTTTGCCAAATTATTTTGAAATCCATCCACAATTGTAGAAGTTATGGACCGGAAATATTCGGATGCACACAGGCCCTAGTGAACCCTAGAAATATGTGTGTCAGAGACACTGATGCCCCTGCTAAATGGTATTGGTCACAGGTATGTCATATGACACTAGTAGAGAGAGAGATGAAAAAAAACAAAACATTAAATGACAAGCAAACGACTACAGAAAAAAATTATAAGTATTTATTTGGTTTCAAATCAAAGTCAATCAAAGACATTTTTATGAATCACACAGGTGTAATCTATTTGTGACAGCTGTAAAACACATACTATCAGTGTGAAATAGGCAGTATAAACAATGACAAAACTACCAAATAAGTCTTGGATAAAGGTAACTAATACACATAATGTACCGTGATACTAAAGACATCGAACTTTCAAAAATATTCTTATAGACAACTTGATTAACGATATGGATGAAATTTGATGTTGGGATTGATTTTTCTAAAATTTTATTTGGGGACGATTTCACCAAAGAAATCGTCTCCAGGGGACGATTTCTCCGGAGTGATAAACATAACACGGGCCAAGCAGTTTGGGGACGATTTCTCCAGGGGCCGATTTCTCTAGCATTGCGCTGAAGTACCCTAGATTTAGTCGATATACATAAGAAAAAGTGATAAATATAACACGGGCCAATATTCTATATGTAGTTTGCTTTATTTACAAGCGCATTTTAGCGGAGACGCGTTTTGTGACACATATGTTCAAATGTCCACACAACATTAACGACAAACTCCGAGCAGAGTTGTCGTTCGTTACTCTCACCATACATGAATGTGAATGATCCGGAGTGCAAGAGAGAGCGTTATAGATATTAACCGTATATAGCGCGTAGGAATACACAACTGCCGGATAAAGCTAAGTTTATTAAGTTACGCCTTTATTAAGTCCGTGTTAATGACAAAACGGGATAAAAAACACACACTCGTCGGTTATTAAAGGATCGTAATGCCCTTGCAATTCCATGGCATTTTGCAGATGAAAGCTTTGAGGAAAGGAAAGCATTCACACCGTGTGATAAGCAATCTCTGTATATACTTGGGAAACTAGTTGTTTTGGCGGACTCAGCGATATAGAGTGGACATTTTTGTCTGAATAGGCAGCTTACGATCGCTATAGGCAAGGGAATCTCTTGAGAGGGATTCCATGGCCTAAAAATGGAAATTTTCAACTTGAAATGGCTACTCGTCCCGTACAGTTTCTTTTTTTCAAAACCACCAGGGTTCAAGCTACTTCAAAATCACCAGGGTTCCAGATGAGATAAATAAACTGTGCAAATTTCACGAAAATCTCAGCATAAATGCAGTCTTTATCACGTAAAAAAGAAAAGACAAACGGGCGTACTGACAGTCTGACAGATGGCCGGTGTAACGTTGTAAAGTGACCCCCATAGAATAATGACCCCCCGGTCATTATTTTATATAGAATATGGACCGGGGGGTCCATATTCTTTATAAAATAATGACCGGGGGGTCCATATTCTTTATAAAATAATGACCGGGGGGTCCATATTCTATATAGAATAATGACCGGGGGGTTATTATTCTATGGGGGTCACTTTACAACGTTACACCGGCGAAACCATACCATGGCATAGGCTTAGCCTCAATAATGAGACGCTACGGCGATTTTGATTTTTTTTTTAGTTTGGACATTTATTGTGCACCGTGCCGTCTCACGTCCATCGAAGATTTTCAAGTAGCAAAGATAAAGCGCTATATATTACCTTTCTTTGTCGTCGGTTTAATCTTCTATTGCAGCGAAATGCAATTAATTGTAAGTAACTAAAATGACCAAAGACAAATTATTAAACCTTCCATTACCTAAAAAGCTTGTAGATATCGTTAAGAACATGTAAATCTCGGAAAAAAATACTGGCAAATTTTATAGTGCGTGGCGGCCATTTTGAGTGTTTTCGGGAATGTAAATAACTCGAGTAACAGATGAAATCCACGTTTTTCTCTTATGTTTAGCGCTTAAATGGACAATATTTGTATTTCAAACGAAGGACTATTAAATACACAAGCAAAATGTATGTGCTCTATCATCAAGTTGTGAAATTGCGCACAAAAGCTGTGCGGAACTTTCAACTGGTTTTGTCTTGATCGTCTCTGTACCCAGAGACGACCAGTCAAAAAGTAACATCGCCTTTGGGAACAGCTATCTGTACTAGGCATAAGTTGTGATGGCTTTCAGCTTTTAGTGTCAACCGAAAACCGTGCATCAATCGCTCCTTCTCTTCTGTCGTCAAAAATCTCTGAAATATCTTTTATCTAATCCTTAACATACATGAATTTCTCAACTACCTATTCCTCGTCATCTCCTCTTTCTAAGGATCAAGGTTATTTACTATATTTTTTTTTTCTGAATTAAATAACCAATACAGAAATAGTCTTGAAAATGAGTCTTGTGAATGAAATGTGAATATAACACAAGACGTTGGTGAGGATGTTGAGGGAATCGAATTGGACACAAGATAGGGCGAACTGCAAAAGGACGTACGGAATCAAGGCCGAACTTCAGAAAAAATGACGTCAAAGCAAGATTGTCGAACAGCGTAGTTCATACGTCGGTGAAATTTATAATATTTTGAATTTTCCAATATTTTTTGTCATGATTTTTTGCGAACAAGAAGGAAATGTTGTAGATCCAGATCTACTTTTTTTTTTTTTTTTTTATAGAAATTTACATCAAGCGCATCTTCTGTTTCTATCGTCCAAAATCTCTGAAATATCTTTTATACAATCCTCAAAATAATGGATTTCTCAAATATCTATCCCTCTTCATCATCTCAGCTTTCTAATATCAACAGCAATTACAATACATTTTTTTTTCAAATTAAATAACCATTAGAGAAGTTGCCTTTTAATGAGCCTTGTGAACAAAGAGTGAAAATAACACGAAACGCTGGTGAGAGTGTTGAGGAAATTAAAACGAAGACAAAGTAGGACGAACGGCAAAGCGGACGATCGGAATCAAAGCATACTGATACCGTATCAAATTAGGCTGAATCCTAAACAATTAGTTTTATGAAATTGTACTTCCTTTTTTTCACTGTTTGTTCAATTCACCATGCCTACTTGTGCTGTCTTAGTGGGTTCAAGTCCAGATGCAAGAACACCTCCCCTCTTCCCCCCCCCCCCCCAATTTTTTTCGTGTATTTTTTTTTTTGCATCATAAATCCATAAATTATGCTAGCAAAAAAGCAAAATTACTGCTATTAGAGCGATTTCAGGCCCTCGAGGTACTCTAATTAGATAAAAGCACTGAGGGGTGGATGCACGACTTTGATATGAAGATGCGAGTTCTGAAATCACAAATCTGATTAGTTCGTTTTGTGTGGTCTGCAGCTTATTTCTTAATGCCAGTGTAACTGAATAAAACCATACTCTTGAAGCATAGTCTAAGTGGCACTGAATAATAAACATAACCAGGAACTTCTTCGTATGATAAGACAAGAACTTTGCTTTACTGAAAAAAAGAAAAAAAATCTTGAATCGTCCATTTGCTTTACATAGAACAGATCTGGCAATGGATTCAAAGGAGAGGCTCTTATCTATGGTTGCTCCCAGGTACTTAACCGATTCTCTAGCTTCGTTTGATTGACCTTTGCATGAGACACTGAGCTTAGATTGGGTTTTGATTTTGTGTTTGGAAACAAATAGTATAGATTCAGTTTTGCCAAAATGCAAAGAGAGTTTGTTACTTATTAACCATTCACTGACAGTTTCCAGTTCAGAGTAATGATTCAATTTCATGAATACTTTTACCATGAACCAAGATGCCAGAGTAGTCTGCATATAGTAATAACTTGTGTTTAACGCCAGCTGATATATCGTTAACGTAAATCAGAATGAGAAGAGGGCGTAACATCGAACCCTTGGGAACACTGCATTCAATTTTAGCCTTGGAAGAAAATGTACCAGAGACATCTACTAATTGTTGCCGATCACGCATGTAGGTAGAAACCAGTGGACAGTCGACCCAGAAAGACCAAGGGCTTTTAGTTTCATTAAAAGAATGGAATGATTTACTGTATCAAACGCTTTTTGAAGGTCGAGTAAAATCATCCAAACATAGTTTCCTTTGTCCGTATGGAAACGGATAACGTCGGTAAGGTGAATAAGGCAGGTTTCGATGGAGAATTTATTCTTGAAACCAGACTGATACTTTTAAAAAATTAAAATAAAAGGTCTTTTGGTGTAAGGTTGGTCATAAAGCACGCTTTCTAAAATTTTTGAAATAGTGTTTAAGATAGATACGGGACGATAATTGCCTGCTTCAGTCTTGTCGTTTTCTTCATTAAAGAAATGACACGATCATACTTAGAACTGTCTGGTATACTACCCTGAATTAAAGATAGGCTGATTATATGTGATAGGGGATAAGCATAAATAGGGGCAGCGTCCTTGACAAATCGTGCAGGGATACCGTCAAGTCCAGTAGTTTTGTTAGATTTTAAATTATTCAGGTATTTAACCCATTACCACACGGCAAAATTTTAGACCGATCCAAATTGAAAGCATTTGCAGACGACAATTTCAGAGTGGCTCAAATGATGCAATTTTGCTTCGATAGGATAGAAAACTTTGTGGGAAAAGGAGAAAATGCTGGTTACCAGCATTTTCTCCTTTTCCCATAATGTTTTCAAAAGGCTTCTTTTCCAGGGGCGTCAAAAGTAGGGATTGTATGGTAATGGGTTAAACACCTTATTCTCAGAAACTAAGGAAAAGTTAAATTTATCAGGTATAACGCCTTTAGTTGAATAAAAACTAGGAACGAAACTTTCACCAAAATTTTTTAACTTTCAGGTAATTTTTCAACAAGTTTGGCAGCTACAGGTGTATAGAAAGTGTTAAAATTATCAGCCACTTTCAGTTCATTAAAGCACACTTCACCGTCAATATTCAAGCCGATAAAACGTGAAGGCTGACCTTTTATAGATGGAAGCCAAAATTTCTTAAGGTGGTCCCAAATAGACTTTTAGACATTTGGGTTACTCAAAACAGAATTGAAGTAGTTTTTCTTGGCATTAAGTATGCATGACTGAGCTTCATTTCTAAGTCTTCTAAAACCAGACAAATTTTCATCTGTTTTGTTCTGTTTATAAATTTTAAAGTCAGCATCTCTGTCCTTAATGCACTTAAGAACATTTAAATCAGTCCAGGCTTCCGTACGTTGCTTAATGCGAACACGTTTGACTGGAGCATTTTTGTCGTGAATGGGTAAGAAAATCTTTTTGAAATTGTTCCAAGCCAAATTAACATAATCACTTATCAAAACATCAGTCCAGTCTGTCCAAAAAGGAAACCGTTGGAACGCATCTTTGTTATAATTCTTCAGGGACCGAATATCTATAGTAGATCTATTATGTTTACCAATAGTTTCCTGGGCAAATTTCCTAGTACAAAATGTCAGTAAATAGTCACTTAAACAACAATAAATGACACCACTTTGAGAAATTTTCTCACAGACATTGAAATAAGATGTCGAGCCGTCGGGTGAAATCCTGGTGAAATCATTTATAATTTGCGTCAGGCTGAATAAACCACAGAATTATTTAAAAGTTCTGACCAAAGGACATTTTTTGTAGAATCAACATTAGTATTAAAATCTCCTGATAAAACAGATTCATAGGAAGGTAAAGATTCTAATCTGTGAACACTGATTCAAAGATTTCATAAAAAATTTGACGGCTCAGGCGGCCGATACATCTCGCCGCATAAAATGGGCTTCGTCTTGTGTAAGAGAATGTCGACAAAAGTTGCCTTTAGCTACTCATGGTCAAGATAATCTCGTGGGTTGAAAGCAATATCTATCCGTATACAAATGGAAACACCACCACCATGGTAATTTCTGTCCTTGCGTAGAAAATAGTTTGTAATGTTCATTCCTGAGTCAAAAGTAGTGTTATAAAGCCATGTTTCTGACAGACACAGGCAGGCAGCATTAGTGTCCTTTGCTAACATGCATTCTTCATCGATCTTTGGCAGTAGACTCCTAATGTTCAGATGAATAAAGTGAAGACCGCTCTTGTTATAATGATTATAGTTTGTAGAATATTCACCAGTCGGAGCGGGCCTTGGACATGGATGTATGTCACCACACAGTAATATGCTAGTCCATGATTTGGAGTAACAGCAAGACATGCCAATCAGTTTATGAACTTTTCCACCATTTATTCTTCTTGGTACATTTTTATAACATGTGGCAAAGTCATTATAAAAAATCAGCTATCCATAGGTTATGACACAGGGGAAATTCCCACAAAAGTGATGGTTCGAGCATACAGAGATTGCATTGTAGCTGGAAAAAGTATTGTCAGGATAAACATCGAGTTCAAATTTCTCGTGGCCGGAATTGCTTACGAGGCGCAATACCCGAATGGTTAAAAAAGGACGAGCTTCAATTCTCCGTTTGTCGATTTATGACTTTCGTTATTTCAAAAGTCGTAGAAGACCTAATATCATCGGGTTGTAGGCACACACCGTGTTCCAGTCATTTTCACCGCTAAAAATCTTTAGAAAAAAAAAATGTTCTGTAAAACGGGAGGGGGGGGGGAGACGTCCAGTAAAATATAATTAATATGATGGTTGACCTGTAAATCTACTTGAAAATCCTGGCACTTACTTGTTTTATAGTGATTTTTTGAAAGAAGTCCTTTCTATGTCACTGACGCGAACACATAAAAATTACAATCTCACAGAAAGTTTAAAAAATTATGGAATGGCTCTTACACCATTTTGCTTGTTTTCGAACAGCGGATGTAGCCAAGCAAATTTTTGTCGCTTTTCAGATTATAAAAGAGATTTTTAACTTGAAATAAACTCTTTTCAAAGATATCCGTTAAAATTTTCAGATATTTATTTCATGACCAATGTTGATTTAATAAAAGAAGAATTCAACACATACTTTTAAAATCTATGAGACTGAAATTAATTATTTTTGTTAAAATGTCCTAAAATGTAGATGAAGATCTATGCCTATAACATTTCTTACTTGATCGCGTACCATGACAAAAATACTGAAGAGATATCAATCGTTATTTCTAATGACGTATGAACAACGCAGTTTTTAAAAGACATTCTTGCTTTGACGTCAATTTTTCTGCTGATGTTCAGCCTAGATCCCGTTGGTCCTCTAGCAGTTCGCCCTTTTTCGTGTTTGTTTTGATTTCTTCAACAAATTAGCAAACGTCTTGCGTTGTTTTTCCCTTTGTTCGCAAGGCTCATGACAATGTAACTTACTTTCTTTAGTGGTTATTCAATTCAGAAAAAAAGAAGTATTCTAAAAATCGTTAACTTTCAGAAAGTTGAAATGATGACGAGGAATAGATAGTTGGGAAATACATACATATAGAGGTTTGGATAAAAGACATTTCAGAAATTTTGGACGACAGAAAGAGAATGAGTGTTTGATATACTGTTTTCGGTTGACACAAGTCCCTTTTAAGTTCTACTGGCTGAAAGCCAGCTGAGCTTATGTCATGGTATGGTTTCCATCATCTGTCCGTCTGTCCGTCCGTCTCTCCGCCTGTCACTCTGCTTTTTAGTCTTCTTGTTGTTTACGCGATTAAGTCCGCATTTGTGGTCAGATTTTCGTATAACTTGCACAGTTTGTTTATCTTATCAGTAGCTTCAAACCCAATGATTTTGAAAATAAAACGAACAAACATTAATACCAAGTTGAAAAATTCCGTTTCTTGTTTTCACAATAAAATCTGCATTTGTCAGATTTTTGTTAAACTTGAACAGATTGTTTATCTTATCAATAGCTTGAACCCTACATATTTTTGAAAAAGAAATCCAACAGACATTATGTGATGAGTATGGGGTAAGTAGCCATTTCAAGTTGAAAATTTCCATTTCTTGTTTACGCAATACAATCTGTATTTTTTGTCAGATTTTCATGAAACTTGCAGTTTGTTGATCTTATCGGTAGCTTTGAACACTAATGTTTTGAAAAAAGGAAAAAAAAAAATCTAACAATCAGTATGGGAAAGAAGCCATTTCAAGTTGAAAATAGTCCAAAATGTGTATTTGAGGTAAGATTTTTTAAACTTGCACAGTTTATTTATCTTAACAAAAGCTTGAACCCTTATGACCTTGAAAAAAATCTCTACAAACAGTATGGGAAAAGAAGCCGTTTCAAGTTGAAAATTTCCATTTTTTTTGTTTACGTGACAAATTATGCATTTGTGGTCAGATTTTCGTGAAACTTGCTCAGTTTATTTATCGTAATAGTAGCTTTCAAGAACCCTAATGATTCTGAATTGAAACGCGATAAAATCAGCATTGTAGTCAGATTCTAATGTAATTTGCACAGTTGCTCTGTATCATCAAAGGCTTGAATGCTAATAATTTTGAAAAAAACAAATCAAATCATCATTTCAAATTGAAAATTTCCACTTCTTGTTAAGACAGTGAAGTCCACAGTTATCTTGAAACTTGCAAAGATCATTTGGTTCATCAAGGGATTGAACTCTATTAAAGGCAAATAAAATCTAGTTATCATTCAGGAATATGAGCCTCTTAATGATTAAGTAATGCTTACTCAACAAAGTTCACATTATTAGTCAGATTTGTTTGAAATTAGCTGAATTGTTTATTACAAGGCGTACTGAACCACTATCAAATTTAGCTGGATTCCAAAAAGTTAGTTTTGAGAAATTGCACTTTTTTCATTGTTTGTTCAATTCACCATGCCTACTTGTGCTGACTTAAGGTATACGGGGTCTAACCCTCATTTTTCAAAATCATCAGAAACTAAGTCTCACCGCAATTGTAACTGGTAAAGACACTTTATGTTGAAATGTAAAAAAAAAATACAACGCGTAAGTTGAATTACAAAGAATTTTATCTCATAACCCGTGAACATCAAAACTGATGAAAAATAATAGACGACTACCTCTATAAAACTTAAGATATTTATCAGGTTTTTCAAAATTTATGAACAAAAATGGTATTAAACAAGCAAATAAATATTACTTCATCAAAATTTAATCAAAGATGGATTTTTTCCAAATGTAGAAAGTATTCTGACAAAAGTCACATATAGGTCCTCCAACTTGACCCTTTTTCAAGTGCGTTTGACGAGTTCTCACTAAATTTAAAAAAATCCTAAAAATTTCAAATAAAACTTGAATTCATTAGAACTTCTCCAAAAATTCAAGACACCATTAATGAATACTGGAAAGAGTTTTTAAGGAACTTTACCACACGGTTTCTGAGAAAATCTGACCTAGATATGGTACGGTGCATTCGGACTTTCTCTCAGAAAATTAACGTAAAACTAAACATTTGCATATAATTTCTTATGTATATAAGGTACAAAGCTCATATCTGGTATGGTGGTACATCTTACTATTATGCTTCAGTGATAACAAAGTCGATGTCATTAGAACTAAGTCGAAGTCAAATATCAAGGTCAAATTTTAGAAAAAAATGATCAAAACTATAAATTTTTCCCGTGATTTCTGAAGGATTACAATTGCAAACCTCATATTTATTACAAAGGTGAATCTCATCAAAATGTTTCAGCTGATAACAAACTTTAAAAAATTATCATCATCTGGTAAGGTCAAGGTCAAATATCTAGGTCAAATTACCAAAGAATCAACAAAAATCTAAACATTTGCCAGTAATTTCTTAAAAATATCCGGTTTCAAAGTCATTACTTGAAAGGAATATGTACCTCACATATTTTCTTTTGGTAACATGGATTAAGATCTTCTGACAAGGTCAAGGTCAAATATCAAGGTTGCATTTTCACAAAAATATCAAAAGACTTTAGACTTAGCCCATCTAATATATAAATGAGACCTGTCACACACAAAGGGACCTATTGGTTACTCTGTAAAACTAGATTTTGAAAAACAAGATCAGACCCATTACAGAATAATATGGGTCCAAATTTCCCCTCAAAAAATGGCTATTGGGTAGTGTAGGATACCCATTAAAGTACATGAATTTCCCTAAAGCCAAGTTTTAACCTTGGTCAGCCTGCGCACCTTAAACAATCTGACCAGGGTCAACACTTTTTGCACTTCGGAGAAGGTTACTTTACGGATGACGGGTCATATATATATACATTGCATTATGTTTTACAAGCAGTTCAATTAACCCTTTAACAAACGACAATTTTTAAGACTGGTCCAAATTGAGAGCATTTGCAGACGAGAAAATAAATATAACTTAAAAACTGAAATTCTTTTTGGGATGGGTAGAAAACATTATGGGAAAAGGAGAAAATGTCGGTTACCAGTCTTTTTATCCTTTACTCACAATGTTTTCAAAAGGTTTCTTCTTCAGGGTCATTAAAAGTCGGGATTCTGTGGTAAAGAGTTGTAATCTAAATGTTTCATGGCCTAGTTTCTGAACAGTACCACCACAAAAAATAATTTGAAGGATTTCATTTTCCATTAACACTTTTCAAATAGTCAGCAAGTTTGGGAATAACACTTTCTAGAGTTCTCTTGTGTTTGTAACACCTGGCTGGCCTTCCGTGTTTTTCACAGTAAATATATTCAGAAGTCCATCTTCCCCTTCCCTGGAATAAATCTTCTTTAGGTGTTCAAGATTTGACCCTGAGCTCGCTATGTTTTCAGCTATTGCTCTTTTGCAGACACCATTGTATACAAGAACATTTAAAGAGTGAATATTTTTAGATTTTTCCTTTAGACTCATGTTATTGAAATGTACAGCTTTTGGCAAAAATAAATGTTCATCAGTCCTTTTGATTTTTTGTTTCTATGGCATGCTGAATCAGTTTACTGAGAGCAAGGACATCAGCTGCAGCATCATGCGCAGCATAAGATAGGTTTAAAATGTCAAAAGCTAGGGCTTCTTGTTTATATGTTGTTCTGTTAGGATACAGTTAACGAAAAAGGGAAAAAGAGTCCAAAAATGCAACGACAGCAGATAAAAGTCCATCAAGCTTCTTCAGTTTCGTAAGGGTTGAAACCAACACAGGGAAGTCAAAGTGCTTTCCATTATGAGCTACTAATACCTCCGTATCAAACTTTGTTAGCCATTCCTGAAATTTATCAACAGCTGTATGAATATCTATAGCTGCAACTTCCCTTCGACCAATGAACATTTTATCATTTACAACATGAATTCCAGTGGTTTGCTGTGCACCAGGGCTAATTGGCACGTTTGGCGTGACATACTGGTTAAATTTGCAGTTTTTTCCAACCACTTCTGCTGCTAACTGAGTTATGTGTGGCATGTGTCCGTGACGAACTGTAACAAAGAAAAGTGTAAAAGGAGCACTGAAATTTAGAAAATGAAAATCAATATGCTGATTGTCCTTAATGGTCAGATCTTGATGTTTTATATTCCAAGGTGGACGAACGGGGAGACAGATGGACAACCAGACAGACATATGGACGGACAAAGTAACTTCAGTATACACCCCAAGCTTCCTTTGGTGGGTTATAAAAAAGCTATAGCTGTGGAAATATCTTTTATCTTGTCATCAGCAGGTTGTGAAGACTGCACTGAATAGGGTCTCAAATTTTGATTTCGTCAAGCATTTTGTTGGTTTACCTGACACTAGATCTGTCCAAAATAGTTTACCTTTCAATTTGCAGAATAGATACAAAATGGTAAATTATTTTTTGTATGGTGTTTTACCCTGCTTTCAACATTATTTCAGTCATATCACTTTGTCAGCTCACATACTGATGTACTTCCTGTAGTATGCTAAGGTTCTGAAGTGTCTTGCCAAAGGACAATCCCACGAAAAAAAAAAAAAAAAAAACAGAGATGAGATGGTAAAATAATTTAGATAAGAATGACCATTTGCTCGCTTTGAAAAATGCTTTTTTCCTAAATATTTGTCAAAATATAAAAAAAATCACATATTATTTGTCTTTTAGATTCTATATTTGCTATCTGTCACATATTATCAATGTGCGTGAAAAAATAAAACAATCCTGTAGGAAAAAGTTAATTACCGGATTGGTATGATACACATTCTGCAGCTTCTTGTGCTCCCTGGGTCACTCACCGTTCCTGCTTCAAAATCAGCCGTCGACGCTTAGTTGATGGACGAGGACAAAGTTCCTGGTGGCGCTTTCTCTCCTTCATGCATTTTGCAGCATATTTTTATACGCCCGTCGAAGACGGGACGTATTACGGGATCACCCGTGGCGGGCGGGCGGCGTCCAGTTCTTTGTCCGGAGCATATCTCCAAAAGTATTCTAGCTAGGGTTATGAAATTTCATGGGTGGATAGATCTCATCGAGGGGGAGTGCAGTGTGCAGAAATCATAACTCTTGCTTGCTTAATTTTTGAGTTATTGCTCTTTGTTGTTTTTCATACTTGAATTTTGTCCGGAGCATATCTCCAAAACTATACTAGCTAGGGTTATGAAATTTCATGGGTGGATAGATCTCATCGAGGGGGAGTGCAGTGCACAAGAATCATAACTCTTGCTTGCTTAATTTTTTAGTCATTGGCCTTTGTTG
Organism: Tridacna crocea; assembly: GCA_943736015.1. NCBI lineage: Eukaryota > Metazoa > Mollusca > Bivalvia > Cardiida > Cardiidae > Tridacna > Tridacna crocea. The sequence continues at coordinate 14,828,524 of OX031068.1, forward strand.
TTTTTCATACTTGAATTTTGTCCAGAGCATATCTCCAAAAATATTCTAGCTAGGGTTATGAAATTTCATGGGTGGATAGATCTTACTGAGGGGGAGTGCAGTGCACAGGAATCATAACTCTTGCTTGCTTAATTTTTGAGTAATTGCCCTTTGTTATTTTTCATACTTGAATTTTGTCCAGAGCATATCTCCAAAACTATACTAGCTAGGGTTATGAAATACATGGGTGAATAGATCTCACCAAGGGGGAGTGCAGTACACAGGAATGATAACTCTTGCTCGCTTAATTTTTGACTTATTGCCCTTTGTCGTTTTTCATACTTGAATTTTGTCCGGTGAATATCTCCAAAACTATACTAGCTAGGGTTATGAAATTTCATGGGTGAATAGATCTCATCAAGGGGGAGTGCAGTGCAGCAGAATCATAACCCTTGCTTGCTTAATTTTTGAGTTATTGCCCTTTGTTGTTTTTCATACTTGAATTTTGTCTGGAGCATATCTCCAGAACTATACTAGCTAGGGTTATGAAATTTCAGGGGTAGATAGATCTCATCAAGGGGGAGTGCAGTGCACAGGAACTATAACTCTTGTTCGCTTAATTTTTGAGTTAGTGCCCTTTGTCATTTTTCATACTGGAATTCTGTCCGGTGCATGCCCCAGCTTTACAACTTGGGGTAAGACGGGCGTATCTTGCGACAATTTGCCGCTCTTGTTTCTGTGTATTAACCAGGTGACAAATCTGATTTTTTATTTGCCTGCAACAAAACAGGGAATAGTAAAAATTTCTTACTCAAATGACTTTACATTATCGTAGGTAATATCCAAGGTTATTACATATAGAAACATCAAGAGCAGCCCATGCGGATGCAGCACTCAGCTCCTGATGCTGGTTGCTGAAAAGAATTGTGAGTCAAAAAGGGGCAGTATTTTAGCAAAACAAAATTCAAAGTTATTTCCCTCGATCCTTTAGCTGTCTCTTTTGTCAGTGAACAATTTGAGGTAAAGACCTTAATTCTATCAACACTTTGGGAACTTGCAGTGTGCTGGAATATTTTTGGACATATAAATTTCAATAACCTAGTTACAGGTTAAAAAAAAGCCTTTTCAAATGAAGTATAGATTCACACTTATTTATAGTATATACTCATATGACATCAACTGTTCAACTGTAGAAACTGTAAAGAAACACTGAAATGAATATGAACAATACAACTGTAACAATTAACGAGAAAACATATACATGAAGGAACATGAAGGTAAGACCTGTGGAATAGAAAACAGCTATTTCCACTGTAATATTATCCTGCAAAATTAGCTATATTTAAAAATGAGTATTATTGAACTACATGTACTTTCACCGATTCATTTTTTCCATTTTTTTCTTCTTTGAATTATCATTTATAAATCTAAAACCACTATATTCTCACTTCAAAGGGAGATAATAATTACCTGCCTTTTCAGAAAACTAAGAAAAGTGTTAATAAATAACTTCAATTTGTCTAATTTCTTTTTGAATCATGAGTTCATAATGTGTTCTGGTAAAAAATTAATGCCAGTAGAGCGATTTCAGGCCCTCAAAGTCATCTAGTTAAATTAATGAATTGAAGGGTGGATGTATGATTTTGATATGAGAGAAGAAGATTGTGTAGTGCTTAATGTCGTTGTAAACATTATTTCAATTTCACCAGTAAGGAGAGTGGGATTAGGATGGGACTGAAAAATTGATTTTCTGCTTACAGGTTATAAAGTGAATGCAGACTCTACAGGTACATTCCTCATCAATCACATGATAGAGGTATTTCAACGATTTTATACACAACATCATCTGGAAGACATGATGATATCCGTACGGGATGAGACATCACAGGAAGTACTTCCGGTTGGCAATACGCATTGTTCTTGGGCCGCCATGATGCCTTACACATGGAGTACGCTAACAAAACGGCTTCGCTTCACTGTGGGGTCGTCTACCTGGGGATCTGTATCGAGAGCGAGAGCTAGAAGATCATTTGTCTATGGAATTCATTCTGTACTTATTGATTCGGTTTTATTTGACTGAAATAGTATTATTTTTCAATGTATTCTTAAGGCTCTTCTTAGTTTGTCATGGTTAAAGCTTTTAAATCATCATCATCATCATCATCATCATCATCGTGGACACCATCACAATGATTACCACCATCATCAACAACAACAAAAATTGCCATTGTCATATTCATTAGCGGCAGCAGCAAAAAAAATAGCAGTTACAATCTCATCACTCTCAACAGATTCAGCAACAGAAGCACTATTATCAGTGCAGGGCTCGGGTAAATGGGTTTTAAAACATCATCATGTTATATTATTCAAAGCCAGTTATCAGATGTTTATATATATATATAAAAAACAATGTTGTCTAAAGACTGACTGAAGTCTGAGATGGAATGGTCCTACGACATGCAGTACATTTACAAAAATAAACAAATAAATAAATAAATAAAAATAAATTAATAAATAAATAAAATCTAACACAGGTCTGCTTGTGCAGACTGAGACTGCTGGTGACCTCAATCGATACTGTTTGTAGGTGCATTAAATCCCCTTGTCAAAAAGCATGATTCATTTTTATAAAAAAAAATCTTATCATAATCATTATCAAAGGCATCAACATGAGCATCTTAATCCTTTGCCAAACAATAAAGTGGTTTTACGAACCAGAGGAAGAAGCCATTTGAAAACATTGTGGAAAAGGAGAAAATGCTAGTAACCAGCCTTTTCTCCTTTACCCACAATGTTTTATATTCTTCTAAAATCGCGTTTCAAATTTTTAGTCATGTTTATTTTGCAGTCTGCAAATGCTTTCAATTTCAATAAGTCTAAGATTTTGTCGTTTAGTAAAGATTTAAGAACATATTCATCACGGTCATCAAAATTGACTGCATCATCATCGTCGTCGTTATCATCACCATTATCATCATCAGCAGCAACAATTTACACAACATAAACATTCTAATGATAAGCAAAACCAATTACCATAGTATCACCTTGGTCTACAGGACCAAGAACAGCTTAAACAACAACATCATTAACTTCATGAACGGACATATCATCAGCATCATCTTAGACAACGTCTATGTCATCCTTTACCATCAGCAGAAATATCCTCACCAGTATTACAATCGTCATTTGCAGCAACATCAAAACCATTAGCAATATTATCATCAGCAACAACAACTGGCAGCAGCAACAATAACTGGCAGCAGAAGCATTGTTATTTCCTATTGCAACAACGTTTTCATTATTTCTTCTTTTATATTTTTTACTTTTTATGGAATTCTTTGTGTGTAGGTGTGTGTGTGTGTTTGTGGTGTTTAATACTTCTATAGTCATAAACATGGACTAGACATTTATGTTTAATTACTTAAATGATGGATGGATGGGTGGGTCGATGGATCAATTTTGGATTTCAAGTGGTGTTTTTCTCCTTTTTTAGCTCACCTGAGCACGAAGTGCTCAGAGTGAGCTATTGTGATCAGTCACCGTCCGTCGGCGTCCGTCAGTCCGTCGTCCGTCCGTCAGTCCGTCGTCCGTCCGTTAGTCCTTCTTTACACTCTAGCATCTACAAATATCAACCAATCCGCACCAAACTTGGTCAAAATATATTCGACTATAAGACCTCGGATGAGTTCGATTATAGGTCTAATCGGACTAGAACATCTAGAGTTATTTGCCTTGAACTAGAAAAATTGCTATATTTCACTTTGTTTACTCTCTAACATCTACAAATATCAACCAATCAGCGTCAAACGTTGTCAAAATATATATGACCATTAGATCTTGGATGAGTGTGATTATGGTTGTAATCGGACCAAAACGACCGGAGTTATTTGCCCTTGAATTTAAAAAATAATCTATATTAGACATTGTTTACTCTCTAGCATCTACAACTATCAAACAATTGGAATCAAACTTGGTCAAAATAAACATAACCATAAGATCTAGGATGAGTTCGATTATGGGTGTAATCAGACCAGAACAACTGGAGTTATTTGCCCTTGAATTCGAAATAGTGCTATATTTCACTTTGTTTAAACTCTAGCATCTACAAGTATCAACCAATTAGTTCCAAACTTGGTCAAAATATATATGACTCTAAGATCTCGGATGATTTCGATTATGGGTCTAATCAGACCAGAACAACTTGATTTATTTGCCCTTGAATTAGAAAGTTCTTTAGAATAGTACTTAATCCGGAGCATAACTTTGTCATCTCCAATCCGATTGTCTTGAAACTTGGCATTTGTATTTGTTGCAATAATACAGAGTGGAGTGTGAAAGAATCATAACTCTACCTCGTACTGTCTATAAGTTATTTCCCTTCGATCGTCATTTTCACAGCATTTTCTGCTCGTCTGGAATATAACTTTGTCATCTACAGCCTGAACATCTTCAAATTGGATATGCATGGTTGTTGAAAAATTATGGAGTGCAGTGTGTAAGAACCATTACTCTTAGTAGCACAAATTTTGACCTTTGAGATTCATTTTTACAGCATTTCTTGCTTGTCCGGAGCAAAACTTTGTCATCTTAAGTAGGAATTACTTGAAATTTGGTATACTTATTTGTTGCAATATTTGGAAGTGTAGTGCCTAAAAATTGTAACTCTATCTCGTGCTGTATTTGAGTTATTTCCCATTTGAATGTAAATTTTACAGCATTTAGTGCCTGTCCGGAATATAACTTTGTCATCTCAAGTCAGAACGACTTCAAACTTGGTATGCATGTTTGTTGCAATATTACGGAGTACATTGTGCAAGAACAATAACTCTAACTATCGCGAATTTTGAGTAATTCCACTTTGACAGTATTTTTTACTATATTTTTGCTTGTCCGGAACGGAACTTCGAAGTCTCAAGTTAAATTGCGACAATTTGCTGCTCTTGTTTCATTATCATTTGGCGTTGAACCTTGATATGTGGTATTTATCTTTACTTTAGACCTTTGATGCTTGGTACTCAGGAAAGCGATATAGGACCATCATGGTCCTCTTGTTAAAACAGTGTTTGAGTCATCACGACGACAACTCATTTATTTTTATGAGACCTTAGTTTCACCAACTTGTACATTTACAAGGCTAGGGCACTGAACTGTCTGATCTAAAGTGGATTTTGATTTCGGGTCCTTTAGGTTTCGAACCTACATCTTGGCCACTCAACAAAACAGGGCCTCTTTTAGACTGAAAATACAAAATAAAGCTATAAATAGATTTTAATTCATCAGCTTGTGGTTAATATGGGGAAATATTTGCCGAAAAAGGGAAAGGTATGCAAAAATAACGAGTGCCGTAAGGCACGAGTTATTTTTGCGGACCTTTCCCTTTTGAGGCAAATATTTCCCCAGATCAATCACAAGCTGATGAAATAAATTATATATTATATTTTCTCTGATCATTTTGTCAACGAATGCCATTTTAAAACTAGTGATCTCAAGTCAATAAACCAGATTTTCGATAGGAGGAAATTATTCACGGTGACGGGGAAATTTCCTCCCAGCTTCATTTTTTTACCCATAAAATTTCTAAAAAATAGACACATCAATTATAATATTCTGCTTTAATTCTCATTTGAATAACAGCTTGCATTTCTCACAATACGACAACTTAGCTGCAGTTTGCAGAAACTTTGGTAGTTAGAGCATACAGACTCGTTTCCACCCTATTTTTTAGAGTCACAACTGCTAGCCAATATTGGGAGTAATCAAAGTAGATTCGAATTGTCGTGTGTTCGAATATTCGAATATTCTTTGAATCTCAATAACATTGTTGTTTTTGGAATGAATGTTTCAGAATACTGGACAGGTATGATGAGTTTTCAATGTATAAGCCTATGTATGACAACGTTTCTTTTTGAAACGACAGTTTCAAACTGTCGGATTGATACGATCCTGTATTAATTAACTATTGGATATATAGAAGTTATACATGGGAACCGGTCCACGCGATACCAGTCACATTTCTGACTTCGTATAGTATACAGGTCGTGACCTCGGCTTAATACGACTTGACCTCCGATCAATACAGTTGACCTCGTATCAATATTGATGACCCGCGACCAATACAGAAATCCTTGAACGTGATTGGTCAAAAGTTCAGTGGCGTGAGCGTCTGCGCTTACTTTTAGCCAATCACGTTCAAGGAGGCGGCAAAGTAAACATTACCCCAAAAATGATATTTGTTTCCAGCAGGGTAGAAAACATCTGTGGGAAAAAGGAGAAAATGCCGGTTACCAGCATTTTCTCCTTTTCTCACAATGTTTTCAGAAGGCTTCTTTTTCAGGGTCGTAAAAGACCAGGGATTGTTTGGTTAAGGGTTAATTATTAAAATTGTCATTAATCAAGTGATTTCGTATTGGCCCAGTTACAGGTCCTCGGTCAGCCGTATTGGCCCTCAGCCTTCGGCCTCGGGCCAATACGGATGACCTCGGACCTGTAAATGGGCCAATACAAAATCACTTGATTAATAACATTATAGTATTAACTTCATCTCCATAACAATATTGTCAATGAAAACATGCCTCAGTTTATCAAATGGATACGACGGAATATTCAATGTATTTCAATAACAATTTTCTTTTAAAACAAATGCTTAACCCTTTCCCAAACAGCAAATTTTGGACCACAGCTAACTGAAAACATTCTGCAGATGACAACTTAACAGTTGCCAAAAAGATGATTTTTCTAAATGATAGGGTAGAAAACATTGTGGGAAAAGGAGAAAATGCTGGTTACCAGCATTTTCTCCTTTTCCCACAATGTCTTCTAAATGCTTCTATTCCTGACCCGTAAAAACCAGGGATTGTTTAGGAAAGGGTTAAACAATCAAAGAATCATTGTATTTCGATACCAGTGTTGCTTTATAGTAAAGAATCAGAGCGTTGAGAACGCTGAAGTGGTATTTGTCTAGGAAACCCACTGTGTGGAATTAATAGTTTGAAAAAAAAAAAAACCTAGAGACATATTGTTCAAATATTGGCTTAAAATCAACTCACTAAGCAAATGAATACCTTTTCGGTTGAAGGGAGAGTACTCATGACAAAGTTTGGTTTATTTTTGTATAAGTGGTCTCCCTTTGGTCATTAGGAGGAAGCAGGAGTAACGCCCCTTGACAGTAGGATGCATAACCAATAGAGAGAAAAATCCTGTTGACATATCGAACTAAATTAAGTTTGTTCCTGAAAACTATAATTTTTAAATATCTCTAGCCTTTTACATTTGATTTCCAACATTACAATCAATTACCTGGATTTATAAATATTCATGAGCAATCAAATGAGTAGCGCGCAATCATAGGACGAACAAACCGTGTGACGAATTGGTTTTGGAACGAAAAAGCCCTGGTTCAGTAGGCAAATTTGTATCATTGCGCCAATAAAAGGCTATGAGCGAGAGATGCTATTTTCAATCAAAAATAAGTATCTCAATGATCGATGGCCTCGCCCAATGTATTTCAATATGCCATTTCAAAATACATATCTGAGTGCCACCGTATAACTCATTTGCCTGAGAAAAAATGAGTTTAATTGGGTTTATTTCCTTCGGCTTTGCACAAAAGAAGATACATGGTTATCAAAATTCAATCTTGAACTCATAGTGGTATTGTCTTCGACAAATACCACAAAAATCAAGCTATCGGATGGGGACGATCAAATAACGAGGTTCCTTCAAGACATTGGACAGAGACGAACAAAGAAGACGTTTTGTTCAGCCTTGATCTGAGAATCCATGACATATCTTAAGAAATACCTGCAAATAATAGTCAAGGATCCTTGGAATAAACATGTCTACATTTTTGATCGACCAAATCAAGTACACTCAGCTACGCCAGAAAAAAAGACTTTTCTATACCCTAAGCTTTCAATGATTGAACGGTTACAGTTTCGATAGTCGAGTGCAATGCTATTCTAAGTGCCTGTACTTAGAATAGTATTGCTCTCACCCATTGATATAACACCTGCAGACGTCTTGTTTACTGTTTAGTAAACATCTGTCAAATAACCCATTACCAAACGACAGTATTTTAGACTCGTCCAGATTGAAAGCATTTGCAGACGACAAAATAAAAGTGACAGAAAATTTAAAATTTCTTTTGTGAAGGGTAGAAAACATTGTGGGAAAATGAGAAAATGCTGGTTACCAGCATTTTCTCCTTTTCCCACAATGTTTACTAAACGCTTCTTTCTCAGGGGCGTCAAATGTGGTAATGGGATAAATGGCAGTGAGTGGAGGAAATGGGAGCCAATACTTTGTTTCTATTGGCAAATATTTCAGTATTTTCAATATATATATATTTATATATAGATGTTTTTAAATCTAAATATTAATCAAGAGCTTATAAATACAAGACGCTGCATATTTGTTTCGGACGCTAAGGTGGTAAGATCCTATGACAGAAAGTAGATAACTTGTACTCAGAACTTCCGTATTGCCTCGGAGTTTTCTCCTGCCGTTCATCAGTTTTTTCTCTGAAGGCGAGACAGTCTGGGCGGGACATTATACACGGCGGGGAATCAAGTGACACAACAACAACAACAATGAGCGTTATTTGAAAAAATTCCCCGACTTCAGGTAAGAAAATCTTCAATAATTCCGTTAATACATGACCGATTGGAATTTGGTTTGAAGCAGAGAAGGCGAAAGGACTCCGGGGATTTGCCTGATGTGTTAGATTTTTTAAACAACACCTGATAAAAAAGTTATTGACGAGCAAACAAATTTTTTACCCTGGATAATTTGTTTGCTCGTCAATAACCTTTTTATCAGGTGTTGTTTAAAAAATCTAACACATCAAGCAAATCCCCTGAGTCCTTCCGCCTTCTCTGCTTCAAACCAAATTCCAATCGGTCATGTATTAACGGAATTATTGAAGATTTTCTTACCTGAAGTCGGGGAATTTTCTCAAATAACGGTCATTGTTGTTGTTGTTGTGTCACGTGATTCCCCGCCACGTTATAGAATGGCGATAATGTATCACTTGGTAAGTACCCAGCCTGTTATACCTCAGGTAGTAGAGCGTAGGTCTCGTGAACGTGAAGATTCGGGTCACTTGAAAGTGCGGCTTCGATTCCTAAGGCTGACCATCAAAATTTATTAACTCTTTACCACACAACAAAATTTTAGACTGGTCCAAATTGAAAGCTTTTGCAGACGACAAAATAAAGGTGACTGAAAAATTGAAATTGGTTCTGGGAAGGGTAGAAAACACTGTGAAAACACTGTGGGAAAAGGAGAAAACGCACTTCTGTAGATAAATGCTATACGTTTATCGATGCAGTTCTAAATCTAATACCATTAGAAAACCGCGTCAGATTCATAGGAAAAGTGACTACTTGCCAAATAATAGTGTGCAGTCCACTTGGCAGAACGGCTTCGATTTTCCTTGTCCTTCCAAACTGTATAGTTAGTAATTACATCATTATGATGAGGAATCTTATTTTTCATCGCACCATATACTATGCTTAAAATCTCCCCTAAATCCATTTTTCATGACTGAGTCCTTCGATTTATCTTTTCAGAACAGTAACTTTTTGAGTTCTTCAGCATAAAGTTGAGAGTATTTGCAGACGACAAAATTTAGGTGACAGAAAATTTGAAATTTGTTTTGCGAAGGGTAGAAAACATTGTGGGAAAAGGAGAAAATGCTGGTTACCAGCATTTTCTCCTTTTCCCACAATGTTTTCAAAAGGCTTCTTACTTCGGGGCGTCAAAAGTAGGGATTGTGTGGTAATGGGTTAATAGACTTTTGGATGAGACATTAAACCGAGATTCTGTGTGATGGTGCTATACAGCAAGCATGCTAAATATCCAGGCGTAACTTGCAATTTATACAGTTCGTCCTATATCTGCTCCCCGTGGGGTCCCGGGGGTTTTTGCTGTATAGAATAGGACCTCGGCCTTTCTCTATGGCATGTCGTAGAAGGCAACTAAAATTAGAGACAAACGGCTGCTTTCCTCGTAATTCGTAGGATTGCAACAGGCTGGGTGGTTCTTATTCCAAATCCTATATTTTTTCCTCTATGTAAATAGGGTTTTGAATGGGAATCAATTGGCCTGTGGGACCCCGTGTGCTTTAATCGGGGGTATAAAAATAAACCACTGCAGTCCCGCGATCGTCACATCTGCCATTTCATCTGGCGGAACAAAAGTGACAGCATGCATGTCGTAAAAGGCGACAAAAGGGGCATCACTTAGTGTTTCGTCCATTCCTCATTTATCATGTTTGTCTTATGTTGTTGCACATGTATGTTATTTTCACCTCGCATTATTGTTTACTAAGTAAGTGCGCCCTATATGACCCAAGCTGTCGACGGGCCTTAAAACGCTATTCATTCATTCATTCCTATATCTGCACTATTCACCGTTACAATACTAACAGCCTTGAGGGAGGCGTCGTCTATATGGGCAACCGGTAGAGACGACAAAGAGGATATTTGATTTTTTCGGTGAAAGATCGAAATTTATTTCATCGAGTGAACACCATCGGTAATATTTTCACGAGTGGCGAAGCCACGAATGAAACTATTACCAATGGTGTTCACGAGATGAAATAAATTTCGATCTTTCACCGAAAAAATCCAGATAGTCTTTTTATTTCATGCTTTTAACCCTCTCTGGGAGGAGCTTTATCAAAATCCAGTACAGTTCTTTTCCATTATTCCCCGTGGCTTACCCCTCCCGCATAGCAACGCATTACAATATTACGTCAAGCGCGAGAAATGTAAGATATATGACGTCATATTTCCCATCTGGTTGTCAGGCACGCGCAATTTACCTAGGCAACAAGAACGTGAAAATTGGTATTTTCACTGTTGATACCAGTGTAAGATCGAAAAATATTTTCACTGCTATTTCTCGATATCCTTTCGGAAAGCATGAAATAAAAATAAACGCATTCAGTCAACCAATCACTTGATAAAGGTAAAACCACATGAGCCGAACTCTAGCAAAAGAGGGCTTGATGCATCTTTATGATGCATTAACTGTGGACCCGTAATAGCCACTTTTTAAATAGCAATTTAATCATAGGGTAGACTGATCCGTGGACATATAGAAAACTCGGTGAGAAACAGCGAAAAGTTTTGGCCCAGGTCAACTGTTAACTGCACGGGCTGACCCGAGTCGATATTTTTCGCAGATGCATTAACCTTTTACCAAACAATCCCTGATTTTTACGACCCAGAGATAGAAGCCTTTTGAAAACATTGTGGGAAAAGGAGAAAATGCTGGTAACCAGCATTTTCTCCTTTTCCCACAATGTTTTCTACCTTGCAGGAAACAAATTTCAGTTTTTGAGTTAAGTTTATTTTGTGGTCTGCGTGTGCTTTCAATTTGGTTGGTTGGTTGATTGTATTGGGGTTTAACGCCACTTTAACAGCTAAGGTCATATCATGGCGGTCGGTGACGCACATGTGTTTCCTGGCTTTCTCACATCGGTACTTACACTACTTTCTTTCCAAAGCCACCGACTACTTTTCTCACATGCTTCAGCAGAGGTGAGAGGCGAAAATTTTCAATTTGGACCAGTCTAAAATTTTGTCGTTTGGGTTAAAGGGTTAAAGCCCGCTTTTAACAGCCCGTAACTCAAACTCTACCTAAGGAAATGATATGGGTCATTCTGTAGGGGAGGGTCATTTCTCTGCATTATACCGGTTTTTGGAAGGCGAGATTTTCATTCTCGCCATCATATGTCACCGCTCGACAGCTTGCTGAAAATGCCTCTGAACAGCATTATCAAAACGCCTTTCAAATAGTTCGATACTTCTCGAGTACATTAGAACAAAATAGTGTCGAAACCATTGTAAATTTAATCAGAACAGCAAGAAGAAACTTCAAGTTTCTAGAAGGAATGAAATCGAATTCGTAAAAAGCATCGTTTTTGACACAAATGCAAAATACTTTGGATCAATTCACTGATATAATCAAGTTGCTACAGCAACGAATAAACCATAGCTAGTATAAGCCAATCGAAAGCTACTAACATGACGTCATTCGGACCTACTTCCACTTCACAACGCATAAACAACTAACCAGTGGGATCGTATATGTAAATTTACTATCCCAGAACTAACCAATCGGATAGCTTCTTTGAATGACGTACCGCTGATAGACCCCTTTCCTCTGTTAGCAACCTTATTTTGTCTTTGTGAGGAGTAAAATTGAAATAAATTCCTTTGAATCATCAAGTGTTTAAACAAAATTTTCTCTTTCAAAGAAATATTTTTCTTTTATCAAAGTTGTGCTTGACTTTATGATTAATGACTGGGTTATTGTTACGCATCGGCGTGGCCGAGTTCTGATTCCGGAGACCCGTGAATAGAAAAAGGTAAATCAGTTGAAATCACAATAGATGTGTCATTTCGAAGTAGTTCTGGTCAGTATGATGTACCGATGTATATAGCCTTGGTTCCAGGCTGATCACTTCTTTCGTTATATACGAGTATGATCGGATTTTACTACATCAAAAATGACAATAACATGATCTGTAACCGTTTTAACATGCAAAGAATTTTAACTTCTTTTGGTCATCACGTTGCTTAACGTTCAGCAATTATTCATAAATATTTAACCCTTTACCGCTCACTTGAAACAACTCTGAAAATCAAGCTTTTAAAGACATCGAGAGCAGAGGGGAAATTACAATCGAAAACCGGCATTTTTTTCCATTTTATCACAATGTTTCTACCCCATCAAGAACAAATTTCGTCGCTAATTTGGGCCACCCTGAATTTGTCATCTGTATGAATCAATGCTTTCAATGTCAACTTAAGTCTGAAATTTCTTTGTCAGGTAAAGAATAAACGCTTATCGCAATGAATTGTTATCATAATCACTTACCTCCGTCATTATTAGAACTGAAATCTTTACCTTATATATTCCCATTTATTTTCCTCGAAAGAATTTCCTTCAACTAGATCTATACACTTTTTTCCAAAACTGAATAACACAATGATAAAATTAACTTGACAGGGAGAATCCCCACTGTCCTATAGTGCATCGGACGTGTTCGTGATTTTCTAAGAACACGGACCAAGGACCTGTATCTGTGTAATTGTACACGACATATTTTTGTCGAACAAAGGAATAGGGTGTATCTTAATATTGACGAATTGGCAGTCATTTTGCTTTCATGTTTACCGACAAGCTGAACGTACATTCCGGTTACGCGGGATTAATGAAAGACAAGCGTTAATGTCAATGAACCCTTAGATCGTTTATTACGCCTGTCTCTTTTGAAGACAAGGCAGACGATTCTATAGTCTGCACAGAATATGCAATCTTATGTCGGATTAGCTATATTGTAATAACCCGACCAAAACAGCCCAGGGTGAGGTTGCAATAATTAAGCATTTTGCCTGAGATGTAAAATGCCATTTTCATCAGTCCAGCACTCTAGTATAAGGGTTAACAGAGTCATAGATTACAAGAATCGTATAAACACCTTCCGACGTTCCTTATAGGACCTAAGAAGTCAACCGTCAAATGATGTTGGTTGGATATCCTTGATAGGATGGTAAACATTGCGCAAAACGGAGAAAATGTTCGTTGCCAGCATTTTCTCGTGTTCCTGCATGCTTTCAAAATACCCTTCCCTTTCTAAAAAAAACCCATTCTTTATGGTCATTAAAACCCAGCACATGTATTATAATCTAAATGTTAAATCTCCGTTTTGAAAATTGAAAGTCGTTTGTTTTGAAAGTCTTTTTCAGTCTTGATAAAGTATATTTCAAATAAAATGGTAAACAAATAAAGAAAAAGCCTTTTAAGTGAACGACACTGAAATTTTGACAACCTCAAGGGGAAAAAAAGTTTCAAAATACTTTTGGAAAAGGAAAAAACGCTAGTCACGAGTATTTTCTCTTTTTACCACTATGTTTTGTACTTTTTCCCAGCCAAACGGCATATTTTCAGCTGCTCTTAACTTATTATCTGCTAATTGCTTTAATGTAGACGGCCCAAATGTTTTGTTATTTTCTGAAGGGTTTTGTAAAGGGCTACTAAGATGGAAAACATTGTAGGAAAGTCAAACAAAAGGTTGATCATCATTATTTGCTACTTTTCCTACAATGCTTTGAAAAGCCTCTTCTTCAATATTGTTGAAAGTCAGTATTGTGATTTGAAAGGCTGAATCTCATTTTCTATACTCTAAAATGTACCTTTCTAAAAACTCTTTGCTCTCTCAATAAAATTGTCCATGGAGTAAAATGGTACAGACTTTCAAGAAATTAATCATCTCATTACAGAGTTACAGTTTTAGATCTATCAAAATTGATTGCATTTTCAAGCAAAAACTATTCTTTAATCCTTTACCATACCCTATCAAGTACAGTTTTAACAACACTGAGAAAGAGGCCACTTAAAAACTTAATTTTGAAAAGGAGAAACTTTCTTGGCTCTTTACACGAAGAAAAAAAATTCAGACTTTCCAAAATTGAATGCATTTTCAGGTAGCAACTTTTTGATCTGGCACCATTGACGGAACCTGTATGAAATAGGATGGAAGACATTTTAGGAAAAGGAAAAAACGTCAATTAGCACCATATTCTCCTTTTCAGACCAAAAGTTCTCAAGCCCTCTTCCTAGACCTTTTAAACTCATTATTGGGCTAATAGAGGGTTAGATCTAAGTTTCTATACAGCGTAAAAACATATACGGGTAAAAGAAAATTAAAACTCTTTGCTATCACATAAAACTTTTCCTTCAAATGAAATGGAAAGGAGTTTCAGAAAAGTCCATTCGTTTTAATATTCGTTTTAATTTTTTCAACATATTTTCACAAGCCTTCTTCAAGTTTGCTAAGACTCAGGATGGTAAACTGGTCTTCATTGCACAGGAACATTGCACAACTCTATAGACTTGGCTGTATCAGGAGAGGCGATTTAAGTACAGGAAAATGTATTGCAATATGTTATGCCTATATTCTAAACTCGCCTTCCAACAGTACTTTCAGTACTTTGATGTTATCCAGCCGTCGCGAGTTTAACTCTTTACCACACGAGAAAATTTTAGACTGGTCCGAATTGAAAGCATTTGCAGACGACAAAATAAAGGTGACTGAAAAATTGAAATTTGTTCCTCCGACAATGTTTTTTTCTCGTGGAAAAGAAGTCGGTGTTTGCATGACAGAGCGGTGTGTAAAGAACAAAACTTCTGGAAAACATTGACAGTTGTGCTATTGGCCGAGATAACACTGAACAATTGTTGATGTTGAGATCGGCGTTAAACACCGTTTAACCCATTACCAAACGACAAAATTTTAGGTCTATCCAAATTGAAAGGAATTGCAGACGACAAAACAAAAGTGACTGAAAATTTGAAATTTGTTTCGTGAAGGGTAAAAAACATTGTGGGAAAAGGAGAAAATGCTGGTTACCAGCATTTTCTCCTTTTCCCACAATGTTTTCTAAAGGCTTCTTTCTCAGGGGTGTCAAAAGTAGCCTGATTGTGTGGTAATGGGTTAAAGAAACAAACAAGTGGAAAGAACAAGTAAACAAGCAGACCACGGACATTTTTTTTAAGCACAATAACAAACAGACAAACAAACAAAACAAAATGCAACAGACTGTTCAATATGGAATAAGATGATTTTTAACCCTTTTGCCAAACAGTTCCTGGTTTTTACATCCCTAATATAAAAGCCTTTTGAAAACATTATGGGAAAAGGAGAAAATGCTGGTAACCAGCATTTTCTCCTTTTCCCACAATGTTTTCTACCCTGCTGCAAACAAATTTAATTGTTGAGTTCTCTTCATTTTATCGTCTGCAAGTACTTTTAATTTGGACCAGTCTAAAATTTTGTCGTTGCACAAAAGAGTTAAATCCTTTTCGATCCATGGCAAAGTCTTCAGCAGACGATCCCGTATTGCTAAGACCCTGAAAAATAGGCTTTGGAAAAAATCGTGAGAAAAGGAGAAAACGTCGTCATCGGCATTCTGTACCTTTCCCGCTTCGTCTGCTATCACTTATCCCTTTCCCAAACGACAAATTTTGGACTCTTCCAAACTGAAAGAGGTTGCAGAAGACAATTTTAGATTTTGAGAAAATGGCAGAAAGTTCTCAAAAAAGGTAGAAAAAAAAACACTGTGGGAAAAGGAGAAATTGCTCGTCACGAGCAATTTCTCCTTTTCCCACAGTGTTTTCAAAAGACTTTTATTGCAGACTCGTAAAAACCGGGGCTTGTTTGGGTTAAAACGTTAAATCCGATCACTCAAGCCAGATTTGTCGTCTGCACATTCTGTAAGTTTGGTCGAGTTTCATATTTTGTCGTCTGGTAAAAGAGTGAAGTCGACGCTTTTCAAATTAGCGGGTGACTCCAATGGATACGAGTCTAACAATATGGCGGCGATCGATTTAAGCCCCGAGTTTTACCTGTACACATTTCGAACCCTTAACTGAAAGATCCCGTTTTATAACGACAACTCTGGTACATAATGCTTTTGAAAACATTGTGGAAAAAGGAGAAAATGCTGGTAACCAGCATTTTCTCCATTTTCCACAATGTTTTAAACTCTTTCAGACATTTTTTTTTTATTTAGTTTTGCAAAATTGATTTTATCGTCTGCTAAAGCTTTCAATATGGACGATTTTTCAAAAAAATTGTCGTCGGGTAAAGAGTTAAAAATAGTATCAAATATACTGTTGAAATATAGGCAGGTGGGGACTTGGTTCATATATGTTTACTATAGTTGTTCAATAACGTTGTTTGAATTAAAAGTTCAACAGTGGCTGACATTCTTTTTTTTCTTAAGTGATTTTTACGGTTTTGTATTACATATTGGGACGATGGTGACATAAACATTATTTCGTGATTCTTGTAATATTCTCTACCCTCCCATTTATTGAAATTTTTAAACGATAGATAACTATATAGAAGTCAAGTTTGATTTAAACAGTTTATTCTTTTACAAGGATTTATTATTTAAAGCATGACAAATAGGAACTATATACGACCATACAGCGCTGGAATGGCGATTAAAAGACCTCGATTGAGACGGGTTGAGATCGGAGTGGACGGTCCCCCGCCAACTCCCGAAGGGCTGAGCAACGGAATGAGACCCCACGGGGGATATCGAGGTCAGTGGCCAATTTATACCTCTTTGAAATAAGGAAGATGAAATAAGAACTGTTAACTTGTCTTACTTTTTGAACCTTTTCTCCTTTTTTATGACAAATTTGAGCTTTGAAAATAAAAATCAAAATAGTTTTTATTTGTGTGTCCAAAGCTGTTTTCAACATTGTTTCACTGTTATCACAACAGGCAGTACATTATTATATGTACGATCAGGTGGCAGGGGACTTGGAAACTTGTTCACGGCTGTGGTTAATCATGTCGCCCCGAGCCGAAGGCGAGGTGGCGACATGATTCACCACAGCCGTGAACAAGTTTCCAAGTCCCCTTCCACCTGACCGTACAACGAATTTATTATACTGCAGAGTTTTACCCTTTCTAAGCGCGTTGTGCATTATAATTTCACGAATCGAGTATGCCGACGAAAAAGAAATTCCCTTCTGTGTGCCCCAATTCAATGAAAACTGACGTCATTGGAAACTGACGTCACTAAAACGTGCAGTTTAGTGCATAAATGTCATTATCTCCCGCTAGATGGCATTCTATAAATACTCATCTATCTGATATGGGCATCCTGGGTACAGAGCCGAACCACTTTCCTACGCGACAACCGTTACTTTTGAATTTCAAACTGAAATAAAGGTTTACCCAATAAAACGCTACCACGTGCATTTCACTCAACTATGATCACCAGTTTAGAGAAATCTGTTGCTAAAGAAGGTCTCATTTCACCTCAAACGTATTGATACGTAAAAACTATTTTCACAGTCAGCCCGCTTTTGGGGCTAGTAGTGATGCGTCATATAAGACAGTCGAATCTTCGAAGAATATGACATGCGCAGACAACGGCATAAATGTGCACTCTGGTGATCGATCGACTCCGCCATTTTGGATGTTGTGTTGCACGTGTAGTGATGTTTACGGGGCACTCAAAAGGGAAACTGCTTTTACGTGGTTTTTGACAGGGAACATGATATATTTTCCCGGCATGTCAACCAATCAGATCACGAGAAATTTCTTTGCAGTATAATAGATATCCATGCCTTCCAAGAGTTTTCTTTCACCAGTACTTCGTAAGTATCCACAAGCTAATGGTCGCTTTCCTCTGTTACTGTAGTCGAAACGGCAATCAGCGATGAGAGAGGAATGAAGCTTGACGTGTTGTCTACCATCAGTCCTCGTTAACTCTTTACCAAACGACAAAATTACAGACTGGTCCAAATTGAAAGCAATTGCAGACGTTAAGATGAAAGTGACAGAAAATTTGAAATTTGTACCGAAGAGGAGAGAAAACATCGTGGGATAAGGAGAAAATGCTGGTCACCAGCATTTTCTCCTTTTCCCACAATGTTTTAAAAAGGCTTCTTTCTCAGGGTTGTCAAAAGTTGCCACTGTGTGGTAAAGGGTTAAAGAAATTGGCTGCGCTGGAGAATCGAACTGGCGACCGTGCTTTTATGCCGTGTGTTTTACCAACCGAAAATAGATGTTGAAGCAAATGATTTTCAAATGAAATACTTTTCATTGATAATAGGAGCAGCGCAGTGGCTGAATGATTCAGTCTCATATATGTTAAAATTATTCGCAGGAGAAAAATTAAATTTTTCTCGAAAATTGGGATTGTCGATAGACAACGACAGACAACATTGCGGGTAAAGACGAAAAGCTTGCTACCAGCATTTCCAACCTTTTCCTACAATGCTTTCAAAAAACATTTTACGAAAGGTTGCTTGTATATATATAGTCTGCATCCGCGTTTTTACTCAAAGTATGAACCTGCTTTCCTTTCTTTAAGAGCTATTCATGTTAGAATCGAAATACTCTTCTTTCTATCGTGGTTTGTCGTTAAAAAAACCACGTTGTGAGTATGAGGCACAATGAATAAACCACTCGCGCTATCACTCCCGTGGATTATTTATTGTGCCACATAAATCACAACTGTGGTTTATTGAACGATAAACCATGATAGGAAGAGGTTATTTCTCAGTTTTACCACACTGTTTGTTTCACCATGTTTATAGAGCCGAATTCGAGTGCCATTTTAAAATATCCCTTTTCCCAGGTATTGCTCATATATTGCTTGGAGCTGAAAAAGTTAGGTGTTTTAACTAGTTACCAACCAACAAAATGTGAGTCTCATCCAAATTGAAAGCATTTGCAGACGACATGTTCAATGTAGCTCAAATAACAAGGATTGTCTTTAAAAGGATTTTGAAAAACTGTTGCGAAAACAGAAAATACTGGTCACCGGCAATTTCTCTTTTTTTCCAACAATGCTTTCAAAAGCAGTCTCGTCATTAATACTCTCAACTTATTACCAAACGACAATATTTTAGGCTTGTCCAAATCGAAAGCATTTGCAGACGACAAAATAAAAGTGACTGAAAATTTGAAATTTGTTTTGTAAAGGGTAGAAAACATTGTTGGGAAAGGAGAAAATGCTGGTTACCAGCATTTTCTCCTTTTTCCACAATGTTTTCTAAAGGCTTCTTTCTCAGGGGGCGTCAAAAGTAGGGATTGTGTGGTAATGGATTAAGGGATCGTATGATAAACGGTTAAATAGCTTTGAATTTTGCACACAAGTTGGAAGACTTGAAATATTTTAGATGAAGGGTGTAGCCGCCGGAATGTTTGTTTAAAGTTTTAAAAAATTGATAAATCAGGTAAATGATCAAAGTGGACAGTGAGAGAGAGGGAGAAAGATCAATGAGCTAATCCTTAACCAGACGACAAAATTTTACACTTGTCGAAATTCAAAGCATTTGCAGACGACATGTTAAATGTAGCTCAAATTATGCTGGTTTTTGCACATCATTCGCCCGTTCTGTTATTCTCTTGTTTGTTCGTTCCGTTTCGTTTGTATCTTTCATGCGACGTTGTTGTTGTTGTAGATGTTTTGCACCATCTTCTTGTTGTTTCGTCCGCTATTTCATTCATTTTCGTTTCGTTTGGTAGTTCACACCTTCGCGAGCCAAGTATATGCTCACTACGTGGATCTTACCTTGGCTAATTGAGCCCGATTTCGAGATTCCTTCGATGCACCCTCTATTGGATGCTGGTTATTACCCCCCTTTACATCATGTTTCTGAAAGCGAAAGAAATATCGTTTTAAGCCGCTTGCGAATACACATGAAGCGATAAGCAGACATCCACGTGGGTTTCCATTTTTTACCTTCTATTTGAAAGGTAGAGACCTTGTTCTATTTTTAAGTCGCACGTTTGTCAAAACGTTCGACTTTTTGCGATGAGCTCGAGGAGCTCAGGGTGAGTTGGGGGGTGTCTATAGTGGGTTGAAGAATCATGCTAAAAGTTGGATAAAAACGTCGTATATACTTCATAAACGAGGTCCAGTTACTCTGCTTTTAACCCAATCGCTGTAGAACTACTTTTTCTTTGGTATGTCTGGAATTTGTTCTTTATGATGGGACTGGACCCGGTAACTCATATAACTCTTACACCTACGCTAGAAAAAGGAGAACGTGACTCAAATTTTAAAAAATCCGGTTATTTTGTATATCATGTGAAAATTTAACACCCATCTTTGTTTAGATGGGTAAATAAAACACAATTCAGCTAAGATATCCCCCCAATCAGTGCTTAATGTGATTTTAAAAAAAGGTATCGCGGATTAATATGGCTTATAGTTAGCTTATTTGATTGGTCAATCAACTCAATCGAGAGCACCTTACTGTAAATATCCATGTAGTATCGAGACGGTAGAGCTTCGCTTATAAGGGTGGAATTTAGAACTCGAGTGATGTCGTTTGAAATCAACTCTTAAACCATGCAAAAAATGAATTTCAGGGTTAAATATAGTAAAGCTCGCTCTAAATTTGAAAATTTGTTTCGTTCCGCAGCTTTGACCTAGTTTGTAACGTACGTCTCGGATGAAACACCCCAAACCACTCGTAAAATACCCCCAAACACCCCAGAGCACTCGAAAACTATTCCATTACACATCAAAAAACTTTTGTAACATCTAAAACTGCATGCGAAAAGCTTACATTCACGATTTTATGGAAATCAGACATGAACTTTTGCTATCAATTCTAGTATTTTAGGTCTTTGATCCGCTTAAAGTTTGAAGTACAAAATTGTACTTTGATTATGAAAATGCAAATGGCGGACGGGATAGAAAACAAACGTATAACGATTACCACCAGTAAAGTTAAAATGTTGATTACTGCTTTTGTTCGGACCTTAAAAGAGTGGCGACAAGGATATTTCATCCCCTCCGTATACAATAAATACAACATGAAATATGAAACGCAAGGTAAAATACGCAGTTACGACCGTACATTGACAGTTGCACTGTTGAGGGGATTACAGTCAAAACGTACTCAAACCAAAACGTACCCAAGTCAAAACTTACCCAAATGAAGTCAAAACCTACCCAAGTAGAGTCCAAACGTACCGAATGTGTAGTAAAAATGTACACATGATTTTTATAGTATTTCTTACTTTATTTTTTGTACAAATTAATAGAAATTACTTATTCATCATCATGACGATTTATAATATAATTCTGCTCTATTTTGAATTTGCCTTACATGATTAAAACCAATTATGAAACTTATTTAAGAATAAACATAGCGAAGTCTATCAAATGCTTATTGATAAAATCATGTTTTTCTTTCTATTTTTTTTTAGGAAGATAAAGTTGCTATTAATGAAAAAAAGCATATTGGATACCTTAAAAATATTTATCCATCATTATAAAAATATGTTTTATATATGAAAAAAAAAGCTTAGGCATCCGCACATTTAAAGAAATGATATAACAGAGGAATGTGATACGTTTATTACATTGTTTGGATAGCAAAGATACAATTTCAACACTCAAAAAGAGTGTAACAAATTTAATGTGGTGATTAACCCATTACCACACAATCCCTAGTTTCGACTACCCTCAGAAAGAAGCCTTTGAAAACATTTAGAAAACATTGTGGGAAAAGGAGAAAAATGCATTTTTTCCTTTTCCCACAATTTTTTCTAACCTTCACAAAACAAATATCAAATTTTCTGTCACTTTTATTTTGTCGTCTGCAAATGCTTTCAATTTGGAGTTAAACTAATTATTCACAATGGTCTTTAATCTGTTGTAGATTGCATGGTTATTAATTACTTTGCAAATATTTTTATAATTTGAGAGACAGTTTGGTTGAGATTTGATGAAAAACCTAAGGACTGTTTTTTCAGCTGACCTGAACACAACATGCTCAAGGTAAGCTTTTAGGATCACCTGGTGTCTGTCATGCGTCATCAACAATTCTTTAAACATCAACTCCTCCAAAACAGCTGGGCCAATATGGGCCAAACTTGGCTGGAATGGTCCTTGGGAGGTCCTCTTTAAAAATTACTCACAGAATTTGATTACATCAAAAGTTTTGGTTGCCAACCAAGCAGAGTTTTCTAAGAATTTTTTTAAAAATCTTCTTCTCTGGAAAGCTGGCCAGATTTTAAAATAATTTCACAGCGATGTTCCTTAAGTGACCCTTTCCAAAAATTTTTTGTGAAATTTTGATCAGTCAAAAAACATGACTCAGGTGAATGGGGGCTATTTGCACTGTACAGAAATTAAGAAATTCTAAAAAATTCTTCTTCTCAGAAACCACTGGTCAGATTTTGAAATCATTTCTTAGGGATGTTCTATTGGTGACCCTTTTCAAAAAGTGTTTGCGAAATTTCGGTCCTTCAAGAAACATGGCTCTGGTGAATGGGGGCTACTTGTACTTACATAGACATACAGAAATTCTTGAAAATTCTTACTTCTCTGAAACGGCAGATCAGATATTGAAAAAAATTCACAGAGAT
Organism: Tridacna crocea; assembly: GCA_943736015.1. Lineage (NCBI taxonomy): Eukaryota > Metazoa > Mollusca > Bivalvia > Cardiida > Cardiidae > Tridacna > Tridacna crocea. The sequence goes on from OX031068.1 coordinate 14,851,433, forward strand.
GTTCCTTGGGTGACCCTTTTAAAAAGCTGTTTGCGAAATTTTGATTTGCCAAAAAACATGGCTCAGGTGAATGGGGGCTACTTGCACTATATGGAAATGAAGAATTTCTTGAAAGTTCTCCTTCTCTGAAACCCATGATCAGATTTTAAAATAATTTCACAGCAATGTTCCTTGGGTGACCCTTTTCAAAAATGTTTGCGAAATTTTCATCCATCAAGAAACATGGCTCTGGTAAATGGGGTCCACTTGCACTATACAGACATGAAGAAATTCTTGAAAATTCTTCTCTGAAACGGCTGGTCAGATTTTGAAATAATTTCACAGAAATGTTCCCTGAATGAACCTTTTAAAAATTTCTTTACAAAATTTTGATCCATCAAGAATCATGGCACTGGTGAATGGGGGCTACTTGCACCATACAGAAATTAAGAAATTCTTAAAAATTCTTCTTTTCTGAAACTAATCGTCAGATTTTGAAATTACATTTACAGGTGACTTTTTTTGAAAATTTCTTTGCAAAATGATGATTATGTTTCCAATATTTCAATACCTTAAAAAAAAAGGCTATGGTCCCCTCAAAAATTCAGGTGAGCGATCCAGGGCCATCTTGGCCTTCTTGTTTAAATTCAGTAAATGATCTGATGAATGTTTTTTTTTTATATTTTCCATCTCTACCCTTTGGAAAGGTTTTTGTTTTGTAACATTTTCAGCATTTGGAAGTTCTTTAAATTTGGATAAGTGAAAAATTTGTTGTCTAAGAGCACTGACTCAATTACTCCTACATATCATTACCTGTACCAAAAACAAAGGGCCATGATATAGTGTTCACACAGTGGTTTAGGGATGGTAAAGCTAATCATAACAGTCAGAATAGTTATTACAAGAATGCCAACTGTCATAGTTGTGAAGTTCAGGTAAATCCCGTCATACAAGCAAGATGTCTCCAACACAGCCATAAAAAATATCAACAGAAATTCACAGGGTCTAGAATAACAGGGGAATTCACCTTTTCAATGAACATCAAACTTTGGAGTTTGAGTCTGAAAATTTAAATGAGGGAGAATGGCCAATTTTCACAAGTATATTGAAGTCAGAATTTTGAAAACCAAGACCTGTATGGGTTGCTTTAGAGAAGAAAATCAAAACAAAATTACAAAGACTAATATATAGTGGAAAAGGTCTAAACTTTTAATGGGCAACTCCAAAATTGTCCTGCACAGGCTTATCTTCATTGTCTCTAGCTAATTGGTTGAAGGGCTCCTTGCATAACCTAACTAGTAAACTGAAAGTTGTCAAAATTGATAGAGGCGGTAATGTGACTGTATCGACCAGTCCTTTGAAAGGTTGCAGGTTTTCTAAAAATCTGAACTAGAATGTTTGACTAGTACATTTTTATATTAAGAGTTAGGAAAAGTATTCTTGTAAGTTGTGTCATAACAAGTCATACCTCCCTTCCAAACTACAAAATTTTAGACTTCTTCAAATTGACAGTATTTTCAGACAACTTAGAATATATGATAACTGTTAAAAGAGCAACTTACAAAAATGAAGAGAAATAACTCTAAACTCATTTTTTAAGAATTGTGCCGCTTTTTCGACTTAGCCATTCTATCCAGTATCAAGCACCTAAACAGTCAATTGTTGGCACCCGCTTGCAGTGCTCTTGTTTTACTTTCATCCACCATCAGGTACATTACTACACAATAACATTTTTGATGCCCCTGAGAAAGATAGCTGTGAAAAACATGGGAAAATAAGACAATGCATTTTCTTTACAAACAATATTTTCATCCCATTTATGACTGAAATTTTAAGCAATCTGAAATATTGTAATCTGTTAGCTGCTTTAAGCAGTCGAGTGCTAGCATCGGTATGCAGTGGCACTGTTTCAGTAAGTTCCAAGTAATAGAGGTGACCAATGACATACATGTACATTTAATATTGTTTTGGGTAAATTATGTCAGGCTATATGCCAACATGGATATATTAAAGAAAAAGAAAAATGAAAAGATCTAATTTAGTGGGAAGCTGTCTGTTACAAGTAACTGCATTTGCTCAACTAAATTGCAGACTGGTCAAAATTGAAGAATTGCTGAAAACTAATCAAATTTGACTTACGGTAAACCTTAAAATTTGAGTCTAATTGGAAGAAAACCTTGAGTAAAAAAAATGAGTTTTCTTTCTTTCAGCTCTGTTTTCCAAAGCTGTTTGAATTACGAAAAAGCAAGATTGTCATGTAAAAGGGTGATGACCATCTATCAGTCCAAAAATATCAAGGTTTCACCATTAGTGCGACTTTCAGGACCTTCAGTCCTTTGATTATCAAAAACGAAATGCTACGAGCGATTTCATTCATTGCAGCTAGAGCTGGCTGCATCCAATGAAAAAGCGTATCGGGTGAACGTAAAAATCAAGCTCGATCCGCCAAGGGTAGAGTAGCGTAGTGAATCGTCGGCCTTGGCTTGCGAAGATGGGTAGTTCAGGGATCTTACATGGCACAATCCTTGCGGTTTAGTATTCGTAATCAGGAAGATTTTTGTTAGGTCCTCAAACAGGGCCACTGTTTTTGTTTGTTTTTTTTTTTGTGTGTGTGGGGGGAGTTTCCCGTGGAAAGGCACTCTAATAACCCAGCTTTTTTCTTGTGAAACCAAGGAAAAACAACAACGAGTTTAATGTTGTCGGAATCTGACTGAAAACTGTAGAAAGCGACGGAAAGCAACAATAGTTCGATCAATAAACCAACGAACCAGTCAGCCAGCCAGCTAGCTAGCCAGCCCATAAAACAACCCAACATTTCCAAATAAATTCTTGTTTTTATTTGTGATGGTTAAAATGAGACTTTCTGATTGATGAACAATGTCCATTCTTTTGTATGATTTAAAAAAATTAACCCATTTTTTTTTTGCCAAATGAATAAATTTCATGTATTCAAGGACTAACGCAAAAACAACCAAAAAGAAATGTAGACGAAGAGTTCTTTCAACCAGGTTTGGAATCAAGTAGCAGGCAAAGCAGGTTCAAAATCAGGCTGCACATTCTGTAAAGTCTGATCTTAATATACACAGTCCGTTAAACGGTTCTTCTTTTGACAATGTCTGTAAACATGTTATGTTCATTTCATACATCTTTTACCAAAAATCTACATTTTCTATTCTTTCCTATTCACGTTCAAAAATGAGGAAAAAGAACGAACTTGAATAAACTATTTATTCAAGGTTTAAACTTAAAATGTTACAAATAATATTTTGTGTTCCGCGTTTAACCTTAGTTTTGAAGGCGCTTGACGAACTTTTTCTTAGGATTGATTATTAATGTTTTTTATGGCAGCCCTTTTTCGTTCAGTGGTTAACTCTTTACAACACGAGAAAATTTTAGACTGGTACAAATTGAAAGCATTTGCAGACGACAAAATAAAGGTGACTAAAAAAGGAAATTTTTTCTGGGAAGGGTAGAAAACACTGTGGGAAAAGGAGAAAATGCTGGTTTCCAGCATTTTCTCCTTTTCCCATAGTGTTTTCAAAAGGCTTCATTCTTAGGGGCGTCAAAAGTAGGGATTGTGTGGTAATGAGTTAATTAGGGTATGGAATTTGTAATCCAGAGCAGTTTTCTTTGTAGAGCCCTTTGGAAGTGCTTAACTCATTACCAGACGACAATATTTTGGGTTTGTCGAAATCGAAAGCATTTGCAGACGACAAAATAAAAGTGACTGAAAATTTGAAATTTGTTTTGTGAAGGCTAGAAAACGTTGTGGGAAAAGGAGAAAATGCTGGTTACCAGCATTTTCTCATTTTCCCTCAATGTTTTCTAAAGACTTATTTCTCAGGGTCGCCAAAAGTAGGGATTGTGTGGTAATGAGTTAAGACCCCCAGTCTAGTATTGGTGTAACTAGGAAATATAGCAACACATCACTCTATCAGCTGTGGTTTAACCCATTACCACACAATCCCTACTTTTGGCGCCCCTGAGAAAGAAGCCTTTAGAAAACATTGTGGGAAAAGGAGAAAATGCTGGTAACCAGCATTTTCTCCTTTTCCCACAATGTTTTCTACCTTATCAAAGAAAAATGGCACAATTTGAGCCACACTGTAATTGTCGTCTGCAAGTACTTTCAATTTGGACAAGGCTAAAATTTTGTCGCCTGGTAAAGATTTAAGGTAAGACCTGTGTAATGCAAAACAGCTATTTCCACTAAAATATCATCCTGCAAAATTAGCTATAATTAAAAATTAGTATTATTGAACTACTTTTACCTTTTCATTTTTTTCCATTTTTCCCTCTTTGAATTATCATTTATAAATCTAAAACCACTATATTCTCAATTAAAAAAGAGATAATAATTACCCCCCTTTTCAGAAAACTAACAAAAGTATCAAAAAATAATTTCAAGTTAGACATAAACGGAATTTCTGATCCGTTAGAAATGTGCAAAAATATTATTTCTGCAAAAATCCTTATTTATCCTTATTTATCAACCAATTTATCAAACAATTAGAATTTTCACCGGAAGTGCATTACACAGGTCTTACCTCAAGGTGTAATTTTGTCATGTAAGTTGTTCAGTAGGATATGGGTTAACTTTTCCACTACTAAGTTTATACGAGATAGATAACACTTTTTTATTTGCTATAAATACGGTTCCACTGCAAGATGCAGTGACGGTTTGATTTTTATCTACAAAAATGAAATGGACAGTGCAGATCAGAGATCAGACTGCACGTTCTGTGCAGTCTGATCTTGATCTTCACTGTCCACTAAAGCTTCAAGTGTCGTTTACAGAAGGGGAAAAAATTATTGTGGATAAAATAATGGAGAAAACTGCATAAATCGTCTGCTCATGTTCTTCGAATGTTCGACCTTTCTTCTATGACGCATCAAACCCCCCCTCCCCCCATATAAATGGGAAAAGTAGTGCTTATACCGAAGGTATTTAAGGAATGAAGAGAATTTTATTTTTTTATGGAGGTATGAAAAAAAAAACCTAATCACACAGTATGAAACCGTGAATCATACAAAAGTATGATTAGGGTTTGTTTTTTTCATACCTGAAAAAAGTAAAATTCTCTTCATCCCTTATAATTTAATATTACTTACAACATCCCCCCCGCAGAAATAATTCAAACTGCATTCATTTTCTTTAGTTTTAAATCTAATGTTGGAGTTTTTAAAGTTCCTTCCATCATATTGTATGGCACAAGAATGTAACAAAGAAGCAGTTTTCAGATCCCCCCAATGCTAAAAATTAACCAATAGAATGAAAGTAAAGGAGCAAAGCAGTGTGTAGGACCCGCAATGTAAAAGTAGTTCCGGCTCTGCTGAAAATTTTTTTTCATGGAGCTATGAAAAAAATTTTTCAGCCAATCACAACTCGCCAATTTGCATGAAAACAACTGATATTAAATTATTAACCTATTACCAAAGCATTTAGGGGGTTGTTATAATAAATGGCCGGTGCATAGGTTACATTCTAGCTGATCGTAGTTGAATGAATCGCACCAGGTTACGTTTTATTGAGTAAACGTTTATTTTGGTTTGAATTCAAAGTAACGGTTCTTGCGTAGAAAAGTAGTCCGGTTCCGTACCCAGAGTGCCCAAATAAGATAGATGAGTATTTGTAGAATGCTATTTAGCGGGAGATAATGGCATAAAATACATTAAGTTGTTTGTAAGAATAACACTATTTCTAAATGTTTAGATTATACGATGTGGTTAAAAGTGACCTAATGGTAAAGGCGTAGTACAATTGGTATCCAGAGATTTTGAGGTACATCCTTTCTGAGAGAGAAAGAGAGAGGACAGACGTTAACAGAGAGAATGACAAAGAAGCGGACAGACAAAAGGAAAAAGGCTGACTGAGAGACAGACAGAAAACAGCGTTATGACGTGTGGGAGAACCAACTGACTGAACGAGAGATAGATAATTTGAATAGGCATCTTAACCCTTAAAGCGCTGGAACCAACTTAACTTGTTTTTGTGGACAGTGTAGATCAAGATCAGACTGCACAGAACGTGCAGTCTGATCTTGGATCTACACTGTCCACTATATTGTTATATATTCTTGCCAAAACAAACCCTGGTACAGCAATATTTCAGATGTTTTTCCTTTTTAAAAATGTCTCTTGTATTAATTCAGCACTTTAACCCTTTACCCCATAAGCCATTTCTATGGTATCTCTAATTGACCCTAATTAACATTAAGGATGAAGCAGTTTCTTATGTATATATGAACACCTTTTGATAGCATAGAAAACATTGTGACAAAAGGTGAAATTGCTCGTCACGAGCAATTTCACCTTTTGCCACAATGTTTTCCAAAGGCTCTTACATGCAATGCGTAGAAATGAGTATTCATGGAGTAAAGGGTTAAAGGTGGGTACTTAGAAATTTAACATCACACCAAATAAAAAAATATATATGTCACTGAAATTTATATGAAAAAACAATATAAATCATCAATAATTAAGAATCATAAAATTACCAAAAACAATGTTTTTGATGGTATTTCCTTAAAAGGCTACGTAGCCTCTTAAGTTATTTTTAGATTTCGCGCCAAAAATAAAAAAAATGCATTGTGGGAATGTTAAGTGACTGTCACGTGACTAATGACGCTTGAATTCCATTACATAACAAACATCTAATTATTTTTCATAATATCTTCTTCGGACGCTATGTTTGAAGCTTTGTCTGTGTATTTCCAGTATTTAAATGAGCGAGTTGTTCATGTAAAAATAGAACGTGTTTCCCATCGATGTCGACCTTGGCCGTAGTAAATCTCTAATTTCTCGTGTTGTCGGATGGTTTTCGACTACTATGGTTTTATGAATGACGATTATACGGCTATGGGAGTATAAAGATGATATTTTTGTATTTTTGTAAAATTTTCGTCCTAAATTCTGAAGGGCCACCTTTAAGGGTTAAAAAAGTCCCCAGAACCCATAAGTGGTTATAATGTCCTTCAGCGGCGAAGCAATGAAAGCATATAGTTAGACCTTAACCCCCATAAATACGGCCATTGTCCAAGGCAAAAAGGCACGTTTGAGTCTCCTAAACTACTTAATCTTTGTAAAAAGCCAAGAGCTTTGCGGATTATATTCTACAATAATTTGTTAACCCATTACCACACAATCCCTACTTTTGACGCCCCTGAGACAGAAGCCTTTAGAAAACATTGTGGAAAAAGGAGAAAATGCTGGCAACCAGCATTTTCTCCTTTTCCCACAATGTTTTCTACCCCATCAATAAACGATTGCACCATTTGAGCCTCACTGAAATTGTCGTCTGCAAATGCTTTCAATTTGGACAGGTCTAAAATTTTGTCGTCTGGTAAAGGGTAAACTCTTCGTCAAACGACAAAATTTTAGACTTGTCGACTTTATAAAGCATTGGCAGACGGCGGATTGAATCCGGACAAAATGATTATATTTGACTTTGAAAGGTTAGAAAATATCGTGAGAAAAGAAGAAAATGCGAGCATTTTCTTCTTTTCCCACAAATTATTCGAAGGCTTTCTTTTTCAGTGTCGTTAAAACACGGGATAGAGTGGTAAAGGGTTAATTTCATACCTCCTGCAGAAATTGCGACAAACTGAGGTGAAATTGCACGTGACGAAGTTGTAGCTTACAAGAAACATTTGCTTCTTTCTGTTTATCATTCCTTTCCGTTGAAGAAAACATTTCATTTTCCTTCTTTCTGTTCCTGTGTTTCACATGTTTTTTTTTAAATTTTTATCGGTCTAAATATGGCAAGTTTTTTTTTTTATATGCATAATTAAAGCTTTCAAAAGAAAAGAAACTTCAGTATGGGTTTTCAAGGATAGGTAGGCTACACATCCATGTTCTTATAATGTCGTCATACATACATACATACATACATACATACGTACATACATACATACATATATGCACACATACATACATACAGGCTACACATCCATGTTCTTATAATGTCGTCATACATACATACATACATACATACACATACATACGTACATACATACATACATATATGCACACATACATACATACAGGCTACACATCCATGTTCTTATAATGTCGTCATACATACATACATACATACATACATACATATATACATCCATACATACACACACACCTACATACATACATACATACATACATACAAAAATACATACACACATACATGTTTGTTTCTTTATTTAACCCATTACCACATAATCCCTACTTTTGACGACCCTGAAAAAAAGACGCTTTAGAAAACATTGTGGGAAAAGGAGAAAATGCTGGTAACCAGCATTTTCTCCTTTTCCCACAATGTTTTTTACCCTTCACAAAACAAATTTCAAATTTTCAGTTACTTTTATTTTGTCGTCTGCAAATGTTTTCGATTTGGACAAGCCTAAAATATTGTCGTTTGGTAATGAGTTAAAACGAGATGCAGCAACAGTTTTGATTGCTTGCAGGAACAGTATGTTTGCCATCACACTTTGGTTTCCCCTGATTTAATATATGTGTTGCTGAAGGGTTTTAAATTTTAGACTGAAAGAACTAGCAGACGACAAAATATACGTAACTCAAAAATTGAAATTTGTTTTCAGCAGGGTAGTAAACATGGTGGGAAAAGGAGAAAATGCTGGTTACCAGTATTTTCTCCTTTTCACACCATGTTTTCAAAAGGCTTCTACCTTGGGGTCGTAAAAACCAGGGATTATTTGGTAAACGGTTTAAATGATAAATAAAGTAAATGACATTTCCACACATTTAATTTTTTTAACACCCAAAACATTGGGATCTGAAAGTTCATCAAGCGTCTCGTCGAATCCGGTGTAATGCAGAGAAATGACCCCCATTACAAAATGACCCACATTCATTTCTCGACGTAGAGGAATGATCCATGGGTCATTTCTCTACGTCGAGAAATGACCCATGGGTCATTCCTCCACGTCGAGAAAGGACCCCTGGGTCATTCTGTAATGGGGGTCATTTCTCTGCATTACACCGGTAGTGTCGATCGACGATAAAACTGCACATTCTGTGTTGTCTGATCTTGATCAACATCGCCCGAAAAACTGTAATCTTTTCTCAAGAATAGAAAAAGACGGCCTTCATTTTGTATACAGAAATGCATGCTATTTGAGTGATAGCTGCTGGTCCTTTTTCCACGATGTTTCCAAACCTGTCAATCGCAAGGGCATATAAGATTGACATTTGTACAGCAAAAGGCTCAAGTAGACGACATGTAAATTCTATTTAGCTCTAACAATCAAACATGACAAATATCTCCTCAACCCCTAAAGCCAAGTGTAAATCAAATCAATGCTTCAATTTAAGATCTATTGAATAAATGAATAATAAATTCTTACAAATTACACATAGAAGTCTTTGTCAAAATGTGTCACAATATATCGGACAGTGTGGATCATAGATCAGACTGCACATTCTGTGCAGTCTGATCTTGATCTACATTGTCCGCAAAAGCTAGAAATATTACCCGTAACATGCTAAGAGTTGAGCACATGTTTGATGTCAATACTGAGGGATAAGTGAAAGTTTTAATAAAAACGGGCCGAGTATTAAGATGTCAATTGATAAAACACGAAATGGGTGGTCCCGAGAGCTTATCGCCTTTCAGGGGTAATTTTGAGAGAAAAGTCAGAGTGCATCCTATTGAAAAATTTGTCACACACTTTCTAAAATAAACTCTTTCACAAAAAGAAAAAATCTCGTTTTTAAATGAAACTGAGGCAAAATAAGCTGCAGGATTAAAAATGACGAGAAATTCTTGGCTAGCGCTGCACAAACACCCAGACGTTTTTAACGATCTCGAGAAAGACGGATTTTGAAACAATGCAGAAATTATATTCTGCTTTCCTCTGTACAAGTTTTACACTCTTTCAAAGACAAATCTTAGCCACACAGAGTAAGTCACCTTCCAACGCTTTATATATGTACACCGTTACACTACATCATCATCTAGTCTTATTCAGACTTTAAATGCATCTAGATTCATCGGTCGCAGTTAGACTGTTCACTGCATCTTTATGCATTAGTCACACATTAAAACTGTACACTGCCTCTTAGTTCGTTTATCAAATTCGACTGTTGACTGCATCTTTGTGTATAAGTCACATTAACCCTTTCCCAAACGACAAATTTTGGACTTTTCCAAGCCGAAAGAGTTTGCAGACGACAATTTTTGATTTTGAGAAAATGGCAGAAAGTTCTCAAAAAGGGTAGAAAACACTGTGGGAAAGCAAGAAATTGCATGTTACAAGCAATTTCTCCTTTTCCCACAGTGTTTTCAAGAGAGTTTTATCGCAGACACGTAAAAACCAGGGCTTGTTTGGGAAAGGGTTAAAACTGTACACTGCATCTTAGTTCGTTTATCAAATTCGACTGTTCACTGCATCTTTGTGTATATATAAGTCACATTTAGACTACACTGCATCTTTGTTCATTTATCAAATTTGACTGTCGACTGCATCTTTGTGTTTAAGTCACATTAAGACTGTACACTGCATCTTAGTTCGTTTATCAAATTCGACTGTTGACTGCATCTTCGTGTATAAGTCACATTAAAACTGTACACTGCCTCTTAGTTCGTTTATCGAATTTGACTGTTCAATGCATCTTTGTGGATAAAGTCACATTAAAATTGTACACTGCATCTTAGTTCGTTTATCAAATTGGACTGTCCACTGCGTCTTCATTCATCTGTATCCGTTAGACTGTTCAAGGAATCTTTATGTATTTTCTGCATCTTCAATATAGACCGAATCTTTATTGTTTAATCACATTTAGACACTACACTGCACATTTACGCATTTCCCATTTAGACCGTATACACTTCCCATTATTAATTGGTAGTCCTGTTCATACTGTTGTCTATCCTTTTCACACACTATTCCGCATTAACTGTACAATGCATCTTTTCATTTTTTCGTAAAAGGCCAAGTTTTCGAACGTTTCAGCAGAAACAGAAATATCGCTGAGCAAGAAATTTCTCTTACGTAGTATGATTCTTTTTCTATATTGTATGCAACAGGTCTATTTCATGATGCCGCCAAATGAGTTTAACCCTTTACCAGACGACAAAATTTTACCCTGTCAAATTGAAAGCATTTGCAGACGACAATTTCATTGTGACTCAAATGATGCATGCGATGTTTCTTTGACAGGGTAGAAAACATTGTGGGAAAAGGAGAAAATGCTGGTAACCAGCATTTTCTCCTTTTCCCACAATGTTTTCAAAAGCCTTCTTTCCCAAGGGCGTCAAAAGTCGGCATTTTTTTGGTAAAGGGTTAAGTTAAAGCGGTTGTATTTTAAGGTAATACTTAGTCGGCTTCGATAAATATGCAAACTTTTTTTTTTTATCGGACATTTCCCTTTCAGTGGTATTTATTTTCTTTAACTATGCTAACGATGTAAAATGATCGCAAATTATTGCAAAATGGCGGAAAGGAATAATCGGCTTACATATTAAGCTTGTGCGTACGAGAATACTATTGACAAAAATATAAAGGCTGAACTAAGCTACTTGAATTTTGCTTGACTTGTTAACTCCGTACCCGCAGTTCTGTATTGAACTGGTAACAAAACACAATTTCAGACGTGTCCAAGTTCAACGCGATTACTAGCGACAAATTAAAATTGGTTTACCTAATGGTGTTTGTCTCTGAAAGGATAGGAAGTATTGTGTGAAAAGGAGAAAATGCCTGTTACCAGCATTTTCTCCTTTTCCAAAAATTTGCAGAAAAGCTTCTACCTCCGTGTCGCTATAACTTGGGATTGTCTGGACCTAATAAGACTTTCGTTGGCGAAAATCTAAATTTTTTTTGTAAAAATTTGAAAAAATACTAGATCTACTCGACATAATTTTCTTTGCAGGTTTGGTTTTAGTTTGGTTTTGTTGAGGTTTAACGCCACTTTAACAGCTAAGGTCATATCATGGCGGTCGGTGACGCACATGTGTATCATGGCTTCCTCACACCAGTACTAACACAACTTTCTTTCCAAAGCCACCGACTGCTTTTCTCACATGCTTCAGGAGAGGTGAGAGGAAAAATATGCCGGAAAGAAAGTTCGCCTTTGCAGGCTTAAAGGAACTGGATGGTTACTTTCAGTAAGCCTTGTGAAGTCTGGTGCATACACAAGTGTTGTGGAAAAGGAGAAAATGCTGGTAACAAGTCTTTTCTTATTTTCCTATAACTTTTTCTATTCTTTCAACAAAAAATTCCCACATTTGGGATTATGTGGGAAAACAGTAAGTGGATTTGAAAGAATATACTGAGAAGTACTGATAATGTAGAAACTTAAGTAATTTGAAGGTGTTTAAACAGGCACTGGACGCAGTATGTAACTGGGATGATGTAGAAAACGGCATTAACCTTATACCCAACAATCCCTGTTTTTCACGACCCTGAGTAAGAGACCTTTTGAAAACATTGTGGGAAAAGGAGAAAATGCTGGTAACCAGCATTTTCTCCTTTTCCCACAACGTTTTCTACCCTTCCCAAATTAAACTTCAACTTTTGAGTCACATTAATCCTGTCGTCTGCAAAGGCTTTCAATTTGGACAATTCTAAATTTTTGTCGTTTGGTAGAGGGTTAAGGGTAGCAATGAGCACTGTATAGGTTAACCCTTAAACTTAAACTTTTGAACTAGACCAAATTGAAAGCATTTGCAGACGACAATTCAAGTCTTGCTGAAAAGGTGATTTCTATCTATGATAGGGTAGAAAACATTGTCGGAAAAGAAGAAAATGCTGGTTACCAGCATTTTCTCCTTTTCCCACAATGTTTTCTAAAGGCTACTTTTCCAGACCTGTAAAAACCAGGTATTGTTTGGGAAAGGGTTAAGTCCGTAGTATATTGTACAATATAGGACTTCAATACCGTTATTGTTGTGCCACTAACGTTACACATAACGTTTCAAAAACATAGCATATTCAACACAATAAAGATTTACTTAACTCATTACCAAACGACAATATTTTAGGCTTGTCCAAATCGAAAGCATTTGCAGACCACAAAATAAAACTGACTATAAGTTTGAAACTTGTTGTATGAATGGTAGAAAACATTGTGGAAAAAGGAGAAAATGCTGGTTACCAGCATTTTCTCCTTTTCCCACAATGTTTTCTCAAGGTTCCTTTCTCAGGATCGTCAAAAGTAGGGATTGTGTGGTAATGGGTTAACACTATTGGCCACTAAGTGGCCTTAGTTTAGGACACTTCGAAATCTTATGTTTTTTTTTATTATTAAATTCTTTACCAAAAGACAAAAAAAATGACTGATCCAAATTGAAAACATTTGCAGACTAATAATTAAATATGCATTAGATGATTATATTTGTCCCTGAAAGAGGGTTTTAAAATACAACCAGTTTCTCCTTTTCCCACAACGCTTTCGCAAAAGCATTCCTCTACAATGTATTTAAAATATGGGATCGTTTGGTTAACCCTTTCCCAAACAGCAAATTTTGGACCAGACCAAATTGAAAGTATTTTGCAGGTGACAAATTAACAGTTGCTAAAAAGATGATATTTCTATATGGTAGGGTAGAAAACATCGTGGGAAAAGGAGAAAATGCTGGTTACCAGCATTTTCTCCTTTTCCCACAATGTTTTCAAAAGGCCTCTATTGTTGACCCGTAAAAACCAGGGATTGTTTGGGAAAGGGTAAAGAGTTAAAAAAACATTGTGTAAAATGGAGAATTCTATCCTACACTTTGCAACGAGTCCTTGCAGGTATATACAAACAGGGACAGCGGTATTTCTTATTCCAATTTTTCATGGTTATTATTTTCACAATAAAGATCTAGTTCAGAATTACGATCCGCTAATCATCGGTAAATATCGTTTAACCCTTGTCCCGCTAACTAAAATAAACATTTTATTACCATAGTAAAAAAACTACATATTGCTATTTTCAAAGTTATGTTTAACCCATTACCACACAATCTCTACTTTTGACGCCCCAGAAAAAGAAGCCTTTAGAAAACATTGTGGGAAAAGGAGAAAATGCTGGTAAACAGCATTTTCTCCTTTTCCCACAATGTTTTCTACCCTTCACAAAACAAATTTCAAATTTTCAGTCACTTTTATTATGTCGTCTGCAAATGCTTTCGATTTGGACAAGCCGAAATTATCGTCGTTTGGTAATGAGTTAACGGAATTATATCTCCTTATCGGACAGTGTAGATCAAAGATCAGACTGCACGTTCTGTGCAGTCTGATCTTGATCTACACTGTCCGCAAAAAGTCAGGGAATCGCCCACTGCAGCCTAAGGGTTAAAATCGGTGTTTAGACTGCAAATGACGTGCAGTTTAATCTTGGACTCATAGCGCCTTTGACTCTAGGATGAAACAAACTCTATATGTATTGTTATAGATATCTAAAATCGACGAATCGATTTATTTGGCGCAACATAAAATTGATCTTGGCTTTTGCCTGTATACAGCAAGATTAACCCGTTAGCACACAATCCCTACTTTTCACGCCCCTGAGAAAAAAAGCCTTTAGAAAACATTGTGGGAAAAGGAGAAAATGCTGGTAACCAGCATTTTCTCCTTTTCCCACAATGTTTTCTACCCTTCACAAAACAAATTTCAAATTTTCAGTCACTTTTATTATATCGTCTGCAAATGCTTTCATTTTCAACCAGTCTAAAATATTGTCGTTTGGTAATGGGTTAAACAGCATAGTTAATTCTTTCTGATTTGGGTCTCCATCACCCTGTATTTCATTCTAAACAGAACAAGCTTTACAAAGTTGCACTGGTACAATATTTTCGAATCTCGCAAATCAACGAAACGATGAAATTGATGTTGATACCGGTTTTTGTCAATTGACAACAGGAAAAAAAAAACATTATTGCCACGTCCTATTGCTCCTTTTGCTTAACTGTTTTAACATATATCTTCGAATTCACCCATATTGGTGTTAGTTGTGGAATTTATGCAATGACGGTATCAAAGATATGTTACAGATGGGAAGGAGTCAATCTCTCGAGCACCATTATAGGTGACAAAGACGTGTTCAGGTAGTGGTAAAAAATTGACCTATGGTGCGATCTTGACAGCTTATCTGCTCTTGGTTTGCTTGTTTAAAAGTACGTGTATACAACAAGACAAGAACAGTGTAGATTCAGATTCCATGCAGTGTAATCTTGCAATTAGAATCGAGCAATAACTCGCCTTTTTGCCGAAGGGTTGAAACGTAAAGGGTCCGAATCGAAGAGCGGAACACATGATTTGGATTGGCTTTGTTTTAATCCTTGGTTTTTGTGCTATCGTGATCGGCCGATGATTTCGACCCTTTGGTCGCTTAGTGAGATACAACACGCTGTAGCGGGCAGTGTAGCTGATGACCAGACAGCACAGAAAGAGTAGGATGATCTTTGATCTACACTTTAGTGATTGCGGATTTCATGTTTCAGTGAAAAGGACTTTAAAACTGTAATATTTGAGTTTTTGCTGGAACGTTTGTGTATAATTGAAGTAGCAGTTAAGGGGCTAATGGCAGAAAAACTCCTTATAACAACTTAGTGATAAAAAAGAATATTTCCAATTGTAAGATATGACCCAATCACTTCAATTTTCAAGGGTTTGCTGTTCAAATTGTCCGTCTAAAAAGTCGAAGATGTAGATCAAAGATAAGACTGCAGTTTTCTATGATTTTGATCTTTCTTCACACTGTCAGGCCACAAAAGCACGCTGAATTTGTCCTGTGGTCTCTTTGAGTTAAGGGCAAAATCTACATGTATTATCAGAGCTCGGTTTTGGACTTTAGACACATTCAAATGACACAACCGCTAGAACATGAGATCTTTTTAGCTAATGGGAATAATGTTGTGATTTTGTGCAAATTGTGGTTATATTTGTATAGAGTTCAGCGAAACCTATCTGGACAATGGCTGTGAATTTCTTGGGGAATAACTAAAAAACTATGTATGAAAAAAAAAAAATCCGGTCAACGTTTCTTTTATTGCCCTTTAACCCATTACCACACAATCCCTACTTTTGACGCCCCTGATAAAGAAGCCTTTAGAAAACATCGTGGGAAAAGGAGAAAATGCTGGTAACCAGCATTTTCTCCTTTTCCCACAATGTTTTCTACCCTTCACATAACAAATTTCAAATTTTCAGTCACTTTTATTTTGTCGTCTGCAAATGCTTTCAATTTGGACCAGTCTAAAATATTGTCTTTTGGTAATGAGTTAAGGGCCCGTATTCATCAACCAGTCTTGAGAATATTCTTAGACTTATTCTCCAAGGTTTTTCTAAATTTAAGTAACACAGCTTCTGATTGGCTAAACCGAATGGTTTAGCCAATCAGAAGTTGTATTACTTACAAATATAGAAAATTCTGGAGAATAAGACAAAGAGCGTTCTTAAGAATGGTTGGTGAATACAGGCCAAGAGCAAATAAATGTTTCGAAACTCTTGACAAAAGGCAAAAGGCAATAGACGATATGAATTCAAAGCTAATTATTTGCGTTTCTTGTAGCAATAATTCACCACCTTGTGCAACGACATTTACACCTTTCGGTTATCTCTATGAAAAACATTGTAGCTAAAGGCGAAATCACTCTTAAAGAGCAATTTCTTCTTTTGCCACATTGTTTTCCCCCTGTAAATCCTCTTCAACCACTGCTTCATGTTGGTAATCTTTCTTTTTCACCATGTGTTTGTAAATCGTCTGCTGCAAATTTGTTTCTGGAGGTAATGGGCCATTTATAAAACATCAAATAATTATGGCATGATGTGAAATGCTGTTGATAAAACGTTACAACTTTAGGGAAAAAAAACAGAGACACTGTGTTGATAGACAGACAAACAGACAGATACACGGACGGGGTGAAATGCAGAAACAAGTTTGCTATGAGAAACTAAAATGATTTTTACGCGTTTTTTTTTTTCTTTTTTGTTTTTCGTGATACAGTGCAAAAACATTAATGTTGAAGGAATGAAAGAACTGGTACAATACCATACGTACTTTGATTCTGTCATGTGCACATTTTGATGAATGTTGGTTTAGAAGTAGGAAAAAGTGAAGTGAAATCACCGTATCGCAGTCAAATAAGTCATAATGATCCAGACAGTTCGAACTGGTATAGCAATGTCTAATCTGCCATTCATTTGGACAAATGACCAAATTGGTAAATTATTTTCTTTTTTCTTTCTTTTTCTGTTGGTTCTTTCCTATAATTTTGTGCAGCATTTAAAAAGATCGAAGTATTTTCCGCTGTGATCATTTTGCTGTAAATGAAAATCTCTGGTTTGGTAAAATATTAACTGTTAAAGAGGCCATAATACTCCTTTTAAGCCAGTTTTAACTCATTTTGTTTTTATTTTATCAAAATATAGACATTCTTATATATCTATGCCAAATATTGCGCCTGACGATTGCAAGGTTGCTTAGATTACGCCTGATAGAAAATGCATTTCGCGGACTTGCGGCCTTCAATGTAAACAGACTGGTCGTTTCCGGATTTTGAATCGAAGATTTTCGATATCCGTTATACACTCGGGTAGATTCGTATGATGATCATGCATTCTGTAACGTGACTATATTTGACCTTGGCCTTGATGCGGTTAATAAAGGAAAATCGATGCTTCTCTGTTGCAGCCTCTATTTTTAGACGGAGATCGAGGCCTATTTGTAAGTTACTCCGTATCCGACTCTAGGCGGAAACCAACGATAAATTTCCGTGAGTCACCGCCATTGTTTACAGCTTCGATCGTCAGCCAGTTTTCTTCAGTCCAATTTTATGTTTTTCACACAAACCCCCGTGTTTCTTTTTTCATTTACGCGATATATGTCAGTAATTTATCCTTGTGTACACAAAGGACTGGTTTCTGTACCATTCTATTTTTCTTTTTTAAATTTAACAGCGTTTCTGCTCACCGGCTGTAGACAGGCATCTTTAAATGAATAACAATCGGAGATAATTCACTTGAATATTGTCCTTGATTGTTACATCTAGAGTGTCTGGTCAATATGTAAACAAAATAAATATAGTCACTCAGTTTTTCAATATTTCGGCCAGCGACCTTTCTCAAGAAAAGAAACGTAAATTTATCTCCTTTGTAGATGCACGTCGTATGCCATTGTTGTTTACAGGATGTGACGCCACTGTGAAATACACAACGTTTGATCCCGCGCTAATTAAATTAACGTTAATTGATAGCGGGAATCTTTGACGTTACACCCCGCCGGCCGGTGAGTCCGTAATTTCTGTATCCAAGTTGATTCGTACATCAATCTCTCTGTCTTGCAGCCTGATTTTATTTGTTGTAATATAGAAACAGCATCCTCTTCTGAATGGTCTTTCTTTGAAAAATGACCGTTAATCGGCTTGTCTCTCTGCAGCTTGATGTCACGCAAGTGCTCCGTCATCCTCTCATTTAACTGTCGTTCAGTCTCTCCAACATATACCACCGTGTCACACTTCTTACAGCTTATTGAGTAGACTACGCTGTGCTGTCTACAATTGTTGTAATTCGGGATTTTGAACCCTTCTCCTGTTGTACTAATAATTTTATCGCTGTCGGAAATGTGGGCACACTTGTCGCAATCTAATTTGCAGGGTTTACTTGATTTTTAACCTGTTTATTCGTCTTTCCATGAACTAAAGAGTCACCAAGATTTCTGTCCCTTCTGTATGCAACCATAGGAGGTTCTTGAAACACTTTCGTCATTCTCTCTGACTTATATAATATTCTCGTGTGTTTACGGATGATATGGTTCAAGTCTGGGAGGAGGTTTGAATAGGTTGCAGTCATCGGCACTCTGTCCGATTCTTTTCTACGTTTTCGCTTCTTTAATAGTTCGCCCCTATCTAGTTTGTCTACTTTCGCCATTTGTGAATTTATTGTTTTGCCACTATAACCACGCTGTCTTAATTTCTTTATCAGGATTCTCCTTTGATATTCATAGTCTTGTGGTTTTTCACATATTCTTTTTAGCCGTAAACCCAATCCAAATGCCAGACCTTTCTTTGTTGATGGAGGATGGCAAGATTTGCTATTTAAATAAAGTTGTTTATCAGTTGGTTTGACGTATAGGTCCGTATAGATCTTACCATCCTCTATCTTCACTAGAGTATCTAGGAACTCTATCTGTCTCGTGTGCATTCTCAACTCAACCTTGATGTCATTATGTATGCTGTTGGCATGTTTTGCAAACCCCTGAAGTTCTTCTACACTCCCACACCAAATACCAAAACCATCGTCAATGAATCTCTTGTAGAAGAGTGGCTGTTTTCATCCTCGGATACCCCGGGATCTCCCCATTTGCTACGCTACATCGACCCCTGGGACAATTGACTAATAAAACTTTGAATCAGCCGCCGAAAATCGATACGAAACGTCATAGTGTACAGTACACTCGCCCATCATAAAATGATGATGGAACCAATGAAAAGCCAGCATTCGGCCAGCGGTAAAGCGAGGGAAATTCAATCAATTGTCCCAGGGGTCGATGTAGCGTAGCAAATAGGGAGACCACGGGGTATCCGAGGATGGGCTGTTTTGAATATTTCAGAAGTTCCTCATCCCATTTTCGCATGTAGGAACAAGCAAAGTTTTTTCCTAATTTGGAACCAATAGCCACCCCTTTTCTTTGAATAAAATAGTTGTCGCCAAATTCGAATATATTGTTGTCAAGTACAGCCTCGATCAGTTTCATAGCATTTTCGGTGTCAATTAATTTTGTTGAGCGCGTTTCTAAAGCTTCTTTGCATGCAGCCAATCCCTCTTTCCTAGGAACTGATGGGTAAAGCTTGCACACATCAAAGCAGAATAAAATACTATCTTTTGGTATTCTGTCATTAAAATCTGCAAGTTTATTGATAAAGTCATTTGTGTCTTGTATATAGCTTGGTGAAGATTCGACGTACTGATTTAGTTCATGTTCTACTAGTTCTGCTATTCTCTCAGTAGGTGTGTTTATACCACTGACAATTGTCCTGTACGGTATGTCCTTTTTGTGTATTTTTGGGTTCCCTTTAAGTTTTCCAGCAGTTGCATATTTTGGCATTAGATATTGTTTCATTTCCTTTGTGATCACCCCTTCCTTATGCATCTTATCTACCAGTTTTTTTATTTCTTTATAACTGTTCTCAATCTGCTTCTGCTCCGTCCTCTCATATATATCACTTCTATCCATTTCGGTTAATAGTTCACTTATGTATTCATTCTTATCTACTACGACTATACCCGATCCTTTATCTGCTGGGCGAATCACAATATCTGGGTTGTTTAGAAGCTCAAAAAAAGCCGCCTTTTCTTCCTTCGTTACGTTGAAATTTCCTTTCTTTTTCAAATTTTCTATTATATCTGTTTTTACAAGTTCTATATATAGGTCAAGGTGCGCATCTCTCCCAGGATTGGGCGTAAAATAACTTCTCTGCTTCGATTGGAATTTCGTTTGCACATTACATGCATCATTCAGATTTCCTTCTTTGTCATAAAAAAATTCATTCAGTCTCATTCTACGTTCCCACTCAGCTAAATCTGATAGAAGTTTTATCTTATTTATCTTGCCACTTGTTGGAATGAATTTAAGTCCTTTTTCAAGAAGAGAAATTTGTGCGTCAGTTAATTTATGTTTTGAAAGATTAAAAACTGAACATCTTGGTTCTTGATATGTATGTTCATTCGTGCAACCATATTTCCGGTTAGCATTGCACTGAATATTTCCACTTCTAAGATTATTATCTTTCTTATCTGTATTTGCTTTGTAGGTTTTAATTTTGCGAAATGAGCTATGGGTCGCTTTGGTTGGCATATTTTCATGTGTATCGACACATTTTGGGTATGTGAGTTCTGTTTCTTCAGGTTCGAACCAGTCAGGTATGGAGCGCAAAAGCAAATCATCATTTCCAGGGTTATTCTCGGCTTTTTTCACCAATGAAAAATGGGAGTTTTTGCACAGCAAATATATGTTTGCATCAATGGTGTCTGTTTCCAAATCATGATTACCTTGAAACGTATTCCATGTACGGAATGACTCATCGATCGCAACTAGTATATTAACTTGATATGTATCAGCTGCTGCTTGAATCTCAGCCTCTGTTGCCCATGATGAGATTCGACCGTCACTAAACCTTTGAAGTCGTAAATGCATTTCTATATCTCCGTCAATAAGTGGTGCATATTTTTGTTTATTTAATGACATGTGTTGAACAACTTTGTCTCTTATCACTCTATGTCGTATTTGCGTACCATGCAGATTTTGGCTCAGACATCTATAAAAACAGTTGCCATCTTTAACTATGCTTACTACTGAGAAACTGTGTGTGCGCTGTCTTTGTTGCTTCTTGAGTTTCATAAGCTTTTTATGTTTTATTTCACTAACCTGTCTAATATAGTCTATAACCCATTCATCTTTGCTTCCTGGAACTTCATTCAGCTCCTGTTTCATATCTTCGATCTCGATATCTAAGTCCCTAATTTTCTGTTCACATGCCTCTGAAGCTATGTCCATGAATCTGAGAGAGACATCCTCCTTAATGCTGTTATTTCTGTCAATGAATTTTTTGTCAACATCAAGCTGCAAATTCCATTTGATTCTAAAGCCGTTCGGTATTAATGACATCTTCAGACATTGTTTCAAAAACTCACCATGGCTTTGGTATCGTATTCGTTTCCTAATGGCACGGTGTAATTTTGATGATAAATCCATGTTCCATTTGTAAGGAGTGAGTAAAAATATCAATACAAATAATTCCGTAGGGAATTCAACACTTAAATAAAATAAATATAGTCACTCAGTTTTTCAATATTTCGGCCAGCGACCTTTCTCAAGAAAAGAAACGTAAATTTATCTCCTTTGTAGATGCACGTCGTATGCCATTGTTGTTTACAGGATGTGACGCCACTGTGAAATACACAACGTTTGATCCCGCGCTAATTAAATTAACGTTAATTGATAGCGGGAATCTTTGACGTTACACCCCGCCGGCCGGTGAGTCCGTAATTTCTGTATCCAAGTTGATTCGTACATCAATCTCTCTGTCTTGCAGCCTGATTTTATTAGTTGTAATATAGAAAAAACAGGTTAAAAAATCAAGTAAACCCTGCAAATTAGATTGCGACAAGTGTGCCCACATTTCCGACAGCGATAAAATTATTAGTACAACAGGAGAAGGGTTCAAAATCCCGAATTACAACAATTGTAGACAGCACAGCGTAGTCTACTCAATATGCTGTAAGAAGTGTGACACGGTGGTATATGTTGGAGAGACTGAACGACAGTTAAATGAGAGGATGACGGAGCACTTGCGTGACATCAAGCTGCAGAGAGACAAGCCGATTAACGGTCATTTTTCAAAGAAAGACCATTCAGAAGAGGATGCTTTTTTTTTTCTATATTACAACAAATAAAATCAGGCTGCAAGACAGAGAGATTGATGTACGAATCAACTTGGATACAGAAATTACGGACTCACCGGCCGGCGGGGTGTAACGTCAAAGATTCCCGCTATCAATTAACGTTAATTTAATTAGCGCGGGATCAAACGTTGTGTATTTCACAGTGGCGTCACATCCTGTAAACAACAATGGCATACGACGTGCATCTACAAAGGAGATAAATTTACGTTTCTTTTCTTGAGAAAGGTCGCTGGCCGAAATATTGAAAAACTGAGTGACTATATTTATTTTATTTAAGTGTTGAATTCCCTACGGAATTATTTGTATTAATATGTAAACAGTTCAATGACGTCATAAATGTCCTCATTACCGATGTAAACATAAACATAAATATGAACAAATACGTTCGTTTTTCAGTTTCAAACTTTGATACCAAAGATTATTTTGAGTAGTTAGGAATACCAAAAATAACTTATAGATTATAATAGTATATTAACAGTCTGAACACTGCCCGGGGTATTTACCAGCATTATGAATATTCATACAAACTGTGACGACGTTTCATATATCAAATGTCAAAGGGTGATCCATGCAGCCTATGAATAATTGCATCCTCTGTAGCCCCGAGTCATTTTTATGAAACTCAAAAGTGAAAGAAGACTACTGTGGAACAGTTTTTCTTACAGTTCTTTTGAGCATCCAGAGTTGATCATAAAAATGATAGCACGGAACGGTATCTTCCAGAGGCATGTATCGCCGACCAGCCTCTTCCTGAGCAATATGTGTTGGTCGTGATTGGTATGCAAAGGAATATATTGCTGGTAATATTTTTTTGCCTCCGTGTGTTAGCATTATATTATGACCCATGCTGTGAGGAAAATGTTTTAATACATCTGGAAAAAGTATCAACCAGGGCCAGCCAGTGTAGTCTCGCTGTCTTTCTATTGGTCAACTTTCTGCAAGTCAAAAGGCAGGTCTACAAAATGATTCTGTTGATAAATAGACAAAATTATTTGTATGGATCCATACGAATGAGGATTTGCATCCAAATGTATCTTCCTCTCCCTTTCGCAAGAGCATAACTCTTATATTTTGAAGTATTTTTTTGAATTATCAAAATTCTATTACAGGAATGAAACAACAACCACCTGGCCAGTTCTCCTTCAACAAGGATGACACCTACGTCAGCGAAATCCAGGACGAGTACCAGCTTCTGGTGAGTCAAGAGAATCAAGAAAATCACGGCGCACCCTACTGGGTCAGCGATGTGCAACGGGAAGTAACTCACAGTGGCGAATCACCTTTGTTTACAAACAAATTATTGGCGACTGGAAAGGTAAAATATACCTTACAATTTACCAGCCTTTCGAAGATACCTCATTGATTATTAAAACAATCCAATAGTCTAATGACACGGTGCTTTTGGATTTTCTTCCATTTGAAGCGCCCCCTTTCGCTTTTCTCACAAAGGACTCAGATTACAGTACTCCTAGAACTACATTTACATATTGCTTATTATGTACTTTTCTTATGGCCTCGTAAACCTAGCCCGTACCTCCAATCTATCAAAGAGACGAATGTGGCATTGATTTTATGTAGGCATTGTTACGAGACAAGCGAAACGAGAAAGAAAACCAGCAACAAGCCTCTAACAACTGACAATATTTATTAATGAATAAAAACAAAAAAGTACAATAAGAGTTAAGTTTGAATTAATTTTTGACACTTTTTAATCTTAAATCAAGCAATAGAATAAGTCCCTCAAAATTAAGAATTAAGTTTAGAATACAAAAAGTAAGAAATTTCTGGTTCCTAAAACCTAGATTAATAATAGTTTTAACTTGCGAATTGATATTCATGAGCAACCTGTATTTGGTAAATAAATTATTCTAACTTACAGATATATTTTCCAATTTTAAATTTAACACTTTTCACTAATTCTGTATTCCCAAAGCCACAAGTCTTACTTCAAAAATCACACTCCAACAAGTAAGTCATTCCTATTTATATCAGCTTTGAAAATTCCAGATTAGTCTTTTCTAGAAAGATGACAACAAAGGTTGATAAACAGCTTGTTTACTAACAACCTGTTTCTAAAAATAACCACGATAGAAAAACCAACGAACGTTCTTTATGTTTCTAGAATACTCCTTTTATGAATTAAAACTCTCTTTTGTTAGAATATTTTTACGAACAAGAAAGTTGGCAAAAAATGCATGGCCAAAATACAAACCGCCTCTGGCGAGACCCAAACCTATGACGGGCAAATATCATCGTTTTTCGAGGTTTAAAAGACCTTTACCATATCCGCTAAGCTAATGAGACATCTCCCCAACGTAGTTGTCACGTACTGTATTTAAATTGGGACGAGGCCATGCATAAAGGAGTGGTCTCCCATAACACACACCCTCTTAAAGTCATCATTTATTGATGACTCAAAGCCTTATTAGGCACAAAGTCTTTTTTGGACAACAAATAGGATTACTGGCTCAATGGCCGACCCCGGACGAGCCCCTATCTTACGAACAAGAAAGTTAACAACAAATGCATGGCTGAAATACAAACCGCCTCTGAGAGACATCTCCTCAACACAGTGGTCAGGTATTCCATTTAAATCGGGACGAAGCCATGTATGACGGAGTTGTCTCCCGTAACAATATAAAAAATTTCATCACACTTCACAATACATGAAAATATATAAAACATAAAGACAGATGTTAACCAATTACAAGTTCAACTCTAGACAAAGCATCATGACTTGTATAATATTATCTCCACCTTTTATGTGTCTCATATCCAAATTATATTATTTTAAAAACAGACCACCGAAGTAGGCGCTGTTTTTTATCTTATGGATAAAAATCAGAAGATTATGATATCTTTATATAATGATAGGTGCAGGACAAGACGACAAATATTTTTTTGAAATGGTGAAGAACAAGAATGAGATATAAAAACTCTTTTTCTTTTGTTGAGCAGTTTTTCTGATGTTTGTTAAACTTTTTAGAAATGTAACTAACTGGGTGACTCTATTATAATCTTCTTGAAGTAAAACACCACTTGTACCAATATCACTAGCATCTACTGCAAGCTTAAATTCTTTTTCAAAACTAGGAGCTTATTCACTATTTAGTATGGCTTTTACTATATCGAAAGCGTTTTGACAATCATCATTGCATATATTTTTTTTGCAAATAAATAGTCAAAAGATAATCATTGCCAGACTTAAGTTTTGGCAATGGACCACAATTAATTACAGTCCTGCTAAAAGGTTCATTAAATGCAGGATTCAGCTGTAGTTTAGCCTTAGGTAGGACCTGATTGGGTTTGCCTACCAAATGGCAAGTATGACAAGACCTACAATAATCTGATACATCTGCTGTAAGGCCAGGGCAATGGAAATGGTTAAGAATTTTGTGATAGGATATATTGATACCTAGATGACCTGACATAGGTATTTCATGAGCTAAGCTTAATGTTTATGATCTATAAAATCTAGGAACGACGACTTGATAATTGAAAGCCCACACATCATCAGTAGAGACTTCAGAAGTCGCCATTTTTCATAAAAAAAACAGACAGCTTTCTGTGAAAGATCAGTTTCACTGAAAACTTTTTGAAGTAAAGATGCAAGTTCTGGATCATTGTGTTGCTCTTTACCTAGTTTTGACCTTGACCTTGTGTCAAGTCCTTCATTAACTAAGGGGGAAGATATATTATCAAATTCTGATGAATTATGTTTAGATTTTTTTCATTTTTAGAAGGGTTTTGTGGAATACGAAATCTGTAGATCAGTTAATTTTATTTTTAGATAAATGACCCAACAAAAATAAGTTAAGTCAATATCAGACTGATTTTCAGTCAAAATAGTTTTCTTTGCAATAGCTTTAGTAACGGCAAATGACAGGTAGAGGTCAGGAATTTCTTCCTCAATTGGATCGGGTGATTGATCCACGTAACATAATAATTATGTTAGTTACATGTGGATTAACAATTACCTTGTCTTCAGCTAAATCATTGCCTAATAACAGATGAACAGCTTTAAAAGTTTTTTTTTTTTTACTGAACCATCAATCACTGGACAAGTAATTAAGTCTGAAGACAAATAAATCTTATGAAGCGGAACATAAACAAATCCATATTCTACACCCTGAATAAGGATACTTGTCCCAGAAGGAGTCTTCTCAGAAAAAGGCAGGACATCTGCAGAAAAAGAAAATGAGAAGCTCTAGTATCACGTAAACTTCTAATAGGAGTAAACCGGACAAAATAACTTTCTAGTGACAGAAAATCATCCGATAAGAAAACCTCCACAACATGACTTGACCATTTTCTTTTCTGCATTTCCTGAATTTTTGTCTATATGCTTCAGGTCCCAGTTCAAAAGCCTGTAGAATAAATACCTTAACATTTTGATGATTAGAGTGCTGTTCATTACTTAGCTGAGAAAAATATCGCGAGCCTTTCCAGTTACAACGCTTTGCAAAAGTAAGGTCCAGTGATCTTTTGGCCATTTCTAATTTTCAGCAAATCTTTCAAAATGTGAAAAGTATAGATCAACTTTCTGTTCTTGAAGTAGTAGAACAAGTCCGATGTTTTTTTCTGTCAAAGTCATTAATCACGTGCAAAGATGGGGTTTCTTTATTTTCCATTTCTAATTCTTTCATTCTGGTCTGCAATTGCCTATCCTTCTCTCTTATTTCTTATTCAGCATACTGGTACTTTTTTTCTTTTACTAACTCCCTTTTCTTTCATTCTTTCTTCTTGCTCTATTTAATTTTAATTCTTTTTCTTTCATCCTTTCTTCTTGCTATAACTTTTTTTTTCTCCTTTAATCTCTCTTCTTTTTCCATGTGTAGTTTTAATTTTCCCAAATCAATATTAGTATTAATGTCTGTCTGAGACAAAAAAATAAGAGACAGAGCAGGCGAGTCAAGTATTTCTTCATCATCTAAAAACTAAACAATATAATTTTTATTTTATTCTTTAACATAGTACCTTTAAGGGCAGTCAATTTATTATGAGAAACAAGATCTAATAAATCAGATGTTTAACCAAAGTTAACAACTCCTGAGAAGGCTCAGCAATGAATATTTCAAGATCAAAAGACGTGATTGCTTTTTGCTGGTTCGGAACAATGAAAATCATATTTTACTTTCTTGTTATTTCTTATTACCTAATAAACTTTAATACTGATACCATCTTCGCAAGCCAAGGCTGACGATTCACTACGCTACTCTACCTTTGGCGGATCGAACTTGATTTTTACATTCCCCCGATACGCTTTTTAATTGGATGCAGCCAGCTCTAACTGCAACTAATTAAATCGCTCACAGCATTTCATCTTTGATAAAATAGAACAAGGTCGCTACCTTTCGAATAGAAGGTAAACATGGAAACCCACGTGGATGTCTGCTTATCGCTTCAAGTAGAATAATTGTATTCGTAAGCGGTTTGTAAAACGATATTTCATTGGCTTTCAGAAATATTATATAACGGGGGGGGGGGGGAAATAACAACCAGTATCCAGTAGAGACTCCATGTTTATCACAGATGTTTTGTTGAGTGTCGTCCATCGAATTCATTTGAACTTATCACTGCAGGAAATGTTGTTTTGTATAACTGTTGACTTTTGGATAAAAAATACCGTTAAGATATTTTTTTATTGTAATTCTATTGTTTTGACACACATCTTGTACCTAGAGAATTTCTCTGGGAAACTAGTTGTTTAGACAAATTTTGATAGAAAGCACAAAACAGTTCGTGTGACAAAATGTTGCTGTAGAAAACACAGATTCACGATGATATGAGTATGTCAAGACCTACCACATCAACATTATCACATTGACTTGTTACAGTTGTACTTCCAGTGCATATAGGCTATATTGTTGACAGATGAACAGAAGTAAAAATGAATTACACTTATACAATATCAATTGACAACAATAGAATCAGTAGCTTATGTAAAAGTGTATAATTTTCCCAGAAATCCTGTTCCGGAGGTGAGGTAAATATCACGTGACCTTAGAGGATTAGCGCCATTTGTTTTGACAGCAATAGTTGCATTCAATTTAATCGACACCCAAACTATGGTTTTGTTTATTTGATGAAATGTCACTGTTGTGCTTGCTTTGCTTTGCATTTGTTTTCATTTTCTTTCTTTTTTGCTCAATTGAACAGCACTAGTCCATAGAGTAGACAGTTTTTTATGCTCTTTTAAAGTTAGACCGTCCGTTCATCCAAGATTTAGTTACACATTGGGCAGCGTTACACAGCTTTATCAATATTCCTTTTTTATAATTTATGTGTTTTTTTTCCCCAAGTTCATTAAAAAAGAATGTTACACAGCATTATTCGATTTTTACCAATATCTTACCAATAACAATTTATCCATTTTTTTAACAGTGTGTATAATTTGTCCTAAAGGTCATTAGCCCTTTCCCAAACGACAAACTTTTGGACTAGACCAAATTGAAAGCATTTGCAGACGACAATTCAACTCTTGCTGAAAAGATGATTTCTTGTCTATGATAAGGTGGAAAACATTGTGGGAAAAGGAGGAAATGCTGGTTACCAGCATTTTCTCCTCTTCCCACAATGTTTTCAGAAGGCTAATATTCCAGACCCGTAAAAACCAGGGATTGTTTGAGAAAGGGTTAAAATTATTTACAAACGATTCTAATACCATTCTTGTTCTTGATTAACCCTTTCCCAAACGATAAATTTTGGACCCTCCTAAACCGAAAGAGTTTGCAGACGACAATTTTAGATTTGGAGAAAATGGCAGAAAGTTCTCAAAAAGGGTAGAAAACACTGTGGGAAAAGGAGAAATTGCTCCTTACGAGCAATTTCTCCTTTTCCCGCAGTGTTTTCGAATGACTTTTACTGCAGACACGTAATAACCAGGGCTTGTTTGGGAAAGGATTAAGTTGATTGTATCCCCGGCTATGTGATGGTCATAAGCTTAGACAGTCTGTATCAGCCAACTGGATAGCTAGCATGGGCGGATCCAGGGGGCGGGGGGACCGGGGGTCCGGACCCCCCCCCCCCCCCACCCCTGGAATTTTGGCAAAAATGTGGTTATCGGATTCGTGAAATGGTATTGGTTTGATATTGTACAGCATTTATGTGAAATACAGTCATAACTTTGGAAAAAAAAAAAGGTTCCAAATGTGGAGACCTCCTCATAGAAGTGGAAACATTGACTTTTCTTGTAAACGGCTTACATCCACTGAATTCCGGAAATCAAAGTATCATATAATAAGATGAGTGCGTTTTCGGTGGGACCCCCCCCCCCCCTCCCCTCCTGAGAAAGATATCTGGATCCGCGCTTGGCTAGGACGGTACTATAGAACTGAAACTGAATCTGGTTAATATGTGATCGGGGCTTTATCACCAACAATTCTAAATCTTTAGGCTGCAAAGTGCGACTCAAGGATCTTTTACGGACAGTGTAGATCAAAATCAGACTGCTTAGAACCTGCAGTCTGATCTTTGATCTGTACTGTCTGAGGAGATATTTTAGACCCAAAGTATCTCTTAAATAGCAATATTTAGGTTTTTTGCAAAGAACTTAACAATTTAACTTGCATAGCAAGGTAAGGATTAATCTATAGTATTAATGTCAGGACTTGTCTGAATTTGAAAGTTTAGTCTTTCGGATGAGACATTAAACCGAGGTCCCGTGTGACGTTGCTATACGCCAAGCACGTAAAAGAACCAGGCGAAGCTCTCAGTAGTTTCTACCTGTATCCTTGCACTCATCCTCGGATACCCCGGGGTCTCCCTATTTGCTACGCTACATCGACCCCTGGGACAATTGACTAATAAAACTTTGAATCAGCCGCCGAAAATCGATACGAAATGTCATAGCGTACAGTCCACTCGCCCATCACAAAATGATGATGGAACCAATGAAAAGCCAGCATTCGGCCAGCGGTAAAGCGAGGGAAATTCAATTAATTGTCCTAGGGGTCGATGTAGCGTAGCAAATAGGGAGACCCCGGGGTATCCGAGGATGCCTTGCACTATCCCCCGTAACAACTAACCGTCTTCTGGGGGCGTCACTCAGATGGGCAACCGGTAGCAACGATAAATAAACGCAAATTCAATCAATCAATTTGAAAGTGACGCATCATTTCATCGGCTAAATAAAATGTATTGTAACGATCAGGCAATCAAGAAAGGGTACATTAAAACCGCGGCTTTCTTTGTGAGCGTAAAACCTTATTATAGTTGATTTGAAAATTATTACAATAGTCTCTTTATATGGAAGCTTCATTGACTTGTAGGGTTAAACGCATTGAACTCGGTGAGCTTTCCATACACTATATATTAGGAATGTTAACCATAAGGCTGCTAAACGCGACTCACTGACCTTTTGCGGACAGTGTAGATCAAGATCAGATTGCACAGAACGTGCAGTCTGATCTTGGATCTACATTGTCCGATAAGGAGATACATGTACTTTTCTCCAAGAAATAAGTTTGAAATAAAATGATTCAGTTTTCTTTTTGCAATAGTTTTGAAAGTTCCACTTAGTTTATTTAGCAGGATATGGGCCAATGTTATTAATCTGTTCAAATTATGGAAATACAAATTTACTTCCGAAAATATTTGATTATGTTACATGTATCTAAATCATGAGTGTGTGTTTTTAGTTCTTGCACCGTAGTAGAGAGAGAGAGAGAGAGAGAGAGACAGAGAGAGACAGAGAGACAGAGAGAGAGAGACAGAGAGAGGGGGAGAGGGGGAAAAGAGGAGAGGGGGAAGGAGAGACTGACGGACGGACAGATAGAGAAGGTCAATGATTATTTTGAATATTATAGAGGATATTTGTTTTTTTCGGTGAAAGATCGAAATCTATTTCATCGAGTGAACACCATCGGTGGGCTAATATTTTCACGAGTGGCTTCGCTACTCGTGAAAATATTACCGATGGTGTTCACTCGATAAATGAATTTCGATCTTTCACCGAAAAAAAACAAACATTCTATTTATTTCATGCTTTTAACCCTTTCTAAGAGGAGCTTTATCAAAATCCAGTACAGTTCTTTTCCGTTATTCCCCATGGCGTACCCCTCCCGCATAGCAACACATAGCAATATTACGTCAAACGCGAGAAATGTAAGGTATATGACGTCATATTTCCCATCCGGTTGTTAGGCACGCGCAATTTACCTAGGCAACAAGAACGTGAAAATCGGTATTTCCACTGGTGGAACCAGTGTAAGATCGAAAACTATTTTCACTGCTATTTCTCGATATCCTACTGGAAAGCATGAAATAAAGAAAAATATCGGAGAGGACAAAATGACTGCTTTTATTCTGATCCATGCTAAATTACTTTGGCCATAAAATAAGTCCTGGAGTTCTCTCCAACATCGAAAGATAAAATTTATTTAATTGATCATTTACTCAATTCATTTTTGTATATAAATGTCACCAATAAAACGACATAATTTTAACAGTTTAAAATTTAAGCGTTATGCACTTTTCTTTATGTAGTTAACCCCTTGTCTGCTAAGCGCGACTAATAAACCCTTTGTGGACAGTGTAGATCAAGATTAGACTGTACAGAACGTGTAGTCTGATCATATATCTACACTGTCCGATATGAAGATATTTTTCCCGTAAAAAATAACCTTTGAAATAGCAAAATTTGCATTTTTACCGTAAGCTTGAAAGTTTCATTTCCATCTTGCGTATTTAGCAGACAGTGTTAATGAGTAGATATATAATATTACTGTCAAAGCACTGTATTAGTTGTACGGTCAGTTGGCAGGGGACTTGGAAACTTGTTCACGGCTGTGGTTAATCATGTCGCCCCGAGCCGAAGGCGAGGTGGCGACATGATTCACCACAGCCGTGAACAAGTTTCCAAGTCCCCTGCCACCTGACCGTACAACGAATTTATTATACTGCAAAGTTTTACCCCTTCAAAGCGCGCTAAGCGAAATTTTCCTGTTTTATAATTTCACGAATCGAGTATGCTGAAGAAACAGAAATTCCCTTCTGTGTTCCCCAATTCAATGAAAACTGACGTCACTGGAAACTGGCGTCACTAAAACGTGCAGTTTGGTGCTTAAATGTGCAGTCTGGTGATCGATCGACACCGCCATTTTGGATGTTGTGTTGTACGTAAAATGATGTTTACGGGGCACTCAAAAGGGAAACTGGTTTTACGTGGTTTTTGCCAGGGAACATGATATTATGTTCCCGGCATGTTAACCAATCAGATCACGAGAAATTTCTTTGCAGTATAATAATAGTTGCTGTACTTTTGTATTTAATATAGATCTACTTCTCAACTTTTGATTGGGATCAAAACCAAAATATCGTTTATCTTTTCACATGGGCAAATCCGTTTTTTCTGGCTTCCACAGTGTTTGAAAGAATTTTATTCTGTCTATTTGATATTGATTTCCTTTACTATGACCATGGATGAAATGAACTTGTTTTTGTTTGAATAAATTTGATTTGGAAAAAAGTATTCATTTTTTGTTTTGATCCCGAGCAAAAGTTGAGTAGTATAGTTGAAGGCTATACACGTACACCCCTTAACAAAGATTTTGCATAAAGCTTTATATATTAAAAAGAAATGGACCATTTTCTGTGAAAAAGGGTGTTAATGCAATTTTGTTAAATTTATCGACCTACGTCAGCTTGCCCATTCCGCGTAGGCGTACATGGATCGAAATGTTTTCAACTTTGTGTAATTTATGCATTTTGCAGGACCGTTCTACCTCGTGACTCATTCGGTTTTTGACAAACTGGATTTTATGAAACCGCTATTTTGTTACCACTTGCTCAGTAATAAGAATAAGATCGAAATCCCTTCTGATAGAGCGCCTATCAAATCTATCTCTGTGTAGAGAATGAACTGTTCAAAAAAAGAAAAGAAACGGTATCTTATTTACCAAGCATTTGTAAATGAGTGCGTTGTATAATTAAAAAATAATATTCTTTTTATCGTGGTACATCGTTCAATAAACCACAGTTGTGAGTTATGAGGCACAATAAATAATCCACGAGGGCGATAGCCCGAGTGGGCTATTCATTGCGCCTCATAACTCACAAAGTGGTTTATTGAACGATATACCACGATAGAAAGAAGATTATTTCGATTCTAACATGGCCAGTTCTTAATGAAAGGAAAACAAGTTCAAACTAAGAGTAAAAACGCGGATGAAGATTATGTTCCATTGAGTAACTCACTCATTGAATGACGTCACTCTACATGGATTATCGTATATTTTACCACGTTTGTCTTGCACTGTGTTTTTAGAGCCAAAGTCGCGTGTCATGTTAGAATTCTAGACTTAGGAAGTAAAGAAAGTTACGATTGGCCAAATAGCTCGGTTTATCCAATCAGAAATCAAGTCACTTTCTTGCTCTATTATTAGAAAACCAAGAAAGTAACTTAGAGTGGTTGGTGAGTGCGAGACATTGGTCATTTCACTACGTAGAGGAATGACCCGGATCATTATTCAACGTAGAGAAATAACCCTGGGGTCATTTTGTTGGGGAGACCATTTCTCTGTATTACACCGGCAAAAGTACCATCATGAAATAAGGACAACTGGCAAAGATATTGAAAGTAAGTTCAAATACCAAATGTTTAGATCATAGATTAGACTGCACAATAAAATCAGTCTGATCTTGATCTAGGCCGTGGCCAAAAAGTTGTTTGTGTTGCCCGTAGCAGTGAAAAAGCTGATGCTTTGACTTTTTACCAAACGGCAAAATTTTAGACTTGTTCAAATTGAAAGCAGATGATATGATAAATGTGACTCAAAAATTGAAACTTGACTTTAGAAGAGTAGAAAACATTGTGGAAAAAGGAGAAAATGCTGGTTACCAGCATTTTCTCCTTTTCCCACAATGTTTTCAAAAGGCTTCTTCCTCTAGACTCTCACAGATGGCTGATATAAGACAGGTTTTACTTAATTACAGTTCGAGCAGGAACATGGCGTAATCAGCATGGAGAGAGCCTTGTTTTCCACAAAACCTCGGCGTCTCATGTCGGCGCCTCGACGGCGCCATCTAAACGGCGTCAAGGAGTTCTACAGACCCAACAGCACCCATCAGTACTTATCAGCCACTGATCTCAGAAATCTAGACGATAACGAAGAAGTTATGGTGAAGTATGGCCGTCCTACACGAACCACGTAAGTATCCAACACCCTTTACAAAATAGATCTTCCTCGTGCAAAATCATGCCTACGTGGCTCAGTGGTGAAGTACAAGAATCATTCCCCAGAGGCCCTAGGTTCGAGCCGCACTCAAAAACACCTGATTTTTTGTGGATTGTCTTCAGGCAAGACACCTCGGAGCCTGTGTAATGCAGAGAAATGACCTTCCCCCATTGGTCATTTCTCTACATAGAATAAAGACCGGGGTCATTCCTCTACGTAGTGAAATGACTTTTGGGTTCATTAACTACGCAGAATAATGACCGGGTCATTTTGTAGGGGAAGGTCATTCCTCTGCATTACGCAGGCTCCGAGGTGTCTTGTCTAAAGACAAACCACCAAAAATCAGGTGCTTTACACCTGCATAAAATGGATAATCACCAAAAAATACTAATTAAAAAAATAGGCATAAAAATAACCTGTTACCTTTTTGCTTTTGATCCTCTTACACAATACGACTCGAGGATGAACACTGTACATAGAATTTAAGGCAACTCGGTCCAAGGTCAAGGTCATCACGTGAAGTTCACTTAAGCCTTTACCAAACAACCAAATTTTAGCCTTGTTAAAATTGAAAGCATTTGCAGACAAATAGTTCAATGCTGGTCAAATAGTGTAACTGTTATTTATTTATTCATTTTTTTTTTGATAAGGTAGAAACATTGAAAAAGGAGAAAAGGCTGGTTACTGCTAAAATTGTTTGTTGCTGACGTAGAACTTGCCGTTATAGAAAATTTTAATTTGACTGACCTGTCCATATTTGAAGTGTCTTTTCATGTCTAATGTAAACGTGTTATCTATCTGATTGGCCATCTCTTTGGCTATATGTTTGCTTTACAATAAGAAGACAAGTTAAAACCATTAGAGTGATAAATAAATAAAATGGACATCTAATGTTGATGACAAAATGCAATAACAAGATAATTACTTTCGAAACATCTCGGTAAGGGTGGATGAAGATTAGTCTGCACATTCAGTGCTGTCTGATATTGAAACTCGCTGTCCGCAAAAACATTTTATAGACGCTTAAGTTCGCCAGTGCACTTTGAGTCCTATACAGGGCATTGCGAGAATACTTTTATTGTAAAATGTAAACGAACAGCATTATCCTCTATGCTTTCATTGTTTGTATATGTGTCGCTGACCTATACTGTATTAGATTTATTCATATATTTCTTGTTGATGACGAAAAACTTGTATAGTTTAAGTCAATAAAATATTCTGTTCTGTTCTGTTCTGTCCTGATCTTTGTGAGAGAGAAGACCAAACTCATACGGCATGTCAGCACAGCCTGGGTTTGATCTGTACTCTCTTTAACTCTTTACCCCATAAGGCATTTCTGTGGTATCTCTAATTGATCCTAAATAAAAGCAAGGATGAAGCAGTTTCTTATATGTATATGACACCTTTTGATAGCATAGAAAACATTGTGACAAAAGGTGAAATTGCTCGTCAAGAGCAATTTCACCTTTTGCCACAATGTTTTCAAAAGCTCCTACAAGTAATGCGTAGAAATGAGTATCTATGGAGTAAAGGGTTAATATAAACCTACCTTAACTAACCTAGATGATGGCTTTAAAACAGAAAATCAGCTTTATTTTGACATTCAGCGCAAAGGCTCTTAGTCTTACGGTAGTAGACCCCTAATACCTCTAGTGCATCCTCGGATACCCTGGGGTCTCCCTATTTGCTACGCTACATCGACCCCTGGGACAATTGACCAATAAAACTTTGAATCAGCCGCCGAAAATCGATACGAAACGTCATAGTGTACAGTCCACTCCAATCTCCGAGCAGAGTTGTCGTTCGTTACCTCACATACATCTCTGCGATGGGCTAAATGACAAGAATCTTGTCAAACCAAGGAAAAGATGTTTTGTTACTGTTTAGCTGTTTCATATGTAAAATTGTAAGTTAGACAAAGGAAATATGATTCTGGATACATTATAGGTACGTTCAAACTAATGAATTTACCTGTATAAAATGGGACTATTCTTTTCGAACCTCTTCACTTTTCAGGATCTTACGCCGAATTTAACAAAAATGGCTGCGCCCATGAATGATGACAACTGATTTGACACACCGCTGGATCTAAGTTTATATACGCTTAAAAATCAGGTTATCGTACTTTAAAGATATATATAGGCTTTTCAGAAAATCCCTCTTTTGTTCATTTCCTATCACTAAGTCTGATTGGTCCCATGCTGTTTGAACAGCACACGAAACAATCGATATTGGTCTTTCTTTCACCGGTGTTTGTGTAGCCGTTTTGAGTTATGGTCATGTGACAAAAATATGACGTAATGACGGACTACTTTCTGAGCCCACTACAGAGGTGAATGTAATGATCCGGAGTGCAAGAGAGTGAGTCCACTCGCCCATCACAAAATGATGATGGAACCAATGAAAAGCCAGCATTCGGCCAGCGGTAAAGCGAGGGAAATTCAATTAATTGTCCCAGGGGTCGATGTAGCGTATAGCAAATAGGGAGACCCCGGGTTATCCGAGGATACCTCTAGTGCTGAATTGCATAAAGTTTTCTTGATAGTTGATAAATATGGATTAATACAGGTATAATACTTTTGAACATTTTTAACCGACCAGAAATTTCTTTATACCTATCATGAAATTGTTCGTAGATACTTTTTTTTAGTTTTCAAGAAAAGGGAGGTATCTCTCTCTCTTTGTAATGAAAATATACTGGTTTTAGATTTATAAATGATAATTCTTAGAAAAGACAAAAAGAGAAAAGTGGCTTGGTTAAAGCAGTACAATAACACTCGTGTTTAATCATAGCAAATTTTGTAGGATAATATTATTGTGGAAATAGCTTTTTTCTATTAGGGTCTAAGTACGTTAAATACATACCGTAGAATTGGGTACCCTAATGGGCTTCGTGGTACATCGCCTTTTAACGCAAAAATCACAAGGGTTCGGCTAATACTTGGGTAATACTTAATCGATGAAGGAAACAAATAAAATTCATTGATTTTATTCAACTTTTTTTTTTCAGATTACTGCGAGCTAGACAAAGAAGTAATAGTGCTATTAATGCATACGATCTACGACGGCAGGCAAACAAAAGTAAGTACTTATATATAGGGAGTTTTCTGTGAAAATGAGGCTTAACGCATCTGCAAAAAGTTTCGGCTTAGGTCAGCCTGCGCAGTCCGCGCAGGCTGACCTGAGCCGACACTTTTTGCTATCCGTCAGTTTTCTGCGTGTGAAAGGACCAGTCTAACTCACGATTTAGTCCATTTTTTAGACAAAATAGATATTATGGATACCAAAAAGTTGAATTTTTCTTTGGTGCAATGCGTTTCAAGATGCATCAACATATAAAGTTGAAAGTTTTCATTTTTTTCTTTAACCCTTTACCAAACAACAGAATTTTAGACTGGTCCAAATTGAAAGCACCTGCAGAGACTACAAAATAAACATAACTCAAAAATTGCAATTTGTTTCCAGCAGGGTAGAAAACATGGTTGGAAAAGGAGAAAATGCTGGTTACCAGCATTTTCTCCTTTCCCCCACAATGTTTTCAAAAGGCTTCTATCTCAGGGTCGTAAAAACCAGGGATTGTTTAGTAAAGGGTTAAGCAATGGTGTCTACAGTTTTGATTCAATTCTCTTGAAACTTGCAGAGATGGTTTGGTTCATCAAGGGATTGAACTCTTTTAAAAGTGATGAAAATCTGGTTATCAATTCAGGAAAAACAGCCACCTAATGACTTAGTATTGTTTACTTTACAAAGTACACATTATTAGTCACATTTCTTTGAAATTTGCTGAGATCTTTTTATACAAGGTATACTGAAACCCTATCAAATCTATCTGGTTCCCAAACAATTAGTTATACCCCTTTTATTTCCACTTTTTTTTTTCATTCATCCTGCCTACTTACGCTGTCTTGGTGGATTCAAGTCCAGTTACAATAACCCCTCCCCCTTCTTTGTCTGTTTTCTTTTTTCATCATGAAATCATAATGTATGCTAACAAAAAAGGAAAATAAATGCCATTAACCCTTTGCTGATATGCCAATTTGAGGCTCTTACATTTCAGCAGCAAATAAAGATATGATGTAAAAATATGGAAAAATGAGGATACAAATATCTGATTTAGTGGAAAATATTGTGGGAAAAGGAGAAATTGCTCGTTACGAGCAATTTCTCCTTTTCCCACAATGTTTTCAAAAGCTGTCTGTTGTTGATACGTCAAAATGAGTATCTTTGGAATAAAGGGTTAAAGCGATTTCAGAC
This sequence comes from Tridacna crocea, assembly GCA_943736015.1. NCBI lineage: Eukaryota > Metazoa > Mollusca > Bivalvia > Cardiida > Cardiidae > Tridacna > Tridacna crocea. Next base: position 14,890,239 of record OX031068.1, read on the forward strand.
TCTCAGGGGCCTCAAGTTGGTTAATGGACTGAGGGGTGGATGTATGATTTAATGGTGTTTAAACTCTGTTTTTAATACTGTTTCAATTACCATATACACCAGTAATTTTAAAAGGAACTTTTTCTGCAGAAGTTTTGAGTTTAGAAAAGTGTAAAATTTGTCGTTTGGTAAAGTTAAGGCAGCAGATAGCTACTGCCATCAAAATTTTTCTGGACAGTGTCAAATAAACATTATCTGCACAGATTCGTTATTGTACGGATTATGATTGAATATATCTGAACAAAAAAATTTCTTCCCCCCGTTTCTAGGCTCTGCCTATTTTCATATTAATAATTTATTGGTCGATGAAGAGTTGGAACCTTCAGACTACATCTGTAAATCCATCCTGATTTATTTTCAGGAATGGAAGAAGTGAAAAACAACACAATCTTTTACACAGCAAAAGAGTGGGTATTTTTTTTCTTACGCTATTATTACAAATGAGACGTGCATTTTGAAAAGAGTTTCAACCCCTTTACCAAACAATCCCTGGTTTTAATGACCTAGGAAAGGAAAGCTTTTGAAAACCTTGTGGGAAAAGGAGAAAATGCTGGTAACCAGCATTTTCTCCTTTTCCCACAAGGTTTTCTACTCTTTCAGAAACAAATTTGCTAAAATCGATACAGTTTTGATTTGTCCACTGCAAATGCTCTAGTATATGGACAAGTCTAAAATATTGTCGTTTGGTAAAGACTTAATGTAGCTGCAGAAAGCGTTGACGTATGTCAACTTGTGCAGTCCTTGCAGGTTGTCATGGATCTAAACTGCTATTCGTAAATTTTCTGCCTGTCCGAGGACCATCCAACATCAGGTTCCATGGTCATGTGATGTCTCGCTAGGTATTATCCATTATAAGAATATGTCGTCATTGTGGTCTATTTTAAACTCAATTGAAGACGAATTTCATTTTATCATCAAATGAATGTCCTTTCTTTTCAGGTTTACGCAAAAAAATCATAGAAAATTACTATATAGTTAGACCTAGCATTTACAAATTTGTATGCTTAATGAAAAGTAATGATTATAGTGTTTTGTTTAATCTTTGTAAGTTTATAAAACTAGCATTAGAAAAAAAGAATACACTAATCCATAATGTTTAATATAAAATCTCACATTCCTCCGTAGCACCGATTGCGACGAATTACCTATTTTCTATATTTTGTCTATTTTCTCTACAATGTATGAATTGATACATATCTTTCTCCATATTTTTTTACGTATATTGTGTTACTGTTATGATGTTGTAATCACAATGTACTTGTATGTACAAGTGGGCAATAAAGCTACTACTATACATTATTCCTCCCGGACGTGCAATAAACCTTCATTTGTTTATAAAATAAAAGTAAGTTTCATTTTTACCATGTAAAAATATGGCAATTATTATGACTTTTACGCTATGTAAAGGTGCAGTTCGCAAACGTTCCAGTCAGTGGCAGCATAAAGAATTTTGAAACAGGTAGAACAGATCCTACCTGCCGCTTTATCTGTTTGTTTACATCGATGATTGTCGACGATTGGTCAGCTCTTCGTCGTAAATCACCGCAGTGACGTGTTAGTGACGTAAACACCATGTGATCATTCAAATCGTCGAAACAAACCCTTCCTTCACTTAATCGTTTTGTTCCCATTCTAGGATCGGAAAAGGTATGTTATCGACATCGTAAACAGAAACAACGACACACGCTGATCATCGCTTATTCATTCATCATCAATACAGGAAGAGTTTTCTACGTCTGAATAAGGAAACAGGTTCACAGTGAGCAATCTTACTCTCCGAAGACAAAATGTTGGAATTGTAAACGATAGTCCTGTCTACTACGCCATAGCATTAATGAGATGCAATGTTATCACGTGACGTTGTCGAAGACCTAGTTCGAATATACCTACATCAACGATAAGGTCATCCTCGGATACCCCGGGGTCTCCCTATTTGCTACGCTACATCGACCCCTGGGACAATTAATTGAATTTCCCTCGCTTTACCGCTGGCCGAATGCTGGCTTTTCATTGGTTCCATCATCATTTTGTGATGGGCGAGTGGACTGTACGCTATGACGTTTCGTATCGATTTTCGGCGGCTGATTCAAAGTTTTATTAGTCAATTGTCCCAGGGGTCGATGTAGCGTAGCAAATAGGGAGACCCCGGGGTATCCAAGGATGCGATAAGGTTGTCTCGATCAAGAAATCGACCGGCTTCTCCATGCATTTTCGCACACGTATATCATGGCAACCCGTACAGTAACTGACACGTCCGGGTTTTCTCCGATCTTATACATGTGTGTTATGATGGGTTATCCGACATATTTTCGAGTTATAAACGATGTAGATTTACCTATTTTTGGCGTTACTGCGACTTTAATAGTAGTAGCAGTAAGTGTACATCATTTTGGCGAAGACAGTTTGTTCGGAGCTTCTTATATTTATACAGCATGACGACGAATGAAATTGTTATTTTTCGTTTTCAAGCGACAATGAATTACACCGTTTTCTAATTCGTAGTACTTCAAAATCATTGAAATATCTTATTTTGTCGGTACATTTTTGCAGGTCTTTCGATAGAGAACAAAATAGATTGTCCTTCAGGTAGCGTACAAGTTTACATATCAGCAAATATATCAACCTTTCCTGTTTTCCGATCTTTCCATCCTATCATTCTTGAAAGTACTAACTAGAACATTTCTAGCCTGAAAGGTGCTTACTCTTTCGCTGTCAAGTTAACAAAAAGTAACATTCTTTGAAGTCAAACAGTAAATTCCCACTTCATTTAGGATGGTGTTGGTCATGATTTAGTATCACGTTGTAGATCCAAGATTAGATTGTTCAGTGCAGCCTTGTGTTAATCCACGCCGTCGTCAAAATCCAATTAACCCTTTCCCAAACAATCCCTGGTTTTTACGGGTCTGGAATAGTAGCCTTTTGAAAACATTGTGGGAAAAGGAGAAAATGCTGGTAACCAGCATTTTCTCCTTTTCCCACAATGTTTTCTACCCTATCATAGACAGAACTCCTCTTTTCAGTAAGAGTTGAATTGTCCTCTGCAAATGCTTTCAATTTGGTCTAGTCCAAAAGTTTGTCGTTTGGGAAAGGGTTAACTTTCTGCTAAGAATATGAAATGAAACTTTCAAACTGAAAGTATAACCTCAAATTTTGTTATTTCAATGACACTTGGAGAAAATATATTTCCTATTAGACAGTGTAGATCCAAGACCAGACTGCTCATTCTGTGCAGTTTGATCTTGATCTACACTGTCCGCAAAAGGTTGTTGAGTAGCGCTTGGCAGCCTTGGGGTTAAGGTGCCACTGACAGTGATAGGTTGGTCCAGTCGTCGATAACCACATGAAGGGTCCTGTGTGGCTCAGTGGTAAAGTGTAGGACTCGTAGCCTGGAGGTCCCAGGTTCGAGCCTCGCTGGCTCCATTTTTTTTTTTTCTTTTAACAGGAGTGTCCTTGGGCAAGACACTTCAGAGCCTAGCCTAGTACTGGTGAAACCCAGGAAACATGAATATGTGAACTGTTGCCGTGATATGACTGAAATACTGTTGAAAGCGGCGTAAAACACCATTCAAACAAACAAAGTGACCACATGTCTATTAGCTGGTGGGTAGGTTATAAGGAGAACATTTCTGTGAAGAAAACAACCTAATTCTTGACCTGATTCAAAGTGCATGCACCTATTTAGCTTCATGGCGCCATGCAAAGTGCGGGGATGTTAAAAATCCAAGTTGTCGATTAATCAGGTATGATTCAACCAACTGGGGAGACTTTGGGTTCGAACTGTTGACTCCTTCATGGAATGGTATTGGAAAATACGTGCACTGGTCGCATTTATAAGTTTGATTTTCAATTGGTTGAATCTCAGATCTTAAAACAGGTTTGTGTCTGGAATCTCGCATTATGCGCCCTTTTACAATTTGCATTATTTTGTACCCTTTTATCATCAAAACTTCAAACTAAACTCTGTTTGTCGAGCCTGCTTGTGGTGAGAGAGACATGGTTGTTACAATGTCGCTTTGGCGTATGTGCGTCCGTCCATTCGTTCGTGAGTGTGTGTGTGTGTGAGAGTTCATCCAACCGTCTGAATTTGTCCGAAAAAGAACTTCTACATTTATGGGTGGATTTCAGAATAATTTGGCACAATGTTTCTCCTTTATGAGTAGAAGTACCATTTGAAACATTTGTTAACCCTTTACCCCATAAGGCATTTCTATGGTATCTCTAATTGACCCTAAATAACAGCAAGGGTGAAGCCGTTTCTTATGTGTATGTGACACCTTTTGATAGTGTAGAAAACATTGTGGCAAAAGGTGAAATTGCTCGTCACAAGCAATTTCATCTTTTGCCACAATGTTTTCCAAAGGCTCCTACAAGCAATGCGTAGAAATGAGTATCTATGGAGTAAAGGGTTAAGGTACATGAAGTTCCAAGGCCAAGTTCACACTTGAAGGTCAAATGATAAAAAATTTCATGAAAGGAGCTTGTCAGAGCTACAATTTCTACATTTATCTATATATTTCAAAATTATTTTACACGAGCTTTCTACTTTGCCAACAGAAGTGCCAATTGAGTAATTTATTCAGCTATGTCTAAGGTCAAGGTCACACTTAAAGATTAAATGCTGAAATTGGCATAAATAGAGCTTACCGAGCTGAGACCTTTGTATTTATCTATAGACTGAGAAATAATTTCACACAAATGTTTTTTGTGCCATTTGAATCATTTATGCACGTAAGTCTTACGTGAAGGTCACACTTGAATGTCAAATGATAGAATTGTCATGAATAGAGCTTGTCTGAGCTGAACCCTCCGCATTTATCTATAAATTAAAGATATTTCAAATTTTTCTTTTTAACCTGTAGAAGTGTCATTTGAATCATTCGTTCAGGTCAAAGGTCAAAGGTCAAGGTCACACTTAAAGGTCAAATGATAAAATTATTTTAAATAGAATAGAACAGAAAAGAACAGATATTTTATTGTACATAGTCAATCTTGCATGATACACAAACAAAGAATTTGTCAAGGCCCCCCCTCTCTCTCTCTCTCTCTGTCAATCACGCCATTTCTCAATTACACCATCTCTCTCTCTCTCTCTCTCTCTCTCAAACAGAGATAAAAAAAACCCGTAAAAATGGAGCATGCTCGAGCCATAAATTACACGATTTCCATAAATTTCAAGGAAGTTATGGCACAATCATTCTCCTTCACGAGTAGATATGCAATTTAAAATCCCCATGGCGGGCTCGACATATTGCCTCGGGCCAATCTTTTAGTTTCTTAACTCTTTACCAAATAACAAAGTTTTAGACTTGTCCAAATTGAAAGCATGTGCAGACGACAAAATAAATGTGACTCAAAAATTGAAATTTGATTTTGGAAGAGTAGAAAACATTGTAGGAAAAGGAGAAAATGTTGGTTACCAACATTTTCACCATTTCCTACAATGTTTTTAGAAGGCTTCTATCTCAGGGTCGTAAAAACAGGGATTGTTTAGTGTAGAGTTAACATCTCTTAGCTTTCCCTTAGTCTTTAAAGTCTGCACTATTGAAGTCTTTCATTATCCTTTATCTTGCTGAATAAAGCAAATTAAACTTTCAAGCTGATAGTAAAACGCTAAATGTTGTTATTTCAAGCGAATAATTTGGGGAAAAATATCTTCTTATGGGACAGTGTAGATCCAAGATCAGACTTCACTTTCTGTACAGTCTGATCTTGATCTACACTGCCCGCAGTAGGCCATTGACTCGCGTTTAGTAACTTGATGGTTAAGTCGCAGTTTAACATATCAAGTCCGTCGATTAAATACCTTCACCTCGTACTATTCAAATTGTATTATCCAAATAATTACTTTTCGTATAAACTGTCATTTGAGCTAATTTGCACATTGTTCTTATTATTTCTGGTTTGGTTTTCTTCCTACAATATCTTTTATCCTATCAGAACTGGCATCTCCACCTCTTTTCTAAATCCTGCCACAGTTTGTGACAATAACAGGTCCAAATCATTTCTGATGTAGTTGTCTATCTACAACACTGTTTACCCCAATTCAACTCTTTCCCAAACAACAAATTTTAGACTCTTCCAAACTAACAGAGTTTGCAGAGAACAATTTTAAATCTGATGAATATGGTAGAAAGTTCTCCTAAAGGGTAGAAAACACGGTGGGAAAAGGAGAAATTGCTCGTTACGAGCAATTTCTCCTTTTCCCACAGTGTTTTCAAAAGACTTGTACTGCAGACACGTAAAAACCAGGGCTTGTTTGGGAAAGGGTTAACTGACATCTTCCATATCTAATACATGATCAAAGCTGTAGTAAAGGAGGACTCATTGAGTCCACGAATCTGCGATTCATGTCAGGATTTGCGGTCTGTACCTGTAGGCTGACATGGTCGAACATATTTGCTATACGTAAATTTTCTGCATGTCGAAGGACCAGTCTATCTAAAGTTTAGTCTATTGTTACTACTAAATGTATTACACAGGTCCATAATTATGTGATGAATAACTTGTTGCATCACGGAGATACAATAAACCTGTCTTTTGCCGAAGCATAGCTAAAAATTGGTACAGTGTAAAAAGTGATAGTCGATACCTCGGACAAATTTTACATGCAAAGAAATTTTTCGTGAGTTGATTGGATAATTTTCCCGAACATACATATCATGTACACTGGCAAAACCAACGTAGAAGCAGTTTCCCTTCCGAGACCCACGTGTACATGACTAATCTTTAAGCACAACATCCAAAATGGCGGCGTCGATCAAGATTTAGATCAAGATTTCGCCCCAAGCTGCACGTCTTAGCACGTATTACCAAGTTCCCAGTGACGTCAGTTTTCATTGAATTGAGGCACTCAGTGGGAAAATTCTACTTCGATAGCTTACTCATTTTTTTTTCTTTTTATTTTGACAAAACTGAAAAAGAAAACTAGTAAAATTCGCATAACGAACATTGGAATGGTAAAACTTTTCATTATAATAAATTCGTTGTACAGTCAGGTGGTATGGGACTTGGAAACTTTTCACGGCTCTACTGAATCATATCGCTTTCGGCACACCACAGCCGTGAACAAGATTAATTGTACGGTCAGGTGGCAGGGGACTTGGAAACTTGTTCAACGCTGTGGTGAATCATGTTGCCCCGAGCCGAAGGCGACTTGATTCACCATAGTCGCGAACAAGTTTCCAAGTCTCCTGCGACCTGACCGTACAACGTATTATCTTACTGCAAAGTTTTACCATTCCAACTTTCGTTAAGCATATTTTACTTTTTTTGTTTGAAAACTGGGCACGCTAACGAGAATGTTCCCCTCTGAGTGCCCCAATTTAATGAAAACTAACATCACTGCGAACTGACATCACTGAAACATTGGCAAAACGTGCAGATTGGTGCATAATCTTGATGTTAATCTCGATCGACACTGCCATTTTGAATGCTGTAATTATGTATACGGGGCTCCCGAACGGGAATCTGCCCTTGAATTGTTTTTGCTAGTGTACATGATATATATTTTCGGGGTATATTATCCAATCAGATCACGAGAAAATTCTTTGCAGTATAATGAGTTTCCAGGTCCTATTCCACCTGACGGTACAACTAACACAATTACCAAAGGTTCTACTGCCGGTAAGAACTCTGTACAACTGTTTAACCATAAACAGTGCCGCTAATCACGGCTGCATAATTTAACTCATTACCAAACGACAATATTTTAGGCTTGTCCAAATCAAAAGCATTTGCAGACGACAAAATAAAAGTGGCTGAAAATTTGAAATTTGTTTTGTGAAGGGTAGAAAACATTGTGGAAAAAGGAGAAAATGCTGGTTACCAGCATTTTCTCCTTTTCCCACATTGTTTTCTAAAGGCTTCTTTCTCCAGGGCGTCAAAAGTAGGGATTATGTGGTAATGGGTTAAAAAGCATTGCTTCCAATGAATTCGAATTCTAGTATGTCTTTCTCAAAACCATTTGAAGATTATAAGAGTATTTTCCACAGAATAATACTTTTGCGTTTTGGAAAAAAGTATCTTTAAGATTTTTTTAAAACTTAAAGGAAAATGAGGAAATGCTTGTTACGAGTACATCTACTCTTTCTCGTCAGCGTATGTTTTAGACTTGAACAATCCGGATTTTTTTTTTCTTTCTGTTTGGTGAAGAGTTACACATGTTAAAAGATAAGCATTTATGGTAATTGAGAATAGATGATCACTTCTGTATAGACATCTAGAGAAAATACCTGTTTTAATTCATTACCAAACGACAATATTTCAGGCTTGTCCAAATCGAAAGCATTTGCAGACGACAAAATAAAAGTGACTGAAATTTTGAAATTTGATTTGTGAAGGGTAGAAAACATTGTGGGAAAAGGAGAAAATGCTGGTTACCAGCATTTTCTCCTTTTCCCACAGTGTTTTCTAAAGGCTTCTTTCTCAGGGGCGTCAAAAGTAGGGATTGTGTGGTAATGGGTTAATCTTTGAAATACTGAATTGGTGCAAGGAAACTTTCAAGCTGACTATAAAAACCAAAGTTTTGCTATTTCAAAATTATTTTTGGGGGACAGTATTAGTTGTACGGTCAGGTGGCAGGGGACTTGAAAACTTGTTCACGGCTGTGGTTAATCATGTCGCCCCGAGCCGAAGGCCGAAGTCCCCTGCCACCTGACCGTACAACGAATTTATTTTACTGCAAAGTTTTACCCTTTCAAAGCGCGTTAAGCGAAATTTTCCTGTTTTATAATCTCACGAATCGAGTATGCTGACGAAATAGAAATTCCCTTCTGTGTGCCCCAATTCAATGAAAACTGACGTCACTGGAAACTGACGTCACTAAAACGTGCAGTTTGGTGAATAAATGTGCAGTCTGGTGATCGATCGACGCCGCCATTTTGGATGATGTATTGCACGTGTAGTGATGTTTACGGGGCACTCAAAAGGGAAACTAGTTTTTGCCAGGGAACATGATATTATGTTCCCGGCATGTTAACCAATCAGATCACGAGAAATTTCTTTGCAGTATAATAATATCTTCTTATCGGACAGTGTAGATCCAAAATCAGAATGCACGTTCTGTGCCGTCTGCATGGTTGTCATCTACACAGTCACAAAAAAGGTCCTTCTGTCGTATTTATCAGCCTAAGGGTTAAAGAAAAATTCTAACATGACACGCGACTTTGGCTCTATAAACACAGTGCAAGGAAAACGTGGTAAAATCTGCGACAATCCATGTAGAGTGACGTAATTCAATGAGTGACTTATTCAATGGAACATAATCTTCATCCGCGTTTTTACTCTAAGTTTGAACTTGTTTTCATTTCACTAAGAATTGGCCATGTTAGAAGCGAAATAATCGTCTTTCTATCGTGGTATATCGTTCAATAAACCACGTTGTGAGTTATGCGGCGCAATGAATAACCCACTCGGGCTATCGGCCTGGTGGATTATTTATTGCGCCGCATAACTCACAACTGTGGTTTATTGAATGATATACCACGATAGAAAGAAGATTATTTCTTAAATCATCATTTGCCCTTTACAACGGCGACATGTGTAGCAAAATAAAGTGTGTATGTGGAGGGGGCTTTAACAACAAGAAGAGGTAAATGATTTACTGAATTCAAATGAATGATTACTGTTTTTTTTTCAATACAGTGTTACGGAGTTAATCAGAAACAAGGTTTTCTTTAATGACATTTATAAAACTATCACGCCATTTTCTTCTCCTTTCAATACTGTTGAAACTTTTATATGACATTGCATTTCAGATACTTCAACATTTATCAGGCAGACGGCGAGACCATGCATTCTTTTTTGACAGGTGCACGTTATAACAGGTACAAAAACTTATTTGTTCTAAAATGTCAGTTCTGTAAAATATCAATTTATCAAACATTCTTTAATGCGAACCCATTTATATACACCATTGCCACGAAAGGGCCAAAGAAAATGTTCTTAACTCACACGAGCAATACCAAAACAATCTTAAACGAGTTAACTCTTTACCACACAAGAAAATTTTAGACTGGTCCAAATTGAAAGTATTTGTAGACGACAAAATAAAGGTGACTGAAAAAATGAAATTTGTTCTGGAAGGGATAGAAAACACTTTGGGAAAAGGAGAAAATGCTGGTTACCAGCATTTTCTCCTTTTCCCACAGTGTTTTCAAAAGGCTTCTTTCTCAGGGGCGTCAAAAGTAGGGATTGTGTGGTAACGGGTTAATGTAGTTAATTGATATTACCAAAATATTACAATTTTGATACTTCCTTTTCGCTTAATTTTTTTGAATGAAATACCGGACAGTACTGGTTATAGACGAAATACATGTGCTATGCAGTTTGATCTTGATTTACACTGCCAGTGTAATGCAGAGAAATGATCCCCCATTACAAAATGACCCACGGTCATTTCTCGACGTAGAGGAATGACCCATGGGTCATTTCTCTACGTCGAGAAATGACCCATGGATGACCTGGGGGTCATTTTGTAATGGGGGTCATTTTTCTGCATTACACCGGCAAACGTAAATGGTAATCTATCTCACAACAAAGAAGTTTTCCACATTTCGTGCACATTCGGTGACTCCGTGCTTAGAATAGTGGATTTTGATAAAAAAAAAAAATCCTAATTCAATCCCCGGGACGCTTCCATAGAGGAAGTGTCCTTAGGCAAAGCACTCAGAGCACCAAGCCAAGCGCCCAGACAGACATGAGCAAGTGCATGACCGCCGTAATGTGACCAAAATGCCGTTGAAAACAGCTTACACTATTCAACCATGCAATTTTCTAACACACAGGGCTCATCTGTTAGACTCAAAAGGCTTGTCCGTCTATGGTGTATATATGCCCAGGGAAAACCCAACAGAATGCTTTATAACAAGTCATCGACGGATGAAAGACTTCGGTGATGAGATTCCCTCAGCGCCCCCTGGTAGGTACAAGTATTTCATCATGGTAGGGGAGATAATTAAAACTACACAAACGATCTGTCATGTCTTCTTTGCGATTTTTTCGGGCAGTTAGAAATATTTCTGACTGTAAAGATCAAGAATAGATGGTGCAGGATGTGCAGTTTGATCTTTGATCTATTCTGTAGAATATTTTGCAATAGCGTGTCAAAACCAGCTTTTAACGTTTTGATCGGTAGGCTGTAAAACATCCCACAAGCAGTATATATACCTACTCATTTTCATCTGCAAGCGACTTGGTTTGCTGTGTGTAAGGGGGGAGGGGCTAATCACAATGACTTTCGAAAACATCATAACAACATTGGAGACAAGTTCTAGAACTGATAAAAATCGCTTTTTTGGAAATATTAGTAGATCTAGATCTACTCAGTTTAAAGTGTCGGCGGTATCTCTATTATTTCAGGATTCGAACCCAAGGTACTATATTTGTACGTCATGTTAAAATTATTCTCGATTTTTAAAATTTTTCAGATTCCCCGCGATCTGATCTGGATGAAAATTCTATCCCGCACCATTCTCGCCCTACATCTACCAGCCGCCATAGTGTGACGTCAAAAGCTACGTCATCAAGACCAGGATCAAGTCATCCAATGAGTAAAACTACCTCATCTCGACCACCATCAAACAGGTACTCAAAATATCACGTACCTTTCTTTAGTGGTTGGACTCATTTGCTATATATAGTCAAAATTATTTGTATCTGATTGGCTGCTGATGATGTCTACTGAGTTCAACTACTTAGAGAGTAAGTGCTTGTTAAATGTAATTCAAACAATTAAGAAAAGACGGTCACTCGCTTGCACCAGCTCAGATATTTCTGGTTGCTTCATCGTTTATATGCCATCCGATAAGCATTTCCTGCTACTTTTAGTTTAACAAGCCACGGTTTACCCGTCTCAGCTTTTCTCTATTCACAGAAGAGCGGAGTGATCTCCCTTAGTTAAAGATGTTTTTTACCTTGATATTTTCTCAGACTCATTTAAACAGACTCATTTAAAAAAAACTGAGGGGGTGGGGGGGGTTAAAAGAAGAAAAAAAAAAAAAAAAAAAAGAGAAAAAGAAAAAAAAAAGTCACGCATTGTTTCACTGATTTATACCACATTCAAAATCTATTCAGAAAAGGAACTCCACAGACACTTTCTTCACGTCCAAAGAGCGCCAAGGAACCAGGCTCTATGGCATCACCACTATCCCAGAATTCCCGACCACATCCGCCGAGAAGTGCCGATAGCAACCGACGAGAACTTCCCTTGCCGGACGAGGTCACAATGGCAATGCCAGATCATGTCAATAAAGGTATGTACATGTAGGGTACAAATATACACATTATAAGCCATGCGATGTGAGTAGACAATTTGATAAGAAGGCAAAAAATATCGGCCGAGGTCCGTGCAGGTTGACCTAGAACGAACCATTCTCAAGGGTGACAACCTACGCCATAGCAGGGATGTCGGAATAGCCGCCATTTTGTGCGCAAAGTGCAGATTAATTACTTTAAAAAGATATATACATCTAAAATTTACTTAGAATACCTACTTCATTTGATGACAGTAAATATATTTGTCCTATTCGTGAAATCAAAATGCCATGAAACAATGTTGTTCAACACAATTATTCTTAACGGCATTGTATACGACATCTAATTTTAAATCGCACATGTGTCACCGGCTTCGAAAATTGTGCAGAGGCAAAATCAACGAAACTAATGAACAAAATATTAATATATACTAACGAAGAAAGTTGTCAGGTACTATATAAACTGCTTTGTTTGGACAGATCTACAATAACAATAAAGTACAAGCTGAAAAAACTTACCTTTTTAAAACGAAAATGGCGGATTTAAAATGTCTCCGATGACGTATGCTATGACATAGGTTGTTAACCCTGTTTCTGCTTCTGGCAATCTTTCCACGTGTCAAAAACCTTTCTGCAACCTCATGATCCAGCTGATGTTTAGACAAAGCGGATTCTCATTATGCTACAATTTGCATAGAATAATGCATTATGTAAATACGGCCCACACATTCGGCGCGAGTACTGGTGTAGTTCCCAGGAAGCAGAATCGAGAGAGATTAGTATAAGTTATCAGGGCCCGTATTCACCAACCATTCTTGAGAATATTCTTAGGCTTATTCTTCAGAATTTTGCCAATGTGAAAGTAACAGAACGTCTGATTGGCTAAACCGGATGGTTTAGCCAATCAGACGTTCTGTTACTTTCACAGTCAGGAAATCTTGAAGAATAAGACCAAGAACGTTCTTGAGAATGGTTGGTGAATACGGGCCCTGAACTTGTTTTTCAATCGATGTAAAATAAATATGTTTAAAACTAAAAAAACTAAATACTTTTAACACTTTTCCTGCAGCGTCACTCACAGTATTTACGTTACGCTCTGTAATACCTGCATGTTGATCCGATTTTTATGTGATTTAGTAAGATTCTAGGGATTAGGGAAAGAAACGAAATAGCATTTAGATGTATTGTATTTTTAAAAATGAGACAGTCATGGAAATACTGTTCATTTAGGGTCTTCAAATTTCTAGATTTGAATACCTTATTTGGATTATGTTCCGATTGTTATAACATAATCGATCCTTTTTTCCCAGGTAAAGCTGGCGTGTACGTCACACTTAAGGGCCAAAAGATTATCGAGAGTGTTGAATCAAAGTTACCGAGAGTAACCGGTGTCTCTTTGCCAAAAATACGCAATAAATCACGTGACTTTATGGAGGAAATACAGGTTGTGAATCAACCCCCGCCTACTCCTGTTGAACCTTCAGTTATCAGTGCTGAAAGAAATAGACTTGAATTTGACGTTGAGGCAAATCGGTCTAGAAATGTGGAAAATGACAAAAGCGTTGAAAATGAAACAAAAGAAGCTAAGGATACCGTTGGAAAAAATGAAAGACAAAAAAGTAATAATGCTACTGAGAAGAACGATAGCAACCTAAACGCTTTAGGAGAAGTTGTCGTAACAGAAAACCTTATCGATGATAGAAAGACAATGGAAATAAGACCAGCGAAGCACGTTAACTTTATTGGAGTAAGTAAAGAAAGTACAATTGTCAGTGAAGCCGAGGTGAAAGAGAAAACTGAGAATGACAGTGAAAAATCAGCACGGAAAGTTACGAATGAGGCGAGTGAAAATGTGCCGGTTGAAGCTGTTGAAAAGAAACCAGTAGAAAACTTGAATGAGGACAACGTTGTATTCTTTGTAACGGAAAATGAAGAAGACGAAAAAAATAAAGATGCAGACGGAGATGAGATTCTGAAAGATAATTCTGATAACATTGGTAAACCTAAAGTTGAAACGGAAGAAAACGAGGCTGACAAAACGGAAGAAAATGAAGAGATGGATGATAGTAACTCTGATAAGAATGTGGACGGTGTGATAAAAGTAGAAATTGTGGAGGGAGAAAAATCAAAAGATAAGATTGAAGAAGTGGAAAATGATACCGAGCGATTGTCTGCAAGAGATTATCCTTTCACAAAGACGGAGAATAAGTGATCAGTTCATAGTACTGTCAGCATTTAACCTTTATTCGACAAAATATTATCCTTTTCCAAATGTAAAGCACTTACAGACGACATATTCAGTGTAGCTCCAATGTTTGGATTCGTCGTTGAGAGGGTAAAAACATTTTTTGGGGAAAAGAGAAAATGCTGGTTACAAGCATTTTCTCAGTGTCCCAGTGTGTTTTCAAACGGGTAAGTTTTCAGGATTGTCTAATAAAAGGTTGGAACGTATTTCCATCTAGTGTCCAAAAATTGACCAAGAAATTATCGTTAAAAACACGTTTTGAGATGTTTGGAGAGACAGTGTAGATTTAAGACTCTGCTTTACAGTCTAAGTCAGTATCTGCCAACCATTCTGAATTTCAAATTTGAATCTCACGAATTTTCCTAGCCATCAAATAAAAGGCAATTTCTGATTGGCTAAACAAATGGTTCGGCCAATCAGTAATTGTTTTACCTTTTTTTTTTAAAATTCAGAACAGAACGAAGTTCGTTGTTTATGCATCAAAATTCGAGTAATAATCTGTTTGGACAAATTCTAATGTAGAGGTGACAAAGGGATGGAGTTGGAGTGCTCCGTTTGACTTTCGTTCATCGAACGAATTTGTTGTGTGAGCGAACCAAGACGTACGCGAAAGTAATTTAACAGTTTAAATGTATGCGGGGCTTATCATTTAGTATTTACGATGATGACAGCTGTAAAAAGTAGTAATGACTCAATGAGTACGTAAAGAAACAAAGAGTCGTCAATGGTTGAAGTTTTTTTTCCAATCGAGTCAAATTTGTGCCAACATTGATTATTGTACTTTACCTGTAGATATGTACTTTAATATGAATCTAGAGATTTTATTAAGGTATTGTTTGAATGTGACATGGTGTAAATATTTCATGTGGAGTTGTCTTTCTTGCTATATCAGACATTCGACACTCTGGACCAGTATTTGCTAACCATTCTTCATAACGTTCTCAGTCTCGTTCTCAGGAAATTAATAGATTTAAAGAGTAAGGCAATTTATGATTAGCTTAACCATCTGGTTGGCTAAGCCAATCAGAAATTGCTTACTTTCTAAATCTAGAATAAGACCAAAAAATGCCATTCAAATTTTTTAAATGCCGGTGTAATGCAGAGAAAGAACCCTCCCCTACAAAATGACCCGGGTCATTATTCTACGTAAAGAAATGACCCCAGAAGTCATTTTACTAAGTAGAGGAATGACCTGGGTCATTATTCTTTGTAGAGAAATGATCCTTTGGGGTCATTCCTCTACGTAGAGATATGACCCATGGATCATTTTGTAGGGGAGGGTCATTTCTCTGCATTACACCAGCACTTGACTTGCCAAGGGTGACGTAAGTTACTTTTGCAGACAGTAAAGGCTAAGGGACAGTTTAGAACAGACTATGACAGTCGATCTATGTTTACGTTCTATTTCATGTTTCTGTACAGCCTGAACACGGTAGAAATGAATTAACTGTTAAATATTATGACTATTGAACTAATAAACTTATGTGAAGCAGTAGGTAAATGTTTACACTTTGAAGAGGAACGTTTGAGTGTCAGCTGGTGTTTGAGAGATGTATGTTCTTTCTGTTGTTTTAGGGGTATTTGTTTGCACCGACTTGCTTTGTTTCCGCGGAAGGAAAATAAAAGAATTTCAATAGAAATAATAGAATTTAAGAGTTAAAGTATAATTTAAGGCGATATCATATCAACAGGTAATAAACTATTTGGATTTTGAGTGCATTAAGTGTAAACAACTCTCGAATAACTCTAATGAACGATATATCGTCGGTTTACTCCAAAAACGTCGTGACTACAGCTTGTAACAAGCTGTAGTTACGAGGTTTTCGAAGTAAACCGACGATATTACTCTCTGACAACATTTTGCTGTCGAAACACTTTGCATTTTGTACGGGAAAAGTAGCCATCTCAGGTTGAAAATTTCAAATTCTTGTTTACGGGATAAAATGTGCATTTGTAATTAGATTTTTGTGAAACTTGCACAATTTGTTTATCTCATCAATAACTTTAACCCTATGGATTTTGAAAAAGATCCAACAACCAGTATGGGAAAAGAACGGACAGAGTAGCATTCGGCATGCCTGGGGTGTGTAAGATCATGTGATTCGCACGGTTCGACCGTGACAAGGACGAGCAATCTCCGAGCAGAGTTGTCGTTCGTTACTCTCACCATGAGAATGATCCGTAGTGCAAGAGAGTGCAGGACAAGTTCTGATGTGAATACGGAATCGGCCGAGTTGTCACGAGTGGACAGAGTAAATGTACTTTTTTCTTGAAATCACATGCCTAAGGTACCTTTCGGGAAATTCAATACGGGTTACTCCGTGAAAAGCAAATTTAACCCTTTACCCAATTAGGCATTTCTATGGTATCTCTAAATGACCCTAAATAACAGCAAGGATGAAGCTGTTTCTTATATGTATATGACACCTTTTGATAGCATAGAAATCATTGTGACAAAAGGTGAAATTGCTCGTTACGAGCAATTTCACCTTTTGCCACAATGTTTTCCAAAGGCTCCTACAAGCATTGTGTTGAAATGAGTATCTGTGGAGTAAAGGGTTAATAATACATCTACACAGAGTATCAACTCATGTCAGCCTGCAGATTCGGCGAACACTGATCTGCATGATCTGAGTCGAAAGTGTTTGCCACTGGTAAGCTTTTGCATCTGAAAGGATTTTGCGACCCTATGTTTGAGATTGTTGGGCTGATGGGTCCATATGATTTGCTGATAGCCATTAAAGCACCTTTCACAAGCTATAGTTGTTTTTGTGGCCAATGTAGATCGAGATCACGCTGTTCGAAATCTGCAATCTGATTTTTGATCAACACTGGACAAGGGTAACCGTTAACCTACTATTTTAAAGGCCTTATTTCTACTCTAAAAGAATCGATTAGGTTTTTTTACGGCCCTGCAAGAGATCATGCTTTATGAAAATGCTCTTCTTTTTTCGGAGTGCCTCTCAAGTGATCTACTTTTAGGTAAAAAATAGGAGGGTCATGATGGCCCTGAAATCACTCACCATGAGTCTATTGACCAAACATGAACCATTTCCAATCTAGTTTCCCAGTGACCTAGTTTTTTTATCAGATATTACCCATAACACTTTTGAGATATCAATAAGACAAACATTCTGACCAAGTTTCATTGGTATTGGACTGAAAATGTGGCCTCTACAGCGTACAAATATTTTTTCTATGATTTGACCAAGTGTCCTAGTTTTGGACCCAACAATTACCGATTATCAAACTCTTTTGAAACATCACCAACACAAACATTTTGACCAAGTTTGAAGAATATCAGGTAGAAAATGTGTAGAGTGTACACAAGGTTTTTCTAATATTTGACCCAGTGACCTAGTTTTTGACTCCACATGACCAATTTTCAAATTCATTCAATGTATCACTAAGACAAATATTATGAACAAGTTTCAGGACTAAAAATGTGTCCTCAAGAGCATACACAAGGTTTTTATAACATTTGACCTATTGACCTGGTTTTTGACCCATTTTCAAACCCATCCAAGATATTGTCAAGGCAAACATCCTGACCAATTTTCAAGAGTGTTGGATTTAAAATGTGGCATCCAGAGCGTATACAAAGTTTTTCTAATATTAGACCTGGAAATCTAGTTTTTGACCCAACATGACCCATTTTCAAACTCGTCCGAGATATCATCAAGACAAAGATTCTGACAAACTTTGAAGAGTTTTGAACAGAAAATGTGCCCTCTAGAGCCTACGCAAGTTTTTCTAAGATTTGACCTGGTGACCTAGTTTTTGACCCAGTATGACCTATTGTCGAACTCGTTTGATATATCATCGAGGCAAACATTCTGATCAAGTTTATGAGTATCGGACGGAAAATGTGACCTCTAGAGCGTACACAAGGTTTCCCTAAGATTTGACCTAATTAACTAGTTTTTGACCCGACATAATCCATTTTCGAACTCGTCCGAGATATCTTTGAGGCAAACATTCTAATCAGATTTCATGAGTATCAGACTGAAAATGTGACCTCTAGAGCGTACACAAGGTTTTTCTAAGATTTAAGCTAGTGACCTAGTTTTTGACCTGACATGACTCAATTTCAAACTCATCCGAAATTTGATCAAGGCAAAGATTCTGACCAACTTTCATGAGTATCTGACAAAAAACCGTGGCCTCTAGAGCGTACACAAGGTAAACAGTTGACGACGGACGACGCACGACGGACGACGCACGACGCACGACGCACGACGGACGACGCACGACGGACACAGCACTATCACAATAGCTCACTCCGAGCACTTCGTGCTCAGGAAGTGCTCAGATGAGCTAATAAATAGATGATGGGCTTTAAGGGACATTATAATTTAAAAGACTTGCATTTTCAAGAGGAATTAAAAAATGTATAGTCTACTCAGGGATTTTGTAAGTAAAACAACTTTTGACTGACAAAACCATTTGGTTAAACCGATCAAAAATTATAAAATTTGCAGATTTAGAAAATGCTTTAGAGTAAGACTAGGAACATTCTTAAGGATGTAGCTGCCTGCATGCTTAAACGCACTTGCGGACACTTTGAGGAAAAAATATACATGTATAAACAGAACTCCAGATTAGAGGAAGTAATGGTATTCTAAATCCATTATTTCTCTCCCAAACTCTATGTTGTGGGTACTCATTAGAATCGTCTCAATGAGACGATTCTAATGAGTACCCATAACATAGGGTTTAGTGAAGAATTATTAATATTTTGGATTAAATTTCAGTTTTGAAATAAAAATTACATCACTCCCTCTACCTGGAGCTATAAATTTATAAATGTGACCTTTGCAGAAGGCAAAATGAATCACCGTTACTTAAGAAATAATCTTCTTTCTATCGTGGTATATCGTTCAATAAACCACAGTTGTGAGTTATGAGGCACAATGAATAATCCATGAGGGCGATAGCCCGAGTGGGTTATTCATTGAGCCGCATAACTCACAACGTGGTTTATTGAACGATTTACCACGATAGAAAGACGATTATTTCGATTCTAACATGGCAAATTCTTAGTGAAATGAAACCAAGTCCAAACTTAGAGTAAAAACGCGGATGAAGATTATGTTCCACTGAATAACTCACTCATTGAATGACGTCACTCTACATGGATTGTCGCAGATTTTACCACGTTTTCCTTGCACTGTGTTTATAGAGCCAAAGTCGCGTGTCATGTTAGAATGGCCAGTAAACCCCGCTTTCTCACAATATTTTCACGTCCCCTTCATGAAGTAAATGTTATAGAAGCAACGATATGTGTCACTGAAAGGGCCATACACGGTGTGAAAACAGTTCAAAATGCTGATTACTTCAGAATTCCAGAATAGAGGGAGTGATTTTGATTTAAAAATTAAAAATATTCATTATTCTCCACTAAACCCTATGTTGTGGGTACCCATAACATAGGGTTTGGAAGAGACACAATGAATTTAGAATACCATCACTCCCTCTTATCTGGGGCTCTTTTTCCTGCACTTTTTTTTCTTCTTTTCTCACGATATTTTCATGTCTTCTTCATGTTTGTTAAAGTAGGTGGAAAAATTCTGTATTCAGGGGTTTAGCTGAAAACCTTTTGCAAAACGAAACAGTTTTCATACCAATAGCAGTTCACTTTGTGTTCTTAATCGAAAAGTGCAGAGTACCTCGAATGACGGACAAATAGGGTCATTGTGGCAAAATTGACAATGGATTTGAACAATATGGCCGCAAATTACACGGTTAGAATAATGACAATTAATAAACCCAAATTGATCACTTTGATTTGTGACCTTTTTGACCTCCTGACATTATCGCATGCTTTGATGGCGGATGTTAATACCACGATAAAATCGGAGAATAATCCGCGAAATTACGTAGCGTCTATTGCAGCAACCCATAACGCGCATTCTTTACAAATTGGTGCAGAATTTTTTAACAGTTAGAGTCATTTGAAATACCAACTAACCACCTATTTAGAATATTTCTTGGGTTGGCATTTTGTCTAGAGGAGAACTTTCCCAGGCTTTAGTTGGAATAATTTTAAAGAATGGTTCCTGATTATGAATCATTGGTCCTGTTTTTGTCCCGTAATGTCGACCGGGTAATAAGTCATTTTATGTTAATTGAGTTTCATTGCTAATTAATTAAGAATTAATGATACACTTGACATAAAGGTCAGATGGAGTGGTGAGAAAATATGGGAGGGAACATGCTTTAGTTCATAAAATCTATTCAACTCGAGTCCTTGAAATGTCACACAGAACAGAATGGAAGAGAACATGTCGGAATTGGACTGAACAGAACAATTAACGAAAACTTAACCCTTTACCCCATAAGGCATTTCTATGGTATCTCTAATTGATCCTAAATAACAGCAAGGATGAAGCCGTTTCTTATGTGTATATGACGCCTTTTGATAGTGTAGAAAACATTGTGGCAAAAGGTGAAATTGCTCGTCACGAGCAATTTCACCTTTTGCCACAATGTTTCCCAAAGGCTCCTACAAGCAATGCGTAGAAATGAGTATCTATGGAGTAAAGGGTTAAAGAAAAAAATGTGACTATTACATACATGTTGATAAAAATGAACACAGTATTCGGGTGCCGGTGTACGTAGTGAAATCACCCATGGGTCATTTTGTAGGGAAGGGTCATTTCTCTACATTACACCGGTCGAGCCGGATAGCTCAGTCTATAGAGTACTGTGCCTGACACCACGAGGTCTCCGGTTCGAATTCTAAACTAGGCGAATTTTTTTTTTTTAGGACTGATGATATTCACAGCGACAGGATTTATTCCTTTATCACCACCTATCAATGTGTCGACGATGGTTGCTACGGAAAGCAGCCGGTTGCTTGGCAATAATATTTTCCAAAGTAGTGGTAAAAGAAACTCGAGAGATGGGTGGATAGATTACCGGCCACAGGTATATTATTGAAATAAGGAGACGCTTTAATTCTTTACCAAATAAAAAAAAAATATGGGCTGGTCCAAATTGAAAGCATTTGCAGATGAAAAAATATATGAGATTGCAAAATCAAAATTTGTGTTAGGAAGGGTAGAAAACATTGTGTGAAAAGGAGAAAATGCTGGTTACCAGCATTTTCCCCTTTTCCCACAATGTCTTCACAAGGCTTCTTTCTCAGGGTACATAAAAGTCGAGATTATGTGCAGGGGAGGTTCTGAGTTTATAAAGGTTTATATGTGAAGGGGCGTGCGACCTTTACGAATGCAATTATTGGCCGACTGAGACTGTTAATAGGAAATAAACCATTGAAAGCATTTGCAGACGATAAATTAAATGTTACTCAAAATTGAAACTTGACTTTAGAGGAGCAGAAAATGTTGTGGGATAAGAAGAAAATGCTGGTCACCAGCATTTTCTCTTTTTACTACAATGTTTTCAGAATGCTTCTTCGTCTGGGCCGTAAAAACAAAATTTGTTTGGTAAAGGGTTAATCCTGTACGACACTTCCCCGAGTAATAGCGTTCCGGAGAGAGAAAAAAAACTTTTGAAATAGATCAGCATTTTCTCCTTTTCCAACATTGCTTTCTACCTTATCAAGGACAGAAATATTCATTAGGCTAATTTTGATTCAAAGTGGTATGAAAATGATTTTAAAATTTTGTTGTTTGGTAAAGAGATTGCCCGCTTCCCGCAGTTTATATAGAGGATATTTGTTTTTTTTTCGGTGAAAGATCGAAATATATTTCATCGAGTGAACACCATCGGTAATATTTTCACTCGTGGCGCAGCCACGAGTGAAAATATTACCGATGGTGTTCACTCGATGAAATATATTTCGATTTTTCACCGAAAAAAAGAACAAATTTTCTATTTATTTCATGCTTTTAACCCTTTCTTGGAGAAGCTTTATCAAAATCCAGTACAGTTCTTTTCCGTTATTCCCTGTGGCGTACCCCTCCCGTATAGCAACGCATTACAATATATTACGTCAATTGCAAGAAATGTAAAGTAAATGACGTCATATTTCCCATCTGGTTGTGAGGCACGTGCAATTTACCTAGGCAACAAGAACGTGAAAATCGGTATTTTCACTGGTGGTACCAGTGTAAGATCGAAAAATATTTTCACTGCTATTTCTCGATATCCAACCGGAAAGCATGAAATAAGCAATCAAATTACCAAATGACAACACTTTATATTGGTTTATAGACTATTGAAAGCATTTACAGACGACAAATGAATATATACTCTCTCAAAAAAGAAACGCAACATACAGAAAATAGGAAATTTACTTCATATATTATTTTCATAATTTATGATATAAATAATTTACACAGGAATGCAAAAATTGGCACACTTCTTGTTCATGAGTTCTTTTACCTTGGAATATCACAGTTTGTCACATATTGTCAATAAATCACTCATAAATTGTCAATATCTGGTATAATATTTCAAAAAGATAATCTGATGTTGCGTTTCTTTTTTGAGAGAGTATATATCAAATCTCCGGGATTTGTCTTTGATTGGGTAGAAAATAATGAGTGTAAAAGCGGTTTATGTCGATCAGTTGGAACGGGTATTTCTGTTACCGAGACATACAATAATGAATTAATAAATAAATAAGTAAATAAATAAATATTGTTACATTCGGACGGATAAAAAAACATTTTTGATGAAAAGAAAAAGAAAATTTTTGTGTCAGCATTTTTTCCCTTTTCTCACAATGTTTTCAAAAGCTTTCATCTTAGCAGTCGGTCGTTAAAACATGAGGTTGTTTGGAATGGGTTTAATATTCCGACTTTCTCGATATCGTTGAAACACGGGGCTGTTCCATAAACGTTTTACCCTTCGCAATACATACCTTCGTTTTAACGACCCTTAAGAATAAGTCATGATTATAAAAAATTGTTGGAAAAGGAGAAAATGCTAGTAACCAGCATTTTCTCCTTTTCCAAAAATATTTTCTACTCTTTAACCCTTTACCCCATAAGGCATTTCTGTGGTATCTCTAATTGACCCTAAATAAACAGCAAGGATGAAGCTGTTTCTTATGTGTATATGACACCTTTTGACAGTGTAAAAAACATTGTGGCAAAAGGTGAAATTGCTCGTCACGAGCAATTTCACCTTTTGCCACAATGTTTTCCAAAGGCTTCCACAAGCAATGCGTAGAAATGAGTATCTATGGAGTAAAGGATTAAAAGGCGATTTTTGTTCATTTTTCACAATTACGAATCACAATTATTTTGACTTCTGCAAAAGGTTGCATCTGCGCAAGTCTAAAATTTTGCGGTTTTGGTTAAAGACCAATCAGTGGTAAAATGGCATAGCGAGTTAAAAGGCTTAATTGGTACTCTATTGGAACATTATTTTGGAATTATCTTTATTAATAGAATTCCATATTGTGGGAAAACGCGCGCACTTGACATGCAATTTAGAAATGACACATGGTTCATGAAAGTACTATGTTGTACGGTGAAACGAAAGGGCCATCTTCTTCTATATTAACCCTTTACCCCATGAGGCATTTCTATGGTATCTCTAATTGACCCTAAATAACAGCAAGGATGAAGCCGTTTCTTATGTGTATATGACACCTTTTGATAGCATAGAAAACATTGTGGCAAAAGGTGAAATTGCTCGTCACGAGCAATTTCACCTTTTGCCACAATGTTTTCCAAAGGCTCCTATAAGCGATGCGTAGAAATGAGTATCTATGGAGTAAAGAGTTAATAATTTCAACTTAGAATATTATTCACGAAAAAAGGTACAATGTGTGGCACGCAAACGGCCATGCAAAAAAGACTATATTATGAAGTATGGAGTCACATACGTGCCATATCATCCCATTCTTGTCCATCCTAGAATACTGTGCTCGCTGGATTTGTAACACAGTTTAACCCTTTACTCCATAGATACTCATTTCTACGCATTGCTTGTTGGAGCCTTTGGAAAACATTGTGGCCAAAGGTGAAATTGCTCGTGGCGAGCAATTTCACCTTTTGCCACAATGTTTTCTATGCTATCAAAAGGTGTCATATACACATAAGAAACAGCTTCATCCTTGCTGTTATTTAGGGTCAATTAGAGATGCCATAGGAATGCCTTATGGGGTAAAGGGTTAAAAAGGGTGCTCGTTTTATGTAAAATTACTTTAATAATAATAACAACCCACCACTATAATTGGAAAACGAAAAACAAATAAATGACACACATGATAAATATGTATAATTAAAAATATCATTGCTCATTTGTTTTAAGGATCGCCATTCTATAATGAGGGCTTGAAAAATACGGGCTGTCCATTTATTGTTGACAACTGAAATTGATTTTGTTGTATGGAGGCGGTTCATTGAAAAATACGTGTACGTCCATTTACCGAATAACGTGCATTCTAATATGACACGTGAATTTGGCTCTATAAACACAGTGCAAGGAAAGCGTGATAAAATCTGCTACAATCTATGTAGAGTGACGTCATCCTATATCGAGTGACGTCATTAAATGAGTGGGTTATTCAATGGAACACAATCTTCATCCGCGTTTTTACTCTAAGTTTGAACTTGTTTTCCTTTTATTAAGAATTGGCCATGTTAGAATCGAAATAATCTTCTTTCTATCGTGGTATAACGTTCAATAAACCACGTTGTGAGTTATTAGGCGCAATAATAACCCACTCGGGCTATCGCCCTCGCAGATTATTTATTGTGCCTCATAACTCACAACTGTGGTTTATTGAACGATATACCACGACAGAAAGAAGATTATTTCTTAAATAACGTAAGTCTCTGCAAGACGACAAATTTTAAATTTGAACATACTGAAATTATTGGCAGACAACAAATCTTAAACTTGAACATACTGGAATTATTGCCAGACAACAAATTTTAAATTCGAACATGCTGGAACTATTGGCAGACAACAAATTTCAAATTCGAACATGCTGGAATTATTGACAGACAACAAATGAAATATGACTCAAAAGATCATTCTGTTTCTGAAAGTGTAGAAAAAATTGTGGGGGAAGGAAAGGAGAAAGTGCTGGAATCCATCATTTTTTTCATCAACATGTCACACACACAAAAAAATGGTTCAAATCTCATTTCAGCATGAGTTTGTTGCCTAGGTTACATGAAAAGTTATTCTTTTGTAATACCAGTAATTTACAACATTTTTTAAAGGTTGGACTGGCGCCTAGTTCCTTTAATAATATGTACTTTCATTTCGGGGTAAAAAGATCAACTGTTTGCCAAAAAATCTTTTGTTTAAAACTCAGCCATTGACCATTATAGCACAATAGGCGAAAACTGGAGCTTTTGCATATTTTGCACAGAACGTGCAGTCTGATCTTGATCCATACTGCCAACTCGTTTAGCTAAGTCTGAAAGTTATTCACTATTTCTAAATTTCAGTAGATAATATTTATAATTATTAAAAAGGTTAATTTCATAAATTTATATTTTGCGCTGAAAGAGTTGAGTAATTGTAATAATTCAACATGACATTTCCTGAGGTTCAACCATTCTAAAGTGCATGAATGGTTTAATTCTAACTTTGGAAAGGAAAACCATTTCTGATTGATGAAACCAAAACCCGTTTAGTTTAGCCAGTCAGAGGTTGTTTTACTTCAAAAATTCATAAGTTCTTGCGAATTAAAATAGCAATTCAATAATAATGGTTAATGAATGTTTACCGACCCGATTGTTACAATAACCCAGTTTTTGTTTTAATAAAGAAAGGACGGTCCTGAAAAAGAAACATAAATTTAATTTTCCATGCAAAAAAACAAAACCCAGACTTGATTATTTCTGTCCATATGAAAGAAAGCGGGCAAATATACATGTACAATGTACTATAAATAACTGTAAAGGTCAGGGTCACCACTATAATTAAACTACCCCTATAAAATGGCTACATTGAATTATTGGCTCAATTTGGAATTCTGTGAGGATGTAAGAGGGTGTATGAGTTTCCCCTCTGTATAAAATATTGCTCATTTTTCATGAATTATTTTATCTGCTGGATAAGAGGGACAATATCATCAAAAAGGTATTGTGTGTTGTTGTTGCTGTGGTATCAATAATTATTATTATTATTATTATCAGTTTTATTAGTTTTATTATTATTATTAGTCTTATCATTAGTTTTATTATTATAAATTTTAGTAACAGTAGTTGTTGTAGTTGTATTATTATTATTATCAGCAGTAGCAATATCACATTAATTTGTTATTGTAAGCCATGTTGGTTTAATTTCATTGTATGTTTTCATCATTTGAATCGAGAAACATGTTTTCAAAAAAATAATATTTCTTTGTTATGATCTTATCACAATTTCATATTATAATTTCATACAATCAATTAATTGCTTCTACAAGATTCAGCTGCTGATTTATAACAAATATCCCAGAATATGATCCGAGCGATCCGAAGACTACACCACGAAACTAGCTATAAACTATAATTTTTGAATACATTTTAAGAATTATGTGTTTTACAGTAAATTCCGCAACTGAATTTTACCACTCATGTAGAATATGTAGAATATTTTATACATTGTTTTTTATAATAATCTCTTATAATTCTATATAGAATGGTCATGCATATGTACTTCCATGTTTTTTTATATCAGTTGTAAATACTGTTGTACATGAATGAGACTCTAATATAGATTATAATTATCATTACAACATTACGTGGCATGTCCAACAGCCATTGATTTTTGGCTTTTTCCGTCATTGAACTATTTACTATTTAGTGGTTCTAAACTTTAAGCAATCAATCCTGAGTTTTGACGAGAGCGACGTAGAAGGGGTTTGGAGAATTTGTGAAGAATAGGAGCAAATCGTCGGTTTACTTCAAACACCTGGGCCTGAATTCACCAACCATTCTTAAGGACATTCTTTGTCTTATTCTCCAGAATTTTCTACATTTGTAAGTTACACAACTTCTGATTGGCTAAACCGAATGGTTTAGCCAATCAGAAGTTGTGTTACTTACAAATATAGAAAATCTTGGAGAATAAGACTAAAAATATTCTCAAGAATGGTTGGTGAATACGGGCCCTGGTAACTACAGCTTGTAACAAGCTGTAGTTACGAGGTTTTCGAAGTTAATCTACGAAATGCTGGTTATCAGAAGAGAGAAAAGCAATTATTCCTTTCTCAATCTTTTTTAACCCTTTCAAAGAAAACCCTTATCCTGCTAAAGAAATCAGATAAAAATTTCAAACTGATAGTAAAACTCCGTTATTGCAATGTTATTTATTTATTTATTAAGTTTATTTCCCCCTGATGAAGATTGATAAATAATAATTCATTACAGTTGGTAAATCTAACAATTAAACATGGAATCAAATGGAAAAAACGAAAGAAGAAAAGTCAAGCTAGAAAAAAACAAAAGGGATTAGCGTATACGCCAAGATAGTTCACTATATAGATGTACTTGCAACATTCCCCTGTTCCATCGGGATTATTCTTGTCTTAAATGTATATTTTCCTAGAAACGGAGTGAGAATTCTCTCCTGCGAGTTCACTGTAGGTTTCCAAGACAGTCATATGCATATTGCAGCAAAAGAACTCTAGTTTCCTCCGTTATTTAAAGCACTAGAAAGTGTTGCTCCCAGTACTTTCAAAAGAAAAATATCTGACGTAATGTATCTGAATTCGTCTGCAACAGAACAATCTGTACAAATCTGTATGTTATTTATAAGCGAATTCCTGGACGTATTCAGCATTTGACAGTCACTGATTACATGAGTGATTTCATCGTCAATGATCAGACAACATAAAGGACATATAGATGGTAACGGATGAGGTAAAGCTACCCACACTTTGGCCAATAATCTAACTATACGGGGGTGGATATTTTCTTGATATATTCTATACAAGATACATGGCGTAACGCCAGTAACACCAGTATGTGATAATCTAAATCGAGAAAAGTCCGGATCAGCCCTCATCCTATACCTCCATTGCTCGGTTTCATATCTTGATCAACCTTGTCCCCAAAAGGTCAGTGAGTCGTACTTGGCAGCTTTTAAGTTGAATATTTATGTTGAGTACTCTGTCTGACAAACTTTGCGAACATTTAATATAGTTGATAAATTGTTTAATTCATATTATTAATTTAACAAACAATTTGCAGAATTATTTATGCTATTTAAATACAGGAATTGTCAACAGTGCTCTTAATTACGATTAATTCACAAATTTGGCATGAAAATTGACATTTGATATAATAATACAATTTATATATTTCATGACAACAGGATATATTGGCATTGAAACAGTTGTTTGAAAAATGGATTGCCTTAGCGACTCAAAGACTGGTAAGTTTTGGTATCATTTGAACTCTGTCTGTCTTTCTGTCTGTCTGTCTTTCTGTCTGTCTGTCTATCTGTCTGTCTGGCTGGCTGGCTGGCTAGCAAGCTGGCTGGCTAGATTGTTGGATGGATGGATGGATGGCTCGCTGGCTGGTTGGATTGATGGATGGATGGGTGTCCACTGGCTGGCTGGTTGACTGACTGACTGCCTGCTTGCCTGTCTGTCTGTCTGGCTGGTTGGCTAACTGGCTGGCTGGATTGATGGATGGATGGCTCGCTGGCTGGCTGCCTGGTTGACTGACTGGCTGGCTGGCTGGATTGATGGATGGATGGGTGTCCACTGGCTGGCTGGTTGACTGACTGACTGCCTGCTTGCCTGTCTGTCTGTCTGGCTGGTTGGCTAACTGGCTGGCTGGATTGATGGATGGATGGCTCGCTGGCTGGTTGACTGACTGGCTGGCTGGCTGGCTGGCTGGATTGATGGATGGATGGATGATGGATGGCTCGCTGGTTGGCTAGTTGGCTTTTACTGATCATTTGATGACATTTTTGAGCCCATTTTAACATATCGTGGCGACCATTGCACCTATTTATGTCTTCCTCGTGTTTCATTTACCAGTATATACTTCACCCAACATTCTCTTTAAACCACGGA
This sequence comes from Tridacna crocea, assembly GCA_943736015.1. Classification (NCBI taxonomy): domain Eukaryota; kingdom Metazoa; phylum Mollusca; class Bivalvia; order Cardiida; family Cardiidae; genus Tridacna; species Tridacna crocea. The sequence continues at coordinate 14,919,724 of OX031068.1, forward strand.
CTGCTTTTCCACATAACTACAGTCGAAATAATGGTCAACGATGAGAAAGAATTGAATCCGGTCTCAATAACTATAACAGAATCCTTAAAGAGAAGTTGGCCGAGTTAACCCTTTCCCAATCAAGCCCTGGTTTTTACGTGTCTGCAGTAAAAGTCTTTTGAAAACACTGTGGGAAAAGGAGAAATTGCTCGTACCGAGCAATTTCTCCTTTTCCCACAGTGTTTTCTACCCTTTTTGAGAACTTTCTGGTATTTTCTCCAAATCTAAAATTGTCGTCTGCAAACTCTTTTGGTTTGGAAGAGTCCAAAATTTGTCGTTTGGGAAAAGGTTAAGAGGATATCGAGCAAGCGGTATTTGGGTTTCAAGCTTTCTGCATTAACCCATTACCACATAATCCTGACTTTTGACTACCCTGGGAAAGAAGCCTTTTGAAAATATTGAGGAAAAAGGTGAAAATGCTGGTAACCAGTATTTTCTACTTCTTCCCACAGTATTTTCTACCCTTCCAAAATCAAAATTCAGTTTTTGATTCACATTTATTCTGTCGTCTGCAAATGCTTTCAATTTGAACTAGTTCAAAATTTTGTCGTTTGGTAAAGAGTTTTACAACTGAGTTACCGGGCTCGACACTAACAGTTTAAAAAAAAAAAAGAAAATTGCAGGTAAAATAAGCAATTGCTCGTGGTCGGCATTTTGGGATATTTTTGGGCAATCATTTCGGGGAAACCAAAATCATTGGAATTCAAACCTAAAAAGCGGGGTACTCTCTACTGTAAATTATATGAACCCTTTTCCTGCCGTTGTCTGCGCATGTCATATTCTTCGAAGATTCGACCTGTCTTATATGACGTATCACTATCCCCGATATCGGACAGACTGTAGTAATACGCGCTATAAAGTAGCAATAGAGAAAATGTTTTTTATCAATACGTTTGAGAAAAATTCAAGCCTGTTTTAGCCCCAGATTTCTCTAAACTGCTGATCATAGCTGAGTGAATCGCACCAGAGATCGTTTTATCGAGTAAACGTTTATTTTAGTTTGAAATTCAAAGTAACAGTTGTCGCGTAGGAAAGTGGTTCGGTTCTGTATCCAGGATGTCCAAATTGGATAGATGAGTACATGTATTCATAGAATGCCATCTAGTGGGAGATAATGAAATGTTACTCGCAGACAGAGGAATTGATTTCAAAACAAGGTTAAAACCTGGCAGGTAGCTGTGTCGTTTGTTTACCTTTTGTCAGATTTTATTGTTGTTGTTTTTTTTGCCAGCGACTAACATAGAGCCCGACCATACGATAACAGACTGTCATGTTCACAATATTTTCAAAAACTTTTAAAGAGTGTGATTCAAATTTAAATGTATCATGACACCTGCTTTGATTTTTTTTGGACTTTACTGGGCCTTTACGTAATAACATAAACTTCCTTGGTCTACGTCTTCTGTAAAAACCTACGTTTACTCTTGTACATTCAGTGCAGTCTGATCTTGAACTATGCCTTCTACAAAAGCCCATTTATAAGTATGTTCAAGTGAGCTTTACAGATTGCACGATATATGCGATCTTTTCTTGGTCTACGTCCTCCTTAAAAGCCTGTGTTTAATTATGTATATGCTATACACAAAATATACTGGTGTATTTAAAAGTCACTCTAAATATATGTCTTTTCAGATTTTTTTGTATTTTGGGCCGGTGGCCTCATATATGCTGAATAAACTATTTGTATTTGTATAAACGAACCACGCTCTAGCCATTATGATGAATCAAGTCCATTATGCTAATCCCAGTCATCACGTATTTGTGGACCAACAAAACTTGTTTTGTCGAATAGCCCACTGAATAATGAAATAAAATGGTCCTTTGACATACAGAAAAATTTATCAATAGCAAAAAGTATCGACTCAGGTCAGCCTGCGCGAACTGCGCAGGCTGATCTGAGTCGAAACTTTTTGCAGATATATTAAGCCCCCTTTTGACAGATCATGGCCAAAAAAATATGTAAAATCCTTATCTGACACGCATCATGTTTTCCTTTTTTATACACTGTTTTCTATACCGTTGAAATTATTACTTTCCTTTTCTTACAAGCCGAGACTACTAAAATCCTTCCTTTATTTGTATTTTTTGTTTGCAGTAGAGTAATTAAGGTAAGACCTGTGTAATGGAAAACAGCTATTTCTACTAAAATATCATCATGCAAAATTAGCTATTATAAAAATGAGTTTTATTGAACTACTTTCACCTCTTCATTTTTTCCATTTTTTCCTTCTTTGAATTATCATTTATAAATCTAAAACCGGTATATTCTCAATTGAAAAAGAGATACCTCCCTTTCTAGAAAACAAACAAAAGTATCAAAAAATAGTTTCAAGGTAGACATAAAAGGAATTTCTGATCCGTTAGAAATGTGCAAAAATATTATTTCTGCATAAATCCTTATTTATCCTTATTTAACAACCAATTAGATTTTTGCCAAATGTTCACCGGAAGTACATTACACAGGTCTTACCTTAATAGACGTTTTATCAATGCTTGCAGGGTGGATGATAAAATCGTGTATAAATATGCAGTCGACTTATTCCAGAATGCAACTCTCTTCCGGCAAAGACAGACGACCAAGGCACAGGTAAATGTAGCCGATTGATTGATTAGTGTTTTACGCCGCTTTCAATGTTATTTCAGTCATATCAAGGGGACAGCTCACATATACGAGTATATGTAATTTCAGGGTCTCAGCAGCACCAGGCTGGGGCTATAAAATGTCGTACCCAAGGACACTCCCATGAAAACCCAACGGAGTAAATGTACCCAAGCTGTTCTCTTTTTTTTTTGCCAGAGGACAGCATTGTTAACTTGTCATATTTGAAAGCATTGCTGGATCACATATTAAAATGTGCTCATGATAATGACGGGATATGGATTCTAAAGAGAAGAAAAAATTGTGAGACAAGAAGAAAATGCTGGTTACCCTGAAGTTACCTCGGCTCTTGTACTCGCATCCTCGGTGACCTCGTTTCGATTCCTTCTCTAATCGCCCCTGGGTTATTTCTCTGGCATTTCCTCGATGGCATGAATTATTCATGTAGCATTTTGATTGGTGATCTCAGTTTGTCTTTGTGAAAATTTAAACTATCTTTATCACAAATATACCGTCATTTTTATTTTGTACTTGTCGATATCCAAACATATCGTTTGTTACAAATCAAGCTAAAAGATTGTCAGTTAAAATCGTACACATAGATCGATGGTCCCTGCATTGCACAATGGCAAATCACACAGCAGACAAACACGCCGACGGCCGCCATATTTGTTGACAACCTCGTTTTTTTTTCCAGGGTTATTTTTAGTAACGAAAGATATGAAATCATACTCTCTACCAGAGAGTATCATTATGTTATCGATCTTTCGATTGGCTATTTGGATACTTCCCGACCGTTCTGAATGAAGATCATAAAAAACGACAATTTGCTTGTCAATTTTCCCAGGGACTGTTTTGATCCAAGGTCAGACTGACTGCACATTCTGCGTATCTTTATCTCTGCTGTCAGTGAAAGCTCTATAGTTAAAAAGAAATGTTTTGTTTTGTTTTTTTCAGGACGACCTTCACCCAAGATCAATTAAGGACTATGGAAAGGGCTTTCAGAAAAGCCCCTTACCCTGATGTCACAGTTAGAGAACAACTAGCCCAAAAACTAGGCCTGAACGAATCTCGTATACAGGTATTAGAGAAAACATTTTCTTTAAAGTTGTTACTGTTTAACTCCGACTTATGCCTCTGTATGGGACGAGTTGAAAAAAAGACAGAAAATCATCAGAAGCTTCCAACAAGCATTTGCTACTTTTCTTCTACGTTTTCTCCTAGTATGTCAAGGGCCCTGCATGGCTCTGTGGTAAATTTCAGACCCTAGAGACTTACTAATACATGCTCGGTTAAAAGTTTTCATGGTGGTGTCCTTGAACAAGACACTCCAGAGCCCCAGCCTACTTTATGCATGAATATGTAAGCCGCCGCCATTACACGAGTGAAATAATTTTCAAAATGTTGTAAAACAACAAGTTATCAATCATTTTCTTTGAGCTGCGACGGAAAATTAAGTAACTTTCGGGACCGAAGGTCGAGCGTGATGTCGAAATATTCCTACGTAGCAAGAAGCAAATAGGGCTCCAACGAAAATTTGGCCTTCTACAACATAATTCCTTCATTTTGTACATACACATTCTGACGACGAGGTACTGCAATTATCGACAATGTTATTCGATGACGATAACAAACGCAAGCTCAGTTGGTAATAGGTTCTTGTTATGAAAAGTGGATGAATATTGCAATGCAACGTTTCCACCAATCAAATCGGAAACTGAGCAGAAAGCAGTTCACACACGGGTTACGTCATTATTCCATATCTCGTATCGTATTTGACACTTTGTAGGTAGCTTTCCTCTTTTTAGCTTCCATCCCCTACGATTTTGTCTGCGTGCGATCCGGGTATTTCAGCCTGAAGAATTTTAAGTTTACACTGAGTTCTACAATTTATTTTTGTCAGATATGGTTTCAAAACCGAAGAGCGAAATGGAGAAAGGGATTGGCGCCAAAAGTCGATGTTGATGCTGCAGATGAAGGTTTGACATGTTTGTTTAATACTTGACGTTGTAGCTATATCCCACATCCACGTCACTTTATTAGTTGTACGGTCAGGTGGCAGGGGACTTGGAAACTTGTTCACGGCTGTGGTTAATCATGTCGCCGCCTCGCCTTCGGCTCGGGGCGACATGATTAACCACAGCCGTGAACAAGTTTCCAAGTCCCCTGTCACCTGACCGTACAACGAATTTATTATAATGCAAAGTTTTACCCTTTCAAAGCGTATTAAGCGAAATTTTCTTTTTTTATAGTCTCACGAATCGAGTATGCTGGCGAAATAGAAATTCCCTTCTGAGTGCCCCAATTCAATGAAAACTGACGTCACTGGTAACTGATGTCACAAAAACGTGCAGTTTCGTGCATAAATGCGCAGTCTGATAATCGATCGACGCCGCGATTTTGAATGTTGTGCTGTACGTGTAGTGATGTTTACGGGGCACTCAAAAGGGAAACTGGCTTTACGTGGTTTTTGCCATGGAACATGATATATATGTTCCTGGAATGTTTACGAGAAATTTCTTTGCAGTATAATAAATTCATATATTCATTGAGTTTCTTCAGCTCTTTCAGCGCTAAAAATGCGAAAGCAATCGGTTTCGTCTAAGGCTCAGGCAAGAGTTTAAACATAGCTGTTTGCGAAAGCAATCAAAGCCTTTTTCCCACATAGACAAAGTCGAGGTTAGTGTTTTGATGTAAAAAAGGAATGGATCCTGTAGAAACTACATTTGTCAATCCTCGGAAATACTTTTGGCAGTGGGTTCTGCATTCGAAATGACCATTGGTTACTACCTGTAAATCGTCGTCTGACTGACTGCCCTTTCTTCGTTTATTTGATTTTTAAGATTTCGTTTGTATGGTTGGTTGGTTGTTTCCTACAAGAAAACTTTTGTCTTTCATCCCAAGACAATATAGACAATATCAATCTCATGCTGTCTAAGAAAAAACTGAGCCTTTTTTTTCAACTGTATGTCGTTGTATTCTGCAGGACTCATGCTCATTTAACCATAAATATTTTTCATCTGTAAATTACAGCTGATGACCAATCCAAATTAGTCATTCAGAAAGCTCGTGACCCACAAAATATTCGAGTAAAGAGGCAAAACCACTTTCCTATTGGCTTGCACCCAGCCCACGTGGTTCAACAACCAATTTGGCCACAATGGACCGTCCCACGTGATATTTTCTGGTACCCGCCGTCACATGGTTGTGTTTTGCCACCTACACCAAAAGGGAACCATAACGCTGCACAAGTGCTACAACTCTTATCACATTGTCACCAACAGGAAGTGCTAACATCACGTGACACATATAAAGGTGTGCAGAGACCGTATAGTAACATGTTTATAACAAATTAGAAACCTTCCAGTGATCTGTTTGTAACCAATTAACTATGTACCAGACATCTTAAACGACCATATTGAAAACATTTGAAAAGAAAAAAATCAAACGTGTTTCAAGTGACGCAAGACGAGATTTTCTTTTAAAGAGTACAAAAAATCGTAAGAAAATGATAGAAATTGGTTTACCATCACAAAGGATCTCAAAAAAAAAAAACAAAACTCCATCCCTCAGTTCCCAAACTCCATGCAATAGTACATGGTATCTTGGTAAAGGATTTAAACAGAACACTACCATGGAATGACAAGTCTGTGGAGAACCTTTATTTTCCTTTCGGTGATATCTTTTGCGATCTCATCTGCTCGTTTGGTGTGAAGAGACAAATTTACTGTATATAATGTGTGTGTGAGAGAGGGAGAATAAGACAGGGAGAGCCACTCTACATTCTTTGACAAAAGTCACTTCGCATACAAATAATTGTTTGTTACTAAATATCTCACTTTGAATGTTCAACGTCATACAACAAAAGAGGCCGGGATATGTGCAATTGAAAGTATTATCAAATACATATTTGAGATTCTCCCACCAGTATATGACGACTGATCATCGACGTGAGATACCTAGGATGCCTGAAGATGTAAGAATCCCTGTGTACTGATTTTAATAAGGATGCCGAACTTCACGTGTGGAAAGCATCGGCGATTTTTACAGTATAAGTAAAATACAAAGTATTGGACTCGCCTTGCATTTATTTATTGTCGACGAAATTATTCTCGAGCCTGCTTGCAGTAAAAGGGACAAAGTTGTCACAATGTCGGTTCGGCGTATGCGCACCTCAGTTCGTGTGTCTGGACCATATCTTCTGCATTTAATGATGAATTTGAAATATTTGGCACAGTTGTTCTCCTTTATTGGTAGAAGTGGCATTTGAATAATTTCTTCGCGTTGGTCCAAGGTCAAGGTCACGATTGACGGTCAAAATGCTGGAATTGTCATTAATAGAGCTTGTCCGAGGCACATCTTTTACATTTTTCAATGGATTTCAACAGGTGTTTTTCTTTACTATAAGGAGTGCAATTTGAATCATTTGTTCAGGTAAGTCCAAGGTCAAGGTCAAACTCTAAGGTCAAATGCTTGAACTGTCATAAATAGAGCTTGTCCAAGGAACAACTTCTCCGCTTATTGATGGATTTAAAAAATACAAAGGCGTTGCCCTTTACTAGTTTAAGTACTATTTGAATCGTTGGTCCTTACAAGTCAAAGACCAAGGTCACACTAGAAGGTCAAATGATAAAATAGTCATTAATGGAGCATTGTACAAGTCACAAATCCTATGTTTTTGGATAGATTTCGATTTAGTTCGTCAGTCATAAGTAGATGTGTTATTTAGAATCGCCAATGGCGGACTCGGCATGTTGCACCTGCGTAATCTTCTAGTGCCGTGGTGCAAGGTGATGATTCTGATGATTCTTGTGAAGACATCGAGGGGTGTCCGTGGTTGTGAGGTAGACTGCCGGCCTCGTAACCATAAGGTCCTGAGTTCGGTACCCGGGAGCCGGTGTCAACTTTTGGTATCTTTGGGATTTTTCATCGTCCCACACATTCGGCGCGAGTACTGGTGTAGTTCCCAGGTAGCAGAATCGGAAGAGATTAGTTTAACTTGTAAGAACTTGTTTTTCAATCGATGTAAAATAGATATGTTTAAATTAAACTAAGACATCAGTTAAAATATGAATATTGAAACTTTCGATGAAAGCCAAGAAATAGAGGATATTTGTTTTTTTCGGTGTAAGATCGAAATTGATTTCATCGAGTGGACACCATCGGTAATATTTTCACGAGTGGCGCAGCCACGAGTGAAAATATTACCGATGGTGTTCACGAGATGAAATAAATTTCCATCTTTCACCGAAAAAAAAAATATTCTATTTATTTTATGCTTTTAACCCTTTCTGGGAGGAGCTTTATCAAAATTCATTACAGTTCTTTTCCCTTATTCCCCGTGGCGTACCCCTCCCGCTTAGCAACGTTACGTCAAGCGCGTGAAATGTAAGGTATATGACGTCATATTTCCCATCAGCACCCAATTGTATAAACGTTGGTTAAATTTAACCAGTGGGTTAAAAGTTTGGTTAGGAAGGAGTTTGGGTTAAATTGTTGGTTAGCGATTGTATAAAGGTTTGGTAAAATTTTAACCAGAGTCAAATTCCGGTTAAATTTAACCCACCTCTACTATACCGGTTAACCATTTAACCAAAATACAATATGGCCGCCATCGCGACACCGGTAGCTAGACGACTGAACAGTTTCGACGATTACATGGGCAAACTTGCTAATTTATCGACGTAAACTTCGACAGCCACGTAGATCTGGGTTTAAAGCAGCAAAATTAGACATGAGACTGTACATTTTTTATTTCTGTGTAGACAGAATAGAACAAATGTTAGGGAATCGACTTTGACACGGGACGAATCGTAGCTTGTCATTGACATCAAGATCTAGCCTCGCTAGGTATAATGATGTCCTAAGGCTTTTCGAGGTTGACTTTTTGGACATATTTGGAATGGATATCCGTACTGTGTCCAGAATCATCGCAAAGGTTAGACACAAAAGACACGATATATTTTGAAAGACGGAATGCGGTCAAAACGTACCCAAACCGACGACCGGAGACAAACGACGGACCACACGACACGAGTTTTACGAGATCGGCAGGCTGTTTCTGCTGTTTTGCCTTTTGAATGCATGCATGGGACCCACAATAGAATTTAATGTCCATCTGAAGATGGATTGGCCTTCTATAAAAGATACAAGAGTGCAGGAAATCTGCAATTTTGCAATATGATGAAATAGTGTGTACAGTATTCTCCCATGTTGGGACTACTGTACCCTGAACTTCAAAAGTGACTTGCAAATAAGAGGAAATAGTGGTCGTATTGATTGTCCCTACAAACTACAGTCATATTTTCTTTAAAAACAAAAGTCATAATTAATTCATGCATCAGAGGATGTATATTTTCTTTAAATTTGGTAAACTATCTCTTTGGTTGTTGTAGTGTCAATGGCCGAGTGGTTAGGGCACCTGCCTACTAAGGAGGAGTTCGGGGTTCGAATCGGGCACAATAATTTTTTTTTTTAAACTAGATTTCCTCCACTATCTTAACTTTATAAACATTGATATAGTCAGACATTTAATTTGTATCAAGAACCTTTTCCTTTGACTTCAATGTATATGTGTCAGTGATTTCAGAAAGGGGTCTTAAGACAAAAAAAAAAAAAAAAAATGGCTTCTTTAGTTTTTCTCATGATTGGGTACAACTAACTGTCTAGAGCATAATCTGCCAAGCCTTGGTATCTCAGTCAGTAGTGTACAAGACCTGAGAACAGGGGTGACTGGTTTGATCCGCAGCTCAGCCAATTTCTCCAAAGATTGATGATAGTCACTGCGACAGGATTCATTCCTCTCTGCTGATCATCATTTTGATGATGGTTATGACAGTAAGCAGCCAGTAGCTCAAAAACAATATTGTGGGAAGTACTGGTAACAAAATTTACAGGAAAGCATGAATAGGTGGACTGGCTGCAGTGATAATAGTGAAATGATAGTGATAATGATGTTACAAGACACCATACAACTGGTACATAATATGTATATTCCTTTAATAAACTTCTGTCTTTCTTCCACAATCAAATCAGACTTAAACTTAACCAGCTATTTCTAGATTTACTAACCCCATTTCACCTTTCGTTTAGGATATATACTTAAAGCAGAGGAAAATGTGCTTTTTTCAGCAAAATAACAACAAAAGTAGATTGATATGCAATCAACTTTTCATAGCACTTTCTACTTTTTGAAGCTTTCAGCTTCAGGGGCATAAAAAGGTTATCTCCAGTTGGAGAGTGGTGTCAAAATAAGTCTAAATGTGGAACAACAACAAAAACAGTTTTATTAAGTTATTTATTTCTGTAACATGTCATGACAAATGTTATATCTATCTAATTTTTGTAATAAACTGATTAAACATCCAAATTTAAGAAAAAAAAAACATGTACTGAAATACACAAAGTCTTTTAATCTCTAGAATGCAATTTAAGCCTCTATATGTACCACACAATTAATAGTTCCAAGGAAAAAAGCTTGCGAAAACATTGTTGGAAAACAAGGAAATGTTGGTAACCAAATCTTCCCAACCCCATCACAAAGAGGAAATTATCATTTGATCTACAATTTAATTTGTCTTTTGCAAATACTTTGTATTTGCAGTAGACTTCTAGAATTCAGTTGTTTGGTAAAGAGTTAAATGAACTTTTTCCAGTCTAGAAAATAAGTGAAAAATATAATTTCACAATAATGTTAACATGAAAGAAAGGTATAGATCAAAGATCAAACTTCACATTCATTGCAGTCTGATCATGACTATATTTTCTGTATAAGGCATTCTAAGGGAAATTGCAATACATTTTTTATGTGTTAACTTGGGTGGTTCAAATAGCTTTGATTAAAAAGAAAAAGTGTGGTTGAACAAATGACATGTTCAACTTTCTTTTGCACATTGTGACACACTGAAGACACTTAAATAACTTAAAAGTTCAACTGATTGAAGGTATGGCTCACCATGTGAACCTCTCATAACACCAAAACACCAAAACACCTGTCTGGAGTAAACTTGGCACAGCATTGTCCAGGCACTATCATTCTGTACTGAATGTCTGTGTTTTTACCTATTTAAAGTAGAATTTCAATGTTTAAAGGAGTGAAATTCATTGTCTCAACCCTTAACCAAACAATTCTGTCTTAGCAACCTTATAAAAGACCTTTTAACAATGTGAGAAAATGGAAAAATGCTAGTAATCAATACTTTTTTCCATTAAGCACAATGTGTTATACCTTTCCAACTATTTCACTATTTGAATCACACTTTAATTTGTTGTCTGCAAATGTTTTAAATCCAGCCCAGTGCTGTATTTTTTTTTTCATTTGGAAAAGAGTTGTTGTGTGATGGATGTCATCTGTAAATGACAATTGCAAAGATCTATCCAGCTCACTTTTGTAACTTTAGCGCTATCTACCATGAGCGAAATTCTACCTATGCACACCAAAATCAGTGATGTGTAATAGCTCTCAGACCTACCAGATGGAAGCAACAACACCCCTGTTTTCTAATATTGTTCATCTTTCAATTTCTATGTAGAAAAGAAACTATCCTTGGCAAAAAAAAGTATACAAACCTGTTCATTCTTTACCAGACAACAAAAGTTTTATAAAAGAAATGAGTAGAGTCGCATTTTATTTTGTATAACTGAAAAACTGCCTTGAACTCTGTTAAATAATGGCATGTCTATTACTTCTACCATAAACTAAATTAGTTACAGATATATTTGTATGAAAGATAAGCATAATCAGAGAACACAAACATGACAGAAAAAGTCATTTATTCATGTTATTTATGTGAGATTCACTAGTCCATAGATATTAGATATTTTTCCAGTACCAAATTTATTTTACCGCTTCTACTGCCAGTGGGGATTAAAATAGCTTTTGGAGAGCAGAGACAGTGGATCAGAAAGTGCAGTCTGCTCACTGATGCTTTTTTTTTTAGCTAAAACATCTTGCAGTACAACAGTAATTTACTTTCAAGCTTTGAAATACACTGAATTTAATATTATTTTTCTGTTTGGTTGCAAAAAAAATACAGGAAACATTAACCCAACTAGATTGTTGAACAACACATACATGTACCTTTCAATTTCTAGGAATGCTGAACTCCAGAGTTCTTGAAACTCAGAAATAATACTCTACCATGCTAACTACACCTGTGACCATCCCCATACCACTTTACCATTGTCTGACATTCAAATATTTGTTTATTTACCTAGGATGAGAATGACAGTAATGAAAGTTTTTTATTGATCAAAATAAAACTAAAATACATCAAGAAAACAGGGATCTTCCCTTATGAAAACCATGTTGTGCTCGCTCAGTGGAATAGACTGAAGGATATCACCCAGGATACACCTTTTTAAAATTCCAATTGTCTGATCCTTCAACAAATTACATTCAATTATTACCAAACGACAATATTTTAGGCTTGTCCAAATCAAAAGCATTTGCAGACGGCAAAATAAAAATGACTAAATATTTTAAATTTGTTTTGTGAATGGTAGAAAAAAATGTGGGAAAAGGAGAAAATGTTACCAGCATTTTCTCCTTTTTCCACAATGTTTTCTAAAGGCTTCTTTCTCATGGTCGTCAAAAGTACGGAATGGTATTAATGGGTTAAGAATGATTGCTACTTTCCACATGTATATAGTCTATATATGCCTATTTGCCAGAGAGCTCCAAGCCTCAGCTCGTTTATTATTCTAAATGGTACAAATACTAAAATACAAGCCTAACCGTGGCAAGATTACAAATTGGGAAATAATAACTTTCAACATCTAGCATATTCGTCATGTACACTAAATCTTTCAAAGTTTAATCAAGTTAGCATGAGATGTTACATTAGATGCTGGATAAAGTTCGTTTTCGAAAGTTAGGTAGTTTTTCACCCATGACAACTGGTATGTTGTTCTCAGTAGCTCAAACACATTCTCTTGATGCACGATCATTTTATGTAGAATCGTACAGAAGATGGGAGAGTGTGTTAACTGACTTATTTACCCATATTCTGTTCAAATTTTGGCGGATAATATACGAAAAGACACTTGCAACAAACAAAACTTTTACTCCGGCCTAGTTACCGATGACATCACACATCCGGGTCATTCAAAGTGCCGAAAATTTGTATCATTGAAAAAGAATATTTTGTTAGAAAGTCTTGTTGAAAATGTAAAACACACGAACCTTACCTAAGACATATTCATGTATGCATGTAGATCTAGTCATCGATATTTTGTCTTTAAAACCGATGTAAAGATCGCCCATCTGAATAAGGTCGTCACTGTTTTTAAGCAGGAAGAGATACACTCGGTACGGGCAAAACCACTTCGACAGCCTTTTTTTTTTATCGAAATTCGACTGTACATCTCGGATTTTTGTCTGAGTTACATGTTTAGACTGTGGGGACTATACAAAATCTAAAATATGTGTTGAAACCCAAATTAACAGCGATGGTAGCAGAAAAATACATTACTATAATCAATTATCAGAAGCACTCTCTATTATGTTGTATGAGCGGTAAAATGCGCGTGTGGGATACATTTTGTGACGTATCGCGCGAGAAAACTTGGAAAGAGAACTGCATGACGGGATATATTTGTCTGGTTAAATCTTGGTTAATTTAACCATTCTGGTTAAGTAACCAGTTTGGTTATCTCGTTTATACAAGTGTTTAAACAGTTTGGTTAGTTAACCAAACTGGTCAAAATTTAACCCAGGGTTAGCGTTTAACCCTGGGTTAAATTAACCTACGTTTATACAATCGGGTGCTGGTAGTTAGGCACGCGCAATTAACCTAGGCAACAAGAACGTGAAAATCGGTATTTTCACTGGTGGTACCAGTGTAAGATCGAAAAATATTTTCACTGCCATTTCTCGATATCCTACCGGAAAGCATGATATAAGTACTAGTATCTCACTTTGCCATACTTTTTTCTTGACAGTCTACATGTTGATCTTATTTTTCTCCTGCTCAATTGGACGAGTGACTCAATGATTACGAAAGTTAATGACAGAGTTTCATGTGGAAAAAATAGAATAAAGGTTTTTATTAACATTTCGTAATGAGCTCTTTAGCCGTCGTCACCAAACTTTCTAAATTGTAATCAAGTTATTTTAATTCTTGGTGTAGCTGGGATCGCTATTTCTGATCATTTTGTGCAGTCTGATCTTGATCTACACCGTCCATCAATACAATTTATGTTGCCATTTACAGCCAAAGACTGAATACATTTGACTTGGTCGATAGCGTCCAGAAATCTTTCTTTTTTTCTGTTTTTGGAAAAGAAACCATTCAAAAGCACCTTATTGTAAATATGTGGCAATCCTTCCAAACCCCCCCCCTTTCCCCACCCCCCGTCTATTCAAGGGAAATAACTTTTGCTTGCTTTTTCTATAAACCCAGTAAGAGTATTTTGAATAATATGTATGTGATTGGGTCTCACTTATAGGTTAGCAAGACGCCAGTACACAGACAGTTGTTCATTTTGACAACCTTTCGCTCTCTATAAATCTATAATCTTATTACACAAGACTTATAGATAAGATGCGCGCTCTGGCGGAAGGGGGTTTGATGCAGCTCCATGATACATTGTACCAAGTAAGACATAACATAATTAGGGATGCACACAATTCATTTCGTCAAACAACTGCCTGAAACATGAGGTAGAATGGTCCTTTGACACGCAGAAAAATTTACCCCCCCCCCCACCAAAAAAAACAAGGCAAAATGTTTCGACCCATGTCAGCCTGCACAAAAACTGCACGAGCTGACATGGGTTGGTGCTTTTTGCAGATGCATTAACCCATTACCAAACGACAATATTACAGACTTGTCCAAATTGAAAGAATTTGCAGAGGACAAAATAAAAGTGACTGAAAATTTGAAATTTGTTTTGTGAAGGGTAGAAAACATTGTGGAATTATTAAAAAACAATGGTAACCAACATTTTCTCTTATACTCCACAGTGTTTATGTAAGCCTTCTTCCTTAAGATTGTTAACTCATTACCAAACGACAAAATTGTACACTGGTCCAAATTCAAAGCATTTGCAGACGACAAATAAAAAGTGACTGAAAATTTGAAATTTGTTTTGTGAAGGGTAGAAAACGTTGTGGGAAAAGGAGAAAATGCTGGTTACCAGCATTTTCTCCTTTTCCCACAATGTTTTCTAAAAGGCTTCTTTCTCAGGGGCGTCAAAAGTAGGGATTGTGTGGTAATGGGTTTTAAGCCCCTTTTTTCAGATTAATCACTAATATGAAAACTTCATTACTATAGTAAAGCACACCAGTCAATGCTATTTCCAAGTTATGTTTTTGGGAATAATATCTCCTTATCGGACAGTGTAGATCCAAGATCGAGCAGTCTGATCTTGTTCTACACTGTCCGCAAAAGGCCAACAAGTCGTGCTTAGCAGTCGAAGGATTAAACCTCCCTTTTTCACAGAGCATGGCTCATAATATCCTTTATTAATTAACTATTAGATACATGTATATAGAAGTTATACATGGAAACCGGTCCACGCGATACTAGTCACATTTCTTACTTCGTATAGTATACAGGTCGTGACCTCGGCTTAATACGACTTGACCTCCGATCAATACAGTTGACCTCGTATCAATATTGATGACCCGCAACCAATACAGAAATCTTTGAACAGGATTGGTCAAAAGTTTAGTCACGTGAGCGTCTGCGCTTACTTTTGACCAATCACGTTCAAGGATTTCTGTATTGGTCTGTATTGGTAAGAAATATGACTGGTAAACTTTATTTTCACTTCTCTTAGGTTGTAAATATTGATTCTTGGCCAACAGTTCAACATATACCAAACGACAAAATTTCAGACGGGTCCAAATTGAAAGCACTTGCAGGCAGTAAAATAAACGTAACCAAAAAATTGATATTTGTTTCCAGCAGGGTAGAAAACATTGTGGGAAAAAGGAGAAAATGCTGTGTTACAAGCATTTTCTCATTTTCCCACAATGTTTTCAAAAGGCTTTTTTCAGGGTCGTAAAAACCAGGGATTGTTTGATAAAAGGTTAATTAATAAAAATGTCATTGATCAAGTGATTTCCTATTGGCCCAGTTAGAGGTCCTCGGTCAGCTGCATTGGCCCTCGGCCTTCGGCCTCGGGCCAATACGGCTGACCTCGGACCTGTACCTGGGCCAATACGAAATCACTTGATTAATAACATTATAGTATTGTCCAAAAATTGAAAAAAAAAACATGTGCCTTTTGCAACAGGAACCAGTATTCATTGACCATGCGTAAGTCAATTCTTATTCAAAATTCAATAACAACTTGAGGCACAGGAAAGTTCTCGATATAAGGGGACAGTTTCCTTGTGTCAGTGTAACCAAAGCCTCTCCATTGCCTTGACAGAGGACCATTGAATATAGAAAAGTACCACCAATGCGGATTTAACCAAGATTTCCTTGTTAGATATCTAACGACTAAATCATTTTGGTCGTGCAATTCTTCTCCTCTCCCGAAATATACATGTCCGTGGTTGACAGGTAGGCGGCGTCGGCCTCGTAGTCATAAGGTCTTTAGTTCGATACCCGGGACCGTGTGTCAAGTTTGGGATTTTTCATTGGCCCACACGTTCGGAGCGAGTACTGGTGTAGTTCCCAGGAAGCAGACTCGAGAGAGATTAGTATTAGTTGAAAGAACTTGTTTCTCAATGTAAAATAAATATGTATAACACTAAAATATACCATTATCTCCCGCTAGATGGCATTCTATAAATACTCATCTATCTGATATGGGCATCCTGGGTACAGAACCGAACCACTTTCCTACGCGAAAACCGTTACTTTGAATTTAAAACAAAAAAAAAAAAAGGTTTACCCGAATAAAACGCTACCTCGTTCAATTCACTCAACTATGATCACCAGTTTAGAGAAATCTGTTGCTAAAGCAGGTCTCATTTCTCCTCAAACGTATTGATACGTAAAAGCTATTTTCAACATTGCTACTTTATAGAGCGTAATATTACAGTCAGCCCGCTTTCGGGGCTAGTAGTGATGCGTCATATAAGACAGTCGAATCTTCGAAGAATATGACATGCGCAGACAACGTAAAATATACAAAACAATTCTATGTCGTAAATAATTTAACAGAATTTAGTAGTTGAACAATGCACTTTTTATTACCCTTAACAATATGCTACACAATCCAGAGTTTTAAACTGCCCAGCGAGAGAAGGCTTTTGAAAACATTTTTGGAAAAGGAGAAAATGCTGGTAACCAGCATTTTCTCCTTTTCCCAAAATGTTTTCTTACCTTTCAAACATTTTACAATTAAATCAGTGTTTGATTTCTCATTAGCAGTTGTTTGTAAAAGTGTCTAGAGTGAAATTGATTTAAGTTGTAAAGGGTTAATTCTGTACCAGACGATAAAATTTTATTGGACTCGTCCATATTGAATATTGAAAGTATTTGCAGACGACATACCAAATTTTGTTTAAACTCGGGATCTGTAAAACGTGGAAAACATTGTGGAAAAGATGGGTGGAGAGGGTGTTAACCCTTTACCCCATAAGGCATTTCTATGGTATCTCTAATTGACCCTAGATAACAGCAAGGATGAAGCCGTTTCTTAGTTGTATATGACACCTTTTGATAGCATAGAAAACATTGTGACAGAAGGTGAAATTACTCGTCACGAGCAATTTCATCCTTTGCCACAATGTTTTGCAAAGGCTCCTACAGGTAATGCGTAGAAATGAGTATCTATGGAGTAAAGGGTTGAGAGAAGAAAAAATACAGGCAGAAAACTGACTAGAATCAAAATGTTCTGACCAAGGTTAACTTGCGCCGATTGTTTAACTCAATGTTACCAAAGGACAAAATTTTAGGTTTGTCCAAATCGAAAGTATTTGCAGACAAAAAGATAAAAGTGACTGAAAATTTGAAAATTTTTTTGTGAAGGGTAGGAAACATTGTGGGAAAAGGAGAAAATGCTGGTTACCAGCATTTTCTCCTTTTCCAACGATGTTTTCCAAAGGCTTCTTTCTCGGGGTCGCCAAAGTAGCGATTATGTGGTAATGGGTTGAGCTGCCCTTGGTAGATGGTTTTTGTTGTTGCGTTAAACCCGCTTTTGAGATCCATATGTATGTAAATTTAACCCATTACCACACAATCCCTACTTTTGACGCCCCTGAGAAAGAAGCCTTTAAAAAACATTGTGGGAAAAGAAGAAAATGCTGGTAACCTGCATTTTCTCCTTTTCCCATAATGTTTTCAACCCTTCACAAAACAAATTTCAAATTTTCAATCACTTTTATTTTGTCGTCTGCAAATCTTTTCAATTTGGACAAGTCCAAAATTTTGTCGTTTGGTAATGAGTTAAAGTCGACGATAAGCCTTGAATATTGCGATTTAAAACTTTATTCCTGAGAAAATGTCACAGTATCGAATAGTGTGGACCCAAGATCAAACTACACACTCTATGCAGTCTGGTCTAGAATCTACACTATCTGCGAAAGCGCATTTAACCCTTTACCAAACATTCATTGGTTTTTATAACCCTTTTGAAAACATTGTGAGAAAAGGAGAAAATGCGGGTAACAGGCATTTTAGTCCTTTTCCCACAATGTTTTCCACCCTGCTGGAAACAAATTTCAATCTTTGTGTTATGTTTATTTTGTCGTGTACAAGTGCTGTCAATTTAGACTAGTCTAAAATTTTGTCGTTTGGTTAAGAGTTAACCCATTACTACACAATCCCTACTTTTGACGCCCCTGAGAATGAAGCCTTTTGAAAACACTGTGGGAAAAGGAGAAAATGCTGGTAACCAGCATTTTCTCCTTTTCCCACAGTGTTTTCTACCCTTCCCAGAGCAAATTTCAATTTTTCAGTCAACCTTATTTTGTCGTCTGCAAATGCTTTCAATTTGGACCAGTCTAAAATTTTCTCGTGTGGTAAAGAGTTAATCGCGCTACGCAAATTAACTGAGTACAGCATTATCTCCCGCTAGATGGCACTCTATAAATACTCTTCTATCTAATTTGGGCATCCTGGGTCCAGAACCGAACCACATTCCTACGCGACAACTGTTACTTTGAATTTTACATTAAAATAAACGTTTACTAAATAAAACGCTACCTGATGCAATTCACTCAGCTATGATCAGCAGTTTAGAGAAATCTGGAGCTAAACCAGGTCTCATTTCTCCTTAAACGTATTGATAAAAGCTATTTTCTACATTGCTACTTTATAGGGCGTAAGTAATATTACAGTCAGTCCGCTTTTGGGGGCTACTGAGGCGTCATATAAGACAGTCGAATCTTCGAAGAAATATGACATGCGCAGACAACGAGGAGTACAGCTGATCAAGATCTAAGTTTGAATGGGTTAATTCCCTTGGATGAATGCATATGGAGTACAATACGCGAAAAGGGACATTCGGACATCTGCGTAAAGCGTCGTCTCGAATCAGCCTGCGCAGTTCGCGCAGGCTAATTCGAGACGGCACTTTACGACTTCATTGGATTTTGTGATACAGTAGACTTGCGCGAAACAGAAAACTACATAAAAAACGAAAGTCTGATCCGAGACGACACTTTACGCAGATGTTCGAATGCCCCTTTTCGCGTGTTACAAGTCAATCATTATGACAGGCTCTCTTCTTTACCCCTGAACCGCTAAATAAGTTGAATGAACCTTTTAGGCCGTTTATAAATTATGAATTTTGCTATTCCAAAGTTAGTTTTTTCGGGAAAATATCTACCTATCGGTCAGTGAAGATCTAAGATCAGACTGCACGTTCTATGCAGTCTGATCTTGACCTACATTGTTCGGATATGGCCCTTGAGCCAGGATTAGCAGCCCAAGTGTTAGAACTATCGGTTAAAGTACAAGGAAAAGTTTTTTTCCATGAAAGTTGTATACCAACTTTCGTATCCTAGAACAATGGTTTATTTGTCACGCTTAAGGACTCGCACTTACAGCTTTAAATAATACAAAAACATGTTGGGGATTTTTTTTTTTTAAATGGGGATTTTTTAATGGCAAGACTTTTTTTTCTGAAGGGCCGTTCTTCTTTTTTTTTTGGGGGGGGGGGAGGGAGAAGAACTTATTTTACAGGGATCTAGGACATTTGCCCCCCGGACTTCTGCCCCCCCGGACTTTTGCCCCCAGACTTATGCCCCCTTAGGACACCTGCCACCTGGACGTTTGCCCCCCCGAACATCTGCCAACCTAGGACATGTGCCCCCTTAGGACATATGCTTCCTTAGGACATCTGCCCTCAGACATCTGCCTCTGGGCATCTGCCCCCTTAGGACATCTGCCCCCCTGGACATCTGCCCCCTCAATTTGTTTACAACATATACGTCGAGCTCCTTTAAGGGACAATCTTAAAAAGGGACGAATGTCCGGGGGCAGATGTCCAGGGGGCAAATGTCGGGGGGGGAAATGTCCTAAGGGGGCAGATGTCCTACGGGGGCGAATGCCCGGGAGGCAGATATCCAGGGGGGGGCAGATGTCCTACGGGGGCAAATGCCCGGGGGGCAGATGCCCAGGGGGCAGGTGTCCTATGGGGGCAAAAGTACGGGGGCACAAGTTCGGGGGGGCAGATGTCCAGGGGGCAAATGTCCTGATACCATTACATATATATCGGATCAAAGGTCAAACCGTTTACATTTTGCTAAGTCGGATCTTGATCTAAATTGTCCTTTGCATTCTTGCATCATTTGAACCTACCAGTTTAAGTTTATGTGCTTATCGTGAGTGAAATACTGGTTGGTGAATGTATGAGTAGATGTATTGTTCAACAAGTTGGCTTCTTTAAAAAAGAAGCCAGGAGAGGTCAGCATCAAAGTTTTCAGATAGTTTATTGACTTTTAATTTCAAAACAATTCGGTACATGTAAACAAACAAGTGAAAAAGCCGCCGCGTAGAAACGTCACATGCTTTACGTGACGGTTATTTGGCCTTCTTGTCGCGTTTTCAAGTCACATGATCTTGTCCAGCAGTCTTCTTTCTCTTTTTTAACGAAATCCTTCTTATATTTTCTTCGGCTTGGAATATTTGCTAAATAAAAAATACTACAATTATTAGAGAGGTTATTTGCAGCCATGGCATATTATTAAATTAAATTCTTCATTTACGAAAATAAACCACGTCTATTTCCTGTTTCGGTTTTTTTTTTTATTTCGCTTTATTTACAAAACCATGACGAAACAGATTGTGTGTCAGAACAATTTACGATAGAAGAAATAGAATTAGACAGCAAATTCTGTGGCAGTCTGCCTTTAAACTCACCACTGTTGGAGAGGTCTGATGAACTCTCCAATTAGACAGAACATCAGCGACAGACAGAGAACTAGCAGCTCAGAGAGAGAGAGAGAGAGAGAGAGAGAGAGGGAGAGAGAGGGAGAGAGAGGTGAAGGGGGTGGGGTAAGGGAGGGAACACCTTTAACTCTTATCCTACTAAATAACTGAACTCTTTACCAAACGACAAAATTTTAGACTGGTCCAAATTGAAAGCATTTGCAGACGACAAAATAAAGGCGACTGAAAAATTGAAATTTGTTCTGGGAAGGGTAGAAAACACTGTGGGAAAAGGAGAAAATGCTGGTTAGCAGCATTTTCTCCTTTTCCCACAGTGTTTTCAAAAGACTTCTTTCTCAGGGGCGTCAAAAGTAGGGATTGTGCGGTAATGGGTTAAGGTATTCTTAGATTTCGCGCCAGAAATTAAAAAAAAAACATTCTGGGAATGACAAGAGACTGGCACGTGACTAATGACGCTAAATTCCATAACATAACAAATACAATTTTGCATAATGCCTTCTTCGGACGCTATGTTTGAAGCTTCGTGGGTGTATTTCCGGTATGTAAATGAGCGGGTTTCTCATGTAAAAACAGACCGTGTTTCCCGTCGGTGTCGACCTGGGCCATAGTAAATCTCTAATTTCTCTTGTTATCGGGTGATTTTCGACTCCTGGGATTTTATGAATGAAAATTAAAAGGCTTCGGGAGTATAAGGATGATTTTTTTGTATTTTTGTAAAATTTTCGTTCCAAAGTCTGAAAGGCCACCTTTAAGAGACAGGAAGAGAGAGATGCGGTAGTTCGAGCGAGAGAAAGAGATGTTTGTCATTTTAATACGTCAACAATTTCATAATTATAGTCGTCATAACCACTTCTTATACATCATTCAATCTTTCTCAACTCACCAATTTCCGATGAATTTCAAGTTTTATGAATTTCAACAACGTATTCAAAACCCATTGTCACAGATTATTCAAATCTTGAAAACTCTCGTTTTAAGAAATTAAGACGCATTCTCTCCTTGTTTCCCCGACAGTATTCCGATTCTTTTATTGCCGTATATTAGCCTTGTTTAGAATGTAGTGAAAAACTTGAAAAGTTAGTGGTATATTAAAAAAAAACAACAATGATAGATGAATAATGTCTAACGTCACAACCATGTTTATTATCTCCCGCCAGATGGCATTCTACAAATACCCACCTATCTACCTTGGGCATTCTGGGTACAGAACCGGACTACTTTCCTACGCGACAACCGTTACTTTGAATTTCAAACTAAAATAAACGTTTACTCAATAAAACGCTACCTCGTGCGATTCAGTCAGCTATGATCAGCAGTTTAGAGAAATCTGTGGCTAAAACAGGCCTGAGTTTTCCTCAAACGTATTTATAAAAGCCATTTTCTCCATTGCTACTTTATAACGCGCATTACTACAGTCTCCCCGATATCGGGGAGAGTGATGCGTTTTATAAGACAGGTCGAGTCTTCGAAGAATATCATCGAGCCGATATAGCTCAGTAGGTAGAGCGTAGGCTCGAACACAATGTTTCGGGTCACTACAGGTTGTGTGTTCGAATCCCCGGCTGGCCAACTTAAATTACTAGTAGTCTTTCGGATGAGACAATAAAACCGAGGTCCCGTGTGACGGTGCTATACGCCGAGCACATTAAAGAACCAGGCGAAGCTCTCAGTAGTTTCGACCTGTATCCTTGCACTATCCCCCTAACAACTAACCGTCTTCTGGGGGCGTCGCTCAGATGGGCAACCGGTAGCGACGATAAATAAATGGCAATAACCAACCAATCGAAGAATATGAATATTATGATATGCGCAGACAACGCAACCATGTTCTCCGTTCAGTTCCAGTTTGCCTTTGTTTCTTTCTCGGATGATAATTTCTATTGAATTCATTTTCTTGTTGTTGTTTTTTTTTTAATTATCGATATGTTTTCTGTTCTATTGTGCACAGATTTTTCTTCGTTTCCGTCTCGAGATAGATATTTTGTACTCGACATTTTTATTATTTTCTTTACTTTAAACTGTTTGTAGTGGAAAACATAATGCCACTTCCAAAATGTCAACCAGCTCGTCATCTCCTCGAAACTGCAATCATTAAACACTTACCACACAATCACTAAGAAAACAACCTTTAGAAAACATTGTATGAAAAGGAGAAAATGCTGGTAAACAGCATTTTCTCCTTTTCCTACAATGTTTTCTACCCTCCCCCCAAAAAATAAATTTCAGTTTTTGAGTCATTCATTTTGTCGTCTGCAAATGCTTTCATTGTTGACACGTTTAAAATTTTGTCGTTTGGTATAAAGTTAAACAATTTGTAAATACACTGGGTGTTCCTTATGTTGTGAACATTTTCGAGGTAGGCGATTTCCCTGAACCACTCGACAGTTATGAGTTTAACAGTTGTTTTTAGTTTGCATGACTTGTATTTTACGCTGAGTCAATTGTACTAAGATCGTGCCAAGATGACTAGTCACTTTTTCGTGTCTTTCCCGGTCATGCAAGGACCAATTACTTCTATATCTGTTGTCATGCACAACGCAGCTGGGCATGAAATTTCAAAAGTATTCACATGTAGTCTGGTTTGCATAGTTTAAAGCCCGTTTGACCACAATTTCAGTTCTGTCGCAGAGGGCACCTGTAGTTATCCACGCTTTTCTGGTTTTTTTTTTTCGTATGAAATGGAGCAAATGCTGGTAACCAGCATTTTCTCCTTTTCCTACAATGTTTTCTACCCTTCCCAAAACATTCTTCGTACAATATTCTTCAAATGCCATTGGCATTTCCACATAATCATCGTCGGGGCAACGGTCAGCTTTGAGAGCGGATTGAATCCTGTCGCAATGACTGTCATGAGTCCTCAAAAAGAATTTGGCTGAGCTTGATACTCAAACCAGCGACCCATGGTGTCAAGCCTTGTCCGTTTAACCCTTTACTCTATAGATACTCATTTCTACGCAATGCTTGTAGGAGCCTTTGGAATATATTGTGGCAAAAGGTGAAATTGCTCGTGACGAGCAATTTCACCTTTTGCCACAATATTTTCTATGCTATCAAAAGGTGTCATATACACATAAATTGCTTCATCCTTGCTCTTATTTAGGGTCAATTAGAGATGCTATAGAAATGCCTTATGGGGTAAAGGGTTAACTGAGCTACTCTGTTATATAAACAGAGCACCAAATAGAGGGAGTGATTTTTATTTCAAAATCGAAAATATCAATTATTCTCCACTAAACCTATGTTGTGCGTACTCGTTAGAATCGTCTCATCGAGACGATTCTAATGAGTACCCACAACATAGGGTTTGGTAGAGAAATAATGGATTTAGAATACCATCACTTCCTCTTACCCTGAGCTTTGATAAAGTAATTTTAATTCATCTGGAAGAGTGTTCCCGCATCTAGAATTTTTTTCTCTCGTCTAATCAACTGAATAAAAAATAAAGTTTCTTATATCTCCGCGTGACTCACCGGCTAGGGTGTAGAATTTGCAGTCAGGAGGTTCCGGATCCGATCCTGATGATGACGATGATGATGATGGTGATCAAGATGATGATAATTATGATGATGATGATCATGATGATGATTTTATTATTATTATTTTTTTTAATTTAAAAATATGGTCTTTATATTGTCTTTTTATTGTATATTATATTTTATTTTATATTATATGTAGCTCATTTACTCTTACACCAGTCTTTGTTGCTCTAAGGGTGGGGAAAACCCTAAATGCACTTTGAAAACGATGGTTTAAAAGAAGAAAAAAACAACAGTATTTCGAGTATTTCAAGTGCTAATTAATGATCAAGTGGGTCATTAAGGAACTTCCTAGAACCGACACTAGGCCACTTGTTGAGTGGTCGACTTGTTTGCCCTCTCTTCTATATAAATAGGGCCAATATCGTTGCTTTATAAATCAACTGAGCAAACGGAACGGTCTTTTTAACAACCAAGAGGGGATATCTAACTACACACCAGTGTGGTCATACAAGGTTTGTGGTTTGTGTTTCTGTATCTTGTCTAGATTAATTTTCAATTTGATAGCTGAGTTTGACCGGGCCTTTATTGAGGCAGTGTAGGTCAAGATCAGACAGCACAGAACCTGCTGATCTGATTTTTGATCTGCACTGTCCAATGTGGTGATGGTTTTATTTCTCCGGCGAATCAGTGAAACATTTTAAATATATAATATATGACATTCGCTTTTGACTGGAAAAAAAGTAGTTTATCTAGATCTGTTAGTTTATGGGGTTAAATATGAGCAAAGTATGGATAAATGTATCCTCCTTTTCAAACAATGATGATTGAGATCAGACTTGCTCAAAACGCACGGTCTGATCTTAGATTTTTAATGTGCTAGAGAAATGTTGTTAATCATCTTGGCAAATGTAAAATCGCAGTATGTCAAATATGCTTTGTATCAAAATAAACAGTTTAACCCTTAAAGCGCTGGAACCAACTTAACTTGTTTTTGTGGACAATGTAGATCAAGATCAGACTGCACAGAACGTGCAGTCTGATCTTGGATCTACACTGTCCACATTTTTATTTCATATTCTGGGAAAAAAAAACACCTTGGTACAGCAATATTTCAGATATTTGTCCTACTTGAAAATGTTTCTTGTATTAATTCAGCACTTTAAGGGTTAATCGTATGACGACATGTACATAAACATGAATAATATGAGCTGTACTATTTAGAAAAAAAGGGGTTGTAATGCATTTGCTGAAAGTATCGACACAGATTAGCCCGCAGGGTGACCTGTGTCGAAATGTTTTGCTGTTGGTAAATTTTCTGCATATCGAATGGCCATTCTACCTAAAGATGCAGACTTCATCTGATTAAAATTAACCCATTACCACACAATCCCTACTTTTGACACCACTGAGAAAGAAGCCTTTTGAAAACACTGCTGGAAAAGGAGAAAATGCTGGTAACCAGCATTTTCTCCTTTTCCCGCAGTGTTTTCTACCCGCCACAAAACAAATTTCAAAATTTCAGTCACTTTTATTTTGTCGTCTGCAAATGCTTTCAGTTTGGACAAGTCTATTTTGTCGTCTGCAAATGCTTTCAGTTTGGACAAGTCTAAAATTTTGTCGTTTGGTAATGAGTTAAGAGCCCTGCAGATAACTAGTGTATATCAGAAGACAACTTTTGAAAATATTGGTACAGAGGAAAAAAATACTCGTACAGAGCTATTTTGCTCTGGCAGTATGGTCGTACACGTACAAAACTTAGACCTAAAATTCATTAATCTTTTTTTTTTAAAAAATGATTTAAAATGAACTTTGATATTATCATCATCATTATATTTTATCATCACCATCATTTTATAGAAATAACAATTATCATCATTATTATCATCATCATCATCATCATCATCATCATTTACGGCAGCAGTGTCGTCGTGATCTTCAAGTAAAAACGTGGACTGTTTATCAAACATTTTCTCCTTTATCTGCAATATTTTCAACAACCCCTCAACATGGGATTATTTGATACAGTGGTTAATTGATATTAACCCTTTGCCCCATAAGGCATTTCTATGGTATCTCTAATTGACCCTAAATAACAACAGGGATGAAGCTGTTTCTTATGTGTATATGACACCTTTCGTTAGCATAGAAAACATTGTGGCAAAAGATGAAATTCCTCGTCATGAGCAATTTCACCTTTTGCCACAATGTTTTCCAAAGGCTCTTACAAGGAATGTGTAGAAATGAGTATCTATGGAGTAAAGGGTTAACTCTTTACCAAATAACTAAATTTTAGACTGGCCCAGATTGAAAGCATTTGCAGGTGACATAATAAAGGTGACTGAAAAATTGAAATTTGTTCTGGGAAGGGTACAAAACATTGTGGGAAAAGGAGAAAATGCTGGTTACCAGCATTTTCTCCTTTTCCCCACAATGTTTTCTAAAGGCTTCTTTCTCAGGGGCGTCAAAAGTAGGGATTGTGTGGTAATGGGTTAACGGGGGCACATCTATTGACGATATCGTTTTCTGATTATTACCATCGTGCGTATTAATCCTTTCCCACATTATCACAACTATAAACGATCCCTGAGGAGTAATGCCTGTTGAAAAAATTGCGGGCAAAAGGAGAAAATGCTGATACCAGCATTTTACTCCTTTTTCCCACAATGTTTTTTTTACCCTTTCCTGAACATTTTTTTTTTGCGCCAAATTGTATTTGACGTCTGCAAGTGCTGTCCATTTTGACAAGTCTAAAATTGTGTGTCCTGATGAATGATTTATTCAACGTAGCATTGATTTATCTTTTCCCAAACGACTGATTTACAAGCACTTCCACACTCGAAACATTCGCTGATGACAAATTCTGGTACCAATGAGCTTATGTTTTTAGTGGGACAATTGTATTTCAAAGACCAATTCCGCCATTTAACCCTTTCCCAAACGACAAATTTTAGACTCTTCCAAACTGAAAGAGTTTGCAGACGACAATTTTAACTTCATAACAATGGCAGAAAATCATCCGAACAGACAGAAAACACTGTGGGAAAAGGAGAAATTGCTCGTTACGAGCAATTTCTCCTTTTCCCACATTGTTTTCAAAAGACTTGTACTGCAGACACGTAAAAACAAGGGATTGTTTGGGAAAGGGTTAAGCAACATCTGATACGAGTATGTCGTCTGCAAATGCTGCCGTTTGAACAATTTAACAATTTTGTTATCTAATAGAAAGTTAACAAGCGAGCAATCCAAATAAAGTACAGTATTCCGTGTCAGTTGGGTATTTATTTGAAATACATTTCGAGTTTCCATTACTCCGCTATTTGTCAGCAGATAGCTCACGCGCGGAGGGATACATATATCAACAAGAAATCCCGAAGGATAGTAACAAAAATGGCCGCGGTCTGACGGTTGACCTACATTCTGTAAACATTATGCGATTCGTCAGTGAAACCCTTCGGTTGCATCATATGATGTAATATTCACAGAAATATAAGAACATTTCTTTGCCGGAAATAGACCGGTGCACCCCCACTTAATGAGACTGCAGTGCTAAAAAGTTCTTAAAACACGTTAGTCAATCGAAATCGTCCAATACATATTTCTATTGGCAAATTATTTGTTATTTTACATTTTCAGACGTGATTTATCAATTTCGTTTGCAGTTTTCAATGAAAGGCGCTAAATGTAAATGACTGTAAATGTAGTTGATTGAAGAATTCAAGTGTGCCGCCATAGTGAAGATCATGTAACTGAACGTCGCGTTACATGGTCATGTGATACGAACAAGGCTTGATGTATTTTCGGAATCGGCCTAAAGTTGTGAAAAAAAATATTCATCTGATATTATTGTAATCCAGATTTCTGTAATGTAGGTGGAGGCAGGGTTAAAGAAAGTGTAGGCTTTTAGGCTTTAGAGTCACTAAATTTTAACAAGACTGAAAAGAAGACTCAGAATTTATAAAGGAAGACTTTTACAGAATGGCAATTAATGTAAAAAAAAAAAGTCTAGATGTAAACTCTCTCTAACATTTGGGCGAGGGTTCCATCACAGTTTCACAGTTTCATCTGAAAAGTGTTGATAGAATATTTAATACTATTCATCTTAACCCTTTCCCAAATGACAAACTTTTGGACTAGACCAAATTGAAAGCATTTGCAGACAACAATTCAACTCTTGCTGAAAAGATGATTTCTGTCTATGATAGGGTAGAAAACATTGTGGGAAAAGGAGAAAATGCTGGTTACCAGCATTTTCTCCTTTTCTCACAATGTTTTCAAAAGGCTACTGTTCCAGACCCGTAAAAACCAGGGATTTTGTTTGGGAAAGGGTTAAAACGCTTTCGATGTACCAGAAAAAAAATGGTAACACATTTTTGAAAGTGGACCGTACGTGCTACGTTCAACGTTGTTTCATTTCGCTCTTATTTATGGACGGTTTTTACAATGTTGACCTTTCAGACCGTTGACTTTATCACTCATAGCATCACTCCAGTACGCCATTGTCCAATAAATACGAGGTTATCTGCCATATTATCTAATTAAATCCATTACACCACTACCAGCAACATTGAGCTACTCATACTTTTATGATAGTCTCTTACAATTCTATATAGAATGGTCATGTACATGTACTTCTATGTCTTTTATATCAGTTGTAAATATTGTTGTACATGAATGAGACTTTAATAAAGATTTAATAATAATAATAATAATAATAATACTTCGTAAGAGTCGTGATACAAAGAAACATTATCTATAACCAAGTGAAAAAATGTAAAATTGAGATAGGCCTGAAAACATTCGAGGAAACATTTGTGCTCAAATGAGTTTGTGTTGAATGAGTACTTTCTCATTTATACAGTATGCTTTATTATCATTTTTTTCTTAAGCAGTATCCTGCTAACTGACATGAAACTTTCAAACCGATTCTAAAACCTGAAGTTTTGCGATTACAAAGGTATTTTTGAGGGAAGACATCTTTTCATCGGACAGGGTAGATCCAAGATCAGACTGCACGTTCTGTGCAGTCTGATCTTGATCTACACTGTCCGCAAAAGGTTAGTGAGTCGCGCTTGGCAACCTAAGGGTTAACTGTCACTATTTCACCTATATAGGAAAAAGGGAAGGATAAATGACGACAACATACCGGAAAGTATGCCTGCAAGGCTACTAGAGGGATCTCTAGGGACCTTTAAACACGTGCTATGCCCTTTATGTCCACTTATGGTATTATCATTGTATATAGCAACCCAACATCAGCATCTGATGTCTAGTAATGTTGATAGATATTTAGTTGGCGCTCTGACAAAGAGAGGTTTAGTTCATCTCTGCGAGGTGTTGTACGAAACAAGTTATCACATAATAGCGGACCCGTACTATAAATCAAAGCGTTGAGATCGCTGAAGTGGTATTTGTCAAGGAAACCCATTGTGTGGAATTAATAGTTTGAAAGTAAAAGAGACATATTGTTCAAATATTAGCTTAAAAGTCAACCCACTAAGCAAATGAATACCTTTTCGGTTGGAGGGAGAGTGCTCATGTACCTTAAAAATATAATTTTGAAATATCTTTATCCTATTACATTTAATTTCCAACATTACAATCAATTACTTCGATCTATAAATATTTATGAGCAATCACATGGAGAAGCGCGCAATCATAGGACGAACAACCCACGGAAAGAATTGGTTTGGAACGAAAAAAAGCAGGCAAATTTGTATCATTGCGCCAATAAAAGGCTATGAGCGATAGAAGCTCTTTTCAAAAAAAAAATAAGTATCTCGACGATCGATGACCTCGCCCAAAGTATTTTAATATGCCATTTCAAATCACATATCTGAGTGCTACCGAACAACTCATTTGCTTGAGAAAAAATGAATTTAACTAGGTTTATTTCCTTCGGCTTTGCACAAAATGAGATACATGGTTATCGAAATTCAATCTTGAACTCATAGTGGTATTGTGTTCGACAAATACCACAAAAACAGACAAAATTTGCTACGATTAAAAATGGGTATTACTGTACTACTTTCACCGAGCCACTTTTTTCCCTTTTTGTTCTCCTCAGAATTATCATTTATAAAGCTAAAACCACCTTATTCTCATTACAAAGGGAGATAATAATTACCCCCTTTTCTGGACACTAGCAAAAGTATCAATGAATAATTTCAAGATAGACACCTAAGGAATTTCTGATCGGTTAAAAATGTGCATAAGTATTATATCTGTATAAATCCGTATATTATCAACTGTAAAGAAATTTTATGCCATGCTGCACTAGAAGTATTACGGGTCTGATACCTTAACTCTTTACCACACAGTCTCGACTTTTAACGACCCTGAGAAAGAAGCCTTTTGAAAACATTGTTGGAAAAGGAGAAAATGCTGATAACCAGCATTTTCTCCTTTTCCAACAATGATTTCTGGCCTATCCAAATCAAATTTCATTTTTTTAGCCGCCTTTATTTTGTAGTCTACAAATGCTTTCAATTTGGACCAGTCTAAAATCATTTGTCATTTGGTAAAGAGTTAAGTTGTCTAACAATTAACTGAAAGATGAGGTAGACTGGTCCTTCGACATGTGGAAGATTTATAAAGAGCAAAAAGTATATATCCAAGTCACCCTGAGCGGTTCTTGATCCTAACGATTTGTAGGTGCCTTAACCCTCTCTCAAACAACAAATTTTGCCCGCCCAGGTGGCTCAGTGGTGAGCGTGTTGGACTCATTGCCTGATGGTTGTGAGTTCGATACCCGGTTGAGGCGAACTTTCTTTCCGGCGTATTTTCGCTTCTCACCTCTGCTGAAGCATGTTAGAAAAGTAGTCGGTGGCTTTGGAAAGAAAGCTGTGTTAGTACCGGTGTGAGAACGCCAGGAAACACATGTGCGTCACCGACCGCCATGATTTGACCTTAGCTGTTAAAGTGGCGTTAAACTCCAATACAACCAACCAACCAACAACAACAACTTTTAGACTCTTCCAATCTGAACGAGTTTGCAGACGACAATTTTAACTCCCATAACGATGGCAGAAAATTTTTCCAAGGGGCAGAAAACACTGTGGGAAAAGGAGAAATTGCTCGTTACGAGCAATTTCTCCTTTTCCCACAGTGTTTTCAAAAGACTTTTACTGCAGACACGTAAAAATAAGGGCTTGTTTGGGAAAAGGTTAAACACCTTTTAATAGACTATGACTGGTTCAGTTGTATTATACCTTTACCAAACAATCCCTTGTTTTAAATACAACCCAAAGGAAGAAGCCTTCTGAAAACATTGTAGAAAAGGGAGAAAATGCTGGTAACCAGCATTTTCCCCCTTTTCCACAATAATTTCTATTTTTCTAAAGTCAAGTTTCAAATTTATAGTCACATTTTTTTTTTTTTTTTTGACGTCTGCAAATGCTTTCAATTTGGACAAGTCTAAAATTTTGTCGTTTGGTAAAGAGTTAAAACCAGTATCAATGATCAATAGGGTCGTCAACATGACAAATATTTCGTGATATGTGGATGTATTTAAACTCTGTACCAAGTCATAGAATTGTAGAATGGTTCAAATTTAAAGCAGTTGCAGGCAAAACATCGACAGCAATAGATATCACGAGATATGTATTACAAACAGTAGGGTAAAATGTGGGAAAGGAAAAAATGTTGGTTACCAACATATTCTCCTTTTCATACGATGTTTTCTAAGCTTTCTTTTCCAGTGTTGGTAAACATGGGACTGTTTTGCAAAGAGTTTTAAAGGGGGATATGTACAATTTTTCTTGCCAACTTTTTTTTTCTTGTTTTATTTTTCTGTGTTTATTTTTAGCCTCTTGTCTATACACTGAACAAAACTTCTAAACGATCACTTTTAAGCCGAAATTCTCCATAGCCCTTTTTCGGCAGCCGCTGTCCAGGAAAGAGGCCGTTCATATAGTTTGATGTTTTTTGAGAATGATTGACCAGCGTAAAGCATACTCTAGCCTAAGTTTGAAAAGAATTTTTCGCCTTGTTCTATTAAAATAAATTTATTAAAAATTCATTCACTTAACATTGAAAATTGAAAAATCATTTTTTTGAAAACTTCACGCTCCTTCTCTCGGGTTATATTTTTGTGCAGAAAATAATTTTCATGTTTTTTCTTATTGCTGAAAAAAATCAGTAATCTATGCCTCTTATTTTAACCCGGTTTTTTCTGATATGCACGGCGCATGTGCAAACCATGTGTTTTCCAGTTTCTGGAAAAGAGATACTTTTACCGGCAAAATCGAAAATCTTTTTAGTACAATACCATGTCTATCGTCTAGACATGTGTTATAAGTTGTTTTTATTCACTTTTCTGTTACTAGGTCAATTTCACAGGATAAACAAAAGTGATCGGTTAGAAGTTTTGTTGAGTGTGTGGGAAAAAAAATCATGATTCGTTTCTTGATGAATTGTATCGAGCAAGCCATACTAAACTTATGAATCAATGAAACCCATTTCGTCTGACATTTGCCCAAATACTGCGATAAAATGGTCCTTTGACGAGCTGAAATTTTTCAAAAAGCAAAATATTTGACCCAAGTCTGAATGCGCGGACTGCGCAGGGTTTCCTTGGTCGATACTTTTTTTTAAACAAATGCATTAACTCTTTACCAAACGAAAAAATTCTAGACTGGTCCAAACTGAAAGCACTTGCAGACAACAAAATAAACATACTCGTACAGTGTTTCAAAAACTGAAATTTATTTCCGCCAGGGTAGAAAACATTATGGGAAAAGGAGAAAATGCTGGTTACCAGCATTTTCTCCTTTTCCCACAATGTTTTCAAAAGGCTTCTATCTCAGGGTCGGTAAAAACCAGGGATTGTTTTGGTAAAGGGTCAGACCCTCATTCACAAAATATAGCTTATGTATAAAGGGATTTCATTTCAGATGGGCTTCAAACTGATGTTCACACTTACAGTCACCTTCTTCGCAATATTGTGCCTTACCCAGAAAACAACAGGAAAACCGTTTGACACCGTTACATTAGACGATATAAAAGGTAAACATGGCCTCTAGTCACCAACCATTTTGACCTTGCTAAACAATTTCTTCTAATATTACGAGTTGTACGGTCAGGTGACTCGGAAATTTGCTCACGGCTGTGGTGAATCATGTCGGCCCGAGCCACTTGACCGTACAACGACTTTATTATACTGCAAAGTTTCACCATTTGAACGTTTGTTAAGCGAATTTTACGTTCTGTGTAGAAAAAAAATGTACATGTACAAAGTATTATTTCCCTTCTGAGTGCCCCAATTCAATGAAAACTGACGTCACTGAAACCTTGGTAGCACGTGCTAAAACGTGCTGCTTGGTGCATAATCTAAATGTTAATCTTGATCAACGCAGTCATTTTGGATGTTATGTTGATAGTGAAGTCATGTACAGTGTATACGGGGGGCCCCCGAAAGGGAAACTGCTTTTACGTTGGTATTCCCAGTGTACATGATATACATCCTATAATATTCGGGGCATATTATCCATTCAGATCATTATAAATTTCTTTTCAGTATAATAATAATCTTGTTCTAGGTTAAAAAGTAAAGATGTCTACTGGGCTAAAACCTTAAATTGAGCCATGCTCTATGAAAAGGGGCTTTAATATACTTGCATTAAGTATCGACCCAGGTCAGCCTGCGCAGTCCACGCAGGCTGACCTGGGACGAAACTTTTTGCTATGGAAGATTTTCTGTATGTGAAAGGTCTATTCTACCTCATGATTCAGTCGGTTGTTATAGAAAACAGATTTAAGGGATGTATGCCAGTCTGACGACTTCCTCGGTATCTTGCATCACGGAGATGTATTAAGGCCCTTTTTGCTGGAGCATGGTTCATTTTGTATAGCCAATTGGAAATTGAGTTACCGTCATAGCGTAAAACATTCTTGAGAGTAAGTCTTAGAATGTTATTAAGAATGGTTTGTGAAATTCATACGCATCTCTGGGACAGTATTCAACAACCATTCTTGAGAATGTTCTCAGTCTTGATCTCCAGAATTGTCTATGTATGAAAGTAACACAACTTCTGATTGGCTAAACCATTCGGTTTAGCCAATCAGAAGTTATGTTTACTTTCATACATAGACAATTCTGGAGAATAAGACACAGAATGTTCTTTAGAATGGTTGGTGCATACGTACCCAGGGTGGTGTCCGTGGTCGTGAGGTAGAGTGTCGGCCTAGTAACCAAAAGGACCTGAGTTCGATCCCCGGGAGCGGGTGTCAACTTTGGGATTGTTCATTGGCCCACACATTCGGTACGAGTACTGGTGTAGTTCCCATGAAGCAGAATCGAGAGAGATTAGTATAAGTTGTAAGAACTTGTTTCTCAATCGATGTAAAATACATATGTATAAACTAAACTACGAACCCAGCCGTTCCTGATGCAGCTCCCTCTTTGTTTTACGCCAGTCTTTCTCTCAGAAATGCTTTAAATTGCAAGGTAACGCAATTTCTGTTTTGGCTGAACCAAACTATTGTAGTAGCCCGGAAGAAATTCCATTACCTTCTAAATTTAAAGAAGATCATTTGATTGTAAATTTGTGTTTTGTTTGAAGGCGTTTTTTTTTTTTTTCAATATTGTTACAGCTATATCGAGGCGGCCAGTGCGCCTATCTATGCTTTTCTTGAGTTTCATTACAAGTATTGTGCACAATATTGTTTCCGATACTCTGTTTCCCCCCTGTGACTACTAGTGTCGTCTAAACGACTATCAGTGATGAGATACTAATGAATCCTGGACCTTATTCACCAACCATTCTTGAGAATATTCTTAGTCTTATTCTCCAAGGTTTTCTACATGTGTAAGTAACACAGCGTCTGATTGGCTAAACCGAATGGTTTAGCCTATCAGAAGTTGTATTACTTAAAAATGTAGACAATTCTGGAGATTAAGACAAAGAATATTCTTAAGAATGGTTGGTGAATACAGGCCCGGTCTAATGCGATCATCAGTCCTCGGAGAGAAAATTACCGACCTTAGGACTCGAACCAGTCACCCCCCCCCCCCCCCCCCCGATTTCAAGTCCTGTGCACTAACGACTGTTCTACCGCAGGCTTGAATGGATAAGACAAAGAATGTAGAATAGTTTGTGAATAAGAGTCCAGCAGTTCTCTTTTTGTTGGTTCGAAAGTTTTCAATGTCATCTTTATGAAATAGTGCAGGATTATTTACAAGTCGAAAGGTCACTTAAAATGATATGAAAATTTTAAAGACGGCACATTTTGTAAAAGCGACAGCAAAGTTCTGCTGTGAAAATCAGGCAGGTTGGCCACTCACAAAATTAATGCGTTCCTATTCTGATTGTACGACTGTCTGCTTATTTGACAGCAATGTTTTCGCTCCGTTATGGTATCTGTACATGTCGGTGGTTATGAGCATTTCCTGCTGTTCATACAATGTTTTAAAATACTTTTTCTATCAGAATTTGAGCAAAGAGTGGACGCAAAGTGGGGCCAAAGGCTAAATATGGATTCCACGGTTGACCTTTCCGAAAGTTTGACAAAAATACATAAATATGAAATCTGAGAGTAAGCCTAGATGCTCGTGACACCAGGAACTGTCAAAAGACGCCAATATGAATTTAGATAAGTCTAGACCTGTAGCAATAACGGTCCAATTACTAATTATTCCAACAGCTGTCGGAAAGTTGATCCAATGATATATGCAAATGATGTAAACCTACACGGTCATGTGATTAATCACGTGGCTATGTCGTCACAAATAGTTAGCCTATTGTAAGGATCTTATATACAATATAGACGATCACCGATAGAACACAGCTTTTAGACGGGCAGATTTTATTTCCCAGAAAAACACAATATGGAAAAGGAAATACGAGTAGCAAAACAGACTGTTTTTCATTCTGATATGCATGTTTTCACAAAGCAGACAAATTAAGTCAATTTTAATTCAAAATAAAAGGTTTTTCCGTGCTACGGCAGATCAATAAGCCAAACATCTTCGTGCACCAAGGTTACGATCATTACGTGGATCTTACCTTGGCCGATTGAGCCCGCTTTTGATATTCCTGCGATGCGTCCTCCATTGGATGCTGATTATTACCCCCCTTTACATCATATTTTTGAAAGCCAATGAAATATCGTTTTACAAACCGCTTACGAATACAATTATTCAACATGAAGCGATAAGCAGACTTCCACGTGGGTTTCCATGTTTACCTTCTATTCGAAAGGTCGCGACCTTATTCTATTTTTATCAGAGATGAAATGCTACGAACGATTTCATTCGTTGCAGTTAGAGCTGGCCGCATCCAATGAAAAAGCGTATGGGGGGAATGTAAAAATCAAGCTCGATCCGCCAAGGGTAGAGTAGCATAGTGAATCGTCAGCCTTGGCTTGCGAAGATGGTGGTCAAAACGAGCTCGAGTTTTGATAATCGCTTTGGCAGCATCTGCTGTTATTTTCTTTTTGACAAACTTAGCTCTCGATAAGCAAATGAACCGTGCACTGTGAAAGGGGGCTTAAAGGTGGGTACTTAGAATTTTCATATCACACCAAATAAAAATATATATATATGTAACTGAAATTTATATGAAAAAAACAATACAAATCATTAATAATTAAGAAACATAAAATTACCAAAAAAAAAAAAAATTGTTGATGGTATTCCCTTAAAAGGCTACGTAGCCTCTTAAGCTATTTTTAGATTTCGCATCAAAAATAAAAGAATGCATTGTGGGAATGTTAAGTGACTGGCACGTGACTAATGACGCTTAAATTCCATTACATAACAAACATGTATTATTTTTCATAATATCTTCTTCGGACGCTATGTTTGAAGCTTCGTCTGTGTATTTCCGGTATGTAAATGAGCGAGTTGTTCATGTAAAAATAGAATGTGTTTACCGTTGATGTCGACCTTGGCAGTAGTAAATCTCTAATTTCTCGTGTTGTCGGATGGTTTTGGACTACTGGGGTTTTATGAATGACGATTATAAGGCTTTGGGACACGACATGTTAGTTCACACTGTGACAGTACATATTGCTTCGAGGTAATCAGTATTTTTCCATCATAACAAAAATCGGCGCCCTCTTGTGGCCTGTTTGGTCTCTGTTTTGATTGTAAATACCTTGAACTAAACATTTCTGTACCTCAACCAACTTCATTATTTCAAAATAAAAGGTTAGAGTACAAGAAAAATTTACCGGAAGTGAAAACGGTGTCATCAGCACCTACATGCTTGACTCTCTTTACCCCCACCCTCTAAAATCCTTCATTTCAAACAGTTTTACCTCAAAACATGCATGATGACGTATTTAGATCATCTACTTGGTCATGTGGCAATATTTTCCGATCATGTGAATGCAAATTGGCGTCAAATATATCAAGTTGTATTCATCTTTTTATGAAAACCATCGAAGTAACATGCATGAATTTCAAAATGGCACCGGGACAGTGGTGAAGGTCAAGGTTGATTTTCTTTCGAATGTTTAGATGAAACTACATCATATTTTCTATGGCGCTAACTAAAAGATGATTAAAGAAAATTATTTTGTGATTTATTCTATACTCTGTTAAAATTTTGAGCTTTTCTTGATCGGACCGTAACTACCGTGAACCAACAAACCGCAAGGCTTCAACTGTTTTTCAGAATCTCTTTACAATACTGTAAAATGCTACATTTGTCCAAGTTGAAAGCATTTGTTGACAAAAAACTATATCCAACGTGCACTATGCTGTCTGTCATAGGGTAGAAAACATCGTTGGAAAAGGAAAAAATGCTGGAATCCAGCATTTTCTCCTTTTCCAACAATGTTTTCCAAATGCTTCTTTCTCGGTGTCTTTTACAGTCGGCATTGTGAGTTAAAGGCTTAAAGATTCATTTCCACTAGTCATTTTATTGATCAATGTGGCAATGTAACATATTGTAAAACCATACATGATACATGCCACATGTATATTTAGAGTGAATCTTTTAGGGTGATCCCTAGCAAATTTTGAGTAGTATATAATTAAGATTGGCTGGTGAATATTGGCCCTGGAAATTTTGTCGTCTGCAAATACTTTGAAATTTGGACCAATCTAAAAATTTGTCGTCTGATAAAACGTTATTTCTTAGGCTGCTAAGCTCGACTAACGATTTGCGATCAGTCTAGATCAAGATCAGACTGCACAGAACGTGCAGTCTGATCTTGGATCTACACTGTCTGATGAGGAGATAGTTTTCTCCAAACAATTGGGGCCCGCCCGGGTGGCTCAGTGGTGAGCGTGTTGGACTCATGATCTGGTGGTTGTGAGTTTGATACCCGGTTGAGGCGAACTTTCTTTCCGGCGTATTTTCGCCTCTCACCTCTGCTGAAGCATGTGAGAAAAGTAGTTGCTGGCTTTGGAAAGAAAGTTGTGTTAGTAGTGGTATGAGAAAGCCAGAAAACACATGTGCGTCACCGACTGCCATGATATGACCTTAGCTATTAAAGTGGCGTTAAATCCAAATACAAGCAACCAAACAATTGGGGTGAAACAGCATAAATCGGGGGTTTTACTATCCGTTTGAAATTTCATTATAGTTCTTTAGCAGAATAAGGGTTAAAAAACCTGACCACTAAAACAGAATTTATGTAAGAAATAATCTTCTTTCTGTCGTGGTCTATCGTTCAATAAACCATACTTGTGAGTTATGAGGCCCAATAAATAATTCACGAGGGCGATAGCCCGAATGGGTTATTCATCGCACCTCATAACTCACTACGTGGTTTACTGAACAATAAACCATGATAGTAAAGGGATTATTTCGATTCTAACATGACCAATTCTCAATGAAAGGAAAAAAGAAAGTTTCCACTTAGAGTAAAAACGCGGATGAATATTTTATTCCATTGAATAACCTACTTACTTTATACAGAATGACATCACTGTGTGCAGGATGACGTCACTCTTAACATGATAACGTAGATTCACGCGAATTCGGCGCCATAAACACAGTCCAACGAAAGCTCATAACCTCATAACTCACAACTGTGGTTTATTGAACTAAAAACCACGATAGAAAGATTATTTCTAAATTCTACCACGCTTTCATTGCACATGCGTTTATACGGGCGAATTCACTTGTCATGTTAAAATGTATTTCAACTATTCAGGTGACGATGTGGTCGACACCCAGGTGGGACGAACTCTGTCTAAACGAAACATCCCAACTAGAGCATTAGCAGTGTTTGAGTACTGCTTAACTAGGGGAAGATTTGATATTGGATGTCGCCAGCGCTACCAACCCCAAAGGCCAACGATCCAGCTTATAGAAGACTAGAGAGGCTTGAATTGTTTGTGAAACTGCTGAGACATTTGAAATATGTTTACTTTTTCTTTGTTTTAAAATTTGCTACATTGGCGTAAATTCCATGCCATGTGTATAAGAAAAAATATTGTTGAACGACGAGAGTGTGTCTCTTGGCCAGGGATAAATAAATAAATAAATAAATGGACGTCTGTGGGGCAATAATAAATAGGGTTTAACCTTTTACCAAACAATCCCTGGTTTTGATTACCAAAATCAAAAAGAGTGACCTAGGGTGATACTTTTTCACGCAACAGCTGTATTGAACCCCCTTTTTTTCGCAGAGCTGGTCTAGATCTATTTTATATTTTGACAAGCTTGTGATTTATTTGAGACATGCTCTGGTAAGACGGGGCTTAATGCATCTACGTGATAGTTATATTATACACCTGCAGTGCAGGTGATTACATTATATGGAGCCATTCCGTTCTTTATCTCTAACAAATGACTGGACCCCAAGGTAGGATGGTCCTTTGACATAAAGAAAATTGACCAATAACTAAAAGTTTCCGCCAAGGTCAGCCTGCGCGGACTGCAAGCGCTAGCCCCAGTCAATACTTTTTGCCGATGCATTAATCCATTACCGCTCATTGCCTACTTTTGACGCCCCTGTGAAAGAATCCTTTTGAAAACAGTGTGGAAAATGCTGGTTACCAGATTTTCTCCTTTTCCACAATGTTTTCTACCATGCTGGCAACAAATTTCAATTTTTGAGTTCTGTTTATTTTGTAGTCTGCAAGTGCTTTAAATTTGGACCAGTCTAAAATTTGTGGTTTGGTACAGAGTTAAGCCCCCTGTTCATAGAGAAGGGATGATTTGTTTTACAGAACAACAGTCACTAAAATTGTGTTGTGTATTTTTCAAAGTAATGGCAAGACTGAAAGAATAAACCCTATATTGTGATGAATGGTGTTACTTCCTTGTTTGCTTGCTCTGTGTTTTGCATACCATGGCCGTAGGAACAGGGGAGGGAGGAGGGGGCCAGGCCCCCCAATAATGTGATTACAAATAAAATGACTCTGTCAGTATTTCGCTGAATATTGCTAGACAATCATCGTGCACAAAGAGGATGAAATAATAGAAAATTCTGAATGATTTAAAGCCATGGAATTTTTTCTCTTTTGTTATCTGACATATACCAAACAATTTCTGACGTCAAATTTCATTCAGTGCAATTTTCTGCTTTATTTTTTTCTCCAAATCTCATAATTCACCACATTTTTTAACATATTTCCTTCTTTTTCGGTCATTAGTATTAGTAGGTGGGTTATTTCTCACTGCATAACCAAACGCATATATGTAAAATCAGGACAAACCGATTCTAAAATGATGTTGGCCCCCCCCCCCCCCGCATCCAAAATTGCTTCCTACGGGCCTGCAAACATTTAATTAACAGTATTTCAGTTCTTCCGGTACTGCAGTGTATATTCACATATTTCTGGTCATTTGTTAACCAGCAATTTTAACAGATTTCCCATCTTCGCAAGCCAAGGCTGACGATTCGCTACTCTACCCGGTGGGTCAAGCTTGATATTTACATTCCCCCGGTAGGCTTTTTCATTGGATGCAGCCAGTTCTAACTGCAACGAATGAAATCGATCGTGGCATTTCATCTTTGATAAAAATAGACTATAAGGTCGCAACCTTTCGAATAGAAGGTAAACATGGAAACCCACGTGGATGTCTGCTTATCGCTTCAAGTTAAATAATTGTATTTGTAAGCGGTTTGTAGAACGATATTTCATTGGCTTTCAGAAATATGATGTAAAGAGGGGTAATAACTAGCATTCAATAGAGGGCGCATTGCAGGAATCTCGAAATCGGGCCATGATAGAAAAGGGATTATTTCGATTCTAACTTGACCAATTCTCAATGAAAGGAAAAAAGAAAGTTTCCACTTAAGAGTAAAAACGCGGATGAATATTTTATTCCATTGAATAACCTACTTACTTTATACAGAATGACATCACTGTATGCAGGATGACGTCACTCTTAACATAATAATGTAGATTCACGCGAATTCGACGCCATAAACACAATGCAACGAAAGCTCATAACCTCATAACTCACAACCGTGGTTTATTGAACGATTAACCACGATAGAAAGATTATTTCTTAATTCTAACATGACACGCGACTTTGGCTCTATAAACTCAGTGCAAGGAAAGCGTGGTATAATCTGCGACAATCCATGTAGAGTGACATCATTCATTGAGTGAATTATTCAATGGAACATAATCTTCATCCGCGTTTTTACTCTAAGTTTGAACTTGTTTTCATTTCACTAAGGATTGGCCATGTTAGAATCGAAATAATTTTCTTTCTATCGTGGTATTTCGTTCAATAGACCACGTTATGAGTTATGAGGCGCAATGAATAACCCACTCGGGCTGTCGCCCTCGTGGATTATTTATTGTGCCTCATAACTCACAACTTGAGTTTATTGAACGATATACCACGATAGAAAGATTATTTCTTAAGGTTCATGTAAAGTGTTTATTTTGCTTAATTTCATACGTCAATAATTCTGTAATTATTAAAATTTGTCCGGGAAAACCATATATCAAATTAAAGCTCTGGATGAGTACAAGCTGTTTTACATAATTATACCTACTGGCCTTGCATAATAAAACTAAAACATTGCAGAAAAAGATGACATCGTTTAAAACCTACAAAATAATAATGACATAACAAAATTGCTTAAGTTTTGGAGAAAACATAGGCTATGGTACATACCAGGTACTGCTACTACCAAAAATCCTATAGTTTCTTTAAAAAGGCACATATTTAAGTCAGAAAGCTTGACATTTTTCCCTTATTGAATTGTCAACCATGTTTGACCTACTTTGTTTTAGTAACAGGTATGGTGTCTCCACAGGATCAAAATGTACAAGTGGTTGTGCATGATAAACTTTCATTAGTAATTTTAGATAATAAAACAAACAAAAATGACCTGTACAAGTGAAATTTCCATGTCTACGTCCAAACCCTTTCTCAAAAACAGCAGTTACAAAAGGTGTCACCAGTCTGGTAGATAGGATTAAGGTGTCACCAGTCTGGTAGATAGGATTTAGAATCAATTTTTGACATAAGCATTTTTTTCATTGTTCTTTTTGTGTGTGTGATGGGGTAGTGGGGTGCTGTTTTTGAGAAAGGGTTTGTAAGTGGACATGGAAATTTCACTTGTACAGGTCATTTTTATTCTTTTTTTATCTAAAATTATTACTGGAATAAATTGACCTGAAATTGACCTTTATGCAAAGAGTAATTAAAACGTGAATATTTAAACCATTGGGTATAACC
Organism: Tridacna crocea; assembly: GCA_943736015.1. NCBI lineage: Eukaryota > Metazoa > Mollusca > Bivalvia > Cardiida > Cardiidae > Tridacna > Tridacna crocea. The sequence continues at coordinate 14,962,739 of OX031068.1, forward strand.
GGACTGTACGGAAACTGTTATCGGTAAATTTCGGGTTTGACCCTTACTGCGCCTTAGTCGAAATAAAAAGGTTTTGCGGAAGGCATAAATTAAAATCAGGCTGCACAGAAAGCACATCATAGATCTTAGTCACCCAGCATGTATTACCAATTTAAACCAACAATATAATGGTTATTTCAGGTATTTCAAGTATTCTTTGAAAACACTATACCCGGTAAATCTATTAGCAGCATAAAGAGTTTAGAAACATGCACATAGTTCCGCATGCAGAGGACATTAGCCGGAGCCAAGTTAGAACAATAAATCAAGCGTGTAATATATGGTAATTGAGGTCATTTATTTCATGTCAATTTGTTCAGGTAATACTAATGAAAGTTTATTACACACAACCACTTGTACATTTTGATCCTGTGGAGACACCATACCTGTTACTAAAACAAAGTAGGTCAAACATGGTTGACAATTCAATAAGGGAAAAATGTCAAACTTTCTGACTTAAATATGTGCCTTTTTAAAGAAACTATAGGATTTTTGGTAGTAGCAGTACCTGGTATGTACCATAGCCTATGTTTTCTCCAAAACTTAAGCAATTTTGTTATGTCATTATTATTTTGTAGGTTTTAAACGATGTCATCTTTTTCTGCAATGTTTTAGTTTTATTATGCAAGGCCAGTAGGTATAATTATGTAAAACAGCTTGTACTCATCCAGAGCTTTAATTTGATATATGGTTTTCCTGGACAAATTTTAATAATTACAGAATTATTGACGTATGAAATTAAGCAAAATAAACACTTTACATGAACCTTAATTCTACCACGCTTTCATTGCACACGTGTTTATAGGGGCGAATTCGCGTGTCATGTTAAAATGTATTTTAATTATTCAGGTGACGATGTGGTCGACACCCAGGTGGAACGAACTCTGTCTAAACGAAACATCCAACCTAGAGAATTCGCCATGTTGGAGTACTGCTTAACTAGGGGAAGATTTGATATTAGATGTCGCCAGCGCTACCACACCCAAAGGCCAAGGGTCCAGCTTATAGAAGTCTAGACAGACTTGACTTGTTTGTGAAACCTGCCGAGACATTTGAAATATGTTTACTTTTTCTTTGTTTTAAAATTTGCTACATTGACGTAAATTCCATGCCATGTGTAGATCTATAAGAAAAAATATTGTTGAACGACGAGAGTGTTTCTTGGCCTGATATAAATAAATAAATAAATAAATAAATAAATAATTGGACGTCTGTGGGGCAATAATAAATAGGGTTTAACCTCTTACCAAACAATCCCTGGTTTTGATGACTCACAGAAAGAAGCCTTCTGAAAACATTGTGGGAAAAGGAGAAGATGCCGGTAACACTGGTTACCAGCATTTTCTCCTTTTCCCACAATGTTTTCAGTTCTTCTAAAATTATGTTTCATTTTTTGGAGGTCTCATTTAATTTATTGTCTGCAAATGCTTTCAGTTTGGCCCAGTCTAAAATTTTGTCGTTTGGCAGAGAGTTAGGAAGCCTTCTAGACTTAGATATGAGCCATTTCTGTGTGAAAAGTGACCTCAATGTATCTGCTAATTATCATCGACCCCATTTAACCCTTTACCAAACGACGAAATTTAAGAATGGTCCAAATTGAAAAAACTTGCAGACAACAAAATGAACATAAATCAGAGACTAAAATTCATTTCCAGCAGAGTAGAATACAATGTGGGAAAAGGGGAAAATGCTGGTGACCAGCATTTTCTTCTTTTCCCACAGTGTTTTCAAACAGCTTCTATTTCAGGGTCGTAAAAACCAGGGATTGTTTGGTAAAGGGTTAAACTTGAGCTGTCCACGCAGGCCGACCTAGGTCGATACAATTTTCATTCAGAAGACTCTCTGCATATCAAAAGACAAAAAGAGAAAAACAGACCCTGTATCAAAAGTTGCCTGCATGAGGTAACGAGTTCTCTACCAAACAACAAAATTATCATCGGTTTACTTCAAAAACCTCGTAACTACAGCTGTTTCAAGCTGTAGTTACGAGGTTTTTGAAGTAAACCAACCTTATGCAACTTAAAATTGCTTACTATATTTCAGTATTTTGGTTTTTGCCTTTATCAAGAAATTTGACGTGAAATTGATGCCTTTTACATCCTGTGACTATTTTTAAACAATCATATTTAAAGGTATTCAAAAATATTGGTTTGAAAATAGCCACAAAATGCAGACGGCATCAATATTTCATGTCGAATTTCTTGATAAAGGGAGAAGCTAAAATATTGAAATAGAGTAAACAAGTTTAAATTTTGTATATTCCATTCCCTTAGGATTATTTAGTGGATTAAACAAAATTATGGACTCGTCATAATTGAACACTTTTACACATGACAAACCAGATGCGACTTTGTTAATTAGTTTTGTCTTTAAAAGGGTAGAAAATATTGTGGAAAAAAAGGAGAAAATACCGGTTATCAAAATTTTCTCCTTATACAATGTTTTCCAAATGTCATTAAAACTCTGGATTGTTTGGTAAATAGTTTAACAACAGACGTGAATAACTACAGAGCTGTATTTAAGATGTTGTATCGACATTCGAGCGATGCTCTCACAATTTCACCTTTTGTCACAATGTTTTTCCATGTTATCAAAAGGTGTCATGTACACATAAGAATCGGCTTCATCCTTGCTGTTATTTAGGATCAATCAGAGATGCTATAGAAATGCTTCATGGGGTAAAGGGTTAATTGTAGATCCATAAAGTCCATTGTTTATCTTACAACTGATTCATTGGATAGAATGGTGCTCTGATACGCAAAAAGGAAATTACATTAACCCATTACCAAACGACAATATTTTAGACTAGTCTTAAGTTGAAAGCATTTGCAGACGACAAAATAAAAGTGACTGAAAATTTGAAATTTGTTTTGTGAAGAGTAGAAAACATTGTGGGTAAAGGAGAAAATGCTGGTTACCAGCATTTTCTCCTATTCCCACAATGTTTTCTAAAGGCGTCAAAAGGAGGGATTGTGTGGCAATGGGTTAATATGGAGCCATTCTGCCCTTTATCTCTAACAAATGACTGAACCCCAAGGTAGAATGGTCCCTTTGACATAAAGAAAATTGACCAGTAACTAAAAGTTTCCGCCAAGGTCAGCCTGCGAAGGCTAGCCCAAATCGATACTTTTCTGCAGCAGGCACACTAAGCCATTACCACACAATTCTTACTTTTGACGCCACTGAGAAAGAAGCCTTTTGAAGACATTGTGGGAAAAGGAGAAAATACTGGTTACCAGCATTTTCTCCTTTTCCACAATGTTTTCTACCATGCTGGTAACAAATTTCAATTTTTGAGTTCTGTTTATTTGGTAGTCTGTAAGTGCTTTCAATTTGGACCAGTCTAAAATTTGTCGTTTGGTACAGAGTTAAGCCTCCTTTTCATAGAGAAGGGATCATTTGTTTTACAGAACAACAGTCACTAAAATTGTGTTGTGTATTTTTCAAAGTAATGGCAAGACTGAAAGAATAAACCCTATATAGCGATGATTGGTGTTGCTTCCTTGTTTGCTTGCTGTGTTTCGCATTGATTTAATTAACAGTATTTCAGTTCTACCGGTACTGCAGTGTACATCTATTCACATACTTCTGGTCATTAGTTAACCAGCAATTTTAAGAGATTTCCCATCTTCGCAAGCCAAGGCTGACGATTCACTACTCTACCCTTGGCAGATCGAGCTTGATTTTTACATTCCCCGATACGCTTTTTCATTGGATGCAGCCAGCTCTAACTGCAACAAATGAAATCACTCGTAGCATTTCATCTTTGATAAAAATAGACTATAAGGTCGCGACCTTTCGAATAGAAGGTAAACATGGAAACCCACATGGATGTCTGCTTATCACTTCAATAATTGTATTTCTAAGCAGTTTGTAAAACGATATTTCATTGGCTTTCAGAAATATGATGTAAAGCGGGTAATAACTAGCATCTTGAAATTGGGCTCAGTCAGCCAAGGTAAGATCCACGTAGTGATCGTAACCTTGGCTCGCGAAGATGGAGATTTCCATGCCACTGGCTGTTGTAAAGGTCTCCTAAAAGACACATATAAATGAAACATGCCCTGTGAAAAGGGGAATTAGTTTATTTACGAAAAGTATCGTGCAAGGTCAGCTTTAACAGTCCACGCAGGCTGACCTGGGCGGAAGCTTTTCGCGATTAGTCAATTTGCTGTATCTCAAAGGACCAGTCTACTTTATGCTATAGTCGGTTTTTTAACCCATTACCACACAATCCCGACTTTTAACTACCCTAAGGTTGAAGCCTTTTGAAAACATTGTGGGAAAAGGAGAAAATGCTGGTTACCAGCATTTTCTCCTTTTCCCACAATGTTTTCTACCCTATCAAACAAAAATCCCATCTTTCAAGCTACATTGATATTATCGTCTGCAAATACTTTCGATTTGGACAGGTCCAAACTTTTGTCATTTGGTAAAGGGTTAAGAGAGTTGCAATTTTGTATCTATAATCATGTAATGACTTGGGCTGATATCGTGCATCATGGACATGTAATAAGCTCCCTTTTGTCAGAGCACAGCTCCAATGTAGTGGTCTTAAAGATTCAAGGTCTTAATCCTTCAGCATAGGACGAGATTTTAACCCATTACCATAACCCACAACGAGAAAAATTTAGACTGGTCCAAATTGAAAGCATTTGCAGACGACAAAGTTGACTGAAAAATTAAAATTTGTTCTGGGAAGGGTAGAAAACACTGTGGGAAAAGGAGAAAATGCTGGTTACCAGCATTTTCTCCTTTTCCTACAGTGTTTTCAAAAGGCTTCTTTCTCAGGGGTGTCAAAAGTAGGGATTGTGTGGTAATGGGTTAAATAATGTGGATAGCATTTGTAGATGACAAACCAACAATGAAATATTTCTTTGAAAGAGCGGAAACATCGAATGCAATGGAGAAATGCTGGTTACTAGCATGTTACTAGCATTTTCTTCTTTTCTCACAAAGTTTTCACAGGCTTTTTTTTTCTCAGAGTTGTCAAAACCCAGGATTATTCAGTAAAAGGCTTTAGGGAAGATAGTTTGCACTGAAAATTATGTGGCCATATTTTTATCTTTTTATGTGCAAAAACTTACTTTTTTATGCCCTCTGCAACACTTTTTTCATAACTGATCTAGAAGGAGCAATTCCTTTAACATTTTGTTATTTTCCCCCTGAATCATGCAACTATTCAAGATATTTTCCCTTCTTTCAAATAGTTTCCCGAATAATTTCCCCATCTGTTCAAGTCTGGCAGGTTTTGCTATGAAATTTTTCTTGGTATAACCAAATAAATCAGTCCATAATGTGTTCAGCTATAGAAAGATTATTTTGACATGTTCATGTGGGAAAGAAGCCACAGTTATTTTCTGCAAACTTTTGCTAGAAAATACCAGGAATTTATGTATTTGTTATCTATCTGCCATCGTATGACTGAAATTTTGATTGATTGAATGGTATTAAATGTTGCTTTCAACATTATTTCAGTCATATCAAAGGGACAACTCAGTGATTCCAATACAAACACAGGTAGCAATCAAAACTCTACAGGTATAAGAAAATATAAAAAAAAAAACAGGATTAAACAAATTTCTATACATGTATTTTTTTAAAAATTATATCATGATAATTGAATAAATTTCTCCATCTGTCACCATATTTTCCTGCTAGAATATCTCTCAAAGTATTGAACAGTGTGAAGAAACTTCAGACTAGAAGTGCAATCTGATCTTGACCTCTAATTCTCATCATATTCAAAGCTTTAACCCTATATCAATCAAGTCTGGGTTATCATGACCATGTGGAGAAAAAAAAGCTTTTGAAAACAGTCTGGAAAAAAGAAGAAAATGCTGGTAACCAGCATTTTTTCCTTTTCCCATGCTGTTTTCTATTGTTTAAAGGACAGAAAAAAAAAATAGCAACAATGATTTTGTTTTCTGCAAATGATTTCAAGTTGGTAGGATCTGCATTTGTTTTTTGGTGGAGAGTTAATGTACACTACAAAATTAACTTAGAAAAAAAAAAACATCACAAAAGTATAAATTGCACAAAATGCTTGAAGTCTTTCCCAGATGACAAAATTTAAAGACACATCCCCTTTTTCAACATCTGCAAACAATATGTGAGCAATTATTCTTTTGTCAAAATGTTTTCACTTGTATTAAGCTTTATTGGAATATGCACTTAATCTATAGAAGCTGACTGAAAATTTGTATTTGTCAACATTGAGAGTGTTTGCACACAAGTTAGACGTTGTATCAATGATAAGAGTGTCCTGAAAAAGAAAAGAAAACATTGTGGCAAAAGGCAAAAACAGCTGGTTACAACCATTTTCTCTTTTTCCTGGAGAGTTCTCAAAAGCATTACTCCTCAGGCTTGTTAAAACACCAGACTGCTCCTCAAAGATATAACCCTTTCCCAAACGACAAATTTTAGACTCTTCCAAACTGAAAGAGTTTGCAGACGACAATTTCAACTTTCATAACAATGGCAGAAAATTATTCGAAGGGGCAGAAAACACTGTGGGAAAAGGAGAAATTGCTTGTTACGAGCAATTTCTCCTTTTCCCAGTGTTTTCAAAAGACTTGTACTGCAGACACGTAAAAACAAGGGCTTGTTTGGGAAAGGGATAAACAGCCTTTATGCTTAGAGATTTTCTTTTCAAACAGAAAGATCTCAAAAACAGCATTAGAAAGTAAATAGAAGTAAAACATGACATCTACATGTAATGAGGTAGATGCCACATTTCATCAGTATTCCCTCAAAGTTATTTTTGAAAAACACACACGCACACACAATTACAACAACATCAAAAACCATGATATAATCAGAAGCATCCCTCCATACGGAGTAAATTTTCTAACATTTCGGTTTCCAGTAATCGCAGTATAATAACAGGTTCCTGAAAATATCGCCATCCCTGTGATCATCAAGCTGCCAACCTGAAAGTAAATAAAGTATCTGTGTCACTGACTACAGGCTTGAAACAACTACATTACCGAAATTTAACCCTTAAACTGTTTTGCCTGACTCACTTAACTTTTGCATATGGTTTAAATCAAGATCAGACTGCACAAAATGTGGAGTCTGATCTTTGATCCACACTGTCCAATAGGAAAAAAATATTGAATTACACCTCTGATAGGACTAGAAACAAGAGGACCATGATGGTCCTATATCGCTCACCTGAGTACTAAGCTGTAATATCAAACTTGTGACCCCTGGGTACGTCCAGTTTTGATCCCAGGGGCATCCTAAGAAAAAAACTTGGTATAGGTCCACTAAGATATGCTACTTACAAAATATCAAAGCTCTATACCTTCTAGTTTCAGAGAAGAAGAATATTGAAGTTTTCCTTCTTTGTTCCTATATTTCAAACTTGTGACCCCTGGGGCAGGGCCAGTTTTGACCCCAGGGGCATCTTATGAAGAAACTTTGTAGAAGTCCACTAAGAGATGCTACATACCAAATATCAAAGCTCTATGCCTTCTAGTTTCAGAGTAGAAGAATACTGAAATTTATCATTCTTTGTTCCTATGTTTCGAACTTGTGACCCATGGGGCAGGGCAAGTTTTGACCCCAGGGACGTCATATGAACAATCTTGGTAGAGGTCCACTAGGAGATGCTACATACCAAATATCAAAGCCCTGCACCTTCTAGTTTCAGAGAAGAAAAATTTTTAAGTTTTCCTTCTTTGTTCCTATGTTTCAAACTTGTGACCCCCGGGGCGGGGCCAGTTTTGACCCCAGGGGCATCATATGAACAATCTTGGTAGAGGTCCACTGGGAGATGCTACATACCAAATATCAAAGCTCTATGCCTTCTAGTTTCTGAGAAGAAGATTTCCAAAGATTTTGCTATTTTTTTCCTTTTGTTTGCCATGGCAACCAGAATTATGGGTGGAATTCAATCTCTTGAAGAACGTTGGTAGAGCTTCACCCAAGGAACATCCCTGCCAAGTTTCATCAAGATTGGCCCAGTGGTTTAGGAGGAGAAGATGTTTAAAGATATTGTGGACGCCGTACGCCGGACATTGGGCGATCACAAAAGCTCACCATGAGCACTTCGTGCTCAGGTGAGCGAAAAATTGAATTACACCTCTGGCGGGATTTGAACCCGACATGCAAATATCCTTTTTCGAGGTTTAAAAGACCAATACCATAACCACTGAGCCAAAGAGATATCTCCCCAATGCAGTGGTCAGCTATGCATGAAGGAGTGGAAAATATTTTCAGTAAATGAAAAAATCCTGGTTACTAGCATTTTCCTCCTTTCTCACAATGTTTTCATTCCTCACACGGTGCTGTGTGGCAAGTGGCTGTAAGAAGGACAGAACTCCTGCACAAGTTAAGGTGTAACTATTTACCAGATGACTGTTTTTCAGACTATGTGTATATTCAAACTATTCATAGCCTCATAATTTTACCAAATAGCAAAATTCCAGACCAGCCCAAATTGAAAGCATTTGCAAAGTACCTAATCAAATTTGTCTCAAATACCCCACTTTGTCTTTGAAAACATAGAAATCATACTGGAAATGGAGAAAAACTGGTTACTGGCATTCTTTCTTTTCCCACAATGTTTCCAGTTTCCTGACCAGGATATTTAAATCACTGCATAGTTTGTGAAACAATTTTTAATTTCTCATATACTGGATTTTGGTTTATTTGGTTTAGATTGAAATTTAACGCCATTTTAACAGCCTAGATCATATCACGGCAGTCAGTGAGGCACCCATGCGTTTCCAGGCCTCCTCATAACAAAAGTGCCAAGATGGCCCTGGATTGCTCACCTGAATTTTTAAGAGAATCATAGCAATTTTTTTAAAAATCTGATAAGCCGTTTCAGAGAAGAAGAATTTTTAAGAATTTCTTCATGTCTGATTAGTGTAAATAGCCCACAACCATCTGAGCAATGTTTCTTGATGGATCAAAATTTCTCGAACACTTTTTGAAAAGGGTCATCCAAGGAACATTTCTAAGATATTATTTCAAAGTGTGACCAGCCATCTCAGAGAAGAAGAATTTTCAAGAATTTCTTCATTCCCGTATAGTGCAAGTAGTCTCCATTCACCAGAGCAATGTTTCTTGACAGATTAAAATTTCACGAACAAGATTTGAAAAGGGTCACCCAAGGAATATCTCTGTGAAATTATTTCAAAATCTGAACAGAGTTTTCCGAGATGAAGAATTTTCAAGAATTTCTTCATTTCCGTATAGTGCAAGTAGCCCCCATTCACCTAAGCCATGTTTCTTGACAGATCAAAATTTAACAAAAAAATTTTGATAAGGGTCATCCAAGGAACATTTCTAAGAAAGTATTTCAAAGTGTGACCAGCAATTTCAGAGAAGAAGAATTTTTAAGAATTTCTTCATTTCTGTATACTGCAATAAGCCCCCATTGACCAGAGCAAGGTTTCTTGACAGATCAAAATTTCTTGATTAACTATTTTTGAAAACGGTCATCCAAGGAACATCTCTGTAAATTTATTCTAAAATCTGACCAGCAGTTTCAGAGGAGAAGTTTTTTTATGAAAAATTCCATTTGGTTGCCATGGCAACCAGAGTTTTTCATGGAATCAAATTCTGTGAACCGTTTTTAAAGAGGACCTCCCAAGGAACATTCCAGCCATGTTTGGTCCAAATTGGCCCAGCGTGTATGGAGGAATTGATGTTTAAAGAATTATTGACAATGGACAATGCATGACGCACAACAGACACATGGTGATCCTAAAGGCTCCCCTTGAGCATGTTGTGCTCAGGTGAGCTAAAAACAAATATAGACCTTACCAGTCTAGGACGGTTTGTGAGTGGAACTCCCATTAGAGCCAGCGAGTGCATGATGTGCATTTTGTTCCCAGATTCGAAAATCTACAAAAGAAACACACAAAATGAATACATTTTTATATACATTTTTATCACATAACCCCCCCTTGTTTTCAGTGATATATACCCATCACGAATTTCGTTACACATATTTAATATCACTATATGTGACGTCATATTTAAACATCATCTTTTTATGTTTTTTTGTACATATGTTACAAAGAGAATAGGTTTTATGGATATTACGATGCATGCATCTATAGATGGGTTTGGTTTGCATCTTCTAATCTATAAGACTGCTCGGGTGGCTCAGGTATGAGCATGTCGGACTCGTGACCTGGTAGTTGTGAGTTCAATACCCCGTTGAGGCGAACTTTCTTTCCGGCATATTTTGGCCTTTCACCTCTGCTTAAGCATGTGAGAAAAGGCTGGTGGCTTTGGGAAGGGACTTGTGTTAGTACTGGTATGAGAAAGCCAATAAACACATGTGCATCGCCGACTGCCATGATATGACCTTAGCTGTTAAAGTGGCGGTAAACCCCAATAAAAGCAACCAACAACCAACCAACTGATCTATAATTTGTGAAATATTGTTAAGTGATTAAAAAAATCTGATATTTGTTGGCGTTTGATATAAAAATTTTATTACACTTGTCTTTAACTTGGAAACTTGTTAATAGCTATGGTGAATCATGTCACCCTGAGCCAAAGGCAAGGTGGTGATATGATTTAACACAGCAATGAACAAGTTTCCAAGTCCCCTGCTACCTGATCGAACAACCAATTTATCATACTGCAAAACTTTTACAATTCCATTGTTTGTTAAGCAAATTTTACTTGGTTTTTGGTTTAAAAAAATTGAGTACGCTGATGAAGTAAAATTTCCCTTCTGCTTCAATTCAATGAAAGCTGATGTCACTAGTAACTGAAGTCACTGAAACCTTGGTAATATGTGCTAATATGTGCAGCTTGGCGCATACTCTTGATATTAATCTTGATTGCAACCGCCATTTTGAATGTTGTGTTGATAGTGTAGTCATGTAATAAGTGTAATCATGTATACGGGGTTCCCGAAAGTGAAACTACTTTTATGTAGGTTTTGCATGTGTATATGGTATATATGTTCCAAGCATATTATCCAAACAGATCACGAGAAATTCCTTTGCAGTATGATAATAATTGCCATCTTTAACAGGATGCTAAGCATTTTGGGAAGAAGAGGATATGCTGGTTGGTTACCAGCATTTTCTTCTTTTCCCATGATGTTTGTAAAAGCATTTTTTCCTGGGTCATTAAAGCTGGGATTATATGGTAAAGGGTTAACCCTTTACTCCATAGATACTCATTTCTACGCATTGATTGTAGGAGCCTTTGGAAAACATTGTGCCAAAAGGTGAAATTGCTCGTGACGAGCAATTTCACCTTTTGTCACAATGTTTTTCATTCTATCCTAAAGGTGTCATATACACATAAGAAACTGCTTCATCCCTGCTGTTATATAGGGTCGATTACAGATACCATAGAAATGCCGTATGGGGTAAAGGGTTAAATGGAAACAAGTTTTTCAGGCATTCTAGCTGGTTCAAAACAAGAAAAAAAAATAATAAATGAGCCATTCTCTGGTGAAAGGGGGTTTAATGCATCTCTATGATGCATTTTAGCAGCACATCATTACATAATGATGGATTGATAAAATCCAAGTTGTCTTACAACCAAATGAATCATGAGATAAAACTGGTCCTTCGACATGCAGAAAATTGACCATTAACAAAAAGGATGGACCCAAGTCAGCCTTGCCCAGACTGCTCAGGCTCACTTTGGTCGTTACTTTTTATAGATGCACTAAACTCCCATGTCACAGAGCACAGCTTGGATCAAAGAAAAACTAGGAGAAAGAGCTCACTGCTTTGGCCTTCATGGTTTCTTCATCATTTCCTTGTGGAAAAGCTAAAAAAGAAAAAGATGTAAAATTATTGCTATAACAAAAAACCAGGTTGCAAACAGTTAGCTCTTCGACAAACTACAAAGAAGAACCTCGCAGAAAAAACAGAGCGAGGTATACACACACAAAGGGGCTTGTCAGTGAAATGGGTTGACTCTTTACCACATGACAAAATTTTCGACTTTTCTTTAAATTGAAAGCATTTGCAGAGAATAAAATAATTGTGACTCAAAAATTGAAACTTGACTTTAGAAGAGCAGAAAACATTGTGGGACAAGGAGAAAATGTTGGTTACCAGCATTTTCTCCTTTTCCCACAATGTTTTAAGAAGGCCTCGTCCTTCCTCTGGGTCATAAAACCAGGGATTGTTTGGTAAATGGTTAACCCTTTCCCAAGCAATAAATTTTGGACCCTTCCAAACCGAAAGAGTTTGCAGACAACAATTTTAGATTTGGAGAAAATGGCAGAAAGTTTTCAAAAAGGGTAGAAAACACTGTGGGAAAAGGAGAAATTGATTGTTACGAGCATTTTCTCCTTTTCCCACAATGTTTTAAGAAGACCTCTTCCTCTGGGTCATAAAACCAGGGATTGTTTGGTAAATGGTTAATAAGATGGATGTACCACAAAAGAACATTAAGACACTGAACAGTAAGGGATCACATATGAGACCATGAGTTAATGAAAGTTGAGTCCTGGGCCCGTATTCACCAAACATTCTTAAGAACGTTCTTTGTCTTATTCCCTAGCATTTTCTACATTTGTAAGTAACATAACTTCTGATTGGCTAAACCGAATGGTTTAGCCAATCAGAAGTTGTGTTACTTACAAATGTAGACTTGGAGAATAAGACTAAGAACATTCTCAAGAATGGTTGGTGAATCCGGGCCCTGATCATCTGTAACAGTTTATTGAAAAAAAAAAATAATAATAACCCTCTACCACACAATGATAAGTTTGTACCACTATACTAATGAAGGCTGTGGACATACAAAAAAAAACAATGTGGTAAGTTTCAAGTTACTGTTATGAAATCCATGTGGGAAGATAGCCATCCAAGAAATTACTAATTTTTCCATTTTTGAAATCAAGAGCAGAATACTTAAGAACTCTTAAGTTAGGAGATCCAAATGTAGAGAGTCACATGCCCAACTACACATCATAGAGGTCCATTGAGGTAAGTTTCAATTTATTCCTAGAGAAACTGTAGGAGAAGATAGCTGCACAAAAAGTAGCAGAATTTCAGAATTCAAGGGTAGATAACTTTTGGAAACCTAGAGAGATCCAAATGTAAGTGTCATATTTGCTACTATACAATAGATTCACTTTGATAAATCTGAACTTATTTCCATGGAAACTGTAGGAGGAGTTGCGAACACAAGAAATTGCAAATGGACAGGCAGACAGACAAACAGACAGACTACCACAGCCATACCTTCAGTCTGAAGGTGTCTGCTCCGATGCTATTTTTCTTACTGTTCTTCGCATACCCCTTCAGGCCAACCTTCATTTAAAGTGTCTGGAAAAAATATGATTTTACCCACATCTTTTCAAACGGCTCTATGCGACAAAATTTCCAATAACAGCTAATAAAATGGGCATGGATCAGAGACCAGACCTGCGGAGACCAGAAACAAAAATAGCATCGGAGCAGACCTTCAGACTGAAGGTACCACAGCCACAATACAATACGACCTTTCAGTACAAAATAGAAGTATCTGCAGACAACAGATTCAATACAGCTCAAATGAGATTTGCTTTGATAGAGCAGAAAAAACTGCGAGTAAAGGATAACATGCTGGTTACCTCTAGCATATTTTCCTTCTTCTACAATGCTTTCAAAAGCTTTCCTCCCTTTGAGACATGAAAATATTGTATTGTGTGGAATAGTATAACCCTTTCCGAAACAAGCCCTGGTTTTTATGTGTCTGCAGTAAAAGTCTTTTGAAAACACTGTGGGAAAAGGAGAAATTGCTCGTAACGAGCAATTTCTCCTTTTCCCACAGTGTTTTCTACCCTTTTTTTAGAACTTTCTGCCATTTTCTCCAAATCTAAAATTGTCGTCTGCAAACTCTTTTGGTTTGGAAGAGTCCAAAATTTGTTGTTTGGGAAACGCTTAAAACCCATTACCAAACGACAAAATTTTAGACTGGTCCAAATTGAAAGCATTTGCAGACAACAACATAAAAGTGACTGAAAATTTGAAATTTGTTTTGTGAAGGGTAGAAAACATTGTGGGAAAAGGAGAAAATGCTGGTTACCAGCATTTTCTCCTTTTCCCACAATGTTTTCTGAAGGCTTCTTTCTCAGGGGCGTCAAAAGTAGGGATTGTGTGGTAATGGGTTAGAGGTTTAGGCCAAAGGTGGTGAAGGGACATTTACCAAGCACCAATTAATGAGGCTGAACAAATAAAAGATTATTATTCCTGGTATTGTCTGTACAATATTGGGGTCAGATCATGGAAACAATTAGACCACCCTTCAAGTGCAAAATAATCAAAATTACAATCATTGTATCACATTACCTTTTACAGGTATCATTGTGCTGAATCAAAAAAAAATCTATTGATCCTTATGAAAATATTTTGGGAAAAGGCGAAAATGTTTTAAACAAGCAATTTCTCCTTTTCCCATAATGTTTTCTTCCCTTTCAAAGACAATACCACAATGAGAGCCACTTGAAATTTGTTGTCTGCAAAATTAATGCCTTCAATTTCAACAAGTCTTCAATTTTTTGTCTGGTTAACATAAACTATTTGCTGCTGAGATACTGCAATTTACAAAATGTTTCTTGTCAGAATATCTGGCAAAGAACTGGTCAATCTAGATCAAAGATGAAATTACACATTCTGTGCGGCCTGATCTTGATCTAGACTAAATGCAGAAGCATTTGACCTTTTTGTTTCATTGCCATTAGGGTTTAAATCATTACCAAATGACACTATTTTAGGCTTGTCCAAATGGAAAGCTTTTGCAGACGACAAAAGTGACTGAAAATTTGAAAATTGTTTTGTGAAGGGTAGAAAACAGTGTGGGAAAAGGAGAAAATGCTGGTTACCAGCATTTTCTCCTTTTCCCACAATGTTTACTGAAGGCTTCTTTCTCAAGGTTGTCAAAAGTAGGAATTGTGTGGTAATGGGTTCATAATGTCATGGAATGAGGTGACATGAAATATTGATTGTACAATAGTTGATTGTGGTTCAACCCTTTATCAAGTACGAAAAAAGATGGTTTCTTTAAAGGTGGGTATTTAGAATTCTCACATCACACCAAATTAAAAAATATATATGTCACTGAAATTTATATGAAAAAACAATACAAATAATCAGTAATTAAGAATCATAAAATTACAAAAAAAATTTTTTTTGGTGGTATTCCCTTAAAAGGCTTCATAGCCTCTTAACCCATTACCACACAATCCCTACTTTTGACAACCCTGAGAAAGAATCCTTCAGAAAACATTGTGGGAAAAGGAGAAAATGCTGGTAACCAGCATTTTCTCCTTTGCCCACCATGTTTTCTATCCTTCCCAAACCAAATTTCAATTTTTCAGTCACATCTATTTTGTCGTTTGCAAATGCTTTCAATTTGGACCGGTCTGAAATTTTTTTGTGTGGTAAAGAGTTAAGCTATTTTTAAATTTCCCGCCAAAATCAAAAAAGCATTGTGGGAATGTTAAGTGACTTGCATGTGACTTATGACTATTAAATTCCATAACATAACAACCATTTAATTATTTTCCATAATGTCTAGAACTTCGGATGCTATGTTTGAAGCTTCGTCTGTATGTTTCCAGTATGTAAATGAGCGAGTTGCTCATGTAAAAATAGACCGTGTTTCCCTTCAGTGTCGACCTGAGCTGTAGTAAATCTCTAATTTATCTAGCTATCGGATGGTTTTCGACTACTGAGGTTTAATGAATGAAATTCATACGGCTTTGGGAGTACAAGGATGATTTTTTTGTATTTTTTGTATAGTTTTGTCCCAAAATCTGAAGGGCCACCTTTAACTCATTTACCAATCACAAAATAAGGGACTTGTCCAAATTGAAAGCTTTTTACAGAGGCCAATGTGCTGACATTAGTCTTTGAAAGAGTAGAAGACATTATGGAACAAGAGCTTCGCAAAGCGGCGCATATACGCCCGAAGGGGCTTGGCAGTGAAATGAGTTGAAATGACGGAAGGGCCATGAATGAAGAGTAGTTAATCTCCATGATATGTGAAAAATATAAAAGGGCAATAGCTAAAAAAAGAAGGGTGGCACAGTTACAAGTTTTGTGAATTGCTGTTCTCCACAAGGTGTTCTATCAGTCTTGAAAGGTTCAAGATCATAGCTTTTATATTTTTAGAAATTATGGCCCAGACGAATATTCAAAGAGAAAACTAACAAAGAGCAATAACTAAAAAGGAAGGATGGCAGAGTTATGGTTCTTGTGCAGTGCACTTCTTCATAATGTGTTCTATTAGTCTTTGAAGTTTCAAGATGATAGGTTTTAAAGTTTGGGAGTTATGGCCTGGACAAAAATTCATATTGAAAATTAAGAAAGGGCAATAAGTAAGAAAATAAAGGTTGCAGAGTTATGGTTCATGTGCACTGCACTTCTCCATAATGGGTTCTATCAGTGTATGAAGTTGCAAGTTATTAGCTTTTATAGTTTGGAAGTTATGGCCTGGACAAAAATTCAAACTGAAAATTAACAAAGGGCAATAACTCAAAAAATAAAAGTGGCACAGTTATGGTTCATGTGCAATGCACTTCTCCACAATGTGTTCTATCAGTGAATGAAGTTCCAAGTTAATAGCATTTATAGTTTAGAAGTTATGGCCTGGACAAAAATTCAAACTGAAAATTAACAAAGGGCTGTAACTCAAAAAATAACAGTGGCAGAGTTAAGGTTCATGTGCACTGCACTTCTCTATAATGTGTTCTATCAGTGTATGCAGTTGCAAGTTTTTAGCTTTTACAGTTTGGAAGTTATGGCCTGGACAAAAATTCAATCCGAAAATTAACAAGGGGCAATAACTCAAAAAATAGAAGTGGCACAGTTATGTTTTATGTGCACTGCACTTCTCCATAATGTATTCTATCAGTGTATGTAGTTTCAATTTGATACCTTGTATGGTATGGAAGTTATGGCCTGAACAAAAAATCAAAGTGAAAAGTTGGTTATTTCAGAAATCAAGGGTAGATAATTTTGGAACGAAAACAGCGATCAAAATTCTAAGACCCAGGTGCACAACTAGACATCATGGAGATTCATTGTGGCAAGTTTCAAACAATTCCGATGAAAACTGTAGGAGGAGTTGCACACACAAGAAATTGCTAACGGACGGACGACCGGGGGTATAACATAATACGACCCTTCGGGCGTATAAAAAGGAGGTAGGTATATTATATCTATATCAACAATATTTACTACTTTTCCTATGATATTTTTAAAAGCCGTCTACTTTAACCCTCAGGCTGCTAAGTGTGACTCACTGACCTTTTGCGGACACTTTCAATCAAGATCAGACTGCGCAGAATGTGCAGTCTGATCTTGAATCTACACTCTTCACTTAAAGGTGGGTATTTAGATTTTTCACATCTCACCAAATTAAAAATCAAAGGACTGAAGGTCCTGAAAGTCGCACTAATGGTGAAACCTTGATATTTTGGGACTGATAGATGGTCATCACCCTTTTACAGGACAATCTTGCTTTTACGTAATTCAAACAGCTTTGGAAAACAGAGCTGAAAGAAAGAAAAACTCATTTGTTTTTACTCAAGGTTTTCTTCCAATTAGACTCAAATTTAATGGTGTAGTCAAATTTGATTAGTTTTCAGCAATTCTTCGATTTTGACTAGTCTGCAATTTACTTGAGCAAATGCAGTTACTTGTAATAGGCAGCTTCCCACCAAGTTAGATCTTTTCATTTTTCTTTTTCTTTAATATATCCATGTTGGCATATAGCCTGACATAATATACCCAAAACAATATTAAATGTATGTCATTGGTCACCTCTATTACTTGGAACTTACTGAAACAGTGCCACTGCATACCGATGCTAGCACTTGACAATTTTTGAAAAGGGACACATAAGGGACATCTCTGTGAAATCATTTCAAAATCTGACCAACCATTTCAGTGAAGAAGAATTTTCAAGAATTTCTTCATGTCCGAATAGTGCAAGTGGACCCCATTTACCAGAGCCATGTTTCTTGATGGATCAGAATTTCGTAAACATTTTTGAAAATGGTCACCCAAGGAAGATTGCTTTGAAATTATTTTAAAATCTGATCATGGGTTTCAGAGAAGGTGAATTTTCAAGAAATTCTTCATTTCCATATAGTAGCCCCAATTCACCTGAGCCATGTTTCTTGGCAAATCAAAATTTCGCGAACAAGTTTTTAAAAGGGTCACCCAAGGAACTTGTGAACTTTTTTCAATATCTGATCAGCCGTTTCAGAGAAGTAAGAATTTTCAAGAATTTCTGCATGTCCATATAAGTACAAGTAGCCCCCATTCACCAGAGCCATGTTTCTTGACGGATTGAAATTTCGCAAACAATTTTTGAAAAGGGTCACCCATAGAACATCCCTGAGAAATTATTTCAAAATATGACCAGTGGTTTCTGAGAAGAAGAATTTTTTAGAATTTCTTCATTCCTGTATAGTGCAAATAGCCCCCATTCACCAGAGTCATGTTTCTTGACTGATCAAAATTTCACGAAAAAGTTTTGGAAAGGGTCACTTAAGGTAGTGGACCTGTAATAAGCATAGTGCAGCATGGCATAAAATTTCTGGACAGTTGATAAGACATATTTTGTACAGATATGATACTATTGCACATTTTTGACCTAACAGAAATTCCTTCGGGGTCCGTCTTGAAATTATTTGTTGATAATTTTGTTAGTTTCCAGAAAAGGGAGGTAATTATCATATCCATTTGTAATGAAATTATAGTAGTTATAGATTTATAAATGATAATTCTAGGAAGGACAAAAAAGAAAAAGTGGCTCGGTGAAAGTAGTACAATAGTGCTCATTTTTAATCTTAGCAAATTTTCTAGGGTAATATTATAGTGGAAATAGCTGTTTTCTATTACGGGTCCACTACGTTAAGGAACATCTCTGTGAAATTATTTTAAAATCTGGCCAGCTGTTTCAGAGAAGAAGATTTTTAAAGAATTTCTTAGAAAACTGTTTGGTTGCCATGGCAACCAAAACTTTTGACGTAATCAAATTCTGTGAACAATTTTCAAAGAGGACCTCCCAAGGAACATTCCAGTCAAGTTTGGTCCATATTGGCCCAGCGGTTTTGGAGGAGTTGATGTTTAAAGAATTGTTGATGACGCATGACGGATGACAGACACCAGGTGATCCTAAAAGCTTCCCTTGAGCATGTTGTGCTCAGGTTAGCTGAAAAAACAGTCCAAAGGTTTTTCATCTCAACCAAACTGACTCTCAAATTATAAAAAATATTTGCAAAGTAATTAATAACTATGCAATCTACAACAGGTTAAAGACCATTGTGAATAATTAGTTTAACTCATTACCAGACCAGCCCAATTTTAGGCTTGTCCAAATTGAAAGCATTTGCAGACAACAAAATAAAAGTGACAGAAAATTTGAAATTTGTTTTGTGAAGGTTAGAAAAAATTGTGGGAAAAGGAGAAAATGCATTTTTTTCCCTTTCCCACAATGTGTTCTAAAGGCTTCTTTCTCAGGTTAGTCGAAACTAGGGATTGTGTGGTAATGGGTTAATCACCACATTAAATTTGTTACACTCTTTTTGAGTTTTGAAATTGTATCTTTGCTATCCAAACAATGTAATTATTGTATCAAATTCTTTCTCAGGGTAGTCGAAACTAGGGATTGTGTGGTAATGGGTTAATCACCACATTAAATTTGTTACACTCTTTTTGAGTGTTGAAATTGTATCTTTGCTATCCAAACAATGTAATTAATGTATCACATTTCTCTGTTATATCATTTCTTTAAATGTGCTGATGCTTATGTTTTTTTTTTTCATATATAAAACATATTTTTATAATGATGGATAAATATTTTTGAAGTATCCAATATGCTTTTTTTTTTCATTAATAGTAACTTTATCTTCCTTAAAAAAAAAAATAGAAAGAAAAAAGTGATTTTATCACTAAGCATTTGATTGACTTCGCTATGTTTATTGTTAAATAAGTTTCATCATTGGTTTTAATCATGTAAGGCAAATTCAAAATAAAGCAAGAGTTATAAATCGTCGTGATGACGAATACGTAATTTCTATTAATTTTTACACAAATTGAAGTTAGAAATACTATAAAAATCATGTGTTCATTTTGACTACACATTGGGTACGTTTTGACTCCACTTGGGTAGGTTTAGCCTTCATTTGGGTAAGTTTTGACTCCATTCGGGTACGTTTTGACTTGGGTATGTTTTGGTTTGAGTACGTTTTGACTGTAAACCCCTCAACAGTGCAACTGTCAATGTACGGTCGTAATTGCTGTATTTTACCTTGCGTTCCATATTTCATGTTGTATTTACTGTATACGGAGGGGATGCAATATCCTTGTCGCCACTCTTTTGGGGTCCGAACAAATGCAGTAATCAACATTTTAACTTTACTGGTGTTAATCGTTATGTGCGTTTGTTTTCTATCCCGTCCGCCATTTGCATTTTCTTAATCAAAGTACAGTTTTGTACTTCAAACTTAAGCTGATCAAAGACCTAAAATACTAGAATTGATAGCAAAAGTTCATGTCTGATTTCCATAAAATCGTGTATGTAAGCGTTTCGCATGCAGTTTTATATGTTACAGAAGTTTTTTGATGTGTAATGGAATAGTTTTTGGGTGTTTTGGGGTATTCGAGTGGTTTGGGGTGTTTCATCCGAGACGTACGTTACAAACTAGGTCAAAGCTGCGGAACGAAACAAATTTTCAAATTTAGAGCGAGTTTTACGATATTTAACCCTAAATTCATGGTTTGCATGGTTTAAAAGAGCTGATTTCAAATGACATCACTCGAGTCCGAAATTCCACCCTTATAAGCGAAGCTCTACCGGTCTCGATAATACATGAATATTTACAGTAAGGTGCTCTCGATAAGCCATATTAATCCGCAATCCCTTTTAAACTCACATTAAGCACTGATGGGGGATATCTTAGCTGAATTGTGTTTTCTTTACCCATCTAAACAAAGATAGATGTTAAATTTTCACATGATATACAAAATAACCGCATTTTATTAATTTAAAATTTTAGTCACGTTCTCCTTTTTCTAGCGTAGGTATATATGAGTTATATGAGTTACCGGGTCCAGTCCCATCATAAAGAACAAATTCCAGACATACCAAAGAAAAAGTAGTTCTACAGCGATTGGGTTTAAAGCAGAGTAACTGCACCTCGTTTATGAAGTATATACGACGTTTTTGATCCAATTTTTTTCATGATTCTTCAACCCACTATAGACACCCCCAACCCACCCTGAGTTCCTCGAGCTCATCGCAAAAAGTCGAACGTTTTGACAAACGTGCGACTTAAAAATATCTATATTGCTGAAATTTATGTAAAATTACAATACGAATCATCATTAAGAATCATAAAATTATCAAAAAAAAATTTTTTGGTGGGATTCCCTTAAAAGGCTACGTAGCATTTTAAGCTATTTTTAGATTTCGCGCCCAAAATAAAAAAAAACATTGTGGAATTGTCAAGTGACTGGCACGTGACTAATGAAGTTTAAATTCCATATTATAACAAACTTGTTATTATTTTCAGTAACGTCTTCTTCGGATGCTTAGTTTGAAGCTTCTTTTGTGTATTTCTGGTGTGGAAAAGAGCGAGTTGCTCATGTAGACCGTGTTTCCCGTAGGTGTCGACCTGGGCCGTAGTAAATCTCTGATTTCTCTTGTTGTTGGATGGTTTTCCACTACTATGGTTTTATGAATGAAAGCTAAAAGGCTATGGGAGTATAAGGATGATTTTGTATTTTTGTAAAATTTTGTCCCAAAATATGAAAGGCCACCGTTAAGATACATAATTTCCCTAAAAAAACCTTTGAAATTGCGACATATGGGTTTTTTTCAATGGACTTGAAAGTTTCATCAGTTATACAACAGGATTAGGGTTAACATAATTTGATGAGGAGAAATTGTTGAAAAGCAGAAAATATTGGTAACCAGCATATTCTTTTTCAAACACAATCCAAAATCTCCCTCTCACACAATGACAGACTATCATTTTAATTATTTTTCTTTTGTTCTTTGCAAATACTAAGCCTAAATTTTCACTGTCTAAAAAATATCAAAGTCTTGACCTTTTTAAATAGTCCTGTCTTTTAAAGATGGCCCTTCAGATTTTGGGGCGAAAATTTTACAAGAATACAAAAATATCATCCTTATACTCCCAAAGCCTTATAATTTTCTTTCATAAAGCCCCAATAGTCGAAAATCATCATCAAAAAAATTTTTTTTAGTAATTTTATGATTCTTAATTATTGATGATTTGTACTGTTTTTTCATATAAATTTCAGTGATATATATATATATATATATATATATATATATACAGGGTTCTCCTTTGACCCGGGACTCCGGGTTTTGACGCTTGGAAATCCAAAATTACCGGTTTCTGACGCTCAAAATAATCTGCCTAAGCGTCAATCTGACGCACGAGATTTCCAGTCAAAGGGTCATATAAATTATGTCGGATGGGTCCGACAGGAATGTAGACTATAATAAACATGATCAGTATCAACCGTGTAAAGACGCAGCTCTGTTTATCACACGTAATCAAGTTGTCGAGTGGCAAGTCATTTATGAAAACATGATAAAGGTGCTAATCCAATTATCTAGTTTAAATGACAGGTTTTCAAGTTAACTGCTAATCTAATTAACAAATTTATGTCAAAACATGCAGTAGTGCTTGTACAAGAATTAACAGATTTGAAAAAAAAAGATCGCTAGAAAGAGCGTGAAAACCCATGACACAACAGAGATCAGTCTGACATCGTCCGATCAGAGGCACTTCAAACTATCTTTTCATGTTTACTAACATATTTAAACAGTGAATTTATACTTATTTCTTCATGAAACAATAACTGAAGGCTAAAATCTCTGTTTATAAATTAGGATTTTTTTTCTAAGATGAATAGAATAGATGGGGGGGATGGATGGACGTTAGACTGGTTACCGCCCCTGATACACTACGTGTATAGGTATACAACGGTGGCCAGTTCAGATGGACGTTAGGTCTTCTTGTCTTAAATAATTAGTGCTGAAAGAATAGTGAAAGAAAAAGAATTTAGACAAGAAAAGAAAACTTAAACCTTTAAAAATAAAACTTTAACGGGCCTTTACATTCTCCGTTTTTTCACAATGTTCTAGGCCAAGAAAGACAAATTCAGTCATCCCTGCCACATTTGAATTGTGGTCTGCAAATGTCTAATATAATTATGATCTAGATAGTCAAATTTTTTTTGTTCTTTGGTAAACAGTTCAAAAATGTTAATTGTGTCCATTTCTTTATCAAGATGAATTGCATACTAGGGCTGCAATTTAAAGTTCTTCTGTCCACTGCATTCAAAGGGTATTTTCTTATCTAATTTCCTACCCATAAACAAAGAATATAAATAGAAAATTTTCAGTATTTCACTCTTATTTCTCCATCATAATTTTGACCCTTGGACATCACTATTTGACTCTTGGAAATACCATTTTGACTCTTGAAAATTTGGGCTCAAGAGTCAATGACTCTTGGGATTCTGGACCTAGGGAGAACCATATATATATATATATATATATATATATATATATATATATATATGATGGGATGTAAAAATTCTAAATACCCACCTTTAAGATACATATTTTCCCTAAAAAAAAAAACACTTTTGAAATTGCAACATTTGGGTTTTTTCTATCGACTTGAAAATTTCATCACAGTTATACAACAGGATTAGGGTTAACATATTAACCCATTACCACACAACAAAATTTTGGACTTCTCCAAATTGAAAGCATTTGCAGACAACAAAATAAATGTGAATCAAAAATTGAAAATTGATTTGGAAAGGATAGAAAACATTGTGGGAAAAGGAGAAAATGCTGGTTACCAGCATTTTCTCCTTTTCCCAAAATGTTTTCAAAAGGCTTCTTCCTCAGGGTCGTTAAAAGTCGGGATTGTGCAGTAAAGAGTTAATTTGAGGAGAAATTGTTGAAAAGCAGAAAATATTGGTAACCAGCATATTCTTTTTCAAAAACAAACCATCATCTCCCTCTCAAACAATGACAGACTATCATTTTAGTTATTTTTCTTTTGTTCTTTGCAAATACTATGCCTAAATTTTCACCGTCTAAAAAATATCAATGTCTTGACCTTTTTAAATAGTACTATCTTTGAAAACTACTGAGGAAAATGTCTTTGGAAAAAATTGTGGGAATAGGGAGAGAATATGGTAACCTTTTCGTTATTTCTTTTAAAGTTTTCCACACTATCAAAAAAGAAAAAAAAATTCAAGCCACATTTAACCCTTAACCTTACAAATATTATGATTTAACACTCTCCCAAATAAGCCCTGGTTTTTACCTGTCTTTGGAAAAAATTGTGGGAACAGGAAGAGAATATGGTAACCTTTTCGTCCTTTCTTTTAAAGTTTGCTACACTATCAAAAACGAAAAAAAAAAAATGATTCAAGCCACATTTAACCCTTAACCTTACAAATATTATGATTTAACCCTCTCCCAAACAAGCCCTGGTTTTTACGTGCCTGAAGTACTAGTCTTTTGGTCGTAACAAGCAATTTCTCCTTTTCCCGCAGTGTTTTCTACCCTTAAAAGAACTTTCTACCATTTTCATCAAATTTAAAATTGTTGTCTGCAAACTCTTTCAGTTTGGAAGAGTCTAAAATTTATAGTTTGGGAAAGGGTTTAATCAACCTTTCTAGTTGATAGTGTTATGATGTTATCCCCAATATTGCTATCACAGATATTTTGGTGGAATAACCATCCTTATCAATTAAGGTAGATCAAAGATTAGATTCTGTGCAGTCTTATCTTCATCTACAGCGTCAGCAAGAGTCCCTCGAGTTGCGCAAAGCAATATAAGGGTCGATAAGTCATCTGAAAATCCTTTCAGTTCAGACGAGTCTATATTTTGGTCTAAGGAAAAGAGAAAGACCATAATCATCTCCTCTCTCTTAACCCTTTCCCAAACGACAAATTTTGGACTCTTCCAAACTGAAAGAGTTTGCAGAAGACAATTTTAGGTTTTGAGAAAATGGCAGAAAATTCTCATAAAGGGTAGAAAACACTGTGGGAAAAGGAGAAATTGCTCGTTATGAGCAATTTCTCCTTTTCCCACAGTGTTTTCAAAAGAGTAGCACTGCAGACATGTAAAAACCAGGGCTTGTTTGGGAATCCGGAAAGGGTTAAGGTCAAAATGAATGACATGACCTTATATTCTATCTTGAGTAATCAGAAAAAAGCTGTCTTAGAACTATTTCAGTCCAGAAAGAGATGTCTTGAAATGTGTTACAGTTAGTTATCCCCTTCAATGCTAGGTTTGTATGGGGGAAAAATGTCATAATATGAATTCAGTAACCAGTAACCCCCTTTACTGTAGTTGTCATAAAATTTTTATAGTTACCACCTTATAACCTGATATTCTGTCTACATGATACATTTGTCTGAAAATACTTGTCTTAAAATGAGTTTAATAGCGAGTTACTGTCTTACTGTTTTTGGATAAAACTGAAAAAGTCTCGAACAATTTCTATAAACCCCTTCAATACTCAAAAAAGGTTCAGTTACCCCTTTTTCGAAGTCGATTTAACCCTTTACCCCATAAGGCATTTCTATGGCGTCTCTAATTGACCCTAAATAACAGCAAGTATGAAGCCATTTCTCATGAGTGAAAGACACCTTTTGATAGCATAGAAAACATTGTGACAAAAGGTGAAATTGCTCGTCACAAGCAATTTCACCTTTTGCCATGATGTTTTCCAAAGGCTCCTACAAGCAATGTGTAGAAATGGGTATCTATGGAGTAAAGGGTTAAGATATGAATTTCAAACTTATTGATGACCAAATGGTTCTTGTTTTTACATTCAATAGTGAAAAATAAAAGCGATGACAAGTTAGACCTGTTACAAAACATTCCCTTGTTAATGACCCCGAGGAAGGTTACCTTAACCCTTTACCAAACAATGACAACTTTTAACACCCTTGAAAGAGAAGGCTTTTGAAAACATTGTGGGAAAAGGAGAAAATGCTGGTTACGAGCATTTTCTCCTTTTCCCACAATGTTTTTTTTACCCAGTCAAAGAAAACTCATTTCATATGAGCCACATTGCTTGTAGGGGCCTTTGGAAAACATTGTGGCAAAAAGTGAAATTGCTCGTGAGAAGCAATTTCACCTTTTGCAACAATGTTTTCTACACTATCAAAAGGGTTTCATAGGCACATGAGAAACGGCTTCATCCTTGCTGTTATTTAGGGTCAATTAGAGATACCATAGAAATGCCTTATGGGGTAAAGGGTTAAATGGTTTTTGACAAGACATCACGACTTTAATTTTCAGCATTTCAAAAAAGGCCTATCTACCATGTGCACCATACGCTGCCATTATGACGGCCGTGCCCCCTGCAAGTCCTGCGAATCGCACAAATCCTGCTCCAGACATTGGCCCTGAGAGTTTTTCGACCTCTTTTATAATCACTGTTTCAACTTCCCCACGTTTTGGGAAAAAATACTCAATAGCTCCGAAAGCGAGATCAACGGGTTTCTTTATCAAATCTTCCATGATTAACCATGTCACTTTGTTTTCAGATACTTTGTGCAGTTTGTTAAATTACAGGCTACTGATATTTTTTGCAGGAAAGGTGATGAAATTTTGCCGGAAGTAAGTATCTTTCTCGACACCGGTTTGGCTTGAGCCCCGCTTTATATTTTGAAAGTCTACAAGGTGCACATTATAAAGGTACCAGCGGCCATGTTTCTAAGTACTTCCGTTAAAGTCGAAACTGACCGAAAATGCGAGGCGTTACAGTTCAGAAATGCAACCTTGCCTATTTACTTAGGCGATGGAGTCATGGATGTTACAGTGTTTGTGCAAGATGCTTGTGCACAACCAGGAAGATACTAGCTGACAAACAGCAGGAAAAATATTTCATTACAACTCCGATCTACTATGTCAATGCAGGTTTTTGAAGACTTGATTATCTTGGATTCACGGGTAGCTCCAATGTTGTTTTTGCGATGTTTCATAGCTCTCCTTCGCCTGCTTCAATGAATTACAAAATCTTTCTGGCTATTCTAGGCTGATTGCATGTGACTACAATCTAATTGTCAGTCTGAATACAGGAATTTGACATTTTATAACCAAAATAAATGATAGAATATCAAAAGAAAAAATCTCCCCTATACAATATAAACACAAGGAATGCAATGTCTCGATTGCCAGTGCCAGCATAAGACAGGTTTCCCACCCAAAATCACCCAAGAAACAAACATTGATCATAATTTCCTTTAGCCTTGCGATAGACAACACAAAATCTTACAACATACTACTAGGGGACACAGCCAGAGAATTTTTAAAAAGCATAGTTATACAAATGTAAGAAAGAGCTCTTTTTCACAAAGAATAGTTGAAGACTGGAATAGGCTGCCTGAGGACTTAATTGTATGTAAAACTGTAAATAGTTTTAAATGTAAACTAAATGAAGTATGGAAACACCTACCAGTTAAGTTTGAAGCCGAGTGCTACGGACCGGAACCATAATCGGTAAGAAACAAAACCAATGAAAATGGATCCAAGAGGCTGATGCTTAAATAGATCCTATAACAGTGTAAACAGTGTAAAAAATGTACCTTCGACATTCAAGCGAGGTAACTCTATAAACTTAAGCCGTATTGGACCGTTCATGGGAATCAAGTGACGTCATCAAATGTCCTCCCCGACGAATAGTAATTGTCAAAAAAATCGTAAAACATGACGGATATCTCCGGTTAAAAGGTGTCTACTATGGAATCGCCGAATGTCACAGGTACATAGTTGTCTATCGCTAGGCTAAAGGAAATTATGATCAATGTTTGTTTCGTGGGTGATTTTGGGTTGGAAAGGCTGTCTTGTGCTGGCGCTGGCAATCGAGACGTTGCATTCCATGTGTTTATATTATATAGGGGAGATTTTTTTTCATATTTAATCATTTATTTTGGTTATAGAATGTCAAATTCCTGTGGTCTGGAGGTCTGCTCCGATGCTACCTTCAGTCTGAAGGTGTGCTCAGATGCTATTTTTGTTTCTGGTCTTCGCATACCTTCGCATCAACCCTCTTTTAAGACATCTGGAATTAATACGATTTTACTCATATTTTTTCAAACGGCTCTATGCATCAAAATTTAAGTCATTTGAGTCGATGAGTCCATGATGACTGTTGGTGATTGGAGATTTACCAGTGGACATGAAAATGGATGTCGATAGATAGATAAATAGTTCAGTTTACGTTTACCCAAAGTTAAGTACAAAGTTTTCATGAAGTATACTATTTCTTAAAATACTCTCATTAACAGTTACTGTTTACCAAACAACAAAATTTAGGACTCGACTACATTGAAAGCATTTGCACAAGACAAAGTACAGTCGAGCTCAAGTGATTATTTCTGTCTTTGGCAGGGCATGAAATGTTATTGGAAATAGAAAAAAGGCTGGTTACCAGCATTTTGTTCTTCTTTAATAATATTATTGAAACAATTTTTCTTAAGGTTTGTTAAAATTCAAAATGCGTGGAAAAGGGATAGGTCAGTTGACTATGCATACTTTTTCAATTTCATTATAGAAATAACCCAGTATGATCAGGTAAGTAAGTCATAAGTTTGATTCAGGACTGGTAAACGACATACGTTTTGAGTTCAGTATTTTAGTTTCCTTTTGCATGCTCAAGTTTAGTAAAAAAAAAAAAGTTGATTGTGGCATTGGAAGAATATTTTTCAAAAGACCAGTATATAACTGAAATCATGTTGAAAAAGGCATTAAACACCATACAATCAATCACTTAATCACACAACTAATCAATCAATTATTATATTTGTAGCCCCTCACATTGGTCACCTGTATTCAAGTCTTCTGGCAGATGCAGCAGCCAGGTATCACAGATTACAGGGCACTCCAGTTCTTTTTAGTACAGGAACAGATGAGCATGGGATGAAGGTAATACAGTTGATTATCATTATCTGGGGGACAACAAAAAATAGTTTGACATAACAGGAGTTCGATATGAGAATTTGAGGCTGCTACAAAGTACAAACATATTCCACCTTTTATAATCCGATATCTATCAAATCAATTAAGATATTGAAGTGTCTTGTGAATTTGGGACCCTATTATGTACAGACAATAGTGGATATGTGGATGAAAATATGATCCAATGTGTGAAATTGCTCTCCAAACTACTTCAACATAACAGGTTTTGGGATGCAAGGGGTAAGAGATAAAAACTAAAATCATTATGAAATAAAGAGGCTCAAAGTTCCGACATTGCTTTGACTGACATAACAGGAGTTTTGAGATAAGGGATTTTGACATAATGAGAATCGACTGTTTTTCATAACTTTACCGTTTAACTCTGTACCAGATGACAAAATTTTAGACTTGTCCAAATTGAAAGCATTTGACCTTGAGAAAGAAAGCTTTTGAAAACATTGTAGGAAATGGAGAAAATGCCAGGAACCAGTACTTTTATCTACACTCAAAATGTTTTCTACTCAATAGATATTTTTATCATTTGAGCCACCCTTGATTTGTCAGATTTATGCAAATGAGCCATACCCTGGGAAATGGGGGTTTAACCCATTACCACACAATCCCTACTTTTGACGCCCCTGAGAAAGAAGGCTTTAGAAAATATTGTGGGAAAAGGAGAAAATGCTGGTAACCAGCATTTTCTCCTTTTCCCACAATGTTTTCTACCCTTCACATAACAAATTTCAAATTTTCAGTCACTTTTATTTTGTTGTCTGCAAATGCTTTCGATTTGGACAAGCCCAAAATATTGTCGTTTGGTAATAAGTTAATGCTTTTCAAAAAGTATCAAGACTTGTTAGCCTACAAAATCCACAGAGGCTGATATGGGCCAAAACTTTTTGCTATCTTCAAATTTTCTTCATGTCAAAGGATAAAAGGGTCAGTTGTTGGGTAAATGGATTTAATGGATCTGTAACTAGCAGAGCTTCAGATAAGAGGGAGTGATGGTGTTCTAAATCCTTTATTTCTCTTCCAAACCCTATCTTGTGGGTACTCATTAGAATCGTCTCGATGAGACAATTGTAATGAGTATCCATAACATAGGGTTTAGTGGAGAATAGTTAATATTTTCAATGTTGAAATCAAAATCACTCCATCTATCTGGAGCTCTGAATTAGGTGCTGTCTTGCTTGGTAGAATGCATCACAGAGATGCAATAAGCTCCCTTTTGCTAGAGCATGGCTCAAATGGTTTCATTAGGACACGTCTTCAAATTTTATCACATAGAGTTAACCCATTCCCACATGGAAAAATTTTAGACCTATCCCAATTGAAAGCATTTGCAGATGACCCATTTTAAAACTGGCTCAAATGTTGCAATTTTATTTGATATGGCAGAAAACTTTGTGGGAAAAGGAGAAAATGCTGGTTACCAGCATTTTCTCCTTTTCCCACAATTTTTTCTATAGGCCCCTTTCTCAGGGTCATCAAAAGTAGGGATTGAGTGGTAATGAGTTAAATGAAAGGAGCATAACTAGAAAGAGAGGACAAAAGCATTGTTATTTTTGTGACTGCAATATCTTTTGAAACATTGCACAGTGTAGATCAAGATCAGAATGAACATCTGTTTAACCCTTTACCAGATGACAAAATTATAGCCATGTCCAAACTCAAAGCATTTTAGACGACAATTTCAGTGTGGCTCAAATGGTGTAATTTTTCTTTGATAGAGTAGAAAACATTGTGGGAAAAGAAGAAAATGCTGGTTACCAGTATTTTCTTCTTTTCCCACTATATTTTCAAAAGACTTCTTTTCCAGGAGCATCAGAAGTCGGCATTTTGTGGTAAAGGGTTAATTTACTCTTGATCTTAGCAGTGAGCAAAAAGCACCTGCCCAAAGTTTGACTATTTATAAGATTCTCAAATACAAAATTATTCATTTACCACACAATCCCAGATTTACAAAATCATGATAAAGAAAGCTATTGAAATCATTGTGGGAAAAGAAGAAAATGCTGATAACCAGCATTTTCTCCTTTACCCACAATGCTTTCTACCCTTTCAAATGCCTTTGTTTTGTATGAGTGTCAATTTTTTTGGTTTTGGAAATGGTTAAACATGTACATTATTGATTACATACTTCTTATATATAATATACAACTGGACATCAAATACGAGATTATAAATCATCAAATAGTGGATAATACCTTATACATGTACACAAGATTTTATATTATCAAATGCAAAATCATTGATCTGACACAGATTCAACAAGCAGCTACACAGGCAAACCAGAATCCACTTGAATTTGCTACAGCCATTTCTGACACTTTCAAGGTAAGATTTAAAAATTTAAGAAAGTAGTCATTTCTTTTTTTTGTTGTAGCTTTTTTATTTTCTATGAAAAACAGTGTGTAATTACTATGGCCACCATTTGTTGTACTAAAGATTGCGGCTTTCATCCCCAATCTTGTATGAAATGGTGAGTACAGTCATAAGATAGAATTGGAGAAAGTGAAAAACTAGTAAAGGAAGCTCCAGGAAAATATGGAAAGGTGCATCAGCTGCTGCAATATATCATATTATTAATTAACTATTGGATATATAGAAGTTATACATGGAAACCGGTCCACGCAATACCAGTCACATTTCTGACTTCGTATAGTACACAGGTCATGACCTCGGCTTAATACCACTTGACCTCCGATCAAAACAGTTGACCTCGTATCAATATTGATGACCCGCGACCAATACAGAAATCCTTGAACGTGATTGGTCAAAAGTTCAGTGGCGTGAGCGTCTGCGCTTACTTTTAGCCAATTAGGTTCAAGGAGGCAGCAAAGTAAACGTAACCCAAAAAATGATATTTGTTCCAGCAGGGTAGAAAACATTGTGGGAAAAAGGAGAAAATGTCGGTTACCGGCATTTTCTCCTTTTCTCACAATGTTTTCAGAAGGCTTCTCTTTCAGGGTCGTATAGAGCCAGGGATTGTTTGGTAAAGGGTTAATTAATAAAATTGTCATTAATCAAGCGATTTTGTATTGGCCCAGTTACAGGTCCGAGGTCAGCCGCATTGGCCCGAGGCCTTCAGCCGAGGGCCAATGTGGCTGACCTCGGACCTGTAACTGGGCCAATACGAAGGCCTCAGGCCAATGCGGCTGACCTCGGACCTGTAACTGGGCCAATACGAAATCACTTGATTAATAACATTATAATATTGCAGCAGCTGATGCACCTTTCCATGATTGTTTGGTAAAGGATTAAAAAGCTACCTTGCACAGTGTCATTAAAACTTGGGAAAGGGTCAATTTAGCACCTACATACATTTTAGGTTTTAGACAAATCTAGAATTTCGTTACTGGGTAAGGGATTTAACCCTTTTCCAAACAAGCCCTTGTTTTTACGTGTCTGCAGTTCAAGTCTTTTGAAAACACTGTGAGAAAAGGAGAAATTGCTTGTTACGAGCAATTTCTCCTTGTCCCACAGTGTTTTCTACCCATTTAGAGAACTCTCTGCCATTTTTATCGAATTTGAAATTGTCGTCTGCAAACCCTTTGAGTTTGAAAGAGTCTAATATTTGTTATTGGGTAAGGGATTTAACTTTGAATTTCTTATTTCTGTTATTGCAGAACATGTTTGATAATTATGACTTGAGTTACTCCGACTACATACGGACAACAGAACAAAGACACTACAAAGTTGTGAAACATTTATGGGTAACTATCCCTTTTTTCATCCTCGGAACCCAGGTTTAAGCATAAACGTTACACGCATTACCCCTGGGAAAATTGACTAGCAGATCTTTGTTTTTAAATGAATATACATATTACCAGAAAGTACCCTAATAGCTATTCAAAAGATCGATAACATATTCATTCTCTCTTGTTGGAAGAGTTATTCCATTTCGTCAGTTACTAAAAATAGAAATGACAGCATATTTGTGATAAAAATAGTTTAAATTTTCTCAAAGAAAAACTGCGATTATCAATCAAAATGCTTCATGAATAATTCATGAGAACGAGAAAACGCCAGCCAAATAACCCAGGGTCGATTACAGTATGAATTGAAACTGGGTCAATCAAAAGCATTGGCAGGCGACAAAATAAAAATGACTGAAGATTTGAAATTTGTTTTATGAAGGGTAGAAAACATTGTGGGAAAAGGAGAAAATGCTGGTTACCAGCATTTTCTCCTTTTCCCAAAATGTTTTCTAAATGCTTCTTTCTCAGGGTTGTCAAAAGTAGGGATTGTGTGGTAATGGCTTAAGCCAAAATATAAATGTACGAAAGTGTTACCTTACTTTCCGGACACCCTGTTTTTATCAATAATGATGTTTTTCATTTTCAAGTAGGGTTTGGCTTTTCATTTTACAAAATTTTCTAGGCATATAATGTACATTAAACTTTTATATCCTTTACTTTTCTATGGGACTTCTTTCCAGAAAATGCTGGAAGCTAATGGTTATATATACAAAGGCAAATATGAAGGCTGGTACTCCGTTTCAGACGAGTCTTTTCTTGGCCTGGCAAATGTTGAAGACAAGCAGCTGTCAGATGGATCTGTGATAAAAGTAGGATGCTTTCCAGTTTTTAGCTTTTAGTTTTGTCAAGCACCCTGTGGCTAGTATGCAGCTGATGACTTGAGAAGACTTTTTAAAACATTTTGAAAGATGGAAAATCCTGCAAAGATCTAATTAACCCTTTTCCAAACAACAAATTTTTAGACCAGTCCAAATTGAAAGCACTTGCAGACAACAAAATTAATGTAACTCAAAAAGTGAAATTTGTTTCCAGCAGGGTAGAAAACATTATGGGAAAAGGAGAAAATGCTGGTATTTTCTCCTTTTTCCACAATGTTTTCAAAAAGCTTCTATCTCGGGTTCATGAAAACCAGGGATTGTTTGATAAAGGGTTAAAAGCTTTTACAGATAACAACAGTGGCACTGATGATAGAATCAGTGTTTGATGAGGTAGATAGGGTAGAAAACATTGTGGAATTATGTGAAAATAATGGTAACCGACATTTTCTCTTATACTCCACAGTGTTTATGTAAGCCTTCTTCCTTTAGATTGTTAACTCATTACCAAACAATGAAATTGTACACTGGTCCAAATTGAAAGCATTTGCAGACGACAAATAAAAAGTGACTGAAAATTTGAAATTTGTTTTGTGAAGGGTAGAAAACATTGTGGGAAAAGAAGAAAATGCTGGTTACCAGCATTTTCTCCTTTACCCACAATGTTTTCTAAAGGCTTCTTTCTCAGGGGCGTCAAAAGTAGGGATTGTGTGGTAATGGGTTAAAGGACTGTGAAGTGAATAAGTAAATAGATACTTAACCTTTTACCAGAGAAGACAAAATTTTAGATAAGTCCAAATTGAGAGCATTTGCAGATGACAAAATAATTGCAAATAAAAAGCTGAAACTTGTCCTGGAATGGTAGGAAATATTGTGGGAAAAGGAGAAAATGCTGGTTACCAGCATTTTCTCGTTTTCCCACAATGTTTTCAAAAGGCTTCTTCCTCAGGGTCTTTAAAAGTCGAGATTGTGTGGTAATTGGTTAACAAATAAGGTGAAAACCTTAAAGGTGGGTTTTTAGAATTTTCACATCACACCAAATTAAAAAATATATATGTCACTGAAATTTATAAGAAAAAACAATATAAATCATCAGTCATTAAGAATCATAAAATTAGAAAGAAAATTTTTTTTGGTGGTATTTCCTTAAAAGGCTACGTAGCCTCTTAACTCATTACCACACGAGAAAATTTTGGACTGGTCCAAATTGAAAGCATTTGCAGACAACAAAATAAAGGTGACTGAAAAATAGAAATTTGTTCTGGAAAGGGTAGAAAACACTGTGGGAAAAGGAGAAAATGCTGGTTACCAGCATTTTCTCCTTTTCCCACAGTGTTTTCAAAAGGCTTCTTTCTCAGGGGCGTCAAAAGTAGGGATTGAGTGGTAATGGGTTAAGCTATTTTTAGATTTCCCTCCAAAATCAAAAAAGCATTGTGGGAACGTAAAGTGACTTTCACTTGACTTATGCCTATTAAATTCTATAACATAACAAACATGTAATTATTTTCCATAATGTCTAGAATTACGGATGCTATGTTTGAAGCTTCTTCTGTATATTTCTGGTATGTAAATAAGCGAGTTGCTCATGTAAAAATAGACCGTGGTTCCCTTCAATGTCGACCAGGGCTGTAATAAATCTATAACTTATCTATCTTTTCGACTACTGGGGTTTAATGAATGAAAAATCATAAGGCTGTGGGACTACAAGGATGATAATTTTGTATTTTTGTAAAATTTTCATCCCAAAATCTGAAGGGCCACCTTTAAGCCTGGATTTAAAACTGTAATGATAAATTGAAAACCTTATGAATGAAGTGGAAACCACAGGAATTTCTTTTTTTAATCAATCAATTTAATTTTTTTTTCAATCTTTTCAAAATGATATTTGGAGTTTGATCTCTTTTTAGTCATTAATTTTTTTTTTCTTAATCAATAGAAAACTGCAACTTTTTATGGCAGGTCTCATGTGAGAGTGGTCACCCTGTGATATGGATGGAAGAGGACAACTATATGTTTAAATTGAATGAATTTAAAGATGAGATCATTAAGTGGATTGACTCTGGAGGTATGTAGAACTTTTAACCCTTTACCACACAAGCCTGACTTTTAACAACCCTGCGAAAAAAAAAACTTTTGAAAACATTGTAGGAAAAGGAAAAAATGCTAGTAACCAGCATTTTCTACTTTTCCTACAATGTTTTCAACCCTTTTGAAATCAAATTTCAATTTTTGAGTCACATTTATTTTGTCACCTGCAAATGCTTTCAATTTGGACAAGCCAAATTTTGTCATTTGGGAAGAGTTTAAGAGGAGTCAGATAACAGAAAAGTCTTACAGGTCAGATAAGATCTATCATTTTTCATTTTTAGAGTTAATCCTTTATGACATAATTATGAGTTTTAGCTATGTTACGTTGCTGGTAACCAGCATTTTCTCCTTTTCCCACAATGTTTTCTACTCTTCCAAAAACAATTTTCAATTTTCAAATCACATTTATTGTGTCGTCTGCAAATGCTTTCAATTTGGATATGTCTAAAATTTTGTTGTGTGGAAAAGAGTTTAAAAAACTTGTTGATGTAAAGTATGGGGCTGCATGTCTCTGTGTTGTAGATAAGCTGTGTGCTAGATTGATTGATTATGTAGTTGTGAATGCTGTTTTCAACATTATTTCAGTTATATTTTGGTGGCCAATGCACTTTTTATGCCAACCACTGGCTGTTTACCCTTGCAATCATGGCTGAAACAATAATTGGTAGTGAGAGAACTAAACCTGATGTGATGGCTTTCATCAATCTCAGGAAAGAAATTAATGGTGCTCGGGTGTAGAACCAGTTGCCCAATTTCATCAACTTCTGCATGTTACGGGTTGAGATACCAGGCTCTACAGTTAGTGGTTGGATGAAAGAACAAGTCATTAATTGCTGCAATAGTGGTGGTAAAGTAAAGTATTTATAAAGCCATCGAAATTTGATCTTAATTTAGATTCGAAGACACTTTGTCACACTGGCTGAGAAATTCTGTCTTGGAATTATGAATAAGAGTTAGATTTAAAAGACATCGTAAATGCTGACCCATGTTACATCCTTTGATCAAAGCTCGGTTATTTCTCTTCCAAACCCTGTGTTGTGGGTACTCATTAGAATTGTCTCAACAAGACGATTCTAATGAGTACCCATAACATAGGGTTTAGTGCAGAATAACTAATATTTTCTAGTATGAAATCAAAATCACTCCCTCTATCTGGAGCTCTGTTTGATTAACCTGTTACCAAACAACTCTATAATTTTTCAACCTAGAAGATGATGTCTGTTTAAAACTGGTAACCGTCTCTTTCCAACAATGTTATTTCTATCCAGAGAGCCTGGTATTCCATCATTTAACTCTACCACACAATCACGACTTTTAACGACCTTGAAGGAAAAGCGTTTTGAAAACATTGTGGGAAAAGGAGGAAATGCTGGTAACCAGCATTTTCTCCTTTTCCCACAATGTTTTCCACCTATCAAAGACAAGTTTCATCATTTAACCCATTACCACACAATCCCTACTTTTGACGACCCTGAAAAGGAAGCATTTAGAAAACACTGTTGGAAAAGGAGAAAATGCTGGTAACCAGCATTTTCTCCTTTTCCCACAATGTTTTCTACTCTTCACCAAACAAATTTCGAATTTTCAGTCACTTTTATTTTGTTGTCTGCAAAATTAATGCTTTTGATTTGGATAAGCCTAAAATATTTTCGTTTGGTAATGAGTTAAATGATTTTAAAAGTGTTGTCTGCAAATGCTTTCAACCTGGACAGTTCTAAATTTTTGATGTGTGGTACAGAGATAAGCTACGTTTCATTTATCTTCTTTAAATGTTTGTAATATCCATACGTCTTAAAGTTGTTGTTTTGGTGAAGACTTAGTTTATGAAAACCATTTTGTTTTTATACATGTATATCAATAGGAGTACAGCCGGCAAAATTTGGTCAGGATGTTAAAACCATGCTTCAGGATGATTTACAGGATTTATCAGTTACTCGACAAAGCAGCCGACTGAACTGGGGCATACCTGTACCTGGGGACGAGTCGCATACTGTAAGCAAGGGCATAACTTGGCTATCTACATTGTACATGGGATTTTGTCATTTGATGTTTTACAGAACAAAAAGCTATTTGATTGTCCCTTGTGAAGACATGTAGAATAATATTGCAATGTGATTGTCCCTTGTGAAGACATGTAGAATGATATTGCAATGTGATTGTCCCTTGTGAAGACATGTAGAATGATATTGCAATGTGATTGTCCCGTGTGAAGACATGTAGAATGATATTGCAATGTGATTGTCCCTCATGAAGACATGTAGAATGATATTGCAATGTGATTGTCCCTCGTGAAGACATGTAGAATGATATTGCAATGTGATTGTCCCTCGTGAAGACATGTAGAATGATATTGCACTCTGATTGTCCCTCATGAAAACATGTAGAATGATATTGCTCTGTGATGCATATGATTATACCTACCAAGTCCTCATTTAATCAGGATCCATAAAATCTATTTTTTGTGCAGTTAGTCATTAACTTGCAGACAATTGGCTATTGCAAAAATTAGTAATTAACTATTAGATTTATAGAATTTATACATGGAAACCGGTCCATACGATACCAGTCACATTTCTTACTTCATATAGTATACAGGTCGTGACCCCGGCTTAATACGACTTGACCTCCTATCAATACAGTTGACCTCGTATCAATATTGATGACCCACGACCAGTACAGAAATTTTTGAACGCGACTGGTCAAAAGTCCAGTCGTGTGTGCGTCTGCGCTTACTTTTGACCAATCATGGTCAAGGATTTCTGTATTTGTCGCGGGTCTAGTGTGACTAGTAATCCCTATTTTCACTTCTCTCTGATTGTCATATTGATTCTGGGCCAACAGTTAATCAATCAAAATGTCCTTGATCAAGTGATTTCGTATTGGCCCAGTTACAGATTCTCCGTCAACTGTATTGGCCGGAGGCTTCTTCGGCCTTGGGCCAATACAGCTGACCTCGGACCTGTAACTGGGCCAATACGAAATCACTTGATTAATAACATTATAGTATTGACCCAGGTATGTATGTGTGGACTGTGTAGGCTTACCTGGGTCAGTACTTTTTCCAGGTATATTATACCCGCTTTTCAGATAGCTTTGAGTTTGACCATTTTACATTTTTGAATTTGCCTGGATTCCAAATATTTAGATTTAAGACGTTTCACTTCAATAGTTTCACTGTTTGTTCAATTCATAATGCCTACATATGCTGTCTTATTGGGTTCAAGTCCAGTTGCAAGAACACATTTTTGTGTTTTTTGTCTTTTTGCATCATGAATTCATAATGTATGCTGGCATAAAAGCAAAATCTCTGCCAGAAGAGCAATTTCAGAGCCTTCTAGTTTGCCATTTCTGCATCTTTAGTCCAGACTGTTAATGTCTACTTTCTTAGGCGTATTTGATGTTATATATCTTTACCAAACAACCAGATTTTTATAGATCTTGAGAAAGAGGTCCTCTGAAAATATACATGTAGTGGGGAAAAGAGAAAATGCTGGTAAACAGCACTCTCTTATTCCCACAATATTCTTACGCTCTCTTAGCACTCTCTTATTCCCACAATATTATTACGCTTTCTGGACACATCAGTGTCCGTAATCACCAGAATATTCTTCGTCTTACTTTTCAAGATAATCTGTAAAAGTAACAGAACTTCTGATTGGCTAAACTGAATGGTTTAGCCAATCAGAAGTTCTGTTACTTTCACATTGACAAAGTTCTGAAGTATAAGACTAAGAATGCTCTTAAGAATTGGTGAAAACCGACCTGGATCTTTTGAACTATATTTAAATTGTCTTCTGCAATCTCTCTCAAATCAAAAGAATATAATTTTTTTTCACCAGGTAAAGTGTTAACTCTTACAACATGGCACCAATCATAGCCTTGTCTACAGCAAAAGCATTTGTAGAAGGCATATGAAATTCAAACTGTGGAACTTGTCTCAGGAATGGTAGAAAATATTGTAGAATAAGGGGGAATTCTGGTTACCTGGTTACCACACAATCCAGTGGTTTATTAACCCCTAAAAATGTTTTCAAAAGC
Source organism: Tridacna crocea (assembly GCA_943736015.1). Taxonomy (NCBI): domain Eukaryota; kingdom Metazoa; phylum Mollusca; class Bivalvia; order Cardiida; family Cardiidae; genus Tridacna; species Tridacna crocea. The sequence goes on from OX031068.1 coordinate 15,002,458, forward strand.
TTTTTCCACAAGGTTATTTAACTCTTTACCACATGACAAAATTTTAGACTGGTTCAAATTGAAAGCATTTGCAGAAGATAAATAAAGGTGACTGAAAAATTGAAATTTGTTCTGGGAAGGGTAGAAAACACTGGAAAAAGGAGAAAATGCTGGTCACCAGCATTTTCTCCTTTTCCTACAGTGTTTTCAAAAGGCTTCTTGCTCAGGGGCGTCAAAAGTAGGGATTGTGTGGTAATGGGTTAAAAGTGGGATTGTGTTATGGAGGGTTTTTTGCCCCAGGAATATTTGAGTATGGAGTTTAACTGATCTCCAATCAACAAAATTTTAGGTTTGTCCAAGTCAAAAGCATTTGCAGACAACAAAGTAAAAGTAACTGAAAATTTGAAATTTGTTTTATGAATGGTAGAAAACATTGTGGGAAAAAGAGAAAATGCTGGTTACCAGCATTTTCTCCTTTTCCAACAATGTTTTGCAAAGGCTTCTTTCTCAGGGTCGTCAAAAGTAGGGATTATGTGGTAATGGGTTAAAACTTCAGATTGTGTTACAAAAGGTTTTGCCCAAGGAATATTTAAGAGTGTGGGAGCTTTTGATTCACAGCTGTAATATTGGCCTTTTTATGTTTGTGTTGCCTAGATATATGTATGGTTGGATGCCCTGACCAACTACCTGACAGTCGCAGGCTATCCCTACACACAGTCTGTTTGGCCAGCCGATTGCCATGTCATTGGAAAGGACATACTTAAGTAGGTAGTATGATACGAAAGAACATATTTAATTTCAGTCTTTGTCAAACGATACTATGTATTAACCCTTTACAAAGTAATCCCAGGTTTTTACAACCCTGAGATAGAAAACTTTTGAAAATATTGTGGGAAAAGGAGAAAATGCTGGTAACCAGCATTTTCCCCTTTTCCCACAATGTTTTCTAGCCTGCTGCAAACAAATTTCAATTTTTGACTAATGTTTATTTTATTATCTACAATTGTTTTCAATTAGGACCAGTCTAAAATTGTGTTGTTTGGTGAAGAGTTAACTCAAGTGTGATTAACCCTTTACCCCATAAGGCATTTCTATGGTATCTCTAATTGATCCTAAATAACAGCATGGATAAAGCCTTTTCTTACATGTGGCAGCTTTTGATAGCATAGAAAACATTGTGACAAAAGGTGAAATTGCTCGTCACGAGCAATTTCACCTTTTGCCACAATGTTTTCTAAAGGCTCCTACTAGATATGCATAGAAATGAGCATCTATGGAGTAAAGGGTTAAAATGATTGACTTTGTTGTTGGTAGGATAAAAAACCTTGTGGGAAAAAAGAGAAAATGTGGCTTTCCAGCTTTTTCTCCTATCCTAACAAAGTTTTGAAACTTCATACTTAGGTTCATGAAAGCACTTGATTGTTTGGTAAAAGGTCAATAACCCTGACGAAGAGGAATTTTGACATTAACTGTTGAAAAAAAGAGATAAGGCAGAATTCAGGCATATACAGAGTAAACAAGGCATCATTCTTCAATTGTAAGAGATGCAAATGATGGCCGCAAATGTATAAGACAGTCTATGTGACTGTGCTTTGACCCTAACATAATTTTAGGCAGTATTTACGTAAGTCAGCCAATGCAAGTTAAATTTGACACAGTATTAATGATATTTACCTCAGGCTATTACAATTTCAGGATGCGTAACAATTAACTCATTACCAAATGACATAATTTTAGGCTTGTCCAAATCGAAAACATTGGCAGACAACTAAATGAAAGGGACTGAAAATTTTAAATTTGATTTGTGAAGACTGGAAAACACTGTGAGAAAAGGAGAAAATGCCGGTTACCAGCATTTTCTCCTTTTCCCACAATTTTTTCCAAAGGCTTCTCTTTCAGGGTCGTCAAAAGTAGGGATTGTGTGGTAATGGATTGAGGTTCTCTCTTGCATCTACATTTTTATATCCCCCACCACGTAGTGAAGGCAGGTATACTGGAATCGCCATGGTTGTCTGTCTGTCCGTCTGTTAGTCAGTCTATACGTCTGTCTGTAGACACAAATTTGTCCTGAGCAATACTCCTACAGTTTTTCAAATACTGAATTCAAATTTACACACAGGGTTCCTACACATATGAAGTTGTGTGTGTGCGATTTTCATGACCCCGCTGCAATTTGTGACGGAATTATCACTTCTTGAATTTTTTTCAACTCTTTCTTTTATACTAAACCATTTTGCATTCTGTAACAAACACCAGTTTTTGTGACAAGGAGCTGGTGGGGGGTATAGTCATGTTTAGTGATAGGTCTAGTTTTTTTCTGTTTTCATATGTATGTATCATTTCTTTTAGAAGTATGTATATTTTGTTGTGGGTAAATGTTCTGCATGTTAAAGGACTATTCTATCCAATAACTTCAACAGTTTTCAGACAAAATGGATTCATGTTATTCTTTGGAAACACACTGTGCCATGCTCTGGTAAAACATTTGTATGCATCTATAAAAAATATTGACCTATCAGCTACACAGGCTGATGTGGGGTGAAACTTTTTGATGTGGGTGAATTTTCTGCATGGCAAAGGATTGTTCTATCTCATGACTTTGCCAGGTTATTTTGAAACAACTTTGCCTGATTTAGTGCATTGTGGTGATGCACTAAATCAGGTTTTCCTAGAGTGTTGATTGTGTGTTTGTGTGTTTTCAAAAACTGTCTTATGGGATTGCATAAAATGTCATAGCAATTTATACATTAACCTTTTACCAAACGACACAGTTTTAGACTGGTCCGAATTGAAAGCAACTGCAGACAACAAAATAAACATAACTCAAAAATTGAAATTAGTTTCCAGCAGGGCAGAAAACATTGTGGGAAAAGGAGAAAATGCTGGTAACCAGCATTTTCTCCTTTTCCCACGATGTTTTCAAAAGGTTTCTATCTCAGGGTCGTAAAAACCAGGGATTGTTTGGTAAAGAGTTAATTCTTTCAGCTTACAATTGACAAAGTTGGCCTGTTTCAATAGTGGAAAATACGATTTACTGAAACTAAGACAGATTTTTCATCTAATAGGCTTAACTCTTTACCACATGAGAAAATTTTAGATCGGTCCAAATTGAAATGATTTGCAGATGACAAAATAAAGGTGACTGAAATATTGAAATTTGTTCTAGGAAGGGTAGAAAACACTGTGGGAAAAGGAGAAAATGCTGGTTACCAGTATTTTCTCCTTTTCCCACAGTGTTTTCAAAAGGCTTCTTTCTCAGGAGCATTAAAAGTAGGGATTGTGTGGTAATGGGTTAACTATGGAAGTGGAGGATATAGATGCAAGATCATACTGCACATTCTGTGCAGTTTAATATTTCATCTATCCCATTGATGGCAATTTTCCTGGTTTCGGATGTAATACTTAAAGGGCTAGTAATGGACTAAAAAATTGAGGGATCAAACCTAACATCTAGTCAAAAGATTTCTGTCAATCATTGTAGGTTTCATGCTGTATATTGGCCAGCATTTCTGCTGGCTGCCGGGTTAGATCTTCCGAAGAAAATATTTTGTCATTCACACTGGATGGTGGATGGAGTCAAGGTAAGATACTGATTACATAACTATTCTGAGAAATTTGGGCTCGTATTGACTAACCCTTCTTGAGAACACATTAACTCATTACCACACAATCCCTACTTTTGACACCCCTGAGAAAGAAGCCTTTAGAAAACATGGTGGGAAAAGGAGAAAATGCTGGTAACCAGCATTTTCTCCATTTCCCACAATGTTTTTTACCCTTCACAAAACAAATTTCAAATTTTCAGTCACTTTTTATTTTGTCATCTGCAAATGCTTTCAATTTGGACCAGTCTAAAATATTGTCGTTTGGTAATGGGTTAATTTGTATTCTCCAGAATTTTCTAGATTTGAAAGTAACACAGCTTTTGATTGGCTAAATCATATGGTTTGGTCAATTGGAGGATGTTTTACTTTCTATATCTGTAATAGGACTAAGAATGGTCTCTACAGTCATTGGTGAATAGGGGCCATGGGGGTATCAACTCATCCATTTATGAAGTAACATTCAGGTTGAAGTTATGGATGGGGGGGGGGAATAAAGATTATATGGCTCAGTATCAACCTTGTATGCATTTTCTTTTTTTTATCTCACCTGAGCACAACATGCTCAAGGGGAGCTTTCAGAATCCCCCGGTGTCCGTCATGCGTCAGTGCGTCTTCCATCGTCAACAATTCTTTAAACATTAATTCCTCCTAAACCACTGGATGGATTTGGACCAAACTTGGCAGAAATGTGTCTTTGTTCCTTGGGTGAACCTTCAAAAATTGGTCGTAAAATTTTGATCCGTCAAAAAATGTGGCTCTGGTGAATGGGGGCTTCTTGCACCATATAGAAATGAAGGAATTCTTAAAAATTCTTCTTCTCTGAAACCGCTGGTCAGATTTTGAAATAATTTCACAGGATTGTTCCTTGGGTGACCCTTTTCAAAAATGTTCGTAAAATTTTGATCCGTCAAAAAATGTGGCTCTGGTGATGGGGGCTACTTGCACTATATGGAAATTAAGAAATTCTTAAAAATTCTTCTTCTCTGAAGCGGCAGGTCAGAATTTGAAATAATTTCACAGAGATGTTCCTTGAATGACCCTTTCCAAAAATTGTTCGTAAAATTTTGATCCGTCAAGAAACACAGCTCTGGTGAATGGGGGCTACTTGCACTATAGGGAAATGAAGAAAATCTTAAAAATTCTTCTTCTCTGAAACCACTGGTCAGATTTTGAAATAATTTCACAGAAATGTTCCTTGGATGACCCTTTTTAAAACTTGTTTGTAAAATTTTGATCCATCAAGAAACAAGGCTCTGGTGAATGGGGGCTTCTTGCACTATATGGCCATGAAGAAATTCCTGAAATTTTCTTCTCTGAAACTGCTGATCAGATTTTGAAATAGTCATACAGAAATGTTTCTTTGGTAACCCTTTTGAAAAATTGTTCGCAAAATGCTGATTTGTCTAGAAACATGGCTCTGGTGAATGAGGGCTACTTGTACTATTTGGCCATGAAGAAATTCTTTTTCTCTGAAATGGCAGATCAGATTTTGAAATAATTTCTCAGAAATGTTTCTTAGCTAACCCTTTTCAAAAGTTGCTCTAAAAATTTTGATCCATCAAGAAACATGGCTCTGATGACTGTGGGCTATTTACACTATACAGACATGAAGAAGAAATTCTTAAAAATTCTTCTCTGAAACGGCTGATTACATTTTGAAAGAAATGGCTATGGTTCTCTCAGAAATTCAGGTAAGCGATCCAGGGCCATCTTGGCCCTCTTGTTAAAATCTTTCCTGGAGAGACTGACTTAGACCAATGCTCTGGCAAGGTATGGTATGCTGTAAAGTCTGGGTTTGTTAGCTCTATACCAAATGACATAATTTTGAACTAGTCCAAATTGGAAGCATATGCAGACAACAAGATTAATGTGACTCAGAAATTGAAATTTGTTTTGAGTAGGGTAGAAAACATTGTGGGAAAAGGAGAAAATGCTTGTTATCAGCATTTTCTCTTTTTCCCCCACAATGATTTCAGAAGACGGCTTTCCCAGGGTTGTGAAAAACAGGGATTTTATTCTAAAGGTAAACCCTAACACAATAAAATTTAGGCCTCTCCATTTTGAAATGATTTAACCTATTACCACACAGTCCCTACTTTTGACGACCCTGAGAAAGAGGCCTTTAGAAAACATTGTGGGAAAAGGAGAAAATGCTGGTAACCAGCATTTTCTCCTTTTCTCACAATGTTTTCTACACTTTTCAAAACAAATTTCAAATTTTCAGTCACTTTTGTTTTGTCATCTGCAAATGCTTTCGATTTAGACAAACCTAAAATTCTGTCATTTGGTAATGAGTTAAAGGCATTAATGTGAAAAAGGTGAATGATGGGAATAGTCTTTGAAAGGGTAGAAAACTTTGTGGAAGAAGGAGAAAATGCTGGTTACCAGCATGTTCTCCTTCTCCCACACTGTTTTCAAAAGGGAGTTCCTCAGGGTCATCAACCCCAAATTTTGTGATAAAAACTTAACATATCATTTTAGATGTCTAATAGCGTGGTAAGAGCATTTTCTCCTTTCCCCACAATGATTTTAGAATGCCTTTTTGTCGGGGTCTAATACTGGAATTGTGTGTCAAAGATTTAATATAATTTTTTTTCAGATGTCAAAGAGCCTGATTATCATATTTTCTCCTTTTCCTAAAATGTTTTCAAAAGCCTCTTTTCCTGGGTTGTTCAAACCTTTTTTTTTTTTGTAGAATCACAACTCTGTACCACACAATTCTGACATTTAACAACCCTGACAAAGAAGCCTACAGAAAACATTGTGGGAAAAGGAGAAAATGCTGGTAACCAGCATTTTCTCCTTATCCCACAATATTTTCTACACTATCAAAGTCAGAAATAATCATATTACCACGATTTAATTTTTTTGTCTGCTGATGCTTTGAATTTGGTCCATTCCAAAAATTTGTCATTTGGTAAACAGTTAATACACATTTTTAGATGTCAAAAAGCCTGGGAAATGTGATAGACCCAATGGAGATGAAGACAAAATATTCCTCTGACGTTTTTAGATACTGCCTTCTTAGAGATGGGGTACCTCACTCCGATGGAAGTAAGAAATTCAGAGTATATTGATTGATTGTATGGTGCTTAACAATGTTTTAATTCTTTACCAAACAATAATATTTTAGACTGATCCAAATTGAGAGCATTTGCAGACGACAAAATAAATCTGAGAAAAAAAATGAAATCTGTTTATAGAAGGGAAGAAAATATTGTGGGAAATGGAGAAAATGCTGGTTACCAGCATTTTCTCCTTTTCCCACAATGTTTTCTAAAGACTTCTTTCTAAGAGTTGTTAAAAGTCGAGGTTGTGTGGTAATGAGTTAAACATTATGTCATTTACACTGCAGTGGCCACTACACCTGTCTGTGCGTTCCTAGATTTTGTTTTATCAGTACTTTGCACAATATTTTGTACAAGCGACTGGCTGCTTTGCCACATAATTATCATCAAAAGAATGATCAGGGGTGAGAGAAAAATGAATTCTGTTGCAATTGCTGTCGTCAGTCATCAGAAAAAAATTCACATAAACTGTATATTCAAAACAGCAACTCGGTGTTTTCATTTTATCACATAAAAACTCCTCAGGCAGTGTATCAAACGATGACCTATTTTCAATAATACATTAGTGTCAGGGTCGTTACATGCCAGGATTTTGTGTTAATTAACCCTTTCCCAAACGACAAACTTATGGACTGGACCAAATTGAAAGCATTTGCAGGGAAAGGGAAAAACCATGCAAACAAACAAACACTGAAAACCTGGAAAACTTCCTTGGAGGCAGAAGGGGTTAAAAATGAGTCTTTCTCTCTGAAAAAGGGGGTTTAACCCTTTATCACATAATGACGACTTTTGACAACCTTTTGAAAGAAGCCTTTTGAAAACATTGTGGGAAAAGGAGAAAATGCTGGTTACCAGCATTTTCTCCTTTTCCCACAATGTTTTCTACCTTTCCAATAACAATTTCAATTTTTCAACCATGTTTTATTTTGTCATCTGCAAATGGTTTGAATTTAGTGTGGTCTAAGATTTTGTCGTTTAGTAAAGGGTTAAAACATCTGCACAATATATTGACCCATTTCAAGCTGTGCAGACTGCACAGGCTAACATGTGTCAACGCTTTTTGTTCCTTCTAAATTTCCTGCATTTCGGCATGTCCAAGGACCATTCTAGTTCCAGATCCAATTGAATGTTGGGACAAATAAATAGATGTAATGGAGCCATAGTAATGTGATAATTGCTTGGTATAATGCATCATTTAGCCCCCTTTTGCCAGATCAAGCATCATATCTTTATACTGCCCCCGCGAAATGAATGTTTTCGGGGGTATACTGGAATCATCCTGTCTGTCTGTGTGTCCATCCATCTGTTTGTCTGTGTGTCCGTCTGTGTACAAATAATTGCCTGTTTCTATCAAGGTACTGGTGGGGGTATTAACCAAACGCCGGCTCCGCCCACGCAAAAACCAATCAGCCAACTAGAATTTCCCATCAGTGCGGAAGCTGTCTCGCAGTTATCAAAACCTAGACATTCTGCATTGGAAGTGGGTATTTTGTCGTTGTAACAGATGAATTGTGTTAACAAATCAATGATTTTAGGGCATGTTAAAGGAGTATGAGTTTAGTGTAAATACATGATCATATGTCAAGAGTTATAAAACTGCATTTTTCAGTTGACTTCTAGATAAACCAGCCTCTTATTCAATTTTCACATTCCATAACTTCGGTAAACCTAATACAAAAGAAGTAAGTGTCTTTTCTTAAACTGGTCTCATGCTTATGTTATCTTAAAAAAATAGTTTTATGGCAGAAAAATCTCGCGGTAAGTTTCATATATCTCCAAGCTAAGCCCAGGTGTCTAGGTTGTTTGTCCTGAATTCCTGATTTGTGTACCACGTGACATCAGTGGGAGGAGCGATCTATCGCCTGGCGTTTTGTTAATTAAGTCACATTCAATGACAGCTCTAGTTTGAACATAAATTTTGTTATCAGATTTTACAGAAGAGAAGCTTATAAATGGAGTAAACTCGGACATTGTCAATACTTTGGGAAATCTTCTGAGTCGGTGCACAGGGGTCGTTATAAATCCAGACCAAGTATTTCCACAGAAGAATGACGACATCTATTTGTCAAAAGTCAATGCATCAGATCGGGAGACTTTTGAAAATATGGAAGTTTTGATAGGTAGGTTGGTGGTTTGGTTTGGTTGTTTGGTTGCTAAGTAACTCTTTATAAAACTGTTAAGTCTTTTAACCCTTTACAGCACGGCAAAATTGTAGACCTATCATCCAATTAAAAGCATTTGCATAAAATATTTTGTAGTTGCTCAAATGACATAATTTTTCTTTGATAGGATAGAAAACATTGTGAGAAAAGAGAAAATGCTGGTTAAAAGCATTTTCTCCTTTTCCCTTAGTGTTTTCAAAAGGCTTCTTTCTCAGGGTCCGCAAAAGTGGTCATTGTGTGGTAATAATGGGTTAATAATGACCCTGAGTATGAAGACATCAATTATCATTGTGGGAAAAAGAGAAAATGTTCTTTTTACACAATGTTTTTTTTTTTTAACTTTTCAACGATGAATCCCATGATTGGAGCCACTTTTCCTTTTGATGTCTGGACATGCTGTCAATTTGGAATATGATGATCCTGAGAAAGAAACTTTACCAAACATTGTAGGATAAGGAGAAAATGCCGGTAACCAGCACTTTCTCCTTTTCCTGCAATACTTTCGATCCTTCTCTAGACAAATTACAACTTTCCAATCACATTTGTTTTGTCATCTGTAAATGCTTCCAACTTGGATCAACCATTTACCTTACAATTCCGACTTTTAACAACCCTGAGAAAGAAGCCCTTTGAAAACATTGTGGGAAAAGGAGAAAATGCTGGTAACCAGCATTTTCTCCTTTTCCCAACAATGTTTTCAACCCTTCCCAAAACAAATTTCAATTTTCCCGTCTCATTTAATTTGTAGTCTGCAAATACTTTGGATTTGGACTAGTCTGAAAAATTTTTGTGTTAAAGAGTTAAGGTAAGACCTGTGTAATGCACTTCCGGAGAAAATTGGGCAAAAATTCTAATTGGTTGTTAAATAAGGATAAATAAGGATTTATGCCGAAATAATATTTTTGCACATTTCTAACAGATCAGAAATTCCGTTTATGTCTATCTTGAAACTTTTTTTTGATACTTTTGCTTGTTTTTTTAAAAAGGGAGGTAATTATTATCTTTTTTTTTAATTGAGAATATAGCGGTTTTAGATTTACAAGTGATAATTCAAAGAAGGAAAAAATGAAAAGGTGAAAGTAGTTCAATAATACTCATTTTTCATTATAGCTAATTTTGCAGGATGATATTTTAGTGGAAATGGCTGTTTTTCATTACACAGGTCTTAACCTTCATATAAATTTATTGCATGTGATAAAGGGTTAAGTTTTATTGGAACAGCTTTCAACATTTATGTTGTATGTATTATTGGCCTGTGCACCTACCTATGGTCTCGTGGAGTTTCTTGCACCAGCACTATACAGAATATTTTTCCCAAGCCACTGGCTACTTTCCCACATTACCATCGTCTAAACAATGATTAGCAATGCGACAGATAGTAATCCTGTTGCATTGTCTATCATCAATCCAGAAAGAAATAAGGTGGGCTTGGGGTTTGAACCAGCGACCCCATTCTCAATTCTTGTATGCTGGCTGCACTATCTGGGCTCAGACTGTTTGCAATGACTATTATCATCTTTTGAAAAGAGCTTTTGTGGTCTAGCCAGGATTTGAACTTGCAATTACAGGGTTACAAGCCCCATTGGTACGGGGTTTTGTGGTTATCCTGATTCTCTGAGAGTTTGTGTTGCATTTTAGGTCTTTACCAAAGAGCAAAATTTTAGACTCGTCCAAATTGAAAGCATTTGCAGACAACAAAATTAATATGAAGAATCGAAATTTGATTTGGGAAGGGTAGAAAACATTGTGGAAAATGGAGAAAATGCTGGTTACCAGCATTTTCTCCTTTACCTAGTATGTTTCCAGAAGGCATCTGTTTTAGGGTCGTTAAAAGTCAGTATTGTCTGGTAAAGAGTTAATGGAAGAGGAAATCTAGATTAGACTGCAAAAATACATTTTTGGACACTCAAAAAGAGCCCTTGAATTCTTTTCTTAACCTAATCCTCATCTACACAATCTACTTTTGTGTTAGCTTTATCTTTCTCAGGTTTTATACAAGTATTTTGAGTCAAGATCCCTAGTACATACATTTAGGATAGTTGAGAATGCATTTCAGTAAGGCTTTCTTACTCAACAAAGTTGATCATTAACAGTGAAGATTTTAGACAAATCTAAACTCATTGTTTAGTGCAGAATGTGCTGTGTGATATGTATCTACACTGTCCTCTGTTGTATAAGATATCCAATAGCTTCTAACTCTTTACTGCATAATTTTAACGACCCTAAGAAATAGGCCTTATGAAAACATTGTAGGAAAAGGAGAAAATGCTGGTAACCAGCATTTTCTCCTTTTCCCACAATTTTTTCTACTCCTTCCAAAACAAATTTCAATTTTTGAATCACATTTATTTTGTCATCTGCAAATACTTTCAATTTGGACCAGTGTACTCTTTTGTTGTTTGGTGAAGAGTTAATTTAGAAATCTTTTTATTTTCTTCTTTTATTATAGAGACAGTAGAGAAGAATTTCTCAGAACTGACATTTTACAAAGGAATCTTCAGTATAAGATCTTACCTACAATGGGCAAATGGATTCTTTGCCACCACTGAACCGTGGGTGTTAATGAAAACAGGAAGTGATATCGATAAAGCTCATGTAAAAACAGTTCTACACATGTGTCTTGAAACATTGCGTATATCAGGAATACTTTTACAACCCATAATTCCGACACTATCTGACAGACTGCTAAATCGTTTAGGAATCCCAAAAGACAGGAGATTGATAGAACATGCAAAGAAGCCATATTTAAATTCTCCGACACAGCTTCCACTTGGTCCAGATGAGGGTTTACTTCTTAAACGGCTTGAATGGATCAAATCATGATTGGCCAATGAGCTAGTTTTTAAAGTGTAGTGTGGTTATGTTTAAAATTTGCAACAAAGTTGCCACTTTCGACTTGGTTTGAATGGAGGCGTACCTGTAACCTGGTTCCAATTTTCTTAACCCGTTACGGCACAATCCCTACTTTTGACAACCCTGAGAAATAAGCCGATAGAAATCATTGTGGTAAAAGGAGAAAATGCTGGTAAAATGCTGGTAACCAGCATTTTCTCCTTTTCCAACAATGTTTTCTACCCTTCACAAATCAAATTTCAAATTTTTAGGTACTTTTGTCATCTGAAAATGCTAACCTGTCTAAAATTTTGTCGTTTGGTAAAGAGTTAAATGTTACTCTATGCTTGTTTTGAGATGCCGAATTGCCATCTTTGAATTCACTGACACAGTTACCACTTGCTATTAACCCTTTACCAAACGACCATATTTTAGACTGGTCCAAATTGAAAGCATTTGCAGACGAGAAAATAAACGTAACTCAAAAATTGAAATTTGTTTCCAGCAGGATAGAAAACGTTGTGGGAAATAGAGAAAAAGCCGGTTACCAGCATTTTCTCCTTTTCCCGCAATGTTTTCAAAAGGCTTCTATTTCAGAGTCGTAAAAACCAGAGATTGTGTGGGAAAAGGTTAATGAAGCTGTTATTCTGAATTTGCAAAGTTTGAATTTCCTAAAATGGCTGCTTCATTGACCTTTTACAAGACTAACACAACTCTTTACCAAACAGCAAAATTTTAGATTCGTCCAAATTCAAAGCATTCACAACAATATAAAGGTGACTCAGGAATTGACACTTGACTTTAGAAGCATGGAAAACATTGTGGGAAAAGGAGAAAATGCTGGTAACCAGCATTTTCTCCTTTTCCAATAACTTTTTCTACCCTTCACAAATCAAAATTCAAATTTTTAGTCACTTTTATTAATTTTGTCATGATATCTGAAAATGCTAACAAGTTGGACCAGTCTAACATTTTATTGTTTGTTGAAGAGTTAATTGTTACTGTATGCTGCTTTTGAGATGACGAATTGCCATCTTTGAATTCCTTGACACAGTTACCACTTGCTACTAATGAAGCTGTAATTCTGAATTTGCAAAATTTGAATTTCCCAATATGGCTGCTTCTTCGACCTTTTAGAAGACTTACATAAGTTTAGCTCTTTAGCAAACGCCAAAATTTTAGACTTTTCCGGATTAAAAGCATTCACGACAAAATAAAGGTGACTCAAGAATTGAAACTTGACTTTAGAAGAGTGGAAAACATTGTGGGAAAAGGAGAAAATGCTGGTTACCAACATTTTCTCCTTTTTCCACAATGCTTTCAAAAGGCTTCTATCACAGGGTCATGAAAACCAGTGATTGTTTGGTAAAGGGTTAAACCACCTGAGGAAGGAGCCTGTAGAATACATATTGGGAAAAGGAGAAAATGCTGAAAATAAGCATGGCCTCCTTTTCCAACTATGATTTTTATGCTATTGAAGACAAATTCCATCTTTTGAGCCATATTTGATTTGTTGTCTGCAAATGCTGTAAATCTAGGCAAGTTTACTTTTTTGTCACATGGCTCAGGGTTATGTTGTGTTCTTCAATTGATCAAATCATAATGGGCCAATGCACCAAATTCGATTTTTCCCAATAGTACATGTATTACCCTGGCAAGATAGGCTTTTGAAAATATTGTGGAAATAGAAAATGCTGTTGTCCGGCTTTTTTTAGTTTTTCCCAGCAATGTTTTCTAGCTATTCAAAGATTAATTTTTAGCATTTTGAGCCATATTTAACCTATTACGACACAATCCCTACTTTTGACGACCCTGAGATAGAAGTCTTTAGAATACATTGTTGGAGAAGGAGAAAATGTTGGTAACCAGCATTTTCTCCATCTCCCACAATGTTTTCTACACTTCACAAAACAAATTTCAAATTTTCAGTCACTTTTGTCATCTGAAAATGTTATCGATGTGGGCAAGCTTAAAATATTGTTGTTTGGTAATGAGTTAAATTGTCATATTGAAGTGTTTTCAATTTGGAATTATCTAAAAGCTTTGTCATCTTGTAAAGACTTCAAAAAAAAGGGTGGGGGGATGGGGGCTGCTTAAAATTTTAGATAAAAATATTTGTCTTAGTCAATCACTGCATTAAATGCTTATTTCATAATTTGTCTTTTTTTTTTCAATGACCCATGTTTCTTTGCAGTGGAATTTTCTAAAAGTGTCCCCCCAAAGTTTGAATTGTTTTTTGGCATTAATTTGCGAACATTACTGTCACAAATTCAGGATTGTTTGGTAAAGAATTGGCCTTATACTACAAAATCTCAGTGTTTGCAACTTTGAGGAAAAATATCAATCGAAAAACACCAGGAAAAGGAAAGAATATTTTCCCATGATGTTTTCTAGTCTGCCAAAAACAAGATTTTAATTTGTGAATCACTTTGGCCATCCGACATTGCTGTAACTTTGGACAGTTCTACAATTTTGTTGTCTTGTAAAGGGTTAAGACTTGTCTTTGGTACGGCTTTTTTCCACGAAATCCCGAGTTTTAACTCATTACCAAACGACATAATTTCAGGCTTGCCAAAATTGAAAGCCTTTGCAGACGACAAAATAAAGGTGACTGAAAATTTGAAATTTGTTTAGTGAATGGTAGAAAACATTGCAGAAAAAGAAAAAAACGCTGATTACCAGCATTGTCTCCTTTTCCCAAGATGTTTTCTAAAGGCTTCTTTCTCAGTTCTCAGTGTCGTCAAAAGTAGGGATTGTGTGGTAATGGGTTAATTAACCCTTTACCCCATAAGGGATTTCTATGGTATCTCTAATTGGCCCTAAATAACAGCAAGGATGAAGCTGTTTCTTATGTCAGTATGAAACCTTTTGATAGCATAGAAAACATTGTGACAAAAGGTGAAATTGCTCGTCACGAGCAATTTCACCGTTTGCCGCAATGTTTTCCAAAGGCTCCTACAAGCAATGCGTTGAAATGAGTATCTATGGAGTAAAGGGTTAAGTTTAATGTAAGTTCTACTGAGGTGGCCAGTGCACCTATCCATGTTTTCCTGGAGTTTCTGATAACAGTACTGGCACAATGTTCTTTCCGAGCCGCTGGCTAATTTACCACGTAACCTTTGACGAAACAATGATCAGCAGTGATAGAGGAATGAGTCCTGTTTCAATGACTATCATCAAACCTCTGAAATAAACTGGCTGAGTTGGGGATCAAACCAGCAACCTTCTGTTCTCAAGTCCTGTACGCTACTAGCTGAGCTTCAGGGGCTTGGCAATGACGGATCAAGGCATACCAGAAAGGTTGTCCATCTATTCAGGGACATAGCTGTTTACAGTATTGGATATATTCAAATATTTAAATAGATCAGTTTTATGAAATCACATAAATTCCAGCGAAACTGTCACCAATGACAGATCAAGGCATACCAGAAATCAGTTGTTAATCTATTCAGGGACATTGCTTTTCTCAAGGAAATTGGACCTTAATGGAAATTATAATACTTTATTATACCTTTTATTCATTTTTAGACTATTTTTTTTATGATTTATATTTATCTTCATTATAGCATTATTTCCTCATGCATCTTTCATCAAAATTATACTTATGACGTACATTCTTACATCCTATCCTTTTCTTTCATTACTTCTTTATTGCGTGCTAAATTACCTTAGCAGTCGATGCACCATAAAACACCATAAATTCATTTAATTCAGGTGCGTGGCACTCTGAATTTAGGCCAGTCTAATATTTTGTTGTGTGGTACAGGACAGGGCAAAGCTACAGATAACCTTCAGTGTTTTTTTTTTAACAATTTCTTTCAGAGAAACCAGTGATGATCAGATTTTGGAGTTTTAACCCTTTGCAAAGCATATATTTAGACTTTGTCCAAACTGAAAGTGTTTGCTAACATCATATTAAACTTGACTCGGGCAGCGGACGTTGGGGGGAAAAAGAGAAGTAGCTGGTACTTTCATTTCCACCCATAAAACAATGATGACAGTGGAGATTTCAAATAGTTGTCCTTCAGTTTTATGCCTTTATCCAGCAGTCACAAATATTAATGACTCTGAAGGAAAAGGGTCTTGAAAACATGATGAGAAAAGGAGAAAAATAACAGCTCTGAATCAATATCTTGGAGGAATGCTAGAATGATTTCTGTAAAATAAGCTAACTCTTTCCAAAACATTGAGGACTTTTGACAACCCTTGGAGAGAAGCCAATGAAAACATTGTGGGAAAAGGTGAAAGTGCTAGTCACCAGCATGTTCTCCTTTTCCAACAATGTTTTTTTTCCCTATCAATAAACAATTGCACCATTTGAACCACATTGATATCGTCGCCTACAAATACTTTCGATTTTGACAGGGCTAAAATTTGTTGCTCTAACAAAAGAGTATGATTATGAGATGCATCTTCTTGAAGCATAATATCAAACACTCATTTAATCCTTTAGCAAACAATCCCTGGTTTTTACAACCCTGAGAAAGAAGCCTTTAGAAAACATTGTGGGAAAAGGAGAAAATGCTGGAAACCAGCATTTTCTCCTTTTCCCACAATGTTTTCTACCTTTCACAAAACAAATTTCAATTTTTTATTTATGTTTATTTTGTTGTCTGCAGCTGCAACCAATTTGGACACTTCTGAAATTTTGTCATTTCCTAACGAATTAATTATGGTTCTATAACATCAGTTTTGTCTAACAAACAAATGAATCACGAGGTGTCTGGTCCTTTGACCTACAGAAAATTGACCACTAGCAAAAGGTATTGACCCAGGTCCACCTACACGGACAGCACTGACCAGGGTTGAAACATTTTTCTGCAAATGCATTTAACCCACTTTTCACAGAGCACAGCTCTATTATGTGATTTTTGGATAGATCTATGATGTTTGAAAGGTGAACGAGTGATGCTTTGCATTTTTTTAACAGTGCTATTTGTCATATCACTGTCATAGTTGACTTGTTTGTGTGTGTCCTGTGTTTCGTCAGAACTTAGCTGCCTTGTCCTTGGACACTTCTAAGACAAATCAAGTGCCCTGAAAGAGAAGGATGTTTGAAATAGAATACTAGTGACTGTTAGGACACATGGGCCCATCCCAGTAACCCAGTGGTTAGTGTATCGGACAAAAGACCTGGTGATAGCGAGTTTGATGCCCTGTTTTAGCAAACTTTCTTGTGGGCAATTTTTTAGCTTCTCCCCTCCAATTTGTCTGCGAAAAGTAGTGAAAGGCTTGGAAAGAAAGTTGTGTCAATACTGGTGTGAGAAAGCCACGAGACATGTGTGGAGGTGCACTCATGGCTGAAAAGAAAGCTGTTTACTCTAAAGTTACCATACAACAAAATTTCGGACTGGTCCAAATTGAAAGCATTTGCCGACGATAAATGTGGCTAAAGAATTGATATTTGTTTTACGAAGGGAAGAAAACATTGTGGAAAAAGGAGAAAAATGCTGGTTACTAGCATTTTCTCCTTTTCTCCTTTTCCCACTATGTTTTCAGAAGGCTTCATTCACAGGGGTGTCAAAAGTCTGGATTCTTTTGTAAAGGGTTAAAGCAGCCTCTAACTTCAGTGCAAAACGAATAAGACACTCAGACAAATGTACAGATTAAAGACAACGAACAATAACATATGGTCAGCGGGGTTTAATCTTACCAAAACAACACACTGTTGACTTCTCCAACTTAAAAAAAGGCGTTAAACACCATACAATTACAATTTCCCCAAATTGTATGTAATTGCCGACGACAAATCTAACGTTCAAACATATAAGCTGGAGTTCTCTGAAAAGGTATCAACTGTGGAAAATGCAGAAAATGCTGGTTACCAACATAATCCCTTTTTCCAACCTTTTTTCAAAAGCAAGCTACCCTTGGGTCATTGAAACGTGGGACGACGGCTTATATAGCTTTGGTTTGTTTGTTTAAATGGTGTATTATGCCTCTTTCAACATTATTTCAGTCACATCACGGCAACAGCTCACATATTCATGTTTCCTGGCCAGTACTAGGCTAGGCTCTGACGTGTCTTGCCCAGTGAAAAAACCCAGTGGAGCCAGTAAGGCTCGAACCTGTAACTTCCAGGGCACGAGTCCTACACTTTACCACTGAGCCACACAGGACCCTATAGAGCTTTAGGGGTGGAACATAAAACAGGAATAAATCACATGTAACAGACATCATCAAATTATCACATCGGTTTTATCAACACTAGCACCCTACTTCTGTTGACAGCATAATATCAATCCAATTGTTGAAATTTGCCTTTGAAAGGGTTAAACAAATAATGGAAAGAAGGGAGAAAATACTGGTTAGCAACATTTTCTCCTCTTCCTACAATGTTTCGAAAAGCAGTCTTGGTCAGAGGTGTAAAAATTTGGGGCTGTGTGGTAATGGGTTTTTCAAAATCATGCTAAAATTTGCCAGTAAACAAATTTATTTTTCAAAACTTTACAGTTTTCAAACTCACACTCCAAGCATGAAGTATCATTAAAATCTAAATGTTTTAATCAGATAAACTGTTTGGCTTGTTACCCTGACTCACTGTGCATTTACAAACATAGATTAAGATCAGCATGCCCTGTATTTCACTCCTTAACCCTTTACTCCATAGATACTTTTTTCTACACATAGTTTGTAGGAGCCTTTGGAAAACATTGTGCCGAAAGGTGAAATTGCTCGTGTTTTCTATGCTATCAAAAGGTGTCCTATACACATAAAAACAGCTTCATCCTTGCTGTTATTTAGGGTCAATTAGAGATACCATAGAAATGCCTTATTGGGTAAAGGGTTAAGGCTTGGTCAGACTGGCTTACGGATATGTAACGGAAAAAAGGACAAAAAAATGCAAAATTTGGTTATCCGGTGACAAAATTCGTCTCCTCTGCCGGTCGAGGCTCACGTGATCGGTGTGTGGAGCGAAAAAGCCATACAATGACCGCACGAATGCCGCACATGTAATGGAAAAAACGCATATTTACCGGATATGTACTGGATAATAAACAGTCCAAAAACCAATATCACCGTATGAATAACGGACTTGTACCAGATAAAACGGAAGTGCAACGCATGAGAACCAGAAAGAACGTTCTTCCAACGTACGATAAACGGAAGTGCACCGAACACCAACATACTAGGAACGTACCGGTCACATGACAAGCCGAGGTTATAAATAATCAGATGCATCCAAAGACTGTAATTTGCACGTCTCTGTCCGTTTTGTACGGTGGAGATTTTGAACATGCTCAAAACTTCCTACCGGACGGAACAGACATCACAGGACCTTGCCGGACAAGTAGCAGATTCACCGCATAAGAAACGGACATAAAACGGATACAAACGGACAAAAACGGACAAAATGATTTTTTATCCGTTACTCGTCCATTAGCTCGATGAGACCAAGGCTTTAGACCTTTACTAAATAATCCCTGGTTGTAATGAACCTGAGGTAGAAGCCTTTTGAAAACATTGTGGGAAAAGGGGAAAATGCTGGTAACCAGCATTTTCTCCTTTTCCCACAATGTTTCCCACCCTTCCCAGAAAAAAAAAATCAATTCTTCAGATGTATTAGTTTTGTCATCTGCAAATGCTTTCAGTTTGGACCAGTCTAAAATTTTGTGGTTTGGTAAAGAGCTAATGTATAAGGTTTAAGTCCAGGGAACCACTGGTTAAATTCTGCAGCTCAGCAAGTTTCTTTCCAAAGATAGTCCCTGAGATAGCATTCATTCCAAAAAAAAATATAACTTCTACCTTTCTAGCATTAATTTCAGTCATTTATATTGCATTGTTATCAAAATGATGATTTCTGTCTTTGAAAGAGCAAAAAACATGATGGTAAAAGGAGAAAATGCTGGTTACCAACATTTTCTCCTTTCACCACAATGTTTTTCAAAATACTGCTTCATCAAGGTAATTAAATCCACTGATAATTATACATGTAATTGTAGCTCCAATGGTCTACATGGATCACTAAAATTTTTCATCTGTCAAAAAATTCTCTCTGTATCGTGAATATTAAAACATAGACATGTACTCCTATGGATGAAATATAGGCAATGCACTAATGTTCCAATTTCAGTAACAGAGTTCAGTGACCATGGTATAAAATTTTCAGTGTGCCATAAATAGAGCTTCAAAGTTTTATTTTAACTCATTACCAAACAACAATATTATAGGCTTGTCCAAATCAAAAGCATTTGCAGAAGACAAAATAAAAGTGACTGAAAAAATTAAATTGTTTTGTGAGTGGTAGAAAACATGATGGGAAAAGGAGAAAATGCTGGTTACTCCTTTTCCCACATTGTTTTCTAAAGGTTTCTCTCTCAGGGGCGTCAAAAGTAGGGATTGTGTGGCAATGGTTAAAACATTAGATCGTTTCGTAAATGTATCATTACAGATTAAAATATTGTGGAGAGAGGAGTTGCTCACTACAAGTAATTCCTCCATTTACCACAATGTTTTCACAAAATTGATTGTATTGTTCACAATGAAGATTTTCTGCAGCAGCTATGTATTAAGTCTTTACCAAACAACAAAATTCTGGCCTGTTCCAAATTCAAAGCATTTGCAGATGACAAAATAAATGTGACTCCAATACTAAGTATAGAAAACATGGTGGGAAAAGGAGAAAATGCTGGTTACGACAAAATTTTGGGCTGTTCCAAACTGAAACCATTAGCAGACAACAAAATAAATGTGATTCAAATACTGAAATTTGTTTTGGGAAGTATAGAAAACATTGTGGGAAAAGGAGAAAATCCTGGTTACCAGCATTTTCTCCTTTTCCCACAATGTATTTAAAAGCCCCTTTTCTCATGGTCATTAAAAATAAAAGTTGGGATTGTGTGTTAAAGAGTTAATTAGGTAATGAATTAACTCTTTACCACACAATCCCGACTTTTAACGACCTGAGAGAGAATCCTTTTGAAAACAGTGTGAGAAAAGGAGAAAATGCTGGTAACCAGCATTTTCCCCTTTTCCCACAGTGTTTTCTACCCTTCCCAAACGAGATTTTAATTTTTCAATTACTTTTATTTTGTCCTCTGCAAATGCTTTCAATTTGGACCAGTCTAAAATTTTCTCGTGTGGTAAAGAGTTAAAATTTATCTTTTGTCAAGTAAATTACAAGTTTTTTCTAATGCTAACAGGAATGCAAGTATCAAACAGGAAGAGGCATCAGTGTCAGCTCCTGAGTCATATCAGCTATAACAATGTATGTAGTACCGTCATTTACAAAGTGTTTCATCCAATTTATTTTTGATGTATGATGCAACTCGAGCACACGACAGTTTTCGGTCATCTCTGCATTTCTTGCATGGATTGGGGACGAGTGCCCATTTGCCTCGGGGACCTGGCTGGCCTCTTGCGAGTCAAACATCTTTGAAAGATCCCACAACGAAATTATGCTATCATTTCCACCACTAATGAGCTTGGAATCGGATACGAAATACACCTGGGAAACACCTTGTGTGTGAGCATGCATAGAAAATATTTCAGAAATATTGTTCTTGCTGGAGTCAAATATCGAAACAAGGCCATTTTCAAGAGCACATGCAACGTATTTCCCATCACCTGAAGCAGCAAGATTGTGAACAAAGGGTGGGTTCACCATATAAGCCCCAAGTTCCGATGGAGAATCTTGAAGTTCTTGCATATTA
The DNA here is from genome assembly GCA_943736015.1 of Tridacna crocea. Classification (NCBI taxonomy): domain Eukaryota; kingdom Metazoa; phylum Mollusca; class Bivalvia; order Cardiida; family Cardiidae; genus Tridacna; species Tridacna crocea. Next base: position 15,023,757 of record OX031068.1, read on the forward strand.
AACATATTTTTACACTTAGGCCTGGAAAAGTCCCAGTGGATTAAATTGCAATCCATCCCACCCGTAAAAATCTCACGGGGACGCTTGGCACGAAAGCAGACTGTTGAACATATATTGGTATGTTTACGGCGCAAAGTTTTGTACAACCTTTTTTCTTCAAGGGAGATAATTCTAACTTCACCTGTGTCATCACAGGCAGCCAAATTGATCTCTTTCTCATCTGCAACAATTTGATTAATTTCCTCATCATTAAACTGGAAAGTTTCAATAGGAGACCCCAGGTTTCTAGGATCTAAGACTTTCACAGAATTACCAAATGCCACGTAAATCAGGTTATCTTTAGTCCTAGATACGTAAACAGAGGTACAGTCGTCCTGTTCAGTTTGGAGTTTGTGTGCAAGTTCACCTCTCCTACTCCATACACAAAGTTCCCCATTCTCTCCGCCTGATACAATGCTGGATCCATCACTTTTGGAGTCGACACAAAGCACCAATGAAGCATGGCCTCCACACAACTTTACAACAGAACTTGCTCCTCCCTCTGCCATCTTCTGAAAAAGATTTAATCTCAACTCTTAACTAAAAGAAAATAAAAATAATCTTGCCTAAATTCAAAGCACTTACAGACAATAATTAAATGTAGCTAAACTGGTTGAAACTCTTTGAATGGATAAAAATATTGTAGGAAAAGCAGAAAATGATGCTTACCAGCATTTTCTCCTTCTACCATAATATTTTCAAAAGGCTTCCCCCTAAGGTCAATAGAACATGGGATTGTGTGAGCAAGGATTAATCTATAATATGACGAGGTACTTTTAGACATACCATGGTTTAACCCATTACCACACAATCCCTACTTTTGACGCCCCTGAGAAAGAAGCCTTTAGAAAACATTGTGGGAAAAGGAGAAAATGCTGGTAACCAGCATTTTCTCCTTTTCGCACAATGTTTTCTACCCTTCATAAAACAAATTTCAAATTTTCAGTCAATTTATTTTGTCGTCTGCAAATGCTTTCAATTTGGGCAAGCCTAAAATATTGTCGTTTGGTAATGAGTTAAACATCCCACATTACGGTAACTCTTTACCAAATGACAATTTTTTTAACTGGACCAAATTCAAAGCATCTGCAGACAATAAACTAAATCTTGGTAATGTGATGATTTCTGACTTTCATAGGACAGAAAACATTGTGGGAAAAGGAGAAAATGCTGGTTACAAGCATTTTCTCCTTTTCCCACAATATTTTCTATAGGCTTCCTTCTAAGGGTTGTTAAATGTTGGGATTGTGCAGTAAAGAGTTAAAGACATTATAATACATGTAGGACAACTTCTGGATGGTAGACTTGTAGGAAAATGGATAGAATATTGTTTGAAAAGTTACACCTTCTCCAATAGTGTTTTCTAAGCAGTCAACTATTGGAATGTGAAGAGTTACACAGTCAAGGTTTATATTATTTTTTATTAATTAACTATTGGATATATAGAAGTTATACAAGGAAACCGGTCCACGCGATACCAGTCACATTTCTGATTTCGTATAGTACACAGGTCGTGGCCCCGGCTTAATACGACTTGACCTCCGATCAATACAGTTGACCTCGTATCAATATTGATGACCCGCGACCAATACAGAAATCCTTGAACGCGATTTTTAGCCAATCACGTTCCAGGAGGCGGCAAGGTAAAAGTAACCCAAAAATTGATATTTGTTTCCAGCAGGGTAGAAAACATTGTGGGAAAAAGGAGAAAATGCTGGTTACCAGCATTTTCTCCTTTTCCTACAATATTTTCAGAAGGCCTCTTTTTCAGGGTCGTAAAAACCAGAGGTTGTTTGGTAAAGCGTTAATTAATAAAATTGTCATTAATCAAGTGATTTCGTATTGGCCCAGTTACAGGTCCTCGGTCAGCCGTATTGACCCTCGGCCTTCGGCCTCGGGCCAATACAGCTGACCTCGGACCTGTAACTGGGCCAATACGAAATCACTTGATTAATAACATTATAGTATAAATTAGTCATGCTTTGTGAAAAGGGGGCTCACTTAACTCTTTGCCTAACGACAATATTCTAGACTGGTTCAAAATGAAAGCATTTGCAAACGACAAAATGAAAGTGACTGAAAATTTGAAATTTGTTTTGTGAAGGGTAGAAAACATTGTGGGAAAAGGAGAAAATGCTGGTTACCAGCATTTTCTCCTTTTCCCACGATGTTTGCTAAAGGCTTTTTTCTCGGGGCGTCAAAAGTAGGGGTTGTGTGGTAATGGGTTAACCCTTTACCTAACGACAAAATCTAAGACTTGTTCAAATTGAAAGTATTTGCAGGCGACAAAATAACCATGACTCAGAAGTTGAAAATCGTTATGGAAAGGGTAGAAAACATTGTGGGAAAAGGAGAAAATGCTGGTTTCTCCTTTTCTAACAATGTTTTCAAAAGACTTCTCTCTCAGGGTCGTTAAAAGTCAGGATTGTGTGGTAAAGGGTTAATGCATCCCTAAAAAGTGACCTAGGTCAGCAGGCTGACCTGGGCTGGAAATTTTCTATAATTCCAAGGACCAGTCTACCTCATGATTAATTCAGTCATTAAAAAATTGGAATCAGTTTTCAGCAGGGTTGAAAACATTGCAAGGAAAGGATGTTGGTTACCAGCATGTTCTTCTTTTCCCTCAAAAGCATTCAATCTCTCAGGGTCATAAAAGCCAGGGATTGTTTGGTAAAGGATTATGTCATCCTCCCCAGGGTCATACATGTGAATGTATGGTACCGAATTTAACATGCAGTGAGTGAAATGAACTCTTGTGGTTTATATGCTGACAGTGTGTATCAAAATCAGACTCCACAGTCTGCATGATCTGTAGAATCTTGGATTTACTCTGCCTGCTTTTTTGCCAGATATTCTTCCCTGAACAGCTTTAAAAAGGGCAATATTTGTTTCTTTGGTACTGACTGAGTATGTCCATTTCATACATCTAACAGGACAATAGTTAGCTTTTTATCAGATGACAGAATTTTAGATTTGCCAAATTTGAAACTCAAAGAATTTCAGTGACCAGCAACTTCTCATTTTCCTCCAATGTTTTCAAAAGCCTTCTGTGTATGGGTTGTTCAAACTTGAGATTGAATGGAAAAGGATCAAGTATGATAAAGGTGCCCTGGCTCCTGTACCTTGTTTGAACCGTTGTTAACCCATTACCACACAATCCCTACTTTTGACGCCCCTGAGAAAGAAGCCTTTAGAAAACATTGTAGGAAAAGGAGAAAATGCTGGTAACCAGCATTTTCTCCTGTTCCCACAATGTTTTCTACCCTTCACAAAACAAATGTCAAATTGTCAGTCACTTTTATTTTGTTGTCAGCAAACGCTTTCAATTTGGACCAGTCTAAAATTTTGTCGTGTGGTAAAGAGTTAAACAAACCCAAGTTTCAACTACCCTGTGATAGAAAGCTTCGCAAGGGTTGCTGGTAACCAGCATTTTCTCCTTTTCTTTACAATGTCTTCTATCCTGTCAAAGGCATGCTTCATCTTTCTAGCTACATATATTTGTCTTAGGTATCATGCTTTCAGTTTCATTGATTCTAAAATTTTGCTGTTTTGGTAAACATTAATACAAGGGATGGCTGGGCAAGATAGAAAAACTGAATGGCCTGGAAGTACTGCCTTTATGTTGGGAAAAAAGGGGGTTTCAGCTCAAAACATTAATTGGCTAAAATACTTTCACCTCCAAAAAGCAACCATTGCAATGACTAGCATAATATAACCAATTACAACCTGGTATCCTGCACCAATCTAGAACATCAATTAGGTAAGGGTTCAAGTCTATAGGTTGCTGACACAGCATAAATTGCCTATAGCTATATATAGCCTTTTCTCATTTCTCCATTCATTCTTACTTCTCCGTTCATGTACTAATGCTGAAGGAATAAGCGCTTGTGACGTTTTGTTCCACCTGGTTCTATTCTACTCGATCAGATATTATGCGTAACATCCTATCCTACATCGAAAGTATTTTTCTATCAAATAAGATGCAAAAAATGCAACAAAAGAGAGTAATTTTCATAGTTTAAAAGGAAAATACTTCATTAGATACAATAAAAAGCAAATTTTCAATGTTTTTCAACAGTAAATATGCTTAAATGGGTTGTGTTTACCCAGTGATCTGCCAAGGTTTTGAAGATGCTGGGACAATGTCCCCTTTGACTGAAAAAACAGGGGATATTTTCAAAAAACTGGGGACATTTACACACCATTTCCTCTTAAAAACCCTTCGGTTTTTTAGATCAGACATTTCATTGTAGTTGTTATTGTCAACAGTAGAAGACAACTTAGTGGGGGCTATTCACTTTCAGAGGCGATCGGGCATTCATAATGATTTTGGTTATTGTCATTGCCAACACTAGCGGAGGACTGGGTGGGGGTCTTTCCACTTTTAGGGGCGATCGGGCCTTCCTTTTGATTTTGGATTAATTCATTACTATCTAGATCAGTGCTAGATTGTGTTTTGTTTGACTCCACATCGCATTGTGTTGTCAGTTTCTTCGTAGGAGCAGTGAAATATGATTCAATGACCCTCATGGACAATCTTTTCCGCTTTGTGTCTCTGTCGGCTCTGGTTACTATTGTTGCGAGCTATTTCGTCAAAAATGGTTTGATTGGTAGCTAGCTACATGGTAGCGTGTGTGCAGCCAATCAGAATCGCCAAAACAAACTGCAATCATCAGTAATTCAGTTTGGTTCGAGCCGCAAATTGAACTTCCTGTTTACCTACTTTCACTTTGAAAAGGTTAGTTCTTTCGGTTTTGAAATTGGACACAGCGGATTTTGTGTTGCGTCATTGGCGCACCTGTTGGAATTTTCATGCGCCCTAGATGATTTTACTGCGCCCAGGGCGCAAAAACGCAGCCTCGGCAGATCACTGGTTTACCCTTTACTATGAATAAACTAGGCCGTCTGAACTAGAGTGTAGAATATTCATCAGTCTTTAGTGACCAGCCTTGACATTCAATCAAATGAATGGAAAAATGAGAAAGTGGCCAAACTACCCAGGTTGATGAGGTAGGTTTGAAAAAATCCTCGGATCGAACCTTTTGATGCAAGTTGTAGTGACTTTTTTCAGTTACAAGTTTAATTCAGATTTTAAATTTGATCATTACATGAAAATTTTGATTCCTTGACTGAAAATGTGAATTTTGTGAGCTTATTTACGCTTGGGTAAACGGAGAAAGGAGAACACAGTATATAGACGGCACATAATTTTAACTTTGTTAAAGGCAGGCTTACATGTAAAACTGATGAAAACAGGCCTCGACATCAAATGTAATCAGATTCCATTGAAAAAAAATGAATTCATTATCATTATTATAATACACACCGTGCAAAAGGTAGCCTACTCCGTTTTAACAGCACCAACCGTCGGAGTCAAAGACATGTCCGACAATTGTGTAACTTTATTCGAAAAATCGTTCTTCGAAATCCATTCATAAATACGAAATATTTTGGAATGTCTACCGAAAGCAGACATAAAAATTTCATCTTTTAATATATGCAAAGTTAATACAACCTTTCCCCTTGTGACTCTGCAGGGACAACTATTTTGAGAAACGCCTCTACAACTTTCGTTTCTTCGGTTGTTTTGATTAAATGATCATCCGAACGCATACTGATGTATGGAATACTGTTCTTTAATACATACCACAGGAGTTTGCCATATATATAGATTTATGTCGTAGGTCAGATTGGAATCTAGGCAGATCCGGAATCTGCCTAAACCAAATTAGAATTCAAATTTTGTGTAGACCAAAATGCATTATTTTCTAATATTTTTAATTATATTGATTTAATTATGTTTACAATTGAGAGGTATTTTCTATGAACTCATTACCAATGACAAATTTTTAGGTTGGTCCAAATCGAAAGCATTTGCAGACGACAAAATTAAAGTGACTGAAATTTTTTTTGTGAAGGGTACAAAACATGGTGGGAGAAGGAGAAAATGCTGGTTACCAGCATTTTCTCCTTTTGCCACAGTGTTTTCTAGAGGCTTCTTTCTCAGGGGCGTCAAAAGTTAATTGGGATTGTGTGGTAATGGGTTAAAGCATTTTATATGATTTTTCCACAACCGCTCTGTTTACCACTTTTTATTATAAGTATAAAACATTTAAAAATTTATATATTTACTCTGAATTTCTGACTAAAACTTCTTTTATTTTGGAGTTTACGTTTAAAAGTAAGATGATTCATATGTAGATGCCCTATATTCAACGAGAAATTATTAAAATTTGGTTTAGGCAGATTGTAGAGCTGCCTAGCTAAACTGAAATCCTAATTTGTTATAGACAAATTCCAGTTTGGTCTAGGCAGATTCCGGATCTGCCTGGATTCAATTTTTTTACATTATAGAATGCCAAATTCCTGTGATCCTTCTCTATCCGTGGAGCTAGCTTCTTCCTTATTAATTTCTAAATGTTTACTTTTTCCTGTTAAAGAGGAATAGCCATTGATAGAGAACGGATATGGAATGGTGCATTCAGAGAATTGCATTTAGAACCTGATACGAAGAGTGCTGAAGGTATATCAAAGTTTGTGAGAGGCAGGGAGAAGAAAACAGAGATTCAGAAAATAGAAAGTCGGAAAGTAGAAACTAACCCTCTTGTCACTCCTAGTATGCCACATTTATAAAGTGTGTTGAACAGATATATTGGAGTACAGTGTCATTTAAGGTTTTTTTTTTTGAATCTAAATCCTTTCTACCGTGGATTGTTAAACAAATTACATTAATAATCACTTTCTATGATCGAGTGTCATGCACATAGCTGTTCAAGCTCTAATGTTTCTGGGAAATATCTTTCACAGTTAAGTAATTTTGAATGTAATGGGCCTATGCCTGTAAGTTAGATATAACATTTGAATAACAAGTGTTTTTTGTTTCTTTTTCAGGCATCATATATATCTATACGATCTCTGGTTTTCTCTTAATGTGTGTAGATTGAATAGGGAACGGACAAAAGTTCACTGAGACAATAGCCCACTAGGACAATAGCCCACTAGGATAATAGCCCATTAGGACAATAGCCCATTAGGACAAGAGCCCACTAGGACAATAGCCCATTAGGACAATAGCCCATTAGGACAAGAGTCCTTGCTAAATTTGGCAGGGGCGGGGGGGGGGCAAAAGCCCACTTCATGAAAAAAATGTTTGTGTGTGTGTGTGAGAGAGAGAGAGAGAGAGAGAGAGAGAGAGAGAGAATCCAATTTGGGATTTAAACTCTGACCAAGATCTTTATATTTGCACATTTCAGGTGACTTTAAGCGTATGGTATTAGTAGTTCGGGCACTGCTATGATCAGGTCCTCATATGAAAAAAGAAAATGAAACTTTTTGCCCATCTGAATTGGACAAATGGACTTACAATACCCTAATATACATGAAGAGTTTCCAGTTATTCAGATACATTTCTTTTGAAATCTTATACTAAAAAAATGATAACTGAATGATACAAGTTTATGCATTTTCTCATCATGAGAATTAATTCATGTATGAAAATGATCGTCTAGTTACTGTAAAATTTGATGCATGAGAAATGGTATGAAACAAATGAACACTTCACCAGATGACAACACTTCAGACTTCTCTGATTTTAACTGAATTTGAAATAAATATGGCTCAAATCGTAGGAATTGTTAATAAAATGGTTTAAAACAATGCGATAATAAGGGGAAATATGAGTTAGCAGCATCATCTGCTTTTATCACAATGTTTTCAAAAGTGTTCTTCAAGAGCATGTTAACCCATTACCACACAATCCCTACTTTTGACACCCCTGAGAAAGAAGCCTTTAGAAAAAAACATTGTGGGAAAAGGAGAAAATGCTGCTTACCAACATTTTCTCCTTTTCCCACAATGTTTTCTACCCTTCACAAAACAAATTTCAAATTTTCAGTCACTTTGATTTTGTTGTCTGCAAATACTTTCGATTTGGACAAACCTAAAACCTTGTCGTTTGGTAATGAGTTAACCCATTACCAAACCACAATACTTTTTAGGCTGGTCTAAATTGAAAGCATTTGCAGATGACAAAATAAAAATGACTGAAAATTTGAAATTTGTTTTGTGAAGGTTAGAAAACATTGTGGGAAAAGGAGAAAATGCTGGTTACCAGCATTTTCTCCTTTTCCCACAATGTTTTTTTCTAAAGGCTTCTTTCGCAGGGGCGTCAAAAGTAGGGATTGTGCGGTAATGGGTTAAAGCAAGATACTTTTCCTCAAAGGGTTGACGAGCGATTATCACTTCATTTCATTCGTTTCATTCAGGCCCATGATTATTTCGGTAAGGATCAAACGAGTAGCACCCAATGAAATAGACTTATTCTCGAACTGAATACATCAAACAAACGCTTTTGCATTTCTTTTGCATCCAGTCTGTCGTAAATGTATAGAAGATGGCGACTACTTGTTGTGGTGTGAAAAAACAAAAGTTAAATAATTCTATGCCCGCGGTTAGCTCTAGCTGTAATGGAACGGTTGCTCAATCATACAAAAATGGATATACGGTAGCCACAGCTTCTATGTGTTTTTATTGTTTTGACGTTCTACATAGCCATCTTCATAACTACGAAACCCCGAAGAACCCACCTTTCACGAACGATTCATTGTAAGTAGTGCACCAGTCTAACACCTTTGTTTATTTATTTTGAAAACAAAATGATTTCTTTGAAAAAATTCTTTATCTGTTTGTTCAACTCTTTCTTTAGTCAAATTTAAATGAATAGACCAGGATGATGCATTTCGTCGGTAGTACACTATCCACAGGAGAAAATGGACCCGTCCACACCTTTTGTTTACCATCTTCAATATCAACAAGATACGACTTTGTTCCAGTGACCCTGATTGATCTTTGTTTCCATTTTATTGTTTACTTTATTGTTAAAACTAAATCAAGCTCACCCATTCTAAACATTGGCGGTTTTTTGTTTTTTGTTTTTTTTCTATTGCCCAGTGGAAATCAGTTTGGTTTGTTCCATTATAGAATAAAGGGTATTTGGTAGATTTCTCCAGGAACAAAGAAAATATACAATTTACACACATGATGAACCCTTAACCCCACATAATGGGCATTTCTTTTCTTCTGAAAAACAAAAAGGTTCAGCTCAGTATTACTTTATTAGGAGTACAGTATTGAATGAGTGATTGTGTGATGTTTTACACTGTTTTCAACACTATTTAACCCTTTCCCAAACAATCCCTGGTTTTTGCGGGTCAGGAATAGAAGCCTTTTGAAAACATTGTGGGAAAAGGAGAAAATGCTGGTAACCAGCATTTCCTCCCCATTCCCACAATGTTTTCTACCTTGACATATAGAAAAATAATCTTTTTGGCAACTGTTAATTTGTCACATGCAAAATGCTTTGAATTTGGTCTGATCCAAAATTTGCCGTTTTGGAAAGGGTTCACCCATTACCACACAATCCCTACTTTTGACGACCCTGAAAAAGAAGCCTTTAGAAAACATTGTGGGAAAAGGAGAAAATGCTGGTAATCAGTGTTTTCTCCTTTCCCACAAATTTTTCTACCCTTCACAAAACAAATGTCAAATTTTCAGTCACTTTTATATAGTCGTCTGCAAATGCTTTCGATTTGGACAAGCCTAAAATATTGTTGTTTGGTAATGAGTTAAGTTATATTATGGTGGCCAGTGTACATATCTATGATTTCTTAGAGTTTCTATTACCAGCACTCCGCACAATATTCTTTCCAAGCTACTGCTTGCTTTCCCATATAACCAACGTCAAAACAATGATCAGCGGTGAGAGAGGAATGAATCAGTTGCAATGACTGTTATCACTTCTTCGAAAGAAATTGGCCGCGCTAGGATCAAACTCATAGCCCACTTCTTGAGTCATGTATGCTATACCTACTGAGCTAACGGGGCTGGGCAGGTATAAAGTGTTGATAAACCATGTGAATGTCTTCAGACATAGTTGTCCTCGCCTAGTACCCTGTCTGTAGTGTTATCTATGATATTGTGATAAATAGTAAAATACTTAATTTGCATTGCTAGTGCCACCTATCCACTGTTTATTCCATTGAATAAAAAGCAGAAGTGTTTTTGCAATATATCCATCAGTTAAACAACAATATTGTTCTTTTCAAATTACAATGATACAGCACAATTTTCCCCTATCTTTTGAAAATATTGTTGATTCAGTCTTCTGGTGAGCTTTTTCAATGTGAAAGAAGTGTTGTCACTAGCTTGAAAAGAATGAAATGGAAAGACTTTAAGTACATATACATGTACTTGTGAATCCTGTACTAAACAATTATTGCCTAACATTTAATTTTTCAGTAAGTTCTTATAATTTTGTTAAGATGGAACCTACGGTAGAATTAAAAATGAAACACAATGAAAGCATTTGCAGTGTTGCATCCAGGATAAATTTTGCTGTATTTTTTAATTTTCTTTGGTGACAAAAAGCCTGTGGTACGAAAAATGAATAGATTATATTTTGACATTAACCCTTTCCCAAACGACAAATTTTGGACTCTTCCAAACTGAAAGAGTTTGCAGACAAAAATTTTTAATTTTGAGAAAATGGCAGAAAGTTCTTATAAAGGGTAGAAAACACTGTGGGAAAAGGAGAAATTGCTCGTTTCGAGCAATTTCTCCTTTTCCTACAGTGTTTTCAAAAGACTTTTACTGCAGATACGTAAAACCAGGGCTTGTTTGGGAGAGGGTTAAAGATACTTCAAAAACTCTGATTATATGATTCAAAGTAGGATTTAACTCTTTACCACACAATCCCAACTTTTAACGACCCTGAGAAAAAAAGCCTTTCGAAAACATTGTGGAAAAAGGAGTAAATGCTGGTAACCTGTATTTTCTCCTTTTCCTACAATGTTTTCTACCCTTCACAAAACAAATGTCAAATTTTCAGTCACTTTTATTTTGACATCTGCAAATGCTTTCTATTTCGAAAGATCTAAAATTCTGTCTTTTGCTAATGAGTTCAAAGCTGGTAACCAGCATTTTATCCATATCTTCCAATGTTTTCTACCCTATCAAAGACAAGTTCTGTCATCTGAGTCACCTTTATTTTTGAGAAGCTTACAGTTTTGTCATCTGGTAAATAGTTAATCCTTTACCACACAATCTAAAGTTTTAACACACCTGTGAAAGAAACCTTTTGAAAACATTGTGGGAAAAGTTTTTCTGTTTTCCTCTCTTCCTGAAACAAAGTTTAATATTATAGTTACATTCATTATGTTGTGTGCAACTACTAAATCAATTTGGACCAGTGTAAAATTTTGACCTTTGGTAAAGAATTAGTAGCGTTTCTCTTAGCAAGCTACATGTAAGTGTACAAGAGTATGTAGCATGTATTGGGGTTAACCAAAGGTCAAAAGGTCACAGCCGAGCTATGTAATTAAGTACATGTACATTCGTAGTTCTGATTCATGTCACATGACAGTCATTTCAACTGATCCCATTTGTCTTGCTGTTCTCTACTGCACATTATGCTGTCAGATAATTTCATTGGAGAGTGTATCAGAATAATTTTCTGAAATTTTCACATGCCAAATAATTGATTGTTTATTTCAAAGTTTTAATCCTTTCCCAAACAATCCCTGTTTTTTACAGGCCAGGAATAGAAGCCTTTTGAAAACATTGTGGGAAAAGGAGAAAATGCTGGTAACTAGCATTTTCTCCTTTTCCCACAATGTTTTCTACCCTATCATACAGAAAAATCATCTTTTTAGCAACTGTTAATTTGTCATCTGCAAAATGCTTTCAATTTGGTCTGGTCCAAAATTTGCCGTTTGGGAAGGTGTTAACTTAACATCAATATGAGTCTTGACGAAACAAAATAATTTTCTGAATTAACATCATCATAAGACTTAACGAAACAAAATGATTTTCTGAAATGTTCACAAGCAAAATAGTTTAATTATTTGACCAATTATAACTGGTTGGACTTTTGAACATTTACAGCATTAAATTTTGACAAAGTAAATTTAACTTGAAATATAGGATTTGTCTTTAACTTTTTATCCAAAAATTAAATTTTTTTGAACTTGTCCAGATTAAAATTAGAAGCATTTGCAGACGACAACATAATACTATAGTATAAATGACTCAGAAATTGAACTTGGTTTTGAAGGAATAGAAAACATTGTGGGAAAGGGAGAAAATGCTGGTTACCAGTGTTTTCTGCTGTATTGAAGAATGTTTACACCATTTTAGCCACATTGAAATTGCCGTCTGCAAATGCTTTCAGTTTGGGCAAATCCATTTTTTTTGTCTGGTAAAGGGTTAACTGTTTATTAAATCATGTCTACTCTACTAAATGAAAATGTTCAGCTGCCAGGCCAATTTGAAAATACCGGGAAAAAGTTAATAATTTGGAAGTAACTAACAGGATTTTAGATAATTGGTACATAAAGCCATAATTATGTTAATCCTTTACCACACAGTACTGAATTTTATCAACCTAGTTGGAGAAGGCTTGTGGGAAACAGTGAAAGATTTTTGTCCTTTTTCCTCAATGTTTTCTACCCTTTCCAAATGATCAAATTTGTTTATTGAGTCACATTTATTTTGTCATCTGCAACAGCTAGCTGTTTTCAATTTAGACAAGTCTTAAATTCTGTTGTTTGGTAACAAGTTTGAAAGAATAAGTGTTTATGAACGTTATTGCTCATTTAAAGCAATGTCTCCTTTTGTCACAATGTTGAGAGTAATCTTTAGCTCCACTAAAAGCCAGCGGGCTTATGTCCTGACCTGGTGTCAGTTGTGCGTCCATCTCTCAGCCCGTGCGTTAACTTTTATTTCAAACATCTCTGAAATTACCCATTCAGTTTTGATGAAACTTCACAGAAATGATCCTACCATGGTCCTCTTCAGTATTCCTTGAAAGAATTTGATTCCTTCAAAAACTCTGGTTGCCATGGCAACAAAACTGAACAAATTTGAAAATTTTTAAAAATCTTTTTCTCTGAAACCATAAGGCCAAGGGCTACCAAATTTGGCATGTAGCTTTATCCTTCAAATAATAGCCCTAAGGTCAAAATTGCCTCATGCCCTGGGGGTCCCAAGTTTTATATTGGCTTATATAGGAAAAACCTTTCAAATCCTTCTGGTAACTAGCCATAGGGCTACCAAATTTGGCATGTAGCTTTATCTAGTAGACCTCTACTAAAAGTGCCTAAATGATAGCCCAGGGTCAAATTTGGCCTGGCCCAGGGGGTCACAAGTTTTATACAGGCTTATATAGGGAAAACTTTAAAATCTTTCTGGTACCTAGTCATAGGGCCTAGGGCTACCAAATTTGGCATGTAGCTTTATCAAGTGGACCTCTACTAAGAGTGCCTAAATGATAGCCCAGGGGTCAAATTTGGCCTGGCCCAGGGGGTCACAAGTTTTATATGGGCTTATATAGGGAAAACTTTAAAAATCTTCTTGTACCAAGCCATAAGGCCTAGGGCTACTCAATTTTGCATCTAGCTTTATCAAGTGGTTGTCTACCAAAGGTGCCCAAATTGTAGCCCTGGGATAAAATTTGGCCCCGCCCTGGGGGTCACAAGTTTTACCTGAGCTCATATTGGGAATTTTTTTAAAATCTACTTGTACCTCGCAATAAGGTTTTGTCTAATCTACCAGGAGGGCCCAAATTATAGCCTTAGGGTCAAGTTTGTCCCTACACCAGGGGTAACAAGTTTTACATAGGCTTTTGTGGTGAAAACTTCATGTCATCTTGTTACTAACCATAATAAAGACTAGGGCCACTAAATTTAGCCCTTTCTCATGGGGGTCACAACTTTCTCGTAGGATTTTATAGAAAAAACTATGTATGTTACTTTTGTATGTCCTCAAGTTTGAAACCAGTTGGCCAAATAATGTAATATTTGGCTTGTAGTGTTTTTACATATTAGCCAATGGAGTGATATAGAGCCATCATGTCCCTCTTGTTCAAAAATGGTTTGGTGTAAGTCAAATTAGCTTTTCTTCCTGTGGTATTTAGTTTAGGGCATAAAGGCCAAGGGTTAAATTTCTTTACCACGTTTTTATGCTTTGAGAGAATTCCTTCAGAGCCTCAAATTGGCATATCAGGTAAAGGGTTAACACAAAATAGCCATGACCATGTTTGTATGTTTGTCCATGATTGTGTTACACTAGCACATCAAGAAACATTTACCGGTATCTGATTTAACCCTTTACCACATGCTCCTGGGAAAGAAAGCGTTTGAAATATTTCAGGAAAAGGAAATTTTTTCCCCTTTCTCATAATGCTTTCTACCCTTCTCAGTTTTTGGGTCACATTTGTTATCTGCAAGTGTTTTACCTTGGAGTATAAAATTTTGTTACTTGGTAAATTAGATACTGTAATCAGTGTTCTGTTTTTTTCCTAGCCCCCTTTTTGTGACGTGGAAGGTGGGAAAAGATCGTCGACTCCGAGGTTGTATAGGAACCTTTTCTGCCACAAATCTTCACAGCGGTCTCAGGGAATATGCCGTCACAAGGTAACTTGGACCTGTATTTACACCTGCCAATCTATGATTTAACCCTTTAACCCTTTACTCCATAGATACTCATTTTGACGTATCAACAACAGAAAGCTGTTGAAAACATTTAGGGAAAAGGAGAAATTACTCGTAACGAGCAATTTCTCCTTTTCCCAGAATGTTTTCCACTTAATTAGATATTTGTATCCTCATTTGTCCATATTTTTGACATCATGTCTTTAATTGCTGCTGAAATGGAAGACCCTCAAATTGGTATATCAGGTAAAGGGTTAACACGAAATTTCAAGTTTTAACAACCCCAAGGAAGAAGACTTTTGAAATCATTGTCGGAAAAGGAAAAAAAAAAATGCTGTTAATGAGCATTTTCTGCTGTTTCCCACAATGTTGTCTGCCCTTCCAAAAGCATTGTTCAGTTTTTTAATTCATACTTATTTTGTTATGTGCAATCTGACCCTTTCATATTGGACAAGTCTAAAATTTGTCATTTGGTTAAACCCCAAAACTAGGAAAATGAAAAATTGGTGAGTACAGCAATTGACTTTCTTCTTGTATAATTTTTTCTACATATTTCTGAGAGACTATTTTAAGACAAACGTAAAGAGTTATGGATGACAGATAATTATTTGAAGAGAAAGAAAATAATTATTTGGAATTGCCGGTATATGGAACATACTAGTAGCTAAAAACCGTGTTACACTATACAGCATTTCCAATGCTTTTGCCCAGCACTGTATAATTTTCCAGAGTGCCGTGAAAATATTACCTTAAAAAAATAATAATTTATGAAGATGGGTATGTTACAGCTTACCATGACATCCCTATAGAGTTTGCATTGTGTATTATGGCAGAGTTCTTTTTGGCAATTCTCTGCACTCGCACAACACATCCACTATGTGCCCTATATTTTTACAGTGTTCACACTGTGGACATTCAAAGCACTGACTGGGTTTTGATGCCTTTCATTTGGCCTATCTTTAAAAACAAATTATAACAACATTCATTTATTGTTGTTTCTTTGTTTGCTCTCGAAAATCAAAAAGTAAAGAATAAAGTTACGCATGCAAGAAGGGAAAAAAGCAGAACAAAAACTAAATCCTCATCAGATGCTAGTTAGCAACTCACCTCATCTACCAACACTAGCCAGACTTGCTGGTGAACATCAGCTATAATGAAATGAATGTTTATTTGCATACTTTATCTAATATTATGTGCGTTACAGTCATGAAAAGACAGCTGGATGGTGTAGAAATGCTTTGAAAGTGCAATGATTCAAACAGTCAACTCATTACCAAACGACAACATTTTAGGTTTATCCAAATCAGAAGCATTTGCAGGCGACAAAATAAAAGTGACCGAAAATTTGAAATTTGTTTGTGAAGGGTAGAAAACATTGTGGGAAAAGGAGAAAATGCTGGTTACCAGCATTTTCTCCTTTTCCCACAATGTTTTCTAAAGGCTTCTTTCTCAGGGGCGTCAAAAGTAGGGATTGTGTGGTAATGGGTTAAGAGTGTTGTAAAATAAATCATACTCCTTCTAAGCATCGTTGTCGCCGTGGGGTCCCAGGTTTTTTTTACTTTATAGAATAGGACCTCAGCCTTTCTCTATGACATGTTGAAGAAGGCGACTAAAATTAGAGACAAACGGCTGCTTTCCTCGTAATTCGTAGGATTGCAGCAGGCTGGGTAGTTCTTATTCCAAATCCTATATTTTTTTTCTTGATGTAAATAGGGTTTGGAATGGGCATCAATTGGCCTGTGGTTTAATCGGGGGTATAAGAATAAACCACTGCAGTCCCGCGATCGTCACATCTGCCATTTCATCTGGCAGAACAAAAGTCGCAGCATGCATGTTGTAAAAGGCGACAAAAGGGGCATCATTTTGTGTTTCATCCATTCCTCATTTATCATGTTTGTCTTATGTTGTTGCACATGTATGTTATTTTCACCTCGCATTATTGTTTACTAAGTTGTCGACGGGCCATAAAACACTATTCATTCATTCTAAGCATCGTTGATGCACTGTATAAGTGTAGTAGTCAAGATGCAGTGACATTTCGAGGGAATACCGTTATAATTGCTATGTTATAATTGCTGTTGGTGGTTCATATAAGTGCAATAGAGGCACATTTCCATCTCAGAGACTGCTGTGCTGTCTTCAGGCTAGTGCCACAGACAACCACAGTGTTTGCCTTTTGACCTGTAAGTACTCTGGCAGAGCTTCTTTGGCATTATAGGAAACCTTACAGTGCTGCTAAGGCGACCTAACAGAGATTCCAATGCCCTTTTAGCACAACGCCTCTTTTTTGGACATGCTCAAAATGTACATGTATCCGCCACCTCGGTATTCTAGACAATTCCAATGTGTCTACTGGCTAAGCCACTGCCATGATGTTGTGATGCATGCAATCATATTATGCATAGCTTTGTGTTCTGCATTTTTTTCGTGGATGCCATGGGAATTGCAGTCCTGGTGTGACAGGGTTTAACCCATTACCACACAATCCCTACTTTTGATGACCCTGAGAAAGAAGCCCTTAGAAAACATTGTGGGAAAAGGAGAAAATGCTGGTAACCAGCATTTCCTCCTTTTCCCACAATGTTTACTACCATATCAAAGTCAGAAATCGTCATATTAACAAGATTTCATTTGTTGTCCGCAGATGCTTTGAATTTGGTCCAGTCCAAAAAATTGTCGTTTGGTAAAGAGTTAACTCACCACCAAACGACAAAATTTTAGGTTTGTCCAAATTGAAAGCATTTGCAGACGACAAAATAAATGTGAATTAAAAAATTGAAATGTGATTTCGAAAGAGTCGAAAACATTGTGTGAAAAGGAGAAAATGCTGGTCACCAGCACTTTTTCCTTTTCACACAAAGTTTTCAAAGGCTTTCTTTCTCAGGGTCATTAAAAGTTGGGATTGTTTGATGTAAGGGTTAAAGGAACAATCATTAATTTTGTAAAAAGCTTAACCGTTCAAGTACTGAATTGATTAACCCATTACCACACAATCCCTACTTTTGACGCCCCTGAGAAAGAAGCCTTTTGAAAACACTGTAGGAAAAGGAGAAAATGCTGGTAACCAGCATTTTCTCCTTTTCCCACAGTGTTTTCTACCCTTCCCAGAACAAATTTCAATTTTTCAGTCACATTTATTTTGTCGTCTGCAAATGCTTTCAATTTGAACCAGTCTAAAATTTATTGTGTGGTAAAGAGTAAAAAAAAAACTTACGGTAAGTATTAGGACAGAATATCCAAAACATTGGGACTGGAAAATCTAAAACTTGCTGAAGGAAGAATAGAAATTTAACAGCTGGTCACCATCATTTTCTTCTTTTCCCACAGTGTTTTCAAAAGGCTTCTTTCTTAGGGTTGTTAAAAGTCGGGATTATGTGGTAGAGGATAAATCCATTAACACACAGTTTTAACGACCATGTAGGAGACCGCTTTTGAAAACATTGCTGGTAAAGGAGAAAATGCTTGTAACCAGCATTTTCTCCTTTTCCCACAATGTCTTCCACCTTGCTTGAAACAAGTTTCAATTTTTTAGTTACGTTGATGTTGTTGTCTGCAAGTGCTTTCAATTTGGACCAGTGTAGAATTTTGTCGTTTGGTAAAGAGGTAAAGTAAATGAAGCAGAATTTGATTTGAATGAGGCTGGAAGATGTTGATAATCAATGAGTTATGTCTCATGCTACAGGCAGACTCCAGTGTTTACATTGTATAAGGTGCATAATTATATAAGTTTCTGTTTGTGTACTTGTTGATTAACTCTTTACCAAACAAACAATTTGCGAGTCGTCCAGATTTAACCCATTACCAAACGACAATATTTTAGACTGGTCCAAATTGAATGCATTTGCAGACGACAAAATAAAAGTAACTGAAAATTTGAAATTTGTTTTGTGAAGGGTAGAAAACATTGTGGGAAAAGGAGAAAATGCTGGTTACCAGCATTTTCTCCTTTTTCCCACAATGTTTTCTAAAGGCTTCTTTCTCAGGGGCGTCAAAAGGAGGGATTGTGTGGTAATGGGTTAACTCTTTACCACACACAATCTCGACTTTTAATGACCCTGAGAAAGAAAACCAGCATTTTCTCCTTTTCCCATGATGTTTTTTACCCATTCCAAATCAAATTTCAATATTTGATTCAGATTTTATTTTGTCGTCTGCAGATGCTTTCAATTTGGACAAGTCTTAAATTTGTTGTTTGATTAGGAGTTAAAGCATTTGCAGATGATGTGAGGCAAGATGATAGTAACCAGCATTTTCTCCTTTTCCCACAATGTTTTCAAAAGGCTTCTTTGTCCGGGTTGAAAAAAAACCAGGGCTTGTTTGGTAAACGGTTGAATCCCCTTTTGGTAGAGCACTGTACATATTAACCCCTTACCCCATAAGGCATTTCTATGGTATCTCTAATTGACCCTAAATAAGAGCAAGGATGAAGCTGTTTCTCATGTGTATATGACACCTTTTGATAGTGTTGAAAACATTGTGGCAAAAGGTGAAATTGCTCGTCACGAGCAGTTTCACCTTTTACCACAATGTTTTCCAAAGGCTCCTACAAGCAGTGCGTAGAAATGAGTATCTATGGAGTAAAGGGTTAATGTAAAACCCATATTAGTTACCAGCTGGACAGAAACACAGGTTTACAAATACAGAAAAGTTCAATTCATGTCAGCCTGCGCAGACCGCATAGGCTGTCAGACGTGGATTGATACCTTTCGCAGGTGCAAGAAATCCCCTTTTCACAGAGTATGGATCACAGTTAATGTACATGTATTCAAACTTGGCTGTCAGCAGGTGAATCAACTTATTTCAGCATGTGAAATGAGGTTCAATAAATGAAATAATGGCAGAATATTGTAAGATTTTCCCCGAGGGAGGATTGATAATCGATATGTCAACCCTTACGGAGCCTTTTACTGCAGTAGTTGAAATTGTGGCCTTTACCAAACGACAAAATTTTGGACTGGTCCAAATTGAAAGCAGTTGCAGACGACAAAATAAATGTTAACTCAAAAATCGAAATTCGTGTCCAACAGGGTAGAAAACATTGTGGGAAAAGGAGAAAATGCTGGTTACCAGCATTTTCTCCTTTTCCCACAATGTTTTCAAAAGGCTTGTAGCCTGTATAGATTGACCCTTTACCAAACGACAAAATTTTTGACTGGCCCAAATTGAAAGCAGTTGCAGACAACAAAATAAACGTAACTCAAAATTTGAAATTTGTGTCCTACAGGGTAGAAAACATTGTGGGAAAAGGAGAAAATGCTGGTTACCAGCATTTTCTCCTTTTCCCACAATGTTTTCAAAAGGCTTTTATCTCAAGGTCGTAAAAACCAAGGATTGTTTGGTAAAGGGTTAAGATCACACTGCGCAAAATGTGCAGATTGATCTTGTATCTTCTGCGTCTGCTTTGCAGAGACTTCTGGTCAAATGAAGACTTGAAATTGCTCTTTTGACGGCCTTACTAATAGAACAAAAACTCCGTGGGGTCCCGGGGATTTTACTGTATAGAATAGGACTACGGCCTTTCTCTATGGCTTGTCGTAGAAGGCAACTAAAATTAGAGATAAACGGCTGCTTTCCTCGTAATTCGTAGGATTGCAGCAGGCTGGGTGGTTCTTATTCCAAATCCTATATTTTTTCCTCGATGTAAATAGGGTTTGGAATGGGAATCGATTGGCCTGTGGGACCCCGTGTGGTTTAATCGGGGGTATAAGAATAAACCACTGCAGTCCCGCGATCATCACATCTGCCATTTCATCTGGCGGAATAAAAGTGACAGCATGCATGTCGTAAAAGGCGACAAAAGGGGCATCATTTTGTGTTTCATCCATTCCTCATTTATCATGTTTGTCTTATGTTGTTCGACATGTATGTAATTTTCACCTCGCATTATTATTTAGTAAATAAGTGCGCCCAATATGACCTAATTTGTTGACAGGCCTTAAAATGCAATTTATTCAATAGAACAAAAGTGTCCGCTTGGCTTTAATCCTTTTACCAATGACAAAATGTTAAACTGGTCCAAATTCAAGGCAGTTGCAGACAACAATTCTAGTGCTGCTCAAATAGAGAGAGGTGTCTTAAGATATGGTAGAAAACATTGTGGGAAAAGGAGAAAATGCTGGTAACCAGCATTTTCTCCTTTTCCCGCAATGTTTTTTGACAGGCTTTTTTCTTCAAAGTTGTTAAAACTCAGAATTGTGTAGTTAAGGGTTTTGAGATCTTCTTGATTTAGTTCTTTACCACACAAGAAACATGTAAGACTTGTTTTGATTGGAAGTTTGCAAACAACAGTATAAGTGCAGCTGCGGGAGCCAAGTTTACGATCACTACGTGGATCTTACCTTGGCTGATTGAGACTAATTTCGAGATTCCTGCGATGCGCCCTCCACTGGATGCTGGTTATTACCCCCCTTTACATCATATTTCTAAAAGCAAATGAAATATCGTTTTACAAACAGCTTACGAATATACATGAAGCGATAAGCAGACATCCACGTGGGTTTCCATGTTTACAATGTACCTTCTATTCGAAAGGTAGAGACCTTGTTCTATTTTTATCAAAGATGAACTGCTACAAGTGATTTCATTGGTTGCAGCTAGAGCTGGCTCCATCCAGTGAAAAAGCATATCGGGTGAATGTAAAAATCAAGCTTGATCCACCAAGGGTAGAGTAGCGTAGTGAATCGTCAGCCTTGGCTTGCGAAGATGGTATAAGTGTGACTAATAGGATGGAATTTACCCTTGATAAGGTAGAAAATATAATGGCAAAAGGAGAAAATTAAAATTTCTGGAAATGTCTTCTTTTTCCACAAGGTTTTCTGTATGATTCTTTTTCAGGGTTTGAATTGTGTGGAAAGGGTTTAGCATTTTAGTTTGCCCAAGGACAAATTTTGGGACTGTTCCATAGTGGTAGCATCTACGGATATTAAATCAATCAATTATGGCTAAAAAGATGATCCCTTTTCATTGAAATGATGGAAAACATTGTGGGAAAAGCAGAAAATGCTGGTTGCGAGATTCTGCTTTTCATGCTTCAAAAAAATCTTGGTCATCAGGGTCATGAAAATACGGAATAACTCAACAAAGGGTTAAAGTTCTGCCCATTTAATAACTTTGTTATATACAACCTGAAAACAAGGAAAACATTTTAACCATTACCACACAATCCCTACTTTTGACACCCCTGAGAAAGAAGCCTTTAGAAAACATTGTGGGAAAAGGAGAAAATGCTGGTAACCAGCATTTTCTCCTTTTCCCACAATGTTTTCTACCCTACACAAAACAAATTTCAAATTTTCAGTCACTTTTATTTTGTCGTCTGTAATTCCTTTCAATTTGGACAAACCTAAAATTTTGTCGTTTGGTAATGGGTTAAGAACATAGTGTAAGTAGAAGAAGGAGGAAGTGCTTTGAAAACATCTTGCAAACACTCTTGCAAGATAAATCAACCTGAAATCAGGTTGAGTGCTAAGTTTTAACCCTTTGCCACACAATATAGACTTTTGGCCACATGGAAAGAAGGCTTTTGAAAACATTGTGGGAAAAGGGAAAATTCTGGTTACCAGCATTTTCCCTTTTCCCACAATGTTTTCTACCCTATCAAAGAAAAATCGCACCATATGAGCCACACTGAAATGTTGTCTTCTAATGCTTTCAATTTGGACAAGGACTGTCTATAGTCTGAAAGGGATAAAATACTTCAAATCTTGACCCTTACAGAGTCTCTGAAATGGATTATTGTAAGCTGCTTTTAAGGCTAGAGTAGATCAGGAGTGGATTAAGATCAGACTGCATGAATATGGAATATGATCTTTGATCTACACTGTCTGCTTTGCTTAGATACAGTATAATGACAATATGACCATTTTATTGTTTCCACTCAGGATGGGTTCATTTGGTCTGTATAGACCTTTGAGGTGTTTACCACACGACAAAATTTTAGACTGGTTCAAATTGAAAGCATTTGAAGACGACAAAATAAAGGTGACTGAAAATTTGAAATTTGTTCTGGGAAGAGTAGAAAACACTGTGGGAAAAGGAGAAAATGCTGGTTGCAGTGTTTTCAAAAGGCTTCTTTCTCAGGGGCATCAAAAGTAGGGATTGTGTGGAAATAGGTTAAATGCTATACTAAACAGTCCTGTACTTTTATGACCCCTAAGAAAAGTGCTAATGAAAAGGTTATGAGCATTTTGTCTTTTTCCAACAGTGTTTTCAAGCCTTTCAATGCAGATTCCATTTTACATGCCATATTGAAATTTTCCATTTTGGATTTCTTGAACTCTGACAAAATACATAACAAATCTCACATAATTATATCACTGGAATAGCCTGGTGCGTTGACATATGGTTTTCCAATAATGTAAATATTGAATGTCAGGTTTTTATCATTTTATTTCGTTGTGACCGAAATAACTTTTTTCTTTCTTACCGAAATAACTTTTTTCTTTCAGTGCTATGAGAGATAGTCGTTTTAGTCCAATCACAAAAGATGAATTTCCACGACTCCATTGCTCCGTGTCCATCCTAACTCATTTTGAAGAGGCCAAGGATTATCTAGATTGGGAGGTAAAAGCTTTTGTTTATTTTTTAAATCAAATCATTTTATCACTTCAACATGCAGCAAACAGAGAAAATATTGTATGAAAAGAAGAAGGTGCTGGTTACCAGCATTTTCTCCTTTTTCCACAATGTTTTTTAAAGGCATTCTACATGATTCTACCTCTGGTCATTAAAACTGGGGATAATATGACTTGTCCACATTGAAAGTACATTATGTAAATTTTAAAGGTGGCCCTTCAGATTCTGGGACGAAAATTTTACAATAGTACAAAAGAATCATCCTTAAACTCCCAAAGCCTTGTTATTTTCTTTCATAAAATCCCAGTAGTGGAAAACCATCGGACAACAGGAGAAATTGGAGATTCACTACAGCCCAGGTTGACACGGACAGGAAACACAACCTATTTTTACATGAGCAACTTGTTCATTTATATACCGGAAATACACATACGAAACTTCAAACATAGCGTCCAAAGAAGACATTATGGAAAATAATTACATGTTTTGTTATGTTATAGAATTTAAGCGTCATTAGTAACGTGCCAGTCACGTAACATTCCCACAACGCTTTTTTTATTTTTGGTGCGAAATCTAAAAATAGCTTAAGAGGCTACGTAGCCTTTTAAGAGAATACAATAAAAAATTTTTTTTTGTAATTGTATGATTCTTAATTATTGATGATTTGTATTGTTTTTTCATATAAATTACAGTGATATATAATTTTTAATTTGGTGTGATTTGAAAAATCTAAATACCCACCTTTAAAGACAACAAACTCATTGCCACCACAATGATAGCATTCACTTTCCAGCATTTTCCCCTTTTCCTACAGTGTTTTCAAAAGCCCATTTCCTCTGCTTCATTGAAACAAGGGATTTTAAGCTATTTAATGATTTTTAAGAAAGATAATCATTTTTTGAATAATATCAAGGCCGTCGGAAGCAGTTCGGCCGATCCGGCCAAGGCCGGACCAAATTTTCGGCCGAAAATGAAAAATGGCCAGACCAATTTTCGACAAAAAAAATGCACAATTTAAACCTCAAAAAAATGTGCCAGAATGCACCAGAGAGCATCTGGTGCCCCCGGACCACCCCTAGCATCGCTTAACCCATTACCAAACAACAATATTTTAGACTGGTCCAATTTGTAAGCATTTGCAGACGACAAAATCAAAGTGACTGAAAATCTGAAATTTGTTTTGTGAAGGGTAGAAAACATTGTGGGAAAAGGAGAAAATGCTGGTTACCAGCATTTTCTCCTTTTCCCACAATGTTTTCTAATGGCTTCTTTCTGGCACCAAAAGTAGGGATTGTGCGGTAATGGGTTAAATGCGTAATAATTTTCCGGGGGTGGATGCCCCCGCCGCCCCCCCCCCCCCCCCCAGCATGGCTTGACGACTTCGTCGCTCGCCATACTGGCCGGACCAAATGAAATTTCCTTCCGACGGGCCTGTAATATTATTTATAAACTAATTATCATATTATTGTTGTACTTCAAACTGAACAGCAAATGAAAAAAAGCATGATGGTATAAAACATACATGTATATGACATTTTGTGTAGGACTTACAAGTTACAAGAATATATCAAACATACATCATGTATTTTTATAACAGTAGATCTATAGTATACAATTTATGTAACATGAATTGTATACTATAGATCTGCTGTTATGAAATGGAATGATCTGTATATATTTTCTATGATAGGTTGGGAGAAATGGAGTTAGAATAGAACATGAATTGTATACTATAGATCTACTGTTGTGAAATGGAATGATCTGTATATATTTTCTTTGATAGGTTGGGAGAAATGGAGTTAGAATAGAGTTTATGAATGAGAAAGGACACAAAAAAACTGCCACCTACCTACCTGAAGTTGCTCTAGAACAAGGTAAGGCAATGTGGACTTTCTCCACTGTTAACCCATTACCACACAATCCCTACTTTTGACAACCCTGACAATGATGCTTTCAGAAAACATTGTGAGAAAAAGGAGAAAATGCTGGTAACCAGCATTTTCTCCCTTTTCCACAATGTTCACTACCCGTCAAAAAACAAATTTTAAATTTGCAGTCACTTTTATTTTGTTGCCTGTAAATGCTTTCAATTTCGATCAGTCTAAAATTCTGTAGTTTGATAATGAGTTAATCTTTTCCAGAAAACAATACATGTATTTCACTCTTGTCCATATTTAAAGCAGTGGCAGATGACAAACTGAATGTTACTCAAAACGCAAAATTTGTCTGTTACAGGGAAGAAAACATTTTGAGAAAAGGAGAAAAAGCTGGTTACCAGTATTTTCTCCTTTTCCTACATTTTCAAAAGCCAACATTCTTAGGGTATTTAAAACATCGGCATTGTGTGATAAAAGGTTAACCCTTTCCCAAACAATCCCTGGTTTTTACGAGTCTGGAATAGTAGCCTTTTGAAAACATTGTGGGAAAAGGAGAAAATGCTGGTAACCAGCATTTTCTCCTTTTCCCACAATGTTTTCTACTCTATCATAGACAGAAATAATCTTTTCAGCGAGAGTTGAATTGTCGTCTGCAAATGCTTTCAAATTGGTCTAGTCCAAAAGTTTGTCATTTAGGAAAGTGCTAAAGAATATTAATTTTGTCTTCGTTCCTTTATGGAACAAGCCAACATTTACAAGGAATAAACATTTTGTGAAAACATCATCACAAAAGGAGGAATGTTGGTAACATGCATTTTATCCTTTACACATATTATTTTCTACCCTATTGAAGACAATTGAATCATTTTCAATTTTTCGTCTGCAAAAGTTTGTGATGTTTACAAATGTAAAATTTATGCCCTGATAAGTAATCCAAATACCCTGTTGCATTCATGTTAAGTCTTTACCATACGACAATAGTCCAAATAATAAAGATTTGCAGTCGACAAAGCAAATGTAACTGAAATGATAATTTTTGTTTTGGATGGGGAAGAAAACATTGTGGAAAAAGGAGAAAATGCTGGTAACCAGCATTTTCTCCTTTTCCCACAATGTTTTCAAAAGCCTTCTCTTACAAGGTCATTAAAAGACAGGATTGAGTGGTAAGGAGTTAAACCATTACCACACAATACCTACTTTTGATGACCCATAGAAAGGAGCCTTTAGAAAACATTGTAGGGAAAGGAGAAAATGCTGGTTACCTCTCCTTTTTCCACAATGTTTTCTACTCTTCACCAAACAAAATTCAAATTTTCAGTCACTTCTGTTTTGTCGTCTGCAAATGCTTTCGATTTGAACAAGCCTAAAGTATTGCCGTTTGGTAAAGAGTTAATATTTGCCAAGCCTGGTGGCAGAGTGGATGAAAACAACTTGTTTGGTATCTGACTTGGCTATATTATTTATAGTATAATGAAGGGACAGGATTCAATCGTCATTGATAGCTGAACATTGCTATAAAGATTTTAATGTGGGGAAGCAACAAGTGGCTAGGAAAGATGTCCAATATGATGCTCATAGAACTTTCTAAATGGCATTGATAAATGTACAGGCTACTGAAACTATCAAAAGATTGAGTTAACTCTTAACCACACAATCCCAACTTTTAACAACCCTCAGAAAGACGCCTTTTGAAAATATTGTGGGAAACGAGAAAATGCTGGTAACCAGCTATTTCTCCTTTTCCCACAATGTTTTCTACCCTTCACAAAACAAATTTTAAATTTTCATTCACTTTTATGTTGTCATCTGCAAATGCTTTCAATTTGGACCAGTCTAAAATGTTGTCGTTTGGTAATGGGTTAACTCTTAACCACACAATCCCAACTTTTAACAACCCTCAGAAAGACGCCTTTTGAAAATATTGTGGGAAATGAGAAAATGCTGGTAACCAGCTATTTCTCCATTTCCCACAATGTTTTCTACCCTTTCAAAATCAAAACTAAAAATTTTGGTTCAGATTTATTTTGTCGCCTGCAAAATTTTGTCGTCTTGTAAATAGTTAAATACAGAACAAACAAAATTAATGTTTTATGGATTAGTAAGAGAGTTATGAACGTTAATTCCGTGCACTAGAATGTAGCAAATATATGGCCAGTACTTTGTGATAAGGGGGTTTAGTACATCTGTAGAAAGTATCAGTGTTTGTCAGCCTGCAGGGTCTACACAGGCTGACAAAGGTTCTAATTTTCTGTCTCATGATTCACTTGATTGTTGAAAATACATGTTTTGGATTTTTATGGATTTATAATTATGTGATGACTTGCTTGGAATAATACATCACAGAAATGCATTAACCCTTTACCAAACAACAATATTTTAGACTGGTCCAAATTGAAAGCATTTGCAGACGACAAAATAAAAGTGACTGAAATTTTGAAATTTGTTTTCTGAGCAGTAGAAAACATTATGGGAAAAGGAGAAAATGCTGGTTACCAGCATTTTCTCCTTTTCCCACAATATTTTCTAAAGGCTTCTTTCTCAGGGGCATCAAAAGTAGGGATTGTGTGGTAATGGGTGAAATTCCTGTTTGCCAGAGAGCCCATCACATTATGTTTTACACGGATGAGATCCATAGCTAGTACAAGACTTTATGAGAATCTATAACTTCATGAAAAAGATAGTCTTACTCAGAATATCTTATTTTTCTTGCAGGGTGGGACAGAGTTCAAACCATAGACTCTTTACTCAGGAAAGGAGGTTATAAAGGGCCCATAAATAATGAAGTGAGACGTAGTATACGTTTGACTCGCTATCGTAGTGAAAAAATAACCTATAGCTATAATGATTATATTAGTAGTAAACAGAACGGACACGCATGACGATAACTCAAGTACAGTCCCCTCTCTTCAATGGCAGTCTCATACAGCATGGATGCTTATCACATGATTGTCACATGATCAAAAGAAGGAAATGATGTCATCTACACGAGACATTTCATTGGACAGATGATTGTTCATGATTTTATATTTGTCACATGATGAATTTTAAATGAGTTTTATATGTTGATTGTAAAAGATCTGTAGAATTTGTTAGAATGGTAGCTGTTCTTTCCTGTGTGTTTGGTTTAGAAGTTACAATCATGTTTTAATTAATGTTATTTTATACTGAATTCAATATACAGTTTCTGATGAAATGGTTTTCATTTTTCCCTGAAATGAAATATTTTTGTGGCCATGTAAGTTCTTGGAAGCCTAGTATGATCCTGTTTAACCTTTACCAAAAATTCCCATTTAAATTCATTCGTAAGGAAGAGGGCTGTTGAAAAGATTGAGGAAAAAGGGAAAAAACGCTGGTTACCAGCATTTTCTCCCTTTTCCACAATTTTTCTACATGATCAAATATAAATTCCACTTTCATTTAACGCTTTACCAAACAACAAAATTTCAGATCTGTTCAAATTGAGAGCATTTGCAGACAATAAAATAAATGTTAAAAAATTGAAATTTGACTTTAGAAAACATTGTAGGAAACATTATAGGAAAAGGAGAAAATGCTGATTACCAGCATTTTGTCCTTTTCATACAATGTTTTCAAAGTCATTAAAAGTCAGGATTGTATGCTAAAGAGTTAACCCATTACCTACACAAACCCTACTTTTGACGACCCTGAGAAAGATGCCTTTAGAAAACATTGTGGGAAAAGGAGAAAATCCTGGTAACAAGCATTTTCTCCTTTTCCCTCAATGTTTTCTACCCTTCACAAATCAAATTTCAACTTTTCAGTAACATTTATTTTGTCGTCTGCAAATGCTTTGAATTTGGACCAGTCTATAAATTTGTTGTTTGGTAAAGAGTTAAGCCAAATTGGATTTGTTGTCTGCACATAGTTTGAAGATTAACACATTACCAAACAACAATATCTTTGGCTTGTCCAAATCGAAAGCATTTGCAGACGACAAAATAAAACTGACGGAAAATTTGAAGTTAGTTTTGTGACAGGTAGAAAACATTGTGGGAAAAGGAGAAAATGCTGGTTACCGGCATTTTCTCCTTTTCCCACAATGTTTTTTAACCCTTTACTCCATAGATACTCATTTCGACGCATTGCTTGTAGGAGCCTTCGGAAAAAATTGTGGCAAAAGGTGAAATTGCTCTGACGAGCAATTTCACCTTTTGCCACAATGTTTTCTATGCTATCAAAAGGTGTTGTATACATATAAGAAACAGCTTCATCCTTGCTGTTACTTAGGGTCAATTAGAGATACCATAGAAATGTCTTATGGGGTAAAGGGTTAAAGGCTTCTTTCTGAGGGTCGTCAAAAGTAGGGATTGTGTGGTAATGGGTTAACAGATCTTAAGTTTGGTTCTCAAGTAAAGATTTACATATCTCTAGTGTATTTCGATATACATGTGGTTAATTTTACACCTATACAACTGATCTATAAGTCCTTTTATATGGAAATATTATATCAAAAACCCTTTATCAAACAAAGCTTCATCTAACATGTGCACAACTTTTTCTATCATGTATCAAAAATCCTTAACCCTTTACCAAACAATCCCTGGTTTTTACGACCCTGAGACAGAAGCCTTTTGAAAACATTGTGGGAAAAGAAAAAATGCTGGTAACCAGCATTTTCTCCTTTTCCCACAATGTTTTCTCCCCTGGTGGAAACAAATGTCCATTTTTGGGTTAGGCTTATTTTATCATCTGCAAGTGTTTTCAATATACACCAGTCTAAAACTTTATCGTTTGGTAAAGGTTTAAAGAAAATTTGGCTACAAGAAGACAAGTCTCGCAAAGAACATTTTCTTCTTTTTCTTTAATTATTTTGCTTGGACAGTTTCATTAAATCCTCAGTCATGTAGGTTTTTTTTTTTTCCTATTCTAGAAGATTATATTGGAAGTTCTTGTTTCCCATTTTGTTTCGTAGTTATGAATTAAACTATTTACCAGACAACATGGGTATTAAACCATTACCACACAATTTTGACATTGAACAACTCTGAAGACAAAGTCTTTCAACAATGTTGTGGGAAAAGAAGAGAAAATGCTGTACCCAGTATTTTCTGCTTTTTCAAACACTCTTTTTTACCCTTTCATAGATAAATTCCTTTATGAGCCACAATCATATCTATGTCTGCAAACAGTTTCAATTTGAACAAGTCTACATTGTTTCCATGTGGTAAAAAGTTAATACATGTAACATGTAAAATATGGCTCAAATGATCAAATTCATTTCTTGAATGAATGGAAAACATGGTGAGAAAAGGAGAAAATACTGGTTACCAGTTCTTTTCCTTTGCCCACAATACTTTGAAAAGTCTTACTTCCTCAGGGCTGTAAAAACTTGCAACTGTTTGTTAACCCATTACCACACAATCCCTACTTTTGACGCCCCCAAGAAAGAAGCCTTTTGAAAACACAGTAGGAAAAGGAGAAAATGCTGGTAACCAGCATTTTCTCCTTTTCCCACAGTGTTTTCTACCCTTCCCAGAACAAGTTTTAATTTTTCAGTCACTTTTATTTTGTCGTCTGCAAATGCTATCAATTCGGACCAGTCTAAACTATTGTCGTTTGGTAATGGGTTAACTGGCCAATCTGAGTAATTAAATGAGGTTATTTCTTGTGTTATTTTTTATAGAGGTATAAAGTAAATGTTTTTGTCATACTGTTTTCAAATTGTGACATAATTCTATAGATATAGCAAATTTAGATATATGACAATGTAGTGTTTTTATTACATTCGTGCTTGCATCCATTTCAGTCTATTTTTAAACCCATTACCACACAGTCCCAAGTTTTAATGACCCTGAGGATGAAGCCTTTTAAAAATATTGTGAGGAAAGGAGAAGTTGCTGGTAACTAGTATTTTCCTCTCCAACATATTCTACTCTATCAATGACAGAAGTCTTCATTATGGCACCATTTAACCCTTTTCCATACAATTCCTGGTTTTGACAACCCTGAGAGGGGAAGCCTTTTGAAAACATTTTGGGAAAAGGAGAAAATGTTGGCAACCAGCATTTTCTCCTTTTCCCTCAATGTTTTCTGACTTTCTCAAAACAAACATCAGTGTTTGAGTCACATTAATTTTTCTTGTCTGCAAATGCTTTTAATTTGGACAAGATTGTGAATTTTTGTTGTCTGGTAAAGAGTTAATTTGTCATTTTCAGACACTTATGCTTTGGTCCAGTTCAAATTTTGTAGTTTGGTGAAAGTTTACTATATTATTCCATACCAGAGGTGTAAACTTTAGAATTGAAACACTGAAAGTCTTGGCAGATGAGAAATAAGTTGTCACACAAATGATAAAATTTGTGATAGAAAGGGCAGAAAACATTGTTGGAAATGTAAGAAAAAAGTGTTTTTGCATGCATTGTTTAACTGCTTAACTCTTTACCACACAATCCCGACTTTTAATGACCCTGAGAAAGAAAGCCTTTGAAAACTTTGTGGGAAAAGGAGAAAGTGGTCGTAAGCTGCATTTTGTCCTTTTCCGGCATTGTTTTCTACCCTTTTCGATTCAAATTTCAATTTTTGATTCACATTTATTTTGTCATCTGCAAATGCTTTAAGTTTGGACTTGACCAAAATTTTCTCATGTGGTAAAGAGTTAAGCCATTACCACAAAATCCAGACTTTTAACACCCCTGTGAAAGAAGCCTTTTGAAAAGATTTTTGTAAAAGGAGAAAATGCTGGTAACCAGCATTTTCTCCTTTTCCCAAAACCTTTTCTACCTTTCACAAAATGAATTTTAAATTTTCAGTCACTTTTATTTTGTCGTCTGCAAATGCTTTCTATTTGGACAATTCTAAAATATGAGTTAATACTTTATTAAATTAGAAAACAGCAGGATTTGTCTCTGAATGGTATTATGACAGAAAACATTTTTAGAAAAGGAGAAATTATTGGTTAACCAAGTGACAAATTTTTGGACTTGCCCAAATTGAAAGCATTTGCAGACAACAAAATAAATGTGACTGAGAAGATAAAATTTGCTATGGGAAGGATAGAAAACATTGCGGTAATAGGAGAAAATGCTGGTTACCAGCATTTTCCCCTTTTCTCTCAATGTTTTCAAAAGGCTTCTTTCTCAGGGTCGTTAAAACTCGTCATTGTGTGGTAAAGAATTAACCCTTTACCAAACAACAAAATTTTAGACTGGTCCAAATTGAAAGCACTTGCAGACGACAAAATAAGAGTAACTCAAAAATTGAAATTTGTTTCCAACAGGGTAGGAAATATTGTGGGAAAAGGTTACCAGCATTATCTCCTTTTCCCACAATGTTTTCAAAAGGCTTTTTTCTCAGGGTCGTTAAAACCTGTCATTGTGTGGTAAAGAGTTAAGAATATTTCTCTTCATTTAGCAATGTTTTCGGAAGCTATCTTCCTACAGGTTCTGAAAACATGGGATCGCATTAACCTTTTCCCACTTAATTGCGAATTTTTCAACAACCCATATTTTGACCCATTAAGCGCTGGAACCAAGTTAAGTTGCCTTTACGGACAGTGCAGATCAAGATCAGACTGCACAGAACGTGCTGTCTGATCTTGGATCTGCACTGTCCGCTACTTTCTTACATATTGTAGTGATAACAACAATGAAAATTTGATACTGTGGATTTTCTTTTTATAATTAAAGCAGTCCTTTATAGGAATTCAGCACTCTAGCTCTGTAAGTGTTAACCCTTTACTCCATAGATACTCATTTCTACGCATTGCTTGTAGGAGGCTTTGGAAAACATTGTGGCAAAAGGTGAAATTGCTCGTCACGAGCAATTTCACCTTTTGTCACAATGTTTTCTATACTATCAAAAGGTGTCATATACACATAAGAAACAGCTTCATCCTTGCTGTTATTTAGGGTCAGTTAGAGATACCATAGAAATCCCTTATGGGGTAAAGGGTTAAAAATGGCTTTTGCAAGCATTGAGGGAAAAGGAGAAAATGCTGCTTATGAACAATTTCTCTCTTTCCCAAAATACATGTAATTTACATGTAAAATGTCAAATGATAATCGAAACTTTGTTTCGTAAAGGATTTATGTGGACAGTGTTAGAATTTTGTCATCTGGTAATGAGTTTAATATGTCGCTCTAATTATGTGAAAATTTTGGAAGGAATGTTTATCAAATGTAGTGTGTTGTTCGTTTGAATGTTTTATATAGGATAGATGTGTATTATCTTAGTTGAAGAACCACTGTTGAAGCCTTTTATCTTAATGGCAGGGAAAAATTGTTTTATGTCTTAGCTGAAAACCATATGTAGTAAATGGATTGTAAAGACAAAATTTTAGGCTTGTTCGAAGCCAAACTATTTGCAGGTGACAAATTGAATATAGCTCACACAGTAGAAATTGTCTTTGAAAGAAAAGAAAATATTGTTGGAGAAAATGCAGGCTACCAGCATTTTCTCCTTTTCATACAATGTTTTCAAAAGCTTCTGTAGGGTTGTTTGAAGTTGGGGTGATTTTTAAAGCTAAACTATATCTAATCATATCGTTTCTTCAACACCATTGGAAGAAGGATTTTGAGGGTCATAATATTTGTTGACTGAAAATGCTTTCAGTAGGGACAAGTGAAACATATTTTGTTTGGATTTAGAGCTAAATACAGTTTTTGCAATTTCCTTAGATATGAGGAGGAATTATAAGAATTGCTAGTAAAAGTCCAATGAAATGGAGCCAATTAAAACAGGTTTCTTCCAGCTTGTAGGTTTTAACTCTTTACCAAACAACAAAATTTTAGACTTGTCTAAATTCTAAGGATTTGTGGACGATGGATCATGTGTAGTTGAGATGAAAAAAATTTCTTTCAAAATGTGGAAAACATTGTGGGGAAATGGAGAAAATACTGGTCACTAGCATTTTCTCTTTTTTCCACACTGTTTTCAAATGCTTCACCTTTCAGAGCCATTACAACTCATTACTGTATTGTAAGAGTTTAACTCTTTTCCAAGCAACTAAGTCAAAGCCTTCTCCAAATTGAAAGCATTTGAGGATAACAAAATTCAGTTTTATTCATAACATGAAATTTTTGTCTCGTAGGGTGAAAAACTGTGTTGGAAGGAAAAGAAATGCTATAGAATTTCCTCCTGTTACCATAGCGCTTTCAAAAATCCTCTTTCTCAGGGTCGTTATAAGCCAGGGTTGTTTGGTAATTTTTTAACCCATTGCCACACATTCCCTACTTTTGACGCCCCTGAGAAAGAAGTCTTTAGAAAACATTTTGGGAAAAGGAGAAAATGCTGGTAACCATTTTCAGATTTCAAATTTTCAGTCACTTTTATTTTGTTGTCTGCAAATGCTTTCAATTTGGACCAGTCTAAAATAGTGTCGTTTGGTAATGGGTTAATGAAAGTTCAGGTCTGATTTAAACCTATACCAAATGATCCCAAGACTGAGTTTGAACAAATCTTTGAAAGAGGCTTTTGGGAAATATTTTGGGAAAGCAAGACAATCATTTGAAAAGGGGAAAAAAATACTTTTAGTTACCAGCATTTTCATATGTTATGGGTAATCGTAAGAATCGTGTCATTGGGAAGATTCTAAAGAGCACCCACAACATAGAGTTAGTGTGGTGTGTGTGGTTGTGAAATAGAGTGTCAGCCTCATGACCATGAGGTCCCGAGTTCGATACCCGTGAGCGGGTGTCATCTTTGGGATTTTTAATTGGCCCACACATTTGGCAGGAGTACTGGTGTAGTTCCCAGGAAACAAAATCAAAAGAGAATCGTATAAGTTGTAAGAACTTGTTTCTCAGTATTGTGTTAAATAGATACATTTAACCCATTACCACACAATCCCTACTTTTGAAGCTCCTGGACAAGAAGCCTTCTGAAAACATTGTGGGAAAAAGAGAAAATGCTGGTAACCAGCATTTTCTCCTTTTCCCACAATGTTTTCTACTCTATCAAAGAAAAATTATACATTTGAGCTACACTGAAATTGTCCTCTGCAAATGGTTTCAATTTGGACAAGGCTGAAATTTTGTTGTCTGGTCAAGGGTTAAACCAACATAGAGTTTGGAAGATAAATAAAGATTTAGAATACCATCATTCCATCTTATCTGGAGCTCTTGGGTTGTTTGTAAAGGATTTTGTAAAGGATTGAAGCAGAGGGTTGCCTCACCCTGTAATATACAATCCTGAGTTTCAATAACCTTTACAAAGAAAGCTGTAGAGAACATGGTGGGGGAATGTGAAGATATGGGAAACAATAATTTTTTCGATTTCCCACAATGTTTTCACTCGTTTCACAGACAAATTTCATCATAAAGACCACACTCTGCAATGATTTCAGTTTTGGTAATTGAGTCTCAAACTTTGTCATGTAGTCGAGAGTTAACCCTTTACCCCATAAGGCATTCTTATAGCATCTCTAATTGACCCTAAATAACAGCAAAGATGAAGCCATTTCTTATGTGTATATGACACCTTTTGATAGCATAGAAAACACTGTGACAAAAGGTGAAATTGCTCGCCACGAGCAATTTCACCTTTTGCCATAATGTTTTCCAAAGGCTCCTACAAGCAATGTGTAGGAATGAGTATCTATGGAGTAAAGGGTTAAAACAGGACTCGTAGTTTCTTCATGAGATTTGATTCATTCTGCAAACATGCATACATTGATTGAATGGTATAGTGTGACATGATCTAAAAACCCCATCCTTGGATACCCCGGGGTCTCCCTATTTGCTACGCTACATCGACCCCTGGGACAATTGACTAATAAAACTTTGAATCAGCCGCCGAAAATCGATACGAAACGTCATAGCATACAGTCCACTTGCCCATCATAAAACGATGATGGAACCAATGAAAAGCCAGCATTCGGCCAGTGGTAAAGCGAGGGAAATTCAATTAATTGTCCCAGGGGTCGATGTAGCGTAGCAAATAGGGAGACCCCGGGGTATCCGAGGATGTAAAAACCCATAGACTGCCCAATACGAAAAAAAAAAAATTGTTATTGGTGAAGTTTATATAGCTGTTTAAAGTCTTTACCACACAATCCAGACTTTTAATGTTCCTGAAAAAGAAAGCTTTTGAAAACATCGTGGGAAAAGGAGAAACTGCTGGTAACCAGCAATCTTTTTTTCCCACAATGTTTTCTACCCTTTCAAAATTCAATTTTTGGTTCACATTTATTTTTTCATATGCAAATGTTTTCAATTTGGAATAGTCCAAAATATTGATGTTTGGTAAAAAGTAAATCAGAATGAGGAAAAAAGTAGATAGGGTAAATTCAAGATCAGACTACACAATATGTGCTCTGATCTTGATCTTCACTATTGGCAATTCACAGGGACTTTTTTGAAATGGCATTCTTTGGGTTTACTGTTTGAAATAATCAAATATTTGCCACAAGGGACTGTACTTGGTTGCATCATTTTATCATAGCAAATTTAGATACTGTTTTAAATGTATTGTATATTTTATGCTGTTTAAATTTCTCTGTGTTTTTTTGCCATTTTATATATATAGATATATATAGTAGATAGATTTAAGAAAGAAACAGAGTGACATGATTAGCCATGTTTGTGCGGTATGAATGTATATTACGGGTTCTGAAAAGTTCCACATCTAACCCAAATG
The DNA here is from genome assembly GCA_943736015.1 of Tridacna crocea. Classification (NCBI taxonomy): domain Eukaryota; kingdom Metazoa; phylum Mollusca; class Bivalvia; order Cardiida; family Cardiidae; genus Tridacna; species Tridacna crocea. The sequence continues at coordinate 15,060,328 of OX031068.1, forward strand.
CTTGTTAACTTTTAACTCTTTACCAAATGACAAAATTTTTGTCCAAATTTGAAGCATGTGCAGACAAATTAACTGTTGCTTATATGATGGAATTTGTCTTTGATATCAAGAAAACATTGTGGGTTTCCCACAATCTTTTCAAAAGGTTTTTTCCCCAGAATTGTCGTATGGCAAAGGATTAACCCATTACCACACAATCTCTACTTTTGACGCCCTTGAGAAAAATGTCTATAGAAAACATTGTGGGAAAAGGAGAAAATGCTGGTAACCAGCATTTTCTCCTTTTCCCACAATGTTTTCTACCCATCACAAATCAAATTTCAAATTTTCAGTCACTTTTATTTTGTCATCTGTAAATGCTTTCAATTTGGGCAAACATAAAATTTTGTCGTTTGGTAATGAGTTAACCAAACAAGTCTGTGTTTTAACAGTCCTTGGAAGAAATATGTGAGAAAAAATTATTGTAAAAGGTGAAAATGTCGTTAACCATAGATTTACAATGTTGAGGAACAATGCTTTTGGAAAGATTACATGAACAGGAGAAAGTGCAGATAATAGGTATTTTCTCGTACTCCTACAATGTTTGCATTGAAAAAAAAAATCAAATCAGTTTTGTCCCATTTGATTTATTTGTCTGGATATGCTTTCAATTTGGATCAGTCTATAATTCTGCTGTCTGGTAAAGAAATACATGTAATTCTTCATTGTACATGTTTCACATTTATTCTGTTTGTGTATCAAATATACTATCATTTATGTACCATAAAACCATGATACTTACAGCTACATTTTAACCCTTTCCCAAATAAGCCCTAGTTTTTACGTGTCTGCAATAAAAGTCTAATGAAAACATTGTGGGAGAAGGAGAAATTGCAAATAACGAGCAATTTATCTTTTTCCCACAGTGTTTTCTACCCTTTTTGAGAACTTTCTGCCATTTTCTCAAAATTTAAAATTGTCGTCTGCATACTGTTTTGGTTTGGAAGAGTCCAAAATTTATCATGTGGGAAAGGGTTAAGTCTCTGAAAACAACAAAACTTTAGACTTGTCCAAATTGAAAGCAATTGCAGAAGGAACAGATGACTCAAAAATTCAAAACTTGATTACAAAAGAGTATAAAAAAATGTGAGAAAAAGAGAAAATGCTGGTCACCAGCATTTTCTTCTTTTCCCACAATATTTTCAGAAGGCCTCTTCTTCTGGTTTGTAAAATATAAACCAGAAGATTGTTTGGTAAAGGATATGCCTTGGAGTTTTTTATCAAGAATTGAGACCCAAAGAGTTGTAATCTTCTGGTTGTTTTAGTTGAGAATGTCTTTCCTAAGCAGATAGTATAGATCAAAGATCAGCCTGTATTTTTTGTGCAGTCTGATCTTTATCTACACTTGCCACAAAGGCAGCCTTTCAGTTAACCCTTTCCCAAACAAGCCCTTGTTTTTACATATCTGCAGTACACGTCTTTTGAAAACACTGTGGGAAAAGGAGAAATTGCTCCCAACAAGCAATTTCTCCTTTTCCCACAGTGTTTTCTGCCTATTCAGATAATTTTCTGCCATTTGTTATGAAAGTTAAAATTGTCTTCTGCAAACTCTTTTAGTTTGGAAGAGTCCAAAATTTGTCATTTGGGAAAGGGTTAAGAAAGGTACATTGAGGGTTAATTCCTGTTGGATGTTGGAATGAAATACATCATGCTGGATTGTTAACTCTTTACCAAATGGCAAAATTTAAGACTTGTCCAAATTAAACACATATGCAGATGACATGTAAATGTAACTCAAAAATTATTTTTTTTTGTGTGCAGCACGTTAGACTTTAGGGTGTTTGCACACGATAAACGAATTGCGGCTAAAATGATGGAATTTTTCTTTGAAAGGGTAGAAAACATTGTTGGAATAGGAAAAAAATGCTCTTAATTTAAGATCAGGGCCCGTATTCACAAACCATTGTTGAGAATATTCATAGTCTTATTCTCCAAGGTTTTCTAAATTTGTAAGTAAGACTACTTCTGATTGGCTTAAACTGACTGGTATAGCCAATTAGTGGTTGTGTTACTTACAAATGCAGAAGATTCTGGAGAATAAGACATAGAATGTTGAACGTCAACGTTCTTGGTTTGTGAATACGGGCCCAGGATTTTGTAGTAACAGGTTGATTAAGATTTACAGACCATAAGTCTGAGGTTGGACCCTTACCGGTACTCTGATCGCTGGAATTTTGCATAGCAGTTCCTTTGTTATTTCACTCTAAATGCCTTAAGCCTATCACTTATTAAACCCAGGAAACACATTTGCAGATGATTAATACCGTTATATGTCTGAAAAATGCTGGTGAACAAGTAGTTTTTTTTCTTTCCCACTATGTTAACTTTGCCATTCTGTCATGGAAAATCCTGTAATTGAGCATCATCAAAATCCTGTTCTGCAATTTGGACTTGTCTGGGAAAAAAAAAAAGTAGTAAACCCATTACCACACAATCCCTACTTTTGACGACCCTGAGAAAGAAGCCTTTAGAAAACATTGTGGGAAAAGGAGAAAATGCTGGTAACCAGCATTTTCTCCTTTTCCCAAAATGTTTTCTACTCCTCAGAAAACAAATTTCAAATTTTGAGTCACTTTTATTTTTACATCTGCAAATACTTTTCATTTGGACAAGCCTAAAATATTCTTGTCTGGTTATATCTAATGAGTTAAGGGTTAAAATGTTTTCCTTTGCATTCACTGGTGAAATCTTATTTCATTTTTAAGAAAGATTGTCATAAAAAAAAATTGTCTATCACAAATTTGTTCTTGAAATTGTGAAAAGTAAATACAAAGGTCTTTTAATGTTACTATCAAAAGATCACACTTGTCTGAATTACTGGTAACAGGATTCTTACGAACGAAGTCCGTAACAAAGAAACAAATGAATAAATGCATGGCAGAAATAAGGATCGGAGCGGGATTCGAACTCCGAACTCCCGGACGCAAAGCCAATACCCTAACCACTGAGCCAAAGAGATATCTCCCTGACGCAGTAGCCAGGTATTGTATTTAAATCGGGAGTGCATGCCATGCAGGAAGGAGTGGTCTCCCGTAACACACCCCCTCTTAAAGTCATCATTTATTGATGACTCAAAGCCTTATTAGGCAGGAAGTCCGATTTTGGACAACAAATGGGATTAATGGCTCAATGGCCAATCCCGGACGAGCCCCCATCTTACGAACGAAGTCCGTAACAAAGAAACAAATGAATAAATGCATGGCAGAAATAAGGATCGGAGCGGGATTCGAACTCCGAACTCCCGGACGCAAAGCCAATACCCTAACCACTGAGCCAAAGAGATATCTCCCTGACGCAGTAGCCAGGTATTGTATTTAAATCGGGAGTGCATGCCATGCAGGAAGGAGTGGTCTCCCGTAACAGGATTTATAAATGAAAAATGCGACATAATATATAAAATTTGTCTTTTGTAGAGTAGAAAACGTTATGAGAAAAGGAGAAAATACTGGTTTCCAGCATTTTCTCCTTTTCCCACAGTGTTTTCAAAAGTCTTCCTTGTTACGGTCATTTAAAGTCCGGAAAGGTTTGTGGGAAAGGTTTAAAAGACATTCTGTTAAATGGTTTTTAGTACAGGATGAAGTGAAAAAGAAAAGAATTAGAGTAAAACTGAAGTTTATCCAAATTGTGCCCCAGGATTAGTTTACAAGAGAAGAAAAAGGACTTTGAAATGGAAAGAAAAGGTTTTCTTAACATCATGCTTATGACAGGTTTAGAAGAAAATATGATTACTTTCAAGAAAAAAGAAACTCTGTTAAAATTGTGTGTTAATTACAAGTGTAACCTTTTACCACACAATGACGACTTTTGACGGCCCTGAGGTAGAAGCCTTTTGAAAACATTGTGGGAAAAGGAGAAAATGCTAGTAACCAGCATTTTCTTCTTTTCCCACACTGTTTTCTACTTATCCCAAATCAAATTTCGATTCTTACAGTCACATTTACTTTGTCATCTGCAGATGCTTTCAATTTTGACCAGTCTATAAATTTGTTGTTCGGTAAAGAGTTAAAAGCAAAAGATTAGTTCAAATTTCAAAAGAAAAAAATACTTAAATTTTGTGTGTAAAATTTTTAAATGAAAAAATAGACTCATTTCAGGGTTTGTTTAGAAATGTTGTCATGTAATAATGAGGGATTCAATGTCTGTATAAATGGTTATAGTCAGTGTGTGTGTGGTTTATAATTATATACTTGCTATATAGACACATAGTGATGTGTACAAAAAAAGCTTGCTCATTGCACAATAAATTTCAATAAAAAAATTAACACATCCTTTTGAAGTGTTTGTCTTTTTATCTGTTCCAGTACAGAACAAAATTGTGAGTTTATGCCCTTGAAGATAGTGGCTTTTCAAAACACACTGAGAAAAGGAACAATTGCTTGTTACAAGCAACAGTTCTTTTTTACATCAATGCTTCTCAAGCTGTTGAAAAAGGCCAGGCCCTTGTACAGCAGTCAATAGCATACAGGACTCAAAACCAGGGGGTCACTAGTAATAGCTAATTCAGCTAATCAACTCAGCTAATTTCTTTCCCAGGTTTGATGATAGTCATTACGACAGGCTTCATCCCCCTCGCTCTCTCTGTCTGCTGATAATTATTTCAAATTTTGAACAGAAAAAAGAGTAAAAGAAACTGCTGGAAAGCAGGGAATGATGAGCTAGATACTTGAGCTGAAACAATGTTGAAAATGGTGTTTAATCAATCAATCAAGCTGTTGGAATATAAAAAGATAATCAATTTTTGAAAAACATTTACCCATTTGTTAATTTCCAAATCCAATCACAGACAACTATTTAATCATTGTCGCAAATAATCAACACAAGATTGTTAACTCATTTACAACACTCACAAAGTATTGGAAAACAAATACAACTAAAGCGAAAATATTGGTAGGTTCAGACAACTGCAAACAAAACATACTTTGGTGTAAATATGAAATGATTGTTATGCAATATTTACAATATCCAGAAATGAGACATTATTAGTTGTAAGGTCAAGTGGACTTGGAAACTTGTTCACGGCTGTGGTTAATCATGTCGCCCCGAGCTGAAGACAAGGTGGTTACATGATTCACCATAGCCGTGAACAAGTTTCCAAGTCCCCTGCGCAAAGTTTTACCCTTTCAAAGCACATTAAGCGAAATTTTCCTGTTTTTATGATTTCACGAATCGAGTATGCTGACGAAATAGAAGTTCCCTTCTGTGTGCCCCAATTCAATGAAAACTGATGTCATTGGAAACTGATGTCACTACTGATGTGCATAAATGAGCAGTCTGGTGATCAATCCATGCCGCCATTTTGGATGTTGTGTTGCACGTGTAGTGATGTTTACAGGGCACTCAAATGGGAAACTAGTTTTACGTGGTTTTTGCCAGAGAACATGATATACGTTCCCAGCATGTTAACCAATCAGATCACAAGAAATTTCTTTGCAGTATAATAATAATAATAATTGTTATGTCCATGTATGTAAAATACTGTGCATGGGAAAACATGTACAGCTGTTTTTAAATGTCAAGCTATAAGGTTTTGTTGTCATCTGTATAGAATGCGTTTCTATCTAAAATAACACCTGTGTTTCACAGAGTTGGTATGTTTGTTGTAGAAAATGGCTAATAAACGCAGTCAAGAAAGTGGAAGTCATGTAGGTGCACTGAGTATTGTAGTTTGGATAGTTTTCTTCACTGAGTTAACAATTTGATGTGTCCCGACAGTATGAGCAATTATGATTGATTTTTGCCAATTTTTTCCTTCTTAACAATTATCATAAAGTCGGATATATGAGCAACTATCCCTCACCCCACCCTTTTCCGAAATTATGAGCATTTTCAGTACCAACATGAATTACAAGAGGCCTTTTGAAAACATTGTGGGAAAAGGAGAAAATGCTGGTAACCAGCATTTTCTCCTTTTCCCGCAATGTTTTCTACCCTATCAAAGAAAAATCGCGTCATTTTAGAAACTATGAAATTGTTGTCTGCAATTGCTTTCAATTCGAATAGGTCTAGAATTTTGTCGTGAGGAACTGTGACAGGTTAAAACCAAGGAGGATTATACATGTGTTATATAATTATATGCTTTCTAGTATAAACATACATAGACCTTGCTAAATATTTAATACTTTTAGTGTCCACATAAGGTTTTTCAAGATCTACATGTTTCAGTTTTTGTGTACCATGGTACGTGAGAAGTTATTGTGCTGTGAAACTCTATTCATGTTTTCTAGTGGAGTTGAGATTAGTCAGTGTTCAAATAAAGCTAAAAATTTAGCAAACTGACTCTCATCTTCAGTCATTTTCTAGTGTGAACATAACAGTTTATTATATATCTAGCAGTGAAATCCTGGAATTTCCCAGTGTAATAAATTTTGATATCATCACTAGTGATGATATCAACTTTCACTTTCACTTCCTATATTCATTTATGTATTCATCCGCACTATGTCCCTGATTTCTTCCCTGATTTCAACTTTCAAACGAACAATTAAAAATAATAATGTTTATAAGGTATATAATAAATAGAATAATCAACTAGTTATTTTTGATATGAAAAATATCTCACTCGGATGCGTCGTAAGGCGTTAAAAAAACTCGTGCTACGCACTCGTTTTTTCAACGCCTAACAACGCATCCTCGTGAGATATTTTTCATATCAAAAATAACCAGTTGATTATCCTCTATTTAACTGACTTTGTATACATATTGCTGGACAGTGCAAAAATGAGACTATGTAGTTTGACGTGCACTTTTATTTTTCTTAATTTGCATTTTGAGAACATAGCCAAATATTGTACAAATTAAAAGTAGAAACATATCTATGGAATGTACTTGAAACAAAATGAAAAGCGGTATTGAAAGGACATGTGCATGAAATAAAATCGGCTGAAATGAATTTCAACTGTATAAAGAATAAAACTCGGAAGCTTGCGATATCCCTAATGACGACAAAAAAATTGTTCCGATGCCGGGAATCGAACCCGGGCCGCCTGGGTGAAAACCAGGAATCCTAACCACTAGACCACATCGGAGAACTGACCGTCTGCCTTCAAAATTATAATATAAATTCAGGTTGCACGTGGTTTACAATAGTAAATTATCGCGCATGCGTGTTACTTCAGACGCCGGAAAGAAAAGATCTCAAGTGAAAACTAACATAGTTCAAGATTTTCGTCACGAAAACCCAGGCTACCAGACGATATTGTGAATATTTTAATCATTAACTGGAGATAAACATACCCTAACAATTCGACGAGAGCCTCGGAAGTCGTAACAACCCTTTTGTTACGAACTCATTTCAAGGCAAGTTTCACATTTTTCCCCCGATTGCTTGTTTCAGTCTTTCCTTATTCATGCGATTTTGAACGTATCCACTCTAGTAATGTTTTAGTTTTCATGTTTGGTATCTATTACTTTAAGCATATGCATATTTACACCATAGATCAAATGGTGGTTCATTTAAACCCATGAATATTTTCGAAACCTTTTTAAGCAGGTATTCGGATAAGCCTAGTAAGCGGATAGGTCGCCCTCAACCCACAGCGGATTTGAAAGCGAATTCCAGTCTCTTTCGGTGTATGGACGTGTGTACCCAAACAACAGATATCTTGGATGATGATGTCATGTATTCGCGGTATATGAAAAAACTTGTGTATGGTGGCCTGAATGCATCCTCGGATACCCAGGGGTCTCCCTATTTGCTACGCTACATCGACCCCTGCAACAAATAATTGAATTTCCCTCGCTTTACCGCTGGCCGAATGCTGGCTTTTCATTGGTTCCATCATCATTTTGTGATGGGCGAGTGGACTGTACGCTATGACGTTTAGTATCGATTTTCGGCGGCTGATTCAAAGTTTTATTAGTCAATTGTCCCAGGGATCGATGTAGCGTAGCAAAAAGGGAGACTCCGGGGTATCCGAGGATGGCCTGAATTTATCATGTATTTACTTCAAGGCAGTTCACGTGACTTTTATTTGTTTACAGTTTTGTCTAGCCAACTACGTTAAAGGCCAACTTCCAAAATTGAAAAGTCGGTCGATCATTTCTGACAGAAACGTCGATGTCACTTTTTGACAGACCAAACACTTGAACATTTACGTTTCGTGGATTGATCGGCAGTTGTAGGAAGCAGACGGTAGAAGAATGTTACAGTTTTCTTTGTCATGACATTAATTTTCCTCTAACAGCACAGACTGTTAATGTATACCTTTATATACCAGAAGTTGTGTATAATATGCTATGAAATACAGCGAGCCCAACCATGACTGAGCCCATATTTGCGACATGTGTCCAATATACTTTACACCAATAATGTGTAAAGCAGTCTTATTCTATAAATAAATTACCAGAAAACTTTTTTTTAATATCTAAAATAAACCCTATAGTTAGAAAAGAAAAGTGTTCGTCTGACATTGAAGCAAGAACAGACTTGGAATGATGAGGCTTTATTCAACTTGTTACATTATGTAGATCTTGGAAAGTTGCGTCACCGATGACACACTGTCACTTATTTTGGGGATCATTTGAATTAAAATTGCATCTGTGATGCAGGATTTGCATGTCATGGATACCCTGATTGGGACTTGCCAACATTTTGTTGTTTGGAAAAGAGTTAAACGCTTCACTAATTATTTTTGTATCTTTTAGGGCTCCAATGAAGATTTTGGAAACATTGCTGAAAAAGAATATGATGGAAAGAACAATTTCTACATTGCATAAAAGAGTTAACCATTTTTTTCTTCTTCTTCTTCTTTTCAGTTTATTTCCATCATTGATGGAAGAAGATAGGCCTGGTAAGATATTTGTTGGAGGCCTTCCATTTGAATTTGATGAAACTGCATTTGAGGAAATTTTTGCCAGATTTGGAAAAATAACTGAAGGTAGGCAATAGCAGTGCTTAACTCTTTACCACACAATCCCAACTTTTAACGACCCTGAGAAAGAAAGCTTTTGAAAACATTGTGGGAAAAGGGGAAAATGCTGTAAACCAGCATTTTCTCCTTTTCCCACAATGTTTTCTACTTTTCCAAATAAAATTTCAATTTTTGATTCACATTTATTATGTCATCTACAAATTCTTTCAATTTGGATTGATCCAAAATTTTGTCATTTGGTAAAAAGATTTATATAGCTTACAATGGTTAGATAATGGAATTTCTGTATGTAAGAATAAAAAGTTCTGAGAAAGGGCAAAAGTGCTGGTAATCTGAAAGGTTTTTTATCTGAAAGACTTTACCAGAGATGCTGAGGATAATGATTTGAGACCAGTTGGTCCCATATTCACCGACCATTCGTAAGAGTAGTCTTAGTCTTATTCCCAAGAATTTTGGAAATCTTTAAGTTTCATACAGTTTCTGATAGTTTTGCCTATTAGGAGTAGTGTCACAATGTGGCCTGCAGCATGCGAAAAGGGACATTCGGACATTTGTGTAAAGTGTCGTCTCAGATCAGTCTGTACAGTCCACACAGGCTAATCCGAGATGGCACTTTATGATTACATTAGCTTTTGTGCTACAGTAGACTTTGCGCAAAACAGAAACTTGTATAACAACAGAAAATATTATTTCAGATTAGCCTGCACAGACTACTACATACTATTTTCATTCTAAATCCATGAAATTTTGCTTGTTACATAATTATACCTGTCTTGTTGGTACTCCTACCAAAAAGTTCCCGCATTTTGATGAACCAGACAAAGGAGGCTTTGAAAACATTGTTGAAAAGGAGAATATGATTGTAATGAGCTGAGTGCAATCAAGCTCCTGAAAAATATTTTCTACCCATTCAAAGATTAGAGATAAATCTCATGACTTTAACCACATTTAACCCTTTACCACACAATCCTGAGTTTTCATGACCCTGAGAAAGAAGCCCTCTGAAAACATTGTGGGAAAAAGAGAAAATGCTGGTAACCAGCATTTTTTCTTTTTCCCACAATGTTTTCAATCCTTCCCAAAGCGAAATTCAGTTTTAGAGTCATATTAATTTGGTTGTCTGCAAATGCTTCCAATTTGAGCTAGTCTAAGATTATGTGGTTTGAGGAATAGTTAACCTATTACCACATAATCCCTACTTTTGACGCCCCTGAGAAAAACACCTTTAGAAAACATTGTGGGAAAAGGAGAAAATGCTGGTAACCAGCATTTTCACCTTTTCCCAGAATGTTTTCTTCCCTTCACAAAACAAATTTCAAATTTTCAGTCACTTTTATTTTGTCGTCTGCAAATGCTTTCAATTTGGACCAGTCTAACATATTGTCATTTGGTAATGGGTTAATGTTGTCTGCAGACTCTGTTACGAGTTTCATAATTATTTTGATGAGCCACATAGCTTTTCTCTTCTACTTTTTAATGGCTCAAGGATACAGTTTTTGTGTTGACTGATTATGATTTAGTCAACCTAGCTAAACACTGTTCCAAACAACAATTTTTAAGACATCAAAATGAAAAATCCATGCAGACAACAAGTTTAACCCATTACCACACAATCCCTACTTATGACACCCCTGAGAAAGAAGTCTTTTGAAAACACTGTAGGAAAAGGAGAAAATGCTGGTAACCAGCATTTTCTCCTTTTCCTACAGTATTTTCTACCCTTCCCAGAACAAAGTTCAATTTTTCAATCACCTTTATTTTGTCATCTGCAAATGCTTTCAGTTTGAACCAGTCTATAATTTTGTCATGTGGTAAAGAGTTAAATATGGGCCAAAAGATAGATTTGTCTTTGAAAGGATAGAAAACATGGTTGTATAGGAATACCGGTAGGATAAAAAGGCCAGTAACCAGCAAACTTCCTTGTCCCATATGTGTTTTTTTTAACTTTTTACAACACAGTCCAGACCTAATAAATTATCTTATGAAAAAAATTGTTAGAAAATGGAGAAAATATTTGTCACTAGGATTTTCTCCTTTTTCCACAACATTTTCTGCTCAATCAATGAAAAACTGTCAGTTTTGTCATCTTAATTTGTTGCCTGCAATTGCTGTCAATTTTAACATGTCCAAAATTTTGTCGTTTCAGTTTTGTTGAAAAGAGACCAGCAGAGCAATCAGTCCAGAGGATTTGGATTTATAACTTTTGAGAACCCGGCTGATGCTGGTGAAGCAGTCAAACAGCTAGATAAAACTGTAAGTGAAGAATATCTTTGTATGAAGCATATTTCAGCCATTATCTCCTGCTAGATGGCATTCTATAAATACTCATCTGTCTAATATGGGCATCCTTGGTACAGAGCCGAACCACTTTCCTACGCGACAACTGTTACTTTGAATTTAAAACTAAAATAAACGTTTACTCAATAAAATGTTACCTTGTGCAATTCACTCAGCTATGATCAGCAGTTCAGAGAAATCTGGAGCTAAAGCAGATCTCATTTCTCCTCAAATGTATTGATAAAAGCTATTTTCTATGTTGCTACTTTATAGAGCGTAATAATACAGTCGGCCCACTCTCTAGGCTAGTGATGCATCATATAATACAGTCAAATCTTCAAAGAATATGACATGCGCAGACAACGATATTTCAGCATTTCAGATTCGATGAGTTTTAATTATGCCCCCCTTTCGAAGAAATGGGGGTATATTGCTTTGCACTTGTCGGTCGGTCCGTCGGTCGGTCGGTCGGTCCGTAGACCAAGTTTGTCTAAAGCATAACTCAAAAACTATTTCAGGTATCATCTTGAAACTTCATAGGTGGATAGATCTCATTAAGGAGAAGTGCAGTGCACAAGAACCATAACTCTGCCCATCATATTTTTGGAGTTATTGCCCTTTGTTGATTTTCATATTTAATTTTTGTCCGGAGCATAACTCAAAAACTATTTCAGGTATCATCTTGAAACTACATAGGTGGATAGATCTCATTAAGGAGAAGTGCAGTGCACAAGAACAAGAACTCTGCCCATCATATTTTTGGAGTTATTGCCCTTTGTTGATTTTCATACTTAATTTTTGTCCGGAGCATAACTCAAAAACTATTTCAGGTATCATCTTGAAACTACATAGGTGCATAGATCTCATTAAGGAGAAGTGCAGTGTACAAGAACCATAACTCTGCCCATCATAGTTTTGGAGTTATTGCCCTTTGTTGATTTTCATACTTAATTTTTGTCCAGAGCATAACTCAAAAAGTATTTTAGGTATCACCTTGAAACTTCATAGGTGGATAGATCTCATTAAGGAGAAGTACAGTGCACAAGTACCATAACTCTTCCCATAATATTTTTGGAGTTATTGCCCCTTGTTGATTTTCATATTTAATTTTTGTCCGTAGCATAACTCTAAAAGTATTTCAGGTATCACCTTGAAACCTTATATGTGAAAAGATCTTATTAAGGAGAAGTGCAGTGCACAAGAACCATAACTCTGCCTATCATATTTTTGGAGTTACTGCCCCTTGTTGATTTTCATATTTAATTTTTGTCCGGAGCATAACTCTAAAAGTATTTCAGGTATTATCTTAAAACCTCATAGGTGGATAGATCTTACTAAGGAGAAGTGCAGTGCACAAGAACCATAACTCTGCCCATTATATTTTTGGAGCTTTTGACCTTTGTTGATTTTCATACTTAATTTTTGTCCAGAGCATAACTCAAAAGTTTTTTCAGGTATCATCTTGAAACTTTATATGTGGATAGATCTTATTCAGGAGAAGTGCATTGCACAAGAACCATAACTCTGCCCATTATATTTTTGCAATTATTGCCCTTTGTCGATTTTCGTACTTATTTTTTTTCTGGAGCATAACTCAAAAAGTATGTGAGGTAAAATCATGAAACTTTAAAAGTTGATAGTTTACATAAATGGGAAGTACAGTGCCCAAGAATTGTTAATTTATCATTAATAATTTTTTAGTAATTACCCTTTGTTCGTTTTTACACTTTGAACGTAAGAGTTTATAATCACATTGGATGCCATAAGGGGGCATACATGTTTTACAAACATCTCTTGTTTTTATTTCATTTTTCACATGGTAAAGGGCTTAACCTGTTCCTTTTTCTGTTCATTGTTTTATTCCGTAACATGCAGAAAATTCTGCATCTTGGGATTATACCAAAGTGATTAAGTTTTGCAAGCATTGTGGTTCAAGAAAGAGATTCCTTTAACTCTTTACCACACGAGAAAATTTTAGACTGGTTCAAATTGAAAACATTTACAGACAACAAAATAAAGGTGGCTGAAAAATTGAAAGTTGTTCTGGGAGGGGCAGAAAACACTGTGGGAAAAGGACAAAATGCTGGTTACCAGCATTTTCTCCTTTTCCCACAGTGTTTTTAAAAGGCTTCTTTCTCAGGGGCGTTAAAAGTAGGGATTGTGTGGAAATGGGTTAAACAGTTTATAGTCCTTCCTTTTGAATTTTTTTACAAAATTTCTTATAATTTCATCCTCGGGTCACAGGCATTTCATCTATATGACAGACTTCACCCCATTTTAATGGGTTTTTTTTTATCTTATTACATGTAACTCTTTACCACACAATCCCGACTTTTAACGACCCTGAGAAAGAAGCCTTTTGAAAACATTGTATGAAAAGGAGAAAATGCTGGAAACCAGCATTTTCTCCTTTTCATACCATGTTTTCTACCCTTCCCAAAACAAATTTTAATTTTTTGAGTTATGTCTAATTTGTCGTCTGCAAATGCTTTCAATTTGGACATGCCCAAAATATTGTTGTTTGGTAAAGAGTCAAAGACAGAAATCATCATTAATTTTGAACTGAATTTATCATCTTAAAATAGTTTTAATTAGTTCACATCCACAATTGAGTTGTTGGTAATTAACACATTGTAGGGTTCTCACTAGGTCCAGAATCCCAAGAGTCACTGAAATTTGTGATTTTAAATAAGGTGATTAAATTTTTTTGACCAAATTTTCAAGAGTCAAAATGGAATTTCCAAGAGTCAAATAGTGATGTCCAAGGGTCAAAATTATCATGGAGAAATAAGACTGAGATATTGAAAACTTTCCAGTTATATCTTTGTTTATGGGTAGGAAATTAGATGAGAAAATACCCTTATGCAGAAACTTGTTGGAATGAAGTTGACAGAAGAATTTTAAATTGCAGCCCTAGTATGCAATTCATCTTGATAAATAAATGGACACAAATAACGTTTTTGAACTTCTTACCAATTGGCAAACAACAAAAGATTTTGATTAGACCATAATTGTGGTAGACATTTGCAGGGGACAAGACAATTCAAATGTGGCTGGAACGACTTGTCTTTCTTGGTCTAGAATATTGTGGGAAAAGGGAGAATGTAAAGGTCCGTTAAAGTGTTATTTCTTAAGATTTAAGTCTTCTTTTCTTGTCTAATTACTTTTTCTTTCACAATTCTTTCAGCGCTAATAATTTAAGACAAGATTACCTCACCTCTATCTTAACCAGAATTTTCTCCTTTCCCAACACTGTTTTCACTCCCATCCAAGGACAATCCCACCTTTCCAGCCACATTATTTCTGCTGTATGGTGAGGGGTCATGTCAGTATATAGGACTACCAGTATTTTCTCTTTGTATTTATACGTTTTCCCAGCCAATGAATATATATAATGAACTGTAATCCAAGAATATAAAATGTAGTACTGTAGTCCCTGTCACAAGACAAAATTTTTTTTATGTCTTTTCGTAGTGCAATGCCTTCTAAACTATGTGGACGAACCTGCGCTCTTGTTAGCTACAAGCTGGCCTCGCCCAATTTGTATCTACAATTACTAGTAAATTTAAACAAACCTTTTACAACTGATAAGAATCCCATTCATAATCGCTTGTTTATCTCTCTCTACACGCATACCAGCCGGCAATCATGTAATTTAATCGATTGGTTGGCTAAAATAACAATTTCATGAATGTCACAGGGGCGTACAACAGGGATAGACGTTTATTCCTCTTTATTGAGAGACTAGACCAACACATTAATGCGATAGTTCTATTTTTTAGTTTTGAGTTTGGAGTCTGGAGTATTTCATTTCAATTTCATCTCATGAAAAATGACGAATCTGCAATTTTACCAACATGGCAGGCGAAATAACAGGCTGAGCTGGCCTCATTGTTGATACCCTCATGTGCACAATGATGCTAGCCCGTCTGTTTTCCACCCTTTCTTCACGTGATATTAGTAAATTGATCTAGCAGTACTTATGAATAATAAAAACAACTTACCTGCTACTTTCAAGTAGGGTTTACGCGACCTGTATTGCCCACGTGAGGTCACGTGACCAGCAGGTGCGCGTAAGCGGCTCTATCCCTCTAAATCGTTCCTTCATATCATCTCCAGCTTACATGTGTTATTTTTTTTCGGAAGTCGTCTTTTATATTTTCATTTATCACTACTGCAACAACCACCATGAATTGACCATGAAAAATCCATCAAAAAGCCATTACCTAAAACCAATTAAAAGCGACATAATCCATGGCCATTAAATTTGGGTAAAACACCATCAGTTTTTGGTAATCACCCATTAAAAGTTATGCCATTGACTTTTAATGGGCGCATTAAAAATATATTTCATGGGTCATTACTTGATGGTTAAAAAATTTAATGGTCAATTTCACGGGATTCGTGGCCATGAAAAGCGACAAAACTCATGGGCCATTAAAATCAATTAATGGGTTTACCATAATTTCATGGCAATGTCATTGGATAACATCATGCCATTAAATTTCCAGTAATGGGATCGTGTCTACCCATTAAATATATAATAATGGCCATGAACATTATTATATATGAATGTCATGGTCATTTAATGGCTAGTGAAAAAAGACCATTACATCTTCAGTAATGGTATAGGCCATAAATTACATATTACATAATTTAATTTTAGACTGGACCAAATTCAAAGCATTTTCTGCTAAAAACAAAGTTGTCTCAAAAATTTAAATTTGTTTGAGAAAGAATAGAAAGCATTGTGAAAAAAGGAGAAAATGATAATTCTTAGTGTTTTCTCCTTTTTCAACAATTGTTTTAAAAAGGCTGGTTCCTAAAGGTCTCAAAAAGATTTTACACTGTCAAAATTTTCATACACAAAGTAACAATGACAGGGCTTTGACAATACTGATCTGAATTGCTAAACTAAAACTTCTATGAATAACATTTATTTTCATGACCCCATGAGTGAAATCCTCTGAAAACATTTTGAATAACGATGAATTGCTCTTTATAAACCAACAATTTCTTCCTACCTTAAACTATTTTCTACCATTTTAAGAAAACAAGTCCATCATTCGATACATGTTTTTTTTTTTTTATCCTTTTGATCTCTAGATCTTGAAATGCTTTCAAGTTGGATAAGTCATGAATATACATGTACATGGTCATCTAGTAAAGAATAATCCTATGAAATCTAAAAGTGTCTAGAACCAATCACGAGTTCCGACAACCTTGAGGAAGAAGGCTTTTGAAAGAAATACGATAAACAAAAAATCACGGTATCACCATGGAACTAAGAAAACTATGTTGAAGCCATAGGTCTTCAATCACCTTGACTGCATAAATATCTCGATAGGTATAATGACGTATAAAAACTGTGGTTTCAGTCTTTTAATTTCAAAATATTTGAAGGTAAGTCAGCAATTATTATAATAAAGTGCGTGAAAAGAACAAAGTCAATACAACAAACACAAGCCAGGACTGAGGACAAGTCTTCTTCTCCTAACTGGGTTAAATCGTCGTGTGTCCCTCAACTATTTGTTTTGGGTCGAACTGTCTTTGGGCCGAATGCTCTTCCACCAAAGTGAAAACAACCCCCACATTCAGTAAGATAAAAAACATTAATGTCATAAAATTGTTTATTCATATTCAGCAGTATTAGCTAGAACTTGCTTTTTTTTCAATTTCGTTAGATCATAAGCAATTTAATATTTCACAACGGCAAGGCATCATCGATTTCACTTTGCACTTTTCCTTGTCCAAACCAAAATCTGCCTAAGTGTCTCCCATCAGTCAGTTTCCTAGATATGTTTGTCATTTTCGAAAAAAGAAATAAGAGTCTTATGGTCAATATATCAGCAAACTTTTGACTTCCTGGATTTTTCAAATGTACCGCTTCAAAATGCGCATGTCAGACAGGAAGTTTGACACTCTTCTTGGTCTTTATTTCTGAAGAGTATGCAAGAGGAATAGGCGTTTTCGTCCCACTGCTTGTTCCCCCCGTAGCTTATTTGTCTGTACTTCTTTGTTTCAGCCAAATTCAATATAGTATGAACAGATGTAATGAAGTTCCCTTGATCCAGAATGGTGTTATTTCAGAGATTTGGCCAAAAATATAAAAATATGTTTGTATTTTAAAAGCATTTTCACACGAAAGGGTTAGCAGTAAAATGTGGTGACATATCAGTGGATTCAATTATACTGTATGAAATACATTTAGGTTAAAGTTTATCTGACCATGTCAAACTTACATTGGGCACTTCTTATCAATCAGAATTAATTCACAGACCCTGTAGTACATATATATACTTCATGTATAGTTTGTGCAAAATACACTTTATGCATGGTCTATGCAACTATACATTAAGTTTTCTGTAAAGTTGAACAAGCCTAAGAATATTTTTTCAAGTCAGTCCAGTGTATGTAAAGTGTACTGCAGAGTTGAGATACAAATTTAAGTCAGGATACCAAGAGAAACTGTGTAAGTCCATGTAGATTACATGACACATACTGTTTAATATACTGAAGTTTTTGCCATGTAGAAAAGGTGTACTAGTAGAAAAATTAATTTTTGCTGTGATCATTAAATGTGATAGGGTTCTGGTGTACTTACTGCATAAGTTGTGAATTAGTATGCAGCATAATTATGTACCACCTGCAGTATATTTATAATGTACTTCTGTGGTGTACTGCTATGTATGCAGCATATACACATATACATACAAGTACACTCTATGTTTCAACTGTTTTGTTATATGATGTGTAGTGTAATGCCCATTAGTGTTGGTTTTATTCAATGGCTATTTCTTCAAGATACCCTTTAATGGGTTTAATAATGGGGTTTGCATTTTTTTCAGTGTCAAATTCAAAATCTATTCAAGTATATTCCCATTAAATTACAAAATAATAGTCATCAACCATATGCGGAAAATTTTTAATGGCAGTGAACGCAGTTTCCTATGTGTGATGGCAATCAGTTTTTATTTACCTGCATGAATGGGCCCATTAATTTGAAATTAATTGGCATTAAACTTGTAAAGATTATGAATTAATGACCCCATTAATATATGTATGCCATCACATTAAGGGTATTAGACAAAATTCAATGTTTATCATGGCAGTTTCATGGGCAAATTGGCCATTAATGATGAAAATAATGGCTATAAGCTAACACCATTTAAAAAAAAAGGAAAAATATTAATGGGTACCTTTAATGGTTTTGTTATTATTAATTGGCAATTTATAGGGTTTTAATGGCATTTTAATTGTTACCTTCTGCAGTAGTGTATGTAATACCAGCAGGTGCGCATAAGCGGCTCTATCCCTCTAAATCGTTCCCCCATATCATCTCCAGCTTACATGTGTTATTTTTTTTCGGAAATCGTCTTTTATATTTTCATCCATGTAGTACTATTATTATGTATATTGCCCTTATTGTATACCATGTATACCTGGGTGTAATTAAAAGTATGTTGTTGTTGTTGTTGTCATTTTATACTAGATAATTGGATTAACACCTTTATCATGTTTTCATATATGACTCGCCACTCGCCTGCTTGATTGCGTGTGATAAACAGAGCTTTGTCTGTACACAGTTGATACTGATCATGTTTATTATAGTCTACATTCCTGCCGAACGCATGGGACATAATTTATATAATCCTTTGACAGGTAATCTAATGTTTCAGATTGAGGCTTCTAAAGGCAGATATTTTTTAGCATCAGAAACGGGTCATTTCGGATTTCCAGGCGTCAAAACCAGGAGTCCTGGATCAAATGATAACCCTGATATTACCACACAATCCCAACTTTTGACGACCCTAAGAAAGAAGCCTTTGGAAAACCATCATTTTCTCCTTTTCCCACAATGTTTTCTACCCATCACAAAACAAATTTAAAATTCTCAGTCACTTTTATTTTGTCATCTGCAAATGCTTTTGATTTAGATAAACTTTAAAATTTGTCATTTGGTAATGAGTTAAAGAAGGAATGAAAACAGGGTTTTCTGTTTTTCTTACCAGGAACTGTTGGATAAGATGATTCACGTAGACCATGCAGTGAAACCAGGGGGTGGGGACAGGGGTGGATACAGAGGCGGGTTTGGTGGTAGAGGAGGATGTGAGTACCAGTTACATTTTTTGGTTTTAATCACCTTATTTAAAAACACAAAATGATTCAGACATAAATTATAAAACCTACTGATTTGCTGTGAAACTTCTGGCTTGTTCAACTTGCAGTTGTTAGAGAAAAAACAATGGTAAATATGTAAAAGTCATTCAAAATAGAAACTGTGAAAAGGAAAGGTTGTAAATTAAAGAAGCTATTTCAAATGAGTTTTATTGATTACTTTGCTTCTTTATTGCGATATTTAAACATTATTTTTTTTTTTCTTCATTTTGATTTCCAGATAATTTGTTAAGTGAGTTAAATTAGATGCAAACAACAAATCCATGAAATCTGTTTACCGGCACGTATCACTTAAATATTTTCAGCTCGTGGTAGAGGAGGTGTTGGTGGAAGAGGTTCACCTAGGGGATCAGGCCTGAGTCGGGGTGGCAGTCGCGGTGCACCAAGAGGAAGAGGAGGATTCAGAGGTAGTGACAGGGGAGGTAGAGGAGGATTTGGTGGGAGAGGCAGGGATTCTGGTGGCAGAGGCAGTCGTGACTCGGGTGGGCGAGGTCCACCCAGAGATAACTATAATGATGACAGGTAAGTGAAAAAGTTAAGTTACAGTACTTTGATTTTAAAGTGCCTATAAAAGGAAACCAAATGAGAGCTGAACAAGGCTTAAGTTCTTTTTGTGGAACATATTGAATTGCACAGAATGGCACAGTCTGCTCTTATAGTTGAAATAAGGTGGCACAAAACACCTGTCAATCAGTCAATGAATAGATTAATCAATCAGTGAGTCCTTTGCTTTCTAAGAAAGATTTGAGCAAGAAATTCCAATTTCCTAATCATGATTTCCTTTCCTTTTCAAAGTAATGTTGTTGTTTTCAGTTTGATATTTACAGGTACAAGTTGATCAGATGTGATGCAGTCTAATGACTGGAAACTGTGTTAACGATTTAACTGATATAATGACAGAAGGGAGAAGAAAATTCAGTGATCTTGAAAGATGTAAAACGATTAGGAATGAAATAGTTGAAACTGCTCGAAAATGAAATTTACTAATGGTGGAGTCATTTTAGTTAACTCATTACCAAACGACAATATTATAGACTTCTCCAAATTTGTTTTGTAAAGGGTAGAAAACATTGTGGGAAAAGGAGAAAATGCTGGTTACCAGCATTTTCTCGTTTTCCCACAATGTTTTCTAAAGGCTTCTTTCTCAGGGGCGTCAAAAGTAGGGATTGTGTGGTAATGGGTTAACAAATTCCAGGTGTACCAATACATATGATCCATGCTCTGCCAAAAGGGGGCTAAATGCATCTGTTACACATGATACAAGCCCAATTCATAACATAGTTATGGATCCATTACAGCCACTTTTCTTTGATAAACAGCTTAATCGTGACTTAGATTGGTTCTTTGACAAACAGAAAATTGACCATTAGGGAGCAGTTTCGGTCCAGGTCAGCCTGTCCGAATTGTGCATGGCTCATATTCATATCTTGTTTCAGGCGAGGCCCTCCTCTCAGTAAAGGCAGGGACAGTTTTGATAGAGGTTTCAATGATAGAGACTCCAGACCAGCGCCAAGACGAGGTAAAAATCAGAAATGAATTAATATTTACCATGCTGAATGAAACTCATTGTATAAATTGGGATAAGACAGCACAGATTATAGTGATTGTCCTGTGGTTCAAGGTTCTGCAGCTGCCATTCAACCTGATAAAACAGCTGTCCCCAATACATGTACAGGCATAGAGCTGTACCCTGATATTAAACATCCAGCAGACCTTTGCTTTCCAGGCTGCTTAACCCATTACCACACAATCCCTACTTTTGACGCCCCTGAGAAAGAAGCCTTTAGAAAACATTGCGGGAAAAGGAGAAAATGCTGGTAACCAGCATTTTCTCCTTTTCCCACAATGTTTTCTACCCTTTACAAAACAAAATTCAAATTTTCAGTCACTTTTATTTGTTGTCTGCAAATGCTTTCAATTTGGACAAGTCTTAAATATTGTCGTTTGGTAATGAGTTAAGGGTAGATGGAAGGAATCTGCATGGTCACCACAGAGACTGGACAATTTTTTATTGAAAATATCACCATAGAGACTGGAAATTTTGTTAAAGAAAATATTTTAAGACCTCTGTCTGATCCGTGAAAGCATCCAGGACAGTAATACTGAGTATGCTTTGCTCAGCTGATCTTTTTTAAACTCATCACCTTGGAAAGAATTGTATTAGTTATATCCCACAAAACGAACGTTTTCCGGGGTATACTGGAATCAGTCTGTCTGTCCATCCATGTGTACTTCTGTATGTCTGTGTACAAAATACTAGTAATTTTGTGTCGCGAACTCCTCCTACAGTTTTCCTTCAATTGTATTGAAACTTTGCACATACACTGATCATATATTGAAGATTTGCAAGACACAATTTTCAAGTGTCAGCTCTTCCTGGTTGAGGGGTTATTTCCCCTTGAACTTGACACTTTTTTCTGTAAAAGTGCTGGCGGGGGTATTAAGTCACATTCAGTGACAGCTCTAGTTATCTTAACTTTTAAATATCTTAAAACATTTCTTACCTGCCTGTACTCAATTCTAACTGCCTTGGAACAGGTGCTGTCTGATTTGCACAGTTGTTGGTGAAACAGACACTGTTTGGAATTTGTGGTTTTGCATAGAGGAAAGCAAGATACCTTTTGTTATTTTCGTTGTCAGACAAAATGTACACTCTCATGACATTGATTTTTTGGTTTTCATTATAAAATTATGTATTCAAATTCAGGTTGCATGTTCTTTGTAAGACAGTCTCATATTTAATACCTGTACAAGTATCGGTATTCATCTTTAACTTCAGAAATGCTGTATATTTGTAATTTTCATTGTGAGACGTGGATTTCAATTTTCTCTGTTTAACTCTACCACACGAGAAAATTTTAGACTGGTCCAAATTGAAAGCATTTGCAGACAACAAAAAAAAGGTGAATGAAAAATAGAAATTTATTCTGAGAAGGGTAGAAAACACTATGGGAAAAGGAGAAAATGCTGGTTACCAGCATTTTTTCCTTTTCCCACAGTGTTTTCAAAAGTCTTCTTTCTCAGGGGCGTCAAAAGTAGGGACTGTGTGGTAATGGGTTAAGTCATTCTCTGTAGAAAAGGGGTTTAATGCTCTCACAGAAAGTATCTAGTCATGTCAGCCAAACTTTTTGCTATTGTTTAATTTTTGCATGTCAAAGAACCAGTCTATTTCATGATTTAGGTGGTTGATAGACAAAATGTTTTTTTATGGATGTATAGTTGTCTGATGACATGCTTGGTATAATACATTACAGTGATGCATTAGACTCCCTTTTGTGTGAGCACATTTCATGTTCATTTATATAGATGATGACAGATTTGGTGGAGGGCTAGACAGGGATAGGTATGGATCAAGTCTGGACCGCAGATCTAGAGACCCATACCCACCATCACCACCCAGAGGGTTAGACAGGTAAGTTTACTATAGTTGTTGTCCACTTAATCTATATTTCAGGCTGTAATTATGTACCTGTGTAAGAGCTTGTCTCAAAATTGACTTTGCTGTATAACACAATACATGGCAGGCTTAAAATCTTTGCTTGTTATCTCTTTTACCAGACCAGATAGCAACGTTAGATGAGATGAAAGCATTTGAAATTGACAAATAATTCTTAAAATGTAATGATAGATTTTCTGTTAGAAAGTAGAAAACGTATTTGGAAAAACAAAAAATGCTGGAAACCAGCGTTTCCACATTTTCCTAAAATGTTTCCAAAATAGTTTTTTCACAGATTCAGTAAAACATAGCATTGTGGGGTAAAGGACGAGCTTTTAGAATTTTGCTCTTAAATTAATCGTTCTACCAATGTCCCAATGGTCATTGTTTATTTACCTGTCTGAGGAATATTAATTTTGTGTCATACAGCAGGCTATTTTACAGTTGTTCCATTGAGCAGTTTATACCTTTGCTTCACTTCCAGAGTATTAAAGTCTTTACAAAAGACCGATAACAGTTTAGAGTAGCAACAAAAATATTGTTGTGAAACTACAGTTATGGGTAATTCAGTCTCAATAACCAATGCTGGGCTGAGAATACTGCTCTTTAGGTGAATAGCTAGCATGAGAATTGCACATGTAACGAGAATGATGTATTATGAGATCCTATTATTGCTAGTCAAATATAGTTGTAAACCCCTCTTTGACAACTCTTTTTTATCAGTGGATAGAAAATGAACTTTTCTGCACAACATCCCAAGATAGTTAGGCTATCCATGATAACATAAACAATCCCCATAGCAGAATACAAATAAAAAATGAAAGTCTAAATAGGCTCTTTGGACACTGCTGAAATATACCTCACACACACAAAAAGGTACAACATTAATTACGTCAAAATTGGATAATATTCCTAGTAACCGCTAAATTTATTAGGTGTTGTTTCCACATTATGTTTAAGCATGCTATGAAAGAGTTGTTGTAGTGGAAATACAGGGTTAGACAATGAAACTAAACTGATATGAAACTATCTGAAATGATTTTAGTTTGCAAAACATTTCTTCTGAATTGACTTGCTGTTCAAGTTGTGTGCATGATTACGTATATGTAGTTACATAGAGTATTCTAACTGTCAATAGACTTCATCTCACGTCCGCAGCATGAATAGAAAATAATATTTTGTTTATATCTGTGTAAAAATAAAGTTTATTTTATTACTCTATTCCACTTGACAAAAATGTTAAAGAAAGCATTTGCAGACAAGTTAAATGGAACAAAAGATGGAATTTGTTTTTGATATGGTATAAAAAATGTTTACAAAAAAAAATACTTGTTACCAGAATTTTTTCGTTTTCCTACAATGTCTTAAAGGTTTCTTTCTTTAAGTTAGTTAAAGATCAAGATAATGTGAAAAAGGGTGAAAATTAGTTGTATTACTAAAATGCAGAATGCTGTTGGTGTTCCTGTGCATTACAGTTATTTTAAGAATATGTGTAAAAAATTTTACATACATTATGCTTGTATATAAAAGGTATATGCAAGAGTCTTGGCACCAACAGACTTAAAGAAAACTTTTTTTTTTGTAGTGTAATCTACTGCAAGATATTTAAGACTACCAAAATTGAGTCCAATTTTTCAGATGGAGAAAAAAAAGAAAACAGTTTTTGAAAGTACAAAATAATCATCATATGAAAGCTAATGCTTCTTGAGACATTTTGTAATACCTCTGTCATTACCAAAGACAGTATCTCAAACCTTGCTTGACCTAGTTGTTTGCTATCAAAAGGGAAACTCCATGTAGTTTGCTATCAAAAGGGAAACCCATGTTGTTTGCTATCAAAAGGGAAACCCCATGTCGTATGCTATCTAAAGAGAAACTCCATGTCGTTTGCTATCAAAAGGGAAACTCCATGTCATTCGCTATCAAACGGGAAACACCATGTTGTTTGCTATCAAAAGGGAAACCCAATGTCGTTTGCTGTCATTTGCTATCAAAAGGGGAACTCCATGTCATTCGCTATCAAACGGGAAACACCATGTTGTTTGCTATCAAAAGGGAAACCCAATGTCGTTTGCTATCATAAGGGAAACCCAATGTCGTTTGCTATCAAAAGGGGAAACCTCATGGCGTTTGCTATCAAAAGGGAAACTCCATGTTGTTTGCTATCAAAAGGGAAACCCCATGTTGTTTGCTATCAAAAGGGAAACCCCATGTTGTTTGCTATCAAAAGGGAAACCCCATACTAGTATGACAGATAATCATCTAAATATCTTGTTTGATTGGTCATGCCCATTTTCCAGAATAGAATTCTGTTTCTTTCATGAACAATCCCTGATTTTTACGGCTCTGAAAAAGAAGCCTTTGAAAACATTGTGAGAAAAGGAGAAAATGCTGGTAATCAGTTGTTTTCTACTCTTCTGAAATTAAGTTTTCAATTTTGTTGGCTTCAAATGCTTTCAATTTAGAACAGTGTAAAATTTTGTCATTTGTTAATTAAAGAGTTAGCTACAAGCAACTGTAGCGAAATGTTGGCACCCACCTGTGTTGCTCTGGTTTCATTATGCTTTTAAAACCTGTTTTAACCCTTTACCACACAATGACGACTTTTAACACACCTGAAAGAGATGGCTTTTGAAAACATTGTGGGAAAAGGAGAAAATGCTGGTTACCAGCATTTTCTCCTTTTCCCAGAATATTTTCTACTCTATCAAAGAAAACTCTTTTCATATGAGCCAAATTGAAACTGTCATCAGCAAATGCTTACAATTCGGGCAGGTCTAAAATCTTGTCATGTGGTAATGAGTTAAATTTAGCATGATTTAAAACCTGTATATGTATGATACAATGTAAGACAGTTGCATAGTTGCAAGACCAGGAATATCAGACCTCACTTATTATGTAACTCTTTTTGTTTTGCTTGCTTGCTTTAGAATATTTAACTCAGTTGCATACTTATTAACAAAGTGGTAAAGTTAATGTCCTTGAAAAATAAGACATTCCATTTACCACAGCCTGGGGTGAAAAAAGGATCAGGAAGTGCAGGAAAAAGTAATCCTATAATGAAAAACTGAAGAAATTTGAAATTGCAGACATTCCCATATTGTCGAAATTGAAAGCTTGTAAGAAACCTCTTTTCCTCCAAAACAAAAATTCAAAGAACACATCTGCAGTACTCTTTAACTTTTTTTCAAATGATAAAATTTTAGAGTTTCCCAAATTAGAAATTTTTGCAGCCAAAAAAATGAGCCTCAGAAATTTAGATTGGATTTTAACTCGCTACCAGACAAACCCGACTTTTAATGACCCCGAGAAAGAAGCCTTTTGAAAACATTGTGGGAAAAGGACGAAATGCTGGTTACCAGCATTTCTTCCTTTTCCCACAATTTTTTCTACCCTTCCCGACACAAATTTTAATTTTTGAGTCAAATTTATTTTGTGGTCTGCAAATGCTTTCAATTTAGACCGGTCTAAATTTTTTTTGTGTGGTAAAGAGATAAAGGGTTGGAAAAGGAGCAAATGTTGGTCACCAGTCTTCTTTTTTGAGGTTCTTATAACTTGTAATAGTGCAGTAAAGGTTTGGAGGGAGTATAGAGGTGTTTAAAAGGCAGAAGTTAACCAGGCTGTATGCCAAAGTCTTTAGTTTGGATATTTCTATTAACCCTTTACTCCATAGATACTCATTTCGACGCATTGCTTGTTGGAGCCTTTGGAAAACATTGTGAAAAAAGGTGAAATTGCTGAGCAATTTCACCTTTTGTCACAATGTTTTCTATGCTATCAAAAGGTGTCATGTACACATAAGAAGCGGCTTCATCCTTGCTGTTATTTAGGGTCAATAAGAGATAACAGAGAAATGCCTTATGGAGTAAAGGGTTAATCCCTTTGTTATACACTTGTGAAACCAAGGACACACACTAATAAATGGGCTGTAACAGTTATGACTGAATCAGTGATCAAAGCCCCATAAAACTTTTTTCAATCAATCTTCTCCAGACTTTATCCTGTACTGCAGAATCTCTAGTTTCAATGACCCTTAGTGAGCTTTTGAAAATACTGAGGGTAAAGGAGAAAATGCTGATAACCAGCATTTTCTCCTTTTCCCACAATAATTTTTACTCCTCCCTTCACAAATTCAGCCAATGAATTTGTTGCTTTGAGTTTGGGCCAGTCTGAAATTTCGCAGTTTCGTATATAGTTTAACCCTTTCCCAAACAATCCCTGGCTTTTACGGGTCTGAAATAGTAGCCTTTTGAAAACATTGTGGGAAAAGGAGAAAATGCTGGTAACCAGCATTTTCTCCTTTTCCCACAATGTTTTCTACCCTATCATAGACGGAAATCATCTTTTGAGCAAGAGTTGAATTGTCGTCTGCAATAGCTTTCCATTTGGTCTAGTCCAAAAGTTTGTCGTTTGGGAAAGGGTTAACTCAGTGTTGCGTGGTTAAGTATTAAAGTTCTGATCCAGGATGGCACATTGAAGGTATGCAAGTTATGCAACAGTAAGAAAAGCTATTAAAACATGAAAGGGACTGTTTACTTTCAGAGGAGGGTCTTTCCGGGATACATTGCTATCACAGCGGGACTATAGCCCGCCCCCACGAGATTCTCGTGATTATCCTAGAAGTAGAAGCCCATTAAGGTGTGTGTGCTGTGCTTTATTTCATTTTATTTCTCAGTATTTTTTGTTTGCATGTTAGATGTTTTACATTGGCCTGCTTATTAATCGATTGTTTGCCAGACAAGAAAAATTTTGACTTATCCAAAGAGAATGCATTTGCAGACAACAAAATAAATATGGCTCAATATTGGTATTCGAATTCAAAAGGACAGAAAGTTATGTGGGGACGCACAAAACACTGGTCACCAGCATTTTCTTTGTTTAAGGTAAGACCTGTGTAATGGAAAACAGCTATTTCCACTAAAATATCATCCTGCAAAATTAGCTATAATTAAAAATGAGTATTATTGAACTACTTTCACCTTTTCATTTTTTCCTTCTTTGAATTATCATTTATAAATCTAAAACCGCTATATTCTCAATTGAAAAAAGAGATAATAATTACCTCCCTTTTTATAAAACAAACAAAAGTATCAAAAAAAAGTTTCAAGATAGACATAAACGGAATTTTTGATCCGTTAGAAATGTGCAAAAGTATTATTTCGGCATAAATCCTTATTTATCCTTATTTAACAACCAATTAGAATTTTTACCCACTGTTCACCGGAAGTGCATTACACAGGTCTTACCTTAACACAATGTTTTCAAAAGCATTCTTCCTCAGGATCACCAAATTCAGGATTGTTTTATAAAGGGCTCAGTTTGATCTCGATTTTCATCAAGAATTAATTTTTTCGGCATAATAAAGATCCAAAAACAGTTTGCTTGTTCTTTGCAGTTTTATCTTGATCTAAGCTGGCTTCAAAAACAACCAGAAGTGAAACAAGCTCTCAGGGTTACTATAACTAAAGCAAACAGAGTCATTATTTGTACTTTTCAACTCGGTACATAGTCAAAAGTAGTAAAGGAAAGGACTATAAAAATTTCCTTGAAAAAAAAAAAAGGGAAATGTGAATGCATGAATACTTGGCACAACACTGTAGCTAATAGAGAAATTGAGACTTGTGATTTCTCATGTAATAAACGATTTAGTTTTTTAGAATATAGAAATGTTTTTCTTCATTGTTTGCATGTGTGTTTGCATGTGTTGATAGATTGAGAATTACATAATAGTGTGAAAATTATTTAACTCATTAACACACAGCAAAATTTTAGACTGGTCCAAATTGAAAGCATTTGCAGACAACAAAATAGAAGTGACTGAAAAGTTCAAATCTGGTTTGAACAGGGTAGAAAACACTGTAAGTTGGAAAAGGAGAAAATGCTAGTTACCAGCATTTTCTCCTTTTCCACAGTGTTTTCAAAAGGCTTCTCTCTCAGGGTCGTTAAAAGTCGGGATTGTGTGGTAATGGGTTAAAGGGCACAACGACTTCTTGAGTTGAAATAGGGGAGGCCCTTCATAGATTATTTTGAAATGCATGAAATGAAGAAAACAAATAACATTATTGTTTTACAAAGCTTTATCCATATTCCATCAGGTAAAAGTACCAAACCATTATCAGCCATAATCAACCTGTGCAGTCCCTGACTTTGGCCAAAACTCTGGTGTTCATACATTTCCTGCATGGAAAAAAGGCCTTCCATGTTATGGTATTGTTGGATTTTAGACAAAAAGGATCCATATAATGTGACAACCAATATTTTGTGACAACTTGCTTAACCCTTTACCACACAGCAGAATTTTAGACCTATCCAAATCGAAAGAATTTTCAGGCAATAATTCATAGTGGCTCAAATGAGGCATATTTTCTTTGATAAGCAAGAAAACTTTGTGGGAAAAGGAGAAAATGCTGGTTCCCAGCATTTTCTCCTTTTCCCACAAAGTTTTCAAAAGGCCTCTTCCTGTGGGTTGTCAAAAGTCGCCATTGTGTGGTTAAGGGTTAAAGTATTATGCATTACATTAGATTGCTTTTCCTGGAACACAGCTCAAATATTTTGACTGATTAAAAACTGAAGTAAGCTCTTTGGGAAAAGAAGCCATTGATTGTCATCCTGTAGACAAGAAATTTCTTTCATTACCACATTTCTTTCAATATCATTTAAGCCTGTATCACACAAGCTGAAGTTTTTATGACCCTGTCATGAATGGCTCTTGAAAACAAGCTCAGAAAAGTAGAATATGCTGGTAACCAACATTTTCTGTATTCTATACATTTTTGTTCTACATTTGCAAAAAGAAATTTCTCAACTAAGATGCTTTCAATATACATGTAGGTACGGCTAAAATTTTGTTGTTTGGTAAAGAGTTAATATGCAGTTTTACTTTCCTTTCCGTGTTTGTTGGTTTTGTGAAATGTTGCATTTTTAATATTTATATGATTTTCAGGCTGTGTGAAAATGGAGTAATCATTGTTTGATTAATCCTCATTGCTTTATCCAGTGCAAAGTATTTATAAATCACAGTGTTCTTCTTCTGGCTTGCAGCTGTCCCTGTTGGAAAACTGCTCATGAGCAAATTGGTGTCACATGATTTGTTTAATGGAGTCTTGAATGCACTGGCAAGGAGGAAAGGGAAGGCGGGGGTTTACCCATTAACCAGCATTTTCTCCTTTACCCACAAAGTTTTCTACCCATCAAAAAACAGATTTCAAATTTTCAGTAACTTTTATTTCGTCATCTGCAAATGCTGTTGATTTGGACAAACCTTGAATTCTGTCGTTTGGTAATGAGTTAACCCTTTCCCAAACAAGCCCTGGTTTTTACGTGTCTGCTGTAAAAGTCTTTTGAAAACACTGTGGGAAAAGGAGAAATTGCTCATAACGAGCAATTTCTCCTTTTCCCACAGTGTTTTCTACCCTTTTGAGAACTTTTACCATTTTCTCCAGATCAAAAAATTGTCGTCTGCAAACTCTTTCTGTTTGGAAGAGTCCAAAATTTGTCATTTGGGAAAGGGTTAATGCCCCTCTGTGATGCAATAAACCATGCAAGCCATCACATGTCACATTCTCTATACATGAAATCCATTTTGTCAAACAACCGTCTTGATCATGTGGTAGACTGGTCATTTGACATGCAGAAAACTGACTTATTGCAAGAAGTTTGGATCCAGGTCAGAGTGCACAGTCTAACCTGTATCAGTTCTTATTTGAGACGCAAACCTCCCTTTCCACAGAGCTTGTCTCATTTAGATACGTATACTCTGGCATGTAGCAAAAATGCATCTGTTTCGAACTTTGCAAATATAGAGCTTGCATATTGTTCCTGAGGCAGATTGCAAGAGTGCTAGATACCCAAAGTTAGAGTATCTGGTACTAGGTTTTGTTGGTTATACTAATAGCTAATATAATTTATTCCTTTCTTGCTTCCAAGTCGTGACTATGGCAGCTCCAGAGATCTAGGCCGCAGCTTTGATTCGGGTCGAGACAGCCTAAACAGCAGGGATCAGTTTAGTAGGAGAGATGACTTCTCGTCTAGTCGGGACAGTAGAGACTACCTTTCTCAGAGAGATTTACCCCTTGGAAGGGACTATCTATCAAGGTAATGTTCAGCTTTTTTGAGTTGTAAGTTTTTTGCCAATTGATTAAATGTGTTTTGCTGCTTTCAATTTGATTTCAGTCATATCACGGCTTAGAAAGGGGTTTAAACTGTCGTGCCAAAGGACACGCCCACAGAAAATTCTGTTCTTCATACTGTGTTTGAATCTGGGGCCTCCAGGTGTTGAGTCCTTAATTTTGACTGTGAACCACAGGGGATCTCTATTTGTTTGAAGAAAAAAATGTGGTTATCATTCATCTCAGGTTGTCACTCCTAAATAAATTGCTTCACAAGCTGTTTTCAAGCCTATCAAATTTTCTTGCAAAAGTCACAGGAGAACCAGCTCCAAAGCACCAATCCCCTCCCCCAAACAAACAAACAAGAGAAAAAAATAAGTAAATTGTGAAAAGTATTGCTTACTTTCTTTCAAGCAAGTTTAATTATTTTGCAGGATAATTATTATCTGTATAATAAATTTAGGGTCTTCTGATAAACCCAGATGTTTTTTCACCTGAATTGGTGAATTGGCTGTG
Organism: Tridacna crocea; assembly: GCA_943736015.1. Lineage (NCBI taxonomy): Eukaryota > Metazoa > Mollusca > Bivalvia > Cardiida > Cardiidae > Tridacna > Tridacna crocea. Next base: position 15,091,752 of record OX031068.1, read on the forward strand.
CTTTAAAGCAGACCTTTTTTTTGAAAACAATGTAATTGTTGTTTTCTTTTTCTTGCAATATTTTTACATGTGTTTATGTACTGTGCTTTCATTTATATGGATTTATTTTTGAGTAGGGACTTCTTTTTTTTTTTTCACAAATTCATTACATCAATTTGTCCCAGGAGCATTGTGCTCTTAAACCTTTACCATACAATTCAAAGTTTCAGCAACCCTGATTAAATAACCTTTTGAAAACATTGTAAGAAAAGAATATAATGCTTGTAACCTGCATTTCTCCTATTACCACAATGTTTTCTCAAATGCATTACATCAATTGGTCCCAGGAGCCTCTTTCTACTGCAGACAATACAATTCTTTAAAGGTCAGAAAGATGTGTTAAACTATAGGCTTGACTAAAAAGGTGAACAACTAAGACCCAAGATCAGACTGCTAATTCTGTGCTATCTGATCTTGATCTGTGCTGACTGCGAAAGCCTATTTTCTCCGATCACTTTGGAAGGGTTAGTGCATGGGGAGTGTAATAGAGATGGTCTCTCAGATTGGTTTGTAGCACCGTTCTTTTAAGCCCTTACTATACAATTCCAAGTTTTGACAGCCCTGATAAAAAACTTTTGAAAACATTATGAGAAAAGAAGATAATGCTTGTGACCTGCATTTCTCCTATCACCGCAATGTATTATACCCTATCTAAGACTGAGAACATTATTTGTGATATATTTAATTTGTCATTTGCAAAGGCCTTTAATTAACCCATTACCACACAATCCCTACTTTTGACGCCCCTGAGAAAGAAGCCTTTTGAAAACACTGAGGGAAAAGGAGAAAATGCTGGTAACCAGCATTTTCTCCTTTACCCACAGTGTTTTCTACCCTCCCCAGAACAAATTTCAATTTTTCAGTCACCTTTATTTTGTTGTCTGCAAATGCTTTCAATTTGGACTAGTCTAAAATTTTCTCGTGTGGTAAAGAGTTAACTTAGGTGGAGTCCAAAATTTGGTTGTTTGTAAAGAGTTAAGCTGTATTTACTATATTATTTCCAATAATTTATTTCCAGGGACTCTGGGCGAGGTTTATCCAGAGATTTTGACCGTGGGCCAGCTAGAGATACTTACGATTCTTATAGAGGTAGTTTACTTACAGATATTCAGCTTCTATTGCAGTTTTATCTCTGCAACAAAGAAATCATTTGTTGAAGAAATAGAGGATATTTGTTTTTTTCGGTGAAAGATCGAAATTTATTTCATCGAGTGGACACCATTGGTAATATTTTCACAAGTGGCACAGCCACGAGTGAAAATATTACCGATGGTGTTCACAAGATGAAATAAATTTCGATCTTTCACCGAAAAAAGCAAATATTCTTTTTATTTCATGCTTTTAACCCTTTCTTGGAGGAGCTTTATCAAAATCCAGTACAGTTCTTTTTCCGTTATTCCCTGTGGCGTACCCCTCCTGCATAGCAACGCATTACAATATTACGTCATGTGCGAGAAATCTAAGGTAAATGACATCATATTTCCCATCTGGTTTTCCGGCACGTGCAATTTACCTAGGCGACAAGAACATGAAAATCGGTATTTTCACTGGTGGTACCAGTTTAAGATCGAAAAATATTTTCACTGCTATTTCTCGATATTTGTTTGGAGCTCAGATCTTGGTCTACACTGGTTTTACAATTATTTATGAACCAGTCATGTATTTTAAAGACTGAATAAGGAAAACTTCTGAATATATTGGAGAAGAGGAAAAAATACGTCTGAGAAACACATTAAATTTGCCTTTACTTAAAGAGTTAAGTCTTTACCACACAGTCCCAACTCTTATTGACCTCGGGAATGAAAACCTTTGAAAAAATTTTTGGAAAAGGAGAAAAAGCTGGTAGCCAGCATTTTTCCTTTTTATACGCCCGTCGAAGACGGGGCCGTATTATGGGATCACCCGTGGCGGGCGTCCAGGCGGGCGGGCGGCGTCCAGTTCTTTGTCCGAAGCATATCTCCAAAACTATTCTAGCTAGGGTTATGAAATGTCATGGGTGGATAGATCTCATCAAGGGGGAGTGCAGTGCACAGGAATCATAACTCTTGCTCGCTTAATTTTTGAGTTATTGCCCTTTGTTGTTTTTCATACTTGAATTTTGTCCGGAGCATATCTCCAAAACTATAATAGCTAGGGTTATGAAATTTCATGGGTGGATAGATCTCACCAAGGGGGAGTGCATTGCACAGGAACCATAACTCTTGCTTGCTTAATTTTTGAGTTATTGCCCTTTGTTGTTTTTCATACTTGAATTTTGTCCGGAGCATATCTCCAAAACTATACTAGCTAGGGTTATGAAATTTCATGGGTGGATAGATCTCACCGAGGGGGAGTGCAATGCACAGGAATCATAACTCTTGCTCACTTAATTTTTGAGTTATTGCCCTTTGTTGTTTTTCATACTTGAATTTTGTCGGGTGCATGTCCCAGCTTTACAACTCCGGGTAAGACGGGCGTATCTTGCGACAATTTGCCGCTCTTGTTCCACAATGTTTTCTACCTTTTCAAAATCAAATTTTAATTTTTGATTCACATTTATTTTGTTGTCTGCAAATGCTCTTCATTTAGACTAGTCCAAAAAATTTTCCTCTGGTAAAGACTTAATCCTTTATTTATAGTCCTCTGTTTTAGAGACCCTGCAGAAAAGGGATTTTGAAAGGATTGTTGGAAATGATAAGAAAACTGGTAACTTTTCTCAGAAGTGTATCTGACTTGCCTTTTGAAACCATCTTCTTTCAAGGTTGTTTAACCCATGACCACACATTTCTGTCATTTAAGGACTTCAGAATTAAAGCTTTAGGAAACATCGTGGGAGAAGGGGAAAAAAAAACTTATTTGCCTCCTGAAAATGCTGTCAGATGGGACAAATTAAAAAATTTGGTGTATGATGAAATTTTGAAAATGGGATTGTTTCATAAAAGTTTTTCTGTGAAGTGATTTAACCCTTTACCCCACAGTACCGACTTTTTACGACCCTGAGAAAGAAGCCTTTTGAAAACATTGTGGGAAAAGGAGAAAATGCTTGTAACCAGCATTTTCTCCGTTTCCCACAATGTTTTTTACCCTTCACAAAACAAATTTTAAATTTTTAGTCACTTTTATTTTGTCATCTGCAAATCCTTTCAATTTGGACAAACCTAAAATTTTGTCGTTTGGTAATGAGTTAAAGTTAAATGATAATAGGGGTCACGTTGGTTGATTGTAGTTGTGTTGTTTGAAAAATGCTATATGTGTTGGCCCCCTCAACTTATAACTTGTGAAGGATTTAACCCTTAACTCCATAGATACTCATTTTTATGCATTGTTGTAGGAGCCTTTGGAAAACATTGTGACAAAAGGTGAAATTGCTCGTGACGAGCAATTTCACCTTTTGTCACGATGTTTTCTATGCCATCAAAAGGTGTCATACACACATAAGAAACAGCTTAATCCTTGCTGTTATTTAGGGTCAATTAGAGATACCATAGAAATGCCTTATGGGGCAAAAGGTTAAATAGATATCATTTTTTTCATCATTATAAAGTATTTATGCGTGTACCGGTAATTAAGTTAAAGCGGACCCTAAATCCAAAATTAGGAGAACTAAATAAACTGTAACATGTATATTTCAGACAGATCCGGCCCTCTTTCCCGTGGCTATGATGGAGGTAAGTTAAATCTGATCCTGATGTTGAGCATTGTGTAGGAAACTTTTATGCTCAAGCGTAACCAGTTTTGTACTTTTAGGCATGACCAAGTTGAAAGCATTTTCATGTTCTACATGTCCTATGCACTCTCATTTGTAAATTACCAGCTGACTTCTTTACCATGGGACAAAACTTTAGAATCGATGAAATTGAAAGCTTTAGCAGACAACAAATTAAGATATGGTACAAATGATGAGATTTGCATTTGCCCCTTGTTGGAAAAGGAGAAAATGATGATTGTGAACATTTTCCCCCTTTTTCACAAGGTTTTCAAAAGCTGTCTCTGGCTGGATGGCTGGCTGGTCGGCCAACAGTGCACCTATCCATGCTTTCCTGGAGTTTTGTTCATTAGTAATCTGCACATTATTCTGTCCAAGCCATTGGCTGCTTTTCCAAATTACCATTATTGAAACTATGGTCAATGGGAAGAGAGGAATGATTCCATTTGCAATGACAATCAATAATGGTAGGAAAAAAACATGTTCAGGCTTTCATTGAGCCAGCGAGTGGTGATCTCCCGTTTTCAAGTCCTGTATACTACCTACTCAGCCAATGGGGCTTGGCAGGGTGTTTAAACTTGGGATTGTTTGGGTACGGCTTTGTAGAAGGAGGCTTTTGAGAACATTTTTACAAGCAAATTCTTATATTCCTACCTAGAGGATGAATCCTGTCATTTGTGTGGCACATTCTTTTGGGGACAAAAAGTTTCAGTTTAGATATAGAATTCTACAGTAAATGTGTCTGTAAGTCTAAACCCAAGCAGCAAAAAATCAGCCTTGTTATACTATTTAGTTGATGTTGTTTAGATGTTGTTATATTTACTCTTTACCAAAGAAGAAAATTTTAGACTGGTCCAAATTGAAAGCATTTGCAGACAACAAACTTAATGTGGCTCAAAATTTGAAATTGTTTGGGAGCATAGAAAACTTTGTGGAAAAAGGAGAAAATGCTATAAACCAGCATTTCCTCCTCTTCCCATTATGTTTACAAAAGGCTTCTTTTTCAAGATCGTGAAAACCAGGGATTGTTTGGGAGAGGGTTAAAGTAATCTCAATGTGTGTAAAGTGGGGATTGTTGCTACACACTATTTCTGAAAGGAGAAGTTGGTGCAGGGGATTGTTGAATGCAAAAACATCGAATCAAGTTATTGTTATTTGGAGCTGTAAGATAATTTGACAGAGAGAGAGAGAGAGAGAGAGAATGAGAGAGAGAAAAAAATGAAAGAAAAAAAATCAAAATCGAAGAAAAAATGGAATATATGTGAACTATATGAGTGGGTAAATTATAAAGGGGAAACAAAGTGTATAACAGATGAGTACTGGATTGTCACCAAGTATGTACTGTCACGATGTAGTTTTAGAAAAAGAAGTGAAATGACCCAAATGTAAAGGATTGTAATAATTGGATGACAAAAGGAGATGAAAAAGATTCAAGAATTGAATCAGATAGTGAAGAAAAAGCCGTAAAGAGGAATGGCAATGAAAAAATGGAGATTTAAGAGCTCGGGGAAATAGACATGGCATAAGGAAAATCCAATAATAGAACAAAAAGTGTTTGTTTAATAATATGGTATTAGCAAATTCATAACTGGATACAACAAACAACTTGAGCTGGAAAGGTGTATGTTTCCTGGTATGGTCTTAACAAGTTTATTACGTAATAATAAAACAAACAATTTGAATACATCATAGCCTAGTTAGTGCGCTAGATGGAGAAAACAGACAACGGCTTCTGATATTGGAATCTGATACATAAATTGAAATTATTCAACCTCAGCTTATATCTACTGCAAGTAGTACAACACTTTGGATTGGGCAGTCTAATTTTAATATGAAAAATATTTGCTTATACAGGAGAAAAAATCATAACCTGAAACAAAGGATAGTTTCAGGCAAAATTTGAACACATTTTCAGTGCTGGAAATAAGAGATCTACTAAATACACTTACATGCAGACAGAGATAATACCTTTTATTTTACAAAAGAAAATACTCTTCTAATGGAAAAATGTTTTGCTGGAATTAAATATCAATGCACATGAAAGAAACTCAATTTCGGCATTAGTGTGCTATATTGGCTAGAGGAGGCAACACTTACATGAAAGGAGGATAAAAAGATTTCAAAGGTTTTTTGTTTGAGATATTTGAACAACAGTGAGAAACAAGGGGTGCAATGGATGTACATCTGGTTTAACAAGAAGATCTTTGATGACCAATTTCCCTGAGTGGAGGAGCACTGTCGTGAATAAGCAAAGTTTTAAGGTGCTTAATAGGAATGTGTAACTGATTTTATAAAGATGTTTTCAGAATCCTCTACTAAAAATTTCTGACAGGAATTTAGGTGTAGAAAAAGTTCTTTTGGGGGGAAAAAAAATAGTGAAGCTCATGGAAAAATTCATCTTAAGACATCATTCAATCAAGTCTTGTCAACAAGATGGGAAGAGAGAGCAACTATGATAATACATAAGCATGGAGGGAATTAGTGTTGAAAACAAAGGTATTATGGTTTAGCAACTAGGGGATGCTTCTGTGGATGACAGACAAAGTAGTGATTCCACATTGAATCTATAATTGCATATAAGTTTCCTCCTGTGTAAAAAAAACTTGAGTTAATGAAGAAAAGAGTCACTGACGGCTTTTTGATAAAACAAGGAATGGAATGACATAAAAAAGGAAAAAACAACAGCTTTTGGATGCAACAAGGAAAGGATTTGATACAAAAGAAAAAGAGATCAACTAGGCAAAATGGAGGGACAGTTTGAATTGGGGAAAAATCATTCCTTTTAATCATGTGCTTATTCTCTGCGCGGAGCAAACATGTAAATACAAGATATCAAAAGAAAATACTAGTGCACAACTGTATCAATGATAATACAAGTTAGCTCAAATTGACCAAGAAAGACAATGGGCATGTTGAGGCATACATTTATATTGTGATATGACCGGTGCTGCAAAGATATTTTTCTTGATGCTTGTTGCAATTTTCTTGGTACAAGAAAAAATAATATAGCAGTTTAAATTCAGAAAAGAAAGGAAGGGTATGAGCACATCAGTATATTATTATGATGACATCTATGCATAACATTTAAAAAAAAACATATTTCTAGAATTCCCACAACTTCAAACTCTAATAACCAACCTAGATAAGGCAGAATGGAAATGAACAATTATGAAATGAACATTATCCAAAAGTGATAAATATAATATAGGCATATTGGGAAAATAAGTACTATCTATTTGAGCTTGTACATGGAGGGACATAGAATATAAAGGAGAGACATCAGTAAAAGATGAAGTACTCATCTGCAATTACTTTATGCTAAGAGAGGTGGTTTAGTTACCATGAACAAGAAGGATACAACTGAAATGAAACCATTTGAATGAAAATCTTGTGATAGTGAAGTAATAAATACCATATACATCTGTTTATGTTAAAGCTTACAGTTGAATTATGATAGAAAGAAAAGAAAATGAAAAATGTATTTGAGATAGGCATGTGAAAAAGTGTTTTAACCCATTACCACACAATCCTTTCTTTTGACGCCCCTGAGAAAGAATCCTTTAGAAAACATTGTGGGAAAAGGAGAAAATGCTGGTTACCAGCATTTTCTCCTTTTCCCACAATGTTTTAACTACCCTTCACAAAAATTTCAAATTTTTAATCACTTTTATTTTGTCGTCTGCAAATGCTTTCAATTTGGACAGCCTAAAATATTGTCCTCTGGTAATGAGTTAACTCTTTACCACACAAGAAAGTTTTAGACTTGTCCAAATTGAAAGCATTTGCAGACGACAAAATAAAGCTAACTGAAAAATAGAAATTTATTCTGGGTAGGGTAGAAAACACTGTAGGAAAAGGAGAAAATGCTGGTTACCAGCATTTTCTCCTTTTCCCACAGTGTTTTCAAAAGGCTTCTTTCTCGGGGGTGTCAAAAGTAGGGATTGTGTGGTAATATGGGTCAATGCATCTTCAAACAATGGTCATTGATGTCAGTCTGTGCAGTTTGCCAGGCTCACCTCAGTCAAAAGGCTCTACCCTTGGTGAATTTTCTGCATTCAAAGGACAGTTTTTTATTTCATGCCTTCCGGTAGGATATCGAGAAATAGCAGTGAAAATATTTTTCGATCTTACACTGGTACAACAAGCGAAAATACTGATTTTCACGTTCTTGTTACCTAGATAAGTTGCGCATGCCTAACAACCAGATGGGAAATATGACGTCATGTACCTTACATTTCTTGCGCTTGACATAATATTGTAATGCGTTGCTATGCAGGAGGGGCACTCCACGGGGAATAACGGAAAAGAGCTGCACTGGATTTTGATAAAGCTCCTCCCAGAAAGAGTGAAAAGCAAGACATAAATAGAATATTTGTTTTTTTCGGTGAAAGATCGAAATTTATTTCATCTCGTGAACACCATTGGTAATATTTTCACTCGTGGCTGCACCACTCGTGAAAATATTACCGATGGTGTCCACTCGATGAAATAAATTTCGATCTTTCACTGAAAAAATCAAATATCCTCTATACCCTCTTGATTCAGTGCAGTTTTAGACAAAATGGATCATATATTATGTGATGATGTGACTTGATTACTTTTAACACATTGTAAAGATGCATAAACAAGCATCTTGTCACTAATACTTTGGTACCCTTCAAATACAAGGTTCATTGGAAAACTTACATCATCGTTGCGAGTTACTAGATGTTACTTGACTATTGTTTTTACAAATGATTCATATCAAAGGGACTGATGATTACATGCATAATTGACTGATCAGTGCTTTGTATAAATGATGAGTAAATAACTATAAAGAAGTACTATAACTGTATGGAAGTAATGAACACTGTTATGGTTTGAATTATGAATATAGTTTGGAAAAGAAAGAAAAATAAACATACTGATTTGTCATGAGGAAGAACGACTGGGCTATGGTCCAAATATAAATAACTTTCAGATGAAACCAAAACAAATATAAGCATATCTTGTATTTGCCTCATTTTGCAATTGATTTTTGCAAATTAGTGGGAAATGATTTGACTCTGTTACATGCACTATGAGAGAAAGTTTTGGTCTAGTGGGATAGTGACTCTTGGACTTTTGTACTTTGACTTCTTGAAGAATGAATTACCCTCTTATCAGCAAGACCTTCTAAGATGAAATGAGAGATAGAAGCACATGCTTGTACACCTAATCTTTACAGTTAGTATTCTTCTGCTAATAGTAAAACATATTGATAAAAAGTATGATTATCATACATGTAACTGAATATGTTTTTCAAGAAGTCAATGCGGATAACTGTTAATAAGGGGGAAAAAAAGGAAAAAATGGTGAAATGCAGAGCAAGGAAGTAGAGATAAATAAATGCATGTATGTTAGCCACATAATAATTAGTAATATGCCCATTCTTGTCTAGAAAACAGAAATGCATACATTTGCCCTTTCACAGGTTCACCTCCAAGAAGGGGATCACCAATTTCCAATTCCAGAAGCAATTACTCTCCCCCTAGAGGCCCTGTTGGAATGGAGAGGAACAGAGACTTGGACAGAGATAGAGGAAGAGGTGATTATAATACAGGCTCTAGACGCCCAGCACCATATGATAGAGGAGCCCCACCACCTAAAAGATCAAGGCCAGATGATGGACCGATTTCCAGAGGGCCACCCAGAGATGGCCCACCTATGAGGACAATGTCACGTGATGACCTAGGCAGAGATTCTATGAGGGGCCCTCCAAGAGATGGGCCAAACCGTGGTCCACCACGAGATGGCCCAATGCGGGGTTCACAGAGAGATGGACCGTCAAGAGGTCCAAGAGATGGCCCAAGGGGACCCCCACAGGATCGCTCAGCAAGAGGACCACCCAGAGGCCCTCCAAGAGATGGTGGTAGACCAGGTGGACCACCTCCATTCAGAAGATGAATTCATGACTAATAACTGAACTGGACATAACTATTGCCTGTTGTGAATGTAGGAATAGAAAAACTATGTTTTATAAGTGAATAATATTTTAGGTTTAAACATGTTTATTGCATTGATAGAATGGATTTTATGCCTTACTCACCGTCACTGGATCAATAACAAATAATGGCATTTAATTAGCAAAAAACTATTCATCATTATATGCGACAAATTGGCTAATTATTGCCATTGTTTCGAACACAGAATGAGGTTGTTTATTCAGAAAAAAATAAAAACTTTCAGGATTTGCCTCCAGATATTTCCCTTTCTGTTTCCAGCTGGGATTACTTCTTGCTTTATGTGTTCATCTTTTAGGTTTAAGGCAAATCTTTCATTTACACAGGAGTCTTTGTCTGGCAAAAGAGGGCAAGAAGCATATCAAAAATGCATTAAACAAGCAGGTGATCAGGTAACAATGGATCCATTCACCCTTTCCCAAGCAATCCCTGGTTTTTACGGGTCTGGAATAGTAGCCTTTTGAAAACATTGTGGGAAAAGGAGATAATGCTGGTAGCCAGCATTTTATCCTTTACCCACAATGTTTTCTACCCTATCATAGACAGAAATCGTCTTTTCAGCAAGAGCTGAATTGTCGTCTGCAAATGCCCCTTTTTTTCAGAGCATGGCTAGCTGGAACTGTGCTTTATTTATTTACTGATGTTTCAATTCAGTTTTCATTACATACAGCAGAAAAGTAACCGCTTAATCATGTTGGGAAAGAAGCATTTTAAATCTGTACATTGTACCTTAAAGGTTATTTAATTTGGATGAACTGAAGAAAGTTTTAATATGTTAAAATATGACAACAGAACATCATGTGACAAACTTAATGTGTATTTAATGAGCCAAAGCTTTGTCTTTAGTATATGCCAGTGTGAGGAAACAAGTGGAATGAGACTGTAGACTTCTGATGAAACTTGTTCAAATATTTTAGAAAGTGCTGAAACTGTATTAATCTATGCTAGCACTGAACTCTTTTCCTTTAGATTTTTTGAGTTTTTGATAAGCAACTATGAAAGAAAAGCAACAGTGTTTGCTATTAGAAGGAGAAAAGTTCAAGGTATCATTGTACAAAATCTCATGTCATTGTGTTTTATATGGTCATTAAAAATGTTGAGAAACAAAATAATTCTGTTTATCTGAACTTCAACAAGACAATTGACAATTCTTAGACCTACTTCTTACAAAAGAAGAATTTTCAAGCCATGGCTAAGAAAGGGAGAAACATGAGCTGAATAGTTTCTGACGGAAACAGATATTGATGTAATTCACAGTAATATATTACTTGACATTTTTTTTACTTCTCTGTGACTCTTTGAGAGAAGAAACAGTCCATGTATATCACTTGCAGGAAAAAGATGTTTTTTGGATGATGGAGATGATAAGAGGTTATGTAGCAACACCATTTTCAGCTGCATAAAAAGTAGATTCTAGTAAAACTGACCTTTCAAATCAACCCTTCTTAATGTATTGAGGTATATGCAGATTGTTCAAGGAAGTAGATCTAAATTTATACTCTCATTGCTAGCTTTTTCATGTCATTAATGAACCTGTCTGAAATAAATGGATCATGTTTTCCTTTAATAATCATGTAATTTAAAAAAAAAAAATGTCTTCAATTGAGCTTTAGAATGTTTCAAGAGACTTGCCATTCATTAGAAGATAATTAATTGAAACATTTATTTTACATTGTTTGAGAAACAAGTTCTTACAACTTATACAAATCTCTCCTGATTCTGCTTCCTGGGAGCTTCACCAGTACTCACGCTGATTGTATGGGCCAATATCAATCCCAAAGTAGACAGAAACCATGCCATGAGTATAGAAGATAAATGAAGCATGGGACTGACAACAGATTAGAGACTGATGTGTGAGATGAACAAATTGTAATGGACACATTACTTAATATGGAAGCCAAGCACCAGATCAAACCATGTTTGAGGAAAATATCTTGGCAAGCAAATCTTCATTTCATATTCTAATTTTCTAGCTAGACAAAAAGGTGTTGAGCTAATTTGCTGTTCATGACTTTTTCATGGTTGCAGATAAGAAAAAGCGAGTCTGCTTGTCGAATTATGAGTTAAATACCAACCTCGGTTTATGCATTTTTGTTGGCAGTTTAGATAAGATTATGCTGAATAGATTGTACGAATGCGTCCGATCTTAGATCTACATTGTTAGTATTTTTTCTATGCTTCTCTGGAAAAACAGCTCTGATATTGCAACATTTATGCCTGTGCTACCAACTGAAGCTTATTCATACAATGTTACAGCAGTTTGGACTCTGCCAAATAGAAAATGTTTACAGATGACAAACTGATTGTAGATTGAATTATGCTTTCTGTCTGTAATAGGGTAGAAAACAATGTGGGAGAATGTGAAAAGGCTAAACATTTTCTCCTTTTCCCACAGTATTTTTAAAAACCATCTGCAATGTCGTTAAATCTGTGGACAATATGGTAAAGGATTAGATAAATAGAACATGGTATGGGGAATTGGAAAAGATGATACTAATTTATATCAATATTTGCTTTTTCTCAAAAATTGGTTGCATTTATCAGAAATAAGAGCTTTTCCTATTATCTTCACATCATTTGACAGATATTGTCTGTCAAACATTACTTTATACTGAAAACAGATGAACTATCAACCTCGGCGTCTAAAAACAATAGTTATATCAATTAATGTTACCAATAACATTTTCAGCATTTCTAACTTCGAGAGAATGCATAATTGCTTCAATATCAACCAAAACAACTTGGTAACAGAATGAAAATGAGCTAGAAACTTTATACATGTTAAATTAACTTGTGTTGCTGGAAATACTGAGAGCCTAATTATACTCATTCAATAGGAGCTGAAGTATGAACATGTTTGTAAAGGAATAGAGTCAATGACTCTTCTAGTATGACATCTTCTAATGTGTGTGGAGAAAAAAGTAAAAGTGGTTAAAAGGAAACACATAAACGGTTACATTTGTTTGGAAAAATAACCCTTGACTTGTTTATTTCTGGTTGGTGGGTAAGCTGAGAGGTCAGACAATGATGTACATATATTTATATCATCTTTGTCATAAATTGTGAAAATTCTAAATTTAAAGTTTTTCAAGGAATTGATCAAATCTCACATACTGGCATAACTTCAATAAGTGTATTGCATTAAACTGTGAAAACATGCTTTTACTTATATGGACGTATTTGGACGTAAACTCCAAAAGGCATGTATAAAAGATTAAGCTAACATGGATTGAAAGACAATGTATCAACCAATGGCCTTATTTTCATTTCACCACAAGGGAGTGAGTACTTTTGTTTATGTTCATGTTCACTTCTGATCATGATCTTGTAAAGGCCCACCCAAGTTAATCTTAGTAAAGCATCAGTATAAAGATTGGAATTTTCAACAATTTTATAGCAAGGAATTAAGGACTGCATGACAGAACAACACAGTTTATTCGAAAAATGTAGCGATCATGTATTGATGTGGATTTAAATGAAAAATTTATTACAGCAGCTATGTGTGAATGTAATTTTTACTTGATGTGAAAGGATTATCTGCCATAAATTCTACACTCAGTTCCAAATAAAATACAAGATATCAGCGATTACATGGTGGTATTGAGAGAAACACAGGATGAAAAGATTCTTCAACAGGACGACAAGAGGTTTATTACAGAAAAAGAAAGAAACATGTACAGAAAGTCTGGGAGAAGCATAGATAAGTAAAAATGAAAATTGATTACAAACATAATGTATGTTTCGTTTATACCAATATGAACATGTATTCTGTACTGAGATAAAAAAAAAACAAAGAAGAAACAAATTTGAACACAAAATGCTGATAAACAAGAGGGAATCAAAGTGAAATAAGCATGATGTATGATATACATCTATGATGTAAACGTGAAAGGAGGAGGAAAACAATGAAAAGTATTGACTTAACATGTCATATCATAAAGACTATATTATGCATCTAGGTCACCCAGAGCGATTACAGCTCATTCTTAGATTACACACAGACAGCAAGCATGTATTAAAAGGGCATTAAGTAATAATTTGACCCACATATCTGGGAGTGAGAAAGTTGATACTTATTATGGAAAAATTGTATAGTCTGTCCTTTTACCCTTAGTATAAAAAAAAAGTAAAAATAAATAGTTGCTGAAGCTTTGTCTGATGAATACCAAACATTATGAATGTGTATTTTGGCCAGTTTTTGATGTTAGAGATCTGACAGTAAGATCAAAATGCTGTAATACTATCAGGTTTTTGTTCTTCACTCAAGGATTTTCAATGAGCCAGTTCATGCTTAACCCATTACCACACAATCTTTACTTTTGACGCCCCTGAGAAAGAAGCCTTTTGAAAACACTGTGGGAAAAGGAGAAAATGCTGGTAACCAGCATTTTCTTCTTTTCTCACAGTGTTTTCTACCTTTCCCAGAACAAATTTCAATTTTTCAATCACCTTTATTTTGTCATCTGCAAATGCTTTCAATTTGGACCAGTCTAAAATTTTCTCATGTGGTAAAGAGTTAAATTACCAATATAAGTGTTTTTTTTTTAGAATTTCATACTGTTTCATATAGAAAGTATTTGCAGAATAAAGCTATAACATTGAGATTTGTGTTTGAAAGAGAAGAAAAGACTGTGGGAAGACCAGTATTTTCTCCTTCATCCTCAATGTTTTCTAAAATTGTTTTCTTCATGGTCTTGAAAATATAGGATTGTTTGGTAAAAGTTTAACTCTTTACCAAACAAGAAAATCTTTTAACTAGTCCGAATTGAAAGCTTTTGCAGATGACAAACATGACTCAAAAATTAAAACTGGACTTTGGAAGAGTAGAAAAATTGTGGGGAAAAAAGAAAATGCTAGTTACCAGCATTTCCTTCTTTTCCCATAGTATTTTCAGAATGCTTCTTCCTTGGGCCTGTTTACCCTTTACTCCATAGATACTCATTTCTACGCATTGCTTGTAGGAGCCTTTGGAAAACATTGTGGCAAAAGGTGAAATTGCTCGTGACGAGCAATTTCACCTTTTGTCACAATGTTTTCTATGCTGTCAAAAGGTGTCATATACATAGAAGAAACGGCTTCATCCTTGCTATTATTTAGGGTCATTTAGAGATACCATAGAAATGCCTTGTGGGGTAAAGGGTTAAAACCAGGCATTGTTTGGTAAAGGGTCAAATAAGACACATTCAAATATTAAATGATGTTTTTTTTAAACAGCTTGAACAACCTTTTCTCATGTTGTCAATGCTTATGTTTTTTCAAGGTTAGATGATGATGTGGTACAGTGAAGTGCTGATATGTGGTATTAATACTGATGACAAAGCCAAATCAACCAGGAATAAGTGGAGAGATGGTATGCACGTTGAGGGAAAAGTTTTCGGGGTTGAGAGCTTTGTGCTTGGCACAAAGTTTCAGGACATATGTTTGAATCGTATTGATGAATCATAATTTGAAAGGGCAGTTTGGAAGTTATATGTCGGGGTTTTGTTTGCTGGAATGCACAAAAACTTGTAACATCTTAAGACTTGTCCAAATTGAAAACATTCACAGAGGACAACACAAATATGACTCAAAAATTTGTTTTGAAAAAGGGTAGAAAACATTGTGGGAATAGGAGGGATACCAGCATTTCTTCCTTTTCCCAAAATGTTTTCTGAAAGCTTTTTCTTCAGGATTGTTAAAGCTGATTATTGTGTGGTTAAGAGTTAAAGGGTACACTTTATTCTGAATTACTTAACCCTTTCCTGAACGACAAACTTTTGGACTAGACCAAATTGAAAGCACTTGCAGATGACAATTCAATTCTTGCTGAAAAGATGATTTCTGTCTATGATAGGGTAGAAAACATTGTGGGAAAAGGAGAAAATGCTGGTTACCAGCATTTTCTCCTTTTCCCACAATGTTTTCAAAAGGCTACTATTCCAGACCCGTGAAAAGCAGGGATTGTTTGGGAAAGAGTTAAGTGTGCATACAAAGTCAGGCACCTTTATGTTTAGGTTCTTCTAGTGGTATTCTATAGCTCGTGCATTAGGTGTAGAAATGGAGGATATTAATTTTGTTTTTTTGCCGTGAAAGATGATACTTGTTTTTTTGCAGCGAAAGATTGAAATTTATTTCATCGAGTGAACATTATAGGTAATATTTTTACAAGTGGCAAAGTGGAAATACATTTCGATCTTTTTCCAATTTTTGTTTTAGTTCTTTTTGGTAATTCCTCTTGGCATAACCCCTGCGCATAGCAATGCATTACAATATTGTTATTATGTCAAGCAAGAGAAATGTAAGGTAAATTACAACATCTTTCCATTTGGTTGTGAGACATGCACACTGTACTTAGGTAACTAGTGCACAGGAACAACTATTTCCACCTTCAGTTGAATAATTAGAATGTAGAAATTGTTATTTTCATTGGTTGTAACCATGAAATATTGAAAAATATTTCACCGATATTTCTCCATAACCTACCGCAGAGCAATAGCAAAAGTGTATTGTAATTCTAGGCCAATGCCCCATATACAAATGATAATTACAAGCATCAGTATTTAAATGGAAAATAAATTGGAAAATACTTGATATGACCCCTGCTTTAGCTCTTCACCAAACCACAAAATTTTAGACTTGTCCAAATTGAAAGCTTTTGGAGGAGACAAAGTAAAGACAACTCAAAAATTGAAACTTGTTTCCAGCAGAATAGAAAACACTTGTGAAAAGGAGATAATACTGGTTACCAGTATTTTTACCTTTCCCACAATGATTTCAAAAGGCCTCTATCTTAGGGTTGTAAAAACCAGGGATTGTTTGGTAAAGGGAGAAGCAATTTTTCTGTATGATTGTTCCTAGGCAATAAGCTATGGTGGGGAAAAAAGCCTTGATTTGTAAAAAGTAAAAGATACTGAAAAATTTGAGCTTTTTGCAGTGATATAACTGCATAACTAATGAAATGCATCCTCGGATACCCCGGGGTCTCCCTATTTGCTACGCTACATCGACCCCTTAGGA
This sequence comes from Tridacna crocea, assembly GCA_943736015.1. Taxonomy (NCBI): domain Eukaryota; kingdom Metazoa; phylum Mollusca; class Bivalvia; order Cardiida; family Cardiidae; genus Tridacna; species Tridacna crocea. The sequence goes on from OX031068.1 coordinate 15,108,453, forward strand.
CAATTAATTGAATTTCCCTCGCTTTACCGCTGGCCGAATGCTGGCTTTTCATTGGTTCCATCATCATTTTGTGATGGGCGAGTGGACTGTAGGCTATGATGTTTCGTATCGATTTTCGGCGGCTGATTCAAAGTTTTATTAGTCAATTGTCCCAGGGGTCGATGTAGCGTAGCAAATAGGGAGACCCCGGGGTATCCGAGGATGAATGAAACGGGCATAAACACCAATCAAAGTATTTAGTTTCTGTTCTATCTATTTCTAGGTTTTGCTGTAGAAGAGGGGGAAATCCCTCTACTATCCAGCAGTGGACCGAAGAGAACACATACATTTGAGTAGGGCTCTGGAGAAGATGGTTAGATGTACCTTCTTTGTGCATTACACAAAGCAAATCACTACATGATATGAATCCGTTTTGCCCTAACATCAACTCTACCATGAGGCAGAATCGTCCTGTGACATACAGAAAATTTAGCTTTTGGCAAATAGATTTGACTCGGGTCAGCCTACCACTACTGCACAGGCAGATATGGTTGATATATCTTGCAATTGTTAACCCATTACCACACAAGAAAAATTTAGACTGGTCCAAATTGAAAGCATTTGCAGATGACAAAATAAAGGTGACTGAAAAATTGAAATTTGTTCTGGGAAGGGTAGAAAACACTGTGGGAAAAGGAGAAAATGCTGGTTACCAGCATTTTCTCCTTTTCCCACGGGGTTTTCAAAAGGCTTTTTTCTCAGGGGCGTCAAAAGTAGGGATTGTGTTGAGCATGCCTTGAGTCATTCTCCGTAAAAAAGGGGCTTAAGCAACTGCGAAAAAGTATTGATCCAGGCCAGCCTACGCAGTCCACACAGGCTGATCTAGGCTGCAAATTTTTCGCTATTGGTTAAATTTCTGCATGCTAGGGACCACTCCATCTCGTGATTCCACTGGTTGTTAAACATTATGAATCTTATGTTTCCATGGTTACGTGATAACCTGCTTGGTATAATGCATCATGAAGAAACATCAAGCCCCCTTTTGCCAGAGCATTGCTCATTAACCCTTTCCCAAACGGCAAATTGTGGACCAGGCCAAATTGGAAGCATTTTGTAGGTGTCAACAGTTGGTAAAAAGATGATTTGTCTATATGGTAGGGTAGAAAACATTGTGGGAAAAGGAGAAAATGCTGGTTTCCAGCATTTTATCCTTTTCCCCACAATGTTTTCAAAAGGCTTCTATTCCTGACCCATAAAAACCAGGGATTGTTTGGGAAAGGGTTAATAAATGTACTGTGAGACGCTGGAGGCAAGGAATAGTAGGGGTGTTTCTGCTCTGGAGTTACTAGTCTTTGAGCACATTATTGTTGTGAACTGTTGGGAGAACAATCATGTGGAAGAACCTACAAAAACAGGCAGTTTTGGGAAAACCTAACATGGGATATTTATCTCTAGTAAAGTGCAATGCAAGGAATCCAGAGGCGTCAGTTTTAACCACAGCTGTTTCAAAAGATTGAAGAAATGTGCAAAGACCAGACTTGTTATGCTTACTTCGCTTGATGCCAAATACCATCATGATAGATTGATTCCACTTTCATTGCTTAAGGGTTCTTACATCGTACATTGCTATTTATGATGAAAAGCGGTTTTTGGCTTTGATTAAATGTTTATTGTAGCGCTGAATCAAAAGATAGGTGCCTTAGCTGTAAATTTGCAATAGAAATTCTCTTTGAATGGGCATGAAACAATAAATTAACTAACTACCAAGCAAATATTTGGCAAGGCTCCAGATAGAGGTAGTGATCTTGGTTTCAGAATTGAAAAGATTAATTACTCTCCACTAAACCCTATGTTGTGGGTACTCATTAGAATCGTCTCATCGAGACGATTCTAATGAGTACCCACAACATAGGGTTCGGAATAGAAATAACGGAATTAGAATACTATCACTCCCTCTTATCTGGAGCTCAGGGCAAAGAACACGTTTTGCTTAATTAAATCCAATAACCCTTCATTTGTCTATTGTCTTGAGAAGAGTCATTAGTGTCTTCAAGTTGTGTGAATTTGAAAAGAAATTTTCAATAATAATTTTGTTGTCCGAGTTTCATCTTGAAAATGAGTTTTACAATAAGTTTCGTAAACCTGATAAAAGCCATAGTTATGTATATACATTTTTAGATGTGTGTAAAATCTTGTGAAGTATTGTTTCACATTTAAAAGATGTACTCACATATAGATTACATTTGTTGACGCTTTTATGAATTCTTTGATATAAAAAATTATGTTGTGCAAGTTGTGAACAATGTAACACAAGACATGGATAGGCAAGACATCAATTTGAACCTTTCTCTCTGAAAAGGGGGTTTAACTCTTTACCAAAAGACGAAATTATAGCCTAGTACAAATTGAAAGCATTTGCACATGACAAAATAAATGTGACTATAGAATTAACATTGTTTTTTTTGGGAAGGGTAGAAAACATTTTGGAAAAAGGAGAAAATGCTGGTCGCCAGCATTTTCCCCTGTTTCCTTACAACATTTTGTTTTCGAAAGGCATCCTTCTCAGGGACGTCAAAAGTCGGGATTGTGTGGTATAGAGTTAAATAATCTACAAAAAGTTAGGGTCCCAGGTCAGCCTGGAGACTCTAGAAACTCCCTGTGTTGTGGAATGATTTGACTAATGCTGTATAGATAGTTTCTATAGATAGCGAGATAGAGTACTGTGTTCTGAATAAAAGTATTGGAAGTACTTACAATGCCTTGTTTGTTAATTTCAGTGTTTTTTTTTTTTGAACTATTTCCCAACCAAGCCGTGGTTTTTATGTGTCTGCAGTAAAAGTCTTTTGAAAGCACTGTGGGAAAAGGAGAAATTGCTCGTAACGAGCAATTTCTCCTTTTCCCACAGTGTTTTCTACCCTTTTTGAGAACTTTCTGGCATTTTCTCCAAATCTAAAATTGTTGTCCAAATCAAAAGAGTTTTGGTTTGGAAGAGTCCAAAATTTGTCGTTTGGGAAAGGGTTAAGAAATAAATATATTTGAATCATGGTCCATTAAAGGGTGCTGTACGCATGCATCTGCAAAAAATATTAACATATGGCCTCGTAGGCTGCCATTGGCTGAAACAATTTGCTGTTTGCTATTTTATGAATGTTCAAAGATCATTCTACCTGCAGATTCAGTCAATCATAAAACAAAATGGATTTTACAAATGGATGATTATGTAATAACTTTCTTGGTATGTTGCCTCACGGAGATGGTTTTTTAACTTTTATATATGGACAAAGGATTGCTGGAAACCCTGAGATATTGACCCTTTACCCTTACAATCCCTGGATTTTCCAACCTAGAGGAAGAGGCCGTCTGAAAACATTTTACTGGTAACCAGCATTTTTAGCTCACCTGAGCACAACGTGCTCAAGGTGAGCTTTTAGGATCACCCGGTGTCCGTCGTGCGTCGTCAACAATTCTTTAAACATCAACTCCTCCTAAACCGCTGGGCTAATTTGGACCAAACTTGGCTGGAATATTCCTAGGGAGGTCCCCTTTAAAAGTTGTCCACAGAATTTGATTTCGTCAAAAACTCTGGTTGCCATGGCAACGAGATGGAATTTTTTAGGAAATTCTTTAAAAATCTTCTTCTCTGAAACCGCTGGCCAGATTTTAAAATAATTTCACAGAGATGTTCCTTGGGTGACCCTGTTCAAAAATTGTTCGCGAAATTTTGATCCGTCAAGAAACATGGCTCTGGTGAATGGGGGCTTCTTGCACTATACAGGAATAAAGAAATTCTTAAAAATTCTTCTTCTCTGAAACCGCTGGTCAGATTTTGAAATAATTTCACAGAGATGTTCCTTGGATGACCCTTTTCAAAAATTGTTCGTGAAATTTTGATCTGTCAAGAAACATGGCTCTGGTGAATGGGGGCTACTTGCGCTATAGGGCAATGAAGAAATTCTTAAAAATTCTTCTTCTCTCGAACGGCTGGTCAGATTTTGAAATAATTTTACAAAGATGTTCCTTGGGTGACCCTTTTCAAAAATTGTTTGTGAAATTTTGATTCGTCAAGAACCATGGCTCTGGTGAATTGGGGCTACTTGCACTATAGGGCAATGAAGAAATTCTTAAAAATTCTTCTTCTCTGAAACGGCTGGTTAGATTTTGGAAAATTTTCACAGAGATATTCCTTTGGTGACCCTTTTCAAAAATTGTTTGTGAAATTTTGATTCGTCAAGAAACCTTGCTCTGGTGAATGGGGGCTACTTGCACTATATGGAAATGAAGAAATTCTTGAAAATTCTTCTTCTCTGGAACGGCTGGTCAGATTTGAAAATTATTGCACAGAAATATTCCTTGAATGACCTTTTTCAAAATTTGTTCGCGAAATTTTGATAGGTCAAGAAACATGGCTCTGGTGAATGGGGGCTACTTGCACTGTACGGAAATTAAGAAACTCCTAAAAATTATTCTTTTCTGAAACTGCTGGTCAGATTTTAAAAGGACTTTCACAGGTGACCTTCTAAAAATTGCTTGGCAAAATAATGATTTTGTTTCCAGTGTTTCAATACCTTCAAAAAAAAAAGGCTATGGTCCTCTCAAAAATTCAGGTGAGCGATCCAGGGCTATCTTGGCCCTCTTGTTCTCCTTTTCCCACAATGTTTTCTACTCTTCTGAAGTCAAATTTCAATTGTTGAGGCTTTTCCCACATTGTTTTCTATTCTTCTGAAGTAAAATTTCAATTTTTGAGTCCCATTTATTTTGTCCTCTGCAAATGCTATTAATTTGGACCAGTCTAAAATTTTGTTGTGCAGTAAAGAGTTAACCCTTTACTCCATAGATACCAATTTCTACACATTGCTTGTCGGAGCCTTTAGAAAACATTGTGACAAAAGGTGAAATTGCTCGTGACGAGCAATTTCACCTTTTGTCACAATGTTTTCTATGCTTTCAAAAGCTGTCATTTACACATAAGAAACGGCTTAATCCTTGCTGTCATTTAGGGTCAATTAGAGATACCATAGAAATGCCTTATAGGGTAAAGAGTTAAATAACTCTTGGGATGAGTCCTTTTGTACTTTTGCCTTTCCTGTCGCAACAGAGTCCCTTGTTTTTATGACCCCATGGGTGGCCTTTACTCACTTTTTCTCACAAGGTTTTCAAAACCTTTTCCAGTCTAGGTCGTTAATACTCAAGATTGTGTAGTAAAGGTTTAACCTTGCCACACTAGATCTATTCCAAGCTTTAACGACCCTATGAAAGATACTTGATGAAAACATAGTGGGAAAAGGATAAAATGCTAGTAGCCAGCATTTTCTCTTAACCCTTTACATTATATGCCAATTTGAGGCTCTTCCATTTCAGCAGCAAATAAAGATAAGATGTCAAAAATATGGACAAAATTAATGAGGATACAAATATCTGAGTGGAAAACACTGTGGGAAAAAGAGAAATTGCTCGTTACGAGCAATTTCTCCTTTTCCCACAATGTTTTCAAAGGCTATCTGTTGTCGATACGTCAAAATGAGTATCTAGTTGATACGTCAAAATGAGTATCTATGGAGTAAAGGGTTAACCAAAATGTTTTCAACTGTATCAAAGACTAATTCTCTTGTTTGACCTTTCCTCTCCGACCGCTGACCATTGTTTCGATGATAGTTATTTGGGAAAGCAGCCAGTGGCTTGGAAAGAAAATTGTGCGGATAGGTGCACTGGCCGCCGCGATGTGACTGAAATAATGTTGAATACGGCGTTTAACACCTTACAATCAATCAATCACACTAGTTTGACCTAAATCTGAATTTTCGTCTGCAAATGCTCTCAATTTAGACTTGTCTACAATGCTTGTGCGGTTAAAATTTATAGTTTTATTCGCGTTTGAAAAGTCCATACGGAGGCAGCCATATTGTTTACTCGGCATCCATTCATTTCGTAACTAGGTCATTTCGTATCTAGGCCTTTTCGTACGATTTTGGTCATTTTGTACCTACTCATTCTTTCTATGTTGGAAAAATTTTGCACTCACTTTGATCATTTCATACCCAGTTTTTAACATCAGTTTGGTAATTTATAACCTAGTTTAAATAAATGTTATTTCCTTGTCTTGTTTGCCGAATGTCATCTGCTTTTGTATATAGCTCCGATTGAAATTATGAGAGTGCGTTCAATAAAAACAAGTCTGAAATTGTATCATATTGTTAAGGGTTTATTGCCGCTTTGAATATTTGAATTTCTAAAAACAAAACATAAAATGGTTTTTATCACTTTACGGGATCAAAATGATTGTTTGAAGATATTTGTTCTGTCAAATTAAACATTGGAGATAGAATAAAGAAATTGCTAGATTTTAGCACCGTATCCTCTTGTTATCCATTCCGATTTAAATTTTAACCGCTCAAGCAGTATATGAAAAAAAAAACATTAGACCTATTCTTCCACAACTATAAATAACCAAGCTGCATTTAACCAGTTGAAATTTTGACGACGACATAATTTCACTGAGAACACACGACATTGGTTTTAGGGACTATTAAACTCGGGTATCGTGGCATTTGAAATGTTACCAATTACCTGCCCCGTAGCCGTAAGATATATACATCTAAGCAAAGACTTGTAACTGCCTACCAGTTTGCACTGTTCAACTCTTCTATTCAACAAAGTTAAAGACTGGTCCAATGTGCAAATGTAAATTAATTTTGGCTTAAATAGGGGAAAAATGTATATCTTTTTAAATATTGTGTAAAAAACTGCTTACCAGCTTTTCCCCTTCTGTATCCCTTTACTCCATAGCTACTCATTTCTACGAATTGCTTGTAGGAACCTTTGGAAAACATTGTGGCAAAAGGTGAAACTGCTCATGACGAGCAATTTCACCTTTTCCACAATGTTTTCTATGCTATCAAAAGCTGTCACATACACATAAGAAACTGCTTCATCCTTGCTATTATTTAGGGTCAATTAGAGATACCATAGAAATGCCTTAAAGGGTAAAGGGTTAAACGATGTTGTCAAAAGCGTTGTACTGCAGGGTCGATTAAACAATAGATTATTTGAAGAAAGGTAAGCTTCATGTTATGAAAGAAAATAAAAGAATTCTCTCTGATTTTCTTGTATGAGCCATGTTCTGGTAAAAGTGAGTTTAATACTTACTGTACGATACTGAGCAAGGTTTCACATTTTAAGAATCCATATTTTTTTCTTTTTTTTTTAACAAGGCACTGAATCAGTAGGTACATGTGTACTGATTCGTTGACACACAGAAAATTCACCAATAGCAAAAAGTTTGACCCAGTTCAGAAGATTTACGGGTGTTTCGGTAACAGACGAGTTCGGTAACATAGACTTATAGAATAAATCGATTGGATGTTTCGGTAACAAAGCAATAAGTATCGTGATGTTCTTTACACACAACGCATGGCTTTATTTCGTTATTTAAAACTTTAATTTGTAATTTCCACAATGTTTCATAAATATTTTTTGGTTATGAACCTCACCTCATGCTTTATGTACTGACCATGTGGATTGCCTATCTTTCAAGCGAAAGAGGGTGGAAAGTGAAAAATAAAAGGTTTGAACCTATCTATCAGGGGATAACTAGGTGAAAAGTGCAAAAATAAAAGATTTGAACATAAAAAAGCCATACATTAGGTGTCACAGGACATAAACACAATATAATTGCTTTGTTACCGAAACATCCAATCGATTTACTCTATAAGTCTATGTTACCGAACTCGTCTGTTACCGAAACATCTGTCACCCGTTCAGAATACGTCGATGCGTTGGCTAACCTGTGTTGGTGCTTTTTTCAGATGCATAAGCCCTCTTTTTACACAGCATGGCTGATGTAGGTCTAACTTTTTCTTTTTTTTTTTCAAAAAACAAAATCTGACTGCAACCAGACAATTTTAAGCGCCATGTTTTTGTTTCAAACACCCGAAGTTTACATGATACCTTTGGCTGTCGACTATTTTGCTTCTTGCAGATTATTAACCCTTTCCCAAACAAGCCCTGGTTTTTACGTGTCTGCAGTAAAAGTCGTTTGAAAACACTGTGAGAAAAGGGGAAATTGCTCGTAACGAGCAATTTCGCCTTTCCCCACGGTGTTTTCTACCCTTTTAGAGAACTTTTTGCCATTTTCTCAAAATGTAAAATTGTCGTCTGCAAACTCTTTCAGTTTGGAAGAGTCCAAAATTTGTCGTTTGGCAAAGGGTTAAAACGTGAGCAAAATAGACTAGAAATTGCACGTTAAAAGTTTTGTTTTCTTTTATCCCACATTTATTTTTGTGTACTCGTACATACATCTAACACTTGAGCCATACTGATTTTACGTAGGGCCTTCTGCATAGGTTGTTTTCAGTTAGGCGAGAATTTTTTTATTAGTTGATTTACAAACCCGCCGACTGCAATTTTCCCAAAACCAGAAAAAAAATATAAGATGGTTCCAAAACATTTTTCTAAAATTTTTCCGCCGACCCTAACCATTATTCGTTTCGTCAAAAAAAATCTGTATTTAAAGCGAACATCAACTCAAACTTTTAAACTGGTACCTGTCTTGTCTCCTGTAACCTTCCGATACGAAGATCAATAACATGCAGCAGCGGGACCCACGCTGCCTATCGCCATTTTCGCCAGTTGTAGTTTTTCTTTAACTGGCAAAAATAAGTGTCGAAAGGATTTTTTATTGACATTTTTGTCTCAACTCACGAGATAAGTGGAGAAAGACTGAAGCAGGAACTTGAGGAAGTATAGTACAGGGTGAAAAAGTCGTCTTCATTGACTCAAATTTGCATCATCAAGCTTTCACAGCGAAAAAACTTCGCCTAACAAACAGTCCCGACCAGGCCTATATTCATGAAATATCGGCAATCGAAGACAAAGGATGACAGGTTATCACTAATTAACTTTATCAATTTGGACAAGACAGCAGAGTGTTATGATCCTTACCTGTTACTAACTCGCTAAATCCACCCCTTTATCCTACGAAAATCACTTTTTTTCCCACAGGTAAAGCGTCTGCATATTTGTTTAAATGACGTCACACTATCGATCATTACTGATTCTCAAAACATGAATAGTTATAAAATAAACTTGAATTACCACCTCTTACAGCTGGAGATATTTTTTCTAAACATATTTTAAATAAATTATAATGGTAAAGTGAAGGATTAGAAAAATCTTAAAGACGATCATTTGCCTTCCTCATGTCGGCAACTCAGCAAAATATGCAGTGTAGTGTTCTATTTTTAGAATACTCTACACCTTTTCCTCCTAATCAGCTAGTTTATTGACTAATAGATTACATCTCTATAGATCTTGTTAAGTTTCTTTTAAACTTTAACAAGTCATTATCATGTTTTTGAATCAAGATTGTGGTCCCCATCACAGGCATAAAGAAGTTTTTTTTTCTCTTCTTACCAGTCTGGACACTATTTGTAATCTGATGAGAAATGTTAGAGTTTTGAGTTAAGTGTAACTCTGCATCAGTGGGGTCATAGGCAATCAAAAACAAAATGGTCTGATAATGTTCTTTTGAGTCAACAAATACGCCAGGATAGAAATTCTTACTAATTGTTTTTCTTTGATATAGCAAATCATATCCAAAGTGGATAGTTAGGTGCAACTTCTTTTCTTCCATGGAAGGCATACAGAAATTCTCTCATCACATACTTTCTTTTGTTAGGTTCAAGAAAGGGATACTGTCTACTTGCAGCACAAGTCTGCTTCTAGATTCAAACAAATTTAACTACATTATGTGTTTTTATCATGCTTATATCCCCCATAAACAAAGTATGGGGGATGTATACTGGAGTCACCATGTCTGTCTATCCGTGTGTCAGAAAAAGCTTGGCATAACTTCCAAAGTAGAAAAGCTAGTGACTTAAAACTTTGGATTTTTGTTCGAGGCTTAACTTCCAAAATAAAACGGCTAGCAACTAAAAACTTCATTACAGATCGGCCACATTAAAGAGAAGTGCAGTGTACAAGAAGTATAACTTTTTCCAGTATTTTAAGGGTTATATCTTTTTGTATATTTAACTTTGGATTTTTATCTGGGGCTTAATTTCCAAAGTACAAAAGCTACTGACTTCAAATTTCATATATAATTAGATCACCATAAAAAAAGAGCACTTTACCAGTACCATAACTATATTCCCACTATTTTCAATTTATTTCCCTTTGTAAATTTTAATTTGGATTTTTGTCTGGGGCATAACTTTCCAAGTATAAAAGCTAGTACCTTCAAACTTCATATACAGATGGACCACATTAACAAGAAGTGCAGTTTTCATAACTATAACTCTGTTCCTGCTACATTTAGAGTTATTGCCCTTTGTTAATTTTAACTTTGGATTTTTAAAATGGGGCATAACTTGCAAAGTACGAAAGTTAGTCACTTCAAACTTCATATGATTTTGAATCACATCAAAGTAAAGTGCACTGTGCAAGGACCATAAATCTTTTCCCACTATTTTCAGAGTTATAGCCCTTTGTAATATATATTTTTTTAAACTCTTTTGTACTAAACCATTCTGCATTCTGTGACAAAGAGCTGTTTAGTGACAAGGAGCTGGTTTGGGGTATGATCACATTTAGTGATAGCTCAATTGTTAGCTCCACTGGCCGAAGGCCAGTGAGCTATTGTCATGGCGTTGTGTCCGTCGTGCGTCCGTCCGTCCGTCCGTCCGTTCGTCCGTGCGTACGTCTGTAAACTTTTTCTTTAAAAAAAACTTCTCCTCAGAAACTATTGACTGGATTTTTACCAAATTTCACAGGAATGTTCCTTAGGTGGTCCTCTTTCAAATTCCTTCAAATAATTGTGTTCCATGAATAATTCTGGTTGCCATGGCAACCAAAGTAAAAAACCTTTAAAAATCTTCTCCTCCAAAACCGCTAATTGGATAGCATTATTTTTTTGCAGGAATGTTCCTTAGATAGAGGTCTACAGATTTCCTTAAAAAAAAAAAAAAAAAAAGATCCGTCAAAAAACATGGCTTTCATGGGAGACTCATTTTCCTTTAATGGTATAAAGTAAAATCTTTGAAAAATTTCTTCTCTCAAACTACTTGCTTTGATTTCATTGTTGTATTGAAGGTTAGTTCCAATGGTGGTAAGTCTTTACCATACAATCCTGACTTTTAAGGACCCTAAATAAGAAGCCTTTGGAAAACACTCTTGGAAAAGGAGAAAATGCTGGTAATCAGCATTTTCTCCTTTTCCCTCAGTGTTTTCTACTCTATCAAAGAGAGAAATCATCATCTCATCAAACAATGCCAACTTCATAACGACCTCAATAGAGATGACTTAGGAAAACATTATGAGAAAAAAAAACATGTCTGTTTTTTGTAGATTCACTGCAATGAATTTCCAGAACTGTTTCTGTAAAATTGTGCTAAATTTATTGGAACTTCAGAACTTCTTAGCTAATGTTGTGGTTTGTGAAAGAGCGACTTTCTGTTTCTTTTCTTGTCAGACAATCATAAAGAGCCTAAGTTTTAAGAATTCATTTGGCAGCAAACGTCGTAGAGCCAGATCAGACTTCTTGTTAAGGAGCAAATTCGATCAGAATCTTCAATGTTTGCTATTCTGAATGTGTCTTTGGACCTCATTGATCTGTGGCATGACATTATTAAAGGTGGTCATTACAGTTTTTAAGGTATCCAGAATAGATTTTTAGGAAAATTATGGTAACTTGAAAGATGTAACTATAATACAGACTGTTGGTTTACCTCACTAGTTACATTTTAAGTTTCTTGCGGTATTGGTAGGAAAAAAAAAATGAAAAGAAAAATCTCTTTTTTTTTAATATTTTTTTATCGACTGAACATTTTTAGAGCTTTTTATTTTATTTTTTTTTCGTCCCCCCGACCCTAAATTTGAAAAAAAGATCTCGTAAATCAACTTATAAAAAAATTCTGGCCTTATCTGCTGCAAATATTGGTAATTCGTATGTTCATTTTGACGGCGATTTAAACCTGTATTAACCCATTACCACACAATCCCTACTTTAGACGCCCCTATGAAAAAATCCTTTAGAGAACATTGTGGAAAAAGGAGAAAATGCTGGTAACCAGCATTTTCTCCTTTTTCCACAATGTTTTCTTCCCTTCACAAAAACAAATTCAAATTTTCTATCAGTTTTCTATTGTTGTCTGCAAATGCTTTCAATTTGGACAAGCCTAATATATATTGTCGTTTAGTAATGAGTTACTTAGCCTACATAACGTATTTTAAATTACGTCTGAATTTCATAAGTCTACCCTTCGGCGAAGCATTACAGCTTTCCTGACATAGGTCATCGTACGTAATGGCTGCCGAGCTGACCCGGAAATAAATAGTGTTCGCTAATATTACCAATGACCTGTGTTTCCGGGTAAGTATAAATACCCTGCCACTCGTGTGATAGTGCAGAGTTACAACTAACGTCCTCTCAAAGGTTACAACTAACTTCCTCTCAAAGGTAAGATTGAATTTTTGATTTTGTTTTATATACTTTTTTATGAATTTCTTAAGCAAAACGTAGGCTATGAATATCTATTAGAGAATATAAATGTGAGTTTTGATGGTATTTCTTTCAATTTTCCATTAGTTCGACGCAAAATGTCGAATGCATACGAGCCATGCAGTGAAAATTTAAAATTTGTTTTGTGAAGGATAGAAAACATTGTGGAAAAAGGAGAAAATGCTGGTTACCAGCATTTTCTCCTTTTCTCACTATGTTTTCAAAAGGCTTCTCCCGAAGGGTCTTTAAAACCCGGGATTGTCTGGTAAAGTATAAAACACTTTAACCCTTTACTCCATAGATACTCGTTTTAACACACTGCTTGTAGGAGCCTTTAGAAAACATTGTGGCAAAAGGTGAAATTGCTCGTGACGAGCAATTTCACCTTATGCCACTATGTTTTCTATGCTATCAAAAGGTGTCATATACACATAGGAAACAGTTTCATCCTTGCTGTTTTTTAGGGCCAATAAGAGATACCATAGAAATGCCTTATGGGGTATGGGGGTTAAAGCAGCAACATTTAGGTATATACAGTCGACATGAAAGTTTCATATTAACTTATGTAGGACATCGATTTTCAGAATTTATACTAAGTCCATTTCTATTTCCAGATCGAAAATGAAGTGCATAAAACTTGGTCTCGTCGCCCTCGCCATGGTCCTCGGCATTGCAGTTGCCGATTTGTTTGACAACAACAACTTCAATGACGACGATTACGGTCATTTTGGTGGTTACAGTGGAGGCATTGGCGGCTACAGTAGCTACGGAAGCGGACATGGTAGCTACGGAAGCGGATATGGTAGCTATGGGAAAGGATTCGGTAGCTATGGAAAAGGAATCGGTGGCTTCGGGTACTCATCGTTCGCTCCTGTCTTCGGAGTTCCAGCCGCAGGTGGCGCTGCAACCGGTGGAATCGGCAGTGGTCTTTTACGTGAGTATTACAGAGCTTGATTTATTCAGCGTTTTATTTATCAATTGTATTTGAACAACGCTCATGCCATAGGCTTCTGAATCTTCATTGGTCTATCAAGGGATAACAAAATTTTCGTTATCGGACACTGTTACTATAAATAGCACGTTGGAAGGATTCTCATTGTATCGTATATGGCAAGCATCTCGTTAAAATGACCCTTCAGGACATTTGCGTAAAGTGTCGCAGGATTATCCGAGATGGCACTTTACGACTGCATTAGATTTTGTGCCACGGCAGACTTGTGCAAAACAGAAAAATACTTAAAAACGGAAAGTGTCGTTTCAGATTAGCCTGCGCGGACTGCACTTCACGCAAATGTCCGAATGCACCTTTTCGCATGTTACTTAACCCTTTCCCAAACGACAAACTTTTGGACTAGACCACATTGAAAGCATTTGCCGACGACAATTCAAGTCTTGCTGAAAAGAGGATTTCATTCTATGATAGGGTAGAAAACATTGTTGGAAAAGGAGAAATGCTGGTTACCAGCATTTTCTCCTTTTCCCACAATGTTTTCTAAAGGCCTCTATTCCAGACCCGTAAAAACAAGGGATTGTTTGGGAAAGGGTTTAAGTAGCCAATGTGCTATTTATAGAAACGGTGTTAATGAAAACTTTAGTATATATTCCGTGATATACAGGCGATGCAACAATGTGCCATAAGTGTTTGATGATCGACCAAGGACCGTGTTAGACCAATAGTGATTCAAAGATATGTGCTCATACTCTGTGCCTCACAGCACCATTTGCGGTCAGAGGCTTCAAAGTTATGTTTTGGGGAATAACATCTCCTTATCGGACAGTGTAGATCAAAGATCAGACTGCACGTTCTGTGCAGTCTGATCTTGATCTACACTGTCCGCAAAAGGTCAGCGAGTCGTGCTCAGCAGTCAAAGAGTTAAAAGTATGGAAATTATTGTGAAGATGACAATATTGCCAAGAGTTGCCAAGTTCCCCCTTATTTTACTCACTTTTTAAAATTGGTTTAAAATACCATCATTTTCTGCCAGAAAATAAATTTTGACACTTCAAGGCACCTGAGAGAAATGTTTGAACTCACTATGTCTTTGTTTTCTGTGTTTTTTCAGTCGCCCTCTTAGGGTTCTTCCTCCTCTTCTTCATTTTGATCAACAATAACACCAGTAGCCCAACCATTGTCAACTTGACATCTGGATAAACAGGTGAGTTTTCACTCCATTATCTCCCGCTAGATGGCATTCTATAAATACTCATCTATCTAGTTTGGGCATCCTGGGTACAGAGCCGAACCACTTTCCTACGCGACAACCGTTACTTTGAATTTCGAACTAAAATAAACGTTTACTCAATAAAACGCTACCTCGTGCAATTCACTCAGCTATGATCAGCAGTTTAGAGAAATCTGGAGCTAAAGCAGGTCTCATTTCTCCTCAAATGTGTTGATAAAAGCTATTTGCTACTTTGCTACTTTATAGAGCGTAATATTACAGTCTGCCCGCTTTCGGGGCTAGTGATGCGTCATGTAAGACACGTCGAATCTTCGAAGAATATGACATGCGCAGACAACGAGTTTCATTCAACCCTTATCGTTCTAGATAAATGAAATGAAATTTTTAATTTGATGATAAAAACCCCAAAAGATGCTATTTCAAAGTCTTGTTTTGGGGAATAATATCTCTTTATGGGACAGTTTAGATCAAGATCAGACTGCACATTCTGTGCAGTCTGATCTTGATCTACACTGTCCGCAAAAGGCCAGTGAGCTGAGCTCAGCAGCCGAAGGGTTAAAAGAGTTAAAAACTATGACTTAAAGAACACATTAAGGTAAGACGTGTGTAATGGAAAACAGCTATTTCCACTAGAATATCATCCTACAAAATTAACTATAATTAAAAATGAATATTATTGAACTACTTTCACCGATTCATTTTTTCCATTTTTTCCTTCTTTGAATTATCATTTATAAATCTAAAACCACTATATTCTCAATTCAAAAAGAGATAATAATTACTTCCGTTTTCAGAAAACTAACAAAAGTATCAAAAAATAATTTCAAGATAGACATAAACGGAATTTCTGATCCGTTACAAATATTATTTCTGCATCAATCCTTACTTATCCTTATTTATCTTGACCAATATTAGAATTTTGCCCTATGTTCACCGGAAGTGCATTACACAGGTCTTACGTTAACTATCTTTGCTCTTTGTGTTACCTCCTAAACTCTACTAAATGGCCAAAATTTTCGACTTGTCAAAATTGAATCCATTTGCTGACGATAAGATAAATGACCCAAGCTCTATGAAAAATGGGTATCTACAAAAAAGTATCTACCCAGGTTAGCCTGTGCATTCTGCTCAAATTTTTTCTTCGTGTCAGAGGATCTTTATGGATCTACCTCGTGATTCTGCTGCTTGTTATTCAACACATCGTCGATTTACTTCGAAAACCTCGTAACTACAGCTTGTTAAGAGCTGTAGTTACGAGGTTTTTGAAGGAAACCGACGATATATATATATACTACTCAAAATTTGCTAGGGATCACCCTAAAAGATTCACTCTAAATCTATATGTGGCATGTATCATGTATGGTGTTACAATATGTTACATTGCCACATTGATCAATAAAATGACCGGTGGAAATAGTTCTTTAAGCCTTTACCTCACAATGCCAACCGTTAAAGACACTGAGAAAGAAATCTTTGGAAAACATTGTTGGAAAATGAAAAAATGCTGGATACCAGCATTTTCTCTTTTTCCAACGATGTTTTCTACCCTATGGCAGACAGCGTAGTGCTCGTTGCATGTACTATTTGGTCAGCAAATCCTTTCAATTTGAACAAATCTAGAATTTTACAGTATTTTTAAGAGTTTATGCAAAACTATTGTAACTTATAAACCCATACAGAAATATGTAAGTGATCCCTATCAAAGTTTGACTAGTATATTAGTGATCCATCATTGTGTGATGAATTCCCTGGTATCACGCATCACCGAGATGCATTTAACCTCCTTTTGTCAGAGTAGTGTTTAAATGTACATAATTATACTGCAAAAAAAATGTAGTATGGAATACATGGTGGGAAAAGGAGAAAATGCTAACAAACCAGCATTTTCTTCTTTTCCCACCATGTTTTCAAAAGATATCTTCCTCAGGGCCGTCACAAGGTAGGCGAATTTAATTCATACTATTTTAAAGTATGGATATTAGTATGAGTCGAATAACTCTTTACCACACAATCCCGACTTTAAACGACCTTGAGAAGGAAGCCTTTTGAAAACATTGTGGGAAAAGGAGAAAATGCTGGTAACCAGCATTTTCTCCTTTTCCCACAATGTTTTCAAACCTTCCCAATGCAAATTTCAGTTTTTTATTCACATTTATTTTTTTGGCTGAAAATGCTTTCAATCTGGACCAGTCTATAACATTGTTGTTTTGTAAAGAGATAAAGTGTTACAGTGGAACCTTTCAAAGTTTCGACAATTGGCAGAAAAATATATTGTATAACTGCGACAAAAGTTGGTAACGAGCAGTTTTTCTGTCTGCCACTATTTTTTCAAAAGCGTTCTGCTGCAAAATAAAAAAAAAAGAGTCGTTTGCTGGAGCTAAGAATGCACACGGTTTATTTGCGTATAAACAAGCAAAAAACGTCTATTACATAATTCAAACATCTTGAATTTTCTCTTTTTTTTCCCAGGTTAAAGTGACCTCAAAGTAAGAAGAGGTGCGCATGTTTGACGATGTCACGTGACTAGCAACAGTTGCCGAGCAGAGTTTACGACATCTGTTTTTTTGTTGACAGGAAATGTTTCGATTCCACGTTGTAAACGTCTTGACTTGTAACTGGTAGACTTGTTAAATATGTTGTTACTTGTTATAATTATGTATTTGTTATAATAAAACATTGGAAATAAAGTGTCGATGAAAACTGCGTGAAATTGTTATTTACAATATTTACAGAACTTAAATCCCTTCGCACTAGAAATTAGGTGAACTATATGCTGCCCGAATGATTTTTTTTTTCACATACAACAATACGAATTAACTCATTACCACACAATCCCTACTTTTGACAATCTTGAGAAAGAACCCTTTAGAAAACATTGTGGGAAAAGGAGAAAATGCTGGTGGCCAGCATTTTCTCCTTTTTCCCACAATGTTTTCTATCCTTCTCAAACCAAATTTCAACTTTTGGGTCACATTAATTTTGTCATCTGCAAATGCTTCCAGTTTGGACAAGTCTAAAATTATGTCGTTTGGAAAAGATTTAAAGGCCCAAAAGTGGTACAAAAAACAAATGCAGGTGTTTTAATGCATTTGAATATAAATCATACCATTTAAATGAAAGGAAAACATTGTGAAAATGACAATATGTTACTGCGTGGTCGGTCCAAGTATTATTGCTGGCAGAAAAAAATGCTTTAAATCAGGCAAAAAGTAAACAAAAGATGGAATGACCTGACAAGTTTTAACCTAGTGTTGAAATATATTTCTCTGCCAGCAACTAATGCTTGGACCCACCATACAATAACAGGGCCCGTATTCACCAACCATTCTTGAGAATATTCTTGGTCTTATTCTCCAAGGTTTTCTAAATTTGTAAGTAACACAACTCCTGATTGGCTAAACCGAATGGTTTAGCCAATCAGAAGTTGTGTTACTCACAAATGTAGAAAATTCTTGAGAACAAGACAAAGAACGTTCTAAAGAATGGTTGGTGAATACGGGCCCTGATTGTCATCTTCACAATACTTTCTATACTTTTGAATACTGTGATTTAAAGATAAATGCATTTTAACACAAGGTTTGTTTACCTTTGGCAGGTATTGGTACTTGATTTCTCTCTCTCTCTCTCTCTCTCTCTCTCTCTCTCTCTCCTGATAAGCGAAACTGTGTTAATGTGGATCCTGTGATCATTTTTTACCCTTTGGATATCCAAGTTGCATTCCAGTACTACTGCGGACAAGAAAACTTCAACATTTCAAAGGAACGCAAACTCTGATTGGCTGAAACAAAGGATTTAGCCAATCAGAAATTGTCTCGTTTTCTATATTCTTAAACAGATCAAGAATGACATTTAGATTATTTTGTGAATACTAGCCAAATAAGTTAAGGTGCGATAAGAAAATACAGAGACTCAACATGATGCTTTATTTTAGACTTGTCCGTATGGAAAAAAGAAAGTGTTTGTAGACGACAGAAAAAAATCTACCCCCCCCCCCCTCCCCACACAAAAAAAAAGACAGGATATGTTTTTGATAGGATATAAAACGTTGAAGGAAGGGGAAAAATTCTGGTAACCGATTTTTTCTCCTTCAGTCTTCGACGGTGTCGTATACCCTGTAAGAAAAATTCCATCGTTTATTAAGACTTGTCCGTATGGAAAAAAGAAAGCGTTTGTAGACGACAGAAAAGATTTATCCAAAAAAAAAGACAGGATATGTTTTTGATAGGATATAAAACGTTGAAGGAAGGGGAAAAATTCTGGTAACCGATTTTTTCTCCTTCAGTCTTCGACGGTGTCGTATACCCTGTAAGAAAAATTCCATCGTTTATTAAAGTTGATATATCGGGTGCAAATGCTTCCAACAACTAAAACACCACACTATCAATCAATCAGTCAGAAACATCATCATGCAGACTTTTTTTGGCTGGGGGCCAACGGCACCTAGTCATAGTAACCACTTTTCACACTTTGTACGACAGCTGCAACCACTTTGAACATCATGTATAAATGCGCGCTTCTCGCTGTGTCTGATTTGCTAAAACTGTAAGTGTCGTTTGATTGGCTTGAAACGACACATCCTTCAAAACTGCCCCCACACCTTACGAGTTATTCATACACGATGTAAAATAGAAATGGAGAGAGGGGGTCGATGTCTACAGATACCGAAAAAGCGCCAAGGAAAATATTTTCAAAGCAAAGATTTTCAACATTGTTTATTTGCATTATCAATTTCAAACGAGAATGTTACAAATATTGAAAAGTTCTCCCGTTCATTTCGCCAAATATTTATGCAGAACATGTCGCAACCATTATCCTTCTTTACCTTGGGACGACAATGTGTGCACACCATTCGAACTAGATGGGACGTCGCGAAATTTGGTCAAGATTAATTAGAGCGTTATGGTGTGTACTCATTTATAGTGTGTAATTAGAAACGTTCACCTTGTCAGCCTTAATACATGTACATGTATAAGTAAAGCATTTGTTAAGGAGTTGCTTTGCGGTGCATGGGATAACCGGAACGGACCGTTGTGGACCGGATCGGACCGGACATGAATTGACTTGAAAAAGCGATGTAAACTCGTGTAGCAACATTTCGTTCATTCAAAAATATAATAGGGTAAGGTTGAACATACTTATGTAAGGAAAAAGAGGAGCTTGAAAGACATATTAAAGCTATAAGGATTGGACCTTAATCTTGAAGGAAAAAACTTTTTTCTTTTTTCGAAGTAGGACAATTACATGTATCTTTATTTCAGAGGAAAGAAATGAGTTATTTTTTGGTCAAATATCATCCTCGGATACCCCGGGGTCTCCCTGTTTGCTACGCTACATCGACCCTGGGACAATTGACTGATAAAACTTTGAATCAGCCGCCGAAAATCGATACGAAACGTCATAGCGTACAGTCCACTCGCCCATCACAAAATGATGATGGAACCAATGAAAAGCCAGCATTCGGCCAGCGGTAAAGCGAGGGAAATTCAATTAATTGTCCCAGGGGTCGATGTAGCGTAGCAAATAGAGATACCCCGGGGTATCCGAGGATGGTCAAATGTTATGTTTATCTAACGTTACTATTGTACTATTGTACCTTCCTGTTCCGTCTTTTGATTAGTACGGTTGACACAATGTGACAGCGTTCCGGAATATTTGCGAAGACTGATAAGTTCGTATTGGCTAGTGGAAAGCAAATGAACAAGAAATTCAGATTTACACTGTCTTGTATTAACTCATTACCAAACGACAATATTTTAGGCTTGTCCAAATCGAAAGCATTTGCAGACGACAAAATAAAAGTGACTGAAAATTTGAAATTTGTTTTGTGAGGGGTAGAAAACATTGTGGGAAAAGGAGAAAATGCTGGTTACCAGCATTTTCTCCTTTTCCCACAATGTTTTCTAAAGGCTTCTTTCTCATGGGCGTCAAAAGCAGGGATTGTGTGGTAATGGGTTAAGAAAAAGTATCAATGGAATAGCAGCATGGCTTTTGGACCCTGTGTGTCTAATTAATCCTTTAACACAGAACCCCAAGTTTTCACAACTGTTAGAAACAGAGCTGTAGAGAACAATGTAGTAACAGGAGAAATGTAGGTAACAATCAGTTTTTTTCCTTCTCTGACAGCGTTTTCTACCCTTCCAAAGGCGAATGACATCTTTTGAAAAAGATAAACTTTTGTAAATGGATTCATTTTAACCCTTTCCCAAACAACAAACTTTTGGACTAGACCAAATTGAAAGGATTTGCAGACGATAATTCAACTCATGCTGAAAAGATGATTTCTGTCTATGACAGGATAGTAAACATTGTGGGAAAAGGAGAAAATGCTGGTTACCAGCATTTTCTCCTTTTCCCACAATGTTTTCAAACGGCTACTATTCCAGACCCGTAAAAACCAGGGATTGTATAAAAAAAAAAAAGAAGCCGTGAAGTTGGTTGGTGAAGAATAAAAAGAAGTCCTTGCCATTCATTTTGGGTTGTATGTGTTGATAAATTTACACTCTTTGTTTCATTTGTGTATGAATTTCCATTTTGATACATAAAGCAGAAATGATAAAAATTCTGGTTTTGTTAATTGATAAACCAATCATGATAATAGGTCTTTTTTATGAGTTTTCGATGAAAATTCTTATTTTTGTCTATACAAACTATATGTAAAAAACACATGTGAAGAACCTATATGTTAGAAAAGTATCTCAAAATCACTGTAAACTTTCAAAAGTTCTGTCAAAAATTTCAAAGAACAGAATGGCAATTTCTACTTTTGTATTCAGGCACTAAAATTAATAATTCAACAGTGTTTGATTTTACAAACAAATATCTAAAAGAAATAAATATTTTCGGTGTCAAAAGAAAAGATGCTTGTCCTGGACAATTTTCTGTTCATTATTTTATAGCCAATTTCAATGATAAAAATTGCATATTGTTTGAACACGAAACCCTTGGCACTCAAAATGCAAGTTTTTATTCTTTGGAATAACTTTTTTAACCCTGTTGATTTCGAGGAAACATTGAGACACTTTCACAGCCCTGACGTCGTCTACATGTTGTTGTTAAAACACTTTGACATTTTAATATCTGTATATAGTTAATGAAGATAATCTGCTTCAAGTTTGGAGTAGTTGTCTACTATCATATGTATCCTGTGTATGTATCCATATATCTTCTTATCTATTGTTATATGTAATGTATTTCTATTGAGATATCACGTGATATATATTTTTTTACTTCATGTTAAAAATGACTATGTACGACTAGTATTCGTCATAAAAATTTGTGTTCTGTTCTGTTCATATTTACTTCACACTTAGGCTGTTTGTTAACCCTTTCCCAAACGACAAATTTTAGACTCTTCCAAACTCAAAGAGTTTGCAGACGACAATTTAAAATTTGATAAAAATGGCAGAAAGTTCTCCAAACAGGTTGCATGAGGATGTAGAAAACACCGTGGGAAAAGGAAAAATTGCTCGTTACTAGCAATTTCTCCTTTTCCCGCAGTGTTTTCAAAAGACTTGCACTGCAGACAAGTAAAAACAAGGTCTTGTTTGGGAAAGGGTTAACTATCATGAGAAAAAACCATTCAACAGGGGCAGTTAACCATCTAAATATTTTTGATAAAGTAATGCCCGGTCTTTCGACTTATAATTTTCACTAAAAGCTCCTACAACCTAGCACTGACATCCTCATGCAACCTGTTTTTCAACTGTTACTATCACTGCTATGGACTTGGACTACATAATATGCCTTTGGCTCTTTCAGACAATGGTATGTGTAGTTCTTGTTTCAGGATGTAGCATGTGGGTGCATCCACTTTCTACTTCTCAGAGTTTACTTATGCATGAAAAATGAAAAGGTGCAGCTGTACACAAAATTTTTTTCTTCTTTAACTGTTTAAATGCACAGTTCATGGTTAAATACAAATTGATCACGCACAGATGCACCTACCATTTGCCCCTAGCCATCGGTGATTTCAGCGCTTTGATTTCTTTATGCAAAAGATGCCGAGCCGACAGTCCCTACAGTCTTCACATATTTTTGCCTTCTTTGACATATGGTTTGCAACACATCAACGGGGGCATTCGGACATTTGCGTGAAGTGTCGTCTCGGATCAGCCTCCGCAATCCGCGCAGGCTAATCCGAGACGGCACTTTACGACTACATGACAATTTGTGCTAGAGTAGACTTGCGCTAAACAGAAAGTTAAATAAAATGTTACCAGCATTTTATACATTTTCCCACAATGTTTTCAAAAGCTTTCTTTTAAAATGTCAATACAGAGGTGTTGGTCAAGTTGGAAGTTACTATGACTTCTTAATCTGTATCTATAGATTGGCAAATCTCTACCATTAACGCTCCAGACCATTCTGTCTCAATCTATTTCCAATGTTTTTTTCTTTTCTTTTTTGTTCTTGTTAATATTGTTTTCTTTCTACTTCTTTCTACTTTGAAATTATTTTTAACGTATTGACTATGAATTACATGTACCATAACCTTTGTCTGGAAATTGGAGAAGAACTCTATAAGCTGTAGCTTCCGTTCTGATCCATTTCTTCAGTACATGTGTAATATGACTTACGTTTGTTACTATTTATTATATACTGTTGAATAAAATATGTTTAAACTAAAAGCTTTCTTTCTGAAGGTCGGTAAACTTGGAATATGTCGGAAAGGATTGGGTACATCAGAATAATTGAAGCTTACACCATTGCGTGGATCTACGTATTGAATGCAAAAGTGCTTGTAAGTTTGTCTATATGGTGTTTCACGGCGTTTCGTGCACTATTCATTTATATTGCGACAGCTGGTGCACCTATCCATCATTTCCCTAAGCTTCTTTTACAAGAGCAAAACTTGCACAATATTCTGTCCAATCCTTTGGCAGCTTTTCACGGCTAAGAGAAGAATGAATCCTGTCGCAATAATTTTCATCGAGTTCTCGGACAGAAATAAGCCAACTTCAGAATTAAACCGGAGACCCTTTATTTCAACTATAACCACGCGATCCCGAGACTTCACGACCCTGAAAGAGAAGGCTTTTGAAAACACTTTGGGAAAAGGAGAAAATGCTGGTAACCAGCATTTTCTTCTTTTCTCACAATGTTTTTTACCCTATCAAGAAATCGTCAATCAAGCAACTTTTTTATTTGTCGTCTGCAAATGCTTTCAATTTGGTCCAGTCCAAAAGTTTGTCGTTTGATAAAGATTTACGCCATCTACTTTAACCCTATACCAAAACAATCACTGGTTTTTACGACCCTGAGGTAGAAGGCGTTTGAAAACATTGTGGGAAAAGGAGAAAATGCTGGTAACCAGCATTTTCTCCTTTTCCCACAATGTTTCCTGTCCTGCTGGAAACAATTTTCAATTTTTTGAGTTGTGTTTATTTTGTCGTCTGCAAGTGCTTTGAGTTTGGACCAGTCCAAAACTTTGTCGTTAGGAAAAGAGTTAACTCTTTACCACACGACAAAATTTTAGACTGGTTCAAATTGAAAGCATTTGCAGATGACAAAATAAAAGTGACTGAAAACTTGAAATTTGTTCTGGGAAGGGTAGAAAACACTGTGGGAAAAGGAGAAAATGCTGGTTACCAGCATTTTCTCCTTTTCCCACAGTGTTTTCAAAAGGCTTCTTTCTCAGGGGCGTCAAAAGTAGGGATTGTGTGGTAATGGGTTAAAACCGTGTTCGTTAACACTTAGGCTGCCAAATGCGACTCACTGTTTTTTTTAACGTTCAGTCTGATCTTGGATCTACATTTTTCGATAAGAAATTACAACTTCCCTTAAAAAACAAAGTGTTGAGAACGCTGAAGTAGTATTTGTCAAGGAAGCCGTTGTGTGGAATTAATTATTTGAAAAAAAAAAGAAAAGTTTAATTCAAATATTGGCCTGAAAGTCAAGCAACTAAGGCACCTGTTAACAGCTTGTTTCGAATTGGCCAGGGTCAAAATTAGAAATAATTGAGAAAGGTAGGTTTTCAGAGCAAGTTTGATAAGAAGAAGAGTTACTACACCCATGAATTGTGTTAGATTAAGGAAAATAAGCATTTGAAAAAGCATGAGACAGGAGGTCATGCCCTTTCCTTCTTTGTTCTAAAGGTTTGACCCCTACTGCGAATCTGAGGGTTCATTAAGCTAGCTGCTACTTTTTGCGGCAAAAATAAGGGCAAGGTAAGAGCATGAAAGACTGCGGAAAACAGCATGGTAACATGCTATTTTGGCCTTTAACACCAGATTATGTGTTGTCTTGAGTTTCAGTTTAACTTGGCATTTTCAGGCTAGCTTCCTTGTTTGCATTTTGTGACTTTTTTTTTCAGTTTTTTATTTTTGACCATCCCACTTGCCTGTATTGATAAGTAATTCTATTATTTCACAAGTTGAACATGATTTATTGATATTATCTGGAGAAATAGGATTGTGCTGTTGTATTTAAGTGTTTTTATATTTTCAGGTTGATCATATTGTCTGATTATTTTTATCGAATTTAGTGCGACGTCCTTCGTACCCACAACGTTTCACACAGAAAATGTGTCCTGCTGGCTACGCAAATTAATACCTTTTTGGTTGAAGGGAGAGTAATCGTGACAAAGTTAGGATTATTTGTGCATTGGTGGTCTTCCTTTAATTATTAGGATGAGTCAGGAGTAACGCCCCTTGACAGTACGATGAATGAAATATAGAGAGAGAAACCACGTGAATAATTGTATCGAATAAAATTAGGTTTGTATCTGAAACCTGTGATTTTGAAACATCTTTGGCCGTTAACATTTGATTCCCAAAATTACAATCACTTATTTCGATCTATAGATATTCATGCCCAATCAAATGAAGTAGTGCGCAATCATGGGATGAACAAGCCATGGAACGAACTGGTTTTGGAACGGAAAAGCCAAGGACCAAGCGATCTGTAGAAAAAATTTGTATTAATGCGTTAACAGCAGACTATGAGCGAGTGAAGCTATTTTCAATGAAAAAATAGTATTTCCAAAATCGATGGCCTCAACCAGTATATTTTAACATGCCATTTAAAATTACATGACTGAGTGTAACCGAAAATCTCATTTGCCTGAGAAAAATTGAGTTTAATTGGGTTTATTGCTTTCGGCTTTGCACAAAATACGATACATGGTCTTCAAAATTCCATATCGAACTCATAGTGATATTGCCTCCGACAAATGCTACAAAAATGGTTTGAAATAGCATAAATCTGGATTTTACTTTTTACTGTTGGCTTGAACGTTTGGTTAAACTTATTCATCATTGTAAGGCTTAAAGGTGGCCCTTCCGATTTTGGGACGAAAATTTAACAAAAATACAAAAAAAAAAATATCCTTATAATCCCAAAGCCTTATAACTTTCATGCATAAAACCCCAGTAGTCGAAAATCATCCGACAACTAGATAAACTGGAGATTTACTACAGCCCAGGTCGACACTGAAGGGAAACACAGTCTATTTTTACAGCAGCAACTGCATCATTTACAAACCGGAAATATACAGACGAACCTTCAAACATAGCATCCGAAGTTCTAGACAGTATGGAAAATAATTACATGTTTGTTTTGTTATGGAATTTAATAGTCATTAGTCAAGTGCAAGTCACTTAACATTCCCACAATGCTATTTTGCTTTTGGCGTGAAATCTAAAAATGGCTTAAGAGGCTATGTAGCCTTTTAAGGGAATACCACCATTTTTTTTTTTCGTAATTTTACCATTCTTTATTACTGATGATTTGTATTTTTTTTTCATATAAATTTCAGTGACATGTCTATTTTTTAATTTGGTGTAATGTGAAAATTCTAAATACCCATCTTTAATACCTGAGCTGCCCTTTGAAGTTGGAAAAGGAAAATAAGTCATCCGGAGTTCCAAACCAAATTTTTTAACGTCCGCTCATCTACTAGAGCCTGGAATGTTTTAACACTTGCCGAACCCCGGTAGCGTAGTTGGCAGAGTGTTGGACTTGAAATCATGGAATCTCTGGTTCGAATCTTCAGCTTGGCCAACCTCTATCTGAGGGTTGTGGATAGCCATTGACCATTGTTTCGAGACCGCCCGGGTACCTCAGTGGTTAGAATTTCTAAGTCGTGACCTGGGCCTGTATTCACCAACCATTCTTAAGAACGTTCGTTGTCTTATGCTCCAGAATTTTCTACATTTGTAAGTAACTCAGCTTCTGATTGGCTAAACCATTCGCTTTAGCCAATCAGAAGTTGTGTTACTTACAAATTTAGAAAACCTTGGAGAATAAGACTAACAATATTCTCAAGACTAGTTGGTGAATACGAGTATTGGCGCTTACCTGTTAGCCTGTTGCGGTAAACTTTCTTTTCGACGATATTTCGCATCCCACCTCTAATTTAAGAGGGGAGGTCGATAAGCTCATAGAACTCGGTATTTTTCGTTACAATTCAAATGTTTTTCTTTTATTTCTGTGCAGTATAAACCTTTGCCAGTTGAATGATAAAAGCCATTCAGTCAACACTTTACAGTTGTTGCTCTTACTTTTTGTTGGAAAACCTATACCCATAGACAAAAATGAAAAGTCAGAATATTGAGTTCAGAGTACAAGTCCAGAGTTGCACAAACGGCTATTCGTGAGTGCAAGCTCGAGCAGTTTAATCACCCACCA
The DNA here is from genome assembly GCA_943736015.1 of Tridacna crocea. Classification (NCBI taxonomy): domain Eukaryota; kingdom Metazoa; phylum Mollusca; class Bivalvia; order Cardiida; family Cardiidae; genus Tridacna; species Tridacna crocea. The sequence continues at coordinate 15,135,735 of OX031068.1, forward strand.
TACAGTCCAGACCTGGCCCCAAGTGATTATTGTCTGTTCTGAAATTTGATATCCCACTTGCTTGGAGCGAGATTTCCGAACGATAATGAGCTCAAGTCTGCTACAGAGTGGCTTCTGACTTTCCATTTTTGCCGATGGGTATAGGTTTTCCAACAAAAAGTAAGAGCAAAAAAAAAGTAAGAGCTGACTAAATGGCTGTTACCATTCAACTGACAAAGGTTTATACTGCCAAAAAATGAAAGAAGAAATTTTGAATTGTATAGAAAAATACCGAGTTCTACGAACTTATTAACCTCCCCTCGTATGTGAGAAAAGTTGTCAGGGACTCGGGCAGAAAGCTGTGTCAGTATTTGTTTGAGAACGCCAGGGAACACATGCATAGGTTCACTGACAGCCTTGTTATGACTTCAACTGTTAGAACGGCGTAAAACTCCAATACAATCTATCAATCAAAATTATTGTTTAGAAGATGGTAAGGAGGGAATGAAGCCAGTGACTTTGAAGAATCCAGTGACTTTTGAAGAATAAAGACTGAAATGATGTACACACGATATAAACCATAAAATCAAACAATTAATTTTGAAAATCATATTTTTTGACTCTTTACCGCAAGGAAAAGTTTTAATCATGTCCATTTTAAAAGTATTTGCATACGGCAAAATACGTGTGGGCTATGTGGCTTGCAAGACGCGAAAAGGGGCATTCGGAAATTTGCGTGAAGCGTCGTCTCGGATTAGCCTGCGCAGTCCGCGCAGGCTAATCCGAGACGACACTTTTCGTTTTTATGTAATTTTATGTTTTGTGCAAGTCTACTGTAGCAGAAAATCTAATGTAGTCGTAAAGTGCCGTCTCGGATTAGTCTGCGCGGACTGCGCAGGCTAATCTGAGACGACACTTTACGCAAATGTCCGTATGCCCCTTTTCGCATCTTGCAAGCCATATTGCTGTGATTCGTATTCTTAATGGCAGAAAACGTTGTGAGAGAAGCAGAAAACGATGGTTACAAGAATCATTCTCCCTTTCCCTCAATGATTTCAAAAGCTTCTCCAGCAGGGTCGTTTCAAGGTGGAATTGTGTGGTAAAGGGTTAGTGACACGCAATTAGATCTTGTTTCACCATTTTTTTTTTAAATCTTTGAAAAAACTGATAATTTTTATTTACGTGCGAAGAATTTTTCAAAGAAAGATATGGACAGAAATAAAACTGAATACACCTACCAGATTTATAATTCTCTCTCTCTCTCTCTCTCTCTCTCTCTCTGTTTTGTACTACTGTTTTTGCATTTCATAACCATTTCTTGACCCTTCATCAAACGATATTGCTTAATCTTTACCATACGACAAAACTTTATTCCTGTCCAAATTGAAACTGAAAACACTTGCAGACGACCAAATCAACCAACATAATTCAAAAATAAAAAACTGTGTTGAGCAGGGTAGAAAATATTATGGGACGATGAGAAAATGCTGATTACCAGCATTTTCTCCTTCTCCCAAAATGTTTTCAAAACGTTGCTATTTCAGGGTCTTAAAAAAGGGATTGTTTGGTAAAGGGTTAAAGATATCTAACAGAGAAGGTTTATGAAAATGTCATTGGAAAAGGAGAAAGCGATTGTTGCCACCATCTTGCCAGCTTCAAAATGTGTCCTCACCCTTTCACAGGCAAATTATTTTAACATGGAAGAGTAAAATTTTGTAGTCTTGTATACAAGTCGAGACATGATTACCCAATGGATGATAGGTGAACGATCATGTCTGTCGACGTGACCCGGAAACGAAACGAAAGTTCGATAATATTACTGAGGACCCGTCCGTTTCCGGGTGGGTATAAATACCCGGTCGAAAGCGGTAACAGAACAGTTGCAACTAACGTTCACTCACAGGTAAGACACGATTTCTAGCTTTAGTGAATTTTTATAATATTTTTTCTTTAATATTTGACTACAAGGCTAGTTTAGTTCAACTATATTCGACTTAATATTTTTCTATTTATGAAATGCCTTCACTGTGCAGCTTATGAGAATTCATTTTATATATATAAATATCTACTAGGCGAAATTAAAACCTCGGATTCCTCTAACTTGAAGGTATTCATAGATAATGAATTCACTGTAGTTAAAATATTAAAGTTTTTCGACAAATGGGTAAAAATATTCTTGGAAAATGGAGAGAATGCTTGTTTCTGATCTTTTCTCCTTTTCCCACATTGTTTTGGAAAGCCCCCTTCTTCGGGCCATAAAACATGGGATTTTGTAGTACACATGTAAATGGTTTAACCCTTTCCCAAACAATCCCTAGTTTTTACGGGTCTTGAATAGAAGCCTTTTGAAAACATTGTGGGAAAAGGAGAAAATGCTGGTAACCAGCATTTTCTCCTTTTCCCACAAAGTTTTCTATCCTATCGTAGACAGAAATCATCTTTTCAGCCAGAGTTGAATTGTTGTCTGCAAATGCTTTCAATTTGGTCTAGTCCAAAAGTTTGTCGTTTAGGAAAGGATTAACTAGATTTACAGTTTTACACATACGTTATCATACTTCAGTTTTACACAAACGTAAAAGAGAAAAGAAAAAGCTTAAATGCGGCGACGATTTCTATTTTAAGTACTTTTCGTTATAATACTTTTTTCTCTACTTTGTCTTTTACATGTTCCTGACATTTTTGCTGAAATTAATTCAGTTTCCATTTTTTTCGATCCTTTGCCAACATGATCACGTGTTTATCGACCTCGATGACTTGAAAAAAAAGCTTTGAAAACATAGTGAGAAAATGATGATATATTAACGTTTTCCTTTCTATTTTCTACCCTTTGGTAGATGAATTTCATAGCATTACACTTGTTGTCTGTAAAAGCTTTCAATTTGGAAGGGCTGACAGTTTGTAGTCTGGTGAAGAACTAACTCTTTTACCAAACGACAAAATTTTAGACTTGTCCAAATTGAAAGCATGATAATGCAGACAACAAAATAAACGTGACTCAAAAAATTGACATTTGAATTTAAAACAGTAGAAAAAATTGTGGGAAAAGGAGAAAATGCTGGTTACCAGCATTTTCTCCTTTTCCCGCAATGTTTTCAGAAGGCTTCTTCCTTTGGGTCGTGAAAACCTAGGATTGTTTGATGAACAGTTAAAAACACCATATTTTTATTTCTACAGTCTGACAATGAAGTGCATAAAACTTGGTCTCGTCGCCCTCGCCATGGTCCTCGGCATTGCAGTTGCCGATTTGTTTGACAACGACAACTTTAATGACGACGATTACAGTCATTTTGGTGGTTACAGTGGAGGCATTGGCGGCTACAGTAGCTATGGAAGCGGATATGGTAGCTACGGAAGCGGATATGGTAGCTATGGAAAAGGATTCGGTAGCTATGGAAAAGGTGGCTTCGGATACTCCTCGTTCGCTCCTGTCTTCGGACTTCCGGCCACAGGTGGCGCTGCAACCGGTGGAATCGGCAGTGGTCTTTTACGTGAGTATTTTACGTAGCGGTAGATCAGCAGTAGATCAATTTTCACAGGTTTCTAGCTCACTTTTCCCAATACTTACCACTCTATAGGTTTTGATGTAAAAGTAAATACAATACAAAAATCACGTTTCTATTGTTGATATCAAAAACTTCCTCTATATCACCTATTTAACTATAAAACTTGCATTCGTGCGGTATTTTGTCGCTTTTCCATAGTTTGCTTCTGGTATAACTCGACGTAAACTTTTAAACATAAATCCCCGTTGTCTGCGTATGTCATATTCTTCGAAGATTCGATTGTCTTACACGACGCATCACTAGCCCCAAAAGCGGGCTGACTGTAATATTACGCTCTATAAAGTAGTAATGTAGAAAATAGCTTTTATCAATACGTTTGAGGAGAAATGAGACCTACTTTAGCTCCACATTTCTCTAGACTGCTGATCATTGCTGAGTGAATTGCACTAGGTAGCGTTTTATTGAGTAAACGTTTATTTTATTTTGAAATTCAAAGTAAGCGTAGGAAAGTGGTTCGGTTCTGTACCCAGGATGCCCAAATTAGATAAGTATTTATAGAATGCCATCTAGCCGGAGATAATGCACGCGTCCCTGGAAATATGTATTTTTTCTCACGAGGTTTTCATTTAAATAACTAATCTGGTGTCCATGGGCGTGAGGTAGAGCGTCGGCCTCATAACCTAAAGGTCCTGAATTCGAAACCCGGGAGCGGGTGTCAACTTTGGGATTTTTCATTGGCCCACACATTCGGTGCAAGGACTGGTGTAGTTCCCAGGAAGCAGAATCGAGAGAGATTAGTATAAGTTGTAAGAACTTGTTTCTCAATCGATGTAAAATAAATATGTTTAAACCAATCTTAGATACCAAATATCAGATTTGTTACAATGTTTTTGTCATCTACTGCAAGACATAATGAAAAAGATATTAACAACCGAATAATAAAATAGAATCATAACAATAGATGAAGTATAAAGGGATTGAAAGATGATAAATAAATTTATCAATTGACTGGTTGATTAATTAATAGATTGATCAATTGATTCATTTGAAGTAGGTGATATGTTGATCTTTGATATTTTCGTTTGTTTTCAATCACTGATTCATTTAACCCTTCCGTTATTCTTTTTTATCTATTTTCAGGTAACGTATTAATAATTTCGTCTTTTTTTATATTTTCAGTCGCCTTTCTCGGATTTTTCGTACTGTTCATTCTGTTGATCAGAAACAACAACACAAGCAGCGGTGTAACTGTTAACTTGACAACTGTTTAAATAGGTTTGTAACATCTTTATTAAGTCTCAATAGCGGCGAAGTGTTGCTAACTTTAACCCATTACAACACAATCCCTACTTTTGACGACACTTAGAAAGAAGCCTTTAGAAAACATTGCGGGAAAAGGAGAAAATGCTGGTAACCAGCATTTTCTCCTTTTCCCACAATGTTTTCTACCCTTTCCCAAAACAAATTTCAAGTTTTATGTCACTTTTATTTTGTCGTCTGCATATGCTTTCGATTTGGACAAGCCAAAAATTTTGTCGTCTGGTAAACAGTTAAGCTTAGTTTTGAGATTCATTTCAAATTTGACAGACCATACTGTAATATATAGCCAGGCTCATAACATCAATAGATACTCATAAATACATCAAGGTAAATAAAGAGACACTTCGGATTACAGGTTTTGAAAAAAAATAAATCTACTTCTTCAAAGGTGGCCCTTCATATTTTGGGACGAAAATTTTACAAGAATACAAAAAAAAAAATCACCCTTGTACTCCAAAAGCCTTATAATTTTCATTCATGAAAATCCCAGTAGTCGAAAACCATCCGACAACAAGAGAAATTAGAGATTTACTACAGCCCAGGTCGACACCGACGGGAAACACGGTCTACTTTTATATGAGCAACTTGCTCATTTACATACCAGAAATATACAGACGAAGCTTCAAATATAGCGTCTGTAGAAGACACTATGGAAAATAATTACATGTTTGTTGTGTTATGGAATTTCAGCGCCATTAGTCACGTGCAAGTCACTTAACATTCCCACAATACTTTTTGTATTTTTGGCGGGAAATCTACAAATAGCTTAAGAGGCTACGTAGGCTTTTAAGGGAATACCATAAAAAAATCCTTTTTGTAATTTTATGAATCTTAATTATTGATGATTTTTTTTTCATATAAATTTCAGTGATTTATATACATATTTTTTTTTAATTTGGTGGGGTGTGAAAATGCTAGATACCCACCTTTCAAATAGAAAAAATCCGATCAAATAGACCATACTGTTTTGCAGTCTGCAAATTATTTTGCTATGGAAAAGTCTAAACTTTTGTCGTTCGTTAAGAAATTAAATGTATTACCTACACGTGGCTCTAGTTTCAAGCTAAAATTGTCGATATTTCAATGCATTTCAAAAAAATTCTTTCAGATTGATGTGATAGCAAAGCGAAACCGAGGAGTGCGCATGTTCGACAATATCCCGTGACTAGCAACGGTTGCCAAGCAGAGTTTACGACATCTATTTTTGTTGACAGGAAATGTTTCGATTCCACGTTGTGAATTTCTTGAGCTTGTAATTGTCATATTTATTAAACATGTTGTTACTCAATATGTAGCTATAATTTATTTATTGTAATAAAACATCGGTGATAAATTCCCAATAACATTGAATTATTTCCAATTTTCATTACGACTTTAGAAGATTTTGTAAACACCTCCGCTCTCTCCCTTCTAACTTTTTCCTCGCCCTCATTCTCCGATTTAACCTTTTACCAGAAGACAAGGTTTTAGTTTTGTCCAAATTGACGGCATTTTGAGACGAAAAATTCAATGTTGCTCAAATGGCGTAATTTTTCTCTGATATGGTAGAAAACATTGTGGGAAAAGGAGAAAATGCTGGTAACCAGCATTTTCTCCTTTTTCCACAATGTTTTTAAAAGGCTTCTTTCACAGGGTCGTTAAAAGTCTACACTGTGTGGTAAAGGATTAATGTCCCTTTCAATACTAACTCTTTACCAAACAGCACAAGTCTAGACTTTCCCAAATTGAAGGCCTTTGCAGACGACGAGACGAAATGATCATGATTCAAATATAGTGAGTGGCTTATGGAAGTGTAAAAAACATTGCAGGAAAAGGAGAAAATGCTGCCTACCTTCAAAAGGCTTTTTTCTCCATGGTCGTGATTGTGTGGTAAAGAGCTGAAGATTTGTCTCAATTCTTTGTAAAACAATCCATTTCAGGAAAAAAGCTCTGGAAAAAAAAAACGTAAAAATCTGTTTGGAAAGTACGAAATGCTGCTAATATTTTCTCCTTTGGGGACATTTTTCTCCCTTTCCTTTCAAAACAAATCCAAATATTTCTTATAAGTGTAACTTGTGGTCTGCAAACTTTAGTCTTAAACATGGACAGGTCTAATACCAGTAGTAGTGCTCTTTACGCCATTTAAGCCTGGCCTGCTGCGCCTGCGCAACGCGTGCGCCCGGAAAACGTGTCCGTGAATCATCGTGCGTTATTTCCTCTACGTTGATGGATGGTTTTGGAACCGCCCAATGACCTCCTTTCCTAAATAGACCCTAACAAAACGTATATAAGAAAGCACTTTTCGTTCAACTCGACAAAAAAAAAAAATGAATACGTTTGAGTTGGGAAACCAAAGATACGTCAACGTTTGCGAATGGAAAGGAGAAAAACGCGTTGATCTTAGAGAGTGGGACGGAAACAAACCGACGAAGAAGGGTATAAGTTTACCGCTAATGCGTTGGAAGTCCCTAGTGGACTGCTTAGACGATGTTGACGACGCCATTAAGTCAGGCAACTCTTACCAAAATCATTTAGGCGGAAATGTGTTCTGTACGGTAAAGGAACGGAACCCCTGCGTTGACATACGTCAGTACTGGAAACCAGAAAATGACGTTGTGCCGTGCAAAAAAGGATTGTGCCTAAGACCAATAGAGTACGAAGCCTTAAAGAACCGTGTAAGAGACGTAACACAGATCCTACCTGAACTTGACAGTATCGTACCGTGCGTTTTTCGAGACGACCACATGAATCAGTTGGGAGCTCTACAGTGTCCAGAATGTAACCCGAATGATTTCGTAAACTGGTGAGAAATTAATAGAATAATTTGTATTGAAGACAGTTGATATGCGTTAAAAAAAAAAAACGATGCCGTCAATTTCAATTATTCATTTCAGGAACGCGGAAAGAAACGGTTTATCTGACGAGGAAATATTGATTTACTCTAGAGAACTCGGAAGAGACTGGGAGTTGTTTATGACTTATTTGGGATATAAGATACAACAAATAGACGATGCGAAGCGAACGTATCCTCGTCAACTGGCAACTTTACTATATGTTATGATTAAAAAATGGTACGACGTTGTGGTAAATTTTGAAAAAGAAAATCCGAAGTGGCTTTTAGCATCTGCTTTTTCGGCTATCGGGGATAACCGAATGGCATCGAAGATTTTTGGCGGAAACGAGTGTTTGAAAGAAGTGTCAAGACTCAAACTTAACGCGGATACGAAATGCGAAATACATCGCGTATCATTTGTGGCTTAACATGTCCGGTTAAATTAACAGAAACAATGGTATTTGATTTAGTTACGTTCGGGACACACAACGTGAAACATGAGTGAAGAAAACGATAGTCAAGAGCAAAATGACGGAACGATGAGTATGATATGCGAGGCTGCCATATCGGACTTAGACGAGCAATTATCGTCTAGAGAAAATACGCTGAAGAGCCACTTGAGCACTATTAAAAAAATGGCAACTCTAATGATCTGCATTACAATTTGTGCTACTCCGGGCTTCGTCATTCTAGCACAGCGTCAAGGAATACGTTGTACTCCAGTTACGATTAATGACGGAATAGAACCCGTGCTGAACGCATCGGCCTGTCTATTTAACAAACAGTTTCGTTTGTTGGATAACATTTTCGCGACAGTGTGTAACCAAGACGGATACGTTTTTTTGGATGTGAGGAAATTTGTCAACGGTACACCCACTGTTATAGGAGTTGACTTAAGCTTTATGCAGTGGTTAAGGTTAAAACAAGTAACATCAAACATCGATACTGCCATATCTGAAGCTCGAACTTTTTGGAAAAATCTGAAAACTTATCAAGGTTAGAATATGGATGCTACTCAACTGGAATCCTATTTCGACTATTACTACGCCAAATCGATAAAAGATAATATGTTTACAGTTTTCAAGCGAAAGTGTTTCGGTTGTCTACACGAGAGTTTGTCACAAACGGATCATACCTGTTTGATACTTTCGAGACAAGAACAGTTAGAGCTACATTTTGAAGAGGTGCTTCTAGAAATAGATGAAATCGACATTTTAAGACAATGGGAGCAAACGGTGTCTTCTTTCGTCAATGCCGACTTTGTAAATCTCTATAAACTTAAATTTTACTGTCGCGATTGGAGGGAGACCGACATGAAATGTGCTACGTGGAAGTCAAGAATGATTCGATTGGCTTTCCAACTTTTACAAATAGAAAACGGATTAAGCTAGCCAGTTTTTCTCGGTGATGTTTCGCAATCAAGTTCCTCGTTTTAGAGCAAAGAACTGTATATAGCACAAACACGCACTCGTCCTTTTAGTTGTGAAGAAACAGTAACGCCGGTGGAAAATGACATATCATTTACTCTTTGATTTGATACATGTATATAACCCTATTAAATAAAGATATTTCGCTCAATTTGATCTTTTGTCGTTGATTATTTTCTTTCTCTCTTTATTTTTCTCTCTCTTTCTTTCTCTCTTCATTTCTTTCTTTCTTTCTTTCTTGAAATCGTTTACCCACTGAAGTACACGCTAGTAAACAAATGCCTCGGAAAAAAATATATTTATCCTCTAAAGTATTTGCTCGTAAAGAAAAGGCTTGGAAAAAAAATGTAATGTTCTCCTCGATTACAGAAGTCTGTCCCTCCTCAATGTTCGAGAACGGGTCGCTGGTTCGATCCACGCATCATCAAAGATTTAGATTGAGTCCTCTCACCACTGTTAGTCGTTAGGAAAAAAAATGTTGGGTGGAATCGATTTTTTCTGAGCCGTAACTGAAATATGTTTTAGGGAAAGGAAGAATTAATAATGCAACAAAACTACACTACATTTTTTTTATTATTATTGGTTATATACATATTTTCACAAATATATTATCTACATGTCCCGATTAAAAGCGCAGCAAACTTGGCTTTGTGTACTATCAGTCTTTAAACATTCAAAATAGAACGATAAAGACAAGTTATACACGAAACCATCATTCCTACTGAAATCGGAGTCATCGAAAAGGTCGATAAACTCTTCCATACTGCCTCCGGAACACTTGAAACGCAAATACAAAAGACAATATAGTCCACACACGGTTGAATTGTTGCCCTGTAGTTGTATTCTGTTAAAATTCCAGGTTTTTGCCGTTTCCACTAGCCACTTCGAAATTAAAATACTATTTGCCGCGGGAGGTCGGCCATAACTATCGAAAAATTCTATATGTCCCTGCCCATCATTATATATGGCGCACCAATGTTGTCCCGGGCTGCTAGATTTGTCCGTATTAACAATCAACCCGCGTTGAAGCGGTATATTTGGAATGCGATCCGACGGGAATACACCGATAACACCAGCTGTTAGTATTTCGTCACACTTGATACAGCACTCTAGCTGCGATGTATTCATGATTGTAGGACAACGCTGCGTTCGTTAGTAAGTTCCATATATCCCGGTTCTTCCGAATATACGATGCAGCTCATTGGTTCTGGAAAAAAAAAAAAACGATATCGTAAGCTCTAAAATCGAATATACATCGTAGCGCATTTCCAAAAAAAAAATGGGATTGTCCTCGGGCAAGACACTTTAGAAACGCGTTACTAAAATATCGTAGAAAGCGTTGTCATTAATAAAGTTTTTTTTTTTTACCTGCAAGTACTTTGCCGAACTGAACTGCCAGTCGTGAATTTCCATTCTTCACCAGGGACAGGTACTCTCCGTGATGGGAAAAGTTGGGCTCGGACTGAAAAGCGAATAATGTGGTCCCGCTTTTAAAGCGGGCCTCGTCCAAGGCAAAACCTTCGTCATGTCTCCATTTACCAATACTAAGTAGAAGGTTCGTATAAGCCCTCGTGATGGTACTATTGGTCTCGGAAAAGTCCGTCTTTATGGGAGTTCCGCCCACCGGAAGGCCGTCGTTATAAACGGCGATCTGGGTGATATTGCAGTGTTCGAAGTTAAAAGGGTTAGTGGTATAATCCCCGTTTAGCGCTTTGCTTTTGACGAAACCGATTATCACTCTTTCCGGTTTCTTGCCTTGGAACATATTGTCCCAGTTAAAAGAACTGCTTCCGCTTGGAATGGTCTGCACACGGACGTCTTTTTTGGTGTACGGGTACAGAGCATTTTTCTTCTCTAGCATTTTGGCTTGTCCGTAGCTGACTGCCGGATTGAGTCTGACCTTTCTAGCGATAACGTAAATGTCCTCAATCACAATTCTAAAGTCAGTTGTAGAATCGACAGCCAACAGAGCGAAACTCGCCGGGTTTCTGTACAACTTGACGTTGACATCTACTTGGTTTAAGAGATAGCGTTCCATGTCGAACAAGTCGTGAAAGATGGGACCTTGTAAATCCAGACTGTTGGATTTAGCGATCCATTTCGCTCGTTCAAACAACCCGTTGTTGGTGCCAGATGGATCGGTTACTCCGGGGCTGTCCGCATCGTCCATCGCCCAACCTTGGGTTTGAATTTGAGCAGACAAAGCATCCCGTCCGTATTTCAGTAGAGTCTGAATGTAGGCTCTGTAAGGGTTGTAATTACAAGCGATCGTGGCCTTGTTCTGTAGCGTTGTTTCTACCGTCGAGAATAAACTTTGCAAAAATAAATTTGCGGGTCCCACTTTTTCGGCATCAAGGGCGCTCCCGTCCGATTTTTCTACTTTTAGCTTCACGTATAGCTGACTATTCTTCAAATCCAAATAGTCCAGGGAGTTTTGTCCGTTTATTCTAAAAACGAAAGGACCCTCGGATGTCACTTGCGATACGGGTCGGATTTCTTCGTCGTAGAATTCGGTAACGCTCGTTTGAGTACTCGGCAGATCGAAAAGATCCAATTCAGACACGAGCCCCTCTTTGAATTCTCGTTCGTTAAACACTGACATCTTTTTTATCGAAAATGTCTTTCTTGCGAATAACTTTCGTCTTTTTCTTCGGCTTTTGTGACTCGACTGAGCGATTGCGCTTACGGTTGGTGAAAGATTGAACGGCTCTCTCGACAGCGCGGGGATTTATATCTCGTCGTTCGAGCTCCGATTTTACTCGCGCGGTCGATTGTTCCGAGGGTAAAACTGCTTTGATGACGGGGATCACGTGGGGTCTTCTGCCTCTTCCCGATTGGTCCGTTTTGCCGCTGCTACGAAAAAAGTCTATCCAAGATTGCGGGTTAGGAACGTAAAGTTTCATGTTTTAATAGAACGGGTAGCGTTTTAAATGAAGTGTAAGGTGCACCGGTTTCGTCAACTCTGAGGCAACGGTGTCGTCTTCCTGCTTTATATATATTTCGAAATCGCGCAGCTCTTTCTTTCTTACGGGCACGTAAAAAGGATTGTCAATGTTGTAGTCCCATTCGCTTTTCTTGTTTTTCTCCAGGCGTCTGAGCAAGGGCCGTTCCTCGCCCTTCACGATGCTTTCTCCGCAAAGGTCCGAATAAATGTATAGGCCCGCACTGGCTTTCGACTTCGATTTTTCGGAAGCGTGGAATTGAACTAAAGCCACTTTCCACAATCCATCTAAATATATGGGTAATTTCAGATAAACTTTGAAATGATGCGATTGGTTATCCGGAAAGTATTCGTCGCTTTCGCCGCTTTTCACGTAGATATATCTTTCGCCGCTCATGATTTTCTAAACACGTTGACCACGGGTTTTAGCAATAGCGGCAACAAATCGCTGTGCTTCTTAAGTAGTCGACGTTGTTGTTTTAAAGTGAGGTCTTTGGACACCATGCGCCGAATGACCGTGCTCTCGGATTTCAGTTTTCTTTTAACTTTATCGTGGATCGGACACGCTCCATACAAGACATTGTAAATAGCTTCCAGTATGGCTTTCACCTGCGTTTCTGTGAGGCTTTTCAATATAACCTTTCGCTGATCGTCCGACGATTGTATTAATATATCGAACAATGACAAAAACTTTCGTACCATCCTCTTAGATCGATAATCGCTTTATGAAGCCGTATTGTCCGATGTAGCGCCCTTTAAACTTTTCAAGTCCTCCTCTCCGATCCAGGAGTCAAACTTGGGAGCCCAACCTTTCCATCGAACTAGAAATTCTTTTCTCTTTCCTCGTTGTCTTCCTTTAATTATCTTTTCTATCAGATAGGTTTCTCTCTCGTACGCCTTAATCAATTGATTCTGATAAAACGATCCACTTACGATCTCTCCGGCATAGTCTTTCAGCCGATATTGAGGTATGTTCTCCGACGTAAAGCGACTATTTATCACAAATAACTCTCGAGACCAACGTTCGTCGTACTCTCTTTGGAAAGGACGTCGTATATAGGACACTCTCACCAAATCACCGACTTTGAATCTGTACGATGCAACTTCTTTTACGTCAGAGCTTTTGTTGTATTGAATTTTCCACAGCTCTACGCCATCTTTACTTTTAACGCTCGCGGGGCTTCTCTTTATTGAACGATGGTACGTCTTGTTGTAACTTTCCGTTATATCCGAAAGAACGTCTACCCAACGGGGACTTTGGGAATGCGTTATGTATCTCACGATACGGGATTTGATGGTTTTAATCGCCCTTTCAGCGTACGACGCTTTCACCACATTCTGCGTAACAAAATAGTTCACGCCCTGGTCTTTGAAATATCTTTTTACGTCTTTATTCGCAAACTCCGTTCCTTTGTCGCTCCTTACGTTCGTGGGTTTTCTCCCGAGAGCAAATATTGTTTCGAAAGCTAGTTTCATTTCCTTCCCAGTTCTTGTACGAAGTGCGACGGTCCAAACATGTTTGGACAAAATGTCTATAGCTAGGAGAAAATAGGCAAAACCGTCGTTGTCTTTTTTGTAATAATCCATGTTTGCGGTATCCACGTCCCACTGATAATCCACATATGCGGCCACAACTCTCCGACGTTTAAATTTAGAACGCTCTTCTCTGTGTACGGCATAGTCTTCTTGTTGCAGCAGCCAATTTCGAATCCTCGATCTTCCTAAAACGAACTTTCCTTCTTTTCGGACGGCTCTATACAACTTATCAACTCCGCCATAAGCCGCTTCGTGTTTTGGATCGTAATAAATGCTAGCCAGATAATTTTCGTATTTCACATTTTTAGCCATTTTACTTTAGATTTCTTTAGCTCTTTACCCCTTCTCTTGTCACGTTTTCCGGGGGGAGGGGGAATAATTTCTTGTTTTCCCTGACCAGCTTGTTTCGGTCTTAAGAGACTGAGAGGAACGTTAATTGACCTTAGTAATTCGTCAAATTTCTTCCAGCCTATCGGTTCAAAACCGTTGTAGTCGCTAAGGCTTACGTTGATAAGATCAACGATGTTCGAATTTGCTATTTTCTCTCCATTAATGGAAACTTCTCCTGTCGCGTTCCAAATTAAATAAGGCTTTAGGTAGGTTAGCAATGCGCGTGCTGGAGTTCTCAAACGCGGCGGAAAGAGGGGTATTAGTGCCACTGTCGTTGGTTCGCTATCCTCTCTAGTTGAACAGTTACTCGATGATAAGCGAAGATATCTGTCGTAGGGTAAAAGTACAAATTTCTGCATGTTGACGCTGACCTTCGCGCTCACATTATGGACTTGACTTTGAATACGCATCGCTTTTTATTTCGGTTGGTAGACGACGGTGTCTTCATCCGGAAAAATTTTGGTTCTCACTCTATAGGCTTCTTCTCCCGATGGGGAAAAGTCCATCACCAAATAGCCGTACGGTTCCGAGGTTGCGTCTTTAAAGGCGGTCATAATGAAGTCCGCCTTACCTAAAAAAGCTTGACGGGCTACGCATTGCAATTGAGAAACGTCCCTGGGATTTTTCATCAGCACCAAAATATGGGTGTTTAAGTTTATCGTACGACTGTGTTTACCCTTGCAGTAGAGATTTTGGTTAATATACAAAATACTGAGATGACGGTGATGCATTCCTTTCACGAAAAGGTTTTCCATGTCCGGTGATGAAGTCACGCTATCCATCAGGTCGTCCAAAATTACGAGATTACAATGTTGCTCGCTGGACAAACGACACAGCTGCTCATCGCTCGGCAATCCATTACAAAATTTTATAAATGGAAGCTCTTTTTCCATGTCATCGAACAAGGGTTGCCAGATAGCGTAACAATAAAGAACTTCTTTCGGCGGGTTGACAAATATGACGTCTTTGTGTCTTAGCAAACGAAACACCCACCAAGTTTTGCCGCTACAAGTAGCTCCACTCACCGAAATGGACGTACATTCTGCGAAGGGATACATTGCGCTAATGAATACAACGCGAATGCGCGCAGGCATTTTAATCGTCAAAAGCATGTCGATAAGCTCTTGGTCAACCCGATATTCTAATTTAGAGCGCGTTTTGTGCGGCAAGTGCGTCAGCCTCTATCAGTGCAAGACCCTTCTCGCATTTCGAATTTGATGACCTTCTCTATGATGCTAATTGTCATTGACCCAAGGGGTAATTCGTGTAAAAGACGACGTAATTAACGTTCGTCACTAGTACCGGTATCCATTTGGTATCTGGTCTTTGTCGCAAAAGTTCCTCAAGAATATCCATTCTGCGCAGACGAAGACGAAGACGATTTAAATCGCCCCTTTTTGAAATGTAAAACGGGCGTTGGAATATCCCATTGTTGTTGTAAGGAACAAAATATCGATATAGTCCCGTTTCTCTATGCTGTAAGATTGTTCCAAAAACGATATTAAGCCGAAATGCTCGTTGTTCTCTTCTGTAAATTTCAGTTGCTAAATCCAAAAGCTGTATCAAAGTAACGTTATTGTCTAAGGGAAAATTGTAGACTGATCGAATCGGCCCTATGTTGTGTGGTTCTAAAATCAACGAAGAATTAGCTTCGTAAATCTGACGCAGGTTATCGTCTTCTCCTTCACGGTTCCACGGAGCATTGTCATTGTTCCAGGGTCTTCGCTGCAAGGCACCTCCTGTCTGGTAATGATCCGACATACCGTGAAGGTATAACTCGTGGCGAGAGTTAAAGACTCCATCACAACGACGACACCTATATCGACGAGGGGATGAAGTAGTTGCTGCGCTTATTTCTTTCTTGGGTTGTTTTTCGTGCCAAGATAGATGACGTCTAAGGCCATAAGCGGAAGAACATCGCTTGTCACACTTAGGACAGAAATGGCTTGTTTTAATGCATGATTTTTCGTGACGTTGTTTATCATTTTTGTATTTAAAGGGCTTCTGGCACGTTGAACACGAATATCTTTCGTTGCAATGGTCTGCTTTTATATGACGGGTGAGAGAGTACTTCGTTGTATACGACTTGTTGCACTCCTCGCAGTGATGACCTCTAGGCTTACTTGCTTGATTCTCAGAAACCTGAAAGAACAAAAAGTTAAGAACCTGTTTCTGAATATGCACATTAATTTGTTCACACGAGCAAATTCCGAAAGAATCAGGGGGAAAAAAAATCTTTCGGGTTAAGAAAAAAAAAAAATTTGATCAATCGAGCGCTAGAGGGTCATTTTCGTTGCTCTCTCGTAATTTTATTTCTTTTTTTGCCCTTTACCACACATCCCGTCCTTTTTTTAATGTTCCTAAAAGAACGTTAAAAAACATTGTAGAAAGTAAAGAAACTGTTGGTAACGAGAATTTTCTCTTCTTCCCGCGATCTTTTTTTTTTTCCCCCAAACCTATCAAAAAGAGAAGGTTTTTAAAAATGTGGCATTCGCTACTGCATCCGATTAAATCAAAATCGTGTCGTAACGTTAAGAGTTAAAACATCATATTTTAGACAGTGACATTAATTTCCATTTAATTACCATACACATTTTTTTTCTCTTGTCGCTACGGCATGTAAAAATGTATTTCAAACTCAGTATTTATTGAATGGTGGTTAAAGCCGCTTTCATCATTATTGCAGTTATATCTTTGAACATGTCCACGTATTTTACCGCTGGGCTCTGGCCCGGTGTACTGAATGCCAGACACCAGCGTATTCTTCTCTTCCCCGTTGCTTAAGTGGTAGCGAAACAATCCTATCCGCATCCATTATATGTTCGAGATAAACCTTTTTTTTTTTTACATGAGTGGGGCTTGACTCGATCACCGGAGCGTTAAATAAAGCTATCAAAAACAGACGCAATGTCGGAGTTGTCTTCGCCAAAAATATACCAGGAGCGTGAACGAAGATCAGATAGCAAGTTTAAGCAGCCTGATCCTGTCCGAAAGTACTTATAATTCTGCAAGGCGTAGGTAGCCCCAATAATGAGCTCTCGCATACATTTAAGGAAAAATGCCGGCTACATTTTTTCCCCCCTCCTTACCTCGCATTGTATACTGACAACATTCGGTTTGAGTATTCAAACTCGACCCTAGAAAGGGAAGATTTTGGAAAACTTTGTAGAAGGAGAATTGCTGAGGCCCTCCACCTCTTTCGAATCACTCAAATTCTTCTAAGTTACTTTTTTTTTTCTGCAGCAGACAGTACACTTATTCGTGCTTTCCTAAAATTCCATTTACCAGTATCATTCATTTTTCCGCATATCCGCCTTCAAAACAAATGGTTAGCGCTAAAAAAAAAAGAATTAAAGCTTGTCTTCGAAAATAATCGACTATAGAACTAGCAATGCTGTTCTCAAGTCCAAAAATGTCCCACGAAAAATTAACACCGATAATAGGCTCTTGTCCGAGGACACTCCCAGCGGTGCTCCAGGTTACGAGTCTAAAGCTTAACCACTAGGCCACTGCAAGGAAAAAAAAACGATTTGATTGAATGACAAACAAACACTTACGCTTTCAAACATCGGCTCTAAGTCGCGCTGAATCTGCTCGTGTTCGTTCATTTTTAAATCTTCCGAATAAAAATCCGCACCATTCACAAGGACTCCACAGCTGAAAAAGGAACAATATAATGCGACGTAAGCTGTCTGTCGTCTCATGTAAAACGTGATTCTGACAGGTAATTCTAAACTTGGCTCATTTCCTCCTTGTTGGTGTTTTTTTTTTTTTAAACCGTCGTTAAAATTGTTTGATTGATGAGTGTTTATTACTTAATGATCAACTACTTTTTTTTTTCATCTCGCATAAATATATTGAACAAAAAAAAAACCTTTTACTGCTAAGTCGTTTTTATTATGATACGTCCAAACGGAGTAGAAACCAACAGAAATGTGTACTAATTCATTTTTTTTTCCAGATCTGTAAAAGTTCGTTTTCGCATAATCAAGATCTAGCGCGTGCTTTAGATAAATGGTACAACAAACTCGCATAATGAACTTTAACCTGTTTCGGAATCACAACTGTTTCGCTTCGTCATTAAACACTTGTATCCCCTAATATTTTTGTTTAGCTCTTCTAGACGATAACGTTTTCTTTTTTTATTCTTCTCTGTAAAATTTTTCAAATTTTTGTTTCTAATTATTTTGGAACGGGTTAAACATTTCCATCACGTTTTTGAAGCTCTACCGGAAGATTTTTCTCAGTAAAATTTTAACGTTTTGTTTTTATCACCAGTACCTTACCCTCTAGATTTAATAGCACCCTAGTTAGAGTTCTTTCTTTCTACCTTCCGCACTTTTATCGAAGTAAAAGTAGAATTACCGAAAGATTAACTCTCTTGTTTCTACTACAACGGGTTATACATCTTCTAGATTGGGAAAAAAAAAAGGAATGCACATATTCAGTTACCTATTACCTCTTTCTGTCACTCATTTCTTCTGTATGATAATGGTCTCGTTAAACCCTTCATCTTGAAATTAGGGCGAGGGAAAACTTAAACGACTGAATGGACGTAATCTTCTAATCTTCCACATCACTTATAGAGGACGTTTTGACGACCCAGACGGGACGGGTGTTTGCCTCAACCGTCGTAAAGATTACAGTTTTGTGAGAAACCGACTTCGAACTTTCTTGAACGAATAAAACTAGCCTAATGTTAATGGAGCGAGGGGAAACTGGAACGATTAACTGGACGTAATCTTCTAATCTTCCATAACATTTATTCATCCGTCGTGAAGCATTTAGTTTTGTGAGAAACCGACTTCGAACTTTCTTGGGCGTAATCTACGTTCTAATCTTTCACAACATTTGCAGTGCACGTTTTGAAACAAGCGTTTGCCTCAACTGACGTAAATCATTCAGTTTGTGATAAATCGAGTTCGAACTTTTTTTTTTCAAAAATAAATGAGGTCAAATGATACTGCTCACGACGACTTACGTCATTGGGGCGGTTCCAAAACCATCCATCAACGTAGAGGAAATAACGCACGATGATTCACGGACACGTTTTCCGGGCCCACGCGTTGCGCAGGCGCAGCAGGCCAGGCTTAAATGGCGTAAAGAGCACTACTACCAGTATTTGTCGTCTTGTCCAGTAAAGTGTATACTAGTACTTACAAATCAAAATGCGAACTGTTTTTCGTTTTCAACCCTTTTCCAAACAATCAAAAATTTAAATGACGCCCGAGAAAGGAAACTTTGGAAAAAATTGTGGGAAAAGGAAAAGAATGCATGCATCAGCATTCTCTGTTTTTCGTATAATTCTTACTACACTTTCAAAAAGAAACTCCTTACTTTGTGCAGTTTGTAAGTTGTCGCCCACAAGTGTATTAAATCTGAACATTTATCTTTTTATCTCGCACGGTAAAGTGTTGCTGTACAAATCTTTGAGTTCTTTTTTGCTTGAAACATTACCATATAATCCCAAAACGAATCCCTTCCCCACATATGCTTCAGAAAACTATGTGGGGAAAAAGAGAAAATGCTGGTCATCAGCATTTTCTCTTTTTCGCGCGAAATGTCGGACATTTTTTCTCACTGTCACTTACACAGAGCTTACACCGAGAGCTCTAAGTGAATCCAACTGCCTCTTTCAGTTAGGATAAAGATGTTAACATTCGAATGCCAGGAGTCTTTTTGCCAGAATATTTCTACAAAAAATAGGCACTATAGATCAAAGATCAGAGGTTTTGCACAGTTTAATTTTAATCTGCGATCCTACGTGGCTCAGTGGTAGGGCTGTTTCGAAACCTTACGCCTGCAGAATTGATCTTCGCCTGGGTTACCTTTCTCTAAACTACGTATGCAGGAAATTTGCATACGCAGAATAAGTAAGCAGGCAGGAAGTCAGGCAACAAATTTCACTGGACTGCATAAATTTACGATTTGAGTAAATACTTGCTTAACAATCAATCAATCAATCAATCAATCGATCTATCGATCAAGCAGATAAAGTGACCTAAAGTGTTTCAACGTGAAACTGCCTTGATACCGTCGAGGTGGATGTAGTATACGGTATCGCATCTTCGCGAGCCAAGTTCACGATCACTACGTGGATCTTACCTTGGCTGATTGAGCCCGATTTCGAGATTCCTGCGATGCGCCCTCTATTGGATGTTGGTCATTACCCCCCTTTACATCACATTTCTAAAAGCAAATTAAATATCGTTTTACAAACCGCTTACGAATACACATGAAGCGATAAGCAGACATTCACGTGGGTTTCCATGTTTTACCTATCATTCGAAAGGTATACAGACCGTGTTCTATTTTTATCAAAGATGAAATGCTACGACCGATTTTATTCGATGCAGCTAGAGCTGGCTCCATCCAATGAAAAGGCGTATCGGGGGGTTGTAAAAATCAAGCTCAATCCGCCAAGGTAAGATCCACGTAGTGATCGTAAACTTGGCTGGCGAAGATGACGGTATCGCCTCATTTGGCAAACCTGTGGGTCCTGTTTTACAAAGGTAGTTTCGAACAAAATTTGCTTAACCCTTTACCCCATAAGGCATTTCTATGGTATCTCTAATTGACCTTTAATAACAGCAAGGATGAAGCCATTTCTTATGTATATATAACACCTTTTGATAGTGTAGAAAATATTGTGGCAAAAGGTGAAATTGCTCGTGACGAGCAATTTCACCTTTTGCCACAATGTTTTCTAAAGGCTCCTAAAAGCAATGTGTAGAAATGAGTATCTGTGGAGTAAAGGGTTAAGTTTTACGTAACTATGCTATAGTGGCATTAATCTACTACGAGATACGAGATAACTATCATGATAAGTTTAGAAAACGATTGCAATAAATCAAAGATTCTTGCAAGTTTTATCTAGATAAAATGAAAAACTTCCCAGGAATTAATGAATCAATGCCACTATACTATAGTTGCGTAAAACTTACGCAATTTTTTTTCATAACTACCGAAGTAGAACTAGGCTCAGGTGATCCCTCGGATGCACTGCAATGGGTACCATGCAACTACACGATACCTCTCTTAGCTAAAAAAAGTCCAAAATCATCGTTCTTAAAAAAAAGAAAGAACTTGAAAAAATAAAATATGCGTCTAAATTTTCTAACAAAATCTTGTGAATATGGGCCTATACACTTCATGAGATATCAACATTGCCCACACAGCTCGGAGCAAATACAATTATATGCACCTCCCGAGGTATCAACATTGCCCACACAGCTCGAAGCAAATACAAGTATACACCTCACGAAATATCAACATTGCACACGCAGTTCGGAGCAAATATATTTATGTTAAGGTTGCTTTGTTACTTATTATACTCTGTCGAGTGCATGTTGCGCACGGGCGCGTCTCATTGTAGTATAAATAGAGAGCGCGCCTCTTTTCTGGTCATTCGACGGCTAGACTACACACGGTTTACGACTTCGTATAACCCGCCCGCCCACCCGTTTTCTTTCTTGGAGGGAATTACTTCATTATTGCATACATTTCTGTATTGCTTTATATGTTTTTCGTATATTTAAGAGGTTGATATACATGTATGTTGAAAAATTCTATTACAATGCGTAGTCTAGGCCGCTACTCCTATTTCCGACTTCTGTTGTTTATTATTCCATAATAAGTTCATGCAATGGAACATAAATGTTTTATATTTGTCTGAGTGGAACGAAAGAAAATATAAATACAATTATATACACCTCTCGAGGTATCAACATTGCCCACACAGGTCGGAACAAATACAAGTATACACCTCACGAGATATCAACAACACCCACACAGCTCGAAGCTTATATAAGAAGACACCTCACGAGATATCAACACTGCCCAAGCAGCACGAAGCAAAGACAATTATTACTATATACACCTCATGAGATATCATCATTTCCCACACAGCTCGAAGCTTATACAAGAAGACACCTCACGAGATATCAACATTGCCCACACAGCTCGAAGCTTATACAACAAGTCACCTCACGAGATATCAACACTGCCAAAGCAGCTCGAAGCAAAGACAATGACATACACCTCATGAGGTATCAACATGGCCCACGCAGCTCGGAGCAAAAACAAATATTCACCTCACGACTCACGAGATATCACCATTACCCACGAGAGCTCAAAGCAAATACAGGTATACACCTCACGAGATATCAACACAGCCCACGCAGCTCGGAGCAAATACAATTATACATCTCACAAGATATCAACGCTCCCCACGCAGCTCGGAGCAAATACAGACAAACACTTCACGAGATATCAACATTGCCAACACGGCTTTGAACAAATACTATAATACACCTCACGAGATATCAACATTGCTTACACAGCTCGGAGCAAATACAAGTATACACCTCAAGAGATATCAACAAAGCCTACGCAGCTCGAAGGAAATACAAGTTTATACTTCACGAGACATCAACATTGCCCACACAGCTCGAAGTAAATTCAATCATACACCTCACGAGATATCAAAATTGCCCATGCAGCTCGAAGCAAAAACAAGTGTACACCTGACGAGATATCAACATTGCCCACGTAGCTCGGAGCAAATACAGACAAACACTTCACGAGATATCAGCAAAGCCCACACAACCCGAAGCAAATACAAGTATACATCTCACGAGATATCAACATTGCAAACGCAGCTCGAAGCAAAGACAAGTATACACCTTAAGAGATATCAGTAAAGCCCACAGGGTTCGAAGCAAAGACAAGTATACACCTCACGAGATATCAGCAAAGCCCTCACAACTTGAAGCAAAGATAATTATACACCTCACGAAATATCAGCAAAGCCCACGCAGCTCGACGAAATACAATTATACACCTCATGAGATATCAACATTGCCCACGCAGCTCGAAGCAAATACAATTATACATCTCACGAGAAATCAACATTGCCCATGCCGCTCGAAGCAAATACAAGTATACATCTCACGAGATATCAACATTGCTCCTGAGTCTCGTGAGATGTATACATGTATTTGCTTCAAGCTGCGTGGGCAATGTTGATATCTCGTGAGATGTATACTTGTATTTGCGAGCTCTGCAGACAATGTTGATATCTCGTGAGGTGTATATTTGTATTTGCTTCAAGCTGCGGGGCTTTTGTTGATATCTCGTGGAATCTTGTATGTGCTCCGAGCTGTATGGGCAATGTTGATATCTCGTGAGGGGTATATTTGTATTTGCTCTGAGCTGTGTGGGCTGTGCTGTGTGTCATGAAGAGTATCCTTGTATCTTCTTCGAGCTGTGTGGGCAGTGTTGATATCTCGTGAGGTGTATATTTGTATTTGCTCCGGGCTGTGTTGGCAGTGTTGATATCTCGTGATGTGTTTATTTGTATTTGCTCCGATATGCGTGGGCAGTTTTGATATTCCTTGAGGTGCATAATTGTATTTGCTCCGAGCTGCGCTGGCACTATTGATATCTCGTGAGGTGGATAATTGTATTCGTTCCGAGCCGGGTGGCACTTTTAATATCTCGTGGGGTCTATATACTTGTATTTGCTTCGAGCTGTGTGGGCAACGTTTATATCTCGTGAGTTGTATACTTGTATTTGCTTCGAGCTGTGTGGGCAACGTTTATATCTCGTGAGTTGTATACTTGTATTTGCTTCGACCTGCGTGAGCTATGTTTATATCTATGACGTGTGTACTTGTATTTGCTTCAAGGTGTGTGGGCTATGTGGATACTCGTGTGGTGTATACTAGTATTTGCTTCGAGTTACGTGGGCTATGTAAATATATCGTGAGCTCTATACTTGTATCTGCTTCGAGCTACATGGGCAGTTGATATCTCGTTAGATGTATACTTTGGTATGTAATGAACCTGTTCTAAGTTTGTAAGCCCACCTCAGCACAATATTTTCGGACAGTTCAAAAGTGGGTTACCTGGGGTCATAAACTAGGTCTCTAGGTCACATTAAAATAATGCATTGTTGGCACTCTAGAGGTCACATTCATTGCTCAAATGACCAGAAATTTGGTCAGAAAAATTGTCATGATAAAATCTCGCATGATTTTGGATTGGCTCACCTGGAATCATAAACTAGGTCACTAGGTCATATTGAAGTAATGCTTTTAGGGCACTGCAGAGGCCACATTCTTTGCTCAGTTGACTTGAAAATTGGTCAGAATGTTTTTCTTGATAAATTCTAACATGAGTTAGAATTTTGGTCATGCGGGATTTAAAACTAGG
The DNA here is from genome assembly GCA_943736015.1 of Tridacna crocea. Taxonomy (NCBI): domain Eukaryota; kingdom Metazoa; phylum Mollusca; class Bivalvia; order Cardiida; family Cardiidae; genus Tridacna; species Tridacna crocea. The sequence continues at coordinate 15,159,858 of OX031068.1, forward strand.
TCACTAAGTCAATAAATACTTTGTGGTCATTTTAGAGACCACATTTATTGTCCAACTGATTGGAAAATAGGTCAAAATGTTTGTCTTGATGAAATCTAGTATGGCATGGGTTTAAAATTGGGTCCCCTGGGGTCATAATCTAGGCCACTATGTCAAATTAAATGTCTTGTGGGCACTATATAGCGGCTACATTTCTTTCTCAATTGACTCGAAAATTGGTCAGAATATTTGTCTTTATAAAATAAAGGATGGGTTAGAAATTGGGTAACCTGGGGTCATAAACTAGGTCACATTGTCAAATTTAAGAAATACCTTGTGGGCACTATAGGGGCCACATTTAATGCTCATTTAACTTGTAAGCTGTTCAGAATGTTTGTCTCAATAAATTTTTGATGAGTTCTAAATTTGTTTTCATCAGGTGATAAATTAGGTCATTAGGTCAGCTTACAGAAATTTCTTGTGGATGCTGCAGAGGCCACATTTCAAGCTCAACGGACCTTACAATTTGTCAGAAATTGAATGTGGAGTGAATTTCGCCTATTGACTCAGGTGAGCGATCCACGGCCATCATGGCCCACTTGTTCTAAAGTTCTATCTATCACAAAGCTCATTGCATCACACCTTGTAGGGCCAGAATCAGACTACATGTTTTGTGCTGTCTGATATCGACCTACACCTTCTTGGATCTTCTTGTATCGCCTGCTAAATGTCATTAGCGAAAGTACATGGCAACTGCATTTATGAAGGAGTCCCACAGGCATTATGTGTCGTACATTCTTTATTCCTTCAAAGGGAAATACTAGTTTGATTAACCCATTACCACATAATCCCTACTTTTGACGCCTCTGAGAAAGAAGCCTTTTATAAACTCTGTGGGAAAAGGAGAAAATGCTGGTAACCAGCATTTTCTCCTTTTCCCACAGAGTTTTCTACCCTTCCCAAAACAAATTTCAATTTTTCAGTCACTTTTACTTTGTTGTCTACAAATGCTTTCAGTTTGAACCAGTCTAAAATTTTGTTGTGTGGTAAAGAGTTAAACGAAATTGATCCGATTACTCCATATTAAAGAAAAAAAAATTACGAGGAGTCATCATGATAGCTCGTTTTAACGCAACGAATGGCTAAAACGAACACTCGTTTGTTTTCCTCCGCCATAAATTGTCTTGACACAGTAGGCTCATTTGTGGTTTTATTGAAAGAGAATTTCGGAAAAACATCATTCTTCCGATAAGAAATTTTACTGTTTCGTTAAAGCAAACGATTATCCCGTATTGCTGATTTCAAGATATCGAATGAAGATTTCGTTTGATCGAATCTTGACTTCGCTGTAACGAATTTATATATTTCGTTGTTGCGAATATCTTTTTTGCTTAAAACGGAATTAAAAAAAAAAAGAATATGTGTGAGCACATGACACTGTTACGGGAGGTCACTCCTTCATGCATGGCTTCATTCCCGGTTTCACTACAATACCTGACAACTGCGTTAGGCCTGCCCTCCACTACAACCCCGATTGCTTGTCGAAGGGTTGCAGATGAAAAATGGCTCATTTCGGGGAGCTTTCTGGATGAAAATGGGCGGAGCTTAGCAAACGGGGCTCGTTCGGCAGAGATACGCGAAACAATATGCGAAAGGTTGCCGAAATCTTACCGAAGTATGCGGATCCAGTACAAAAAAATGCCGATCGGTCCAAGATTGTTGACCGAGTGTTTCCCGATCACGCAGAATGGCTGCAGTTCACTTGCAGAATATACAGAAGCGTTTAAGAATGAATGCCGACGTGTTGGCGATGTGAGTGCCAAGGTATACATGTATATAGGCGAGTTATCTTTCCTGAACCGCTCGGGGTGACACAGTGAATAAGAAATTTCGCCGAATGCTGCCGGATTATGCGCGATGTGTTGCAGAACGTCCGGAATGATTGCTGAAGGTTCCCCGAAGGGATGCCGACGGTCCCGACGCTTCCCCGAACTCAACGATCGGCGTCCAAATTTTAAAACTTTTAAAATTTGGATCCCGAAGTTTTTTGATCCCGAATCGGCCCCGACACACTAAGAATGTTTCCAGATGGGTTTAAGAAACACCAAGAACGGTTACCGATCATTGCGAAGATATGCCGAAGCATCCAGTTCCTGTCATTTTTACGATCGGGAACCTTTCGGGGTCCTAATGGAGGGCCGGTCTTAGGGAGAATTCTCTTTAGCTCAGCCTGATAAAATAAGGAATGATAAAATAATTATTATGGAAAATTATTGCGATTTCAGTCTCAGTACAAAAGTAACAGAGAAAAAAAAATGTACTAAGAAAGGAAAAAAAAAAATGCACGCGTTTTTCAAAGGTTGCCTTTTAAACCGTTACCACGCGGCAAAATTTTAGACCTAACCAAATTGAAAGCATTTGCAGACGACAATTTTAGTGGGGTTCAAATGATGGAGTTTTTCTTTGAGAGAGTAGAAAACATTTTGGGAAAAGGAGAAAATGCTGTTTTCTAAAGGTTTCTTTCTCAGGGTCATCAAAAGTAGGGATTGTGTCGTAATAGGTTAAAAAGATGATGGGAGGAAATATGTTAACCCATTACCAAACAGTTATGGGTTTTCGTGGTTTCTTTATGAATGAATTTCTTCCTTAAGTCATACTACGTGGTATAGGAAGATGAACTTACAAATTTTATACCCGGAAGACATTGTCGTAAAACTAATTTTGACGGATTACGTAAATGTTTCAATACACTTTGACCCTTAACTCTTTACAAAACGACAAAATTTCAGACTGGTCCAAATTGAAAGCACCTGCAGACGACAAAATAAACATCACTCAAAAACTGAAATTTGTTTCTAGCAGGGTAGAAAACATTGTGGGAAAAGGAGAAAATGCTGGTTACCAGCATTTTCTCCTTTTCCCACAATGTTCTTAGAAGGCTTCTATCTCAGGGTCGTGAAATCCAAAGATTGTTTGGTAAAGGGTTAACACTTTTTATCAGACGACAAAATTTTAGACCTGCCAAGCGAAATTGCAGACGACCGCTTACATTTGGCATGAATTACTGGATTTGTACGTTGACATGGACGAAAACATTGTAGATAAAAAAAAATGCTGATAACAAGCATTGCATCCTTTTGTACGATTTTTTCTGTCGAGAAGAGAGAGAGAGAGAGCGAGCTTCTTTGCATGGGCGGATCCAGGGGAGGGGGGGGTCCGGACCCCCCCCCACGCCCCCCCTTGAATTTTGGCAAAAATGTGGTTATCGGATTCGTGAAATGGTACTGGTTTGATATTGCACAGCATTTATGTAAAATGCAGTCATAAATTTAAAAATAAAAAAGGTTCTAAATGTGGAGACCTCCTCATGGTTAGAACTGGAAACGTAGACTTTTCTCGTAAACGGCTTACATCCACTGAAATCCGGAAATGAAAGTGTCATATAATAAGACAAGTGGGTTTCTGTAGGACCCCCCCACCCTCACCCCGCCCCGAGAAAGATATCTGGATCCGCGCATGCAGTTTGAATGTTAAACTTCTTGATTATCTTTCATTTATACGTAGTCACGCGTTTATCGTGACGATATTAAGGATCAGACAGCAGGTGGTGCTGTCCGATCTATGTCCCTAATCTGTGATCCTTAACGCACTCTTTACCTCACAACCACGAATTTTGAGACATCTAGGAAAAAGCTTTTAAACAATTGTGTGTTAAATGAGAAAGTGCTGGTTACCAGCATTTTCTGATTTTCAAACAATGTTTTTTACCCTATCAGAGTTCTGAAGCTCTGTTATATTAATTTCGAAACAGTTATCTGCAAAATTCTTGAGATTTGATGTGTCTGACATGTGCCGTTTTTGATATGTAGAGTTTACAATTACCCTTAACCTCACAATCCGGAGTTTTAACGAGCCCATGGAAATGTAATTATGAAAACATTAGGAGAAAAGTAGAAAATGCTGGGAACTAGAGTGGTTTTTTTTTTCCTTTTTCCCACAATGTCCCTTCCAAAACCTGTTTTCATTCGATTTTGGGCAATTTTTAATTATTTTGTCCGCTACAAATTCTTTAAATATTTGTATAGGTATAAAAGTTAGTTGTTTGGTATACAGTTGGCCCTTTCTTAGTTTTTATCACAGCTTTGTTTAGCCTTTTGGCTGCTAAGCGCGAGTTACTGACCTTTTGCGGACAGTGTAGATCAAGATCAGACTGCACAAAACGTGCAGTCTGATCTTGGATCTACACTGTCCGATCAGAGGATATCTTTCTCTCAAAAATACCTTTGCAATCGCAATATTTGGGTTTTTAGATCCAATTGAATATACCTATCAGTTACTTGGCAGGACTAAGTGTTAAGGTTTATTTTTCCCCTCCCAGTCTAGATCAAGATCAAAATTTTGTGGACAGTGTAGTTAGAGACTGTACAGAACTTACAGTCTGATTTTGGATCTACACTGTTCGCTCGTGAGATGCTCTTGTATGTCACTCTATAGAGATACCTTTTTTTTTTTTTAATTTTGTCATTTTCCCACTTCTTTTCCGTGCAGAAAAAAGTCCTTTTTACCATTGAAGTGTCTTATGTCTTTGCTTAACAACAAGTTTCTAGATTTGTTCAAAGTGAAAGCCTTTGCAGACTGTACTTTAAATGTTGTCAAAATCATGATGATGAGCAGTGAAAAGGTTAAAAAAAACATTGTTGGTTGAGGAGAAAATGTTCGGTGAGCAGCATTTTATCAAATTCCGATAATGTTTTTAACTCTTTACCATATAATCCCGACTTTTAACCACCCTGAGAATGAACGCTTTTGAAAACATTGTAGGAAAAGGAGAAAATGCTGGTAACCAGCATTTTCTCCTTTTCCCACAATATTTTCTATCCTTCCAAAATCAAACCTCATTATTTTGAGTCAGATTTATTTTGTTGCCTGCCAATGCTTTCAATTTGAACTAGTCCAAAATTTTGTCGTTTGGTAAAGAGTTTAAAGTCGTTTTCCTCTATAGCCTGGGAGCATGCACCAGAGAGGGAAAGTTTTCAAGCGCTTTTTTTCACAAGGTCGTTTGAAGTTAAGAAATTGTGTGATAGAGAGAGAGAGAGAGGGAGAGAGAGAGAGAGGCCTTGACAAATGCTTTGTTATATAAATCATGTAATATTTAAGTGAACGCTTGTACTTGTCCAATAAAGTATATGTTCTGTTCCTTTAAAAATGGAATTGTATGATACAGGGTTAATTGACTCAAATGAGACTGGTCTCTTCAACCACCATTTTTTTCTTCTGCTAACACCTTTTTCACCTTTCGTAGACAAAACTTCAACATTATGGCGGTTGAACGATCAGATTTTTCCCCCATCAAATATACAGTCATTGACCACTACGACCCGGAAGTATTTAGCCCCGGTGTTATACTCATACACGCAATCGCCACGCCCCCGGAAGTACCATGTGATGACGCACATACACACCTTTGTGGGTCGGTATATATTCATTCAGAAACGTTTCCCAAAATCAAACGAAATATTGAACTTAGTTACTATCAAAGGTAAGCCATCACTTCGTTTATTTATCATTTTATCTATCAGTTCATTTATTCATGCATTCACCTATCTATACAATAACCATAAAATCTCCAGAAATAAAACTGCATCAGAAACTTTGAATTAATTCTTGTGAAAATCTGGAGTCAGGAGAATTGATATTAAAAACAAGAAAAAGGCTAACGGACAGACGGACAGTCGGACAACAGTTAATAGTATATATTCATCAAAGGCGTTAATTCAATTTTTGACGAATAATTTTTTTTTCAGGAAAGTTGATGTTTTGTAACGAAAAAGTGTGTATAGCCTTAGTTCGATAGACAATTTGCCTCTTGTAGGACTCGAACCAAGGACTTTTAAACTGGAATCCGTAGCCTAAAAAATACGGTGTAAAACCTTTCAGACTTTATCTTTTTGGTTTGACTCATTACCAAACGACATATGATAGACTTGTCCAAATTGAAAGCATTTGCAGACGACAAAATAAAAGTGACTGAAAATTTGAAATTTGGTTTCTGAGGGGTAGAAAACATTGTGGGAAAAGGAAAAAATGCTGGTTACCAGCATTTTCTCCTTTTCCCAAAATGTTTTCAAAAGGCTTCTTTCTCAGGGGGGTCAAAAGTAGGGATTGTGTGGTAATGGGTTAACTCTTTACCAAACAAAAAAAATTTTAGACTAGTGCAAATTAAAAGCACTAGCAGATGATGAAATAAATGTAACTCAAAAATTGAAATTTGTTTCTAGCAGGAAAGAAAACATTGTTGGAAAAGGAGAAAATGGTGGTTACCAGCATTTTCTCCTTTAACCACAATGTTTTCAAAAGGCTTCTAATTCAGGGTCGTAAAAACCAGGGATAGTTCGGTAAAGGGTCAAAGTATTTGAGCCATGCTCTTTCAAAAGGGGGCTTAAGGTAAGACCTGTGTAATGGACAACAGCTATTTCCACTAAAATATCATCCTACAAAATTAGCTATAATTATAAATGAGTATAATTGAACTACTGTCACCTTTTCATTTTTTCATTTTTTTCCTTCTTTGAATTATCATTTATAAATCTAAAACCACTATATTCTCAACTCAAAAAGAGATAATAATTACCTTCCTTTTTACAGAACAAACAAGAGTATCAAAAAATAGTTTCAAGACAGACATAAACGGAATTTCTGATCCATTACAAATGTGCAAAAATATTATTTCTGCATAAATCCGTATTTATCTTAATTTATCAACCAATTAGAATTTTTGCCCAATGTTCACCGGAAGTGCTTTACACAGGTCTTACCTTAATGCATCTGCGAAAAATATCGACTCATGTCACCCTGCCCATACCACACAATCTGAAATGGATCGACATTTTTTGCTATGGGTCAATTTTCTGCGTGTCCGCGGACCTTTCTATTTCATGATTGAGTGGGTTGTTAAACAAAATTAGATGGAGATGCAAGAAGCCCCCTTTCACCAGGGCATTGTTCACATTTATTTATTCCTCATTATGCGATAACGAATACACCGCTACAAGCAGAATATCATTTTTTTTTTTAGAAAACGTTGGATTAAGAATAAATAAATGAATAAGTGAATGAATAAATAAATCGGAAACTCCTTGCGTTTCCAGCGCGTACATGTATTTCTATGTTTAAGCGTAGCTGAATGTGCTGGCGTTTGACCTAGTTATTGGTACTGATAGAGAATGAATAGATGGGAATTTGCGATTGGTCAAATATAAGCACTTGTTGATTCCGGGGACATAAGCTGACTCATTTACTGAATCCCAAGTTAGTGCGAAGGGTTTTGCGATTTCTAACCTTTCATGCGTAATATGATAAAAAGAATGCGACATTTTTTTTTTCTTTTTAGATAACCAGAGGCTCTCTTAAGACCTTTCTCTACACTTGTTGATAAAATCTTACATAGTTTTAACCCATTACCACACAATCCCTCCTTTTGACTCCCCTGAGAAAGAAGCCTTTAGAAAACATCGTGGGAAAAGGAGAAAATGCTTGTAACCAGCATTTTCTCCTTTTCCCACAATGTTTTCTACCCTTCACAAAGCAAATTTCAAAGTTTCAGTCACTTCTATTTTGTCGTATGCAAATGCTTTCAATTTGGACCAGTCTAAAATATTATCGCCTGGTAATGAGTTAATAAAATTTTATCTCAGATGCCATTTTATGTTACAATCTATATAACTTTCTGTAATTTCAGATAAAGAACAACCAAAAACACAGATATAAAAATGAAATCATTCACAATCTGTTCACTTGCTCTCGCCATGGTTCTCGGTTTTGCAATGGCCGATTACTATGGCAACAGTTACGGGTCTGGCTTTAGCACTGGTTATAGCGGTGGTTATGGGTACGGAGCATTACCTTTCTATCAAGGATTTGGAGGTCTTACCGGAAGCGGAAGTACAGGAACTGGATCTGGTTCTGGTTGTGAGTATTACATTTTTTTTTACTGCGTCTAGTTGAATCTGCTGGCGTCTGACTTTGGTAGTCTACTGAGAGGGAGAAAAAAAAAGAAAATATAGGACTTTGTTATTGTTAAAAATTGTAGACAAAGTCATGTTTTATTTTCAGGGCAGGTGCCTATTTGCGAGCAAATTTAAGCGGTCCTTTTTTTCCCAAAGATATTTTTTTGTTTTTAATTTTCTTCCAATCTATAATCTAATTTAATTATTGTACCGTTATTTTTTTTATTTTCTGCTAATTCATCAGATATTTTGGAAAAAGAAGTTTAAGCTGTGCTCTGCAAAAAAGAGGTTTAAAGCAAAACGCATAGACCTGTGTTAGACTGTGCAGCCTGCGTAGGCCATCTTCGCGAGCCAAGGTTACGATCACTACATGGATCTTACCTTGGCGGATCGAGCCCTATTTCGAGATTCCCGTCACACGTCCCCAATTGGATGCTGCTTATTATCTCCCTTTACATCATATTTCTTATAGCCAATGAAATGTCGTTTTACAAACCTCTTACGAATACAATAGTTCAACATGAAGCAATAACCAGAAACGTACTTCTACATTCCATGGTCAGGTGCTGGGATATAGTCTGAAACCTCTGATAATTGATTGGTCACATTGAAACTTTATGGAAATATTGTTTGTCTATGTTTTCTTCGGTAATAAATCATTACGTATCCTACACACATCCACAGAGGTATACATGTTTACCTTCTATTTTTATCGCGACCCTGTTCTATTTTTATCAAAGATGGAATAGTACGAGCGATTTGATTTGATGCAGCTAGAGCTACCTGCAACCAATGAAAATACGTATCGGGTGATTGTCAAATTCAAGCTCAATCCGCCAAGGGTAGAGTAGCGTAGAGGATCGTCACCCTTGGCTTGCGAAGATGGCATAGGCTAAAATGGGTTGAAACTTTTTTCTATTTGCAAATTTTCTGCGTATCTAAGGACAGTTCTACTTCACGATTCAGTAGTTTCTTAGACAAGGTGGATCTTACGGGTCGATAATTATACAGTGTTATGAATTCTTTTGTATAATGCATCAAGGAGATGTATTTAGCTCACACGTACCAGGCTCGTTTGTTTTGTGTGGTTTGTTTTGGTTTTAACGCCGTAGAATAATATCAGCTGTTTAGTCAAGTGGCAGGGGATTTGGAAACTTGTTCACGGCTATGGTGAATCATGTCGCCCCGAGCCGAAGGCGAGGCCTCGCCTTCGGCTAGGGGCGAAATAATTCACCACAGCCGTGAACAAGTTTCCAAGTCCCCTGCCACCTGACCTTACAACGAATTTATAATAGTGCCCAGTTTTACTATTCCAACGTTTCTTAAGCGAATTCAACCTGTTTTTTTTTTGTTTGTTTGTTTAAAAGAATTGACTGCAATGACAAGGTAAGATTTCCCTCCTGAGTGCCCCAACTCAATGAAAACTGACGTCACTGAAACTTTGGTAATACGTGCTATTTTTATTAAAACGTATAGATTGGCTCATAATCTTGACATTTATCTTGATCGACGCCGCTATTTTGGATGTTGTGTTGATAGTGTAGTCATGTATACGGGGCTCCCGAAAGGGAAACTGCTTTTACGCTGGTTTCGCCAGTGTACATGATATACATATTCGGGTCATATATTCTCCAATCAGATAACGAGAAATTTCTTTGCAGTATAACAATAAACAACGTAATGCGTAGCTTTCTACCAGACGCTTAAATAACAACGCCTTTACTGACGACACATATCTTTCAGAACAAAAACGCATAACATTGTAGGAAAATGAAAACAGGCTGGTTAGCAGCTTTTTTGCCTTCTCAAGCGATGTTTTGGAAAAGTTTATGTCCAAACATCACTCACGGGTACAGGACTACGATTGGTGTCTGTTTTTGCCGAGCCTAGTAAGCTCATTTGTAATGCACAATACTAAAAATCAAGGGGTTACTTGTTCGAGTCCATGCCTCGCCACACAAGCACAGCATAGAAACCACATAAACAAACTTGGTCATCAGCATAGAATCCACATAAACAAACTATTTTATTCATTTCTCTTTACAGTCCTGTTAATTATTTTCTTGGTCATCTTCCTGTTGATTATCCAATCACAGAGCAGCACCACATCTACAGTAACAGTAGGATAATTGTTGTTAAAGGTAGGCTTTCTTTGTGTTGAGTCAGTTACCTTCTTCTTCTTCTTCCTCCTCCTCTTCTTCTCCCCCTCCTCGTCTTCTTCAACTGCTTTGTCACTTTTTGCACCTTTTCTGTTCTTCATCATCATTATCTTCTTCTTATTTTTCTTTTTCTTATCCTCCTCCTCCGCCACTGGTCTTCTTCAACTCCTTTGTCACTTTCACCTTTCCCGTTTTTCCTCCTCTTCTTTTCCTTCTTTTTTTTTTTTCTTATAGAACTAGTAATTTCAGTACTTCTCCTTTTGTCTCTCTTTTATTTTCGAAAAAGATACCTTGTATTTAAGAAATAATCTTCTTTCTATCGTGGCATATCGTTCAATAAACCACAGTTGTGAGTTATGAGGCACAATAAATAATCCACGAGGGCGATAGCCCCAGTGGGTTATTCATTGCGCCTCATAACTCACAACGTGGTTTATTAAACGATATACCACGATAGAAAGAAGATTATTTCGATTCTAACATGGCCAATTCTTTATGAAAGGAAAACAAGTTCAAACTAAGAGTAAAAACGCGGATGAAGATTATGTTCCATTGAATAACTCACTCATTGAATGACATCACTCGACATAGGATGACGTCAGTCTACATGGATGGTCGGGTGTCATGTTAGAATAGTAAACTATGAGTGATGGAAGACGGGTTTGTGAGCATAAGAATTATTGTGAATGCTATATTAGGAGTCATATTCATACATTATCACTGTAACTATTACTTTATTTTTTATTCGAAACAACTTCGTGCTAGATCTAGGAGATATTTCAAATAAACTTATATTTCATATCAGTAGTCTACATGTTTCGAATTATTCAACATCTTATTGATTATTTGTTTCCATTTAAGATTGACGAAAGTTATAGGCAGAGATAACCATAAATGGCGGATCATCACAAATTTCGAGTGTACTTTACTATGCTGGGCTTTCGGAATCCACACGGATAAATCTACATCTTATTTATATTTCAATCATGCTCTGGAATAGGGGATTTAACTCTTCTCCAGGTAAACCCGACATTAAACGACCTTGAAAAGAAAGCCTTTTGAAAACTTTGCAGGAAAAGGAGAAAATGCTGGTAACCAGCATTTTCTCCTTTTCCCACAATGTTTTCTACCCTTCCTAAACAGTTTTTTTTTTTATTTATTTATTTCGTCGTCTGCAAATGTTTTTAGTTTCGACAAGTCTAAAATTTTGTCGTTTGGTAAAGAGTGAAGGCACCTCCATGATACGAAGAAAATCTTCACAAAATTATGGAGATATAAACCGTCTTGTCTAACAAGCATAATTATGTATCATGGGGTAGAAATGTCCTTGGACATGGAGACAACTTGGTTTGCAACACGTGAAAAGGGGCATTCGGACATTTGAGTAAAGTCTCGTCTTGGATCAGCGTAGGCTTATCCGACACGGCACTTTACGACGACATTATTAGTTGTACGGTCAGGTGGCAGGGGACTCATGTCGCCCCAAGCCGAAGGTTTTCAAAGCGCGTTAAGCGAAATTTTCCTGTTTTATAATTTCGCGAATCGAGTATACATGCTGACGAAATAGAAATTCCCTTCAGAGTGCCCCAATTCAATGAAAACTGACGTCACTGGAAACTGACGTCACTAAAACGTGCAGTTTGGTGCATAAATGTGCAGTCACCGCCACTTTGGATGTTTTGTTGTACGTGTAGTGATGTTTACGGGGCACTCAAAAGGGAAACAGGTTTTTGCCAGGGAACATGTTATATGTTCCCGCCATGTTAACCAATCAGATCACGAGAAATTTTTTTGCAGTATAATAATAGATTTTGTTCTTCGTTAGACTTGCGCAAAAAAAAAAAAACGTACATAAAAACGGAAAGTGTCGTTTCGGATTAGCCTGCGCGGACTGCAGATGCTTTAAGTCCCCCTTTTTTACAAAGCATTACTTATTCATATATGTGACAGCCAATTTGTGAAATCAGCCATTTTATGAAATGGCTGAAACATTTGAGTCATTTCATGAAATGGCTAAACCAGTTAGCCATTTCATGAAATAACTGAATTTTCTAACCTTTTCATGAAATGGCTGAAATTCTGATGTCAATATTACACGGATTGTCTGATAAATTTTCAGCCAATCTGTGTAAAAAAATCTAGACTTTATTTAAATTGGTAAATGAGTATATTAATGAATATTGATTCATTATTTGATTAGAAAAGTGATGGTTTTGTTGTTTTTGTAATGGATTCCTTTTAGTTTCATTTATTTATTTATTTATATTTATTTATTTAGAAAAATATATTTAATATTTTCGATTAAATGATTGAATATTTGATTCATTGGTTTGTTGAGGAAACATACATTGACAAGTTGCTTGCTTGTTTATTTTTTAAATGTTTGTTTGTTCTATAGATTAATTGACTTTCTTATCAAGAATTCTCTAATTAAAGGATAACTTTAACCCCATGTAATGTTATTTTGGTTCATCATGTAGGTACATATATATATATATATTGTAGTAGAACCTCGGTTTATAATGTCCTCTTGGTTTATATTTGGAATAAAACAGCCAGGACATGCTTTACGTAGATTGGCCTTTATGCTTCAGGAATAATGTGCATTTCGGCTCATTTACGAGTAGCTCACTGAATGACACTACACAGATTGTCTTTGTATTTTAGTCAAAATTTAGCATGAGGTAAGGATTAGAAAACAGGTAACAGGCAGTGTGATCTTAAATCTACACGTTGTGTTTAGTTCTAGAAATACAGTGTTTGTCGTGTTTAATTTATTTGTTAATAAATTATTGTTAACCTACATATGGCCTTTGTTGTTTATATTTCCAGACTGTTGTTCGATTTCACTGAAACTTGGGTAGAGAGAGAGAGAGAGAGAGAGAGAGTATGAATGCATATTGATCTATTACAGAGCAGATCACAGCACATTAACTCCTTACTATATCCAACATAAAGATATGAATGCATATTACAATTCAGACCACGACACATTAACTACGTACTGTATATATATATATGACATAAAAATATGAATGCATATTGATAATTCAATGCGTCGAAACAAACCCTTCATTCACTTGATCGTTTTGTCCCCATTCTAGGCTTGAAAAACTAAATACATGAATATCGACATTGTATACAGAAACGACGACACTGGCTGATCGACTCTTATTTATTTACAGGAAGAGTTTACTACATCGAAATAAGAAAACAGCTTAAAAATTAGCAGTCTTACTCTCCGATGACATAATATTGGGAGTGTAAACTGTAGTCCTGGGTACTACGTCATAGCACTAATGATATCTAAATGAAGTTTATAATCTTTAGTATCACCGAAGAACGTATTCATTTAGCTGTGATTTGTTCATTTCATGACAAAATTGAATCGAATTTGACTTTGTAATTGGGCCTAGATTCGAACTCGGTAATATCTGCCCTTTGGTCATGTTCGATCCCTTGTCTTTATTTACTTACAAGATACAAAAAATACTGATCGAGTTCCTGTATATAAAGCATCCATATACATGTATTGAGTTTTCAAAGAGGGCAATTATGTAAAAATGTACCTTCATTAAAGCCCCTGCAAAGTAAAAAAAACTAGGTAATTTTCACCGTTTTTAACTCGAAATATAACGGATAACCCATCACAACACACATATAAGATCGGAGAAAAGCCGAACGTGTCAGTATTGCATTTATTGCCATGATATACATGTGCGAAAATGCATGGAGAAGCCTGTCGATTTCAGGGACGCCACTGATCGAGACAACCTTCGTTAACATTCGTGTATATTCGAACCTTCGAGAATGTTACGTGATATCTAACATTCCATATCATTAGTGCTATGACGTAGTACCCAGGACTACAATATACACTCCCAATATTATGTCATCGGAGAGTAAGACTGCTAATTTTTAAGTTGTTTTCTTATTTCGATGTAATAAAATCTTCCTGTAAACAAATAAGAGTCGATCAGCCAGTGTCATCATTTCTGTTTACAATGTCGATCAAGTGAATGAAGGGTTTGTTTCGACCCATTGAATTATCAATATGCATTCATATTTTTATGTCATATAGATAGTACGGAGTTAATGTTTCGTGGACTGAATTGTAATGTGCATTCATATCTGTATGTCGGATATAATGAGGAGTTAATGTGTTGTGATCTGCGTTGTAATAGATCTACATGTATATGCATTCAAACGTTTATGTCAGATATACAGTACAGAGTGAATGTGTTGTGGTCTGCCTTGTAATATGCATTCATACTTTTATGTCAGATACATAATAAGGAGTTATTGTGTCGTGGTCTGAATTGTAATAAGCATTCATACTTTTATGTCAGATATAGTAAGGAGTAAATGTGTCGTGGTGGGATTAGAATAAGTTCTACAGTGTTAGATTAAGAAAATTTATCAGCTGTAAGTTTTTATAAAAGCAATAATCGTTATCACATGTCATAGGATTTAATATTTAACAAGCAATTTCGTTGAAATGATATCCCCCGCCGAAAAAGACCTTTTTTGATACAAACGTATAAGAGGTATTGTGTTTTGCATGTACATATGGCCTTTTTGTTATTGGTCCATGATGAAATTATACATTAAGCTCCCTTGTTCCATAGCACAGGATTTCACTACATAAAAAAATACATGAGAGGTCCATAACAGGATCATACATTAAGTAGGCTTTTGGCAGAACTTGGCATTTCATAAAAGTTGGAGATACACTGACAAAAAATTAAATTTGACATAAAATCCTCTTTTTCCATGATACAGTGATAAATTGCAAAACCCTGACAACATGTGCTAGGTTGCATGATCTGTGAAAATCTCATCCAAATCTGTTGAGATATGTCCAGTAATTGAAGAGATTCTGGTGGAAAACAACCAATTTCGTTGAAATGATATCCCCCGCCGAAAAAGACCTTTTTTGATACAAACGTATAGGAGGTATTCTGTATTGCATGTACATGTGGCCTTTTTGTTATTGGTCCATGATGAAATTATACATTAAGCTCCCTTGTTCCATAGCACAGGATTTCATTACATAAAAAAATATACAAGAGGTCCATAACAGGATTAAATATTAAGTATCCTTTTGGCAGAACTTGGCATTTCATAAAAGTTGGAGATACACTGACAAAAAATTAAATTTGACATAAAGTCCCCTTTTTGCATGATACAGTGATAAATTGCAAAACCCTAACAACATGTGCTAGGTCGCATGATCTGTGAAAATCTCGTCCAAATCTGTTGAGATATGTCCAGTAATTAAAGAAATAGGTGAAATATGAAATTATAACATGAAGCCCCCTTATTCCATGATGCAGCTACAAATCCCAAACCCTTGACAATATGTCGTAGGTCACATGATCATGTGAAAATTCCATCCAAATCTGCCAAGAAATGAGGAGGTGTTGTGTTAGGTCACATGATAATGTAAAAATTCCATTCAAATCTACCAAGAAATGTGGGAGGAGTTGCCTTCACAAGAAATAGAATATTATAAACATGAAGCCCCCTTTTTTCATGACGCAACCACAAATTGCAAAACCTTGAGAATATGCGATAGCTCAGATGATATGAAATATTCTGTGAAAATTCCATTGAATTCTGTCAAGAAATATGGGACAAATTGCATTTACAAGAAATAAAATGAAATAAAACATGAAGCCCCCTTTTTTCATGACGCAGCTATAAATCGTAAAACCTTGAGAATATGCGATAGGTCAAATGATGAGAAACATTCTGTGAAATTCATTTCAATTCTGTCAAGAAATATGGGACTGGTTGCATTCACAAGAAATAAAATGAAATAAAACATAAAGCCCCCTTTATTCATGACGCAGGTACAAATCGCAAAATGTTGACAATATGCAATAGGTGACATGACAAGAAATATTCTGTCAAAATTCTATTCAATTCCGTCAAGAAATGTGGAATGAGTTGCCTTCAAAAGAAAAAGAATGAAATATAACATGAAACCCCCTTTTTCCATGACACATTATTACAAAAACAAGGGCAAATATACGGAATCCTGTTTCCGCCATCTACTTTTCGACCTACGAGGAACTCGAAAAGTAGAAATTAGGCACACTAACTTCCACTTTTCTAGCAAAAAAGTTAACTCGAAAAGTCGAAAAGTTGAAGTTTTTAACCTGACAATTGTCATAAAACTTTCCACTTTTCGACTTCACGTTTGTCTAGAAAAGTAGAAATTAGGAAGCACTAACTTCCACTTTTCGCCTTAAAATGCTAGGTCGAAAAGTAGAAAAGTGGAAGTTTTTCACATGACAATTATCAATAAAACTTCCACTTTTCGACCTAGAAAAGACAAAGTCGAAAAGTTGAAAAGTCGAAAAGTTGAAAAGTCGAAAAGTCGAAAAGTAGAAGTTAGCCGATTAAAACTTCCACTTTTCTAGTTAGGACTAATTTTTCGCAGGATAAATTGGCCGCGTTACTATTTTAAATGTACACCGGACAAAGGAAGATGGCGGGAGCGAATGGTTACATGTACACCGAATAAGTCTGATATCAGCCATAATACGGCAACTCCCTAATTTTCATTTTAAACCCGCCCTTATCGCATTGCTACGTCCTTCAGGCTCTGACGGTGTACACATTATTAGAATGTATTGAAATCATGTGGCCTGCACCACGCGAAAAGGGGCACACGGACATTTGCGTAAAGTGTCACTTCGCATCAGCCCTCGCAGTTCGACACTTTCCGTTTTATGTAATTTTCAATTTAGCGCAAGTCTACTGTGGCATAAAATCTAATGTGGTCTTAAAGTGCCGTGTCGGATCAGCCTGTGCGATCTGCGCAGGCTGATCCGAGACGACACATTATGGAAATGTCGGAATGCCCTTTTTCGCATATTGCAAGCCATATATATAGTTGATACTTTGGACACTGATTAGTCTTTAAGGTTTAAAGGACCCATTTCACCGAAAAATATTCCCTGAAGATTGAGTTGCGATCTCAAAATGTGGCTTGATCGCCGCTGATCGCAAGTAATCAGCGGCTGAACACACCTTGGTCTTCTGTCGTCGCACAAGGTCGAGGGAAAGTATTCCCCCTCGAAACTAGGTTTTTGACATGTCAAAAAACTAAGCTGCGACCTGTGCGATCTGATAGATTGCCGAAAGATTGTCCGTTAAACCATTTTTTAAGGGATATTATCCAATTCAGATTTACTTTGAGAAAACCTGCTACAGTAGGCGAAAAGTTTCAACATGGTTAGCCTGCACAATTCCTGCAGTGTGACCAGATCGAGATGGTCCCTTTTCATGTGACGGGTTGCATATCATGAAATGATACTACTAGACAATACTCAACCGAAATACCAACGCGGCAAATTCGGGGAGGTCATATTGATGTTAATGTAACAACGGGGGAAATATCGAGTTCTGAGGACAGAAATCCATAATCGAGTTTGGAGGACATAAATCCATAATCGACTCCGATCAGCATCATAGATAGGCCTACATCGACATTTTTATTAACCTTGCAAAGATTATGAAGGATCCCGGTGCCCACGCCAAGCCGGTGTTCGATCCAGCGACCCAGATGTTGACAAGTCCTGTTTTTGACACCTTTGCAAAATATTGTTTGGGAAAACATTGTTAGAAAAGGAGAAATAACTTTTTACAAACTATTTCTCTCACAATGTTGTCTACTCAATATTACACTTAGATTTCAATGCACACTTTGAAATGTCGTCTTTAGTTTCTTTAAATTTGGACAGTCTTTTAATTGTTGTCATCTCGAAATGGGTTAAACGTGGTTTGAAAATGTCAAATTGGGCGCACGCTTGATGCGCAGTTCCTGACTAGATTTGTGTAACTATAAACTCAGCCCATAGGCGGTATCGGATAAAGATAGACGTCAGACTTAAACAGGGTACATGTATACTTATTCGGTGGAGGTTTAACTTTCACCGGGCCCAAATACGAAGGATCGGTGACACAGGAATTTTTACCCCTACACCGGCTCCAACATTTTTCGGTGCTGATAAACAAGCATCCCGTGATAATCAGTCCTAACTAGAAAAGTGGAAGTTTTAACGCTAACTTCTACTTTTCAACTTTTCGACTTGTCGACTTTTCAACTTTTCGACTTTTCGACTTTTCGACTTTGTCTTTTCTAGGTCGAAAAGTGGAAGTTTTATTGACAATTGTCATGTGAAAAACTTCCACTTTTCTACTTTTCGACCTGGCATTTTAAGGCGAAAAGTGGAAGTTGGTGCTTCCTAATTTCTACTTTTCTAGACAAGCATGAGGTCGAAAAGTGGAAAGTTTTATGACAATTGTCAGGTCAAAAACTTCAACTTTTCGACTTTTCGAGTTAACTTTTTTGCTAGAAAAGTGGAAGTTAGTGTGCCTAATTTCTACTTTTCGAGTTCCTCGTAGGTCGAAAAGTAGATGGTGGAAACAGGATTCCGTACAAATAACTGTGGTGTTGCACGGTCAATGTAGGTGAAACTTTTTGTAAACGGATGATGGTTACCGGGTTTTAGCAGTCAACCTTGTGATTTCAAAGTTCCCGGGTTTTCTTGATCACATGACATTTTCCTTTGTCTTTGCCAGTTGAAAACTCACCTTTGCACGAGAAGGTCACTGACTTACTAATAAACTTCAAATTTCTCCCAAGTTATACGTCTGTTGTGGTTTGTATTTGTCTTATACATTCTGTTTTGTTGTTGGTATTCGTCAGTCCGTTTGTTTGTTGAATGTTTTGTCATGTTTGGTGTTTGAGAGTCCGTTCACGGTATTGTCATTGGTTTCCGCGTCCAATGTTATCAGCTGTTTCGGATCCCTGCTTATCTTACTAAATTGCATGATTTTAACTCATTCACATTGTTTTACAGGAGCACTCGAGAGGTGGTATTGCGAGAGTTGGTAGAGATTGGTGGTGTAGACTTTCGATGCCATAAATTGGTAAGTTCATTTGTATTTGTCATGAAAAGAGTTTATTATCTATAATATGTACATGTACGTCCCTTTTAGAGTTTGATGACAAGACTAATATATTTGTTCAATGTATGTATAACAGATTGTCGTTCGTTTGTTTGATTGATGTAGACTAGATGAGCAGATTAGCTTAATTGATGTTCTTTGACATGTATGGTAGAGTCTAACAGAGATTACAAGTATAGATTGAGATCAGCCCAACTTGTTTTCATTTGTAACCCGGATATACAACCCACCCCTGACCTTTGACCCCTTTAATTATTTCTGGAGAACAGAAGGTTACAAAATGGTGCCCACCGAGTTGTGATTACTGTAATGGTAACAACGTTGGATCAGGATCGGACAGTGATCAGATGGTGAAAAGTGTTTGGTGTAAGAGTGATAGGGACATTTGTCTATATAGGATTTTGGATTGGTTTCATGAGTAGAATGTATATTTTATAATATTTTATTTTTAATTTTCATTTTCCCTTTTTGCCTTAATTTTGTTAATCTGAAAAAGTCCATTTCTCCACAATATTTAGTATTTGGGTGGTCAAGGTTGCTTTTCTGGTGAAAGGTTGTCTTTATCCATCCAAAGTAAATATTTCCCTGTGTCATTTTTAAATTGTGTCCATTCTAGGAAACATTAGATTGTAATTCATGTTTTGTATATTTTTTCTGTAAAAAAAAACATTGTAGAGAAAGGAGCTGAAAGAGTGAATTTTTGTTAGTATGAGTCAGATGCACTTTTCACAACACTTAAATTAACTTTTGGTGTAGGATGCACTTAACATACACATTAACAATTTCCTGATTTACATTTTACCCTACCCTATCTTGTTGGTAGACAAATCCAATCTGTTTACTTTGGTCTAATGTAGAGAAAACATTGTATCACAGATTTCAGCTTTGGTGACTAATATCCATTTTATTTACATCCATAAGAAAATTGCTTGTAGACCCCTCTAGGCTGTTGTCAGTTACATTGTGGGAAAAGTAGCCAGTGTTAATTTGCCACCAGTGCATATACAAAGGTATTAATTAATGCATTTAGTTTAATTCCAATTTTGAGACTGCTCAGTTAATTTGGAAAAAGTAATAATTGCTCACTGCTTTTGATTAACATCTCAATTTTGAAATATTCTAAAATTTTGACCCAATTTATTGGTTTTCAGTAAATTACAGTTTCCCGCCACTTGACATCATAGTACTTCCAGTTGATGGTTGCTCTTGACAACACAACACATCCTGTCAGAGAACAGACTTGATTGGTTCAAGGTACTTCCTGTGTGTGACATCATTGATTCAGGTACTTGTTTTCCTTGCATTTGACTGATATATGAGTTCATCCCCCCTTTGACCTACTTGAAGTTGTTTACATTGGCCCCCCCCCCACCCCCTTTACTTGACATTGACATACTTGACAAAGTAAGAGTAGTGATAGTGATAGGTTATTTAACTTCATTTGTTCACTTATTTATGTTATTTATATTATATGTGTAGAATAGTTGTTTTCCATTTGTAAAAAAAAAAAACTTTATAGATTGTTAATTAGCTTAAAACACATTTATATGTTGAACACTGTATGAAAAAGAGAAATTGCTATTTTTTTCTTAGATAGATAAGATTATTATAAATCTTGTTTATTATTTCAGCATACAGATATTAATTAGATTATTTGTATTTAGTTTCACAGGTCCATTACCATATAAAACATTTTCTAATAGATTTACCCTTTACTGAGTTTTCTCCCTTAGACCAGAATTGAATAGAAATTCAGAGAATTTGAAGATGATTTGAGTTGAATGACATTTTGTAAATCATTTTTTCAGGATATTGTTCCAGTGTATTATTAAATGTTTTCAGATTGACATCAAGTTATTGGTTTAACAGTAATTTCAACCACAATTCAACATTAGGACTGCTGTAACCACTTGACTCTGAATTCAAACTTTTGATTTATTGTAGCTGATTGCTGTCAGCATTTAGATTTCATACATGCAGTATTATTTTTCAGCCTGGAAGACATTGTTCAAATTTGGATGATGTACTTTATTTCATTTTCATCAATTTTGATATTTGATTAGTTGTTCAGCATTATGTTTGTTTAATACTTTAATTCACTTTCAGCAAGCAAGATTATTTGGGTACTTTATTGCCTTTTCAACCATTTGGCAGCTCAGTACTTTATTTCTTTAGGAATTAATTACATTTTCAACAATTGTTATTATAGACTTTTGAAAATTCCTTTATTGTGTTTTGTATCAGGAGACATAGTGAACATGTTTCAGATGTTTGAATAGATTTCATGTAGCAGCTCCATAGGAGATTTATCACCTGATTAAATTCTGCTGTTTACATTACACCATACTTAGGATTTTTTCTTCAGGTACAGGGTGTGTGCACAAAGTTCTTTGTAAATATTTTCACAGTAAGTTTTCATTGTACAGGGCATTACAAAATATCTCTGTATTTTCAGTATTTACCTTTTATCATACATGGTGTTTCAAAGATAACACTAGTGTTTTATTTTCAGATACTGTTTAAAAGTACAGTATCTTTGTAAAAACATTTTTATACTGTGACCATACTTGTTTTCCATGGGAAAACTACCTACAGTGTGTGACCTCAAGTCATTTAGTGAAACATAACATCTTTGCAAAAGCATTGTGGTACTGTGATAATACTTGTTTTCCATGAGAAAACTACTTACAGTGTGTGACCAAGTCATTTAAGTGAAACATAGTGTATTCATACTTATACATTTCATGTAAAAAGTGTGACCAAAAGGTATTTACATGAATTATAGTGTTGTTACACTTAGACATTTGTGAAATAGCATGTTCAGATGCTACTGTTTAAGTGATATGGACACTTTCAGAAAATTTTAGAAATTGACAGGGAATATTGTGTGATATTACCACTTTGTGTATAGACACCTTGCAATTTATTGAAGGTTATTTTGTCTATACTTGGATTTGCTAGAACTATTTACTTCTCATCATACTTTGGACAAAGGAGAATTGTGCAGAAAGGAGGATTGGAGATTGATACTTTGGAGTTGTAACTGATATTAGTTATTGTTAATGAGTGAAGTAGAGGAAGAGAAGTTAGAGATGGCTACTTGTGGAGTCTCAGAAGAAGAAGAAAAATTGTTACAGGCTTTACACCTGTTAGGTATTAAGCCACATCTTGGCTCTGTAGAAGATGTTTCAAAGCTTATGAAAGCTTTTACTGAAGTGAAATCAGAACCTGAGAGTTCTTTTGAAAAGGAAACAGCTCCAAAGCTTCCTACATGTCAGTGCCCTAAATTGTCCATATTTTTTTGGAGAAGATGTCAGGGGAGATGTAAATTAGACTTTTTTTAAATATGAAATAGAAGCACTATTAAAGGAGAAAGTGTTCTCTGAAGAACAGATATTTCTAGGAATTAGAAGATCATGTAAAGGGAAGGCAGGTGATAACCTGAGGAGACTAGGACCTGAAGTCCATGTGAAGGAAATTTTAAGAAAATTTGATAGTGACTATGGATCTGTGGATTCACAGGGAACAATTTTAAGGAAATTTTACAGCTGTCATCAGTTAGAAGATGAGTCAGTTACTTCCTATTCTTCTAGACTTGAAGAAATATTTGATCAGGCTATACAGATAAAAGCCTTGAAAAGGAGTGATGTACTGATTTTGAAACAAGTGTTTCATGCTGGTCTAAGAAAGCATCTTAAATTCATGTCAGTTTACCAATTTGATAGGATAGGAAGTTATGATGACTTGAAGAAAGAAGTCAGAAAGTTAGAGTCTGATATGTCAGATGGTGACAAACCAGAGCAGAAGTCGAAACCCTGCAAGGCAGCAGTGACTTCTGAAACCACATTGAAAGACATGACAGAAGTGAAAGATTTGTTGAAGAAACCTAATGAAAGAATAAAAAAAATAGAGAAGGAAAAGGAGGCTTCTCAACAACAACAACAAGCACAACAACAACAGGGATTTTATAGTAGAGGGACAGGCCAAAGAGGTAGAGGTAGAGGATATAGAGGGAGAGGCAGAGGAAATTACCAGCCTCAAAGACCGATCGCTGGTCAGAATTTTCAGCATGTTGGAGTTGTAATGAGAAGGGACACTTGCAGAGAAACTACCCAGCAAACTTAAAGAATGTAGTATGCTACAACTGCAATGAAACAGGCCATAAGCAGTACAAGTGCCCAAAAGCTTAGGCGCTCATATTGCGGGATCGAATGTGAGCAGTTGTAAGGAAGATCCCAAATTAGTTGGCCAGCCAAATGAAGCTCAGATAGTTATTAATGGTATTCCAGCTACTTCATTACTTGGTACAGGTAGCTGTGTAAGTGTCGTGTCCAAATCTTTTGTGGACAATTACCTTAAAGACACAATTGTACATAAAATTGACTGATTGTAAGTCTAAATTTGGAGACAATTTCCTCCAACGAGCAGGTTTTTTTACGCCATGGTATCTCTGTTTTAGAACCATTGTTGTAAGAGATAGAGAACTTCGGAAGAATAATAACAGGATAGCAGTGATAAGATGTGCTGAGACGTCAAAGGTTATTTTAAAACCAAATCAGACTATATCTGTTGAAGGTCACACAGATAAAGAGATGAATTTTCAAAGCACCACTGCTATTATACAGGAATCAGAAGACAGTGCAATCCCTCATTATGTTGATGTTACAGAAGCAGTTATACATTTTGAAAGTGGAAAAAGAAAGGAAGTTAATGTCACTTTGTCAAACTTAACAACAAATACAGTTGTGATTTCACCAAAGGCAGTGATTTGTGAACTCCAACCTGTTAGTGTAACAGACATTTTTGAGAACATTTCGGACCTTACCGAAGAATCAGATTTACTCGATAGTCTGATCATGGACCGGAATAATATTTTATCTGTGGAAGAGAAGTCAAGATTGAAAGACCTACTTCGAAAACATGAAAGTATATTTTCAAAGCATGAGGAAGACATAGGTCATTGTGACCTCATTAAACACAGGATAAACTTCCTCCCAAATAAGGACATACCATTTAAACAAAAGCACAGGCAGATTCCACCGATGATGGTTGAGGAGGTACGGCAGCACTTAGAGCAACTCTTGTCTGCTGGTATCATTAGAAAATCTAAGTCGCCGTGGGCCAGCAATATTGTTCTGGTGAGGAAAAAGAATGGGTCTCTCCGCATGTGCGTAGATTACAGATCTTTGAACAACCGAACAGTGAAAGATGCTTATGCCCTCCCGCGTATTGAAGAGATCTTTGTGCTGAAAGGAAGCAGGTATTTCAGCACTATAGACATGAAATCAGGGTACCACCAAGTGGAGATAGAAGAATGTCATAAAGAACGCACTGCATTTACAGTCGGACCACTTGGCTTTTATGAATATAATAAAATTCCTTTTGGACTTTCAAATTCCCCTGCTACGTACCAGCGTTTGATGGAAGAGTGCCTCTGAGACTATAACATGACTATCTGTGTAATATATCTAGATGCCCTTATAGTCTTCGCGGACTCCTTCGAGGAACACCTGTACAGATTAGACCTGGTACTTACAAGACTAGCCCAATGTAATTTGAAGTTATCACCACAAAAATACATTTTTATCCAAGAGAAGATCGGATTCCTAGGACACATAGTAAGTGGAGATGGCATAGAGACGGACCCTGAAAAAATCGAGAAGATAAAGAATTGGCCTACTCCGAAAGATACAGATGAATTGAGATCATTTTTAGCCTTTGCTGGGTATTATAGGCGTTTTATTAAAGACTTTAGCAAAGTTACTAGACCTCTTGCTGATCTTCTTCCTCCAACTTCAGATAAAAAGGGTAAGAGAAAAAGGGAGTATTTAGTATGGACAGAGAAGGAGCAGAAAATTTTTGAAGAGTTAAAAGAAATTTTAACTTCTCCCTCAGTTTTGGCGTACCTAGACTTTTCAATACCATTCGAACTTCAAATAGATGCCTCGACTAAAGGTCTTGGCGCTGTGCTGTACCAGATGCAAGATGACGTGAAAAAAGTCATTTCATACGCCAGTCGATCTTTGTAAAATCAGAGAAAAATTACAGCACATTCAAACTCGATTTTCTGGCATTAAAGTGGTCATCGCAGAGAAATTTTCTGAATATTTAACTCTGAACCACTTCACAGTATTCACAGACAACAATCCTCTGACTTACATCCTCACTGCGGCTAAACTGGACGCCACTGGTCATCGTTGGGCATCAACCCTTGGAGAATACTCATTTAACATCTATTACAGACCAGGATTCAAGAATGTTGACGCCGATATACTAAGCAGATATCCATCTACAGAGGGTAAAGGATCTATGGAAGAAATAGATAAAGAAACAATTAAAGCAGTATGCAACACATTAATTGTTCCTCCATATGTAGACACTCTACCATCTTGCCCTATAGATATAATAGAGGCAACAGATATTCCAGGACAGAGTTTATCTCTTAAAGAGCTGAGGGAAGTAAGAAAAATGCAAAGACAAGATCCATTGATTGAAAAATGGAGAAGAGCAGTCATAGACGGAGTAATCCCGAGAAATGTGTGGGATAATCAAGACCTGACTTTGAAAAAGCAGTTTAAGAGTCTGAAAATGAAGAGAGGACTTCTTTTTAGAGTTATCTGTGAAGATGAAAAAGATGTAGAACAGTTAGTAATTCCAATGAACTACTAGAACGACATCCTAAAGGGATTACACAATGATGTTGGCCATCCAAGGAAAGAAAGGACTCTAAGATTACTAAGAGAAAGATTTTATTAGCCGGGTATGTCTTCTTCCGTGGATGCATGGATAACATATTGCAATCGATGCATACGTAGAAAGTCATCAACAAACAGCAGAGCACCATTAGTGAACGTCAGTACAACTTATCCCCTAGAACTTGTATCTTTTGACTACTTAACTTTAGAACCTTCAAAAGGCAGTATTGCAAATATCCTAATCATTACAGACCATTTCACGAAATATGCAATGGCCATTCCAACACGGAATCAAACTGCCAAAACCACTGCTGAAGCATTTTATGACAACTCCATTGTTAATTATGGAATTCCACCCAGGCTTCACTCTGATCAGGGAGCTAATTTCGAGAGTGACATCATTAAAGAACTCTGCAGACTTACCAATATGAAAAAGACACATACGACTCCCTATCATCCGCAAGGCAACGCAGGACCCGAACGTTTAATAGAACCCTTTTGGACATGTTGGGGACACTAGAACCAGAACAGAAACA
Organism: Tridacna crocea; assembly: GCA_943736015.1. Taxonomy (NCBI): domain Eukaryota; kingdom Metazoa; phylum Mollusca; class Bivalvia; order Cardiida; family Cardiidae; genus Tridacna; species Tridacna crocea. The sequence goes on from OX031068.1 coordinate 15,186,218, forward strand.
AGACTGGAAAAAGTACGTCAGATCTCTGGTGTATTTTTACAACTGCACACCACATGAATCAACAATATTTTCTCATTTTGAGTTGATGTTCAGAAGAAAACCTAGGTTGCCAATAGATATTGAGTTTGAAAAGATCACTGAAGATGGACATACCAAATCCACCAAAGATTACATCTCTGAGTTGAGAGATAGAATAGAGCGGACAAAAAAGATAGTCGAGAGCCATGTTGGGAAGGCAAAAGAGAAACAGAAGAAATACTATGATAGAAAGGTTAGAGGGGTACAACTGTCTGTTCGAGATCGTGTTCTTGTGAAGGAAGTTGCCTTTGACGGCAAACACAAAATTGCAGACGAGTTTGAAGAACAGCCCTACCTTATCATTGATCAACCACGACTGGAAATGCCTGTTTTCAAGGTGAAAGCTATAAGATCTGGAACTACAAGAACCCTACACAGAAACCTTCTTTTAAAGATTGAAGGGCAAGAAACAGCAGAAGAAATCGAGGCAGATGAAATTAGTAAGGAAGAATGGAGATCAGAAGAAACTTAAGACCATGACGTCATGGAGGAAAAGGAATCTAAAGATGAAAATGATGGAAATGTAATAAGTACATTCCTGCATGGGGACGCCCATAACTCCATCTCCAGTTCAAAATATGTAAAGACAGATGAAACAGCCCAGAAGATATTTCTGACTGAAGAAGAGGAGAACGGTGAAGAAGTTGCAGAGAAAACAGAAGACGTAGAAGAACCAGAGGTACAGGATGAAGACGAAATTGATGAAAGTTCAGTTGAGAAGGAAGAGCTTACTCAACAGGAAGTGACGAAACAGGTGACCAGTGAGACTGATGAAGAAGAAAATACTTCTGAGGAGGACAAGAAAATGAAGACCCAACAAGAAGAGAAAAATATACCGATTCCAGCCCCTAGACGCTCTACAAGGCCAAAGAAACCACCCAACAGATTTGGTGATTTTGTTAGCAAAATGATGAGTCCACGGCCAATAGATAGTAAAATTCATGCGCTAGGCCAGCTGATGAGATCAGATGTTCTGAATAATGTAGACTCTGATAATGCACATAGACTGATTGCAGCGATCATGAAATGATTTTAGCATTATTCAGCTTGTCATATATATTTCACAATGTTTTTTAATCGTTTTCTCTTTTCTCATTTCAGGTGAAGAGACGGGGATTAAGCCGAATGACACAATGCGAGGACGCATTTCAGTTTGACGAAGAAGAAGAAACTGCATTCCTGATAAAGTCAAGGTTTTGTAAGATATGGTAAATGATTTTTGTTCAAAATGTTATTGGCGCATTTGGAAATTGTGGTAATTTGAATTATGTGTATGTCATAGCATTGTACTTGCTACTTACTTTGAATATGATTGTTTTATTTTTTTTTATGTGATTTTTTAACCGTTGATGTATTGTTTTTTTGCAGCATAGAGTAGGTTAGGTAGGATCTGACTTACAATAGACACAGAGGACTGATTTGACAATGACGGGACGTCATTTCTTAGAGAGGGGGAGTGTGTAACCGGATGATGGTTACCGGGTTTAAGCAGTCAATCTTGTGATTTCAAAGTTCCCGGGTTTTCTTGATCACATGACATTTTCCTTTGTCTGCCAGTTGAAAACTCACCTTTGCACGAGAAGGTCACTGACTGACTAATAAACTTCAAATTTCTCCCACGTTATACGTTTGTTGTGGTTTGTATTTGTCTTATACATTCCGTTTTATTGTTGGTATTCGTCAGTCCGTCTGTTCGTTGAATGTTTTGTCATGTTTGGTGTTTGAGAGTCCGTTCACGGTATTGTCATAGGTTTCCGCGTCCAATGTTATCAGCTGTTTCGGATCCCTATTTATCGTACTAAATTGCATGTTTTTAACTCATTCACATTGATTTACAGGAGCACTCGAGAGGTGGTATTGCGAGAGGTTGGTGGTGTAGACTTTCGATTCCATAAACTGGTAAGTTCATTTGTATTTGTCATGAAAAGAGTTTATCATCTCTAACATACTATACATCCCTTTCAGAGTTTGATGACAAGACTAATATTTTGTTCAATGTATGTATTTCAGATTGTCGTTCGTTTATTTGATTGATGTAGACTAGATGAGCAGATTAGCAAAATTGATGTTCTCTGACATGTATGGTAGAGTCTAACAGAGATTACAAATATAGATTGAGATCAGCCCAACTTTTTTTTCATTTGTAATCCGGATATACAACCCACCCCTTACCTTTGACCCCTTTAGTTATTTCTGGAGAACAGAAGGTTACATTTTTTTCCTGCATTTCCTAATGGAGGTTGGCAGATGTGACAGGTTCCATGTAAACACTTTGAATAGTTTTGAAGAGAAGACTCCAAAAATTAAAAGTGTACTTAAGTTTAACTTAAGTGAAAGTTAAAATCGCTCTCAGTCGGCCATTTTGCATCAAATAAAAAAAACAAAAAAAAGGTCCCGGTAGAATGGGTCATTGTACATGTGTATAAAGTTGCACGAAATTCCGTCCAATGGTATTGAGATATTTGCCGGGACGGACGCACAGACGGACGGACGGACGGACGGACAACGTTAAAACTATATCCCTCCGCTTACGGCGGGGGATAAAAATTGAAATTATAACATGAAGCCCCCTTATTCCATGATGCAGCTACAAATCCCAAAACCCTGACAATATACCATAGGTCACATGATCATGTGAAAATTCCATCCAAATCTGCCAAGAAATGTGGGAGGCGTTGTGTTAGGTCACATGATAATGTGAAAATTCCATTCAAATCTGCAAAGAAATGTGGGAGGAGTTGCCTTCACAAGAAGAAATAGAATGAAATAAAACATAAAGCCTCCTTTTTTCATGACGCAGCTACAAATCGCAAAACCGTGAGAATATGCGATAGGTCAGGCGATGAGAAACATTCTGTGATTTTTTATTTCAATTTTGTCGAAATATGGGATGAGTTGCATTGACAAGAAATAAAATGACATAAAACATGAAGCCCCCTTTTTTCAAAAAATTGCAAAATGTTGACAATATGCAATAGGTCACATGACAAGAAATATTCTGCCAAAATTCTATTCAATTCCATCAAAAAATGTGGAAGGAGTTGCCTTCACAAGAAAAAGAATGAAATATAACATGAAACCCACTTTTTTCATGACACCTTATTACAAAAACTAGAAGGCCCTGAAGGGCCTGAATATGCTCTACTGGCAGAGAGTTTGCTTTTAAATAAAGCATACAAAGGAATTCATTACGCAAAAAGACAAAAAAATTGACATTTACAACTCAAAATAGCTACCTTTTCGTTACTGTTTGTTGAATTTTTTCAAACTCAAAAGGGTTAAAAAGCTATTGATGGGATAAACAAGCTGAAAATTTATAAAAATCTGATCACAAATAAATACTTTATCATGTAAACAGGCAATGAAATTGTTCAATTTGAAATGGCTACTTTTCCCATACTGTTTGTGGGATTTTTTTCATGATTGATAGGGTTAAAGCTATTGATGAGATAAACAAACTGTGTAAGTTTCACGGAAATCTGACAAAAACTGGAGACTTTATCGCGTAAACAAGAAATGAAAATTTTCAACTTGAAATGGCTACTATTCCCATACTGTTAGTTGAAATTTTTTCAAGATCAATAGGGTTGAAGCTATTGATAACATAAACAAACTCTGCAAGTTTCATGGAAATCTGACCAAAAATACAGACTTTATCGCATGAACAAGAAACGGAAATTTAAACTTGAAATGGCTACTTTTCCCATACTGTTTGCCGGTTTTTTTTTTTTCAGAATTGATAGGGTTAAAGCTATTGATGAGATAAACAAACTGTGTAATACCCTGGAAATCTGACCAAAAATGAAGACTCTATCGCGTAAACAAGAAATGAGAGTTTTCAACTTGAAATGGCTACTTTTCCCATACTGTTTGTCGGATTTTTTTCAAAATCAATAGGGTTGAAGCTATTGATAAGATAAACAAAATCTGCGAGTTTCATGGAAATTTGATAAAAAATACAGACTTTATCGCGTAAACAAGAAATGGAAATTTTAAACTTGAAATGGCTACTTTTCCCATACTGTTTGTCGGATTTTTTTTTTCAATAGGGTTTAAGCTATCGATGAGATAAACAAACTGTGTAAGTTTCTCGAAAATCTGACCAAAAATGAAGACTTTATCGCGTAAACAAGAAAAAGACTAACGGACGGACAGACGGACGGATGGACAGACAGACGGACGGACGGACGACAGAAACCACGCCATGACATAAGCTCTGCTGGCTTTAAGCCAGTAGAGCTAACAAGGGCAAATAACTGTGGTGTTGCACGGTCAATGTAGGTGAAACTTTTTTTCCTGCATTTCCTAATGGAGATTGACAGATGTGACAAATTCGATGTAAAAACTTTATATAGTTTTGAAGACAAGACTCCAAACATCAAAAGTGTACTTAAGTGCAACTTAAGTGAAAGTTAATATCGCTCTCAGTCGGCCATTTTGCATCGAATCAAAAAAAAAAAAAAGTGTCTCGGGAGAATGGGTATACAGTTTTACGAAATTCCGTCCAATGGTATTGGAGATATTTGCCGGGACGGACGGACGCAGGGACGGACAGACGCAGGGACGGACGGACGGTCGGGCGGACGGACAACGCTAAAACTATATCCCTTCCCCTATGGCGGGGGATAAAAATAGGGAATTGGCAATCGCAATATCTACGAGCGGTGTAATAAAGTGCAAAAAATAACTCGGTTCGATTAAGGTTGCCTCCATTTAATAAACCAAATGGCGCCAAGAAATCGCAATATTTCGGTCATACTTCAGCGCAGTCAGCAGAGTCATTTCAGTACAAATCAATTATAAAAAAAAAGGTGCTTTCGGTTTCAAACGCTGCTCAGTAATGGAAGTTTTATATCTGAGCATGTGAAATAGATTTCGAGATATCGGTATTTCAACTTAATTTGAATTTTATCATCATCGTATTATTGGAAATTCTTTCACCAAAATTGGGGAGGAAAACGTGCTTTTTGCAATTTCGACGTCACCGAATATCGGCCTCTATTATACAAGGAAAAAAAACTCTGATCGATGTATTTTTTGACAAGTGCTAGTCTCATTCATTGTTTAAAGTTACCGTACATACTGTGCATGTCATAAAACTTTGTTCTTTGACTTATTGAATGGCATAAATTTAACTGTAATACCTTTATTCAAAAAATACAAAAGTTGTCCGTAAAATTTTGAGACTGCGTAATTAAACAGAAACTGCTTGTGGAATACATTGGAAATTTTACCAGTTAACAACTTCTGAAAGTTTGAAGTAGATACAATCAAGTGAACACATACAATAGACATAGAAACAATGGCATGTAACAATTTATGGAGCACTCTGATGTCTCGTGAAGTTTCGTAATTTACTGTTTTTCATACCAATCTCAAACTTTGTCTCGGGCTCATAAAGTCTAATGTTGGTTTTATCCGTTGTGATTATTCGACTGAGGAACCGGTTCCCGTCTCTTCGACCGACGGACGCTTTTGATTCTCCTGACGAGAAGCACCAGAGAACCTGTCCGGCGCTTACTGAATATCTTTTCATAATTATATGCATTAATTACTGTCTGTCCGTTTCAGCTTAACAACGTTTCCAATATCTCTCACTGTCCTCTATCAGTCTTCTTGTACTATAGCTTGCACAGATTTAGTGTCAAGTTCACTCGTCACTGATCGCCTGTTGATCCGCTTTAAATTGTTAACATCTTAAGGCCCATCACTGAAACGTTTATGCCAGAAAAGTACCAGCGCCCTGGAATTCATAGGTCTTAGAAATTTATATTCATCTATAGGATTTCTTCCTATCCGGATACAATGTTTGATTGTGGACCGCTGCTCCGCGGGCAGATTCAGCGTTAGTTTTCCGACATCTTGTCTACGTTCGTCGAACGTTACCAACTTGTTGACCGCCAGATGAGTTTTTACGCAAAAGAGCGGCAGAAACTATTTTGATTTCACGCGTTTTTAGTTGTATTTTGGCGGAAAGCCTTTCATCTAATTAGGTATTTATTTGGTGTAGTCAATTATTAGTATGCAACAATTTCAAAATGCTCTATTGATTTTAAACACCTTTTGAGATACAGCCACAATCTGAAAACTTTACGGACAACCCTCGTATACCTTTTTTTATATTTGAGAGGGTAGCATATATTTTTTAACACCCTGTACGACTCCTTTACCTACAATTATATCATACTCAAAACAACTTTTTACACACCGCAAGCAAAAATACATGATCAACTCAGTTTTTTATAACGACCTTTCCTCCTTTGTTCTTATCGGAGTGGTCACTCTTCATCGAAATGAACTTTATATAAACGGGTTAAAACCTGTTCAAAAATACCTGACAAGAAATTCCACAATGCAAACCCAGTATCAAATACGAGATGCAAATCAACCAATTTTCACATCTATGCCGAACTCCGTTTCTTTCTACAACTACATCTGATAGACACACACGGATCTCTATGTTATTCCCATCAGCGTAAGTGACCGGAATAACCTCGGCATTTCCTATCGTTTTATTCATTGCTACTATGAAAACTTCACCTGGTAAAATATGAAATTCGTCCAGATGCAAGCTAACCTGCTCACAGTAAAACAATTTAGTGATACATATTCTATTGGCCCTGTAGCCTCGCTGAAATCCCTCCGACCAATTTATGACATATTCCTTATCTAACATGCCGGTAACAAACTCCGTCTGAGGAATGAAGGTTTTCGTTGCCCCATCTTGAAATTCGCCGTAAGTTGTGTATCTGTTGAATTGGGGTCGTAATTCAAATATTTCCCCTGTAATATTCAGCTTCCAGACTTTTTGTAGCGACTTTTCAACTTTTTCAGTCAATATCGACGGTCGCACCCTCTGAGTGCGCAGAAAAAGAACGGCCAACACATATTGAACCCTTGTTTCATTGTCATACGTCCTGTAAAACAACTCCTTCTCCCAATCTTGTAACTCTGGTGAGCATAGAAATTCTTTTTTTGGTGATGCAAGCTGTTCGTTCGTTATGTGATGTAGATGATCTAGGTTTAGTGCCGGGTCTAACGGGACCAATTTTACGAAAAGTTGGACATTTTTTACAAACCACGTTTGGCCAAAATGCCTGCAGACCCCTTTAACTCGGAACTGTCCCTCCGGACAAAACACAGGTCGACATGACTGAAAATGAAAAACAAAACATAGTCATCATTATGATAAGGGTTGGATAAGCGTTTCAAGTATTTCTAACCGAAATTTTAACTCCGTTTCTAAAATAACTTGTTGCTTTCCATTATAGTCCAGTCAAATTGTGAGAAGACCCAAAGCAAATTACAACACAAACGCTTTTTTTCGTTTTCAATATCCTTAGGGAAACCTTTTTAACACATGTAAAGTAGGACGAAATCGGAGGCTATGAAATTTGACTGTTTAAGCTTTTTTGAATTCGTATGAATTTTGCCATTTAATCTTTATTACAGCTCATCTCTCAAGTTTTACAAATCATTCCTTCTCGATTTTTCTCTTGAAAGTAACAGTAAAACCTACTAGCAAACTTGTTACAACCTGCCCGCCATGATTTACATACAAGGCAGCATCCCTTCTGTCAGTTTAGTTCTACACTGGAGTTGGTTTACCCCACCCACCAATACAAGGGGAGGGACTACTGTATATACGAAGTAAACTAAGGTTGGACAATTGAAATTGTTGATTTACATTTTTATTTTGAAAACGTTTTTGTTTGTTGAAATACTGATTAGCACTTCAGACCATATTTTTCTCTTTAATTGTACAGAAACTTGTCGGTAACACTTTGTTAAGGTAGCGGACCCGTAATATATGTACTTGTAGTGCAGCATGACATAAACTTTCTTGACCTTTGATAAAGACAGATTGATATAGATATACTTTTGCACATTTTTAACCGACCAGAAATTCCTTTCATGTCTATCTTCAAATTATCTGTTGATACTTTTGTTAGTCTCCAGAAAAGGGAAGTAATTATCACATCTCCTTGTAATGGGAATATAGTGGTTTTAGATTTATAAATGATAATTCCAGGAAGGACAAAAATGAAAAAAGTGGCTCAGTGAAAGTAGTACAATAATACTCGGTTTTAATATTAGCAAATTTTGTAGGATAATAAAATAGTGGAAATAGGTGTTTTCTGTTACTGGTCCACTACCTTTAAGTGGAATAAATTTGGTGTTGAAGAAGCGAGATGGTAGTTTTGCGATCCGAATATAATATACCCATTTGACTGCCATTCCACATAATCGTTGCAGGCTAATGATCATGTGACATTCCAACTTGCATTTGCAAATTAGCATGAAAACTAGATTTTTCAATAAATCATAGGCTATCCGTGTAAGAAAATACCGCAAAAGACCTCTTTTAGTATTCTTCCTACAAATGGATACGTTAGCAGATACTATCTTTCTCTTTACAGATATTATGTGCAGAGTTCCACAGAGATACACTGAGGATATTTCCATTTATGTTGCATATGAAATTATCAAAATGATATATAAGTCTTTTTATATTTTAGCATTGTATGATAAAAAAAAACCTTGTAGACACGATACGTCATGATCGTCTGTCCTCAGTTCAATGTCCTCAGTTCACTTGCAAGATGTAACTGGAATCAATAAAATTTGTCAAACATGTTTGTTTCACTGGACTTGTGAATTCTACTCTTCTTCAGAGGCCTAAAGTTAAGTGAACCTTTAACATGGATAATTTAACTTTTCAGGATTTTTCCCATCATGTCCACCTGCCATTCATGGTGATATTGTAAAAAAAAAAATCACCCATTTTGTAACCATTCTGAAATTCCGCAGAACATCCTATTATCATTTTGTCTCTGTTCACAGGACAGAGGGCCGAGGATCTGAACTTGCACTGACCTTACTCGTATACATATATATAATCCATCAGAATCCAATATACATGTACATAGCGTTTTCCTATTTCCAAAGAGAGGGTGTACATGGTTCATGGGCCGTTTCTAATGGCACGGTCACAAATTAGGAACTGTCAACGGACAGTGCGCCTTTATCCGGAATCGGGGCCAAGTGGGATTGCACCAGCCCAGCGGCAGTTGCAAATGAGCAAGAACAGCTGAAAATTTTGTTAGTAGACAGAGCTTGTTGGAGATTAATGTACTACTTAACAGTTAATAGCAACAGCAACAACAACAAAACCCACGTCATTCGGGCATCTTTTCAAATAGGCACTGCCTCTTATTTATTGTCAGGGTATCGGGCGATTTCTGTGCAGGCAGCAGGCAGTAGAAATCTTGTCTAACTGAAGCCGCCCGGCTTACATGTAACTAATGAAAGTTGAGATTACAAAATTCTCTATTATCGGGATTCTGTCTGCATTATAATTAGAAGTGACATTCTTTTGAAACGGAGGCTGTTTGGAGAGTTTCATCAGCAAAGAAGAAACATACTTGTTGCCACAGCAGTTTACATTTAGAACGCTGGAGAAGCCTACGAAGAAAGTTCTGTTTAAGTGAATGAGTAGATTCCAAGCCATAACTTCACCTGAAACCGGATAAAATTCTTGACGTTCTCGGAAGGTTTGGCGCTTGGTTTAAACTGGATAAGAATATGCGCTTCTTTTGCAAATTATATTCTTACAGCAGTCTTGCCATTGGCTTTACCTTGTCCTTCATTGCTGGCATTTTTATCATTAGTAGTTGATATAAAACTACTGATGAATTATTCTAGATGGTCTCACTGAAGTTACCTCCAGGTTCACGCACGGAGATCAGCTAACGTATTCACCACACGGCCGTCAATCGATTGTCAGAAGGTCACCCATCCCAATACCACTTAGCATTCTAAACTGCTTGTTTCCAAACTTGGTTGAAAATTATCCGACGACCCTTTTATTTGTGAAAACGCAAGGAAATAATACTGGATCAAACTGCAACCTGTTCGAGTCAAAAATCCACTAATGTCTATCCTACTTCATCATCAAAGAACTAAATTTGGCTTGTTGCTTGATTTCTCTAAAATTTTTAGAGCTTTAAGTTTCTCCGTGGTAACACTGTTGCAGATATTGTCGTACCTCTGCAGACACTCTGCTTTCATAACGTCAGCTTTTATGCAGATGTACTGTAGCATTCATTGCATGGTTTGTAACTTATCAATTAGTCTTTTCTATATATAAGATATGTCCGAGGCATGGATCTACTGGTTGGCTAGGAAACATTTTATCATAGTGCACGCTTAAATTAAAAAGATGCGGCAGAACCTTTATCTTCAAAAAATGCCCGATGTCATTCAGTTATCTTATCATAAAAGACCAGCTGGCAGTTTTTATCAAGAGTACATTTTGGACAGCTCTTGCTTATGGCTTTTGAACAAACGCATGCGAATATCATTTGCTTAACTTGGAAAGTGAGTTCCTTATCAAGTTTTACTTCCTTAAAGGTAGTGGACCAGTAACAGAAAACACCTATTTCCACTATTAAGTGGCTTTTTCATATCTTAAAATGGCAACGAATTGGATAAGAAACTGTTGCTGGAATTCCAAATAAGATAAGAAAAAGAACATTATATGTTTAAATAACGAAACCTTAAAGTTGGAACTTTGTATGTGTGGGTTACAAATCTAAGATATAAATCTTACAATCATTGGTTCATATGACAGCTTTGCTTGAATACATTTATGGGAGTACTTGTGTTTAACCTTTAATTGACTTAATATGCCCCTGCAGTTGATAGCACTATATTACCTTTTATTAAAATGGTGTTTCAAGGTTTGCTTAGTTTTAGAAAAAGCAATAGGGTAAGGTAAGTATAAAACCAAACAGATGTTGTAAATTTTGTTAATTATCAGAGGTTGAAGTATTATCTGCATCTTGTCAAAAACATCCTAACACAGTTTTCTAACTGTATTAAAAAATTTAAACACAATAATTCAAGTTTATTCCAACGTTTTTCGTGCGAGTGTTGTTTGGCAGGACACTTCAGATCCCAAGCCTATTACTGGTGAAACCAAAAAAATACACGAACATGTGAGCTGTCACTGTGGTATGACTGAAACAAAGCTGATTGTTGCATAAAAAGTCATTCAACCAAACATTCAAGTTTATTCATGAACAATTTTGTTATTTCACAAAATTTATAGTAGACCCAGATTCGGCTTTCACGTTTCCATCACAAGACATTGTGCCAGACTTTATCAAATGGCAGCCATTGAAAGAATGTCTATAGACTTTTAATAATATAGGGAATGATCATTCACATAACAGTTCACTTCCCCGCAAAAATTGACAATGAAATTCTAATACAAAAAGTAGTGGGTGGGGTAAGTTGATGTCGGCTCTTTCATTATTTTAAGTAAAAAAGCAGAAAGAAAAAAAAGAACACTATTTCAAATACTAGATAATTCAACACGAGAGATATCAGAAAATGTTACATGCAGTAGAAAGCTAAAAAAGTTCTAATAATGTAAAATTTACACATAAGCTACCATTTGTACACAAAGTTGCGGCTGGAAACAAAACTTGCGAAAAAAATCGAATTTCATATCTTCCGATTTCGTCCTTCTTTTTATATATTGTTTAAGGAGGGTAACCCCTCATAAAAATCAAAGAATGGCTTGTGTTGCAATTAGTTTTGTGTTAAGCCTTTTTTTCATTATTTTGACTGGACTGTTAGCTGTGATTTACACACTAGTATTCTACCTGACATTTTGTAGGTCACCAATCCATACAATCACGGACGGCGACAATTTTGGAATAAAATGCATCTGTGTATAACAAATTATGCTGAGTGAAATGGAGGCGACAAAATACAGTAGGGGCTTTTATTACAGAACACACCTCTATGACATACCTGACATTATTACATTCTGTTACTAATAATAGTAACATTTTCCACTGAAAATGGTGTAATATCAATGTCACGCGAGGGCAGATATGACGGGACAACGGGCTGATATCTGATATCCTGTCCGTTGATAAGATATTTGTTCTATACCTATAGCAACAGAACACTCGCTCGTAAACTAACGTTCTCAAAACATCCATTTTGAAAAAAATGGCGGAATCGGTTCGTCAATCGCTAGTGGACAAATCTTCAAAACTACAGTCAACGTTGAATCGTTAAACCAACAAAGACGTGATAAATAGAGAATAGATAGTTGTTGTCTTGGATTGGGAAACTTATCAGGCAATGTGTAGTATCTATAGGCTAGTAGTTCTACGATTTTTATCCATTGAGCTGGGTGAACCGAGCTTGATTAAGTTTCATAACTCGAACTGTTTTCAGGGAACAGATATGAAGAACTGTTTATTTTAAACGACCTATACTGCATTATATATACGCAGCTCTACGATAGTGATGATGAATGACGTCATGAACGTGACGTTTACCCGCGGAAAAAAGTTGTGTCGAATGGGGACAAGATATTTTTGTTTTTAGTATTTAAACATGCTAGAAAACCAAACAAGAAGGCCAGGATGGCCCTGAAATCGCTCACCTGAGTCTATTGACCAAACATGAACCATCTAGTTTCCCAGTGACCTAGTTTTTTTATCAGACATTACCCATCATCAAACAATTTTGAGATATCAATAAGACAAACATTCTGACAAAGTTTCATGAGTATTGGACTGAAAATGTGGTCTCTACAGCGTACAAAGGGTTTTTCTAAGATTTCACCAAGTGACCTAGTTTTGGACCCGACAATTACCCATTATCAAACTCTTTTGAGACATCACCAAAACAAACATTCTGACCAAGTCTGAAGAGTATCAGGCAGAAAATGTAGCCTGTGGTCCGAGATATCATACAGACAAACATCCTGACCAACTTTCATGAGTATCCGTCTGAAAACGTGGCCTCTAGAGTGTACACAAGATTTTTCTAAGATTTGACCTAGTGACCTAGTTTTTGAATCGACATGACCCATTTTCGAACTCGTCCGAGATTTCATCGAGGCAAACATCCTGACCAACTTTCATGAGTATAGGATCGAAAATGTGGCCTCTAGAGCGTACACAAGGTAAAAAGTTGACGACGGACGACGCACGACAGACGAAGGACGACGGACACAGCACGATCACAATAGCTCACCATGAGCACTTCGTGCTCAGATGAGCTAAAAAGTCGAGCAATTGATCCATGAATGTAATAAAGAGGTTATTACACGGCTGATGAGGGCCGGAGAGTGATATCGGCCCTCCATCTCGAAATCTGCCCTCGGGCTAAAGCCCTCGGGGCAATTATCATGATGACGGGCCGATTATCACTCTCCGGCCCTCATCAGCCGTGTAATAACATCTAAGTAATTTATAGCCCAGTTGTTCATTGAATGGAATTAGTATATTGCACACTATGAGAGACCATAAACAGGCATCTTTACAGCCAGAATAAACAAACGCTATTAAAACCTGATTGTGTTATAATCTGGTCATCTGTGTAAACGTAGATGAAATATCAATATAATGTGTATGGGGTAAAGAAACTGCGAGGATTTGTCCTCGATTTTTACCGGAAACTCTGGTTGTTATGTCTATGGCTAGCTGCAATGGAATGAAATGCATTTTCTATCTGCTGTAATCTGTGCAACCATGCAACCATTTGGGGCAATATTTGCCATGAAGATACAAGAGTGATTATAGTTTCCTAAAGGTGGCCCTACAGATTTTGGGACGAAAATTTTACAAAAATACAAAAAATCACCCTTATACTCCCAAAGCCTTATAATTTTCATTTATTAAACCCCAGTCGTCGAAAACCATCCGACAACTAGATAAATTAGACATCTACTACAGCCCAGGTCGACACTGAAGGGAAACACAGTTTATTTTTACATGAGCAACTAGCTCATTTACATACTGGAAATATACAGACGGAGCAGATGCTTTTGTTAACCCCAATAATGACTGGGATGAAAGTAACGTCACATATCCTTGGAAACAGACTCCATTCTGCAATTAATGTTTCCAAACAATCAGTTATTTGAATATTTGACAAGACGGTGCCGAATGGCAAAGTTAGAATTTGTTTGTTACCACGTTGGCTGGCAACTCCGTCAATGAATCCCAGGTCTCTTCGGAGATAATGTTCGCTTCTGTGCTGTTTTAAATGATGGTCGTAGGCAAACGTGACGTACAACTTGAGAACGATTCGCTGACTGTTGTATTACAGAACACAACCGCTTTTAAGGTGGATCTGTCCTGGTATTAGCTGGCATTGGTAAAGATGGGAATTCAGACTTTCAGGTAGTGAATCGCGTACTGGTGTTAAAGTACTAAGGCCGAGATCCTGTACAAGATTCTTAGGTCGTATTCGGTTGCTATTGCAAATGAATTCCTTCTAATGGACCATAATGCAATTCCGCACAGAGCAAGATCAATGAGTAATCATTTTGAAGCTTAGACAATTGGTTGTATTCATTAGCCCAGTTGCTCGCCTATCTAAGATTTGAATTTGCGATAGACACAAAGATTACTGATAATGACTTCTGAGAGGTTTGAGGGAGAATTGAGGTTTTACTGTAATAGTGCCATCTTGAAAATCATATTGGGTTTTGGAGGTGTATGATAATGGAATTTATCACATAACACCTCTTCTAGCAGTGTATTAAACCCATGACTTATTTTTGATAATACACTAGTGTATTATCGTTTTTTGTTTACCAGTTTCCCTTCTTATTTCATTGTGAACGCGTGAGGCCGCAGGTACCATTCAACTACAACATGTATCGAATTTTGTATTACTCCGCGCTGTCAAAAGAATAAAAAAAAATCATGGCTGCTCCCATTCAGGTGGAAGATACTGTAAAAATCGATGGAAAGAGCAGGGCTATTGTACTTCAAAAAGTCTGTCGGGGCTTCGGAATATTTTTCATGGTCAACTTAATTGGAACAGGTCATGAATTCGAAATAGAGCAGGAAAGATTGTCGGTAGTGCCTTAGACGGCCTCGCCTGGACTCCCAGATCTGTCAATGGACCGTAGATTTCTATCAGTCGATAAAAGTGATAATGAAAAATTCTTCGAGGGCCAAACGAATAAAAAAATTCTATCAAAAACATTTCAGGATCTAAAAATTTTAAAAGCCTTTTTATGCCGAGCAAACATAAACGAATCAAGAGAAAGTTACGAAATTCCACCTGATGAGCTAGAAATCGTCCAAGGTTTTTGTGTGGACTTTTCATGTCTGTTCGAAAAATTTTTATTCAAACACTAAACGACAGCAACTTTCCTCCAAACAGAATTATGCAAATATCTGGTCACAAAAATGTCAATTCCATTAATAATTACAGTCACATACACTAACTCAGCACAAGGACATATCCCGTATTCTACACAGTAATCTAGACATATATATACTGCTGACCTACAGGCCAGTCCATCGAAGTCGATCCAAGCGGCCACTACAACTAATGTCAGTATACATGGAGGAATCCAGGCCCTATTCACGGAGGAAACTTCAACGTACATGTCCATCAGAATTCTCTGTATCATTCACCGGATCGTCGACCACGTAAACGTATCCGTCTCATTGATAGCGGTTCAGATTGAATTTGATTTGTGAACTGGACTGTATGAATCAGAATGACATATATGCCGCGTTATATTGATCTTTACAAGTTAAGAAAGCGGTTTTATTCAAATAGTTAAAAGTTAATGATCTAGACCTATCTGCATTGCTTTGAGTCATATTTTCACACAATCACGAATACGTTGTATGCTTTACAAAAAAAGGTCCGTACTACACATTTACATTATAGATTTAGAAAAAGCAACGGGACTATTTAACTTGTGTATGTCTACACACGTTGCTAACCAAAGTACCCATGTAAACATGCGGCATATATAGAAACGAGAGACTTGGATGTACGATGTTTTTAGGTTGTAGGCCCTAATTCGTTTTATGTGATAAATAGAATCTCACACTCGTGTTTATGTATTATCATTTTTATCAAACTCGTTGACTAAAATATATATGACGCTCGTCAAGGCACGCGTGATATAATTTTAGTCAACTCGTTTGATAAAAATGATAATACATAAACACTCTTGTAAGATCCTCCAATGTATGTGTTACTTTTGAATTTGAACTGATTAAGTTATTATTGTTGAGCCTCTCTGGTATATTCAGGGATTATTTTCTCGGTTTTCTTGTTAATAGCAATACATTAGAAACAACAATTCTTAACTTTTTTGTGCAGTACATATTAATTTACTGATGGCATTTCAAAGTCAAAAAGCTGATGAAAACTGTGCCTTTGCGGTACATCGGATGTTTCAGGATACAATACAAAACCTTACTTCCGTTGTTGAAGGACATTCGAGTCCGCAAAGTTTTGTGTATTTTTTTAAAATGATATCATAACTGATAAATAAAAAAATAAATACTTTTATGAAATCTAACTTCTTACTCACATTTGTTGTCGTATTTGTCACTGTTTCAATGCAAATGTACTTAATGTTCACTTCCTCCGACAGCGATTTTTCGTAACTGCTGACTGACTTATCATCCAACAGAACTAATAAAGATGAACTCGTCAGGAACCTTTGGGAATCTGTTGCTTGGCATATTGTATGATCTTCTATCCAATTTTGTCTGAAGTCAGGGTTTTCTTGCGAACATAGGAAGCAATATATATTCTGATAATAAGGAAAAAGGCGGAAAGTCGCGTTGAAATTTCCACAAAGTTCTTTCGCGGAGGCAGTTTCAGACGTGTTTACAACGTTGCAATCTCTTATTACATCCCGATATGGATGGCATTCTTCCAAAGAAACGTCTATACTTGAAGGTACCAGGAACTGTAGATAGCATTCCTCATTCCCTTCATTGAACACTTTCGGTAAAATAGTAGACAGCGGTCCATACAGATTTGGGCAAACAAGAGACGGTATAAATTCCACAAGATCGGTTTGGTTGTGACATTCTGCACAATATTTGTTGTAGTAAATCATTCCATTTAGACGCGAATAAACAGGGAAGTAGTTCCATTTGTGTTCCAAATTCTGAAATCTACAAGTATCATATTTACCTGGGCATTTGTCTACCATATGATAATAGATATCTTCTCGATTGGTTTCTATCCTATTGTTAAGTTGTTTACAAATGGTTCCGAGTGTTTCGTCAATTTTGTAGAGATCAAACTCGTCTCTACAACATTTCCTTTTCAGCCCACAGTCGGCAGAGCAAGAACATGAATCACAGCATGGTTTTAGCTTATCTTCATTGTTTTTTACTGGCGATGGTAATGGATATCTAGCCTCTAAATCACAAAACTGTGTGTAAGGACACCAAAGCTGAATGTCGGCGGGAAATGTGATGTATGCAGACAACTTTATCTTGTTCTGGTCGTTCAGTAAGACGCTGATAGCAAGAAGGACGAATGGAAAAAACATTTTAGCTGTAAATAGAAAATATTCACTATTTATTTGTTTGTATGCGAAGGAACCAATAAACAAGGCGAACATTCTTATATTGAGATATTCCTATTAATCAGAACCAACGTGGCTTTGGACTCGTGGCATTTTTTTAATATTTTCTGATAATTCTCTACAAAACGACCCCATATTTCCACAAAGTTGTGGAAGATGGCTTTTAAAACCGTGAAAAAGAAAAAAAAAGTTGGGGACCAACACTTTGTCCTTTTCCAAAACTTTTGAAAACTCACTAAAATAGAATTTTGTTTCGTCTGCAATGCTGTCAATGTCGACGAGTCTAATTTTGTAGTCTGGTAAATAACCAAAGTGGCTTCTTATCATCGAACAAATACTAAATCGGATATATTCGTTCATGTTACATGAGTAAGCAAAATAATCTATGTAAAAAAGCTCGAAAATTTGTTGCAATTGTTTTGATTCATGTTTTTAATTGATACGAAAAAGTTTAAAAGAAGAGGTGCGTAATGATGTATCTGTGACGTGTATCTAAATGGCATAAGAAGCGAATAAAAAGCATGAAAATCAGTCAAGAAAGTAGAAAATGCAATTAAAAGTGATCTGTACTCCACTTTTCGATAATCTTATACAATCTCGATACGATGACCAACTTTCAAACAGAATTTCCAACTGTATGTACATTAACCAAATCTGAGTATGCATACTCATATGATTGAAATACAGTATATACATGTATACTCGTCCTCTGTTTTACATCGAATCCCACCGATAAAGCAGTTTGAATAGATAAAAAAAAACACGTTTCAAATTTGGGAATCGCTGATATATTCCAATTGGTTTTGTTTTGCAGTCGGTTCAAAGACTTGCAAACAAATAGTAAGGAAATTTCACTATTTCAGATAATGCAAATTCAAGTTTATACTTACTTAACCTAGGGGTGGTACAGTACTGTTTATTCTATGACATTATTGTTGTGAAGGTTTTTATGATAAATATAGGTAAATTTTTAATATCCCAGTTCATTGTTTACCTTCAACGTACCGTTGTACTTATAAGTACCCAATGCTTAAAGACGTCAATCAGAAATCAGTACCTCTCTGCCAGTTAAAATTTTACCGCAAACATTGTCGCCCTAAATCACCACCATAATATCACCTTGTATCATCTTTCAATAAATCACAGTTGTGAGTTATGAGGCACAATAAATAATCCACGAGAGCGAAAGTGACTTTTGTTGATAAGATATCGGAGGGCGAAGACATGGAACAGCCACATGCGACTAACTTGATAAAGAATGACATCACTCTACGAGTATATAGAATGACGTCGATTTTACCACGATTTCGTTGCACTGTGTTCATAGAGCCAAATTCACGTGTCATGTTAGAATAATTAATACCAAACTAAGATTTTTATCAACTTTTCCACTCAATCATTATAAGTTATTCCTTCTGGGACGGCGTCAATCATTTACAATGATCTATGATCGCGTCACCATAAACTTCTTGCATACTTTTTCTAAACCATCAGTTGATTTCCTGCATCAACGTAGTCGAAAATACGTTCAACTGAGAGAGAAAAAGACATCTTTTTTACACTCATTGTCATTAATTTATCAGACTTCAGACAAAGTTTTGACAGATTCTAGCTGACAATCGATGGATTTCTGTATAAGTTATAAATCTGACCATTCTACTGTAGTACTTGAGCTAAAATTTTCTAACCAGACTCACGGGAAGAGTTACTGGAAACTTAAAAACTCCCTGTTAAACAACATAGAATCATAAATTGTATGAGTTCATTAATGATAATGTTATTAAAAAATATTGTTTGCCTATTTATAATGCCGAAAATGTCCTTCAAATTGATCGATCCGAGATTCAATTTGTTTTTTGGAGAGTCTTTTAATGGAAATTCGAGGTGAAACAATATCTTTTTCTAGCCATAAACATAAATTAAAATACACCAGAGAAATCTTATCTTCTTAACGAAATAAAAAAAAAAAACTGGAATTAAATTTAAATGAAACTAATAAGGCCCAAGTGATTGATTTTAAAAAAATGAACTAGAGGACTTACGAAATAACAAAATGAAAAGTTTTTTTTCATCAGATCCAGGGCAAATTGGGCAGACATCAATGAAAAAAAACAGGTATTTTTGCAACCAAGAAAAACAACATAATGTGTCGAAGTCAATCCATTTCTCAGAAAACGAAGACGATTCCCACTTTTTTTTTTACCAAAGTGAAATATTTCAAGAACTAAAAGCATATTACAAAAATCTACACCATGAACAAGCCTGTGATAATGACTCTAACCTACAAAATGACTTAGTGAACTGTAACACATTTAAACCTAAACGAAGCTCAAAAAGATAGCATTGAAGGCTTATTACAATATCACAAAGTAGCACACACTTTGAAAAATGTGAAAAATGATAAAAGCGCTGGCATTGATAGTTTTAAAACAGACTTTTATAAGTTTTTTTGGTGTAAAATAGGAAAGTTTGTTGTAAGAACTGTAAATCATGCCTTTTCAAAAAACTCTCTTTTTCTAAGAATATGAAATTTGGGACAATTCTATGTATACCTAAGGTAAATAAACCAGAACAGTCTTTAAGAAATCTGAGATCTATTACTCTCTTGAACGTACTGTACGTACTTGCTTCAGGCAGCATTGCAAATAGATTTAAGTCAGTCTTAAATCAGATCATATCAAAAGAACAAACTGCCTTTCTAAAAGACAGATTTATTGGCGAGAATACTAGATTAGTGCACGGTATTATGCAATACTATGATGAAAGGAATAAACCTGATCTTTTAATGTTCACAGATTTTGAAAAAAGCCTTTGATTCAATTTCTTTCATGTTCATAGAAAAGACATTAGATGTTTTTTTTTAACTATGGCAAACTTTTAAAAGATGGATTAAGTTATTTCTATATAATACCGACGTTTGTATACGATAAAATGGCTTTTTAACAGAATATTTCACCAGGAGAGTCTATCGTCTGGGCAATCTAAATTCCGCCTATTTATTCTATCCACGGAAATTCTAAATATCAAATTAAAAGATAACGAAAATATCGAAGGTATACAAATACGAAACAAGAAAAAGTTGATGCAAAGCATTAAAGTCGCCGCACAAAATTTTGTTTAATGCTTCAAGAAAGCAAGGGCAGGTAAGTAAATGTCAGTTTTCATCAGCAGATTTTTTAACACATTATGAAATTGATGTGACTGTGAATCTATATCAAAACTTGTCTTCTGTTACAGTATCTAATACCCTCGCACAGCACTCTCTGAGCTCTTTTCCAAACGACAAATATCAGACTCTTCCAAATTCAAAGAGTTGGCAGACGACAATTTAAAAAGCTGCAAAAATGGTGGAAAATTCGCTAGTACTGGGGAAAAGTATTTGATAAAGGAGAAATTGCTTATAACGAGCAATTTCTCCTTATCGAACATGTTTTTCCAAAAGAATTTGACAGCACACATGTAATAACCCGTGTTTGTTTAAGAAAGTGTTGAAAACAGGACTGAGTTACTACAAGAGGACCATGATGGCCCTGGAGTCGCTCACCTGAGCCTCTCCACCAGATTCAATCTAGTGACCTAGCTTTAGACCTGACATGACCCATTTTCAATCTCGTCCAAGTTTTCATTTAGGCAAACCTTCTTACCAAGTTTCATGTGTATTGGACCGATAATATGGCGTCTAGAGCATACAGAAGGTTTTTCTAAGATTTGACCTGGTAACCTATTTTTTGACCAGACATGACTCATTTTCAGACTCGTCCAAGATTTTATATAGGTAAAACTTCTGGCCAAGTTTCATGAGTATCAGACCAAAAATGAGGCCTCTGGAACATACACAAGGTTTTTGTAATATTTGACCTAGTGACCTACTTTTTTTTACCCAACATGACCCAATTTTGAAATTGTCCCAAATTTCATCCAGGCAGACATTCTGACCAAGGTTCATGAGTATTGGACTGAAAACGTGGCCTCTTGAGCGTGCACAAGGTTTTTCTAAGATTTAATCTAGTGACCTACTTTTTTTTACCCGACATGACCCAATTTCGAACTCGGCAGATATTTCATCGAGGCAAATATTCTAACATAGTTTCATGAGTATCGGACTGAAAATATGGCCTCTAGCGCGTACACAGGGTTTTTCTAAGATTTGACCCTGTGACCTACTTTTTGACCTGACGTGACCCAATTGCAAAATCATCCGAGATTTCATTCAGACAAACATTCTGACCAAGTTTCATGAGTATTTGACTGAAGATGTGGCCTCTAGAGCGTACACAAGGTTTTTCTAAGATTTGACCCAGTGACCTAGTTTTTGACCTGACATGACCCATTTTCGAACTCGTCCAAGATCTTATCAAGGCAAACATTCTAACCACGTTTCAGGAGTATCAGACTGAAAATGTGGCCTCTAGAGCGTACACAAGGTTTTCTAAGATTTGACCGAGTGACCTGTTTTTTACCCGACATGATCCATTTTCAAACTCGTACAAGATTTTATCGAGGCAAAGCTTCTGGCCAAGTTTATCAATATCGGACTGAAAATGTGGCCTCTAGAGCGTACACAAGGTTTTTCTAAGATTTGACCTAGTGACCTAGTTTTGACTCGACATGACTCATTTTCGAACTCGTCCAATATGTTATCGAGAAAAACATTCTGACCTAGTTTCATGAATATCGGACGAAAAATGTGGACTCTAGAGCGTACATAAGGTAAAAAGTTGACGACAGACGACAGACGACGGACACAGCACTATCACAATGGCTCACTCTGAGCACTTCGTGCTCAAGTGAACTAGAAATGGTGCTGTCCTAGGAAAGTATGATTCAATACGACGTAAGTTTGCAAGGCATGCTTTCAATTTAAACAAGCCTAAAACTATACTGTTTGGTGAACAGTGTTAATAAACAATCATGGTTTTGCATCGCTCTTTATGAACAACACAGCGAAAAACTAGCGTCTCTCCAGATTTTTTTTCCACAAATAAAATTTATGCAGAGCTCTGTGAGAAATAAACAAAGGAGTTCTAAACAATCTTTGTTTTAAAAACTAAACTTAGAAAGAAGTAACCAATAATGGTCAAATACAATCAGAACCATCATACTCGTTCTACGGCGGAATTTAACACAATTTCAGCAATGTAAAATTTTAGCAGTGGTCATTCAAAAAACACACAAATAGTAGGAAAAACTAGGTATTTAATAATCAAAATGATAATTAAACCTGTGTACGAAATGACCCAAATAGGTACGAAATGACCAAATTAGAAAGTATAAGTAGGTACGAAATGACACAATTGTACGAAATGACCTAGGTACGAAATTAACTAGGTACGAAGTTACTGGAAACCTGTACAGGCTTGATCTATAAATATTAACATTTTTTTCTCTTCGAAAGTATGTTGGGGTCCAGATTTTGCCAATACAAAGAATTATTATTCTATTCTTTTCTAAAAAAAGAAATGATATTTTTTTGGAAATTTTCCCTTATTTCAATCCCATAACCATGGTGACCGGATGTAAGATATTTTCAATTCACGGAATATTTAGATCACAGATATGTAATATACTTGAAAAACTACAAACACCTTTTTCTGTAAAATTTAGTAAATATGAGATAATTGACGAAATTCTAAGGCAAAGTTCGCATGAACCCCAAAAGGCAAGAAGTGGAAGATTTTAAAAGTCCGTATGAGGGTTAACCATCGTTTAAATTGCTAAAAATGATGCGAATTCCCTAGGATGCGAGCAATCACCCTTGAAAAACAAAAACAAACAAAGAAACAACACAAAAAGAAAACAGCCGTTAGAGACGGGTTATGCTCCCCGAACACGTGCTTTTTATAAAATGTATGAAATTAGTATGAATTCACTTCTTTTATCCTAAAAGGACCTGTTCATGCCCCCAAAAAATTGAAGTGAAAAAGAAAATTACTATATTAGAGATAGCCAACACTATAGAGGGCAATAAGCCCACTAAGCCCCCTTTAAGTCCCTTTTTCCCGTAAGGCAATATTGCATCATTGGAATAAATACAACGTATGTGTGGTTTTTGGCATTTTTAATAATAATTAGAAATTCGAAATTTCATAAAATTTTGAGTTGTCATGTTGTAAATATTACATAAAACGACTTTTTACATGAAGCCCCTTTTTCCGTGACGGAGCCTGATATTGAGAAACCGAGTAAGAATGTATCTGGGCAATGTTCTGGGCAACGAGTTCAGATTTGAAATTTCATGAACTTTTGAGAACTAATGTAGGAGATATTAGAGAGGAAAAAAATTACATGAAGCCCCCTTTTTCCGCGACCAAGCCTGTAATTGAGAACTCGGAAAAGAGGTACCTAGGCAACGTTCCAACAAGTTCAGATTTGAAATTTTACAAAGTTTTGAACACTTATGTAGGAGATACAAGTGAAAAACTTTTTTTTTTTCAATGAAGTCCGCTTCTTCCGTGATGCAGCCTCAAATTGAGAAACCAGGAAAGAGGTATTTGCGCATTAATAATTCATAAATTGAAAATAACAAGGGCACATGTTGAAACTTCTAAAACAAGATATAACCATGAATTTTCATGAAATTTTGACAAAAACTGAAAGAGATATTAGTAAGAATTGCAATTTTGCATCAAGGCCCGTTTTTCCTTGGTGTTACAAGAAACCCCCTTTTTCCATGATAGAGGGTCAAATTTAAAAAAAAAAAAAATTGAAGAAACAAGAGCGCATTGTGAAACTGTGAAAAAACAATATAACAATGAAGTTTAATGAAATTTTTTATCAAAACTGAATGAGATATAAATGAAAATTGGAATTTTGCAAGAAACCTCCTTTTTCCATGACAGAACGTCAACTTAAAAAAACGTGTAGATTAAAAATAGCAAGGGCACTTGCTGAAACTTTCCATAAACAATATAACCATGAAGTTTCATGAAATTTTGACAAAAACTGAATGAGATATTAGTAAACATTGCAATTTTGCATTAAACCCCTTTTTTCCATGACACGGGGTCAAATGGAAAAACCGGGAAAGACACATCGACGCATTACCCTAAGTAGTTCATATATGAAGTTTTATCCAATTTGGTCCTGGGGTTGTGGAGAAATGGCTTCGGACGGACGGACAGATGGACGGACGGACAGACGAAGCGGCGACTATATGGTTGCCCTTCGGGGAGCATAAAAACCGCAAAAACAACATCTAGAAGCTTTGCGGCATCAATTAAAACAACCAAGATTGCACAGGTACCGTACCGGCAATGGGAGTTTCTCAAAATAATGATGTTTAGTGCTGTATACCCAGCATTGGTAAATACTATAATGTTATTAATCAAGTGATTTTGTATTGGCCCAGTTACAGGTCTGAGGAAAGCCGTATTGGCCCAAGGCCGAAGGCCGAGGGCTAACACGGCTGACCGAGGACCTGTAACTGGGCCAATAAGAAATCACTTGATTAATGACAATTTTATTAATTAACACTTTACCACACAATCCCTGGTTTTTACGACCCTGAAAAAGAAGCCTTCTGAAAACATTGTGAGACAAGGAGAAAATGCTGGTAACCAGCATTTTCTCCTTTTTTCCACAATGTTTTCTACCCTGCTGGAAACAATTATCAATTTTTGGGTTACGTTTACTTTGCCGCCTCCTTGAACGTGATTGGCTAAAAGTAAGCGCAGACGCTCACGCGACTGAACTTTTGACCAATCACGTTCAAGGATTTCTGTATTGGTCGCAGGTCATCAATATTGATACGAGGTCAACTGTATTGATCGGAGGTCAAGTCGTTTTAAGCCGGGGTCACGACCTGTATACTATACGAAGTCAGAAATGTGACCAGCATCACGTGGACCGGTTTCCATGTATTACTTCTATATATCCAATAGTTAATTAATAAAAGAATAGTATTAATCGTTGAAGAACACTTCTTGTTGTATAGACTAAGAAATGATTATGAAGAAGAAGAAGAAGAAGCTGTAGTTGTGGTAGTGGTAGTGGTAGCAGCAGTAGCAACAGCAGAAGTAAAAGTAGTCGAAGTAGTAGTGGTAATCGAAGTAGTTGCAGCAGCAGCTGTAGTAGTAGAAGTAGTAGTAGAAACATCAGCAGCATCAGCAGCAACAACAATGTTAAGGCAAAAAGCGGGTGGTAGTAGTACGAGTAGTAGTAGTAATGGTAGAAGTAGTAGTATCAGCATCAGCAGCAACAACAATGTAACAGGGGGGAAAAGGGGGGTCATTTCTCTAAGGGGGTCCTTTCTTTTCATGAGAGGGTCATTCTGCTACAGCTAGAGGGTGTCCTTTCTCTACGGTCTGGGGTCTACGTAGAATAATGACCAGCGTTATTTCTCTGCGTAGTGAAATGAGGGGAGGGTCATTTCTCTGCATGACACCGGCTCACAAAAGACGCTGAACAGTAAATTAGATTTATTACAAAGATTTTCACACATTATAATTAACTTTGACAAAACAAAACTGATTTGGATTGGTAATATGAAGTAAAATACTCGATCAATAAAACTAAATGGAAACTACCTTTTAATTTTCTCCATATTTTATTTTACATTGATTTAAAAGAAATGGTAAAATTATACTTTGAAGCAAAAGAACAAAGCATGAGTAGCTGTATACGATATTGGAAAAAAATAACACCTTTTGGAAAAATAGCTGTAGTAAAAACTATTCTAGTACCCATCTTAACTCACTTATTCATAAGTATTCCGTCTTCAACAAATAACTATTTGACAATGTAAGTGACATATTGTATAACTTTGTATGGGACGGAACGTGTAATACAATTAAACAGAAAGTGCTAATAAAAGCTTATGAAGAAAGAGGCTTAAGATGATTGACTTATTTAATCATAACCTGAATATGAAAACCAAAGGATTTTAAAAAAAAAACCCTCATTTCCGAAGGTAACAAAGACTGCTATGAATTTACCACAATATTTTCGATGTTAATAAACTATTCAATTTTGGCAAAAAATATTGTGAAGAGCTCTGCAAAATAATAAAAAGCGAATTCTGGAAAGAAGTTTTAAATGAAGATGGTAGCTTGAAAACGTGGAACGACATGAAAAATACTATTAATAACGGAATCAACTTTTTGGATTTTTATAGTATTATCAAATATCGCTATTAAAGCGCTGTTTGCAGAACACAACATCAATAACAAGAATAAGTCATTATGAGGTTTCCACAACCCAAATATACATGTAAACTTCTATTTTTATCAAATAATCATTAAGTCTTGAAGAAACAAAATCACATATAACATTCTGATAAAGAATAACGAAAAAACCGTCTTGCTACAGTAAGTGGAATAGCACTTCTCTAATCTCTAATATTAATTGGAATGTTATACATAGCAATGTTTTTAGATACTCAAGTGACAGATACTCCAAATGGTTTCAAATAAGAATAATACAAAGGATACTTCCAACATATTCGCTTCTTTTTAAAAATAAACTTGGTCGAAACAAATACGTGGTATTTCTGTATCATATGTGAAGAAACTATAGCACATTTATTTTATGAATATCAAAATATTAAATCTATTTTGGAGCGTATTTTTAATACTTGTTAATAGTATAGATCAGTCGATGTCAATTGACAAACAAAATGCACTTTTGGGTTCAAATGAAACAAGTATGAAGCTAGACAGATTACTTCTTGAAACCAAATAGAAATATTTATACAAATGTAAAAACAAAGATATTAAATCGTCTTTATTAGGCCTGAAAAACAGTCTCTTGTATAGTCTTAGCATCATTAGAAACTCAAAAAATTATGAAAATGAACGAAGGCTTACGACAATTGTAGAATACATCAGTCAAAACTTCCCATAACCAAAAGTATTTCTTTTTCCATGCACAAGAACAATGATGCAGTGCTGAAGCCTCAAAAGAATACCTACTTTTTAGCTCACCTGAGCACAACGTGCTCAAGGGGAGCTTTTAGGATCACCCAATGTCCGTCGTGCGTCAGTGCGTCGTCAACAATTCTTTAAACATCAACTCCTTCTAAACCGCTAGGCCAATTTGGACCAAACTTGGCTGGAATGTTTCTTGGGAGGTCTCTTTAAACGTTGTTCACAGAATTTGATTCCATCAAAAATTCTGGTTGCCATGGCAATCAAATGGAAATTTTTAGCAAGTTCTTTAAAAATCTTCTCTGATGAAACTGCTGGTTTTTAAATAATTTCACAGATATGTTCCTTGGGTGACCCTTTTCAAAAATTGTTCGTGAAATTTTGATCCATCAAAAAATGTGGCTTTGGTGAATGGGGGCTACTTGCACTATACAGAAATAAAGTAATTCTTAGGAATTCTTCTTCTCTGAAACCGCTGGTCAGATTTTAAAATAATTTTACAGAGATGTTCTTTGGATGACCCTTTTTAAAAACTGTTCGCGAAAATTTGATCCGTCAAGATACACGGCTCTAGTGAATGGGGGCTACTTGCACTACAGGGAAATAAAGATGTTCTTAGATATTCTTCTTCTCTGAAATTGTTCGTCAGAATTTGAAATAATTTCACAGAAATGTTCCTTTGATGACCCTTTCCAAAAGGTGTTCGCAAAACTTGGGTTCGTCAAGAAACACGGCTCTGGTGAATGGGGAATTGGGGCTACTTACACTATAGGGAAATGAAGAAATTCTTAGACATTCTTCTTCTCAGAAACCGCTTCTCAGATTTCGAAATAATTTCACAGAAATGTTCCTTGGATGACCCTTTTCAAAAATTAGTTTGCGAAATTTGATCCATCAAGAAACATGGCTCTGGTAAATGGGGGCTTCTTGCACTATATGGCTGTGAAGAAATTCGTTAAGATTCTTCTTCTCTAAAACGGCTGATCAGATTTTGAAATAATCTCACAGAAATGTTCCTTTGATAACCCTTTTCAAAAATTGTTCGCAAAATGCTGATTTGTCTAGAAACATGGATCTGGTGAATGGGGGCTACTTGCACTATTTGGTCATTAAAATTCTTTTTCTCTGAACAAAAATTGCTCAAGAAATTTTGAGCCATCAAGAAACATGGCTCTGGTGGCTGTGGGCTATTTACACTATACAGATATGAAGAAATTCTTGAAAATTCTTCTTGTCTAAAATGGCTGAAGAGATTTTGAAAAAAAAATAGCTATGGTTCTCTCAGAAATTCAGGTGAGCGATCCAGGGCCATCTTGGCCCAGTTGTTACGTTTCCTTTTAGCTTTTGACGTTTCAGCACTGTTCATTGAACCAAGTTCGAAGTAGCATTTTATCAACACAGTGACTTGCACACTCACACAAATTTCACACATTTTTTTTTTTTTTTTTTTTTTTTTTTTTTCACAATTATGTACAAAAATAAGCATTTTATCAACACAGTCACTTGCACACTTACACAAATCTCACACAATATTTTTTTACACAATTATGTACAAAAATAAGCTTTTTTGTCAACATATTTAAGAAAAATATACCAATTAAAAATAGTATACTTTATCAGTTATTAGTGTTAAAATATTTATATTTTAGTAGGTATATCAATATAGGAGGACAATAATAGCTGTACAAGTTTTGTTCAATGTTTCACTTACTAACACAGATTACTAATAACGAACTGTAAGGTGCATTGAGGGATGGCCCCCACCCTCAAGTACCGTTTAGACTTGGACAATAAAGTAAAACAAGATGACCAAGATATCCCTGGATCGCTCACCTGAATTTTTGAGAGGACCATAGCCTTTTTTTTTTAAGGTATTGAAACACTGGAAACATATCATTTTTTTGCCCAGCAATTTTTAAAAGGTCACCTGTAAAAGTCCTTTCAAAATCTGACCAGCAGTTTCAGAAAAGAAGAATTTTTAGGAGTTTCTTAATTTCCGTACAGTGCAAGTAGCCCCCATTCACCAGAGCCATGTTTCTTCACCTATCCAAATTTCGCGAACAAATTTTGAAAAAAAAGTCATTCAAGGAATATTTCCGTGAAATAGTTTTCAAATCTGACCAGCCGTTTCAGAGAAGAAGAATTTTCAAGAAATTCTTCATTTCAATATAGTGCAAGTAGCCGCCATTCACCTTAGCAATGTTTCTCGACGAATCAAACTTTCACGAACACTTTTTGAAAAGGGTCTTCTAAGGAATATCTCTGTGAAATTATTTCAAAATCTGACCAGCCGTTTCAGAGAAGAAGAATTTTTAAGAATTTCCTCAATGCCCTATATTGCAAGTAGCCCCCATTCACCAGAGCCATGTTTCTTGACGGATCAAAATTTCGCGAACAAATTTTGAAAAGGGTCACCCAAGAAACATCTCTGTGAAACTATTTTAAAATCTGGCCAGCGGTTTCAGAGAAGAAGAATTTTTAAGAATTTCTTCATTTCCCTATAGCGCAAGTAGCCCCCATTCACCAGAGCCATGTTTCTTGACGGATCAAAATTTCACGAACAATTTTTGAAAAGGGTCATCCAAAGAACATCTCTGTGAAATTATTTCAAAATCTTGCAAGCGGTTTCAGAGAAGAAGAATTTTTAAGAATTTCTTCATTTCTGTATAGTGCAAGAAGCCCCCATTCACCAGAGCCATGTTTCCTGACGGATCAAAATTTCGCGAACAATTTTTGAAAAGGGTCATCCAAGGAACATCTCTGTGAAATTATTTTAAAATCTGGCCAGCGGTTTCAGAGAAGAAGATTTTTAAAGAATTTCCTAAAAAATTCCATTTCGCTGCCATGGCAACCAGAGTTTTTGACGGAATCAAATTCTACGAACAATTTTTTAGGAGGACCTCCCAAGAAACATTCCAGCCAAGTTTGGTCCAAATTGGTCCAGCGGTTTAGGAGGAGTTGATGTTTAAAGAATTGTTGACGACGCACGACCGACCGACGGACGACGGACACCGAGTGACCCTAAGAGCTCCCCTTGAGCACATTGTGCTCAGGTGAGCTAAAAAAAGGATTGATTTCTATATCCTCACGTAACTACTTATCTATCAAGATTCGGCGCAATGACCTGTATAAATACCAGTAAACTGTGATTTAGCCATGTCTGAAATACTTAACTTCTCGAATCCAAACCTTCAAAAGAAAATAAATCACCTTTACATCTGCAGAAAGAATAGAAGAGCTGTTTTTTACAGCATTTATATACCAGAAAATCGCCATAAAAGGAAAAAAAACGAGATCAGACAATGTATTTCGGCTTATGGTGGTTTTTTTTAATGAATATACAACTAAGGATGGTTAAAGCATGCAGCTGCGAGTAATAACATTTTTATAACATTTTTGATTACCTCAATATGCGATTACAAGAAAAAACGAGACCTCGTTTAGTTTTAACATATTTATTTTACATCACTTTTGATACTTCTCACAGCTTCTAATTATGAATCACTCTGAATGACTGCTTCCTGGAAACCCTAATTTTAGACTAGTCTAAATTGAATGTATTTTCATGCGACGAATTATGTTTTGCACCATTGATTATATTTGTATCAGAAAGGGCTTAAAACATTGTGGAAAGGAGATATTTCTTGTAAACAGCATTTCAGCTTTTCTCGCAAACTTTTTCAAAAGCCTTCTCTCCCAGGTCCTTTAACACGTGGGAATCTGTCTAAATGGGTTAAGCCTACATGTATGTATTTATGGTCACTGGACTTAAAAATTTCACCTTAATGTTACCCCCCTTACATATCCAGAAAAAGTTATAAGTAACCTCATCCGCCATTGCTTTTTCTTCATCTTTTTCAACATTGATAAAACGTGAAATTATCATTAAGTTATAGTTTGCAAGATTAGATGTGAATAGCAACAAAGTATTTAAAAGAAAAGGTGTAAATAATTCAATAACTAAATGAAAAAAAAAAAAAAAAAAGAGAGAGAAAAATGTACACAAAAACAAAAACAGAAAGAAGGAGAAATTGATAAAGAAAGGAGAAAAAGTGAATAAATGAGAGGAAAACACAAACACACACAAGGTAAAGTGGAAATAGAAGAATAAACAAGAGGGCCAAGATGGCCCTGGTTCGCTCACCTGAATTTTTGAGAGGACCATAGCCAATTTTTTCACAATGTAAACAACCATTTCAGAGAAGAAGAATTTTTAAGAATTCCTTCCTGTCTGTATAGTGTAAATGGCCCACAGCCATCACAGCCATGTTTCTTGATGGATCAAATATTTCGAGCAATTTTTGAAAAGGGTCAACTAAGATACATTTCTGTGAAATTATTTCAAAACCTGATCAGCCGTTTCAGGGAAGAATTTTAAAAAATTCCTTCATGGCCATATAGTGCGAGTAGCCCCCATTCACCAGAGCCATGTTTATTGACGAATCAAACTTTCATGAATATCTTTTGAAAAGGGTCACCCAAGGAACATCTCTGTGAAATTATTTCAAAATCTGACCAGTGGTTTCAGAGAAGAAGAGTTTTTAAGAATTTCTTCATTTCCCTATAGTGCAAGTAGCCCCCATTCACCAGAGCCACATTTTTTGACAAATCAAACTTTCGCGAACAGTTTTTGAAAAGGGTCATCCAAGGAACATCTCTGTAAAATTATTCCAAATTCTGACAAGCGGTTTCAGAAAAGAATAATTTTAAAGAATTTCTGTATAGTGCAAGTAGCCCCCATTCACCAGAGCCATGATTCTTGACAGATCAAAATTTCACGAACAATTTTGAAAAGGGTCATCCAAGGAACATTTCTCTGAAATTATTTCAAAATCTGACTAGCTGTTTCAGAGAAGAAGAATTTTTAAGAATTTCTTCATTTCTGTTAAGTGTAAGAAGCCCCCATTCTGTTTTAAAAAAATCTAGAGTTTATTCAAATTGGTAAATGAGTATTTTAATGAACTGATTCATTATTTGATTAGAAAATATTTGTTCTTGTAATGGATTCCTTTTAGTTTTATTTATTATGCTCCCCGAAAGGCGAGCATATAGTCGCCGCTTCGTCTGTCCGTCCGTCCGTCCGTCCTTCCGTCCGTCCGTCCGTCCGTCCGAAGCCATTTCTCCACAACCCCTGGACCAAATTGGATAAAACTTCATATATGAACTCCTTAGGGTAATGCGCCGACGTCTCTTTCCCGGTTTTTCCATTTGACCCCGTGTCATGAAAAAAGGGGCTTAATGCAAAATTGCATTTTTTACTAATATCTCATTCAGTTTTTGTAAAAAAATCATGAAACTTCATGGTTATATTCTTTATGGAAAGATTCAGCATATGCCCTTTCTATTTTTAATCTAGGCGTTTTTGAAGGTGACGTTCTGTCACGGAAAAAGGGGGTTTCTTACGAAATTCCAATCTTTACTAATGTTTCATTTAGTCTTGGTCAAAATTTCATTAAACTTCATGGTTATATTGTTTTTTCAAAGTTTCACCATGTGCTCTTCTTTCTTTATGTGTTTTTCAATTTGACCCTCTGTCATGGAAAAAGGGTGTCTTGTAAAATGCCAAGGAAAAAGGGGCCTTAATGCAAAATTGCAATTTTTACTAATATCTCATTAGTTTTTGTCAAAATTTCGTGAAACTTCATGGTTATATCTTGTGTTACAAGTTTCAAAATATGCCCTTGCTATTTTCAATCTATCAATTATTAATAAGCAAATACCTCTTTCCTGGTTTCTCAATTTGAGGTCACGGAAAAAGGGGACTTCATGGAAAAAATTGTTTTTCACTTGTATCTTCTACATCTGTGCTCAAAATTTTGTGAAATTTCAAATCTGAACTTGTTGGAACGTTGCCCAGGTACCTCTTTTCCGGTTTCTCAATTTCAGGCTGTGTCACGGAAAAAGGGGGCTTCATGTAAAAAATCGTTTTATGTAATATTTACTACATGACTGCTCAAAATTTTATGAAATTTCGAACTTTGAATTATTATTAAAAAATGCCACAAATCACACACCACATGTATTTATTTCAATGATGCAATATTGCCTTATGGGAAAAGAGGGCTTAAAGGGGGCTTACTGAGCTTATTGTCCTCTACAAGTTTGTGTTGGCCATCTCTAAGATAGTAATTGCCTTTTCAATTCAATTTTTGGGGAGCATGAACAGGTCCTTTTAGGATAAAAGAAGTAAATTTATATCAATTTCATATATTTTATGACAAGCACTTGTTCGGGGAGCATAACCCGTCTCTGACGGCTCTTGTTTATTTATTTATTTATTTAGAAAAATATAATTACATTTTCGATTAAATGATTGAATATTTGATTTATTGGTTTGTTGAGGAAACATACATTGACAAGTTGCTTGCTTGTTTATTTTTTAGATGTTAGTTTGTTCGATAGATTGATTGACTTTCTTATCAAGAATTCTCTAATTAAGGGATAACTTTAACCCCATGTAATGTTATTTTGGTTCAACATTTAGGTACATATATACATGCAGTAGAACCTCGGTTTATAATGTCCTCTTGGTTTACATTTGAAATAAAACAGCCGGGACATGCTTTACGTAGGTTGGCCTTAATGATTCAGGAATAATGTGCATTTCGGCTCATTTAGCTCACTGGACATTACACAGATTGTCTGTTTTATTTCAGTCGAAATATACGGGGAGGTAAGGATTAGAAAACATATAACACGCAGTGTGATCTTTGATCTACACTTTCCCATTTGTTGTGTTTAGTTTTAGAAATACAGTGTTTGTCGTGTTTGATTTATATTTCTAATAAATTATCATTAACCTACATATGACCTTTGTTGTTTTTATTTCCAGACTGTCGTTCGATTTCACTGAAACTTGGGGGGAGAGAGAGAGAGAGAGAGAGAAATGAGTATATGTAATGCATCACAAAACTTACATTCAATACCTACATTTTAATCTATATCTGATATAAGGATAAGAATGTGCATCATTACAATTCAGACCACGACACAATAACTCCTTACTATGTATCTGACATAAAAGTATAAATGCATATTACAAGGCAGACCACAACACATTGACTCTTTACTGTAAATCTGACATAAAGGTTTGAATGCATATAGATCTATTACAAAGCAGATCACAGCACATTAACTCCTTACTATATCCGACATACAGATATGAATGCATATTACAATCAGACCACGACACATTAATTCCGTACTATATATATATATATATGACATAAAAATATGAATGCATATTACAATTCAGATCACGACACAGTAACTCCTTACTATATATCTGACATGAAAATATGAATGCATATTACAATTCAGACCACAACACATTGACACTTTACTGTATATCTGACATAAAGGTATGAATGCATATAGATCTATTACAGAGCAGATCACAACACATTAACTCCTTACTGTGTATCTGACATAAAAATATGAATGCATATTACAAGGCAGACCACAACACATTGACTCTTTACTGTATATCTGACATAAAGGTATGAATGCATATTGATCTACTACAAAGCAGATCACAACACATTAACTCCTTATCATATCCGACATACAGATATGAATGCATATTACAATTCAGACCACGAAACATTAACTCCGTACTATCTATATGACATAAAATATGAATGCATATTGATAATCCAATGCGTCGAAACAAACCCTTCATTCACTTGATCGTTTTGTTCTAGGCCTGAAAACCTAAGTACATGTATATCGACATTGTAAACAGAAACGACGACACTGGCTGGTGGACTCTTATTTGTTTGCAGGAAGATTTTACTACATCGAAATAAGAAACAGCTTAAAAATTAGCAATCTTACCCTCCGATGACATAATATTTGGAGTGTATACTGTAGTCCTGGGTACTACGTCATAGCACTAATGATATCTAAATGAAGTTTATAATCTTTAGTATTACCGGAGAACGTATTCATTTAGCTATGATTTGGTTTATTTCATGACAAAATTGAATCGAATTTGACTTTGTAATTGGGCCTAGATTCGAACTCGGTACTATCTGCCCTTCGGTCATGTTCGATCCCTTGTCTTTATTTACTTACAAGATACAAACAAGAGGGCCAAAATGGCCCTGGATCGCTCACCTGAATTTTTGAGAGGACCATAGCCTTCTTTTTGTTGAAGGTATTAAAACACTGGAAACAAAATCATCATTTTGACAAGCAATTTTTAAAAGGTCACCTGTAAAAGTCCTTTCAAAATCTGACCAGCAGTTTCAGAGAAGAAGAATTTTCAAGAATTTCTTCATTTCCATATACATGTAGTGCAAGTAGCCCCCATTCACTAGAGCAATGTTTCTCGACGAATCAAACATTTACGAACAATTTTTGAAAAGGGTCACCCAAGGAATATCTGTGAAAATTTTCCAAAATCTGACAAGCCGTTTCAGAGAAGAAGAATTTTTAAGAATTTCTTCATTGCCGTATAGTGCAAGTAGCCCCCATTCACCAAAGCCATGTTTCTTGATGAATCAAAATTTCACGAACACTTTGTGAAAAGGGTCACCGAAGGAACATCTCTGTGAAATGTTTCTTGAGCTATCAAAATTTCACGAACAATTTATGGAAAGGGTTATCCAAGGAACATCTCTGTGAAATTATTTCAAAATCTGACCAGCGATTTCAGAGAAAAAGAATTTAAAAGAACTTCTTCATTTCTGTACAGTGCAAGGAGCCCCCATTCACCAGAGCCATGTTTCTTGACGGATCAAAATTTCTCGAACAACTTTTGAAAAGGGTCATCCCAGGAACATCTCTGTGAAATTATTTTAAAATCTGGCCAGCGGTTTCAGAGAAGAAGAATTTTTAAGAATTTCTTCATTTCTGTATAGTGCAAGAAGCCTCCATTCACCAGAGCCATGTTTCTTGACAGATCAAAATTTCGCGAACAAGTTTTGAATAGGGTCATCCAAGGAACATCTCTGTGAAATTATTTTAAAATCTGACCAGCGGTTTCAGAGAAGAAGAATTTTTAAGAATTTCTTCATTTCTGTATAGTGCAAGAAGCCCCCATTCACCAGAGCCATGTTTCTTGACGGATCAAAATTTCGCGAACAATTTTTGAAAGGGTCACCCAAGGAACATCTCTGTGAAATTATTTTAAAATCTGGCCAGCGGTTTCTGAGAAGAAGAATTTTTAAGAATTTCTTCATTTCTGTATAGTGCAAGAAGCCACCATTCACCAGAGCCATGTTTCTTGACCAATCAAAATTTCGCGAACAATTCCTGAAAAGGGTCAACCAAGGAACATCTCTGTGAAATTATTTTAAAATCTGGCCCGTGGTTTTAGAGAAGAAGATTTTTAAAGATTTTCCTAAAAAATTCCATTTCGCTGCCATGGCAACCAGAGTTTTTGACGGAATCAAATTCTGTGAACACTTTTTAAAGAGGACCTCCCAAGGAACATTCCAGCCAAGTTTGGTCCAAATTGGCCCAGCGGTTTAGGAGGAGTTGATGTTTGAAGAATTGTTGACGACGCACGACGCACTGACGCACGACCGACGACGGACACCGGGTGATCCTAAATGCTCCCCTTGAGCACGTTGTGCTCAGGTGAGCTAAAAATTCTGATTGAGTTTCTGTATATCAAGCATCCATATACATGTATTGAGTTTTCAAAGAGGGCAATTATGTAAAAATGTACCTTCATTAAAGCCCCTGCAAAGTAAAAAAAACTAGGTAATTTTCACCGTTTTTAACTCGAAAATATAACGGATAACCCATCACAACATACATATAAGATTGGGGAAAACCCGTACGTGTCAGTATTGCATTTATTGCCATGATATACATGTGCGAAAATGCATGGAGAAGCCCGTCGATTTCAGGGACGCCACTGATCGAGACAACCTTCGTTAACATTCGTGTATATTCGAACCTTCGAGAATGTTACGTGATATCTAACATTGCATATCATTAGTGCTATGACGTAGTACCCAGGACTACAGTTTACACTCCCAATATTATGTCATCGGAGAGTAAGACTGCTAATTTTTAAGTTGTTTTCTTATTTCGATGTAGTAAAATCTTCCTGTAAACAAATAAGAGTCGATCAGCCAGTGTCATCATTTCTGTTTACAATGTCGATATTCATGTACTTAGTTTTTCAAGCCTAGAATGGGAACAACACGATCAAGTGAATGAAGGGTTTGTTTCGACCCATTGAATTATCAATATGCATTCATATTTTTATGTCATATAGATAGTACGGAGTTAATGTTTCGTGGACTGAATTGTAATGTGCATTCATATCTGTATGTCGGATATAATGAGGAGTTAATGTGTTGTGATCTGCGTTGTAATAGATCTACATGTATATGCATTCAAACGTTTATGTCAGATATACAGTACAGAGTGAATGTGTTGTGGTCTGCCTTGTAATATGCATTCATACTTTTATGTCAGATACATAATAAGGAGTTATTGTGTCGTGGTCTGAATTGTAATAAGCATTCATACTTTTATGTCAGATATAGTAAGGAGTAAATGTGTCGTGGTGGGATTAGAATAAGTTCTACAGTGTTAGATTAAGAAAATTCATCAGCTGTAAGTTTTTATAAAAGCAATAATCGTTATCACATGTCATAGGATTTAATATTTAACAAGCAATTTCGTTGAAATGATATCCCCCGCCGAAAAAGACCTTTTTTGATACAAACGTATAAGAGGTATTGTGTTTTGCATGTACATATGGCCTTTTTGTTATTGGTCCATGATGAAATTATACATTAAGCTCCCTTGTTCCATAGCACAGGATTTCACTACATAAAAAAATACATGAGAGGTCCATAACAGGATCATACATTAAGTAGGCTTTTGGCAGAACTTGGCATTTCATAAAAGTTGGAGATACACTGACAAAAAATTAAATTTGACATAAAATCCTCTTTTTCCATGATACAGTGATAAATTGCAAAACCCTGACAACATGTACTAGGCTGCATGATCTGTGAAAATCTCATCCAAATCTGTTGAGATATGTCCAGTAATTGAAGAGATTCTGGTGGAAAACAACCAATTTCGTTGAAATGATATCCCCCGCCGAAAAAGACCTTTTTTGATACAAACGTATAGGAGGTATTCTGTATTGCATGTACATGTGGCCTTTTTGTTATTGGTCCATGATGAAATTATACATTAAGCTCCCTTGTTCCATAGCACAGGATTTCATTACATAAAAAAATATACAAGAGGTCCATAACAGGATTATATATTAAGTATCCTTTTGGCAGAACTTGGCATTTCATAAAAGTTGGAGATACACTGACAAAAAATTAAATTTGACATAAAGTCCCCTTTTTGCATGATACAGTGATAAATTGCAAAACCCTAACAACATGTGCTAGGTCGCATGATCTGTGAAAATCTCGTCCAAATCTGTTGAGATATGTCCAGTAATTAAAGAAATAGGTGAAATATGAAATTATAACATGAAGCCCCCTTATGCCATGATGCAGCTACAAATCCCAAACCCTTGACAATATGTCGTAGGTCACATGATCATGTGAAAATTCCATCCAAATCTGCCAAGAAATGAGGAGGTGTTGTGTTAGGTCACATGATAATGTAAAAATTCCATTCAAATCTACCAAGAAATGTGGGAGGAGTTGCCTTCACAAGAAATAGAATATTATAAACATGAAGCCCCCTTTTTTCATGACGCAACCACAAATTGCAAAACCTTGAGAATATGCGATAGCTCAGATGATATGAAATATTCTGTGAAAATTCCATTGAATTCTGTCAAGAAATATGGGACAAATTGCATTTACAAGAAATAAAATGAAATAAAACATGAAGCCCCCTTTTTTCATGACGCAGCTATAAATCGTAAAACCTTGAGAATATGCGATAGGTCAAATGATGAGAAACATTCTGTGAAATTCATTTCAATTCTGTCAAGAAATATGGGACTGGTTGCATTCACAAGAAATAAAATGAAATAAAACATAAAGCCCCCTTTATTCATGACGCAGGTACAAATCGCAAAATGTTGACAATATGCAATAGGTGACATGACAAGAAATATTCTGTCAAAATTCTATTCAATTCCGTCAAGAAATGTGGAATGAGTTGCCTTCAAAAGAAATGGAATGAAATATAACATGAAACCCCCCTTTTCCATGACACATTATTACAAAAACAAGGGCAAATATACGGAATCCTGTTTCCGCCATCTACTTTTCGACCTACGAGGAACTCGAAAAGTAGAAATTAGGCACACTAACTTCCACTTTTCTAGCAAAAAAGTTAACTCGAAAAGTCGAAAAGTTGAAGTTTTTAACCTGACAATTGTCATAAAACTTTCCACTTTTCGACTTCACGTTTGTCTAGAAAAGTAGAAATTAGGAAGCACTAACTTCCACTTTTCGCCTTAAAATGCTAGGTCGAAAAGTAGAAAAGTGGAAGTTTTTCACATGACAATTGTCAATAAAACTTCCACTTTTCGACCTAGAAAAGACAAAGTCGAAAAGTTGAAAAGTCGAAAAGTCGAAAAGTCGAAAAGTCGAAAAGTGGAAGTTAGCCGATTAAAACTTCCACTTTTCTAGTTAGGACTAATTTTTCGCAGGATAAATTGGCCGCGTTATTATTTTAAATGTACACCGGACAGAGGAAGATGGCGGGAGCGAATGGTAGAGGTTACATGTACACCGAATAAGTCTGATATCAGCCATAATACGGCAGCTCCCTAATTTTCATTTTAAACCCGCCCTTATCGCATTGCTACAGGCTCTGACGGTGTACACATTATTAGAATGTATTGAAATCATGTGGCCTGCACCACGCGAAAAGGGGCACACGGACATTTGCGTAAAGTGTCGCTTCGCATCAGCCCTCGCAGTTCGACACTTTCCGTTTTATGTAATTTTCAATTTAGCGCAAGTCTACTGTGGCATAAAATCTAATGTGGTCTTAAAGTGCCGTGTCGGATCAGCCTGTGCGATCTGCGCAGGCTGATCCGAGACGACACATTATGGAAATGTCGGAATGCCCTTTTTCGCATATTGCAAGCCATATATATAGTTGATACTTTGGACACTGATTAGTCTTTAAGGTTTAAAGGACCCATTTCACCGAAAAATATTCCCTGAAGATTGAGTTGCGATCTCAAAATGTGGCTTGATCGCCGCTGATCGCAAGTAATCGGCGGTTGAACACACCTTGGTCTTCTGTCGTCGCACAAGGTCGAGGGAAAGTATTCCCCCTCGAAACTAGGTTTTTGACATGTCAAAAAACTAAGCTGCGACCTGTGCGATCTGAAAAAATCGCAGATAGATTGCCGAAAGATTGTCCGTTAAACCATTTTTTAAGGGATATTATCCAATTCAGATTTACTTTGAGAAAACCTGCTACAGTAGGCGAAAAGTTTCAACATGGTTAGCCTGCACAATTCCTGCAGTGTGACCAGATCGAGATGGTCCCTTTTCATGTGACGGGTTGCATATCATGAAATGATACTACTAGACAATACTCAACTGAAATACCAACGCGGCAAATTCGGGGAGGTCATATTGATGTTAATGTAACAACGGGGGAAATATCGAGTTCTGAGGACAGAAATCCATAATCGAGTTTGGAGGACATAAATCCATAATCGACTCCGATCAGCATCATAGATAGGCCTACATCGACATTTTTATTAACCTTGCAAAGATTATGAAGGATCCCGGTGCCCACGCCAAGCCGGTGTTCGATCCAGCGACCCAGATGTTGACAAGTCCTGTTTTTGACACCTTTGCAAAATATTGTTTGGGAAAACATTGTTAGAAAAGGAGAAATAACTTTTTACAAACTATTTCTCTCACAATGTTGTCTACTCAATATTACACTTAGATTTCAATGCACACTTTGAAATGTCGTCTTTAGTTTCTTTAAATTTGGACAGTCTTTTAATTGTTGTCATCTCGAAATGGGTTAAACGTGGTTTGAAAATGTCAAATTGGGCGCACGCTTGATGCGCAGTTCCTGACTAGATTTGTGTAACTATAAACTCAGCCCATAGGCGGTATCGGATAAAGATAGACGTCAGACTTAAACAGGGTACATGTATACTTATTCGGTGGAGGTTTAACTTTCACCGGGCCCAAATACGAAGGATCGGTGACACAGGAATTTTTACCCCTACACCGGCTCCAACATTTTTCGGTGCTGATAAACAAGCATCCCGTGATAATCAGTCCTAACTAGAAAAGTGGAAGTTTTAACGCTAACTTCTACTTTTCAACTTTTCGACTTGTCGACTTTTCAACTTTTCGACTTTTCAACTTTTCGACTTTGTCTTTTCTAGGTCGAAAAGTGGAAGTTTTATTGACAATTGTCATGTGAAAAAATTCCACTTTTCTACTTTTCGACCTGGCATTTTAAGGCGAAAAGTGGAAGTTGGTGTTTCCTAATTTCTACTTTTCTAGACAAGCATGAGGTCGAAAAGTGGAAAGTTTTATGACAATTGTCAGGTCAAAAACTTCAACTTTTCGACTTTTCGAGTTAACTTTTTTGCTAGAAAAGTGGAAGTTAGTGTGCCTAATTTCTACTTTTCGAGTTCCTCGTAGGTCAAAAAGTAGATGGCGGAAACAGGATTCCGTACAAATAACTGTGGTGTTGCACGGTCAATGTAGGTGAAACTTTTTGTAAACGGATGATGGTTACCGGGTTTTAGCAGTCAACCTTGTGATTTCAAAGTTCCCGGGTTTTCTTGATCACATGACATTTTCCTTTGTCTTTGCCAGTTGAAAACTCACCTTTGCACGAGAAGGTCACTGACTTACTAATAAACTTCAAATTTCTCCCAAGTTATACGTTTGTTGTGGTTTGTATTTGTCTTATACATTCTGTTTTGTTGTTGGTATTCGTCAGTCCGTTTGTTTGTTGAATGTTTTGTCATGTTTGGTGTTTGAGAGTCCGTTCACGGTATTGTCATTGGTTTCCGCGTCCAATGTTATCAGCTGTTTCGGATCCCTGCTTATCTTACTAAATTGCATGATTTTAACTCATTCACATTGTTTTACAGGAGCACTCGAGAGGTGGTATTGCGAGAGTTGGTAGAGATTGGTGGTGTAGACTTTCGATGCCATAAATTGGTAAGTTCATTTGTATTTGTCATGAAAAGAGTTTATTATCTATAATATGTACATGTACGTCCCTTTTAGAGTTTGATGACAAGACTAATATATTTGTTCAATGTATGTATAACAGATTGTCGTTCGTTTGTTTGATTGATGTAGACTAGATGAGCAGATTAGCTCAATTGATGTTCTTTGACATGTATGGTAGAGTCTAACAGAGATTACAAGTATAGATTGAGATCAGCCCAACTTGTTTTCATTTGTAACCCGGATATACAACCCACCCCTGACCTTTGACCCCTTTAATTATTTCTGGAGAACAGAAGGTTACAAAATGGTGCCCACCGAGTTGTGATTACTGTAATGGTAACAACGTTGGATCAGGATCGGACAGTGATCAGATGGTGAAAAGTGTTTGGTGTAAGAGTGATAGGGACATTTGTCTATATAGGATTTTGGATTGG
This sequence comes from Tridacna crocea, assembly GCA_943736015.1. Classification (NCBI taxonomy): domain Eukaryota; kingdom Metazoa; phylum Mollusca; class Bivalvia; order Cardiida; family Cardiidae; genus Tridacna; species Tridacna crocea. The sequence goes on from OX031068.1 coordinate 15,229,116, forward strand.
TTTCATGAGTAGAATGTATATTTTATAATATTTTATTTTTAATTTTCATTTTCCCTTTTTGCCTTAATTTTGTTAATCTGAAAAAGTCCATTTCTCCACAATATTTAGTATTTGGGTGGTCAAGGTTGCTTTTCTGGTGAAAGGTTGTCTTTATCCATCCAAAGTAAATATTTCCCTGTGTCATTTTTAAATTGTGTCCATTCTAGGAAACATTAGATTGTAATTCATGTTTTGTATATTTTTTCTGTAAAAAAAAAACATTGTAGAGAAAGGAGCTGAAAGAGTGAATTTTTGTTAGTATGAGTCAGATGCACTTTTCACAACACTTAAATTAACTTTTGGTGTAGGATGCACTTAACATACACATTAACAATTTCCTGATTTACATTTTACCCTACCCTATCTTGTTGGTAGACAAATCCAATCTGTTTACTTTGGTCTAATGTAGAGAAAACATTGTATCACAGATTTCAGCTTTGGTGACTAATATCCATTTTATTTACATCCATAAGAAAATTGCTTGTAGACCCCTCTAGGCTGTTGTCAGTTACATTGTGGGAAAAGTAGCCAGTGTTAATTTGCCACCAGTGCATATACAAAGGTATTAATTAATGCATTTAGTTTAATTCCAATTTTGAGACTGCTCAGTTAATTTGGAAAAAGTAATAATTGCTCACTGCTTTTGATTAACATCTCAATTTTGAAATATTCTAAAATTTTGACCCAATTTATTGGTTTTCAGCAAATTACAGTTTCCTGCCACTTGACATCATAGTACTTCCAGTTGATGGTTGCTCTTGACAACACAACACATCCTGTCAGAGAACAGACTTGATTGGTTCAAGGTACTTCCTGTGTGTGACATCATTGATTCAGTTACTTGTTTTCCTTGCATTTGACTGATATATGAGTTCATCCCCCCTTTGACCTACTTGAAGTTGTTTACATTGGCCCCCCCCCCACCCCCTTTACTTGACATTGACATACTTGACAAAGTAAGAGTAGTGATAGTGATAGGTTATTTAACTTCATTTGTTCACTTATTTATGTTATTTATATTATATGTGTAGAATAGTTGTTTTCCATTTGTAAAAAAAAAAAACTTTATAGATTGTTAATTAGCTTAAAACACATTTATATGTTGAACACTGGATGAAAAAGAGAAATTGCTATTTTTTTCTTAGATAGTTAAGATTATTATAAATCTTGTTTATTATTTCAGCATACAGATATTAATTAGATTATTTGTATTTAGTTTCACAGGTCCATTACCATATAAAACATTTTCTAATAGATTTACCCTTTACTGAGTTTTCTCCCTTAGACCAGAATTGAATAGAAATTCAGAGAATTTGAAGATGATTTGAGTTGAATGACATTTTGTAAATCATTTTTTCAGGATATTGTTCCAGTGTATTATTAAATGTTTTCAGATTGACGTCAAGTTATTGGTTTAACAGTAATTTCAACCACAATTCAACATTAGGACTGCTGTAACCACTTGACTCTGAATTCAAACTTTTGATTTATTGTAGCTGATTGCTGTCAGCATTTAGATTTCATACATGCAGTATTATTTTTCAGCCTGGAAGACATTGTTCAAATTTGGATGATGTACTTTATTTCATTTTCATCAATTTTGATATTTGATTAGTTGTTCAGCATTATGTTTGTTTAATACTTTAATTCACTTTCAACAAGCAAGATTATTTTGGTACTTTATTGCCTTTTCAACCATTTTGCAGCTCAGTACTTTATTTCTTTAGGAATTAATTACATTTTCAACAATTGTTATTATAGACTTTTGAAAATTCCTTTATTGTGTTTTGTATCAGGAGACATAGTGAACATGTTTCAGATGTTTGAATAGATTTCATGTAGCAGCTCCATAGGAGATTTATCACCTGATTAAATTCTGCTGTTTACATTACACCATACTTAGGATTTTTTCTTCAGGTACAGGGTGTGTGCACAAAGTTCTTTGTAAATATTTTCACAGTAAGTTTTCATTGTACAGGGCATTACAAAATATCTCTGTATTTTCAGTATTTACCTTTTATCATACATGGTGTTTCAAAGATAACACTAGTGTTTTATTTTCAGATACTGTTTAAAAGTACAGTATCTTTGTAAAAACATTTTTATACTGTGACCATACTTGTTTTCCATGGGAAAACTACCTACAGTGTGTGACCTCAAGTCATTTAGTGAAACATAACATCTTTGCAAAAGCATTGTGGTACTGTGATAATACTTGTTTTCCATGGGAAAACTACTTACAGTGTGTGACCAAGTCATTTAAGTGAAACATAGTGTATTCATACTTATACATTTCATGTAAAAAGTGTGACCAAAAGGTATTTACATGAATTATAGTGTTGTTACACTTAGACATTTGTGAAATAGCATGTTCAGATGCTACTGTTTAAGTGATATGGACACTTTCAGAAAATTTTAGAAATTGACAGGGAATATTGTGTGATATTACCACTTTGTGTATAGACACCTTGCAATTTATTGAAGGTTATTTTGTCTATACTTGGATTGCTAGAACTATTTACTTCTCATCATACTTTGGACAAAGGAGAATTGTGCAGAAAGGAGGATTGGAGATTGATACTTTGGAGTTGTAACTGATATTAGTTATTGTTAATGAGTGAAGTAGAGGAAGAGAAGTTAGAGATGGCTACTTGTGGAGTCTCAGAAGAAGAAGAAAAATTGTTACAGGCTTTACACCTGTTAGGTATTAAGCCACATCTTGGCTCTGTAGAAGATGTTTTAAAGCTTATGAAAGTTTTTACTGAAGTGAAATCAGAACCTGAGAGTTCTTTTGAAAAGGAAACAGCTCCAAAGCTTCCTACATGTCAGTGCCCTAAATTGTCCATATTTTTTTGGAGAAGATGTCAGGGGAGATGTAAATTAGACTTTTTTTAAATATGAAATAGAAGCACTATTAAAGGAGAAAGTGTTCTCTAAAGAACAGATATTTCTAGGAATTAGAAGATCATGTAAAGGGAAGGCAGGTGATAACCTGAGGAGACTAGGACCTGAAGTCCATGTGAAGGAAATTTTAAGAAAATTTGATAGTGACTATGGATCTGTGGATTCACAGGGAACAATTTTAAGGAAATTTTACAGCTGTCATCAGTTAGAAGATGAGTCAGTTACTTCCTATTCTTCTAGACTTGAAGAAATATTTGATCAGGCTATACAGATAAAAGCCTTGAAAAGGAGTGATGTACTGATTTTGAAACAAGTGTTTCATGCTGGTCTAAGAAAGCATCTTAAATTCATGTCAGTTTACCAATTTGATAGGATAGGAAGTTATGATGACTTGAAGAAAGAAGTCAGAAAGTTAGAGTCTGATATGTCAGATGGTGACAAACCAGAGCAGAAGTCGAAACCCTGCAAGGCAGCAGTGACTTCTGAAACCACATTGAAAGACATGACAGAAGTGAAAGATTTGTTGAAGAAACTTAATGAAAGAATAAAAAAAATAGAGAAGGAAAAGGAGGCTTCTCAACAACAACAACAAGCACAACAACAACAGGGATTTTATAGTAGAGGGACAGGCCAAAGAGGTAGAGGTAGAGGATATAGAGGGAGAGGCAGAGGAAATTACCAGCCTCAAAGACCGATCGCTGGTCAGAATTTTCAGCATGTTGGAGTTGTAATGAGAAGGGACACTTGCAGAGAAACTACCCAGCAAACTTAAAGAATGTAGTATGCTACAACTGCAATGAAACAGGCCATAAGCAGTACAAGTGCCCAAAAGCTTAGGCGCTCATATTGCGGGATCGAATGTGAGCAGTTGTAAGGAAGATCCCAAATTAGTTGGCCAGCCAAATGAAGCTCAGATAGTTATTAATGGTATTCCAGCTACTTCATTACTTGGTACAGGTAGCTGTGTAAGTGTCGTGTCCAAATCTTTTGTGGACAATTACCTTAAAGACACAATTGTACATAAAATTGACTGATTGTAAGTCTAAATTTGGAGACAATTTCCTCCAACGAGCAGGTTTTTTTACGCCATGGTATCTCTGTTTTAGAACCATTGTTGTAAGAGATAGAGAACTTCGGAAGAATAATAACAGGATAGCAGTGATAAGATGTGCTGAGACGTCAAAGGTTATTTTAAAACCAAATCAGACCATATCTGTTGAAGGTCACACAGATAAAGAGATGAATTTTCAAAGCACCACTGCTATTATACAGGAATCAGAAGACAGTGCAATCCCTCATTATGTTGATGTTACAGAAGCAGTTATACATTTTGAAAGTGGAAAAGGAAAGGAAGTTAATGTCACTTTGTCAAACTTAACAACAAATACAGTTGTGATTTCACCAAAGGCAGTGATTTGTGAACTCCAACCTGTTAGTGTAACAGACATTTTTGAGAACATTTCGGACCTTACCGAAGAATCAGATTTACTCGATAGTCTGATCATGGACCGGAATAATATTTTATCTGTGGAAGAGAAGTCAAGATTGAAAGACCTACTTCGAAAACATGAAAGTATATTTTCAAAGCATGAGGAAGACATAGGTCATTGTGACCTCATTAAACACAGGATAAACTTCCTCCCAAATAAGGACATACCATTTAAACAAAAGCACAGGCAGATTCCACCGATGATGGTTGAGGAGGTACGGCAGCACTTAGAGCAACTCTTGTCTGCTGGTATCATTAGAAAATCTAAGTCGCCGTGGGCCAGCAATATTGTTCTGGTGAGGAAAAAGAATGGGTCTCTCCGCATGTGCGTAGATTACAGATCTTTGAACAACCGAACAGTGAAAGATGCTTATGCCCTCCCGCGTATTGAAGAGATCTTTGTGCTGAAAGGAAGCAGGTATTTCAGCACTATAGACATGAAATCAGGGTACCACCAAGTGGAGATAGAAGAATGTCATAAAGAACGCACTGCATTTACAGTCGGACCACTTGGCTTTTATGTATATAATAAAATTCCTTTTGGACTTTCAAATTCCCCTGCTACGTACCAGCGTTTGATGGAAGAGTGCCTCGGAGACTATAACATGACTATCTGTGTAATATATCTAGATGCCCTTATAGTCTTCGCGGACTCCTTCGAGGAACACCTGTACATATTAGACCTGGTACTTACAAGACTAGCCCAATGTAATTTGAAGTTATCACCACAAAAATACATTTTTATCCAAGAGAAGATCGGATTCCTAGGACACATAGTAAGTGGAGATGGCATAGAGACGGACCCTGAAAAAATCGAGAAGATAAAGAATTGGCCTACTCCGAAAGATACAGATGAATTGAGATCATTTTTAGCCTTTGCTGGGTATTATAGGCGTTTTATTAAAGACTTTAGCAAAGTTACTAGACCTCTTGCTGATCTTCTTCCTCCAACTTCAGATAAAAAGGGTAGAAGAAAAAGGGAGTATTTAGTATGGACAGAGAAGGAGCAGAAAATTTTTGAAGAGTTAAAAGAAATTTTAACTTCTCCCTCAGTTTTGGCGTACCTAGACTTTTCAATACCATTCGAACTTCAAATAGATGCCTCGACTAAAGGTCTTGGCGCTGTGCTGTACCAGATGCAAGATGACGTGAAAAAAGTCATTTCATACGCCAGTCGATCTTTGTAAAATCAGAGAAAAATTACAGCACATTCAAACTCGATTTTCTGGCGTTAAAGTGGTCAGTCGCAGAGAAATTTTCTGAATATTTAACTCTGAACCACTTCACAGTATTCACAGACAACAATCCTCTGACTTACATCCTCACTGCGGCTAAACTGGACGCCACTGGTCATCGTTGGGCATCAACCCTTGGAGAATACTCATTTAACATCTATTACAGACCAGGATTCAAGAATGTTGACGCCGATATACTAAGCAGATATCCATCTACAGAGGGTAAAGGATCTATGGAAGAAATAGATAAAGAAACAATTAAAGCAGTATGCAACACATTAATTGTTCCTCCATATGTAGACACTCTACCATCTTGCCCTATAGATATAATAGAGGCAACAGATATTCCAGGACAGAGTTTATCTCTTAAAGAGCTGAGGGAAGTAAGAAAAATGCAAAGACAAGATCCATTGATTGAAAAATGGAGAAGAGCAGTCATAGACGGAGTAATCCCAAGAAATGTGTGGGATAATCAAGACCTGACTTTGAAAAAGCAGTTTAAGAGTCTGAAAATGAAGAGAGGACTTCTTTTTAGAGTTATCTGTGAAGATGAAAAAGATGTAGAACAGTTAGTAATTCCAATGAACTACAAGAACGACATCCTAAAGGGATTACACAATGATGTTGGCCATCCAAGGAAAGAAAGGACTCTAAGATTACGAAGAGAAAGATTTTATTAGCCGGGTATGTCTTCTTCCGTGGATGCATGGATAACATATTGCAATCGATGCATACGTAGAAAGTCATCAACAAACAGCAGAGCACCATTAGTGAACGTCAGTACAACTTATCCCCTAGAACTTGTATCTTTTGACTACTTAACTTTAGAACCTTCAAAAGGCAGTATTGCAAATATCCTAATCATTACAGACCATTTCACGAAATATGCAATGGCCATTCCAACACGGAATCAAACTGCCAAAACCACTGCTGAAGCATTTTATGACAACTCCATTGTTAATTATGGAATTCCACCAAGGCTTCACTCTGATCAGGGAGCTAATTTCGAGAGTGACATCATTAAAGAACTCTGCAGACTTACCAATATGAAAAAGACACATACGACTCCCTATCATCCGCAAGGCAACGCAGGACCCGAACGTTTAATAGAACCCTTTTGGACATGTTGGGGACACTAGAACCAGAACAGAAACAAGACTGGAAAAAGTACGTCAGATCTCTGGTGTATTTTTACAACTGCACACCACATGAATCAACAATATTTTCTCATTTTGAGTTGATGTTCAGAAGAAAACCTAGGTTGCCAATAGATATTGAGTTTGAAAAGATCACTGCAGATGGACATACCAAATCCACCAAAGATTACATCTCTGAGTTGAGAGATAGAATAGAGCGGACAAAAAAGATAGTCGAGAGCCATGTTGGGAAGGCAAAAGAGAAACAGAAGAAATACTATGATAGAAAGGTTAGAGGGGTACAACTGTCTGTTGGAGATCGTGTTCTTGTGAAGGAAGTTGCCTTTGACGGCAAACACAAAATTGCAGACGAGTTTGAAGAACAGCCCTACCTTATCATTGATCAACCACGACTGGAAATGCCTGTTTTCAAGGTGAAAGCTATAAGATCTGGAACTACAAGAACCCTACACAGAAACCTTCTTTTAAAGATTGAAGGGCAAGAAACAGCAGAAGAAATCGAGGCAGATGAAATTAGTAAGGAAGAATGGAGATCAGAAGAAACTTAAGACCATGACGTCATGGAGGAAAAGGAATCTAAAGATGAAAATGATGGAAATGTAATAAGTACATTCCTGCATGGGGACGCCCATAACTCCATCTCCAGTTCAAAATATGTAAAGACAGATGAAACAGCCCAGAAGATATTTCTGACTGAAGAAGAGGAGAACGGTGAAGAAGTTGCAGAGAAAACAGAAGACGTAGAAGAACCAGAGGTACAGGATGAAGACGAAATTGATGAAAGTTCAGTTGAGAAGGAAGAGCTTACTCAACAGGAAGTGACGAAACAGGTGACCAGTGAGACTGATGAAGAAGAAAATACTTCTGAGGAGGACAAGAAAATGAAGACCCAACAAGAAGAGAAAAATATACCGATTCCAGCCCCTAGACGCTCTACAAGGCCAAAGAAACCACCCAACAGATTTGGTGATTTTGTTAGCAAAATGATGTGTCCACGGCCAATAGATAGTAAAATTCATGCGCTAGGCAAGCTGATGAGATCAGATGTTCTGAATAATGTAGACTCTGATACTGCACATAGACTGATTGCAGCGATCATGAAATGATTTTAGCATTATTCAGCTTGTCATATATATTTCACAATGTTTTTTAATCGTTTTCTCTTTTCTCATTTCAGGTGAAGAGACGGGGATTAAGCCGAATGACACAATGCGAGGACGCATTTCAGTTTGACGAAGAAGAAGAAACTGCATTCCTGATAAAGTCAAGGTTTTGTAAGATATGGTAAATGATTTTTGTTCAAAATGTTATTGGCGCATTTGGAAATTGTGGTAATTTGAATTATGTGTATGTCATAGCATTGTACTTGCTACTTACTTTGAATATGATTGTTTTATTTTTTTTTATGTGATTTTTTAACCGTTGATGTATTGTTTTTTTGCAGCATAGAGTAGGTTAGGTAGGATCTGACTTACAATAGACACAGAGGACTGATTTGACAATGACGGGACGTCATTTCTTAGAGAGGGGGAGTGTGTAACCGGATGATGGTTACCGGGTTTAAGCAGTCAATCTTGTGATTTCAAAGTTCCCGGGTTTTCTTGATCACATGACATTTTCCTTTGTCTACCAGTTGAAAACTCACCTTTGCACGAGAAGGTCACTGACTGACTAATAAACTTCAAATTTCTCCCACATCATACGTTTGTTGTGGTTTGTATTTGTCTTATACATTCCGTTTTGTTGTTGGTATTCGTCAGTCCGTCTGTTCGTTGAATGTTTTGTCATGTTTGGTGTTTGAGAGTCCGTTCACGGTATTGTCATAGGTTTCCGCGTCCAATGTTATCAGCTGTTTCGGATCCCTATTTATCGTACTAAATTGCATGTTTTTAACTCATTCACATTGATTTACAGGAGCACTCGAGAGGTGGTATTGCGAGAGGTTGGTGGTGTAGACTTTCGATTCCATAAACTGGTAAGTTCATTTGTATTTGTCATGAAAAGAGTTTATCATCTCTAACATACTATACATCCCTTTCAGAGTTTGATGACAAGACTAATATTTTGTTCAATGTATGTATTTCAGATTGTCGTTCGTTTATTTGATTGATGTAGACTAGATGAGCAGCTTAGCAAAATTGATGTTCTCTGACATGTATGGTAGAGTCTAACAGAGATTACAAATATAGATTGAGATCAGCCCAACTTTTTTTTCATTTGTAATCCGGATATACAACCCACCCCTTACCTTTGACCCCTTTAGTTATTTCTGGAGAACAGAAGGTTACATTTTTTTCCTGCATTTCCTAATGGAGGTTGGCAGATGTGACAGGTTCCATGTAAACACTTTGAATAGTTTTGAAGAGAAGACTCCAAAAATTTAAAGTGTACTTAAGTTTAACTTAAGTGAAAGTTAAAATCGCTCTCAGTCGGCCATTTTGCATCAAATAAAAAAAACAAAAAAAAGGTCCCGGTAGAATGGGTCATTGTACATGTGTATAAAGTTGCACGAAATTCCGTCCAATGGTATTGAGATATTTGCCGGGACGGACGCACAGACGGACGGACGGACGGACGGACAACGTTAAAACTATATCCCTCCGCTTACGGCGGGGGATAAAAATTGAAATTATAACATGAAGCCCCCTTATTCCATGATGCAGCTACAAATCCCAAAACCCTGACAATATACCATAGGTCCCATGATCATGTGAAAATTCCATCCAAATCTGCCAAGAAATGTGGGAGGCGTTGTGTTAGGTCACATGATAATGTGAAAATTCCATTCAAATCTGCCAAGAAATGTGGGAGGAGTTGCCTTCACAAGAAGAAATAGAATGAAATAAAACATAAAGCCTCCTTTTTTCATGACGCAGCTACAAATCGCAAAACCGTGAGAATATGCGATAGGTCAGGCGATGAGAAACATTCTGTGATTTTTTTTTTCAATTTTGTCGAAATATGGGACGAGTTGCATTGACAAGAAATAAAATGACATAAAACATGAAGCCCCCTTTTTTCAAAAAATTGCAAAATGTTGACAATATGCAATAGGTCACATGACAAGAAATATTCTGCCAAAATTCTATTCAATTCCATCAAAAAATGTGGAAGGAGTTGCCTTCACAAGAAAAAGAATGAAATATAACATGAAACCCACTTTTTCCATGACACCTTATTACAAAAACTAGAAGGCCCTGAAGGGCCTGAATATGCTCTACTGGCAGAGAGTTTGCTTTTAAATAAAGCATACAAAGGAATTCATTACGCAAAAAGACAAAAAAATTGACATTTACAACTCAAAATAGCTACCTTTTCATTACTGTTTGTTGAATTTTTTCAAACTCAAAAGGGTTAAAAAGCTATTGATGGGATAAACAAGCTGAAAATTTATAAAAATCTGATCACAAATAAATACTTTATCATGTAAACAGGCAATGAAATTGTTCAATTTGAAATGGCTACTTTTCCCATACTGTTTGTGGGATTTTTTTTCATGATTGATAGGGTTAAAGCTATTGATGAGATAAACAAACTGTGTAAGTTTCACGGAAATCTGACAAAAACTGGAGACTTTATCGCGTAAACAAGAAATGAAAATTTTCAACTTGAAATGGCTACTATTCCCATACTGTTAGTTGAATTTTTTTCAAGATCAATAGGGTTGAAGCTATTGATAACATAAACAAACTCTGCAAGTTTCATGGAAATCTGACCAAAAATACAGACTTTATCGCATAAACAAGAAACGGAAATTTAAACTTGAAATGGCTACTTTTCCCATACTGTTTGCCGGTTTTTTTTCAGAATTGATAGGGTTAAAGCTATTGATGAGATAAACAAACTGTGTAATACCCTGGAAATCTGACCAAAAATGAAGACTCTATCGCGTAAACAAGAAATGAAAGTTTTAAACTTGAAATGGCTACTTTTCCCATACTGTTTGTCGGATTTTTTTCAAAATCAATAGGGTTGAAGCTATTGATAAGATAAACAAAATCTGCGAGTTTCATGGAAATTTGATAAAAAATACAGACTTTATCGCGTAAACAAGAAATGGAAATTTTAAACTTGAAATGGCTACTTTTCCCATACTGTTTGTCGGATTTTTTTTCAATAGGGTTTAAGCTATCGATGAGATAAACAAACTGTGTAAGTTTCTCGGAAATCTGACCAAAAATGAAGACTTTATCGCGTAAACAAGAAAAAGACTAACGGACGGACGGACAGACGGACGGACGGACAGACAGACGGACGGACGGACGACGGAAACCACGCCATGACATAAGCTCTGCTGGCTTTAAGCCAGTAGAGCTAACAAGGGCAAATAACTGTGGTGTTGCACGGTCAATGTAGGTGAAACTTTTTTTCCTGCATTTCCTAATGGAGATTGACAGATGTGACAAATTCGATGTAAAAACTTTATATAGTTTTGAAGACAAGACTCCAAACATCAAAAGTGTACTTAAGTGCAACTTAAGTGAAAGTTAATATCGCTCTCAGTCGGCCATTTTGCATCGAATCAAAAAAATTTAAAAAAAAAAAGTGTCTCGGGAGAATGGGTATACAGTTTTACGAAATTCCGTCCAATGGTATTGGAGATATTTGCCGGGACGGACGGACGCAGGGACGGACAGACGCAGGGACGGACGGACGGTCGGGCGGACGGACAACGCTAAAACTATATCCCTCCGCCTATGGCGGGGGATAAAAATAGGGAATTGGCAATCGCAATATCTACGAGCGGTGTAATAAAGTGCAAAAAATAACTCGGTTCGATTAAGGTTGCCTCCATTTAATAAACCAAATGGCGCCAAGAAATCGCAATATTTCGGTCATACTTCAGCGCAGTCAGCAGAGTCATTTCAGTACAAATCAATTATTAAAAAAAAGGTGATTTCGGTTTCAAACGCTGCTCAGTAATGGAAGTTTTATATCTGAGCATGTGAAATAGATTTCGAGATATCGGTATTTCAACTTAATTTGAATTTTATCATCGTATTATTGGAAATTCTTTTACCAAAATTGGGCAGGAAAACGTGCTTTTTGCAATTTCGACGTCACCGAATATCGGCCTCTATTATACAAGGAAAAAAAAACTCTGATCGATGTATTTTTTGACAAGTGCTAGTCTCATTCATTGTTTAAAGTTACCGTACATACTGTGCATGTCATAAAACTTTGTTCTTTGACTTATTGAATGGCATAAATTTAACTGTAATACCTTTATTCAAAAAATACAAAAGTTGTCCGTAAAATTTTGAGACTGCGTAATTAAACAGAAACTGCTTGTGGAATACATTGGAAATTTTACCAGTTAACAACTTCTGAAAGTTTGAAGTAGATACAGTCAAGTGAACACATACAATAGACATAGAAACAATGGCATGTAACAATTTATGGAGCACTCTGATGTCTCGTGAAGTTTCGTAATTTACTGTTTTTCATACCAATCTCAAACTTTGTCTCGGGCTCATAAAGTCTAATGTTGGTTTTATCCGTTGTGATTATTCGACTGAGGAACCGGTTCCCGTCTCTTCGACCGACGGACGCTTTTGATTCTCCTGACGAGAAGCACCAGAGAACCTGTCCGGCGCTTACTGAATATCTTTTCATAATTATATGCATTAATTACTGTCTGTCCGTTTCAGCTCAACAACGTTTCCAATATCTCTCACTGTCCTCTATCAGTCTTCTTGTACTATAGCTTGCACAGATTTAGTGTCAAGTTCACTCGTCACTGATCGCCTGTTGATCCGCTTTAAATTGTTAACATCTTAAGGCCCATCCCTGAAACGTTTATGCCAGAAAAGTACCAGCGCCCTGGAATTCATAGGTCTTAGAAATTTATATTCATCTATAGGATTTCTTCCTATCCGGATACAATGTTTGATTGCGGACCGCTGCTCCGCGGGCAGATTCAGCGTTAGAGTTTTCCGACATCTTGTCTGCGTTCGTCGAACGTTACAAACTTGTTGACCGCCAGATGAGTTTTTACGCAAAAGAGCGGCAGAATCTATTTTGATTTCACGCGTTTTTAGTTGTATTTTGGCGGAAAGCCTTTCATCTAATTAGGTATTTATTTGGTGTAGTCAATTATTAGTATGCAACAATTTCAAAATGCTCTATTGATTTTAAACACCTTTTGAGATACAGCCACAATCTGAAAACTTTACGGACAACCCTCGTATACCTTTTTTTATATTTGAGAGGGTAGCATATATTTTTGAACACCCTGTACGACTCCTTTACCTACAATTATATCATACTCAAAACAACTTTTTACACACCGCAAGCAAAAATACATGATCAACTCAGTTTTTTATAACGACCTGTCCTCCTTTGTTCTTATCGGAGTGGTCACTCTTCATCGAAATGAACTTTATATAAACGGGTTAAAACCTGTTCAAAAATACCTGACAAGAAATTCCACAATGCAAACCCAGTATCAAATACGAGATGCAAATCAACCAATTTTCACATCTATGCCGAACTCCGTTTCTTTCTACAACTACATCTGATAGACACACACGGATCTCTATGTTATTCCCATCAGCGTAAGTGACCGGAATAACCTCGGCATTTCCTATCGTTTTATTCATTGCTACTATGAAAACTTCACCTGGTAAAATATGAAATTCGTCCAGATGCAAGCTAACCTGCTCACAGTAAAACAATTTAGTGATACATATTCTATTGGCCCTGTAGCCTCGCTGAAATCCCTCCGACCAATTTATGACATATTCCTTATCTAACATGCCGGTAACAAACTCCGTCTGAGGAATGAAGGTTTTCGTTGCCCCATCTTGAAATTCGCCGTAAGTTGTGTATCTGTTGAATTGGGGTCGTACTTCAAACATTTCCCCTGTAATATTCAGCTTCCAGACTTTTTGTAGCGACTTTTCAACTTTTTCAGTTAATATCGACGGTCGCACCCTTTGAGTGCGCAGAAAAAGAACGGCCAACACATATTGAACCCTTGTTTCATTGTCATACGTCCTGTAAAACAACTCCTTCTCCCAATCTTGTAACTCTGGTGAGCATAGAAATTCTTTTTTTGGTGATGCAAGCTGTTCGTTCGTTATGTGATGTAGATGATCTAGGTTTAGTGCCGGGTCTAACGGGACCAATTGTACGAAAAGTTGGACATTTTTTACAAACCACGTTTGGCCAAAATGCCTGCAGACCCCTTTAACTCGGAACTGTCCCTCCGGACAAAACACAGGTCGACATGACTGAAAATGAAAAACAAAACATAGTCATCATTATGATAAGGGTTGGATAAGCGTTTCAAGTATTTCTAACCGAAATTTTAACTCCGTTTCTAAAATAACTTGTTGCTTTCCATTATAGTCCAGTCAAATTGTGAGAAGACCCAAAGCAAATTGCAACACAAACGCTTTTTTTCGTTTTCAATATCCTTAGGGAAACCTTTTTAACACATGTAAAGTAGGACGAAATCGGAGGCTATGAAATTTGACTGTTTAAGCTTTTTTGAATTCGTATGAATTTTGCCATTTTAATCTTTATTACAGCTCATCTCTCAAGTTTTACAAATCATTCCTTCTCGATTTTTCTCTTGAAAGTAACAGTAAAACCTACTAGCAAACTTGTTACAACCTGCCCGCCATGATTTACATACAAGGCAGCATCCCTTCTGTCAGTTTAGTTCTACACTGGACTTGGTTTACCCCACCCACCAATACAAAGGGAGGGACTACTGTATATACAAAGTAAACTAAGGTTGGACAATTGAAATTGTTGATTTACATTTTTATTTTGAAAACGTTTTTGTTTGTTGAAATACTGATTAGCACTTCAGACCATATTTTTCTCTTTAATTGTACAGAAACTTGTCGGTAACACTTTGTTAAGGTAGCGGACCCGTAATATATGTACTTGTAGTGCAGCATGACATAAACTTTCTTGACCTTTGATAAAGACAGATTGATATAGATATACTTTTGCACATTTTTAACCGACCAGAAATTCCTTTCATGTCTATCTTCAAATTATCTGTTGATACTTTTGTTAGTCTCCAGAAAAGGGAAGTAATTATCACATCTCCTTGTAATGGGAATATAGTGGTTTTAGATTTATAAATGATAATTCCAGGAAGGACAAAAATGAAAAAAGTGGCTCAGTGAAAGTAGTACAATAATACTCGGTTTTAATATTAGCAAATTTTGTAGGATAATAAAATAGTGGAAATAGGTGTTTTCTGTTACTGGTCCACTACCTTTAAGTGGAATAAATTTGGTGTTGAAGAAGCGAGATGGTAGTTTTGCGATCCGAATATAATATACCCATTTGACTGCCATTCCACATAATCGTTGCAGGCTAATGATCATGTGACATTCCAACTTGCATTTGCAAATTAGCATGAAAACTAGATTTTTCAATAAATCATAGGCTATCCGTGTAAGAAAATACCGCAAAAGACCTCTTTTAGTATTCTTCCTACAAATGGATACGTTAGCAGATACTATCTTTCTCTTTACAGATATTATGTGCAGAGTTCCACAGAGATACACTGAGGATATTTCCATTTATGTTGCATATGAAATTATCAAAATGATATATAAGTCTTTTTATATTTTAGCATTGTATGATAAAAAAAACCCTTGTAGACACGATACGTCATGATCGTCTGTCCTCAGTTCAATGTCCTCAGTTCACTTGCAAGATGTAACTGGAATCAATAAAATTTGTCAAACATGTCTGTTTCACTGGACTTGTGAATTCTACTCTTCTTCAGAGGCCTAAAGTTAAGTGAACCTTTAACATGGATAATTTAACTTTTCAGGATTTTTCCCATCATGTCCACCTGCCATTCATGGTGATAATGTAAAAAAAAAAATCACCCATTTTGTAAACATTCTGAAATTCCGCAGAACATCCTATTATCATTTTGTCTCTGTTCACAGGACAGAGGGCCGAGGATCTGAACTTGCACTGACCTTACTCGTATACATATATATAATCCATCAGAATCCAATATACATGTACATAGCGTTTTCCTATTTCCAAAGAGAGGGTGTACATGGTTCATGGGCCGTTTCTAATGGCACGGTCACAAATTAGGAACTGTCAACGGACAGTGCGCCTTTATCCGGAATCGGGGCCAAGTGGGATTGCACCAGCCCAGCGGCAGTTGCAAATGAGCAAGAACAGCTGAAAATTTTGTTAGTAGACAGAGCTTGTTGGAGATTAATGTACTACTTAACAGTTAATAGCAACAGCAACAACAACAAAACCCACGTCATTCGGGCATCTTTTCAAATAGGCACTGCCTCTTATTTATTGTCAGGATATCGGGCGATTTCTGTGCAGGCAGCAGGCAGTAGAAATCTTGTCTAACTGAAGCCGCCCGGCTTACATGTAACTAATGAAAGTTGAGATTACAAAATTCTCTTTTATCGGGATTCTGTCTGCATTATAATTAGAAGTGACATTCTTTTGAAACGGAGGCTGTTTGGAGAGTTTCATCAGCAAAGAAGAAACTTAGTTGTTGCCACAGCAGTTTACATTTAGAACGCTGGAGAAGCCCACGAAGAAAGTTCTGTTTAAGTGAAAGCCAAGCTCTATTGTGGGAGTCATGAGTAGATTCCAAGCCATAACTTCACCTGAAACCGGATAAAATTCTTGACGTTCTCGGAAGGTTTGGCGCTTGGTTTAAACTGGATAAGAATATGCGCTTCTTTTGCAAATTATATTCTTACAGCAGTCTTGCCATTGGCTTTACCTTGTCCTTCATTGCTGGCATTTTTATCATTAGTAGTTGATATAAAACTACTGATGAATTATTCTAGATGGTCTCACTGAAGTTACCTCCAGGTTCACGCACGGAGATCAGCTAACGTATTCACCACACGGCCGTCAATCGATTGTCAGAAGGTCACCCATCCCAATACCACTTAGCATTCTAAACTGCTTGTTTCCAAACTGGGTTGAAAATTATCCGACGACCCTTTTATTTGTGAAAACGCAAGGAAATAATACTGGATCAAACTGCAACCTGTTCGAGTCAAAAATCCACTAATGTCTATCCTACTTCATCATCAAAGAACTAAATTTGGCTTGTTGCTTGATTTCTCTAAAATTTTTAGAGCTTTAAGTTTCTCCTTGGTAACACTGTTGCAGATATTGTCGTACCTCTGCAGACACTCTGCTTTCATAACGTCAGCTTTTATGCAGATGTACTGTAGCATTCATTGCATGGTTTGTAACTTATCAATTAGTCTTTTCTATATATAAGATATGTCCGAGGCATGGATCTACTGGTTGGCTAGGAAACATTTTATCATAGTGCACGCTTAAATTCAAAAGATGCGGCAGAACCTTTATCTTCAAAAAATGCCCGATGTCATTCAGTTATCATAAAAGACCGGCTGGCAGTTTTTATCAAGAGTACATTTTGGACAGCTCTTGCTTATGGCTTTTGAACAAACGCATGCGAATATCATTTGCTTAACTTGGAAAGTGAGTTCCTTATTAAGTTTTACTTCCTTAAAGGTAGTGGACCAGTAACAGAAAACACCTATTTCCACTATTAAGTATTGTGGCTTTTTCATATCTTAAAATGGCAACGAATTGGATAAGAAACTGTTGCTGGAAATCCAAATAAGATAAGAAAAAGAACATTACATGTTTAAATAACGAAACCTTAAAGTTGGAACTTTGTATGTGTGGGTTACAAATCTAAGATATAAATCTTACAATCATTGGTTCATATGACAGCTTTGCTTGAATACATTTATGGGAGTACTTGTGTTTAACCTTTAATTGACTTAATATGCCCCTGCAGTTGATAGCGCTATATTACCTTTTATTAAAATGGTGTTTCAAGGTTTGCTTAGTTTTAGAAAAAGCAGTAGGGTAAGGTAAGTATAAAACCAAACAGATGTTGTAAATTTTGTTAATTATCAGAGGTTGAAGTATTATCTGCATCTTGTCAAAAACATCCTATCACAGTTTTCTAACTGTATTAAAAAATTTAAACACAGTAATTCAAGTTTATTCCAACGTTTTTCGTGCGAGTGTTGTTTTGCAGGACACTTCAGATCCCAAGCCTATTACTGGTGAAACCAAAAAAATACACGAACATGTGAGCTGTCACTGTGGTATGACTGAAACAAAGCTGATTGTTGCATAAAAAGTCATTCAACCAAACATTCAAGTTTATTCATGAACAATTTTGTTATTTCACAAAATTTATAGTAGACCCAGATTCGGCTTTCACGTTTCCATCACAAGACATTGTGCCAGACTTTATCAAATGGCAGCCATTGAAAGAATGTCTATAGACTTTTAATAATATAGGGAATGATCATTCACATAACAGTTCACTTCCCCGCAAAAATTGACAATGAAATTCTAATACAAAAAGTAGTGGGTGGGGTAAGTTGATGTCGGCTCTTTCATTATTTTAAGTAAAAAAGCAGAAAGAAAAAAAAGAACACTATTTCAAATACTAGATAATTCAACACGAGAGATATCAGAAAATGTTACATGCAGTAGAAAGCTAAAAAAGTTCTAATAATGTAAAATTTACACATAAGCTACCATTTGTACACAAAGTTGCGGCTGGAAACAAAACTTGCGAAAAAAATCGAATTTCATATCTTCCGATTTCGTCCTTCTTTTTATATATTGTTTAAGGAGGGTAACCCCTCATAAAAATCAAAGAATGGCTTGTGTTGCAATTAGTTTTGTGTTAAGCCTTTTTTTCATTATTTTGACTGGACTGTTAGCTGTGATTTACACACTAGTATTCTACCTGACATTTTGTAGGTCACCAATCCATACAATCACGGACGGCGACAATTTTGGAATAAAATACATCTGTGTATAACAAATTATGCTGAGTGAAATGGAGGCGACAAAATACAGTAGGGGCTTTTATTACAGAACACACCTCTATGACATACCTGACATTATTACATTCTGTTACTAATAATAGTAACATTTTCCACTGAAAATGGTGTAATATCAATGTCACGCGAGGGCAGATATGACGGGACAACGGGCTGATATCTGATATCCTGTCCGTTGATAAGATATTTGTTCTATACCTATAGCAACAGAACACTCGCTCGTAAACTAACGTTCTCAAAACATCCATTTTGAAAAAAATGGCGGAATCGGTTCGTCAATCGCTAGCGGACAAATCTTCAAAACTACAGTCAACGTTGAATCGTTAAACCAACAAAGACGTGATAAATAGAGAATAGATAGTTGTTGTCTTGGATTGGGAAACTTATCAGGCAATGTGTAGTATCTATAGGCTAGTAGTTCTACGATTTTTATCCATTGAGCTGGGTGAACCGAGCTTGATTAAGTTTCATAACTCGAACTGTTTTCAGGGAACAGATATGAAGAACTGTTTATTTTAAACGACCTATACTGCATTATATATACGCAGCTCTACGATAGTGATGATGAATGACGTCATGAACGTGACGTTTACCCGCGGAAAAAAGTTGTGTCGAATGGGGACAAGATATTTTTGTTTTTAGTATTTAAACATGCTAGAAAACCAAAC
The DNA here is from genome assembly GCA_943736015.1 of Tridacna crocea. Taxonomy (NCBI): domain Eukaryota; kingdom Metazoa; phylum Mollusca; class Bivalvia; order Cardiida; family Cardiidae; genus Tridacna; species Tridacna crocea. The sequence continues at coordinate 15,248,484 of OX031068.1, forward strand.
AAGAAGGCCAGGATGGCCCTGAAATCGCTCACCTGAGTCTATTGACCAAACATGAACCATCTAGTTTCCCAGTGACCTAGTTTTTTTATCAGACATTACCCATCATCAAACAATTTTGAGATATCAATAAGACAAACATTCTGACAAAGTTTCATGAGTATTGGACTGAAAATGTGGTCTCTACAGCGTACAAAGGGTTTTTCTAAGATTTCACCAAGTGACCTAGTTTTGGACCCGACAATTACCCATTATCAAACTCTTTTGAGACATCACCAAAACAAACATTCTGACCAAGTCTGAAGAGTATCAGGCAGAAAATGTAGCCTGTGGTCCGAGATATCATACAGACAAACATCCTGACCAACTTTCATGAGTATCCGTCTGAAAACGTGGCCTCTAGAGTGTACACAAGATTTTTCTAAGATTTGACCTTGTGACCTAGTTTTTGAATCGACATGACCCATTTTCGAACTCGTCCGAGATTTCATCGAGGCAAACATCCTGACCAACTTTCATGAGTATTGGATCGAAAATGTGGCCTCTAGAGCGTACACAAGGTAAAAAGTTGACGACGGACGACGCACGACAGACGAAGGACGACGGACACAGCACGATCACAATAGCTCACCATGAGCACTTCGTGCTCAGATGAGCTAAAAAGTCGAGCAATTGATCCATGAATGTAATAAAGAGGTTATTACACGGCTGATGAGGGCCGGAGAGTGATATCGGCCCTCCATCTCGAAATCTGCCCTCGGGCTAAAGCCCTCGGGGCAATTATCATGATGACGGGCCGATTATCACTCTCCGGCCCTCATCAGCCGTGTAATAACATCTAAGTAATTTATAGCCCAGTTGTTCATTGAATGGAATTAGTATATTGCACACTATGAAAGACCATAAACAGGCATCTTTACAGCCAGAATAAACAAACGCTATTAAAACCTGATTGTTTTATAATCTGGTCATCTGTGTAAACGTAGATGAAATATCAATATAATGTGTATGGGGTAAAGAAACTGCGAGGATTTGTCCTTGATTTTTACCGGAAACTCTGGTTGTTATGTCTATGGCTAGCTGCAATGGAATGAAATGCATTTTCTATCTGCTGTAATCTGTGCAACCATGCAACCATTTGGGGCAATATTTGGCATGAAGATACAAGAGTGATTATAGTTTCCTAAAGGTGGCCCTACAGATTTTGGGACGAAAATTTTACAAAAATACAAAAAATCATCCTTATACTCCCAAAGCCTTATAATTTTCATTTATTAAACCCCAGTCGTCGAAAACCATCCGACAACTAGATAAAGAGACATCTACTACAGCCCAGGTCGACACTGAAGGGAAACACAGTTTATTTTTACATGAGCAACTAGCTCATTTACATACTGGAAATATACAGACGGAGCTTCAAACGTAGCATCCAAAGTTCTAGACATCACGGAAAATAATTACATGTTTGTTATGTTATGGAATTTAATAGCCATCAGTCACGTGCAAGTCACTTAACATTCCCACAATGCTTTTTTTTATTTTGGCGGGAAATCTAAAAATAACTTAAGAGGCTACGTAACCTTTTAATGGAATACCACAATTTTTTTTTTTTTTTTTTTTGTATTTTTATGATTCTTAATTACTGATGATGTGTATTGTTTTTTTCATATAAATTTCAGTGACATAGATATTTTTTAATTTGGTGTGGTGTGAAAATTCTAAATACCCACCTTTAAAATAAAGAAAGAAAAAACGTTTAAAAATGGATGAAAAAGAGTAAAGACGTATGTTTAAAACCGAAAATATGATCTGGGCCAAAAGAAGTTAATGACCATTATTTGTTTTATATACTTCAGAGAAGAAAATTTTTTTTTTTTTTGTAAAATTGGAATCTGTATATTTCCCAATTCGCTTTCAATAAAACCAGGTTGTTTAACTGTCCTTGCATTTTTTATGGTTTGGTGACCACGCTAAAGCAAAGCATGATAGTTTCAAACCAACTGTAATAGCATATGCAGCGGTTTGACAAAACTCATTGCACTGAAATTTCTTACCACTGATATGAGTGTTTGATGTAATATTTGACTTTTTTATGAAGAGGCATCAATTAGCGAACCACTAAGCCGCCCAAACAATGGGTATGCTGCAAGGAGGCCATGTTCAGGGGGTAGTAGCTGCAAACTGTAACGTGTCACAGTGTGTCATCTCATTACCCTGGAATCATTTCCTTTATACCAGCAATGTTGCTAAAAGACCCTCAGTCGGATCGTCAAACATGTACTTTCGCCAGTCAGGACCTTTATCTGGCGACTATGACACACAGGCAGATGCTTTTGTTAACCCCAATAATGACTGGGATGAAAGTAACGTCACATATCCTTGGAAACAGACTCCATTCTGCAATTAATGTTTCCAAACAATCAGTTATTTGAATATTTGACAAGACGGTGCCGAATGGCAAAGTTAGAATTTGTTTATTACCACGTTGGCTGGCAACTCCGTCAATGAATCCCAGGTCTCTTCGGAGATAATGTTCGCTTCTGTGCTGTTTTAAATGATGGTCGTAGGCAAACATGACGTACAACTTGAGAACGATTCGCTGACTGTTGTATTACAGAACACAACCGCTTTTAAGGTGGATCTGTCCTGGTATTAGCTGGCATTGGTAAAGATGGGAATTCAGACTTTCAGGTAGTGAATCGCGTACTGGTGTTAAAGTACTAAGGCCGAGATCCTGTACAAGATTCTTAGGTCGTATTCGGTTGCTATTGCAAATGAATTCCTTCTAATGGACCATAATGCAATTCCGCACAGAGCAAGATCAATGAATAATCATTTTGAAGCTTAGACAATTGGTTGTATTCATTAGCCCAGTTGCTCGCCTATCTAAGATTTGAATTTGCGATAGACACAAAGATTACTGATAATGACTTCTGAGAGGTTTGAGGGAGAATTGAGGTTTTACTGTAATAGTGCCATCTTGAAAATCATATTGGGTTTTGGAGGTGTAGGCCTATGATAATGGAATTTATCACATAACACCTCTTCTAGCAGTGTATTAAACCCATGACTTATTTTTGATAATACACTAGTGTATTATCGTTTTTTGTTTACCAGTTTCCCTTCTTATTTCATTGTGAACGCGTGAGGCCGCAGGTACCATTCAACTACAACATGTATCGAATTTTGTATTACTCCGCGCTGTCAAAAGAATAAAAAAAAATCATGGCTGCTCCCATTCAGGTGGAAGATACTGTAAAAATCGATGGAAAGAGCAGGGCTATTGTACTTCAAAAAGTCTGTCGGGGCTTCGGAATATTTTTCATGGTCAACTTAATTGGAACAGGTCATGAATTCGAAATAGAGCAGGAAAGATTGTCGGTAGTGCCTTAGACGGCCTCGCCTGGACTCCCAGATCTGTCAATGGACCGTAGATTTCTATCAGTCGATAAAAGTGACAATGAAAAATTCTTCGAGGGCCAAACGAATAAAAAAATTCTATCAAAAACATTTCAGGATCTAAAAATTTTAAAAGCCTTTTTATGCCGAGCAAACATAAACGAATCAAGAGAAAGTTACGAAATTCCACCTGATGAGCTAGAAATCGTCCAAGGTTTTTGTGTAGACTTTTCATGTCTGTTCGAAAATTTTTTATTCAAACACTAAACGACAGCAACTTTCCTCCAAACAGAATTATGCAAATATCTGGTCACAAAAATGTCAATTCCATTAATAATTACAGTCACATACACTAACTCAGCACAAGGGAATATCCCGTATTCTACACAGTAATCTAGACATATATATACTGCTGACCTACAGGCCAGTCCATCGAAGTCGATCCAAGCGGCCACTACAACTAATGTCAGTATACATGGAGGAATCCAGGCCCTATTCACGGAGGAAACTTCAACGTACATGTTCATCAGAATTCTCTGTATCATTCACCGGATCGTCGACCACGTGAACGTATCCGTCTCATTGATAGCGGTTCAGATTGAATTTGATTTGTGAACTGGACTGTATGAATCAGAATGACATATATGCCGCGTTATATTGATCTTTACAAGTTAAGAAAGCGGTTTTATTCAAATAGTTAAAAGTTAATGATCTAGACCTATCTGCATTGCTTTGAGTCATATTTTCACACAATCACGAATACGTTGTATGCTTTACAAAAAAAGGTCCGTACTACACATTTACATTCTAGATTTAGAAAAAGCAACGGGACTATTTAACTTGTGTATGTCTACACACGTTGCTAACCAAAGTACCCATGTAAACATGCGGCATATATAGAAACGAGAGACTTGGATGTACGATGTTTTTAGGTTGTAGGCCCTAATTCGTTTTATGTGATAAATAGAATCTCACACTTGTGTTTATGTATTATCATTTTTATCAAACTCGTTGACTAAAATATATATGACGCTCGTCAAGGCACGCGTGATATAATTTTAGTCAACTCGTTTGATAAAAATGATAATACATAAACACTCTTGTAAGATCCTCCAATGTATGTGTTACTTTTGAATTTGAACTGATTAAGTTATTATTGTTGAGCCTCTCTGGTATATTCAGGGATTATTTTCTCGGTTTTCTTGTTAATAGCAATACATTAGAAACAACAATTCTTAACTTTTTTGTGCAGTACATATTAATTTACTGATGGCATTTCAAAGTCAAAAAGCTGATGAAAACTGTGCCTTTGCGGTACATCGGATGTTTCAGGATACAATACAAAACCTTACTTCCGTTGTTGAAGGACATTCGAGTCTGCAAAGTTTTGTGCATTTTTTTAAAATGATATCATAACTGATAAATAAAAAAATAAATACTTTTATGAAATCTAACTTCTTACTCACATTTGTTGTCGTATTTGTCACTGTTTCAATGCAAATGTACTTAATGTTCACTTCCTCCGACAGCGATTTTTCGTAACTGCTGACTGACTTATCATCCAACAGAACTAATAAAGATGAACTCGTCAGGAACCTTTGGGAATCTGTTGCTTGGCATATTGTATGATCTTCTATCCAATTTTGTCTGAAGTCAGGGTTTTCTTGCGAACATAGGAAGCAATATATATTCTGATAATAAGGAAAAAGGCGGAAAGTCGCGTTGAAATTTCCACAAAGTTCTTTCGCGGAGGCAGTTTCAGACGTGTTTACAACGTTGCAATCTCTTATTACATCCCGATATGGATGGCATTCTTCCAAAGAAACGTCTATACTTGAAGGTACCAGGAACTGTAGATAGCATTCCTCATTCCCTTCATTTAACACTTTCGGTAAAATAGTAGACAGCGGTCCATACAGATTTAGGCAAACAAGAGACGGTATAAATTCCACAAGATCGGTTTGGTTGTGACATTCTGCACAATATTTGTTGTAGTAAATCATTCCATTTAGACGCGAATAAACAGGGAAGTAGTTCCATTTGTGTTCCAAATTCTGAAATCTACAAGTATCATATTTACCTGGGCATTTGTCTACCATATGATAATAGATATCTTCTCGATTGGTTTCTATCCTATTGTTAAGTTGTTTACAAATGGTTCCGAGTGTTTCGTCAATTTTGTAGAGATCAAACTCGTCTCTACAACATTTCCTTTTCAGCCCACAGTCGGCAGAGCAAGAACATGAATCACAGCATGGTTTTAGCTTGTCTTCATTGTTTTTTACTAGCGATGGTAATGGATATCTAGCCTCTAAATCACAAAACTGTGTGTAAGGACACCAAAGCTGAATGTCGGCGGGAAATGTGATGTATGCAGACAACTTTATCTTGTTCTGGTCGTTCAGTAAGACGCTGATAGCAAGAAGGACGAATGGAAAAAACATTTTAGCTGTAAATAGAAAATATTCACTATTTATTTGTTTGTATGCGAAGGAACCAATAAACAAGGCGAACATTCTTATATTGAGATATTCCTATTAATCAGAACCAACGTGGCTTTGGACTCGTGGCATTTTTTTAATATTTTCTGATAATTCTCTACAAAACGACCCCATATTTCCACAAAGTTGTGGAAGATGGCTTTTAAAACCGTGAAAAAGAAAAAAAAAGTTGGGGACCAACACTTTGTCCTTTTCCAAAACTTTTGAAAACTCACTAAAATAGAATTTTGTTTCGTCTGCAATGCTGTCAATGTCGACGAGTCTAATTTTGTAGTCTGGTAAATAACCAAAGTGGCTTCTTATCATCGAACAAATACTAAATCGGATATATTCGTTCATGTTACATGAGTAAGCAAAATAATCTATGTAAAAAAGCTCGAAAATTTGTTGCAATAGTTTTGATTCATGTTTTTAATTGATACGAAAAAGTTTAAAAGAAGAGGTGCGTAATGATGTATCTGTGACGTGTATCTAAATGGCATAAGAAGCGAATAAAAAGCATGAAAATCAGCCAAGAAAGTAGAAAATGCAATTAAAAGTGATCTGTACTCCACTTTTCGATAATCTTATACAATCTCGATACGATGACCAACTTTCAAACAGAATTTCCAACTGTATGTACATTAACCAAATCTGAGTATGCATACTCATATGATTGAAATACAGTATATACATGTATACTCGTCCTCTGTTTTACATCGAATCCCACCGATAAAGCAGTTTGAATAGATAAAAAAAAAAAACACGTTTCAAATTTGGGAATCGCTGATATATTCCAATTGGTTTTGTTTTGCAGTCGGTTCAAAGACTTGCAAACAAATAGTAAGGAAATTTCACTATTTCAGATAATGCAAATTCAAGTTTATACTTACTTAACCTAGGGGTGGTACAGCACTGTTTATTCTATGACATTATTGTTGTGAAGGTTTTTATGATAAATATAGGTACATTTTTAATATCCCAGTTCATTGTTTACCTTCAACGTACCGTTGTACTTATAAGTACCCAATGCTTAAAGACGTCAATCAGAAATCAGTACCTCTCTGCCAGTTAAAATTTTACCGCAAACATTGTCGCCCTAAATCACCACCATAATATCACCTTGTATCATCTTTCAATAAATCACAGTTGTGAGTTATGAGGCACAATAAATAATCCACGAGAGCGAAAGTGACTTTTGTTGATAAGATATCGGAGGGCGAAGACATGGAACAGCCACATGCGACTAACTTGATAAAGAATGACATCACTCTACGAGTATATAGAATGACGTCGATTTTACCACGATTTCGTTGCACTGTGTTCATAGAGCCAAATTCACGTGCCATGTTAGAATAATTAATACCAAACTAAGATTTTTATCAACTTTTCCACTCAATCATTATAAATTATTCCTTCTGGGACGGCGTCAATCATTTACAATGATCTATGATCGCGTCACCATAAACTTCTTGCACACTTTTTCTAAACCATCAGTTGATTTCCTGCATCAACGTAGTCGAAAATGCGTTAAACAGAGAGAGAAAAAGACATTTTTTTATACTCATTCTCATTAGTTTATCAGACTTCAGACAAAGTTTTGACAGATTCTATCTGACAATCGATGGATTTCTATATAAGTTATAAATCTGACCATTCTACTGAAGTACTTGAGCTAAAATTTTCTAACCAAACTCACGGGATGAGTTACTGGAAACTTAAAAACTCCCTGTTAAACAACATAGAATCATAAATTGTATGAGTTCATTAATGATAATGTTATTAAAAAATATTGTTTGCCTATTTATAATGCCGAAAATGTCCTTCAAATTGATCGATCCGAGATTCAATTTGTTTTTTGGAGAGTCTTTTAATGGAAATTCGAGGTGAAACAATATCTTTTTCTAGCCATAAACATAAATTAAAATACACTAGAGAAATCTTATCTTCTTGGCGAAATAAAAAAAATAAAAAACTAGAATTAAACTTAAATGAAACTAATAAGGCCCAAGTGATTGATTTTAAAAAATGAACTAGAGGACTTACGAAATAACAAAATGAAAGGTTTTTTTTCATCAGATCCAGGGCAAATTGGGCAGACATCGATGAACAAAAACAGATATTTTTGCAATCAAGAAAAACAACATATTGTGTCGAAGTCAATCCATTTCTCAGAAAACGAAGACGATTCCCACTTTTCTTTTTACCAAAGTGAAGTATTTCAAGAACTAAAATCATATTACAAAAATCTACACCATGAACAAGCCTGTGATAATGACTCTAACCTACAAAATGACTTAGTGAACTGTAACACATTTAAACCTAAACGAAGCTCAAAAAGATAGCATTGAAGGCTTATTACAATATCACAAAGTAGCACACACTTTGAAAAATGTGAAAGATGATAAAAGCCCTGGCACTGATGGTTTTACAACAGACTTTTATAAGTTTTTTTGGTGTAAAATAGGAAAGTTTGTTGTAAGAACTGTAAATCATGCCTTTTCAAATAACTCTCTTTTTCTAAGAATATGAAATAGGTGACAATTCTATGTATACCTAAGGTAAATAAACCAGAACAGTCTTTAAGAAATCCGAGACCTATTACTCTCTTGAACGTACTGTACGTACTTGCTTCAGGCAGCATTGCAAATATATTTAAGTCAGTCTTAAATCAAATCATATCAAAAGAACAAACTACCTTTCTAAAAGAGAGATTTATTGGCGAGAATACTAGATTAGTGCACGGTATTATGCAATACTATGATGAAAGGAATAAACCTGATCTTTTAATGTTCATAGATTTTGAAAAACCTTTGATTCAATTTCTTTCATGTTCATAGAAAAGACATTAGAGGTTTTTTTTAACTATGGCAAACGTTTAAAAGATGGGTTAAATTATTTCTATATAATACCGACGTTTGTATACGACAAAATGGCTTTTTAACACAATATTTCACCAGGAGAGGCTATCGTCTGGGCGATTTAAATTCCGCCTATCTATTTATTCTATCCACGGAAACTCTAAATATCAAATTAAAAGATAACGAAAATATCGAAGGTATACAAATACGAAACAAGAAAAAGTTGATGCAAAGCATTAAAGTCGCCGCACAAAATTTTGTTTAATGCTTCAAGAAAGCAAGGGCAAGTAAGTAAATGTCAGTTTTCATCAGCAGATTTTTTAACACATTATGAAATTGATGGGACTGTAAATCTATATCAAAACTTGTCTTCTGTTACAGTATCTAATACCCTCGCACAACATTCTCTTAGCTCTTTTCCAAACGACAAATATCAGACTCTTCCAAATTCAAAGAGTTGGCAGACGACAATTTAAAAAGCTGCAAAAATGGTGGAAAATTCGCTAGTAGTGGGGAAAAGTATTTAATAAAGGAGAAATTGCTTATAACGAGCAATTTATCCTTATCGAACATGTTTTTCCAAAAGAATTTGACAGCACACATGTGATAACCCGTGTTTGTTTGGGAAAGTGTTGAAAACAGGACTGAGTTACTACAAGAGGACCATGATGGCCCTGGAGTCGCTCACCTGAGCCTCTCAACCAGATTCAATCTAGTGACCTAGCTTTAGACCTGACATGACCCATTTTCAATCTCGTCCAAGTTTTCATTTAGGCAAACCGTATTACAAAGTTTCATGGATATTGGACCGATAATAGAGCATACAGAAGATTTTTCTAAGATTTGAACTGGTAACCTATTTTTTGACCAGACATGACTCATTTCAGACTCGTCCAAGATTTTATATAGGTAAAGCTTCTGGCCAAGTTTCATGAGTATCGGACCAAAAATGAGGCCTCTGGAACATACACAAGTTTTTGTAATATTTGACCTAGTGACCTACTTTTTTTACCCAACATGACCCAATTTTGAAATTGTTCCAAATTTCATCCAGGCAGACATTCTGACCAAGGTTCATGAGTATTGGGCTGAAAACGTGGCCTCTTGAGCGTGCACAAGGTTTTTCTAAGATTTAATCTAGTGACCTACTTTTTTTTACCCGACATGACCCAATTTCGAACTCGGCCGATATTTCATCGAGGCAAATATTCTGACATAGTTTCATGAGTATCGGACTGAAAGTCTGGCCTCTAGCGCGTACACAGGGTTTTTCTGAGATTTGACCCTGTGACCTACTTTTTAACCTGACATGACCCAATTGCAAAGTCACCCGAGATTTTTTCAGGCAAACATTCTGACCAAGTTTCAGGAGTATTTGACTGAAGATGTGGCCTCTAGAGCGTACACAAGGTTTTTCTAAGATTTGACCCAGTGCCCTAGTTTTTGACCTGACATGACCCATTTTCGAACTCGTCCAAGATCTTATCACGGCAAACATTCTGACCAAGTTTCAGGAGTATCGGACTGAAAATGTGGCCTCTGGAGCGTACACAAGGTTTTCTAAGATTTGACCTAGTGAACTATTTTTTACCCGACATGATCCATTTTCAAACTCGTACAAGATTTTATCGAGGCAAAGCTTCTGGCCAAGTTTCATCAATATCGGACTGAAAATGTGGCCTCTAGAGCGTACACAAGGTTTTTCTAAGATTTGACCTAGTGACCTAGTTTTGACTCGACATGACTCCTTTTCGAACTCGTCCGATATGTTATCGAGAAAAAATTCTGACCTAGTTTCATGAGTATCGGACGAAAAATGTGGACTCTAGAGCGTACATAAGGTAAAAAGTTGACGACAGACGACGGACACAGCACTATCACAATAGCTCATTCTGAGCACTTCGTGCTCAAGTGAACTAGAAATGGTGCTGTCCTAGGAAAGTATGATTCAATAGGACGTAAGTTTGCAAGGCATGCTTTCAATTTAAACAAGTCTAAAACTATACTGTTTGGTGAACAGGGTTAATAAAGAATCATGGTTTTGCATCGCTCTTTATGAACAACACAGCGAAAAACTAGCATCTCTCCAGATTTTTTTTTCCACAAATTAAATTTATGCAGAGCTCGGTGAGAAATAAACAAAGGAGTTCTAACCAATCTTTGTTTTAAAAACTAAACTTAGAAAGAAGTAACCAATAATGGTCAAATACAATCATAACCATCATACTCGTTCTACGGCGGAATTTTAACATAATTTCAGCAATGTACAATTTTAGCAGTGGTCATTCAAAACAACACACAAATAGTAGGAAAAACTAGGTATTTAATAATCGAAATGATAATTAAACCTGTGTACGAAATGACCCAAATAGGTACGAAATGACCAAATTAGAAAGTATAAGTAGGTACGAAATGACCACAATTGTACGAAATGACCTAGGTACGAAATTAACTAGGTACGAAATTACTGGAAACCTGTACAGGCTTGATCTATAAATATTAACATTTTTTTCTCTTCGAAAGTATGTTGGGGTCCAGATTTTGCCTATACAAAGAATAATTATTATTCTATTCTTTTCTTAAAAAAGAAATGATATTTTTTTGGAAATTTTCCCTTATTTCAATCCCATAACGATGGTGACCGGATGTAAGATATTTTCAATTCACGGAATATTTAGATCACAGATATGTAATATACTTGAAAAACTGCAAACACCTTTTTCTGTAAAATTTAGTAAATATGAGATAATTGACGAAATTCTATGGCAAAGTTAGCGTGAACCCCAAAAGGCAAGAAGTGGAAGATTTTAAAAGTCCGTATGAGAGTTAACCATCGTTTAAATTGCTAAAAATTATGCGAATTCCCTAGGATGCGAGCAATCAGCCCTGAAAAACAAAAACAAACAAAGAAACAACACAAAAAGAAAATAGCCGTTAGAGACGGGTTATGCTCCCCGAACACGTGCTTTTTATAAAATGTATGAAATTAATATAAATTCACTTCTTTTATCCTAAAAGGACCTGTTCATGCCCCCAAAAAATTGAAGTGAAAAAGAAAATTACTATATTAGAGATAGCCAACACTGTAGACGACAATAAGCCCACTAAGCCCCCTTTAAGTCCCTTTTCCCGTAAGACAATATTGCATCATTGGAATAAATACAACGTATGTGTGGTTTGTGGCATTTTTTAATAATAATTAGAAATTCGAAATTTCATAAAATTTTGAGTTGTCATGTAAATATTACATAAAACGATTTTTTACATGAAGCACCCTTTTTCCGTGACGCAGCCTGATATTGAGAAACCGAGTAAGAATGTATCTGGGCAATGTTCCAACGAGTTCAGATTTGAAATTTTATGAACTTTTGAGAACTAATGTAGGAGATATTAGAGAGGAAAAAAATTACATGAAGCCCCCTTTTTCCGCGACCAAGCCTGTAATTGAGAACTCGAACAAGAGGTACCTGGGCAACGTTCCAACAAGTTCAGATTTGAAATTTTACAAAGTTTTGAACACTTATGTAGGAGATACTAGTGAAAAACTTTTTTTTTTCCATGAAGTCCACTTTTTCCGTGATGCAGCCTCAAATTGAGAAACCAGGAAAGAGGTATTTGCGCATTAATAATTCATAGATTGAAAATAACAAGGGCACATGTTGAAACTTCTAAAACAAGATATAACCATGAAGTTTCATGAAATTTTGACAAAAACTGAAAGAGATATTAGTAAGAATTGCAATTTTGCATTAAGGTCCCTTTTTCCTTGGTATTTTATAAGAAACCCCCTTTTTCCATGACAGAGGCTCAAATTAAAAAAAAAAAAAAAAAAAAAAAAAAAAAAAAAAAAATGAAGAAACAAGAGTGCATTGTGAAACTGTGAAAAAAACAATATAACAATGAAGTTTAATGAAATTTTGATCAAAACTGAATGAGATATGAATAAAAATTGGAATTTTGCAAGAAACCTCCTTTTTCCATGACAGAACGTCAACTTAAAAAAACGTGTAGATTAAAAATAGCGAAGGCACATGCTGAAACTTTCCATAAACAATATAACTATGAAGTTTCATGAAATTTTGACAAAAACTGAATGAGATATTAGTACAAATTGCAGTTTTGCATTAAGCCCCTTTTTTCCATGACACGGGGTCAAGTGGAAAAATCGGGACAGACACATCGACGCATTACCCTAAGTAGTTCATAGATGAAGTTTTATCCAATTTGGTCCTGGGGTTGTGGAGAAATGGCTTCGGACGGACGGATGGACGGACGGACGGACGGACAGACGAAGCGGCGACTATATGCTCGCCCTTCGGAGAGCATAAAAACCGCAAAAACAACATCTAGAAGCTTTGCGGCATCTATTAAAACAACCAAGATTGCACCGGTACCGTACCGGCAATGGGAGTTTGTCAATATAATGATGTTCAGTGCTGTATACCCAGCATTGGTAAATACACAACATTATAATCATCAGTTTTCAATCCTATAATGTTATTAATCAAGTGATTTCATATTGGCCCAGTTACGGGTCCAAGGTCAGCTGTATTGGCCCAAGGCCGAAGGCCGAGGGCCAATACGGCTGACCGAGGACCTGTAACTTGGCCAATACGAAATCACTTGATTAATGACAGTTTTATTAACACTTTACCACACAATCCCTGGTTTTTACGACCCTGAAAAAGAAGCCTTCTGACAACATTGTGAGAAAAGGAGAAAATGCTGGTAACCAGCATTTTCTCCTTTTTCCCACAATGTTTTCTACCCTGCTGGAAACAAATATCAAGTTTTGGGTTACGTTTACTTTGCCACCTCCTTGAACGTGATTGGCTAAAAGTAAGCGCAGACGCTCACGCGACTGAACTTTTGACCAATCACGTTCAAGGATTTCTGTATTGGTTGTAGGTCATTAGTATTGATACGAGGTCAACTGTATTGATCGGAGGTCAAGTCGTTTTAAAACCGGTTCACGACCTGTATACTATACGAAGTCAGAAATGTGACTAGTATCGCGTGGACCGGTTTCCATGTATTACTTCTATATATCCAGTAGTTAATTAATAAAAGAATAGTATTAATTAACTATTGGATATATAGAAGTTATACATGGAAAGTGGTCCACGCGATACCAGTCACATTTCTGATTGCGTATAGTACACAGGTCGTGACCCTGGCTTAATACGACTTGACCTCCGATCAATACAGGTAACCTCATATCAATATTGATGACCTGCGACCAATACAGAAATCTTTGAACGTGATTGGTAAAAAGTTCAGTTGCGTAAACGTCTGCGCTTACTTCTAGCCAATCACGTTCAAGGAGGCGGCAAAGTAAACATAACCCAAAAATTGATATTTGTTTCCAGCAGGGTAGAAAACATTGTGGGAAAAAGGAGAAAATGCTGGTTACCAGCATTTTCTCCTTTTCTCACAATGTTGTCAGAAGGCTTCTTTTTCAGGGTCGTAAAAACCAGAAATTGTTTTGTAAAGGGTTAATTAATAAACTTGTCATTAATCAAGTGATTTCGTATTGGCCAAGTTACAGTTCCTCGGTCAGCCGTATTGGCCGTCGGCCTTCGGCCTCGGTCCAATACGGCTGACCTCGGACCTGTAACTGGGCCAATACGAAATCACTTGATTAATAACATTATAGTATTAATCGTTGAAGAACACTTCTTGTTGTATAGACTAAGAAATGATTATGAAGAAGAAGCTGTAGTTGTGGTAGTGGTAGTGGTAGCAGCAGTAGCAACAGCAGAAGTAAAAGTAGTCGAAGTAGTAGTGGTAATCGAAGTAGTTGTAACAGCAGCTGTAGTAGTAGAAGTAGTTGTAGTAGTAGAAACATCAGCAGCATCAGCAGCAACAACAATGTTAAGGCAAAAAGCGGGTGGTAGTAGTACGAGTAGTAGTAATGGTAGAAGTAGTAGTATCAGCATCAGCAGCAACAACAATGTAACAGGGGCAAAAAGGGGGGTCATTTCTCTACGGGGGTCCTTTCTTTTCATGAGAGGGTCATTCTAATACAGCTAGAGGGGGTCCTTTCTCTACAGTCTGGGGTCTACGTAGAATAATGACCAGCGTTATTTCTCTGCGTAGTGAAATGAGGGGAGGGTCATTTCTCTGCATGACACCGGCTCACAAAAGACGCTGAACAGTAAATTAGATTTATTACAAAGATTTTCACACATTATAATTAACTTTGACAAAACAAAACTGATTTGGATTGGTAATATGAAGTAAAATACTCGATCAATAAAACTAAATGGAAACTACCATTTAATTTTCTCCATATTTTATTTTACATTGATTTAAAAGAAATGGTAAAATTATACTTTGAAGCAAAGAACAAAGCATGAGTAGCTGTATACGATATTGGAAAAAAATAACACCTTTTGGAAAAATAGCTGTAGTAAAAAGTATTCTAGTACCCATTTTAACTCACTTATTTCTGTATCAGATGTGAAGAAACTATAGCACATTTATTTTATGAATATCAAAATATTAAATCTATTTTGGAGCGTATTTTTAATACTTGTTAATAGTATAGATCAGTCGATGTCAATTGACAAACAAAATGCACTTTTGGGTTCAAATGAAACAAGTATGAAGCTAGACAGATTACTTCTTGAAACCAAATAGAAATATTTATACAAATGTAAAAACAAAGATATTAAATCGTCCTTATTAGGCCTGAAAAATAGTCTCTTGTATAGTCTTAGCATCATTAGAAACTCAAAAAATTATGAAAATGAACGAAGGCTTACGACAATTGTAGAATACATCAGTCAAAACTTCCCATAACCAAAAGTATTTCTTTTTCCATGCACAAGAACAATGATGCAGTGCTGAAGCCTCAAAAGAATACTACCTTTTAGCTCACCTGAGTACAACGTGCTCAAGGGGAGCTTTTAGGATCACCCAATGTCCGTCGTGCGTCAGTGCGTCGTCAACAACTCTTTAAACATCAACTCCTTCTAAACCGCTAGGCCAATTTGTACCAAACTTGGCTGGAATGTTTCTTGGGAGGTCTCTTTAAACGTTGTTCACAGAATTTGATTCTATCAAAAATTCTGGTTGCCATGGCAATCAAATGGAAATTTTTAGCAAGTTCTTTAAAAATCTTCTCCTCTGAAACTGCTGGTTTTGAAATAATTTCACAGATATGTTCCTTGGGTGACCCTTTTCAAAAATTGTTCGTGAAATTTTGATCCATCAAAAAATGTGGCTTTGGTGAATGGGGGCTACTTGCACTATACAGAAATGAAGTAATTCTTAGGAATTCTTCTTCTCTGAAACCGCTGGTCAGATTTTAAAATAATTTTACAGAGATGTTCTTTGGATGACCCTTTTCAAAACTGTTCGCGAAAATGTGATCCGTCAAGATACACGGCTCTAGTGAATGGGGGCTACTTGCACTACAGGGAAATAAAGATATTCTTAGATATTCTTCTTCTCTGAAATTGTTCGTCAGAATTTGAAATAATTTCACAGAAATGTTTCTTTGATGACCCTTTCCAAAAGGTGTTCGCAAAACTTTGGTTCGTCAAGAAACACGGCTCTGGTGAATGGGGAATTGGGGCTACTTGCACTATAGGGAAATGAAGAAATTTTTAAACATTCTTCTTCTCAGAAACCGCTTCTCAGATTTCGAAATAATTTCACAGAAATGTTCCTTGGATGACCCTTTTCAAAAATTAGTTTGCGAAATTTGATCCATCAAGAAACATGGCTCTGGTAAATGGGGGCTTCTTGCACTATATGGCTACGAAGAAATTCTTTAAGATTCTTCTTCTCTAAAACGGCTGATCAGATTTTGAAATAATCTCACAGAAATGTTCCTTTGATAACCCTTTTCAAAAATTGTTCGCAAAATGCTGATTTGTCTAGAAACATGGATCTGGTGAATGGGGGCTACTTGCACTATTTGGTCATTAAAATTCTTTTTCTCTGAACAAAAATTGCTCAAGAAATTTTGATCCATCTAGAAACATGGCTCTGGTGGCTGTGGGCTATTTACACTATACAGATATGAAGAAATTCTTGAAAATTCTTCTTGTCTAAAATGGCTGATGAGATTTTGAAAAAAAAAATAGCTATGGTTCTCTCAGAAATTCAGGTGAGCGATCCAGGGCCATCTTGGCCCAGTTGTTACGTTTCCTTTTAGCTTTTGACGTTTCAGCACTGTTCATTGAACCAAGTTCGAAGTAGCATTTTATCAACACAGTGACTTGCACACTCACACAAATCTCACACAATTTTTTTTTTTTTTTTTCACAATTATGTACAAAAATAAGCATTTTATCAACACAGTCACTTGCACCCTTACACAAATCTCACACAATATTTTTTTACACAATTATGTACAAAAATAAGCTTTTTTGTCAACATATTTAAGAAAAATATACCAATTAAAAATAGTATACTTTATCAGTTATTAGTGTTAAAATATTTATATTTTAGTAGGTATATCAATATATGAGGACAATAATAGCTGTACAAGTTTTGTTCAATGTTTCACTTACTAACACAGATTACTAATAACGAAGTGTAAGGTGCATTGAGGGATGGCCCCCACCCTCAAGTACCGTTTAGACTTGGACAATAAAGTAAAACAAGATGACCAAGATATCCCTGGATCGCTCACCTGAATTTTTGAGAGGACCATAGCCTTTTTTTTTTAAGGTATTGAAACACTGGAAACATATCATTTTTTTGCCCAGCAATTTTTAAAAGCTCACCCGTAAAAGACCTTTCAAAATCCGGCCAGCAGTTTCAGAAAAGAAGAATTTTTAGGAGTTTCTTAATTTCCGTACGGTGCAAGTAGCCCCCATTCACCAGAGCCATGTTTCTTCACCTATCAAAATTTCGCGAACAAATTTTGAAAAAAAGTCATTCAAGGAATATTTCCGTGAAATAGTTTTCAAATCTGACCAGCCGTTTCAGAGAAGAAGATTTTTCAAGAAATTCTTCATTTCAATATAGTGCAAGTAGCCCCCATTCACCTTAGCAATGTTTCTCGACGAATCAAACTTTCACGAACACTTTTTGAAAAGGGTCTTCTAAGGAATATCTCTGTGAAATTATTTCAAAATCTGACCAGCCGTTTCAGAGAAGAAGAATTTTTAAGAATTTCCTCATTGCCCTATATTGCAAGTAGCCCCCATTCACCAGAGCCATGTTTCTTGACGGATCAAAATTTCGCGAACAAATTTTGAAAAGGGTCACCCAAGAAACATCTCTGTCAAACTATTTTAAAATCTGGCCAGCGGTTTCAGAGAAGAAGAATTTTTAAGATTTTCTTCATTTCCCTATAGCGCAAGTAGCCCCATTCACCAGAGCCATGTTTCTTGACGGATCAAAATTTCACGAACAATTTTTGAAAAGGGTCATCCGAAGAACATCTCTGTGAAATTATTTCAAAATCTTGCATGCGGTTTCAGAGAAGAAGAATTTTTAAGAATTTCTTCATTTCTGTATAGTGCAAGAAGCCCCCATTCACCAGAGCCATGTTTCATGACGGATAAAAATTTCGCGAACAATTTTTGAAAAGGTTCATCCAAGGAACATCTCTGTGAAATTATTTTAAAATCTGGCCAGCGGTTTCAGAGAAGAAGATTTTTAAAGAAATTCCTAAAAAATTCCATTTCACTGCCATGGCAACCAGAGTTTTTGACGGAATCAAATTCTACGAACAATTTTTTAGGAGGACCTCCCAAGAAACATTCCAGCCAAGTTTGGTCCAAATTGGTCCAGCGGTTTAGGAGGAGTTGATGTTTAAAGAATTGTTGACGACGCACGACGACCGACGGACGACGGACACCGAGTGACCCTAAAAGCTCCCCTTGAGCACATTGTGCTCAGGTGAGCTAAAAAAAGGATTGATTTCTATATCCGCACGTAACTACTTATCTATCAAGATTCGGCGCAATGACCTGTATAAATACCAGTAAACTGTGATTTAGCCATGTCTGAAATACTTAACTTCTCGAATCCAAACCTTCAAAAGAAAATGAATCACCTTTACATCTGCAGAAAGAATAGAAGAGCTGTTTTTTACAGTATTTATATACCAGAAAATCGCAATAAAAGGAAAAAAAACGAGATCAGACAATGTATTTCGGCTTATGGTGGTTTTTTTTAATGAATATACAACTAAGGATGGTTAAAGCATGCAGCTGCGAGTAATAACATTTTTATAACATTTTTGATTACCTCAATATGCGATTACAAGAAAAAACGAGACCTCGTTTAGTTTTAACATATTTATTTTACATCACTTTTGATACTTCTCACAGCTTCTAATTATGAATCACTCTGAATGACTGCTTCCTGGAAACCCTAATTTTAGACTAGTCTAAATTGAATGTATTTTCATGCGACGAATTATGTTTTGCACCATTGATTATATTTGTATCAGAAAGGGCTTAAAACATTGTGGAAAGGAGATATTTCTTGTAAACAGCATTTCAGCTTTTCTCGCATACTTTTTCAAAAGCCTTCTCTCCCAGGTCCTTTAACACGTGAGAATCTGTCTAAATGGGTTAAGCCTACATGTATGTATTTATGGTCACTGGACTTAAAAATTTCACCTTAATGTTACCCCCCCTTACATATCCAGAAAAAGTTATAAGTAACCTCATCCGCCATTGCTTTTTCTTCATCTTTTTCAACATTGATAAAACGTGAAATTATCATTAAGATATAGTTTGCAAGATTAGATGTGAATAGCAACAAAGTATTTAAAAGAAAAGGTGTAAATAATTCAATAACTAAATGAAAAAAAAAAAAAAAAAAAGAGAGAAAAATGTACACAAAAACAAAAACAGAAAGAAGGAGAAATTGATAAAGAAAGGAGAAAAAGTGAATAAATGAGAGGAAAACACAAACACACACAAGGTAAAGTGGAAATAGAAGAATAAACAAGAGGGCCAAGATGGCCATGGTTCGCTCACCTGAATTTTTGAGAGGACCATAGCCAATTTTTTCACAATGTAAACAACCATTTCAGAGAAGAAGAATTTTTAAGAATTCCTTCATGTCTGTATAGTGTAAATGGCCCAGAGCCATCACAGCCATGTTTCTTGATAGATCAAAATATTTCGAGCAATTTTTGAAAAGGGTCAACTAAGATACATTTCTGTGAAATTATTTCAAAACCTGATCAGCCGTTTCAGGGAAGAATTTTAAAAAATTCCTTCATGGCCATATAGTGCGAGTAGCCCCCATTCACCAGAACCATGTTTATTGACGAATCAAACTTTCATGAATATCTTTTGAAAAGGGTCACCCAAGGAACATCTCTGTGAAATTATTTCAAAATCTGACCAGTGGTTTCAGAGAAGAAGAGTTTTTAAGAATTTCTTCATTTCCCTATAGTGCAAGTAGCCCCCATTCACCAGAGCCACATTTTTTGACAAATCAAAATTTCGCGAACAGTTTTTGAAAAGGGTCATCCAAGGAACATCTCTGTAAAATTATTTCAAATTCTGACAAGCGGTTTCAGAAAAGAATAATTTTAAAGAATTTCTGTATAGTGCAAGTAGCCCCCATTCACCAGAGCCATGATTCTTGACAGATCAAAATTTCGCGAACAATTTTGAAAAGGGTCATCCAAGGAACATTTCTCTGAAATTATTTCAAAATCCGACCAGCTGTTTCAGAGAAGAAGAATTTTTAAGAATTTCTTCATTTCTGTTAAGTGTAAGAAGCCCCCATTCTGTGTAAAAAAAATCTAGAGTTTATTTAAATTGGTAAATGAGTATATTAATGAACTGATTCATTATTTGATTAGAAAATATTTGTTCTTGTAATGGATTCCTTTTAGTTTTATTTATTATGCTCCCCGAAAGGCGAGCATATAGTCGCCGCTTCGTCTGTCCGTCCGTCTGTCCGTTCGTCCGTCCTTCCGTCCGTCCGTCCGTCCGTCCGAAGCCATTTCTCCACAACCCCTGGACCAAATTGGATAAAACTTCATATATGAACTCCTTAGGGTAATGCGCCGACGTATCTTTCCCGGTTTTTCCATTTGACTCCGTGTCATGAAAAAAGGGGCTTAATGCAAAATTGCATTTTTTACTAATATCTCATTCAGTTTTTGTAAAAATTTCTTGAAACTTCATGGTTATATTCTTTATGGAAAGATTCAGCATATGCCCTTTCTATTTTTAATCTAGGCGTTTTTGAAGGTGACGTTCTGTCACGGAAAAAGGGGGTTTCTTACGAAATTCCAATCTTTACTAATGTTTCATTCAGTCTTGGTCAAAATTTCATTAAACTTCATGGTTATATTGTTTTTTCAAAGTTTCACCATGTGCTCTTCTTTCTTTATGTGTTTTTCAATTTGACCCTCTGTCATGGAAAAAGGGGGTTTCTTGTAAAATGCCAAGGAAAAAGGGGCCTTAATGCAAAACTGCAATTTTTACTAATATCTCATTAGTTTTTGTCAAAATTTCGTGTAACTTCATGGTTATATCTTGTGTTACAAGTTTCAAAATATGCCCTTGCTATTTTCAATCTATCAATTATTAATAAGCAAATACCTCTTTCCTGGTTTCTCAATTTGAGGTCACGGAAAAAGGAGACTTCATGGAAAAAATTGTTTTTCACTTGTATCTTCTACATCTGTGCTCAAAATTTTGTGAAATTTCAAATCTGAACTATGTAATATTTACTACATGACTGCTCAAAATTTTATGAAATTTCGAACTTTGAATTATTATTAAAAAATGCCACAAATCACACACCACATGTATTTATTTCAATGATGCAATATTGCCTTATGGGAAAAGAGGGCTTAAAGGGGGCTTACTGGGCTTATTGTCCTCTACAAGTTTGTGTTGGCCATCTCTAAGATAGTAATTGCCTTTTCAATTCAATTTTTGTGGAGCATGAACAGGTCCTTTTAGGATAAAAGAAGTAAATTTATATCAATTTCATATATTTTATGACAAGCACTTGTTCGGGGAGCATAACCCGTCTCTGACGGCTCTTGTTTATTTATTTATTTATTTAGAAAAATATAATTACATTTTCGATTAAATGATTGAATATTTGATTTATTGGTTTGTTGAGGAAACATACATTGACAAGTTGCTTGCTTGTTTATTTTTTAAATGTTAGTTTGTTCGATAGATTGATTGACTTTCTTATCAAGAATTCTCTAAATAAGGGATAACTTTAACCCCATGTAATGTTATTTTGGTTCAACATTTAGGTACATATATACATGCAGTAGAACCTCGGTTTATAATGTCCTGTTGGTTTACATTTGAAATAAAACAGCCGGGACATGCTTTACGTAGGTTGGCCTTAATGATTCAGGAATAATGTGCATTTAGCTCACTGGACATTACACAGATTGTCTGTTTTATTTCAGTCGAAATATACGGGGAGGTAAGGATTAGAAAACATATAATACGCAGTGTGATCTTTGATCTACACTTTCCCATTTGTTGTGTTTAGTTTTAGAAATACAGTGTTTGTCGTGTTTGATTTATTTTTCTAATAAATTATCATTAACCTACATATGACCTTTGTTGTTTTTATTTCCAGACTGTCGTTCGATTTCACTGAAACTTGGGGAGAGAGAGAGAAAGAGAGAGAGAGAGAGAGAGAGAGAGAGAGAGAGAGAGAAATGAGTATATGTAATGCATCACAAAACTTACATTCAATACCTACATTTTAATCTATATCTGATATAAGGATAAGAATGTGCATCATTACAATTCAGACCACGAAACAATAACTCCTTACAATGTATCTGACATAAAAGTATAAATGCATATTACAAGGCAGACCACAACACATTGACTCTTTACTGTAAATCTGACATAAAGGTTTGAATGCATATAGATCTATTACAAAGCAGATCACAGCACATTAACTCCTTACTATATCCGACATACAGATATGAATGCATATTACAATCAGACCACGACACATTAATTCCGTACTATATATATATATGACATAAAAATATGAATGCATATTACAATTCAGACCACAACACATTGACTCTTTACTGTATATCTGACATAAAGGTATGAATGCATATAGATCTATTACAGAGCAGATCACAACACATTAACTCCTTACTGTGTATCTGACATAAAAATATGAATGCATATTACAAGGCAAACCACAACACATTGACTCTTTACTGTATATCTGACATAAAGGTATGAATGCATATTGATCTACTACAAAGCAGATCACAACACATTAACTCCTTATTATATCCGACATACAGATATGAATGCATATTACAATTCAGACCACGAAACATTAACTCCGTACTATCTATATGACATAAAAATATGAATGCATATTGATAATCCAATGCGTCGAAACAAACCCTTCATTCACTTGATCGTTTTGATCTAGGCCTGAAAACCTAAGTACATGTATATCGACATTGTAAACAGAAACGACGACACTGGCTGGTGGACTCTTATTTGTTTGCAGGAAGATTTTACTACATCGAAATAAGAAACAGCTTAAAAATTAGCAATCTTACCCTCCGATGACATAATATTTGGAGTGTATACTGTTGTCCTGGGTACTACGTCATAGCAGTAATGATATCTAAATGAAGCTTATAATCTTTAGTATTACCGAAGAACGTATTCATTTAGCTGTGATTTGGTTTATTTCATGACAAAATTGAATCGAATTTGACTTTGTAATTGGGCCTAGATTCGAACTCAGTAATATCTGCCCTTCGGTCATGTTCGATCCCTTGTCTTTATTTACTTACAAGATACAAACAAGAGGGCCAAAATGGCCCTGGATCGCTCACCTGAATTTTTGAGAGGACCATAGCCTTCTTTTTGTTGAAGGTATTGAAAGACTGGAAACAAAATATCATTTTGACAAGCAATTTTTAAAAGGTCACCTGTAAAAGTCCTTTCAAAATCTGACCAGCAGTTTCAGAGAAGAAGAATTTTCAAGAATTTCTTCATTTCCATATACATGTAGTGCAAGTAGCCGCCATTCACTAGAGCAATGTTTCTCGACGAATCAAACTTTTACGAACAATTTTTGAAAAGGGTCACCCAAGGAATATCTGTGAAAATTTTCCAAAATCTGACAAGCCGTTTCAGAGAAGAAGAATTTATAAGAATTTCTTCATTGCCGTATAGTGCAAGTAGCCCCCATTCACCAAAGCCATGTTTCTTGATGAATCCGAATTTCACGAACACTTTGTGAAAAGGGTCACCCAAGGAACATCTCTGTGAAATTATTTTAAAATCTGGCCAGCGGTTTCAGAGATGAAGAATTTTTAAGAATTTCTTCATTTCCCTATAGCGCAAGTAGCCCCCATTCCCCAGAGCCAGGTTTCTTGAGCTATCAAAATTTCACGAACAATTTTTGGAAAGGGTTATCCAAGGAACATCTCTGTGAAATTATTTCAAAATCTGACCAGCGATTTCAGAGAAAAAGAATTTTAAAGAACTTCTTCATTTCTGTACAGTGCAAGAAGCCCCCATTCACCAGAGCCATGTTTCTTGACGGATCAAAATTTCTCGAACAACTTTTGAAAAGGGTCATCCCAGGAACATCTCTGTGAAATTATTTTAAAATCTGGCCAGCGGTTTCAGAGAAGAAGAATTTTTAAGAATTTCTTCATTTCTGTATAGTGCAAGAAGCCTCCATTCACCAGAGCCATGTTTTTTGACGGATCAAAATTTCGCGAACAAGTTTTGAATAGGGTCATCCAAGGAACATTTCTGTGAAATTATTTTAAAATCTGACCAGCGGTTTCAGAGAAGAAGAATTTTTAAGAATTTCTTCATTTCTGTATAGTGCAAGAAACCCCCATTCACCAGAGCCATGTTTCTTGACGGATCAAAATTTCGTGAACAATTTTTGAAAGGGTCACCCAAGGAACATCTCTGTGAAATTATTTTAAAATCTGGCCAGCGGTTTCTGAGAAAAAGAATTTTTAAGAATTTCTTCATTTCTGTATAGTGCAAGAAGCCCCCATTCACCAGAGCCATGTTTCTTGACCAATCAAAATTTCGCGAACAATTTTTGAAAAGGGTCACCCAAGGAACATCTCTGTGAAATTATTTTAAAATCTGGCCAGCGATTTTAGAGAAGAAGATTTTTAAAGAATTTCCTAAAAAATTCCATTTCGCTGCCATGGCAACCAGAGTTTTTGACGGAATCAAATTCTGTGAACAATTTTTAAAGAGGACCTCCCAAGGAACAGTCCAGCCAAGTTTGGTCCAAATTGGCCCAGCGGTTTAGGAGGAGTTGATGTTTGAAGAATTGTTGACGACGCACGACGCACTGACGCTCGACGGACGACGGACACCGGGTGATTCTAAATGCTCCCCTTGAGCACGTTGTGCTCAGGTGAGCTAAAAATGCTGATCGAGTTTCTGTATATTAAGCATCTATATACATGTATTGAGTTTTCAAAGAGGGCAATTATGTTAAATTGTACCTTCATTAAAGCCCCTGCAAAGTAAAAAAACTAGGTAATTTTCACCGTTTTTAACTCGAAAATATAACGGATAACCCATCACAACACACATATAAGATTGGGGAAAACCCGTACGTGTCAGTATTGCATTTATTGCCATGATATACATGTGCGAAAATGCATGGAGAAGCCCGTCGATTTCAGGGACGCCACTGATCGAGACAACCTTCGTTAAAGGTGGCCCTTCAGATTTTGGGACAAAATTTTACAAACAATACAAAAAACTCATCCTTGTACTCCCAAAGCCTTATAATTTTCATTCATTAAACCCCAGTAGTCGAAAACCATCCGACAGCTAGATAAATTAGAGATTTACTACAGCCCAGGTTGACACTGAAGGGAAACACGGTCTATTTTTACACGAGCAACTCGCTCATTTACATACCGGAAATATACAAACGAAACTTCAAACATTGCATCCAAAGTTCTAGACATTATGGAAAATAATTAAATATTTGTTATGTTATGGAATTTAATAGTCATAAGTCACATGCAAGTCACTTAACATTCCCACAATGCTTTTTTGCTTTGGGCGGGAAATCTAAAAATAGTTTAAAAGGCTACGTAGCCTTTTAAGGGAATACCACCAAAAAAAATTCTTTTGGAATTTTATGATTCTTAATTACTGATGATTTGTATTGTTTTTTCATATAAATTTCAGTGACATAAATATTTTTCAATTTGGTGTGATATGAAAATTCTAAATACCCACCTTTAACATTCGTGTGTATTCGAACCTTCAAGAATGTTACGTGATATCTAACATTGCATATCATTAGTGCTATGACGTAGTACCCAGGACTACAGTTTACACTCCCAATATTATGTCATCGGAGAGTAAGACTGCTTATTTTTAAGTTGTTTTCTTATTTCGTTGTAGTAAACTCTTCCTGTAAACAAATAAAAAGACATCAGCCACGAAATGTCTATATTCATGTACTTAGTTTTTCAAGCCTAGAATGGGGACAAAACGATCAAGTGAATGAAGGGTTTGTTTCGACGCATTGAATTATCAATATGCATTCATATTTTTATGTCATATAGATAGTACGGAGTTAATGTGTCGTGGTCTGAATTGTAATATGCATTCATATCTTTATGTCAGATATAATAAGGAGTTAATGTGCTGTGATCTGCTTTGGAATAGATCTATATGCATTCAAACCTTTATGTCAGATATACAGTACAGAGTCAATGTTTTGTGGTCTGCCTTGTTATATGCATTCATACTTTTATGTCAGATACATAGTAAGGAGTTACTGTGTCGTGATCTGAATTGAAATAAGCATTCATACTTTTATGCCAGATATAGTAAGAAGTTAATGTGTCGTGGTGGGATTAGAGTAAGTTCTACAGTGTGAGATTAAGAAGATTTATCAACTGTAAGTTTTTATAAAAGCAATAATAGTTATCACATGTCAAAGGATTTAATATTTAAAAATAGGGAAATGTCAATCGTAATATCTACGAGCGGTGTAATAAAGCGCAAAAAATAACTCGGTTCGATTAAGGTTGACTCCATTTAACAAACCAAATGGCGCCAAGAAATCGCAACATTTCGGCCATACTGCAGCGCAGTCAGCGGAGTCATTTCAGTACAAATCAATCATGTTTTTTAAAAAGTGCTTTTGGATTCAAACGCTGCTCAATAATGGAAGTTTTTTGTCTGATCATGTGAAATAGATTTCGAGATATTGGTATTTCAACTTCATTTGAATTTCATCATCGTATTATTGGAAATTCTTTCACCAACATTGGGGAGGAAAACGTGCTTTTTGCAATTTCGACGTCACCGAATATCGGCCTCTATTATACAAGGGGAAAAAAACTCTGATCGACGTATCTTTTGACAAGTGTTAGTCTCATTCATTGTTTAAAGTTACCGTACATACTGGGCATGTGATAAAACTTTGTTCTTTGTCTTATTTAACTCTTTACCACACGATAAAATTGTAGACTTGTCCAAATTGAAAGCATTTGCAGACGACAAAATAAAGGTGACTGAAAAATTGAAATTTGTTCTGGAAAGGGTAGAAAATACTGTGGGAAAAGGAGAAAATGTTGGTTACCAGCATTTTCTCGTTTTCCCACAGTGTTTTCAAAAGGCTTCTTTCACGGGGGTGCCAAAAGTAGGGATTGTGTGGTAATGGGTAAATGGCATAAACTTAACTGTAATACCTTTATTTAAAAAATACAATAGTCGTCCGTAAAATTTTGAGACTGCGTAATTAAACAGAAACTGCTTGAGGAATACATTGGAAATTTTACCAGTTAACAACTTCAGAAAGTTTGAAGTAGATACGGTCAAGTGAACACATACAATAGACATAGAAACAATGGCATGTAACAATTCATGGAGCACTCTGATGTCTCGCGAAGTTTCGTCATTTACTGTTTTTCATACCAATCTCAAACTTTGTCTCTGGCTCATAAAGTCTAATGTTGGTTTTATCCGTTGTGATTATCCGACTGAGGAACCAGTTCCCGTCTCTTTGACTGATGGACGCTTTTGAGGCTCCTGACGAGAAGCACCAGAAAACCTGTCCGGCGCTTACTGAATATCTTTTTTCATAATTATATGCATTACTGTCTGTCCGTTTCAGCTTAACAACGTTGCCAATATCTCTCAGTCTTCTGTCCTCTATCAGTCTTCTTGTACTATAGCTTACACAGATTTAGTGTCAAGTTCACTCGTCACTGACCGCCTGTTGGTCCGCTTTAAATTGTTAACATCTTAAGGCCCATCACTGAAACCTTTATGCCAGGAAAGTACCATCGCTCTTGAATTCATAGGTCTTAGAAATTTATATTTATCTAAAGGATTTTTTCCTATCCGGATACAATGTTTGATTGCGGACCGCTGCTCCGTGGGCAGATTCAGCGTTAGAGTTTTCCGACATCTTGTCTACGTTCGTCGAACGTTACAAACTTGTTGACCGCTAAATGAATTTTTACGCAAAAGAGTGGCAGAATCTATTTTGATTTCATGCGTTTTTAGTTGTATTTTGGCGGAAAGCCTAACGCGTATTAGGTATTTATTTAGTGTAATCAACTATTAGTATGCAACAATTTCAAAATGCTCTATTGGTTTTAAACACCTTTTAAGATACAGCCACAATCTGAAAACTTTACGGACAACCCTCGTATACCTTTTGTATATTTGAGAGGGTAGCATATATTTTTGAACACCCTGTACGACTCCCTTACCTACAGTCAATTATATCCTACTCAAAACAAGTTTTTACATACCGTAAGCAAAAATACGTGATCAACTCAAGTTTTTTACAAGTGGCTTCTTTAAAAAAGAAGCCAGGAGAGGTCGACATCATTTTTTTCTAATACTTTTTATGCTTTTAGGTTAAATATAATCTAGGTACATGTAAAGAAACAAGCAAGACAATAAACGGGTAGTAGAAATCTGTTCAGTTGTAAATACACATTCATCAAAGTGGATGGCAAAAACAGGATTCCGTATTCATCCGTCCTTGTAATTTATGTAAGTCACACGACCTTCTTCCCGCGTTTTAAGGTCACGTGATTTTTACCGCTGTGTTCCTTTCTATTTTTAACGAAATTCTTTTTTCTTTTTCTTCTTTTTGTTAAGATTTAAGATTGTAATACAAAAGGGGGGGTCTCATTTGCGCCCACGCATGGATTTTCTTGATACTTTGCAAGCGAATTGCCTTTGGCCTATGAACTGCAAAAATGTATTTATCTACTTCAAATAAGACATGTAGGTCTCAGGAGGGCACCTTGGGGTACTCCTAGTTTTGGCTGGTACCTGCCTTGAAAAAACTAAGTCCAAAGTTATCGAAATTCATTATTTTCCTAAAACTTTAACATGAATAGTAAAGGTACACCTTATAGAGATATTAGATACAAATTGTGCTATTATAGGTATTGACTTGACTGTTTTTTAAAAACTTGAATGTAAAAAGTATGGATAAAATTGACACTGAAATTTTCCAAACACAAAGTTCAACAAAACATTTATGGTAGTTCTAGTCTTTGTCAACCTATGAAATTGCTAGGAAAGTAGGCCCTGTATGTCTACATAATACACACAAAATTTTATAAAATTTGAAAACCGGTAACAATCTCATATTATGCATGATATGAGCAAAGGTGGTGTTTTGGACAAAAATCTAATGCCCATCTAAAATGTGTTATGGTTACCAAAACACTTTCTAATGCAATAATATCGATATTTTTGCATAACTAACTATGATAAATGAAAGATTCACATACAGAAACAGACTTCTGTAAAGGTATAGCAGTAATTCTACAGATATTTTCCTAAGAAAGTAGCATGTATGAAAATAAACCCCAAAAAACACCAATTCACAAATTATTTTTATTTAATAAATATTCCTTTCATCCCAAAATATATTCTACACTTCTAATTTTCAATAGGACAATCATCTGAAGAAAGTGGCTTATCATTAAAAGAGTATTAGACAGGGTGCTCCACTTTTACCATAGATATATGCATTTATTTCATGCTTTCCGGTGGGATATCAAGAAATAGCAGTGAAAATATTTTTCGATCTTACACCAGTGAAAATACCGATTTTCACGTTCTTGTTGCCTAGGTAAATTGCGCGTGCCTAACAACCAGATGGGAAATATGACGTCATATACCTTACATTTCTCGCGCTTGACGTCACGTTGCTATGCGGGAGGGGTACGCCACGGGGAATGAGGGAAAAAAATTGTACGGAATTTTGATAAAGCTCCTCCCAGAAAGGGTTAAAAGCATAAAATAAATAGAATATTTGTTTTTTTTCGGTGTAAGATCGAAATTTATTTCATCTCGTGAACACCATCGGTAATATTTTCACTCGTGGCTGCGCCACTCGTGAAAATATTACCGATGGTGTCCACTCGATGAAATAAATTTCGATCTTACACCGAAAAAAAAACAAATATCCTCTATGTCTTAACAAAGACATTCAGATGACAACCAGTAAATCAATTATTATACTAATAGCAATATTGTTAACACCATCTAGATGCAACTCGTGCATACGTTAATGGTCTGGCAGTACCTGGCAGTTAGTAAGGTTACCTATATCAACAACTTTGAAGTTTGAATTAAAAAACTGTCAGCAAAACATACTTGTGTCTGAAAACATATTTTATATTTTTTTATATATTTGAACATCCTTAATGATGATTTTCTTTATACATATGAATGGTTTTAACAAGAGTCATCGTGATATCAACAAATTGTTTTTCCTTGAGGTTGATACTGGCTACAAAGACTAAAAGTGATTATCAATTACATTCACTTTCCACTAAACAGAAAAGAACAAGAAAACACTTCTACATCATTATACAATACTCCTATATTTGTTAACCGTTTTCTGCAGTCATACACAATTCATTTCTTTGAACAAAGTCTGACTGTATAGCTTTTCAAAAAGTACATGTACTCATACTGGTATTTCATTGAAACTGCTTTCTTCTGTAACTCCAAAAGTCACATTTTAAACGCTAGTGTAACACTCATGCCTAAACTACTTTCTAATTGAAACATTTCATTCTGCCTTGTTGCACTTCATCAGCTAAGAGAGTAGTTTACTTATTACATGTATTTTAGTCTATGTTTTGTCATATTTGATACTAGCTTTTGTAGTTGCCAATAATTGAAAAAACATAGCTACATTAATACAGACTTAATTCTATTAAAAGTTGTTTATACATTTTTGACTTCAGCAATTTGCAGTCAAGGCTGAAGTTCACAAAAGGGTGACAGAAAAGATTAAGCATTATTTAGCTGTATTCCACTCTCTTTGGTTCTCTGAGCTTTGGTTATTCTCCTCTTGTTTAAATCAGTGTTTCTTTTTCATATCAATTTACACTTTGTATTATTTATACATCAATTGGGTAATTCCATTGTGGTTTTCACACATTTTACTATTTGTAAAACTTAGGACAAGAAGTCTGATTATTTACACCTTAGTAGGTTGTTCATAGGACATCATATGGTATCATATGGAAAAGATGTATAGAATTGGCTTAATGAGAGTGAAACAAAATAAAAATCATTAATAAGTAGTGTTAAATTATCTGTTTGCACTGAGTAATAGTAAACTCCTCAGAAGTCCGCATAGGAGCAGTTTTAATAGATAACATCTGATCTATTTTCATTATCAGACTTTCAATTGAGTTTTAATATTGCTATTTTTGATTTTCTTTATGGTGTTCAACAAGGTGCTATTATTTCTGCAAAAACTCTTTTTGGTAAATAAAGCATTATCTTTTGATTGTATGCGAAGTTTCTTATACCAGAACATCGCACAAATCATAAACATGCGTAAATAAACAATAATAAAAACCCTAAAACAAAACTAAAAAAAAATGTGAATTTTACATTTTGAGAAAATTTGACCATTAAGACTAAAATTAAAAAAAGACTATGTTACCGGTTTTATTTTTTCTTGATATTTTAGGATAAGAACAAGCATATTTGTGGTCAAATTCAATATCAATTTCATAGGTTGACAAGAACTGTAACATGGTGAAAATAACAATTCAATTTGTTCAAAATATTTTACAAATGTGAAATTTGGGGGTCACTTCAATCAAAAATTGATATGGTCAATTTTGTTCAATATAACAATATAAACTAAAGGTTCATACATGATTGGAGATTAATAAGCATTATTTTAGGAACAAATTTGGTCAGCAAATCAAAAATCAGAAGGACTGTGGGCTCCTTTAATTGAGGCACACCCATTTTTTATCAAAAATTCTAAAAAATTCAAAAAATCAAAAACTGTGGTAGATGGAAGAAATTTCTTTTTAGTAATATAATCCTCATGTAATACACTACCTTCACATAAATTTTCATAAAATTCTGGGCGTGGGCAGGTCCCTATTTAAATTTCATATAGGGTGAGACCCCCCCTTAAAATTGTTGGAAAGGGAATATGCAATTAAATCCTTACAATTTTGTTGAAATTCGTGATATAGAAACAAACCACGTCTATTTCCTATTTCAGTTTTTAGACTTCGATTTCTTTATAAAATCATGACGAAACAGACTGTGTATCGGAACAATTCCCCTACAAAGATTGGATTTAGACAGCAATTTCTGAGGCAGTCTGCCTTTTAAACTCAACACTGTTGGAGAGGTCTGATGACCTCTCCAAAACGACCTGTCCTCCTTTGTTCTTATCGGAGTGGTCACTCTTCATCGAAATGAACTTTATATAAACGGGTTAAAACCTGTTAAAAAATACCTGACAAGAAATTCCACAATGCAAACCCAGTATCAAATACGAGATGCAAATCAACCAATTATCATATCTATGCCGAACTCCGTTTCTTTCTACAACTACATCAGATAGACACACACGGATCTCTATGTTATTCCCATCAGCGTAAGTGACCGGAATAACCTCAGCATTTCCTATCGTTTTATTCATTGCTACTATGAAAACTTCACCTGGTAAAATATGAAATTCGTCCTGATGCAAGTTAACCTGCTCACAGTAAAACAATTTAGTGATACATATTCTATTGGCCCTGTAGCCTCGCTGAAATCCCTCTGACCAACTTATGACATATTCCTTATCCAACATGCCGGAAATATACTGCGTCTGAGGAATGAAGATTTTCGTCGCCCCTTCTTGAAATTCGCCGTAAGTTGTGTATCTGTTGAATTGGGGTCGTAATTCAAA
Source organism: Tridacna crocea (assembly GCA_943736015.1). Lineage (NCBI taxonomy): Eukaryota > Metazoa > Mollusca > Bivalvia > Cardiida > Cardiidae > Tridacna > Tridacna crocea. Next base: position 15,281,401 of record OX031068.1, read on the forward strand.
TATTTCCCCTGTAATATTCAGCTTCCAGATTTTTTGTAGCGACTTTTCAACTTTTTCAATTAATATCGACGGTCGCACCCTCTGAGTGCGCAGAAAAAGAACGACCAACACGTATTGAACCCTTGTTTCATTGTCATACGTCCTGTAAAACAACTCCTTCTCCCAATCTTGTAACTCTGGTGAGCATAGAAATTCTTTTTTTGGTGATGCAAGCTGTTCGTTCGTTATGTGATGTAGATGATCTAGGTTTAGTGCCGGGTCTAACGGGACCAATTTTACAAAAAGTTGGACATTTTTTACAAACCACGTTTGGCCAAAGAGCCTGCAGACCCCTTTAACTCGGAACTGTCCCTCCGGACAAAACACAGGTCGACATGACTGAAAATGAAAACAAAACATAGTTATCATTATGATAAGGGTAAGATAAGGGTTTCGAGTATTTCTAACTGAAATTTTAAATCTGTCTCTAAAATAACCTGTTGCTTTCCTTTATAGTCCAGTCAAATTGTGAGAAGACCCAAAGCAAATAGCAACACCAACGCTTTTTTCGTTTTCAATATCCTTAGGGAAACCTTTTTAACATATGTAAAGTAGGACGAATTCGGAGAATATGAAATTTGACTGTTTAAGCTTTTTTGAATTCGTATGAATTTTGCCATTTTAAACTTTATTACAGCTCATCTCGCAACTTTTACAAGTCATTCCTACTCGATTTTTCTCTTGAAAGTAACAGTAAAACCCACTAGCAAACTTGTTACAACCTGCCTGCCATGATTTACATACAAGGCAGCATCACTTCTGTCAATTTATTTCTACACTGGAGTTGGTTTACCCCACCCACCAATACAAAGGCAGGGACTACTGTATATATACAGTAAACCAAGGTTGGACAGTTGAAATTGTTAATTTACATTTTTATTGTGAATAAATTTTTGTTTGTTGAAATACTGATTAGTACTTCAGACCATATTTTTTTCTTTAATTGTACAGAAACTTGTCGGTAACACTTTGTTAAGGTAGCGGACCCGTAATATATGTACTTCTAGTGCAGCATGGCATAAACTTTCTTGACCGCTGATAAAGACAGATTTATATAGATATCGTACTTTTGCACATTTTTAACCGACCAGAAATTCTTTTCATGTCTATCTTCAAATTATCTGTTGATACTTTTGTTAGTCTCCAGAAAAGGGAGGTAATTATCACATCTCCTTGTAATGAGAATAGAATGGTTTTAGATTTATAAATGATAATTCCAGGAAGGACAAAAATGAAAAAAGTGGCTCAGTGAAAGTAGTACAATAATACTCAGTTTTTAATATTAGCAAATTTTGTAGGATAATAATATAGTGGAAATAGCTGTTCTCTATTACGGGTCCACAACGTTTAAGTGGTATAAATTTGGTGTTGAAGAAGCAAGATGGTTGTTTTGCGGTCCGAATATGATATACCCATTTGACTGCCATTCCACATGATATACCCATTTGACTGCCATTCCACATAATCGTTGCACACTAATGATTATGTGACATTCCAACTTGCAGTTGCAAATTAGCATGAAAACTAGATTTACAATAAATCATAGGCTATCCGTGTAAGAAAATACCGCAAAAGACCTCTTTTGGTATTCTTTCTACAAATGGATACGTTAGCAGATACTTTACAGGTATTTAGTGCAGAGTTCCACAGAGATACACTGGGGGTATTTCCATTTATGATGCATATGAAATTATCAAAATAATATATAAAAAATCTTTTTATATTTCAGGGTTGTATGATAAAAAAAAAACCTTGTAGACACGATACGTCATGATGGTCTGTCCTCAATTCAATGTCCTCAGTTCGCTTGCAAGATGTAACTGGGATCAATAAAAATTGTCAAACATGTTTGTTTCACTGGACTTGTGAATTCTACTCTTCTTCAGAGCCCTAAAGTTAAGTGAACCTTACATGGATAATTTAACTTTTCAGGACTTTTCCCATCATGTACACTTGCCATTCATGGTAATAATGTAAAAAAAATCACCCATTTTGTAACCATTTTAAAACTCCGCAGAACACCCCATTATCATATTGTCTCTGTTCACAGGACAGAGGGCCGAGGATCTGAACTTGCACTGACCTTACTCGTATACATGTATATAATCCATCAGAATCCAATATACATGTACATAGCGTTTTCCTATTTCCAAAAAGAGATTGTACATGGTTCATGGGTCGTTTCTAATGGCATGGTCACAGATTAGGAACTGCCAACGGACAGCGCGCCTTTATCCGGAATCGGCAAAATTGGATTGTACCAGCCCAGCGGTAGTTGCAAATGACTAAGAACAGCTGAAAATTTTGTTAGTAGACAGTGTTATGTACATGCCCAGTTATTATTAGCTTTGTTCATGTGTGTATCTATTTTTGAATGGTTTCCCCTGTTGCTATTTTTAGAACTGGATTCTCTCTTGTGGAATATTGTGCTGGAAGTTTCCAGGCCTTTTTACAATCTGTTTACTAGAAGTTATGCAACTGATTTTAACATGAATTTTCTGGAAGTTTCCCTGTTATTATAAAAGGAAAAGCTTTTTACATCTCAGTGTTCACTAGTTAATACATGGTTGCCAGACTACAGTGGGGATTATCTTGTGTTTGTGTCCTATAATTAGTGCTTGGATTATATTCAGTTTGGATTCGGATCAGACTAGACTAAAGTGAGGATTATTTCGTGTGATTGGATTACATTCAGTTTGGATCAGGATCAGACTGGAATAGTTTGTCTTTTGGATTTAACATCTAAGGTATTGTTTTGTACAATTGTAATATTGTCACTGATTATTTGATATTTTTGTTAATAAATTCTGTTAATTGTTATCGTTTGTTGCTGGCTTCTACTTTCTAGTTACGCTTGACTCGTAACAGAAATTGGGGGCTCGTCCGGGATTGGAAACTAGACTAACGCATTCGTTTTCCTTTTGGGATTAACCATCGATTGGAAAATAAGACATAGACGTTTGCTTTTCACAATTTAAAAAAAATCTAATACATCCTGTTAGTCAAAATTACTAATCAGTAATTATAATAATTTTGTACTTGAATCCAGCAACAAACAAACATGTCTTTTGACTTAGATAAATTTACGGCTGAACCGTCTGTGGAGTTATTGAATGTAGGTAAAAAGACTGATTTGCTTAATCTTGCTAAGCACTATAAATTGTCTGAAATAAAATCTTCAATGCGCAAACATGAAATTAAGAACATTTTGGTACAATATTTTGTTGATGAGGAAATTTTTAATGAAAATGCTCTTTCCCTGATAGTTGACGTTCAGTCAGTTTCAAGTTCGAAAGAACTTGAATTAAAACTTCAGATCAGACAATTAGAAATTCAGGAAAGAGAGAAAGAAAGAGAATGGGAAGAGAGAGAGAAGGAAAGAGAAAGGGAAAGAGAAAGGGAGAGAGAAGAAAGAGAAAGGGAAGAGAGAGAGAAGGAAAGAGAATTTCAATTAAGAATGAGGGAAATAGAAATGCAAGAAAGAGCAAATCAGCCGAAGCAAAAGATTGAATACAATTTTGATGTTACAAAACATATTAGGCTTGTTCCTCCATTTCAAGAAAAAGAAGTTGATAAATACTTCCTACACTTTGAAAAAGTTGCAGAAAACTTAAATTGGCCAAAAGAGCATTGGACTTTACTTCTGCAAAGTGTTTTGATAGGCAAAGCTCGTGAAATTTACACACAACTAGGTGTTGAACAAAGTCATCATTATGAAACTGTTAAAGAACTTATTCTCAAAGGTTATGAGCTGGTCCCAGAAGCATATAGACAAAAATTTAGAAATTGTAAAAAAGATTCTAACCAGACTCATGTTGAATTTGCTAGAAACAAAGAACAGTTATTTGATAGATGGTGCTGTTCTAAGAAAATAGACCAAAATTATGATAAACTAAGGCAACTTATGTTAGTTGAAGAATTCAAACGTTGTATTCAATCTGATGTTAAGACATTCTTAGACGAAAAACAAGTTGAAACTTTAGAAGAAGCAGCTCGTCTGGCTGATAATTACTACCTTACACATAAAGTTTCTTTTATTGCTAAACCAAAACCTACTTCCTCACATCCCCAAAATAAATCTATGTCTGGTAATTCATCTGGCATGCCCAGTCAATCCAATACACCCAAACCCAATTCTACTAGTGAAACCAAAAGTCAATATCCCTTATCTCGACCCACTTGTAACTATTGTAAGAAACCTGGTCACCTTGTTTCTAAATGTTTGAAATTAAAAAGGAAGTTAGAAAGTGATGAAGCCAAGCCAACAGGGCTCACCACTCTTCGACCAAGGCCACAGTCTTCTATTAAAACCAATACAATTGACATAGTCACAAAACCCAAGTCTGATTCTACTATGGAGGTTTTTGAACCATTTATGTTGAATGGTTTTGTATCACTTTCCGGTGATAATTGCCCACCTACCCCTATTAAAATTTTAAGAGACACATGAGCTTCTCAATCTCTTATTTTAGCAGATATACTGTCTTTTTCTGAGAAGACTTCTTCCGGTACTAGTGTCCTTATTCAGGGTGTAGAGTGTGGAACTGTTAATATCCCTCTCCATCATGTTAATTTGTCATCAGATTTGGTTACTGGGCCTGTGGTTATTGGTATTAAACCTTCCTTACCATTTAAAGGTGTCCATTTACTGCTAGGCAATGACTTAGCTGGAGATAAGGTTGTGGTTAATCCACTTGTAACTGACACACCAAATATAGGTCAAACAGATGACCCTATCGAGCAGGAAATTCCTGACTTGTATCCTTCTTGTGCAGTTACCCGAGCTATGGCTAAAAAGGCCATTTTGAAAAACTCAAACTCTGACATTGACTTGACGGATACTTTTATCGGTCAATATTTCAATAATGAGATTAAAAAGTCTCTTGATCCCAGTTTGTCTGATACTCAGACAGACTCGTCAATGTCTCGTAATTCTCCACCAAGGTCTATTGACCAAGGTCACGACACGCTGTCAAAGTCACAGCTTATCCAGGAACAGCAAACTGATCCTGAGATTTCGAAATTAATTTTTAGGGCTTTTCCTGAAGACGAAATTTCACAGGTCCCAATGTGTTACTATATAAAGAATGGGATTCTTATGAGAAAATGGCGACCATTTGATGTCCCAGCTGATGATGAATGGGCTGTTTACCACCAAATTGTGGTTCCAAAGTCATATCGTCATGAAATACTAAGTATAGCCCATGAAAGTCCTATGTCAGGTCACCTAGGTATAAACAAGACCTATCACAAAATTATTACTCATTTTTATTGGCCTGGTCTCAAGTCAGATGTCTCTAAATATTGTAAAACTTGCCATACATGTCAAATGGTAGGTAAACCCAACCAAACCATTCCCAAAGCTCAATTACAACCTATTCCTGCTTTTGATGAACCTTTCAGTAGGATACTTATAGATTGTGTTGGTCCTTTACCTCGAACCAAGTCAGGAAATGAGTATCTCTTAACAATTATGTGTACTTCTACACGTTTTCCTGAAGCTATTCCTTTAAGGTACATCAAAACAAAGTCAATAGTCAAAGCTCTTATAAAATTTTTCACATTTGTTGGTCTTCCAAAATCAGTTCAGTCTGATCAAGGGTCAAATTTTATGTCTGGTATATTCCAACAGGTTATGCATGAATTAGGAATCAAGCAATATAGGTCATCCGCCTATCACCCTGAAAGTCAAGGTGCTTTAGAAAGATTTCACCAGACATTAAAAAATATGATAAGGTCATATTGCTTTGACACTGAAAAAGATTGGGATGAGGGCATCCATTTGTTACTATTTGCAGCCAGAGAATCTGTACAAGAATCTCTGAGTTTCAGTCCTTTTGAATTAGTTTTTGGCCATTCTGTTCGTGGACCTTTAAAACTTTTGAAGGAGAAATTTCTCTCAAATGATGAAACACCTTTGAATTTACTACAGTATGTTTCTGACTTCAGAAATAGACTGTCTAGGGCATGTGAGGTTGCTAGGTCTAATCTTAAAATGTCTCAGGGCAAAATGAAAGCAAGATATGACACCCATGTTATAGATAGAAAATTTAAACCAGGTGACAAAGTCCTTGCTCTTTTGCCAATACCTGGCAGACCTCTACAGGCAAGATATTTTGGACCCTACACTATTGACAACAAAACAAGTGATTTAAACTATATAATTAATACTCCAGGAAGGCGTAAAAACAAACAAATGTGTCATGTAAATATGTTAAAGGAATACTTTGACAGAGATAGCTCTATTTCAAAACCAATTACAGTTGTAAACACTGTCCTACAAGAATCAAATGTATCTGATCTTGAAGTAAATTCGGACTTTATTGATAAATCTGATCCTGGTCCATCTAAACTTGAGAATTCGGATATTTTGAGAAACCTTAACAACAAACTTTCTCACTTGGAACCATCACAACAAGAAGAGCTGAAACAGTTGATACATGAATATGAACATTTATTTCCTGATATCCCCACAAGAACAGATAAAATCTATCATGATGTCATTGTGGAAGATTCTAAACCAATAAAGCAACATCCATATAGGATGAGTCCTTTGAAACAGAAATACCTCCAAGATGAAGTAAAAACTTACTGGAAAATGACTTTATTGAACCTAGCCAGAGTAATTACAGTTCACCATGTATATTAGTACCTAAATCAAATGGAACTTATAGAATGTGTACTGACTATCGTAAAGTGAACTCTGTGACAAAAACAGACTCTTTTTCAATACCAAGAATTGATGACTGTATTGACAAATTTGGAAATTCTAAATATGTCACCAAATTTGACCTGCTAAAAGGATTCTGGCAAGTTCCACTGACTGATAGAGCAAAAGAAGTATCAGCCTTTGCTACTCCAAAAGGTCTGTACCAATACAAAGTTATGCCGTTTGGGATGAAAAATTCTCCTGCAACGTTTCAGCGACTTATAAACAACGTTATATGTGGATTAGATGGTTGTGATGCATATATTGACGACGTCATCATCTACTCAGACAGTTGGAGTGACCACCTTCAAAGAATCAGGAAGTTCTTCGACAGACTCAGTAAAGCGAAACTGACTGTGAATCTTGCAAAAACTGAATTTTGTCATGCTACTGTAACATTTCTAGGACATCTTGTGGGACAGGGTCAAGTTAAACCTTTAGAAGCTAAAGTCAATGCTATCTCTGAGTTTCCTGTGCCTAAATGTAAAAGACAGCTGATGCGATTTCTTGGTATGGCTGGCTACTATAGGAAATTCTGTAAAAATTTCTCAGGTATTGCTGAACCTTTAACAAATTTACTTAAGAAAAGTACAAAGTTCAAATGGAATGACAAATGTCAAGATGCATTTGATCGTCTAAGAGCCATACTAAAGAGCGCACCAGTTCTCTTGGCACCTGATTTTGACAAATGTTTCAAATTAGCTGTTGATGCAAGTGATGTTGGTATTGGTGCTGTTCTTTTGCAAGAAGATAATAATGGTATTGATCACCCAGTTTGTTACTTTTCTAAGAAATTTAACAAACATCAGAAAAATTACTCTACCATAGAAAAAGAGTGTCTTGCTTTAATTCTGGCAATCCAGCAGTTCGAAGTTTATTTAACCTCTTCAACTTCACCAATTGTTGTTTTCAGTGATCATAACCCTTTAAGTTTTCTACACAAACTTAAGAATAAGAATCAAAGATTACTGAGGTGGAGTTTATTGCTTCAAGAGTTTAATCTTGACATAAGACACATAAAAGGGAAAGATAACATTATACCAGATGCTCTTTCAAGAGTTTGAAATTTCAATAGTCGTTTTTCCCTAAATCAAGTTTAAACTGTTTTTTCTTTTAAATTGTAATTTCATTACCTTGACTATTTTCATTAGTCTGAAATAATTTATATTTGAGTTTGTCATTTTTTCTCTGTAATACTTCAGTTAAAGTGTCATATACATGTATATAAATGATATTGCAAAAAAGAAAGATTTATTTCATAAACCTTTCTTTTTCTTTTCAAGGGGGGAAGTGTTATGTACATGCCCAGTTATTATTAGCTTTGTTCATGTGTGTATCTATTTTTGAATGGTTTCCCCTGTTGCTATTTTTAGAACTGGATTCTCTCTTGTGGAATATTGTGCTGGAAGTTTCCAGGCCTTTTTACAATCTGTTTACTAGAAGTTATGCAACTGATTTTAACATGAATTTTCTGGAAGTTTCCCTGTTATTATAAAAGGAAAAGCTTTTTACATCTCAGTGTTCACTAGTTAATACATGGTTGCCAGACTACAGTGGGGATTATCTTGTGTTTGTGTCCTATAATTAGTGCTTGGATTATATTCAGTTTGGATTCGGATCAGACTAGACTAAAGTGAGGATTATTTCGTGTGATTGGATTACATTCAGTTTGGATCAGGATCAGACTGGAATTAAGACTGGAATAGTTTGTCTTTTGGATTTAACATCTAAGGTATTGTTTTGTACAATTGTAATATTGTCACTGATTATTTGATATTTTTGTTAATAAATTCTGTTAATTGTTATCGTTTGTTGCTGGCTTCTACTTTCTAGTTACGCCTGACTCGTAACAACAGAGCTTGTTGAAGATTAATGTACAATTTAACAGTTAACGGCAACAACAACAACAAAACTCACGTCATCCGGGCATCTTTTCAAATAGGCACTGCCTTTCATTTATTTTCAGGTTATCGGGCGATTTCTGTGCAGGCAGCAGGCACTAGAAATCTTGTCTGACTGAAGCCGCCCGGCTTACATGTAACTAATGAAAGTTGAGATTACAAAATTCTCTATTATCGGGATTCTGTCTGCATTATGATCAGAAGAGACATTCTTTTGAAACAGAGGCTGTGTGGAGCATTTCTTCAGCAAAGAAGAAACATACTTGTTGCCACAGCAGTTTACATTTGGAAAGCTGGAGAAGCCTACGAAGAAAGCTCTGTTTAAGTGAAAGCCTACCTCTACTGTGGGAGTCATGAGTAGATTCCAAGCCATAACTTCACCTAAAACCGGATAAAATTCTTGACGTTCTCGGAAGGTTGGCGCCTGGTTTAAACTGGCTAAGAATCTGCGCCTCTTTGGCAAATTATATTCTTACAGCAGTCTTGCCATTGGCTTTACCTTGTCCTTCATTGCTGGCATTTTTATCATTAGTAGTCGATATAAAACTACTGATAGATTGAAGTTTTCTAGATGGTCTCACTGAAGTTACGTCTTGGTTCACGCACGGAGATCAGCTAACATATTCACCACGCGGACGTCATTCGATTGTCAGAAGGTCACCCATCCCAATACCACCTAGCATTCTAAACTGCTTGTTTCCAGACTTGGTTGAAAATTATCCGACGATCCTTTTATTTGAAAACGCAAGGAAATAATACTGGATCAAATTGCAACCTGTCCGAGTCAAACATCCACTGATGTCCATCCTACTTCATCATCAAAGAACTAAATTTGGCTTGTTGTTTGATTTCTCTGAATTTTTTAGAGCTTTAAGTTTCTCCTTGGTAACACTGTTGCAGATATTGTCGTACCTCTGCAGACACTCTGCTTTCATAACGTCAGCTTTTATGCAGATGTACTTTAGCATTCATTGCATGGTTTGTAACTTATCAATTAGTCTTTTCTCTATATAAGATATGTCCGAGGCATGGATCTACTGGTTGGCTAGGAAACATTTTATCATAGTGCACGCTTAAATTCAAAAGATGCGGCAGAACCTTAATCTTCAAAAAATGTCCGATGTCATTCAGTTATTATCAAGAGTACATTTTGGACAGCTCTTGCTTATGGCTTTTGAACAAACGCATGCGAATATCATTTGCTTAACTTGGAAAGTGAGTTCCTTATTAGGTTTTACAGACACCAACCACAAAAGCAGTATTGTGGCTTTTTCGTATCTTAAAATGGCAACGAATTGGATAAGAAATTGTTGCTGGAATTCAAAATAAGATAAGAAAAAGAACATTATATGGTTGAATAACGAAACTTAAAGTTGGAACTTTGTATGTGTGGGTTACAAATCTAAGTTATAAATCTTACAATCATTGGTTCATATGACAACTTTGCTTGAATACATTTATGGGAGTACTTGTGTTTAACCTTTAATAGACTTAATATGCCCCTGCAGTTGATAGCGGTATATTACCTTTTATTAAAATGATGTTTCAAGGTTTGCTTATTTTTAGAAAAAGCAATAGGGTAAGGTAAGTATAAAACCAAAAAGATGTTGTAAATTTTGTTAATTATCAGAGGTTGAAGTATTATCTGCATTTTGTCAAAAACATCCTAACACAGTTTTCTAACTGTATTAAAAAATTTAAACACAATAATTCAAGTTTATTCCAACGTTTTTCGTGCGAGTGTTGTTTGGCAGGACACTTCAGATCCCAAGCCTATTACTGGTGAAACCAAAAAAATACACGAACATGTGAGCTGTCACTGTGGTATGACTGAAACAAAGCTGATTGTTGCATAAAAAGTCATTCAACCAAACATTCAAGTTTTTTCATGAACAATTTTGTTATTTCACAAAATTTATAGTAAGACCCAGATTCGGCTTTCACGTTTCCATCACAAGACATTGTGCGAGACTTTATAAAATCGCAGCCATTGAAAGAATGTCTATAGACTTTTAATAATATAGGGAATGATCATGCACATAACAGTTCACTTCCCCGCAAAAATTGACAATGAAATTCTAGTACAAAAAGTAGTGGTTGGGGTAAGTTGATGTCGGCTCTTTCATTATTTTAAGTAAAAAAGCAGAAAGAAAAAAAAGAACACTATTTCAAATACTAGATAATTCAACACCAGAGTTATCAGAAAATGTTACATGTAGTAGAAAGCTCAAAACAGTTCGAATAATGTAAAGTTTACACGTAAGCTACCATTTGTACACAAAGTTGCGGCTGGAAACAAAACGTGCGAAAAAATCGAATTTCATATCTTCCAATTTCGTCCTACTTTTTATATATTGTTTAGGGAGGGTAACCCCTCATAAAAATCAAAGAATGGCTTGTGTTGCAATTAGTTTTGGGTTAAGCCCTTTTTTTCATTATTTTGACTGGACTGTTAGCTGTGATTTACACACTAGTATTCTACCTGACATTTTGTGGGTCGTCAATCCATACAATCACGGACGGCGACAATTTTGGCATAAAATACATCTGTGTCTAACAAATTATGCTGAGTGAAATGGAGGCAACAAAATACAGTAGGGGCTTTTATTACAGAACTCGCCTCCATGACATGTCTGACATTATTAAACTCTGTTACTAATAAAAGTTACATTTTCCACTGAAAATGGTGTAATATCAGTGTCACCCGAGGGCAGATATGGCGGGGCAACGGGCTGATATCTGATATCCTGCCCGTTGATAAGATATTTGTTCTATATCTATAGCAACAAAACACTCGCTCGTAAACTAACGTTCTCAAAACATTAATTTTGAAAAAAATTACGGAATCGGTTCGTCAACCGCTAGCGGACAATTCTTCAAAACTACAGGCAACTTTAAATCGTTAAACCAACACAGACGTGATTAATAAAGAATAAATTTGACTCTCTTTCTTGGTCTTTTATCAACAAAACTCTTGAAACCTTTCGATTTGGACCATCAGTTATAAGATGGTTTAACATTTTTTATCAAGATGCAAAATCAACAGTATCTCAATGTGGATATCTATCTGACTTTTTCAAAATTGAAAGAGGATGTCGTCAAGGAGACCCTTTGTCCAGCTACATTTTCATTTTATGTGCCGAAATTTTATCTATTAACATCAGAAATAACAAAAATATAAAAGGAATAAGAATAAATCAAACAGAATTTAAACTTTCACAATTTGCTGATGATACAAGTATTATTCTTGACGGATCTGAAAGATCCTTAAACGAAACATTAAATGTTCTTTCAAGATTTTCAAAATTATCCGGTTTAAACATGAATTTTGATAAGACTAAAGTTATTTGGATTGGAAAGAAAAAATACAGTGCTGATACTATCAAAACAAAGTGGAAATTAATATGGGGCCATAATAAATTTGAATTACTAGGTATCATTTTTCATGTAGACCTGAATAGAATAATTGATATAAATTTTTTGACAAAATTTAATGAAATAGAAAACATAGTTAAAAAATGGAATCGACGTGTCCTTACGCCTATTGGTAAAATTACAGTTTTGAAGAGTCTACTGATTTCTAAGATGAACCATTTATTTTTTGCTTTACCCAATCCTTCTGTACAACTAATCTCGAAACTAAACGATGTTTTCTATTCATTTATTTGGGAGGGTTGTCACAAAATAAAGAAATCAGTAATCACAAAAAACTATGAAGAAGGTGGACTAAAAATGTTAAATATTGAATCTTACATTAAAGCACTGAAAATCACGTGGATAAGGCGCTTACTCAAAGATAATGGTGGATGGTCAAATATCATTAAGGAATTCATCGATATCGAAAAGTTGTGTTTATGTGGAAAAGATTACATAAAATTCCTAATTGAAAAAATCAATAACCCTTTTTGGATAGACACACTAAAAGCATTAAGTCAGCTATTCGATAATATCAGTATTGAGAGTACTAATATTGCAGAATGTCCTATTTTTCACAATAACAATATTCACATTTCTGCAGAAAGTTTTTATTTCAAAAGACTGTTCAATGCCGGTATTCACTGCATTGGAGATACACTTGATATTAATAATTGTTTTCTAACTCTCGATCAGATAAACGAAAAATACAATATATCTGCAAATTATTTACATTATATACAGATAAAATGTGCTATTAATGAATATTTTAAAAAATTGTTGATAACACCTCGAGACATAACTTTACATCAAAAACCGCATCTGCCACCACACCTTCAGATCATTCTCAAAGATTCGCAGGGTTCCAAACATATCTACCAATATCTGATTAGAAATAAAGATGAACCTGCCTGCATAAAAACTTGGACAAAAAAAATAAACATTGATCTTGACAAAAATGAATGGAAACTGATTTTTTCTTTACCATTTTTAGCAACAAGGGACACATACATACAGTGGTTTCAATTCCGTATAAATCACCGTATCCTTGGAACAAACTATTTTTTGTATAAAATAAAATATATTGATTCTGCGAGCTGCACTTTTTGTTCCAACGATCAAGAAACAATTGAACATTTATTCTGGAATTGTCCTAAAGTTCAACAATTAATTACAAATTACTTGAAACATGATAATGCCATTTACATGGACCTTGACATCAGTAAAATGTTATTTGGTTACACAAAAAATTCAAAAAGCGCTAAAAACATCCTTCTCATTCTTTTTAAACTGTATATTTATAAATGTCGAACATCAAAAAACACACCCAATCTAACCGGTGTTGAAAAATTTATATCTTATAAATATAAAATTTTGAAAAAAGTTGCTATTGAAACAAAAAAGTTAGAGGAATTCGAAAAAAACTGGAACGATTTTGGATCTTTTCTTAAAGAATAATAGGTAAATAGCAACTTTATTACAGTTCTATTTTATTTTATTTTCAAACGCTGGGAAGATTCGAACCTTTACTATTATAAATTACTCTTTACATCTTTTCTTCACCATCTATTTTCTCCTTTTTCTTCACTTTCCAGGTTTTTTTTTCACTAGTTTCTTTTTTCTTCACTCTTTTCTATCACATAAAAATGTTTGTTGTTCCTTGTTACGTGTTTATATGTAAAACGTCAGAGATTGTAAGATGTGGAGAGGGATGGATCCCCGACCCTCCTACGTCATTATACGGGGACAATAAACTTTATTAAAAAAAAAAAAAAAAAAAAAAAAAAAAATGTTGTTGTCTTGGATTGGGAAACTTATCAGGCAATGTGTAGTATCTATAGGCTAGTAGTTCTACGATTTTTATCCACTGAGCTGGGCGAACCGAGCTTGATTAAGTTTTGTAATTCGAAGCACCAACCATCTATTCTATTTATCCTGTTTCTCAGTTTTGATCCCTATCACACTAAATTGAATACTTAGATTGAGAAACAATAACGGCAATATCTTTTTAACAATAAACAAACATGAAGAACTGTTTATTTAAAACGTCCTATACTGCACATGAGTCATTCCACAATTATCGCACATACCCATGTCCCTGTGTTATGTTTAAAAACACAATCAAGCCAAAACGGATTTTTTTTCGCGTTAAAAAATACTAAAACATACTCTCCGCGGATGAAAGTACTTATTTGCGTATTTTAAAAGCAATATTAGAATAAACGGGTGTTTTAATGTTATATACTACCAATTTTGCGTTTGTCCCGCACCAAGGCTTCTCGGATGATACGAGTTATTTTTCATCTTTCATCTTAATAAAATGAGAATTAATTTTCCTTCTTGCACTGAACAAATAGCATTTTACTCAGAAACGGTTCTAAAGACTTTATTGTTTTATTTTTCCCATGTTTTTTAATACAAGAAAACTTGTCCCTGCATCACTGTGTCAACTCCTTTACGATGTAGTGACAGAGAAAAATTAAGTAACCTCCCTTACTTACACAGAAAATGATGATGTAATTCATAGAAGTTTTTAGATTTGTTTGCATGGTTGAAGATGGAGGATGGCCACGAATGGAGAAAAGATAAAAGGTACATGTATGTCACCAACCGTAAGAGTACACAAAACAATGTTCAACGCCTTTCTTTAGATAAAACAAAGTTTAATGGGTATCCATAAAAAACTGTTTTTTTATCTTTTAGTATACATGTATATAATGTCTGAAAGTTATGTTTTGAGGGACAATGCACACTCTTTTGAAAGCTCAATGCGGAAAATTTATAAAACGTCAACCTCGTTACGGTCAACTCCGTTACATCACTTTTTTTAACGGAGTTGACGCTGTTGTAATGGGAGTTGATTTTTTTCAATAAAGCAGAAAGTGGAGTACTGTTGCACTTCGTATTACTTGTAAACTGACCCGCTTCAGTGTTATAGATATAAATAATGTTAAGTTGTATTTCTTTGTTCAAATAAAATCCAAGCCCCGTCTTTTCAAACTCTAAACTTTACATTGGAGCCAACATTACGTTTCTTTTTCTGTGCATCTGTCTGTTGGTCAGTCTGTCTCTCTTCTCCTTTTTTCTATCTCTTTGTGTCTCACTCAACACTTTAATTACTTACAGAATTTAGAATTTGTCCAAAATTGAAATCAGTTACAGTGCACCAGATTAATAATAAGCTTACATAAGGTATTTTTTCCATCTATAGAAGAGATTAAAAAAAGGGGGGAGGGAAGGGACAAATCACTGGTTACGAACATTTTCTCCTTTTTTTCACAAGTTTTTTGCTGAACGGGAATTTATTTCAGAGATTTATAAATCTGAACAGATTTGTAAATGGACTCATTTTTTTCCCTTTGTAGACCTACGTAGAAAACTCCCCCCCCCCCCCCCCCAAAAAAAAAAGAAAAAGAAAAAATACTGAACTTGCAGTAAAAAGAGAAATCTCTATTTACGTTGTTTAAAATCCCCCAACATTTACGAATAAGAAGATGGGCCACTGGTGTCTGTGATTAATACAATTTAATAATACATGAAAAAGATCAAATAAAGCTGTTGAAGGCTGAAATTCAAGAATGGCAAAATCTGCAAAAGAGAGAATGGCCGAATACAGGCAAAGAAAACGAGAAAATCAACAAGATTATGAGAAATATAAAGCTGCCGAACGAGAACGACATCATCAGAGAAAAGCAAAGGGACAAATAAAAGCTATCGATCAACTGTCAGACAGAGCTAAAAGGGGTTGTAGAAGAAGATGGGTAAAGGCAAAACAAGAGTCGAGACAGAGGCAGAAGAGTAGAAAGGGGTTCTTAACGCCACCAAAGACACCAGACAGACCTTTCCAAGAAGTATATATCGATAATTCAATGTCACAGGCAAGGAGAAATAACCATGAGAGGAGGAAAAAAAATAAAGAGCTGCCTGCTACCGCCAAAATGACAAACTGAAAGTTAAATTGAGAAATCAGGAAAAACTATCCGAGAAATATAAGAAGAAGTATAATAGACTTTAAAGTAAATTTACATCTCAGAATAACCAAGAATTTGAAATTCCACACTTAGGTCGAAAGTCATACCTTCTATATACCACTCTTATAAACAATATTAGAAAATGGTACACGAGGTCGTTTGAACAAGAAAAGAGTGGCTGATGTCATCATTACTAAGAGGTTACTAAAAAAGTATGGCTTAGGAGCCTTCTGCAGTACCAGACTCGGTATATCTAGAAGGTATGTGCAAGCAAGAAAGAATAAGCTACGTCCATTCAAAAGAGAAACCATGCAAGTTTTACAAAAGGGATGACAACTCACGGATGAAGGCAGACAAAAATGCTACTATCACTCAAAAGGTGAGAAAAGACAAATTCGTCTCCTGAACGATGACCTGAACACTTCAAAGGAAGTATCGGCTGGAGGGCAACAAAATATCAAATAGTCTATTTTGTAAATTTCGCTCATTTTTGGTTTTGCGACCCAGTGAGAGCGATAGAAATGCATGTCCTTGCAAGATACATGAAAACTTTAACTTTAAGATAAAATCTTGTTATGCACAAAACATGATAAACTCAAAAGATCCAAACGTTTTAATGAAAAGTATTACTTGTGACACAAATGTACGTACAGAACTGTGAAAAGTTGCAGCTATAAGGCAGAAAACATAACAGAAGAACAAGTAAACTGGTTTGAATAGACGAACAAGAGGGTTGAAAAAAGTGGTCTAAGTCAAAGTCCAAAGATAATCACAATGAATGTTAAAGACAAAAAAAAAAAGAAAGAAAGTAAGGAGATTCTGGCTCCGCCACTCGTGAAAGTATTACTGATGGCGACCACTCGATGAAATAAATTTCGATCTTTCACCAAAAAAGACAAATATCCTCTCTGAATTTGACAAAAAGGGGAATCTTGTAAACATATGTACGATAATTATGGAATGACTGTCATACGCAGCTCTACGATAGCTCTACGTCATATACGTGACGTTTACCCACGGAAAAAAGTTATGTCGAATGGGGACAAGATATTTTTAGTATTTAAACATGCTAGAAGACCAAAACAGTCGAGCAATTGATCCATGAATGTAATAAAGAGGTTATAACACGGTTGATGAGGGCCGGAGAGTGATATCGGCCCTCCACCTCGAAATCTACCCTCGGGCTAAAGCCCTCGGGACAATTATCAAGATGACGGGCCGATTATCACTCTCCGGCCCTCAACAGCCGTGTAATAACCTCTAAGTAATTTTATAGCCCTGCTGTTCACTGAATGAAATTAGTATATTGCACACTATGAGAGACCATAAACAGCCAGAATTAAAAAAACGCTGTTAAAACCTGACTGTGTTATAATCTGGTCATCTGTGTAAACGTAGATGAAAAATAAATATAATGTGTATGGGGTAAAGAAACTGCGAGGATTTGTCCTCGATTTTTACCGGAAACTGTGGTTGTTATGTCTATGGCTAGCTGCAATGGAATGAAATGCATTTTCTATCTGCTGTAATCTGTGCAACCATGCAACCATTTGGGGCAATATTTGGCATGAAGACACAAGAGTGATTATAGTTTCTTGAAATAAAGAAAAAAAAACGTTTAAAAATGGATGAAAAAGAGTGAAGACGTATGTATAAAACCGAAAATATGATCTGGGCCAAAAGAAGTTAATGACCATTAATTTGTTTTATATACTTCCGAGAAGAAAATGTTTTTTTTTTTTTCTTTTGTAAAATTGGAATCTGTATATTCCCCAATTCGCTATCAGTAATACCAGGTTGTCCTTGCATTTTTATGGTTTGGTGACGAAGCTAAAGCAAAGCATGATAGTTTCAAACTCAACTCTAAAAGCATATGCAGCGGTTTGACAAAACTCATTGCACTGAAATTTCTTACCACTGATATGAGTGTTTGATGTAATATTTGCCTTTTTTTTGGTGATGAGTCATCAATTAGCGAACCACTAAGCCGCCCAAACAATGGGTATGCTACAAGGGGGCCATGTTCAGGGGGTAGCAGCTGCAAACTTTAACGTGTCACAGTGTGTCATCTCATAACCCTGGAATCATTTCCTTTATACCGGCAGTGTTGCTAAAAGACCCTCAGTCGGATCGTCAAAGGTGTACTTTCGCCAGTCAGGACCTTTATCTGGCGACTATGACAGACACAGGCAGAAGCTTATGTTAGCTGTAACCCCCAATATTGACTGGGGTGCAAGTAACGTCACATATCCTTGGAAACAGACTCCATTCTGCAAATTACTGTTTCCAAACTATCAGTTATTTGAATATTTGACAAGACGGTGCCGAATGGTAAAGATAGAATTTGTGGGTTACCACGTTAGCTGGCAACTCCGTCAATGAACCCCAGGTCTCTTCGGAGATAATGTTCGCTTCTGTGCTGTTTTAAATGATAGTCGTAGGCAAACTTGACGTACAACTTGAGAACGATTCGCTGACTGTTGTATTACAGAACACAATCGCTTTTAAGGTGAATCTGTCCTGGTATTAGCTCAGATTGGTAAAGATGGGAATTCAGACTTTCAGGTAGTGAATCGCGTACCGGTGTTAAAGTACCGAGGCCGAGATCCTGTATTCTTAGGTCGTATTCGGTTGCTATTGCAAATGAATTCCTTCTATTGGACCATAATGCAATTCCGCACAGAGCAAGATCAATGAATAATTATTTTAAAGCTGGGACAGTTCATCGTATTCATTGGCCCAGTTGCTCGCCTATCCTTAACCCTGTAACGCATGCACTGGGAATGCTCTAAAAGTGCCCAGTTTCTACTCAATCAGAAGCTCGAGATATAGCGCTCCACCAGGAATGAGCCTAAATTCAGTGTTGTACCTCTTTCCTGGGCACAGGAACATGCAAAGGTGCTAAGGTTTGAATTCGCGATAGACACAAAGATAATTGATCATGACTTCTGAGACGTTTGAGGGAGAAATTGTTGTTTTACTGTAATAGTGCAATCTTGAAAATCATGCTGGGTTTTGGAGGTGTATGATAATGGAATTTATCACATAAAACCTCTTCCATCAGTGTATTAAACCCATGACTTATTTTTGATATTACACTAGTGTATTATCGTTTTTTGTTTACTAGTTTCCCTTCTTATTTCATTGTGAACACGTGAGGCTGCAGGTACCATTCAAACATGTATCGAATTTTGTATTACTCCGCGCTGTCAAAAGAATAAAAAAAAAATCATGGCTGCTCCCATTCAGGTGGGAGATACTGTAAAAATCGATGGAAAGAGCAGGGCTATTGTACTTCAAAAAGTCTGTCGGGGCTTCGGAATATTTTTCGTGGTCAACTTAATTGGAACAGGTCGTGAATTCGAAATAGACCCGGAAAGATTGTCGGTAGTGCCTTAGACGGCCTGATCTTTACAAGTTAAGAAAGCGGTTTTATTCAAATAATTAAAAGTTAATGATCCAGGCCTATCTACATTGCTTTGAGTCTTATTTTCACACACTCACGAATACGTTCTATGCTTTACAAAAAAAGGTCGTTACTACACATTTACATTCTAGATTTAGAAAAAGCAACGGGACTATTTAAGTTGTGTATGTCTACACACGTTGCTAACCAAAGTACCCATACATGTAAGCATGCGGCATATATAAAGACGAAAGACTTGGATGAGCGATTTTTTTAGGTTGTAGGCCCTAATTCGTTTTATGTGATAAATAGAATCTCACACTCGTGTTTATGTATTATCATTTTTATCAAACTCGTTGACTAAAATATATATGACCCTCGCCAAGGCTCGCGTCATACAATTTTAGTCAACTCGTTTGATAAAAATGATAATACATAAACACTCTTGTAAGAATGTATGCGTTACTTTTGAATTTGAACTGATTAAGTTATTATTGTTAATAATAATCATGACTTCTGAGACGTTTGAGGGAGAAATTGTTGTTTTACTGTAATAGTGCAATCTTGAAAATCATGCTGGGTTTTGGAGGTGTATGATAACGGAATATATCACATAAAACCTCTTCCATCAGTGTATTAAACCCATGACTTATTTTTGATATTACACTAGTGTATTATCGTTTTTTGTTTACTAGTTTCCCTTCTTATTTCATTGTGAACACGTGAGGCCGCAGGTACCATTCAAACATGTATCGAATTTTGTATTACTCCGCACTGTCAAAAGAATAAAAAAAATCATGGCTACTCCTATTCAGGTGGGAGATAATGAATCTTTCTGGTATATTCAGGGATTATTTTCTCGGTTTTCTTGTTAATAGCAATACATTAGAAACAACAATTCTTAACTTTTTTTGTGCAGTACATATTAATTTACTGATGGCATTTCAAAGTCAAAAAGCTGATGAAAACTGTGCCTTTGCGGTACATCGGATGTTTTAGGATACAATACAAAACCTTACTTCCGTTGTTGAAGGACATTCGAGTCCGCAAAGTTTTGCGCATTTTATTTTAAATGATATCATAACTGATAAATAAAAAAATAAATACTTTTATGAAATCTAACTTCTTACTCACATTTGTTGTCGTATTTGTCACTGTTTCAATGCAAATGTACTTAATGTTCACTTCCTCCGACAGCGATTTTTCGTAACTGCTGACTGACTTGTCATCCAACAGAACTAATAAAGATGAACTCGTCAGGAACCTTTGGGAATCTGTTGCTTGGCACATTGAATGATCTTCTATCCAATTCTGTCTAAAGTCAGGGTTTTCTAGCGAACACAGGAAGCAATAAATATTCTGATAATAAGAAAAATGGCGGAAAGTCGCGTTGAAATTTTGACAAAGTTCTTTCGCAGAGGCAGTTTCAGACGTGTTTACAACATGGCAATCTCTTATTACATCCCGATATGGATGGCATTCTTCCGAAGAAACATCTATACTTGAAGGTACCAGGAACTGTAAATAGCATTCCTCATTCCCTTCATTTAGCACGTTCGGTAAAATAGTAGACAGCGGTCCATACAGATTTGGGCAAACAAGAGACGGTATAAATTCCACAAGATCGGTTTGGTTGTGACATTCTGCACAATATTTGTTGTAATAAATCATTCCATTTAGACGCGAATAAACAGGGAAGTAGTTCCATTTGTTTTCCAAATTCTGAAATCTACAAGTATCATATTTACCTGGGCATTTGTCTACTATATGATAATAGATGTCTTCTCGAAAGGTTTCTATCCTAGTGTTGAGTTGTTTACAAATGGTTCCGAGTGTTTCGTCAATTTTGTAGAGATCAAACTCGTCTCTACAGCATTTCCTTTTCAGCCCACAGTCGGCAGAGCAAGAACATGAATCACAGCATGGTTTTAGCTTGTCTTCATTGTTTTTTACTAGCGATGGTAATGGATATCTAGCCTCTAAATCACAAAACTGTGTGTAAGGACAGCAAAGCTGAATGTCGGCGGGAAATGTGATGTATGCAGACAATTTTGTCTTGTTCTGGTCGTTCATTAAGACGCTGATAGCAAGAAGGACGAATGGAAAAAACATTTTAGCTGTAAATAGAAAATATTCACTATTTATTTGTTTGTATGCGAAGGAACCTAGAAACAAGGCGAACATTCTTATATTGAGATATTCCTATTAATCAGAACCAAAGCGGCTTTGGACTCGAGGCATTTTTATTCATTTATTTTTTTCTGATAATTCTCTACAAAACGACCCCACATTTCAACAAACTTGTGGAAGATGGCTTTTAAACCCGTGAAAAAGAAAAAAAAGTTGGGAACCAACATTATGTCCTTTTCCAAAACTTTTGAAAACTCTCTAAAAAAGAATTGTGTGTCTTCTGCAATGCTATCAATGTCGACGAGTCTAATTTTGTAGTCTGGTAAATAACCAAAGTGGCTTCTTATCATCGAACAAATACTAAATCGGATATATTCGTTCATGTTACATGAGTAAGTAAAATAATCTATGTAAGAAACCTCGAAATTTTGTTGCAATAGTTTTGATTAATTAATACGAAAAGGTTTAAAAGAAGAGGTGCGTAATGGTGTATCTGTGCATGTACCTAGATGGCATAAAAAGCGAATGAAAGCATGAAAATCAGCCAA
Source organism: Tridacna crocea (assembly GCA_943736015.1). Classification (NCBI taxonomy): domain Eukaryota; kingdom Metazoa; phylum Mollusca; class Bivalvia; order Cardiida; family Cardiidae; genus Tridacna; species Tridacna crocea. The sequence goes on from OX031068.1 coordinate 15,303,519, forward strand.
AAAAGTAGAGGTTAGGTTGCAAAGCTTTAAGTTAGACTTCCTATGAAACAAATGTTATACCCTACGGTTATGTTTCTGCAAAAACAAAAAACAAAGACAATTGTCAATTTAGGAAATTTACTTTTTGAGAAAGCATTGGAAACTTCTGAGTAAATTGCCACGACATTTTTTTGATAAGGAATGTTAACAAAAATACGAACCGTCGAAATATAACACAATTATGTTCACAATTTATCAAAACCAGTAGTTAAGCGGAAATTGTAAAGGGATACTATCATCTTCGGACCTCGTTGAATAGGCTCGTTATCAGTAATTCCAAATTACTGCTTTTAAATGTATATACGCGTCCACTTTTCGATAATCTTATACAATCTCGATATGATGACCTACTTTCAAACAGAATTTCCAACTGTATGTACATTAACCAAATTTGAGTATGCATACTTATATGATTGAAATACTGTATATATACTCGCACTCTGTTTTACATCGAATCCCAGCGAAAAAGCAGCTTGAATAGATAAAAAAAAAAAAAACACGTTTCAAATTTGGTAATCGCCGATATATTCCAATTGGTTTTGTTTCGCAGTCGGTTCAAAGACTCGCAAAAAAAAATAAGGAAATTTCACTATTTCAGACAATGCAAATTCAAGTTTATACTTCTTTAACCTAGGAGTGGTACAGTACTGTTTATTCTTTGACATTATTGTTGTGAAGGTTTTCATGATGAATATAGGTAAATTTTTAATATCCCAGTTTATGCATTGTTTACCTTCAACGTAAAGTTGTACTTACCAGTAACCAACGTTTAAAGACGGCAATCAGAAATCAGCACTTTTCTGCCAGTTAAAATTTTACCGCAAACATTATCGCCCTAAATCAACATCATAGTATCACCTTTACGAAATCAATGATGCATTGGCAACAAGTATTGTTGATGAAGTACAAAACAGGATTTAGTTAAGAAAAAATCTTCTTTCTATCTTGGTTTATCTTTCAATAAATCACGGTTGTGAGTTATTAGGCACAATAAATAATCCACGAAAGCGAAAGTGACTTTTATTGATAAGATATCGGAGGGCGAAGACATTGAACAGCCACATCCGACTAACTTAATAAAGAATGACATCACTCTACGAGTATATAGAATGACGTCGATTTTACCACGATTTCGTTGCACTATGTTCATAGAGGCGAATTCACGTGTCATGTTAGAATAAGTAATATCAACCTAAGATTTTTATCAACCCTTCCTCTCTATCATTATAAGTTATTCCTTCTTGGACGGCGTCAATCATTCACAATGATCTTTGATCGCGTTACCCTAAACTTCTTGCACACTTTTTCTAAACCATCAGTTGATTTCCTGCGTCAACGTAGTCGAAAATGCGTTCAACAGAGAGAGAAAAAGACATCTTTTTTACACTCATTCTCATTATTTTATCAGGCTTCAGACAAAGTTTCGACAGATTCTAGCTGACCATCGATGGATTTCTATATAAGTTATAAATTTGACCATTCTACTGTAGTACTTGAGCTAAAATTTTCTAACCAGACTCACGGGATGAGTTACTGGAAACTTAAAAACTCCCTGTTAAACGACATAGAATACATAAATTGTATGAATTCATTAATTATAAAAGTTATTATACAATATTGTTTGCCTACATATAATGCCGAAAATGCCGAAATTGGTCGATCCGAGACTCAATTTGTAATTAAAGACCCAACTTTTTTGGGAGACTCTTTTGATGGAAATTCGAGGTGAAACAATATCTTTTTCTAAATACACCAGAGAAATCTTACATTCTAAACGAAATGAAAAAAAAAAGCTAGAATTAAACTTAAATGAAACTAATAAGGCCCAAGTGATTGATTTAAAAAATGAACTAGAGGACTTATGAAATAACAAAATGAAAGGTTTTTTTCATTAGATCCAGGGCAAATTGGGTAGACACCGGTGAAAAAAAAACAAATATTTTTGCAACTAAGAAAAACCAACATATTGCGTCGAAGTCAATCCATTTCTCAGAAAACGAAGACGATTCCCATATTTCTTACCAAAGTGAAATATTTAAAGAACTAAAAGCATATTACAAAAATCTACACCATGAACAAAAGCCAGTGATAATGACTCTAACCTACAAAATGACTTAGTGTACTATAACATATGTAAACCTAAACGAAGCTAAAAGAGATAGCATTGAAGGCTTATTACAATATCACAAAGTAACACACACTTTGAAAAATGTGAAAGATGATAAAAGCCCTGGCACTGATGGTTTTACAACAGACTTTTATAAGGTTTTTTGGTGTAAAATAGGAAAGTTTGTTGTAAGAACTGTAAATCATGCCTTTTCAAATAACTCTCTTTTTCTAAGAATATGAAATAGGGGACAATTCTATGTATACTTAAGGAAAATAAACCAGAACAGTTTTTAAGAAATCTGAGATCTATTATTCTCTTGAACGTACTGTACATACTTGCTTCAGGCAGCATTGCAAATAGATTTAAGTCAGTCTTAAATCAGATCATATCAAAAGAACAAATTGCCTTTCTAAAAGACAGATTTATTGGCGAGAATACTAGATTAGTGCACGGTATTATGCAATACTATGATGAAAGGAATAAACCTGATCTTTTAATCTTCATAGATTTTTAAAAAAGCCTTTGATTCAATTTCTTTCATGTTCATAGAAAAGACATCAGAGTTTTTTTTAAACTATGGCAAACTTTTTAAAAGATGGATTTAATTATTTTTATGTAATACCGACCTTTGTATACGATAAAATAGCTTTTTAACACAATATTTCACCGTAAAGAGAGGCTATCGTCTAGGTGATCCAAATTCCGCGTATCTATTTATTCTATGCACGGAAATTCTAAATATCAAATTAAAAGATAACGAAAATGTCGAAGGTATACAAATACAAAACAAGAAAAAGTTGATGCAAAGAATTAAAGTCGCCGCAAAAAAATTGTGAGCAATCATGAGAGGACCATTCTACTACAGCTAGAGGGGGTCCTGTCTCTACGGTCTGGGGGTCTACGTAGAATAATGACAAGGGCCATTCCTCTACGCAGTGAAATGAGGGGAGGGTCATTTATCTGCATGACACCGGCTCACAAAAGACGCTGAACAGTATATTAGATTTATTACAAAGTTTTTCACACATTAAAATTAACTTTGACAAAACAAAACTGATTTGGATTGGTAATATGAAGTAAAGTACTCGATCAATAAAACTAAATGGAAACTACCATTCAAGTTTCTCGATATTTTATTTCACGTTGATCTAAAAGAAATGGTAAAATTATACTTTGAACCAAAAGAACAAAGTATGACTAACTGCATACGATATCGGAAAAAAAGAAAATTAACGCCTTTTAGAAAAAGAGCTGTAGTAAAAAGTATTCAAGTACCCGTCTTAACTCACTTATTCATAACTCATAAGTATTCCGTCTCCAACAAATACCTATTTAAAAATGTAAGTGACATATTGTATAACTTTGTATGGGACGGAACGTGTAATGAAATTAAACAGAAAGTGCTAATAAAAGCTTATGAAGAAGGAGGCTTATAATGATGACTGACTTATTTAATCATAACCTAAATATGAAAGTCAAATGATTCATTGTTACAGTTTGCCCTACTTTCTAAACCAATGAAAACGCCGGATTTCGTTCAAAACTGCTGGATTTAATTCCATACAGACTCAATATGTTGCAATATGTGACCACTTAATCATTAAATGGTTGACCTATATACAGTTGTATCCCGGTTAACGAGAAGCTCCACCCACAGTATTTAAGCTGGTTTTTGTAGAGTAAATACCAATCTAATGCATACACTGTAGCAAAAGGGGCGGGGACTATTCCAAGTAATTGCATCATCGCCAAAAAACTGACGTAATTTCCACGTGAATATCGGGACTAAACAATTCGTACTTGACCACGTGGTATTTAACCCTTTACCAAACAGCCTCTTGTTTTAACGACCCTGGTAAGGAAGTCTTTACCATGCTGGGAAATTTGGCATGGGTCCAATTTGAAACCGTTTGCAGACAACAACTTGGTACTTGTTCAAATTAAAAGATTTGTCTGTGGAAAGAAAAAGCGAAACATAGCAGGAAAGGAGAAAATGCTCCTTATAAGCAATTTCTCCTCTACCCGCAATGTTTTCACGCGCCTTCTGCCTCAGGGAAATAAAAAAGAGGGCTTATCTGGTATGAAACAGATCCTGGACAGTGAGCCACTTTAGAGGGACATGGGTGTTTACTATACACATTGTGTTAGCGAGACGTCGCCTGTGTCGGGGAAAATAAACTCTTTATAAAATTCCTCGTCTTCAACCGGATCAAAGCATGCATCCATTGCTGAATCTGTCGCTTCAAAGAGCATGAAATTCGGCCGATTCCGTACCTTCATCTAACCTCGTCCGTATAACGGTCGTTTACATTTGAACCGCGAGTCACGTGATCTTATACATGGCGGGCTAATGTGATACGTTTAGCAACAACATAAACGACCTCGATGAAGTTATTCACATCTGTCTATCTGTCGGTTAAAACTTGAATCGGAATCGATAAAAAAAATAATGTATATCTACGACTTGTTTGTCGCCTGAAATATGGTTCGAAAGATTTCGATAGAAAATTAAAATCCAAGTTTTCTTTTGGAAGAGGAACCTGACAATTTTCAGAACGGTATACCGGCGTATTTCCGGGTGTACCGATCTGCTGCATATCAATCCAATAGATACAGACGAGGGATATGATGGCTACCATCAACCGTGATATGCCGAATGAGTCTGACTGCAGAAAATTGTCCTGAAAGTAGTTCAAGGACAACCTGAGTAACAGTTTTAACGCCGTACGACTGAAAACGCACGTACGTACAACCGTCAATCAAAAGAGGCGTATCGAACAGAGCTTTCTGTGTTTCTTGTATGGCTCTTTCCGCCCATCCTTAGCTGTCAATCAATTAGAAAGTAGGGCAAACTGTAAGTTAGTTATTGATCATATATTTCATTTGTATGAAACTAAATCGTCGGTCGGCTTCGCCTCCCTCCGATTTAATTTCATACAAATGAAATATATGATCAATAACTTATACTTATCGTACTGATCAGTGGGGTGACGTAAGCATATTTCCGGCTTTGTACCGCTTCCTGTCCCAAGTTCCGGTGTGCGAGATGAAAATATAGTTTTGTAATTATTCGTCAGAGTTTTTTTTTTTTTTTTTTTCTGTGGAAGATAACGTATAAATTGCGCCTTTGTGACAATGAATATGTCTATTAAGACAAAAGAATCTAACGATTCTGTCAGAAATAATCTATAAGGAACAGTCAGTGCCGCACTTTGTACATAGTTGATGTCTATTATTGCGAGTACGGGGAGTACTTTGATCATTTGATGCGTTATTACTATTTTTGGAATACGTGTTCTCAATATTAAATAAATCATAGATTTTAATTTCAATCAGTGTTGTTCTAAGTATATGCGGTTTTCTTTTGTTATATTTTGAAATAAGTGCATTATAATTTTATATTGAAAGTCTTTGTACATTTATCAGGTCAAGAAATCATAACGTTTTCAGAAACACAAAATTCTTGCCCTTTTGATTCAATTCATATTATAGGGTTGACTATTAGTAGTACCATACCTTATGGCTCGCCTACGGTCCTGCTACAACATTCTGTGACAGCAAGGTCTCCGTAACCTGCTTCAGAGGACCCACCCTTTTCACACTGGGGATCTAGGCAGAACAGAGTGGAGCAGCTCAAAATAACTCAAAATAAATATGACAATGACTCAATATCAAATGTGTCTTTCTATCAATAATGCCAAGGATTAAACAACGTCCGTATACATTTGAAGAGATTAGCTTTAAATAAAGAGATACAGACTCATTCCAAACACAACAGGCTGGCTTGGGGAGGCTCTTGAAAGGACCAGCTTCAAACAGCCGAGCTTGAGAGAGGCTCAGACTCATTCCAAGCCCGATAGGCTGACTCGGGGAACTGCTTCAGCGCGTCTATTACAGATCTAGCCTCAAACGGATACGTTCCAAGAAGTTCGAAGCTGAGACGTTTTGTCTTACAATTCCAGCATAGACAGTCAGGGTTGAACAGCTTGGTCTGAAACACAGACCGACAGCAGTTCAGCATGATACGTCTGCTTCATGCAGATTTGAAGTGCTTCAAAGGTACTTGTTCGAAGACGTTTGAAGCTAAATAAGACAAAGTCTGCGTTTGAAGCCAAGTCACGAACGACAGTTCTAACCCATTAACACACAACCCCTACTTTTGACGACCCTGAGAAAGAAGCCTTTAGAAAACATTGTGTGAAAAGGAGAAAATGCTGGTTACCAGCATTTTCTCCTTTTCCCACAATGTTTTCTACCCACAAAACAAATTTCAAATTTCCAGTTCCGTTTATTTTATTGTCATCTGCAAATGCTTTCGATTAGGACTAGCCCAAGATATTTTCGTTCGGTAAAGACTTAAGCAAGGTTTTTATCCGTCTGTTTAAACCAAAGACAGAAGTCAGAGTTTGGCACTTAGTCTTCATAGTCTGTATAAGACAGTAGTTTGGCGTCGGACGGATAATCTATCAAGACAGTATTTTGATGCTTAAATTTTGATTTTAGTTTCAAATCAGTTGAGGCCAGATAGCCTGAGGAAAATTCTATATATCGCCGGAACTGTACATATTCCCTGATAAGACATTGTCACTTTAAAAACAAACCCACTCATCATTATCATCACCATCATCATCATCACTCTTGACAGATTCAAAGCTTTGGAACTAATATTGCGTACACAAGAGCACGTGATTAAAAAATCGCTTATATCCCCGTCACACCAAACTCGTTCTCACTACGTTCTGAAAATATTTGAAGGACGAATTTTAAACGGCGTTCAGACGGAGTATACGTATTAGCAACCTCCTATAACCTGTTTTCGGACTTAATGGACGCGTTAGGACTTTGAGCTTGCTTAAAATTTCTTGCCGTCCATCCCGCCCTGTAATTAGACGGAGTGACAAGATGGACGTACTACAAATGGAACTGCCGTACTTCGATCCTATTAAAGATGCGGTGCAGTAGAGCATCAACTTGGAGTGCGTTTGCATATTACCGACTAAAATTTAACGTCCTATCCCGAACGCAACCCGTTTTACGATTTTGTTGATCGGGGTAAGACTTTCTTCTAACAGGTTTGGTGAGACAGGGGGCTGATATTATCAGGCCAAAATTACACGTTCTACCCCGACCGCAACACGTTTTCAGATCATGTTAGAACGGGGTAAGACGTTCTAAGATTTAGTGTGTTGTGACGGGGGCTTTACACAGAGGAATCAAATGTAATTTGCCTGAGATAAGTGGTAGTGAACTGAACAAGTTTGCGGACATACTTAACAGTACTTTGAACTGAAAGCGTCTTTTCTACTGGACGCTTAGACTATTTGTCGAGAATACTTAGTGAGAATTGTTTGATAATTACCCATTAGCACCATGGACCAAACATACAGTCTTGCAAATAGGAAGCTGCTGTCAGTGTACGCCCAAAATCAGTTAGCTGCGGTAAACAAATATCATAAAACAGGCGGGTACGTCAGTTCTAGCAAATATAAAGTCTTTGAACTTTTTAAAGATGTTGCTTGGCATAAATTTTAATTCTCACCACCACGTATTTTTATTTTTTTCATGTCGATTTTCATATTTATTTGAGTGATTTTAAGATAAGTGTGTTCCACAACTCAGAAATTATGCTTGCATAACACTTATAATCTTATTGTTAAATCATCTTGTATCCTGAACGTTTGTAAAATATTACCTTTGAAAAGTTGATAAAGGTGAAAACTTCTAACACATTACCCACCAGGCGACTATCAGGACTATCAGTCCTTTGATCAAATATTCAAGTGACAGATACTCCGAATGGTTTTAAACAATAATAATACATAGGATTCTTCCAACAAACTCGCTTCTTTTTAAAATGAACTTGATCGAAACAAATACGTATTCTTTCTGTAACAGATATGAAGAAACTATAGCACATTTATTTCATGAATATCAAAATATTAAACCTATTTTGAAGTGCATTTCAATACTTGTTAATAATTTAGATCGATGTCAATGAACAAGCAAAATGCACTTTTGGGTTCAAATGAAACAAATCTGAAGCTAGACAGATTACTTCTTGAAACAACGTAAAAAAATATTTATACAAATGTAAAAAACAAAGATATTAAATCGTCTTTATTAGGCCTAAAAAATAGTCTCTTGTATAGTCTTAGCATCATTAGAAGCTCAAAAAATTATGAAAATGAATGAATGCTTACGACAGTTGTAGAATACATCAGTCAAATAACAAAAAAGCATTTATTTTTCCATGCACAGGAACAATGATGTAGTGATGAAGCCTCAAAAGAATACCTACTTTATGTTACGTTTTCTTTTAGCTTTTGACGCTTCAGCACTGTTCATTGAACCAAGATCAAAGTAGCATTTTATCAACACAGTCACTTGCAAACTCATACAACTCTCACAAAATATGTTTTTTGCACAATTATGTACAAAAATAAACTTTTTTGTCAAAATATTTAAGAAAAATATACCAATTAAAAATTGTATACCTTTATTAGTCATTAGTGTTAAAATATTTATATTTTAGTAGCTATATCAATATAGGAGTACAATGATAGCTGTAAAAAATTTAGACTCTTTACTTACAAGTTTTGTTTAATGTTTCACTTACTAAAACAGATTACTAATAACGAACTAATAACGAACTGTAATGTGCATTGAGGGATGGCCACGACCCTCAAGTACCGTTTAGACGTGGACAATAAAGTAAAAAAAAAGGATGGATTTCTATATCCTGACGTAACTACTAATCTATCGCGATTCGGCTAAATGGCTTAAATAAATACCAGTAAACTGTGATTTAGCCATGTCTGAAATACTTAACTTCTCGAATCCAAACTTTCAAAAGAAAATGAATCACCTTTACATCTGCAGAAAGAATAGAAGAGCTGTTTTTAACAGCATTTATATACCAGAAAATCGCCATTAAAGAAAAAAAACGAAATCAGACGATGTATCTCGGCTTATGGTGTGACTTTTTTTTTTCAATAAATATACAACTAAGGATGCTTAATGCATGCAGCTGCGAGTAATAACAATTTTATAACATTTTTGATTACCTCAATATGCGATTACAAGAAAAAACGAGACCTCGTTTAGTTTTAACATATTTATTTTACATCACTTTTGATACTTCTCACAGCTTCTAATTATGAATCACTCTGAATGACTGCTTCCTTGAAACCCTAATTTTAGACTATTCTAAATTGAATGTATTTTCATGCGACGAATTATGTTTTGCACCATTGATTATATTTGTATCAGAAAGGGCTTAAAACATTGTGGAAAGGAGATATTTCTTGTAAACAGCATTTCAGCTTTTCTCGCAAACTTTTTCAAAAGCCTTCTCTCCCAGGTCCTTTAACACGTGGGAATCTGTCTAAATGGGTTAAGCCTACATGTATGTATTTATGGTCACTGGACTTAAAAATTTCACCTTAATGTTACCCCCCTTGCATAACCAGAAAAAGTTAAAAGTAACCTCATCCGCCATTGCTTTTTCTTCATCTTTTTTAACATTGGTAAAACGTGAAATTATTATTAAGATATAATTTGCAAGATTAGATGTGAATCCATATCATCGCCGGTGAAGATGTAGTTGCTGCTAATAGATAAATGTCTACAAATAAGGGGTTTTAAGCTAACGCTTAAACAATTAAATTACAAATTAGTACATGAAAAATATTATTCTATACCATAATCTTTAGTTTAAGCATATTTTATTCAATATCTAAATGGGGTTGGGCTACAAGTTCTTCCAACTTAGATTCCGCCTTTCTCCTACAGTTAGACCAATAATACAGGATGACAGATAATAGCAACAAAGTATTTAAAAGAAAAGGTGTAAATAATTAAATAACTAAATGAAAAAAAAAAGAGAGAGAAATGTACACAAAAACAACAACAGAAAGAAGGAGAAATTGATAAAGAGAGGAGAAAAAGTGAATAAATGAGAGGAAAACACAAACATACATAACGTAAAGTGGAAATAGAAGAATAAAAAAAATGGAGAATAAGAAACTGGACACCGATACTCCGTGATGGATGCCTGCTATTTTAGTACAACGCTGTATGTATTGTTTTCTTCCTATTGAATTTATATAATGATTACTCAGAGCTGTCCGACTGTTTAAGGTACAAGTGAAACGCTTCAAATAATGAGCAGTGTTCAGCATCATTCAGGTTTTCGTCGCCAAACAACAACTTTTCAATTTTAGAGGATGCAGAGTCCTCGTTGATTCTACATGTGAAAAAAAATAGTGTTCTGTATTCGCAACACCGTTTCTACAGTCACAAATTGGATTTAATTTCAAATAATTCAGAAAAGGATCAGTATTTAAATTACTGCAATTATTTCTTAGACTATCGTCTATGCCCGAAAAGGTAGAAACTTGGTAATCTTGATTTTGACTTAAAGGAACCAAATGTTGCACAATTTCTGATTTCTTGCCCTAGATTATTCCAAAGTGATACTGAAGACGGAATACATGACTTTTGTAACAGTTATATTCTTGCATTACATTTTCGTAATTTTGGCTGTTTCGTAATTGGTACTGAGACCTATTGGCCAACCACTGGAGGTATCAGTTCAACTCTGTAATGGGGAACAAGATTATTTGATACTTTATCCATGAAACAGTTTCGCATTTTTCCTTCTAGAAGATAATGTTTCCCAGCCACATTCTTCATACAGATTTTCTGGTCTTGCACTAAACTGTCCTCATTTTGACTGTAAATGAGGATACTGGAAGGCTCTTACTCTGCATTTGAAACGTATTTATAACCCCTTGATTTATTATAAAGTCCTATACTAAGGGGGAGAGTTCATTTATTCTCTTTATCTGGGCAGTTTCATCTTTCCCCCCCCCCAATTTATCTGAAGACGAATTGCTTAACCCATTACCACACGAGAAAGGTTTAGACTTGTCCAAATTGAAAGCATTTGCAGACAACAAAATAAAGGTGACTGAAAAATAGAAATTTGTTCTGGGAAGGGTAGAAAACACTGTGGGAAAAGGAGAAAATGCTGGTTACCAGCATTTTCTCCTTTTCCCAAAGTGTTTTCAAAAGGCTTCTTTCTCAGGGGCGTCAAAAGTAGGGATTGTGTGGTAATGGGTTAAGCAGCGGAAGGTTTGGACTGAGAAGTGTAAGCTGATGGTTGTCTAGGTTGCCCACCTAAATGGAAAGATAAAGGTCAGCAATGCACATATTTAATGATAATTTCGGTCATTGTTCATCTTATTTACCCCTACTACACCAAAGATGCTTGTTAGGATGGTATCTTCTTCCGATCTAGAAGTATTTGGTCAGATAGATATTATCGCAAGTTATCCTAAACACATTAGACTGTGACACCCGTCTATTGTAAGAAAAAACAAAGATTCTTTCCCCTTTTCGGCACAATGTTTGTGGGGGAAAAAATGCTGGAAAAATGACAATTTTCTTGTTATGAGCAATGTTCCTTTTTCCCACGTTCCCAAATGTATTTTTTTTTTTTACCCATTGGTCTAAAGTCCAAAGGTTAACATGAGTTAAGATTGAAAAAAAAAACAGCGCTTTGGGGTTAGATCCTGATATAAGTGATTGATCTTTGTGGTTTGATTGATTGAATGTTGTTTTAGCCGTATTCAATATCATTTCAGACCTATCACGGTGACATATCTCATATTTGAAATGCCGTTGGTTTTCACCCGAACTAGGCTAGGGCTCTGGAATGTCTTTCTCAAGGACACTCCTACGAAAAATACAGCTCTTCAAGTAACCATAATGTACCCAAATATTTTTCGTCAAATTTATAAATTATCGTAACGCAAACCGCCCAAATCGCCCGGCACAGGCTAATCCGCATTCTGACATACATGTACTGACCAGTATTGGATCCAAAAAAGAATATTGCTTGCCATTTTCTCTTTCCAAAGTGAAATAAATTACGATTTTTACCCTAAACTGAAGTTAAAACCTACCGGTATGCAAGTTGATATTTCGCAGGTCACGAGGATAAATTGAACTTAAGTTTAAGCTAAACAATAATAAAAGAAAACATCTAGGTTTAACTGTTAGTCCAGGACGAAGTAAACTATGTTTATGCAATGGAATAGCTTAAAACTCGAGTTTAAACCCGAGGTTATCTTTAAACCTGTATTGTGCAACCGACTCATAGTGCTTATAGTGAAACCAACGGCTTGACTCGTTAATAGCTGCGTGCCAATTTTACTTAAAACAATCAATTATTCGTTGTTTAAAGATTTTTAAAAAATAATTTACATCGTCAGGCTGTTGTGAAACCCAAACATGACCAAATCCGTACACGAATAAAATATTCTTAAAATATGTAACACTCTTTATTCGCCTAATGACTTCTTAAGCATTAAATAACTATCGCGCGGATATCATGTTTGACATCGCCAACAATTTATACCAGTACATTATGCAATGAAATTGATAGTCAATAAATACGTGTATCTCCCACACCTACCATGTTGTTGGTTTTACTATTTACTTCAAGCTATCTTTTACGAAATTAAAAATGCACCGATTCTAAAACATTGGAATAGGTATGTCCCCATACCTGGGTCCCATAACATAAAATTAGTTTTACGATGGAGTCAAATAACTTAAAAAACGTCTTTATGGGAGAAATAACCAAATGATCTCCGAAAATTAAAGATGGACAGAATCGCCTTCTTAGCTTGCGAAGCTATTATTTTTGTACGGTGGACTATGACATCGTGCTGTGAAATACAGTCCCATATATTAGTAACAAGATGACGTTTTGACCCTTTCCCTTCCGAGGAACGATTTTTCATTTGTTTTTAAAGGACCACCGTTTCTAAAAATATAACTTCTGTTTTTCTTACTTTGATCTCCATGTCAATATCAGAACAAAATTGGTTTATAACATTCTATTGATTTTATAGGTTTATGACAGTATCTGAACAGTTGCTTATGTTGCCTACAAACATAATAAAACAATATCTTTTCACATTTTCACATATTTTCATTGATAAAAAATCCTTTTCTAAACCCTTCCCTCAATCTAGACCATATCTGATTGACGAATAGAGAAAATATTGTTGTACTTGTGCAGTTGCCTTGACGTGTTCCAACATTGTGACTAAATACCCCTGTCAAACCTCTGTCAACTTTAACACGTGATAGAATATTAGAATACATGACTATTATATTTCTAAGAAAATTTCATGAATACTCAAACTTTTAAATCATTCAAACAAACTTGAGTGATTTACTTTATCGCATGCATTACTGAAGTCTACATACAAACAATAAAAACGCAGTTGTGGTTTAACAAGTATTTTTGTATGATTGCTTGCAATGTGAATTAGTTGTCATGGTAGAATAATTTGGCCTAAATCCACCTTGCGACTCTTCCGTTTTGTGTTTAGCCTCTGCACATTCATAGAGTTGTTTGTCAATGATACTTGAAAAGATGTTATACATGGCTGTAGTAATAGATATTCGCGGTAATTCGCTGGATTTCTTTTACTACCTGACTTCCATATAACAGAATTGAGATAGATAACATAAAGAGTTATTTTACCGTGAGGCAGTATTTGGCAGCTGTGGGCTTTTTGTTTAAATTGAGTCTGGGTCAATCTGGATGCCTATAGACCAGCTTCGTTAGTCTAAAAATTGGACAGATAAAAGAATTCGACCAATTAGTGGGAAAATTTCCCGTAAAAACTGTATTAAACAATTTATATAAAACTGGTAAAATATCATGCTAAGTATTTTTATAAACCTCAGACGATATACCATCAGTTCCAGAGCTTTTGCCATTTGACAATTTCCTAATAACACTTGTAATATCAGTTGGTAAAATTTCTGAATTTAACAGCTTCTTGAATGGCGGAGCGTTAAAAGAGAGTTAAAATAAGTTTGCCATTTCGAAACATTAATAAATATTCTTGTTTCTGAACAAGCAGAAAACCTGTTAGTTTTAACTATTTTCCAAAATTACTTTTGATTAGATCTACTTTATATTAATGAGGAATGTATTTTTCGTACATGCTGTAACCCATTTTTAGCTAGCCTGAGAACGAAGAGCTAAGGTGAGGTATAATGATCGGTCGTTGTCCGGCACCTATCTGTCCGTTTGTCCACAATTCATTTAAACCTCTTCTTGTCCTAAACCGGAGGGTCAATCATGTTTAAACTTGGCAGGCATGTTCCTTGGTTAAAGCTCTACCAAAGCTTTTAAAAGAATTTAATTGACCCATTAACTCTGGTTGCCATGGCAACAAAAAAGGGAAATTTACAACATCTTAAAAAATCTTCTTGTCTGAAACCAGAAAACTCAGAGCTTTGATATGTGGTAGGTAGTATCTTCTAGAAAATCTCTACCAAGTTTGTTCAAGTGATGCCCTTAGGGTCAAAACTGGCCCTGCTCAATGTGTCAAAAATTTGGGCAAAAATCGTATATAGATCAAACTTTGAAAATCTTCTTGTCTGAAACCAGAATGCCTAGAGTTTCAATAATTTATATGGTTCATCTCCTGGTTAACCTCTACAAAGTTTGTTCAATGATACACCTGTGGTCAAAATCAGCCATGCCTGAGGGTCACAAGGTAGGACATTAAGGTATATACAGATAGAACTTTTGTTTTGAGTCTTATCTTGAAAACTATACAGAGTTTTTATATCAAATTTGATCATCTACCAACCACCATTAGGAAATGCAGGACAACAAGTTTTACCCAGATTGACCATGCAACACCACAGTTATATACCCTTGTTTTCTATATTGCAGTGTCATGGAAAAAGGGGGCTTGACGTGTGGACCAATATCTCTAACTACAGGACAGAATGTCGTGAAACTTTATCTTTATATTGTTTATCATAAGCCACAGACAATAGTTATTTGTTTTTATTTCATAAAATGCCATGTCATGAAAAAAGGGGCTAAATGTTTAATTTCATCGTGGACCAATGACCATCTGTTTGTCCGTCTTTCAGGACAGATGTCTTCTAAAATCTTTGTCAGAAACTTTAGAAACTCATACAGGTGTTCAATATGATGTCTCCCGATTTTATTTTTTATCATTATATCAGTTATGGTGTCGTAGGAAAAAGGGACTTCATGTATATTTCTGTAAAGGATCAATATATCTTCAACTCAAATCTTTGACGAAAATTCATGAAAATGTATACGCGTGTTCCTTACGATAGTCCTCCAATATCATTATTTATTATTTTTTTTATTAAATGTCGTGTCATGGAAAAGGGGGGGGGCTCACATATATTGTCATTTTGGATTAATATCTCTTTTACTACAGGACAAAATGCTGAAACTTCATCTTTATGTTGTTTATCACAAGCCACAGACACGAAGTGCTAAGTAACGTATTGTGATTCGTCGTTATCCGGCATCGGTCTTTCCACAATTCCTTAAAACATCTTCTCCTAAACCAATCATGCTGAAAACTGAAAGGCATGTTTCTTTGGTGAAGCTCTACCCAAATTGTTTAAAGTATTGAATTAACCCATTAACTCCAGGGATCACAATTATCGGCCAAATTGTATATAGAGCAAATTTAAAAAAAATAAAAGATTGTCTGAAACTAAAAGGCCTAGGTCTAGATATACTCCGTACAATCACCCTGATTGTTTGTTTTTCTAACTTTACGGAGACATTGTGTTTAAAAATCTTGAACTTGTCACATTCCAAGTCCCATCATAGAGGTTGACTACAATTTCTTCAAGGGATAGCTCTCTACGCATTATTTTTGCAGATTCTTGGTAAAGGGAGATAATCAAAAATCATCCATAATAATTACATTTTTAGAAATATAAAATGCTGCTTCAATATTGATATTTAAATATTTAAAAAATAGATATTTTCTGCCGTTTTAGGGCCATGAAAACACCGATTAGATATACTTCTGACTTTACAACAATTTTAACCCAAATAGATTCGTTACAGTATCCCTCAAGACCAACAACTCTAGAATGTGCAAGATCCTTATTTAGATATACAAGAATACCTCCGCCATGGTTGGTTCGTCAAATGAGTTAGATAAATATAATTTTTCTTCTGTAATTGACTCATTCAGATGAGTGACGGTAAAGTAAAGAACATTAAAATCGACATACTAGTATCTGATAAAATTTAACTTATTCCTAATGCTTATTATGTTGGAATGATAGTAGAATTTTTTCCGCTCTGAATGGGAAAATGCTGACCGCTGATTGGCTTATTGGTTTTTGATTGACAGCTCTGGCGTTTAGTCAATTGTGCAGCCTGATTACTGCCAACACAGCAAAAAAAAACAGAAAAAAAATTCTAGAGAAGTTCCAGTTTAATATGAAAAAGCAATCAGTCTGGAAAAAAACATAAAATGAAGAGCATCCAGGGATTAATTGTCATAAATACAAAAAAAGACAAGGTAAAGTCTGGCCAGACAAAAGATGATTGCTTTTGTTATTACATTAATCAAGCCATGAGCTATTTTATGACTTTTTCATCAATGTTTTTTGTGTCTCAAAAGAGAAACATAATCTTCTTTGTGATTGCGGAACCTCGTCGTATGGGGTGTAAATGTCGTTATTTTTATGCATTTTAACCTTTTACTTTTTTTTCAAAATGAAACAGACAAATTATGATAAACTCTCGTAAAGTTAGAACAGACAATATAGTTTCACAGGGAAAAATATCCGTAACAGTTTTTGTGCGTCCGAACTCCTAAATCACAAAAAGCATGCCAAGCAATAGCTGGTATCCTATGTACGGATATTTATTTTCCTATATGATTACTCCCTTGATTTTTACTTACTTTTTTTTATAGCTTTATTAGCAATTGATTCTCTTTTCCCTACGGCCAATTTTTGTCGTATTATTTAATTATCATAATTTCATCGAAAGAACTTATAAAATGAGCATCCAAACGCAAGTTAACGACAGACGACTTAGTGTGAATATAACTGAACATTCTAGTCCAAGAAAACATGGAAAAAAGTTTAAGTGAAAGGAAACGTTTATGGTAAAATGAAGTAATGTCGCAAGAAACAGATAAAAGGATGACTCAGGTATTGTTTTCAAGTAAGAATAGAGGATAAAACATTTAGAGAGAGAGAGAGAGAAAAGGTCACTCATTACATCGAAAAGAGCTTCAATATTTCGATTTGTGTGTTTAGCATTATAATTTATTTAAAAAGTAAGGCGTTTATTGCAATAATCCGGTGCACTTTTCTTGTTTGTAATATTGGGTGTAAGTATCTCGTGTGTATTTGAATATGTTTCTGTGAATTTGTTTCCAATCTAAGTTTAAACCATTATATTATGTAGACCAATTTTAGTACTTGTTGGTGTTTCGTCGTTTTTACAAGAGTATGATAAACATTTTTTGTTTATGTCGTTTAAGTTATTATATGAAAAAAATATCTGTTAATTGAAGGATTATGACATTCATTCAAAATGTGTGTGTAACTGGAAATGGAATATCCTGCTGTGAAAAAAAAAAAACTTTAATTGAATTTACAATACTATCATAGTTTTAAAAGATTTATTCCATTCTTGGTTACCTTTTGATTTTCATTTAAATCTTTAAAACATCCGTCGTTATTCAACATATCTTTAACATATCTTGTACCACATTTGTACAAGTTTGCGTTGTAGATATACTTAGAGTCTATCATAATATTCCCATTATAAAACAAAGACATGGTCATTATTTTTGAAAATTTCATTCTTTATTGTGCCTAGATTTTTCATGCAGTATAAAGTACCAAAATTAAAAACTCTCTCTGGATCAAATTAATTGGTTAGAAACTTGTAACAATCAGTTTTATTGTTGGCAACTATTTTCTCTGTCCATTTTAATTTCATAGTTGTATTAAAATTCTGAATATCTATCATCCTTAACACCCCCTCCACATAATCTTTGGTCATCACTGTATGTTTATTTTAGCAGGGCTATCCCATACAAATTTACAAAGAATACCATGTATTTTTTTTAAAAATTCATTGGTCGGTGATAGTAAAGAAGTAAACAAATGTGTGAGAATTGGCACTAAGATACTTTTAACCACAATTATTTTACCAATAGGAGATAATTTTCGCTTTTTTCCCAATATGAAATGCTATTTCTTATACTTTGTAATTTTGGCTCATAGTTCAAGTTTAACATTTTTTCCAAATCCAAATGGAACAAGATTCAAAGTAATTTAGATTGTGTTTCCCCCCATGTTAATTTCCATTTTGTATCAATAGCTCGAATGCTATCTTTCATGGAACCAATCCATATCAATTTGGTTTTATCAAAATTGACTTTAAAACCAGAAATGTGTGAAAAATGTTCAGGCAGCTCCAAAGTACTATTGAGCGTTTTTTCTTACCCGTCTTGAAAAAAAGGGTTGTATCATCTGCGAATTGAGACATGTATTCTTGATTTTTTATCTTTATTGCGGTGATATTCTTATCATTCTTTATTTTGATATTCAAAATTTCTGTGCAAAGAATGAAAACGTATGCAGATATTGGGTCACCTTGATGACAGGCCCTCCTGTAAAGTACTCTGATAAAAATCCATTTAACTGAACAGAAACTTCAGTATTATACAAAAATAATTTAATCCATTGTTTAAATGTTTCCCCAAAATTACAATAGGTTAACGCATTTTCAATAAAGTTAAAAGATAAAGAATCAAATGCTTTTTCAAAGTCAATTAACATCAACAATCCAGGAATATGGTGTTCTTCGCATTGTTGCATAATATCATATACTAGTTGTGTATTTTCGCCTTTAACCCTTTCCCAAACAATCCCTGGTTTTTACGGGCCTGGAATAGAAGCCTTTTGAAAACATTATGGGAAAAGGAGAAAATGCTGGTAACCAGCATTTTCTCCTTTTCCCACAATGTTTCCTACCCTATCATAGACAGAAATCATCTTTTCAGCAAGAGTTGAATTGTCGTCTGCAAATGCTTTTAATTTGGTCTAGTCCAAAAATTTGTCGTTTGGGAAAGGGTTAAATCTATCTCGGTTTGATCCACATTCTTTTATACATGCTTAGGGTAATATGAGTAGCACGGTAGGAGATAAAGTGATTATAATCAAACGACTATAACAATGAGGTTATTTGCTATAAATTTAGGATAAGTGAGCGGTAATCTGGCAAAAAGGGAATTACTGCATCTTTGTGTTACATTAAATTCATTATACCAAGAAACTCGTCACATTGTTATGAATGTATATCATCCATTGTGCCTAACAGCTGACTCATGACCTTGAATGGTCTTTGAACGTGTTTGTAGAAAATTTAAAGCTGACAAAAAATTTTGACCCATGTCAGTCTGCACAGATTTCACAGGCTGACATATGTCAATACTTTTTGTCAGATGCATTAAGACCCCAGTTCACAGATTATGGCTCAAATAGTCTTGTAGGAGATACAGTAAAACTATTACAGAACTCTTACTACTGTTACATATCTAAAGATAGAGTATAAAATGCCACTGTTGGCAATAAACAATCGGTCTTTATTAATACACAAAGGTCTAGTTCCCCCAGCATTTTCTAAATTAAAATCTGTCATTTTTTCATTCTGTGTAAGATCAGAGTTTAGTTCATATAAACTGTTGTTGTTGCCTTTTCTTTCTGTTGTGCAGATGTACAAATTTTCACTGGCTTTGTCAGCAACGATTCCTGTAATTTTACTCCCTGTATGAATCATTGATATATTCTGGCCATAGAGATCTAAAGCAAATATTTTTCCACTGTATATTTCAGTCAGGTATATTCTTCCCTGCAGAAGACATATGAACGGTGGATTAAAATGCCGATAAAAGTGTGGATCATGAAGAGCATAACGACAGTAAATACTAGATTTGACTGAATGTAAGATATCTCCTCCATTTGAAGATATTACATACACAGACCAATAACATTCATCAGGCATATACACAGTATATATGTAATTGCTGGAACTCCCTATTGTAAAACAAGGACCCCCAGTTTCTATAACTTTCGTTTTCCTTGCTGGTTTTGAATTTACACCCAAAAACACAATTTTATGTATGTCTGGAAGCGTGACTGCAATTTGCAGATCTGCAACACCTGTTACTTCAGTAACACCATAAGGTTTTGAGCTCAGAGATATATAGCGCTGTAACGAATAGTTGCGTAAATCAAAGAATTTGATGCATGAGTTTCTTTGGTCACACACTGCTAAAGATGAGTGTTGAAATATACACACTCCAATCACACGACAACCTCTACGATCTAGTTCAGTTCTAACATCTATTCTATCAAACACTTCAGCTTTCTTTTCCCTAAACTTTTCTTCACAGTTTGCCTCATTCTTCACCTCCTCCCACAGTCTCTCAATCTCCTGTTGGTATGCATCACTGTTCCGTCTCACACACCGATGATTATCATGATCTCTTGAACAAGAGGAACACAACTCAAGCTCACATGTAAAGCATGTAAACTCTGCAATACTTTCCCATGCAAACACATTTACACACGAGTCACAATTAGCTAAAGGATTTTTTTCTGTCTGCTTTTGCTCTGATTTGCTTTTGTTTTCCAATGACATCCTGGTTTTGTTCTTTTCTGTTTTTCTTATCTGTAGAAAATCAATGGAAATTTTAGATCTTCCGATGTTCCTCTATGTTGTTTCATTCTGAAAATATGAGAGAAACAGAGCATCTTCATTTTCCATGAGGAGTGTTGACTGTCTGCTAGGATTCCTACAGATATCTTGCTTGTCCTATATAAGTATACAGGAAACAAAAATATCCGTAACATTGTGTTTGGAAAGTACATGTATATACCAGATTTATTTGAATCAATGTTTTTATTAGCTTTCTCCCTTGGGATTTTTATGAATTTGAAACGGTATGTTACGAACTAATATGGTGCTGTGTGCAACGATCCAATCTAACATGGCAATGAAAGCAAAAATGCGGGATGACGCAATGTTTAACAACCTGATAAAGTATTTGGCATTGCACTGTGCGCAATAATCTGACATAGCAATATATGCAACAACTAGCAATACACTGTGTGCATTAATCTGACCCAACACTGTGCGTGCAATAATCTGACTTAGCGCAGTGGACAGCTAATACATATAACTGTCCCTAGTTTTACGGCGATGTTACTTTTTGACTGGTCGCCTATGGGTACAGAGACGATCAAGAGAAAACCAGTTGAAAGTTTCGCACAGATTTTGTGCGCAAGTTTGAACTCTCATAATTTCCCAAATAGAGCAAAAACCTAGGATTTAAAGATACCGGTTGCTTGTGTATTTAATAAGCCTTCTTTTGAAATACAAATATTTTCAATTTAAAAGCTAAACATAAGAGAAAACCATGCATTTCATTTGTTACTCGAGTTATTTACATTCCCAAAAACACTTAAAATGGTCGTCAGTGTTTTTTTTCCCGAGATTTACATGTTATGGACGACTTCTACAAGCTTTTTAGGTAATGTAAGGTTTAACAACTTGTCTTTGGTCATTTTAGTCACTCAAATTTAATTGCATTTCGCTGCAATACAGGTTAAACCCACGACATAGAAAGGCTGTATAGCGCTTCACATTTGCTACT
Organism: Tridacna crocea; assembly: GCA_943736015.1. Classification (NCBI taxonomy): domain Eukaryota; kingdom Metazoa; phylum Mollusca; class Bivalvia; order Cardiida; family Cardiidae; genus Tridacna; species Tridacna crocea. The sequence goes on from OX031068.1 coordinate 15,325,239, forward strand.
GGAAAATCTACGATGGTCTTGAGACAATACAATACAAATACAAAAGTCTTTTATTCTTACAGTTCCAAAATAGGAAAAAATGAGGACAATATAAACAAACATGTGGTAAGGAAAAAAAATATATATATACAACAGTCGTTTAGTTGGATCGTATATAGGGAAACGTGTATACACGATCCCTAGAATAAAATGTATTCTAAATATGTTTAGACGCTTAAAACTTTTTGCCACTCAGTAAATTTCAGGCTGATCTAAATTGGAGGTGTTCGCAGACGACAAAATAGATATGAATGAGTAAGAGTAGGAAACATTGTGTTAAAAGGAGAAAACACAGGCTAACAGCATGCTCTTCTTTTTCCCCATGAGTATTCATCAGCTTTAATTTTCAGTTTCATAAATCGATATTCTTTGGTAAACGGTGAAAATAAACAAAACTGCTTATGCAAATGTCTTGTAAAATATTGGATTTGTGTAAGGTTTATGATTTTTAGGAAAACAACTTTATAAATTTACATCATCTAATTAACTCTGGGGTAGAACTGCTGTTAAGAAGTGAGTCAAATTTAATTAAGTTATGGTTAATTGTATATTTAGCTGGTATGAATGATTTTCGTTCTTCAGATAAAGCTTTACATTCAAATAAGTAATGATATTCGTCACCAATATTTTCCAGACATCGACCGCATGTTCTATCTCTTAATTCGGTATTTGCCCACCTTCCACGCTCGATAGGGAGTCTGTGGTTGTTTGTCCTAAATTTCAATAAAATAATGCATTAATGTTCGGGGGATTTTGATACGGTAATTTTCAAAACAAAATTTCTTTTTGAATAACTTGTATGTCAACAGGCCATAATTATTTTCCAAATCACAAAACCATGAATTGACGAATAGATCCTTTAGCTTTTATTTAACAGTTAATTTCAACCAGTTAGGATTTGGAGAAAAATGATTATTCCATATGTTAATCAACCCACATTTTATCAAGATATCATTTACATGTTTATACCAGTTAAAAACAATTTGATTTCTGTCAACGCGTTGACATATCGTCGGTTTGCTTCCAAAACCTCGTAACTACAGCTTGTAATAAGCTGTAGTTACGAGGTTTTGGAAGCAAACCGACGATATATCGTGCATGCTGTACATAGTAGACGTTCGACAATAGTGTATTCGGTGTGATTTGGGTAGTTTTGGACCAAAATTGTGTCATTCTTGTTTCAATGTCGATATTTAAAGGGTATACTCCGGTTTCGCCATACACTATATTTGAGTGAGAAGATTTTTTTAACTTAAAAATGTATTGCAAAAATACAAGACGGTATGGTGCAAAGTAGGCCTGTATGTCCAAATATGAAGAAAATCACTGTGGCGCCTCATTATTGAGACTTAGTGGACAGGAATCTGCTTTGGGTGTTCTGTGCAAAAGTTGTCAAGGTCTCGCACAGAACTGTGTTCAAATGCTTGGCATGAAAGATGTGTGCAAAATTCTGACATGACACTTTGTGCAACAATTGTCATGGCACTAATTGTGCAGAAGTCTGGCCTCAAAATGTGTTAAAAATATGACGTGACACTGTGTGCAATAATGTGTTGTGACACTTAGGCGCTGAAGTCTTGCCTGAAAATGTGTGCAAAAATCTAATGTGACATTGTGTGCAAAAGTCTACTACGGTATTTGTGCAATCTTGAATAGAAATCAATCTTGGCATAGAAATGTGTGCAAAAAAACCTGACATGGAACTGTGTGCAATAATCTGGCATGAAACCGTGACAAAATGATGGATTTAAACATCAATTTAATATCAATTGGTGCAATGCCTTTGTCATGTGACAAAAGACATGCGCCAAGACTTATAAACGCATGGATTTTCTTTTAAAAATGATTCGATATATCGACAATATTAGAAAACGAAAGTAGGTTTTCCATAATTTTTAAGTTAGCATATTACGCATACTGCTTGCATTATCATACAACGAAATATCCTTCACGTGTTTTAAACGCCGTAAAAATTCAAACCATTGTAAGTTTTAATGGGGTTACCTATCAAGTAACCAGCACCTTTTGCTTTTATTACGATGTTTTCTTAGCTACTTACTAGTCCCAACAGTGTGTAGTTTTCGTATTTGTTATCAATATGTTATCTCCCCTGATATTGAATGACAGTCGTTTCGACACCCGGTCATTTCGACACCTAGTCATTTCGACACCTTTTGGTCGTTTCGATCCCCGGTGGAAAACTTTTTGCAAAATTTGGTCGTTTCGACACCTGATGATTTTGGATGCCATTTATATATGAGAGTATGCAATGAAACGTCTCAAAATGTTTCCTTTTTCGTATTTCGGTAATTCTTTTAATACTGTCATTAAAATATGCGTTTTTGAACTTTTTTACACGTAGATTTAAATAATTGGCTAAAGTGATCAGCCACGCCGAATTAGAAAGTTGGGGTCGAAATGACCAATGTTTAACTGTTATATCCCATTACATAGACATAGTAACTTTTTTTTCCCCAAGACATCTTTTAAATGTACTATTGACTACAGTATACAAATTTAAGCAAACAATCAATCAGTAGGTATAGTGTGCGAAAAACAATTAACTAATTAAATCAAACGGAACAACTAACTCCAATTAGCCAAAAGTTTGTTTCTTAATTATCATTTATTCAATTGATATGAGAAATATTTAAAGGACATACGTATAAAGGGGTTCTAGTATAACTTACAATTAAATAACACAGTTCTGTCTTCTGCAGTGACCAATCTCCAAATATTCTGTATTATTCTGTACCTAGTAAATAAAGAGTTATTCACTCGATAGTACCTAAAAGGTAAGGTAGACGCATATAAGTGAACAATGTTCCCATTAGCTTTTTTTTTTACCAGCCGATGTATCTCAGTAAAGGTAGAGCGTAGGACTCGTGAACACAATGTTTCGGGTCACGACAGGTTGTGGGTTCGAATCCCCAGCTAGCCAAATTAAATTACTAATAGTCTTTCAGATGAAACATTAAACCCAGGTCCCGAGCACGTTAAAGAACCAGGCGAAGCTCTCCGTAGTTTCGTCCTGTATCCTTGCACTATCCCCCGCAACAACTGGCCGTCTTCTGGGGACGTCGCTCAGATGGGCAGCCGGTAGCGACGATAAATAAACGGAAATAATCAAACCAACTATTTTTTTTTTTTATTTCAAGGGTACACTTACTGCCTGAGCTGTAAATCTGGGGTTAAGATATCACATTAGAGGGTATGACAATATATGTTTTCAACTAGATGTAAAGCAGTTGATTATTTGCAGCACAAGTTATAGTGAGGTACCTGTGGAAATTTACAGCTTAAAGTCATTGAGAAAATGAAAAAATGAAAAGAAGGTCAAAAGTGACTCTAGTCGGTCAATGTCAAAAGGAACATTTGTTTTGTCATGGGTTTCCGTGTTTTGTTGCATTGAGCATTTTTTTTTTTTTGTGTGTGTGTGTTGATTTGTGGATGGGTATTTCCGCGTTATTTGACCATAATTTATCAAAAAGTGTAGCAAGTAACTTCATATTCTGTCACTTTATACAATTTAAACGGATAATGGGGGTTTTGTGTAACCTTTCTTTTTTACGTAAGGTCTCGCATTTAACCAAAATTTGTTACGTCTATTTAAACGCTATAATATTTACGCAGTGACTTGCGTGAGTGGGAACACTGAGTGAAGAATGATAGAATTTTGGGGGTACAAGAATGAGATTTATTAGAAAAATGTCAAGATGTCTAATAAAATTCAAGCACGAATTATTGCTTTTTTTTTGTTTGCCGACATTTAAAAAACGCCTGTTTACTCAGTGAGCAATGTCAACGAAAATATACGTGATTGGTTTCCTTCACCCGCCATCGCCGAGGTATTGAAATCCAAAGCATTCTATTACCGCGTCGGTTAAAGTGATCAATCAGAATTTAAAATGAAATAAACAATAATCGCCAATTAGTGTTGTAAAATATACCAGTCCATTGTGACCAGTTGATTATGCAAGGTTGCGTCTGCCGAGGTGTGAAACAAACGATTACCACACATTTCCGGTGCAAATAAGTCATGATCCAGACATGTAAAGGAATTTTTACCCGACTTTTTTTTTTAAATAAATTAATCAACAATTTCTATAAACAATTGGAAGAATTAATCGATGGTTGAATTAACAAATGGACAAACTTCGATAATTTTTTATTGGCAGCGCGAGCACTTAAATATACATTTCCACCGTTGTATCATGCAAGATGGTTGTCTCGCTGCAATAGTAGAACTAAAAAGTAAACACAAACATCGGCAAGGAGGTTATTTTCTCTATATACTGCAAAAAAATTAATATTGAAATATTTTACAACATTCTGTATTCATGTTTTTCTCAATATTCGGGAAGGGCGAAAATGAAGGGGTGTCGAAACGACCAATTTTTGCAAAAAAAATTTGGGGGGTGTCGAAATGACCAAAATGGGGGTCGAAACGACCAAACAGTGTCGAACTGACCGGGTGTCGAAATGACCGGGTGTCGAAACAACTGGATACCCTGATATCAGTATCGGTGTCATACAACCGGCGCAGATTTCGCTGCAAGGAGAATAGGTTGGAAATCGCCATCTTTGGCCTTCTGTTGAACTTTAACTGGTAAACCAAGAGCTTAGTACAGATAACTGTCCCCAAAGACGATGTTACTTTTTGACTGGTCTCCTCTTGTACAGAGACAATCCAGACAAAATCAGTTGAAAGCTCCGCATAGATTTTGTGCGCAAGTCTGAACTCTTATAATTTCGCAAATAGAGCACAAAACTAGGATTTAAAGATACCTGTTGCTCGTGTATTCAATAACCCTTCGTTTGAAAAACAAATAATTTTAATTTAAACGCTGAACATGAGAGAAAACCATGCATTTCATCAGTTACTCGAGTCGTTTACGTTCCCGAAAGCATAAAAAATGGCCACCATGCATGATAAATCTCGTCAGTGATTTTATGAGATATACATGTTATAAACATCCTCGGATACCCCGGGGTCTCCCTATTTGCTACGCTACATCGACCCCTGGGACCATTAATTGAATTTCCCTCGCTTTACTGCTGGCCGAATGCTGGCTTTTCATTGGTTCCATCATCATTTTGTGATGGGCGAGTGGACTGTACGCTATGACGTTTCGTATCGATTTTCGGCGGCTGATTCAAAGTTTTATTAGTCAATTGTCCCAGGGGTCGATGTAGCGTAGCAAATAGGGAGACCCCGGGGTATCCGAGGATGTGTTATAAACAACTTCTACAAGCTCTTTATGTAACTAATGGTTTAACAATTCCAATTTGGTCATGTTTATTAGGAAAAGTTAATTGCATTTTGCTGCAATACATATTAAACCGACAAAACAGAAAGTCAGTATATAGCGCTATATATTTGCTACCGGAAAATTTACGATGGACTTGAGACGGTACGGTGTACAATAAATGTCCCAATATGGAAAAGATCACCGTATCGTCTCATTATTGATACTGACCAAGAGCTTTGCAGTTTGCTACTAACAAAAATATACCTAGTTGCCTAGAAAGAAACGTTTAAACATTCTTATTAATTGGTTGTTTTGTGTCTCAAAATTCGTAGGTCGAAGCGCTCATGCAATTGGTACGGCATAACGGGCAGCTGTTGGTCCCGTGCAAGAATGTCTTTAAAATATTGGCAAATAACTTGACAAGTATGAAAAATTAGGCAGTGATATCGTTAGGTACATGTAGGGTAGATTTTATGTTTTTTTCAATATAAAAATACAAAAAAAGCATGCAATATATTGCACATTTTGGTAGGTGTTTTAATCCGTACGGCATATGGTACAGCGTATATTTCTGGTACGGCGTGTTTTAGTGGGATCCTGAAATAACGTACGTAGGGTATTACAAATAGGACAAATACAGCAGCAGGTGATCCATTGATCAAAAGAGATGGGGGTTACCCAACCCGCAAAAAAATCGATGAGCAAGATTATTGACGTCACTGTTAGTCTGTCCAGGACGCTATACGTACGGCTGGTCAAAGTGTTTGCTATTTACCCATAGAATGCTGAGTAAACTGGTGTTTTGACATCTTAAGTCTAGAAATGAGACCCACATGTATTTCATAATAGCTGTGAAACAGAATCACAAAGAAAAACTAATAGTGTTTAGATCCACAGGGACTCGATCATAATTTTTTTTTTCAAAGTGACTATTTACCTGACCGTCGTGTACGCACTGAAGAAAGTTCATACTGCGAGGACAACTGGACATCGTGTACTCAATGAAGGAAAACTTGTTGGGTGCCCGACGGTCGTGCCCGGACTGATGAAATATCGTCTTGGAGGCACGACTTACGTGCCCGCTATTTCAGAATTCTTAATTTAGTACATGACGCGGTCGTCTCCGCACTGAAGAATCGGACTTTTGCGTACACTGTGTACATGGGTCAAAACGCGGAATGGCATGTGAACCGACACGGCGTAGACGGTCTCGGTGGAGCACAGGGCAATAGTCGTTTATACAGGGTGTCACAGAACAAATGCACAGGCGTAGCTGGCATCCTTTTTATACGCCCGAAGGGTCGTATTATGTTATTTACCCAATTGTCCGTGCGTCCGTTAGCGATGTCTTGTGTGCGCAACTCCTCCTACAGTTTCCATCAGAATTAGATCTATTTGAAACTTACCACAGTGAATCTCCATGATGTCTAGTTGTGCATGTGACTCAAAATTTGGATCGCTGTTTGCGACAAGGTGGTGGAACGGGTCGCGTTTATTGCGGCTTCACCGTAGCATGGATTGCGTAAATTTACGTAATAAACAAATTGATAATCGTGCCTAAAAGGATTACGACGGCATATTATTTGATCAGCAACGCGGTAGACTCTTTAAAACAGAACACTTTTGGATGGCATTAATCCATGAAAAAAAAAACATGGAAGGTGAAAAAGAGGTAAATACCGGAACATCTAAAATAATTGTCCACATTAGATGATCAGCTTTATGACAAAAAAGGAGTTTCAGCTCTAAATGATTATTTTCCCATTTCATACATGATAAATCAGCAAGAAAATTTATTCTGAACCCTAAATGTAAATTCAAAAAATGTAAATTAAAAAATCAAGGCCAAAAAAAAAAAATGAAAACAATGAAAACGGGAATGAATCAGATAGCAGCTATACATGGCTTACAACACGCAAAAAGGATCATTCGAACATTTGAATAAATTGTCTAGGATCAGCCAGCGCAGTCCTCGCATGCTAATCCGATAAAACACTTTCCGTTTTGATGATTTTTCTCTGTTTTGGGCAAGTCTACTGAGGAACATAATAATCTAATGTAGACGTTTACAAACGTACACAGTTCACGTATGAGTCCGATTCTTCAGTGCGGACACGACCGCGTCGTGTACTGAATGAAGAAGTCGGAAATAGCGCGCACGTAGGTCGTGCCTCCAAGACGATATTTCAGCAGTCCGACCGTCGGGCATCCAATAAGTTTTCCTTCATCGAGTACACGACAGTCGGGTAAATTTATTGGATCGAGTCCCTGTGTTTAGATCTAGAACGAATATCAACCTTCACATTTTGTGCAGTTTTTGTGCTGTCTGATCTAGTCTCAACAATGAGACGCTCCGGTGATCTTTTTCATATTTGGACATTTACCGTACACCGTACCAGAGGCGACCAGTCAAAAAGTAACATCGCCTTTGGGAACAGTTATCTGTACAACTGTCTGATCTTGACTCAACAAGGATCTTCGACACACTTGGGCCAGATATACGATCCCTGGCTATAATGGACTATAAAAGAAATATTGTATAAACGTCCCATAAATTCTTTACCAAATAAAACAACACTTTTGCTTTATTTACGACGTTTTCTAAGCTACTTACTAGTCCCAAATTTTTTAACAATATGTATTTTTCGTATATCTATATACGTTGTCAGAGGGTCCCTGTCAGAGTTGTTCGATTAAATATAGAGGATTCTAATGTTTACACGTACTGTTTATCAACCAATAAGACACACCTCTCCAACTGCATCGTTTGGGCTACAAAAAAAAGTTACAAGAAGGATTCGTTGGACGAACTGTGATAGAGTGGCAATAAACATTGTAAATATTGATCTCAATTACGTATACTTGCGATTTTCTAAGGCACTAGCCAATTTATTGCAGATGATGAGTATGGTGGTGGGGGTGGGAGTGATTTCGGGCTTGTTCGTCCCCAGGCTTGTTCGTCCCACATGGTTGCGTGTGTGACGGTAATTCAAGTGTGACAGATAGTAAATAATTACACCAAGTATACTTCAATTTTTCCCTTTCATGCCCAAGCTAATTGATAAAATAGATATCTTGTAGGGAAAAAAATGTCCTTTTTGGCCCATCAAAAAAAATCTATGTTTAACTGAAATAATGTTGGAAAAGGCATTAAATAGTGTACAACTGCCTGATTTTTCAGGTTTCACCCTTTGTCTTTTCTACCAGACTGCAAATCTGAATTTAGACTCATCAATTTTGAAGGCATTTAATGAAAAAAAGAGTTCCTCAAATGGTAGAATTGATCTTTGAAAGATCTGTAAGGGATTTGCCAAATTTTAGTAATTCATTCTTATGTATGGCCAACAATATATGAAAAGGAGCTTTTGAACATCTTCGTCTCGGATCAGCCTGTGCAGGTTAATCCAGTAACAGATTTTCTGTTTTTATTTGATATTCCTTTTTGCACAAGTCTAGTTTAGTACAAAATCTAACATAGTTACAAAGTGCTGTTTCAGATTAGCCTGCACTGGCTGATCTGAGATGGCACCTTACTTAAAGTCCAAATGCCCCTTTTGAAGCTTGTTGCTAGTCATGTTATCTTTCAATCGGTTGTAAGAGAGTTTTGCTATCACTTTGTTATGAAAGTGAATTGAATGACTTAATGTTCTCTGTACTAAACACATGTAATATACAACCTTAAAATACTTTTCCAAAATGAAAGCATATTGCAGAACACAAAACCTTATTCAAATGATGGACATTGTGTCTGAAAGACTAGAAAACATTGTGGGAAAAGGGGAAGTAAATACTTGATAAAAACTTGCCGGTAAAAGAGAAATGGTACATTGTGAGCATTTTCTACTTTTGCTTTGTTTCAATAGTAGTACACCAGCCAGTCCTGTGCAGGGGGATTTTTTGTAAACCCTTTTACACATTACAAAATAATATTTTAGGCTTGTCCAAATTGAAAGCATTCGCAAACGACAAAATAAAAGTGACTGAATATTTGAATTTGTTTTATAAGGGTAGAAAACATTGTGGGAAAAGGAGAAAATGTTGGTTACCAGCATTTTCACCTTTTCCCACAATGTTTTCTGAAGTATTCCTTCTCAGGGTCCTCAAAAGTAGGGATTGTGTGGTAATAGGTTAACTCATTACCAAACGACACCATTTTCAGCTTGTCCAAATAGAAAGCATTTGCAGACGACAAGGTAAAATTGACTGAAAATTTGAAGTTTGTTTTCTGAATGGTAGGAAACATTTTGGGAAAAGGAGAAAATGCTAGTTACCAGTATTTTCTCCTTTTCCCACAATGTTTTCTGAAGGCTTCTGTCTCAGAGGCATCAAAAGTAGGGTCCTGGGATTGTGTGGTAATAGGGTAAACATTTTTACACCTATACAAATTGAAAGTATTAATTTTACAGAGAATAAATGTGGCTAAAATAATCCCTAAAATGATAGGACTTCTCTTTGAAAGGGTAGAAAACCTTTGAAAAGAAGAAAAGACTGTATACCAGGATTTTCTCCTTTTCTCACAATGTTTTCAAATTCCTTCCTTTTTAGGTTTGTTAACCCATTACCACACAATCCCTACTTTTGACACCCCAGAGAAAGAAGGGTTTAGAAAACATTGTGGAAAAAGGAGAAAATGCTGGTATCCAGCAATTTCTCCTTTTCCCACAATGTTTTCTACCCTTCACAAAACAAATTTCAAATTTTCAGTCATTTTTATTATGTCGTCTGCAAATGCTTTCGATTTGGACAAAACTAAAATTTTGTCGTTTGGTAATGAGTTAAGTTTCAGAATCATTTGGTAAAGGGTTTAATTGTATAAACTCATTAACTCTTGACCACACGACAAAATTTTAGACTGGTTCAAATTGAAAACATTTGCAGATGACAAAATAAAGGTGACTGAAAAATTGAAATTTGTTCTGGAATGGGTAGAAAACACTGTGGGAAAAGGAGAAAATGCTGGTTACTAGCATTTTCTCCTTTTCCTACAGTGTTTTCAAAAGGCTTCTTTCTCAGGGGCATCAAAAGTAGGGATTGTGTGGTAATGGGTTAAACTGGTTTGATTTTTGCAGTTATTCCAGTAATGTTGAATCTAAGTGGAACCATAGCTCTGTGGAAGATGTAAACACGATGTTGGGACATGAAGTAGATCATGGTAAAATATGAACTGTTTATTCTTCATTTGATGGACATCCCTCCAGTTTTTGCTGTCCTCAGCTTTAAGCCTTTATGCTGCATTTGCGTTTACAAGCCATGATGCCCACAATTTGAGAGAAGTGTGGTGAGTGTGTGAGGTCGCTTGTATTCAGCTTGAGGGTATGTGGTGTTTATAAAAGCCCAAATACTTAAAATGTTGCCGACACTTGTAACAAATACAGTGAGCTTCTGAGAAAGCATGGGGGAACAGAAATACATGTAATGTAATTAACTCTTTACAGCACAATGCCGACTTTTATTCCTGGAAAAGAAGCCTTTTAAAAACATTGTGGTAAAAGAGGAAAATGCTGGTAACCAGCATTTTCTTCTTTTCCCACAATGTTTTCTACTCTATCAAATAAAAATTACACCATTCGAGCCACATTGAAATTGTCGTCTGCAAATGCTTTCAATTTGGACAAGGCTGAAATTTTGTTGTTTGGGTTAACTCCTTACCAAAGGGCAAAATTTCAGATTGGTCCAAATTGAAAGCATTTGCAGACTACAAAATAAACCTGACTGAAAATTTGAAATTTGGGGTAGGAAAAGGAAGAAAACACTCTGGGAAAAGGAGCCAGCATTTTCTTCTTTTTCAATGATGTTTTCAGAAGGCTTCTTTCTCAGGGTGGTTAAAACTTGTGATTGTGTGGTACAGGGTTAATTGTGGAGTCCAACGATCTTTTTGAAATTGTAGACATCATGGTTTATGTGAATACAGCATTATTGAAAATGATTGATTGCTTGATTTGATTTTATTGTGTTTTAACACCAGTCTCAACATAATTACAGTTACAGTGCAGCAGGACAGAGCATCTAGCCATGCTTCACTGAAGTTTTGAACAAATACGTTGCACAATATTCCAAGCCACTGGCTGCTTTCCCACAGAACTATCTTTGAAACAGTAATCTGCTGTGAGAGAGGAATTAATCTTGATGCAACTGCTATCATCAAATCTTTGAAAAAAAAAATGGCAGACACCAAGATTCACACTAGAAAACACCTGTTCTGAAGTCATGTGTGCTACAGATGGCATGAAACATGTGAAGAGGTCCATTTGGACATTTGAGTAAAATGTCGTCTCGGATCAGCCTGAGCAGTCTGCGCAGGCTAATCAGAGACGGCACTTTACGACTACATTAGATTTTGTGCTATAGTAGACTTTCACAAAACAGAAAATTACATAAAAACGGAAAATGTCGTCTCAGACTAGCCTGCGCGGACTGCACAGGCTAATCCGAGACAATACTTTATGCAAATGTCTGAATGCCCTTTGTTGTGTGTTGCAGGCCAGATTGTGTACAGAAAATGGGCATGGACAGTCCATTTATTAACTTGAATTCAAACATGACAATGTCACATGAATTTGGCTCTATAAACACAATGCATCAGAATTGTGGTAATATTGATGTCAGTCTGTAATGAAGTAAGTTGTGCTTGGCTGTTCTTTGTCCCTGCCATCAAATATTTTATCAAATTATCATTGAAAGTCAAGTGTCATTTCATTATTATTAGTGTGATCTACACCTAAATTCATTCTTCTTTGTCATTTGTTAGGGGAAAAGATAAAATAACTAACCATAAATATCAAACCTTTCCCAAATGACAAATTTTTGGACTAGACCAAATTGAAAGCATTTCCAGACAACAATTCAACTCTTGCTGAAAAGATGATTTCTGTCTATGATAGGGTAGAAAACATTGTGGGAAAAGGAGAAAATGCTGGTTACCAGCATTTTCTCCTTTTCCCACAATGTTTTCAAGAGGCTAATATTCCAGACCCGTAAAAACCAGGGATTGTTTGGGAAAGCGTTAAATATGAAGAACTACCGTATTCATGTAAAATGTGTGTATACTGTGTATGCAGTTGGAATGATGACATGATGGATCATGCATGATTCATGTGTTGTAATTGAAATTTATTTGTGAGAAAAGGTCAAATGAAGACCAAAATTTCTCTGTTTTTGAATTTGTTGCCCTTTGGTCAAGTGTTAATCATGTTAGAACCGAAATAACTTTCCTTGTAACATGGTTGGTTTGTCAGTTGGCCATGGTTTTGAGTTATGAGGCACAAATAATAATCTACTCAGTTCTTTACCCCCATGGTTTATTTATTGTGCCTCATTGCTTTACCCTTGTGGTTTATTGAAAGACAAACCATGAGTGAAAGAAAATTACTTCTAAATTAACTCATTACCAAACGGCAATATTTTAGGCTTGTCCAATTCGAAAGTATTTGCAGAAGACCAAATAAAAGTGACTGTAAATTTAAAATTTGTTTTGTGAAGTGTAGAAAATGTCGGAAAAGGAGAAAATGCTAGTTACCAGCATTTTCTCTTTTTCCCACAATGTTTTCTAAAGGCTTCTTTCTCAGGATCGTCAAAAGTAGGATTGTGTGGTAATGGGTTAACCCTTTACTCCATAGATACTCATTTCTACGCATTGCTTGTAGGAGCCTTTGGAAAACATTGTGGCAAAAGGTGAAATTGCTCTTGACGAGCAATTTCACCTTTTGCCACAATTGTTTCTACACAATCAAAAGCCTCATTAACACGTAAGAAATGCTGTTATTTAGGGTCGATTAGCGATACCATAGAAATGCCTTATGGAGTAAAGGGTTAAATAATTGAAAAATGTTTATGACAAACCATTGAAAAAAAAACTAACAACACTGAAATTGCCTTAGTTTCTTCACAGGTTAAGGTCTACTCCACCTTGCCATATGAATATACACTCTCCTCAGATTATGATAGTACAGTATTTTTATACTATCAATGATATTTAATTTACAAATTACTCTAAGGAAAATTTCTTTCAAAACATTATGGGAAAAGTGTAAAAAGTGTAAATGTTTGGTGTATGGTCAAAATTTCAACAGTTTCTTTTATATGGTTAAATTGTTTTACAGGCTACGTAGACCCAGGGATGAACAATCAACCATTGTCGTTCAACAACAACAAAGGCAAACCACCAATGCCGATAGAGAATAGTGCAGACCGACGGAATAGTAAGTACTTTTAGCATTACAGTCTTCTGCAAAGCTAATGATTCCGGAGCATAGTTCTACCGAGCAGCTGAGAATGTAACTCAGTCCACATATTCAGGGCTTTACTCTTTACTAAACGACAAAGTTTTTGGCTGGATCAAATTTAAAGCATCTGCAGACAACAAATTAAATCATGGTAATATGATGAATTCTGGATTTGCTAGGATAGAAAATATTGTGGGTAAAGGAGAAAATGCTGACTACCAGCATTTTCCCCTTTTCCCACAATGTTTTCTAAAGGCTTCTTTCTCAGGGTCGTTAACCCATTACCACACAATCCCTACTTTTGAAGCCCCTGAAAAAAAGCCTTTTGAAAACACTATTGGAAAAGGAGAAAATGCTGGTAACCAGCATTTTCTCCTTTTCCCACAATGTTTTCTACCATTCACAAAACAAATTTCAAATTTTCAGTCACTTTTATTTTGTCGTCTGCAAATGCTTTCGATTTGGACAAGCATAAAATATTGTTGTTTGGTAATGAGTTAAGACAACAAATTAAATCATGGTAATATGATGAATTCTGGATTTGCTAGGATAGAAAATATTGTGGGTAAAGGAGAAAATGCTGACTACCTGCATTTTCTCCTTTTCCCACAATGTTTTCTAAAGGCTTCTTTCTCAGGGTCGTTAAAAGTCAGGATTGTGTGGTAAAGAGTTAAAAACCAAGGCAGTTGTTTGTTTGATTCCCTAGCTCAGCCAGTTTCTCTCAGAGGATTTATGATTGTTATTGCGACAGGATTGATTCATCTCTCACTGCTGATCAATGTTTAGACAACGTTTATGTGGGAAAGCAGCCAGTGGCTTTGGAAGAATATCATAAAGAGCAATGGTGAAATGAACTCCAGGAAAAAGCATGGGAGGGTACACAGGATATTGCTTTATGACTGATAATGTCTAAAGCAGTGTTGAACATTACTCAAACAAACAATAAAAACCTACACGATGATATAAAAAGGCCATCAGCATGCACTTGGATGGGATTTTGTCCCTTTCAGTTATAGTTGAGAATAAGTCTTGAGTGTGTTCATCTTGCTTGTTTATTTTGAGACTCTCTCCAAGTTTCTGCAAAATAATGGAAAATTGTCCACTCAGGATTAACCCTTTACTCAATAAGGCATTTCTGTGGTATCTCTAATTGACCTTAAAAAACAGCAAGGATGAAGCTGTATCTAATGTGTATATGACACCGTCTGATAGCAAAGAAAACATTGTGGCAAAAGGTGAAATTGCTCGTGACGAGCAATTTCACCTTTTGCCACAATGTTTTCCAAAGGCTCCTACAAGCAATGCGTAGAAATGAGTATCTATGGAGTAAAGGATTAAATTTGTAGTAGATCAGTGGAACTGATATTCCTATATAGAATTTTTTCACTAGTGTATTGAAAAGTCACAATCTGTCAATCAAGGCATAACTACATGGCAAAATTTTATACCCGACCAAATTGAAAGCTAAAATGATGTCCATTATCTATAAGGGTAGAAAGCATTGTGGAAAAAGGAGCAAGTAACCAGCATTTTTCTCCTTTTCCCACAATGTTTTGAAAAGTTCTGTTCCTCAGGGTTGTGAAAAATAAAGTTTGTGTGGTAAAGAATCAGTGAACGCTTTGCCACATGGCAAATTTACGGACTTGCCAAAATTGAGAACTGTTGCTGACAACGTCAATAATTCTTACTGAATTGTTGTGGTGATCTCCATCATTTCGCCAGATGACAACATTTTGGACTGGTCCAAATTGAAAGCACCAGCAGACCACAATATAAACGTAACTCAAAAATTGAAATTTGTTTTCAGCAGGGTAGAAAACTTTGTGGGAAAAAGGGAAAATGCTGGTTGCCCAAATTGAAATTAACAAAGCGCCAACCTTAACATTGTCATCTTCTGATGAGACAAGTCATTTTGAACATGCCTAATTGTTCATGTGTAAAGAATGATGCAATAAGCTTCCACACAGTCTGTATAATATTCGAGCCATGCTTTGTAAAAAATTAATTTAATGCATCCTATTAAAAAAAAATAAAATAAAAGTACAAACCTATGTCAGCCTGCATAGTTTCAGGTAGCTGATACAGGTCAAAACTTTCTGCTATCGATCAATTTTCTGCTTTTCAAAGAATCAGTTTACCTCATTTTTTGGTTGGTTGTCAGATAAATGTATGTTATAGATCCATGTGATAACCTACTGGGTACAATGTGTAACAGAGATGCTTTAAACCTGTTTTTGCTGGAGCATGGTCCATGTAATACATGTGGGGTTTTTTTTTTTTTGACAGCTAAACTTCTCCGTAGTCAGTCCAATGAAAGACAAGGCAACCCGGACATGGAAGGCACATTGCCCTTACCTCCCATGCCTCCAGAAAGCTTTACTGGTGCCAGTAGTGCAATGGGTGGAATGATGATGCAAAACGGAGGACAAGGGTTTTATGGTGGGCCCATGGCAGGGATGGGACCAATGATGGGCCCACTTATGGGCCCAGGGCCAGCCCCTGACATGATGGGGATGGGGAATATGATGATGTATGGAGGAGTAAGGGATTTTTTTGTATCAGGGTTTTACCCATTACCACACAATTCCTATTTTTGACGACCCTTAGAAAGAAGCCTTTAGAAAACATTGTTGGAAAAGGAGAAAATGCTGGTAACCAGCATTTTCTCCTTTTCCCACAATGTTTTCTTCTCTTCAAAAAACAAATTTCAAATTTTCAGTCACTTTATTTTGTCATCTGCAAATGCTTTCTATTTGGACTAACCTAAGATTTTGTCGTTTGGTAATGAGTTAAAGAAGCTTTTGTGTAATTGTTCTCTTTTTGAATTTTTAAACTGTTAAACCTTAACTAAACAATCTTATGTTTTAATGGCTGCAAGGAAAAAGGCCTTTTTAAAGCAATGTGGGAAGAAGAGAAAATTCCACTTTTTCAGACGATATTTTCTTGCCTTTTGAAGATATTATCATCATTGAATCAATAATTAATTAACATCTGCAAATGATCTAAATATGAACTGGTCTATAACTTTGTCATTTCACTTGTTTAACCCTAAACCACCGTTTTGACGACCTTAAGGAAGAGGCCTTTTGAAAACATTGTGGGAAAAGGATTCCTACAAAGTTTTCTACCTTATCAAAGAAAAATTGCGTCATTTGAGCCACTATGAAATTGTCATCTGCAAATGCTTTTAATTTGGATAGGTCTAAAATTTAACCCTGTGGTAAAGTGTTTCATGTGTGCCATTGTACCATGGGGTAGACAGCTTCTTAAAATATATTTTTTAAATGGAGAAACTTGAAGATCACCCTTTGTAATATATATTTTAAAGATTGAGGCTTTTAATTTGACATGAAAATGCTTTAATTGTGGACAAGTCAATAATTTTGTCATCTGGAAGAGTTGAAGGCTCAATAGCAGCCTGGGGAAAACAATTTTGTGTATGAAATACAGATGTCATGTACATTGTACTTTTTCATTACATTTAACCCTTTACTAAATAGTCCCGGGTTTTAGTGACCCTTGGAAGGAAGCCTCTTTGAAAACATTGTGGAAAAAGG
Source organism: Tridacna crocea (assembly GCA_943736015.1). Taxonomy (NCBI): domain Eukaryota; kingdom Metazoa; phylum Mollusca; class Bivalvia; order Cardiida; family Cardiidae; genus Tridacna; species Tridacna crocea. Next base: position 15,342,309 of record OX031068.1, read on the forward strand.
AGAAAATGCTTTTAACCAGCAATGCACTCTATGAAGGACAGATGCAGTGTTTGAGCCGCCATTGTCGTCTGTTTGGACCACACTAGAATTTTGTCATTTAGGAAATGGTTATAGTATGGTGATTCACTGATTGTCATAAATCTTACAACCTAGTATTAAAGTGTAGTTGGTCAAAAATCCCATCACTTACAGAACAATGAAATTAATGTTCGAAACCAAAAGAAATGTTGCAAGGTTTTAATGACATTTTGTTTATGTTTTTTGACTTGTGAGTTTCAAAAACTTTGACATATGTTTTTCGTTGCTGAAGATATTTATTTCATACTTCGACTAGTTGTTAACTATTAAACTTGAATATCAAACCTGAAATCATTTGCAGAGGATAGACTGAGGGTTAGTCAAATACTGAAACTTGTATTGGAAAGGGTAGAAAACATGGAAAAAAGGAGCAAACAGTGGTTATCAATCCTTACAAAAGCTTTCTTTCTTCAAGGTCATTACAACTTGGGATTGTGTGGAAAAGGGTTAAAAGGGAAGCAGATACTTTCAAATAATTTTGACACATTTATCTCTTTCCCAAGCAATCCCTGGTTTTCAAGAACCTGATAATGAAGCCTTTAGAAAACATCATGGGAAAAGGAGAAAATGCTGGTAACCAGCATTTTCTCCTTTTCCCAAAATGTTTTCTGCCCTCCCAGAACAAATTTCAACTTTTGATTTAGGTTTTAATTTTGTCGTCTGCAAATGCTTTCAGTTTGGACCAGTTGAAAATTTTGTCATTTGGTAAAGAGTTAAAATATATTTTACACTTAGACTTTGCACTAAAAGCAGCTTCAGCTGACCATTGGCACCTACATGCGGTACTATAGTTGTAACATTCCCCTCCCATAACGAAGTGGAGGGGGATAAACTGGAAATGCCATGGCTCTCTGTCCGTCTGTATGTCTGTCAGTACAAAGACACAAATCTGTATGGCAAAATACTCCCAACAGGTACCGAACTCAAATTTACACACAGTCTTTCTATTTATAATATGAAGTTGTGCACTTGCAATTTTCATGACCCTGCTGCGATTTGTTGTGGAATTATCTCCCCTTGAACTTTTTTCAACTGTTGTTTTTGTACTAAACCAATCTGCATTATGTGACAAAGACCTATTTTGTGACAAGGAGCTGGTTGGGGGTATGATCACATTTAGTGATAGCGCTAGTTTTATGTTTTCATTTTTGTTTTGCAGATGGGTTGGGGTGGGGCTCCACTGGGAAATGAAGGGCCTGTGCCGATTTCTCCTCCAAAGGAGATCATAAGGATGAAAAGTTGTGTATTGTATCCACCCCCTGCTAGTAAGTATATACCTCTGTTATACACTAGAGATTTATTTATGTGTCCTTCCAAATTTATGTTGTCAAAGTTTTTCTTTTTATGAGTTATTTTTCTGTCCATTAATCTGTCACTTTTTTGTGTTCGCTTCATATCTCTTGAACATCCTGTTATATTGAACTCTTTTGCTAGACAATCTAATTTTGGACTTATTAAAGGAGTAAATGCTGGTTACCAGTTTTCTTGTTTTATCTCAAGAGAACTCCGGATTGTGTGATAAAAAGTAAAATCAGTTTGTAGTTTGGTACGGCCGAGGGTTGTATTATGTTATGGCCCCGGTCATTAATTTCGTGAGCAGGCAATCCTCCCACAGTTTCTGGCAGAATAATTAGAAACTTTCCACAATGAACCTCTGTGATGTGTAGTTGTGCATATGACTCTTAACTCTTTACCAAACGATAAAATTTTAGACTGGTTCAAATTGAAAGCATTTGCACACAACAAAATAGAGATGACTGAAAAATTGAAATTTGTTCTTGTAAGGGTAGAAAACACTGTGGGAAAAGGAGAAAATGCTGGTTTCCAGCATTTTCTCCTTTTCCCACAGTGTTTTCAAAAGGCTTCTTTCTCAGGGGCTTCAAAAGTAGGGATTGTGTGGTAATGGGTTAAAATTTCAACCTCTGTAGGGGTCTTGATTTTAACCCAAATCACTGATATGCCCCTTTGGGCGTATATGTGCCGCCCTACAAAACTCTTGTTTTCGTACAGATGCCCCCATGCCAACAACGAGGGAACGGCCTCCAGGTTGTAGGACAATTTTTGTTGGAGGATTACCAGAAACTTGTTCTGAGGACATGCTGGGAGAAGTCTTCTCTGAATTTGGACTGACAACAAGTATTAGAAAGAGTAAAAAGAAAAACTTTGCACATGTGAGGTTTGAGGATGAATCAAGTGTGGATAGAGCTCTGATTTTGTCGGGTATGTAATATTTTATTTGATTTTTTTTTGTGTGTTTATGTCACTGTCACTGTCATCAGTGTCTGAAAAATAAGTCAGGTGCTTGGACAGATTGTTGTGCTTTAGGCTAGTTAGCTCTTTGTTTAGACTTAACTCTTTACCAAACAATGGCAAAATGAATGTGGATAAAAAATTGAAATTTGTTTTAGGAAGGGAAGAAAAGATTATGGGAAAAGGAGAAAAAGCTGTTTACCAACATTTTCTCCTTTTTAGCTCACCTGAGCACAACACGCTCAAGGGGAGCTTTTAGGATCACCCGGTGTCCGTCGTCCGTTGTGCGTCGTCAACAATTCTTTAAACATCAAGTCCTCCTAAACTGCTGGGTGGATTTGGACCAAACTTGGCAGGAATGTTCCTTGGGAGGTCCTCTTTAAAGATTGTTCACGGAATTTGATTCCATCAAAAACTCTGGTTGCCATGGCAACCAAATGGAATTTTTTAGCAAATTCTTTAAATGAAGAATTCTTTAAAATTCTTCTTTTTGAAACTGATGGTCAGATTTCGAAATGACTTTTACAGGTGACCTTTTGAAAATTGCTTGGCAAAATTATGAATTTGGTTCCAATGTTTCAATACCTCAAAAAAAAAAAAGAAATAGACTATGGTCATCTCAAACATTCAGGTGAGCGATCCAGGGCCATCTTGGCCCTCTTGTTCCACAATGTTTTCAAACACTTTCAAAAGGGTGTTAACACGGGGGTAATACCAAAATCGCTATTTCTGCTGTCGACCGAGCTGGTACTGCGTAAAGCTGCTGTCGACCGAGGAATACGGTTTTCGACCGAGCGGTACGGCTGTCGACAGGGGGACAAGGTGATTTAAATACGCTATAAGTGTGTAATTTTACTATATGTTTCTATATTTTTGGGTTCAAACAGTTTCTGAAATATTTTGCTATTGTTTTAAGTGTTTTGGAAGTTTGGCTAATATCCTGTTTTAACACTGAGCGCAGTTAATCGTGAAAATATGTAAAATAAGTATTTTCGGGGAAATGCGTGATTCTTATTCAGTGCCATGGCAAATCGAGGGCGGTACAATGCAGATATATCATAAGTATACATGATTACCTTTTATTTGTGTGTGTGCATGCGCTTATATGCATCTATGGCACCTTTTATGTTTTCGCTGATACTGCTGTCGATGATCTGAAAGTTTACCGGGTACGGTTGTCGACGTTACTGGATACGGCTGTCGATGATTGATCGAGAGTGCAACCGACAGGTTTTTCTGGGAAATAACCAGTTAAACAATAAAATTTCTGTTACATTCTTCGTCAGTCATTGTGTCCTTCGAAAGAGTTACAGCTTGTTGATTCAGATGTCAGTCTAGACGATTGTGTCGCTTCTTGTGCTATGATTCATTCATTTCAACGAATAAAATGGATGTATACATGCAGTTTGTACGTCCTGATAAATGCAAAACACCGTTGTGTATCCGTACTTTTTGGCACAAGCATTTACTCATGGGTAAAAAGCAAGTCCTGTGGTTTGCGCACTCTTCATGAACATGCAGTTAAGCAGATAGCAGTGTTTAGTGTTTGGTGCGGACCGTTTAGTTCGACAATTTGGACCAATAGCTTGTAAGGAATTATTAACTCTGCAGTTATCGTGTGCGAAATCAGGTTTACATGTGAGCTGTGACGCAGGAAAATAGCAGTTATTGCATATGTGTACAGCAAAGGTTTAGGCGATCCTGCGCACCCCCACAGTCTCTTTCTCTAATGGAATCAGATCATCATACAACATACGGAAGTAGCCAAACTTTCCATTTTCTGGATTTAGAGTTTTTTTACGAAATTGTAGGGCCTGTGACGGATGCTTTGAGCACGCATGTTCAATGACTTCGTGATGGGCAGTGCACTTATACGAATAGTAGCAGCATATGTATTCAAGCATTTCGACGTTACACCAAAATGCGTCACTGTAAGTCCAGGAATTGGCCTAACTAGTATACATTAACCTGAAAATACACATATACACGTATAACACAAAATAAAACGATTTGAGAAAAATTATTTGTTGAGAAAATGCAAGTGTTTGCCTTTCACAAATCATAGCAGTATGCAGAAGTCAGATGTCAGAAGCATGATATACGAGGGATATCCTTGCAAATAGGATATTATGCCATGGCTCTGTTACCATAGCAACCAAAATGCTGTTTTCTGTTCACTTATAACTTTCAAAGAGAATATTTGCAATGGTATCCATCGTATACCATGCTTCTGATACTAAAATCCTGCATACCGCTATGATTTTGTAAAAGGCAAACACTTCCATTTTCTCAAACAAATAGTTTTTCTCAAATCGGTGTTATATGTGTCAAATCAGTAAAAAATTTGAACTTAGAATGATCTTCGAACATGAAGAATGGTCTTGGAAAGAGAAACATTTTGACGTAAATTCCATGTAATCCGTCCAAATTTATAAGGAAATTATAGAGGTCTAAAATTCTGTTGTGTGAGTCCAAAATGAGACTGTAAGCTGATCATCACATATGAAATCATTATCTTAATTAACATACCTATGCAATTTAATGCTGTGTGACATGGTGTCAGAAGATGCATTTATTCGGAATATAAACCTTTGTATCTTTTCTTATTTCTGATCCGAACATAGATTTTAAGGTTTCTTTGAAACCGCCTCGGTGAGGCGGTTCTAATGATCAACCAAAACCTATGTTTTAAACAAAAATAAGAAAAATAGCCCATACCCCTGCAAACCCCACTTTTCACTTTATAAAGTGGGGTTCACAGGGGTTTGAACTGCACGGGATTGTTAACGTAATGAATAGTCACTTTGAAGCAAATACGCTCAAAGTTGACGGCATATAGAAAAATTCCCAGATAATGGACAAAATGCAATCTTTGCACTCAGTGCAATTGAATTTTTTTCTTATTGATTAGAAACTCCTAACCGTTTGCTGAAAATCTGGAAAGTTTTCTTTGACCAGGTCAAAATATTTCAAAGCATGCAGCCGCTCTCTAGAGATAGCCATTGCAAATTACTCAAGGGCCATATCTGCTGAGCAACCCTACCGATTACCATGACATTTGTTGCGAAATGTTCCTCTCTCCATAGGCGCTTGAAGTTCTTCGCTCTGAAAACCCCCTCAAAATGCTAAATATCAATGTTAATATTGACGCAATCTATATGCAATTTCGTAATGGCTCATGTAGCAAAAATATTTAGAATTTTTGACCTGTTTTTGCATTTATACGTCAAGCGCATGTGCTCTTTCCGACATCATTCTTCAAGAGTATTTGCACATGTTTGCAGCCCTATTCCTTTATCAAAGTACTGAAAATACTGACAGACTAGCGAATTTGGAACTAGTGTGTGGTTATGGTAAATGTAAATCTTTGTTGATTTATACCTGATTGAAGAAATATTGTCATATCTGGTTTCTGGGTCTGTTCCAGGTCCATCGGTTCAATCTGGTTATCAAATCCAAGTTGGTTCAATTCAAATGCAGTTCAATCCATTGACTTTACCCGACGCTCTTGACTATTTTCTTCTCTAGGAAATATTACGATAAACTTCGGTTTGTTAACTTTCAATTTAAAACAGGTTATTTTGTTGAGATGAAATCTCCTGCCTAAAAAGACATCTTCAGATAGAAAGAAATAAGAGGTAAATTGTGTTTTGCATGTACACCTTGCCTTTTAGTAATTTCCATAGCATAGCATTTGAAAAGATAAGACAAATATGATGCGGCCTATAAACAAAATTAATACGAAGTTTCATGAAATTTTGTCCAATAGTTAAAAAGATATCAGTCCGTAATGGAAACATACATCAAGCCCCCACCCCCTTTCCCGATGACACGGCATCAAATGAAAAAATGAAAAAGGGATCTTTATCGGTGGACTATCGTAAGGAATACATTAAGGATGTTTCACCAATTTTCATCAAGGATTTTAAAAGATGTCTGTCTGGACAGAGGAGCAGACAGACAGTGTGGAACAAGATCAGGCTACACAGTCTGTGCAATCTGATCTTGGATCTAAACTATAATGTTATTAATCAAGTGATTTCGTATTGGCCCAGTTACAGGTCCGAGGTCAGCCGTATTGGCCCGAGGCTGAGGATCAATACGGCTGACCGAGGACCTGTAACTGGGCAATACGAAATCACTTGATTAATGACAATTTTATTAATTAACCCTTTTACGACCCTGAAAAAGAAGCCTTCTGAAAAGATTGTGAGAAAAGGAGAAAATGCTGGAAACCAGTATTTTCTCCTTTTTCCCACAATGTTTTCTATCCTGCTGGAAACAAATACCAATTTTTGGGTTACGTTTACTTTGCCGCCTCTTTGAACGTGATTGGCTAAAAGTAAGCGCAGACGCTCACGCAAGTGAACTTTTGCCCAATCACATTCAAGGATTTCTGTATTGGTCGCGGGTCATCAATATTGATACGAGGTCAACTGTATTGATCGGAGGCCAAGTCGTATTAAGCCTGGGTCACGACATGTGTGCTATACGAAGTCAGAAATGTGACTGGTATCTCGTGGACCGGTTTCCATGTATAACTTCTATATATCCAATAGTTAATTAATAATAACCGATAATGGGATATTTTTCTTTTACAAAAATATACTCATCCGCCAGAATGTTTTATTTAACCTTTTTTTAAGCAGGTTGAGGAATAACTTGGATTATACAGTTAATTAACCCATTACCACAAAAATTTTAGATCTATCCAAATTGAAAGCATTTGGAGATGACAATTTCAAAGTGGCTCAAATGGTGCAATTTTTGCTTTGATAGGAAAAAAACCTGGGAAAAGGAGAAAATGCTGGTTACCAGCATTTTCTCCTTTTCCAACAATGATTTCAAAAGGCTTCTTCCTCACGGGCGTTAAAAGTTGTTGTTGTGTGGTAAAGGGTTAACAGCAACGGATGCAATAGTCAACTATTTAACTCTTTACAAAACCAAACATTTTACGGCCCTCCACATTAAAAGCTGTTCCAGACAATAAAGTTAAATGTGATTAAATTGATGAAAACATTCTAAAAGGGTTGAAAAAACACGAGAAAAGGGGAAAATGCTTGTATCTAGTATTTCCTTTTTCTTTTCCCGCAATGTTTTCAAAGGGCTTCTTCCCCACTAATGTGAAAACTTGGGATTTTGTGGTAAAAGGTTAATATACAAGACGTTAAACAACAGTTTAACATATCACTTTCGCATTCAAAATGATCTAAATAAGGAATGACTGGAGGAATGAAAGAGGTTCCCTGGCCAGTGAGGGCTTGTGTAGCTGGGATTTGCTACAAGTCACCTGGGGGTATTACTTTTAGATCCATTCATACTTTTATGTACTCCGGGATAGGAATCAGTGATATGAGCCTGATTTGCATATAGGTCACTTACTTTACATATAAGCAAGCATCATGTACCTTATCAATGACATCTTGTACAATCTACTGCTTTGAAAGTGGACAAGTTCAAATTGGGATGGTAGAGACTCTGCGCTTGAAGTCAAAGTTGTCGTAATGACTGACTTAAGATTCTTAACAGTAAGGAGTATTTTTTGTGAGGCAGTATTTTGAAACTGTGAAGGTTTTTGTTTACATTGAGTCTGACTCAATCTGGATGCCTATAGACTAGCTCTGCTAGTCTAAAATCATATTTTGCAGTTTTATTCTTAATCTGATTTGACCTTTACATGTTTAAGTATTTACATCTGTGACCAGCCTTGTAGTCTGTTGTGTGAACTATATACGGGCGAGTTAAGGGTGGAGTCATTCTTGGCGACTGTTGCGACTTTTAAGACACCAGTCCGCACAAACATACAATTTTCTTCATGGCTCCCAGTGAAATCTGCCTTATAGTGGAGATTTCAGTAATAGTCATAGAATAAATCATGTATTTTAACACAGATACATGAAATGTAGTTTTCATATTTTGTCGACAGCCGTATCATTCAGACTACGAAACCATCGACAGCCGTATCACTGGTAATCGACATCCGTATCCTGATATTTTTCAGAGGTCCATAAAATCTTCCAGAGTGCATGAATTATGCCAAACACACTTTGTTGTAGAAGCGTAAATGATAGACGAAATATATAAGGCGTTTTGTTGCTTTCGTACCTTTTATAATGCATTAGATTAATGATATTCTATGTAAATTGATTTTTTTCGAAAGAATGGGTATTTTATAGTGTTTTTCAGCGTCACAACTCTCTATAAGTGAACAGACAAATAACACGTTGTCTGTTTAGAAGATTGATAGCGTTTGTAAATGTTAATACTTACGTTTTTGCTTCTCCAAGGGCATCAAAGTCACCTTGTCCCCCTGTCGACAGCCGTACCGCTCGGTCGAAAACCGTATTCCTCGGTCGACAGCAGCTTTACGTAGTACCAGCTCGGTCGACAGCAGAAATAGCGATTTTGGTATTACCCCCGTGGTTAAAAGTCAGGAGTGTGGTAATGGGTTAATTGTATTGAGAGCTTTTGCATACTACTAAAATTTGTTTTTAAACCCTTATCAAGAGAGTATATGAAACCAGAGATTGTTAAATAAAGGATACATTGGCTGCAAAACTCCAAGACATTCCCTTTTATTAGCTCACCTGAGCACAACGTGCTCGAGGGAAGCTTTTAGGATCACCCGATGTCCGTCATGCTTCGTCAACAATTCTTTAAACATCATCTCCTCCTAAACTGCTGGGCCAATTTGGACCAAACCAAATGGAATTTTCTAGGAAATTCTTTAAAAATCTTTTCTGAAACCGCTGGCCAGATTTTGAAATAATTTCACAGAGACGTTCCTTAGGTGACCCTTTTAAAAAATTGTTCCCGAAATTTTGATCCATCAAGAAACACAGCTCTGGTGAATGGGGGCTACTTGCACTATACATCTAAGAAGAAATTCTTAAAAATTCTTCTTCTCTGAAATCACTGGTCAGATTTTGAAATAATTTTTCAGGGATGTTCTTTGGGTGACCCTTTTCAAAACTTATTCTCGAAATTTTGATCCGTCAAGAAACAGAGCTCTGGTGAATGGGGGCTACTTGCACTATACCACAAAGAAGAAATTCTTAAAAATTCTTCTTCTCTGAAACTGCAGGTCAGATTTAAAAATAATTTCACAGAGATGTTCCTTGGGTGACCCTTTTCAAAATTGTTTGTGAAATTTTGATCCGTAAAGAAACATAGCCCTGGTAAATGGGGGCTACATGCACTATATGAACATGAAGAAATTCTTGAAAATTCTTCTTCTCTGAAACTGCTGGTCAGATTTTGAACTAATTTCTCAGTAATGTTCTTTTGGTGACCCTTTTCAAAAAATGTTTACAAAATTTTAATCCGTCAAGAAACATGGCTCTGGTGAGTGGGAGCTACTTGCATTATAGGGAAATGAAGAAATTCTTGAAAATTCTTCTTCTCTGAAACGGCTGCACAGATTTTGAAGTAATTTCACAGAGATATTCCTTGGGTGACCCTTTTCAAAAATTGTTCGTGAAATTTTTAAAATAATTTCACAGCAGTGTTCCTTGAATGACCCTTTTCAAAAATTGTTTATGAAATTTTGATCCATTAAGGAACATGCTCTGGTGAATGGGGGCTACTTGCACTATATGGAAATTAAGAAATTCTTAAAAATTCTTCTTTTCTGAAACTGATGGGCAGATTTTGAAATGACTTTTACAGGTGACCTCTTGAAAATTGCTTGGCAAAATAATGATTTTGTTTCCTATGTTTCAATTATAAAAAAGAAAAGGGCTATGGTCCTCAAAAATTCAGGTGGGGATCCAGGGCCATCTTGGCGCTCTTGTTATAAGTTCAATATGGCATGATGGTTTGGTGGTGGTGGGGGCAGGGATGAATGTCAGAATTATAAAATATCAAACAAAGGTGGTGGTTTTTGCAGATAAATATACTGTTTCAGGATATCGCATGAAGGTTGATGACAAAGATGACAAATTAAACACCGGAAGGCTGCATGTGGATTTTGCAATGGCCAGAGATGACCAATACGAGTTTGAATGCAAGCAGAGGTCCCTCATGAGAGACATGAGACATAGGCAGAGACTAGAAGAGGAGAGAATGAGACCACCTAGTCCTCCACCTATCATTCAGTACAGTGACTACGAGGCAAGCAATATACTAGAGAGTTTGAAATGTAAGTAATATGTAATCTAGCGGAGTTCAGTTTTTCAGATTTTAAGGCACTGAAAAAAAAGCCTGTTTCAGTTTTTACAGCAGACTTCCATCTTTTTGTTAATCCTAAGCTTTAACATCCTGAAGGACAATGACTTCTGAAAACATGCTGGGAAAAGGAGAAAGTTCTAGTTATACCCCGCAAAACAAATGTTTTCGGGGGTATACTGGAATCAGCCTGTCGGTTTGTGTGTCCTTCGTGTGTCAAAATTAAATACTAGTAATTTTGTGTTGCGAACTCCTCCTACAGTTTTCCTTCAATTGTATTGAAACTTTGCACATATTCTGAATATATACTGAAGATTTGCAGGACGCAATTTTCAAGTGTCAACTCTTCCTGGTTGAGGGGTTATTTCCCCTTGATCTTGACACTTTTTTAGCTCACCTGAGCACAAAGTGCTCATGGTGAGCTATTGTGATCGTGCTGTGTCCGTTGTCCGTCGTGCGTCGTCAACTTTTTACCTTGTGTACGCTCTACAGGCCACAGTTTTGGTCGGATACTCATGAAAGTTGGTCAGGAAGTTTGTCTCGATGAAATCTCGGACGAGTTCGAAAGTGGGTCATGTGGGGTCAAAAACTAGGTCACTAGGTCAAATCTTAGAAAAACCTTGTGTACGCTCTAGAGGCCGCATTTTCAGTCGGATACTCATGAAAGTTGGTCAGGATGTTTGTCTCGATGATATCTCGGACGAGTTCGAAAGTGGGTCACGTGGGGTCAAAAACTAGGTCACCAGGTCAAATCTTAGAAAAACCTTGTGTACGCTCTAGAGGCCACGTTTTCAGTCGGATACTCATGAAAGTTGGTCAGGATGTTTGTCTCGATGATATCTCGGACGAGTTCGAAAGTGGGTCACGTGGGGTCAAAAACTAGGTCACCAGGTCAAATCTTAGAAAAACCTTGTGTACGCTCTAGAGGCCACGTTTTCAGTCGGATACTCATGAAAGTTGGTCAGGATGTTTGTCTGGATGATATCTCGGACAAGTTCGAAAATGGGTCACGTGGGGTCAAAAACTAGGTCACCAGGTCAAATCTTAGAAAAACCTTTTGTACGCTCTAGAGGCCACGTTTTCAGTCGGATACTCATGAAAGTTGGTCAGGATGTTTGTCTGGATGATATCTCGGACGAGTTCGAAAATGGGTCACGTGGGGTCAAAAACTAGGTCACCAGGTCAAATCTTAGAAAAACCTTTTGTACGCTCTAGAGGCCACGTTTTCAGTCGGATACTCATGAAAGTTGGTCAGGATGTTTGTCTGGATGATATCTCGGACGAGTTCGAAAATGGGTCACGTTGGGTCAAAAACTAGGTCACCAGGTCAAATCTTAGAAAAACCTTTTGTACGCTCTAGAGGCCACGTTTTCAGTCGGATACTCATGAAAGTTGGTCAGGATGTTTGTCTGGATGATATCTCGGACGAGTTTGAAAATGGGTCACGTGGGGTCAAAAACTAGGTCACAAGGTCAAATCTCAGAAAAACCTTTTGTACGCTCTAGAGGCCACGTTTTCAGTCGGATACTCATGAAAGTTGGTCAGGATGTTTGCCTGGATGATATCTCGGACAAGAACGAAAATGGGTCATGTGGGGTCAAAAACTAGGTCACTAGGTCAAATCTTAGAAAAACCTTTTGTAGGCTCTAGAGGCCACGTTTTCAGTCCGAAACTCTTGTTCGTTTGTCAGAATGTTTGTCTTGATGATATCTCAGACAGGTTTGAAAATGGGTCATTGGGGGTTAAAAACTAGGTCACCAGGTCAAATCTTAGAAAAACCTTGTATATGCTCTGGATGCCACATTTTCAGTCCAACACTCTTGAAAATTAGTCAGAATGTTTGCCTTTATAATATCTTGGATGAGTTTGAAAATGGGTCATGTTGGGTCAAAAACTGGGTCAATAGGTCAAATGTTATAAACACCTTTTGTATGCTCTGGAGGACACATTTTCAGTCTGATACTCCTAAAACTTGTTCATAATATTTGTCCTGGTGATACCTTGAATGAGTTTGAAAATGGGTCATGTGGAGTCAAAAACTAGGTCAATGGGTCAAATATTAGAAAAACCTTGTGTACACTTCAGAGGCTACATTTTCTGCCTGATACTCTTCAGACTTGGTCAGAATGTTTGTTTTGGTGATGTCTCAAAAGAGTTTGATAATGGGTATTTGTCGGGTCCAAAACTAGGTCACTTGATGAAATCTTAGAAAAACCTTTTGTACACTGTAGAGGCCACATTTTCAGTCCAATACTCATGAAACTTGGCCAGAATGTTTGTCTTATTGATATCTCAAAAGTGTTTGATGATGGGTAATGTCTGATAAAAAACTAGGTCACTGGGAAACTAGATGGTGCATGTTTGGTCAATAAACTCAGGTGAGCGATTTCAGGGCCATCATGGCCCTCTTGTTTCTGTGAAAGCGCTGGCAGGGGTATTAAGTCACAGTGACAACTCTAGTTCTATTCGTAATAATCATCTTTTAACTTTTACCCAAAATGACAAATTTATAAACTTGTCCAATTGAATTCAAAGATCTACTTAGTTCACTTAAATTCATACAATCCTAACTTGTAATGATCCTGAGGGAGAGGACTTTTGAAAAAAAAAATGTGGAAAAGGGAGAAATTGCTGGGAACTACACTGTTTCCTAACCTTTTAAAGATAAATCCCATGCTTTAAGCCACTCCTAACTCTTTACCAAATGACAAAATTTGAAACTTATCCAAATTGAAAGCATTTGCAGACAACAAAATAAATGTGGCTCAAAAATTGAAACTTGTTTTGGGAAGGGTAGAAAACATTGTGGGAAAAGGAGAAAATGATGGTTAGTGGCATTTTCTCCTTTTCCCACAATGTTTTCAAAAGGTTTCTTTCTAAGAGTTGTTAAAAGTTGGGATTGCATGCTTCAATAAAGAGTTAAGTTGTTGTCTTGCAAATGCTTCAAATTCGAACGAGCCTACATTTTTGTTGTGGAGAAGTGACAACTGTTTACTTCACAGTCTTAAGTTTTAGGGATCCTGAAAAGTAGATATTTTGAAAACATTGTGGGAAAAGGAGAAAATGCTGGTTACCAGCATTTTCTCCTTTTCCCACAATGTTTTCAAAGGCTTTCTCTCTCAGGGTGGTTAAAAGTCGGGATTGTGCGGTAAAGAGTTAAAGTTGTATATCATCACAGTATTTTCTAGACCATCTGATGCAGATCCATCATTTATGTCATATAAATTTTGTCGTCTGCAAGTGCTTCCATATTGGTCTTGTCTAAAATTTTGTTATTTTGGAAAGAGTTAAGAGCAGTACTATGTACAAAAGCAGCCATGATTAACAATATCTAGGCTTTATTCTAAACTGAAAATGTTTTTCGTTTTTTTTATACCCCTGCAAAACAAATGTTTTTTTTTTTGGGGGGGGGGGGTATACTGCAATCAGCCTGTCTGTCTGTGTGTCCATCTGTGTACAAAATACTTGTAATTGACCTTTCTGTAAACGCCAGTTTGGTACGCCCCCATTAGTAACATGCTATATTAATTGTCAAGCCTGACAAGCGAACTAGAAATTGTGTCAGACTTTTTTGTTTACATGACTCCCAATGCTGCATTTTCATTGGCCAATGAGACCTTGGTAGACCTGTCAATTAAAATCAGCAGGAAGGTCAATTGCATGTTTCTGTCAAAGTTTAAGTCACATTCAGTTACAGCTCGTTTTTTTTCTGGATCTCTAAGGGTAAGAGATCTGTCTTTTATATGTCACTCTCTCTCACTTGTAGCTGATGAAGACTTTATGAAAGCGTCTCAGGTGTTGCTGACCTGGCTCGAGAGAGGGGATGTGAATCGTAGAAACATTAACTCCTTTTACAGTATGATACAATGTACAAACGCGCACATCCGCCGGCTTTTACAGGAGAAAACGGGACACGAGGAAGAGCTCACTAAAATGAAAGAAAAGTTTAAGAACATTTTTGAAGGCATTCTAAGACAATGTAAGTATCTGAGGTTTATAGCCGTTCCTTATACACAGTTCCAGGGAGTAATTTTGATTTTAGAATTAGAAATATTAGTTATTTTTGCACCAAACCCTATGTTATGGGTACTCATTAGAATCGTCTCGATAAGACGATTCTAATGAGTACCCACAACATAGGGTTTGAACTAGAAATAATGGATTTAGAACGCCATTACTCCCTTTTATCTGGAGCTGTTTATAGTCTGCTATTGTGGATTCAGTGAACTTAAAGTATGGTAATGTATATAGAAGACAGTGCAAACAGATATGCCATGCTTTTGTTTTTAGGGGGTCTAATTTATTTCTTAGATGCATAATACCAAGCAAATGAAATTATAGGTAGATCCATTAAAATCCATTTTATTTTAAAAACGACTGAGATGAAAGGTAGTCTGGTCTTTTGATATGCGGACTTCACAAAATACTTGAATTTTTCACAGGGTAGTGGGTCTGGTAAACTTCAAATTTTTTATCAGATCAAACCAAACTTTAACGGACCGAAAATATGACAACATAAATAGAAAGTCAAAGGTCGGAAGCGGACAGAGGAACTACATGAAATTTCTGAGATGGTTTTCGGCCTGTTTCTCTGTATTTGGCATGCAAAATACTGAGTGGAGATATTTCTTGAAAGAGGAAAAATAAAAGTGGTCATTTGGATTGTTCCGCCATGCACATTAGTTTACATAACTGATCTATTGCCTATTTATATTGGAAATGCTGCGATTATGAAGTTTGGAATTTTCCATGAAGAACTTTTGGTTCTGAAAAGGGAAAACTGTTCTTGTGTACTTTTTACAGTATGTAATTTCATGTTAACCCTTTACTCCATAGATACTCATTTCTACGCATTGCTTGTAGGAGCTTTTGGAAAACATTGTGGCAAAAGGTGAAATTGCTCGTGACGAGCAATTTCACCTTTTGCCACAATGTTTTCTATGCTATCAAAAGGTGTCATTTACACATCTGAAACAGCTTCATCCTTGCTGTTATTTAGGGTCAATTAGAGATACCATAGAAATGCCTTATGGGGTAAAGGGTTAAGCATACGGTAAAATTTTTTCGGTCAGTTGGTCCTGTATTCTGGTACTTATTTATTATACTGCTATAAGTTTTACCTGACATGACCAGTAGACCGACTTCATGAAGTCTGGATATGCAGAGAATGGACAAATGGTAAAATAATTCAACCCAGATTAGCCTGCCTGTATTACGCAAGCTGACTAGGATCAGTACTGTTTTGGAGCCATTAAACCCCCTTTTCACAGAGCATAGGTCAGATTTCTGTATCACAGTAAACCTCACCCAGCAGTGTGTTAAACCAACGGTGTTTTTTGGTTCATACATTGGTGTTCTTTTTTGTCAATACTCTCGTAATTTGTTATTTTGAATGAGTTATCTGAAGATACCAGCAACAGCATACGCCAAGGTTTGTATCGCTTCAACATTTCTCTGGAAAGGGATGTTATTTTCCTGAGAGCTCCAGAGAGAAGGAGTGATTTTGATTTCAAAATTGAAAATATTAATTATTCTCCACTAAACCCTATGTTGTGGGTACTCATTAGAATCATCTCATCGAGATGATTCTAATAAGTACCCACAACATTGGATTTTGAAGAGAAATAATGACTCAAGAATATCGTCATTCTCTCTTATCTGGAGCTCTGTATACACACGACATTATAACTATGTGCAGAAAGCTTGGAATACTGCAATTGTTATCAAGGAGTATAGACTATTGAGGAGTGTAGACTGAAATTGTTCCGTTTACTCCCTGAAGAAAATATTTCAATCTATGTAGAATATAAATTTCATGGTGCTATTTTCATAATTATGTCCACATTCCAAACCAAATTACACCTGTAAATATGGGCCCATAGACAGGTGTACAGTGGTTTTTCAGGATGCTTTTTGTCTTATTTTTTATCTAAATAATAGAATCTCACATTTCTGTCTCTATACTATCATCTTCATGAAACTTTTTGACTAAAACCCATGTGATGCACCCAAAGGCTTGCTCTGTATGACTTCAGTGAACTTGTTTAATATAAATGTAAATGATAGTCTAGAAGCAGTCATGGAAGATCCTCTATTTCAGAAATTTCACCATTTTCCCTTGTACATTTACTAATACACTTTTTCTCCCTGATTTTATAAATGGTCAGTGAAAATAGGCCCTTCAGCAGGGCATATTTTCTAAGTATAGTGGTGTTAACAAGGTAGGAACATGGAACTTATGAAATATTTATAGTCATAAATATTGTGGAAGAGAAGAGAAGTATAGACAGTTAAGAATGGGCCTCTTATATCAAAGGTTCTATGTTAGAAAGATGTGCGGAGTAAATCGTGGCAGGGTTCACATAAAGGTACATGCTCTGGTTAATATACGAGCAAAAGGTCATCATGGCGACCGATTAATATAAGTTGTAGAACTTGTTCAATGATTGTTTTAAAAGCAGAGGTTTGGTGATGCAAGCAGTATAAGGGACCATGAATTAACCATATAATCTTGAAATTTGGACAGCTGTAAAATTTTCACACGAGGCCCGAGTTTGATCCACTCTGAGCACTGGATGTGCCTTTTGGCAAGACATTTTCAAGCACAGGCCTAGTACTGGTTAACTCTTTACCACACAAGAAAATTTTTAGACTGGTCCAGATTGAAAGCATTTGCAGACGACAAAATAAAGGTGACTGAAAAATAGAAATTTGGTCGAATGGGAAAAGGAGAAAATGCTGGTTACCAGCATTTTCTCCTTTTCTCATAGTGTTTTCAAAAGGCTTCTTTCTCAGGGGTGTCAAAAGTAATGATTGTGTGGTAATGGGTTAAACCCACTGCAAACATTAATTTGCGAACTGTTGAAGGGATTTAGCTGACATTATTTTAACAGACAGCTTTAGACACTATCCCAAACAAGATGGTAATGATATGGTAATGATATGGTACTTATGGTATGGTAATGATATGGTAATAATATGGTACTTATGGTATGGTAATGATATGGTAATAATATGGTACTTATGGTATGGTTATGATATGGTACAATAAACACAATGTTACCTTGCAAGTTTTGCCTGTAAAATCTTGAGACTAATTAACTTGTTCCTATCTCTAATCCCTGCTGGTATTTTGTAAAGCTTTTAAAGTTAAATTCTTGTATTCTAGGTGTCTGCGTTTGGTTGTTATTATGCAAAATCTCTGACAATTTCACATAATTATCTCTGTCATTAATAAAGAAAAATACTTCAAACTTGCTAGTTGTTTACTGTCAAAGAAAAAATTTTTAAACTCTTTACTAAAATAATAGTATAAATCCAGTATACTTTGTTTCCTTGTGCAGTGGAATGATTTTTTTTTTCAAACCAAATGGAACAAGTTACATAGTCTCAAGTTGTAAGTTATGGAAAGGATTCTGGTGAGTTAATGAGTGCAGCATTCTGACAGATCAGCCAAATCATGGGAAAGCAGCTCTTTGTAGAGAGTTTCTGTTATTAAACTTGCTTAACCTTGTACCAAACAATTTCAACTTTTAGCCAGTGTCTGACAGTTTTTCAAAACAGTGTTGGAAAAGAGGAAAATACCAGAAACCAGCATTTTCTCATTTTCCTACAATGTTCTCCACAATTTTAACTCTTTACCACACAATCCCGACTTTTAACAACCCAGAGAAGGAAGCTTTTGAAAACATTGTGGGAAAAGGAAAAAAAGCTGGTAACCAGTATTTTCTCCTTTTCTCGCAATGTTTCTAGCCTTCCAAAATCAAATTTCAATTTTTGATTCACATTCATTTTGTCATCTGTAAATGCTTCCAATTTGGACTGGTTCAGAATTTTGTCATTTGTTAAAGAGTTAAGGAAATTCTGTCAATTTGAGACACATTAGAATTGCCCTCTGCAAATCCTTTGTACTTGGACAAGTCTAGAATTTTCTTGTCTGGTAAGGAGTTTTTTAGCTCACCTGAGCACAACGTGCTCAAGGGGAGCTTTTAGGGTCACTGGGTGTTTGTCGTCCGTCGTCAACAATTCTTTAAACATCAACTCCTCCTAAACCGCTGGGCCAATTTGGACCAAACTTGGCAGGAATGTTCCTTGGGAGGTCCTCTTTAAAAATTGTTCACAGAATTTGATTCCGTCAAAAACTCTGGTTGCCATGGCAACCAAATGGAATTTTTTAGCAAATTCTTTAAAAATCTTCTCCTCTGAAACCGCAGGTCGGATTTTGAAATTATTTCACAGATATGTTCCTTGGGTGACCCTTTTCAAAAATTGTCCGTGAAATTTTGATCCGTCAAAAATTGTGGCTTTGGTGAATGGGGGCTACTTGCACTATACAGAAATGAAGGAATTCTTTAAAAATCTTCTCCTGTGAAACCGCTGGTCGGATTTTGAAATAATTTCACAGATCTGTTCCTTGGGTGACCCTTTTCAAAAATTGTTCCTGAAATTTTGATAGGTCAAAAAATGTGGCTCTGGTGAATGGGGGCTACTTGCATTATACAGAAATGAAGGAATTCTTAAAAAATCTTCTTCTCTGAAACCGCTGTTCAGATTTTGAAATAATTTCACAGAGTTGTTCCTTGGGTGACCCTTTTCAAAAATTGTTCGAGAAATTTTGATTGGGTCAAGAAACATGGCTCTGGTGAATGGGGGCTACTTGCACTCTAGGGAAATGAGGAAATTCTTAAAAATTTTTCTTCTCTGAAACCTCTGGTCAGATTTTGAAATAATTTCACAGAGTTGTTCCTTGGGTGACCCTTTTCAAAAATTGTTGGTGAAATTTTGATTGGTCAAGAAACATGGCTCTGGTGAATGGGGGCTACTTGCACTATAGGGAAATGAGGAAATTCTTAAAAAATTTTCTTCTCTGAAACCGCTGGTCAGATTTTGAAATAATTTCTCAGGGATGTTCCTTGGGTGACCCTTTTCAAAAAGTGTGTGCGAAATTTTGATTGGTCAAGAAACATGGCTCTGGTGAATGGGGGCTACTTGCACTATATGGAAATGAAGAAATTCTTGAAAATTCTTCTTCTCTGAAACCCCTAGTCAGATTCTAAAATAATTTGACAGAGATGTTCCTTGGGTGATCCTTGCTCTTGTGAATGGGAGCTACTTGCGCTATATGGACATGATGAAATTCTTGAAAATTCTCTTTCTCTGAAACCCCTGGTCAGATTTTAAAAGAAATTTTCCGAAATTTTCCTTGGGTGACCCTTTTCAAAACTTGTACGTAAATTTTGATCCATCAAGAAACATGGCTTTCGTGGATGGGGGCTACTTGCTCTTATACAGAAATGAAGAATTCTTAAAAATTCTTCTTTTTGAAACTGATGGTCAGATTTCGAAATGAATTTTACAGGTGACCTTTTGAAAATTGCTTAGCAAAATTATAAATTTGGTTCCAATGTTTCAATACTTCAAGAAAAAAAAAATAGGCTATGGTCATCTCAAAAATTCAGGTGAGCGATCCAGGGCCATCGTGGCCCTCTTGTCTTGTTATACATCTTTATTTAACCCTTTCCCAAACAATCCCTGGTTTATACGGGTCTAGAATAGTAGGCTTTTGAAAATGTTGTGGGAAAAGGAGAAAATGCTGGTAACCAGCATTTTCTCCTTTTCCCACAATGTTTTCTACCTTATCATAGACAGAAATCATCTTTTCAGCAAAATGTGAATTGTCGTCTGCAAATGCTTTCAATTTGGTCTAGTCAAAAAGTTTGTCATTTGGGAAGAGGTTAAAAGTTCAAGCCCTGTTGGTTCTGAACATTCAAATAAATATTTAAGCTCTATTGGTTTTAAGAAAAAAACTAATAATGATTGGTGAGTTTGTCAGAAAATGGAGCCATCACAAAAATCTGGTATCATTTTACATTGACTTTTTGCTGTTATCCAATAGTCAGTCAGATTGAGAAAATCTTTACGGCTGCACAGAAGCAAAGAAACTGGGATCATTTCACAAAGGCACAGCGCAAGAACGTTGAAGTCTGGCTGAAACAGGCAAAGGTAGGTGGAAGAGGATCGTGGACAAAATAATTGATTGGTCATGTGTTTTCTGGTATTAAAAACTTACGCTGTGGGGTTTATACAAGTGTGCAATTTCAAGTAAGGTCTTATATCTTTACCAGATGACAGAGTTTTAGACTGATCCAAATTGAAAGCTTTTTCAGACAACATACTGAGTTTGGCTGAAATGATGGTTCTCTGTGAAAGTGAAAAAAACCATGTGGGAAAAGTAGAAAATGCTGGTTACCAGCCATTTCTTGTTTTCCTGCAAGGTTTTGTAAGGGCTGTTTCCTCAGGATTGTTTCAAATCTGGATTGTGTAAAGAGTTAACCCATTACCACACAATCCTTACTTTTGACCCCCTTGAGAAAGAAGCTTTTAGAAAACATTGTGGGAAAAGAAGAAAATGCTGGTAACCAGCATATTCTCCTTTCCCACAATGTTTTCTACCCTTTACAAAACAAATTTCAAATTTTCGGTCACTTTTATTTTGTCATTTCCAAATGCTTTCAATTTGGGCAAGCCTAAGATGTTGTTGTTTGGTAATGAGTTAAAGTGGCATCTTACCAGATTTTGTACCCCAAGTGATTGTAAGAAATTTTACGAAGACATGTAATATTCATTTGCTTGCAATGATGGATTTAAAACAAGTTTTACTGGTTGATAAGTATTACATGTAGAAAAAATCTTTTTCTGCAAAGTTGTTTAAAAAAATTGGAGCAAAAGTCATAAGCAAGATGAATTTGTGTTTGTCTCTGTTCACTGTTTAGATTAATTATTTTGTCCACATCAGTAAGAGTAGGTGTTTTAACTTTTAGAGCACTTTTCGCAAGCACTTCTTTTTGCAAACGAGATTAGACCGTGGAATGTGTAGTCTAATCCTGGATTGACAGTTCCCAATGATCCAGGTACAACTAAACATCCATTAAATTGCAATATTTAGGTGTTATCCTTGTAAGTATGGAAATTGCCATATCATTTTTGTGCTCTAATGGTTAAGCATCCTAGAGTTGGCATTAGAACCATAGTTTGTGAAGATGAGCTGCTTGTTTCAACTGTGGAAAAGTATTTTCAGCACACCTGGGACAGTTTTCAATGATCATTCTGTCTCAACCAATCAAATGACAAGGCTTTGGGCTCTTTGTTTGTGAAGATGTTCTTCTTGTTTCAAGACTGGAAAAGTATTTTTAATATATCTGGGGCAGTATTCAATTACCATTCTGGTCTGGCCAATCAGGGAAATAGAGGATATTTGGTTTTTTTTTTCTGTGAAAGATCGAAATTTATTTCATCGAGTGAACACCATCGGTAATATTTTCAGGAATGGTGCAGCCACGAGTGAAAATATTACCGTAGGTGTTCACGAGATGAAATAAATTTCGATCTTTCACCGAAAGAAATAAATATTCTATTTATTTCATGCTTTAACCTTCTCTGGGAGGAGCTTTATCAAAATCCAGTACAGTTCTTTTCTGTTACTTTTCTGGCGTACCCCTCCCGCATAGCAACGCATTACAATATTACGTCAAGCGCGAGAAATGTAAGGTATTATGACGTCATATTTCCCATCTGTTTGTCAGGCACGCGCAATTTACCTAGGCAACAAGAACGTGAAAATCGGTATTTTTACTGGTGGTACTAGTGTAAGATTGAAAAATATTTTCACTGCTATTTCTTGATAGCCTACTGGAAAGCATGAAATAATATGTCTTCATTTGAAGAAGTAAAAAAGTTTAGAATGGTTAATGGGTATGGCCCCCTGATTAGACTTGGCAGTCCATTGAGTAAACATTTGTGCAAGAGAACAGGTTTAAAACAGGTGTTTTACTTTTTCTTCATGTCAGTGAGATTTGAGAGAGAGTGAAAATAATGAAATATCAGTAGTGAATGAGCCTCTTGTATAACATCACTTATGTGCTTACCAGGTGATATTTTTGACTAATCCATAAACCACAAGTGATGTAATTGTAGGAATTTGTCTACGAGAGATCAGAGGTTAGAAAATATGTGAAAAGGAGAAAGTGCTGGTTATCAGCATTTTCTGAGTTTTTCCACAATGTTGCCAAAGGTTTTCTTTCCTAGAGTACGGGTAGGTAAAAAAGGGTAGTAGAAAATATGGTAAGCCTCTCACACCAATGGTTCTGAGTTTGAATCTTGTACTGAACTGGGTCAACCTTTGGAACTTTCCACATCACCATGTGAGCCCTGATTAAGATTCTGAGGTAGCAATCATTGTGAGTGATTAAAATGAGTTTTGAGAAGTCTCTTTCAAAATTGATGTTAAATGCATACACAACAAAAGATCAATCTTTGGTAAAAAAAGGTAGTAGAAATATGGTAAGCCTCTCACGCCAATGGTTCTGAGTTTGAATCTTGTACTTAATGGGGTTCACCTTTGGAACTTTCCACATCACCATGTGAGGCCTGATTAAGATTCTGAGGTAGCAATCATTGCGAGTGATTAAAATGAGTTTTGAGAAGTCTCTTTCAAAATTGATGCTAAATGAATATGTTTAAAGTAAAACTCACAACAAAAGATCAATCTTTGGTTTGTATTTTCATTCATATAACCCGGGTAAGCCTGTGTGGAATAGGCAGGTTATGTACTACACAGGCTGACAAGCGGATATTTTGACAGATGAATTCATTCACCTTTCACATATCATGACTTAAATATGCTTGAGAAAAATAATCTTGATCAAGTAAAACAAATAAGGTAACAGATACTAGAACAGATGATAACAATAACCACTACATGAGGAGATTCTGGCTGACTAAAGTCATTTTGGATAATTATTGTACGACAATTAAAAATTGCAGTGTTATCCTAAAGGTAAGTCGAGGATATAGTGCTCTGGTAGCGCTCTGGTAAGAACAGAATTATCCATCAGTATATTAACCATTTTGCATACAATGATAACAATCTCCTGTAAGCCATAGGCCACTGGACTTGTGTCATGGCTCTTTGACCTCCATGTGTCTGTTTTCCTGTCTGTGCATTAACTCTTTACCATGTAATCCCAACTTTTAATAACCCTGAGAAAGAAGCCTATTGAAAACATTGTGAGAAAAGGAGAAAAAGCTGTCCCTAGGGCCTTTAACCCGTTACCCCTCAATCCCTTCTTTTGACGCCCCTGAGAAAGAAGCCTTTGGAAAACATTGTGGGAAAAGGAGAAAATGCTGGTAACCAGCATTTTCTCCTTTTCCCACAATGTTTTCTACCCAGCTAGCAAGAAGTTTCAATTTTTGAGTTACTTTTATTTTGTCGCCTGCAAGCGCTTTCAATTAGGACCAGTCTATAATTTTGTCGTTTGTTAAAGAGTTAACCCTTTACCACACAATCCCGACTTTTAACGACCCTGACAAAGAAGCCTTTTGAAAACATTGTGGGAAAAGGAGAAAATGCTGGAAACCAGCATTTTCTCCTTTTCCCACAATGTTTTCTACTCTTTCCCAAACAAATTTCAATTTTCAAATAACATTTATTTTGTCGTCTGCAAATGCTTTCAATTTGGACAGGTCTAAAATATTGTTGTTTGGTTTAGAGTTAAAGATGTGATTTACTGGTGAAGAGGTAATCTTTAACCCATTACCACACAATCCTACTTTTAACACCCCTGTGAAAGAAGCCTATTGAAAGCATCGTAGGAAAAGAAGAAAATGTTGGTAATCAGCATTTTCCCCTTTTCCCACAATGTTTTCCTACCTTCCTAAAACAAATTTCAATTCTTTAGTCACATTCATGTTGTCGTCTGCAAAATGCTCTCATTTTTGACCAGTCTAAATTTTGTCGATTGGTAATGTGTTAACCCATTACCACACAATCCCTACTTTTGACGCCCCTGAGAAAGAAGCCTTCAGAAAACACTGTGGGAAAAGGAGAAAATGCTGGTAACCAGCATTTTCTCATTTTCCCACAATCTTTTCTACCCTTCACAAAACAAATTTCAAATTTTCAGTCACTTTTATTAAAATTTTTGTCGTCTGCAACTGCTTTCAATTTGGACCAGTCTAAAATATTGTCGTTTGTTAATGAGTTAAAGCAGAATAAGTCTGTCAAAAACACCAAGGTGAGATGAGAGGAGCGACCCTGTGTAAGTAGAGTTCAGTATAGTATGTACATCTCAATTTTACAAAAGGCTAAAGCATGTCAAGTTGTGTTTCGGTAGGAGATACGTCAAAGCCAGCAGGACGAGTTTCTCAGCAACCGACAGGAAACTGAAATGGAGATGTCAGATGATGAGGAAGAAGCACCTACCAACAAAAAGAAAAAAATAGAATACAGCGAGAGTATGAATAGTCAGTTTGCAGACAGTGAGTACATTAATTCCTATCTCGCACCCTTATACTGCATGTATTTAATTAGCCCATTTGCCACACAATCCTGAGTTTAACCCTTTCCCAAACAATTCCTGGTTTTTAAGGGTCTGGAATAGTAGCCTTTTTGAAAACATTGTGGGAAAAGGAGAAAATGTTGGTAACCAACATTTTCTCCTTTTCCCACAAGGTTTTCTACCCTATCATAGACAGAAATCATCTTTTCAGCAAGAGTTGAATTGTTGTCTGCAAATGCTTTCCATTTGGTCTAGTCCAAAAGTTTGTTGTTTGGGAAAGGGTTAAAGACCTTGAAGAAGACCATAGAAACATTGTGGTGAATGGAGAAAATGGAGACATATCTCGTAATTTGAGTTTGATATTATTTGTAATTTTCAAATACCTTTAAACCCTTTCCCTGGTTTTCACAACCCTGGAAAAGAAGCCTTTTCGAAAACATAGTGGGTAAAGGAGAAAATGCCGTTAATCAGCATAGTAATCTTTCCTACAATGTTGATTACCCTAATTTCAGTTTTTGAGTCACAATATTTATGTCATCAGCAAATGCTTTCAATTTGGACCAGTCGAAAATTTTGTGGTTTGCTTGAGAGTTAATTTGGGCAAGTTTCAAATGTTGTACGTAGTTTGATAAGGATTGAATCCTATATAGGTGCAAAATAAATTTTCATTCAATGATATGATTAGATCCAAATAACTGCAGTTTTAACCCATTACCACACAATCCCTACTTTTGACACCCCTGAGAAAGAAGCCTTTAGAAAACATTGTGGGAAAAGGGAGAAAATGCTGGTAACCAGCATTTTCTCCTTTTCCCACTATGTTTTCTGCCCTTCACAAAACAAATTTCAAATTTTCAGTCACTTTTATTTTGTCGTCTGCAAATGCTTTCAATTTGGACAAGCCTAAAATATTGTCGTTTGGTAATGAGTTAAGGTGAATATTTCAGTTAAGGGGACAGTATACATCGAAGATCAGGCTGCATGTTCAGTTGAGTCTGATGTTGAACTATGCTGTCTTCCATGGCAACTGTTGAACTGAAAGCAGGTTAGACCATCTTCGCAAGCCAAGGCTGACGATTCAATACCGTTAATCTACCCTTGGCGGATCGAGCTTGATTTTTACATTCACCCGATATGCTTTTTCATTGGATGCAGCCAGCTCTAACTGCAACAAATGAAATCGCTCGTAGCATTTCATCTTTGATAAAGATGGAACAACATCACTACCTTTCGAATAGAAGGTAAACATGGAAACCCACGTGGATGTCTGCTTATTGCTTCATGTGTATTCGTAAGCGGTTTGTAAAACAATATTACATTGGCTTTTAGAAATATGATGTAAAGGGGGGGTCATGACCTCATCCAATAGAGGGCGCATCACAGGAATCTCGAAATCGGGCTCAATCCGCCAGGGTAAGATCCACGTAGTGATCGTAACCTTGGCTCGCGAAGATGAGGTTAGACATGAACATAAATTTCTTGGTGCATATTCACCAACCATTCCTATCATCCCTCGTTATATTAGTCTCCAAGATTTTCTCAATTTGAAAGTAACAAAACTTCTGATTGGCAAAACCAGATGGTTTTGCCAATCAAAAGTTGTGTTACTTTCAAATTACTTTCAAATTTAGAAAATTCTTGAGAGTATGACAGAAAATGTTCTGAAGAATGTTTGGTAAACCTGGAGCCTGGTGTTATTTATTTGAAAACTTGTTGTTCTATAGTTTCTCTGCTACACAATGTTGTTTCATCATTATAGTGGCTGGCAAACTAAATCAAATCAACATGTTACAAGATGAAAATGACGCCCTCAAGTGCCAGATGGAAGCCTATAAAAATGAAATTGAAGTTTTAAAACAGGAGCGCTCTTCCTCTACAGACGATAAAGATAAGGAACTGAAGGCCTTGCAGCTAGCTATGCAGGGCATGCAACAGGTAGCTTCTGCAATAATTATGCATACATTTCTGTTTGTCCTGATGTATGTCTGTGGTACACATCAGAAAAATTGTTTAACTCGTTACCACACAACAAAATTTTGGGTATTTCCAAGTCGAAAGCATTTGCAGACGACAAAATAAAAGTGACTGAAAATTTGAAATTTGTTTTCTGAAGGGTAGAAAACATTGTGGGAAAAGGAGAAAATGCTTGTTACCAGCATTTTCTCCTTTTTCCACAATGTTTTCTAAATGCTTCTTTTTTAAGGGTCGTCAAAAGTAGGGATTGTGTGCTAATGGGTTAATCTGAAATTCTTGTTAGCTCAGCTGATTTCAAGAAAAAGTCCAGGTTTTGTCACAGCCATGTTGTTATCTGTGGTAGTCGGTGTGCTGAAATCATTTACGATTTATGATATCTTGTTCATTATTGAAGAAATTATTCTCCAAATTTGAACTAGTAGTTTTCTATCAAATTGGAAACCCATCCAACAAGGGCAGGTAACCGTGCAAGTATTTTTGACACAGTTATGCCCTTTATTCAACCTGTGATTTTCACTGAAAACCGGGCAAAACTATACCCAAGCGTTCGCCGTTGGCATCTGCAATAAGCACCCACAATTAGTACTGTTGTTTTTATCTCCTATTACTCGCTGTGTCCTGAAAACATAACACTGCCATTACAATGTTTGCATCCTAGTTACAGAGAATGTCTGCTCAATAAATTTGGTAAAGTGTTTACCCTTTATTACCAAACGGTCTTGAGTTTTAATGACCCTGAGAAAGAAGGCTTTTGAAAATACTGCTAGGAAAGGAGAGAGAACCCACACATGAAAGTGAAGTACCCAGTCTGATTGTGATCTACTGTATCTGCATAAGCAATTTGAATTCAGTAAGTTAAAGGTTAATACATACAAAAATATTGAGGAAGTTAGAAGATTTCTGTATCTGCCATACTGTATTGGAAAGTATTACATACGATTACAGCAATTGATACAAGCCAAAAAGGAAGTGGCAGACACCAAAAAACGTGCAGAGGAGGAGAAAAATGTTCTACTGGAGGAAATAGCCCACAGAGATGTACAGAGACAGTCGCAAACAGAGCAGGTAAAGGAATGCCTGTCATTATTCATCTTCGCAAGCCAAGGCTGACGATTCACTACGTTACTCTACTCTTGGCAGATCGAGCTTGATTTTTACATTCCCCAGATACGCTTTTTCATTGGATGCAGCCAGCTCTAACTGCAACAAATGAAATCGCTGGTGGCATTTCATCTTTGATAAAAATAGAATAAGGACGCTACCTTTCGAATAGAAGGTAAACATGGAAACCCACATGGATGTCTGCTTATCGCTTCATGTGTATTTGTAAGCGGTTTGTACGTTATTTCATTGCCTTTTAAAAAAGGGGGGGTAATAACCTGCATCCAATAGAGGGCGAATCGCAGGAATCTCGAAATCAGGCTCAATCAGCCAAGGTAAGATCCAACGTTGGCTTGTGAAGACGGTCATTATTTTGAATTAGAAAATCATGATTATTCCCTTTCCAGAGGGTAACATGTTAAAGGGTACAGAACATTGTGGGAAAAGGAGAAAATGCTTATTATCAGCATTTTCTCCTTTTCCCACAATGTTCTCAAAAGGTTTCTTCCACTGGTTTGTTAAAAAACAGGATTGTTTGGTAAAAAGTGAACCCTTTACCAAGAAGTTATATGTTTGAATGACCTTGAGGATGAAACTTTTTGAAATGGATAAAATTCTAAAGCAATTTGTCCTTTTATTACAATGTTTTCTACTCTTGTATCAACCAATCCCATCGTTTGATCCATGTTTGATTTGTCACCTGCAAATGTGTTCAATTTGGATAAGTATAAGATTTTGTTGTTTGGAAAAGAGCCAACCATAGCTACACCCTTCTACAATGAATTGGTCGGTCTGTCCATCTGTCTGTCTGTCTGTGGTTGTCTGTCTATTTGTAACAAGCATTTTCTACTTTCCTCACACCCTCTTTTCCGTAAAGTGCATTTTCTCCTTTTCTTAAAATGTTTCTACCCTCTCAAAGATAAAACTTCTAATCTGAGCCTTATTTGAATTTTAACCCTTTACCACACGGCAAAATTTTAGGTTTGTCCGAATCGAAAGCATTTGCAGACGACAAAATAAAAGTGACTGAAAATGTGAAATTTGTTTTGTGAAGGGTAAAAACATTGTGGGAAAAGGAGAAAATGCTGGTTACTAGCATTTTCTCCTTTTCCCACAATGTTTTCTGAAGGCTTCTTTCTCAGGGGCGTCGAAAGTAGGGATTGTGTGGTAATCGGTTAATTGGCAAAAAAACCTGCAGTTTGTTGTAGAGTTCCATTACCCTTTCAGGCCAAAAAGTCACATGACATCAATAGAGAGGATGCAGTTACCAGTACAGGGTTGCAAATCTCCGACAAAGACATGCATCTTGTGGGTAAGTGAGAATACTGTGAGAATGCTCTTTTTCGCTCGCCTGAGCACATGCTCAAGGGGAGCTTTTAGGATCATCCGGATTCCATCGTCTGTCATGTGTCGTCAACAATTCTTTAAACATCAACTTCTCCTAAACCGCTGGGCCAATTTGGACCAAACTTGGCTGGAATGTTCCTTGGGAGGTCCTCTTTAAAACTTTTTTAGAGAATTTGATTCCTTCAAAATGGCAACCAAATGGAATTTTCTAGGAAATTCTTTAAAAATTTTCTCTGAAACCGCTGGCCAAATTTTAAAATAATTTTACAGAGATGTTCCTTGGGTGACCCTTTTCAAAAGAATGTTCGGGAAATTTTGATCCATCAAGAAACATTGCTGTGGTGAATGGGGGCTACTTGCACTATACAGAAATGAAGAAATTCTCAAAAATTCTTCTTCTCTGAAACCGCTGTGAGCGATCCAGGGCCATCTTGGCCCTCCTGTTCTAAAGATTATGCACATTTGTGACAAGTGGGAGCTTGTTTTTGCCTATTTGCTGGTTCACAAAATTTTGAACATGTAAAATATCGGAAGCATTTGCAAATAAGTCAAAGTAGATTACATTATCAGACATCCTTTTTATTCCTTTACCAGGTGACAAAATTTCAGCCTTGTCCAAATTGAAAGCATTTGCAGACGACAAAATAAAAGTGACTGAAAATTTGAAATTTGTTTTGTGAAGGGTAGAAAACATTGTTGGAAAAGGAGAAAATGCTGGTTACCAGCATTTTCTTCTTTTCCCACAATGATTTCAAAAGGTTTCTTTTCCAGGAGCGTCAAAAGTAGGGATCGTGTGGTAATAGGTTAACTCTACACCAAACAGATCCATTTGTAGAAGCCTTTGAGAGCACATTGTGGAAAAAGGAGAAAGTACTCATTACATATTCAAAATTTTGTCAACTGGTACATGTGAACGTTGACCCATACACAAACCAGACACCAGAAACATTATGGAGTATTATGTCGTAGTAACTTTCTTAGTATTTGTTATTTTCTCTTTTATACAGCAAGAGGCAAATATATTATCTGCCTGGAAAGTTAACCCTTTATCTCATAAGGCATTTCTATGGCATCTCTAATTGACCCTAAATGACAGCAAGGATGAAGCCGTTTCTTATGTGTAAATGACACCTTTATAGCATACAAAACATTGTGACAAAAGGTGAAATTGCTCGTCTCGAGCAACTTCGTCTTTTGCCAATTTCACCTTTTGCCACAGTGTTTTCCAAAGGCTCCTATGAGCAATGTCTATAAAGGAGTATCTATGGAGTAAAGGGATAATACAACATAATATTCTTTATATTATATACCTAACACTTTGAAGGACAAAATTTTACAATTTTTGACATTTTATCCAAAAACGATGAAATGAAATCCACCACCAATGGCGTGGAGGGTAGTAAGTCTGTTGTTATGGTTGGCAGATGGATATTATTGTAACATTTTGACTATAAATCAGTCACAAATCCATGCATGCTTATTCTTTGCACAAGTTACATCATCATACCATATCGTCGATTTACTTCGAAAACCTCATAACTACAGCATGTTACAAGCTGTAGTTAGTAGGTTTTTGAAGTAAACTGACGAAATATGAAACTGGATTTTACAGTGTGTAGATACACAGAGCTCTAGATAGAGGGAGTGATTTTGATTTCAAAATTGAAAATATTTATTATTTTACTCAAAACCCTATGTTGCTGGCCTTCATTAGAAGTGTCCGCTTCAAGATGATTGTAATGAGTACCCACAACATAGGGTTTTAAGGAGAAATAATGGTTTTAGAGTACCATCACTCTCTCTTATCTGGAGCTATGGATACACTTTTTTTTTTTAATCATAGTTGGTTTGCTACCAAAACCTCGTAACTACAGCTTGTGACAAGCTGTAGTTACGAGGTTTTGGTAGCAAACCAACATCATGTGCCCCGTTTTAGCCATTTGCAACACACATATTTGAGCGGCAAAATGTTTACCAGCACATAGTGAAATCTGATATAATGTTGTATTGCAGGATTGGTATGTTGTTTTCTTCATGTTCATCCCACGGGTGCATCTATTGATTACATCTGGTCATACTTACATAGACTTGGACTTGCCTGTCGAGTGAGTGAGTTAGAAACAGTGCTGGAAAAGTTCCCTGTCATTTTCAGGCAGGAAGTCAGTGGAGTTGGAGCTACAATTGAACGTCGGTGGCATTTTTCATGCTATAGAAATCTCAATCTGTCCTGATTCTCAACTGTGTTGTGTTGGTGTTTCATAATGTGTTATCACTCATAGTGGACTTTTTCTCTCTTGAAGTAGATCACTATGTAAAACATTGTAACAAATAGAGAAATTGCTTTTCAGAAGCAGTTTCTCCTTTTTCCATAACATTTTGATATTTTGATAGCTCAATTTGTTATGTAAAAGTCTTGAAAACAGGGGATCATGGGCACAAATTGCCCGCTATGCCATTTTTTTCCAAGGATAGACTTGTCCAAATTGAAGAGATTTGCTGACAACAAATCCTGACCAAACCAAATCCAAACCAGCATTTTTTCCTTTTCCCACAATGTTTTCTCCCCTGTCAAAAAAAATTTGCACCATTTGAGCTTTCAATATGGACAAGGCTAAAATTTTGTTGTTTGATAATGAGTTAAATGATGCTCATCTGATGAAAGTTGTCTTTGAAGTAGCTGAAAGCATTGTTATAAGGAGAAAAAGCTGGGGTTTTTTTTTTTTCAGTATTTTTAGCTCAAGTTGTATTCAAAGAAAACATCAAATCATTGTCATAGACCTTGGGTCGTCTTTGTTACTGTCGTTTGTGTCATCATGCAGTAACATTGACATTTTATAATACCTCTGTCATCCCTGAAGATACTTAAACTGGGATGAGTTGTTTTATGACTAAAAGAAGTTACCTTTACAAGAAAGGCAGGTAACTATTATCGGAGCTCCAGGTAAGAGGGAGTGATGGTGTTCTAAATCCAGTATTTCTCTTCCAAACTCTATGTTGTGGGTACTCATTAGAATCGTCTCAATGAGACGATTCTAATGAGTACCCGTAACATAGGGTTAAGTCAGGACTTCGTAATATTTTCAACTTTGAAATCAAAATCACTTCCTCTGTCTGGGGCTCTGTATTATAGTATTTCTGACACAGCGAGTCCTTTTTCATAAGTCTGAAAGGTTGTATTATGTTATGGCCGAGTCGTTTGTCTGTACGTATGTCCTTCTGTCCATTAGCAATTTCTTGCGTGCACATTTTCTCCTACAGTTTACATTGGAATAAGTTCAAACTTACCGCAATGAATCTTTATGATGTGGAGTTGTGCATTTGGATCTCTGCAGGGGCTCGCAATTTTAATCAATCTCACTGACAAGCTCCTTTCGGCGTATATGTTCTGCTTTGCGTTTGTTTCATCTAGGAATTTTTAGCTAAAAATCAAGCAGCAGCAGCCAACCCATGGAACCTGCATGTTGTGCCCTTGTTTCCTTGTCCTACAATACTTTCAAAACCATCTATTCCTTAGAGTTGTAAAAACTTGGTAATTGTTTAATTTAAGGTTAACCTTTTACTAAACAGTCTTTTTTTATCAGACCCTGTGGAATGAGGCCTCTGAAAATATCATGGGAACAGGAGAAATACCATATACAAGCCTGTTTCTTTGCCTTCTTGGAAAAATCTTGTCTTTTCCACCTCTTTCTGAAAATTTCTGAAGTGGGCAAGTCTATGATTTTATCATCTGGTTAACAGAAAACTAATACTAAACAATCCTGTTATTTAACGACATGGGAAAAGGCTGTTGAAAGCATTTGGGAAAAAAAGAAAATGCTAGTAACCAGTAATTGCTCCTTTTTCCCCCAGAAAGTTTTTCTACCATTTCTATAAAAATTCATTTCATTTTTAAACGTGTGTGTGTTGGTGTCTGTTAGTGCTTTTAATATGAGCAAGTTTAAAAAGTTATCATCTTGATAAGTGTTAACCTGATCTTCTAGTGTTGAATTTTTGTTGACCAGTGTTTAACTCATTACCAAACAACAATATTTTAGGCTTGTCCAAATCGAAAACATTTGCAGACGACAAAATAAAAGTGACTGAAAATTTGCAATGATTTTTATGAAGGGTAGAAAACGTTGTGGGAAAGTAGAAAATTACTGGTTACCAGCATTTTTCTCCTTTTCCCACAATGTTTTCTAAAGGCTTCTTTCTAAGGGTCGTCAAAAGTAGGGATTGTGTGGTAATGGGTTAAGCTTTTATTTTGATGAAACTCTTTTACAATGAACAAAATTTGAGATTTGACCGAATTGTAGAAAATAAATGTGCAAAAGATGATCTCTGTCATTGGAGTTTTAGAAAACAAAGCATAGAAAAGAAGAAGGGATGGTTACCATTGTCTTCTCTCTTTCTAATGTTATTTCTAAGAGCCTTCTTTTTAGGGGTCATTGACCCTTTCCCAAACAGGGACTCTAAGAAATACGCCTTTTGAAAACATTGTGGGAAAAGGAGAAAATGCTGGTTACCAGCATTTTCTCCTTTTCCCACAATGTTTTCTACCTTTACCAAGACAAATTTCAGTTTTTGAGATGTATTAATTTTATCGTCTGCAAATGCTTTCAGTTTGGATGAGTCAAAAGTTTTTGTTGTCCGGTAAAGAGTTAAAGCAAGGCATTTTGTGGTGAAAGGTTTCATGTTAGTAAAATTTCAGCATCATGACCAACTCATTTATCACAATTATTTTAAGTATTGTTTAAAAAAAAAATAGAGCTCTAGTCAAAAAAGGTTAAAACAACAAATAATTGTAGAGGGATTACTAATTAGACATTGTACTGAACTTTCATGCATTTACTCGTATTTGAATTGTGGGATATGATATAACACAATAAATAATTCCTTTTTTTTTTTTTAATGAGCTATTTGCGGCTTATTTTTCACTAAGTGAAATAAATATACTGAAAAACTGACTCGTTATTTTTGTCATGTTTATTCTCATCTTATGAAATACCTGTAGTATTTTATTTCATGCTTTCTTTTAGGTTATCCAGAAATATCAGTGAAATATTTTTTGATACTTCATGGTTACAACCATATTCTATCTCTTGAATTGAAGGCCAGAAACGTTTGTTCCAGTGCGCTAGTTACTTAGGTTAAATGCACTTGCCTCACAAACACATGGATGTATGACGTAATTCACCTTACATTTTTCAAGCTTGATGTAATATTGTAACACACAGCTATGCGGAGTGGGTATGCCATGGGGAATTATCAACTAAAACTGTGTTAGATTTTGATATAAATTCCCCCGAGAAAGGGTTAAAAGCATGATATAAATAGAGTATTTAATTTTTTTTTCCATTGAAAGATCAAAACTTATCTCATCTCTTAAACATCATCAGTAATATTTTCACTCATGGCTGTGCCACTCATGAAAATATTACCAATGATATTCTCTCAATGAAATAAATTTCCATCTTTCACCATAAAATTCAAATATCCTCTATTGAACATCCCAGGCTACATTCAGCTATGTGTTTGTCTGGCTCATATTTATCATTGCCACGGGTTGCCCTCATGTGCAATGACACTAGAAGGATGAGAGTCTTCAGTAGTGGAAGATAGTCCAGGATGCAGGATGAAACTCATCATATACTATGCCTGGTTCTTCAAAAGCACAGCAGAGGCACATTTTTTTCCCCAAAATATTACCATTCACGTAAGATGTAGATCTATAGGAAAAAAGAAACGTGTCTCTGCCGCCAAATATTTGGAACATTTCATGCCAAAATATTGCTTATTGTAAAACACGTCTGTAATGGCCAACTGCGGGTATGGTACTTTCTTATATTTCTTATAATGCAGTGGAGCATTATAGGGGTATCATGGTCCTCTTATTTTTTCCACTGATCTGTAGCAAGAGAAAATGTCTCTGAAGGGTGGTAGTGTTTTTGTTGTTTTTTTACCGAACAACAACATTATAGCCTTTTCCAAACCTCAAGCCTTCACAGATCTATCTATACGTGACAAATTGAATGTGTCTCAAATGATGAAGAAAGTCCTGACTAAAAACATACAACTGTTGGAAAGGGAGAACATGCTGGTCACGCGCACTTTTATGTTTTTCACAAAATGTTTTGGAAACCCTAATCTGGATCTGTATCTTCATGGTCGTTTGAAGGCGAGTCTGATGGGTAGCCTGCCTTAAGGGTTTAACTCTTAAAACTTGTAGACAACTGAAAGCATTTGCAGATGACATTTCAAACAAGACTCCAATGACGGAATTTGGCCTTGAAAGGGTAGATCAAGAAAACATTTTGGAAAAAGTAGGAAATGTTGGTTACCAGCAATTTCTCCTTTTCCTGTTTTTTTTTTTTCCCCAGGTAATTTCCACCTTGGGATCGTAGAAAAGTCTGGAATTTTTGAAGAGGTATAAAAGTGAAGATCTAGGTCGGAGACAGTTAAAATCCGCCGTTGAAAGGTTTAAATCATGCATGTATTTGGCCTCATGGTTCAATTAACGACTTTTGTACCGCTTCCCGCCAAGAAACACCCTATACACCCAAGAGTGCTAAATTATTATGTCAGTTCGCGCTAGCTAGTCGCCTCAAGTGATGCTGTAGATTATAAAATATATAATATTAGCCCATGCTGTATTTCTAGCCATTGTGTTATCTCCAACACTGACCAGGGGAAAAAAGTACTTACTTTTGAACTGCAGTCAGACAGATATCCTCGATGACACATCTAGTGAAGGATTTCCGATCGCTTTACCGCTAGTGTAATGTAGGCGGAGTTTAAATCATTGAGCCATAAAATAAACACGGTGTAAGCGGGTCAAACTTTATTTACAGTTCGGCTCGACCTGAACACAATCTATGGAATATAATTCAATTACACGTTCCATATATAGCTAACGATTGTTCAACTTCACATTCTATGCGGAAGAACGGTTAACAAGTACGCTAGCAAACTGGATATTCAGACAAAAGTGCCATAAATGTACACGTGAACGGACGGGGATTGTAAAATTTTTACAGGTGAGTTTGTATTTCCTATTTCCCCTTTTATGACCTTTGACCCACATTCGTTTCCTGATTTAATTTCCGCTATTCTTATTCGAATCGAGCCTAGGAAATAGCGATCTGGTTATGGACTTTGCGTTTTCCTACACAAAAACTTACAATTTAACTCATTACCAAATGACAAATTTTAGGTTTGTCCAAATCGAAAGCATTTGCAGACGACAAAATGAAAGTGACTGAAAATTTGAAAACTGTTTTGGGAAGGGTCGAAAATGAGTAAAGGAGAAAATGCTGGTAACCTACATTTTCTCCTTTTCCCACTATGTTTTCAAAAGGCTTCTTGCTCTGGGTCGTAAAACCCAGGGATTGTTTGGGAAAGGGCGAATTGTACTCCACTGTATTAAGATTTACCGGGTATATGCAAAGTAACAAGGCAACAAAATTTCTTGACTTCCAAGTTTCAATACTGTACAACATAACTGCTTGATGCAGACGACATTGAGTAAATACGGCGGGATTCGATGAATGGATTCAGCGCTGTATTCAACATTATTTCCGTTGTAGCACGGCAGCCATTGCAACTGTTCAAGTTTTCCTGGAATTTCATTAACCAGTCTATCTAGATAAGACCACTCTGCACGATGTGGTCTAGTATTTTCTCTTCTAGGCTCTTACCACAGTTTTCTACTCTTTCTGAAACATACAAATTTATTTGTGCCCAACCTTATTTGTCGTGTGATAATGCTTTGGATTTGGACCAATCTGAAATTATCTCATTTGGCAAAGAGTTAAGGGTGACTCCTTTTGATTTGGAACTAGGTTAATATTTCAATTTTTTTAAAGACCCTGAGATGATTCATCTCTTTACCTCATGACAAAATTTTATATGGGTCCAAATTGACAGCATTTGCAGATAACAGAGTAAATATGGCACAAATAATGGAATTTATTTGTGAAAGGTTAGAAAACATTGTGAGAAAAGGAGAAAATGCTGGTTACCAGCATTTTTAGTACAGATAACTGTCCCCAAAGGCAATGTTACTTTTTGACTGGTCGCCTCTGGTGTACAGTAAATGTCCAAATATGAAAAAGATCACTGGAGCGTCTCATTATTGAGACTACCAGCATTTTCACCTTTTCCCACAATGTTTTAGTAAGCCTTCTTTCTTAATCAATACTTGGAATTGTGTGATATAAAGTTAAGTTTAAATATTGCAGCCAATTAGGTAGGCTTGGTCCTCCACCATTTGGATTAAATCGGTTGCTTTTGACTTGCCAAGATTGCAGTAAGTAAAAATTCGAATTGTTGGCAATTGTAGCTTAATTGGTAAATTTTGACAAGACTCGAACAGAAGTCTGTAAAATCACAAAGATTACTTAGTCTAGTACTCGGAATGCCTCTCATGAACAACTTTAAAGCCGATTTCAAGAAACAAATTTCAAATTTTCAGTCATTTTTATTTTGTCGTCTGCAAATGCTTTCAATTTGGACCAGTCTAAAATGTTGTGGGTTGGTAAAGAGTTAAATCAGCAAAGCTTGTGAGTGAGAGCACAGACTTTTCTACTTATGATCATGTTCTATAAAACTGACATGGGGCAACTGCTTGGTGCAGCACCTTGGTCATGATTTTGTTGGCTGGAGCATCTCATTATCACTCTGGACAAAGTTACTCTTTACCAGACCACGCCCACTTTTAACAACCATGTAAAAGAAACCTTTTGAAAACATTGAGGGAAAAGGAGAAAATGCTGGTTACCAGCATTTTCTCCTTTGCCCACAATGTTTTCTACCCTATCAAAGAAAATCTGTACCATTTAAGCCACATTAAATTTGTCGTCCGCACAATTTAATACTCTCATATTGGACACAGCTAAGATTATGATTGTCATGTGGTAAAGGATTAAGTCTTTACCAAAGGACAAAATTTTAGACTAGTTCAAATTGAAAGCACCTGCAGACGACAAAATGACTCAGAAACTGAACTTTGTGTTTGGAAGGGTAGAAAACATTGTGGGAAAAGGAAAAAATGCTGGTTACCAGCATTTTCTCCTTTTTCCAACAATGTTTTCAAAAAAAAGTTTTCCTTCTAAAAGTCGGGATTGTGTGGTAAAGAAATAAATGTGGCTCAAATGAGTAAGACTAGAAAATATTGCTGGAAAAAAAAAAGATGCTGGTTACCTGCTATTTTTCTTTTTCTAGCAGTTATCAGACCTTTTTCTAGCAGTGTTATCAGACCTTTTTTCTAGCAGTGTTATCAGACCTTTTTCTAGCAGTGTTATCAGACCTTTTTCTAGCAGTGTTATCAGACCTTTTTCTAGCAGTGTTAACAGACCTTTTTCTAGCAGTGTTATCAGACCTTTTTCTAGCAGTGTTATCAGACCTTTTAACTTCAGAGTGGTTGAAACAAGCCTTTCAACTTTGGACTGATTGAAACAAAGCTTTCTGGATTGTCTGGTGAGGGCAGAAGGGTTAACACTATACTAGTTTAGTTTAGTTTAACCCTTTATCACACAATCCCGACTTTTAACGACCTGAATAAAGAAGCCTTTTGAAAACATTGTGGGAAAAGGAGAAAATGCTGGTAACCAGCATTTTCTCCTTTTCCCACAATGTTTGCTACTCTTCCCAAAACAAATTTCAAATTTTCAGTCACTTTTATTTTTATCTTCTGCAAATGCTTTCGATTTGGACGAACCTAAAATATTGTCTTTTGGTAATGAGTTAAACATATTTATTTATCATCGATTGAGAAACAAGTTCGAAGACTTATACTTATCTGTCTCGATTCTGCTTCCTCCGGGGAACTAAAACCTGTACTTGAGCCGAATGAGTTGGCCGATGAAAAAGTTGACACCAGCTCCCAGGTATCGAATTCAGAACCTTGTGGTTACGAGGCCGAAACTCTACTCACAGCCACGGACACCACATTTTACTAAATGATCCCAAGATTTAATGACCTTTAGGAAATCAAATATTATGGGAAAAGGAAAAGATGCTGGAATACTAGTATTTTCTACTTTTCCCAGTTTGCTTTTTTATCTATTCAATGATAAATGCTATGATTTGAAAAATACTAAATTTTGAATTTTTCATCATTAAGTTCCTTCGATACGAACAAATCTAAAATTTTGCCACGTGGTAAAAGGTTAACCCTATCCCACACAATCCCATATTCTCATACCCTGATAGACCACCTTTTTGAAAACATTGATTGGTAAAGGAAAAAATGCTGGAAATCCGCCTTTTCTCCTTTTCCCACAATGTTTTCTCTGCTACGAGTGACAAGTCTTTTCATTTGAATTAGTTTATTTCAAACGCTTTTAATTTGGACTAGTCTTGAAATCTCATCACATGAGTAACTCTTAACCAAACGACAGGATGTTGGACTCATCCAAATTGAAAACATTTGCTTACAAAAAACTCAATGTTGCTAAGATGACAATATCCGTCTGTGATAGGGTAGAAAACATTGTAAGAAAAGGAGAAAATGCTAGTGTATGCTGGTGTAACCAGCACTTTCTCCTTTTCCCACAATGTTTTCTAAAGCCTTCCCTTTCAGGGTTATTAAAAGTTGGGATTGTGTAAGGTAAAGAGTTACCGTAACTCTTTACCACACGAGAAAATTCAAAGCATTTGCAGTCGACTAAATAAAGGTGACTGAAAAATAGAAATTTGTTCTGGGAAGGGTAGAAAACACTGTGGGAAAAGGAGAAAATGCTGGTTACCAGCATTTTTTCCTTTTCCCACAGTGTTTTCAAAAGGCTTCTTTCTCAGGGGCATCAAAAGTAGGGATTGTGTGGTAAAGAGTTAAAGGTCAAGTATCACTTTGTAATGGCTATATTTAGTCAGTTGTGGTTTTCCAATAACCCAGTTGTAATACAAATATGAGTGTCGACCAACACGTCCAACAGCAAAATTTCACTTATCCAAATATTGAAAGCAGTAAATTTTTGCATGCCATAAAGATGTGTGGCTCACACTGTGTGGGTTTTTCTGTGCAAGGTTAGAAAACCATGTGGAAAAAAGGGAAAACACCTTTCACCGGTATTTTCTCCTCTTCCCTTAATATCTTCAGAAGTTTTTTTTCCTCCCAGTGTCATTTATTAGAACTAACTATTGTGTTGGTAAATAGTCAACTTATAACCCTTTACTCCATAGATACTCATTTCTACGCAATGCTTGTAGGAGCCTTTGGAAAACATTGTTGCAAAAGGTGAAATTGCTCGTGACGAGCAATTTCACCTTTTGTCACAATGTTTTCTATGCTATCAAAAGGTGTCATTTTCACATAAGAAACGGCTTCATCCTTGCTATTATTTAGGGTCAGAGATACCATAGACATGCCTTATGAGGTAAAAGGTTAATGGATCGACCCAAGTTTCTAAAGCTTAGACATCAGATTAAGAGTTAACAAATTTGCCAGGTAATAAAAATTTGGTGTTAACTCTTTACCAAAATTTTAGACTGGTCTGAATTGAAAGCACTTGCAGGCGACAAAATAAACGTAACTCAAAAATTAACTCTTTACCACACGAGAAAATTTTAGACTGGTCCAAATTGAAAGCATCTGCAGACGACAAAATAAAGGTGACTGAAAAATTGAATTTTGTTCTGGGAAGGGTAGAAAACACTGTGGGAAAAGGAGAAAATGCTGGTCACCAGCATTTTCTCCTTTTCCCAGTGTTTTCAAAAGGCTTCTTTCTCAGGGGTGTCAAAAGTAGGGATTGTGTGGTAATGGGTTAAAATTTGTTTCCATTAGGCCAGAAAACACTGTGGGAAAAAAGAAAATGCTGGTTACAAGCATTTTCTCCTTTTCCCACAATGTTTTCAAAAGTCTTCTTTCTCAGGGTTGTAAAAACCAGGGCTTGTTTGGTAAAGGGTTAAATCTAAATTGATTCAGGATTTGCATACAAATGTGGCTGAAATTGTAAGATTTGCTAAGAAATGGTAGGACAGATTGTGGAAAAAGGAGAAACACCAGTTGCTTTTGTTGTTTTTAACCCTTTACCAAACTATCTCTGGTTTTTCATGACCCTGAGATTGAAGGATTTTGAAAATATTGTGGGAAAAGGAGAAAATGCTGGTAACCGGCATTTTCTGCTTTTCTTGCAATGTTTTCTACCCTGCTTGAGACAATTTTCTATTTTGGAGTTGCGTTTATTTTGTCGTCTGCAAGTGCTATCAATTTGGACCTGTCTGAACTTTTGTTGTCAGGTAAAGAGTCAACCCTTTCCCAAACAAGCCCTGGTTTTTATGTGTCTGCAGAAAAAGTCTTTTGAAAACACTGTGGGAAAAGGAGAAATTGTTCATAACGAGCAATTTCTCCTTTAACTCTTTACCACACAAGAAAATTTTAGACTGGTCCAAATTGAAAGCATTTTCAGACGACAAAATAAAGGTGACTAAGAAATAGAAATTTGTTCTGGGAAGGGTAGAAAACACTGTGGGAAAAGGAGAAAATGCTGGTATCCAGCATTTTCTCCTTTTCCCACAGTGTTTTCAAAAGACTTCTTTCTCAGGGGCGTCAAAAGTAGGGATTGTGTGGTAATGGGTTAACCCACAGTGTTTTTTACCTTTTTTAAGAACTTTCTGCCATTTTCTCCAAATCAACAATTGTCGTCTGCAAACTCTTAAAGTTTGGAACGGTCCAAAATTTGTTGTTTGGTAAAGAGTTAAAAGCTTATTCAATGTCATTAAAACTTGGGATTGTAAAAGGTGTACCATTCACAATACAATCTCCAGTTTTCCGGAGAAAAATGCGTTGTCTGTGCATTTCATATTCTTCAAAGATTCAACCAGTATGCTATGACGCATCCTCGATCCCACATGCTAGGGAAAAGTAGACTTTATATGGAACGCCACAACTGTCTGATGTTGTGAGCAGTAGTATTGACATGCCTAATCTCTGTCTTATTATGTCTAAAAGAAGTGTTGTTATATCCAAACGTGGTGTTGACTTGTCTAAACATTGCGTTATCATATCAAAAGGTAGTGTGGTTATGTCCAAATGTGATATTGACGTGTCTAAACATTGTTCTATTATGTCAAAAGGTAGTATAGTTATGTCCAATTGTGGTGTTGACGTGTCTAAACATCGCCTTATTATGTCAAAAAGTAGTGTGGTTATCTCCAAATGTGGTGTTGACGTGTCTAATCATTGCCTTAATATGTCAAATGGTAGTGTGGTTATGTCCAAATGTGGTGTTGACGTGTCTAAACATTGCATTATCATGTCAAAAAGTACTGTTATCATGTTCAAATGTGGTGTTGACTTGTCTTATGGCAGTCTTATTATGTGTAAAAGTGGTGTTATCATGTCCGAATACCGCGTTGACTTGTTAAACCATTGTCTTATTATGTCAAAAAGCAGTTTAATTATGTCCAAGGGTATGTTGACTTGTTCAAACATTGTCTTATTATGTCAAAAAGTAGTGTTGTCATGTTCATATGTGATGTGGACTTGTGTAAACATTCACTCACTATGTCAAGAAATATGTTAACATCTTTAAATGTGGTGTTGACTTGTCAAAACATTACATTATTATGTAAAAAAGTCGTGTTATCATGTTCAAATGTGGTGTTGACCTTTCTTAACACTGTCTTCTCATGTAAAAAAGTAGTTTTATTATGTTCAAATGTGGTATTGACTTGTCTTAACAGTTTTATCATGTCAAGAAGTGGAGTTATCATGTCTAGCTATCATGTTGACTTGTTCAAACATTGTCTTATTATGTCAAAAAGCAGTTTTATTATGTCCAAACGCTGTCGTTTTATG
The DNA here is from genome assembly GCA_943736015.1 of Tridacna crocea. Taxonomy (NCBI): domain Eukaryota; kingdom Metazoa; phylum Mollusca; class Bivalvia; order Cardiida; family Cardiidae; genus Tridacna; species Tridacna crocea. The sequence goes on from OX031068.1 coordinate 15,385,338, forward strand.
TAAAAAAGTAGTATTATCACAAATATGATACATCATAAGCAAAATATTACTAACTCCTCCCACTGTTGAAAAATTCCTCCCCCTTTTTCAGCAACCAACCAACCAAACTTTTAGTCTCACCCATTTCTTCCTTAAAGGACTCTTTCTTTAAAAATACCAAATTTGGGTTGAAATGCTATTATAATTCAAGCTTCTTTTCCTTTCAAACCTCTCATTGGATTTCATCGTTCTTTTGCAGGAATGTTCCTTTGGCGCAGGTCAACTAAATACCTTGCAAAAATTTGATCAGTCGAAAACCACAGCTTTTATGGGCGGGGCTTATTTTCCAACCGCTCATTGGATTTCATTGTTCTATTGCAGGAATGTTCCTTGTGTGAAGGTTTACCAAATTCCTTAAAATGATTTTGGTCTGTTGAAAAACACGGATTTATGGGCGGCCTTATTTCCATATATAATAGCTTATAGTAAAGTCTTTGAAAACCTTATTCTCTAAAACCAATTGTTGCACTTTATTATTATTTTGAAAAAAAAATCTATTAAAAATGGAGCAGAGCTTATTTAACAGTCTTTATCTCTTAAACGCATTACTGAATTTTATTATGATTATAAGAGAGATTTTTATAGGGGGAGATCTTAAAGCTACTGCAGCGAAACAAGCCCTCTTGGACCTCTTGTTAGCTCACCTGTGCACGAAATGCTCAAGGTGAGCTTTTGTGATAGGTCAATTTCCGTCGTCTGTCTGTCCGTCTTTCTGTCTGTCCGTATGTCCTTCCGTTCACAATTACAAAAAAACCTTCTCCCCCTAAACTAACTATCAGATTTTAGCCCAACTTCACAGAAATGATCCTTAGGTCATGCACTTTTAAAATACTTCAAATAAATGAAATCAGTGAAGAATTCGGGTTGCCATGGCAACCCAATGAAAAAACTTAAAAATGTTATCCTGTCAAACCATATGGCCTGGAGTTTTGGTGTTTGGCATGAAACATCGCCTAATTAGCCTCTACCAAAATACTTCCAAAAAACATTCTACATCGAACATTAGCTTATGTTGTGCGATCCCGGATTTTACATAGAGATAAAGAAGGAAATCTTAAAAATCTTCTCCACCAAAACCATGAGGCCTAAAGCTTTCAAATTTTGTGAACAGCATCCCCTTATGATACTCTACCAAATTATTTCAAATAATTACTCTTAAATCAAAATGAGCCGTATGTTGTGGGAAACCCACTTTTTTACATAGAGTTAAAGAAGGAAATCTTAAAAAATCCTCTCCTAAGTATTAAGGCCTAGAGCTGTCAAATTTCATGCGCAGCATTGCCTTATGGTACTCTACAAAAATACCTCCGATAATTTCTCTATGACCCAAATAAGCCCTATGTTGTGGGATCCTGGATTTTACATAGAGATAAAGAAGGAACTATTGAAAACTTTTGACATATGTCAATGTTTTGCTATGTTTCAGGCGGTACATAGATAAGTCACCCTCTCATTTACTTTTCGACACATTTTACAAATTAACTCGTGATTTCAACAAGATAACACTACTGTTTAACATAATAAGACACTATTAAGACAAGTCAACGCCACGTTTGGACAAGATAGCACTACTCTTTGACGTAATGATACAACGTATAGACAAGTCATCATAACATATGAACATGATAAAACTTCTTCTCGACAAAATAAAACAATGTATCGACAAGTTAACACCACGCTTTGACACAATAGAACTGTTTTTTGCCATAATAAGACAAAGTGTAGACAAGTCAACATCACATATATGAACATGATAACGCTACTTTTTGACATAGTAGGACAGTATTTAGACAAGTCCACAGCGCATTAAGACATAATAGCACTGATTTTTAACATAAAAAGACAATGTGCAGACAAGTCAACATCACATATGAAGATGATAACGCTACTTTTTGACATAGTAGGACAGTATTTAGACAAGTCCACAGTACATTTAGACATAATAACACTGCATTTCAACATAATAAGACAATGTGTAGACAAGTCAACATCACATAAGAACATAATAACAACACTTTTTAACATTTTATGACAATGTTTTGACAAGTCAAGACGACATTTGGACATGATAAGACCACCTTTTCACATAATAAGACTGTGTAGAGACAAGTCAACACTACATTTAAAACTTGTAACACCACATTTTGACATAATAAGGTAATGTTTTGACAATTAAACACCTCATTTAAACATGATTACACTTATTTTTGACATAATAAGACAGCGTTTAGACAAATAAACACCACATTCGGACATAAAAACACTGCTTTTTGACATTATAAGACAATGTGAAGACAAGTCATCATCATATATGAATATAATGACACTATTCTTTGACATAATAAGACATCGTTAAGTCAAATCACCACCACATCTGGACATAATAACATTGCTTTTTGACATAATAATACAATGGGTAGACAAGTTCACGTCACATATTAACATGATTACACTACTTTTTGATATGATTAGACGATATTAAGGCAAGTCAACACCACTTTTCACATAATAAGACCGTGTTTAGATAAATCAACACATCATTTAGACATGGTAACACTACTGTTTAATATAATAAGACAATGTATAGACAAGTCAGCATCACATATGGACATAAAAACACTTCTTTCATACATACTAAGACAGAATTTAGACAAGTCGATACCGAACTTGGAAATAATAAGACTACTAATTGACATAATAAGCTTAAAATAGCGTTTTGAAAAGTGAACGCCTCATTAAGAATTAATATCACTACTTTTTGACATAAAAAGACATTGTTTAGAAAAGTCAGCTCCACATTCGGACATATTATTACTACTTTTTGACATAATAAGACAACGTTTAGTCATGTCATCACCACATCTGGACATAATAACGCTGCCTTTTGACAAAATAAGACAATGATTGGACATAGTAACACTTCTTTTAGACATACTGACACAGAGGTTACAAATATCAACAGTATTGCTCACAACATCAGACAGCTGTGGCGTTCCATAAGTTTACACCGAAAATATTACCCAAGCCGGTAGGGCCGTTACAATAAATGGCACCAGGTAGCGTTTTATTGAGTAAACATTTGAGATTCAAAGTAATGGTTGACACACAGAAAAGTAGTCGGGTTCCATACCGAGAATGCCCAAATTAGATAGATGTGTATTTTTAGAATGCCATTTAGCCTGAGATAATGGAGAAAATGGTATCTGAAAGCAATGTGGGAAAAGTAGAAAATGGTGACCAGGATTTTCATTCTATTCCGACAATGCTCTCTACCCTATTATAGAGAAATCAATTATTGAAGCAGGATTTTGATTTTTTATCTGTAAATGTTTTCAACTTCAATGCATTTGAAATTATTTTGTCTAGAAAAAGGTTAATCCATAACCACACAATCAGGCTTTTTGACGACCCTGTGGTAGAAAGCTTTGGATAACATTGTGGAAAAAAAAAAGAAAATGTTTTTATTCAGCATCTTCTCTGTTTCCCACAATGTTTTCTACGGTATCACAGAACTTAATTCTGAAATTGTCATCTGCAGAAGTTTTCAATTTATGTAGTATCTATAATTATTTGTCTGGAAAACAGTTAAGGCAATGTAACCCATGGGTGTACCATATGTCAGGTTACATTAAATCACTTTGATGAAGTGCACCTAGTCTCTTGCCTAACAAGAATATCGATAAAACCAATGGATGCTCCCCAATGTATGAGATTTGTGAATATTGAGGTCACCAGAATGGACGATATAGGAGGAATGGTTTTGTCACAAAACTTTGAGAGAATCAAAGAGCCAAGTTAAAGTATAAAAGAAAGTAATAATTAATGTATTTTTCTCTAACTCCTTACCATTGATAAAATCTTAGACAAACCAACCTGAAAGCATTTAACCCATTACCACGCAATCCCTACTTTTGACACTCCTTAGGAAGGAGCCTTTTGAAAACACTGGAGGTATAGGAGAAAATGCTGGTAACCAGCATTTTCTTCTTTTCCCACAATGTTTTCTATCATGCTGGAAACAAATTTTAATTTTTGAGTTCTGTTTATTTTGTTGTCTGCAAGTGCTTTCAATTTGGACCAGTCTAAAATTTTGTCATTTGGTATAGAGTTCAATTTTTCAGAAGACAGTTGAAATGTGTCTGAGATGATGAGATTTGTCTGAAAATTATGGAAAATATTGTTGGAAAAGAAGAAAATGCTAGTTTTTGGTATTTACTTTTTTCCTTTTCTCCACAATGTTTTAAAATGCTCTCTTTCTCAGGGCCATTAAACTTGCTATTGTATGATAAAGGGCTGAGGCTAAGATGTCAGAATATGAATACAAATTATCCCATTGGTGACTACAGTACATGTATCTTGTCTGATCACATTACATCAGTTTGATAAAGGGCCAGTCACATTCTAAACCTTTAACACAATGACGACTTTTAACACCCCTCAGGAAGGGGCCTTTTGAAAACATTGTGGGAAAAGGACAAAATGCTTCAAAGTAAAATTGCACCATTTGAGCCACTTTGAAATTGCCCTCTGCAAATGCTTTCAATTTGGATACGGTAGGTCTAGAATTTTGCTGTGTGGTAAAGGTTAACTCTTTACCACACAACAAAATTTTAGACTTGTCCAGATTGAAAGCATTTTGCAAAAATAGAAACTGGTTTTGAAAAGGGTAGAAAACATTTTGGAAAAGGAGAAAATGCTGGTTACCAGCATTTTCTCCTTTTCCCTAAGTGCTTTTAATAGGCTTCTTTCAGGGTCGTTGAAAGTCGGCATTGTGTGGTAATGGGTTAAAGCACCTTCTTACTTTACTTTCCTTTGCTTTTGGTGTAGATTAAAATAAAGCTGTACAAGATATGCATTCTCACCTTCTCTCTACTCTGTCTGATTTGCTGAAATTTTCAAGAAGAAAATGCAAGCACAAGCTTCACAATCATCTTGAAAGCTTGTTCTACACTATCAGAGAAAAATTGGACCATTTGAGAAATGGTTCAATTGTCACCCCGCAAATGCTTTCAATTTGGACAAGGCAAAAATTTTGTCATCTGGTAAAGTACTGTACATGTATTAACTCTTTACCACACGAGAAAATTTTAGACTTGTCCAAATTGAAAGCATTTGCAGATGACAAAATAAAAGTGACCGAAAATTTGAAATTTGTTCTGGGAAGGATAGAAAACATTGTGGGAAAAGGAGAAAATGCTGGTTACCAGCATTTTCTCCTTTTCCCACAATGTTTTCTAAAAGCTTCTTTCTCAGGGGCGTCAAAAGTAGGGATTGTGTGGCAATGGGTTAAATAATTATAGGCAAGGTCAGTTCACAGGCCATTGTACATTCCATTGGTGAATTTGGTCTAACGCGGAAAACGGAAATTTTTATTGCTCAGTCATTAGACACCATTATTTAACCCTTTCCCAAGCAAGCCCTTGTTTTTACGTGTCTGCAGTACAAGTCTTTTGAAAACACTGTCGGAAAAGGAGAAATTGCTTGTAACAAGCAATTTCTCCTTTTCCCACAGTGTTTCCTACCTATTTGGAGAACTTTCTGCCATTTTTGTCAAATTTGAAATTGTCGTCTGCAGACTCTTTCAGTTTCGAAGAGTCTCAAATTTGTCGTTTGGGAAAGGGTTAAAGTAGCATGCTGGTATATCGTATTAATATTAGTGTTTCTGTGTACATACAATATTGCACTCAGATATAAGCACGGATATGCTATTTTTTGATGTCTGACAATTAAACAATGAAATTTTTTTCAAACTAAATAGATATCAATGCACTGATGACTAGAGAATTCCCCTTCATGTAGTACATTAACCTACCAGTATTTTTCTTAGTGGGAGAATATGCACCTTTATAACTCTTTCCCAAACAACAGTATTTTAGAAGGGTCCAATTTGAAAGCATATGCAGACAACAGCATTAATTTTATATGGCATAGATGATGGGATTTATATCATAGTCTAGAAAACATTTTGGGAAAAAGAGAAAATGCTGGTTACCAGCTGGTTACCAGCATTTTCTCCTTTTCCCAGAATGTTTTGAAAAGGCCTACTTCTTCGGGTCATTAAAACCCGGGATCATGTTGTAAGGGGTTAATACTGCATAACCTTTGATATGTTAACTCTTTACCACACGAGAAAATTTCAGACTGGTCCACATTGAAAGCATGTGCAGACGACAAAATAAAGTGACTTTAAAATAGAAAATTGTTCTAGGAAGGGTAGAAAACATTGTGGGAAAAAGAGAAAATGCTGATTACCAGCATTTTCTCCCTTTCCCATTGTGTTTTCTAAAGGCTTCTTTCTTAGGGGCGTCAAAAGTAGGGATTGTGTGGTAATGGGTTCATTGTTTGTGCATGTCATATTCTTCCTAGATTCAACCTGTCTGCATTGACACATCACCCATCTGCCTTATATCTGGGAAAAGTAGGGCTTTAACCCATTACCACACAATCCCTACTTTTGACACCCCCTAAGAAAGAAGCCTTTTGAAAACACTGTGGGAAAAGGAGAAAATGCTGGTAACCAGCATTTTCTCCTTTTCCCACAGTGTTTTCTACCCTTCCTAGAACAAATTTCTATTTTCTAGTCACCTTTATTTTGTCGTCTGCACATGCTTTCAATTTGGACCAGTCTAAATTTTTCTCGTGTGGTAAAGAGTTAATCGAAGCTAGTAGCAAATTACTCAAGCATGTAGGGGCTGTTTTAACCCATTAGCACACAATCCCTACTTTTGATGCCCCTGAGAAAGAAGCCTTTTGAAAACATTGTGGGAAAAGGAGAAAATGCTGGTAACCAGCATTTTCTTCTTTTCCCACAATGTTTTCTACCCTTCACAAAACAAATTTCAAATTTTCAGTCACTTTCATTTTGTCGTCTGCAAATGCTTTCGATTTGGACAAACCTAAAATTTTGTCGTTTGGTAGTGGGTTAATGAATGGTCGGTGCATAGGTTACATGCGAGCCAATCATAGCTGAATGAATGGCACCAGGTAGTGTTTTATTGAGTAAATCTTTATTTCATTTGAAATTCAAAGTAATGGTTGTTGTTTTGAAAAATTACTCAGCTTCTGCATCCTCGGATACCCTGGGGTCTCCCAATTTGCTACGCTACATCGACCCCTGGGACAATTAATTGAATTTCCCTCGCTTTAGCGCTGGCCGAATGCTGGCTTTTCATTGGTTCCATCATCATTTTGTGATGGGCGAGTCGATGTACGCTATGATGTTTCGTATCGATTTTCGGCGGCTGATTCAAAGTTTTATTAGTCAATTGTCCCAGGGTCGATGTAGCGTACCAAATAGGGAGACCCCGGGGTATCTGAGGATGCAGCTTCTGTACCTAGTGTGCCCAAATTAGATAGATGTGTATTTGTAGAATGCCATCTAGCTGGGAGATAATGGAAATTTCACATGATCAATAAAACACATTAATTAATAATTATGTTGGATCAGATTATAAATAAGTATGATCTCATTAATAGAGTGGATGAAGTTGCCAATTACAAAATGGCCATTCAATTGTTTTTGTGCCAAATTTTTGTCCTTTTTGTCCCCTGATTGGGACCTAGCTCTTATGTTATTTTTGTGGTTGTTTCTCACTTGTGGAGACCAAATCACAAAAATAGCCTTCAGACTGAAGGCACCATGCAGGGAGATTCAATGCATTTTATTTATGTGGATTGAGAAATATGCTGGGGGAGGGGTCTCCTTTTTGCATGATATTTTCAACTCTGTAAGAACTTGATATCATTCGTACCAGTGTAGATTTCGTCATTTTCATAAACTTTCAATTTGGTATCAGAGCTTCAGATAAGAGGGAGTATACGGTTATTCTAAATCCATTATTTCTCTTCCTAACATTATGTCTCAGCGAGATGATTCTGAGTACCCACAACATAGGGATTGGAAGAGAATAATTCATATTTCCAATTTAGAAATCAAAATCACCCCCTCTATCTGGAGCTCTGTGGTATTCTTGTTTTTTGGGGGGAAATGGATTATAGGATAGTGTTGAACCAGGATATAGTGAAAAACCTAAAGTATCATTCAAAAGATGGATGAGGATCAAATTACAAGTTTATTTACCTTATTTCCCATTTCTTCTTGATGACACCAAACTGCATTGAACTGTAAAATTCACATTTAACTCATTACTATTCCACAATATTTTAGGCTTGTCCAAATTGAAAGCATTTGCAGATGACAAAATAAAAATGACTGAAAATTTGAAATTTGTATTGTGAAAGGCAGAAAACATTGTGGGAAAAGGAGAAAATGCTGGTTACCAGCATTTTCTCCTTTTCCCACAATGTTTTCAAAACCTTTTCCAGGGGTGTCAAAAGTCGGCATTGTGTGGTAATGGGTTAAAAGGACTGGAATTACACCAGTGAATCTGACCCCTGGGCACATGGAGATAGTTTGAATTGACTATGCAGGGTTTTCCTTCAACTTTCTGTTGAAGGGGTCACAATGACCCCCTTCATATGAATTAAAGAAGCTAGAATAATAAATTTTGGGGGTCATTTAGAAAAATTTGGGGGTCAAAACCCTCAAAATTCAAAGAAACAAGGGGGTCATGGAAAACCCTGACTATGATGCATAAATATCTAGATCTATATGGCTTTTACGTCTACCAGACAACAAAATTTTAGACTAGTCCAAATTGAAGCATCTACAGACAGCAAAATAAATGTGAGTTGAAAATGAAAATTTGTTTTTGGAAGGATTTAAAACATTATGGGAAAAGCAGAAAATGCTGGTTACTAGCATTTTCTCATTTTCCTACCATGTTCTCAAAAGCTTTCTTACTCAGGGTCGGTTAATGTCGGGATTGTGTGGTAAATGGTTAACACTTTTCAATATTTCAGCATTGTGGTGGCTGATTCACACACCTATGGTTTCCTAAATTTTCTTTCAAGTCTTTACCACACAATCTTGTCTATTTACGAACCTGAGATAGCAACCTTTTGGAAACATTGTGGGAAAACGGGAAAATGCTGGTATCCAGCATTTTCTCCTTTTCCCACAATTTCTACCCTGCTGGAAACAAATTTCAATTTTTGAGTTATGTTTGTCGTCTGCAAGTGCTTTCAGTTTGGACTAGTCCAAAATTTTGTCATTTTGTAAAGAGTTGATACATACTCTACTCTTGCCATACCACTGGTGCATTCCTTCATACACATATTAAAAAATTATGATTAGTAGAGAGAGATGAATAAACCTAATTCAAATGACCTTCAAAAGTTTTTGGACAGAAATTGGCCAATCTTGAGAACCAAACCAGTAACACGGTGTTGTCAGGCCCAATATGTCATTCAGCTACAGGCTTGGGCGCAAGACCTACTTGAACAGGTTGATCACCAAAACCCTTTTTGGCTCAATGGATACCAAATAATGAATGAAACCTTAGCCAAATAAACCTGGGGCAGCAAACATCTTTTGTTTGGAAATAATACCCAAACAACTTCAATTTTATGGTAGAGTAGATCAGTGATTGGATTGCATATTTTGTGCAGTACGATCTTGATCTACATTGGCCACTAAGATAGCTATAGTTGGAAAATGCCCTTTCATAGTAAATACCTGGTGGGGAGCCTGGAATGTAGCAAGGATGAAGCCCAATTTATTGTAAACTTTGGTCTTTTTTAGTCCCCTACTGTCCTTCCATCTGTCTGTCCGTCAGTCTGCCAACAAATTAGTTTTTCGGACTTTCTTTCAGACTCTTTGGTATTTAAGTCAACCACCATTAATTACTGATCAAGTTTGAGTTTCATTGGCAGGTCAATTGATTTTTAATTCCACTGGCCAAAAGGCCAGTGGGCTTATGTCATGGTCAGGTGTCCGTCGTGCATCCGTCTTTCCGTCCGTCCGTCCGTCCATGTGTGCGTCCGTCCGTTAGCAATTTCTTGTGTGTGCAACTCCTCCTACAGTTTTCATCGGAATTATTTGAAACTTGCCACAATGAATCTCCATGATGTCTAGCTGTGCACCTGGGTCTTAGAATTTTGATCGCTGTTTGCGTTCCAAAATTATCTGCCCTTGATTTCTGAAATAACCAACTTTTCACTTTGAATTTTTGTTCAGGCCTTAACTTCCATTCCATAAAAGGTATCAACTTGAAACTACATACACTGATAGAACAGGTTATGGAGAACTGCAGTGCATATGAACCATAACTCTGTGACCTTTATTTTTTGAGTTATTGCCCTTTGTTAATTTTCAGTTTGAAATTTTGTCCAGGCCATAACTTCCAAATTATAAAAGCTATTAACCTGGAACTTCATACGCTGATAGAACACATTATGGAGAAGTGCAGTGCACATGAACTGTAACTCTGTGACCTTTTTTTTTGAGTTATTGCCCTTTATTAATTTTCAGTTTGAATTTTTGTCCAGGCCATAACTTCCAAACTATAAAAGCTATTAACTTTGAACTTCATACACTGATAGAACCCATTATGGAGAAGTGCAGTGCCAAAGAAATATAACTTTGCCACATTTATTTTTTGAGTTATTGCCCTTTGTTAATTTTTAGTTTTAATTTTTGTCCAGGCCATAACTTCCGAACTATAAAAGGTATCAACTTGAAACTACATACACGGATAGAACACGTTATGGAGAAGTGCAGTGCCCATGAACTATAACTCTGTGACCTTTATTTTTTGAGTTATTGCCCTATGTTAATTTTTAGTTTGAATTTTTGTCCAGGCCATAACTTCTAAACTTTAAAACCTATCATCTTGAAACTTCAAAGACTAATAGAACACATTATGAAGAAGTGCACTGCACAAGAAGCATAACTCTGCCATCCGTCTTTTTGAGTTATTGCCCTTTGTTAGTTTTCTCTTTGAATTTTCGTCTGGGCCATAATTTCTAAAATATGAAAGCTATGATCTTGAACCTTTCAAGACTGATAGAGCACCTTGTGGAGAACAGCAATTCACAAAATTTGTATCTGTGCCACCCTTCTTTTTTTAGTTATTGCCCTTTAATATTTTTCACATATCATGGAGATTAACTACTCTTTATTCATGGCCCTTCCGTCGTTTCAACTCATTTCACTCAGAAGCCCCTTTCGGGCGTATATGCACCGCTTTTGGGAAGCTCTTGTTTCCAATTGTGCCTGTCGGGCACATTTCATAGCCGCGCGGTGGCCATCAAGCGGCAGGCTTGATGCAGTGCAACTTTTACCCGGCCGGCGATCAGTAGGAACTAACTGCCACTGTTGCTGCTTTTAGTGGGCATCTTGTTGGAAGGAAAACAATTCCTAAAAATTAGGTCTATTTATCTTGTAGTTGATAATAGTGATGAACACTTTGTAGTGATATGAGAGCAATCTAGCTTTATATATCCCCCGTAAACCGGCCTGCCGCCGTTAAATTATCGGGCGGGTGTCTGCCGGTGGCAGTTCGAATGCCCGATCGCCGGCCGGTGTCAGGTGTAAATGGCAGGTGTCTGCCAGGTCGCCGGGCAGTGGCAGGTAAAATCTGACGGCTGACGGCCTGTCACCTAACTGCCACTGACCGGTATCCTGCTGACGTCACACACCCCTCAAACTTGAAATACTGCCTGGTGCCACCTGGAACCCATCAGGTGGCATTTTACTGGCAGTGATTTATGATTACTCGCACCGATTTGTGAAAAATCAGCCGGCAGCATGTAACTTTAAGAATCCACTGATATCTAAAAATCGGCAGGCAGCAGTTTCACATTGTGACCGTAGTGTTAGAAACAAAATGTTACCTGCAAATGCTTTCAGTTTGGACCAGTCTGCAATCTTTTCGTTTGTGAAAGAGTTTAATGAAGGAAATATAATAATGGGTCTATTTTCAGTCAGTACGAAAGATGAGGTGCTGTAACATGGTATTAACCTTTTAGCGAAATATCCTGAACTTTACTGACCCTAAGAAAGAAAAAAGAAATTTGAAAACATCGTGGAAATAGGAGAAAGTGCTGGTATTCAGCATATTCTTCTTTTCCCAAAGTGTTTTCTACTATTCCAAGGACACATTTCATTATTTGGAAGCATTTAGTTTCCTGTCTGCAAAATTGCTTTTAAATGTGACAAATCTAGAATCCTTGTTAGAGTTGAAAACTTTGTAGATCTAGAAAAAAGAGAAAATGTTTCTAACATTTGCTCATTTTTCCACTCAGTTTTCATAAGACTTCTTTCCTAGGTTCATTAAAATCTAGGATTGTTTGGTAAAGGATTAAGGTTTTTCAGGTTAAGGTATTTTTTTAGATTTCAGGCTAGACTTTCTAAAGGAACTAAATTATGGGAATGTCACACCATCAGTATTATACAACTATGTGGGATCGTATTCAAATAAGAATTGTTATATCAAATTTTTTATCCTGTAAGAACAGAATAGAGTTACTGATTGTACAGCAAAAAAACAATTATTTGAATGCCCAAATTTGCATTGTTTAACTCTTTACCACACAATCCCAACTTTCCATGACCCTGAGAAAGAAGCCTCCTGAAAACATTGTGTGGAAAGGAGAAAATGCTGGTAACCTCAATGTTTTCTACCCTTCCCATATTAAATTCAAATTTGTCAGTTACAGTTATGTCGTTGTCTGCAAATGTTTTCAATTTGGACTACTCTGTAAGTTTCTCGTGTGGTAAAGAGTTAACTCTTTACCAAAAGACAAAATCTTAGACTGGTCCAAATTTAAAACACTTGCAGATGACAAAATAAATGTAACTCAAAAATTGAAATTCGTTTCCAGCAGGGTAGAAAGCAATGTGGGTAAAGGAGAAAATGCTGGTTACCAGCATTTTCTCCTTTTCCCACAATGTTTTCAAAAAGCTTCTATCTCAGGGTAGAAAAAACCAGGGATTGTTTGATAAACGGTTAACTGAATTTATTATTTCAGTATGTTTGCTGAGAAAAGTATACTGTGTCAGGTCATGCGCGGATCCAGATATCTTTCTTAGGGGGGTCCCATTGAAAACGCACTTGTCTTATTATATGATACTTTGGTTTCTGGATTTCAGTGGATGTATAAGCCGTTTACAAGAAAAGTCAACGTTTCCAGTTCTAACCATAATGAGGTCTCCTTATTTAGAACCTTTTTTTTTTAAATTTACGACTGTATTCTACATAAATGCTGTGCAATATCAAACCAATACCATTTCATGAATCTGATAACCACATTTTTGCCAAAATTCCAGGGGGGGGTCCGGACTCCTGGTCCCCCCTCTGGATCCGCCCATGCAGGTATTTACCACTCTTTAACAAAAATTGTTGATTTGTAATAAAAGAAAAAATAATAATCTGAGAAGGCCCCTATCACTAAATAAATCGTATTTGCAGCAGAAAAACTGACTATAACCCCCCTATAGCATTATGGTAAACCAGGATATGACACACACAATGTGACTAGAGATAGAATGCTAAGGATAGAATTACATACATTTCTGTTTATGTCTCTTTTTGTACAAATACAACTCTTTATACCGGCACATTTGATAATTTTAGAAACCTTATTCCTTGTCTATTATTTTGTAGCAAGAGTAAGGTTCATTAGTTATTTCATATACATGTATGTTGAAATATTTACTCGGTAAGCCTTTACCACACAATCTCGAGTTTTGACGACCCTGAGGAAGAAGCCTTTGAAAACATTGTGGGAAAAGAAGAAAATGCTGGAAACCAGCATTTTCTTCTTTTCCTGCAATGTTTTCTACCCTTCCAGAGACTATTGCAGTCGGACACAAATGCAGTCAATTTAGCTACATATAAAATATCATGTGCAAGTGCTTTCAACCTTGACAAGTCCAAATTTCTGTTGTGTGGTCAAGAGTTAAAGCAACTGTCAAAACTGTAGTTCCTTTTGCAACCAGCGAAGATAAAGATCAGACTGCACAAAACATGCAGTCTGATCTCTTATCTAAACTGTCCACAACTTTACTTAACCCTTTACAACACAATCCAGACTTTTAACACCCTTTAAAAGAAGCCTTTTGAAAACATTGCGGGAAAAGGAGAAAATGCTGGTAACCAGCATTTTCTCCTTTTCCCACAATGTTTTTGTTTCCCTTCCGAAAACAAATTTCAATTCTTTAGTCACATTTATTTTGTTGTCTGCAATTTTATGCTTCCAATTTGGACTAGTCTTAAATTTTGTCGTTTAGTAAAGAGTTAACCCATTACCAAACAACAATATTGTAGACTGGTCCAAATTGAAAGCATTTGCAGATGACAAAATAAAAGTGACTGAAAATTTGAAATTTATTTTGTGAAGGGTAGAAAACATTGTGGGAAAAGGAGAAAATGCTGGTTACCAGCATTTTCTACTTTTCCCACAATGTTTTCTAAAAGCTTCTTTCTCAGGGGCATCAAAAGTAGGGATTGTGTGGTAATGGGTTAAACACTGTATATAAAAGCAATCTTGACATTGAAAAGTTACAAATTGTATCATTTTGTTACCCATTACCACTTAACCCCTACTTTTAACCAGCATTTTCTTCTTTTCCTGCAATGTTTTCTACCCTACCAGAGACGATTGCAGTCAGAGACAAATGCAGTCAATTTAGCTACATATAAAATATCATGTGCAAGTGCTTTCAACCTTGACAAGTCCAAATTTCTGTTGTGTGGTCAAGAGTTAAAGCAACTCTCAAAACTGTAGTTCCTTTTGCTACCTGTGTAGATGAAGATCAGACTGCACAAAACATGCAGTCTGATCTCTTATCTAAACTATCCACAACTTTACTTAACCCTTTACTACACAATCCAGACTTTTAACATCCTGTAAAAGAAGCCTTTTGAAAACATAGTGGGAAAAGGAGAAAATGCTGGTAACCAACATTTTCTCTTTCTCCCACAATGTTTTTGTTTCCCTTCCGAAAACAAATTTCAATTCTTTAGTCACATTTTTTGTTGTCTGCAATTTTATGCATGACCAATTTGGACTAGTCTGAAATTTTGTTGTTTAGTAAAGAGTTAACCCTTTACTCCACAGATACTCATTTCTACGCATTGTCTGTAGGAGCCTTCGGAAAACATTGTGGCAAAAGGTGAAGTTGCTCGTGACGAGCAATTTCACTTTTTGTCACAATGTTTTCTATACTATCGAAAGGTGTCATATACACATATTTAGGGTCAATTAGAGATACCATAGAAATGCCTTATGGGGTAAAGGGTTGAACACTGTGTATAAAAGCAATCTTGATATTGAAAAGTTACAAATCATATCATTTTGTTACCCATTACCACACAACCCCTACTTTTGACGCTCCTGGAAAAGAAGCCTTTTGAAAACATTATGGGAAAAGGAGAAAATGCTGGTAACCAGCATTTTCTCCTTTTCCCACTGTTTTCTACCCTTCACAAAACAAATTTTAAAATTTCAATCACTTTTATTTTGTCGTTTGCAAACGCTTTTGATTTGGACAAGTCTAAAGTAATGTTGTCTGGTAATGAGTTAAGCCAATTACAACATATTTTGTTGATATTTTATTAAACTTTCATCATTCTTGTAGCTTCATCACAAATATTACTCCTGGCAGTTGCAAGTTTGCATATATTACATAGATTAGTCTATGTAATTTTGGATTTTCAGGCTATCATGTTCATTTTGTTCAATAGAAGATGCCGCATGATGCTTTTCACATGCTTGTCAGGGGCATAACCAAGGGGTGCATGAACGCCATATCAAGTACCGAAGGCTCAAAGGGGGGTGGGGGGGGGGGGGAGAGAGGCTCCCCCCAATAAAATTTTGATATTCAAGATGGGTGTAGAACAATTTCGAGCCTCCTGAGGTAGACATACAGTTTTCAAAGACAGGTTTGATTGTGCCTTAACGGCCAAACTAAAAAATACCCGAAAAGAGGCAACCTACAACCTATTCTCAATTTTTTTTTACATTGTGCATGGTGTACGTAATAGAAGTTATGCCTATGCTTATGTATTACCTTCTCCTGGCATATTCATGCTGCTGGCAAGGTAGTCTCAGGAATCCACTCAGCCCAGATACTCTATATGAGTATATTGTCGCAACAATTCAATTGTCGGAGCTGCAGATGAAGGGAGTGATTTCAAGTTCAAAATTAACCCATTACCACACAATCCCTACTTTTGACGCCCCTGAAAAAGAAGCCTTTAGAAAATATTGTGGGAAAAGGAGAAAATGCTGGTAACCAGCATTTTCTCCTTTTCCCACAATGTTTTCGACCCTTCACAAAACAATTTTCAAATTTTCAGTCACTTTTATTTTGTCGTCAGCAAATGCTTTCAATTTGGACCAGTCTAAAATATTGTAGTTTGGTAATGGGTTAAAAATATTATTTACTCTCCACCAAACCCTATGTTGTGGGTACTCATTAGAAACGTCCCATAGAGACGATTCTAATGAGTACCCACAACATGGGGTTTCAAAAAGAAATACTGATTTTAGAATACTATCAGTCCCTCTTATCTGGAGCTCTGCATGTCACAAAAGCCCAATAGCAAATCACTCAAGGATGTTGGAATTTTATATTGAGAGAGCAGTGGAATGATTTCAAAGACAGCAGAAATGTCAATTTTGTACATTATGTTCAGAAGCATAAATAGCACTTTTGGACCTGTAGCTGGAAGAAGGGGAAAAGACATCATCCTATAAATAGACAAGTTATTTCTGGAGTTCATACAAGCAGCTTCCTGTTTTTATCAATCATTTCCTGCACTTGGTGACTGATAACTGAATGTTATTACAAAGCATTCCCTGTCCTCGGCCTTTTAAAAACATTGTGGAAAAGGAAGACAATGCTGGTAACCAGCATTTTCTCCTTTTCCCACATTGTTTCTTCCCTATCAAAGAAAAACTGCACTACTAAAATTGTTGTCTGCAAATGCTCTCATTGTGGAAAAGGCTAAACTTACAGTTTCACATCAGGTAAAGGTTAAAAAACATTTTCTGGCTAGGACAACCAATTACCAAACATTTTCTAGGCAGGGCAACCAATTACTAACCAAGGCCTTCCTGCACTTAGTAACCAATTACCAAGCACTTTATAGACAGAGCAATTAATTACCAAACATTTTCTATTCACGACAACCAATTACCAAACATTTTCTATTCACGACAACCAATTCCCAAACATTTTTGAGACAGGACAACCAATTACAAAACATTTCTAGACAAAACATTAGCTATTACCAAACATTTTGTAGACATGGCACCCAATTACCAAACATTTTTCTAGTCAGGACAACCACTTACCAAACATTTTCTAGACATAGCAACCAATTACCAAATCTAGATATGGCAACCAATTACCAAACATTTTCTTGACAGGGCAACCAATCACCATTATTAAGCATTTCCTACACTTAGTAACCAATTACCACACACTTTTTTACACAGGGCAACCAATTATCAAACACTCTCTGGATAAGGTGACTAATTACATGCACTAAGTAACCAACATTAATGTTTACCTAACATACATGTATATAGACACTCAAGTACCATCCTCGGATACCCCAGGGTCTCCCTATTTGCTACGCTACATCGACCCTGGGACAATTGACTAATAAAACTTTGAATCAGCCGCCGAAAATCGATACGAAACGTCATACCGTACAGTCCACTCGCCCATCACAAAATGATGATAGAACCAATGAAAAGCCAGCATTCGGCCAGCGGTAAAGCGAGCCGCCGAAAATCGATACGAAACGTTATAGCGTACAGTACACTCTCCCATCACAAAATGATGATGGAACCAATGAAAAGCCAGCATTCGGCCAGCGGTAAAGCGAAGGAAATTCAACTAATTGTCCCAGGGGTCGATGTAGCGTAGCAAATAGGGAGACCCCGGGGTATCCGAGGATGCTCAAGTACAAGAAGTGGTTGCATCATGAGTGAAAATGTTACCATTGATGTTCACTGAATGAAATAAATTTTGATCTTTCACTAAAAAAAACAAATATTATACATATATTTATTTCATGCTTTTGACCTTGTTGGGGGGGATTTAATCTAAGTCCAGTACAGTTCTTTTCGGTTATTCCTCATGGTGCAACCCCACCGATGGTTTACAATATTACATCATGTATGAGAAATGTAAGGACTAAATTACGTTATATTTCCATTCTGGTTGTGAGGCATGCATGTTTTACCTTGTTAACTAGTGTGGAGGAACAACTCTTTCTTCCTTCAATTGAAGAGTTTGAATAGAATATAAAAAATTGGTACATGTATCTTCACTGGTCGTAACCATGAAATATCGAAAAATATTTCACTGAGATTTCTTTATAACCAGTTGGAAAGCGTGAAATAAAAATTAAATACTCATTGCCAATGAAATTTTTCCTGTCCTGTTTAACCCTTTACCAAACAATCCCTGGCTTTTACGGCCCTGAGAGAGAAGCCTTTTGAAAACATTGCAGGAAAAGGAGAAAATGCTGGTAACCAGCATTTTCTCCTTTTCCCACAATGTGTTCTCCCCTGCTGGAAGCAAATTATGCTTTTTAAGTAACATTAATTTTGTCTTATGCAAGTGCTTTCAATTTGGACCAGTCTAAAACTTTGTCGTTTGGGAAAGGGTTAATAGTCTGTCCTTGAAAACTTTAAGGAGAAGGGATAAATTGGTATTAGTGAACCATATTGCCAGTAAATGACATATTTTCATGTTTCAAATGCTCACCTTTGCATTTAAAGATTAAAACATATCTGTCTGAAAGACAGGGTAAAGAAATAAATTTATCGGCAGCCATCTCCTGTCTCAAGTTCCTGTACCAACAGACAGGCCAGGAAATGGAAGGAAAGCCAAATGATTTACACATTACAACATGCTGCTTTAAGTACTTTCATCCTCCAGTTTTGTTTGCTTAGTGTTTAAAGCTAGATTCAACATCAAATGATGGAAGCAAGGATAACTCTTTACAACATGGGAAAAAGTTTGTCTCGTCCAAATTGAGACATTTGCTGATGACAATTTAAATGTGACTCATTTTGGGATATTAATCTTTAACTGTTTACCAAACGACAAAATTTTAGACTGGTCCAAATTGAAGGCTCTTGCAGACGACAAATTAAACATAACTCAAACATTGAAATTTGTTTACAGCAGGGTAAAACACATTGCTGGTTACCAGGATTTTCTCCTTTTCTCTCACTGTTTTCTGAAGGCCTCTACTTTAGGTTCCTTAAAAGTAGGAATTGTGTGGTAAAGAGTTAAAGTTTTGTGAGTTTCTCTTTTCAGTTCCGCACACAATACTCTAAATGTTGTTGTGTCTTGCTTGGCCCTTCTAAGTCTTGTGTTACTCTCAATCATCTTGTGTTACTCTCAATCATGGGCCACGTCCTTTAACCCATTAACACACAATCCCTACTTTTTAATGACCCTGAAAAAGAAGCCTCTAGAAAACATCGTGTGAAAAGGAGAAAATGCTGGTAACCAGCATTTTCTCCTTTTCCCACAATGTTTTCTACCCTTCACAAAATAAATTTCAAATTTTCAGTCACTTTTATTTTGTCGTCTGCAAATACTTTTGATTTTTACAAGCCTAAAATGTTGTCGTTTGGTAATGAGTTAAGTCATGATGACATGATGTATTATTGTCTAAGACTTCAGGAATTGCACCATGCACTTACTGCCTGTTTAACCCTTTCCCAAACGATAAATTTTAGATTCTTCCAAATTCAAAGAGTTCGCAGACGACAATTTTAAATTTGATAAAAATGGCAGAAAGTTCTCCTATAGGGTAGAAAACAATGTGGGAAAAGGAGAAATTGCTCGTTACGAGCAATTTCTCCTTTTCCCACAGTGTTTTCTAATGGCTTGCACTCCAGACATGTAAAGACCAGGGCTTGTTTGGGAAAGAGTTAAGTTATTTCTCTGCCTGGTCCATATCTGCCCAAGGATTGATTATAGTCATTGAAACAGTATTTATTCCTCTCTCAACACTGTCCATTGTTTCAATGATGGAAAAGCAGCCACTGGCTTTTAAAGGATATTGTGTAGAATACTGGAAAAAGAAAGGCAAGGAAAGCATAAACAGGTGCAGTGGCCTTCGCAATATTACTGAAGTAATGTTGAAAAAAGCATAAAACACCATAATTCAAAATTTAAAATCAAATATTGGACAATCAAGGATCTTATGTCATTCAAAAGCCCCCCATTAGTTATGCCTGTGGTATTTAGCCAGTGGTATTAATCCTTAACTACACAATCCCAATTTTTAATGACCCTAACAAAAGAAGCCATTTGAAAACATTGTGGGAAAAGGAGAAAATGCTGGTAACCAGCATTTTCTGCTTTTCCTACAGTGTTTTCTACCCTTCCTCAGTAAAATTTCAGTTCTTCATTCGCATTTATTTTGTCTTTTGCAAATGCTTTCAATTTGGACAAAGCGCAAAATTTTGTTGTTTGGTAACAAGTGTAAAGAGATAAACATCAACTATCCCTATACCCAGAGGACAAAATTTCAGACTGGTCCAGATCCAATGGATTTGAAGAGGACATATCGATCATGGTTCAAAGTGAGGATTTTGTTGTTGAATGGTTAGAAAAACATTGTGGGAAAAGGAGAAATTGCTGGTTACCACCTTCCCTGTTGCATTTTTTTTTTCCTGATGTTTCAAAAGTCTCCTTTCTGTAGGTCATTAGAAGTTGGGATTGAGTGTTAACAGGTGAAAAGATGGAATTCATTTATGAATGGAATCTCTAAATATTTATGTAGCCAGGCTTGTATTCCCTACATCATTGCTGAATTAACCTTTAACCCTTTAACTCATAAGGCATTCTATGGTATCTCTAACTGACCCTAAATAACAGCAACGCTGAAGCTGTTTCTTATGTGTATATGACACCTTTTGATAGCATAGAAAACATTGTAGCAAATGGTGAAATTGCTCATCAGGAGCAATTTCACCTTTTGCCACAATGTTTTCCAAAGGCTCCTACAAGCATTGGGTAGAATATGAGTATCTATGGAGTAAAGGGTTAACTGAACAATCCCTTGATCCCTTGTTTTAACGACCATAAGTACATACATGTATAACATGTTTTTGAAAAATTATTTTAAATGGAGAACAATAAATGTGGTAAGTAGCTAAATTTGTCCTTCTCTAGACTTCCTTTCCAAGACAAATGTATTACTTGAATCCCATGTCATTTGTCCTTTACATTATGCATTCAACTCGCTGAATTCAGTCTAGAATTTTGTTGGAAGAATTACTGAAATCTGCATTTTTAGCTCACCAGAGCACAACATGCTCAAGGGGAGCTTTTAGGATCATCCGGTGTCCGTCGTCAACAATTCTTTAAACGTCAACTCCTCCTAAACCGCTGGGCCAATTTGGACCAAACTTGGCTGGAATGTTCCTTTGGGAGGTCCTCTGTAAAAAATGTTCACAGAATTTGATTCCAACAAAATCTCTGGTTGCCATGGCAACCAAATGGAATATTCTAGGAAATTCTTTAAAAATCTCTGAAATCGCTGGTCAGATTTTGAAATAATTTCACAGAGATTTTCCTTGGATGACCCTTTTCAAAAATTGTCCGTGAAACCTTGATCCGTCAAGAACCATGGCTCTGGTGAATGGGGGCTTCTTGCGCTATACGGAAATGAAGAAATTCTTAAAAATTCTTCTTCTCTGAAACCGCTGGTCAGAATTTGAAATAATTTCGCAGAAATGTTCCTTGGATGACCCCTTTTCAAAAATTATTTGCAAAATTTTGATAGGTCAAGAAACATGGCTCTGGTGAATGGGGGCTACTTGCACTATATGGAAATTAAGAAACTCCTAAAAATTCTTCTTTTCTGAAACTGCTGGTCAGGTTTTGAAAGGACTTTTACAGGTGACCTTTTGAAAATTGCTTGGCAAAATACTAGTAATGATTTTGTTTCCAGTGTTTCAATACCTCAAAAAAAATGGCTATGGTCCTCTCAAAAATTCAGGTGAGTGATCCAGGGCCATCTTCGCCCTCTTGTTTCCTTCAGGATCAAAGTACCCATATAAGAGGTAGTTGCAAGTTTGATACCTGGTTGAGACAAACATTTGCACAATTTTTTGCCTCTCACCTCTGATGCTCAAAAGAAAAGTAGTCAGTCACTTGTAAAGAAGGTTGTGATATAACTGGTATGAAAAAGCAAGAAAACACATATGTGGGTGCACTGATGGCAGTGATATGAACTAGGCAGTTAAAATAGCTCTAAAGGTGGCCCTTCAGATTTTAGGACGAAAATTTTACAAAAATACAAAAAATTCATCCTTATACTCTCATTGAGCCTTATAATATTCATTCATTGTACCCCAGTAGTCGAAAACCATCCGACAACTGGATAAATTAGAGATTTACGACAACCCAGGTCGACACCGGAGGGAAACACAGTCTATTTTTACATGAGCAACTCGCTCATTTACATACCGGAAATATGCAGACGAAGCTTCAAACATAGCGTCCGAAGTTCTAGATATTATGGAAAATAATAACATGTTTGTTATGTTATGGAATTTAATAGTCAATAGTCACGTGCAAGGCACTTAACATTCCCACAATGCTTTTTGATTTTGGCGGGAAATCTAAAAATAGCTTAAACGACTACGTAGCCTTTTAAGGGAATACCACAAAAAAAATTGGGGGGGGGGGGGGGGAATTTTATTATTTATAATTACTGATGATTTGTATTGTTTTTTCATATAAATTTCATTGACATATATTATGTTTCAAATTGGTGTGATGTGAAAATTCTAAATACCCACCTTTAAACTCTGATACAAACAAAAACAGTCTGATCTATATGTGCTCCATTGTCAGTATCACTTAACATTCCCTCTAGTATACAGAGGAGTTAACCCTTTCCCAGATGACAAATTTTAGACTGTCCCTAACTCAAAGTGTTTTCAGATGACAATTTTAAAATTTAATGAGAATGGCAGAAAATGTTTTCTGATAGACTAGAAAACACTGTGGGAAAAGGAGAAATTGCTCATTACGAGCAATTTCTCCTTTTCCTGAAGTGTTTTCTAAATACTTGTAATGCAGAAACATTAAAACCAGGAATTGTTTGGGAAAGAGTTAACCCTTTATCAAACAATCCCAGGTTTTTACGACGCAGAGGAAGAAGCTTTCAGAAAACATGATGGAAAAAGAGGAAAATGCTGGAAACAGCATTTTCTCCTTTTCCAACAATGTTTTCTACTCTCCTAAAGTCAAGTTTCAATTTTTCAGTCACATTTATTTTGTTGTCTGCATATGCTTTCAATTTGGACAAGTCTAAAATGTTTTCGTTTGGTAGAGGGTTTTAACACTTTACCAAACAATCCTGACTTTTGATGATCCTGATAAAGAAAGCCTTTGAAAACATTGTGGGAAAAGGAGAAAATGCTGGTAACCAGCATTTTCTCCTATTGCCACATTATTTTTCTACGCTCTCCAAATCAAATTTCGATTTTTGATTCATATTTATTTTGACCTGCAATTATGCTTTCAATTTAGACTAGTAAAAAAATCTTGTCGTTTGGTAGAGTTGAGCTAGCTCAGCACTCCAGTTTATTTTATTTTACCTTTATCCTGCTGAATAACGCACCGCACCGGAAACTTTGATGTTGATAGTAAAAAACCCATATGTTGCTGTTTAATAATGATTTTGGGGAGAGGGGGAGGGGGGGGGAATATATCCTCAACAGACAGTGTAGATCCAAGATCAGACTGCACGTTCTTTCCACTCTGATGTTGATGCACATTGTCTGGAAAAGGTCAGTGAGTAACACATTTAGTAGCATAATGGGTTAACCCTTTACCAAACAATCCCTGGTTTTTACGACCCTGAGATAGAAGCCTGTTGAAAACATTGTGGGAAAAGGAGAAAATGCTGGTAACTAGCATTTTCTCCTTTTTCCCATCATGTTTTCTACCCGGCTGGAAACAAATTTCAATTTTTAAGTTACGTTTAATAATTATGTTGTCTGCAAAGGCTTTCAGTTTGGGCCATTCTAAAATTTTGTTGTTTGGTAAAGAGTTAAAGTGTTTATAAATATTTATCTTATCATGAAGAAGCCCAGTGGAGATCATATTCAGCTGGGGGGGGGGGGGGGGGGGGGGGGCAAGATCTGTAAAGCATAAATGTATGGCTGCATTGCAATTATCAGTTTCATATTGTTTTTTTTTTTAAACTCATTACTAAACAACAATATTTCAAGTTTGTCTAAATCTAAAGCATTTGCAGACGACAAAATAAAAGTGACTGAAAATTTGAAATTTGTTTTGTGAAGAGTAGAAAACATTGTGGGAAAAGGAAAAAATGCTGGTTACCAGCATTTTCTCCTTTTCCCACAGTGTTTTCTAAAGGCTTCTTTCTCAGGGTTGTCTAAAGTAGGGATTGTGTGGTAATGGGTTAAAATCCCTTACTGGGTTTGAGTTGAGGATGATGCAAGGACAAGTCTATTTTTTGCTCTTTTTTTGTGGCGTTTTTTTGCACTTTTTGAAAATTTTTATTCAAAAGACACTGTCTGGTTAGGTTTAAAGGTGGCCCTTCAGATTTTGTGATGAAAATTTTACAAAAATGCAAAAAATTCATTCTTATACTCCCAAAGCCTTTTAATATGCGTTCATAACGTCCAAAATCAGTTAAGTTGCGCCAATGACTTAATTTCCAGTCACAGTCAAATGAAAAGATAATTTAGGCCCTTTCAGTCTACTTTTGTATGTTACACATAGTCCAAATGATATTGCCAAAAATATAAATGTACAAATCCAAGATCTGAACACTTTGAATTCGAAAATTTGAAGCTGATTGTAGACATATACTAGCAAAAAGCCATGTCACAAACAAAAGGTTATATTAACGGAAAATATTGCACAAACATAAACCACATCCCCTGTGTCGTGTTTATGAATTCTTCATGAATATTTCATGAAAACAACATGAAGTGTTCATGAGTTGAATTCATGAATACTTCATGAATAAGAAGTGAACAGAAAATGAGACAAATTCATGAAAAAATCGTGAAATAATGGTTCATGAATTGTTCATGAAGAATAAAATGCATAAAACATTCATAAATCAAGAACACATACAAGTTCTTAAAAAAATCATGAATGAAGCATTGGTTTATCTTCATGAAGAATTCATGAAATTTTTATGAACATACATTTTTTATGAAGTTTTCATGCATTTTTTTATTCATAAACGTATTGTCTCATTTTCTGTTCACTTCTTCTTCATGAATTCTTCATGAATTAATATTCTTGAAATTTCATGAATTTTGTCTAGTAGAGTATTCATGAATACTTCATGAAAACAAGTTTTTAAATTGGTCAAATTCATGAATACTTCATGAATATGAGGCAAGCAGAAGATGTGCAAAATGCATTAAAATCTCATGAAATATGGATTGATTGAATGGCGTTTTACGCCGTTTTCAACAGTATATCAGGCATGAAATAGAGATTCAAGAACAATTCATACAGTAGAATATTTCCTTTTTAATTTATGGTGAAAGTGACCATTATGGCCTAACTGACCATGGTCTAACTGAAATTGCTCATTGATCCAACACAAAAATCCAACTAGAGCTGTCACTGAATGTGATTTGATACCCCTGCCAGCAAAAAAGTGTCTAATTTTTCAGCTAAGGGGAGTTAATGCTTCCAAATGGCGTCTTGCAAAACTTCAACATATGATCAATGTATATTAAAGTAATTTAGTTTACAAATTCTAGTCTGTTACAAATGATATTGAATCCTTTAATATAAGAGGGTGTGGGTTAGATGCCTGGTTAGGTGATGCCAAATGTTTAATTCCTTACCACACCCTGCCAAGATGCACTCCAATGGCACAGAATGTACTCTAGCATGAACCCTGCAAAATGCAGTCATCGTCAGTTCATAACCATGAAACAACACTGGTTACCAGTATTTTCTCTTTTTCCCACACTGTTTTCAAATGCTCTATTTAGTTTCTCTACTAACTTGATTATCACTTAAATGAATGCCAGATAAACATCACTAAGCTACAGTATATAGCCACTTCAATAGTTAAACTTTCTACTAGATAACAAAATTCTAGATAGATCCAAATTGAAAGCTTCCGCCGACGACACATTCAGTGAAGTTTGAAAGTTGATTTCTATTATTGAAATGGTAAAAGTTTTGTGAGAATAGGAGAAAATGCTGTTTAACAGCATTTTCCCTTTTTTCCACATTATTTTCAAACATCTTCTTCATCAGTACTGCCTCTAATCAGAATTTTCAGAAAATGAATGCCAGGTCAAGACATTTTACAGTGCAAAATACATGAACCATACAACAATATCATGAACATCTCTATTCTATATATTCACTTGCAATAGTTACTCTGTACCAGATGACTAAAATTTCGACAGATCCAAATTAAAAGCTTTAGCCGACGACAAATTAGCGATACTTTAAAGATAATTTCTGTTCCTGAAATAGTACATACATTATGAGAAGCGGAGAAAATGCTGGTAAGCAGCAATTTCTCCTTTTTCCACATTGTTTTAAATTTTTTAAGTTTTGACACCCAACTTGATTATCACTAAAATAATAGCTAAGTCAAGACATTTTACAATGCAAATGATATGGATTGATGGTGTTTAACGGCGTTTCGAACATTATTTCAGTTATATCACAGCACCCAGTGCACCTAACCATGTGTCCCGTGAATTTCTTTTACCAGTACTTCGCACACTTTTCTTTCCAAGCCACTGGCTGCTTTCCATGGAAAGAAAAATATCAGAGACATCTCTATGGTACGTAGTCATTTGCAAAACTCTTTACCTAATGACAAAATTTTATATAGACCCAAATTGAACTCTTTATTCATGAAGTTTTACCACCATCTTGATTATTACTAAAACAAAAGCCAGATAAAGACCTTTTACAATGCCAATGATATGGAAGGAACAAAAATATCATAAACATCCCTATTCTCTACAGTCACTTGAAATTGTTCAACCCTCCACCAAACAACAGAATTTTAGATAGATCCAAATTGAAAGCTTAGCAGAAGACTAAGTGAAGCTTAACCCTTTACAACACAATGACGACTTTTAACACCCCTGAAAGAGAAAGCTTTTGAAAATATTGTGGGAAAAGGAGAAAATGCTGGTTACCAGCATTTTCTCCTTTTCCCACAATGTTTTCTACCCTAAAATCATTTGATATGAGCCACACTGAAACTGTTATCTGCAAATACTTTCAATAGGTCTGAAATTTTGTTGTGTGGTAAAGGGTTGATTGAGGATTTTTGTTCTTCAAATCGTAAATACATTGTGAGAACAGCAGCAATACTGGTAAGCAACATTTTCTCATTTTTCCCCTAACTACTTTCAAACACTTTCTCTTCATAAGTGTCGTTAAAACACAGAATTGTCTGGTATAAGCCATCAAACGGGGCTGTAACATGGATCTTCATCTGTATTTTTTCGCATTTCTCCTGAATTCTTTCTGTACCAACTTGATTTTTCTAATATCCGTGAATTTTTCTTCAGTTTCCTCTTCATAGGAGATAATTTCTCAAAACCATGGGGCTTATTAGCAGCTCACTGTGTTACGTTTTGACCAGATTCAACAAGCCTTTAGTATTCCTCACAAATTTGCAACCAAGATTTGGACTCTTCACAACTGGACTGTAAAAATCAAATTTAAAAAATTTAAACCCTTTACCAAACAATCCCGGAGATAGAAGCCTCTGAAAAACACTGTGGGAAAAGGAGAAAATGCTGGTAACCAGCATTTTCTCCTTTCCCCCCAGTGTTTTCTACCCTTCCCGAACAAATTTCTATTTTTTCGTCACCTTTATTTTGTTGTCTGAAAATGCTTTCAGTTTGGACCAGTGTAAAATTTTCTCGTGTGGTAAAGAGTTAAGTGCTTATACTGTAAGACAAGAAGGTTCAACCTCCATTCTTTCCGCATCCTCATCTAATTAATTGGTTATTACATATTTTCATTCCAAATGCAACCAAAAGTTTTCCAAATTTTTATACTGATAATGCTTTAAACAGGAATTTGTGTACACAAAGTTATTTACTCTTGAAATTCATCATAAAAAATGATAAGATAGTTTTAAGTGCCTCTGATCAGTGGATGTTTGAAAAATTTTGTCAATTGCCTAGCAAATGTTTCAGAAAAAACCTATTAAAAAATTGATAAATAATGATTCATGCTTACTATATTCCCAGCTTATCCTCTCCACATGTTCAGATGCCTCCAACTCATTCTCCATCAACATGGACAACATTGACGAAATCTTGTAAATATGCACCTTCTCTATTAGATAATCTTAATCTGAAATAAATGCATACAACTATATCTTGGCTGTGACAATGTAGCCTTTGCTTGTATATTGTATCAAGCTGGTGCATCTGTGAACGCAGTTACAGACAAAAAATTAAAATTGTCTCAATATCGCTTTTTACCTTTGGGAAGGGTACAAGCATTTTCTTCTTTTTCCACAATGTATTCATAAGCCTGTAATGTCTAGGTCATTAAATCTGGAAACTGATTAGTGTAGAAATAAATGTTATTTTCAGGTAGAAAAAAAAAAAATGGCAAAAACATGGCTATTTACACCTTGTTTTGGTAAAAATATGGACATAGTTGATTTAAAATAAGACTGCGCTTACTTTGCAGTCTGATCTTTGTTTATATTTTCAGCAAAAGTTACTTTACTAAAGGACAAAATTTTAGACTGGTCCAATATGAAGGCACTTGCTGACGACAAAATAAATGCAACTCAAAAATTGACATTTTTTTCCAGCAGGGTAGAAAACATTGTGAGAAAAGGAGAAGATGCTGGTTACCAGCATTTTCTTCTTTTCCCACAATGTTTTCAAAAGGCTTCTATCTCAGGGTCGTCAAAAGTTGGGACTGTGTGGTAAAGGGTTAATCAAAATATTTACTCCAATAAATATGACTTGCAAGTTATTGGAATCCAATGTATTAGCAAGTCATTATGATTTGAGACAGTCCCTTGCTCTTCATCCACACATGTCTGTGACAGGTGTTGAAAGTACCCTGTTTGTGTGAAATTTACTGTAGCAAGAATGACATGGCAATCAAACAGCACTTGTATTTCTTACTAGTTTGCTAAGCCCGACTCACTGATCGTTTAGAGCCAGTGTAGGTTAAGATCAGACTGCAGAGAATGTGCAGTCTGATCTTAGATCTACACTCTCCAAGGCAGGATAATCATTCCCTAAAAAAAAAAAAAACGTTAGAAACAGCAAAATTTTAATTTTTCAATCGGTTTGAAAGTTTCATTTCACCTAATTAAGCAGGAATGGGGGTTAATAAAATACTTAGAAGATACAAGGAGGAAAGTGTTGCAGTTGACATCTTGAATTTATATAAGTGAATTCGAAGTATGTATACAACAAATTTTCCTACATGAACTTTGGTATGATTTCTCCAAAGTATTGGTTCCAAAGCAAATTGGGGGTGATAATTCAAGGGGGCGAATACGTACACCGAGAAATCCACTTACAGTTTTTGTAGTTCGCTATAAGAGCTTGATAAACCCTTCCGCTAAATCTCGTCGATGGCCTCTCTCCTTCCCTCAGTGTTTGCAACAGCCAAGCATTTTCTTGGGTCCAAAACGTCAGGAAATAGTTTCGAAAGTTCCGTTTCATTTGCTTCGACCGGACCCGCTTCAACTTCAAACGCATGGTAAATGTCGGAAATTGCCGAAACTTTCCGAGGTAATTTCTTTAATTTCATTTGGAAAGGAATGCCGTGAAAATGTGAATTAATACGAGATTTCTATCGAAAATATTATACAAACACTAACAGAAATTAAACAGATGCAAAATATGATCTGTTCGAAACGTTTCTTTCAGTCCGGTTTACGTCGTAAATGTACGAACCATCGGAAATCCTTGATTACGTTCGGTGGAACCCGCATATTGGCTAAATACAATATCCGGTCTAATTCGTCATCTATTTACGTCGTTCAAGAGTCACGGGGATGAGTGATGTAAAACATCGAAAGGTGTTGCTACAATGTGTAAAAAGGCGAATTATCAGACGAAAAATTTTTACGTTTGTAAGCGTTTGCTTTGGCCGACGCATGGTATTACTCTTATAAATTTTTGCATAGCGAACACGGGAAAAATGGTAGGAATACATTCGTCCCTATTTTCGTTTGCGGTTTTTTTTTGCCAATCCATTCCATTCGCAGAATCTTTTACTTACTCACGTGTGACCCGGCACCCTACT
Organism: Tridacna crocea; assembly: GCA_943736015.1. Classification (NCBI taxonomy): domain Eukaryota; kingdom Metazoa; phylum Mollusca; class Bivalvia; order Cardiida; family Cardiidae; genus Tridacna; species Tridacna crocea. The sequence goes on from OX031068.1 coordinate 15,415,549, forward strand.
AAACTGGGCTGGCACCCATTCTTAATCAATGATTATGAAATATGAATACTAAAAACGATCCTTAAAAAAATCAAAAAGTTTTATTTCACTTCCGAAATGGGTTACATTTTTCGTGAAGAATTAGTGATTTTTGCTGGAAAATAAGCAAAATCCCTGTTGGTCAATCAAATTCAGGCTCCCAAGAGCCTCTCGTTCTCCACACCACTTAATCCAGGACACAAAGCTAAGCTTTATTGTTGCACTTTTTTTGTTTTTATTGAAGACTAATACCAATTTGCTACTTCTCAACTCATGAATTATGGAATCAAATTAACTGTCAACTGCAAAGGCATTGTGCACTGTACGCAAATTTGACAACTTTTTATCACTGGCTATTATGTCAGGATCTAGGAAAAAAAAACTTAGTGTGCTTACATCACATGGTTCAAATGCTGTGATTTGTAACCTTAAGATAGAAAACATTGTTGGAAATTGAGAAAACCCCTGTATATAGCAATTTCTTCTTTTCTGCATTTGTCTTTAGCTCACCTGAGCACAACATGCTCAAGCGGAGCTTTTAGGATCACCCAGTGTCCATCATGCGTTGTCAACAATTCTTTAAACATCAACTCCTCCTAAACCACTTGGCCAATTTGGACCAAACTTGGCTGGAATGTTCCTTGGGAGGTCCTCTTTAAAATTGTTCACAAAATTTGATTCCATCAAAAACTGTGGTTGCCATGGCAACCAAATGGAATTTTCTAGGATTTTTTTTGACAATCTTCTTCTCTAAAACTGCAGGACAGATTTTGAAATAATTTCTCAGAGATGTTCTTTTGGTGACCCTTTTCAAACAGTGTTCGTGAAATTCTGATCCGTCAAGAAACGTGGCTCTGGTGAATGGGGGCTACTTGCACTACACATAAATGAAGGAATTCTTAAAAATTCTTCTTCTCTGAAACTGCATGTCAGATTTTGAAATAATTTTCAAGAGATGTTCCTTTTTATGATTAGAAGGTGAGAATTATAGTATGAAGAGGAGAAAAAAACCTGGTATCGGCATTATTTCCTTTCTTATGTTTGCAAAAGCCTAGTTCCTCAGGGTCATTAAAAGTTCTGAGACTTTTTAGTATTGATTGTCCAAAAATCAGCTGTGTATTAAATATGAATACAGAAATTTTTGTAAAATATTTTAAAGAATAAATAGCATTCATTCATTTATGTAAAACCACCCTTGGTTAATTACACAACTTTCTTAAAACAAAAGCCAACTACTTTAGAAATTCATGAACTATTCTTGAAAGGTAGTCCATTTCAAGTTGATGTTAATTTGAAAACTAGTAATTCATGATTCTTGAACTTTTAAGGAACACATTTATTCATGAAATAATCAAAAAAATCTCTGTGATACTATCATGAATACTTCATGAACATTTGGAACTCTTCAATAATTCTTGACCTCTTCATGAAGTGAATAGTGACATACTTCATGAATAAAACTTCATGAATATGACTTCAAGCATTGATTAAGAATAGTTCATGAAGTATTCTTAAAGGAGTGAAAAATTCTTGATTTCATGCATTTTGTTTCGCAGGGGATAGTATGAATAAGGTACAGTTAATTTTATTCGTAAATGCCAAACAATGAGGCTCAAAGTCGAAATAAAGCTTGTAATTTGTTAGTTCTTTTGATATTTTTGTCTGTTTACTGTCCCTTAAATCATAGTGAATTACGTTATACAAAGTAACACCACTGCATTAAAATGAAATACGAAAGGTAGAGCACAAAACTTATTTTTTCTCTTTCTATAAGCATCATATTTAACAGCTAAAATAATGTTTCGGGTTTACCGTAAAAAGAATAAACCACACATTATTCAAATTAGAATTTTCAATTTTTCACATTTTTAGTGAATTACGTTACACATGTTTTCTAAGATACTAAACGTGGGAAAGGAAATTAAACACCAGTATGGGTAGACCATGTCCGCCTTTCTGATCTGTCAAGATATCATTTATCTGTGTTATGTAATAAGGATTCAAATTGCATTTTAGACGCTGGGGTGAATTACGTTACAGTGAATTACGATACACTGAATGTAGGATTACCTGAACGAAACACTAAATTGTTCAAATACAAGAGTTAATTTCGGTGTAAAAACTGACCTCATAGTTACGTCATATGTAAACATCATTTACTGGTGCTGTTTATCTTTTTTGACCTTGGTGGATGTGAATACTTTATTGCACAGTAAGGATTAATGGTTTATATCATTTAATTAGTGTGTATCCCTGCTCATAACATGTGTGATGTTCGATTTTTAAGATTGACATTTGTATTCTTCTATCTTGTCTGAATTAAAGAAATTAAAAGAGATATATTTGAATGTGATGTATGAATTATGTGATAACGTAATTCACAAAAAACTGTAACGTAATTCACTTTCTTTCACTATGACCCTAGTGACTAAGAATACTTTGTATCGTCCATGGTTGATGCAAAAAAAATCCTTCAAGTGGCCCGGTAAGCCAGACACAGTCTGGATAACAGCCGACGCTATATTAATGGCTGTAAACTAACCAATTCGCATTGGAAAAACATATTCAAATTCCGACAGGAAGAAATTAACACCAATGAGCAGTTGTTTGGCCTATAAAAAGTAAACAATGATTGACGAGAGACAGTTTGTGTTACACTGAGTTTCTTTAATTCTTTATCACACAATCACGACTTTTAACAACCCTGACAAAGAGGCTCTTTGAACACAGTCCGGGAAAAGGAGAAAATGCTGGTAACCAGCATTTTCTCCTTTTCCCACGCTGTTTTCTGCTCTTCCCATAACCAAATTCATTTTATAAGTCAGATTCATTTTATTGTCTGCAAAGTCGTTCAAATTGGACTGGTCTTAAATTTTGTTGTTTGGTAAAGAATTAACCCTTTCTCAAACAAGCCCTGGTTTTTACGTGTCTGCAGTATAAGTATTTTGAAAACATTGTTGGAAAAGGAGAAATTGCTCATAACGAGCAATTTCTCCTTCTCCCGTAGTGTTTTCTACCCTTTTTATAGACCATTCTGCCATTTTTATCAAATTTGAAATTATCGTCTGCAAACGCTTTCAATTTGGAGGAGTCTAAAATTTGTTCTTTTGGAAAGGGTTAAAAGTAATTTGATTTATTTTCCGAATAAATAAGTCACTGAAGTACAAGTGAATTACGTTATAGCTTTGACTTGAATTACATTACAACATTTTCATCATATAGTGAACAGTCTGTACTCATGTTTGTTATAATTTATGACTGAAACATTCTATAGCCTATTAGGAAATACATGTAGTAGACTTTTGCATTTTATTCGATTTTTATGCCCTGCACATAGTACATTTAGTAGTGTTTATAAAGTTGTATCTTAAACTGACGCAAATTGCTGCTGTTGAATCTCAAAAGTGTTATTATTCATTTCTTACAGTTTTAAAGGTCCATTTATTTTCAGTTTGCTACAGTATTCTTACAGGATTTGATTTTTTTAGTTTAATAAAAGGAGGTACATTTCTTAAATATTAAGTCATTTTAATTTTCTTCTATATGTGAATTACGTTGCAAGTTACCACTCCATAATACAAGCCGACCACAGTAAAATAGTTGCTTTCATCCATACCAAGTAAGCATTCATATAATGCAGGATAACATAGCTTCCTAATAAGCTATAAATGATCGTCAATTTCTTTCACACAGATCCACGATAATTACCTTATTTCGTAGAATTCGATGCGATTAAGATTTGCAACCAAAAATGTCATCACATGTTCAAATCAAAGAGATACTGCTTTCTCATTATGCAATATATGACCAAAATTTGACGCTTGTTCATTTTAAAGACACATATGCAGTGTTCAGATTTACACATGAAAGCAATATATCGTATCATGTTCATAGTAGATATTCATTTTATCAAGTCGCGGTTTTGTAACGTAATTCACGGCTGTTTTTGACCCACTTCTATAGGGTCTGATTTTTGTGATAAAAAAATCCATTGCAAACACTTTTAGTATTGAATCTGTATATCAAAAGGTTGAAAGCATACAAAAAACAAGGTTGAATTAAATTTTGTGTTCCAAATATTATGGCCGAAATTACAGTGTAAATGGCGCAACTTAACTGATTTTGGACGATAAAACCCCAGTAATCGAAAACCATCCGACAACACAAGAAATTGGAGATTTACTATGGCCCAGGTTGACATCAACGGGAGACACATTCTATTTTTAGGTGATAAATTCTCTCATTTACATACAGGAATACACAGACGAAGTTTCAAACAGCGTCCAAAGAAGACATTATGGAAAATGATTATTTCATGTTTGTCAGTAATGGAATTTAAGTGTTATTTGTCACAAGCCAGTCACTTGACATTCCCACGATGCTTTATTGATTTTTGGCGCGAAATCTAAAAATACCTTAAGAGGCTACGTAGCCTTTTAAGGGAACACCATCAAAAGTTTTTTTCTTGTAATTTTATGAGTCTTAATAATTGATGATTTGTATTATTATTTCATATGAATTTCAGTGATACAGATATTTTTTAATTTGATGAGATGTAAAAATTCTAAATACCCACCTTTAAAACACAGGATTGATATGTTAATCCTTATCCTGTTAAATAACTAAAATCAAAGTTTGTATTCTATTGTGAAAACCAAAATATTGATATTTCATATGTACGTTTTTGGATAATATCTTTGAATCAGACAGTGCAGATCAAAGATCAGACTGCACATTTTGTGCAGTCTGATCTTGATTTACACTGTCTGCAAAAGGTGAATAAGTAGCGCTTAGCAGTCTAGGGTCAACTCCTTACCAAACGGACAAAATTTTAGAACTGTCCAGATTAATCCTTTCCCGAACGTCAAATTTTGGACCAGACCAAATTGAAAGCATTTTGCAGGTGACAAATTAACAGTTGCTAAAAAAATGATTTTTCTATATCAAAGGGTAGAAAACATTGTGGGAAAAGGAGAAAATGCTGGTTACCAGCATTTTCTCCTTTTCCCACAATGTTTTCAAAAGGCTTCTATTACTGACCCGTAAAAGCCAGGGATTGTTTGGGAAAGGGTAAAAAGCATTGGCAGACGACAAAATCAGTGTGATTTGAAAATTGAATTTTGTGTTGGGAAGAGTAGAAAACATTGTGGGAAAAGGAGACGGTGCTGGTTACCAGCATTTTCTCCTTTTCTCACAGTGTTTTCTTTAGGCTCCTTTCTCAGGGTCGTTAAAAGTCGGGATTGTGTGGTAAAGAGTTAAATGGTGAACAGGACGATTCTAGGAAACACTTTCCTGTGAGATTATAGGAAATTTATTTATAGATCATTGGAGAATACAGGAAATTTATGGTTTACTGCAGTGTGTGTGGCTGACTTATAACCATTTTGTGCTCATTTACCCTTTCCCAAACAACAGATTTTGGACCCTTCCAAACCGAAAGAATTTGCAGACGACAATTTTAGATTTTGAGAAAATTGCAGAAAGTTGTCAAAAAGGGTAGAAAACACTGTGGGAAAAGGAGAAATTGCTCGTTACGAGCAATTTCTCCTTTTCCCACAGTGTTTTCAAAAGACTTTTACTGCAGACACGTAAAAACCAGGGCTTGTTTGGGAAAGGGTTAAAGAAACAGATAGATTTGGTAAATTAACTTGTTACCACGGCGACAAGATTTAAGATTTTCCCTCAATAGTGAGAGGCATTGGCAGGCGACAAATAAAATGCTGAAAATAGCTCAAATAATGGATGTGAAAATTTTGTAGAAGTAAAATTGAAGGTTGCTGAAATTTTTTGTATTTATATGTGAGAAGGTATAATTATAATTTATAAAGCGTTTGTTGTAAATGGGAAAAATGATGTTAATAGGAAAAATTTTGGTTTCAAGCATTGTTTTCTTTTTCAGCAGTGTTGTCAAAAGTCTTCTGTCTCATGAATATGAAAACTGGAATTGTGTGGTTAACCCAACTCCAAACAATCTTTGGTTTTATGACCCTGAGGAAAAAGCTTTCTGAAGACATTGTGGGAAAAGGACAAAATGCTGGTAACCAGCATTTTCTCCTTTTCCCACGTCTCCTAATCTACTAAAGTCAAGTTTCAGTCTCGGGGTCACATTTATTTTGTCATCTGCAACGACCCTAATGATGAAGCCTTTAAAAAATACTGTTGAAAAGGGAGAAAATGCTGGTAACCAGCACCTTCCCCTTTTCCCACAACGTTTACCACTTCTTTAAAGATGGCTATCTTTACCTGAGCTATATGATTGGTTGTCTGCAGACGTGTTTGTGTTAACTCTTTACCAAACGACAAAATTTAAGACTGGTCCAAATTGAAAGCACTAGCAGAATGACAAATGTACCGGTAACTCAAAAATTGAATTTTTTTTTTCCGGAAGGGTTTTTAACATTATGGGAAAAGGAGAAAATGCTGGTTACCAGCATTTTCTCCTCTTCCCACAATGTTCTCAAACAGCTTCTTTCTCAGGGTCATTAAAAGTTGGGATCGTGTGGTAAAGACTTTAACAAGTCTAAAATTTTGTGGTATGGTAAAATGCTTTACATGTGCGCAGGTTCAGTATTTGATGTTTTATGCATCTTTCTTTATTTGCAGAACTTTCTTCCGAACATGGAATGGACTACAAGATGCAGCTTCATTATTGTCTTACTGTGTTTGACGTTAAACTTCGTTTTCATGACAACTGTGTCACCTAATGAATCTAATTCAAAAACTGTAACGGTTCATTCAAATAACAGTGACAGCAGTTCACATAAAGAAAACACAACTGATGTTCATCACCATGGAAACAAAACAGATCATGAAGATGGAAAGGGTCATCACCATGGAAATGACCACCATGGCAATGATACTGGTAGTCATAGCAACAAAACAGGACACCATGATGATAAAGAACATGATGAAGGGCATGGTCACGGTGCAAGCAGCATACACCTTGTGGAGTTTAATGCCGACCATGTGAAAGGTCCACTGGTGTTTGGTTTGGTGGTCATCATTGCTGGACTTAGCAAAATAGGTAAGGTGCTATGTTAACCCTTTACTCTATAGATACTCATTTCAACGCATTGCTTGTTGGAGTCTTTGGAAAACATTGTGGCAAAAGGTGAAATTGCTCGTGACGAGCAATTTCACCTTTTGTCACAATGTTTTCTATGCTATCAAAAGGTGTCATGTACACATAAGAAAGGGCTTTATCCTTACTGTTATTTAGGGTCAATTAGAGATAACATCAAAATGCCATATGGGGTAAAGGGTTAAGGATCAAAAGGGGTGTTTTTTTGGGAAGGGGAGGGGGCGGGGAATTGGAGAGGAGTCAGAGTCATTAACTTGTTACAAAATTTTAGATTTGTCTAAATTAAACTCATCTTCCTCAACTACTTGATTTTGCAGCCAGTGTAGATCAAGCAGACAACAAAATAAAACTGACTCAGAAATTGAAACTTAACTTTAAAAGAGAAGAGTACATTGTGGGAAAAGGAGAAAATGCTGGTTACCAGCATTTTCTCCTTTTCCCACCATGTTTTCAAAAGGTTTCTTTCTCAGGGTCTTCAAAAGTTGGTATTGTGTGTTAAAGGGTTAAAGAATCACTTCTATCCTATAATATTAGTTTCAGTTTTCATGTATATTTGAATCCAATCCCCAAAACAACAAAAGTAGTGGTAGACTGTCAAATATTGACTGCATTCTTTGTATCAGTTTTCCTGTTTTTGAATCCATTCCCAAAAACTACAAAATTAATGTTACACAGTCAAATACTGACTGCAAACTTTTGGTAGCAACAAAATTGGAAATTTAAAAAAAAAAAGATGATGATAATGTTTGTCATGGCAACATAAAAAGAAAATGCTGGATACAACAGTTTCTCCTTTTCACACAATATTTTCAAAGGCCTTCTTTCTCGCTGGTTTACAACTCGGAATAGTTGGGTAAAGGTTAAAATCCTGAGTAAAATTTAACCCTTTACCAAACAACAAAATTTTAGCCCTGTCCAAATTTAACGACGTTTGGTATAAATGTTTACGCGCATCCATACTGCGCATGTGTATTTCTCACAGATAGTAAAACTATCAGCGCTATTGTGTATTTTTCGCACAAATGGCAATAGTAACAGGGGACCGACGGTGCACTTTTACAAGAAGAACATTCTACGGATGGTAATAGCACGGTTGCACTAGCCATGGTATTCTATGGTTGAAATAAAAAGGGGAAGTTTTCACCAAAACGAATGCTTATTTGTCGTGGAAAAGGGTATTTTTTACGCAATGTCAGCCATCCAACGATGAAAATGATACAGCTTCTGACGTTTTCCTGAAACTGGCAGGCCAGTTGTCATGCTATCCTTTCCGGAGAAGGTGATAGCATCAAAACTGGCCTGCCAATGTAAGGATGATATGACTGGTAAAGAATTAGCTGGAAAAAAGTCCAGTTACACAGCAAACAATGAAACAGGCAGAAAATTGAAGCTGTTGAAGTTGTATACCTATTTCTTGAAGTATAGCTATTTCCTCTTTGAAAAATACTTTGGGAAAAGGGAAAATTTCGTCCACTGAATAATTTTTCCCTTTTCCATCATGTCAGCCGAGCTTTTATCCCTTTCCTTGGAAAAAATTAACTTCAAATGTGACCTTCATCCCTTTTTCCTGGGGAAAAAAGCACGGGTAGGTGCCATTATCATTTTTTCTTATTGTCAAGATTTATAACTACTATGATTGTGGAAATTTTAAAAAAAATCTGTCCGTTAGAAAGTATGTTTTTATTGAAAATTAACCCTTAACCCGGTCAAATTATCTCCCTTTTTAACTCAATGGTCTATATATAACATGCATATTGGTACATTTGCCATGCTCAGAACCAGGCTTTTATATGTTTTTTGTGCAAAACTGAATTATTTTTCTTTAAAGTGATGTATATTTGTATATTCTTCTGGCAATTTTCCTGTTTAATTGACTATTCAAGGAAAGTGTGTTAAATCCAGTATATGCTGAATTTTGTAAATTTTGTAACTGTATATACCTTTTTCAAAAGCAAATTTCTCGGAAACGAGCACGGGGACCCCCATTTTTTTTCACTTTAATCTACAAGGGACATGATGAGCTTTGTATGTGCAAAGTTTAAAAAAAATCTGTCCGTTGGAAGAATTTGTCATAAACGTCTTTAAGCATTTGCAGACGACTATTTCAGAGTGGCTTAACGCTTTACTCCATAGATACTCATTTCTACGCATTGCTTGTAGGAGCCTTTGGAAAACATTGTGGCAAAAGGTGAAATTGCATGTGAGGAGTAATTTCACCTTTTGTCACAATGTTTTCTATGCCATGATCAAAAGGTGTCATGTACACATAAGAAACGGCTTCACCCTTACTGTTATTTAAGGTCAATTAGAGATACCAAAGAAATGCCTTATGGGGTAAAAGGTTAAATGGCGCAATTTGGGTATTTTAGAGAAGAAAACTTTGTTGGAAAAGGAGAAAATGCTAGTTACCATCATTTTCTCTTTTTCCCCACAATGTTTTCAAAGTGTTTCTTCCTCAGGGTCATTTAAAGTCATCATTGTGTGTTAACTCATTACCAAATGACAAAATGTTAGGTTTGTCCAAATTGAAAACATTTGCAGACGACAAAATAAAATTGACTGAGAATTTGATATTTGTTTTGTGAAGGGTAGAAAACATTGTGGGAAAAGGAGAAAATGCTGGTTACCAGCATTTTCTCCTTTTCCCACAATGTTTTCAGAAGGGTTCTTCCTCTCGGTTGTAAAATCTAGGGATTGTTTTGTTAAAGATTAAATCCTGGGAGAATACTGAAAATGCATCGAACCTTTTATCAAACAATCAGTCCTGCATTTCTGCAGCCCTTGAGAAGTAGCCTTTAACAAACATTGGGAGAAAAGCTGAAAATGTTGATCACTATAGAATTTTCTGCTATACACAATAATCTGCTCAAATCTTCAAAGATATTTTTTGTTCATAAATGAGCCTTTCCCAGATTTAACCTTTCTTGTCGAGAAAATTATATTTTATGAAGAGTTGGCAGATAAATCATAGCAAAATTGTGTTTAACCCTTTACTCCACAGATAATCATTTCTACGCCTTGCTTGTAGGAGCCTTTGGAAAACATTGTGGCAAAAGGTGAAATTGCTCGTGACGAGCAATTTCACCTTTTGTCACCATGTTTTCTATGCTATCAAAAGATGTCATATACACATAAGAAACGGCTTCATCCTTGCTGTTATTTAGGGTCAGTTAAAGATAACATAGAAATGTCTTAATGGGGTAAAGGGTTAATATTTCCCATTTAACTCTGTATCACACAGTCCCAACTTTTATCAACCCCCATGAAAGACAGCATTTGAAAACATTGTGGGAAAAGGAGAAAATGCTAATAACCAGCTTTTAACAACCCCAAGACAGAAAGCCTTTGAAAACATTGCAAGAAAAGGAGAAAATGCTGGTAACCAGTATTTTCTCCGTTTCCCACAATGTTTTCTACTCTCTTCAAATCCAATTTCAACTTGTGATTCACATTTATTTTGTCGTCTGCAAATGCTTTGAATTTTGACTAGTCCAAAATATTGTCGTTTGGTAAAGGGTTAACCCTTTACAACCCTAAGGCTTCATGGCCTTGTAAAATATTGTGGAAAAAGTTGAAATGCTGATAACCTGGTAACCAGCATTTCCTCCTTTTTTATACGCCCGTCGAAGACGGGACGTATTATGGGATCACCCGTGGCGGGCGGCATCCAGTTCTTTGTCCGGAGCATATCTCCAAAACTATACAAGCTAGGGTTATGAAATTTCATGGGTGGATAGATCTCATGGAGGGGGAGTGCAGTGCACAGGAATCATAACTCTTGCTTGCTTACTTTTTGAGTTATTGCCCTTTGTTGTTTTTCATACTTGAATTTTGTCCGGAGCATATCTCTAAAACAATACTAGCTAGGGTTATGAAATTTCATGGGTGGATAGATCTCATCTAGGGGGAGTGCAGTGCACAAGAATCATAACTCTTGCTCGCTTAATTTTTGAGTTATTGCCCTTTGTCGTTTTTCATACTTGAATTTTGTCCGGAGCATATCTCCAAAACTATACTAGCTAGGGTTATGAAATTTCATGGGTGGATAGATCTCATTTAGGGGGAGTGCAGTGCACAGGAATCATAACTCTTGCTTGCTTAATTTTTGAGTTATTGCCCTTTGTTGTTTTTCATACTTGAATTTTGTCCGGAGCATATCTTCAAAAGTATACTAGCTAGGGTTATGAAATTTCATGGGTGGATAGATCTCACGGAGGGGGAGTGCAGTGCATAAGAACCATAACTCTTGCTTGCTTAATTTTTGAGTTATTGCCCTTTGTCGTTTTTTATACTTGAATTTTGACCGGTGAATATCTCCAAAACTATACTACCTAGGGTTATGAAATTTCATGGGTGGATAGATCTCATTCAGGGGGAGTGCAGTGCACAGGAATCATAACTCTTGCTTGCTTAATTTTTGAGTTACTGCACTTTGTTGTTTTTCATACTTGAATTTTGTCCGGAGCATATCTCCAAAACTATACTACCTAGGGTTATGAAATTTCATGGGTGGATAGATCTCATCGATGGGGAGTGCAGTGCACAGGAATCACAACTCTTGCTTGCTTAATTTTGAGTTGTTGCCCTTTGTTGTTTTTCATACTTGAATTTTGTCTGGTGCATGCCCCAGCTTTACAACTTGGAGTAAGACGGGCGTATCTTGCGACAATTTGCCGCTCTTGTTCACACTGTTTCTTGCCTAACAAATTGAAATTCCATCATTTGAACCACATTTGAATTGTTGTCTGTATCAGCCTTCAATTTGGATAAGTGTACTTTTTTCAGCGTCTGGTTAAGGATAAATTTTGGGAAAGAAGTATCTCAAAACGCTAAATGGAAGAGCTATGTTTCTGCTATCTTTCAACCCTTTCCCAAACAATTCCTTTCTATGGTTTTTATGGGTCTGGAATGGTAGCCTTTTGAAAACATTGTGGGAAAAGGAGAAAATGCTGGTTACCAGCATTTTCTCCTTTTCCCACAATGTTTTCTACCCGCTATCATAGACAGAAATCATCTTTTCAGCAAGAGTTGAATTGTTGTCTGCAATAATGCTTTCAATTTGGTCTAGTCCAAAAGTTTGTTGTTTGGGAAATGGTTAACTCTTTACCAAAGGACAGATTTATGGACTGAACCAAATTCAAAGCATCTGCAGACAACAAATTAAATCTTGTTAATATGATGATTTCTGACTTTGGTAGGGTGGAAAATATTGTGGGGAAAGGAGAAAATGCTGGTTACCATCATTTTCTCCTTTTCCCACAATGTTTTGTAAAGGCTTCTTTCTCAGGGTCCTTAAAAGTCGGGATTGTGTGGTAGAAAGTTAGCCTAAGTTGCTAAAACGCTTTTAAACAATTCTGACCTAAAAAGCTTTTAAAAATGTTATAGGACAGTTACCAGCATTTTCTCCTTTTCCCACAATGTTTTCTATGCTTTCAAAGTAAAACAACAATATTCCAGCCACTTTTAGGATACCATCTACAAATGCTTTCTACAAATACTCAAAACTTTTGTCATCTGGCAAAGAGTTGCTAGATAACTGGCAGCTAATTTGTGTTTAATATTTCCCATGTAAAGGTGGCCCTTCAGATCTTGGGACGAAAATTTTACAGAAATGCAAAACAATCATCCTTATACTCCCAAAGCCTTTTAATTTTCATTCATAAAACCCCAGTAGTCGAAAAGCATCTGACAACACGAGAAATTAAGATTTACTACAGCCCAGGTTGACACCAACGGGAGACACATTCTATTTTTAGATGATCAGCTCACTCATTCACATACAGGAATATGCAGACGAAGTTTCAAACATAGCGTCCGAAGAAAACATTATGGAAAATAATTATTACATGTTTGTTATGTAATGGAATTCTAGCATTATGAGTCACGTGTCAGTCACTTGACATTCCCAAAATGCTTAATTGATTTTTGGCGCAAAATCTAAAAATAGCTTAAGAGGCTACGTAGCCTTTTAAGGGAACACCATCACAAAAATTTTATTTAGTAATTTTATGAATCTTAATTATTGATGATTAGCATTATTTTTTCATATGCATTTCTGTGATATATAATTTTTTTAATTTGGTGAGATGTAAAAATTCTAAATACCCACCTTTAGTTCGGGGAGAAAAAAATCCTTGAAATTGAAGACTAAGTGGAAGAGTAGTGATTATTATTAACTGCAAAGAAATTTCTTGTTATCTAATTCATAATATCATGTTCCCTGGCGAAAAACCACGTAATACCAATTTCCTTTTTGAGTGCCCCGTAAACATCACTACACGTGCAACGTAACATCCAAAATGGCGGCGTCAGTCGATCACCAGACTGCACATTTATGCACCAAACTGCAAGTTTTAGTTACGTCAGTTTCCAGTAACGTCGGTTTTCATTGAATTGGGGCACACAGAATGGAATTTCTATTTCGTCAGCATACTCGATTCATGATAGTATAAAACAGAAAATTTCGCCTAACACGCTTTGAAAGGGTAAAACTTTGCAGTATAATAAATTCGTGGTACGGTCAGGTGGCAGGGGACTTGGAAACTTGTTCATGGCTGTGGTGAATCATGTTGACACCTCGCCTTCGGCTCGGGGCGACATGATTAACCATAGCCGTGAACAAGTTTCCAAGTCCCCTGCCACCTGACCGTACAACTAATACCGGTATTCTTCAGTATCTTTCACCCTTTGCCGAAACAGTCCCGTGATTTAACCCATTACTACACAATTACTACTTTTGACGTCCCTGAGAAAGAAGCCTGAAGAAAACATTGTGGGAAAAGGAGAAAATGCTGGTTACCAGCATTTTCTCCTTTACAGACAATGTTTTCTGCCCTTCACAAAACAAATTTTAAATTTTTAGTCACTTTTATTTTGTCGTCTGCAAATGCTTTCGATTTGGACAGACCTAAAATTTTGTTGTTTGGTAATGAGTTGAACTACCCTGAAGAAGAAAGCTTTTGAAAACTTTGTTGGAAATGGAGAAACTGGGAGGAAAAAAATCCTAGAAATACTAAATGGAAGAGCAGGTGTTTCTGTAGTATCTTTGAACCCTTTGCTGAAACAGTCTCATGATTTAACTCATTACCAAACGACAAAATTTTAGACTGGTCAAATTGAAAGCATTTGCAGACGACAATTCAACTCTTGCTGAAAAGATGATTTCTGTCTATGATAGGGTAGAAAACATTGTGGGAAAGAGGAGAAAATGCTGGTTACCAGCATTTTCTCCTTTTCCCACAATGTTTTCAAAAGGCTACTATTCCAGACTCGTAAAAACCAGGGATTGTGTTAAACTACCCTGAAGAAGACGGCTTTTGAAAACTTTGTTGCAAATGGAGAAACTGCATATATCCAGTAATTGCTCCTATTTCCACACTGATTTCTACCCAGTTACTGACTTTCTTATCTTTTAGGCTGCCGTGTTCTACAAATTCTTTTAATTAAGATGAGTCTTAAATTTTGCTGTTGGTATAGAGTTAGCCCTTTAGTACAGAATCCTGACTTAAACTCTTTACAAACAACAAAATTTTAGACTGGTCCAAATTGAAAGCACTTGCAGACGACAAAATGAACATAACTCAAAAATTGACCTTTTTTTCAAGGATGGTAGAAAACAATGTGGTACACTGTTTCTCCTTTTCCCGCAGTGTTTTCTATAGGCTTCTATATCAGGATTCTCAAAAGCAGGGATTGTTTGGTAAAGGGTTGATTGAAAGATCCTGATGAAGATGGCATTTCAAAACATTTCGAGAAATTAAGAAAATGCTGCCAACCATCATTTTCTCCTTTTTAGCTCCACTGGCCGAAGGCCAGCGGGCTTATGTCATGGCCCGGTGTCCGTCATGCGTGCGTGCGTCCGTCTGTGCGTGCGTCCGTCCGTGCGTGCGTTAACTTTTATTTCAAACATCTTCTTCTCTGAAACTACCCATCCAATTTTGATGAAACTTCACAGAAATGATCCTTCCATGGTCCTCCTCAGAATTCCTTGAAAGAATTTTATTCCTTCAAAAACTCTGGTTGCTATGGCAACAAAACTGAAAAATATTGAAAATTTTTAAAAATCTTCTTTTCTGAAACCATTAAGCCTAGGGCTACCAAATTTGGCATGTAGCTTTATCTAATGGACCTCTACCAAGTTCCTTCAAATAATAGCCCTGGGGTCAAAATTGGCCCCGCCCCGGGGGTCACAAGTTTTATATGGGCTTATATAGGGAAAACTTTAAAATCCTTCTGGTACCTAGTCATAGGGCCTACGGCTACCAAATTTGGCATGTAGCTTTATCTAATAGAACTCTACCCAGAGTGCCCAAATGATAGCCCAGATAGTCAAATTTGGCCCGGCCCCGGGGGTCACAAGTTTCATATGGGCTTATAAAGTGAAAACTATAAAAATCTGTTTGTACCAAGCCATAAGGCCTAGGGCTACTCAATTTTGCATCTAGCTTTATCAAGTGGTTGTCTACCAAAGGTGCCCAAATTGTAGCCCTGGGGTCAAATTTGGTCCTGTCCTGGGGGTCACAAGTGTTACATGGGCTCATATTGGGAATTTTTTAAAAATCTACTTGTACCTAGCCATAAGGCCTAGGGCTACCAAATTTTGCATGTAGCTTTATCTAGTGGGCCTCTACCAGGAAGGCCCAAATTAGAGCCTTAGAGTCAAGTTTGTCCCCACACCAGGGGTCACAAGTTTTACATGGGCTTTTGTGGTGAAAACTTTCTAAGTCATCTTGTCACTAACCATAATAAAGACTAGGACCACTAAATTTAGCCCTGTCTCATGGGTTTTATGTTTTACAGGGCCTTTTATTGAGAAAACTTTGAAAATCTTCTTGTTTGTAACCACACATTCTAAACCTGTATTATTTGGTATGGGGCTTTATCTTGTAGACTTCCACCAGGATTCAAGTAATTATAGCTTTGTGGCCAAAATTGGATTTGCCCAGGGGTCACAACTTTTTTGTAGGTTTTTATGGAAAAAAATTGTATGCCTTCAAGTTTGAAACTGCCGAATAATGTAATGTTTGGCGTGTAGTGTTTTTACGAAATTAGCCAGTGGAGCGATACAGGGCCATCATGGCCCTCATGTTTTTAGCTCTACTGCTGAAAGCCAGCAGAGCTTATGTCATGGCAGGGTTTCCGCCGTCCGTCTGTCTGTCTGTCCGTCAGTCCATCTGTCCATCTGTCCATCCATAAGTCTTATTCTTGTTTACACGATAAAGTCTGCATTTATTGTCAAATTTTTATGAAACTTGCACAGTTTGTTTAGCTTATCAATAGCTTCAACCCTATCGATTTTGAGAAAAATCCAACAAACAGTATGGGAAAAGTAGCCATTTCAAGTTGAGAATTTCCAGTTCTTGTTTAAGCGATAAAGTCTGCATTTATTGTCAGATTTTTAAGAAACTTGCACAGTTTGTTTATTTCGTCAATAGCTTGAACCCTATTGATTTTGAAAAAAAAATCCAGCAAATAATATTGTAAAAGTAGCCATTTCAGGTTGAACATTTCCAATTCTTGTTTACACAATAGAGTCTGCATTTCTTGTCAGATTTTCCTGAAATTCACACAGTTGCTTTGTCTCATCAGTAGCTTCACTCCTATTGATTTTGAAAAAATCCAATGAACAATATGGGAAAAGTTCAAAATATCTATTTCTTGTTTACATGATTAGGTCAGCATTTTTGGTTTGATTTCTATGAAACTTGCACAGTTGCTTTGCATCATAAACAGCTTGAACCCTAATTATTGAATTTTAAAAAGAATCTGACAAGCAGTTTGGGAAAAGTAGCCAATTCTTGTTTAGGCAAAAAAGTCCCAGTGTTGATCCAATTCTTTTGAAACTTGCAAAGATTCATCAAGGGATTGAACATTTAGTAAACTGATCAGGAAAAGTAGCCATTTGATGACTTAGAATGGTTTACCAAGTCCACATTATTAGTTAAATTTCTTTGAAATTTACCAGGATTGTTTAATACAAAGCATAATGAAAGTTTGAAACAATATAAAATTGGCCTGGACTCCAAACATTTAGATTTAAGAAATGTCACTTCAATTTTTCCTAATGTTTGTTCAATTCATGATGCCTACATAGTTATGCTGTCTTAATGGGTTCAAACCCTGAGTTGCCAGTTTGTCTTTTTGCATCATGAATGCATAATGTATGCTAGCATAAAAGCAAAATATCTGCCAGTAGAGTGACTTCAGGCCCTTCAAGGCCTTCTAGTATTGTTTTCAATCCTATCAAGGATAATTTTCGTCTTTCTGGTCGCCTTTAATTTTGTTGTCTGCAAAATGTTTCTAATTAAGGCCAGGCTAAAATTTTGTTGTTTGGCCAAAGTGTTAAAAGCTAGCTCACTGGTTTGTTTGCTAGCTTACTAGATCAAACATGCTAAAATGTTTCTCATTTACAAGTGTTCAGTAATTGTTATAATTCCAGGAAATAGCCTCTCAGAAAGTGTTTTAACTCTTTACCAAACGACAAAATTTTGGACTAGTCCAAATTGAAAGCATTTGCAGACGACAAAATAAATGTGAATTAGAAATTGAAATTTGATTTGGAAAGCGTAGAAAACATTGTGGTGAAAGGAGAAAATGCTGGTTACCAGCATTTTCTCCTTTTCCCACAATGTTTTCAAAGGCTTTCTTTCTCAGGGTCGTTAAAAGTCGGGATTATGTGGTAAAGGGTTAAAAGAAGAGTTACCCTTTACCAAACAATCATGTGTTGTAATAACACTGGGGGAGAAGTCTTTTGTAAATGTTGTGAGAATTTACCAAATCTGTTCGCCTGTATCTTTTTTCTTTTCTTAGAATGTTTTCTTGTACAGATACCTGCACTCCAGCTGAATTTTTATTTGTTGTATACAAATATTTTCCACATACATGTATTTGATTTTAAAATATTTCATTAGTAAATTGCACAAGCCTGCCTTTGGCATATTTTTCTCTCCATTTTTTTTGAGAAATAATTGTCAATTTGGAATTAATTCCCCATCAATTTTTAGCTTTAATAGCATCATTTTGCGTATTAACCCTTGAAGTGCTTTGCACAACTTTAGTTGCCTTTGCAGATATAGTAGATCAAGATTAGGCTACACTGTCTGCATTGCTGAAACACTGCAGACCAGAGCAACCATATATTTGTGGTTAATAGGGTTATATATCTAGAATGAAAATGTCTGAAAGATTTATTCGGCACCTTAATCTTTACCACACGAGAAAATTCTAGACTGGGCCAAATTGAAAGCATTTACAGACGACAAAATAAAAGTGACTGAAAAATTAAAATTTGGTTTGGGAAAGGTAAAAAACACTGTGGGAAAAGGAGAAAATGCTGGTTACCAACATTTTCTCCTTTTCCCAAAGTGTTTTCAAAAGGCTTCTTTGTACAGGGTCGTTAAAAGTCGGGATTGTGTGGTAAAGAGTTAATGGTTAATTTTTTACCATACATTGCACACAACACCAAGTTTGAACCAACTTGACAAAGATGGCTTTGGATAACATTGCAGAAAAGGGAGAAGTTAAAATCTGTCTGCCATTGCACCTATGAAAGCTTTTCTGGAAGCACTCTTACTGGTACTTTTCACAATATAAATTTTCTCAAGCTGGTGGCTTCTTTCCCAAATAACTGCTATTGAAGCATCGATCAGCCATGAACGAGGTACAAGTCCTTTCACAATGACTATCTCCTAGACTTGTCTAAAATTTGTTGTCTGTTAACCCATCACCAAACAACAAAATTTTGGACCCTTTGAAATCCAAAAGCATTTGCAGACAACAAATAAAATGGTGGCTCAAATTGTCATTGAAAAGATAGAAAACATTGGAGTAAAAGGAGAAAATGCTGGTTACTAGGATTTTCTCCTTTTACCACAATGTAATTAAAAGTTGCCTTCCTTGGGCCAGAATTGTGTGGAAAAGACTTACTTTCAGTTTAGACAAGTCTACATTTATGTTGTTAAGTAAAGTGTAAGTGGCACCGACTGCCTTTGGCATTTTTTTCCCCATTTTCTTGGAGAAGAACTATCAATTTCCAATTAGTTTCAAATTAGATTTTTGCTAAAATAGGGACACCATTCTTGCCTCAATTAATACTTTACCATTCAATCCTGACTTTGAGCGAACATGACAGCGGAGGCTTTTGAAAACATTCTGGCAAAAGGAGAAAACACTAGTAATCAGCATTTGCTCCTTTTCTTAATTCTTAACATTGTTTTCTAATCTGCTATAAAACTCAAACTCTTTTGTACCAATTTATTATTGGATGTCTAAAGATGTTTTCAGTTTGGAAGACTCGAAATTTCGTTGTTTTGGAAAGGGTCACCTCTTTAGCAAATGGCAAAAACTTGGACTTGTCCGTATTGAAAGGATTTTCAGATAACAAAATAAACGTCACGCAAAAAATGAAATTTGTTTCTAAAAGGTTAGACAACATTGTGGCAAAAGGACAAAGTTCTGGTCAACAGCATTTTCTCCTTTTCCACGATGTTTTTCCTAGCCTTCTCTTTCAGGGTTGTTAACTCATTACCAAACGACAATATTTTAGGCTTGTCCAAATTGAAAGCATTTGCAGACGACAAAATAAAAGTGACTGAAAATTTGAAATTTGTTTTGTGAAGGGTAGAAAACATTGTGGGAAAATGAGAAAATGCTGGTTACCAGCATTTTCTCCTTTTCCCACAATTTTTTCTAAAGGCTTCTTTCTCAGGGGTGTTAAAAACAGGGATTGTGTGGTAATGGGTTAAAGCTTGTGAATGATTGGTAAAGGGTCAGCTGTCTTTGCCTCTGGAGAAATTTCAAGCTTTTAGTGACATACCAATATGACTTCAAAGCTCTTTACCAGAAAATGAAAGTC
The DNA here is from genome assembly GCA_943736015.1 of Tridacna crocea. Taxonomy (NCBI): domain Eukaryota; kingdom Metazoa; phylum Mollusca; class Bivalvia; order Cardiida; family Cardiidae; genus Tridacna; species Tridacna crocea. Next base: position 15,435,501 of record OX031068.1, read on the forward strand.
TCTCAGGTTGTGAAGTATTGCATCAGCCTCATAAACATGTGGTCATGAGTTTGATAAGTGAGACTGGGTGTCAATTTTGGGATTTTTGCATTGGCCCACAACTTGGCACAAGTACTGGTGTAGTTCCCCGGAAGCTGAATCAAGAGAGATTAATATAAGTTGTTAGAACTTTTTTCTCAATCGATGGAAAATAAATATGTTTAAACGTTTTAACGTTACACTAAAATGAAAGTGAACCAGCATTCTCTCCTTTTCCCACTATGTTTTAAAAAGGCTTCTTTTACACAGTCGTGAAAATCAGGATTGTTTGGTAAAGAGTTAAACATTGTGTACCTAGGCTTTGGAAAGAAAATTTTTTTTTTGCACATGGCATAGGCGTAACCAGGAAAAAGTAAATTATACGCAGGCCAAAGTTGGCCATTTTTGAGGCAGGTGATGAGAGCAATTCAGAATCCGCTGAATGGAATCGGAGCTGTGAAATCAAGATATTTCTGATCTTGGCTATTTTAGAAAACATCCAAACTGTAAAATACACAAAAAGAGGCAATGTAGGACCTATTCTCGATTTTTTTACATTACGCATGTGTGTGGTGTGCGTAATAGAAGTTAAGCCTATGTTTATGTATGAAACGAAATATATGCCTGTTCCCTATTCAATATGTATTTTGGTGAAAAGGATAATTCGAGTGGATCCTGTGATATTTTGTAAAATATCTGACAAAAGATCTAGTTATTGCCGAGAGTAATTTGGCTCACAATTCTCGCAAAAGTTATTGTTGTATGGCAGGCATTTCCTTATTTAAGTACACCCACTTGTGTCATTTAACCCATTACCACACAATCCCTACTTTTGACGCCCCTGAGAAAGAAGCCTTTAGAAAAAAATTGTGGGAAAAGGAGAAAATGCTGGTAACCATCATTTTCTCCTTTTCCCACAATGTTTTCTACCTTTCACAAAACAAATTTCAAATTTTCGGTCACTTTTATTTTGTCATCTGCAAATGCTTTCAATTTGGATCAGTCCAAAAATTTTCTCGTGTGGTAAAGAGTTAACATTTTATCAAAGAGTCACTTGTTTCATCATTCCTGTTAATTAAATCTTTTGAAAATAAATATCATTGGAAATGAAAGAATATGCTGGTCTCTGCAGTTTTGCTTGTCGTTGCAATGAGTTCTAGAATATCAAAGAGAAAGCCATGTTTTAGAACAATATTTCTACAAACTATCATTGCCCAGTTGTCATTTATGTCTGTCTTTATGTCATTGTAGTCTGCAAACTTCTGACTTTTTTTGATACCACTGTCTTAACCCTTTCCCAAACAATCCCTGGTTTTGACGGGTCAGGTATAGAAGCCTTTTAAAAACATTGTGGGAAAAGGAGACAATGCTGGTGACCAGCATTGTCTCCTTTTCATGCAATGTTTTCTACCCTGCTGGAAACAAATTTCAATGTTAAAGTTACTTTTATTTTGTCATCTGCAGGTGCTTTCAAGTTGGACCAGTCTAAAATTTTGTCGTCTGAGAAAGGGTTAACCTTTACCAAACAGCAAAATTTTGAAATCGAGCCAACTGAGAGCACTTATTTTGTGGACAACAAATTACTGAAATATAAGTAGAAATGATGATTACTGTGTACATTGATTGATTGGTGTTAAATAGACCAATCAATCAGAGTTTTCAACATCATTTGAGTTAAATCATGTTTGGCCACGGCACCTATCCATGTTTTCTGGGGGTGTTTTTCTTTACCGTAACTCTGCTCTATATTCTCTCCAAGCCAGTGGCTGGTGTGGGAGGAATGAATCCTGTTGCTATGACCATCAATTCAATCCTCTGAAAGAAATTGGCCAAGCTAATCCAACCTGCAACCCCCTGTACTCAAGTTCTACACACTACTGACTGAGCTGTCTGGGTGTCAGGCAACCCCTGCACTCAAGTTCTACCCCTGTACTCAAGTTCTAGACACTACTGACTGAGCTGTCTGGGTGTCAGGCAACCCCTGTACTCAAGTTCTAGACACTACTGACTGAGCTGTCTGGGTGTCAGGCAACCCCTGTACTCAAGTTCTACACACTACTGACTGAGCTGTCTGGGTGTCAGGCAACCCCTGTACTCAAGTTCTACACACTACTGACTGAGCTGTCTGGGTGTCAGGCAACCCCTGTACTCCAGTTCTATACACTACTGACTGAGCTGTCTTGGTGTAAGGCAACCCCTGTACTCAAGTTCTATACACTACTGACTGAGCTGTTTGGGTGTCAGGCAACACCTGTACTCAAGTTCTATTCACTACCGATTGAGCTGTCTAGGCATGGCTGTTTCTGTCTTCAATGGAGTAGAAAAAATTGTTGGAAAAGGGGAAAATGCTGATTACCAGCATTTTTTCCTTTTCCCGCAATATTTTCTATAGGCTTCTTTCTCAGGATCTTTAAAAGTCTGGATTGTGTGGTAAAGAATTAAGATGGGATTTTGTTCTTTTGCCAGCGTCAGGTAGGACACTGTTACAGCAACTTAATAACTTGGTGGAGCAAAGCGATTCATTTTGATAATGTCCAGGGCTTGAATCAAGGAGTTATTGGTTTGAATGCCAGCATGTAGCATGATCCATTCCTTTTCAAGGTTTAACTCGTTACCACACAATCCTGTCTTTTAATGGCCTTGAGAAAGAAGCCTATAGAAAACATTGTTAGAAAAGGAGAAAATGCTGGTAACAAGCGTTTTCTCCTTTTCTTACAATGTTTTCTACCCTATCAAAGTTAGAAATCATCAATTAACAATATTTCATTTGTTGTCTGCAGATACTTTGAACGTGTATCAGTCCAAAAATTTGTTGTTTGTTAACCCATTACCACACAATCCCTACTTTTGACGCCCCTGAGAAAGAAGCCTTTGGAAAACATTGTGGGAAAAGGAGAAAATGCTGGTAACCAGCATTTTCTCCTTTTCCCACAATGTTTTCTACCCTTCACAAAACTAATTTCAAATTTTCAGTCACTTTTATTTTGTCGTCTGCAAATGCTTTCAATTTGGACCAGTCTAAAATTTTTTCGTTTGGTAATGGGTTAAAGAGTTGGTGAAAGTGTTACTTGAATTATTCCTCTCCCACTGATGATGCCAATTCCCAGTAACTTGGTCGGTAGCGTACTGGACTTTAGAAAAGGGGATCGTAGGTTTGATCCTTGGCTCAGCCAACTTTTGGAGGATTGATGGTGGCTTTCATCTGTATGAGTATTGTTGTAATTTCATACTGTAAAAGCTTTGACTTCTTCCCTAACTCTTGTTATACCTCCACAAAACGAATGTTTTCAGGGGTATACTGGAATCAGCCTGTCTGTCCGTGTGTCCGTCTGTCTGTGTGTCCGTCTGTGTACAAAATGCTATCAAAGCGCTGGCGGGGGTATAAAGTCACATTCAGTGAAAGTTCTAGTTATTAGTGAAAGTTCTAGTTATTGCTGGACATACTAACATCAGACTTTTGCAGGTTGTTAATCCTTTCTATCGCAAAGCATAGGGGTCCATAGCTTGACTCCAGGCACCCAAAGACTATAATAGTATAATCTTTGGGTGACAGGAGTCAAACTACAGACCCCTGTGTCCTGCTACATTTTTTGTACTCTATGGTTGAAATTGAAAGTGTTTGCAGATGACAAATGAGTGTAACTCAAGTGCGGACTTGATAGGGTAGAAAACACTGTGGGAAAAGAAGAAAATTTTAAATGCTAGCATTTTTTCCTTTTCTCTAAATGCTTTCAAAAGGCTTGTGCCTCAGAATCATTAAAATTGTGTGGACAAGAGGAACTAGACTAATACCAGAAGGGAATATAATGTAATAGTTGGTAAAATGTGGCACTTGTGACCTAACAACCCTGGCTTCAAGCCTCACTCAATCCACTGGGGTTTTCAAGAAAATTTCTTTGGTCAAGATACTTCAAAGCCCAAGCCTAGCACTGGTGAAACCCAGATAATACATTAATATGTGAGCTGTGACTATGATACGACAGAAATATTGTTGAAAGCAGCATAAAACATTGTTCAATCAGTCAAATTTGCAGTAAAAAAATTGCAGCCAAGCTTTGGTAACACATGTGCTGCTCTTGTTGTTTTATAACACATTATTATGCCCCCCTTTCGAAGAAATGGGGGTATATTGCTTTGCAATTGTCGGTCGGTCCGTCGGTACGTCGGTCGGTCGGTCGGTCCGTCGGTCCGTAGACCAAAGTTTGTCCGGAGCATAACTCAAAAACTATTTAAGGTATCATCTTGAAACTTCATAGGTGGATAGATCTCATTAAGGAGAAGTGCAGTGCACAAGAACCATAACTCTGCCCATCATATTTTTGAAGTTATTGACCTTTGTTGATTTTCATACTTAATTTTTGTCCAGAGCATAACTCAAAAACTATTTAAGGTATCATCTTGAAACTACATAGGTGGATAGATCTCATTAAGGAGAAGTGCAGTGCACAATAACAACAACTCTGCCCATCATATTTTTGGAGTTATTGCCCTTTGTTGATTTTCATACTTAATTTTTGTCCGGAGCATAACTCAAAAACTATTTCAGGTATCATCTTGAAATTACATAGGTGGATAGATCTCATTAAGGAGAAGTGCAGTGCACAAGAACCATAACTCTGCCCATCATATTTTTGGAGTTATTGCCCTTTGTTGATTTTCATACTTAATTTTTGTCCAGAGCATAACTCAAAAAGTATTTTAGGTATCACCTTGAAACTTCATAGGTGGATAGATCTCATTAAGGAGAAGTGCAGTGCACAAGTACCATAACTCTGCCCATCATATTTTTGGAGTTATTGCCCTTTGTTGATTTTCATATTTAATTTTTGTCCGTAGCATAACTCTAAAAGTATTTCAGGTATCACCTTGAAACCTTATATGTGAAAAGATCTTATTAAGGAGAAGTGCAGTGCACAAGAACCATAACTCTGCCTATCATATTTTTGGAGTTATTGCTCTTTGTTGATTTTCATAGTTAATTTTTGTCCAGAGCATAACTCAAAAAGTATTTTAGGTATCATCTTGAAACTACATAGGTGGATAGATCTCATTAAGGAGAAGTGCAGTGCAGAAGAACAACAACTCTGCCTATCATATTTATGGAGTTATTGCCCTTTGTTGATTTTCATACTTAATTTTTGTCGGGAGCATAACTCTAAAAGTATTTCAGGTATTATCCTAAAACCTCATAGGTGGATAGATTATACTAAGGAGAAGTGCAGTGCACAAGTACCTTAACTCTGCCCATCATATTTTTGGAGTTATTGCCCTTTGTTGATTTTCATAGTTAATTTTTGTCTGGAGCATAACTCAAAAAGTATTTCAGGTATCACCTTGAAACCTTATAGGTGGATTAACCTTATTAAGGAGAAGTGCAGTGCACAAGAACCATAACTCTGCCCATTATATTTTTGGAGCTTTTGCCCTTTGTTGATTTTCATACTTAATTTTTGTCCAGAGCATAACTCAAAAGGTTTTTCAGGTATCATCTTGAAACCATATATGTGGATAGATCTTATTCAGGAGAAGTGCACTGCACAAGAACCATAACTCTGCCCATTACATTTTTGCAATTACTGCCCTTTGTTGATTTTCGTACTTATTTTTTTTTCCGGAGCATAACTCAAAAAGTATGTGAGGTAAAATCATGAAACTTTAAAAGTTGATAGTTCACTTAAATGGGAAGTACAGTGCCCAAGAATTGTTAATTTATCATTAATAATTTTTGACTAATTACCCTTTGTTCGTTTTTACATTTTGAACGTAAGAGATTATAGGGGGGCATACATGTTTTACAAACATCTCTTGTTGATATATTATTTGTTTCCTTTACAGGTTTTCATCATGCCGATTTTCTATCAACAAAGGTGCCAGAGTCATGGTAAGCTTTCTTTTGCATTATGTCCAAGTGGAATATGGGCTTTTCTGGTCACAATGGTTTCTTTAGTTAACCCTGGAACTGTTAGATAATTTAACTCTTTGCCAAACAATTAACAACCAGTAGGAAAAAGGCTTTTGCAAGCACTATAGTAAAAAGGACAAAATGCTGATGACTAGCATTTTGTCTTTTTCCCACTTTGTTTTCAACACATTTCGAGACAAATTTCAACATTATAATCACATGACTGTCTGAAAATGCTATCACTTTTTACAGGTCCAAAATTTAATCATTTTGTTAACCCATTACCACACAATCCCTACTTTTGACGCCCCTGAGAATGAAGCCTTTTGAAAACATTGTGGGAAAAGGAGAAAATGCTAGTAACCAGCATTTTCTCCTTTTCCCACAATGTTTTCTAACCTTCAAAGTTGAGTTTCGTTATTAGCCAAAACAGGGCATATGAAAAATTAAATGTGCTTAAATGATGAACAGCATTCTCACCTTTTGTCACAATTATCACAAGTTTTTGCAACAAAACTGGTAGTGTAGATCAAATATTAGACTACTCATTATGTGAAGTCTGATCTTGATCTACACTGGCTGCAAAGGCTACTATAGTTTTGAAAGCAGCATTAATTTTAGCCTTAACCTCACAACTTTTAACAACCCTTGGGAACAAAACTTATAAACTATTACTTTGTTTTAAAAGGAGAAAATGCTTGTGACCTTTTTTTTCCCTACTATGTTTGCTGTCCTTACTGCATTGAACAGTTATAAAATTTTGTGCTGATTTTAGAATTACACTCTACTTGACTATAGAATAAATTTGGCATACAGGAAAGTTTATAAACATTACTTGAGCTATGGCTTTAAAATGCCATGGCAGTAAAACAGACTTACGGGCAGGTGAATGCTAGAAAGAGGAAAAACATGAAATGGTGGACCAATTTCTTTAGGGTGAAGAGATGCTTTTTTGCAGATCAGAAACTAACAGTCAGAGAGGCACCGTCGTCAACCATCATTGCAAGGTCTTTTTTCCACAGAATATTTAAGGACAAACGGAATGTGACACAAGTCTGCCAGAGCTGGGCTCCACATCTGATACCTGATGATAACAAACAGAAGAAGGTTCACACGTCCTTAGAATGTCTTGCTGAAGTAGACAACACGCTGTTGGATGCTCTTTTTATAGCAGATGAGAATTGATTCAACTACTTTAAACCCGGAGAAAAGCGACAGTCCAGTATAATTATGGAAGACACATCTTACCCCTCCGTTCAAGAAGGCAAACAATTCTACTGGGATTTACAAATTTGCCTACTTTCCAGAGCTAAGGGAGGATTTACGAAGTAGAAAGTTCAATGTGCAGATGTCAGCTATGTTTGCTTTTAACAGAGATCTGACAGATTTGGTTTAAGACAGTTTTTGAGCAGTTGTAGATTAAATGACATGGCAAATGCATTGAATTTCACAGAGAAAACCTTGACAAAGGCTCTTAAACTTAACACTGACATCCTTAATTAATGCTTGACATGCACCACAGTGTGGGAACTTGCTGTGGTATTTATGCTATAACATTTTTATTATACGCCCTTCGAAGACGGGATATATATATACCCATGGTGGGTGGGCGTCAGGCCGGCCAGCTGGCCGGCGGGCGGGCGGGCGGGCGGGTGGGTGGGTGGGCAGCGTCCCCTTCTTTGTCCATAGCATAACTTTGTCATCTCTGATCCAATTGACTTGAAACTTGGCAGTTGTGTTTGTTGCAATACTACAAAGTGCAGTGCGAAAGAACTGTAACTCTACTTTGAGCTGTCTATGAGTTATTTCCCTTTGTCAATTTTATAGCATTTTCTGCTTGACCGGAGCATAATTTTGTCATCTCTGGTCCGATTGACTTGAAACTTGGCAATTGTGTTTGTTGCAATAAATACAGAGTGCAGTACAAAAGAACCGTAACTCTAGCTCATGCTGTCTTTGAGTTATTTCCCTTTGATCATCATTTTCACAGCATTTTCTGCTTGTCCGGAATGTAACTTTGTCATTTTCAGTCTAAACATCTTCAAATTTGGTATGCATGATTGTTGAAAAACTACGGAGTGCAGTGCATAAGAATCATAATCTGCTGCACTGCTATTTTCCTCTACCTGCCCTTTACGATCAGTATTCCCCCTTGACAACTGGCGGTGTGACGGGCGACAATTTGCCGCTCTTGTTTGTAAAGATTTTGTTTGATTTTCTATATACATGTTTGGTGTATATGTATTGAGAACATATTGAAAAATTGCATTTGTAGTGTTTCATTTTGCTTTTGCTATAGAAATGTCACAGAATTTTGGGACAAACCCTTGTAGTGTCATATTATTGTGATATTATTGATTAATTTGTCATACGATACAGAGTTAAGACCCAATGAATTTTTTTATTTTAAATCCAATACTTTTCTTTCTAATTTCAGCATTCTCATTCTGATTGGGGTTGTTCTTGGTGCAATAATACAGTAAGTATATCAATGATTTAGCCTTTATCCTTTCCTATGCTTGCTGTGAATCCAAGGCTGGAGCTCTAGGTTTTAGGTACCCCAATTAGGCATTCACTATAGCATTCACTATTAAACTGCATACATGTATCCAGTTTAACCCATTACCACACAATCCCTACTTTTGACAACCCTGAGAAAGAATCCTGTAGAAAACATTGTGGAAAAAGGAGAAAATGCTGATAACCAGAATTTACTCCTTTTCCCACCATGTTTTCTAGTCTTCATAAAATGAATTTGAAATTTTCGGTCACTTTTATTTTGTCGTCTGTTAATGCTTTCCATTTGGACAAGTCTAAAATATTGTCATCTGGTAAAGAGTTAACTCTTTGCGAAATGACAAATTTATAGACAGGTCCAAATTGAAAGCATTTGAAGATGACAAAATTAATGTGCCTGAAAAATTGAAATTTGATTTAGGAATAGTAGAAAACATTGTGGGAAAAGGAGAAGATGCTGGTAACCATAGGGTCGTTAAAAGTCGGGATTGTGTGGTAATGAGTTAAAGAATTTTGCAGACGACAAATAAAGTATGATTCCCATCATTGGTACTCTCTTAAAATGGATGGAAAAGATTCTGCGAAGAGGAGGAAATGCTGGTTACCATCATTTTTTTTTCATGCAATGTTTTTAGCTCACCTGAGCACACTTGCTCAAGGGGAGCTTTTAGGATCACCCGGTGTCGATCGTGCGTCGTCAACAATTCTTTAAACATCAACTCCTCCTAAACCGTTGGGCCAGTTTGGACCAAACTTGGCCGGAAAGTTCCTTGGGAGGTCTTCTTTAAAGACTGTTCACAGAATTTGATTTCGTCAAAAACTCTTGTTGCCATGGCAACCAAATGGAATTTTCTAAGAAATTCTTTAAAAATCTTTTTCTCTGAAACCGCTGGTCAGATTTAAAAATAATTTCACAGAGATGTTCCTTGGGCAACCCTTTTCAAAAATTGTTGTGAAATTTTGATCCGTCAAGAAACATGGCTCTGATGAATGGGGGCTACTTGCACTATACAGAAATGAAGGAATTCTTAAAAATTCTTCTTCTCTGAAACCGCTGGTCAGATTTTGAAATAATTTCTCAAGGATGTTCTTTGGGTGACCCTTTTCAAAAAGCGTTGGCGAAATTTTGATTGGTCAAGAAACATGGCTCTTGTGAATGGGGGCTACTTGCATTATAGGGAAATGAAGAAATTCTTGAAAATTCTTCTTCTCTGAAACCCCCTGTCAGATTTTAAAATAATTTGACAGAGATGTTCCTTTGGTGACCCTTTTCAAAATCTGTACAAATAATATTGATCCGTCAAGAAACATGGCTCTTGTGAATGGGGGCTACTTGCACTATATGGACATGATGAAATTCTTGAAAATTCTCTTTCTCTGAAACCCCTGGTCAGATTTTAAAAGAAATTTTCAGAAATGTTCCTTGGGTGACCTTTTTCAAAACTTGTTCGTAAATTTTGATCTATCAAGAAACATGGCTCTCGTGGATGAGGGCTACTTGCTCTTATACAGAAATGAAGAATTCCTAAAAATTCTTCTTTTTGAAACTGATGGTCAGATTTCGAAATGACTTTTACAAGTGACCTTTTGAAAATTGCTTGGCAAAATTATAATTTTGGTTACAATGTTTCAATACCTCAAAAAAAAAAAAAATAGGCTATGGTCATCTCAAAAATTCAGGTGAGCAATCCAGGGGCATCTTTGCCCTCTTGTTTTGTACGAGAGTATACCACATGTCCTGTAATGTGGCGTTCACACTTATCTCAATTCGACCACGATTGAAATCATGGGCTTTATCATGGACGTATCGGAATCATTGTATCGGATCTTATCAGATCGTATCTCATCTTGATGTCAATTGCGGCAATCGGGTAAATCGTGGAAAAATTTTGGGCAGTTAAAAATTTTTCCACGATTAACGGAACTATCGTAAGAATCGCATCAGATCGTAAGTCATCGCAACAAATCGCAACAGACCATATCTCATTGTGTTTCCAAATCGTGGTGATCGGGGTTGAGACAAAAAGCGCGATCTGTTGCGATCTGCAACGATGTGTTACGATCTGTCACAAATTCAGGATATTCTGTCGGGTCTGATTGCCTAGAACTTGATGCGAATGACTCACGAGAGGATACGAGCTGATGCGATTAAATACGGCAAGGCACGACTAGTTACGCGTTTGTGACGGACGCCCAAGATTTGTTGGGAGTTATCGCAACCATAATTATATACATCGGGCAAGATTAATTTGTTTCATTGCTCTATCTACAATAGAAGAGTAACATCTAACATCATATATTTTAGCAATTTTGAAACTTTCTGAGGTATGCCACCGAAGGGCTCCAAAGGCAAAAAGGGAAAGGGCCAGGCTTTGGCAACCCCAGTGCTAGAACCTATTGATTCAGAGCCTGCTCAAGAGGAGGTGGAAAAGACCACCAATGTTAAACCCAAGAAGAAAAAATCGAAACGGCATTTACAGAGCAGCAGAAGGAAGAAATCATCGACTTCCTCATGCAGAATGAGATCTTGTATAGCGAACGACTTGCAGGCATCAAATACCAGTCGCGCTCTCATCGTGGCTCAGTCGTGATCGAAATCGTTCAAAACATCCATCCAACAATCGTAACAAATCACAACAGAGCGCATCAGTCCTTGATGCTTGTATGAGAGCGCATCGCCACGTATCGTGTCGTAACACATTGTGGACACTTTTCGTTATGATCGCGTCAGATCGCAATGGAACCACGAACTCAATCTTGATACTCCTATCAGATCGTATGTGATCGTGTCTATCCTGGACACAGATCGTATCACCAGAAATTGACCAATCGTGATCAAATCGCATCTAAGCGTAACAAATCGTATCATAACGCATGAACTGGCACCAACTCGTATCTAACCGTCAAATTAGCAAAGTTACACGATTCGCTGCGATTGGCCAATCGTGATGATCGTAACAGATCGTGCTCTAGTGTGAACGCAGCATAAGCAACATTTAGTATGTGAATTTCAACTTCATAACATGACTTACACAGGAATATGGGTGAGAGAGAGTACTGCATTTTACATGAGCCAAGCCTGGGTAGCCAAGATGGTTACACACTGTGCTTGAAACCTTGAGGTTGGTGGTTTGAATTCCAGCTCAATCAGGTTCTTTCTGAGGATTGCTAGCAGCTATTGCTACAAGATTCATTCCTCTCTCTCTGCTTAACGATTTTCAAACTCATTACCAAACGACAATATTTTAGACTGATCCAAATTGAAAGCATTTGCAGACGACAAAATAAAAGTGACTGAAAGTGATTTGAAATTTGTTTTGTGAAGGGTAGAAAACTTTGTCGGAAAATGAGAAAATGCTAGTTACCAGCATTTTCTCCTTTTCCCACAATGTTTTCCAAAGGCTTTTTTCTCAGGGGCGTCAAAAGTAGGGATTGTGTGGTAATGGGTTAAAGGTATATATTATGTGGGAAGACTTCAATGGGTTGAAATGAATATAGTCCAAAGTACTGGTAACAGAAACTCTAAAACAGTGACTTATGAAGGTGCACTAGCAACTGTGATATGGCTGAAATGATGATGAAAGCATTGTTAACCCATTACTACACAATCTCAACTTTTGACGACCCTGAGTTATAAGCCTTGAGAAAACAATGTGGGGAAAGGAGAAAATGCTGGTAACCAGCATTTTCTCCTTTTCCCACAATGTTTTCTACTCTGCACAAAGCGTATTTCAAATTTTCAGTCGTTTTTATTCTGTCATCTGCAAATGCTTTCGATATGGACAAGCCTAAACTATTGTCGCTTGGTAAAGAGTTGAAAATCAGACAGGCAAAAACACTCTGTTCTTATGATAAGTGTTAGATTGAAGGGTTGCCTTTCCCAAGCAAAGATGTGACAAAGTATGAGGAAGACTAAGGATATTTTCCCGGAAGAATGAAATCAAGTGTAAACTAGATTATAGTCATGAACAGTTCTGTGCCAATAATCACATTTCTTGCCTGTTAATGTCCGCAAAACGACCTCCTTGGAGTGGCACATTTTATCTGTAAAACATGCACTCTATATTGTGATTGATATGGGTCAGGGCCTTTGTGTTCTATGATAAAGAATGCATGAAGCAGTGCACAAAACAGGGACATTGCGACTCCATTATAAAATTTATACTTGAAATAAAGGAAGGAACCTTGCTATTCTGAAAATTGAAAAACACAAGCCAGTGGCCTCACCATCCCATAATTAAATTTAAGGTCCTTGCTATCCTTAAAAGAAAACAGTGTACACAAGACAGGGACCTTGCTATCTTAAAAAAACAGTGTACGCAAGGAAGAGGGTTTGCTATCCTAAAAGAAAAGGTACCGGTACTTAAAATAGACCATGCACAAGGCAGTGGCCTTGCTATCCTGAAAAACACTGTACACAAGGAAAGACCTTGCTACCCTTACATAAAGTGTACATATGGCAAAAGCTGTGCAACTGTAAAATAAAGTATTTACACAGCAGGGGCTGTGCTACCTTAAAGGTAAGTGCACAGAAGGCAGGTTCCTTACTTACCTAAAGTAACCTGTGCATAGCGCAGGGATCTTGCTATATTTCAATAAATTGTACATGAGATAAAGACCTTGCTGTCTTAACGTAATCGGAAGATTTTTTTCGTGACTCCAAATACTGCAAACTGTTCTAGGTCAATGGCGTATTTTGGAACACTGTGCTTTGTTCCTCAGAACATGTTCTGACTGTTCAAATTCAACCGAGGTGCAGCCATTGTTGCTAGGTGATACAAGATGGCTGAAAGACAGGCAATTCTTCATGGGAAAATTTGCAATTGTCCTGTTTTACGATATGAATGCCATAATTAGGGGCATAGTAGACTTGTCTCTACTCTCTCTCTGCAGCTTAATCACATCCTCAACTAACACAGCTAAGACAGTAGCTCTTGCAACAGCCATAATGCCAACATGCTTTCATTTCGATATGGTTTAGAACAATGTTTCAAACTTGCTCCATTTAGAACATACTTCCGGAACGGTGTATTGTTTTCTGAAGTATTCCTTTCGCACATTCCAGAACAGAAATCCAGAACACAGAAAACTAAATTTACATAGGGCATTTTCGCCTTTTCCAAACAGTGTCTACAAAATGATGTTTGGGGTCCTTAATTCTTTATCACATTGTCACAAGTTTGAAAGACCAAGATGTGTTTCTGTTACCCAAGGAAATTGTAGAAAATTGCTGGTTATGCTACAAAATAAACTGATTCAAATGATGATATTTATCTTCAAGAGGTAGAAAACACCATGAGAATAGGAGGAAAATGCTAGATACCAGCTTTTGTTACCTTGTCCTTGTTTTCATAAAGCATGTTCATTATCTTCCCTTGGTTCTTAACTCATTACCAAACGACAAAATTTTAGGTTTGTCCGAATCGAAAGCATTTTGCAGACTACAAAATAAAAGTGACTGAAAATTTGAAATTTGTTTTTATGAAGGATAGAAAACATTGTGGGAAAAGGAGAAAATGCTGGTTTCCAGCATTTTCTCCTTTTCCCATATTGTTTTCTAAAGGCTTCTTTCTCAGGGGTGTCAAAAGTAGGGATTGTGTGGTAATGGGTTAAAAGCTCATGGCTGTTGGGTAAAGGCCAAATGAAAAACAGATAAATTCATTTATTTGGCAGCGAAACAAGATTAAGACCAGTGACAAACACTGACAATAAATATTAGATGCCAATAATAGAATTGAATGGAAATAATCCTGAATTATTGGTAGTTTGGGAAAACCCTCTTTAAAACCAATACTTTACAATATAGTTCTGTTACAATGGCTGTCAAGGAGGCTGTTGAAACATTTTGGAAAAGAAATAAATGCTTGTAACCACTATTTTCTCCTATACCCACAATATTTTTTTGAAAGACAAATCCCATCAGTTGAGCCAGATTGAATTCATTGTCTGCAAATGCATTCAGTTTTGGCATGCTTACAGATTTGTCATTTGGTAAAAGATAAACCCCCTTGCCCAACATAGAACATAAATATTTATGCTTAATATTACAGAGTGAACCCTTTACCAGACAATTCGAGGTTTAACAAACCCAAGAAGAAGGCTTTTGAGAACATTGTGAGAAAAGGAGAAATTTACTGGTAACCAGCATTTTCTCAATTTTCCACAACGTTTCTACCTATTCAAGGAAAAATACCAGCATTTGTGTTGTGGTAGACCACTGTAACGGTAGACCACTATTTTATCCATGGCTTTATCCCTGTTTAACCCATTTCCACACAATCCCTACTTTTGACGCCCTCGAGAAAGAAGCCTTCAGAAAACATTGTGGGAAAAGGAGAAAATGCTGGTAACCAGCATTTTCTCCTTTTCCCACAATGTTTTCTACCCTTCACAAAACAAATTTCAAATTTTCTGCCACTTTTATTTTGTCGTCTGCAAATGCTTTCGATTTGGACAAACCTCAAATTTTGTCATTTGGTAATTAGTTAAATACAATACCTAACAAATGTGCAAGGGATAATTCTTCATAGCTCAGTGGTTAAACCATTACCACATGACAAAATTTCAGACTGGTTCAAATTAAAAGCATTTGCAGACAACAAAATGAAAGTGACTGAAAAACTGAAATTTGTTCTGGGAAGGGTAGAAAACACTGTGGGAAAAGGAGAAAATGCTGGTTACCAGCATTTTCTCCTTTTCCTACAGTGTTTTCTAAAGGCTTCTTTCTCAGGGGCATCAAAAGTAGGGATTGTGTGGTAATGGGTTAAGGTGTTGGCCTTTCATCTGGGCATTGTAGGTTTGAATCCTGCCTGGTCCTTGTATTTCTGCAGTGCATTTTGTTTCCTTGTTTCAGACTTTATTCGTATCATTTGAAATACATCTGAATTGTCTGTAAATTCCTTCAATATCTAAAAATGAGTCCAGAATTTTTCTGTGTGATAAAGGATTGTTTGAAATTGATCCAAAATTTATTGGAAGTTTGGAGACAACTATTTTTAATTGGCCCTTTACCAAACAAGCTCTTTTTTTTCATTGACAGTGTACAAAAAGGCATTGTTGGCAAACCAAAGAATGATGGTAACCAGCATTATTCATTTTTCCACAACATTTTCTACCCTACCAAAAAACGGAACTCACCCTTTTAACTCTATAAATCATTTTTGTAAGTTTCACATGACTAAGCTAGGTGAGGGCTTTGAGGTGTCTTGCCAAAGGACACTTCCAAGAAAAACCAAGTGCCTTGATCAAGAACCCGCAGGTTAAAATCCTACATTTTACCACTGCTTGTAAAAAGGAAAGCAATCCTCTCTAATAACCCTTTGCTATATGACAAAATTTTAGACCTGTCTAAAGTGAAAGCAATTGCAGACGACAATTTCAATGTGGCTCAATGATGCAGTTTTTGTTTGATAAGATCGACAAAATTGTGGGAAAAGGAGAAAATGCTGGTTACCAGCAATTTCTCCTTTTCCCACAAAGTTTTCAAAAGGCCTCTTCTTGAGGGTCGTTAAAAGTCGGCATTGTGTGGTAAAGAGTTAACTCATTACCACACGAGAAAATTTTAGACTGGTCCAGATTGAAAGCATTTGCAGACGACAAAATAAAGGTGACTGAAAAATTGAAATTTGTTCTGGGAAGGGTAGAAAACACTGTGGGAAAAGGAGAAAATGCTGGTTACCAGCATTTTCTCCTTTTCCCACAGTATTTTCAAAAGGCTTCTTTCTCAGGGACGTTAAAAGTAGGGACTGTGTGGTAATGGGTTAAGAGAAAAGCTCATAGCCCTGTTGATGTCTGGAATAACTGCCAGCACACCTAGGAATAATGACATTCTGGACTTTTACTTTCCAGACTAATTAACTCTTTCAAAAATGGCAAGTTTTACACTCCTCAAATTTCAAAATATCTGCAGACAACAGAAGGAAAACTGGTACAGATGGGAGTTGGATCTCTGCTAAAGAAGGAAACATTGTCAGAAAAGGAGAAAACACTGTTTAAAAGTATTTTGTCCTTTTCTTTCAATACTTTCTAGAGCTTTCAAGGTCATAAAAAAGTCAGGATTGTTTAGTGGAGATTTAAAAAAACCTGCTATTTTAAATTGTCTGCAGAGGTGGGCAGTTGGTGGAATTATGGGACATAATCTTTTTCTACAGTAGATTTCTTTTTCACCCTTAGGTTGCAAAGTGTAACTAGAGAGCCTATTGTAGACCGTGTAGATCAAAATCAGACAACACAGAATGTGCAGTCTATTGCTGGATCCACTCTGTTCGCTAATGAGATATTTTTTCCCCAAAATGAAACTTCAGAACAACAGTGTTTTGGATTTTAACCCATTACCACACAATCCCTACTTTTGACGCCCCTGAGAAAGAAGCCTTTTGAAAACACCATGGGAAAAGGAGAAAATGCTGGAATCCAGCATTTTCTCCTTTTCCCAAAGTGTTTTCTTCCCTTCCCAGAACAAATTTCTAATTTTTAGTCACCTTTGTTTTGTCGTCTGCAAATGCTTTCAATTTGGACGAGTCTAAGATTTTCTCGTGTGGTATACTATTTTAGGATTGCAAGGCCCCTGTCTTGTGAACATTATTTTAGGAAAGCAAGGCTGGCCTGTCTTGTGTACACTATTTTAGGAAAGCAAGGCTCCTGCCTTGTGTAAATTACTTTAGGAAAGCAAGGCCCTGTCTTGTGTATACTATTTTAGGATTGCAAGGCTCCTACCTTGTGTACATTATTTTAGGAAAGCAAGGCTCCTGTCTTGTGTACACTATTTTAGGAAAGCAAGGCTCCTGTCTTGTGTAAATTACTTTAGGAAAGCAAGGCCCTGTCTTGTGTATACTATTTTAGGATTGCAAGGCCCCTGTCTTGTGTACATTATTTTAGGAAAGCAAGGCTCCTGTCTTGTGTACACTATTTTAGGAAAGCAAGGCTCCTGCCTTGTGTAAATTACTTTAGGAAAGCAAGGCCCTGTCTTGTGTACACTATTTTAGGAAAGCAAGGCTCCTGCCTTGTGTAAATTACTTTAGGAAAGCGAGGCCCTGTCTTGTGTATACTATTTTAGGATTGCAAGGCCCCTGTCTTGTGAACATTATTTTAGGAAAGCAAGGCTGGCCTGTCTTGTGTACACTATTTTAGGAAAGCAAGGCTCCTGCCTTGTGTAAATTACTTTAGGAAAGCAAGGCCCTGTCTTGTGTATACTATTTTAGGATTGGAAGGCTCCTACCTTGTGTACATTATTTTAGGAAAGCAAGGCTCCTGTCTTGTGTACACTATTTTAGGAAAGCAAGGCTCCTGCCTTGTGTAAATTACTTTAGGAAAGCAAGGCCCTGTCTTGTGTATACTATTTTAGGATTGCAAGGCTCCTGCCTTGTGTACATTATTTAAGGAAAGCAAGGCTCCTGTCTTGTGTACACTATTTTAGGAAAGCAAGGCTCCTGCCTTGTGTAAATTACTTTAGGAAAGCAAGGCCCTGTCTTGTGTACACTATTTTAGGAAAGCAAGGCTCCTGCCTTGTGTAAATTACTTTAGGAAAGCAAGGCCCTGTCTTGTGTATACTATTTTAGGATTGCAAGGCCCCTGTCTTGTGAACATTATTTTAGGAAAGCAAGGCTCCTGCCTTGTGTACACTATTTTAGGAAAGCAAGGCCCCTGCCTTGTGTAAATTACTTTAGGAAAGCAAGGCTCCTGTCTTGCGAACACTATTTTAGGAAAGCAAGGCCCTGTCTTGTGTATACTATTTTAGGATTGCAAGGCCCCTGTCTTGTGTACATTATTTTAGGAAAGCAAGGCTCCTGCCTTGTGTAAATTACTTTAGGAAAGCACAGCTCCTGCCTTATGTACACTTGTTTTGGATTTGCAAGGCCCATGGTTTGTGTACACTATTTTGGGATTGCAAGGCCCCTGTCTTGTGTAAACTATTTTAGGAAAGCAAAGACCCTGTCTTGTGTACATTATTGACACTATTTTGGGATTGCAAGGCCCCTGTCTTGTGTATCCTATTTTAGAATTGCAAGACCCCTGTCTTGTGTACATTATTTTAGGAAAGCAAGGCTGGCCTGTCTTGTGTACACTATTTTAGGAAAGCAAGGCTCCTGCCTTGTGTAAATTACTTTAGGAAAGCAAGGCCCTGTCTTGTGTATACTATTTTAGGATTGCAAGGCCCCTGTCTTGTGAACATTATTTTAGGAAAGCAAGGCTCCTGCCTTGTGTACACTATTTTAGGAAAGCAAGGCCCCTGCCTTGTGTAAATTACTTTAGGAAAGCAAGGCTCCTGTCTTGCGAACACTATTTTAGGAAAGCAAGGCCCTGTCTTGTGTATACTATTTTAGGATTGCAAGGCCCCTGTCTTGTGTACATTATTTTAGGAAAGCAAGGCTCCTGCCTTGTGTAAATTACTTTAGGAAAGCACAGCTCCTGCCTTATGTACACTTGTTTTGGATTTGCAAGGCCCATGGTTTGTGTACACTATTTTGGGATTGCAAGGCCCCTGTCTTGTGTAAACTATTTTAGGAAAGCAAAGACCCTGTCTTGTGTACATTATTGACAATATTTTAGGAAAGCAAGGCCCCTGTTTTGTGTACATTATTTTAGGATTGCAAGGCTCCTGCCTTGTGTAGACTTTTTTAGGAAAGCAAGGCCTCTGTCTTGTATACACTATTTTAGGAAAGCAAGGCTCCTGCCTTGTGTAAATTACTCTAGGAAAGCAAGGCCCCTGTCTTGTATACACTATTTTAGGATTGCAAGGCCCCTGTCTTGTGTAAACTATTTTAGGAAAGCAAGGCCCCTGTCTTGTGTTCATTATTTTAGGAAAGCAAGGCTCCTGCCTTGTGTAAATTACTCTAGGAAAGCAAGTCCCCTGTCTTGTATACACTATTTTAGGATTGCAAGGCCTCTGTCTTGTGTAAACTATTTTAGGAAAGCAAGGCCCCTGTCTTGTGTACATTATTTTAGGAAAGCAAGGCCCCAGTCTTGTATAAACTATTTTAGGAAAGCAAGACCACTGTCATGTGTAAATTACTTTAGGAAAGCTAGGCCCCTGTCTTGTGTAAATTACTTTAGGAAGGCAAGGCCCCTGTCTTGTGTAAATTACTTTAGAAAGGCAAGGCCCCTGTCTTGTGTAAATTACTTTAGGAAAGCTAGGCCCCTGTCTTGTGTACACTATTTTAGGATTGCATGGCCCCTGTCTTGTATACATACCATTTTAAAGATAGCAAAGCTCTGCCTTTTATACACTTTGCCATAGGATGGCAAGGTCCCTGCCTACTTTACATTTCATCTTAGGTTAACAAGGCTCTTTCTTTTTGTGCACACTTTTAGGGAAGCTAGGCCCTTGCCTAGTTTTTACAATTGACTGCAAATACTTTCAGTTTGGGCACGTCTGTAACTTTGTCATCTGGGAGAGAGTTATGAGATGAAATTCATATGGGCTGTAAAACTGTCTAGTTCTCCTGCAACACTTGTCTTTATTATACATGGCTCTGCAGCCCCTAGGAGACAGTCACATTATAACTGTGGAAAAGATTGCTTTAAATAAATTGCAAAATGGAAAAAAAGGCTCAATTTCTCTTCAACCCTTTACCACACAATGCAGAATTTTAACTAACCTAGGAGAGAAGCCTTTTGAAAAGTTTGTGGGAAAAGGGGAAAATGCTAGTAACAAAAATGATTTCTACCCTATCAAAGAAAAATAGCTCCATTTTAACCCCATTAAAATGTTATTTGCAAATGCATTCAATTTTTACTCTGCTAAAACTATTGTTTGTTATAAACTGATTGTCTGAGAATTAAGATTGGGGTAAAGAGATATAGGATGAAATTCATTAAAATAAGTGCAGGGATCATAAACATGTCTACTGCTACCAGAAAGATTTGCATTTAGTGTCTCTGCATTATCTGTATTGTCCCCAGGAAATATTAATCTGTCAAAGCCATAAAATTCATCAAATTATTTTTTATTGTCTCAGTGTGAATTGTTGAAAAGAACAGATACTTAAAACTTCAACACATAGTTCCTAGTTTTAATATCCCAGAGTTAGCTGACTTTTGAAACATAGTGGGAAAAGGAGAAAGTGCTGGTAACCAGCATTTTCTTCTTGTTGCACAATGTTGTATATTCTTTAAAAAAGCAAATTTCAAATCTTGAGTTACTTTTGTACAGTAGTGTGCGGATGCTTTGAGTTTGGACAAGTCTAAAGTTTTGCCATTTGATGAAGAGTTAAGGCAGCATAAAGAAGACATGGGATGTGGGCCTAGGATTAAAGAAAAAATTGTCATGTTTTTATGACTTATGGCCCTTTGTTGTTAAGTGCTAAAGTGTAGGACTGATGATCTAAAGGCTCCAGGTTTAAGCACTGGATTCATGGGGGGGTTTAAGTTGGATTGTCCTTGGCCAAGACACTTTAGAGCCGCAGCATAGCAATGGTGAAACCCAGGAAATACATGAATACATGATATGACTAAAATTATTTTAAAAGCAGTGTAAAACTCCATTCAGTGTGTCTATTAGTAGCTATGTCATCATTATTAGGCTTGTGGCCTTGACTAAAATACTGGTGGCCATGACATTTTTATCGAGCTGGTGTCCTTTACTTAATTATCTTGCTTGTGGCCACAGCTTAACTGGTGTCCTTGACATAATTACCTTGCTTGTGGCCATGCCTTTACTGGTGGCCATGACATATTGATCTAGCTTGTGGCCATGACTTAATCATCTGGCTTATGATCACAACTTTACTACCAGTAGCCTTGGCTTATGGCATGTATCTTGTTTGTGGCCATGCCTAAATATCAGGTAGCCATGACATAATTATCTGGCTTGTGGCCACAATTGTCTGTGGTAGTCTTGACATAATTATCTGGATTGTGGCCAAGAATTTATTTCCAGTAGTCATGATATACCAGTAATTATCTGGCTTGTAACCATTATGTATCTACCAATAGCTTTTGGTCTAATGAACTGGTTGTCCTGGCATAATTGTAGGGTTTTATGGCCATGACATTACTACTGCTAGTCCATTTGGCAAACCTCAGGTGATCCAGTGACCAAGCTCTTTGCTCTTTTACCTAGCTTGAATAGCCCCCACATGGTACATTTCTTTGCCGAAAGTACACTGTTTTTTGCTATTTTTGAAAAGTAGTTAAAGAGTAAACTGTAATAAGTTTGTAACACATTATTTTCTTCAGTTTTTCAGATATGGTTGGTGACATGCAATTTTTCCAGCCCCATGAGTTTTTCCTTTTTCTGTTACCACCGTAAGTATCTGAAACAGGCTTTAGTAAGCAAAGTCTGCATTTGAAATGAAGTATGTTATATGTTAGACATAGACTGTATTGGAAATCAAGTATTTTAAAGGTTAAGTATGGATTGTCAGAAATCAAAAACTGTACAAGAAAGGCATAGTCTGTATAGGAAATCAGATAAAAGGCTGAGAATGGACTGTGTGAGAAACATGGTATTCTAAATGTCAAGCTTAGTCCCTATAAGAAAATTGTTGTAAATATTAACCCTTTACCACACAACAGAATCTCAGACCTGTCTGAATTGAAAGCATAATTATGCAGATGACAGTTTCAGTATGGCTCATATTAAATGATTTTTCTTTGATAGGGTAGAAAACATTGCAGGAAAAGGAGAAAATGCTGGTAACCAGCATTTTCTCCTTTTCCTGCAATGTTTTCAATAGCTTTCCTTTTCAGGGGCGTTAAAAGTTGTCATTGTGTGGTAAAGGGTTAGGCATAGTCTGTGTGAGAAACCTAAATGTAAATGTTAAGCATAGATTGTATAAGAAATGAAAAACCCAAAAATGTTAAAGCATAGAGTATAAGAAATCAAAAACATTAAAAGTTAAGCATAGACTCCACAATAAATCAGGTACTTGAAAGCTTTGACTCCTAACTCAATTCTATGATCTGTTTTGGTGTTCTGCAAAATCAAACAAAAAACTTAATTATTGCACATAATTCAGCATCCACTGAAGATATCATTACATCAAAAACAGCCATGCACAGACTAGACAAAAGCTATGTTAGTACACTTACTGGAAGAACCACATTGATGATGTTGAAAGGAATTTATGATAATGATTTAGTTTGACTGTGCCCCCAACTGTCACCAATTTAGCACAATTCTAGGTGTTCATTTTACATGAAATAACATACCTCAAATCTGGAGGAAATTGGAGCACAGCAATGTGAATTAAATGAGTTACTATAGTTACGTATCATTTGTTTTTAATTTTTTCTTAGCTGTAAAATTTGCATATCAAGTTTATGATACTATCTTCATGCTATTTTAAGCTTTAGGCAACTTAGAGTATCAAGAATATGACTTTAACAATAATATTCCACAAATTGATCGAAGTGCCCTTGTAAAAGAGACAATAAAAGCTAAAAACATAGGAATGAATCTAAGGATTTGCATTAACAAGGCATAGCTCTGGCAAGCAGTATAAATTCTAAGCATATGTTTGCATAAGAAATAATCTGTAAAAATCATGATATTTCATTCATATTTTTCAGGATCATTCTTGAAGCAGCCTACAGTTTGCATGACAGAACATTTACAGAGAATATTGGAAGCATCTTAATGTTTTCTGTTGTGGTAAGTCCTTATTAATTATAAACTCTTTATCAAGCAATTTTATGTTTTTACAATCTATAGAAAGAAAACCTGAAAAGAAAATGTGAAAAAATGGAGAAAACATTACATTTTTACCTCTATCCACTATGTTCTTAACCCTTATAAGACGCTTATCATCATTTTAGCTGCATTTTGCATGTTGTCTCTTAGTGATGTCAGTTTAGACATGTTTAGAATTTTTTTAAAGCCAGAGAGAAAAAGTGTGATCGAAGCTTTACAATAAGTAGAATGTTCAAGATGTTGGTAATTTATGTAAACATAGGTATATAAAAGATAAATATCGTGTAAAGGATAAAGAAACTCAAGGGATTTGTCTTCATTCAAACCCAAAATGATGTCTTTAACAAAATAAAATGTACTGATAGGTAATATTGTGTACAGCCTTGCAACTGTCAGGGGCAAAGTTTTGCATAAAGATAGAAAATTGATAATATTTTCCAAGATGAAGATGAAATGGATGAACAAATGACTTAAAATGAGTAAAGATGTATCTTTAATCTTAATCAAACAAGTCTGAGCTTCAACAACCTTGGGCAAGAGGTTATTGAACACATTTGTAGTAAAAAATAGAATAAAGCTAGTTACTAGCATATTCTCTTTTTGTTCATTGTTTTCTGCCCTGTAAAAGACAATTTCCATCATTTTTACTACATTCAATATTTTTCCTAAGCATGGTTTATTTAAATCGGTATAAGATTTTACTGTTTGGTTAAAGACTTAATCGCTAGTGAACTTATAGACCACTTTAGGTCATTACCAAACAATTAAATTTCTGAATTGAAAACTTGAAAATTGAAAACATTTTCAGATATTAAATTAATTCTGGTTCAGAAGATAGAATTTTTCTTTGATGGAGGAAAAAATGTTACACTATATGGAGAAAATGTAGTCCATTTTTGATAATGTTTAGCTCATTATGACATTTTTAACGCATTATACTACTTTTTAGATATTTGTTGATGACAGTGCCAATATGAGTTTAATATTGAATTTTAAAGACCATTTATCATAATTTTTGCAAAAGACCATTTATCGTATTTTGTGCAAAACCCCATTACACTGAATTTTTGTCAGACAAATGAGTTTTACAACAGCATTAAGATGCATGATTGGAAATGGCTTGTCCCATGATTGCACTCTAATTCATTTGATTGTGCATGGATATTAACAGGTTGAACTAAATGATTGTAATGTTTGGAATTAGATCTGGATAGCCAAAGATACCTCGGAATCATAGTTTTCAGGCATGAACTGAATTTTGTTCCATACATTTACATGGTTTCTCACTCTACCCATCACACATCTCACTCTCAAGGGACATTACTCCTAACTCCAACTGAATGATGGAAGGGAGACCACCAATAAACAAATAGTCCAAACTTACACACTCTTCCTTCAATCAAAAAGGTATCGGTTTGCTTTGTAGGTTGATTTGCAAGCCAATGTTTGAATTAAATTTCTGTTGTTTTTTTTTTCAAATTATTAATGCCACACAATGGCTTCCTTGACAAATGCCACACCAGTGTTTTCAACACTTTGATATTTTTTCTAGTTTGAATTTCCATGGAAACAGAACGATAGTGATGAATTTTTTTAACTATTTTTCAGGGTACAATTTTTGCATGCTTTTTGATAGGTGAGTATGAAAAAATAATCCTCTTCCTATAATAATTGTTGTTGTTTTAAGCAGTGACACTTGTAATTTTTTGAATAGCAAAGCTAGTCTATAGGCATCAAAATTGACCCATATTCATATTTAACCAAAAAACTCACTGTCGCACTTCCCTATACTAAATAATTGTTTCTGTTAGAAATCTTAATTCTGTTCAATATATCAGTGTTGACATGAACTGCAGAAATCCTACGACTCCAAATTTAACTCTGCTCTTTGGAAAGGGCATTTTGAAAGGGTGGAAAACACTTGGGAAATAGACAAAATGTGAGGGACTACCATGTTGTTTTCAAAAGTTGTCTTTCTCTAGAATCATTCACAGTTGTGATTTTAAACCCTTTATCAAACAATCCATATTTGGGGAAAAGTGATAATGCAAGTAACCAACAGTTTCTTCTTTTCCAACATGTTTTGTACCATGTCAGAGAAGTTCAGTTCACTTGTTCTACTGTCAGATTTGTTGCGTGGCATTTGGAAGAGTCTAAAATTTGTTGCCTGGAAAAGGGTTAAATCTTTACCACACAGTCTAGATTTTAAATGACCATATCAAAGAAGCCTTTTGAAACCATTGCAGGAAAAGGAGGAAATGCTAGTTACCAGCATTTCCTCCTTTACCTTCAATGTTTTTCAGACACATTTCACCGTAATACCTACATTTGAATCGTCACTGCACCTGCTTCCAATTTGGACATGTCAAAAATGTTGTTGTTTGGAAAAGGTTTCAGCAATCTCAGAGATGTCAGTTGTTCATGTCAGTTAGTGTCCTATATTTGGGAAGGGAGGTGAGAGGTTATTCTGGCACTATAGGAGAAAAAATTCCTGTCAGAGAATTCTCCTATTGATTGTGATACAAGAATTGTATTCATGAAAAGATAGTGTTTTGTATGTACAGGCACTAGCTGTTTATCTTGATAGATGAATGCCATTTATAACAAAATTGCTATACAATTTGGCACACTCTTGTCATTTTTCTAGTTTCATTTTTTCCATTGCTTTGAATTTTTTCTTGCTTGGAACTTACTTCATGTACACAGTAGAATTTAGGATTAACCCTATACCACACAATCCCGACTTTCAACACCCCTGTGAGAGAAGCCTTTTGAAAACATTGTGGGAAAAGGAGAAAATGCTGGTAACCAGCATTTTCTCCTTTTCCCCCAGTGTTTTCTTCCCTTCCTTAAAAAAATTTAAATTCTTTAGTAACATTAATTTTGTTGTCTGCAAAAGCTTTCAATTTGGACAGGTGTAAAATTTTGTTGTTTGGTAAAGAATTAATGGTAACACTCTCTATCATACAATTTAAAGACCCTGAGCAAGAATGCTTTTGAAAACATTGTGAGAAAGGAGAAAATGCTAAACCAGCATTTTTCCATTTCCCCACAATGTTTTCTACTCTTTCCAAAAATTGAAATGTTTAAATCTTTACCACACGACAAAATTTTAGACTGGTTCAAATTTTTAAAAAATGCAGATGATAAAATAAAGGTGACTAAAAAATTGAAATTTGTTCTGGGAAGGGTAGAAAACACTGTGGGAAAAGGAGAAAATGCTGGTTACCAGCTGGTTTCTCCTTTTCCTACAGCGTTTTCAAAAGGCTTCTTTCTGAGGGGCATCAAAAGTCAGCATTATGTGGTAATGGGTTAAGTGGCATGCATTTTGTCAACTGCAAATGCTTTCAATTTTGACAAGTCTAAAATTTTGTAGGTTTGTCAAGAGTTAATCTCTTTACTTCTGTTGAAATATGTTTACCAGTTGTTGCCAGATTTTAAACCTGTGTTTTTAGTACCTGTAGGGAAATAGTTCTTCTAGAAACATTGTGCGGAAAGGGAAAAATCCTTGTAACATGCATTTTCTTTCTTCCCACATTTTCTTTTCTTCAAAAGAAATATTTCACCATTTCTGCCATTATAAATTTGTTGTCTGTAAATGTTTGTTGCGTAGACAAATCACATTTTCTCAAAATGTTTTCAGAAACCTTTCTCAGCTTGGTCATAGAAACATAGAAGTGTTTGTTTAACTCTTTGTAACAAACCTTAGACTTGTCTAAATTGAGCTCATTTGCAGAAGACAAATTCAGAGTTATGATTTTTTCTTAAATAGATGGAAAACAATGTGGGAAAAGAAGAAGCCTTTTCTCTTTTTTCCCACAAAGTTTTCAAAAACCTTTGATAAAATTCAGGATTGTATGGAAAAGACTTAATTAGGGACTTCAGTTATGTGGTCTCTTTTATCTTTTCAGGGCTGAGCTTGATTGGTCTAGGCCAGGTGGGGGCGTGGTCTAATCCTGGTTGCACCCCTGTGCAGATCTTGGTGTTTTCTTCACTTATTGTGGCTGTGGACCCAGTTGCTGTATGTAGAAATGATGCTTTTGTCTTCTCAATACAAGTTAAGGCTAAAGGGTTTTTAAAATTTTATGCATCAGAAATATAACATTCTAACATGACACGCAAATTCGGCTCTATAAACACAGTGCAAGGAAAGCGTGGTAAAATCTGCGACAATCTATGTAGAGTGACGTCATTCTGTATCTGACATTCAACGAGTGAGTTATTCAATGGAACATAATCTTCATCCGCATTTTTACTCTAAGTTTGAACTTGTTTTCCTTTCATTAAGAATTAGTCATGTTAGAATCGAAATAATCTATCGCCCTCATGGATTATTCATTGCGCCTCGTAACTCACAACTGTGGTTTATTGAACGATATACCACGATAGAAAGAAGATTATTTCTTAATTCTAGAAGTTGGTTACCCAATGAAGCATAAATTATAACACACATTTCTATACTGCCTTAGAGAGATGTGCACTAAAAGGCACCATGTAAACATCAAGTTTGTTTGTATATACATATATGGCTTGCAACATGGGAAAAGGGGCACTTGGACATTTGTGGTAGGTGTTGTCTCGGATCAGCCTTCACAGTATGTGCAGGCTAATCCAAGACAGCACTTTATGACAACATTAGATTTTGTGCTGCAGTAGGCTTGGGCAAAACCGAAAATTACATAAAAACGGAAAGTGTTGTTTCGGGTTAGCCTGCATGTACTGCACAGGTTGATCCGACATGACCCCTTGCGCAAATGTCCGAATGCTCCTTTTCTCGTGTTGCAAGGCATAAAATAAAATCGTATTCCATGACTCTCAGGAAATAGGTATTTGAAAACAATCGCTGTGAACAATGAGAAAATGCATGTAGCAAGCATTTTCTCCTTTCCATACAGTGTCATTTTCCCTTTTAGATTTATATCATATCATTTTAGCCTTAACCTATTACCACATAATCCTTACTTTTGACGCCCCTGAGAAAGAAGCCTTAAGAAAACATTGTGGGAAAAGGAGAAAATACTGGTAACCAGCATTTTCTCCTTTTCCCACAATGTTTTCTACCCTTCACAAAACAAATTTCAAATTTTCAGTCACTTTTATTTTGTCGTCTGCAAATGCTTTCAATTTGGACCAGTCTAAAATATTTTCCTTTGGTAATGGGTTAATTAGTGTGCAATTTCTTTCAGTAGTAAACAAACTTAATTTTAAACAAATCTCAGAATTTTCCTCATCAGTGTGATATGCATCAAGATATGTTTGAAAAAAAAGGTTGGTGGAAGATATACTGATGACAAATTATAAGTTTATGCTTGGGAAAAAAAATCTAAGGATGACAGAGATCTATAATTTCATATTTATTTATAGGTGTTGGCAATTTTCCAAGAAGTCGGAGTCAATAAGATGCTGTATTTTCTGGTGTTTGGAGAGTCTTTGTTGAATGATGGAGTGACGGTTGTAATATACAATGTAATGCAGACGTACAATCGCATGGATGTTATTGGTGCTGACCAAGTACGAGCCTTTTTATTTCAATTTCTCTATATGCGCTCTCTGGTTTGTCTGTCCTTGAGAAAGAAGGCTTTTGAATGTAAAATTGAAAAAGGAGAAAATGCTGACGAGCAGCATTTATTCTTTTTCGTGCCCAGCTACATGTACCTAGATGGAAACCAGTGATGGAAGAGCAGGTTGCCCTCAAAACATTTTTGACTTCGTATTTTTACTAAAAAGGTAACTGCAGCCATGCTTTTTCACCTGCATGCAATCTCCTTAGTTTTATGGTAAGTAAGCACTGTGAAGCACTTAACTCATTACCAAACAACAAAGTTAAGGTTTGTCCAAATCGAAAGGATTTGCAGACAACAGAATAAAAGTGACTGAAAGTTTAAAATTTGTTTTGTGAAGGATAGAAAACATTGTGGGAAAAGGAGGAAATGCTGCTTTATAGCATTTTCTCTTTTTCCCACAGTGTTTCTGAAAGGCTTCTTTCTTCAGATCATCAAAAGTAGGGATATTTGTGGTGATGGGTTAAATTTCATCCTATGTTTTTGTCTCGATATGGGGGTGTATAAACCTTTTAGCCCATGATCCAAAGTTGTACTAAACTTGAGAATGACAGTTAGATAACCAGCATTTTCTCCTTTCCTAACAATGTTTTAACCCTTTCCCAAACAATCCCTGGTTTTTACGGGTCTGGAATAGTAGCCTTTTGAAAACATTGTGGGAAAAGAAGAAAATGCTGGTAACCAGCATTTTCTCCTTTTCCCTCAATGTTTTCTACCCTATCATAGACAGAAATTATCTTTTCAGCAAGAGTTGAATTGTCGTCTGCAAATGCTTTCGATTTGGTTTAGTCCAAAAGTTTGTCGTTTGGGAAAGGGTTAAACCCTTTTCCATAGCAATACAGTCATATGGGCTACATGTCAATCGTTGTCTGCAAATGCAGTCAAAGTGGACATGTCTCTCATTTCATAGAAAGTTCACCACACAATTGGACTTGTTCAATTTGGAAGCATTTGCAGATGACAATTTGAACATGTCTCAATTGATGGATTTTGTCTTTATAGGGTAGTAAACACTGTGAGTAAAGGAGTAAATGCTGGTTTCTCCTTTTCCAACAATGTTTCTAAAGGCTTAATTTTTAGCTCTACTGGCTTTCAGCCAGCAGAGCTTATGTCATGGCGTGGTTTCCGTCGTCCGTCCGTCTGTCCGTCCGTTAGTCTTTTTCTTGTTTACGCGATAAAGTCTGTATTTGTTGCCCGATTTTCATGAAACTTGCACAGTTTGTTAACCTCATCAATAACTTCAACCCTATTGATTTTGAGAAAAATCCAACAAACAGTATGGGAAAAGTAGCCATTTCAAGTTGAAAATTTCAAATTCTTGTTTACATGATAAAGTCTGCATTTGTGGTCAGATTTTCGTGAAACTTGCACAGTTTGTTTATCTCATCAGTAGCTTCAACCCTATTGATATTGAGAAAAATCCAGCAAACAGTATGGGAAAAGTAGCCCATTCAAGTTGAAAATTTCTAATTATTGTTTACGCAATAAAGTCTGCATTTGTGGTCAGATTTTTGTGAAACTTGCACAGTTTGTTTATCTCATCAATAGCTTCAACCCTATTGATATTGAGAAAAATCCAACAAATAGTATGGGAAAATTAGCCATTTCAAGTTGAAAATTTCTAATTCTTGCTTATGCAATAAAGTCTGCATTTGTGGTCAGTTTTTTTGTGAAACTTGCACAGTTTGTTTATCTCATCAATAGCTTCAACCCTATTGGTTTTGAGAACAATCCAACAAACAGTATGGAAAAAGTAGCCATTTCAAGTTGAAAATTTCTAATTCTTGTTTACGCGATAAAGTCTGCAATTATTGCCCGATTTTTGTGAAACTTGCACAGTTTGTTTATCTCATCAATAGCTTCAACCCTATGGATTTTGAAAAAAATCCAACAAACAGTATTGGAAAAGTAGCCCTTTCAAGTTGAAAATTTCTAATTCATGTTTACACAATAAAGTCGGTCTTTCTTGTCAGATTTTCATGAAAATCACACAGTTTTTTCATCTTATGATTAGCTTCAACCCAATTTATTTTGAGAAAAATCCAACCAACAGTATGGGAAAAGTAGCCACTGCAAGTTGAAAAATTCAAATTCTTGTTTACGGGATAAAATGTGCATTTGTTATTAGATTTTTGTGAAACTTGCACGGTTTGTTTATAATGCCAAAAGCTTCAACAGTATCGATTTTGAAATAAATGCAACAAACAGTATGGGAAAAGTAACCATTTCAAGTTAAAAATTACCAGTTCTTGTTTATGCATTAAAATATGCATTTCTTGTTTATTTCTTGTGTACTTGATAAAGTCTGCATTCATTTTGTTATCAAATTTTTGTGAAACTTGCAGAGTTTGTTTATCTTATCAATAGCTTCAACTCTATGGATTTTGAAAAAAAATCCGACAATCAGTATGGGAGAAGAAGCCATTTCAAGTTGAAAATTTTGATTTCTTATTTAATCTGTTGAAGTTGGCATTTCTGGTTTTAATCATTGTATTTTTTTTCTTTTTGCATCATGAATTCATAGTGTATGCTAGAATAAAAGCAAAATCTCTGCCAGTAGAGCGATATCAGGCCCTTCAGGGCCTTCTAGTTGGGATTGTGAAAACTTGGAACTGCGTAGCTCATTACCAGACGAGAAAATTCTAGGTTTGTCCAAATTAAAAGCCTTTGCAGACGACAAAATAAAAGTGACTGAAAATTTGAAATTTGTTTTGTGAAGGGTAGAAAACATTGTGGGAAAGGAGAAAATGCTGCTTACCAGCATTTTCCTTTTCCTACAATGTTTTCTAAAGGCTTCTTTCTCAGGGTCTTCAAAAGTAGGGATTGTGTGGTAATGGGGTGGCAAAGGGTGAAAATGCATTAATTTTTTATGTTTTATATTTTCAGATTGTTTTGGGAATCTTAAAGTTTTTCGTGGTTGTATTTGGAGGGATGCTGATTGGCACAGTGTGCGGTGCTCTAGCATCATTTATCACCAAATATACAAATTCTGTGAAAGTTGTTGAGCCTATCATCATATTTGGCTTTGCTTATCAGTCCTATATACTGGCAGAGTTGTTTCATTTTTCTGGAATCATTAGGTTGATCTTATTTCTTGATAACCTACTTAACTCATTACCAAACAACAATATTTGGGGCTTGTCCAAATCGAAAGCATTTGCAGACGACAATATAAAAGTGATTGAAAATTTGATATGTGTTTTGTGAAAGGTAGAAAACAATCTGGGAAAAGGAGAAAATCCTGGTTACCAGCATTTTCTCCTTTTCCCACATTGTTTTCTAAGGGCTTCTTTCTCAGGGTCGTCAAAAGTAGGGATTGTGTGGCAATGGGTTAAAACAAAGTTAACCCTTTAACACACAATGACGACTTTTACCGACCCTGAGGAAAAAGCCTTTTGAAAACATTGTAAGAAAAGGAGAAAATGCTGGTAACCAGCATTTTCTCCTTTTCCAACAAAGTTTTTTTATCCTATAAAAGCAAATTTGCACCATTTTAGCCACTTTGAAATTGTCTGCAAATACTTTCAATTTGGATAGGTCTAAAATTTTGCCATGTGATAAAGGGTTAAGCCAGCTTGTCCAGTTCTCGGTTCATTTGTCTGTATGTGTACATGTCTGTCTTTGTCACTTTAGCTGTCTGTCTAGTCATCAGTGGAAACCCATATATATATCTTTATGTGACCAACTTCCTTTTCCATCTTGCTTTCATAGTATTGAAAGCCTGCACAGTTCCAAGGCTCAGAAAAAAAAAAAACACTGACAAATTGTAAGACTGGTCCAAGATGAAAGCATTTGCAGACAACAAAATAAATGACTGAAAAACAGAAATTTGTTTTAGGACGGGTGGAAAACATTGTGGGAAAACGGAGAAAATGCTGGTTACCAGCATTTTCTCCTTTTCCCACATTGTTTCCAAAAGGCTTCTTTTTTAAGGTGGTTAAAAGTCGGGACTGTGTGGTTATCAATTAACTCTTTACCACACAAGAAAGTTTTAGACTGGTCCAAATTGAAAGCATTTGCAGACAACAAAATAAATGTGACTGAAAAATTCAAATTTTTTCTGGGAAGGGTAGAAAACACTGTGGGAAAAGGAGAAAATGCTGGTTACCATCATTTTCTCCTTTTCCCACAGTGTTTTCAAAAGGCTTCTTTGTCAGGGTCCTTAAAAGTCGGGATTGTGTGGTAAAGAGTTAAGGAAATGTTTGAGTTACATTTATTTTGTCGTCTGCAAGTCCTTTCAATTTGGACAAGTCTAAAATTTTGTCGTTTTGTAAAGCGTTAAATGTTTTGTTTTTAAACTCTGTATTGTATGGTAAGGGGATAAAGTCTTGAGGACATATTTTTCCCTTCCTCTTACCAATTTCCTCTCTATCAAAGGGCCAGGCAGGGTCTAAAATCTGAACCAGGACACAAAATATTAGACTTGACCAAATTTAAAACATTTGCAGAGGATAAATGGAATGTGACCTTTATGATGGAATTTATTTTTTAAAGGATGAAATACTTTGTGCCAAATGTAACCAGAACTTTACCTTTTCCAAAAAGAAAATTTCTTTAATTATACCCCCGAAAAACTCTGTTTGGGGGGTATATAGGAGTCAGCTTGTCAGTCGGTCCGTCCGTCCGTAGGTCGGTCGGACCGTCCGTCCGTCCGTCGGTCGGTCTGTAGCTTTTTGTCCGCTCTATTTCTCATAAACCACTGGACGAATTTTATTCAAACTTCACAGGTAAACTCAGTATCAAGCAGAGATGTGCATATGAAATGTTGGTTATGGTTCATTGATTTTTCACTGAGTTATGGCCCTTTCATGAAATTTCTTGTCCGCTCTTTTTCTCATCAACTATTGGACAGATTTGGTTCAAACTACACAAATAGACTCAGTATCAACCAGAGATGTGCATGTCGTATTTTGGTTATGGTTTATTAAGGTTTCACGGAGTTATGGCCCTTTGATGATTCTGGACAAATTTCTTTTTCATACTTAAATTTTGTCTGGAGCATATCTCCAAAACTATACTTGCTAGGGTTATGAAATTTCATGGGTGGATAGATCTCATCGAGGGGGAGTGCAGTGCACAAGAATTATAACTCTTGCTCGCTTAATTTTTGAGTTATTGCCCTTTGTTGTTTTTTTTATACTTGAATTTTGTCCGAAGCATATCTCCAAAACTATACTAGCCAGGGTTATGAAATTTCATGAGTGGATAGATCTCATTGAGGGGGAGTGCAGTGCACAGGAATCATAACTCTTGCTTGCATAATTTTTGAGTTATTGCCCTTTGTCATTTTTTCATACTTGAATTTCGTTAGGAGGGTATCTCCAAAACTATACCAGCTAGGGTTATGAAATTTCATGGGTCGATAGATCTTATCGAGGGGGAGTGCAGTGCACAGGAATTACAACTTTTGCTTGCTTAATGTTTGAGTTATTGCCCTTTGTTGTTGTTTTTTTTTTATACTTGAATTTTGTCCGAAGCATATCTCCAAAACTATACTAGCTAGGGTTATGAAATTTTAAGGGTGGATAGATCTCACCAAGGGGGAGTGCAGTGCACAGGAATCATAACTCTTGCTTGCTTAATTTTGAGTTATTGCCCTTTGTCATTTTTCATACTTGGATTTTGTCCGGAGGGTATCTCCAAAACTATACTAGCTAGGGTTATGAAATTTCTTGGGTGGATAGATCTCACCAAGGGGGAGTGCTGTGCACAGGAATCATAACTCCTGCTCCCTTAATTTTTGAGTTATTGCCCTTTGTCGTTTTTAATACTTGAATTTGGTCCGGTGAATATCACCAAAACTATACTAGCTAGGGTTATGAAATTTCATGGGTGGATAGATCTCATTAAGGGGGAGTGCATTGCACAGGAACCATAACTCCTGCTCCCTTAATTTTTGAGTTATTGCCCTTTGTTGTTTTTTATACTTGAAATTTGTCTGGAGGGTATCTCCAAAACTATACTAGCTAGGGTTATGAAATTTCCTAGATGGATAGATCTCATCAATGGGTAGTGCAGTGCTCAGGAATCATAACTCTTGCTCGCTTAATTTTTGAGTTATTGCCCTTTGTCGTTTTTCATACTTGAATTCTGTCCAGTGCATGCCCCAGCTTAACAACTTTGGGTAAGACAGGCATATCTTGCGACAATTTGCTCTTGTTCAACTCTTACTTTTGTACTCAACCATTCTGCATTCTGTGACAAAGACCTGTTTGGTGTCAAGGAGCTGGTGGGGGGTATGACCACGTTTAGTGATAGCTCTAGTTTATTTCTCAAACTCAATCATTAGAGCTATATTTAACCTTTTTCCAAATTACACATTTTGGATCCTTTCAAACTGAAAGAGTTTGCAGACGACAATTTTTGATTTGGAGAAAATGGCATGAAGTTCTCAAAAAGGGTAGAAACATTGTGGGAAAAGGAGAAATTGCTTGTTACAAGCAATTTTTCCTTTTCCCACAGTGTTTTCAAGATTTTTATCGCAGATACATAAAAACCAGGGCTTGTTTGGGAAAGGGTTAAATTTTTGTCTGCAAATGCAATCTATTTGGACAAGTCTAAAATTTGGTCCTTTGATAAAAACATGGCCCTTTACGGCACAATCCCAAATTTTAACAACCTTCCAGGAGAAGGCTTTTTGATAACATTGTGAAAAATGAGAAAATGCTAGTATATTTTTTTCCAAAGTGTTTTGTACCCTATCAAATAGCCTGCAACACGTAAAAAGGGGCATTGGGACATTTGCCTTAACCCTTTCCCAAACAAGCCCTGGTTTTTACGTGTCTGCAGTGAAAGTCTTTTGAAAACGCTGTGGGAAAAGGAGAAATTGCTCGTAACGAGCAATTTCTCCTTTTCCCACAGTGTTTTCTACCCTTTTTGAGAACTTTCTGGCATAATTCTCCAAATCTAAAATTGTCGTCTGCACTCTTTTGGTTTGGAAGAGTCCAAAATTTGTCATTTGGGAAAGGGTTAGGCTTTGTCTTGGATCAGTCTGCATGAACTGTGAGGACTAATCCCAAATGACACTCCATTTTTATGTATTTTTCTGTTTGATGCAAATCTACTGAAGAACAAAATATGGTGGTAAAGAGTCGTCTTGGATTAGCCTGTGCAGGCTGATCCGAGATGACTTTACTCGGATGTCGGAATGCCTTTTTTTGTGTGTTTCAAGCCAAATACAAAAAGAGTATAAACACAGAAACAGCTGTTTGAACTACATTTTATTTTTCTGTTTTCGAAGGTTTTCTACTTTGTCAAGTCCAAAATTTTGTCTTTTTGTAAAATGTTCCTCAATTAATCATCTCATTTCAGTATAATTGTGTGTGGCCTTATTCAAGTGCAATATGCCTTCAACAATATTACAAACAAATCCAAACTCTGTGTGAAGTTCTTTGTTAAAGTTATTAGGTAAGCTCTTTCTGTTGTAATTGTTACAATCTTTTTAACTAATGATGCAAACAGTTTGTGTAAAGAAGTAATTGCTAATTACAGTTTTTTTTAAAAGCCTCCTATACAGGGATATAAAACTGGTAGTGTTTGGTACAAGGCTAAAAATATTGAAGACATTCACATTACCAAAAGGAGAATACATGGAGGGAAGAAAGACCATCTCTTGATCTTTTTTCTGTGGGAAAAGGAGAGATGGCTTAGTACAAATAATTTCTCCTCATACATGAGCATTTCTAAAGGAAGTCTGATATGGGGATGGAGGCAGTTATATTTGTACATTGACGGAATAAAGGCAAGCAACAGTGAATTTAGGCAAAGATCCATTAGAAAATGCTACAGTGAATTCAGGAAAAATATAATGAATAGACACTAGAAGCAGAGCTCCAGAAAGAGGGAGTGATTTTGATTTCAAAATTAAAAATATTGATTATTCTTCACTGAACACTATGTTGTTGGTACTCATTAGAATCGTCTCATTGAGACGATTCTAATGAGTACCCACAACATAGAATTTTGAAGATATTGATTTAGAATACAATCACTCCCTCTTATCAGCAACTCTGTAGAAGTGACAATGAATTAGCAAAATGCATTTGATTACTTCTACAATCTTCAGTGAATGTAGGAAAATGTATTCAGTAGATGCTACAAGTTGCATTGAATGTAGGAAAATGTATTTGAAAGATGCTACTAGTTGCAGTGAATTAAGGAAATGTATTTGATATGTGCTAATAGCGGCAGTGAATTTAAAAGAAAGGATTTTGATAAATGCTAAAAGCTGCTGTAAATTTAGAAAAATGTGTTTGAGAGTTGATACTGGCAGCAGTGAATATAACCCATTACCAAACGACAATATTTTAGACTTGTCCAAATTGAAAGCATTTGCTGGCGACAAAAGAAAAGTGACTGAAAATTTGAAATTTGTTTTGTGAAGGGTAGAAAACATTGTGGGAAAAGGAGAAAATGCTGTTACCAGCATTTTCTCCTTTTCCTACAATGTTTTCTAAAGGCTTCTTTCTCAGGGGCGTCAAAAATGGGGATTGTGTGGTAATGGGTTAAGAAAATGTTATTGACAGATGCTAGGGAAGAAAGATTAACCTACTTTTTATCCTTTGTATTGCAGCAATACCTGTGAAATCATCATTTTCTTGTTTTTGGGCCTGAAGGTCGTGATCCCAAACCATTACTGGAATACTGGCTTTGTTGTGTGGACCACTGTCCTGTGTATTGTTTTTAGATTTATAAGTAAGTAGAAATTTATGGGTTTGTGTTATAGGAAGGGAGGGAGAAGGAGGTGGTGGGATTGGGGAGAGAGAGTGACAGACGGAGAGAGCAAGAGCAAAGAACCATATAGAGATAACAAGAGAGATAACCAGCAAGAGAGAAAAGGAGTGAAAAAGATGAAGATATACCAGGAGATAGTGCCAGGGGAGAGCCAGAGGGAGATATAAATACCCTGAGATAGAGCCGAGGAGAGGGCTGAAGAGAGATTTAAACAACCTGAGGTAGAGCCAAGGACAGGGCCAGAGAAATATAAATACCCTCAGATAGAGCAAGGGGATGGCCAGAGAGATATGAATACCCTGATATATAGAGCCAGGGAGATGTTAATACCCTGATATAGAGCCAGGGGAAAGCCAGGGAGATAGTAATACCCTGATATGGAGCCAGGGGATAGCCAGGGAGATATAAATACCCTGGTATTGAGCCAGGGGATAGCCAGGGAGATATGAATACCCTGATATAGAACAAGGGGATAGCCAGAGAGATATGAATACCCTGATATAGAGCCAGGGGAAAGCCAGGGAGATATAAATATCCTGATATAGAGCCAGAGGATAACCAGGGAGATATAAATAACCTGATATAGAGCCAGGGGATAGCCAGGGAGATATGAATACCCTGATATTGAGCCAGGGGATAGCCAGTGAGATATAAATACTCTGATATAGAGCCAGGCGATAGCCAGAGAGATATAAATACCCTGATATAGAGCCAGGGGATAGCCAGGGAAATATGAATACCCTGATATTGAGCCATGGGATAGCCAGGGAGATATAAATACTCTGATATAGAGCCAGGTGATAGCCAGAGAGATATGAATACCCTGATATAGAGCCAGGGGATAGCCAGGGAGATATAAATACCCTGATATAGAGCCAGGGGATAGCCAGGGAGATATGAATACCCTGATATAGAGCCAGAGATAAAAATACCCTGATATAGAGCCCGGGGGGATAGCCAGGGAGATATGAATACCCTGATAGAGAGCCAGGGAGGGATTTAGGGAGATGTATATATGCCCTGAGCTTGGGAGAGAGCAAGAGAGGTTGACCAATCACCATACAGGCTTCCATTTTCTTCTGTTCTCACTCTATTTCCTTTTATCCATGTATTTGGTATGAGCTTTTAAAACCTCTAACTTTTGCATATATATTGATTATATATTTCATTTTTAGTTTATTATGATATAAGTCTCGTGAATAGAGGGGTTTAATACATCTGTCGAAAGTTTTGGTCCATGTCAGCCTGGACAGTTCTGGAAGGCTGACATGAGTCAAACTTCATGCTATAGGTAAATTTTCTACATGTCAAAGAACCACTGTTCTCATGTGTTGTGTTTTAGACAAAATTGATCTGTATAACTCTAAGATTCTTTTGTTATAAGGATCATGAAGATGCATGTAAAAAAACTTGTATAACACACCTTTTCACAGAAGACCGCTCATATTTGTTAATTTTTTGTCTTACCTTCTCTTTCAGTTACCTACTTAACATCATTCCTAATCAACAAATGTGATACTTACAGAGTGAGAAAAATCAAGATGGATGAAATGTTCATGATAGTGAGTATCTGACCTTTCTAGTTCTGATTCGGTATGACAAAAATTTAGACTTGTCAAAACTCAGAGCATTTGCACACAACAATTTAACTCTTTACCACACAAGAAAATTTTAGACTGGTCCAAATTGAGAGCATTTGCAGACGACAAAATAAAGGTGACTGAAAAATTAAAATTTGGGATGGGAAGGGTAGAAAACATTGTGGGGAAAAAGGAGAAGATGCTGGGTACCCAGCATCTTCTCCTTTTTCCACAGTGTTTTCAAAAGACCTCTTTCTGGGGGTCGTTAAAAGTTGGGATTGTGTGGTAAAGAGTTAAATGTGGTTCAATTGATAGAGTTTCCCTTTGTAAGGTTAGAAAACATTGTTTTTATAAGGCTTCTTCCTCTGGATCATTAAAAGTCAGGATTGTTTGGTAAAGGGTCAATCCATACATGATAATCTTTATGTGAAGAGTCTGTGGTCATGAGGTAGAGTGTCATTCTCACAGTCGTAAGGTCCTGTGTTTCATTCCAAGGGAGGAAGTCAACTTTAGGACTGTTAACTCTGTACCAAATTACAAAATTTTAGACTGGTCCAAATTGAAAGCACTTGCAGACGAAAAAATAAATGTTTACTCAAAAATTGAAATTTCTTTCAAGAATGGTAGGAGACATCGTGGGGAAAGGAGAAAATGCATTTTCTTTTTCCACAATGTTTTCAAAAGGTCTATCTGGGAGTTGTAAAAAAACAGCTATTGTTTGGTAAAGGGTTAACTCTTTACCAAACGACAAAATTTTAGACTGGTTCAAATTGAAAGCAATTGCAGACGACAAAATAAAGGTGACTGAAAAATTGAAATTTGTTCCGGGAAGGGAAGAAAACACTGTGGGAAAAGGAGAAAATGCTGGTTACCAGCATTTTCTCCTTTTCCTACAGTGTTTTCAAAAGGCTTCTTTCTCTTGGACGTCAAAAGTAGGGATTGTGTGGTAATGAGTTAATTGGCCCCCATGTATGGTGATGGTGCTAGTGTACTTTCCAGGAAGCAGAATCAAGAAAGATATGTGTATGCTACAAGAACATTTAATAATTGATGTAAATGATAAAGATGTTTAAATTAGATTTAACCTTTACTAAACAGTCCAATGTTTTTACATCCTTGTAGAAGAAAGGTTTTGATAACATTGTGTGAGTATGGAGGAATGCTTATAAGCAGTATTTTACATTTCCTCATTGATTTTAAGCTCACCTGAGCACAAAGCCAGATACTCTTGAAACTCAGTCAGAATGTTTGTCTTGATGATATCTCTGAATATAGATGGATCCAATCTATGGATATCTGAATCCTTTGGTTTTTCTCAAAGTCAAATTTTATTGCTCTTCTGAAAATTCCTTTATTTTAGATGATATATACATGTATATGATGTTAATTTCAGTTTGGAAAAGTCTGAAATTCATTTTTGTTGTTTGGAGTTGAAATTTACTTTACCCTCTCCCAAAACAGCCTTGGTTTTAACATCCCAAAGTAACACCCTTTTAGAAAACATTGTGCGAAAAGGAGAAAATGCTGATTGTGAGCATTTATTCCCATTCCCGTAGTGTTTTTAATTCTGTCAGAGAATGTAAGCTCATTTATATAAATTTTAAATTTGTCATTCTGTTGATGTTTAGAATTTGGTAGACTCATATACCTTTTGTGTGGGAAAGAGTTAAGCCTTTTCTTAACCCATTACCACTCAATCCTTACTTTTGATGCCCCTGAGAAAGAAGCCTTTGAAAACACTGTGGGAAAAGGAGAAAATGCTGGTAACCAGCATTTTCTCCTTTTCCGACAGTGTTTTCTACCCTTTCCAGAACAAATTTCAATTTTTCAGTCACCTTTATTTTGTCGTCTGCAAAAGCTTTCAATTTGGACCAGTCTAAAATTTTCTCGTGTGGTAATGGGTTAACTCTTTACCAAATGACAAAATTCAGGCCTAGACCAAATTCAAAGCATTTGCAGGCAACATGTTGAATGTAGTAAAACAGACGATTTCTGTATGTGATATTTTAGATACATTTTGAGAAAAGAAGATGCTGGTTACCAGCATTTTCTCCTTTTCCTTCAATGTTTTCAAAGGACTTCTTCCCCAGGGTCGTTAAAACTCGGGATCGTGTGGTAAAGAGTTAAGCATTATTTCTATGGTTTTTAACCCATTACCACACAATCCCTACTTTTGACACCTCTGAGAAAGAAGCCTTTGGAAAACATTGTGGGAAAAGGAGAAAATGCTGGTTACCAGCATTTTCTCCTTTTCCCACAATGTTTTTGTCGTCTGCAAATGCTTTCTTTTTGGACAAGCCTAAAATATTTTCGTTTGGTAATGAGTTAATTATATAAACAAATTTACAGAGTTATGGAGGCCTGCGTGGTGCAGTGTGCTTCTCCCTGGTTGCGCTGTTAGATGAGAAAGAATTTGGTGTGGAGATGAAAAACATGTTTGTTACCACAACGTTGTTTGTGATATTTTTCACTGTTTTTATTCAGGTGAGTGAAACAATAGACAAATTCATACAGATTCTTTTCGTGACTCAGTAACTGAAACATTGGCTCAGCCATTTATTTTGGAGATTGATGATAAATATTGCGACAGAATTCATTCCCTCACATTGCTGAATGTTGTCTTTATAATGTTTCTGTGGGAAAACGTCCGGCATTTAATCTCTAGAACTAGAAAAGTATAGATAGTTGCACTTACCACAGTGATATAACTGAAATAGTGGTGCTAAATACAAAACAAACTGACAGCAATGAAAAGATGATTAAAAAAAAAAACCTTTAGGAAACTATTTTTTGTGTCTTGAAATGATGTGAAATTAAAACAAGAAATTCCTGTTTTTGCCACATTGTTTTTTCCTTGTATTAATTTATTGAACTTTAACTCATTACCAAACAACAAAATTTTAGGCTTGTCCTAATCGAAAGCATCTGCAGACGATAAAATTAAAGTGACCGAACATTGGAAATTTGTTTTGTGAAGGGTAGAAAACATTGTGGGAAAAGGAGAAAATGCTGGTTACCAGCATTTTCTCCTTTTCCCACTATGTTTTCTAAAGGTTTCTTTCTCAAGGGCTTCAAAAGTAGGGATTGTGTGAAAATGGGTTAATTCTTGTATATTGGACTTGGTTTACTGTTTTCAAAGATGTCTGGTGCAAATTTATTTCAAAAGATTACGAGCTTCATACAGTATTTTATCTTGATGAATGAAATTGATCTTTGCCAGATAACAAAATTTCCATGTCTGTTTTGGATGCATTTGCAGATAACAAAGTTAACCTTTAGGCTGATAAGTGCAACTCACTGACCTTTTGCAGACATTGTAGATCAAGATCAGACTGCATAGAATGTGCAGTCTGATCTTGGAGCTGCACTGTCCACAAAGGGCATGTTATTCCTGAAAACATAACTTTGAAATACCCGTAGCAGTATTTGAGTATTTACCATCGCATTGAAAATTTAACTTTAGTTATTAACCCATTACCACACAATCCCTACTTTTGACGCCCCTAGAAAAGAAGCCTTTTCTCCTTTTCCCACAATGTTTTCTACCGTTCACAAAACAAATTTAAAATTTTCAGTCACTTTTATTTTGTCGTCTGCAAATGCTTTCAATTTGGACCAGTCTAAAATATTGTCGTTTGGTAATGAGTTAAACAGGATAAGAGTTAATGTGGCTTACATGATCAAAAATGGCCTTGAAAGATTATTGAAATTGAAATTTTGTTGGAAAAGGAAAAACTATCTCTAAATAGCATTTACTCCTTTCTTCATTTCAATTTTTTCTGCGAAAGTGTCATAAACTCTTTACCAAACGACAAAATTTTGGACTAAGTCCAAAGTGAAAGCATTTGCAGATGACAAAATAAATGTGACACTACAGTTAAAATTTTATCTGGGAAGGATAGAAAACATTGTGGGAAAAGGAGAAAATGCTGGTTACCCACATTTTCTCCTTTTCCTATAATAATGTTTTCAGAACCTTTCTTTTGCAGGGTCATTAAAAGTCGGGATTGTGTAGTACAAAGTTAAAACATATCCAGAAAACATCAACTTTATGTCAAGTTTGATGTACCAGTCCTTGTGTTTCATTTGAAATGTTTTCACGTCTGATAGTATTTAGACATGTAAAGAAGAACTTGTGTAGAGTTACATAATGAGTATGACATAAAATGTATATTTACAGGGAGGAACCATTAAATTCCTGGTACGGAAAATGAGAATATCTCTACAAAGGCAAGACAAGAGCATGATCATGTATGAGGAACTGAACCAGCATGTAAGTGGCTTTCTTAACCCTTTACCACACAATCCCGACTTTT
Organism: Tridacna crocea; assembly: GCA_943736015.1. Taxonomy (NCBI): domain Eukaryota; kingdom Metazoa; phylum Mollusca; class Bivalvia; order Cardiida; family Cardiidae; genus Tridacna; species Tridacna crocea. Next base: position 15,478,760 of record OX031068.1, read on the forward strand.
TAACAACCCTGAGTAAGAAGCCTTTTGAAAACATTATGGGAAAAGGAGAAAATGCTGGTAACCAGCATTTTCTCCTTTTCCCACAATGTTTTCTACCCTTCCCCAAGCAAGTTCCGAATTTTCAGTCACTTTTATTTTGTCGTCTGCAAATGCTTTCAATTTGGACAAGTGTAAATTTTTGTCGTTTGATAAAGAGTTAAACAAGTTTGATATCAGGTCACTGGACCAAGTCTTACGGAAATCTCCTGCATACTCTAGAGGCCACATTTTCAGCCCAGTTCTCATGAAACTCTGTCAGAAGGCTGATCTTGAAAATATTCAGGACAAATATGAAATTGGGTCATGTCTGGTCAAAAAAATAGGTCACTGAGCCAGACTTTAAATCTTTAACAAATGACAAAATTTTAGATCGATCCAAATTGAAAGCATTTGCAAATGACAAAATTGACATGACTCATGTTCTGGGAGAGTAGAAAACATTGTGGGAAAAGAAGAAAATGCTGTTTATCAGCATTTTCTCCTTTTCCCAAAATGTTTTCAAAAGCCATGTTTTTCAGGGTTGTGAAAATCAGGGATTGTTTGGAAAAGGGTTGAAAAAAACCTTGTGTGCACTTTAAAGGCCATATTTTTGGCTCAATGCTTATGAAACAGTGTGTCTGTCTTGTTATATCTTGCACAAGTTTGAAATTAGGTCACGTCTGGTTAATTCAAGCAGTAATTTTTTGTTCTCAAATATCAATTTCATGAATAGATTCTAAAAAAAGTAGCAGTGGCTGTTCATGTTAGAGAGCCAACCAGCTAAGTAAACCTTGATCAGATGACCAGCTGACATAATAAACCTAATCCCATGGTGAATTGAACATATATCAACAAGCTTAATATGGCCCATTGTGATATTGTTAGTTGTACGGTTAGGTGGCCAGGGACATGGAAACTTGTTCAGGGCTGTGGTAAACCCTGTCGCCATGATTCACTGCAGATGTGGACATGTTTCCAAGTCCCCTGCCACCTGACTGTACAAAGAATTTATTATACTGCAAAGTTTTACCATTCCAACTTTTGTTAATCGAATTTTATCTGTGTTTTTGGTTTAAAAAATTGAGTACACTGACAAAGACGCCACTGCAACCTTGGTAATATGTGCTTGCAGCTTGGCACATAATCTTGATATTAATCTTGATTGATGCCGCCATTTTGGATGTTGTGTTGATAGTGTAGTCATGTATATGGGGCTCCCTAAACGGAAACTGCCTTTACGTTGGTTTTGCCAGTGTACATGATATATATGTTTGGAGCATAATTATCAGCCAATCAGATAATGAGAAATTTCTTTGCAGTATAATAAAACAGGATGTATAGGAGTTGACAGGATCCAGTCACCAGGCAACCTCTGTGTTCTTATTTCATTGACTGGTGCATGTCTTATTTCAGGTGTCTGACCATTTAATGGCTGGAATAGAGGAAGTTGTTGGGTTTTCTGGGAAATTCTATGTTATGGTAACTTATACTCTTTTTTTTCTTTGTCAAACATTCAGGGGATTTTCCAAACCGAAATCTGCATTTTCTCCTTTTCCCACAATTTTCAAGTCTTTTTTTCCAGGGTCGTTAAAACTTTACCACACTATCCTGCCTTTTAATAACACTGAGAAAGATTCCTTTTGAAAACATTGTGGGAAAAGGAGAAAATGCTAGCAACCCAACATTTTATCCTTTTCCCACAATGTTTTCTACACTTCACCAAGCAAATTTCAAATTTTCAGTACTTTTATTTTGTCATCTGCAAAGGCTTTGAATTTAGACCAGACTATAGTCTTTTGGTAAAGAGTTAAAAGGAGAACCAATCCAACAATAGAGGGTAACTTTAAAGTATTTTTTGGATATTACTGCAGCATTTTTTTAATTTCAATGTATTATAACTAAAGACATTTCCCTAAAAATTGGATATATTTACACTATAGTTGTTATTTATCAGAAGGGGAATGTGTACAACAAGGGAAAGTAACCCTGAAATATTTTGACACAGTTATACCCCTCTTTTGAGTTATGAATATTCACTAAGAAAGGAACTTGACCTTGACGTTTCCACAATCGTTATGTAATACTCTTGTTCTTTTTGCCTACAGGAGAAATTTGACAGACTAGATAACAAGTTTATTCGACCAATCTTGTTGCGGGACCGAAACACATGTGCCGGAGATGAGATCAGTAATTACTACCAGAGACTTTTAATGAAGTGAGTCAATTTATGAACAGTAAAAACCTGCCGTATTGTCCACATTTTTTAACTCTTTATCCCCAAACCCTACAAAGGGGAACCACATCATTTGGACTACAACTAATTTATAATCAGCAAATGCCTTCACGTTAGACTGGTAGAAATTGTTGTTGTTTATAGGTAAAAAGTTAATTCTTTGCCAAATGACAGTACATGTACTTAGACGAATTCAAATTGAAACTATTTGCAGACAACAAATTAAATTTTACTCAACTGATGAAACTAGTCTGTAATAGGGAAGAAAATCTTGTGGGAAAAGTAGAAAATACTGGTGATAAATATTTTCTTCAATTCCCAGTAGGTTTTCAAAAGCTTTCTTCTCCAGGGTCGTTAAAAGTTGGGATTGTGTGGTAAAGTGTTAAACAGATGAGTCAAGTTCTGGGAAAAGTGGGTTTGATGCATCTCTTACCCTGTACTACACAATTCCGATTTTTAATGACCCAGTGAAAGAAGCCTTTTGGAACATTGTGGGTAAAGGAGAAAATGCTGGTAACCAGCATTTTCTCCTTTGCCCACAATGTTTTCTGTCCTTCCTGAAACAAATTTTAATTTTTCAGTCACCTTTGTTTTGTCGTCTGGAAATGCTTTCAATTTGGACCAGTCTAAAATTTTGCCGTTCCGTAAAGAGTTAAGATGCATTGTACTAAGCAAGCAATCACATAATTAAGGATCCCTAAAAGTCTGTTTTGTCAAACAATTGACTGAATCAAAATCATAATGTTTTTTGGTTTTTTTTGACTCTGCGGAAAATTGACAGTAGCAAACACTTTTGTCCCAGTTCAGCCTGTGCATACTGTGCATGGTGACATGGGTGGATATTTTTTTTGCAGAAAAATTAATCCCCCTTTTCACTGAGCTTAACTCAATCTAAACACTATATCAACAAACTAAACTCTTTACCCCACAACACTAGCTTAGACTGTCCATATTCAAAGCATTTGCAGGCAACAAATTAGATTTAGGAATTTTGGCTTTGAAAGGATAGAAAACCTTGTGGAAAAATGAGAAAATGCTGTTTACCTGCATTTTCTCCTTTTCCGACAAGGTTTTCAGAAGCTTTCCTTTCCAGGTTCGTGAAAACCAGGGCTTGTTCGTTAAAAGGGTTAAATAAGATTTTATCAGTGTACTCTCAAGACCCATAAATAATATTCTGCTTTAGACGGAATGCTTATACTAAAGATGATTTCTATTATTTCAGGGAACATTACAAGAATCTGAAGTTGTCTGGAGCTGTCAGATTACCCAAAGTTTCTTCTTCTATGTATGTATAGTTAAATCGACTCTTTACCACACGACAAAATTTTAGACTGGTTCAAATTGAAAGCATTTGCAGACGACAAAATAAAGGTAACTGAAAAATTAAAATTTGTTCTGGGAGGGGTAGAAAACACTGTGGGAAAAGGAGAAAATGCTGGCTACCAGCATTTTCTCCTTTTCCCACTGTGTTTTCAAAAGGCTTCTTTCTCAAAAGTAGGGATTGTGTGGTAATGGGTTAAACAGATAAAGGATATTTGGATATTTTTTGGAGAAAGATCAAAATTTATTTCATCAACTGAACATCATGGGTGATATTTTCAAAGTGATGCAGGCAGGAGTGAAAATGTTACCATGTGATGTTCATGCAATGAAATAAATTTTGATCTTTAACTCTTTACCAAACAATAAAACTATAGACTGATCCAAATTGAAAGCATTTGCAGGCGACAAAATAGATGTGACTGAACTGTTGAAATTGGGTGTGGGAGGGTAGAAAACATTGTGGAAAAAGGAGAAAATGCTGGTTACTAGCATTTTCTCCTTTGCTCACAATGTTTTCAAAAGGCTTCTGTCTCAGGGTCATTAAAAGTCGGGATTGTGTGGTAAAGAAACATATTGAAAAGGTGGGATTTTTTTTTAGATGATTTGATTTAATTACTGCCTGAGGTATATGTAACATGTTTGAAAGGTCAATGTTATAAACTTTGTGCAAGAATCTACCTAGACCTATTGCAGTTGTTGAAATATGTAAATTTTACAGGCCAAAAGAATGATGTCATTGAACCATAATCCACAATTTTTTTCTTATACACTACCAGAGAGCATCACCGAAGAATGTGATATTCTATTTTATTTCATGCTTTCCAGTAGAATATTGAGAAAAAGCAGTGAAAATATTTTTCGGTCGTACACTGGTACCACCAGTGAAAATACCGATTTTCATGTTCTTATTGCCTAGGTTAATTTTCCACTTTTATTTCATGCTTTCTACTAGGATATTGAGAAATAGCAGTGAAAATATTTTTCGGTCGTACACCGGTACCACCAGTGAAAATACCGATTTTCATGTTCTTATTGCCTAGGTTAATTTTGCGTGCCTCACAACTAGATGGAAATATGATGTCATTTACCTTACATTTCTTGCGCTTGACGTAAAATTGTAATGCTTTGCTATGCAGGAGGGGTACGTCAAGGGGAATTACGGAAAAGAATTGTACTGGATTGTGATAAAGCTCCTCCCAGAAAGAATGAAAAGCATGAAATAAACAGAATATTTGCGGGGGTTTTTTGGTGAAAGATTGAAATTTATTTCATCTCGTGAACACCATCGGTAATATTGTTTTCAAAAGGCTTCTTTTTCAGAGCCGTGGAAATTAAGGATTGTTTGGTAAAGAATTGATGAAGATAATATCATGTAAAAACTCCTGTAAGACCTATTTGATAACTGAACTTAATCTTGATTTTTCATATCTTTAGACGACAAGTTGATAGCTCAGCCTGTTTGAAAGTTATGGAAGATGAGTTTGAAACACGGCAACTAGACAAGGAAGGTAGATATGGATTTTTTTTTCAAATGTTTAAAAGTCAGCTGAGATTCTAATTTTCCATTTTCAAAAGCCTTTTTCATAGAGGTATTATAACTTTGGATTGTAAAGGATAAAAAATCACCAGAAGCTTGAATTCAAACTAGTACTACAACTTAACCCTTTACCTCACAACAAAACTTTAGACTTATCCAATCCAAAAGCATAATGTAGAGGACAAATTAAATGTAACCAAATTGTTGAAGTTGTCTTTGATAGGGAAGAAAACAATGTGGGAAAAGGAGAAAATGCTGGTTACCAGCATTTTCTCCTTTTCCCACAATGTTTTCAAAAGGCTTCTATCACAGGGGTGTTAAAAGTCAGGATTGTGTGGTAAAGGATTAAGGATAAGATTTTTCTCCGTACTGACAAAAACCGTGTTGGATAATTTCCTTATCTTGCTCAGATCAATTTTAGCTACTTTACTTGGATGGTGTTGTGTCTTTTAATAATATATGGAGGGTCCTGTGTGGCTCGGTGGTAAAGTGTAGGACTCGTGACCTGGAGGTCCCAGGTTCAAGCCTCGCTGGCTCCACTGGGTTTTTTTCACAGGAGTGTCCTTGGGCAAGACACTTCAGAGCCTAGCCTAGTACTGGTGAAACCCAGGAAACATAAATATGTGAACTGTCGCCGTGATATGACTGAAATACTGTTGAAAGCGGCGTAAAACACCATTAAAAAAAAAAAAATAATATATGAGTCAACTGGAGATCTAAAATAATTCTGCAAGATTATGTAACAATACATTTGATGGTGTATACTCGAGATCAGACTGCATGTTTTCTAAAGTTCGATCTTCATTTCTAATGCAAAAACATGATAGATTCTCTTATTCCCATTGCTGCAATTTGAAGTTTTGCCAGATTCTGATGAGTTTTTTAACTTTTGTAAACTTAACCCTTAGAACATTAAATACAGATATTGATTTTGCAGAATGTGTAGATCAAGATCAGACTACATAGAGTATGCAGTCTAATCGTAGATTTATACTGTCTGCCTTATTGTTACACTTCAAGTTAAACAATTGTAAATTTTAGCCTTCTTTTTGTGCTTCATTTCATCAACTCTATGCTCTAAGGATTGACTAATTAAAGCAAAGAAAAAGTTAGAGTGATTATGCTACATGTATATTAAGTCTGTACCACACATTTCCAACATTTTTGAAAACAAAGTGGAAAAGGGTGAAAATGCTGGTATTCAGCATCTTCTCCATTTTGCACAGTTTGTTTCCCTTCCAAAACGCACTTTTAATTTCTGATTCACAATTATTCTGTAGTATGGAAATACTTTGAATTTGGACAGATATAATGTTTTGTGTTTTTTTGTTAGAGGTAATCTATTTTTAGCTCAGCTGAGCACAACGTGCTCAAGGGGAGCTTTTAGGGTCACAAGGTGTCCGTCGTCCGTCGTCAACAATTCTTTAAACATCAACTCCTCCTAAACCGCTGGGCCAATTTGGACCAAACTTGGCAGGAATGTTCCTTGGGAGGTCCTCTTTAAAAATTGTTCACAGAATTTGATTCCGTCAAAAACTCTGGTTGCCATGGCAACGAAATGGAATTTTTTAGCAAATTCTTTAAAAATCTTCTCCTCTGAAACCGCTGGTCGGATTTTGAAATAATTTCACAGATATGTTCCTTGGGTGACCCTTTTCAAAAATTGTTCGTGAAATTTTGATCCGTCAAAAATTGTGGATCTGGTGAATGGGGGCTACTTGCACTATACAGAGGTGAAGGAATTCTTTAAAAGTCTTCTCCTCTGAAACCTCTGGTCGGATTTTGAAATAATTTCACAGAATTGTTCCTTGGGTGACCCTTTTCAAAAAGTGTTCGCAGAATTTTGATCCGTCGAGAAACATGGCTCTGGTGAATGGGGACTACTTGCACTATAGGGAAATGAGGAAATTCTTAAAATTTTTTCTTCTCTGAAACCGCTGGTCAGATTTTGAAATAATTTCTCAGGGATGTTCCTTTAGTGACCCTTTTCAAAAAGTGTTCACAAAATTTTGATCCGTCAAGAAACAAGGCTCTGGTGAATGGGGGCTCCTTGCACTATAGGGAAATGAAGAAATTCTTAAAAATTCTTCTTCTCTGAAACGGCAGGACAGATTTTGAAATGATATCACAGAGATGATCATTGGGTGACCCTTTTCAAAAATTGTTCACAAAATTTTGATCCGTCAAGAAACATGGCTCTGGTGAATGGGGGCTACTTGCACTATATGGAAATGAAGAAATTCTTTAAAATTCTCTTTCTCTGAAACCCCTGGTCAGATTTTGAAATAATTTCAGAGAGATGTTCCTTGGGTGACCCTTTTCAAAACTTGTTCGTAAATTTTGATCCATCAAGAAACATGGCTGTCATGGATGGGGGCTACTTGCTCTTACACAGAAATGAAGAATTCTTAAAAATTCTTCTTTTTGAAACTGATGGTCAGATTTCGAAATGACTTTTACAGGACTGGTGACCTTTTGAAAATTGCTTGGCAAAATTATAAATTTGGTTCCAATGTTTCAATACCTCAAAAAAAAAAAAAGACTATGGTCATCTCAAAAATTCAGGTGAGCGATCCAGGGCCATCTTGGCCCTCTTGTCATATTTTATTTTCCTATCTTATTCCACAGAGAAACTGAAAGAGAGAAGAAGCCGGCTGATTTCCACGAGGTCAATGCGCAGTGCAGAAGGTCAGGGTGGTGACCTTGACCTAAAGAAAGTTTTCAGGGATGCTTTATTCAACTCTAAAAATGTAAGATGGTTGTTCTAGACATTTTGACACAGCCCGTGCAGTAGAAGGTCACTTCTCTGTATTCTCTAAGTAGAGGCAGGATATATTTTTGCGTTTTCTATGGCTGTTGCAATGTTTTGATAAATAATATCTTTGCATGAGAGCATATATTTGTAAATAAGATAATTCATTTTTTGACTAGATTTGAAATAATAGCTAGCTTAAATCTGTCAAACCCGTAGATACATGATTCTGAATCTAGACCCCCAAGGAAGATGGCTCTTGAAAATATTGTGAGAAAATGCTGTTAACCTTTCTCTCTCCCTTCTCTCACAATGTTTTTTACACTGTCAAAGGGTGTTTGTTCTATTATTTATACCACATCTAAATTTCCGTATGCAAATACTTTCAATGTTACACAATTCTATGATTTTGTCGTGTGGTAAATAGTTAATTTTTTGTCACAAAATCCCAAATTTTGATTACCTTGAGGAAGATGACTTTTAAAAACATTGTGGGAAGAGCAGAAAAGGCTGGTAAACAGCATTTTATATTTCCAACAATGTTTTCTACCCTTTCAAAGACAATTTTCATCATTTTGGTCACATTTAATGTGTCATGGGTAAATGCATGCAGTGTATACAAGTCTATTACAACAAAACTTTAGACTCCATTGACAACTTGTCTGTATTCGAAACCTTTTACAGATGACAAAAGTGACTCAGATGGTGACATTTGTGTTTGATAAGGTAGAAAACATTATGAAAAAAGGAAAAAATGTAGAACAGTGTTTTTCAAAAGAGGGCTGACTAGATTTTAGAGAGTGGCTTGCTTCTATCTCTTTTCCAAACTTTAAGCTTGATAACTGATTCTTGATAATCATTTACGAATGACTTGCTTTGTTTTCTTATTAATTCTAGCATGGAGAGGGCAATGTTCACCTCCAGAAACACTGGATTTATGCAATTATACTATTTAAATTCAGAAATACAATGGAAAAATCATATCTACAATGTTGCCTTGGCTAGAGTATGTTTCGAAGTAGCAGACAAACTAGATCTAAGATCATACTATATTTGCAATCTGATCTTAATCTACAATGTCTTTGAGAGCAAAATAAGACATATTTCCACAAGTGAAAACTGGATGCGACACACTGCTATGCTATAGGATAATAAGGTCATACAGTGTTACCTACCACCAGATATGACTCATGTTTGGAAAAGGTTTTTCAGATTCTACAGTTCTGTGACAATTTCAATGAAATAAGATTCTGTTATGTGGACCAAAACATGGTCAGTAGTGACCTTATGATTCTAAGCAAACAAACTCAAAGGGTTTCAATGAAAAGTAATTATTTGTCCAAAATGCATTTATATTTACCTATAGTCAACAATAGATATCACTTTTATTTCTTAAAAATCATAAGCAGAACCTATTGTAACATCTTATTTTACACTGACTTATCGAAACCCATTTCCAAACATTTCTTAATTCTAACAACTTGAGTGAAAAGACATTTAAAAACATTGTGGGGGAAAAAAGAAGATGCTAGAAATCAGTATTTCATCTTCTTTCCTTCCACAGACAAATCCTGTCATGAGAGCTATCTTTATTTGCTTGTCAGCAAATACTTTGAATTTTGACAGTTCTAGAATTTTTTAACTCTTTATCAAACAACAAAATTTTAGACTTGTCCAAATTGAAAGCATTTGCAGACAACAAAAAAATATAGCTCAAAAATTGAAATTTGTTTACGGCAGGGTAGAAAATATTGTGGGAAAAGGAGAAAATGCTGGTTACCAGCATTTTCTCCTTTTCCCACAATGTTTTCAAATGGCTTCTATCTCTGGATCATAAAAACCAGGGATTGTTTGGGAAAGGGTTGATTGGTAAATAGTTATGCATCAAGGTTTATTGTCATTGCGTTATGCATGCTTTTTTGCAGTTCATGAATTATTTGCTGTTGCTTTTTGCTTTCCTTTTTTTTCCTGATATTAATGCATTACCACATTCTTGCACCTTTGTAACAGAAATATTTTGAGAGCATTGCAGCTAAAGAAGAATTTTGCTTGGATTGGGTTTTTACCTATTGCTATCACATGTTTGTGTATCAAACCTTTGTTTATTTTAACTCATTACCAAACGGCAAAAATTTGGGCTTGTCCAAATTGAAAGCATTTTGTAGATGACAAAAATAAATGTGACTCAAAAATTGAAATTCAATTTGGGATGGGCAGAAAACATTGTGGGAAAAGGAGAAAATGCTGGTTACCAGCATTTTCTCCTTTTCCCACAATGGTTTCTGAAGGCTTCTTTCTTAGAGTCGTCAAAAGTAGAGATTGTGTGGTAATGGGTTAAATACCTTAAGGACATCCTCAGAATATTCAACTCCTTACAAAACAAAATTTTAGACTACTCCAAATTGAATTGCAGACAACAAAATAAACATAACTCAAAAATTTAAATTTGTTTCCAGCAGGGTAGGAATATGTAGGAAAAGGATTGAATGCTGGTTACCAGCATTTTCTCCTTTTTCCACAATTTCTACGAAAAAAACCCTCTTCTTCTGTATTGCATCTTGCTTACTGTAGCACTAACTTCCCCAATTGTAAAGGTTTTCTGGTAAGATATTTTAGCAAATTATTAGATAGAGTGGACACAAGATTATGCAACAAGTTTTGTGCAATCTGATCTTTATCTGCTCCACCCACACAGCTATCTTAAAACCATGCTTGCTGCCTAAAGTGTTGATTAATTCTTTTCTAACCTTGAGTATTACAGTCTTCTTTGATTTTTGTAGGAAGAACAAGTAAGTAATTTATATGCTTCTCTGCTTTGTTTCCGTGTGGATACTAATAATTATATGATCTATGATCTGGTAAAAAGGAGTTAAATGTATCACTTTGCTGCATTGTTTATACCAAGCAAGTCATCACATAACTATTGATCCATAAAACTCATTTTGTCTGAATCTGGAGATAGAATGTTCCTTTGACATGCAGAACATTTACAAATAGCAAAAAGGTTTCGCCCCATGTCAGCCTGGGCAGACTGCCCAGGCTGACATGGGTCGAAACGTTTTTGCAGATGTGTTGAACTCCCTTTTTTCATAGAGCATAACTCACATGTTTTAGCAGCTGATCTATCTCTCTCACACACTGTAGTTATTTCAAGATGCTCAGCATTATTTCATGCTTTTTGGTAGGATATCAAGAAGTAGCAGTTAAAGTATTTTTTATCTTACACTGGTACATACCACCAGTGAAAATACCGATTTTCATGTTCTTGTTGCCTAGGTTAATCGCGCGTTCCTCACAACCAGATGAAAATATGACATCATTTACCTTACATTTCTCCGGTTTGCCTAATATTGTAATGTGTTTCTACGTCGAAGGGGCATGCCACAGGGAATAAAGGAAAAGAACTGTACTGGATTTTGATAAAGCTCCTCCCTGAAAGGGTTAAAAGCATGAAATAAATAGAATATTTGTTTTTTTCGGTGAAAGATCGAAATTTATTTCATTTCGTGAACACTATCAGTAATATTTTCACTCATGGCTGTGCCATTCGATGAAATAAATTTTAATCTTTCACCAAAAAGAACAAATATCCTTTATATATTTGGTTAACTTACAATTTTATATCTCACAATTCACTTCTTGTAGACTCTAGATATTTTTACTTTTCAAAAAAAAGAAAAAAATGGGGGGAGATATGAGGTGAAGAGAGAAGGAGACATAGACAAATAGACTGAAAGATAAAGAATATAAACAAATGGAGGAAAAGGAGAGACAGAAACAGACAGATAAACAGAAAGAGATCAGTTGAGAGAAGAAGCAGCGAGAGAATAAAGGGGACTGATAATGGATAGATAGAAAGAGATTAACACAGAGAATAAAGGGTGGGAGAGAAACAGAGATAGAAAGAGAGATTAAGGGAAGGAGGGGGATTGGAGAAGAGAAACAGAAAATACAGAAAGATCACAGATTAATACACTGCTTAACTCATAACCACACAAACCCTACCTTTGACGCCCCTGAGAAAGAAGCCTTTAGAAAACATTGTGGGAAAAGGAGAAAATGCTGGTAACCAGCATTTTCTCCTTTTCCCACAATGTTTTCTTCCCTTAACAAAACAAATTTTAAATTTTCAGACACATTTATTTTGTCGTCTGCAAATGCTTTCAATTCGGACAAACCTAAAATATTGTCGTTTGGTAATGAGTTCAAAGATCACACAAATACCGAAATTCAAATCTTTCTTTATGCTAAACACTTAGTCTTTGTGCTCTGAAAACCATCAACTTAAATTATTACCAGACAAAATGGCTTGATACTTTGCTTGTTTATCTGATCTAAATTGCTGATAAGCAAGCTGAAGAAGAAAAACAAATACATGTAATTTGTTTCTCTTGCTCTTTTATTAGATAACTCATACTTTTCCAATGTTTTGTTGATATTTTTGTCTGATCATATGATAGAAGAAAACAAGAATGAAAAATGGTACAACGAGATCCCTTTATTAGTTGTACGGTCAGGTGGCAGGGGACTTGGAAACTTGTTCATGGCTGTGGTTAAGCATGTCGCCCTGAGCCGTGAACAAGTTTCCAAGTCCCCTGCCACCTGACCATACAACAAATTTATTGTACTGCAAAGTTTTACCCTCTCAAAGCGCGTTAAGCGAAATTTTCCTGTTTCATAATTTCATGAATCGAGTATGCTGAGGAAATGAGAAGTATGCTGAGGAAATGCCCCGATTCAATGAAAACTTACATCACTGGAAACTGACGTCACTAAAACGTGCAGTTTGGTGCAAAAATGTGCAGTCCCGTGATCGATCAACGCCACCATTTTGGATTTTGTGTTGCACTTGTAGCTATGTTTACGGGGCACTCAGAAGGGAAACTGGTTTTACATGGTTTTTGCCAGGGAGCATGATATATGTTCCCGGCATGTTAACCAACCAGATCACGAGAAATTTGTTTACAGTATAATAAAAAAGCCTGTGTGGCATATCAAAGAGATGGCTTTTACAGGCATTGCCAATACATCTTTTATTCAAACCAAATTCATTTTGCCTTTTCTGCGATTTTATAATGTTAAGAATGAATAAACTTAAAACCAAAATATTTTTTGTATTGCCCTGTACTGTAAGAATCATCTTTTGATCGAAGTCAGGACGCATGATCCTTCAACCCATTACCACACAATCCCTACTTTTGATGCTCCTGGAAAAGAAGCTTTTTGAAAACATCGTGGGAAAAGGAGAAAATGCTGGTAACCAGCATTTTCTCCTTTTCCCACAATGTTTTCTACCCTTTACAAAATAAATTTTAAAATTTCAGTAACTTTTGTTTTGTCGTCTGCAAATACTTTTGATTTGGACAAGTCTAAAATAATATCATCTGGTAATGAGTTAATTTTTTTGAGCTGTGTAGAACAAGGGAAAAAAGGAGAGAGAGAGAGAGAGAGAGAGAGAGAGAGAGAGAGAGAGAGAGAGAGAGATGGAAACAAACAGAAGGGCAGACAGACAGAAAGATAACCAAATAGGGATAGGATTAACTCTCTTCCAAACAATTCCTGGTTTTTACGACCCTGAGACAGAAGCCTTTTGAAAACGTGGAAAAGGAGAAAATGTTGGTAACCAGCATTTTCTCCTTTTTCTGCAACATTTTCAATCTTTTTGGAAACTAGTGTCAATATTTGAGTTATGTTTATTTCGTTGACTGCAAGTTCTTTCAATTTGGATCAGTCCAAAATTTTGCAGTTTTGTAAAGAGTTAAGAGGGGAAGTCAAATAATTTTTGATTTTTCATATTTACTGACTGGGTTGTGGGGATTTGTTTTGTTTAGTAACTGGATTATGGTTTATTAAAGGGAATTAATCTGCATCCGCTTTTGTAATTTAAGTATGAACTTGTTTTTTGGTGATCAAGAGTTGGTCATGTAAGAATCTAAATAATCTTTCTATCATAGTTTTATCATTCAAAAAACTGATTGTTAGTTGAATGACTACTCAGGCTGTGGTTCATGTACTCTGCCACATAACTTACCACCTCACTTTATTGAGTAATGAACCACAATAAAAAGATGATTATTTCATAAATATTGTTTGGGTGTGCTGTAGGGTATAGCGTTGCGCAAGTAAAAGGATCTAAGTTTTTTAGGTGTACTAACTTGTGCTGACCCTATAAACAAGTCATCAAAGGTTTTCATGACCTTGAAGAAAAAAAAAGCTTATTAAAATTTTGTGAGAAAAGGAGAAAATGCTGGTAATCAGCATTTTTTGCTTTCATCACAATGTTTTCTGCTCTACACAGACAAATTTCATTGTTTTGGCTACTTTTTTTTAACCTGAAAATGCTTTCAACTTGGATAAGTCTTGAATTTTCTCATGCTGTAAAGAGTTAACCGTTTACCCAATAAGGCATTTCTATGGTATCTATTATTGACCCTAAATAACAGCAAGGTAGCCGTTTCTTATGTGTATATGACACCTTTTGATAGCATAGAAAACATTGTGACAAAAGGTGAAATTGCTTGTCATGAGCAATTCCACCTTTTGCCACAATGTTTTCCAAAGGCTCCTACAAGCAATGCGTAGAAATGAGTATCTATGGAGTAAAGGGTTAAGGTGCAAGGAATAAAGAGTCTATTCTTTCTAGAAATGACAAAATTGTATTAACTAGTTCTTGAGATTTATAAACTCTTTTCCACACAATCCTGAGTTTTCATGAATTTTCATAACCCAGGGCCAGAAGCCTCTTGGAAGCATTGTAGAAAAAAGAGAAAATGCTGGGTAATTAGGATTTTCTCCTTTTACCACAGTGTTTTATACCTTATGAAATACAAATTCAATATTACAAGTTACTTTTAATTTGTCACCTGCAAATGCTTTCAATTTGAACAAGTCTAAGACTTTATCGCTTGGTAAAGAGTTAATGAATGAAATGGACATTCCCAGTTGGTGCTAAAGATACAGGTAGTTTTCTCTGAATATTTGGCAAAGAAGGGGACAGTGTAAATCCTAGGTCAGTGATTTATGCAGTCTGATCTTGAGCTACACTGTATGCATAAGCAGTTAAACCTGTTCATAGCAGCAAGGATTTACTTGTTGTTCAGTCAAACACTTGTACAACCTTATCTGCCTGTATTTTTGTCTGCATGTGGGGCAGGGATTTTACTTAAATCACGAAACTTTGATAGGTGTAGGAGCTAGAATATTGTAGATTTAGAGATTTTTTTTTTATTTTGTTGTTTTCTTCACATCACTCAGTTGCAGGTATAATCTTTTATCTTATTTCACTCTCAAATGCTTTAAAAGGTCTTTCTGCCTCAGTAAGATAATTACCACGTTTTCTACCCCCTCAGAACAAATTTGAGTTTTCAGGTCGTGTTAATTTTGTCATCTGCAAATGCTTTCAGTTTGGACCAGTCTAAAATTTTGCCATTTGGTAAAGAGTTAAAAGGTCTTTCTGCACAGAGAGTGAGACAGTGAGGTCTTTCAGAGTAAGATTTTAGTTTTATGAAGCCTTAGAAAATGAGATATGAATTTTCAGAGCTTTAGAGAAAGAGTATTTCTGGCCTTTCAGCCTAACGGAGTGGAATTATCAAGCCTTTCAGTTTAGAAGAGTGAGATTATCAGACCTTTAGGTCTAATAGAGTGAGATTATCTGGCCTTTCAGTCTGAGATAGTGAGATTATCAAACCTCATAGCCACAGAGATTGAGTTTAGGAGGCATTTCAGCCCTAAAGAGTGAGATTATCAGGCCTTTCAGCCTGAGATAGAAGGATTATCAAACCTTACAGCCTTCGTGAGTGAGGTATGAGGCCTTTCAGCCTGAGATAGTAGGATTATCAAACCTTGCAGCCTTACAGAGTGAGGTATGAGGCCTTTCAGCCTGAGATAGTAGGATTATCAAACCTTGCAGCCTTACAGAGTGAGTTATGAGGCCTTTCAGCATGAGATAGCAGGATTATCAAACCTTACAGCCTTTGTGAGCGAGGTATGGCCTTTCAGCCTGAGATAGTAGGATTATCAAACCTTGCAGCCTTACAGAGTGAGTTATGAGGCCTTTCAGCCTGAGATAGTAGGATTATCAAACCTTGCAGCCTTACAAAGTGAGTTATGAGGCCTTTCAGCCTGAGATAGTAGGATTATCAAACCTTGCAGCCTTACAGAGTGAGGTATGAGGCCTTTCAGCCTGAGATAGTAAGATTATCAAACCTTGCAGCCTTACAGAGTGAGGTATGAGGCCTTTCAGCCTGAGATAGTAGGATTATCAAACCTTGCAGCCTTACAGAATGAGGTATCAGGCCTGTCAGCCTGAGAGAGTGAGAGTAAGAGGCCTTTCAGCCTTGGAAAGTGAGATTATGAGGTCTTTCAGCCTAAGAGAGATTAGGAGGTCTTTCAGACATAGAGAGAATATTAGGTTTTACATCCTAAGAGAGTGAGGTATGAGGTCTTTCAGCCTTATATAGTGAAAGTGTGAGGTCATTCAGCCTTAAAGAGAGATATGGGATCTTTCAGCCTTACAGAGGGAGACTATGAGGTAATTTAGCCCTAAAAGGCAAAATTATGAAGTCTTGCATCCTTAGAAAGTGAGATTATGAGGTATTTCAACCTTACAAATCATTAGGTATTTCAGCCTTAGAGAGAGAGAGAGAGAGTTCTTACAGATTTAGAGAGTGAAATTATGAGGTCTGACAGCCTTAAAGAATGAGATAATGAAGTTTTTCAGACTTAGAGTGAGATCATATTAAGGTACTTTCATCATAGAGTGTGTGATTATAAGGTCTTTCAGTCTTAGTGAGACTGGAAGGTCTTTCAGCCTGTTGGAGTGAGATTATCAGGTCTTTCAGACTCAGAGACTGAGATTGTGAGGCCTTTCAGCCCGAGAGAGTGTGATCATGAAATCTTTCAGCCTAAGAGAGAGATAGTGAGGCCTGTCAGCCTTAAGGAGTGAGAGCATATTATGGTCTTTCAGCCTTAAAGAGCAAGATTAACTGGCCTTCCAGCCTAAGAGACAGATTTTGAGGTCTCACAGCCTTAACTCTCTGCCACACAATCACAACTTTTAATAATCCTGAGAAAGAAAGCCTTTGAAAACAATGTGGGAAAAGGAGAAAATGCTGGTAACCAGCATTTTCTCCTTTTCCCACAATCTTTTCTACCCTTTCCAAATCAAATTTCAATGTTTCATTCACATTTATGTAGTTGTCTACAAATGCTTTCAATTTGGAGAAGTCCAAAACTTTGTTCTTTGATAAAGAGTTAAGGAGTGAGATTATCAGGCTTTGAAGCATTTGAGAGTGAGATTTTGAGATCTTACTCTTACAGCATTTAAGAGTGATATTATCAGGTCTTTCCGCTTTAGAGAGGGAGAGTCTTATAGCCTTGAGGATTGAGATTATGAGGCCTTGCAGCCTTTGTATTTAGATACAGGTACATTAACTCTTTACCACACGAGAAAATATTAGACTGGTCCAAATTGAAAGCATTTGCAGACGAAAAAATAAAGGTGACTGAAAAATTGAAATTTGCTCCGGGAAGGGTAGAAAACACTGTGGGAAAAGGAGAAAATGCTGGTTACCAGCATTTTCTCCTTTTCCCACAGTGTTTTCAAAAGGCTTCTTTCTCAGCGGCATCAAAAAGTAGGGATTGTGTGGTAATGGGTTAATACAGAGTATTACTTAAGTTAATTAAGAAATAATCTTCTTTCTATCGTGGTATATCGTTCAATAAACCCAAGTTGTGAGTTATGAGGCACAATAAATAATCCACGAGGACGAAAGCCCGAGTGGGTTATTCATTGCACCTCATAACTCACAACGTGGTTTATTGAACGATATACCACGATAGAAAGAAGATTATTTCGATTCTAACATGGCCAATTCTTAATCAAAGGAAAATGAGTTCAAACTTAGAGTAAAAATGCGGATGAACATTATGTTCCATTGAATAACCCATTCATTGAATGACAGATACAGAATGACGTCACTGTGCATAGATTGTCGCCGATTTTACCACGCTTTCCTTGCACTGTGTTTATAGAGCCAAATTCGCGTGTCATGTTAGAATCTTGATTTAACCCTTTACCAAATGAGAAAATTTTAGACTGGTCCAAGTTAAAGGCACATGCAGACGATAAAATAAACATCAGTCAAAAATTGAAATTTGTTTCTTGCAGGGGAGAAAACATGGTGGGAAAAGGAGAAAATGCTGGTTACCAGCATTTTCTCCTTTTCCCACTGTTTTCTACCCTTCCAAAATCAAAATTCAATTTTTGATTTACATTAATTTTGTCGTCTGCAAATGCTTCCAATAGACGATTTGCCAATTAAATTTGATATAAGCGATATTTCCATTTTATTGTAAGCGGCGCACCGGAAGTATCACGTGACACCGGACAAGCAAAGCATTATTTCAATGACAAATACCGTATGTCCCGTTCACATATCCTTTAAATTTGGACAAATTCACCACTGAACAAAAGTTACATAGTAAGAAATCTATATGAAATCAATTCTAACACAATTTATTCATATTTCATGACATTGCTTTTGAAAAAAATAATTAGGAATAGACAAAATACGCATTTTATGAGACCGTATTCGAATAAAGAGCATGTAGAAAGTAAGAATGAACTTACCCTCTGTAACCTGTATAAAATTCATAATCCCGTCCACTAATGATCACCAAACGGGTAAATAAATATGAAACAAAAGATAAGAAGGATCAATTTAATGTGACACGTGTGTGTTAATCTGTAAGAAGTAAGTACATTACAGCTGTTCTAAAGGTCTTCCGCACAGTGCGATACCGAGATCAAAGGAACACCGAGTTAACCCTTCACCCATTTTCTTTTGTAAAACTTCACTAGACGCATATTTTCAAATACATATACTCAAAATGAAGCTTGAATAATTATTTTGTGAAGAAGATATGGAAGGTTTAAAATTTGATCTGAAGCCACGTTTCTTTTGTTCATGATCTATAATATGAAGTTATTCGTCAATAGGAACATGCCTGAAAGTGCAATAAAGACGTTTGATAATAGTGCTATGGTATCAGTAAATGGACTGTACCTGTCTTTCTGAAGACAGTGGACAGCTATTTAGCTATTTAACCGTTTACCAAAGTATTCCGAGTTTTGGGGATCCGGAAAAAAAGGGGCAGGCGTGCTGATTTTGCCCACTTTATGTTATTTGTCTCACTTCTTCAACCTTAACACCCCCCCCCCCCAAAAAAAAAGGAAAAAAGTAATCAATATACAGTTCAGAGACATCTGTGAAAAATGAATTTTCCAAGTGTGAGAGAAAATATCGTGGAAAAGAAAGGAAGGGCTTGCAACAAGCACTTTCTTCTGTTCCAACAATATTCTTTTACTTTTTCAAGGACAATTACAACCATTTCGCCCACTTTTATTCAATCGTCTCTACATGTTAAGTATCTGGACGAGTCCAAGGTGTTGACATCGGGTGAAAACATTCACGGTAACTGTTTAACCCTTTACCAAACGACAAAATTTTAGACTGGTCAAAATTGAAAGCACTTGTAGATGACAAAATAAACGTAACTCAAAAATTGACATTCGATTCCAGCAGGGTATGAAACATTGTTGGAAATGGAGAAAATGCTTGTTACCAGCATTTTCTCCTTTTCCCACAATGTTTTCAAAAGGCTTCTATCCCACGGTCATAAAAACCAGGAAATGTTTGGTAAAAGGTTAAAATACTATACCACATAACCCAAGCTTTTTACGACCCTGAGAAATATAGCTTTTGAAAATGTTGTTAGATAGGGATAAAGTTCTGGTAACCAACTTTTTCTCCTTTTTCTTTGCTACCCAAAATAGCGAAAAAAGGGGGAAATAACATTTATATAACTGCAATAGACCTTTCCTATTTTTATGTCTTATTGGTCAACTTATGTTTGCCGAATTCCGTAGCTAAGTTTGTATCTTACAGGCTCGAAATCCAGGGGTCGGTGGTTTGAATTATCTAAACTATTAAAGTGATAGTAATTCTATTTAAAAAATGGTTCCAGTATCTGCAAATAGACAGACACAGTCTATTTACCAAAAACTGTGACATTATACAGTTTGAATTTACAGCAAAAATCCTGACTTTGAAATAACATTTAGAATATCTATAGCTGCAGTTTTGTCATGTTCCTGCTTGAACTACCTTTTCAGTAGACTATCGTAATAACAAAATTTAATTAAAATTTCAAACATTCCATTCCTTCTAGAAAAAAAGAAGTTCGGGATTCATTTTCAGTGGGCAAATGCGTGCTATACTTGTTTTCATTGAAAAGTTAGTAAAGGGTTAGCTGGGTGTTCTTTTGATCTCGGTATTTCACCGTCAAATTGGGTGCATCTATTTGAAAAGCTGTTATGCTCTTCTTAGGCACCGACTAACACACTCGTGTCATAATTAATTGTTTATTACGTTCAGTCTGACGTCGATCACTTGTAAAGGTTTGGAATTGTTTAAATCTGTTACAGGGGGTAAGTCTGTTCTAATCATTGGCCCTTAACCCTTTCCCAAACAATCCCTGGTTTTTACGGGTCTGGAATAGTAGCCTTTGAAAACATTGTGGGAAAATGCTGGTAACCAGCATTTTCTCCTTTTCCCACAATGTTTTCTACCCTATCATAGACAGAAATCATCTTTTCAGCAAAAGTTGAATTGTCGTCTGCAAATGCTTTCAATTTGGTCTAGTCCAAAAGTATGTCGTTTGGGAAAGGGTTAAAGATGCATTTTTCTGTCCGAACATTTTTTTTTTCAAATGCATTATTATGTAACCTGATTTAACCGGTCCCAGTTTAACTGTACATATTTGCACTCATTTCTTTCGAATTTGGTTTTCAAGTTATTAAACCTTATCCTGCTAAATGAATCAAATGGCACTTTTAAAGTCGATAGTAAAAACTCAAATATTATTTCAAAGGAATATCTCCAGGTAAAATATCTCCGTATCGGACAGTGTAGATCTAGGATCAGACTGCACTTTTTTTGTAGTCCGATCTTGATCTAAATTGTCTGCAAAAAGTCATTGAGTCGGGCTTCACAGCATAAGGGTTAATGCAGTCTGCATACAAAAAGTTCTATCAACACGCCCGACAGGAGACAGCGCTTATGATACCGCTTTAATCTCTCAAGTTTACTGAAAGATTGACAAAACAACAGTTCTTTTTTTGTGTGTGTCTTCGAAAAAGATAATAAAACTACCGGCATGGCCGATTTAGGATTTTTGTTGTCTTATTTATCGCGTTTAGGGTGAATTCCATTGAAAAAATATGACCCTTTCACTATTCGGCATATTCAAGATTGGGAAAGATTGTCCGGTAGAGAGTACTCGCAAGGGAAGTAACTCGTGGTGACGCGTCAGTAACGGAATTTGGCAGATGGTCTATTTGGACCAGTCTAAAATTATGTCGTTTGGTAAAGAGTTAAGCCCTCTTTTCACAAAGATAGCTCAGATGTTTAAGTTTCAAGACTACTCTGAGTGAAAATGATCATGAAATATTAGAATAGTTAATCAGACTACATAGTCTGTGGTCTGATCTTGTTCCCCATTATCTTCAAAAGTCATTTGACCTGTGATTCAAATCTTGTATGTAACCTGAGCAGGTTTCCATGGATCGAAAAATATAGATATACGTGTTAACTAAGTATTATTTGATCTTTCAGAAAAACAACCTGAAATTCCATGACAAAAACTTCATCATGGACGAGGGCAGACATTTTGTTGGACATTTGCGTACCAAACACAAGAAGAACCAGCGACTGAGTACAATACAAAGTGAAGATGGGCGCCGGCAGTTGGACCGGGCTCTCTCTTGGGACGAGAATGAAGCTGCAGCAGTTGTTAGACGAACATCTGAGGCGAAAATTAACGCCCTTGAAAGAACACGCTGCTACACCATGGATATGGGAAGACCATCCCCACAAGATCACGATAAGCCAAAATTTGGACTGGTTGATCCCTTGTTGGAAGCTGACGAGGAAGTAGAAGAAAGCGAACCCCTTATTAATTCTCAAAATAGCGTCTTTACCAGTGAAGATAAATCCAATTCTGTTGAAGGCAAAAGGAAAGTGAGTTTTGAAGGTCATTCACAGGGAGGAAATGCAACTGAGAATGCTGGGAAATCACCAAAGAAGGCTCAGCCAATCAGAGAAGATTCCCATGGCAATGAGTTAATCAGACAAAATGCTGTAACTGTGAATGATGCTGACATAGCCTTACAGGATATGGGTAGAAAATCTGAACACCTGGACAGGCAGAAATCTGTGTAGCTGACAGACACTGCTTTTTTTTTAGCTCTAATCCTTCAGCAAAATATGACAAAATTTTAGACTTGCCAAAATCGAAAGCTTTTGCAGACAACAGAATAATACTGACTGAGATATACAAATTTCTCCTTGGACAGATATAAAAAATTGTGGGAAATGTGAAAAGGCCCTTATAGTGAGAAAAGGAAAAAATGCTGGTTACCAGCATTTTTTCCTTTTCTCACTATAAAGGCCTTTTCGTTAAGGTCATTAAAACTCAGGATTGTGTGGTAAAGGCTAAAGTTATTTCATGTAACCCTGAAGTGCACAAAATTTTAGACTTGTCTGTTCATAAAGCATTTTGCAGAGGAAAGTCTAAGTGCTAATAAAATGATGGGATTTTTCTATCGGAAATGAAAACATTGTGGAAACTACAGAAAAAAGGATTGAGTCTCTAAGAAACGCTGAATTTTTTACCTTGTGGAATGCTAGTGTAGCTTTGGTGATGGGATTTCTCTATGAAAGAGATGAGAACATTTTAGGAAAAAAAGAAAATGCTGTTAACCAGCATTTTCTTCTTTTCCAACAATGTTTTCAAAAGACATGCTAAGGCCATAAAATCATTGCATTGAAAAAATATTTTCTGTTACTAAAGGTTTGGGAATCCTCTTGTCAAAGTATTGTTGTCAGTGCCAGTTAGTTGTATGATTCATAAGGCTATGGAGGGATACAAGTCTATCATAACTTTCTTTTTTGAGGGAGAGTGCAGCATTGCTTTTCAACCATGAGGAAAACATTGTCCTAAAAGGAGCCATAATTACAACAGGTTAGAAAACATTGTGAGAAAAGGAGAAAATGCTGGTTGTCAGCATTTTCTCATTTTTTCTCAATGTTTTTATAGCCTTTTTAGCTCACCTGAGCACGAAGTGCTCATGGTGAGCTTTTGTGATCACTCAATGTCCGGCGTCCGTCGTGCGTCGTCCGTCGTCCACAATTTCTTTAAACATCTTCTCCTCCTAAACCACTGGGCCAATCTTGATGAAACTTGGCAGAGATGTTCCTTGGGTGAAGCTCTACCAAAGTTGTTCAAGAGATTGAATTCCACCCATAATTCTGGTTGCCATGGCAACCGAAAGGAAAAAAATAGCAAAATCTTTGAAAATCTTCTTCTCTGAAACTAGAAGGCGTATAGCTTTGATATTTGGTATGTAGCATCTCCTAGTGGACCTCTACCAAGATTGTTCATATGATGTCCCGGGGGTCAAAACTGGCCCCGCCCCGGGGGTCACAAATTTGGAACATAGGAACAAAGAAGGAAAACTTTAAAATTCTTCTTCTCTGAAACTAGAAGGTGCAGGGCTTTGATATTTGGTATGTAGAATCTCCTAGTGGACCTCTACCAAGATTGTTCATATGATGTCCCTGGGGTCAAAACAGGCCCTGCCCCGGGAGTCACAAGTTTGAAACATAGGAATAAACAAGGAAAACTTTAAAAATCTTCTTCTCTGAAACTAGAAGGTGCAGGGCTTTGATATTTGGTATGTAGCATCTCCTAGTGGACCTCTACCAAGATTGTTCATATGATGTCCCTGGGGTCAAAACTGGCCCCGCCCCGGGGGTCACAAGTTTGAAACATAGGAATAAAGAGGGAAAACTTTAAAACTCTTCTGCTCTGAAACTAGAAGGTGCAGGGCTTTGATATTTGGTATGTAACATTTTCTAGTGGACCTCTACCAAGATTGTTCATATGATGTCCCTGGGGTCAAAACTGGCCCCGCCCCGGGGGTCACAATTCTGAAACATAGGAACAAAGAAGGAAAACTTTGAAAATCTTCTTCTTTGAAACTAGAAGGCGTAGAGCTTTGATATTTGGTGTGTAGCATCTCCTAGTGGACCTCTACCAAGATTGTTCATATGATATCCCTGGGGTCAAAACTGGCCCCACTCCGGGGGTCACAATTTTGAAACATAGGAACACAGAAGGAAAACTTTGAAATTCTTCTTCTCTGAAACTAGAATATGTAGAGCTTTGATATTTGGTATGTAGCATCTCCTAGTGGACCTCTACCAAGATTGTTCATATGATGTCCCTGGGGTCAAAACTGGCCCCGTCCCGGGGGTCACAATTTTGAAACATAGGAACACAGAAGGAAAACTTTGAAATTCTTCTTCTCTGAAACTAGAATATGTAGAGCTTTGATATTTGGTATGTAGCATGTCCTAGTGGACCTCTACCAAGATTGTTCATATGATGTCCCTGGGGTCAAAAATGGCCCCACCCCGGGGGTCACAATTTTGAAATATAGGAACAAAGAAGGAAAACTTTAAAATTCTTCTTCTCTGAAACTAGAAGGTGCAGGGCTTTGATATTTGGTATGTAGCATCTCCTAGTGGACCTTTACCAAGATTGTTCATATGATGTCCCTGGGGTCAAAACTGGCCCCACCCTGGGGGTCACAAGTTTAATACATAGAAATAAAGAAGGAAAAATTGAAAATTTTTCTTGTCTGAAACTAGATTATGTAGAGCTTTTATATTTGGTAAATAGGATCTCCTAGTGGACTTCTACAATGTCTGTTCATATGATGTCCCTGGGGTCAAAACTTGCCCTGCCCCATGGGTCACAAGTTCGAAACATAGGAACAAAGAAGGAAAATGTCAATATTATTCTTCTCTGAAACTAGAAGGCGTAGAGCTTTGATATTTGGTATGTAGCATCTTTTAGTGGACTTCTACAAAGTTTCTTCATACGATGCCCCTGGGGTCTAAACTTGCCCTGCCCAGGGTTCACAAGTTCGAAACATATGAACAAAGAAGGAAAACTTTAAAATTCTACTTCTCTGAAACTAGAAGGTATAGAGCTTTGATATTTTTTAAGTTTCATCTCCTAGTGTACCTCTAGCAAGTTTTTTTTTTTCTTAGGATGCCCCTGGGGTCAAAATTGGCCCTGCCCAGGGGTCACAAGTTTGATTTTACAGCTTAGTACTCAGGTGAGCGATATAGGACCATCATGGTCCTCTTGTTTATGGGTCGTTAACCCTTTACCCAACAATCCCTGGTTTTTATGACCATGAGGAAGAAACTTGAAAACTTTCAGGGAAAAGGAGAAAATGCTGGTAACCAGCATTTTCTCCTTTTCCCACAACGTTTTTTTATTTCTCTAAAGTCAAATTTCAATTTTTGAGCTACATTCATTTTGTCATCTGCTAATGGTTTGAATTTGGACAAGTGTAAAATTTTGTGTTTGATTAAGAGTTAACCCATTACCACACAATCCCTACTTTTGACAACCCCGAGAAAGAAGCCTTTTAAAAACATTGTGGGAAAAGGAGAAAATGCTGGTAACCAGCATTTTCTCCTTTTCCTACAATGTTTTCTACCCTTCATGAAACAAATTTCTAATCTTCAGTCACTTTTACTTTGTGTCTGCAAATGCTTTCAATTTGGAGAAGCCTAAAATATTATCGTTTGGTAACAAGTGAAAAGTTAGGATTGTGTGGTGAGGTGTGAGGCTTGTAACCTGGAGGCCTTTGGTTCGAGCTGCACAAGATCAAATGGATTTTTCATGGGAGTAGCCTTTGGCAAAACGCAACAGAGCCCCAGCCTTGCGCTGGCAAGACCTAGGAAATACATGAATATGTGAGCTGTCACTGCTTTATCACTGAAATAATGTTGAAAGTGTCAAGAACACCATTCAATCCTTCTCCAGCAATATTTTCAAAAGTATTTTCTGCTGGTCATTTAACCCATTACCACACAATCCCTACTTTTGACGCCCCTGAGAAAGAAGCCTTTGGAAAACTTTGTGGGAAAAGGAGAAAATGCTGGTAACCAGCATTTTCTTCTTTTCCCACAATGTTTTTTATCCTTCACCAAACAATTTCAAATTTTCAGTCACTTTTATTTTGTCGTCTGCAAATGCTTCCGATTTGGACAAGCATAAAATGTTGTCATTTGGTAATGAGTTAAACTCAGGATTGTGTGTTGAAGGGTTCTATACTGCAAAATATGGCAAAATTGTTCAGCCAGTATTTAGTTTTATCCAATCAAAAATGATCTTACTTGACTAAAGATGCAATATGTAGAACAGATGAAATTTATAGTATATAGCTTTTTTTTTTTAATTCAAATATCACAACTGTCCTCAAAATATAGTGCTGAACATGTGTGAAAAAAATTGAGGACTTTAAGCTTTTTTCCAAACAATACTGAGTTTTCAAGGCCCTGGAAAAGAAGCGTTTTAACCTATTACCACACAATCCCTACTTTTGACGCCCCTGAAAAAGAAGCCTTTAGAAAACACTGTAGGAAAAGGAGAAATGCTGGTAACCAGCATTTTCTCCTTTTCCCACAGTGTTTTCTACCCTTCCCATAACAAATTTCAATTTTTCAGTCACATTTAATTTGTCGTCTTCAAATGCTTTCAATTTGAACCATTCTAAAGTTTTGTCGTGAGGTAAAGAGTTAAAAACATTGTGGGAAAAGGAGAAAATGCTGGTAATGTTCCTCTTCCCACTATTTTTTCTACCTTGATGCAAACAAATTTCAATTGTTGAGTTTGTTTTGTAGTACGCCAAGTGCTTTCAATTTGAATGTCTAGAATCTTGTTATGTGGTAAAGAGTTAACTCTTTACCAAACAACAAAATTTTAGACCAGTCCAAATTGAAAGCATTTGCAGACAACAAAATAAATATGGCTAAAAAATTGAAAAACGTGTTGAAAAAGGTAGAAAACATTGTAGAAAAAGGAGAAAATGCAGCATTTTCTCCTTTTCCTACAATGATTCAGAAGGCTTCTTTTTCAGTGTTGTGAAACATAGGGATTGTGTGGTAAAGAGTTAATGTACTTTGTATACACCGAACAGATATAGAAAAATGATATTATACATATTTTGAAAGTAGATACATTCCACATGAGCTGTTCTCTGTGAAAAGGGGGTTTAATGCATCCACAATATACCCATGGTCAGGTGACACAATGAATAACAATCGACTCTTTACCAAATGACAGTTCTAGACTGGTCCAAACTGAAAGCATTTGCAGAAGATAAGATTAACCCTTTCCCAAACGACAAACTTTTGGACTAGACCAAACTGAAAGCATTTGCAGATGATGATTCAACTCTTGCTAAAAGGTGATTTCTGTCTATGATAGGGTAGAAAACATTGTGGGAAAAGGAGAAAATGCTGGTTACCAGCATTTTCTCCTTGTCCCACAATGTTTTCAAAAGGCTACTATTCGAGACCCGTAAAAACCAGGGATTGTTTGGGAAAGGGTTAAAGTGACTGGAATTTTAAAATTTGTTGTAGGAAGGGAAGAAAACATTGTGGGAAAAGGAGAAAATGCTGGTTACTAGCATTTACTCTTTTTCCCACATGGTTTTCAAAAGGCTTCTATCTCAGTCATAAAAACCTTTAATTGTTTGATAAAGGGTTAACCCTTTACCCCATAAGGTATTCGTATAGCATCTCTAATTGACCCTAAATGACAGGAAGGATGAAGCCGTTTCTTATGTGTAAATGACACCTTTTGATAGCATAGAAAACATTGTGACAAAAGGTGAAATTGCTCGTCACGAGCAATTTCACCTTTTGCCACAATGTTTTCCAAAGGCTCCTACAAGCAATGTGTAGAAATGAGTATCTATGGACTAAAGGGTTAATGCACTGTTTTCAGTTGTATCTTTGTTATAGATTTGATAATAAAAGTATCTGTTGTTCTGAAAACAAAAGGTATCGACGTGGGTCAGCCCCCACAGGCTGACCTGGGTTGTAACTTTTTGCTTCTGTTCAATTTTCTGCATGCTAAAGGATCAGTCTACAACATGATTCGGCCAGCTATTAGACAAAATGAAATTACGACTTGTGTGGTATCTAACCCTTTTAACACTTTACCAGACGACAAAATGTTAGACTCGTCCAAATGGAAAGCATTTGCAGACGACAAATTAATGTGAATCATATATTGAAATTTGATTTGGGAAGGGTAGAAAGCATCATGGGAAAAGAAGAAAATACTGGTTCACCAGCATTTTCTCCTTTTCCCACAATGTTTTCAAAAGGATTCTTTCTCAGGGTCATTAAAAGTCGGGATTGTGTGGTATGGTAAGGGGTTAATGTATTAAACCCTTTATGGCAGAGTGCTACTCATTTTATTTTGTTAATAAAGATGTCTTAACTTGTGTTGTCTTTTTTGCTCATCTGAGCATGAAGCGGTTTACTGGATACCCTGTCTTACAGTCAACCCTGAATCACCGAAGTACATGTGTATTCGTAATGCAAATGGGTCATATAATTATGTTAATTTGGACCCAATATACCACATCCTCAGTCGTTAAACTCTTTCAAATACGGCAATGAAACAAGGAGTGGTATACTGGATCCCACAGGTCGTTTTACTGGACCCCTAGTCTTAATCCTTTCCCAAACAAGCCCTGGTTTTAACGTGTCTGCAGTGAAAGTCTTCTGAAAAGACTGTGGGAAAAGGAGAAATTGCTCGCAACGAGCAATTTCTCCCTTTACCACAGTGTTTTCTACCCTTTTTGAGAACTTTGTGCCATTTTCTCCATTTCTAAAATTATCGTCTGCAAACTGATTTGGTTTGGAAGAGTCCAAAATTTGTCGTTTGGGAAAGGGTTAAAGATCTATTTAATATACAAGGCACATTTAAGTAACGCCCCTGACCCATTTCCAGTTGTCTGATCTAGCTGAAATTTTGCATGTGCAATGATTTATGTCTCTATGGGTTATGTGGCAAATTACAGCTCTGAGCTAATTGCGGTTTCTAATTTACAGGTGTCTCATAACCCAGAGAGATATAAATCATTACACATGCAAAATTTCAGCTAGATCAGACAACTGGAAATGGGTCAGGGACATTACTTCTTGAACGCCCCTCGTAACTTTACGTTTTAAATTTTATATCTGTACCAATGCAAAATTAATGTCAGTCAAATGCTTTTTTTGACTGAATTACACCGAGATCTGCTGTCAAACCAACAAATCTGAGACAATGACTATAGACAACTTCGGGTGGTTTACAGGATCCTCCGTTTAATCACCTACTTAACTCATTACCAAAAGACAATATTTTAGGCGTGTGCAAATCAAAAGCATTATTTTGCAGACTACAAAATAAAAGTAACTAGAAATTTGAAATTTGTTTCACTGTGGGAAAAGAAGAAAATGCTGGTTACCAGCATTTTCTCCTCTTCCCACAATGTTTTCTAAAGGCTTCTTTCTCAGGGTCGTCAAAAGTAGGAATTGTTTGGTATTGGGTGAAGGTAAGTTGGCCTAACAAGAGGGCTATGGGGTCCATGATAACCCTGTATCCCTCATTTGCTCTAGACCACTGAAATGAAGAATAAACTTGTCGACTCATGTCAAAGGTTAGCCAGGCTGTGCCAGATCTATTCTTACAGCCTATGTAAGCACTTGAGACCAGTCTTATTGCTGGGTCTATTGTTTTTGTGGTATTTGTCGAAGACAATACCACAATGAGTTCAAGGTTGATATTTAATAACCATGTATCTTATCTTGTGCAAAGCCGAAGGAAATAAACCCAGTTCAACTCATTTTTTCCCAGGCAAATGAGTTTTTCGGTAGCACTCGGATATATAATTTGAAATGGCATATTAAAATACATTGGGCGAGGCCATCGATCGTTAAGATACTCATTTTTTATTGAAAATAGCTTCTACCGCTCATAACTTTTTATTTGCGCAATGATACAAATTTGCCTGCTTTTTCATTCCAAACCAATTCGTTCCATGGCTTGTTCATCCTATGATTGCGTGCTTCTCCATGTGATTGCTCATGAATATTTATAGATCGAAGTAATTGATTATAATGTTGCAAAGTAAATGTAAAAGGCTAAAGATATTTCAAAATAATGGTTTTAAGGTACATGAGGGAAAAGGGAAAAATGCAGGTCACCAGCTTAATCCTTTCCGAAACAATCCCTGACTTTTGCGACCCTTGAGATAGAATCCTTTTAAAAACATTGTGGGAAAAGGAGAAAATGCTGGTAACCAGCTTTTTCTCCTCTACCCGCAATGTTTTCTATCCTGCTGGAAACAGATTTCAATTTTTGAGTCATGTTTATTTTCTTGTCTGAAAGTGCTTTCAATTTTGACCAGTCTAAAATTTTGTCGTTTGGTAAAGGGTTAAAATTATATCACTACCAGACAACAAAATTATGGACCTGCCCAAACTCAAATCACTTCCACATGACAAAGTGAACATGAATCTGACACTGAAATTTAGTCACTGAAAGAAAGAAAATATTGTGAGAGGTTGAGACGTAATTTTTTTTTAAATTCTTTTGAAAACATTGTGGGAATATGAAAAATGCAAACAGCAAGCATGTCGCAATATTTTGTCAGGCACACAATAATCAAATGGACCCATCCAATACATGTATACACAGTTATATCTTTCTTAGAAGACAACGTCATGGACCTGTCCAAACTCAAAGCACACTCAGTAACAAAATTAACATGAATCAAACATTGAAATTCAGTTGCTGAGGGGGAAAAATATTTTGGGAAAATGAAGAATATGCAGCATTTTCTCATTTTCCCATAATATTTTCCAAAGTCTTTTTCGAAATTGTTAAAACCTGGTATTGTGTGGTGAAGGTATAAAGGGAAAATATTTGGACTTGCCCAACAAACGTTTGACATTCACTCACATTCTAAAATAAACACACATGCAAAGAAAACAATGAAATGTATATCATTGTTGTATTGTCTGTGTCTTATTTTTCCAAAATGAACTAACCCATTACAATCATAGTGTTTTTCCAACCATGATGAAAGGTTTAAAAAATCATTGATGGAAAAGGAGATCTGTTAAACAGCATTTTCTCCTTCACCCACAATATTTTCCATCATTTCCAAAAAGCTTTCTATCTTTGGGGCATATTTTCAACCCTTTACCAACCAACTGAATTTTAGACCAGTCCCAATTGAAAGCATTTGCAGATGAAAGTTTAAATTTGGCTCATATAAAAAAGATTTTTCTTTCATAGGATAGAAAACATTTTGGGAAAAGGAGAAAATGCTGGCAACCAGCATTTTCTCCTTTTCTCACAATGTTTTCAGAAGCCTTCTCTTTGAGGGGTATTAAAAGTCATTGTGTGGTAAAGGGTTAATTGTCATAAGTGCTCGCTTTCCAAGTGGGCAAGTCTAAGATTTTACAGTGTAGTAAGTGGTTTGTCCCAATATCAGACGTTTACAAGCTACCATGAGAAAGGTTCAAAGAGAGAGAGAGAAAAATAAATCCAGAATAAGTAGACTCGTCCAAACCTAAGAAATTGAAACATCATTTTTTCAAGGTGGGAAAAAAAAGGCAACGGATGGTATTTACAGAGATAGGAAAATAAATGGACTCTTCCAATTTCAGTGAATTGTAAGATGTCTTAAACATGATTGAATGGACTCATTCAAATTCATTTACTTGGTAATGAAATGGACTTTCCAAAATTCAATGAGTCGAATAAGAACTAGAAATATATTAAATGGACTCTTCCACAATATTTGATTTTCAAAGAAAACATCAGATAAAATTAAGTGGACCCTTCCAAATTCAATGAATTCCAAGTCTATGGAATAAATTTAAAATGCACACCTCCAACTTGAATGGTGAAAAAATATAAACCCAAAAGTTAATAATGGACTCTTCTAAATTGAGAAATTGTAAGACAAACAAAATTTTTCTATGGAATGGACTTGTCCAAATTCAAAGAATGATGTGAAAATGCATTTATATGGAATAGACTCTTCCAAATTCCATGATAAGCAATGGAATTGAAAAAAGTTAGAATGGACTCTTCCAATTTCAATAATTTCTATACTAAAACTTGTTCAAAATGAAATTAACTCTTCCAAATTGAATGAATGATGAGACCAAAAAAAGTAAGTAGAATGGACTCTTCCATATTTAAAAAAAAAATGAAAATAAGTAATAGAATCTTCCGATTTCAGGGGATCATGAGACCAGACAAACAGTAAAATGGACTCTCCCATCTTTAAAAAAAATATAAATGAATATAATGGACTCTTCCAAATTCAATGGAAGGTAAGCTATGAATTTTGAAAGTATGGACTCTTCCAAATTCCATGATAAGCAATTGAATTGAAAAAAGCTAGAATGGACTCTTCCAATTTCAATAATTTACTATCCCAAACCTTATTCAAAATGAAATCGACTCTTTGAAATTGAATGAATAATGAGACCCCCAAAAAATAAGTAGAATGGACTCTTCCATATTTTAAAAAAAAAACACTGAAAATGAATAATAGACTCACCCAATTTCTGTGGATAGTGTGACCAGACAAAAAGTAAAATGGACTCTTCCATCTTTAGAAAAACTCTAAATGAATATAATGGACTCTTCCAAATTCAATGAAAAGTAAGCTATAAACTTAGAAAGAATGGACTCTTCCAACTTCACTTTCATTATTGGACTCTTCCATTTTTTTTTAATGTCAAAAGCTTAGAATTTGGCCAAGTCCAAGTATTTTGTAGTCTGAAGGGTAAACAATAAATGAACTCTTCCACATTTCAGAAATTGGAAAAAGATTTATTTCATAAAGTGAACTGTTCCAGGGGTAGAATTTAATTTGAATATACATAATAATAAATGGAACCTTCCAAGTTAAATGGATTCACTTCTTAATCCTCACAAATTTTAAAGTAAATTTTATAAATCATGAGAATAAAGCGTTTTTGAAACATTGTGAGAAAAAGGAGAAAATGCTCCTTTACATTACAATAATAAATTCTATCAGTCAATAGAAAGAAGCTTTTGAAAACATTGTGAGAAAAGGAGAAAATGCTGGTACCCAGGTATAGGGTCAAACGTACTGAAAGTGTTAAACCCATTCAACATAAATAGATTCATCCAGATACGCCCACCCCCCATCACACTGGACACAAAAGGGGGGTGAACAGGTTTCATGAAAGTGAGAATTTCGTGCAGTTAACCCTTAACCACATTATACAATACTTTTTTTTTTTATGATGTCTTTACCCATGAAAAAGGATTTAAAAACAATGTTGAAAAAGGAGGAAATGCTGGTGACCAAGATTTTCCACTTTTCCCCCACAATGTTTTAAACCCTTTCAAAGAAAAGTCTCTAATTTGTGTAACAATTAAATTGTCGTCTGCATTTGCTTTCAAATTGAGGCAAGTCTAAAATTTTGAAGTGGGGTACAAAATTCGAGGGTTGACAATAACAACAAATCCCAAGCCTTGCATGCTTTGGACACTGAGTAAATACATGAAACCATTTGTCTTAACCCTTTACCACACAATGCTCACTTTTAACTCTTTCTCAAATAATCCCTGGTTCTTACGGGTCTGGAATAGTAGCCTTTTGAAAAAATTGTGGGAAAAGGAGAAAATGCTGGTAACCAGCATTTTCTCCTTTTCCCTCAATGTTTTCTAACCTATCATAGACATAAATCATCTTTTCAGAAAGAGTTGAATTGTCGTCTGCAAATGCTTTCAATTTGGTCCAGTCCAAAAGTTTGTCGTTTGGGATAGGGTTAATGACCCTTAGAAAGAAGACTTAAAAACATTGTGAGAAAAGGAGAAAATGCTAACCAGCATTATTTCCTTTTACCACAATATTTTCTACCCTTCCCAAACCAAATTTCAATTTTTCAGTCACAATTATTTTGTCGTCTGCTACTCCTTCGAATTTGGACCAGTCTAAAATTTTAATGTTTGGTAAACAAAATTTTAGACTGGTCTAAATTGAAAGCACATGAAGATGACAAAATGAGATCAAACATTGAAAATTTGTTTCAAAGCAGGGTAGAAAACATTTTGGGAAAAGAAGAAATTCATATTGTGTACGCTCTTGCCAATCTATGAGGAAAGAGAAGGGTTGGTAAGCCAGGAGTCTTGGGTTTGATCCACATTTGAGGATTCAAGTTTTATTTGGGATTGTTCTCGCCATGGGTATTGAACTTGAAATCCTAGCTTGAGATCTGATAGTACCAACTCAAAAAAGGTCTGTCAGCGATACGTCATTCAAAGAAGCTACCGATTGGTTAGTTCAGGGATCTTAAATTTACATATACTATCCCACTGTTTAGTTGTCTACGCATTGTGAAGTGGAAGTAGGTCCGAATGACGTCATGTTAGTAGCTTTCGATTGGCTTACAATAGCTACGGTTTATTTGTTGCTGTAGCAACATGACTGTATCAATGAATTGATCCAATGTATTTTGCATTTGTCAAAAACGATGCTTTTTAGGAATTCGATTTCATTCCTTCAAGAAACTTGAAGTTTCTTCTTTCTTTTGCCAGAAACCTCCATCTAAATATATCACGTGACTATTTCTTCCCTTTACGTCGGAAATTTTCAATTTGTTGATCAGTATCTAGAATCTATGCAATAACGTGCTGGTATTTAGAAGACGAATGTCATAATTCATTACTGTACGCATTAATAATAATATGCCATATTCGCCATTCAAAGAAAACAAAAACAAAGTAAATCTGGTGCTCCTTGAATAGTAGCTAATCTAACAGTCTTTATACAAATTATGTATAGATCTAGTTTGTATGCGTCCATTCCTGTAAAGGGCCTTTTCGGGAATTGGGTCAGTTTAGATTGTGGAAAACACCGTCTCTAATCTGTCTAATGACCGATTAACTAGAAGGCCCTGAAAGGCCCGATATCGCTCTACTGGCAGAGATTTTGCTTTTGTTCTAGCATACACTATGAATTCATGATGCAAAAAGAAAAAAAATACAATGATTAAAACCAGAAATGCCGACTTCAACAGATTAAATAAGAAATCAAAATTTTCAACTTGAAATGGCTTCTTTTCCCATACTGTTTGTCTGATTTTTTTTCAAAATCGTTAGGGTTGAAGCTATTGATAAGATAAACAAACTATGCAAGTTTCACAAAAATCTGATAACAAATGCAGACTTTATCATGTACACAAGAAATAAACAAGAAATGCATATTTTAAAGGTGGCCCTTCAGAATCTGAGATGAAAATTTTACAAAAATACAAAAATATCATCTTTACACTCCCAAAGCCTTATAATCGTCATTCATAAAATTCAATTGTCGAAAACCATCCGACAACACGACAAACTAGAGATTTACTACGGCCAAAGTCGACATCCATGGGAAACACGTTCTATTTTTACATGAACAACTCGCTCATTCACATACTGGAAATACACAGACGAAGCTTCAAACATAGCGTCCAAAGAATATATAATGAAAAATAATCACGTTTGTTATGTAATGGAATTTAAGCATCATTAGTCACGTGCCAGTCACTTAACATTCCCACAATGCATTTTTTTATATTTGGCGCGAAATCTAAAAATAGCTTAAGAGGCTACGTAGCCTTTTAAGGGAATACCATCAAAAAAAATTTTTTTGGCAATTTAATGATTCTTAATTATTGATGATTTGTATTTGTTTTTCATATAAATTGCAGTGAGATATATATTTTTTGATTTGGTGTGATGTGAAATTTCTAAGTACCCACCTTTAATGCGTAAACAAGAATTGTTAATTTTTGTTTTTGGAGAAGATTTTTAAAGAAATTGTTAATGAACGGACCATGGACAATGACCGATCACAATAGCTCCCCTTGAGCACGTTGTGCTCAGGTGAGCTAAAAATTCAATTAGGTTGCCATGCCAACCAGAGTTTTTGAGGTAATCAAATTCTGTGGATTTTTTTTTAAAGTTTGGTCCAAATTGGCCCAGTGGTTTAGGAGTGGTGGATATTTAAAGAATTGTTCACGACGGAAAACCGACACCATGTGATCCCAAAAGCTCCCCTTGAGCATGTTGTGCTCAGGTGAGCTAGAAAGCCCAACTATGTTCCTACATATACAGATTTCTTTTTTAGACTTGTAGATAGTGCACCTTTGAACACAAGATTAGGCAGGGGTTCAGAGCCGTGAGTGCTATTTCACCCATAGGCTGTTAACCCTTACCACACAATCCCTACTTTTGACACCCCTAAGAAAGAAGCCTTTTGAAAACACTATGGGAAAAGGACAAAATGCTGGTAACCAGCATTTTCTCCTTTTCCCACAATGTTTTCTACCTTTCACAAAACAAATTTCAAATTTTTAGTCACTTTCATTTTGTCGTCTGCAAATGCTTTCCATTTGGACAAACCTTGTCATTTGGTATAAGTTAAGTGCAACGCAAAAAGCTTTTTGCAAACTGTGAAAATCAGTATCAGACTACATATATAGTTCAATCTTCATCCAATACAATATATGATAGTCCATCGAGAAGAAAGAGAAAGAAATTGCACTATTTAGTTTTTCACTGTCAGTTTGAATTTATTGTTTTCTTGTGTGCTATTGATGCTTCCTACTTCACAAAAACGTTTTCAAACTGACCTTCCACAAATCGGTCTCTAACAGCAATGATTTAATGAACAACTCTACACGCTTTATAACTTCACCAAAATTTTAATTGCATACAACCACATTTTCTTACTATATGACTTCATGACATAAAATCATATCTCAGTACACAGAACACACCATTTTGTGGATGTATTCTTTACATGTAATAAAACAGTTCCAAGTTTACATTGTTTGAATAACAAAAATAAATTTCACAGATGGAAAAGGAAAAAGCTATGTTTCTCTAAGAGAAGTGTAAAGAAAGATGTGGAACTGTTTTCGAGGACAAGACTCTATACAAATAAAGATTTTTTCCCCTTTTTTCAAATAAAGAACCACTGTCTCTGCTCTCTTTCTCTCTCTGGTCAAACACACACTCTCTCTCTCTGGTCATTTAATCAACGAATCACATTTTCAGTTCCTGACATGTTCCACTTTTGGTACATAACAGATGCTATCATTTTACAGCTTAACCACAGGCCCTTGTGGGCCAAAATTGTTCTACTAGCAGAGAGTTTGCCTATTTTGTAGCATAAATCATGAATATATGATTCAAAAAGGCAAAATACAAATACACAGATTAAAACAAGAAATGCCAACTTCATTGTGTAAACAATGAAAATTTTCAATTTGAAATGGCTACTTTTGTAGATTTTTTTTTTATCAGAATCAAAAGGGTTGAAACTATTTATGAGATTAACAAACTGCAAGTTTCATGGAAATCTGATAACAAATGTAGACTTTATCGTGTAAACAAGAAATGAAAATTTTTAACTTGAAATGGCTACGTTTCCCATACTATTGCAGCCATATTTGATGTGTTGCCTGCAAATGCTGTAAACCTTTACCAAACAATCCCTCGTTTAACAACCTTGAGTTAGAAACCTTTTGAAAACATTGTTGGAAAAGGAGAAAATGCTAGTAACCAGAATTCTCTCCTTCCCCCACAATGTTTTCTACCCTGCTGGAAACAAATTTCAATTTTTTGAGTTACATTTATTTCATCATCTGCAAGTGCTTTCAATTCGGACCAGTCTGAAATTTTGTAGTTTGGTAAATGGTGAAATATGGACAAGTTCACATTTTCCTATGGCAACGGATTTTGGCCTCTCCAAAAGTAACAGATTTTGAATTCTCTACATAATACCTGAGTGAAAAATCTTGTAAAAAGCACCCCTCTTTCATCATAGATTTGAATGATGTTAGCTTGCATGTATTTAACTCGTTACCAAACAACAATATTTTAGGTATGTCCAAATCAAAAGCATTTGCAGACACCAAAATTAAAGTGACTGAAAATTTGAAATTTGTTTTGTGTAGGGTAGAAAACATTGTGGGAAAAGGAGAAAATGCTAGTTACCAGCATTTTCTCCTTTTCCCACAATGTTTTCGAAAGGCTTCTTTCTCAGGGTCATCAAAAGTAGGGATTGTGTAGTAATGGATTAAATCTCTCCTAAACCATAACAGGGCAGACATAAATCAACTTTATATATCGATAGGTGAGTGCAACACTATTCTAAGTGCCTGTACAATGTACAGGCACTTAGAATAGTGTTGCACTCACCTATCAATATTGAACTGGGAAAAACAGCCTTAATTTTGCTATTGTGTTCACTTGAAAAGGTAATTCATTTTGATCTACACTGTCCGTTAACGCTTTACCACACAATTTTAACCACCCTGAGAAAGACGCCTTTTGAAAACATTGTAGGAAAAGGAGAAAATGCTGGTAATCAGCACATTTTTTCCTTTTCCCACACTATTTTCAACCCAATCCAAAAAATCTTCAATTTTTCAGCCATTTTATTTCGTAGTCTGCAACTGCTTTCAATTTGGCCTTGTCTACAATTTTGTTAGTTTAAACTTATTTATTTTACATCAATTGAGAAACAAGTTCTAACAACTTATACTAATCTCTCTTGATTCTGCTTCCTGGGAACTACACCAGTACTCGTGCCGAATGTGTGGGCCAGTGAAAAATCCCAAAGTTGACAACCCCTCCCTGGTATCGAACTCAAGACTTTACGGTTACGAGGCCGACACTCTATCTCACACAACAGAATTTTGTTGTTTGGTAAAGAGTTAACTCTTTACCACAAAATCCGGACTTTTAACAACCCTGAGAGAGACGCCTTTGGAAAACATTGTGTGAAAAGGAGAAAATGCTGATAACCAGCATTTTCTCCTTTTCCCACAATGTTTTCTACCCTTTCCATATAGAATTTCCATTTTTGATTCAAATTCATTTAGTCGTCTGCAAATCCTTTCAATTTGGACTAGTCAAAAATTTTGTTGCTTGGTAAAGAGTTAAAGCAATTTAAAGGTAAATTTCTGAACCATTTCTAATTACTAATTTCTAGCTTCAATATCTTTTCAGTGTTTCCTGTTATACATGCAAGACCTAGTATAATTATAGAAGATTTGCGCTACCAAAGGTTGGTAGTGATGTAGAAAATATATAATTTTATTTCATGCTTTCCGGTAGGATATCGAGAAATAGCAGTGAAAATATTTTTCGATCTTGCACTAGTACCACCAGTGAAAATACCGATTTTCACGTTCTTGTTGCCTAGGTTAATTGCATGTGCCTAACAACTAGATGGGAAATATGACGTCATATACCTTACATTTCTCGCGCTTGACGTAATACTGCAATGTGTTGCTATGCGGAAGGGGTACGCCACTGGGAATAACAGAAAAGAACTGTACTGGATTTTGATAAAGCTCCTCCCAGAAAGGGTTAAAAGCATGAAATAAATAGAATATTTGTTTTTTTTTTCGGTGAAAGATCGAAATTTATTTCATCTCGTGAACACCATCGGTAATATTTTCACTCGTGGCTGCACCACTCGTGTAAAAAATTACCGATGGTGTCCACTCGATGAACTAAATTTCGATCTTTCACCAAAAAAAAGACAAATATCCTCTATATATAAATAATGAATACTGAAATATGTCATTGCACAGATAAATCCGTTACCACACAATCCCTACTTTTGACGCCCCTGTGATAGAGGCCTTTTGAAAACACTGTGGGAAAAGGAGAAAATGCTGGTAACCAGCATTTTCTCCTTTTCCCACAGTGTTTTCTACCCTTCCCAGAGCAAATTTCAATTTTTCAGTCACCTTTATTTTGTCGTCTGCAAATGCTTTCAATTTGGACCAGTCTAAAATTTTTCTCGTGTGGTAAAAGAGTTAACAAAATCAAACCACTAGTCCTTCACTTTGATAATTCACTCTTTCTGCTTAAATAAAAACAGTTTTAACCCATAGAATGTCAGAGGGTTTTTTTTTGGTGCAGCGTGATTTAGATCGACACAGAAAAATTAAGTCGGGCTTTGTAACCCAACAGCTACAATGATGACTACTGATAATGTATAGAGTACATACTAACACATAGATGTATTCAACACATGACTCTTGGAGTCTTAGACCTTTACCACAGAATGACAACTTTAAGCACCCCTTAAAAAGAAGCCTTTTAAAAAAACATTGTGGGAAAAGGAGAAAATGCTGGTAAACAGCATTTTCTCCTTTTCCCACAATGTTTTCTACCCTTCACAAAACAAATTTTAAATTTTCAGTCACTTTTGTTGTCTGCAAATGCTTTCAATTTGGACAAGTCTATCATTTTCTCATGTGGAAAAGCATTAACTCTTTACAAAACTACAAAATTGTGGACTAGTCCGAATTGAAAGCACTTGCAGATGACAAAATAAATGTGACTACAAAAATTGAAATTTGATTTGGAAGGGTAGAAAACATTGTGGGAACAGGACAAAATGCTCGTTACCAGCATTTTCTCCTTTTCACACGCCGTTTTCAAAAGCTTTCCTTCTTGAGGTCGTTAAAAGTCGGGCTTGTGTGGTAAAGAGTTAAACAAGTTTAAAACATATAATGATTGCTTATTGAAGCGATAAAATATATCCAGAGGCAATAGAAAGTTTAATACCCTTTCAAAATTGGATTTTTTGGCAAAAAAAAAATAGTATATGGGTACAGGCAACATCTTAAATTTTGCTATGA
Source organism: Tridacna crocea (assembly GCA_943736015.1). NCBI lineage: Eukaryota > Metazoa > Mollusca > Bivalvia > Cardiida > Cardiidae > Tridacna > Tridacna crocea. The sequence continues at coordinate 15,519,319 of OX031068.1, forward strand.
TAAAGCAACCATTTTGATATTAGAAAAGTAAATGAGACACCGAGAGGAAAATATGTTTGAAAAGGGTACAGTTTGATACAATTACAAATCATATTCTTTCTTTTACCTCTTAGAATAGGAAAAGAGTATCGTATAAATTTTACATGGATGGGACTAGATTTGAACAAGCTAACAGATTCTGTTGTACCATCAAGTTATTGCCTCCCAATGCAACATTTGACACCAGTATAATCTTTTGAACATCTTCGTAAAAGCAAGCATGATTTAAACATATTATGAGTTTTTGAAAACATTGTGAGAAAAATAAAGAGCACTTGCTAGCAATAAAACAAGTGTTCTTTTATCAATGATGTCTTCGACATTAATTATTCAAGATATGGTTGTCTTCAGTGCCACTTGTCTCACATGGTTCTAAAATTAGCCTTTCTTGTGATAGACTATTTTAACCCTTTCCCAAACGCCAAATTTTGGACCAGACCAAACTGAAAGCATTTTGCAGATGACAAATTAACATTTGCTAAAAAGGTGATTTTTCTATATGACAGGGTAGAAAACATTGTGGGAAAAGGAGAAAATGCTGGTTACAAGCATTTTCTCCTTTTCCCTCAATGTTTTCAAAAGGCTTCTATTCCTGACATGTAAAAGCCAGGGATTATTTGGGAAAGGGTAAAAACCACTTGCCTCAGTATTTTGCAAATTGAAATTCATGCATTTTATTCAACAAAGTAATAAGAAAATAAAAATAGGCATTTAGGGAGAACTCTTTTCAAAGGTAGATATACAGTTTTCATTAGTTTTTAGTTTTTTTTTTTTTTTTTAAATACTCGCCTTTTTTTCAAAATTCACACAAAACAGTAAGGTATCTTTTTCATAAAAGATGTTAAAATATTGAAGCTACAGCATATGTACAAAACTCTACATCGTGAGTTGATTATGTCTCAGAAAAAGCCTTAACAAAGGCCTTTTAATGGTCTACACAGACATAAAAGGTAGAACAGCTTGTTGTAATTGAAAATTTCAACAATAAACCCTTTATAGAAAATACACACTTAATAACATAAGTATCTTTTTGAAATTTTGGAACATTTAACAAACAGGGTGATGGCCTATTTTTTGCCATTTTTTTTTTATCAGAACTGATCTTATTTATCTTCCTCTTTTAAAAAAAAATTCTCCTAGAATTTCCGAGAGCCCATTTATTTATTAATCCATTACCACTCAATCCCTACTTTTGACGCCCCTGAGAAAGAAGCCTTTTGAAAACACTGTGGGAAAAGGAGAAAATGCTGGTAACCAGCATTTTCTCCTTTTCCCCCAGTGTTTTCTACACTTCCCAGAACAAATTTCAATTTTTCAGTCACCTTTATTTTGTTGTCTGCAAATCCTTTCAATTTGGACCAGTCCAAAATTTTCTCGTGTGGTAATGAGTTAAATGATTAGGTGTCACACACAGCAAACTGACTTGACACAAACGCAACATTACACAATAGAGCACCTTACAGTAACAGATAAAATTGTCATTCATTGTACATGTTAAATGGTTTCATGAGTATAAAATGAAAAAACATCGGTTTTGTTCCTTACATACGCAACAGTTCAGTTGCGACCCATGAAAAAAAAAAAAGAATCTTAAAATTTAAACAATGTCACTCAATAAAATAAAAATTACTGCCATGTTCCAAAGTTAAAATTTTAAAACATGTAAGACGATTTTCAGCATCCTCTGTTGTGTTAAAACATGGGAATGAATCCATTGTAACCCTCCCATCACATAATCCCCAAGTTTTAACAACCATTAGAGCCTTCCGAAAACAGTGTACCAGCATTTTCTCCTTTTCCCACAATGTTTTCTACCCTATCAAATACAAATCTCATTACCTGAGCCATGTTTAAAATTGTTGTCTGCAAATGCTGTCAGGTTGGACAAGTCTACATTTTGTCATGTAGTAAAGACTAAACTCTTCACCAAGAGAACAACCCTTAGGAAAACAGCCTTTCAAAAGGATTATGAAAAAAGGAGAAAATGCTGACATTCAGCATTTTCTCCTTTTCTGACGATGTTTTTTAATTTGTCCTGTCCGAGATAAATTTCATCGGATGAGACCTATTTGTTTGCTGCCTGCCAATGGTTTAAAATATAGACAAAGTCAAATATTGTGTTGTCTGGTATAGACTAATGGTATTCCACCCACCAGATCACCAAACACAGGTCAATTATATAAAAAAAGTTATTTAACTCTTTACCACACAATTCCAACTTTTTAACAAACCTGAGAAAGAAGCCGTTTGCCAACATTGTGGAAAAAGGAGAAAATGCTGGTAACCAGCATAATCTATTTTTTCCACAATTTTTTCTACCTTTCACAAAACAATTTTCATATTTTCAGTCACTTTTATTTTGTTGTCTGCAAATGCTTTCAATTTGAACCAGTCTAAGATTTTGTCGTTTGGTAAAGAGTTAATGTACAAGATATGAAACAACAATGATGTAAAGTAATTGCTCTCAAATTCACAATGTCCAGGCTTTCTCGTGTTTTACACCTCTGAGGTGGGTTGTACCATGAGTATCAACAGATGAACAAAAACCTACAGTACACAATGGTTCATTTGTGCCTCATATCACAGTCATTCACCACAATGAAATTATCATAAAATAACTTTAAAAGGCAGACAAGATTAATGATTTTCAAAAATACTTCATTTGTATAAATCTATATGACCTTGATTTTCTCTCTAACCTTTGATTTACAAAGACATCTTTGCTCAAAAACACTGTAGAGAAGTGCAACCTTGATAGTGCAATTATTTGGACCTTACTTCCAGGCTAGAAATGTTTGTTAGGTTTATTTGGAGCTCTAAGATTAAAGATGATACAGTTTTTCTATGACAAAAACCTATCTTAAATTTTATTCTGTCACTAGGCAAGGGTGCTAATAGTTCAAAGTAATGTTCATGACCAGCGTTATAAGCATCTGTAAAAAATGTTCCAAGGATCCCCTGGTCATTTAAATGTTTTGCAAACTCAGCATTTATTACTTTTTTAAATTGATGAAGTATGAAAATTTCATAAGCGCTCTGCTATGAAAGTCCTACAAACCAAAACACAAATGTCTGTTGATTATGACTGCTTGCAAATTCACTCTGTTTCCACAGTGCTTCAGCAAGGTCATAATGTAACACTCCTGATACATAAATTCATGGGTCCGTATTCACCAACCATTCTTAAAAATTCTTTGTGTTAATCTTCAAGATTTTCTGACTGAGAAAGTAACAGAACTTCTGATTGGCTAAATTGGTTTAGCCAATCAGAAGTTCTGTTACTTTCACACTGACAAAATTCTGAAGAATAAGCCCAAGAATGTTCTTAAGAATGGTTGGTGAATACAGACCCTGGTGTTTCTTCACCAACATTAGGTGAAATACTAACTTTCATATTATCAGATAAAATAAAGAGCGTATGAAAATGATTCTCAATGCAATGACTTATATCACAAATTAGTACACTAGGTAGGCAACATCAGATCACAACCTCTACATTATAATGCCTATTCTCCACCCACCAAGCTATCATTGGTATGTCAGTGTTAGATCCCTACATGAATAATAATTTCACCAACATGTGCCTCTATTCCCCTCAGCATGCAATCCATTCACACTCAGTTTTTGAATGCATGTAGAAGCACATGTATAACAATTGATATCCATGTTTGAAAGACATCACTATTACATGTATATAATAACCATGAACACAGAGGGTACACTTTGAAGGGCACTATAGTCCTACAGTACTAACAAGTCCAAGGCCAATAATGACACTGTCTAGAACTTTCTAGAACTGTATCGTCTCAAGGTATTTAGTAAACATCTTTATAAAATATCAACATTGTCCAAATCATTCCAAAAAATCTGGAGTTTCAATATGAAAGCTTCTGTACAAAGAAACTATTACCATATCACAATATTTCAAGTCATTAAATTCAGTTTTTCTTTACTGAACAAGGGTGTACGAGATGAAAAAAAGGAAATGCTGCCTTTATGAAAAACTTTTTCCTCATCTTTTAAATAAATAAATAATCTCATATGGTGTTTGATATGAAAGCACATTTCAAATGGTAAATGCTAAACCTTGTATTATTGCTAAGTACACAAGACTTGCACCAAGTATGTGTAGCATCTACCTTTCGAATCATGAACCACTAGAGTTTAAAGACTCAACTGATACCTGAGTTCAAATATACATTCAAATGTCATCAACTTAAAAAGTTTTGCATAATGCAAGAATCACAGCGATCCTAGCCCATAGACCACAGAACGAATAATATTTTTAATGATAAAAAAGGAAAATCAAGATACTGCTGTTGTTAGGCTTTGTAGAAAAATTACCAAATAATATAAATCTCAAACAGCACTGCATAATTCATTCAGTCTGTTTTTTATCTAAACCCTACACAAAAATATCTGAAATTGTGGTTCACAGGCTATGGCCTGTTTTTCTCTTTTAAAAATGACTAGACTCATTTCACTGGTACAAAACCTTAAAACAATCCGCCAAGTTGCAAATTTACATTAAAACAGCAATATCATCTAAAATTTGCCAAAAACCTCTCCAACAATTTTTCAAGTAAAGCAGAGTAGTCCTCTCCTTTATTTCCTACAGGACTTTTGAGTAAAACAATTTCACAAACTTCTCTAAAAGGATATTTTTTGAACAGCCTCTCAGAGGTTGGTTTACCACTAAACCAATATGACAAAGTATAATTCTCACTCAGGTTTTTAGTAAAAACAATTAAAACAAAAGTGCCTGGGTCAAATAATAGTATCACATTTAATCTGGAAAAATTGAGCTGGATACACCAAGTTTTAATGGCACCTATTTTCAATTAAAAAATGCTCAGAAAAATTCATCTGTAAAAACAATGGCACCATTGTGATGTGTAGTAAGATATTCTATGCTCTATTATACAGCTTTAACCCTTTACTCCATAGATACTCATTTTGACCTATCAACTACAGACAGCTTTTGAAAACATTGTGGGAAAAGGAGAAATTGCTCACAACGAGCAATTTCTCCTTTTCCCACAATGTTTTCCACTCAATCAGATATTTGTATCCTCATTTGTCCATATTTTTGACATCATATCTTTATTTGCTGCTGAAATGGAAGACCCTCAAATTGGCCTATCAGGTAAAGGGTTAACCACTGTAGTGTTGAATCCACAGATAATTACCTACACAAATAGTGTAGATCATGATCAGACTGCACACAATGTGTAGTCTGGTCTTTATCCTACACTGTCCACTGCTTTGTTTCATGTTCTGATGAAAGCAGACCTGAAATTGTAATATCTGCATCTGAAGTCATGGCCATAAATATTCATTTGATTTATTGCTTACGACAAAGGTTAAAAGAGCATAACTGAAATTATTTACAATGCATGGATGACATGTGGTCCCTTTTAAAAAATTCTTTACTTGGAAAAAAAATTCTTTATATATTTTATATAGATGTACTTTTATAGTGAGCTTATAGCGTGTGCAAACAAAAGGGACATTAACAGTAAGTGGACAATGCTCGGGTTTGCAGTTGCAATATTGCATCAGCCAGAATCCAAAAAAATGTGTGTGTCAATAACAGATCAGATAAAACATTCTGTACTGTCTGATCTTAATCCACACTCCCTTCAGAAGTCACTAAATTACTGCTTAGCCCTTTAAGATAAAACATACATTTAATGCAACAAAAGAAACCCTGACAAGTTTTAACCATGATCTGAAGCTATTGGATTGTAACAGATTTTTTCCAATTTGGCAAAAAAAGCACTTTAAATAAAATATGGTACCACTGTCAGGTACCAAAAAAGCTAAACTACTTGAGCACAATTTTTTTAAAGCAGCAACTGTGCTGCACACATCATAAAAAAAAAATTGTAAACTATGTATATAATATACTGGTATATAAGCCAAATTTTGGCATTCGATGATACTAATGAAGAGTGTGATCAATGCATTAGAAACAGCATTAACCCTTTCCCAAACAAGCCCTGGTTTTTTACGTGTCTGCAGTAAAAGTCTTTGAAAACACTGTCGGAAGAGGAGAAATTGCTCGTAACGAGCAATTTCTCCTTTTCCCACAGTGTTTTCTACCCTTTTTGAGAACTTTCAGCAATTTTCTCTAAATCTAAAATTGTCGTCTGTAAACTCTTTTGGTTTGGAAGGATCCAAAATTTGTCGTTTGGGAAAGGGTTAAAGGAAAGATCTGTCTAAATGGTATCAATGTCGTTTTCAGTAAGCTTTCAATCACATCAGAGACATCCATTTACTCAGGTCTCTCCCTGGTTTTGTAACATCACAACCACGGTGTTTTGGCTTTGCAGTGCCTAGCCTAAGGAAACTCCCCAATGACCATTACCTGCAGAAGCCAAATCAGGATTCCTTTAAAGTGAACCAAACATCTTATCCGCAGAGGCATCGATATATAGGCCTATAAAGCAATAATACAAGACATTCCAGTTTACTTGGCTGTACTGTCAGGCTTTATGGTTTCAATAAAATCCCTGCCACATTTTGACGCAAAAAGTACTGTTTCTAATGCAAGGTACCACACAGTAAGTTAGAAATGACATCAAGTAGTAATGGGAATGAATATATATCACAATTTGCTTTTTCAGATCACAGATAATTTACCAACACTTTGTTGGATGATTTTCCGTTCAGAGTTTGATTAAATAAAAAAAAAGTGTCCAGTTTTCTATTTCATCAAACAAGACACAAAAATGAATTGACCATAAAAAAAAAGTGGTCAAAATTTCAAAAGGACCAATGCCACGACTTCTTCAACATGCACTTTCAACATTTTATAGTAGGTTACCTGATGCATAAAACTCCTGTCAATTTCAGAATTTATGAAAGAACTAAAATGCTTAAAAAAGAAATCATTATCTGGTTCAAAAAAATGCCATTCAGTTTTGCCATTTTTACACTAAAACATGCAGATTCTATTTGTTTACAAAACAAAGTTATGGATGCTTTGTAAATTTAAGTCTCCCAGTTTCAAAGAAAGAAAAAATGAGCCTAGTTCTATGTGATTGTCTTGCTCCCTCTCCATCACCCCCATACTAATTTACAGCAGATAACTATGAAATACCCCAGTAAACACATGGAAAATCTACATGGGTAAGTACTAAATATTACCAGCAGTACATGTCAAAACACTGTTGCAACAGGAGAAATTGCTTGTTGAAAGCAAATCCTTCTTCCGCAAAGTGAACAAAGGTGATCTGCCACAATACTACAATATAACAGTTATCTGCCGGGGAAATCAGCTACCATTATTCGATATTGTTAAGTATCCAGCTCTGTATCCAGTGTGAAGTATTCTAAAATACGTAATTCTTATCATTGAGAGCAATTCCACATTGATGTTAAATATAATTCTATACAGGGCTCCAGATAGAAGAAGTGGTTTCCATTTCAAAATTGGAAATATTAATTATTTCTCCGCCAAACCCTATGTTATGGTTACTCAATAGAATCGTCTCGTCGAGTTGATTCTAATGAGTACCCACAACATAGGGTTTGGAAGATAAATAAGGGATTTAGAATACCATCACTCCCTCTTATCTGGAGCTCTGTCTATACCTAGGTGTTCAAAAAATGATTAACTCTTTACCACACGATCCCGACTTTTAACGACTCTGAAAAAGAAAGCCTTTGAAAACATTGTGGGAAAAGGAGAAAATGCTGGTAACCAGCATTTTCTCCTTTTCCCACAGTGTTTTCTGCCCTTTCCAAATAAAATTTCAATTTTTGATTCACATTTATTTTGTCGTCTGCAAATGCTTTCAATTTGGACCAGTCTAAAATTCTGTCGTGTGGTAAAGAGTTAATTATGTATTTTCATGAATTTCAATCATTTACATCCACAGTCTGACTCGATTACAAAATCAAACCAACAATCCTCTCCAGCACTAAAACCTTGAAGTGCTGGACCCTACATTAATTGCCTATGCATGCAGACGGTAGAGATCAAGATCAGACTGCACAGAACAAGCAGCCTGATTTTGAATCCATACTGTCTGCTTCTTCATCATATAATCTGACAGAAAAAATTTTGCACATGCAATATTTTTTGTCCTAAGGGGCAATTGAGAATATCTGTACAGCACTATAAATGTTTCAGTCGGACAGTCTGTAAATACTGTTTTAGATGTCAGAACCAGACAAATATGCAAATAAATCTAGCAGGGCTAAGCTCTATTCAAGCTTGATGCGCCCCGTCCTTTTGTCAGTTATTTTATTCACACGTATGAATAAAACTGGCATAATGACAATGCATGTTTAATCCTAGTATATCGTCACCTCTCTCAAAAAAAAAAAAAAAAAATGCAACCTTGAAACATGACTTCTTAGAAATATCTATCAAGTGACATAAATGTAGATTCATAGAATTTCAAGCTAGTAATCTTTCACAGCTATAAAAGCTGAAAATTTACATGAGCCATGCTCTGTGAAAACGGGGCTTAAAGTGTCCGGACAAAGTATCTAGCCATGTTAGCCTGTGCATTCTACTCACGCTGAAATGGGTCCACACTTTTTTTGCTTCTTGTAAACTTTCTGCATGTCAAAGGACCAGACTTCCACATTATTTAATGTTGTTAGACAAAATGGATTTATGGATCCCCATTGACCCTTTCCCGAACGGCAAATTTTAGACCAGATCAAATTCAAAGTATTTTGCGGATGACAAATTAACAGTTGCTAAAAAGATGTTGTTTTTTTTTCTATATGATAGAGTAGAAAACATTGTGGGAAAAGGAGAAAATGCTGGTTACCAGCATTTTCTCCTTTTCCCACAATGTTTTCAAAAGGCTTCTATTCCAGACCCGTAAAAACTAGGGATTGTTTGAGAAAGGGTTAATGAGAAGGCCTGCATACTATTATGTATCATGGAAATGAATTAAGCCCCCATTCACCAGAACATGGGCCCCAGATAGAGGTAGTGATTTTGATTTCAAAATCAAAAATATTAACTATTGCCCACTAAACCCTATGTTTTGGGTACTCATTAGAATCGTCTCATCCAGACGATTCTAATGAGTACCCACAACCTAGGGTTTCAGAGAGAAATAATGGATTTAGAATACCATCACTCCATGTTATCTGGAGCTTTGGTCATATATAATGTTACAACAAAAACAATGCTACAAATGTACTATTTTAACATCTCGATCTTCGGATCAAATTCTTGTGTTGGAAAAATCACAAATTAAGTACTGTATCATGTAATGTTTGAAAAATTAAAAAAAAAAGCATTTGTTTTCATTTGAATTTCCATTAAAAACAACAACAAACATACAATTTTCCTTAATATCAAAATTCAAATGACAATTTTTTGCCAAAAAAAAAAAATTAGATATTAAATAAGAGATTACTCAGTAGTATATAATTGTAGGAAACATTCAATATTGAGCAGCAAGAGATAACCTACAATTACACATGAAGGTCTTATTTTGTACACTTTGACAAAAAGTTCCTTCAAAGAGAAATAAATCTTTGAAGTAAGTCAAAATTAGCACAAAAAGTAATTATTTATTGTCTGGAGGTCTGTCTTGTTTTCATTGAAAAGTGTGGATCAATAAAATTGTACAATTATAGATGTTTATATACTGCTGAATTTAACATTAATTACTTTCATGTTCTTTTCTTTCTCATCTTTTTCGTGTATCTTACTTTTTCTGTATCTGGTTATGAAGGGATTTCTCTTTTTTTCTTTTTTTTTTTTTAAATCAAGAATAGTAACATAAATTATCTCTAATGATAGTCTTAATATTCTAACCCCTTGCTGGATACTGAATGTTTGTATTTGCAAATTTAAAAAAAAGAATACACACGAAAAACTTATATGTTTAGACAGCACTAAAAGACAGTCTGTCCTGTAACTTTTCCATTAGAGGAAATTTTCACCAGAAAATTTTAACCTTTCAGGTTTATTCATACTCTGTCCATCCTCGCATATCATTTCATCAAACTGTCCATGTTTTAAAATGGCAACTGTAAAAGGAAATTTGTCAACTCCCCATATCCCATCAGATTTAAATCATGTCTCCAAAAGAAAGTTATCAGGTGACTCACTTTAAAATATTTTTGTTCATCTTACATATTCGCTTTATATTTCCTTAATACTCAAAATATTTGCAGGTATTGATTGTTAACTTTTCTTAAAATATTTCACATCATAGAATAAAACAATTTTTTCACACCTTTTCCTATAAGAACTCTGGTATACCTTCCCCTCTGAAAACATAGGTTTGTTTCTGTTATACAATTAACTTACATCATGCCTAAGTATTGGCATACATTGTGAACAGATCTTAGAATCAATCTCGAGTATAACACCTTCCACACCTAACCAATACCAACCCAACAATAATGGGTTTTTCACTGTTAAAAGCAGAATCTTACTCTGCCTTTGTTCAGGTGTAGATTTTGTTGCCTTTAACCCTGTTTTGAACAGTACTGTTGTTATATCAAGGTTAATTTTAGCAGTAGAGAACACTAAATGGAGACAGGAATTCTAAACCATCACCATTGAAACAAAAGGTTTTGTTTAACAATTGTACATAATGTGGCTGTATGCATATCCTGTCCCTCATTCAGTTTCCCCACCAGTCTGGGGCATTTGAGACCCCACCACTGTTGTATGAGCCTCCGTAACTTCCTCCATAGTTGTTGTACTGTCCCATGGGGTTGAACTGGGCCGGTCCACCATAGTTACCATACCCTTGTTGGGGTTTGGGTTTGTTCTGTTGACGGTAATCTCTTCCACCAAAAGCAGTATTGAACCTTGAAATATGATAAATTTTGTTTATTGAACAAGCACAAATAATGTATTCATTAACTTATTATTAACTCATTACCAAACGCCAAAATTTTAGGCTTGTCCAAATCGAAATCGAAATCATTTGCAGATGACAAAATGAAAGTGACTGAAAATTTGACATTGTTTTGTGAAGGGTAGAAAACACTGTGGGAAAAGGAGAAAATGCTGATTACCAGTATTTCCTCCTTTTTCCACAATGCTTTCCAAAGACTTCTTTCTTAGCGTCGTTAATTTCTAGAAGTCGACAAAAGGGGTTGATATCAAATGCTAAAACTGTTAATCCTCCAATAAAACCTGTGGCATGGAAATCTGTTACAGACTTTCAATATACAGCTTCTAGTGAAGAACTTAAATGATCTTAAGAACTTAATATGCAGCCTCTCCAACTTGTAGTAACTGAAAATATACTGTCCGAATTCAACTGATACTTGAGACAAAAACAATTCTGCTTAACTATTTTAAGAGCAATTCTGCTCTTCTACTACTGTATTAAAACTATGTATTCATACAGACTCCCATGTCCCAATCCCATATCAACCCAGTTTGCCAGTAGTAAGTAATCCCATGCTTGCATTTCCAGGTGTTACCCACTGTAAGGAAGAAGGCTATAGAAAGTATTGCTAGAAGTGGAGAAATGCTGGAAATTAGCATTTTTTGTATTTCGTACAATTTTTCCTACCCCTCTAATCATGATTCCAACATGTTGAGACAGACTTAACCTTTTACCAAACAACAAAATTTTAGACTGCTCCAAATTGAAAGCATTTGCAGATGACAATTCAACTCTTGCTGAAAAGATGATTTTTGTCTATGATAGGATAGAAAACATTGTGGGAAAAGGAGAAAATGCTGGTTATCAGCATTTTCTCCTTTCCCACAATGTTTTCAAATGGCTACTATTCCAGACATGTAAAAACCAGGGATTGTTTGGGAAAGGGTTAACCCTTTACCAAACAACAAAATTTTAAACTGGTCCAAATTGGGAGCACTTACAGTCCACAAAATTACCGCAACTCAAAAAATTGAAATTTGTTTTTTGCAGGATAGAAAACATTGTGGGAAAAGGAGAAAATGCTGGTTACCAGCATTTTCTCCTTTTCCCACAATATTTTCAAAAGGCTTCTATCCCAGGGTCGTGAAAACCAGGGATTGTTTAGTATAGGGTTAACAAGTCAACAGCACATTTTGTCAATACAGAGAAGTCAGATAAGAATCAGCATAACTACCTTCTCTGACCACCTCTCCTCATGGCTGATGCAGATGGCCTGGACTCATAGGCTGCAGACTCGATCCAAGAAGGTACTTCCTGTTTGGCTTCAACAAGCAGGTCCATCAGATCTCTTGTGATGTTCTTGTTCTTCTCATTGAAGAAAGATGTGGCAAGACCTATAGAAAGAACAATCAGTAGTTTTTGTGACATTATTTAGGAATGCCAACATGACATCACCTGAAAACTAATAAATAGATAAATTTGCATTTTCAAATAATTTATGTACAACTATCTGCATGGCTTTATGTGTGCATTTTTTTCCCCTTTTCAAACATAGAGACTATGTAGGCAGGACGAGGTGAAGTTCTACTGCACAGTTGGTGACCAGTTTAGGGATCTATATTCATAACTCCGTTTTATTGTTTTATAAAAATTGAATTGAACATTGTATGTCACATGCATTCATGGGACAACAAATTAAGCAGTGATAACCCTTTGGCAAACAATCAAAGAGTTTAACTCAGGTTATTACCAAATGACAGAATTTAAGGTTTGTCCAAATCAAAAGCATTTCCAGATAGCAAAACATAAGTGACTGATAAATTTTAAATTTGTTTTGTGAAGGGTAGTAAACGTTGTGGGAAAAGGAGAAATGCTGGTTACCAGCATCTTCTCCTTTTCCCACAATGTTTTCTAAAGATTTCTTTCTCTGGGTTGTCAAAAGTAGGAATTGTGTGCTAATGGGTTAATGATCCTGAGGAGGCAAGCTCTTACAAACATTCTAGGAAAGGAAAAAATGTTGATAACTAGCACAAATTTCCACCTTTTCAGACAATGCTGTCTGTACTTTTTAGAAAATATAGTCATCTTACTTGTACCACTCTTGTATTTATCACCTGCACCTACTTTCCCATTGGAGAAATTCAAATGTTGTCATTTCAAATAAAGTTACTTTCAGTTCTACAACAATACAATTAACCCATTACCACACAATCCCTACTTTTGACGCCCCTGAGAAAGAGGGCTTTAGAAAACATTGTGGGAAAAGGAGAAAATGCTGGTAACCAGCATTTTCTCCTTTTCCCACAATGTTTTCTACCCTTCGCAACACAAATTTCAAATTTTCAGTCACTTTCATTTTGTTGTCTGCAAATGCTTTCGATTTGGACAAACCTAAAATTTTGTTGTTTGGTAATGAGTTAAACTGCAAACAGTGTACTTACCAAGGTTGCCCACACGTCCAGTTCTTCCAATCCTATGAACATACTCCTCTATATCACTGGGAAGGTCAAAGTTCACCACATGGCGGACATTGGGGATGTCCAATCCTCTTGCAGCAACCTGCAACAAGCAGAAATTTAATATCTCATAACCATTTCAAACCAACCAGTTATATAGAGCGAGCTTTGTCCCCTTACCATAAATCCTGAGTTTTAACCTTTTACCAAAAAATCCCAGGATATTATGCTCCAGAGGAAGAAGTTTTCTGAAAACATTGTAGGAAAAGGAGAAAATGCTGGTAACCAGCATTTCCTCCTTTTTATGTTCAATGTTTTCTACTTTCCTAAAGACAGGTTTCAATTTTTAAGTTGATTTTATTTTGTTGTCTGCAGATGCTCAGTTTGCACAAGTCGAAACTTTTGTCCTTTTGGTATAGAGTCAAACAGAGAAATACTACTTACCAGCATTTTCTACATTTCCAACAATATTTTCTATCCTCCAAACACCAATTTCAACTTCTTGAGTCATTTATTTTTTTGTCGGCAAATGCTTTAGATTTCATCAGGTCTAAAATTTACCCATTTGGTACAGAGTTAACCAGATTACATCTATCATAATTAATTGTAAGGTCAGATCCCAATTGTGCACATAAAAAAAAAGTAAATTTTCTTCCTTTTTTTTTTGTCCAGTCTTTTATCCCTTTCCCTACCACAAAATTTTAGATGTCTAAATTGAAGGCATTTACAGGCAACAAATCAAATGTGTCACAGTTTGTTGAAGTTGTATTTGATAGGGCAGAAAACACTCTTTGAAAGGGAGAAATTGCCAGTTACCAATATTTTCCCATTTTCTCACCACATTTTAACCCTTTCCCAAACAATCCCTGGTTTTTACGGGTCAGGAATAGAAGTCTTTTGAAAACATTGTGGGAAAAGGAGAAAATGCTGGTAACCAGCATTTTCTCCTTTTCCCACATTGTTTTCTACCCTTCACAAAACAAATTTTGATTTTAGAATCAATGTTTTATTTGTCGTCTGCAAATGTTCTCAATTTGGACGTCTAAAATTTTGTCATTTGGTAAATAGTTGACAGCAAAGGTTAGATCTGGCAGTCGGTGATGCACTCTTGAAAGGGAAAAAACCAATGTAGAATACGGGGGGAATGCTGGTTATCAGCCTTTTCTTCTATACTCCAGCATTTTTAAATTTCCTCTTACTCAAGTTCATTAAAACATAAGATTCTTTCTTAGCCTTTTACCAAACAACAAAATGCTGGACTAGTCCAAATAGAAAGTATTTACAGAAGACAAAATAAACGTAACTAAAAACTAGAAATTTGTTTCCAGTAGGGTGGAAAACATCGTGGGAAAAGGAGAAAATGCTGGCTACCAGCATTTTCTCCTTTTCCCACAATGTTTTCAAAAGCTTCTATCTCAGCATGATAAAAACCAGGGATTGTTTGGTAAAAGGTTAAACCCAAGAGGGGAATAGGTTGAGAGGAAAAGGGAGTTGAAAATTAATTTGAGAGACTCTGATGCATGTTGGTTACTTACAGCAGTGGCTACAAGAATAGGCCTTTCTCCATTCCTGAAATATTTCAAAGCTTCCTCCCTCTCCCTCTGGGATCGGTCACCATGGATACTTGTAGCAGGATATCCCTCATGGATGAGGAAGTCCTCCAGGGCATCAGCTCCTTTCTTGGTCTCAACAAACACCAGGGTTAGGGAATCCGGACCTGTAGTTAGAAATATTACAAATGAACTAAAGCTCTGGGCCCGTATTCACCAACCATTCTTGAGAATATTCTTAGTCTTATTCTCCAGAATTTTCTACATTTGTAAGCAACACAACTTCTGATTGGCTAAACCATTTGGTTTAGCCAATCAGAAGTTGTGTTACTTACAAATTTGGAAAACCTTGGAGAATAAGACTAAGAATATTCTCAAGAATGGTTGGTGAATACAGGCCCTGGACTTTCTAATAGTTTATCACACAATTCTGACTTTTAACAACATTGAAAACAAGAGGGCCAAGATGGCCCTGGATCGCTCACCTGTTTTTTTTAGAGGACCATAGCCATTTTTTTTTGAGGTATTGAAACACTGGGAAAAAAAATCATTATTTGCCAAGCAATTTTCAAAAGGTCACCTGTAAAAGTCCTTTCAAAATCTGACCAGCAGTTTCGGAAAACAAGAATTTTTTAGAAATTTCTGAATTTCCATACAATGCAAGTAGCCCCCATTCACCAGAGCCAGGTTTCTTGACCCATCAAAATTTCGCGAACAAGTTTTGAAAAGGGTCACCCAAGGAACATCTCTGTGAAATTATTTCAAAGTCCGACCAGCTGTTTGAGAGAAGAAGAATTTTTAAGAATTTCTTCATTTCCCTATAGTGCAAGTAGCCCTCATTCACAAGAAGCATGTTTCTTGACGAATCTAAATTTCACAATTTTTGAAAAGGGTCACCCCATCCAAGGAACATTGCTGTGAAATTGTTTCAAAATCTGACCAGCCGTTTTAGAGAAGAAGAATTTTTAAGAATTTCTTCATTTCTGTATAGTGTAAGTAGCCCCCATTCACCAGAGCCATGTTTCTTGACGTATCAGAATTTCGAGAACACTCTTTGAAAAGGGTCACCCAAGGAACATCCCTGTGAACTTATTTCAAAATCTGGCCAGTGGTTTCAGAGAAGAAGATTTTTAAAGAATTTCCCAGAAAATTCTATTTGGTTGCTATGGCAACCAGAATTTTTGACTGAATCAAATTCTATGAACAATGTTTAAAGAGGACCGTGAAATTGGGTTTAGGAGGAGTTGATGTTTAAAGAATTGTTGACGACGCACATTGTGCTCAGGTGAGCTAAAAACATGATTGAAGTGTTTTATACATGTAGTTCAATGTCAGAACCTGCAATAAAAACTCAAGTTTGAGAGCTTTCAACTCTTTAAGCCCAGAGCATATGAACTTGACTTTTACAGCAGCTGAAAATAAATTGCACTAAAACACTGACAGATTTAATCTCAAATCTCATTTCACAGGCTTCATCAAACAAGGGAAAGAACAACATTCATTTTCTGACTGCACTTTCTGTGCAATCAGGTTCCTTATATACCAACCATTCTTAAGAGCCTTCTTTGTCTCATTCTGAAGGCCTTTCCAAGTTTGAAAGTAACACAATTTCTGATTGCCTAAACCAAATGGTTTAGCCAAATTTGGTTTAGTCAATCAGAAGGTGTGTTACTCTCATGTCTGGAAAAAGAAAGAGAATAAGACTAAGAATGTTCTTGAGAACTGTTGGTGAATACGGACCCTACATTCTTGATATTATCTGTCAAGAAAAGCTTGTATCTTTACCTAAAGGGGTTGAAAGAGACACCATGATGTGTAACAATTCTGAAACATAAATTACCTGCAGCATTTAGAAGATCCAATAGGAAGGATCTCTTTTCATTCTCCTCCACCCACACAACTTTCTGTGTTATATTCTCACTAGTGCTGCCAACTCGTCCAACTGCCAAGAAAATGTAGTTCTCCAAGAAATCTCTTGCCAAAATCTGAAAATAGAAATAGCCTTTAGGTCATAAGTCAAGTTTGCGGACAATCTTATACATGTACCTGCATGATCTTCTCTTAACTAAAACCCAAGCGGAGCTAACCCCCATCAACTCTTTAAGGCAGGAGACTTGTCCAAATTGAAAGTACTTGAGAACAATAAATTCAAATTGGCTAAATTGACGGTCATAGCCCTTTTTCATTTTTCCACAATGTTTTTAAATACCTCTTTTCCAAAGGTAATCAAAACACAGGTTTTTTGGGTGAACGCTTAATACAAGTATCTATATCAAAGGTCTATACATAACATAAATATCAAGATTAGAAGATGGCACAAAATTTTATGATTCTATAAATTCTTGATACTTTTCAACTCTTTTGCAAAAGAAACATTCCTTTTTCAAGCAATTCTTTTTCATAACTTGCAGTTTTTTCTTAACCCCTTAACAGCATTTAGCCTTTACTCTAAAACAAAATTTGACTCATTCAAACTGAAGGCATTTGCACGCGACAAATTGAACAAGAGCTTAACAGAGCAGCGCATATACACCTAAAGGTGGCTTGTCAGTGAAATGGGTTAAATTTAGTTCACCTACACAATTCAAAATTTTAAAAGTCACGTGAAGAACTGCACATTACAGAGATTCATTGTGATAAGTTTATACTTATTCCAATGAAAACTGTATACAGGGTTACGCTCAGAAGATATTTCTAGCGGACAGATGGCCGTAAGACAATATGACCCTTTTGGCATTTAACCCATTACCACACAATCCCGACTTTTGACTCCCCTGAGAAAGAAGCCTTTTGAAAACATTGTGGGAAAAGGAGAAAATGCTGGTAACCAGCATTTTCTCCTTTTCCCACAATGTTTTCTACCCTTCACAAAACAAATTTCAAATTTTCAGTCACTTTTATTTTGTCGTCTGCAAATGCTTTCAATTTGGACCAGTCTAAAATATTGTCGTTTGGTAATGGGATAATTAAGTGCTAATGATTTGATTTCTCTTCCAGAAGTCATTGCAGGAACAAATGAGAATTCTAGTTACAAGCATTTTCTCCTATTCCAGGACTGTTTTCAAAACATTTTCTTCTGCAGATCATTAAAACCTAGGACTGTTCTTTAACTCTTTACCAAATGACAAAATTTTAGACTGGTCCAAATTGAAAGCATTTGCAGACGACAAAATAAAGGTGACTAAAAAATAGAAATTTGTTCTGGGATGGGTAGAAAACACAGTGGGAAAAGGAGAAAATGCTGGTTATCAGCATTTTCTCCTTTTCCCATAGTGTTTTCAAAAGGCTTCTTTCTCAGGGGCGTCAAAAGTAGGGATTGTGTTGTAATGGGTTAAAGATTTATTCTTCAACAATTTCTTACCTGGATTTCTTTGGGGAAGGTTGCACTAAACATCATGGTCCTTCTCTTGCCTACTGGGGGCATGTTGTCTTTCTCTACAATTCTTCTAATTTGGGGTTCAAATCCCATATCCAACATTCTGTCAGCTTCATCTAGAATCAGGTATCTGAAAAACATTTGAGAGCTTATCATTAAAGACATCAGGAGACTCCTGAGGAAGACTGTAAGGGCCCAAAATAGCTCAACAACTGCATGCAACTTATACAAGACAACCATAATAGTTGAGAAGCAGGTTGCCTAAACCCTCAGCTTCAGATATACAACATCCATACTTCTGTGAAAAGTCATACTCATGGTAAGGGGCAACTTATGACCCATCACCGACATAAATTCAAAGTTGATCTCCCCCCCCTACCCCATACAATTGATTAACATACATGACTAGCTGTCCCTGGAATAATGAATCCTATCTTAGCAACCAGTTTGAACATTGTTAAGACCAAATGCCATTAAGACCACTACCATTCTTGACCCACGGACAAATCTGAACAGTCCTTTAGAACAAATCAGAACAGTCCTTGTACAGAAACAACATTTACTGCTATATACAAATATCAAATCTCTAAGCTTTACAGTCTCAGACGATAGCATCTTCCATTTCAAAAATAAGTCTACAGAAACATATTGAACCCCCCTTCATCCTAAATTACCTAAGATCACATAGAATTATGCAATTAATTTCACTGCATTTGCTGTGTGAAAATGTATAAGTGACATAGGTAACAGATAAGGATAGACGGAAACAGCCACAATACCAATAGATATTCTTTACCTATTACCACACAATCCCTACTTTTCACGACCCTGAGAAAGAAGCTTTAGAAAACATCGTGGGAAAAGGAGAAAATGCTGGTAACCCAGCATTTTCTCCTTTTCCCACCATGTTTTCTACCCTTCACAAAACCAATTTCAAATTTGCAGTCACTTTTACTTTGTTGTTTGCAAATGCTTTTGATTCGAGTTAAGTTTTTGTTACCTTATATGATCCAGACCAATTTTTCCTCTCTCTATCATGTCAACAAGACGCCCTGGTGTTGCTACAAGCAGGTGACATCCCCTATCAAGGTCCCTCATCTGAGACCCTATATCAGCTCCTCCATACACTACACAAGGTCTTACTCGAGATCTGAAAAAAGTTTTAACAAACATGAATTTTAGAAGTATGTAAGAATCGTTGATCAACTTGCACTGATTAACTCGTTACCAAATGACAAAATTTTAGGTTTGTCCAAATCGAAAGCATTTCCAGACGACAAAATAAAAGGGACTTAAAATTTGAAATTTGTTTTGTGAAGGGTGGAAAACATTGTGGGAAAAGAAGAAAATGCTGGTTACCAGCATTTTCTCCTTTTCCCACAAAGTTTTCTCAGGGCTTCTTTCTCAGGGTCGTCAAAAGTAGGGATTGTGTTGTAATGGGTTAACCCTTTACCATATGACAAAATTTTAACCCAGTCCAAACTGTGAGCATTTTTTGCTTCCTTAATTTAACCCTTACCATATTTATGCTTTACTCAGTCTCTCCCCCAGTGCCAATCACATATATTTAGGTTTTCAGGATTGAGTGGATAAGTATCAACTAGCCTTAGTCGGAGTTAACATACAAATCTTTGAGTGAAATTTTATCACTCACCTATAACATAAACTTTCTCACATGATACTATATATTAATTTGACCATGACCTCTTCAATAAACAAAAACTTTGAGATTTTCAAACATCAATGCACAATTATTAATTACGAAAAACATGGCTGCAGAAAGGGTAAGTGGTAATGTGATTTTAGAGTTAAATTTTGGCATTAATGATTCTGCCAATGAGGACGAGTTTGATTTTCTTTATACAAGGAATGACAAAGATAATGTTTTTCTAAAAGTTGTCATGTTATGCAATAAAGATTTGCAGCAACCTATGAATGAAGTGGACTTTTTTCCTTACACTAGAGTGGGTGGAGAAAGGATATGAGTTAAATACAGTATGCTATTTATCACTGAACTGAGGCAAGACACGTGATTTACCTGGTGATTGATGACCCAAAGACCCTTTTTTGAATTATCTATTTAACCCTTTACTCCACAGATACTCATTTCTATGCATTGCTTGTAGGAGCCTTTGGGAAACACTGTGACAAAAGGTGAAATTGCTCGTGACGAGCAATTTCACCTTTTGACACAATGTTTTATATGCTATCAAAAGGTGTCATATACACGTAAGAAACAACTTGCTATTATTTAGGGTCAATTAGAGGTACCATAGAAATGCCTTATGGGGTAAAGGGTTAACATGTTTTATCACAAACACGCCAAGTTCTTGCATTAAATATGTAGTGCTTTACTTTTTCAAAACATGTGTATTTTAAAATTTGGAACTCGAAGTACTATTCAAATTGTGAAATAATTTGCTGGAAAACAGGGCCACACTTCTTTGTGTCACCAAATTTGTTTTATATCAATGTCAGTTTTGTATGAACCAAGGAGAAGTTTACAAGGACTGATTACACAGTAGCGGATAAATCCTGTCTGACACCACTTTGTTTTGGTTCATTAATCTGACTAAGTTGCCAGTAATTTATCTGTAATTCAAATAAAGACATGAAAATGATACCACTGTAAAGCTTATTTCCTACCCTTTCTACTGATATAATTACATCCCCAATACACATGTTGAACGATATCAGCTCATTAACCCATTACCACACAATCCCTACTTTTGACGCCCCTGAGAAAGAAGCCTTTAGAAAACATTGTGGGAAAAGGAGAAAATGCTGGTAACCAGCATTTTCTGCTTTTCCCACAATGTTTTCTACCCTTCAAAAACAAATTTCAAATTTTCAGTCACTTTTATTTTGTCGACTGCAAATGCTTTCAATTTGGACCAGTCTAAAATATTGTTGTTTGGTAATGAGTTAAAGGAAATAATGTATTGGTCAAGAAGCTACTTTTAGCCTGCAGTAAATTTTCCGGCACTGGGAGAATTGATAAGCCATACACAGGTGGCACAGTAAGAGTTAATAACTTCTACAAAATTTCAGAAAGTCTTACCTATAAGCAAATTTCCTTGCTTCATCATAAATCTGTGAAGCTAACTCACGAGTAGGGGCCAAAACAAGGGCTAAGGGGAACTGCTTCCTTCTCCCAGATTTCCCACCTTGAGGGATCCCACTTGCAGGGGCATCTCCAGGACCTTCTTCGTACAGCTGGTTCAACGTAGGGACTAAAAATGCAGCAGTCTTCCCAGACCCTGAAAGTATCAGATTTATGCTGATGTAATTAACACTTTACAACGCAATCCCAACTTTTACTTTACTCAGGGCTTCCCCTGCAAGTTTTAATATTTGTGCCATCAAATTCGCCACTTCATAAAAATTGGGGCCAGTAGGAGCCATCTGAGGTAGCCATATAGTGCTTTAGATACTTCAGTTTGTTGGCCAATGCTAAAGCTTCTAAATACATTGCTCAATAGTGCTGTACAAGCTTACTTATGTTTCTTTTTCACCAATGGTTTCAAGGTTTTGAGCTGCAGGTACATACAATTTATATTTTAAAAGTAATACAGCTCCTTAATTCTATGACTGCCAATATGTTAGAATTCCGTCAGTTTTTAAGAAATTCAGGAAGAAATTTGGGATTTTGGATTGGGATTGGAACATCATTTCTTTTATCCTAAAAGATAATCAAGTTTAATTTTTTAAATGGTCCTTTATTCTGGTCTTTTCTCTCAGTATGAGTGTCCTATATAGTTACTTCTTCCTGTGCTATCACTAAGACAAAGTGGCCTACAAAGAGTAATCTTCCCCCCCCCCCCCATTCATTCAGCATTTTCACATCATAGAATCATCCATGTTTTTCCTCATTATAAGTCATATTTCAGCACCTGCTTTACAGTTTTATACATATATTTGTGTAAACTTACTGTTTAAAGTCATCATCAAAGGTAAAGACAGTCTGAAATGCTTTTGATCAGACAACGTCAACCATACATGTTGTGTCATGGGTTTTCGCGCTTTTTCGACAATCCATTTTTTCATATCAGTTCATTTTCAGAAATTGTTTTCGGCATTATTGTGCATAAAATTTACAGAATATGTAGCAACTAACCCAAAAATCTGTCATTTTTACGCTAGATGAGCAGATCAATACCATTATCATGTTTTTCATTAACAACATCGATAAATACACACGATTAATTTCTAGCCACTGAAAGGATGTAGACTAGGTAACCAGGTAAGGCATATTGAAGGCGTGGCTTTAGAAATTATTGGCGGCGACTAAATCTTGTATCTGATAACTGATTGGTTTGATATAGGGTGCTCAAAGGGGCGTGACGAAATATTGATACAGTAAAACCTTGTTATTTCGAGTCTCGGACATTCGAGAACCCGGCATATTTCGAGGAATTCCTAGAGTCCCGGCAAAAACTCTACTTTATTGAACCAAAAGTAGCTCGGTAATTTCGAGTCTCGTTAAGTCGATAATTCGAACACGGATGCTGGTCCCTGTAAATATTTTCCTTCTTTAAATTGATTGTTTATTCGAATACAATAGTTTCGCACCTCTCCACCGATTGTTTTCACACCTTTCCAAGCAAAGGATTTCATCTCACCAGCCTGTCTACGGTGTGGCGCAAGTTTTACAAACTGTTAATTACTACGGGGTATTCATACCACAATATGATTTGAGAAGGTGTTGACGTTAATTAATGATGAGAGGCTACTTGTGACAACAGCCCTTTAAATTCATTGTTGATCCTGAAAAGTCAGTTTAGTAACAGCATTTGTGATCAGATGACGCCATATTTTTATCAGTTTTCGTGTCAAATCTATTTATAGCATCAGGTTTTTCCCAGTCGCATCGCCACAGATTAGGACTCGTTTGATCACATAAATTTTATCTATTTTGTTACGCTGACGTCGTAATTACTTCGGGTTTGTGTGAATATCAGAATTCTGATTCGGAGTGACTATCACTGATACCTTTTAATGTCGTAGAAATTTACCTTCGGCACTGGTAAGTGTGATTTTCACGGGTTGTGTAGATATTCTGATCTGTTTTCGTGTCGAAGACATTGGCAATGAGAAAAGTCGAAATTCTCTGTTTTTTATCTCTCATTAGCTCAGCACTATATAACGTCAGTAATTTACACTTCTATGACCATGTCAACAGTGCCGAAATCAAACAGTACCGTTTGTGATTAAAATTTTGACGTCTTTCTCGACATTTAAAAGGGCAGATTTTACGAATTTGTTAAAATTACAGAACACGGCTTTTCCAAAAACTATCGAAAGAAAGGCCAGATTATTTAGAATATATAATTAAAAATCCATACTCATATGATCAAAACAGGAAAATTTACAGAAAATAACCCTTTAGATACTACAGTATATTGTTCAAATATGGTAAATGAATCAATCAATTAGGGACAGATAGATCTACAAAGTTACACTGCTCGGGAGGAAGACTTTGATCGTCGATCTCGAACGCATTTGTATTTTTTTCCAATGACATTTTGGATGATTCGAGCACCGCGAAAACTCGAGCATTTTGCTTGTCCACTTGGGACCTCGAATTATCAAGATTTTACTGTATTTGATTGTTTAGCAGTGGTGTGTATGCAAATATGGTGTGTAATTTAGACAAGACCGTTAATGAATGCCAGCCTGATAAGGTGTTATAAACAGTTACGCAGGCTTCCTTTACACTTGATACATACTGTGTATGTCAGAGGATAGTTTATAGACATTTACTTGTCGCCAATACATTCGCCAGTGTTTCATTTTTGGTGCCATTTTTTCTAAATTTTCACATTTGGCGCCACTGGCGATCGACAGCGGGAGCCCTGCTTTACTCCATAGATACTCATTTCTACGCATTGCTTGTAGGAGCCTTTGGAAAACATTGTGGCAAAAGGTGAAATTGCTCGTGACGAGCAATTTCTCCTTTCGTCACAATGTTTTCTATGCTTTCAAAAAGTGTCATATACACATAAGAAACTGCTTCATCCTTGCTGTTATTTAGGGTCAATTAGAGATACCATAGAAATGCCTTTATGTAAAGGGTAAAGGGTTAAACGACCCCGAGCCAGAAACCTTTTTGAAAACATTGTAGGAAAAGGAGAAAATGCTGGTAACCAGCATTTTCTCCTTTTCCCACAATGCTTTCTACTCAGTTGAAGACATATTCCATTTTTTAAGCCACATTAAAATTGTCGTCTGCAAATACTTTGAATTTGGAAAAGTCTAAAATTTTGTCGTTTGGTAAAGAGTTACTGAAAAAATGCCAGCACTTTCAACTTTCCCCACAGTATATCCAATTCTTTTTCCCCACAGATCATTTGACCTTGCAATAGTGTGGTGGAAGGTTAACCAATAATCTACAATGCTAAGTGTTTTTTTTGTCATTTCTGTACAAGTTTAAATTATTATCCGACATGTCAGACCCTAAAGGCTTCAGACCTACACTGTACACTAATTATTTTATACTTTGAACAGAAATTCTCTTCATTTCTTGCATAATTGCAATTCATTACCTTAACCCTTTTCCAAACAATCCCTGATTTTTACGGGTCTGGAATAGTAGCCTTTTGAAAACATTGTGGGAAAAGGGGAAAATGCTGGTAACCAGCATTTTCTCCTTTTCCCACAATATTTTCTACCCTATCATAGACAGAAATCATCTTTTCAGCAAGAGTTGAATTGTCGTCTGCAAATGATTTCAATTTGGTTTAGTCCAAAAGTTTGTCATTTGGGAAAGGGTTAAAAAGCTGTTTCAACTACAAGACAGTAACAAAAAGAGCAATTTTATTGAGTTGTAGTTCACTGACTTTTCACTGGTCGTAACCATCAAATATCGAAAAGTATTTCACCAATATTTCTCGATAACCTACCGGAAAGCGGAAAGCATGCAATAAATGATGAATCCTACCTGTCTGAGCACAGGCCATCAAGTCTCTACTCCCCATGATGATAGGTATAGAGTATTTCTGGACTGGGGTTGGCTTGGTGTATCGAGACAGTTGGATGTTGTTTCTAATAATTTCACCAAATTCTACCTCTTCAAACTGGAAAGAAAGTGATTAAATGGGACTGCTGAGTGAAAGATTGAATTATATAACAAAATTTTAACATTTTTTTGTCAGACTATATTAAACAAATCACTTATGTATGTCTTAGGTTTAACAAGTACAGGGCTGGAACTCTGAAAAGCCTTGCCCAAAGACAATTTTGTAATAATAATAAACAAGAGGATCAAGATGGCCCTGGATCGCTCACCTGAATTTTCTAGGCGACTACAACCTTTTTTTTTTCAGGTCTTGAAACAATGGAAGCATGATCATAATTTTGTCAAGTAATTTTCAAAAGGTCACCTGTAAAAGTAATTTCAAAATCTGACCATTAGTTTCAGAAAAAAGAATTTTTAAGAATTTTTTGATTTAGGTAGAGTGCAAGTAGCCCCCATTCACCAGAGCCGTGTTTCTCGACGAATCAAAATTTCACGAACAATTTTTTAAAAGGGTCACCCAAGGAACACTGCTGTGAAATTATTTTAAAATCTGTTGGTTGGTTGGTTGTATTGGGGTTTAACGCCACTTTAACAGCTAGGGTCATATCATGGCGGTCGGTGACGCACATATGTTTCCTGGCTTTCTCACACCGGTACTTACGCTACTTTCTTTCCAAAGCCACCGACTACTTTTCTCACATGCTTCAGCAGAGGTGAGAGGCGAAAATACGCCGGAAAGAAAGTTCGCCTCAACCGGGTATCGAACTCACAACCACCAGGTCATGAGTCTGACACGCTCACCACTGAGCCACCCGAGTGGGCTTTAAAATCTAACTACGGGTTTCAGAGAAGAAAAATTTTCATGAATTTCTTCATGTCTGTATATTACAAGTAACCCCCATTCACCAGAGCCATGTTTCTTGACTGATCAAAATTTCATGATCATTTTTTGAAAAGGGTCACCCAAGGAACATTGCTGTGAAATTATTTCAAAATCTGACGACGGGTTTCAGAGAAGAGGCATTTTCAAGAATTTCTGTTTGAAAAGGGTCACCCAAAGAACATCCCTGAGAAATTATTTCAAATCTGACCAGCGAATTGAGAGAAGAAGAATTTTAAAGAATTTCTTTATTTCTGTATAGTGCAAGTAGCCCCATTCACCAGAGCCATGTTTCTTCACAGATCAAAATTTCACAAACACGTTTTGAAAAGGATCACCCAAAGAACATCTCTGTGAAATTATTTCAAAATCTGACAACAGGTTTCAGAGAAGAAGAATTTTCAAGAATTTCTTCATATCCGTATAGTGCAAGTTGCCCCCATTCACTGAAGCTTTACATTTGTACACAGACGGGACACACAGACGGACACAAAGACAGACAGGCTGATTCCTGTATACCACGAAAACAATCATTTAAAGAGGCCATAATACTCATTTTAAGCGAATTTTAACTCATTTTGTTTTTATTTTATCAAAATATAATCATTCTCATATATCTATGCCAAATATTGCGCCTGACGGTTGCATGTTTGCTTAGATTACGCCTGATAGAAAATGCATTTCGCGGACTTGCGGCCTTCAATGTAAACAGACTGTTCGTTGCCGGATTTTGAATCGAAGATTTTCGATATCCGTTATACACTCGGGTAGATTCGTATGATGATCATGCATTCTGTAACGTGACTATATTTGACCTTGGCCTTAATGCGGTAAATAAAGGAAAATGGATGATTCTCTGTTGCAGCCTCTATTTTTAGACAGAGATCGAGGCCTAGATGTAAGATACACCGTATCCGACTCTAGGCGGAAACCAACGATAAATTTCCATGAGTCACCGCCATTGTTTACAGCTTCGATAGTCAGCCAGTTTTCTTCTGGCCAATTTTCGGTTTTTCACACAAACCCCCGTCTTTCTTTTTTCATTTACACGATATATGTCAGTAATTTATCCTTGTGTACACAAAGGACAGATTTCTGTACCATTCTATTTTTCTTTTTTAAATTTAACAGCGTTTCTGCTCACCGGCTGTAGACAGGCATCTTTAAACAAAGATAATCTTTCCCTTACCGTGTCTATATTTTTGGGACAATCCTCTCCAGAAGCATCCACAGGTATATCTTCATACTTGTCAAAGTTGATCCCTGTATTGCTGTTCCCAAACAGCTCTCTAAAACAAAGACATATGTATGATTAAATTGTTTGAATGGCGTTTTACGCCGCTTTCAACAGTATTTCAGTCATATCACGGCGACAGTTCACATATTCATGTTTCCTGGGTTTCACCATTACTAGGCTAGGCTCTGAAGTGTCTTACCCAAGGACAGTCCTGTGAAAAAAACCCAATGGAGCCAGCGAGGCTCGAACCTGGGACCTCCAGGTTACGAGTCCTACACTTTACCACTGAGCCACACAGGACCCCTGTATGATTAAAATATTCTGTAAGTCTTCAGTACCCTGCCTAGAGTTTAACCCTTTCCCAAACAACAAACTTTTAGAACAGACCAAATTGAAAGCATTTGTAGACGACAATTCAACTCTTGCTGAAAAGATGATTTCTGTCAATGATAGGGTAGAAAACATTGTGGGAAAAGGAGAAAATGCTGGTTACCAGCATTTTCTCCTTTTCCCACAATGTTTTCAAAAGGCTACTATTCCCGACCCGTAAAACCAGGGATTGTTTGGGAAAGGGTTAATGATTAAAATTTTCTGGAAAGTCTTCCGTTCCCTGCATAGAGTTTTTCAAAAAATGGAATAAAAACAGTATTAACCTTTCAACATTTGATAAAATTCTAGACTTGTCCAAACCGGGATTTTGTGGAAATGGGTCAAGAACAAAATGCCAGCAAGGTCGTTCATCACTGAAGCTATATAAGACAAGATAATCAAGGGGTTTAACTCTTTACAAAACGACATAATTTTAAAGGTGGCCCTTCAGGTTTTGTGACGAAAATTTTACAAAAATGCAAAAAAGTTATCATTATACTCCAAAAGCCTTTAAATTTTAATTTATAAAACTCCAGTAGTCGAAAACCATCCGACAACACGAGAAATTAAAGATTTACTACGGCCCAGGTTGACACCAACGGGAGACACGTTCTATTTTTAGATGATCAATTGGCTCATTTACATACAGGAATACACAGACAAAGTTTCAAACGTAGCGTCCGAAGAAGACATTATGGAAAATGATTATTACATGTTTGTTATGTAATGGAGTTTAAATGTTATGAATCATGTGTCAATCACTTGACATTCCCACAATGCTTTATTGAATTTTGGCGCAAAATCTAAAAATACCTTATGAGCCTCCGTAGCCTTTTAAGGGAATAAGATCGAAAAAGATTTTTTTTGTAATTTCATGAATCTTAATTATTGATGATTTGTATCATTTTTTCATATGAATTTCAGTGATATATATATTTTTTAATTTGGTTAGATGTAAAAATTCTAAATACCCACCTTAAAACTGCTCCAAATTGGAAGCATTTGCAGACAACAAAAATAAATGTGACTGAAAAATTGAAATTTGTTTTGGAAAGCATCGAAAACCTTTTGGGAAAAGGACAAAATGCTGGTTACCACTTTTTTCTCTTCTTCCCACAAGATTTTTCGGAAAGGCTTCTTTCTCAGGGTTGTAAATACCCAGGATTGTTTGGTAAAGGAATAAAGGATTATTTAACCCTTTACCAAACGATGAAATTTTAGACTGGTTCAAAATTGAAAGGACTTGCAGACGACAAAATAATGTAACTCAAAAATTGAAATTTGTTTCAAGCTGGGAAGAAAACATTGTTGGAAAAGGAGAAAATGCTGGTTACCAGCATTTTTTCCTTTTCCCACAATGTTTTCAAAAGGATTCTATCTCAGGGTCGTAAAAACCAGCAACTTCAAATTCAATGGGACAAAATCTCTGAATCGCCTCCTTTTTGGAATACCATGTTTTTTACCCCCTGAATCAAATTGATGCAAATGTTTTTAAAAAAAGAAGAAAACTTGCAAAGTAAGGATTAGAAATAATTAACCCATTACCACACAATTCCTGCTTTTGATGACCTGGAGAAAGAAGCCTTTAGAAAACATTGTGGGAAGAGGAGAAAATGCTGGTTACCAGCATTTTCTCCCTTTCCCAAAATGTTTTCTACCCTTCCCAATACAAATTGCAAATTTTCAATCACTTTACTTTGTTGTCTGCTAATGTTATCCATTTGGACGAGCCAAAAATTTTGTCAATTGGTAATAAGTTTAGTAAAATTTATGAAAACAGACTTAGATGTCATCCTGATATACAGTAAACAGACTTACTCTTCAATCTTTGCATCCTGGGGTAAGGGGACTGACCAGTTCTCCTTGGTCGCCTGTTCTGACCATCTGTTGTCTGACCTATTGTCCCAGCGGCTGTTAATGTCATACTTGCTGCCCTGATAATACCCTCTTTGTTGACGATCATCCCTGTCACTGATCAGTCCTTCCCATCTGCTATTCATAGGGGGTGGAGGTTGACTGAAATTTGGTGGGGGCTGATCAAATCTTCAAAGAGAAGAAATCAAACTATGACATAATAAGGATATTTCTTAACCCTTTGCCTGCCGATTGCGACTCAATGATCTTTTGCAGACAGTGTAGATAAAGATCAGGCTGCACAAAAGGTGCATTCTGATCTTGATCTACATTGTCTGAGAAGAAGATATTTCTCCCCGAAAATTAATTTTGAAATAGCAACCCTTGGGTTTGTACTATTCACTTTAAGGTATCGTTTAACCCTTTCCCAAACGACAAATTTTTGACTCTTCCAAACTGAAAGAGTTTGCAGACGACAATTTTAACTTTCACGACAATGGCAGAAAATTATTCGAACGGGCAGAAAACACTATGGGAAAAGGAGAAATTGCTCATTATAAGGTCTTGTTTCAGAAAGGGCTAACTTACACTGCAAGATATGGGTTAATATTTCAAATGACACAGACCTTTTATCAAACACTCTCTGCTCAAATAACCCAGTGAAAAAAAGGACTATTGGAAACATTGCAGGTAGAGCTTGGACATCTTGTCTTAGATACTCACTCGGAGAAGACACATATTTAACCAAAAAAGTGCTTGTGATATTACTATTTGTACCGGTTATATTCTCTAATATTCCAAATTTAATATGGTCAAGAAATGACTCTTCTTCCCTGCATTGATAGTTTTCAAGTATGTAGAGCCTTGAGTAAACCTAGCATAAATTTTTACAGCAAATAAGACCAAAATACTTGCAACTTTAAAATTGCTCTTTCAAGAATGTCTTAGCAAACAATGGAGATCAAAAATCACAAAGAGCCTTTTGTCCTGTCTGATCTGTATCTACAATAGCAGAAAAAGGTATCATAGCTTTTATAAGGCACTGTAAGTATTCAAGTATCCACAACATGCAATTTGCTAAATATTTCTGACATTCAAATCCACCATGTACAAACACACCACCTAGATAAAGCTACATGCCAAATTTGGTAGCGCTAGGCCTTATGGTTTTTGAGAAGAAAATTTTTTAAAATTTTCAAAATTTTTCAGTTTTGTTGCAATGGCAACCAGAGTTTTTGAAGGAATACAATTCTTTCGAGCGATTCTGAAGAGGACCATGGCAGGATCATTTCTGTGAAGTTTCATCAAAATTGGATGGGTAGCTTCAGAGATGTTCGGACAGACGCACTATGGACAGGGGCCATGACATAAGGCTGCTGGCCTGAGCTAAAAATCAGTGTAAAACAAGGTTCATTACCGTCCCTGATTATTGTATCCGCCTCTGTTTCCATAGTTGTTGTACCCACCGCGGCCTCTGTCATTGTATCCACGGTTCTGATATCCTCTGTCGTAGCCTCCACTCCTATCATTATAACCACCTCGGTCATTGTAGCCCCCTTGGTCATTGTAACCACCGCCCCGTCTGTCATAGCTTCCTCTATCATTGTATCCACCACGGTCATTATAGCCCCCACGATCACTATAGCCCCCTCGACTATATCCACCACCTCCGTAACCACCTCCACCTCTATTATATCCACCTGTAGAAAGATGGGCTTTACCTTCTAACCCCCCCTAACAAACCATCCACTACCTTGGGAAAAGTAAGTTTTGAAAACATTGAGAGAAAAGGAGAAAATGCTGTTACCTGCATTTTCTCCCTTCACCACAGTAACTTTTATCCTTGCAAAAACAGACTTTTTAACTTTTTGAGTCACATTTATTTCCGGATCACGCAAAATCATCCGTTAAACACGTATAAATGAAATAAAACATGTACAAAATTGCAAACCTATACGTGAAATCACGCACATAAAATACAGACGAAGATCGAACAAAAAGAGCAGGAAACGCTTACATAAAATGGCTCACGTAAGTGTGATTTTCGGAAAATATGAATCATTAGAAAAAGATTGGATTTCCAGCTTTCTATTTTTAGAACATTTACATGGTCGGCATACTCAGTCTTGATTATCGCGATCAATAATATTTCAGACTGGGACTCGTTTGTTTCCAAACAATTCCTTAATTCAGCTCTCCTTTGGTCAACACAGTCGATAAGTGTTTTGACATCATCGTCTTTCGACTGTAAACCTACATTGGGAATAGCTCAGAAATACCCTATACCTTGGACGCTTGCAGATTTCAGATTTCGTAGGCAAGCAAGGTACACTAGTTGCAGAATCATTCAAAATCTAGCAAAAAGAATTCAATTCATGCAGAAATACTTATAGATAAATAAACGGACATGAAAAATTGATCGGGTCAAAAAACGTGGAAACCCATGACACAACAAAATGCTCCTTTTTACATTGTCCGATCACAGTCACTTCATACTGTCTTTTCAGCTTTTAATCGGTGAAAGTTGTATATTTCCACAAATATCTTGATATAACAAACTTTTTTGGTAAAATTATCAGCATGGAATACAGCAGTCTTCAGTCAAGACTTCTAGAGACTTTTACTGAAAACACGTAAAAACCAGGGCTTGTTTGGGAAAGAGTTAAGCTAATATGAGACATCGCAATATACAAATACAGTCAAATCTGTGTACAGCAGCCAGTCAAGGGATGTGCCCTAATTGGCTGCTGTACACAGATTGGCTGCTGTTCATAGTGCTTGCTGTGGGTTCATATAATTCCGTTTGTATGAAA
Organism: Tridacna crocea; assembly: GCA_943736015.1. Classification (NCBI taxonomy): domain Eukaryota; kingdom Metazoa; phylum Mollusca; class Bivalvia; order Cardiida; family Cardiidae; genus Tridacna; species Tridacna crocea. Next base: position 15,551,743 of record OX031068.1, read on the forward strand.
TAACATAAGATGGGAATCGGTCGTTGACAAGTATGCAGGTATCATATTGAGTGTAAAGGGTGTAAAGTTTATGACACTTATCTGATAATCTGATCGCCGGTCTCGAGTCTATCAATTAAAATATGTGTAATTATTTACAATTTACATCGTTATTATTTAATCCTGTAGTCACAGTTAACAGTCAAATTTTAAGCCGTAAGATACGATGACGTTTTCAGAACCGTCTGCTTTGAAACTGCTCCCGACTTCCGAAGCTACCCTTTCCCACATGTCTGGGTCACTTTGGAAAATAATATTCGCCGATATATTGTGACAGAAGTAAACAGTTCTATTGTTTAGAGCTCGAGTCGTTTATTATAACTGAAATGACGCGTTTTACCTTGACGTCCTACAGTGTGTCTGAAATAAAAAGTGTAAATTCCGACAAATTTGTATCTATTTTCAGAACAAATGTGAAGGGTCAAAATGGTAGAAGATCTAAGTTTCGGCTTCTATTCAATCTTGTGCGACTTTGAAAAGTTGCTTTTTAAAACAAGTTAAGTCATTGTTCAACTGGATAAGATAAATCAAAGATCAGACTGCAAGTTCTGTTTTGTCTGACACCGTCCAACAACACGCTGAAATCCGCCATCTTGTCATCACCAAATTTAATATTAGAACGACCCAAATATAAAACAAGCCGTCCGTCAACGTGATTTTATGCCTGTCACAGGTACACACGCGTTTGCAGTAAAATTTTGATTTGGGGGTATATCTATGACGTAACGTGTAAGTCATTCGGGGCATGAGGGTTGTAATACAGACGTTTGTTGTACACATTTTTGACAGTTTTACCCCGCGAAATCTATGGTCGCACTGCGTTTAGTAATGGCTGTTTCATGAACACCTGGGCAGTTGTGTCGCATGTTTTAGGCAGTCAGCAGAAAATTAGTTAGGCTGTTTGCAAAAATCCTTGCAGCCGAAATGCAGTAGTAAAAAATAAACATGGATTAGTTGACTCGATGCGTGTGAGTAATTTTCAACAGTATTTATGCCGTCGTCGCCGGGAAAACAGAAAAAGAAAAGAAATGAATGCAATGAGAAATCAATAACTACAGTAAAGTGTTAATTATCGATTTTCCGTAGGCCTATCCGACAAATTATAGGTCGTGTGTTTTGTCGGCTGACCTTTGTCTAGGTATGATATACAGTTGATCCCGGCCAAATAATGTGACCGCTGGCTGCATTTCACAATATCACGCTATATACAGTGCAATTAAAGAAGAAAATTGCACGGGGGGATTCGAGTGGCCGTTGTCGATAGATCGGCCATTGTTCAGGTATGACCGCTAACTCAGATTTGACTGTGTCTGAATGCCTTTTCATGTGTTGCAGGTCACATAAGTCTATGCCTTGCACCTTCTAAAAAAAGAAAATTTATATATGTGTAGAATTCAAACTTACCTTGGTTATAATTCTGTCCTCCATAGCCACCTCTGCTACCTCCATATCCTCCTTGATAACCTCTATCTGAAAATATAAGTGTTTGAAAACATTACAGAAAAGCATGCAGAAAAAGTCTTAACCCTTTTTTACCCTCCCTTCCAGAATAGCAAAATGTTACACTTTTGCCGATGACAATCCAGCGAGAATAAACTGATGGAATTTGTCTCTGAAAGGGTAGAAAACACTGTGGGAAAGGGAAAGAAGATTCAGATTTCTATATTCTGTAGATTAGGCCACCGGCCCATAATACATAACATACATAGTAACCACAATATTGTTATCGTCCCACAATAAACTGAATAGTCAAACTTACTGCTTGCAAGTGCTTAATAAAAAAAAAGGCTGGTTTTCAAAAGCGTTCTTCCTCAGAGTCTATAAAAACATAAGACTGGTTTGTAGATGGATAACAATTCAACTTGGCATGATCATCTAACTAACACAAAAGATACTGTCAGGAATTTTGTATATTTAGTCGATTAAAAACATGTAGTTTCCTGAGTGTAGTGGAGTCAGTATTATCAGAGAAAAAAAAAAGGACCTGGGTTGAAACTTCTCACTATTTGTGAATTTCTTATGTGTTCAATGACTAGTGTACCTCACAATTCAGCCAGTTCTTGGACAAAATGTAAGGATCCCCCATTATAGACGTACTTGTTCAAAATCGGGGAATAAATCCCCTTTTCCCAAAGCGCTGCTTAACTCATTACCAAATGGCAATATTTTAGGCTTGTCCAAATCGAAAGCATTTGCAGACGACAAAATAAAGGTAACCAAAAACTTGAAATTTGTTTTGTGAAGGGTAGAAAACATTGTGGGAAAAGGAGAAAATGCTGGTTAACAGCATTTTCTCCTTTTCCCACAATGTTTTCTAAAGGCTTCTTTCTTAGGGTCGTCAAAAGTAGGTACTGTGTAGTAATGGGTTAAAGTGATGATTGATTGTATTGTGTTCAGTGCCATTTGCAACATCATTTCAGTTTTATTGTGGCGGCCAGGGCACCCATCCATGGTTTCCTGAAGTTTCTTACAAAAGTACAGAGCTCAATATTCTTTCAAAGCAAATGGCTGCTTTCCCACATAACCATCATCAACACAATGGTGAGAGAGAACTGAATCATGTCACGACGACTAATCATCAATCCTCGCCAAGAAATTGGCTGAAACAGGGATCGAACCAGCAGAACCCGTTCTCCAGTCCTGTATCATACTGACTCGACCACAGTGGCTCAGCTCAGATTCAAAGGGCGGATATCCTCCACAACAAGGTAAAATCACACCCCTGGGCTTACCTCTCTGTCCCGCAGGAAAATCCTGGCCACTTCCCTGCATTCCTTGGTTTCTCATGTGTGGAGGCACATACACATTTTCAGGTGGAGGACCTGGATGTAAAATTTTCACTGTGTCATGCAATCTGAACTTTCAACCCCTTAACTCTTTATCACACGACAAAATTTTAGATCTGTTGAAATTAAAAGCATTTGTAGATAACAGTTTTGACGCTGCTCATATGAAATGATTTTTTCTTTGATAGGGTAGAAAACATTGTGAGAAACGGAGAAAATGCTGGTAACCAGCATTTTCTCCTTTTCCCACAATGTTTTCTAAAGCCTTCTCTTTCAGAGGACATTAAAAGTATTCATTGTGTGGTAAAGGGATAAGAAACCACAAAATTTTAGACTAGATCCTGTTGAAGTAATTTAAAATTTCCTTGTTTGTGGCGGAGTTGACCCTTTGCCATATGATTAACTCTTTACCAAACAGCAAAATTTTAGACTGGTCCAAATTGAAAGCATTTGCAGACGACAACATAAACGTAACTCAAAAATTGAAATTCAATTCAGGAAGGGTAGAAAACATTGTGGGAAAAGGAGAAAATGCTGGTCACCAGCATTTTCTCCTTTTCCTGCAATGTTTTCAAAAGATTTCTTTCTCTGGGTCGTTAAAAGTCAGGATTGTGTGGTAAAGAGTTAACTCACTAACACAAAATCCTGACTGCAGCCATCATGTTTTCTACCCTATCAAAGACAAGTTAACCCTTTACAAAACAATTCCCTGGTTTTCATGACCCTGACATAGAAGCCTACTGAAAACATTGTGGTAACCAGAATTTTTTCCTTTATCCACAATGTTTTCTATCCTACTAGAAACAAAGTTCAGTTTTTCAGTTTGATTTACTTTGTCATCTGCAAGTGTTTTCAATCTGGACCAGTCTAAGATTTTGTCATTTGGTAGAGTTAAAAGATTTGAACCATATTCAATGCAATGAATTTCTCCCTCTTAATATGGGTAACTGTCAAAAAGGTTCAACTTGATTGTATTAGCTGACATACATGTAGCATACATTATGTTCTCCATTACCCTTGAATCGAGACTTTAAATGAAACCTTTTACTTTTCTTTTTTTTCCCCAAGCATAATCTAACACGGATTACTAGTTTATGAATTCATATGTTTAGGGAAAGGAATTCTGCCTAGTTTAGTATAGATGGTTAAAAAAAATGAGACAAATTTGAAGGGTATCTAGTCATGGTAAAACACTTGTGTATACAAAGTCATGCTATCTACAGTTACACCTTTGTAACAAATGCTTAACCCTTTACCACACAATGATGACTTTTAACGACCCTGAGGAAGAGGCCTTTTGAAAACTTTGTGGGAAAAGGAGAAAATGCTGGTAACCAGCATTTTCTCCTTTTCCCACAAAGTTTTCTCCTCTATAAAAGAAAAATTGCATCATTTGGGCCACTATGAAATTATCGTCTACAAACGCTTTTGATTAGGATAGGCCTAAAATTCTGCCATGTGGTTAAGGATTAACTTATCTGTCATGAAACAAATACATGTACATGAACAAGCCCACACTAGCCTATCATTTATTATGAAATTTCACTCACTGTTGTAGTCATTGCGACCTCTGCCTGCACCTGGACCACCCTGTGGTGGGCCCTGGTTTAATGCCAGACCAGCAAACTGAAAATAACGAAAAAGAAAAAGCATAAGTATATGAAAAATGTGCAAGTCAATTTCAATATTCCTTTTCAATCAGTTGACAAAAATGATACTGTAGACTAGTCCATATTCAAAGCAAATGTTAACTCTTAAGTGTGACTACATAGACAAAATTGACCTTTAACTCTTTACCACACGAAAATTTTAGACTGGTCCAAATTGAAAGCATATGCAGATGACAAAATAAAGGTGACTGAAAAATTAAACTTTGGTCTATGAAGGGTAGAAAACAATGTGGGAAAAGGAGAAAATGCTGGTTACCAGCATTTTCTCCTTTTCCCACAGTGTTTTCAAAAGGCTTCTTTCTCAGGGTCGTTTAAAGTCCGGATTGTGTGGTAAAGAGTTAAAGGAGTAAGTAACAGATATTTTGAAGATATTCCATGGGCATGACCAGTGAAATTACCGATTTTTATTATCTAGTTACCTGGGTATAATCACAACCAAGGTTGAAATATGACGTCATTTACCTTACATTTCTCGCGCATAATGTAATACTGTAATGCGTTGCTATGCAGAGGGGGGTACGCCAAGGGGAATAACTAAAAAGGACTGCACTGGATTTTGGTAAAAGCTCCCCCTAGAAAGGGTTAAAGCATGAAATAATTAGAATATTTTTTTTGGCTGTGCCACTCAGGAAAATATTACCAATGGATGTTCACTCGATGAAATCAGTAACAATTTCTTCTATAAATAAATAGACATGGATATTATTTCCTATACCAATATATACCAACACTGCTATAAATGTACAATCTTTATTTTGCACGGAAGGGAAGATCTTCATAGGAGAAGGGTTTCTCTAAGGGACAATTGCACAGACAAAAAGGGGCTCTGAATGTTTTCAGGAAAACAAGAATATTAAAATGTGTATTTCAATGGCATTGGCGAACCGTTACCATACCAATAGAAATGGTCTTCTAACGTTTTGCAATGTGTTAAAAAAGCATACATAGTTAATATGTAATGCACATGCTTTAAGACAAACTATTGCTTTGCTGTAAGTTTCAATAATCATAGTGTATTTATACACAACTGTTCCCATACAAACATATAGCAATGATGCTATAATGTGTAATGAAAATATGCTGGTTTTAAATTTATAAATGACAAGAGCGGCAAATTGTCGCAAGGTACCCCCGTCTTACCCCAAGTTGTAAAGCTGGGGCATGCACCTGACAAAATTCAAGTATGAAAAACGACAAAGGGCAATTATTAAAAAATTAAGCGAGCAAGAGTTATGATTCCTGTGCACTGCACTCCCCTTTGATGAGATCTATCCACCCATGAAATTTTATAACCCTAGCTAGTATAGTTTTGGAGATATGCTCCAGACAAAATTCAAGTCTGAAAAACGACGAAGGGCAATAACTCAAAAATTAAGCAAGCAAGAGTTATGGTTCCTGTGCACTGCACTCCCCCCTGATGAGATCTATCCACCCATGAAATTTAATATCCCTAGCTAGTATAGTTTTGGAGATATTCACCGGACAAAATTCAAGTATGAAAAATGACAAAGGGCAATAACTCAAAAATTAAGCTAGCAAGAGTTATGGTTCCTGTGCACTGTACTCCCCCTTGATGAGATCTATCCACCCATGAAATTTCATAACCCTAGCTAGAATATTTTGGAGACATGCTCCGGACAAAAAACTGGATGCCGCCCACCTGCCAGCCCGGACGCCCGCCCACCCGCCACGGATGATCCCATAATATGTCCCGTCTTCGACGGGCGTATAATAATTCTAAGAAGGAAGAACAAAAGCTTCGCAAAGCGGCGCATATACGCCCGAAGGGGCTTGTCAGTAAAATGAGTTGAAATGACGGAAGGGCCAATAATGAAGAGTAGTTAATCTCCATGATATGTGAAAAATATTAAAGGGCAATAGGTAAAAAAAGAAGGGTGGCACAGTTACAAATTTTGTGAATTGCTGTTCTCCACAAGGTGTTCTATCAGTCTTGAAAGGTTCAAGATCATAGCTTTTATATTTTAGAAATTATGACCCAGACGAAAATTCAAAGAGAAAACTAACAAAGAGCAATAACTAAAAAGGAAGGATGGCAGAGTTATGGTTCTTGTGCAGTGCACTTCTTCATAATGTGTTCTATTAGTCTTTGAAGTTTCAAGATGATAGGTTTTAAAGTTTGGGAGTTATGGCCTGGACAAAAATTCAAACTGAAAATTAACAAAGGGCAATAACTAAAAAAGTAAAGGTCTCAGAGTTATGGTTCGTGTGCACTGCACTTCTCCATAATGGGTTCTATCAGTGTATGAAGTTGCAAGTTATTAGCTTTTATAGTTTGGAAGTTATGGCCTGGACAAAAATTCAAACTGAAAATTAACAAAGGGCAATAACTCATAAAATAAAAGTGGCACAGTTATGGTTCATGTGCGATGCACTTCTCCACAATGTGTTCTATCAGTGTATGAAGTTCCAAGTTAATAGCTTTTATAGTTTAGAAGTTATGGCCTGGACAAAAATTCAAACTGAAAAATAACAAAGGGCTGTAACTCAAAAAATAACGGTGGCAGAGTTATGGTTCATGTGCACTGCACTTCTCCATAATGTGTTCTATCAGTGTATGAAGTTGCAAGTTTTTAGCTTTTATAGTTTGGAAGTTATGGCCTGGACAAAAATTCAATCCGAAAATTAACAAAGGGCAATAACTCAAAAAATACAAGTGGCAGAGTTATGTTTCATGTGTACTGCACTTCTCCATAATGTGTTCTATCAGTGTATGTAGTTTCAACTTGATACCTTGTATGGTATGGAAGTTATGGCCTGAACAAAAATTCAAAGTGAAAAGTTGGTTATTTCAGAAATCAAGGGCAGATAATTTTGGAACGCAAACAGCGATCAAAATTCTAAGACCCAGGTGCACAACTAGACATCATGGAGATTCATTGTGGCAAGTTTCAAAGAATTCCGATGAAAACTGTAGGAGGAGTTGCACACAATAGAAATTGCTAACGGACGGACGGACGGACAGACGGACGACCGGGGGTATAACATAATACGACCCTTCGGGCGTATAAAAAGGGAAAAGTGGCTTGGTTAAAGTAGTAAAATAACACTCCTTTTTAATCACAGCAAATTTTGTAGAATAATACTATTGTGGAATTAGCTGTTTTCTATTAGGGATCTACTATGTTAATGTGTAATGCACATGCAGTAGAACAAAGTAATACACGTAGCTTTGCTGTGTAAGTTTTAATAATGACAGTGTAATTATAGCAACGACACTATAAATTGACAGTCTTTATACTGCATGGAAGGGAAGATCTTTGCAGGAGAAGGGTTTTTTATTAGGAACCAATGCACAGGCAAAAAAGGGGCTCTGAATGTTTTGGGGAAACCATGAATATTAAAGTGCTTGTTTCAAAGGCATCAGTGAAGTGTTTTCTGTTTGCAATGCCTTAGACACTTACAATGTAAGCAACACTTGTTTGTCATTCGCAACTTTGATCAGACTTGACAAGTCGAAAGTTCTTGTTTTGTATACGGCTACATGCAAGTGGGAATAACAGCACAGATGAACTCTTTACCAAAAAATTTTTTGAGCCTATATAACCCATTTTCAAACTTGTCCAAGATATCATCAAGACAAACATTCTGACCAACTTCCAAGAGTTTTGGACTAAAAATGTGGCCTCTAGAGCCCACAAGGTTTATGAAAGATTTGATCTAGTGACCTAGTTTTTGACCCGACATGACCCATTTTCAAACTTGTGCGAGATATCATCAAGGCAAACATTCTGACCAAGTTTCATGAGCATCAGACTGAAAATGTGGCCTCTAGAGCGTCCACTAGGTTTTTCTAAGATTTGACCTAGTGACCTACTTTTTACCTGGCATGACCCATTTTTGGACTCATCTGAGATATTGTCAAAGCAAAAAATCTGACAAACTTTTGTGAGTATCGGACTGAAAATGTGGCCCCTAGAACATACAAGGTTTTTCTAAGATTTGACCTTGTGACCTAGTTTTTGACCCGACATGACACATTTTTGACTCGTCAGAGATATTGTCGAGGCAAACAATCTGACCAACTTTCATGAGTATTGGACTGAAAATGTGGCCTCCAGAGCGTACACAAGGTTTTTCTAAGATTTGACCTAGTTACCTACTTTTTTACCCTACATGACCCAATTTCAAACTTGTCCGAAGTTTCATCAAGGCAAACATTCTGACCAAGTTTCATGAGTATCGGACTGAAAAATGTGGCCTCTGGAGCGTACGCAAGATGAAAAGTTGACGATGGACGACGGATGCAGTGCCATCAAAATAGCTCACTCTGAGGACTTCTTGCTAAGGTGAGCTAAAAAATTGTCAATGAAGGCAACAAATAATTTCAAAAACATTTAATCTCATTACCAAATGACAATATTTTAGGTTTGGCCAAATCAAAAGCACTTGCAGACGACTAAATAAAGGTGAATAAAAATTTGAAAATTTATTTTGTATAGGGTAGAAAATGTTTTTGGAAAAGGAGAAAATGCTGGTTACTAGCATTTTCTTCTTTTCCTTCAATATTTTCTAAAGGCTTCTTTCTCGTAGTCATCAACAGTAGGGACTGTGTGGTAATGGGTTAAAAGCTGGAAAGGCATTCTGAAATGAAGCTGATCAGGCATTTAGTTGTCATGGGTTTCCGTGTATTTTTTTTTTTTAAACGGACCAATTTTTCATGTCTGTAAATATCTAGATAAGTATTTCCGCTCAATTTGACTCATCATATTTGTCAATGGGAGTAACAAGTAATTTCAAAAACTGTCATTTTACACAAGATAAGTGTATAAAGGCCTTTTTTATCCATGTAATCTTACCGCAGGTCTTGCGTGTTAATCATGCCAAACAAAGGCAGACATTTTTACCAGTTTATACATGTTTACCAGTTTGGAAAAGACCCATAATTCTTTTTCTAACAACAGGTGAAAAGTCATTTTCTGGTCAACCAAAGTCTGATCAATTCTAATTGCATTTTCTGTAACACTATTGCACATTGTCACTTAATTGAATGGTGTTCTTTCGGTTGCCATTTCCGTCCAAACTGACCTCTAAAACTTTTATCCATCGATTTCATGGATCTTAAGCACCTTTCCAATTTATGACGTTATCGAATGTCATTGGGCCATGGGAAATCTAGTGACCACTTTACTGGCAGGAGTTGTTTCCCTTACACTCGCAAGTCCGTAGTTTTAGGACGGAATAATTTTTTAGACATTATTGGAATTTCAACCATTTTTGTCCTGATCATCTCTGTACCAAGAGACGACCAGTCGATAATTAGCATCGCTTTCTGGGGACAGCTTTCTGCACAAGGGCCGACATGTTCGGGTCGACCTGACCTCGCCTGGTTGTGCATGATCATGATGGATGTTGTCTCTTTTAAATACATTAGATAGAAAACAATAACAAAAAAATGTAAATGACTAAAAAAAAATTGATGAAGAAAGATTTATTTCTAATTGAAAACTTTAGCCGTGGTTATAGACTAGATCTTCCTTGATTATTTTGAAGTTGATAATAAATAACTTCCGGCACGGCCATCTTCCCCGAAAAACCACACCGCTTGCATGTCAACTTCGGGATCAAAAGGAATTATACTGAGATGAAAAATGGGGTTGTTACTCGAAATTTAATTTATATCTTTAATTACCTGCTGCTCTAGTCCTCCATTTTTGTAATCTATCGGCATATTACAAACTGGAATATATATTTTTTGGTGTGAATTCACTGTGTTCTTCCTTTCTTCCCCGGTGATGGACAAAGAACCATGTGCGCATGCGCGAAGGGAAGCGAGTCAACTCGGCCTGGTAAAAGCTCGGTTCCTGAGTCAACTCGGCCTCAGGTCAACGCGGCCCGTTTACATTCCACTTCGCAAAATGGGGTATCAGATATGAAAATGATTTAAATTTGTGTGTTTTAGGTACAAATAAGTGATTCTGAGATGGTATAATGTTTAAGTAATTGTCAGAATAGGGCGGAAAGAGCGTTCAGTTGCTAATGGATAAATTGTAGTGTTCAGGGAGTATTAAAAAACATTTCATGTCGTTCTTATTAGTATTCTTTCACAGGCATTGACATCCTGAGAACATTTTACCTAGTTAAACACCCAGAAAACCCTTCAAAAGGCTTTGTTAATGATATGTAATCTGGTTATTAACATAGCGTTTTTAAAGGGCATGATGCATCTAAAGTTTAAAATTTATTGCAGCAGTAAAAAATGATTAAAGACGAATCCCTCAATAATAATAATGAAAGACAAAAACGGATGAACATTTCTGGTGAAAAAAGGTTAATATAAAGCAAATAAGTCTTCTGTATAAACTTGCTACCAACACAAGCACAGCTGCATTTTAATGTATACTATTCAAACTTTGATAGGGATCACTTACATATTTCTGTATGGGTTTATATGTTACAACAGTTCTGCATAAACTCTTTACGATACTGTAAAATTCTAGGTGTGTCCAAGTTGAAAGCATTTGCTGACCAAAAACTATATGTAACGTGCACTATGCTGTCTGTCATACGGTAGAAAACATCGTTGGAAAAGGAGAAAATGCTGGTATCCAGCATTTTCTCCTTTTCCAACAAAGTTTTCTAAAGGCTTCTTTCTCAGTGTCTTTAACAGTCGGCATTTTGAGGTAAAGGCTTAAAGATCCATTTCCACAGATCATTTAAATTGATCATTGTGGCAATGTAACATATTGTAAAACCATAGATGATACATGCCACATGTATATTTAGAATGAATCTTTTAGGGTGATCCCTAGCAAATTTTGAGTAGTATATAATAAGGCCGAGAGGACCCGGCCGAGTTGACTCAAGTCGACTTGACCAGAGGCCGACTTGACCGGCGCGCGAAGGATAATTTTTTTCTTCTAGCAAAGTACCTAAAGTATCCGTAAATAATCAGCTTGCCGATCTTAGGAATATGTTCGCCCCTTTCCTAACCTTTTACCACACAATCAACTTTCTTTTTAACAGCTTCGAGGCAGAGACTCTTAGAAGACACTGTGAGACAAGGAGAAATGCTGGTAACCAGTATTTTCTACTTCTTCCACAGTATTTTCCGTTGTCTGCGCATGTCATATTCTTCGAAGATTCGACTGTCTTATATGACGCATCACTAGCCCCGAAAGCGCATTATCTCCCTCTAGATGGCATTCTATAAATACTCATCTATCTGATATGGGCATCCTGGGTACAGAACCGAATCACTTTCCTACGCGACAACCCACTCGTCACAACTCGGCCGATTCCGTACCTACATCTATGATATGATGGCTCCCATCACCCGAGGTATGCCGAATGCGCGACAACCGTTACTTTGAATTTAAACCTGAAATAAATGTTTACTCAATAAAACGTACGCTACCTCGTGTAATTCACTCCGCTATGATCAGCAGTTGATAAAAATCTGGAGCTAAAGCAGGTCTCATTTCTCCTCAAACGTATTGATCAGGGCTATTTTCTACATTTCTACTTTATAGAGCGTAATATTACAGTCAGCCCGCTTTCCGGGCTAGTGATGTGTCATATAAGACAGTCGAATCTTCGAACAATATGACATGCGCAGACAACGCCCGAAAGCGGGCTGACTGTAATATTACGCTATATAAAGTAGCAATGTAAAAAATAGCTTTTATTAATACGCTTGAGGAGAAATGAGACCTGCGTTAGCTCCAGATTTCTCTAAACTGCTGATTATAGCTGAGTGAGTTGCATGAGGTAGCGTTTTATTGAGTAAACGTTTATTTTAGTTTGAAATTCAAAGTAACGGTTGCCGCCATTATCTCCCGCTAGATGGCGTTCTATAAATACTCATCTATCTAATTTGGGCATCCTGGGCACAGAATCGAACTACTTTCCTACGCGACAACCATCACTTTGAATTTAAAACTAAGATAAACGTTTACTCAATAAAAAACGCTACTAATTAATGGTCAAATTTTGAAATGAATGTTACGGTGACTTTTTGAAAATTCCTTGGCAAAATAATGATTTTGTTTCCAATGTTTCGGTTCCTCAAAAAAAACAAAAAAAAAACAAGAGGGCCAAGATGGCCCTGGATCGCTCACCTGAATTTTTGAGAAGACCATTGCGCCCCCTTTTTTTTTGGAGGAATTGAAACATTGGAAACAAAATCATTATTTTGCCAAGCAATTTTCAAAAAGTCACCTGTTAAAGTCATTTCAAAATCTGACCATCAGTTTCAAAAAAGAAGAATTTTTAAAAATTTCTTAATTTCCATATAGTGCAAGTAGTCCCATTCACCAGAGCATTTTTGTAATCTATCGGCATATTACAAACTGGAATATATATTTTTTGGTGTGAATTCACTGTGTTCTTGATGGATCAAAATTTCGCGAACAGTTTTTGAAAAGGGTCATTCAATGAAAATTTCTTTAAAATTATTTTAAAATCTGACCAGCCGTTTCAGAGAAGAAGAATTTTCAAGAATTCCTTCATATCTGTATAGTGCAGGTAGACCCCATTCACCAGAGCCATGTTTCTCGACGTATCAAAATTTCGCGAACACTTTTTGAAAAGGGTCACCCAAAGAACATCCCTGAGAAATTATTTCAAAATCTGACCAGCCGTTTCAGAGAAGAAGAATTTTTAAGAATTTCCTCTTTGCTGTACAGTGCAAGTAGCCCCCATTCACGAGAGCCATGTTTCTTGACGTATCAAAATTTCACGAACAAATTTTGAAAAGGGTCACCCAAGGAACATCCCTGAGAAATTATTCCAAATTCTGACCAGCGGTTTCAGAGAAGAATTTTTAAGAATTTCTTCTTTGCCGTATAGTGCAAGAAGCCCCCATTCACCAGAGCCGTGTTTCTTGATGGATCAAATTTCATGAACAATTTTTTAAGAGGGTCACCCAAGGAACATCTCTGTGAAATTATCTTAAAATCTGACCAGCGGTTTCAGAGGAGAATTTTTAAGAATTTCTTCTTTGCCTTTCAATGCAAGTAGCCCCCATTCACCAGAGCAATGTTTCTTGACGGATCAAAATTTCGCGAACAGTTTTTGAAAAGGGTCACCCAAAGAACATCCCTGAGAAATTATTATAAAATCTGATCAGCCGTTCAAGAGAAGAAGAATTTTCAAGAATTTTTTCTTTGCCGTAGAGTGCAAGTAGCCCCCATTCACGAGAGCCGTGTTTCTTGACGGATCAAAATTTCGCAACAATTTTTTGAAAAGGATCACCCAAAGAACATCTCTGAGAAATTATTTCAAAATTTAAGCAGCCGTTTCAGAGAAGAAGAATTTTTAAGAATTTTTTCTTTGCCGTATAGTGCAAGTAGCCCCCATTCACCAGAGCCATGTTTCATGACGTATCAAAATTTCGCGAACAAATTTTGAAAATGGTCACCCAAAGAACATCCCTGAGAAATTATTTCAAAATCTGACCAGCCGTTTCAGAGAAGAAGAATTTTTAAGAATTTCTTCTTTGCTGTATAGTGCAAGTAGGCCCCATTCACCAGAGCCATGTTTCTCGACATATCAAAATTTTGCGAACAGTTTTTGAAAAAGAGTCACCCAAGGAACATCTCTGTGAAATTATTTTAAAATCCGGCCAGCGGTTTCAGAGAAGATTTTTAAAGAATTTCTTAGAAAATTCCACTACTTGGTTGCCATGGCAACCAGAGTTTTTGACGGAATAAAATTCTGTGAACAAATTTTAAAGAGGACCTCCCAAGGAACATTCCAGCCAAGTTTGGTACAAATTGGCCCAGTGGTTTAGGAGGAGTTGATGTTTAAAGAATTGTTGACGACGGACGACGCACGACGGACAACGGGTGATCCTAAAAGCTCCCCTTGAGCACGTTGTGCTCAGGTGAGCCAAAAAAAAAAGGCAATGGTCCTCTCAAAAATTCAGGTGAGCGATCCAGGGCCATCTTGGCCCTCTTGTTCTAAAAAGTGTTTTTACTCCTTGAAAGACAAATCTCGTCATTTAAAAAACATAAATGTAATAGATCTATGTTGTTCTTTGCAAATGCTCTGGATTCAGACAAGTATAAAACATCGTTTAAGAAACAGACTTGAGCAATAACAACAGTTTAAATTATCCAGAATCCGACTATTGATGATCATATAAAATATCAATAACTTTAACACTTTATCACATCAATAAACATGTAAAAAATTGTCCAAATTTAAAGCATTTGTGGCCAGAATTTTAAACACAGCTCTAAACTTGAAAGTTCTCTTTGATAGAGTAGGAAACATTGTATGAAAAGGAGAAAATGCTGGTTACCAGCATTTTCTCCTTTTCCCACAATGTTTTCAAAAGCTTCTTTGTAAGGGCCGTTAAAACTTGTCATTATGTGGAAAAGGGCCAAGAAAATTCAAAATCGGGGTATAGGTAAACTCTGTAACCTTGAACTTAGTTTAAGATACTCTTAGTATCTGACTGCGTATAGACCTACCGACTACTGTACAAGGGGGGAGTCTTGAACCGTAAGCTTCAATTCAAAAGTATACATTTTTAAGCCCAAGAGGGCCAGTGGCCCTTTGGCGCTAACCTGAGAAAATAAATTGATCTAGAATTCGTCAAGTGAGAAATGCTGGCGGTGATGATGCAAAACACGTACAATGTATTCAGAATGAGAATCAAATTTTTCTAAATAGACTATAAAAGGGCCTAATTGTGTTTGTATCATAAATTGACATGAGTCCTGTCTCTGTTTACATTATTAATTGTATGGTCAGGTTGCAGGGGACTGGAAGCTTGTTCACAGCTGTGGCAAATCACGTCTTCCCGAGCCGAAGTGACATGATTTGCAAAACCCATGAACAAGTTTCCAAGTCCCCTGCCGCCTAAACATACAATGATTTTTTCATACCGCAAAGTTACACCATTCCAACGTGTATTCGGCGAAATTTCCTTGTTTTATGTATGAAATGAATATGCCAACAATTTCAATCGTATTCTCTTCTGAATACCCAAATTTAATGAAAAGTGACGTCACTGGGAACTTGCGTCACTGAAACCTTCGTAAAACGCGAAGTTTGGTGAATGAATTGGATAATGTCAAGTGCTACGCTAGGTATTGCATGCTTTTCTCTTATAACGTGGATTCAAACAAATTCAAAGTAAGCAACTATGTATTTTAATGATTTATTTGTAAAAGTAAACAACTATTAATTTTGTTGTCTCAGACGACCTATAGGTTATAATTTTAGCACTACAATGTTTGAGTTTCATAGCCTATGTTGTTTTGTGGGCGGCTTGTATCGATTAAAAGTCACCATTTAGGTTATGTGTTGAAAGAGTACTCAAGTATAAGGGGCTCTCAAAAGGGAAACCTAAGTGGATTTTTGGCAGTGTACATGATTATTTGTTGGGGGCATATTATTCAATCAGATCGCGAGAAATTTCTTTGCAACACAGAATTTGACTGAGAATATACCCTCTACAATGCCCCTCATATATGTCCAAATAACTAACTCTTTGACCCTGTGTGATCCATTTTCAAAATCATCGGAGATATAATGTGTATCTAAACAAACATTCTGATGAAGAGTTATAAGAATTGGATTAAAAAAAAAAAGATCTCTGGAGTGTGCATAAAGATTTATCTCAGTGACGCAGTTTTGGATGAAATTTGACCCGTTTTCGAACTCCCTTGTAGTATGATCAATACAAACATTCTGACCATTTTTCCTGAATATTGGATTGAAAATATGGCCTAAAGTGCATACAAGATTTTTGATCAACAAATTTCGGATTAAAAATAGACAGTATCGGATTGAAAATATGACCTCTAGCTAGAGTGCACATACGATTTTTTTCTAAGATTTACCCAAGTATGCCTAACCAACTTTTTGACTTGAAATGACCCAATTTGAAAGTTGTCAAGACAAACCTTCTGACCAAGTTTCATGAGTATGGGATTGAAATGTTGCCTCTAGTGTACACACAAGGTTTTGCCAAGATTTGTGATCTTCTCTTTGTCCCGTCTTGACCCAATTTCAGACTTGACTGAGATAGAGATAAAAACAAAATCGACCAAGTTTCAGAGTATGGTACTAAAAGATTCGTCCCTGTGGCCTACATTTTGGCTTGATAAAGTATATATTTTAAATTTTTCTAAGACATCATCGAGACAAATATTTTGACCAAGTGTCATGGATATCGGATTAAATATGTAGCCTCATGTAGTGCTCAACAGGCTTTTCTATGATTTGCTCTGGTGACCTACTTTTTTTTACCCCATGTAACCCAATTACCAACATGTCCGAGATATAATCGGTTCTGACCAAGTTTCATGATTTTTGGCCTGGAAATGTGGCCTTTAGAGTGTGCACATGATAAATGTTGACACCTGGGCTAGTATTCACCAACCATTCTTAAGAATGTTCTTTGTCTCATTTCCAGAATTTTCTACATTTTTAAGTAACACGACTTCCGATTGGCTAAACCATTCGGTTTAGCCTATCAGAAGAGGTGTATTTTACAAATTTAGAAAACCTTGGAGGTTAAGACTTAAAATATTCTCAAGAATGGTTGGGCCCTGGATGGCTGACAGCATGATCACAAAAAAGTCTATTTGAGCACTTAGTGCTCGGTTAAGCTAGTAAACGAGAGTACAGATGGCTTTATGTTTTTTTTCAATGTTAGGTAAAGTAATCCCATTACATCCTGCAGATTTTTTGATGTTATAAGCATTTCTCTTTTGGCCATACCATATTCAAATTGATTTATTTAACTTAAATTTGTGTTTATGACTCTTATTTACCGTTTTAACCTTTTACTACTGGACGAAACTATAGACTTGTCCAAATTCATAGCATTTGCATACAGTTTACATGTTTACATGGACTTTGTCCTTGATGTGATAGAAAACATTGTGGAAAAAAGGCAAAAAAATGCTGGTTTTCAGCATTTTTTCCTTTTCCCACAATGTTTTTAGAGCACTTCTTACCCTCATAAAATTCAGAATTATATTGTTTCAAGGACACATCTTTCTCTAATAAAATTCAGAACTGTATTGTAAAAGAATAATGAAATAGGTATTCCCTTCACTTGATTTGTTGAGGGAGCTAAAAGCAGGAGCAAAACATGTTCTCTTAATGACATTTGTTTTAATAATAATTTTTCATACTTCATCCATAATGCAGTAATTGTAATAATATTGGCCAAATACAAAAACTAGTACAAAATAAACATAATGGACACAATAGTAATTATTATGAGTAAATGACACTTAACAATGTAAAAAAATTATAATAACATGTAACTAATGAATCCTTCAGATAACATCCGTTGATTTTATAACCCAAGGAAGACAGCTTTTGAAAACATTCAGAGAAAAGGAGAAAGCTGGTGACTAGAACTTTCTCCTTTCACCACAATGTTGTTACACTCTTAACCCATTACCACACAATCCCTACTTTTGACACCCCTGAGAAAGAAGCCTTTTGAAAACATTGTAGGAAAAGGAGAAAATGCTGGTTATCAGCATTTTCTCCTTTTACCACAGTGTTTTCTACCCTTCCCAGAACAAATTTCAATTTTTCAGTCACCTTTATTTTGTTGTCTGCAAATGCTTTCAATTTGAACCAGTCTAAATTTTTGTAGTTTGGTAAAGAGTTAAAGACAAATTCTACCATTTTAGTTGCTTTTAACCCTTTACCACACAATCCTGACTTTTAACACCTCTGTGAAAGAAGCCTTTAGAAAACATTGTGGGAAAAGGAGAAAATGCTGGTGACCATAATATTTTCTACCCTATCAAAGAAAGATCGTTTCATATGAGCCAAACTGAAACTGTCATCTGCAACTGATTTCATTTCAGACAGGTCTACAAATTTGTTGTGAGGTACCGGGATAACCCCTCCCCCCTTTGCCATAGAGTGGATCAAATGATAACAGAATCAATTCTACACCTCACCTTTACACGAGTGTGCCGGAAAATCAGGGCATTTTTTCCACTTCTATCACTATCCCTAAGCCAAAATGCTATACGGTTAAATTTGATGTGCACTGCTTAGGGTTTGACGATATTAATATATTGCAGCAGGATTCGTTCCTCTCTCACCTCTGATAATAGTTTTCATATTGGTAATGTGGGAAAGTAGCCAGTGGTATAGGCAGAGTATTGTGCTGAGTAATGGCAAAAAGAAATTCCATGATAGGTGAAATGGCTGCTGCTGATAACTGCAATAATTTTGAAAATGGCTATAGACATCATACAGTCAATCAATCAACTACCAATGTGTCTTTGATGTCAAAAGCTACACAGAAATACCACATAACATCATACATAACAAGAGTATTAAACTGGTAACCTGTAATCGATCTTCGTATAGACAACAGGAAACACCTGATATCCTCAACCCAAGATTCTACCCAATACCAGATTTAGTTTAAACATATTTATCTTACATCGATTGAGAAACAAGTTCTTCCAACTTATACTAATCTCTCTCGATTCTGCTTCCTGGGAACTACACCAGTACTCGTGCTGAATGTGTGGGCCTATGAAAAATCCCAAAGTTGACACCTGCTCCTGGCTATTGAACTCAGGACCTTCAGGTTATGAGGCCGACGCTCTACTTCACGACTACAGACACCACTTTTCAGGAGGTAATGAGAAGTATAAGACTTGAACACTTAATTATATTGTCACATGAATGGTTTATTTGCAAAAATATTGTCCTTCTTATATCAGACTAGACTAGTTTGTGTTCTAACCAAACAATCCAATGTTTTCACAACTGTGAGGAAGAAGCCTTTTGAAAACATCTTGGAAAAAGGAGAAAATGCTGGTTACCAGCATTTTTTCCTCTTTCCATGATGTTTTCTAACCTGTCAAAAAAAAACCAGATTATTTTTACCTCTTTTAAACTTGTCATCTGCAGATGCTTTCAATTTGAGAGGAACTGTAATTTGTTGTCTGGGAAAAGGTTATAATTATAGGCTCTAGACATAATGATGTTGGTTTTAGTTGGAAACCAAGATAGAATTCCTCTTCTAATTTGGTACATCACCTATGGCTCTTTATTAAGCACGCCTGATTGGTGCATATTTCAACCAGAAACTGCCATCCATGAATTGGAAGTTGCATGTTGTCTATAGGAGACACGAGATGTAATGGGTACCAGTTGACAACAGTACAAAATACACAACAAAAATTGCAACAGAGGAACAAAGAAGACAAAAACAATTTGCATGAAATGAATGCAAGGCAACTGGAAGGCATGGACAATCAGTATCACAGGAATGATTGGACCAAAAAAAATAAAACAAGCATCCATTAACATTGATCAGTCATCAAGGAAAACAACTTTTGCATTTTGAAAAGAATTGTGTCGTCTGCAAATACGTTCAGTTTGGACAAGCCTAAAATATTGTCGTCTGATAATGAGTAACTCTTTACCACACAATCCCGACTTTTAATGACCCTGGCAGAGAAGCCTCCTGAAAAAATGGTGGGAAAAGGAGAAAATGCTGGTAACCAGCATTTTCTCTTTTTTCCACCATGTTTTCTACTTTTTCCAGCTCAAATTTCATTTTTTGATACATATTTATTTTGTCGTCTGCGAATACTTTGTCCAAACTGAAAACCTTTACAGATAACAAGATAAATGTGACTCAAAAGTTGAAACTGGTCTTTGAAAGGATAGACAACATTGTGAAAAAGGAGAAAAAACTATTAACCTGCATTTTCTCCATTTCCCACCCTGTTTTAAAAAGACTTTTCTTCAAGGTCATTAAAACTCATAATTGTATGATAATGGGTCAAAGCTGAGGACTTTTTCAATGTGCATGAAAAATTGTCCCTTTTACCTGCAGTGTTTTTGTGACATTCTCATAAAATCTCTTTCTCATATCATACAGTCTGTTTAAAAAAAAAAAAAAAAAGCATTTTAGATACAGTGTGTTTAAAAATAAAGCAAATTATTGTACAGAAGCAATATGTATGAAAAGTAATGCTATATGATGATAAATACAGTTTTTTTCTGTGAAAAATCTATTTTTTAACTCGTTACCAAAAAACAAACCCCATCATTTAAAGCAACATTTAATTTGTCGTCTACAAATGCTTTGAATTGGACAAGTCTAAAATATTGTCGTGTGGTAAAGAGTTTAAGTGACTGAAAATTTGACTTTTTTTTTCTGAAGGGCAGAAAACATAGTGGAAAACTGAGAAAATGCTGTTAACCAGCATTTTCTCCTTTTCTCACATTATTTTCAATGGGCTTCTAGCACGAGGTCGTAAAAACCAGGGGTTGTTTGGTGAATGATTTTAGTGAAAAAAATCTTTCAGATACAAAATAAAACAACTTCAGACCTTTTCTCTTTATCAGACAATTTCTATGTCCAATACAGATGAAAGTGTTATGCTCAACATGAAATAATCTTATGTTTCAACACACTCAAAAAAAGAAAACTTTTGACAGTATTGTGGAAAAAGGAGAAAAAAGTTGTTACTTATCCACAATATTTTCTACCTTTTCAAAGATCTACAATCCTTTACCAAACAATCCAGAGTTTAATTGACCCTGAGAAAGAAGCATTTTGAAAACATTAAGGGAAAAGGAGAAAATGCTGGTTCCCCAGCATTTTTTTTCCCTTTTCCAACAATGTTTTCTACCCTTTCAGAGACTTCAACATTTGAGCTACATTTAACCCTTCACAAAACAATCCCTGGTTTTTATGACCTTGAGATAAAAAGCCTTTTGAAAACATAGTGGGAAAAGGAGAAAATGCTGATAACCAGCATTTTCTCCTTTTCCCACAATGTTTTCTACCCTGCAAAAAACAAATTTCAATTTTTGAGTCGTGTTTATTTTGTCGTCTGCAACTGCTTTCAATTTGGACGAGTCCAAAATTTTGTCATGTACACATTCGTTCTTTGGTGAAAAGACATAGCTTGCAACACACGAATAGAGGTATTTGGATATTTGCGTAAAGTGTTGTCTTGGATCAGCCTGCCGAGTCTGATCTGAAACGACACTTTCCGTTTTCATGTAACTTTCTGTTTTGTGCCAGTCTACTATAGTACAAAATCAAACGGAGTGCAACACACAAAAAGGTGCATTCGGACATTTGCGTAAAGTGTCACCGCTGATCAGCCTGCGCAGTCTAATCCGAGACAGCACTTTATGACGACATTAGATTTTGTGCTACAGTAGACTTGTGTAAAACAGAAAATCACATAAAATCGGAAAGTGTCGTTTCAGATTAGCCTGTGCCGACTGCACATGCTGATCCGAGGCAACACTTTGCACAAATATCCGAATGACCTTTTCACATGTTGCAAGCCAAATGTAGTTGTAAAGTGCTGTCTTGGATTAGCCTGTGACGACTGCCCCGGCTGATCCTAGACGACACTTCATGCAAATGTCCTAACGCCCATTTTCACATGTTGCAAACCACATTCAATTTGTTGTTTGGAGATGCTTTTAATTTGGACTACTCTCAAATTGTGTTGTTTGGTACAGAGCTAACATGACAACACTTTAGGCTAGACCATATCGAAACTATAGGCAGACATAAAATGAAATGGTACTCAGATCATTGTGTTACTTGAATGCATAGAAAATGATGAAAATGGAGAAAATCTGGACTACCCGCAATTTTTGCTTTTACTATAAGGTTTTGCATGGCTCCTGCTCTTGAGAGTACCTTGTTAAATTTGGGGTTATTTGATAGAGTTCAATATCAATAAATGTATAATGCTAAAAAACACATGTATGTAACATTTCTTGGATATTTTCATACTCGTGTTATTCCAGATAACAGGGCCTGTTTTTTCACCTATCATCTTTTTTCCGATGGACTGAACTAAATAGTCAAATGAATCTGACATTTTGTTACTTTCAAAATCTAGAATAACAGTGCAGAATAAGACTATAAATATAACAAGAAATATTTGCTATAAACTGGCCCTGTCTAAGAGAAAAAATAAATGTTTATCTTTACAATCTCTTTAAAATTGTGGTATACTCTTGTTAAGTTCAGTATATTAACCATTTCCCAAACAATCCCTGGTTTATATGACCCTGAGATAGAAGCCTTTTGAAAACATTGTGGGGAAAAGGAGAAAATGCTGCTAACCAGCGTTTTCTCCTTTTCCCACCATGTTTTCTACCCTGCTGGAAACAAATTTCAATTTTTGAATTATGCTTATTTCGTTGTTTGCAAGTGCTTTCAATTTGGACCAGTCTGAAATTTTGTCATTTGGTAAAACGTTAAATCACATACTGACAAAAAAAACTATAATTACAAGGCTTTTAACTCTATACCGGATCAGTCAAAGTTGTGAGAAAAAGAAAAAAAATGCTGGTTCCCTTTCAAAGACAGCAATAACACTTCGAGCAATATTATTATGTCCTTTGGCAAGAGCTTTCAATCTGGCAGATGTACAATTTTGTCTTCTGGTACAGAGTTAACCCTTTACCAAACAATCACAGGTTTTCATAACCGTCAGAAAGTAGCCTTCTGAAAATATTGTGGGAAAAGAAGAAAATGCTGGTAACCAGCATTTTCTACTTTTCCAACAATGTTTTCTACCCTTTCCAAAACAAATTTCAATTTTGCAGTCACATGAATTTTGTCGTCTGCAAATGCTTCCAATTTGGACTAGGCTTAAATTATTTTGTTTGGTAACGAGTTAACAACCTTGAAGAATAGAGATATGGAAATCATAGAAGAGGTCACAATACTTTCTACCTTTCCACAGAAAAATCCCATCTCTTTGAATGTAATTTTATCAGAAATATGCAAATGAATATCAATTATATGCAAATTTGTCATGAACACAAAAATCTCTACTCTTATTCTAAACAAATTTTCAGAGGTCATTGAAAACATCTGTGTAAAAAATTACATATCAATGACTGAAAAACTGATAAAACTGAACAAAAATGGAAATATTGTGGCAAAAAAGAAAATAACTATAATACAATTTCCTCTTTAGCCACCATGTTTTCAAATCTTGGCTGCTGCCAGTGGCAACTTGTTCTTTGTACAATATGTCTTTTCAAATTGTTAAATTGTTAAATCTATCACAGCTGCAATTAACTTTTCAATCAAATGTCTTTCAAATCGGAGGCTGTATTCCCATTTCCTAAAGGCCAAACAGGTTACTCTAACCAAGGCAGAAAACCATCCTCGTTAAGCATTGCCGGATCCCCTGTTTGTTATCAAGTATCAGACAGTCACAGAGCCAAACTGGGTACCATCAGCATTTTCCTGAGAACCATGCTCTTCATGCATTGCTGGATCCTGAGTTTGTAACTAAGTTGAAAACTGTCATTGAGCCACGCTGAGCACCATCAATATCCTTGGTAAGAATCTATGAACAAAAAATACAAAAAATTTAGCAAACCATCTAAGCATTACCCATTACCAATCCTGTTTTGATGATCCAGAGGAAGAAAGCATTGTGCAAAAAGGAGGAAATGCTTGTGACATGTATTCTATCCTTTCTCCACAACCTTTTCCTACCAATTAAAGGATGAATCACATCATTTTAGCCACATGTGATTTTTGCCTTTAATGCTTACAATTTGGTGAAGTCTAAAGTTTTGTGATCAACAGATTTTGAACTGCCCACATGTAATTTGATGGTTATGAAAAACTACATAATTAATGTTCTGAAATATCCCTACAAGACTGGAATATTCACAGCATGCGTAATTCTAATACATGTATGTTGATCCCGAGGAAGAAATGTAGAAAAGTCTAGGTTTGTTGTTTGGTAAAGAGTTAACCCATTACCAAACGACAATAAATTAGACTGATCCAAATTGAAAGCATTTGCAGATGACAAAATAAAAGTGACTGAATATTTGAATTTGTTTTGTGAAGGGTAGAAAACATTGTGGGAAAAGGATTTAAAGTGCTGGTTACCAGCATTTTCTCCTTTTCCCACAATGTTTTCTAAAGGCTTCTTTCTCAGGGGCGTCAAAAGTAGGGATTGTGTGGTAATGGATTAATAAACAATCCTGACTTTTAATAACCCTGAGGAAGAAGACTTGAAAACAAAGTGGGACAAGGAGAAAATGCTTGTAGTCAGCATTTACTCCTTTTTCCTACAATGATTTTACCCTTCGAAATAGAAATTTTATTATTCAAATAGCATTCATCTGCAAATGCTTTCTCTTTTGACAAAGCAATTACCATGTTGATTGGTAAGGATTCAAATGTGGCTAAAATAGTAATTTATCTGAAAAGGCAGGTAATCTTTTTCCAGTGTTTATTCTTAGGCTGCTAAGCGCCACTCACTGACCTTTTGCGGACAGTGTAGATTAAGATCAGACTGCAAAGAACATGCAGTCTGATCTTGAATCTACACTGTCCGATAAGGAGATGCCATTACCTGAAACCTAACTTTTAACCCATTACCACACAATCCCTACTTTTGACGCCCCTGAGAAAGAAGCCTTTAGAAAACATTGTGGGAAAAGGAGAAAATGCTGGTAACCAGCATTTTCTCCTTTTCCCACAATGTTTTCTACCCTTCACAACACAAATTTCAATTTTTCAGTCACTTTTATTTTGTCGTCTGCAAATGCTTTCGATTTGGACAATCCTAAAATTTTGTCGTTTGGTAATGAGTTAAATAGTAATAATTGGGTGTTCACTATCGAATTTAAAATTTCATTTTAGTTATTTAGCAGGATAAGGGTTAACTCATTACCAAACGACAAAAATTTTAAGCTTGTCTAAATCAAAAGCATTTGCAGACGACAAAATAAAAGTGACTGAGAATTTGAAATTTGTTTTGTGAAGGGTAGATAACATTGTGGGAAAAGGAGAAAATGCTGGTTGTAACCAGCATTTTCTCCTTTTCCCACAATGTTTTCTAAAGGCATCTTTCTCAGGGGGCATCAAAAGTAGGGATTGTGTATTAATGGGTTAACTCTTTTTACAACAAAGTTTACAAAAGTATTTTTCCTGGGGTCATTAAATCACAGATAAAGTATTAGGCAGCTGTTTAAGCCATTACCAAACAATTCTTACTTTTGACGCCCCTGGGAGAGAAGCCTTCAGAAAACATTGTGGGAAAAAGAAAAAATGCTAACGTAAAAGTTTGTCATTTGGTAATGAGTTCAGAGGACAAGCACAACTGACTCCATAAAAACAAGTGGCTGCTAAACGCAAACATATTCACATGGAAAACCTTGATTTTGGAAACTTAAAGTAACAGTTTCTTTGGAAATCTGTTTGCTAAACAAAGTTTATGATCAAATAATGGTCACTACATGTTATACAAATGAGGAATCATTAAAAAATATATTTTTAACTCATTACCAAATGCCAATATTTTGCACTTGTCCAAATCGAAAGCAGTTGCAGATGACAAAATAAAAGTGACTGAAAATTTGAAATTTGTTTTGTGAAGGGTAGCAAATATTGTGGGAAAAGGAGAAAATGCTAGTTACCATCATTTTCTCCTTTTCCCAAAATGTTTTCTACAGGCTTCTTTCTCAGGGTCGTCAAAAGTAGGGATTGTGTGCTAATGGGTTAAAGAATTTCTTTAAAAATTCCACTTTTTAATTTTAGTACAATAAGATGCAAAAATGTATTATTTAAATAGGGCAGTTCCTTGCATTATAAGCACAGTTAGGCAAGTGGTCTATGGTCAAGCTATGTTGTGTCAAGAACCAGTTTACCTCAAATCAGAATCCAAAATCCAAACAGGCCTATTATCAAACACAATAGTTACAAACTTTTCCCAACCAATCACACCTTTTATATGAGCCTGAAGAAAAAGGAACTTTCGAAAACACAAGAATGTACTCTTGTTCAAATTGAAAGTATTTGAAGACAACAATTCAAGCGTGATTCTAATAATGGATCTTGTCTTTTATCCCTTTACCACACAGCAGAATTTTAGACCTATCCAAATCGCAAGCATTTGTAGGCAATAATTGCACAGTGGCTCAAATGATGTATTTTTTCTATGATAGAGTAAAAAAACTTTGTGGGAAAAGGAGAAAATGCTGGTTACCAGCATTTTCTCCTTTTCCCACAAAGTTTTCAAAGGTCTCTTCCTCAGGGTCATTGTGTGATAAAGGGTTAAATGATAGCTATCTGGTTATCAGCATTGTCTCCTTTTCCAACAATGTTTTCAGAGGTCTTCTCTGTCAAGTTTATTAAAACTGTGGACTGTGTGTTAAAGAGTTTCCTCTACCAGACAACAAGGGACAAAATACTCGCAACCAGCATTTACTCAATTTCCAACAATGTTTTCAAAAGCCTTCTCTATCAGGGTCATTAAAACATGGGTTTATTTTGTAAAGGATTAAGCATTTATTAACACATTACCACACAATCCCTACTTTTGACACCCCTGAGAAAGAAGCCTTTTGAAAACCCTGTGGGAAAAGGAGAAAATGCTGGTAACCAGCATTTTCTCCTTTTACCACAGTGTTTTCTACCCTTCCCAGAACATATTTCAATTTTTCAGTCACCTTTATTTTGTCTTCTGCAAATGCTTTCAATTTGGACCAGTCTAAATTTATCTCATGTGGTAATGGGTTAAGCAGGCTGGTTTTACCAATATCAAAAGCTGTCTCATACAAGGATAGCAATACCAGATTACCTTGGAAAACTTCCTTGGAATGAATGAATGCAATATATTACACTGAATATATGAAATGAATGAATGAATTACACTGAATGAATGAATGAATTGCAATGAATGAATGAATTAATGAATGAATGCAATATATTACACTGAATATATGAAATGAATGAATGAATTACACTGAATGAATTACACTGAATGAATGAATGAATTGCAATGAATGAATGAATGAATCAATGAAATGTATGAATGAACAAATGAATGAAATACATTGACTGCATGAATGAATTACGATGAATATATAAATAATTTACATTGAATGAATGAATGAATTACACCGAATATATGAATGAATGGATGAAATACACTGAATACATGAACTACAATGAATGAATGAATGAATGATGTTTATGGTACATCAGCAGCTATTGTTAAATAATACATAATATCAGTACAGAGTGCTAAAACTATTCTCCAAAAAGAAACCAATCAAACTTATTTTGAGATCACCCCGAAAAGACATCAAAGGAAACAATTTTTTAAAAGTTTGTGTTTTGCACAAGGTGCGGGTTAATTAATAATGAATGAAAAAGGTTGTGGTTAGTATTTGTGACTTTCTTCTTTACCCAATGTTTTGAAATAATGGTGACCATTCGGGGAGAGCAGGTTAGTCAGTGTGCTAATTCTTTACCAGAAAACAAACCCTTAGACTAGTCCAATGTCAAAGCAAAAGCAAGTGAAAATAAAACAGGATTCAAATGCTGGTCGTTCGAAATGCAGAAAATGCAGCATATTACTTTCTCCCCTACCAATAATATTTTCTGAAAGGCTTTCTTCTAGGACTTGTTTAAAATCAGGATAGTGTAGTACTGGGTTAACCCTTTCCCAAACAAGCCCTGGTTTTTACGTGTCTGCAGTAAAAGTCTTTTGAAAACACTGTGGGAAAAGGAGAAATTGCTCGTCACGAACAATTTCTCCTTTTCCCACAGTGTTTTCTACCCTTTTTGAGAATTTCCTGGCATTTTCTTCAAATCTAAAATTGTCGTCAGCAAACTTTTTTGGTTTGGAAGGGTCCAAAATTTGTTGTTTGGGAAAGGGTTAACCTTTCACGACATAATCCTGAGTTTTTAAACCCTGAGTGAGAGCTTTTGAAAACATTCTTGGAACAGGAGAAAATGCTTCATCACCAGAATTTTCTCTCTTTCCTGAAATATTTCCTAACAATTCAAAAACAAATATCATCATCAATCCCAATGAATTATGTCGTTTGCAAATGCTGTCAATTTGGACCAGTCAAAAATTTTGTTGACACTTTTGTATACACAGTACCAAACAATGACAACTCTTAACACTCCTGAGGAAGAATTCTTTTGAAAACTTTGTGGCAAAGAAGAAAATGCTGGTAATCAGCATCAAAACTTTGTGGGCAAAGGAGAAAATGCTGGTAACCAGCATTTTCTCCTTTTCCCACACAGTTTTCTACCATATCAAAGCAAAATTGCACCGTTAGAGCCACTTTGAGATTGTCATCTTTAAATGCTTTCAATTTGGATAGGTTTAAAATTTTGCTGTGTTAACCCTTTACCCCATAAGGCATTTCTATGGTATCTCTAATTGACCCTATGTAACAGCAAGGATGAAGCCGTTTCT
Organism: Tridacna crocea; assembly: GCA_943736015.1. Lineage (NCBI taxonomy): Eukaryota > Metazoa > Mollusca > Bivalvia > Cardiida > Cardiidae > Tridacna > Tridacna crocea. The sequence goes on from OX031068.1 coordinate 15,580,444, forward strand.
TATGTTTATATGACACCTTTGATAGTGTAGAAAACATTGTGGCAAAATGTGAAATTGCTCGTCATGAGCAATTTCACCTTTTGCCACAATGTTTTCCAAAAGCTCCTACAAGCAATGTGTAGAAATGAGTATCTATGGAGTAAAGGGTTAAGTAAGAAAATGCCAGATACAGACAGAAAATGTGTAATGATAAACCCTCAATATTTATTATCACGTGTCTGTTAGGTATCTCTCTTTTGATACTCTCATACATACATCGAAATAAGATGAAGAAGCCCAATGAGACGGGGCAATATTATGAGCATACCCACAGAGCCTGTTATGTTGACAAAATGTTTACTAACCCAGGAGGAGATTCGTTACAAATGAAAGCTTAAATATACTTTATTAGACACTGCATAGCAATGAAATATGCCTCGACAGTTATAAATGGCTGCTTTTTCTTGACCTTATAATTATACACTTATGAGTATTGTAAAATAACATCTGGCAGAGTTCCAGACAGAAGGCGTGATTTCGATTTAAAAAATGAAAAAATCAATTATTCTTCATTGATCCCTATGTTATAGGTTCTCATCAAAATTGTCTCATTAAGACGATTCAAATGACTACACACAACATAAGATTTTGAGGAGAAATTACTGATTTACAATACCACCGCTCCCTCTTATCTGGCGCTCTGTGGGCTAAACACACCTTCAATCTGAAGAGTTCCACAATTTGAAATACAAAGTATTGAACACACAGAATGTTAGTGTATATGGAAGAGAGATGATTGGATAAAAATTAATCTACTATTTACCTACAATACACTAGAATAGTAAACTCTGCGTGGACAAAAGAAAATATATGAGGATTATTCTATAAAACAGTTAATTCTTTACTTGTAAACCACACAATCCCACATTTTAATGCTGCTAGAAGGAGGCGTTTGGAAAAGATTTGGAAAAAGGGAGAAAATGTACCAATATTTCTCCTTTTTCTACAATGCTTTCTACCCTTTAACTCTTTACAAAACGACAATATTTTAGACTGGCCCAAATTGGAAGGACTTGCAGACGACAAAATAAAAGTGACTCAATAACTGAAATTTGATTTGAGAAGGGTCGAAAAAATTGTGGGAAAGTTACCAGCATTTTCTCCTTTTCCCACAGTGTTTTCAAACAGCTTTCTTTTTCAGGGTCGTTAAATGTTGGGATTGTGTGAGAAATAGTTAAAGGACAAATCACATTACTGAAGCAATATTGGCTATGTTATCTACAACTACTTTCAATGTGGACAAGTCTTAAACACTGTCATCTTGAAAACAGATAACCCTTTACTGGTGTCAATGTTGCCTTGAGCGTAACTTGCCTAAATGGTATGGGCTCCTCTTTAGACAGTTAATCAGCTTTGAAATGACTGACAAAATGCCTAGGGTCGGTATTCGCCAACCATTTTTAACAACATTTTTGGTCTCATTTCACAAGAATTTTCGAAAATGAAGGTACCATAACACAACTTCTGATTGGCTACACCGAATGGTTAAACCATCAGGTTTAACCAATCAGAAGTTGTGTTAATTTGAAAAAGGAAAATTCTTAAGATTTAACACTTTACCACACAATCCTGACCGTTAACGACCCTGAGAAAGAAGCCTTGAGAAAACATTATGGAAAAAGGAGAAAATGCTGGTTACCAGCATTTTCTCCTTTTCCAACTATGTTTTCTACCCTTACCAAAACAAATTTCAATTTTTCAGTCATATTTACTTTGTCATCTACAATTCTTTGAATTTAGACTAATCTGAAATTTTGTTGTTTGGTAAAGAATTAACCCATTACCACTCAATCCCTACTTTTGATGCCCCTGAGAAAGAAGCCTTTAGAAAACATTGTGGGAAAAGAAGAAAATGCTGGTAACCAGCATTTTCTCCTTTTCCCACAATGTTTTCTACTCTTCACAAACCAAATTTCAAATTTTCAGTCACTTTTATCTTGTCATCTGTAAATGCTTTCAGTTTGGACCAGTCTAAAATTTTGTTGTTTGGTAAAGAGTTAAAGACTAAGACTATTCTCAAGAGTGGTTGGTGAATATAGATCCAGGATTTTGCATCAGAACTACATGTACTGTAGGGCTACAGCAATGTATCAACATTTTGTTTCATTTGTTTTTGTTTGTATTGGGGTTTAACGCCATTTTAACAGCTAGGGTCATATCATGGCGGTCGGTGACGCACTTGTGTTTCCTGGCTTTCTCACACCGGTACTAAAGACAACTTTCTTTCCAAAGCCACCAACTACTTTTCTCACATGCTTCAGCAGAGGTGAGAGGCGAAAATACGCCAGAAAGAAAGTTCGCCTCAACCAGGTATCGAACTCGCAACCACCAGATCATGAGTCCAACATGCTCACCACTGAGCCATCCGGGTGGGCATTACATTTTGTTTGAAATAACCATGCTAAAATTTCTCTTGCTAATATTATCTTACATGTTGCTGTAAAACACTAAATGATAAAGAAAGCTCCTTTATAATGGCAACCACTCAGTACTTGCTTATATAAACCACACAGCATTTACATATCCTAACCTTTTTACCAGACAACAAACTTTCAGATTTGTCCAAATTGAAAGCACAGGCAGACACCAAATTACATGTGGCTAAAAGGACTCAATGTGTCTTTGAAAGGGCACAAAATAGTATATAGAAAGGAATAAATGTTAGCTACCAGCATTTACTCCTTTTCCTACGATGTTTTGAAAAGGTTTCTTTGAATAAAAACATGTGATAGAGTGCTAAAATGCCAAGCAAGCTGTAAAATACCCTGGCAAGCTTTTTATCATGCAATTAAATGACTTCAAAATTGAAAAATATTGTGTATATCCATCAATTTTTTACAATTATTTTTTTAATGGGAAATACAGAAAGAAAGAAGATATGATAGAGGCCAAGGAAGTATTTGCTACAATAGAGTATTACTGCCCTGTGTTCTTGTCAGCAGTCCTTTTCTTTACTATAATTTTATGTTTATGGGTAACTCATTACCAAATGACAAAATTTTAGGTTTGTCCAAATCGAAACCATTTGCAGATGAAAAATTATAAGTGACTGAAAATTTGAAATTTGTTCTGTGAAGGGTAGAAAAAATTATGAGAAAAGGAGAAAATGCTGGTTACCAGCATTTTCTCCTTTTCCCACAATGTTTTCTAAAAGCTTCTTTCTCAGGGTCGTGAAAAGTGTGGTAATGGGTTAATATAGAATTAGATACTTTTCCTAAGTTACAATTACATATGCTAATTATATTTTTTCACACAATGAAGCACACACTATAGGAGAAGAAAAAAACTATCCTATATTCTATTTACCTATTCTTTTAACAGCTGTTAACAAATTGGGAAAAAAAAAAATTCAACAAAACATATTTTCTTTTTACTTTTGGGTTTAACAGCAATATCATGAAATGACAATTTGAAGACTCTGCCACATTACAAAATCAATTCCTGTGTAACTTGCGTGCATGCCAGTGAAAGATCATACTTTTATCGATTTAGCTATGCATTAACAATGGAAGAAAGGCAACACTATAGGACACACTTCTGGTGTTCTGAATATTAAGGCATCCAAATGAATGGTAACTTAACTGAACCCTTTCGACATGGAAAGTAGCAGGTCATAAATATAAGAAGAATCCTTACAACACGGAAAATAAATAATAAAAAAATTATCAAATGTCAGTCCTTCAACGCATTGAAATTTGATGTTGATATACATTGAAAACTTCTGACACTCTGTACAAGTTGAACTAATTTGCATTTCATGGAGAATACATGATGGGAGGTGATAGTGGTATGGTAACAGAGTAAGATCATATGACCATCTACCGGTAAATGACTTGTACAAGGAGTTACGAGTATGTTTAAAATCATGCAATTTATTTCTTTGTTACTATATACACAAAAAGAACGACTCTATGATAAACAATCCTGACTTTTAATAACCTTAATAGCCTTATTGAAGAAAATGTATGAAAACATTGCAAGTAAAGGAGAAAATGCTGGTATTTGGCATTTTCCAGCAATGTTTTCTCTCCTCTTGAATACAAATTTCAAAGTTTAACCCTTTCCCAAACAACAAATTTTGGACTCTTCCAAACTGAAAGAGTTTGCAGACGGCAATTTTAGATTTTGAGAAAATGGCAGAGAGTTCTTAAAAAGGGTAGAAAACACTGTGAGAAAAGGAGAAATTGCTCGTTACGAGCAATTTCTCCTTTTCCCACAGTGTTTTCAAAAGACTTTTACAGCAGATACGTAAAAACCAGGGCTTGTTTGGGAAAGGGCTAAGTCATATCAATTTCGTTGTCTGCAATTGCCTTCAACTTAAACAAATCTAAAATTTTGTTGTTTGGTATAGAGTTTACTCTTTACCACACAGTCCCCAGTTTCAACAACCCTGAAGAAGAAAACCTATTGTGACCCACAATGTTTTCTACCCTTTCTAAGCCAATTTTCTCTATTTGGGCCACATTAAAATTGTTGTCTGCAACTGCTTTCAATTTGGACAAGTCTCACATTTTGTATAAATCTTTCTATAGATCTTACAACTTTGAAAACAACCTTTCTTAAAAAAAAAAAAGGAATTCTCACCATGAATTCAAATTTGCTCTCTGAACAAGTATTGTAGCAAAGGTGGAAAAATGACTTGCAACCACTGATTTCTCCTTTTGCCACATAGTTTTTAAAAGCAATCTGTGGTCTGCTTGGAGAGGAAAGTCATTTGTAGAAGGTACATCTATTATGTAATTTGTAGAAATTAATTAAGACCCAACCTCGGAAAAGATTAAAAAAATCTAAAAAATCACAAAATAAAGATACTTACTGTTTCTCCAAACATTTTGGACAATCGGCTAACAATTTCATTAAAACCAGACTTGAGAGATTCATGGTATTCTTTCTGTTCTGTTGTGATCAATTTGGCATTCAGATCTAACGAGTCATTGCATACTTCTATAAAATCTCTGGAAAAGCAGAAAAAGGGAAAAATAATCCGTAAACTCATTAAACTCTATATCAGATGGTACAATATAAGAAAAATAATCAGTAAACTAAGTAAACTCTAGATGGCAGAATATAGGACTCAACCAAGGTCAATGTACTTGTAGATGACGATACAGAGTAGTATCTTTGACAGGGTAGAGAACAATTGGGTGGGGGGGTGGGGGGAGTGGGGGTTGGAATTGTATGGTCAAAACATGGACCTGTCAAAACTGAAAGACAAATATGTGATTCTATCTTTGTTTTTGAAACCAGCAATTTATTCTTTTCCAACTTGTTTTCAAGTTTTCTTCTTCGAGATTTAAAAAAGAAAACACACACACCATCTCTCTATCCTCAGGTATTCATAACCTTATATTATATTTAATTAGTTTGAATCTTTTGAAATCTATTTCATGTGCTTCCTTTCAGGTAATCCTTAAAGTAGTTGACAAAAGAACTGGTAAAATCTTTACCAAACTAACACATGTTCTAATGAACCTGAAAACATTTTGAAAAACAGAGAAAGCACTTGCTACCAGCTTCTTGTCCTTTTCCTGCAACTTTGTTTTATAATCATACCAAAAGTATACAAGCAATTTCGTTGAAATGATATCCCCCGCCGAAAAAGACCTTTTTTGATACAAACTTATAAGAGGTATTGTGTTTTGCATGCACAGACGGCCTTTTTGGTATTGGTCCATGATGAAATTATACATTAAGCTCCCTTGTTCCATGGCACAGGATTTCATTACATAACTAGCACTTGTCCCAGAACAGGATAAATTCATCAAAGGGAATCAGTCAAAAAAAGCCTGTGAATCTAAATGGAAATGTGCGAACAAAAATCCAAAGTAAAAATTTACAAATGGCAATAACTCCAAAAATACTGAAGACAGAGTAATGGATCTTGTGCACTGCACTTCTCCTCAATTAGTTCTATATATGTGTGAAATTTCAAGTTCCTAGCTTTTATACTTTTGGAGATATACGCCAGACAGAAATCCAAAGTAAAAATTAACAAAGGGCAATAACTCAAAAGTTACAGAAGACAGAGTTTTGGTTTTTGTGAACTGCACTTCTCCTTAATGAATTCTATAAGTGTATACAGTTTGAAGTTCCTGGCCTTTGTACTTTTGGAGATATGCTCCAGACAAAATTCCAAAGTGAAAATTTACAAAGAGCAATAACTCAACAATTACTGAAGATAGAGTTTTGATTCTTTAGCACTGCACTTCTCCTTAATTAGTTCTATATGCGTGTGATGTTTCAAGTTCCTAGCTTTTATACTTTCGGGAGATATGCTCCGGACAAAAATCAAAAGTTAAAAATTACAAAGGGCAATAACTCCAAAAATACTGAAGACAGAATTATGGTTGTTGTGCACTGCACTTCTTCTCAATGAGTTCTATATATGTGTGAAGTTTCAAGTTCCTAGCTTTTATACTTTTGGAGATATGCTCCGGACAAAAATTCAAAGTAAAAATGTACAAAGGGCAATAACTCCAAAAATACTGGAGACAGAGTAATGGATCTTGTGCACTGCATGCCTCCTCAATAAGTTCTATATGTGTGTGAAGTTTCAAGTTCCTAGCTTTCATACTTTTGGAGATATGCTCCGGACAAAAATTCCAGAAAAAAAAAATGTACAAAGGGCAATAACTCCAAAAATACTGAACATAGAGTAATGGTTCTTGTACAATGCACGCCTCCTTAATGAGATCTATCCACTTGTGAAGTTTGAAGTTGATATCTCAAATACTTTTGGAGATATGCTCTGGACAAAAATGTGGGACGAAAGGACGGACGGAGACTATTACCATATCCCCCGCCGCCTTTTCGGCGGGGGAGAAAAACACTGTTTGAGCTACATATAATTTGTCATTTGCAATTCTTTCAATCTAATTCTGCCTAAAATTTTGTTGGTTGGTAGAGTTAAAGTATATAGATTTTGTAAACAAAAAAAATTAGTGAAAGTCAAATTTGGAAAGCTTTATGGAGAAAACAAATTGAAATGTGCAATGTTTTTTGAAACAGGGTTTACAAGAGCTGAACAAACACAGGACCACTTGGGGCCATGTTCTACCTGAAAACATTTTTTAAACTTTCCACTTTGTCTGGATGGTACTTGGTCACTTTGTCTTCTGACAAGAATGCTTCTGCATACGCAAGAGGTCCAGCGTTCACCTAGAATGGAGGTGAAAAAGGTGCGATTCTTGATCCTTTACAAACAATTCCAAGTTCTAATGAGCTTAACTCTTTACCAAACGACAAAATTTTAGACTTGTCCAAATTGAAAGCATTTGCAGACGACAATATCAACATGACTCAAAAATTAAAATTTGTTTTGGGAAGGGTAGAAAATATTGTAGGAAAAGGAGAAAATGCTGGTTACCAGCATTTTCTCCTTTTCCTACCATGTTTTCAAAAGTATTTTTTTTCAGTGTTGTTAAAAGTTGGGATTAATATGTTGTAAAGGGTTAAGAGAAGGCTTTTCAAACACATTGTAGGTAAAGGTGAAAATGATTGTAACCAAATTCAACAAATCTTACTACAGTACTATCATTTCATCAAGCCCTTTTCATTCAGCCCTTAACAAAACAACCTCGAGTTTTAAAGACCTTAAGAAATACAGCTATTTTCTCCTTTTCCCACACTATTTCTCCATGTCAAGAACAAATACCACCATTTGAACCATCTTCATCATCTGTAATTGCTTTCATTTTGAATCAGTCTAGAGTCGCTCAGTCTAGTGGTCAAGATTTATAGCTTTGTATGATATCAACTGCACTACTGTGCTTGGCATAGAAAGAAGTTATTTCATTGAAATGATATCCCCCACCAAGACAGACTCTTTTGATAGAAACATGCATGTATAAGAGGAATTGTGTTTTGCACGTAACTGTGGCCTTTTTGTATTTGGTCAATGATGAAATTATATATTAAGTCATTACCAAACGACAAAATTTTAAGTTTGTCCAAATCGAAAGCATTTGCAGATGACAAAATAATTGTTAATGAAAAATTGAAATTTGTTTAGGGAAAAGTAGAAAACATTGTGGGAAAAGGAGAAAATGCTGGTTACTAGCATTTTCTCCTTTTCTCACTATGTTTTCAAAAGGCATTTTTCTCAGAGTCGTTAAAAGTCGGGATTGTGTGGTAAAAGAGTTAAGCCCCCTTTTTCCATGACAAGTCCACAAAGGGGCATCACTCAGTCAAAAATTTGTTGACTTACTTGCCCCCCTGATCTGGACTTTTTCTTTTTTTGATAGTAACCAAATAGTTCAAATCTGAACAAAATGTCTTCAGTCATAACAGTTACATGAGGAAACATCAAAGTTTTCAGGTGACGACAATGAAACCGGTTATGTAGACAGGGTCTTATTCACTTAGAAAAGCCAAGCTAACAAACTAAGTACCTGAGCACTAACGCTACCCTGCAGTTTCAGTTGCAATTTCTTCATATCAGGATTGGTAAGGTCAACAACCTCTCTAAGGTCAAGGACTTTGGCATTCATCTCATCGATAGCTACTTCTATTGGACTGAGGATAATTTCTGTTTTATTGACAACAATGATCCTTTTCTTCACAAAAGGAAATGAATGAGATGCTGTGGGGAAAAAATATATATTTCAGTACTGTCATGCTTTGTATGTAAGTTGATTGTAAGTTCTATAACCTGTAATTCTATACATACCGGTACAATGTTTTTCACACTTGTCTTGACATAAAGTGTCCTTTCAGATCAGACAGCGCAGTCCGCACAGGCTGATCCGAAACACAACTTTCAGTTGTCATGTAATTTTCTGTATTGCTCAGGTCTACTGTAGCACAAAATCTAATATAGTTGTAAATGTCCGAATGCCCCTTTTCGCCATCTTTGCAAGCCAAGGCTGATGATTCACTTCATTACTCTACCCTTGTCGGATTGAGCTTGTTTTTTACATTTCCCCGATAGGCTTTTTCATTGCATGCAGCCAGCTCTAGCTGCAACGAATGAAATCGCTCGTGGCATTTCATCTTTGATAAAAATAGAACAAGGTCGCTAACTTTTGAATAGAAAGTAAACATGGAAACCCACATGGATGTCTGCTTATCGCTTCATATGTATTTGTAAGCGGTTTGTAAAACGATATTTCATTGGCTTTTAGAAATATGACGAAAAGGGGGGTAATAACCAGCACTCAATAGAGGGCGCATTGTAGCAATCTCGAAATCAGGCTCAATCCGCCAAGGTAAGATCCACGTAGTGATCGTAACCTTGGCTCGCGAAGATGCCTTTTCGCATGTTGCAGGCCACTTGCATTTGCCAACTTTGGAGGGTAATGGCTGAATATATGCTTGTTCAAACCTTCTGTCCAAATATTTTGAAAAAAATGTAGGAAGAGGAAACAATTGCTGGTAAAAAGTCATTACTCCTTTACAATAAAATCTGCTATACAATTCAAAAAGGTAGTTTCCCTTAACCCTTTACCCCATAAGACATTTCTATGGCATCTCGAATTGACCCTAAATAACAGCAAAGATGAAGCCGTTTCTTATGTGTAAATGATACCTTTTGATAGCATAGAAAACATTGTGACAAAAGGTGAAATTGCTCGTCACGAGCAATTTCACCTTTTGCCACAATGTTTTCCAAAGGCTCCTACAAGCAATGTGTAGAAATGAGTATCTATGGTGTAAAGGGTTAAAGATCTTTAACCTATAAAACAACAGTGGTTTAACCCTTTATCACATTAACACATGTTTTAAGAACCCAAAGGCAGTTGGTAACAACCCATTTTTCTTTTTTCCAGAATGTTTTCTACCCAATACAAGAATTTCAGCTCATTTGTATCACCGTTTGGTTATAGAATTTGTCGTTTGATGATATCACAAGGTGACAGAGGATAACATACACAGACATTAAGCAATAGCTAATTACCTATGTTCAGGCAGGTCTAACTCTTTATGACATAACAGGTAACATATATTTTAGCCCTGTCCAAATTGAAAGCATTTGCAGATGACAAATGAAATGGGGATCAACTGATGAACTTTGTCTTCAAGAGGAAAGTAAACATAGCAGGAAAAGGAGAAAATGCTGGTTACCATAGTTTTCTCCTTTTCCCTTAATGTTTTCAAAAGCTTTGTTCCTAAGGGTTGTTCAATCTCAGGATTGTGTGGTCAAAGGTTAAAACTACTTACTTGTGAGAACCGTCCTTCTCTTATACTGGTCAACAATCTCTCCCCTGGCTTTGCCTCCTTTTGTAAATGGAGTTTCATACATGAACTGATTTACATTATTGTTCTTTTCAAAATCTGTGAGTCTGTTTTGCAGATCTTTCTCCTTAAAGTATGGTGTTACATGAGTGACTTGAATATAGGCAAACTTGTTGTCTAATTCTGCTGGGTTGACCTAAAATAAAAGGATTAATGCTCTGTGAAAAGGCGGTGTCATGCATAGATCTGCAAATACATATCAGCCCTAATGGGGGCCAAATTTGGAAAATAAATTATCTCCCTTGCCAGATAAACACTGAAGGTATCCAAATAACTGATTGGTCCTTTTACCTGTATTCCTTTGTTTTTATCCTTGGTTCCCTTGGGGATGTTGCGATAAATATAACAAAGATTTATTATGTTTGTGTAAAGTCAGCATGTAATTCAATACAAATTCTGTTCTAAATCATCAGGAACTACACATACATTAATTTATAAAACAATCTAACTAAATGTACTTGTAATATTATCTCAAGAAGAAAGCTGTTCAGCGCAAGAAAATCAAGGATAAAATCCAAGTAATTCTCTTATCAGGACCAATGTAATGCTGGAGAAGAATCAAGGGAAATAACAATTACGGAAGAATGGCCCTCATTCAGCCTGCAAAGGCTGACCTGAGCCAAAACTTTTAGCTAATTGACAATTTTCTGCATTCAAAGAACAATTCTACAGTACTTAATAAATTAATTGGTCATAGGACAAAATGAATTTTTTGCAACCATATTAATGTGATGTCCTGCTTTGTACAATGAATCATGGAGATGCGATTAACCCCTCTTTGCCACTGCTCTGGTCAAATAAATACGAGGATTTATTTCACAAGACTAAGATTTTCATCACTCAACTTGCGAATTGAAACTGGCAGATACAGCAAGCCCTCTGTATCCCTCTCTGAAAGATTTTGTCCTTGCTGTAACACTACAGATATTGAAGACTTATATCACTTTTATTTTTATGCTCATGTTATAATGAAATTAGACAGAGATTTTTTTCCTTTTTGCCTGTATATTTTTGAAATCGCCCATCTGTGTTTAAATTTACTGAACTGCTAAAATCCCAAGACAAAAATATTATCATAAAAACCGCGGTCTACGTCAAACATGCAACCGCAATACGACTGGAAATATTCTTAGGTTTTAAATGTTCACTCTCTACTGTTTGTTTATTGTTTATTTCTAATCAGAAACTTTCATCTTATTTTTTTCCTATGTGTCGTTTTTGTAATATCTTGATAGTACTAGATAGTATCTCCATGTTTTTGTATATTGCAGTGTAACTGACGGTGTACTTTGTACAAGTCAAAAGAAAATTATGTTCTGTTCTGTTCTGGTCAAATAGTATTCAGTCTTTTTTAAATATAAGAAACTGAATTGCGATCAAGGAAAACTGATTAAATAATTACCAAACGACAAAATTTTAGGTTTGTCCAAATCGAAAGCATTTGCAGACGACAAAATAAAAGTGACTGAAAAATTGAATTTGATTTGTGAAGGATAGAAAACATAGTGGGAAAAGGAGAAAATGCTGGTTACCAGCCTTTTCTCCTTTTCCCACAATGTTTTCTAAAGGCTTCTTTCTCAGAGTCACCAAAAGTAGGGATTGTGTGGTAATGGGTTAAATAGAGTTTAACTCATTACCAAATTGAAAGCATTTGCATACAACAAAATAAGTGATTGCAAATTTGTAATTTGTTTTGTGAAGAGTAGAAAACATTGTGGGAAAAGGAGAAAATGATGCCAGTTACCAGCGTTTTCTCCTTTTCCCACAATGTTTTCTAAAGGCTTCTCTCTCAGGGTCATTAAAAGTAGGGATTGTGTGGTAATGGTTTAACACTGTTACATAGCTTGTACAAGTATATTTGTATTTCTATCACACCATTTGTATTTTCAGATCTTGGTCTCATATAAATACTTACACTTTACACACACCTAAAAGAGGCTGGTCACTTATGGCATTTTGAATATATAATTTTTGGTGAGCCGTCAGGCAAGAAGGGTCCATCTGGGAACTGCAACAAGTGTTGATCTTTGTCAGATGGCACAGATTGCGCAGGCTGACCAGGGTTGACACTATTTGCTTTTATAATATATTTATTATGAAAAGTAATCATTCTACCTTTCTATACAATCATTTTTTAACCATCAGCTTAAATTGATGTACCGTCACCTTATCTTTGATCCATTTTCATCTAATTGATGTATGGAATTCTCAGATCATCACTTTTTGTGTGATGGGTCACAAATGGACAAGTAAATGATAACACCATAATTATTACACTTTATACAATATTGGTTTCTCTTACTATCAATGCATCCTGTATAAGTTTGATATGATCTTTCACCTACTTCAATACACATCAAGTCTTCAGCCTATCAAAAAGCTCTAAGACGCTGGTCACTTCAAGTTCTTTGTAAATAAATGTATGGTACAAGAATATGATTGGCCATGACACAGCTTACTTAACCCTTTCCCAAATGGCAAGTTTTGGACCAGACCAAATTCAAAGCATTTTGCAGATGACAAATTAACAGTTGCCAAAAAGATGATTTTTCTATATGATAGGGTAGAAAACATTGTGGGAAAAAGAGAAAATGCTGGTTACCAGCATTTTCTCCTTTTCCCACAATGTTTTCAAAAGCCTTCTATTCTTGACCCCTAAAAAAACCAGGGATTGTTTCTGAAAGGGTTAATATTGGTATAACTTACCATTTTGAATCCTGCATTAAGTTTGACATCATCTTTCCCAAACTGTGTATTATACAAAATCGTAAGCCTTTCACAAATATCTATTCACTTTGGCTCTATATAGAAAATGTACAGGTAAATGATATGCCATGATACAGCTGTTATGACATGACCTGCAGCTACATGCAAAAATGGGCTCTCAGGACATTTATGTAAAGTGTCACCTTGGATCAGCCTGCGCAGCCTGTGCCGCCTATTCCTAGACAGCACTTAGCGTCTACATTAGATTTTTTTCTTCAGAAGACTGGCGCAAAAAAGTGTTGTTTTGAATAAGCCTGTGCAGACTTCACAGGCTGATCTAAGATGACACTTTCAGTAAATGTCGGAATGCCCTTTTCACGTGTTGTAAGCCATATTGGTTTCACTTACTATTTTTGAGTCCTGTATAAGTTTTACGTTATCTTTCCCAAACTTGGTCTCGTACAAAGTCTTCAACCTGTCACACAGCTCTGGAAGGCTGGTCACTTTGGGCTCCTTGTAAATATACTGTTGTTGGTCTTCATCTTCAAAAAATGTCTGCAAAATCATAAATAAAACTTCAAAATACATTGTAGTTACTTAACCCTTTACTCCATAAGGCATTTCTATCTCTAATTAACCCTAAATAACTGCAAGGATGAAGCCGTTTCTTATGTGTATATGAGACCTTTTGAAAGCATCAAAAACATTGTGACAAAAGGTGAAATTGCTCGTGACGAGCAATTTCACCTTTTGCCACAATGTTTTCTAAAGGCTCCTACAAGCAATGTGTAGAAATGAGTATCTATGGAGTAAAGGGTTAAAACCTTATCACAAGCAAGAAACTTTTTTCTCCTAACAAAGTTCTATTGATAAGCAACTGACTGATTGCACCTATTCTATCATCGCTACGAACAGTGAAACCAGACAGTGATAATAAAAATTTACTACCAAATGACAAAATTTTAAGCTAGTCCAAATGAACAGCAATTACAGTTAACAAATTAAATTGAGATCAAATAGCAGGATCTGTGATGAGACAGAAAACAATGTAGATGGGAGAAAACTACTACATTTTTTTCCTTTTTTCACAATGTTTTCAGAAGCCTTTTTCTCAGTGACATTATAAGTTGGCATTGTATCATGAAGGGTTAGGATAAATAGTACGAGGGTTGTTCGGGAAGTTCGTAGAATTTTGCTCTAAAATCCATATTATTTGTAATTTATAGGTAAATATCAAGGTATAAGTACTTAAACATACCGTGACTACATTTCCAAAAGATTATTTGAAAATATCAACAATAACCGAAAATAGCGGTAACCCTAGCAACACAATATCGGGATACCGGAGCAGTCCATTTCTTAACAATGTATAACATACTATAACAGATTTTACATTGTATCTTTTATACTTTCTATTGGCATCAAAATGGCGCGAAAACGTCAATCGTTAACACAACGTCATGACGTCATTTCCTGCAAATTTCATAACGTTTTCGGTTCTTTCAAACGAGCTACACGATTTTGAAGGAGATATCAAAAAGTCGCTGACCGGAAGAGATGACGTCTACCGGCGACGTCGAATTGCGAAGTGTTGTGAAATTTTGTGTCGCGCTGGAAAAATCACCAACAGAAACGCTGAACATGATCAAATCTACAGGAAAATATAAAAAATGCAGCCCAGCTACTGTATATAAGTGGCATGCGCGTTTTAGAAGTGGACGTGATTCTATTGAGGACGATCCTAGATCTGGTTGGCCGGCCGTCGTAGTGTGTTCAGTTAGGGATCGAGTGAAAGACATGGTAAATTGTGATAGGAGAATTACTGTCAGGTTGATGGCAGATGAACTCGATGTTTCGGTATCCACGGTGCATGGGATATTAACAGATGAACTGGGCATGTCTAAAGTTAGTGCGCGTTGGGTGCCCCGATTGCTCAAGGAAAGTGAAAAAGAATGCCGGGTGCGATGTTCACAGGAGTTTCTTACCCGCTACGAAACAGAGGGAGACGCATTTTTAGACAGGATTATCACCACGGATGGGACCTGGCTGCACCACTTTGACTCGGAAACTAAGCGCATGTCATCGGTGTGGAAAACCCCGCGTACCCCTCCACCAAAAAAGGCTCGGGTCCAAAAAAGCGCAGGAAAACAGATGTTCGTTTACTTCATGGACCGTTACGGGATGCTATTTCAGCACCGAATTCCAGAGGGCCAAATAGTCACAGCGGCATACTATTCTAAGGTAAATGATAAATAAATAAATAAATAAATAAATAAATAAATCTAAATAAATAAATAAATCAATCAAATAAATAACAAAAAATGAGATATTGATTTACGCAAACCTAATGAACCGTGCATTTCTTTCTTTAGGTTCTGAGGCGGGATCTCGTTAACGCGATACGGAAGAAACGGCCCCACTTGAACCATGACCAAGTAATACTACACCAGGATAATGCACCGGGACACCGAGCGGAATCTACACAGCTAGAGATCACTCTGCTGGGTTTTGAGGTCTTGAAGCACCCACCATACAGTCCTGACCTCGCCCCCATGGATTTTCGCGTGTTCCCGGAGCTCAAGGCACAGTTACGCGGAATACGGTTTGATTCAGCTGACGACCTTAATAAACAAGCCCAAGCAGTTGTGTCGTCATTTTCTGAAGAGTGGTATGTAGAAACGTACAATAAGTGGATAAGCAGGCATCGGAAATGCGTGGATCTTGTGGGTGACTATGTGGAGAAAGTGCGACGTTCGTTGGACTTAAATGACGCTTGACGTTACTTATGACGTCGGCGTGCTCCGGGTATGACTTACATGCTGTTTTATTTCTGTTAGGAAAATTTTGCTATTTAAGATACTAGAAAAATACACAGGGAATGGATAGAATAAAATCTGAAATTTGTGCCCGTATATTCTATTTTATTAAACTGCGATTATAACTTGTCCTATAAAAAAATTCTACGAACTTCCAGAACAACCCTCGTATTTTGGTTGTCTAAATAACATGAACAAAACAATACTAAACATAACAATATAAAAAGAACATCTTGTTTTAACTCTTCACCACGTACGGTAATCCTAACACTGAGCAATTTCTGAGGAAGAAGGCCTTTGGAAACAATGTGGGTAAAGGAGAAAAGCTGGTAACCAGCATTCCTTCCTTTTCCAACATTATATCCTAAACTTTCTTCAGCAACATTTATCACACAGTCATGGGTTTTAATGACTGGGGAAAGAAAGCTTTTGAAAACACTGAAAATTTAGAAAATGCTAGTTACAAGCAATTTTTCCTTCTACCAAGCTTTTCACAGGAAGCATAACCTCAGTTTAGCATCAACTTAATGTCTGCAAATGCTTCTAATTTAGATATGTGTAATATGCTATTGTCTAGGGTAGAGTTACGGAGGTAAAACTTTCAAACTCAAACTCAACTTTCAAATCTTACCATGGCACTTTTCTTTTTCCAAAGCTCAATTTCCTGTTCATATCAAATTGGGGGGAAAAAAATCATACATTGACATATTCAAAGGCCTTCAAATTTCCAAAAAGCAGGATAGAAATATAACTTGGAATAAATGTAAATATAGTACAACCTGCGAGCACCTACGGGATACCGAAATCTGGTTGATCAAGATAGGTGCTTGCTTAACTCTTTACCACACAATCCTGACTTCAGTTGATAATTAAAAAATGATTGTGTTAACAAGGTACAATGACCACTTTTCATACAGAAAATATCATAAAAGCGAAAAATGTTGACCCTGGTCAGACTGCGCATCAGCCACAGTTTTGCAGTTCCCGGAAGGTCCCTTTCTGCATGACCGGTCACACTCATTTGGATTAATTTGTACATAGTATGAAATGTTATTGTTGACTTTAATAGATGTAGTTGTAAAAAAGGGTAATTATGGCCTTTTCTCTTTCAGGTCTTATACACAGATTCCAAAAAATGATACCACAGCACTGGAATTAACAGTAGTTTTTAACCCTTTACTGCACAATGCTGACTTACGACAACCTCGGGATAGAAGCCTCTTGAAAACATTGTGGGAAAAGAAAATGCTGGGAACCAGCATTTTCTCCTTTTCCAACAATGTTTCCATACTTCCAAAAGCAATCTTCTAAATTTGAACTACATTTAATTTTTCAGTTTTGACTAGTCTTAAATTTTCTTTTGGGTTAAGAGTTAATAACCATAATTACAGCAAATGCACCTATCCCTGCTTTCCCAGCCTTTCCTTACTAAATTCAATAGCGTTTCAGTAAAAAGTTAAGTCAAAAGTCTGTCATCACACTGTTATAAGACACGGTTTCAACTGTTGCTCAAATACATCTCATATTTACCTGACCAAAGAAAGCGACTCGGAAAAATTTTCCCAGTAGACGTTTTCCAGATTGCATCACATCCACCACTTTTGTGTAAGCCTCAGAGAGTGTCTGGTAACACTGAGCCAGTTTCTGAAATACAAAATGTTTCCTTTATACAATTCTTTATAAAACAATTTCCCCCGACTTTTAGGAAAATGACTGGTCACCAGGCTTTAGAAGCTGTTGTAAGAAAAGAAGAAAATGCTGGTAACATGCATTTTCTCTGTTTTCCACAATGTTTTTCGGAGCTTTTTCTTTAAGTATAAAAATCATAGGTATTTGCTCTGTAAACAATTAATACACAAAAACCAGAATCCTGGAACTTTGTGCAAACTGACATTAATATTTCTTCAAGCAATCATCACCTTGAGACATGATCCAATCATTTACAAAACATGCCTGTGTTTCAATAACTCCGATGAAACAAGCTTTAAAACAGATTGCAAGCTTTTGAAAAAAGGAGATATGTTCGTGTTCAGCATTTTCTCTTTTTTCCACAATGTTTCCTACCCTTTAACTCTTTACCAAACAATCCCTGTTTTTTACGAACCTGAGATAAGAACCTTTTGAAAACATTGTGGAAAAAAGATAAAATGCTGATAACCAGTTAGTACCATTGGTGCATGACAAAAAATAGAAGGGTATAATTACCTCAAATTCACGAGAGCGTTCATACAAAGGTATGACAAGTTTGTAGACGTCCCCTAAAACTTCATATCTCTCCGCTTTGATCAAACACTCTGCAGCCTGTTCCATAAATTGTACTAATGTTTCCTGAAAAAAATCATACAAAAGAGTGCAACTGTAAAAACTCTTTACCAAACGACAAAAGTTTAGACTAGTCCAAATTGAAAGGCATTTACTGATGAAAAAAATAAATGTGAATCAAAAGTTGAAACTGGATTTGCAAAGGATAGAAAACATTGTGGGAAAAGGAGAAAATGCTGGTTACCAAAAGCTTTCTCCATCAGGGTCATTAAAAGTTGGGATTGTGTGGTAAAGAATTAATCCTCTACAAATAGAAATAGTTGTTGTTGATTCAATTAAAAATGCTGGAATTTTGACAGTTTACAAGATGAAAAAAATGTAGACTTGTTTAGTTTGAATACATTTGCAGATAACATTATTATCCAGCTCTGTTTCTATGAGGATATGCTTTGTTTACATATTATGAAAGATTGTGAGAAAAGAAGAAAGAAGAAGATGCTCCTTTTCCCTCATTGTTTTCAATAGTCCTTTTTTCTTCATGATAGTTAAAACCTGGGATTGTATGGTTAAGGTTAAAATATATCAATAAATCATACTTTCTAACACACACAGTTCAAAAGTGTTTATGACAACGAATTACTAAATGATATTAGGAAGAAAATAAAACTTATACAAAATTTGATTGGTTAATAATGCCACACCAACTAGTTGTCTATAAATAGATACATAAACTGAGACAAAGCGAACTGTCTTCCTAAAAAACTCTTTGCAAACAAAAACACAGCAGTATAACTGAAGATTAATACACTAGTAAGTTGATACTTTGACTTACCTCTGTATATTGCACGTCCTGCATACCTGAATCATCTTTGATTCCGGACTCTTCTTTTTCTATATTGGGTGATATATGTTTAAATGCTGCACAGCCTTGTGGGAATGCTCCTACAAAAATGGTGGAAAGAAAACATTCAGTTTAGACATACACTGACTCAATTCTTTACAAGAAGATAAAGTTTCAGCCTCCTCCAATTTGTGAGTACAATGTATTTGCAGACGAAAAAGCTATTGTGGCTAAAAACTAGAAATTGTTTCAGAAAGGGTAGAAAACACTCTGGGAAAGGGAAAAAAATACTGATTTCACCATTTTCTTTTTTCCCCCACAATGTTTATGGAATTTTTCTTAAAGTCATTAAAACTTGGGATTGTGAGGTAACGGGTTTAGGAGAAAATAATATTAGTCTGCATAGTACAGAGAATATATATACATGTATTTCCTCCTGAAAAGATAATAGTTGTAAAAATTTGAATGATCAACATTAATTAAACACTGTGGCAAAAAAGAAATTTCAAACATCATTTTTTCCATAATACATGCATTTTCATAAGTGGTCTGTATAAGTGGTCTGTTCCAATGTAGAAAAGTTCATCAGTATCATGATGGACAGACAATATAATACTATCTCAAGCATTTTACTGCCATAAAAACCATACAAGAGGAATTTTGTAAACAGCTAAGAATGAGGTCATTTGTTTGTTTGGTATTGAATGTTGTTTTCAATATTATTTCAGATATATTGTGGCAGCTTGTGCAACTATCCATGCTTTCCTGGTGTTTCTTTTACTAGCGCTCAACTCAATATTCTTTCCAAGCCACTGGCTCCTTTTCCACATAGCCATCATTAAAACAGTGGTGAGCAGTGACAGAGGAATTAATTCTGTTGCAATGATTATCATCTTTCCTTGGATAGTAATTAGCCAAGCCAGGGATCAAACCTGTGTCTCCTTGATCTCAAGTCCTTTATGCTATGAACCAAGCTATTGGGGCTCAGCAGATCAAGTGTGGATTGCATAATTATCATGTTCTTATCTTGGTTCTGTACCCTACCTCCTTAACTTTTCACCAAATGTTGAAACTTTAGACTGATCCCAATTCAAAGAATTTGCAGGCAAGATATTCAATATCGCTAAAATAATACTAATCAATTTTAACAGGGCAGGAAACATAGTGAGAAACAGAAATGATGCTTTTCACCACTATTTTTCCTTTTCACACACTATTTTAAAAAACTTTCTTCTTCAGGGTTGTAAAAACACAGAACTATCTTAATTGTAATTATAACAAGAAGTCCTTGGGTGTATTCCTTTCGCTACTCCGAACACTCAGAACATATTCTGGTTCAATGGAGTATTTCGGAACACTGTACCATGTTCTTTAGAACATGTTCACACTGTTCTAATCCACTCAAGGTGCAGCGCACCTGCTGAACGGTTGCTAGGTGACACAAGATGGCTGAAAGACGGACAATTCTTTATGGCAAAATTTGCATTGTCCTTTTTTACTATATGAATGCCATAAATAGGGGCATAGTAGATTCGTCTCTACTCTCTCTCTGCAGCTAATCATATCCTCAACTAACACAGCTAAGACAGTAGCTTTTGCAACAGCCATCATGTCAATGTACTTTCATTTCAATATGTGTTCTAAAATATTCCTTTCACACATTCCAGAACAGCATTGCAGAACACAGAACATTGTGCCAGAACAGGCGAAAGGAATACGCCCCTCATTTCCAGCAGGATAGTTCTTTTTATGATAAATGTATTCGTTTGGTGGCAAAAAAAAATATTCAGAAAAAGTGATAGAAGCAAAATATTGGAACTATAACACTAACAGTTGGATGAAATAGCATTCCCATTGCTCACCTGAGCATTTAATGTCAACATGTTACACTGTTTTCAAAATTAATTACACTTGAATGAAGGAAGTGTCAGCATGTTTCCATGGATTTCTTTGTAAATCAAAAAAGCATTGAACTTACTTCTCTTATGTGAATGTTTTCTTGCTGCTATCCAGCATTTTCTAAATTTCTTACAATATTTTCAATCCTATCACATGATTATGAAACATTCTTTTGGGCTACATTTAACCCTTTCCCAAACGACAAACTTTTGGACAAGACCAAATTGAAAGCATTTGCAGACGACAATTCAACTCTTGCTGAAAAGATGATTTCTGTCTATGATAGGGTAGAAAACATTGTGGGAAAAGGAGAAAATGCTGGTTACCAGCATTTTCTCCTTTTCCAACAATGTTTTCAATAGGTTACTATTCCAGACCTGTAAAAACCACGGATTGTTTGGGAAAAGGTTAATATGTTGTCTGTTGACAATATTTTGGACTAGTTCAAATTGAGAATGCTTGCAGACGACAAAATGAATGTGACTCAAAAACAGCAATTTGATTTGGGAAGGCTAGAAAACATTGTGGGAAAAGGAGAAATTGCTGGTAATTAGCATTTTCTCCTTGACAAGGTTTTCAACAGCTTTCTTCTCAGGGTCGTTAAAAGTGAGCATTGTATAGTACAGAGTTCAGCAATTTCAGGAAAAATCAGAACCTCATGTTTTTTCTTTAACAGTGGGTATTTAAAATTTTTGCATCTCACCAAATTAAAGAATATAATATATATCACTGAAATTTATATGAAAAAATAATACAAATCATCAATAATTAAGAATCATAAAATTACAAATAAAATTTTTTTTGATGGTGTTCCCTTAAAAGGCTACGTAGCCTCTTAACCCATTACCACACAATCCCTACTTTTGACGCCCCTGAGAAAGAAGCCTTCTGAAAACACTGTTGGAAAAGGAGAAAATGCTGGTAACCAGCATTTTCTCCTTTTCCAACAGTGTTTTCTACCCTTCCCAGTACAAATTTCAGTTTTTCAGTCACTTTTACTTTGTTGACTGCAAATGCTTTCAATTTGGACCAGTCTAAAATTTTCTTGTGTGGTAAAGAGTTAAGCTATTTTTAGATTTCGCACCAAAAAATCAAAATAGCATTGTGGGAATGTCAAGTGACTGGCATGTGACTAATAACACTTAAATTCCATTACAAAACAAACATGTAATAATTATTTTCCATTAAGTTTTCTTCGGACCCTATGTTTAAACTTTGTCTGTGTATTCCTGTATGTAAATGAGAGAATTGATCATCTGAAAATAGAATGTGTCTCCCGTTGGTGTCAATCTGGGTTGTAGTAAATCTCTAATTTCTTGTGTTGTCGGATGGTTTTGGACTACTGGGGTTTTATGAACACAAATTAA
This sequence comes from Tridacna crocea, assembly GCA_943736015.1. Classification (NCBI taxonomy): domain Eukaryota; kingdom Metazoa; phylum Mollusca; class Bivalvia; order Cardiida; family Cardiidae; genus Tridacna; species Tridacna crocea. The sequence goes on from OX031068.1 coordinate 15,602,607, forward strand.
AAGGCTTTGGGAGAGTAAGGATGATTTTTTTTGCATTTTTGTAAAATTTTCGTCCGAAAATCTGAAGGTCCACCTTTAAACCAGGTTGTACACTTTATGCTTTTCAACTATTATTTTAAAAAACTTCTTCCTCAGAGTTGTACAAACATGGGATTGTTAAGTAAAGGGTTCAGCAAAAAAACCCTGAAAGCAATCAGAGAAAATGATAAAATGCTGGTGACCAGCAGTTCCTTCTTTTCCAAAAATGTGTTTATCTTATCACAGACATATCTCATAATCTGAATTACATTTGTTGTCCACAAGTGTTTTTTTCCCCTAAATTTTATCATCCAGTAAAGGATTAAGAAATAAAGCTCTTCAACAAGTCCTCAAACAAGAGCGGCAAATTGTCGCAAGATACGCCCGTCTTACCCCAAGTTGTAAAGCTGGGGCATGCACCGGACAAAATTCAAGTATGAAAAACAACAAAGGGCAATAACTCAAAAATTAAGCAAGCAAGAGTTGTGATTCCTGTGCACTGCACTCCCCCTCAATGAGATCTATCCACCCATGAAATTTCATAACCCTAGCTAGTATAGTTTTGGAGATATGCTCCGGACAAAAATCAAGTATGAAAAACGACAAAGGGCAATAACTCAAAAATTAAGCAAGCAAGAGTTATGATTCCTGTGCACTGCACTCCCCCTCGGTGAGATCTATCTAGCCATGAAATTTCATAACCCTAGCTAGTATAGTTCTGGAGATATTCAGCGGACAAAATTCAAGTATAAAAAACAGCAAAGGGCAATAACTCAAAAATTAAGCAAGCAAGAGTTATGATTATTGTGCATTGCACTCTCCCTCGATGAGATCTATCCGGCCATAAAATTTCATAACCCTAGCTAGTATAGTTTTGGAGATATGCTCCGGACAAAATTCAAGTATGAAAAACAACAAAGGGCAATAACTAAAAAATTAAGCGAGCAAGAGTTATGATTCCTATGCACTGCACTCCCCCTCAATGAGATCTATCCACCCATGAAATTACATAACCCTAGGTAGTATAATTTGGAGATATGCTGTGGACAAAATTCAAGTATGAAAAACAACAAAGGGCAATAACTCAAAAGTTAAGCAAGCAAGAGTTATGATTCTTGTGCACTGCACTCCCCCTCGATGAGATCTATCCACCCATGAAATTTCATAACCCTAGGTAGTATAGTTTTGGAGATATGCTGTGGACAAAATTCAAGTATGAAAAACAACAAAGGGCAATAACTCAAAAGTTAAGTGAGCAAGAGTTATGATTCCTGTGCACTGCACTCCCCCTCGATGAGATCTATCCACCCATGAAATTTCATAACCCTAGCTTGTATAGTTTTGGAGATATGCTCCGGACAAAGAACTGGACGCCGCCCACCCGCCCGCCCGCCACGGGTGATCCCATAATACGTCCCGTCTTCGACGGGCGTATAAAAATCTTCTGACAAACATACAGAGAGAACAACAGTAAACATACAGATTCTCACAACAAAAAGCATGCCGATCCTTAGATATCAATATATTCTTTTTATTTTTTTATTTTAAATATATGGTGCTTTAAACGGTTTATTCCCAGTTTGCCTAATCCCATTTCACCCATTCCCATTTTGCCAGAGTTTTTCCGGTTTCGCCCATTCTTTTTTCGCCCTTTCCAACTTTGTCCTTTTCCCATTTCGCCAAATATCTGTCCTGCCCTTTTCCCGTTTTGCCCAAATTCATTTTCGCCCAATTTTTATTTCCCCCAAAAGCCATATCGCCCAACTTTCCCATTTCACCAAAAGACCATTTCGGCCTTTTCCCACAAGGCCCCTTCCCATTTCACCCAAACGCCATTTTTCTGAAATCTGGGCCCAAAACTAGTGAAAAGTTCTCAAATAAGTTAATTCCTCAATTTATGGACCTTATTTTGGGGGTTATTATTATAGGCCTGTGGTAAAGGAACAGGGTGTAGGCTACAACACGTAAGGGCCAAAATGGTGATGGGGCGAGCTGATAACTGGGCAAAATGGCATTGGGCAAAGTGGTGAAGGGGTGAAATGATAAAGTGGCGATATGGCATTGGGCCAATTGGCAAAGGGTGAATTGGCAAAAGGGCGAAACGGTAATTGGGCGAAAAGATGATTGGGAAAGGTGGCAATGGGACAAAATGAAAAAGGGTAAAATGGGTAGGGGACAAGATGGCAAAGGGCAAAATGGGAAGAAAAGTTTGGCAAAATGGGATTGGAATTGGAAATGGAATTGGGCGAACAAGGAAGACACCGCTTTAAACAGGTCCCTCTATCACCTAATCCCTAGTTATAAGGACCTTGTGGAAGTGTGTTTTTTTTTTTTTAAATCAATGTGGAAAATGGAAAAAAGTGGGATACCAGCATATTCTCCTTTTCTGACAATGTTTTACTGGCTGTATTGTTTGGTAAAGATTCAAAAAGCATTTTAGTCTGATCACATCAATGGGTCACTTATTTATACATTTCCTAGATTCACAGAATGTCAAATACAGGACTGGGCAGGCATTTGAAGTCTAATTCTAAATCTAACAAGTAACACAATTTCCAATTTGCTGCATTACTTTCAAATGTACAAAATTCTTGAGAATCCAAGAAAGAGTGTGACTTTGCTTAACTTATTACCAAACGACAATATTTCAGGCTTGTCCAAATCCAAAGCATTGGCAGACAACAAAATAAAAGTTACTGAAAAGTTGAAATCTGTTTTGTCAAGGGTAGAAAACATTGTGGGAAAAGGAGAAAATGCTGGGTATCAGCATTTTCTCTTTTTCCCACAATGTTTTCTATAGGCTTCATTCTCAGGGTCGTCAAAAGTAGGGATTGTGTGGTAATGGGTTAACTCTTTACCAAAAGGTAAAATTTTGGACTATTCCAAATTGAAAGCATTTGCAGATGACAAAAAAAAATGTGATAAAAAATTGCAATTTTATTTCGAAAGGGTAGAAAGCATTGTGGGAAAAGGAGAAAATGTTGGTTACCAGCATTTTCTTCTTTTCACACAATGTTTCCAAAGGATTTCCTTTTCAGGGTCATTAAAAGTCGGGATTGTGTGGTAAAGAGTTGAGAATTCTAGGTAAATTCAGGCCAAATTGGGTCTTCTGTTTCAATATTTCTTTCATGATTTTCATCAGGTTTGCAATGGTTCACACTAAAAGTACAACTATAACACAACTTTTGAAGATCAAAAATAAATAGAACGACTACAGAAAATTAAAACACAAAGGAGAACTCAAGCTCGACAACTTCCAACACTTTTAACTTACTTGATTTGATTTTGCCTGAATTATGTTATGAAAAAATATTGCATTTACTCAACCATCTTTCAAAAATATTACAATCTTTCAAATTTTTCAAAAATATCAGGTCTACCTACCGAGGCATGCAAGATCACTCTTAATTAAAATCCATAAATCTAGTGAAATGTTTGTGCCTTCTAAAACTACAAAAGTCCTATTCTGTGCTAAAATATTTGTCTGTCAGTTCTTTGCCACGTAATGCCAGGTTTTGACAACCTGAGAAAGAAAACTTTTAAAAACATTGAGGAAAGGAAAAAAATACTGGTAACCAGAAATTCTTCCTTTCCCCCAGTTTTTCAACCAGTTCAAAGACAATTTTCACTAATTTAGCCAAACTTTAGCTGTCATCTTGAGATGCTGTCACTTTTGTTAAGACTAAAGTTTTGCTGTGTGGTGAAGAGCTAATTAATAAAATGTTTGCTTGGTTTGAAAAAAGCCAGTAAGTCTAGTGAAGAAGAATTTAAAAGACCCCTCCCCCCCTTTTTTTAAAATAATAGATATTCTTTGGAACTAATGTCAAGTGGCAGTGTGGTCTAAAACAATATCGATTATAATATTCAAAAACATCTAATAAATACTTAATAAATATTTTCATCAATTTATTGTTCATTCAAATAAACACAAATTTTTAATTTGTTTTTTATGTTTGCAAAAAAAACCCACTTTCATTCCAATACATGCCTTTGCTTAATACATTTTGACTTTCTTTGTAGATAGAAAGTTGCAAAAACAATGTGACAAAATCTGCTTACCTCTTTTCTTTAAATATTCTGACACTAATGCTGCAATATGAATGTAACAGTGAGCTGCCTGGAAAAACAAAACATACACACAATAAATAACAAAATTCTAGAAATGCTATAAAGAAATTTTGGGTTTTTTAGTATAACTATTTACCAAACAATCCCTGGTGTTAACAACTATTGCTTTTTGAAAATCTTGTGGGAAAAGGAGAAAACACTGGTAACCAGTGTTTTCTCCTTTTCCCACAAGATTTTCTACTCTTTCACATATAATTATCATCATTTCAACCAAAGTTTACATGTCTACAAATGCTTTTTATCTGGACCAGTCCAGAATTTTGTAGTTTGGTAAAGAGTAAAATATGTCTACAAATGCTTTTTATCTGGACCAGTCCAGAATTTTGTTGTTTGGTAAAGAGTAAAATGTATCTAGTTTACATTGATTTTTAAGAAAGTTGAAAGTTGTTACAATTTATAACAAACCCAGTAATCCAGTCCAACACTTTAGATACCATGGTATCAAGCAGCACAAAAAGAGAGCTCCATGTGGGTCCCAAAGCTTGGATGCTCTTTTAACTCTTTACCACATGACAAAATTTTAGACTGGTCCAAATTGGAAGCATTTGCAGACAACAATTTCAGTGTGGCTCAAATGGTGTAATTTTTCTTTGATAGAGTAGAAAACATTGTGGGAAAAGAAGAAAATGCTGGTTACCAGCATTTTCTTCTTTTCCCACAATGTTTTCAAACGGCTTCTTTCTAAGGGTCGTTGAAAGTCGGGATCGTGTGGTAAAGACTTAATGAAAACTTTTGGGGGCATATCTGTATCACAGATATTTCAAGGAATATATACAATCATCTGTTATGCATTCCCCATTCAATTTTTCAACGCTAGCCCACATTTGTACTAAATATCTTCAGTCACCGTAGAAGAAGGAGAAAATATCAAACATATTAAACGATGGTGACAATGCAACCACACCAGGGCTAAAACAATATCTTGACAATTTCTTTGAAAACATCAGAGCAGAAAATTCAATGTTGTAGAGCAATATAAGAAATATAAAATTACCTCTGAGTGATTGCCATTTTCACTGTGTTTAACAGCCATTGAGTCAAGCCATGTTTTACGAAGTTCAGGAGTACTGGCATAGGAATTAGCTAAACTATACTGGAGGTCGATCAACATTTCCGGATCACGCTCGTGTTCCTTCATCTGTGCTGTTGCCATCATGACGGTTTTAATTCTCTTCGTCAAATCTTTTACCTCATGGCTAAACTTTGATTTCTGTAAATATGATAAATATCTCAATTTATTTGGTACACAGTAAAGTTTTTAATAATAAAGCATATCAAACCATGAATCCTGGGCCCGTATTCACCAACCATTCTTCAGAACGTTCTTTGGCTCAATCTTCAAAATTTTTTTACTTGGAAAGTAACAGACCTTCTGTTTGGCTAAACCAAATGGTTTAGCCAATCAGAAGTTCCGTTACTTTCACATTGACAAATTTCTGAAGAATAAGCCTAAGAATGTTCTTAAGAATGGTTGGTGAATACAGACCCTGATCCTGGGTCTACCATTTCCATTACTTAGCAAATATTACTTCACACTTTCCCAAACAGCAAAAAAGTTGACTTCTCCAAATTGAAAGTATTAACAGACAACAATTAAAATGGCACTGAAATGATGTGGTTTGTCTTTGATAGAGTGGAAAACACAGTGGGAAGAGGAGAAAATGCTGGATACCAGCATTTTACTCCTTTTCCCACAATGTTTTCTATCCTTCCCATGGCAAATTTTAACTTTTAAGGCACATTTATTTTGTCGTCTGTAAAATGCTTTCAATTTGGATCAGTCTATAAAATCGTTATTTGATACAGAGTTAAATTATTCTACACTATAAAAAAAATCTCGTAGATCTATAAGGATTTTTTGGGGGCCCCATAAACTTGACTTTCTCTAACTCTTTACCAAATGACAAAGTTTTAGGCTTCTTCAAATTGAAAGCATTTGCATGCCAATAATTCAATTTATCAACCCATTACCACACAATCCCTACTTTTGACGCCCTGAGAAAGAAGCCTAATGAAAACACAGTGGGAAAAGGAGAAAATGCTCGTAACCAGCATTTTCTCCTTTTCCCACAGTGTTTTCTACCCATCCCAGAACAAATTTCAATTTTTCAGTCACCTTTATTTTGTCGTCTGCAAATGCTTTCAATTTGGACAAGTCTAAAATTTTCTCGTGTGGTAGAGTTGAAATGATATGATTAGCCTTGGGAAGGGTAGAAAACATTGAGGAAAAGACAATGTTCTGGCTACCAACATATTCTCCCTTTCCCAACAAGTTTTTCACAGGTTTCTTTTAACTCATTACCAAACGACAATAATTTAGACTGGTCCAAATTGAAAGCATTTGCAGACGACAACATAAAAGTGACTGAAAATTTAAAATTTGTTTTGTGAAGGGTAGAAAACATTGTGTGAAAAGGAGAAAATGCTGGTTACCAGCATTTTCTCCTTTTCACATAATGTTTTCTAAAGGCTTCTTTCTCAGGGGCGTCAAAAGCAGGGATTGTGTGATAATGGGTTAACGGGTTGTTAAAATTTGGGATTGTTTGGTACACGGTTAAAGCCTTAACAGTGTCTTCTCTCCAACAAAATACTTTTCCAATAATTTCAGCAATGTAAAATTTATTATGTGCCAATGCTCATTTTTAATCTGACAATTCTGTTGTTTGGTAAAGAATTATGATAATTAATCAGGGCATATCAAGAAGTTTTATAAACAAGAGGGCCATAATGGCCCTGTATTGCTCCACTAGCTTATAAATGATTGATTGATTTAGTGTATGGTGCTTAATGCTGTTTTCAACATTATTCCAGTTATATGTTGGTGGCCAGTGCACTTATCCATGCGTATCAACGACAAAACAATGGTCCATGGTGGAAGAGGAATGAATCCTGTTGCAAGAACATCATGGAAAGATGATATCTGTAAAGTTTGGTCAAAACTGGAAGAGTGGTGTAAAACTTCTGACCCCTGGGGTGGGGTAAAATTCCACCCTAGTGCTATAATTTGGGTATTCTTGGTAGAAGACCACCAGATAAAGCAACAAAATTTGGTAACCCTAGGCCTTATGACTCAGTACAGGGAGATTTTTAAAGTTTTGTCTGTATAAGCCCATGTAAAAATTATGACCCCTGGAGCTGGCCAGTATTTTTTATCGCAGGGCTATAAGTTGGGCACTCTTGATAAAGGCCCACTAGATAAAGCCACACACAAAATTTGGTAACCCTAGGCCTTATGACTCAGTACAGGGAGATGTCTAAAGTTTTCTCTATATAAGTCCATATAAAAATTGTGACCTCTGGAGCTGGCCAATATTTTTTACCGCAGGGCTATAAGTTGGGCACTCTTGATAAAGGCCCCGGGGCGGGTCAAATTTGACTCCAGGGCTATTATTTGAAGAAAATTGATGGAGGTCTACTAGATCAAACTATAATATGCTAAATCTTGGTTTCAGACATGATTCCCAATACCTTTAAGTTTTGTTGCCATGGCAAACAGAGTGTTTGAAGGAATTAAATTCTTCATACAAATTCTGAAGAGGATCATAGCAGGATCATTTCTGTGAAGTTTCATCAAAATTGGCTCAGTAGTTTTAGAGAAGAAGATGTTAAAAAAAAAGTTAAAGCACAGACAGACGCACGACAGACAACAGGCCAGTGGAGCTAACAAAACAAGTCATATTACAAAGCAAAAGAAAAAAATTTAAAGAACCAATAGCAGTCAAAGTAAACAAAATGTAGGGAAATTTAATCCATATCATTTACAAGTACAGATATTATCTAGCTTCCTGCAAATACTTTTATTCTTACTTTTATTCTGTTATAAGACACAAAATAATATCCACACTTTTTAACCCTTTACCCCATAAGACATTTCTATGGTATCTCTAATTGACCCTAAATAACAGCAAGGATGAAGCCGTTTCTTATGCGTATATGACACCTTTTGATAGTGTAGAAAACATCGTGGCAAAAAGTGAAATTGCTCGTGACGAGCAATTTCACCTTTTGCCACTATGTTTTCCAAAGGCTCCTACAAGCAATGCGTAGAAATGAGTATCTATGGAGTAAAGGATTAAACCCTTCCCAAATGGCAAATTCTGGACTCTTCCAAACTGAAATAGTTTGCAGACGAAAATTTTAGATTTTGAGAAAATGGCAGAAAGTTCTCAAAAGGGGTTGAAAACACTGTGGGAAAAGGAGAATTTGGTTGTTGCGAGCAGTTTCTCCTTTTCCTACAGTGTTTTCAAAAGACTTTTACTGCAGACACGTAACACCAGGGCTTGTTTGGCAAAAGGTTAAATGGTATGATCTTAATTTGTCTTCATTTTAATCCGATATTGTTTAACTCTTTACCAGACAATCCCGACTTTTAATGACCCTGAGAAAGAAGCCTTTTGAAAACATCGTAAGAAAAGGAGAAAATGCTGGTAACCAGCATTTTCTCCCTTCCAAACAATGTTTTCTAACTTACCAAAGAAAAATTGCACCTTTTCAGCCACCCTGAAAATGTCGTCTGCAAATGCCTTCAATTTGGACTGGTCTACAATTTTGTCATTTGGTAAAGAGTTAACCCTTTACTCCATAGATACTCATTTCTATGCATTGCTTGTAGGAGCCTTTGGAAAACATTTTGGCAAAAGGTGAAATTGCTTATGACGAGCAATTTTCACCTTTTGTCACAATGTTTTCTATGTTATCAAAAGGTGTCATATACACATAAGAAATAACTTCATCCTTGCTGTTAGTTAGGGTCAATTAGTGATACCATAGAAATGCCTTATGGGATAAAGAGTAAATGATGGCCTGTAGAGTTTAAGCCTTTCCCAAACAATCCCTCATTTTTACGACCTTGAAATAGAACCCTTTTGAAAACATTGTGGGAAAAGGAGAAATAAATTTCAAAATTTCAGTCACTCTTTTTTTGTCGTCTGCAAATGCTTTCGAATTGGACAAGCCTAAAATTTTGTTGTTTGGTAATGAGTTAAACCATTGACATTACAGAAAAGCTGTTTATCTCATACAAGATCAACACTAAAAAAAAATCTCTGTAGTCTTTCATCATGCAAAGTCATACTGAAGAATGCATGCACAAAAAGAACAACAACATGAAGTATTCTTGCAAAGAGATGCATTAACACATTACCACACAATCCCTACCTTTGACCACCCTGAGAAAGAAGCCTTTTGAAAGCATCGTGGGAAAAGGAGAAAATGCTGGTAACCAGCATTTTCTCCTTTGCCCACAATGTTCTCTACCCTTTACAAAACAAAGTTCAGATTTTCAGTCACTTTTATTTTGCCGTCTGCAAATACTCTCGATTCAGACAAACCTTAAATTTTGTTGTTTGGTAATGAGTTAAGTAAATAGATAAATATGACCTCTTTATCATAGTAACACCAATTTTATCGACCACTTTAGAAAAAGCCTTTTGAAAAGATCGTGGGACAAGGAGAAAATGCTGAAATCCAACATTTTCTCCTTTACACACAATGTTTTCTATCCTTTCATAGGCAATTACCATCAGTCAAGCTATATTTACTATGTAGTCTGCTAATGCTTTAAATTTCAAGGAGCCAAAAATTTTGTCACTCAGTAAAGGACTTAGTTCAGAAAAAGCATTTTCTGTTATGGCTTAACATGAATATTTGAAAAAGTTGACAGAAAGATAAAAATCGCAGAAAATTTTAGTTTAAGGTTCTTATTCACCAACAATTCAAAATTGCTTTCCTACTCTTATTCTACATTTAGAAAGTAACAAGATTTCTGACAGGTGAAAATGTTCTTTTCAGCAAATCAGGAATTGTGTTACTTTGAAAAAAATTGAAAGTTTTTGAGAATGAGAATGTTTTTTAACACTGACTGGTGAGTAAGGGCCCTGAAAAATTCCCCCACTTTACCACACAATCCTACATTTCAGTCATCATTTCAACCATCATGAGGATGAAAAATTTTGAAAACATTGTAGGAAGAGGAGAAGATGATCGTAACTACTATAATTATCTCGAGGTAGAATAGTCCTTTGCCAAACAGAAAATTTACATTGAGGTGGAAGAGTCTTTTTTTTTTAAAGCTCTTAACCCTTTACCACACAATGACGACTTTTAACACACCTGAGGAAAAAGCCTTTTGCAAACATCGTGGGAAAAGGAGAAAATGCTGGTCCTTTTTCCACGAAGTTTTCTACCCTATCAAAGCAAAATCGCACTTTCAAATTGTCGTCTGCAAATGCTTTCAATTTGGATAGATCCAAAATTTTACTATGTGGTAACAGGTTAACTAGTCACCAAAATTTTACACAGATCCGAAACAAAAACATCAACAGTTGACAATTGAGATCTGTCTAAAATGATAAAACTTGTCTATGAACGAGAACATAACACAGAAGGAAAAGAAGTAAATGTTGATTGCATACATGTTAAAGTTTCATCAACGTTTCCCTAATTCTATGTGTTTCACATGTTTTGTCTTGAAGCCATGTTATGTATTAGTAATTTGTAAAAAGTGTTAAGGACGTATTTGACAAATTTTTAGAGAAGACACATTTTTTAAAAACTTTGCACATACAAAGCTCATTATGTCTCTAGGAGATTACAGTACAAAAAGATGTGGGTACCTGTACTTGTTTCTGAGAAATTTGCCTTCGAAAAATTATATTCAGTGCCAAATTTCAGATTATATTGGGATCAAAGCATTTTTCTATAATAGTCAGTTAACCCATTCATTACCATACAATCCCTACTTTTGAGAAAGAAGCCTTTAGAAAACAATGCTTTCGATTTAGACAAGCCAAAAATATTGTCGTTTGGTAATGAGTTAAAGCACTTTTCTTTAATAGTCAGTTAACCCATTACCACACAATCCCTACTTTTGACGACACTGAAAAATAAGCCTTTGGAAAACATTGTAGGAAAAGAAGAAAATGCTGGTAACCAGCATTTTCTCCTTTTCCCACAATGTTTTCTACTCTTCACAAAACAAATTTCAAATTTTCAGTCACTTTTATTCTGTCGTCTGCAAATGCTTTCAATTTGGACAAGCCTAAAATTTTGTCGTTTGGTAAAGAGTTAAACAGGAAAATTACAAGAAAAATATACAAATATACATCATTTTAATGAAAACTTGTATATTTTTTAAGAAAATGCTTCTTGTTTCATTACCATTATGCACAAAAAAATGCATACGTGCACTTTTGATTCAATATCCATGACAAAAATACAATTTGAAATGTGAATCAGTTGTGAATTAACCTAAACGACAAATTTTGGACTCGTCCAAACCAAAAGAGTTTGCAGACAACAAATTTAGATTTGGAGAAAATGCCAGAAAGTTCTCAAAAAGGGTAGAAAACACTGTGGGAAAAGGAGAAATTGCTCATTATGAGCAATTTCTCCTTTTCCCACAGTGTTTTCAAAAGACTTTTACTGCAGACACGTAAAAACCAGGCTTGTTTGGGAAAGGGTGAAGGATCACATTGAATACACAAGAAGAATTACTTCTACATTTCTATATCTGCTTTCTCAGGACATTGTGGAAAAAGGAGACATTGCTGGCCACCACCATTTTCTCCTTTTCATTTTAGAAAAAAAAAACATCCTTCTTTCTTCAGGGTTTTACGACTTGTGACTAGGGTTTTACAACTCGTGGCTTTCTGGTAAAAGGTTAACTCTTTACCAAGCGACAAAGTTTTGGACTGGACCAAATTCAAAGCATCTGCAGACAACAAAATCAATTATATCTTGTGAATGTAATGATTTTTGACTCTGATTGGAAAGAAAATATTGTGAAAAAAAAACCGAGAAAATGCTGGTTACCAGCATTTCCTCCTTTTCCAACAATTTTTTCTATAGGATTCTTTCTCAGGGTTGTTTAAAGACAGGATTGTGAGGTAAAGGGTTAAGATATAACAAATGACAATGTTGAGAGAACCTCTGGATAATGTATACATGTATATCAAGGCAGTGGAAAAATAGATTGACATGACAACAGATCGTATACCATCCTTACCGAAGCTCCATCCTCAAACACGTACATAAACGTTCTCTACAAACATGCATAAAAGGTTAAAATTTACAAAATAGAAATATGAAAGGTTAAAATTTACAAAATAGAAATAACTACTACTGTTGCAGGCCAAGGAATAAGTCCCCCCCCCACCCACCCACTTGCCTTGTCAATGACTCAGGACAAAATGTTAAAGGGCCAAACCTTTCCCTTTAAATGGTGTCTAATGGTGTCTAAAGCCATTTTTAACATTACTTCAGTTATATCCAGGGAACCAGCGCTCATATTTATATTTTCATTCAGTTTCCTTTTATCAGTACTTCACACAATATCTTTCTCAAGCCACTGGTTGTTTTCTCACATATATATTGTCAGAGCTATGATATTTTGCTAGAAAAATGGTATCCTGTGAGAGAACAAGAGGGCCATAATGGCCCTTTATCGCTCCACTGACTACTAAGTCAAAACAGGACAAGCCAAACATTACAATCCTTGGCTAATTGGTTTCAAACTGAATTTTCTTCTATAAAATCCTTCGAGAAAGTTATGATCGCAGGGCAAAGCGATTTTTGGCCACAAAGCTACAATTACTTTGAATCCTTGTGGAGGTCCACAAGATAAAGCCCCATACCAAATAAAACAGGACTGGTCTAGAATGTGTGGTTATAAAAAAGAAGATTTTAGAATCTTGCTCAGTAAAAAGCCCTATGAAACAAGTTTGCTCAATAAAAGGCCCTGTAAAATATGTGACCCATGAGACAGTTTTATCAAGTTTTCACTATAAAAGCCAATGTAAAACTTGTGACCCCTGGGGTCGGGTCAAACTTGACCCCCACAGTTAAAATTTGACCCCTCTTGGTAGAGGCCCATTAGAAAAAGCTACATGAAAATTTGGTAGCCCTACACTTTATGGCTATGTAGGAGTAGATTATTAAAGTTTCCCTATATAAGCTCATAACAATGGGCCATGACATAAGCCCGCTGGGTTTCGGCCAGTGGAGCTAAAAATGAAACCTGTCACAACAACTATCATCAATCCAAAATGGCAGTCCTGGGGAATTAAACTAGTCAACCCCAGGTCCCTTGTTTCAAGCCATGTATATCAGAACTGCAAGGTTCTATCCCATTTCCAAAATCCATGCTTTTTGAGATACTTACATAAAATGACTAGAAATCAGTAAGACAAAAGGAGAAATTGCTCAAAATGAGTGCTTCTTTTACCGTCACTGTAATCTCTACTTCTCTCCTGCACATAATCATTATAATTTTCTGAACATAAATTTTATCTTGTGCAACAGAGCAGACTGGTTTTCACGATTTTGGTAGACTGTTACTGAAGGAACATTCCTATGAAACAATCTGTCAGAAAGTTTTTTTAGGCAAAGTCTTTTTAGGCATGACTATGTGGCAATGGACAACTACAGTCAGCTTAAAGCATTTTTTGCTTAACCTTTTCCCAAACATGCCCTTGTTTTTACGTGTCTGCAGTAAAGTCTTTTGAAAATACTGTGGGAAAAGGAGAAATTGCTCGTAACGAGCAATTTCTCCTTTTCCCACAGTGTTTTCTACCCATTTGGAGAACTTCCTGCCATTTTTATCGAATTTGAAATTGTCGTCTGCAAACTCTTTGAGTTTGCAAGAGTCTAAATTTTGTCGTTTGGGAAAGGGTTAAATGAGCTAAAAAGTAGTTTTGAGTAATATACTGATTGTCCTTTCTACAAGTATACTTTATAGGTATAGTAAAATCATTTTTTTCAAAAAAAAAAACCAAAACATTGCTAGGTAAAACCAGACTTAGCACATACTGATGTTTTGTCCTGTCAGAATCAGTTGTTCATCATAACCAATTAACCAGAACTAGGTCCAAAACCATGATGGAACACAAGCGTAATATCAAACCACATACTGAGTTTTTTTTTCCTTCAGAATCAGTTGTTCATCATAACCAATTTACCAGAACTGGGTTCCCAAACCATGATGGAACACAAACGTAATATCAAACATTAGTAATGGGGTTTAACTCTTTACTAAATGACAAAATTTTAGACGAGTCCAAATTGAAAGCATTTGCAGACGACAAAATAAATATGACTTGAAAATATAAATTTGTTTTGGAAAGAATAGAAAACATTTTGGGAAAAAGGAGAAAATGCTGGTTACCAGCATTTTCTCCTTTTCCCATAATGTTTTCAAAAGGCTTTTTTCACAAGGGTGTTAAAAATCGGGAATGTGTAGTAAAGGATTAATACAATGCTGAAGAAGGTTTTACATGATAACTAAAGGTTAAAATATTCCATTCAGTATCACAACATATTTAGTATGGGGATTAGCCTATGTGTTCGATGTAAAAGGACAAAAACTTACTGATATAGATTTGTCTGAGTTGGCATAACTGTTAATCAAGGCTAAACTTTCCTGGAATCTGTAGTTACTCAGCGTCACAACTTTTCCAATCAGCTGGGCCACTGAGATTATCACCTGAAATGGTGGAAAATAACTCTATTACAGTACAAGCTAATTTTATTCACTCACCAAAAATTGATGAAAATAACACAAAGGACAGTTAATTACTTGATTGTAAGAAAAATGCCACTCTAGAATAATAAGGTTAAACATTGCATGAAAAGGATTTTGCTTCATTGCCCATGTTTTCAAAACTGCTCGAATGCATGTTTAGATGAGGAAAACAAAGATACAAACCAGTTTCTTTCTAACAACATGGTTTCTATTGAAAATCCCCAATTCAAGATATCTTTTTTTAACCCATTACCACACAATCCCTACTTTTGACGCCCCTGAGAAAGAAGCCTTTTGAAAACACTGTAGGAAAAGGAGAAAATGCTGGTAACCAGCATTTTCTCTTTTTCCCACAGTGTTTTCTACCCTTCCCATAACAAATTTCAATTTTTCAGTCACCTTTATTTTGTCGTCTGCAAATGCTTTCAATTTGAACCAGTATATAATTTTGTCGTTTGGTAATGGGTTAAACAGCTTTCTCTCTAACCTGTTCTACTCTATTAGCAGTAGGTAGCAATTCAAAAATAGACTTCAATCCTTTACTAAGCTTTCTTTACTGTGTTTTACAGCCATAAAAAAAAAAGGATTTTGAAAACAATGTGGGAAAAGAAAAAAAAACCTCTCTTCTTTAAGTAAAACATGCTGGGAAAAACAACCCTAAATTGCCATCTCTATATTTAACCCCCCCCCCCCCCCCCCCCCATTAAGAGGTTAAGTTTAGATGCTATAAATAACATTATCAATCATTACTCCATAAAAGGTAAAACAACAACAATATGAAAGTGATCTGCATACTAGGTTGCAATTACATTTTTGCTGAAAACACCTAGCAAGTTGAAATGGGCTTAGGTGTCAAATAACTATGAAAGTTACCTGCCTTTGTAGTACGGATTCCCCTTTTAAAAAGTAAATAAAAAATACCCCAAGTTTGAAATACATACCTTCAAAAATGACACAGAGTAACTGTCAAGATTTTTGCCCCAAAAAGATGCAATGGAGACAATGAAAATACCTTTATTTTTGCCCCAAAAAGATGCCATGGAGACAATGAAAATACCTTTATTGACAATATCTTGCATTTTTTTCTTAAAAAAAAAAAACAACAAAAATACAGCTAAGCTCAAACAAAAAGTAAAAACCATTCTACAAACCTGTAAATGCACTCTGGTAAAGCTTTTTTTCTTGTTGAACTCAAAGTTAGCTTTCATGAGATGGTAGAGAAGTATACAGGACTCTTTCCTTGTGAAACTTAATCTCGAGTTGCAACATCTTAGTAGCTGGAAAGGTATCAAATAATATGTATAATTTCAACCCTTTACCTATTAATGCTTAACCTATTACCAAACGACAATATTTTAGACTGGTCCAAATTGAAAGCATTTGCAGACGACAAAATAAAAGTGACTGAAAAATTGAAACTTGTTTTGTGAAGGGTAGAAAACAATGTGGGAAAAAGAGAAAATGCTGGTTACCAGCATTTTCTCCTTTTCCCACAATGTTTTCTAAAGGCTTCTTTCTCAGGGGCGTCAAAAGTAGGGATTGTGTGGTAATTGGTTAAATCTTTACCAAACCACAAAATTTTAGACTGGTCCAAATTGAAAGCTCTTACAGACGACAAAATTCATGCAACTCAAAAACTGAAATTTGTTTCCAGCGGGGCAATAATCATTGTGGAGAAAGGAGAAAATGCTGGTTCATTAAATAGGAACACTGTGTGTAAATTTGAGTTCAATACCTTAAAAAGTTTTGGAGTATTTTGCCGGACAAATCTGTGTCTACAGACAGATAGATGAGCAGACAGACTGATAGCCATGCTGATTCCAGTATACCCCCTACACTTGTTGTGGGTGGGTCCAAAAAGGCTCAAATTCAAACAACCCTCAAGAAGCAAGCTTTTGATAAACACTGCTGGAAAAGGCGATAATGCTGGTACTTAGCATATTCTCTGTTTCCCTCATTTTTTTACAGCCCTTTCACAGACAAATCTTATCACTTGGAACAGGTTGAAATTGTCATCTGCAAATGCTTTCAAGTTTAACAAGTCTAAAATATTGCTTGTCTGGCTAACAATTAATCATCTTTAGCATATGATCCTTTGCCCTAACAACTCTGATGAAGAATGTTTCTGAAAAAAATGTGGAAAACAAGAACACCTGCATTGTCTTCTTTTTCCATATTTTTTCTATCCTTTCAAAGACAAACCATGATATATCCTCTTCTTGAGAAAGCTGCAACGACTTCATCCCGAGACTTTGTATTAGTTGTTTATGTGACATCAACGTTACCTTGACGTTGCGTAAACAGCTGAACATTACTGCAGGCATTTTATCACAGGATCACACTTGAAGAAGGCGGTTGTGCCGCCGAAAGCTTGTGTTTATCTTATAATTAAACTTTCACAACAAATACCATTATTTTGGCCACAGAAATTTTGTCATCTATACATGATTTAGGTATAGATATGTCTGACATTTTGTTTGCCGAATAAAAAGTTAAAGATAAAGATTGATCATTTAACCCTTTACCAGACAACAACATTTTAGATTTGTCCAAAGCCAAAGCATTTGCAGATGCTAAATTCATTGTAAAAGGGCAGATTGGGAAGAAAACATTATCGGAAGAGGAGAAAATGCTGGTCACCAGCATTTTCTCCTTTTCCAATAATGTTTTTAAAAGTTTTCTTTCTCAAAGAAGTTAAAGTTGTTTAGTAAGGGGTTAAGCCACATTTGATGTCTGCAAATGCTTTCAATATGTACAAGTAAAACATTTTCTTCAGATTTTTTATAGGAAAGGATTAGGCAATTTTCAGACTACTCATTCCATTAGGATGTAACTTGACTTCTTACCTCGTAACATAGATTCCCACATAATGATGCATCTCCTTTGAATAAAACTGTAGGGAACTGAAAAATAAAACAATAAGAAAATAAATATAACAAGGTAATCAAGAGTACAACATATATTACAGATGCTTATTCAGTGAAAATTTTAAATCAAACAAAGGGGCTTAACCCTTTACATAACAACCCTGAGCTTTAATGAACCCGAGGAAAAAGCCTTTTGAAAACATTTTGGGAAAAGGAGAAAATGCTGGTAACCAGCATTTTCTCCTTTACCCACAATGTTTTCTACCTTGTTAAACACAAGTTCAATCATTTGAGATTGTATTTCAAAGACTCTTTTAATTTGGAGCAAGTCTACTTTGTTGTCTTTTGGTAAGGAGTTAAGTTATACTTTGTTACAATTTCTTCTATACCTTTCTTATAAAACTTCTCCATATAGCGAACACATGTCTCTGGAGCATTTCTGATTGGCTGGTCTTCAGAAAATGGAGGTATAATTCAAATACAGTCTCCATCAGTGTGTTGTCACCATCTCTATTAGACAAATCTCCCTGAAATCAATGACAAACATGTTATCCTAATCTTTACCTTTTTGAATTTCATTAGAAGGTGTTTAGCAATTGCACAAACAATGCTATGATGCTACACCTAATAGATGCCCATACCATGATTCTATGATTATTAACACATGTACACTTGCCTTTATGAGCACTGTGCTGGGATCATTGATTGGCAGCATTCTCAATGCATTTGTCCATATATAAATGTGACATGGAAGCATTAGTTACTGTGCATGGGTGTGCATGTGTGTGTGTGAATGGACAGGTGCATACTTTTTGGATACCATTGTGACTGATATCAGAATGAGACTTTAAAGAGGCAATAATACTCATTTTAAGCCAGTTTTAACTCATTTTGTTTTTATTTTATCAAAATATAGTCATTCTTATATATCTATGCCAAATATTGCGCCTGACGGTTGCAAGGTTGCTTAGATTACGCCGGATAGAAAATGCATTTCGCGGACTTGCGGCCTTCAATGTAAACAGACTGGTCATTTCCGAATTTTGAATCGAAGATTTTCGATATCCGTTAAACACTCGGGTAGATTCGTATGATGATCATGCATACTGTAACGTGACTATACTTGACCTTGGCCTTGATGCGGTAAATAAAGGAAAATGGATGCTTCTTTGTTGCAGCCTCTATTTTTAGACGGAGATCGAGGCCTATATGTAAGTTACACCGTATCCGACTCTAGGCGGAAATCAACAATAAATTTCCATTAGTCACCACCATTGTTTACAGCTTCGATCGTCAGCCAGTTTTCTTCTGGCCAATTTTAGGTTTTTCACACAAACCCCTGTGTTTCTTTTTTCATTTACACGATATATGTCAGTAATTTATCCTTTTGTACACAAAGGACAGATTTCTGTACCATTCTATTTTTCTTTTTGAAATTTAACAGCGTTTCTGCTCACCGGCTGTAGACAGGCATCTTTAATGAATAATATTATTCAGAGCTATGATGACAATAATGAATGTAGTTCAAAATAATTCTAATTCATCTATGATGGTATCTTATATAGCCAGAACAATCATTTCCTCAATTATCATTCACTTATCATTGAACTTTTATCACACAATCCTGAGTTCAAATGACCCTGTAGAAAAAGGCTTTTGGAAACATTGTTGGGAAAGGAAAAACTGCTGGTAACCAGCATTTTTTTCCCTTTTTCCACAGTGTTTTCTACCCTCCCATAAAAAACGTATCAATTTTTGAGTCATTTTGTTTTGTCATCTGCAAAGGCTTTGATTTAGTGACAATTGATGACTTACCTGGTACAATACCCCTGAGAAAGAAGCCTTTCGAAAAAATTGTGGGAAAAGGAGAAAATGCTGGTTACCAGCATTTTCTCCTTTTCCCACAATGTTTTCTACCCTTCACAAAACAAATTTCAAATTTTCTGTCACTTTTATTTTGTCGTCTGCAAATGCTTTTAATTTGGACAAGCCTAAAATATTGTTGTTTGGTAATGGGTTAAAGCGTATACCTTGAATTTATCTGTGTATACACTGAGTACATCTAACACAATGATTCCAACCTCAGTGGACATGTTAGCTTCAGACAGAGCTCTCATCATAGCATCAGCTTCCGAGGAAGTTGTCACTGAAAAAGATTGACATATCATTTAACCCATTACCACACAATCCCTAATTCTGACGCCCCTGAGAAAGGAGCCTTTAGAAAACATTGTGGGAAAAGGAGAAAATGCTGGTAACCAGCATTTTCTCCTTTTCCCACATTGTTTTCTACCCTTCACAAAACAAATTTCCAATCTTTAGTCACTTTTATTTTGTCGTCTGCAAATACTTTTGATTTGGACAAGCCTAAAATATTGCCGTTTGGTAATGAAGTAATAAACCCATGTTTAATAGACCCTGAAAGGGGAGGAGGGCATTTGGAAACAATGTGGGAAATAGAGAAAATACTGATTACCAGCATTTTCTCCTTTTTATCCCCTCCTTTTTATCCCCTGCCAAAGGGAGAGGGATAGAGTTTAAGCATTGTCTGTCCATCTGTCCATCTGTCAGTCCTTCTGTGTGTCTATCTGGGACAATATCTCCATTACAATTGGACAGAATTTCAGGAAACTTAATACACATGTAAAATAACCTATTTCACCCATACCTTTTTTTTTTTGTTTTTTGTTTATTTGATGCGAAATGGTTGACCGAGTTCAATTGCGAGTTACGCAATTGCAAAGAGTTTTGAAGGGGTCTGTTTAAGCAGGGGGTATCAATGAAATTGCTTGTTCTGTATTGCTTTCTGTCTTGGCGAGAACAACTCCTTTCTTCCCAATGATTTTTATCCTTGCACGCAAAAACCCCTTCATGTAGCCACTTTTCATTTCCTGCATACAAATGTTTTGATATGGGAATGTCTACAATTTAAATGATGCTCAAATGATGATATCTGTCTTTGATAGGGTAGAAAACATGGTGGGAAAAGGAGAAAATGCTGGTTAACAGCATTTTCTCCTTTTCCCACAATGTTTTCAAAAGCGTTTCTTTCCAGAGTCATGAAAACCAGGGACTGTTTGGGAAAGGGTTAGACAGAATTTCAGATGGATAGTCTTACAAGATGGACCTTGTGAGGTCGAATTACTCTTTATTCAATGCTACCCAAACAACCCCACAAGAGCACCTTTTTTTAACCCCACTAGCCCTAACCCTAACCCCATACCTACTAGACGGACAGAATGAACCCCATAGAGACTAAATGTACACTTACCCCTAACCCCACAATGACAGGCTCGTAAGGACTGTTTGGTACAGGGTTAAACAGAATTTCAGACGGACGGACATACAGATTGATGGATGGAGGTGAAATTACAGAAGAATCATTGATTCAATGAACAGCACTCTTTTTCAATGATGCTTTTTCAAGTTCTAAAATATCTGCTCTGAATGAAACAAAGCGTTAACCTTTTACTACATGACGATATTTGGATGGGACCAAATTCAAAGCATCTGCATACAACAAACCAAATCTTGTTAAATATGATTATTTCTGACTTGATAGGGTGTAAAATATTGTGGGAAAAGGAGAAAATGCTGGATACAGAGACATGAAAAGTAGGGATTGTGTGGTAATGGAATAATGTATTATGAACTTGCATGAAACCCCCTTTCACAAGAGTGCCAGTCAAATATATTATGTGACTGTATACTGTAATAAATACTGTGAAGCAGGAAACAGAATAAAATGTATACACTACATACAATAGCATACATCAAAACATGAACAGCAGCAGTAATTTGAACAACTGTCCTTGAAAAGTTTAACCCTTTACTCCAAAGATACTCGTTTCTACGCAATGCTTGTAGGAGCCTTTGGAAAACATTGTGGCAAAAGGTGAAATTGCTCGTGACGAGCAATTTCACCTTTTGTCACAATGTTTTCTATGCTATCAAAAGGTGTCATATGCACATAAGAAATGGCTTTATCCTTGCTGTTATTTAGGATCAATTATAGATACCATAAAAATCTCTTATGGGGCACAGGGTTAATGTCCTTTTTAGCAAAAAAAAAACAAAAGTTTCTAACTGAAAACTGAACTCAGTATTCTGAAAGTTCATCACCTTTTTTTTTTTTTATCTTTTTCTTTTTTATTTTGAAAAAAAAAAAAATATGATGGGTATAAAAAGTAATCTCTAAATCAATTTACTGTTTAAGTTTGAAGGAAAAAGTGCATAATAACAAAATAACACCATGATGATAGCTAAGTGCAGTCAATAAAAGATTAGAAATAAAATATTAACATAAAAAGATATAAAAGGAAAAAAATCACAATTAACACAATCTACTGCTATTATTTTTATCACAAACATTTCTGTGCAACTAATACTTTAACCCTTTACCACACAATGACACCTTTTAACACCCCTGAGAAAGAAGCCTTTGGAAAACATTGTGGGAAAAGAAGAAAATGCTGGTAACCAGCATTTTCTCCTTTTCCCACAAAGTTTTCTACCCTATCAAAGCAAAATTGCACCATTTCAGACACTTTGAAATTGTTGTCTGCAAATGTTTTCAATTTGGATAGGTCTAAAATTATGCTGTGTGGTAATGGGTTAACCATAACATACAGTTATTGAACAAAACCAGTTTATGAGAATATAAAAGTTGAAACCAAGAGGGCCAAGATGGCCCTGGATCGCTCACCTGAATTTTTGAAAGGACCATAGCCTATTTTTTTTGAGGTATTGAAACATTGGAAACAAAATTATTATTTTGCCAAGCAATTTACAAAACGTCACCTGAAAAAGTCATTTCAAAATCTGACCATCAGTTAAAGGAAAGAAGAATTTTTAAGAATTTCTTCATTTCTGTTTAGTGCAAGTAGCCCCCATTCACCTGAGCCATGTTTCTTGATGGATCACAGTTTAGTGAACAAATTTTGAAAAGTGTCATTCAAGTAACTTTTCTGTGAAATTACTTTAAAATCTGACAAGCCTTTTTACTAAGAATTTTCAATAATTTCTTCATGTCTGTAAAGTGCAAGTAACCTGCATTAAACAGAGCCATGTTTCTTGACAGATCAAAATTTCGCAAACAATTTTTGAAAAGGAACATTGCTGTGAAATTATTTTAAAATTTGACCAGCGGTTTCAGAGAAGAAGAATTTTCAAGAATTTCTTCATTTCCATATACACTGTAGTGCGAGAAGCCCCCATTCACCAGAGCCATGTTTCTTGATGGATCAAAATTTCACGAACAACTTTTGAAAAGGGTCACCCAAGGAATATCTCTGTGAAATGATTTTAAAATCCGTCAAGCCGTTTCAGGGAAGAAGAATTTTCAAGAATTTCTTCATTTTTATACAGTGCAAGTAGCTCCCTTTCATCAGAGCCATATTTCTTGACGAATCACCCAAAGAACCTACCTGAGAAATTATTTCAAACTCTGACCAACGGTTTCAGAGAAGAAGAATTTTTAAGAATTTCTCCATTTCTGCATAGTGCAAGAAACCCCCATTCACCAGAGCCACATTTCTTGATGGATCCAAATTTCGCTAACATTTTTGAAAAGGTTCACCCAAGGAACATCCCTGTGAAATTATTTTAAAATCTGGCCAGCAGTTTCAGAGAAGATTTTTAAAGAATTTCTTAGAAAATTCAGTTTGGTTGCCATGGCAACTGGAAGTTTTGATGGAATCAAATTCTGTGAACAGTTTTTAAAGAGGACCTCCCAAGAAACAATCCAGCCAAGTTTGGTCCAAATTGGCCCAGCAGTTTAGGAGGAGTTGATGTTTAAAGAATTGTTGACAACACACGCCGCACAACGGACGACAGACACCGGGTGATCCTAAAAGCTCCCCTTGTGCACGTTGTGCTCAGGTGAGCTAAAAATAAAAACCGATCTACATTTTCTTACCCACTAGACTCTCTCTTGGTGCTTGCATAGAATGTTTAATGATAGATACGTATTTACCACCTTCCAAAAGGATGAAATTTTAGACTTGTCCAACTTGATAGCATTTACAGACCATGCATCAAAATGTGGCTCAATGTTGTAATCTATACTACTCAAAATTTGCTAGGGATCACCCTAAAAGATTCATCCTAAATATATATGTGGCATGTATCATGTATTGTTTTACAATATGTTACATTGCCATACTGATTGATCGAATCACTAGTGGAAATGGATCTTTAAGCCTTTACCTCACAATGCCGACTGTTAAAGACACTGAAAGGAATCATTGGAAAACATTGTTGGAAAAGGAGAAAATGCTGGATACCAGCATTTTCTCCTTTTCCAACATTATTTTCTACCCTATGACAGACAGCATAGTGCACATTGCATATAGTTTTTTGTCAGCAAATGCTTTCAACTTGGACAAATCTAGATTTTTACAATATGGTAAATAGTTTAACCCATTACCACACAATCCCTACTTTTGACGCCCCTGAAAAAGAGGCCTTTTGAAAACACTGTGGGAAAAGGAGAAAATGCTGGTAACCAGCATTTTCTCCTTTTCCCACAGTGTTTTCTACCCTTCCTAGAACAAATTTCAATTTTTCAGTCACCTTTATTTTGTCGTCTGCAAATGGTTTCAATTTGGACCAGTCTAAAATTTTCGCGTGTGGTAAAGAGTTAAGCAAAACTGTCGTAACATATAAACCCATACAGAAATATGTATGTGATCCCTGTCAAAGTTTGAGTAGTATATATCTGAAAGGATAGAAAACAATGAGGGAAAAGGAGAAAATGCTAGTTATAAACAGTTTCTTCTTTCCAAAAGTGTTTTCAAAAGATTTCCTCCACCGGGTTTATTGAACTCAGGAATGTGTGGTAAAGGATTAACCCATTACCACACAATCCCTACTTTAGATGCCCCTGAGAAAGAAGCCTTTAGAAAACATTGTCGGAAAAGGAGAAAATGCTGGTTACCAGCATTTTCTCCTTTTCCCACAATGTTTTCTACCCTTCACAAAACAAATTTCAAATTTTCAGTCACTTTCATTTCGTCGTCTGCAAATGCTTTCAGTTTGGACCAGTCTATAATATTGTCGTTTGGTAAAGGATTAATAAATGAAATTATTTAATCAATAAAATTATTACTTTAACTCTACCAAACAATCCAAACTTTCAACGACCCCAAGAAAGAAGCCTTTTGAAAACATTGTGGAAAAAGGAGAAAATGCTGGTATGTAGTTTAGAGATACATGTAATTGTTTTCAGACTTAATGCTTGCATATTTCTAACTGCATACACTGAATTCCTGTATATGCAGTTGAAAGGTACCCCTGGTCTTTATAAAGTTACAATAATTTGGAACCATTTTGTTAACCAGAACTCAGTTTCTTTCCCCGCAATTTTTTCTACATTTCCAAAGGCAAATTTCAGATTTTCTGTTACATTAAACTTGTTTGCAAATGCTAAATGAATTTGGAACAGTCTACAATTCTATTATTTGGTAAACAGTTAATAAAATCTCTTATCAGAACAGCATATGTTGGTTAGTAAGCTTTCAATCTAAATTGAAGACAATCTAGGCTATTAACGCTTTAAAAATGACAAAATTCTAGCCTTGTCCAAATTGAAAGCATGTGCAGACAACAATTTCAACTTGGTTCATATGGAAAAATTTCTTTTATAGAGAAGAAAACATTGCGGAAAAAGGAGAAAATGCTGTTTACCAGCATTTTCTCCCTTTCCCACAATGTTTCCAAAAGACTTCTTTCCCAGGGTCGTTAAAAGTCGGCTTTGTGTGATACAGGGTAAAGGCAATTTACCAAGCAAGCTTATGTATTAAACATCCAAAGGATAAAGCTGTTTGAAAACACTATAAGGAGGAAAAAGGAGCAAATGCTGGTAAACAAGTAAATTGCTGCATACATCCTTTCTCCACAATGTTTTCAACAGTTTCCTAGACACATACACAATATGCTTTGAAGTCTAACATTTGGTCAACAGGAACTGGTTGGTATCAAGTTTCAAGGTCATTTTGGTGAGAGTGTTTCACACCAAAATTGTACTATGTACAAATATTTATTTCATGCTTTCCGGTAGGATATCGAGAAATAGCATTGAAAATATTTTTCGATCTTACACTGGTATCACCAGCGAAAATACCTATTTTCACGTTCTTGTTGCCTAGGTAAATAGCTTGTGCCTCACAACCAGATGGGAAATATGACTTCATATACCTTACATTTCTCGTGCTTGACGCAATATTATAATGCGTTTCTATGCGGGAGGGGTACGCCACGGGGAATAACGGGAAAAAACTGTACTGGACTTTGATAAAGCTCCTCCGAGAAAGGGTTAAAGGCATGAAATAAATAGAACATTTGTTTGTTTCTGGTGAAAGATCGAAATTTATTTAATCTCATGAACACCATCGGTAATATTTTCACGAGTGGCTGTGCCACTTGTGAAAATATTACCAATGGTGTCCACTCGATGAAATAAATTTCGATCTTTCACCGAAAAAAAACAAATATCCTCTATATCTAAGATCAGACTGCACAGTGTGTGTAATCTGACGTAACTTATATTAACCACACACTGAGAACTGCACACTTGTTAATGTGAGTGTTACCTATGCTTTGATCAATTTCAGACATTTTCTTATTATGTTTTTCCAGAAGTTTCATCCAAGATGAAGACTCTTCTTTTTCATTCTCCTCTCCCTCCTCATCTGTATTGGAACAGTGTTCATCTTTCATTTGTGTTTAGAGCCATTTTTACAATTATTTCATTATTTTATTCTAACATCAACCTTAAAGGCCGAAATATCAAAGCAGGTTACATTTAACCCTTTACCCCATATGGCATTTCTATGGTATCTCTAACTGACCCTAAATAACAGCATGGATTAAGCCGTTTCTTACCTGTATATGTCACTTTTTGATAGCATAGAAAACATTGTGACAAAAGGTGAAATTGCTCGTCACGAGCAATTTCACCTTTTGCCACAATGTTTTCCAAAGGCTCCTATAAGCAATGGGTAGAAATGAGTATCTATGGAGTAAAGGGTTAAATCAAAATTATACTATTAAAAATCATGGAAAATATTGTGGCGATGAGTCTGATATTATGTTGTCGAGCCATATGTTAGTCCCTCGCAGAAAAAAGAATTCTGAAATCCGGCAAAGAGTAAACAAAGACACAGCTACCTGGCAGGTTTTAACCTAGTTTTGAAATTAATTTCTCATTCTAACATGACATGCGACTTCGGCTCTATAAACACAGTGCAAGGAAAACATGGTAAAATCTGCGACAATCCATGTAAAGTGACGTCATCCTATATCGAGTGATGTCATTCAATGAGTGATTATTCAATGGAACATTATCTTCATCAGCGTTTTTACTCGAAGTTTGAAATTGTTTTCCTTTCACTGAGAATTGGCCATGTTAGAATCGAAATAATCTTCTTTCTATCGTGGTTTATCGTTCAATAAACCACGTTGTGAGTTATGAGGCGCAATGAATAACCCACTCGGGCTATTGCCCTCATGGATTATTCATTGTGCCTCATAACTCACAACTGTGGTTTATTGAACGATATACCAGGATAGAAAGAAGATTACTTCTTAAGTCAGCAACTAACACTTGGCCCAAACGTACAATGACAGATTGTTATCTTTGCGATAATTTCTATACTTTTAAATGGTATGACATATTATATTCAAATGCATTTATAAACACTCGCTTTGTTTTCATTTGACCTTCACTTTTACTTTAAACACAATTTCGGCTCTTTAATATCATGCTAGGTACTGCAATGATATTAAAGCTGAGGAACCTTTCCACCTCAAAGTATCAATACATTTTTATGACTTCTTGTAGGATGTAATTATTTGGACAGTTTTATACCAGAAGTATTTGATAACCCTATCAATATTTCATTGTCCTCTTTTTGCAATGTAATGTACAAACACCAAACTATTTTGAACTGTAACATGACAAAGTTGAAAAAAAAAAAAGAATTTTAACAAGCTTAACTCTACCAAACGACAAATTTATAGACTGGTCCAAATTGAAAGCATTTGCAGACCACAAAATAGATGTGACTGAAATATCGAAATTTGATCTGGGAAGGGTAGAAAAACATTGTGGGAAAATGAGAAAATGCTGGTTACCAGCATTTTCTCCTTTTCCCACAATGTTTTCAAAAGGCTTCTACGTCAGCGTCCTCAAAACTCGCCATTTTGAGGTTAAGAGTTAATTCATCATAAAGAGAACAAAATTTTAGACTTATTCAAATTGAAAGCATATTCTGTCGACCACCAATTTCAGGTCATTCCAATGATGCGATAAATCTTTGGATGGCTAGAAAACATTGTAGTAAAAGGAGAAAATGCTAATTATCATCTTCTCCTTTTCTAACAAAGTTTTCAGAGGATATCCTTCTTACAGTTGTCAAAACTAAGGATTATGAAGTAAACTCTTTACAAGATTACAAAATTCAGACTTTTCGAAACCACAAACATTTGCAGATGGCAAACTTATTCAGACTCAAACAATGGAATTTGTTTTTGAAAAGGTAGACAATATGGGAAAAAGTGAAAATGGATTTTCTTTTTCCCATTTTTTCTCCAAAAAGCCCTCTACCTTACAGT
Source organism: Tridacna crocea (assembly GCA_943736015.1). Lineage (NCBI taxonomy): Eukaryota > Metazoa > Mollusca > Bivalvia > Cardiida > Cardiidae > Tridacna > Tridacna crocea. Next base: position 15,630,753 of record OX031068.1, read on the forward strand.
AGGTAAGTAGAGCGATCACTAAACGTGATTATACCGCTCCCCCCCCCCCCCCACAGCTCTTTGTTCCAAGAGGTTTTTGTCACAGAATGCTATTCTGCAGAATGGTTTAGCACAAAAGTAAGTTTTGAAAAAAGTTAAAAGGGGAGATAATTCCGCAACAAATCGCAGCAGGGTTATGAAAATCGCAAATGCACAACTTCATATATAAAGGAACCCTGTGTGTGAATTCAAATTCAGTATGTGAAAAACTGTTGGAGTATTGCTCCAGGCAAATTTGTGTCTAGGGACAAACAGACGGACAGACCGCCATGGCGACTCCAGTATACTCCCCACCACTACGTTGCAGGGGGTATAATAAAAGAACTCATTTTTGGGTAAAAGGTAAAAACATAAAATGTACACTTACTATGAAACATGGGTTCTTGAGGGATATCTCCATACTGGCTAACACTACGGTACGTTGGTGGCAGGCTACCATTGGCTGTTGGCAGGGCAGCTGACTTCCGTTGTGAGGGAAGGGAAGCCCCCTTTCTCCCCATACTGCTGTCACTTATTACACTCAGTGTAACTATCTTCTTTCTTCCCTGATACTTGAAGTAATCGAGACATAGCCTGAAGTGAAAACAAATTTTAATTCTTAACTTCAAATATAAATACTTATCATGCCTACCCTCCCCATGAGAAAGGCAGCTTTGAAAAACAGCATTTTCTCCTTTCCCACAATGTTTTCCACCCTTCCCATAACAAATTTCAACTATTCAGTCACATTCATTTTGTCTGCAAATGCTTTCATTTTGGACTAGTTTAAAATTTTCTGATTTGGTAAAGCATTAAACCTTAATCACACAATCCTGACTTTTAACTACCCTAAGAAAGAAGCCTCTGAAAATATTGTGGAAAAAAGAGAAAATGCTGGTCACCAGCATTTTCTCCTTTTCCCACAATCTTTTCAACCGTTCCAAAAAGAAATATCAAATTTACAGAAACTTTTATTCTCCTCTCTGCAAAAGCTTTCAATTCAGACCAGTCTAAAATTTTGTCATTTGGTAAAGCATTTAGACATCTTAGGAAACATTCTAGTGAAGAGCAATTTCCTCCAACAAGCAATTATTATTCCTATACTGAAAATATCTTCCACTTTAAAAAAAAACACAGACTTTTCATTCCATTCTGATATTTTAATCTTCCTTTTATTATTAATATGAAAGTCTTATATATCACATAAAACCTCCTCCATCACAGGGGGGGAATCCAGGATTTCTTCGGGGGGGGGGGGGAGTTCAATTCAGTCAATCTCAGATATGCAGACACAGACCCAAAGCACAAATCAATCGCCAATGAGTTGGAAGTCCATAAAAAAAAAATATCCAGAAATCCGAACCCTCCCCCCCCACCCCCAGTCCACCAGTGCATCATGAATTATTTTTGATAACCTATTAGTGTATTATTGCTGTACTATCATTTTTTGGGTTATTTTGTAGTTATAAACCCAAAAAGCCTGTGAAACCAACCGCAGTATGTGTCGAAGTTTGGACTTCTTTGCCATTTTGTAGGAAAATGATATTGCTCAGACATACTTACCAAAAATATCATAATTTCTCTGTATTTAATAACAACAACAACAACAACATATAACCTGTTTCATTCTAATTTCTATGTAAATGTCACAGAACTATATTCTTGTGTATGAACACCTTTGAAATCGAACTACCGTAATATGCTTAAATTTTGGGACAGCAAAAAATAATTAATTTTTTTCGTGTCCCAATACTTTGGTCTACAAAAAATAATTATTCTGTCAGCTGTCCCAAAACTTATGGTCAAACACGACGGTCTGTCAAAGTGAAAGTCACTCGCCGCTAACACATCGAATATTGCCGACGTTGAAATATTGCAACGTGATTGATGTCAGGTTTGCAGGTTGGTCTATTTTTAGACTGATTGGAATTCCACCGATCAGTTTGAGCACTAAGAGCTTGCGATTTTCCTTGATTATGAACTTTTCACTCATTTTTGTTTGCATCTTGGGATATCAATAAAAACGTTATTTTGCGTTTGTAGAAAAAATTCACAACATATTTTACCTGCTTACATGTACGCGAGGTGAACGACGTTTACTGCACTCTTGACAAGTACCAGCTCGGACCGTTCTCAAATTTGATTGGTTCGTCGATCTTCGATCGATAAACCTTGGGTAAAACTGTGTACCTAGATTTCTATTTATAAACAACAAACTCGATTGACCGTAAAATACACGCGTGTCAACTCTGTTAACCTGATGTACACACACGTTATACATGTTATGGATCTTGGATAGAAGTTTATCACAGCCTTTTTAGCTCACCTGAGCACATAGTGCTCAGGGTGAGCTATTGTGATCGATCGTTGTCCGTCCGTCCGTCCGTGAACAATTACTTAAAAATTCTTCTCCTCTGAAACCGCCCAACAGATTTCAATGAAACTTCACAGAAATGATCCTTAGGTGATGCACTTTCAAAATACTTCAAAGATTTGAATTCCATGGAGAACTCTGGTTGCCATGGCAACCGAGAGAAAAAACTTTAAAAATCTTCTTGTCCCAAACCGTAAGGGCTAGAGCTCTCATATTTTGCATGTAGCATCATCTAGTGACCCTCTACCAAAATACTTCAAATTATGGCCCTAGTGTTGAAAATGGCCCTATGTTGTGGGTTCTTGGATTTCACATGGAGATAACGAAGGAAATCTTTAAAAATTTTCTTGTCCCAAACCATAAAGGCTAGAGCTCTCATATATGGCATGTAGTATCATCTAGTGGCCCTCTATTAAAATACTTCAAATAATGGCCCTAGTGTAGAAATTGGCCCTATGTTGTGGGTTCTCGGATTTCACATAGAGATAAAGAAGGAAATCTTTAAAAATATTCTTGTCCCAAACCGTAAGGGCTAGAGCTTTCATATTTGGCATGTAGCATCATCTAGTGGCCCTCTACCAAAATACTTCAAATTATGGCCCTAGTTTGAAAATGGCCCTATGTTGTGGGTTCTCGGATTTCACATAGAGATAAAGAAGGAAATCTTTAAAAATCTTCTTGTCTCAAACCATAAGGGCTAGAGCTCTCATATATGGCATGTAGTATCATCTAGTGGCCCTCTACCAAAATACTTCAAATAATGGCCCTAGTGTGGAAATTGGCCCTATGTTGTGGGTTCTCCGATTCCACATAGAGATAAAGAAGGAAATCTGTAAAAAACTTTATGTCCCAAACCTTAAGGGCTAGAGCTTTCATATTTGGCATGCAGCATCATCTAGTGGCCCTCTACCAAAATACTTCAAATTACGGCCCTAGTGTTGAAAATGGCCCTATGTTGTGGGTTCTTGGATTTCACATAGAGATAAAGAAGGAAATCTTTAAAAATCTTCTTGTCCCAAACCATAAAGGCTAGAGCTCTCATATATGGCATGTAGTATCATCTAGTGGCCCCCTATTAAAATACTTCAAATAATGGCCCTAGTATGGAAATTGGCCCTATGTTGTGGGTTCTCGGATTTCACATAGAGATAAAGAAGGAAATCTTCAAAAATCTTCTTGTGCCAAACCTTAAGGGCTAGAGCTTTCATATTTGGCATGTAGCATCATCTAGTGGCCCTCTACCAAAATACTTCAAATAATGGCCCTAGTGTTGAAAATAGCCCTATGTTGTGGGTTCTCGGATTTCACATAGAGATAAAGAAGGAAATCTTTAAAAATCTTCTTGTCCCAAACCATAAAGGCTAGAGCTCTCATATATGGCATGTAGTATCATCTAGTGGCCCTCTACCAAAAGACTTCAAATAATGGCCCTAGTGTAGAAATTGGCCCTATGCTGTGGGTTCTCGGATTTCACATAGAGATAAAGAAGGAAATCTTTAAAAATTTTCTTGTCCCAAACCTTAAGGGCTAGAGCTTTCAATTTTGGCATGTAGCATCATCTAGTGGCCCTCTACCAAAATACTTCAAATTATGGCCCTAGTTTGAAAATGGCCCCATGTTGTGGGTTCTCGGATTTCACATAGAGATAAAGAAGGAAATCTTTAAAAATCTTCTTGTCCCAAACCATAAGGGCTAGAGCTCTCATATATGGCATGTAGTATCATCTAGTGGCCCTCTACCAAAATACTTCAAATAATGGCCCTAGTGTGGAAATTGGCCCTATGTTATGGGTTCTCAGATTTCACATAGAGATAAAGAAGGAAATCTGTAAAAAAACTTCTTGTCCCAAACCTTAAGGGCTAGAGCTTTCATATTTGGCATGTAGCATCATCTAGTGACCCTCTACCAAAATACTTCAAATTATGGCCCTAGTGTTGAAAATGGCCTTATGTTGTGGGTCCTCAGATTTCACATAATGATAAAGAAGGAAATCTGTAAAAATCTTCTTGTCCCAAACCTTAAGGGCTAGAGCTTTCATATTTGGCATGTAGCATCATCCAGTGACCCTCTACCAAAATACGTCAAATTATGGCCCTAGTGTGGAAAATGGTCCTATGTTGTGGGTTCTCGGATTTCACATAGAGATAAAGAAGAAAATCTTTAAATATCTTCTTGTCCCAAACCATAAAGGCTAGAGCTCTCATATATGGCATGTAGTATCATTTAGTGGCCCTCTACCAAAATACTTCAAATAATGGCCCTAGTGTGGAAATTGGCCCTATGTTGTGGGTTCTCAGATTTCACATAGAGATAAAGAAGGAAATCTTCAAAAATCTTCTTGTCCCAAACCTTAAGGGCTAGAGCTTTCATATTTGGCATGTAGCATCATCTAGTGGCCCTCTACCAAAATACTTCAAATTAAGGCTCTAGTTAGCTCACCTGAGCACTTTCAAACTTCTCTTAAATATTTATATAACCGGGTTTGGTTAAGAAAGATTATCTTCTTATCTAAACCAAGAAGACCTAAAGCTTTGGCCTTGCACTTCGATATTTGGTATTTATCTTCATTGTAAATCTTTACTGCTTGGTACTCAGGTGAGCGATATAGGACCATCATGGTCCTCTTGTTACAGTTACGTCGGATTTCTTTTTGAATTGGGGTTTACATTAGACAATCAGGTGATCGGGTTTTTCGTCTTGGATCCGGTAATTCCTATTGAAATGGGGAGAGTTAGGAAGCATGCTTACGACGTTACGAGCGTAAAAATAAAACGACGAGAAATAAATATTTGCAAAGGGTAGGCCTATCAACGGATTGAAAAAAGGAAATTAAATAAGATATTCACTGTCCCAATTCTTTGGAACAAAAAATTACCGATCTTGCTTTGCAATTTTTAGTATGTCCCAAATCTTTGGGTCATGAAAAAAAATTATTTTCGTGATTTTTGATGGTGTCCCAATTCTTTGGGTGTCCCAAAATATACGCAAATTACGGTACATCTGTTAACATGGACCTGTCAATGGTCAACTTGATGACTAAAATGTACATGATGCTGGCACAGACCCGTGTCATATAAAATTTTAGTTAACCGATTACCACACAATCCATACTTTTGACGCCCCTGAGAAAGAAGCCTTTAGAAAACATTGTGGGAAAAGGAGAAAATGCTGGTATCCAGCATTTTCTCCTTTTCCCACGATGTTTTCTACCATCACAGAACAAATTTCAAATTTTTTCCATCACTTTTATTTTGTCATCTGCAATTGCTTTCAATTTGGTTAAATCTAAAATCTTGTTATTTGGTAATTGGTTAACTGTTCGATAAATTATGATACATACTCACTCATGTTGGATTCTTTATGTAAGAATAAAAGGATTTGATGACCAGCATTTCTGCTTTTCCTTCAATTTTTCCAACATATTCAGAGACAAAAACCACTATTCAATCCACATTTAATTTGTTGTCTGCTAATTCTTTCAATGCAGAAGAGTCTAATGCTTTGTCATCTGGCAAAGAGTTAACTCATTACCAAACCACAATATTCTAGGGTTGTCCAAATCGAAAGCATTTGCAGACATCAAAATAAAGGTGACTGAAATTTTGAAATCTGTTTTGTGAAGAGTAGGAAGCATTGTGGGAAAAGGAGAAAATGCTGGTGACCAGCATTTTCTCCTTTTCCAACAATGTTTTCTAAAGGTTTCTTTCTCAGGGTCATCAAAAGTAGGGATTGTGTAGCAATGGGTTAAATGGGGTTCAAATGATAAGATCTGTCATTACCAAATGACAAAACTGTAGGTTTATCCAAATCGAAAGCATTTGCAGACGACAAAATAAAAGTGACTGAAGAATGGAAATTTGTTTAGTGAAGGGTAGAAAACATTGTGGGAAAAGGAGAAAATGCTGGTTACCAGCATTTTCTCCTTTTCCCACTATGTTTTCTAAAGGCTTCTTTCTCAGGGTTGTCAAAAGTAGGGAATGTGTGGTAATGGGTTAATGCACCTAAGTGATGCATTACAACAAGCAAGTTATCACATTATATCATTAACCCATTACCACACAATCCCTACTTTTGACGCCCCTGAGAAAGAAGCCTTTTGAAAACACTGTGGGAAAAGGAGAAAATGCTGGTAACCAGCATTTTCTCCTTTTCCCACAGTGTTTTTTACCCTTCCCAGAAGAAATTTCAATTTTTCAGTCACCTTTATTTTGTCGTCTGCAAATGCTTTCAGTTTGGACCAGTCTAAAATTTTCTCGTGTGGTAATGAGTTAAGGTAGTGGACCCATAATACTTCTAGTGCAGCATGGCATAAAATTTCTCGACAGCTGATAAAGACAGATTTACACAAATATAATATTTTTGCACATTTTTAACCAACCTGTAATTCCTGTGATGTCTTCATTGAAATAATCTGTTGATACTTTTGTTAATTTCCAGGGAAGGGAGGTAATTTAAATGCACTTTTATAATGAGAATATAGTGGTTTTGGATTTTTAAATGATAATTCTAAGAAGGGCAAAAAGGAAAACATGGCTCAGTGAAAGTATTAAAGTAATACTCATTTCTAAAATAAGCAAATTTTGTAGGATAACGTTACAATGGAAATAGATGTTTTCTATTACAGGTCCACTACGTTAACTCCATTTTGTTTAACATCTGGCTGTATCCTGCAGCAAACGGTTTCACCTTCGGTCAGCTTCTGCTGCTGATTTTGGTCTATACTTTGTGCAGATACATTAAAACCCCTTTTCGTACAGCATGATTCCAAATTTATGTTTTATAAACTAAACAAGACTTACTCTAGGAGGGAGAAGAAGTCTACTATATCATACTCGGAGGAGTTGTTAAACCATCCCAGCAAAATATCTGTAAATAGATTTAAATTTATCCAATTATAACAGAAATATGGCTCTTATTAATTTTCTGCGCAGAGCAAAGCTTTTTAACTCTTTACCAAACGACAATATTTTAGCCTGGTCCAAATTGAAAACATATTCAGATGACAAAATAAAAAGAGACTGAAAATTTGAAATTTGTTCTGTGAAGGGTAGAAAACATTGTGGGAAAAGGAGAAAATGCTGGGTTATCCAATTACCACACAATCCCTACTTTTGATGACCCTGAAGAAAGAAGCCTTTAGAAAACGTTGTGGGAAAAGAAGAAAATGCTGGTAACCAGCATTTTCTCCTTTTCCCACCATTTTTTCTACCCTTTACAAAATAAATTTCAAATTTTCAGTCACTTTTATATTGTCATATGCCAATGCTTTCGATTTGTACAAACCTAGAATTTTGTCCGTTGGTGATGAGTTAAAGTGTATAATGAGTAAAAAGATAATTGCTTGCGACACAATAAAATGTATCATCAACATGGATGCCCCTGCAACCCAGCAACATTATGATAGTAGAAAACTAAGTTCAACCAAGCACCATCATCTTCACCTTTGAGCTGGTGACATGGTTGTCACATGTGACATGTCATGTATCCATGGTGATCAACTGTGCAGAGTTTTATCAGTACTGGACCATGCTCCTGGAAGTAATTGGCCAGATGTAAATGCCTGTGTTTAACCACACAGACACATTAACATGCTCATTTACCATACAACAAAATTTTAGACAGGTCTAAATTGAAAGCACTTGCAGACGACAAAAACGTAACCCAAAAATTGGAATTTGTTTACAGCAGGGTAGAGAAAGCATTGTGGAAAAAGGATAAAATGCTGGTTACCAGCATTTTCTCCTTTTCCCATAATTATTTCAAAAGGCTACTTTTTCAGGATTGTTAAAATTGGGGACTGTGTGGTAAAGGGTTAAAATATGGACATGGGGAAACACTAAAAGTACCCCCCTTTTGATGGCAGGGGCATAAAAAAAAAGTAAGAAAAAAAAAAAATGTTTGGGCATAAATGTGTTGACATATTTAAAACTTTACATAATAACATTCTGTCTTTCGATTCTATATCATGTGATGAAACAAGAGCATGGCATTGAAGTGCCAATGCTAAGCTTCAGCTACTTGATTTTCAGTGAAAATTCAAAGTAAAAAAGTGGCATATCTGTGTCAAAGATACTTTGTTGGTTACCTACCCATTTTGGATGGATTCCCCTTCTTTTAAGTTAACAACTTGTCCGAGTTTTAACTCTTTACCACACAATCCCAACTTTTAACTACCCTGAGGTAAAAAAGGCATTTGGGAAATGTTTTGGGAAAAGGAGAAAATGCTGGTAACCAGCATTTTATCCTGTATCCAAAATGTCATTTTCTTTTTTTTTTTAATAACAGTTTTCACACAGTGATGAAGACCTTGACATTTTCTACAAAAACAGAAAAGCTAAATATTCAATAAAGATTTCATCAATAAACAAATAGATTTCTTCTTTTTTAAATAAGTAGTCAAAGCAAGCAAGACAAGCCAGCCAAGCCATGGGTTTTCAAACTCAATCTCAGCAGTAACAAACCCTAGACAAGTCCTGTCTATTAACCCTTTACCAGACGGCAAAATTTTAGCCTTGTCCAAATTGAAAGCATTTGCAGATGACAATTTCAATATGGCTCAAACAGTACAATCATTTTTTGATGGAGTAGAAAACATTTTGGGAAAAGGAGAAAATGCTGGTTATCAGCAGCATTTTCTCCTTTTCCTAAAGTGTTGTTAAAAGGCCTCTTTCCCAGGGTCCTTAAAAGTCGTCATTTTGTGGTAAAGGGGTAAACCTTCACCACAAAGCCCTACTTTTATCGGCCCTTAAAAAGAAAACTTTTGAAAATATTTGTGGGATATGGAGAAAATGCTGGTTATACCAGTTCTTTCTACTTTCCATAGCCTTCTTTTTTGGGGTGGTTATAACCTGGTATTGTGTGGTAATTGGTTAATGCAACTCAGCACTCTATGGACTTAACTACCTTCATACAGAAAAAAGTAGAATTTAACCTTACCATCAGGTAAATGTTTCAGCATGTGAAGGAAGCACACCAACAAATCTTTGATTTCTGACACATCTAGCTTTTGGTACTGGTAAACTTTTGCAGAAGTCTTACCACCTGATGGTAATGGCACCACAGTGCTTTGTGAACCTTGTCTGAAATGTATCAAAATTGAAATTAGACTGCTCACCTATTCAAAAAAAGAAATGTAAATATTATGACAAAAGATGAAACTTGCTCCAAATGATCAACATTCATATTTTGTATATTACTTGTATCACACAGACTGACATGGGTAAATAATTATCTTTTGTAGATGAATTAAACCACTACCACACAATCCCTACTTTTGATGCCCCTGAGAAAGAACCCCTAGAAAACATTGTGGGAAAAGGAGAAAATGCTGGTAACCAGCAATTTCTGCTTTTCCCACAATGCTTTCTATCCTTCACAAAACAAATTTCAAATTTTCAGTAACTTTTATTTTGTCATCTGCAAATGCTTTCAATTTGGACAAACCTAAAATTTTGTTGTTTGGTAATGAGTTAAACTTTCTTTGCACAGAGTATGGTTAATATACATGTTTTAATGGCATTTAGTCTGCATAAGAGAAGTACATGCATATCACAGTAGACTCTCACAAACTGAGTCTCTAGGCTGGCAAATAAATATGTTTTCTTTAACCCTTTACCAAGTTTAATTAACCCTGAAAAAAGGCTCTTGAAAACATTGTGGGAAAATGAGAAAATGCTGGTCACCAGCATTTTTTCATTTTCCAACAATGTTTTCTTCTACATCAGAGACAGGTCATCCTTTAAGCTTCATGTATTTTATCGTATTCTAATGCCTTCATTATGGGTACGTCTACAATTCTATTATGAGGTAAAGGGCTCAGTGACATGTGTCAAGTTATAACAATTGACCAGTAGATAACTCCGCCAACTGGTTAGTTATTTCCGTTTATTTATCGGCGTTACCGGTTGCCCATCTGAGCGACGCCCCAAGAAGACAATTAGTTGTTATGGGGGGTAGTGCAAGGATACAGGTAGAAACTACTGAGAGCTTCGCCTGGTTCTTTAACATTTTTGGCATATAGCACTGTCACACTGAACCTCGGATTATTGTCTGAAAGACTATTAGTAATTTTATTTAGCCAGCCAGGGATTCAAACCCACAATCTGTAGTGGCCCGAAACATTGTCTTCACAAGTCCTATGCTCTACCTACTGAGCTATATCGGCTGGTAACTCCGCCAACTCCATCCATTGATTGCTTATAAGTTACATATTATCCAATCAAAATTTTCTATCGGAGCGCACCTGATTATTGTGTACATCTGGGTATTTTTCTCAGACAAAAAATCACAATTCCAGCAGATATCCAGATTACATGGATGATAATTTCCTGATTGTGGGATGAAAAAGTCTGCATACAATGGTAAAATGATGTCAATGGTGACTCTGTTACAACAGTGACAGCAGATACAGCTTGATTTGGTCTTTTTTCCACAAAACATCAAGCAATGTACACTCAGGCTAAGACTGCAAATATTATACAGTATGACCTTGTAAACTACCAGCAAAAGTAAGGGTCTACTAGGCAGGCAGAAGCCCAATTCTCTATATAAACGGTAACTCTATTGAGCTATTTTTCGACAACATTTTTAACCAGTATTTGTACACATCAGTGTTGTCTTGAACACAAACATTCTGACAAAGTCTCATAAACACTGAACTGAAAATAAAGCGTCTACAGCATAACCATGCAAGGTAAAATTTGAAGATGGACAGTGCATGAAAGATAACATGACAAACACAAATGTAATCTACACAGCATAATCACAAAAGCTAACCTTGAGCAGTCCCGGCTCAGATGAGCAAATAAGTGTCAACCTGTAAGCCAGCGCAGGCTAACTTATCTGGAAACATTCTGATACTAATAAAATCTTTGCATGTAACAAGACCATTCTACATTAGGATTTAGTCTCTTTTTGGACAAATTGGATAAAAAATATGCCACAACTTGCTTTATATAGTAAATAACATAGGTGCTTCAAACCCCCTTGAGCCAGAATTGTTACAGAAGGCAATTACCTTGAATGTCCTTTCTCATATTTTTCTTTACTTGTGTCTGTTTTTGTGTCTGTGGAGGAACCACTACTGACCAGTGAACTCGAAGAACCAGTCTGATGAATCTGGGTCTTAAGGTCTTCAAACCCAAGGTGACCTGTGTGAAGAAGCAAACATTTTATGGCCACATGTGCAAAAAAGCAATCGTAGCAAAATTCAACCCATTACCACACATTCCCTACTTTTGATGACCCTGAGAAAGAAGTCTTTAGATAACATTGTGGGAAAAGGAGAAAATGCTGGTAACCAGCATTTTCTCCTTTTCCCACAATGTTTTCTACCTTTCACAAAACAAATTTTAAATTTTCATTGACTTTTATTTTGTCATCTGCAAATGCTTTCGATTTGGACAAACCTAAAATTTTGTCCCTTGGTAATGAGTTAAATCCCTTGACAAAAAGTCATAATTTTTCACAACCCAAAAAGAGACGGCTCTGGAAAACATTTTGGAAAAGGAGGAAACACTAGTTCCTACCCTATAGATCTTTGTCTAACTTTTTTTAAACCAAACAACAAAGTGTCTAACTAGTCCAATTTGAAAGCATATACAGACAACAAATGGGATTTGTCAATTTTAGGCTGAAAAACATTATGGGAAGAAAGAGAAAATGCTGGCTAACAGTAATTTCTCTCTTTCCCACAATGTTTTGAAAACCTGCCCTATTCAGGATCAAAATTTAGTTTTGCTCAAAAGATAATATCTGTCCTTAACATTTTCTCCATTCACAAAAATATTTTCAATCTTTTTTTTCCTCAAATTTATTTAAAGTCATTTTTGTGAGGTAGAGGAGTACTTATTACTAAAAAAGATTATTTACAAGAGGACCATGATAGTCCTATATCGCTCCCCTGAGTACTAAGCAGTAAAAGTCTACAATGAAGATAATTACCAAATACCGGTATTGAGGTTCAAGGGCAAATGATAATGAAACAAGAGTGCCAAATTGTTGCAAGATATGCAATCCCACCGTCTTTGTCAAGGAGGTATAATAGTTGCAAAGGGCAGGCAATGCAACAAATGTGTTTACCAAGTCTACAATCAATTTGACTTGAGACTTCAAAATTCCACTCTGAACAAGCAAAAAATACTGTAAAAATGATGATCAAAGTGGAATTACTTAAAATCCATGCTAGGTAGAGTTATTGTTCTTGCAAACAGTACTCGGTAATATTGCAACACACATGCATACCAATTTTGAAGTCATTTTGACTTGAAATGACAAAGTTCTTTTCTGGACAAGCACTAAATGCGGACTCATGCGAGATTTTATGACGACAAAAATTCTGACCAATTTTCAACTCAGCTTAGCAAGAAATGTGGTCTCTAGGGTGCTCACAAAAAGACTTTTAAAGATTTCCCTCTTTATCTCAATGTCATATCTGAGACCAACAATATAGGGCTACCTTTCACACCAGGCCATAATTTGAAGTATTTTTGTAGTGGGCGACTAGATGAAGCTGCATGCCAAATATGAAAGCTCTAGCCCTTATGGTTCAAGACAAGAAGATTTTCTAAGATTTCCTTTTTTATCGCTATGTGAAATCCAACAACCCACAAGATAGGACCATTTTGAACACTAGGGCCATAATTTGAGGTATTTTGATAGAGGGCTACTAGATGATGCTGCATGCCAAATATGAAAGCTCTAGCCCTTACAGTTTGGGACAAGAAGATTTTTAAAGAATTCCTTCCTTATCTCTACGTGAAATCCAAGGTCAACAACATAGGGCTAATTTTCACGCAAGGGCTATAATTTGAAGTAATTTGATAGAGGGCCACTTGATGATGCTACATGCCATATATGAGAGTTCTAGCCCTTACGGTTTGGGACAAGAAGGTTTTTAAAGATTTCATTCTTTATCTCTATGTGAAATCCAACAACCCACAACATAGGGCCATTTTCAATACTAGGGCCATAATTTGAGGTATTTTGGTAGAGGGCCACTAGATGATGCTACATGCCAAATATGAAAGCTCTAGCCCTTACAGTTTTTGACAAGAAGATTCTTAAAGTTTTTTCTTTTGGTTGCCATGGCAACCAGAGTTCTTCATGGAATTCAAATCTTTGAAGTTTTCTGAAAGTGCATCACCTAGGGATCATTTCTGTGAAGTTTCATTGAAATCTGATAAGCTGTTTCAGAGGAGAAGATTTTTTACTGATTGTTTATGGATGGACAGACAGTCTAGCGAGACAGATCTTGTGAGGTCGAATTGCTCTTTATTCAATACACCCAAACAACCCAACATGAACACCTTTTTTTAACCCCACAAGCTAACCCTAACCCCACATGCCCAAACCCTAAACCCACAACCCTAACCCTAACCCCATACCTACCAGATGGATGGAATGAACCCCATAGAGACTAAATGTACAATTAACCCTAACCCCACAATGTCGGGCTCGTAAGGACGGACAAACGGACGACGGACACCGACTGATCACAATAGCTCATTCTGAGCACTATGTGCTCAGATGAGCTAAAAACCTACCAAAAACTTATAGGAACTACAAAAAAAGACAAACAAAGCAAAGCAAAGGTAAAATATATTTTTTCTTCAATAGAGTTGAACTTAAATAAACAGAAAAAGAGCATTTGCTTGTTAATAAAAAAAACGTTCCTTTTCTCAAATTGTCTCTCATACTGTATAATTAATTATTTTAACCCTTTCCCAAACAAGCCCTTGTTTTTACGTGTCTGCAGTACAAGTCTTTTGAAAACATTGTAGGAAAAGGAGAAATTGCTTGTAACGAGCAATTTCTTCTTTTCCCACAGTGTTTTTTACCCATTTGGAGAACTTTCTGCCATTTTTATCAAATTTGAAATTGTCGTCTGCAAACTCTTTGAGTTTGGAAGAGTCTAAAATTTGTCGTTTGGGAAAGGGTTAAGGGAGAAGTAGTAAAAATTAATTTCTCTTATTGTCTATTACTCTGCACAATGATTAGTTAACTCTTCACTAATCAACAAAATTTTGGACTGATCGAAATAGAATGCATTTACAGACGACAAAATTAATGTGCTTCAAAAATTGAAATTTGTTCTGGGAAGGATGGACAACATCATGGGAAAAGGAGAAAATGCTGGTTGCCAGCATTTTCTCCTTTTCCAACAATGTTTTCAAAAAACTTCTTTCTAAGGGTCGTGAAAACCCTTGATTGTTTGGTAAAGAGTTCATGATTAGAAAGTTTAGTCAAAAATTGATTACCAGTAAGTCCTTACCTCCATATCTGAAGTTTTAACAACCAAAATGAAAAGGATTTTGAAAACATTGTGGGAAAAGGAAAGAATTCTTATAACCAGCATTTCCCCTTTCTCCCACAACATTTTCTACATTTTCAAAGGCAGAACTTACAAGAATTATGTATAATATTCAAGCCTGCAAACCATTTCAATGTGGATTAATAAATACTTTTCTGGTCCGTTAGAGAACAGAATCATTTCAGAGTTTTTCACCTTATATGTACATGCAGTATATATATTAGATATCTTTTCAAACAAGCTTAGATAGCATTATCTAATGAGGAAGATTCTTTTATAAAGCAAGTTTCATATGTTATATGTTCGATGCATGCAAAAAGCATTTTCGAGTAATAGAATACTTTTGAGGACTTCTGCCTCTTTACTTAACCCATTACCACACACTCCCAACCTTTAACGACCCTGTGAAAGAAGCCTTTTAAAAACATTGTAGGAAATGGAGAAAACACTGGTTAAAGAAGCAATTTCTCCTTTTCCAACAATGTATTCTACCCTGTCAAAGAGAAAATAGAACCATTTGAGCCACAATGAAATTGTCATCTGCAAATGCTTTCAATATGGACAAGGCTAAAATTTTGTCGTCTGGTAAAGGGTTAATGATCCAACATTTTTAATGACTCCTGGGAAAAAAAGCCCTTGAAAACATTGTTGGAAATGGAGGAATTGATTGTAACATGCACCTGTCTTCACATTTTCTATCCTATTACAGAACTGCAAAGAATTTAAAACTAATTTAACCCTTTACCAAACGACAAAATTTTAGACTCGTCCAAATTGAAAGCACTCGCAGACGACAAAATAAACATAACTCAAAAATTGAAATTTGTTTCCAGCAGGGTAGAAAACATTGTGGAAAAAGGAGAAAATGCTGGTTACCAGCATTTTTTTCCTTTTTTCACAATGTTCTCAAAAGGCTTCCACCTCAGGGTCGTAAAAACCAGGGATTGTTTGGGAAAGGGTTAAAATAATTTCTCTGCAGATATGGATTTGGAAGAGTCCAGAATTCGTAATTTGGTGAAGAGTTATTGACAATCATTCCCCGGAGGCTGATTACCCCTACCTCTTTCCCAAACCACAAAATTTTTGCCTCAACCAAATTGAAAGCATTTGCAAACATAGCTTAACCAATTACCACACAATGACCAGCATTTTCTCCTTTTCCCACAAAGTTTTCTACCCAATCAAAACAAAATTGCACCATTTCAGCCATTTTAAAATTGTCGTCTGCAAATGCTTTCAATTTGGATAGGTCTAAAATTTTGCTGTGTGGTAATGGGTTAAATAATGCGTTTTGTCTTTGATAGGTTAGAAAACATTGTTGAAAAAGTAGAAAATGTTGGTCACCAGCATTTTCTCCTTTTCCCACAATGTTTTCAAAAGCCTCCTTCCTCAGGATTGTTAAAACATGGGTTTGTTTGTTAACAGAGTTAATAAAAAAAATCCCAGTGTGGGAAAGGGAGAAAATACTGGTAACCAGCATTTTCTCCTATTCCCATACTGTTTTATGAAACTTTCATGGACAAATTCCATTGATGAACATCTGTGCTACTTTCTACTCGACCCCAACAATGAGCCATGCTCTGACAAAAAGGGGCTTAAACATGTACCAGACGACAGAATTTTAGCCTTATCCAAATTGAAAGCATTTGCAAATGACTATTTCAGTGCGGCTCAAATGGTGTATTTTTCCTTCGATAGAGTAGAAAACATTGTGGGAAAAGGAGAAAATGCTGGATAGCAGCATTTTCTCCTTTTCCCACAGTGTTTTCAGGAGGCTTCCTTTTCAGAGTCGTCAAAAGTCGGGACTGTGTGGTAAAGGGTTAATGATAGAGTATAAAACATTGTGGAAAAAGGAGAAAATGCTGGTTAGCAGCATTTTCTCCTTTTCCCACAGTGTTTTCAGGAGGCTTCCTTTTCAGAGTCGTCAAAATCGGGATTGTGTGGTAAAGAGTTAATGCATCTATCATATATGATACAAAGATAGTAATTTCATGATTAGGGATCCACAAAGTATGTATTGTCTAAAAAGTTGCTGAATCATGAGGTAAACTAGTCCTGCGGGTTGGAGAAAGTTGACCAAAAGCAAAAAGTTTTGGCCAAGGTCAGCCTGCCTGGGTCTATACTTTGCAGATGCATTAATCCTTTACCACACAATCCCGACTTTTAACGCTCTGAAAAAGAAGCCTTTTGAAAACACTGTGGGAAAACACAATGTTTTCTACCCATCTCTAAACAGTCTCTTAATTTTGTGTCATTTATTTTGTCGTCTGCAAATGCTTTCAATTTGGACAAGTCTTAAATTTTGTCATTTGGTAATTTTGGTTGATTGGTTGTATTGGGGTTTAATGTCACTTAAAACAGGTAAGGTCACATCATGGCTGTCAGTGACGCACATATGTTTCCTGGCTTTCTCACACCAGTACTAACACAACTTTCTTTCCAAAGCAACCAACTACTTTTCTCACATGCACTAGCAGAGGTGAGAGGCAAAAATACTCTGGATAGAAAATTTGCCTTAAATGGGTACCAAACTCACAACCACCAGGTCATGAGTCTGATGCACTCACCACTGAGCCATCCGGGTTGGGGCAGTAAAGAGTTAAGCTTCCTTTTTACACAGCATGGCTTAAATGCATTTGATTTTCACGAGTTAGAAATTTTGTCTTTTGTGAAAGATTAAATGAGACAGAGATGAAGAAGAGATGTAATAATTCATACTGCACTATGTAGCACGATTTTACAGGCAAAAATATAGATCTATATCCACTGCTCCAAAGTTTCCTTTTTTGTTTGTTTGTCTGTCTGTTCAGTATCTGACTCTTTCTACAAAAATGTAGGCTTGTTCAAATTGAAAGCACTTGCAGGGGCCAATTCAAATGGGGCTTAACTCTTTACCACACAATCCTGACTTTTAACGACCCTTAAAAAGAAACCTTTTGAAAACATGGTGAGAAAAGGAGAAAATGCTGGTAACCAGCATTTTCTCCTTTCCCCACAATGTTTTCTACCCTTCACAAAACAAATCTTAAATTTTCAGTCACTTTCACTCTGTCATCAGCAAATGCTTTTAATTTAGACCATTTTAAAATTTTGTTGTTTGGTAAAGGGTTAAATGATTCTATTTGATGTTAGATGATCAGAAAACATTGTGAGAAAAGAACGAAATGCTGGTTTATTAGCATTTTCTCATTTTCTCACAATGTTTTCAAAAACTCTTTTCTTGGGGTGGTAAAGGTAAAGAGGCAAAACTGTTTTCAACATTATTTCTGTTATGTTGCAGCAACCAGTGCTTCTATGCATGTCTTCCTGGAATTTCTGTTTAACTCTTTACCCAACGACAAAATTTTAGATTGGTCCAAATTGAAAGCATTTGAAGACGACAAAATAAATGTGACTGAAAAATGAAAACTTGTGTTGGGAAGGGTAGAAAACATTGTGGGAAAAGGAGAAAATGCTGGTCGCCAGCATTTTCTCCTTTTCCCACAATGTTTTCATAAGGCCTTCTTTCTCAGGGTCGTTAAAAGTCAGGACTGTGTGGTAAAGAGTTAACCAGTGCCCAGCACAACTTTTTTCCAAGGTTTTCCCAGAAAACATTATGAGAACAATGTACAGCGATGCATTATGTTATGGGAAGAATCTGTCTGAAACAGGAATCAAACCAGAAAAGACCAAAATGCTATCAAATCAGCTCTTAGACTTGGTAAAGAGCAGTTTATTCCAAGGTCTAATGGGATGATACTCAATCCCGAGTTTTAACAACCTAAAAGAAATGACGTTTTGAAAACACTGTAGACAATGGAGAAAATGGTGGTAAAAGGTTACAACTGAAAGGTGAAATGCATTCATACATTCTTGAGGACAGATAAGAAAAGAGTTTTCATCCTTTTACTCCATGCCAGACTCAATTTAATTTTCACAACTTTTAAAAACACTGTGGGAAAAGAAGCAATGGCTCAGTATGAGCAACAATTCCTTTGTCCACAACGTTTCATTTAGCATATCCCAGTCAACAACTTAAAAGTGGCTAAAAGTATGGATCTATGTGTTAAACGATGCAACAAATCACTGAGGGAAAAGTAGTAAAGGCTGGTTTCTAGCTTTTTCTCCTTTTCCCAGAATGTTTTTGAAAGTCGTCACTGTGGCGGTTCTTGATACTGAGGACAGTATGTGGGGAAGGGTTAAAGTATACATAACGCAGATTTAAAATATCAGGAAGTAAGGAAACAGTTTTTTTCTTTTCAGTAGAACACGGCGGGGAATCACGTAACACAAGAACAACAACAATGACCGATATTTGAAAAAATTCCCCAACTTCAGGTAAGAAAATCTTCAATAATTCCATTAATACATGACCGA
The DNA here is from genome assembly GCA_943736015.1 of Tridacna crocea. Lineage (NCBI taxonomy): Eukaryota > Metazoa > Mollusca > Bivalvia > Cardiida > Cardiidae > Tridacna > Tridacna crocea. Next base: position 15,649,811 of record OX031068.1, read on the forward strand.
TAGGAATTTGGTTTGAAGCAGAGAAGGCGGAAGGACTCCAGGGATTTGCTTGATGTGTTAGATTTTTTAAACAACACCTGATAAAAAAGTTATTGACGAGCAAACAAATTTTTTACCCTGGATAATTTGTTTGCTCGTCAATAACTTTTTTATCAGGTGTTGTTTAAAAAATCTAACACATCAAGCAAATCCCCGGAGTCCTTCCGCCTTCTCTGCTTCAAACCAAATTCCAATCGGTCATGTATTAACGGAATTATTGAAGATTTTCTTACCTGAAGTCGGGGAATTTTTTCAAATATTGGTCATTGTTGTTGTTTTTGTGTCACGTGATTCCCCGCCGTGGTAGAAGGTCAATGCAAAAGTAGATGATAAGATGTGATGATGATTTTAATGATACCGTAGGATGAACCAATGGACGACAGACTGTCCATGGATGGACCTAAAATAAAAAGTCAAATTTTGAAAAATACTGACAGATTGTACATTGTTTAACCCTTTACCTTACAATCTCCGGTTTTTACGACCCTGAGATAGAAGCCTTTTGAAAACATTGTGAAAAAAAGGAGAAAATGCTGGTGAACAGCATTTTCTCCTTTTTCCACAATGTTTTCTACCCTGCTGGAAACAAATTTCAATTTTTAAGTTAGGTTTATTTTGTCGTCTGCAAGTGCTTTCAATTTGAACTAGCTTACAATTTTGTCGTTTGGTAAAGAGTTAAGATTATTTTCAACATAACTTGAGTCATAATGTGGCAGCCGCTGTACCTATTCATGCTTTCCTGAAGGCTTCTTTCCCAAGTATTTTGCTCAATATTCTCCCGAAGCCACTGGCTGGATTCCCACACAACCACTGCCTAAGCAATGATCAGTGGTGGGAGAGAAATGAATCCTATCACACAATCATCTATCTATCAAACTATCATCAATACCAAGCTGAAAAAAACTCTACTCCGCATGATTTCAGCTTTTATAAGCAATGACCTAAAGTAAGCCTACTTTCGGCCTTCCCAAATTATCTACTATTATACCTTATGACAACAGTTTTTATGGCCAAATCGTTTTTTTAGCTCCTCAATTCTTTACCAAACAATACCAAGTGTTAATGTCCCTGAGGAAAAAAAGCCTCTGGAAAACATTGTGGGAAAAGTAGAAAATGCTGGTAACCACCATTTTCTCCTTTTCCCGACATGTTTTACACCCATTCAAAGAAGAATATCAATATCTGGGCTAAATGCTGCAAATACCGGTACTTTCAATTTAGGTTAGCCTAGAATTCTATCGTCTTGTAAAGATTTAAATCATATCTGTTAGCCAATCACAGTTATCACTGGTACTGGACAAAACATGACAACATTTGATAAGTATCGATATATTTCCCTGGCTGCCTTAGCAATGAGTGTTAGTCATTTACTTTACAATATCATTAAACATGGCCTCAGTTATACAAGTATATGACCAAACATGGCTTTTGTTACACTTGATGTAAAATTCTAAATTTCCCTGGCCATTAGCTTATGGCCCTTTATTTTACAAGATAGTTACACTTGATAAACATGACTACAGTCATAATCAGTATACATAGCAAAACATGATAAATGGTACATGTGATGAGATTCATGTATTTCTCTGGCTATCTTAGCCATAGTGGTTGATACTATTTACCATTATACATGTGAATATGATTTAACCCATTACCACACAAGAAAAATTTAGACTGGTCCAAATTGAAAGCATTTGCAGATGACAAAATAAAGGTGACTGAAAAATTGAAATTTGTTCTGGGAAGGGTAGAAAACACTGTGGGGAAAAGGAGAAAATGCTGGTTACCAGCATTTTCTCCTTTTCCCAAAGTATTTTCAAAAGGCTTCTTTCTCAGGGGCGTCAAAAGTAGGGATTGTGTGGTAATGGGTTAAATGTGGTATCTGGTATACATAATAAAGATCATATTTTAGCCATGTTAAATGGCCATTTATCTTTCTGAAAACACTTAATTTCAAACATTATGGTAGACATGATTACAACAATACTGACATGTGATAAAACATTATTACTGGTACACTGGAGGATCAGGTCTTACCGTCACTACCTTAGCCATGTTGGTTAGCAAATTTACTTTGCATAAAAATAGTATTACCCGAACAAATTGACACGAAATAAATGACCTCTATTATCATATATTACACGCTTGAATTACTGTTCAAACCTAGCTTTGGGTAATGTCGTCTGCATGCAGAACGACATGCACGTTTTTCAACTCTTTAGGCGGCCAATAGATTTATAGTGTCTTCAAAGAATACTTAAAATCCCTGAAATAAGCATTATTTTGTTGGTTTAAATTAGTAATACATGGCCGGTGACTTAGATCTAAGATGCACTTTCTGTGCAGCCTGATCTTAATCTATGCCATCCGCAAAAGCTTATATTGTGACTAAGGCGCAGTATGGGTCAAACCCGACATTTACAATTTACAGAATTTCCGTACCGCTCGATTATGCCCGATGATTTAACTCTTTACCACACGAGATAAATTTTAGACTGGTCAAGACTGAAAGCATTTGCAGACGACAAAATAAAGGTGACTGAAAAATTGAAATTTCTTCTGGGAAGGGTAGAAAACAATGTGGGAAAAGGAGAAAATGCTGGTTACCAGCATTTTCTCCTTTTCCCACGGTGTTTTCAAAAGGCTTCTTTCTCAGGGGCGTCAAAAGTAGGGATTGTGTGGTAATGGGTTAAATATTCACCATTTAATTATTCTTTGCATAAAGGTCAATTTCAGGTCAATTTATTCCGGTAATACATAATTAAAATGGCTATGATGCATGTCCTGGATAAGGTTTTAAAAACTGTCATGGCCAAGTTATATAATTATGTTCATTAGCTATTTACTCTACTCATTACCAAAATGACAAAATTCTTGACTTCACTTAAAACATTTATATACAACAAAATGAAAGGTGCCCAAAAGATGATTTCTACCTTTGATAGAGTAGATAATGTTGTGGGAAAAGCAGAAAACGCTGGTAACCAGCATTTCCTTCTATTCTCATAATGTTTTAAAAACACCTTTTTTTTTTTTCCAGGGACATTGTAAAATGGGATTGTTTGTTAATGGGTTATAATCATACCTGACAAAACATGATGCTAATTGTAGGTTAAGTCTTTTGCCTGTTATTCATGCCATTAACCCTTTACCAGACAAAACCAATTCAGCCTTGTCCAAATTCAAAGAATTTGCAGATGACAATTTCGATGTGGCTCAAATGGTGCAATTTTTCCTTGATAGGGTAGAAAACATTGTGGAAAAAGGAGAAAATGCTGGTTACCAGCATTTTCTCCTTTTCCCACAATGTTTTCAAAGGACTTCTTTCCCAGGAAAGGCGTTAAAAGTCGTCATTGTGTGGTTAAGGGTTATGCAAGTTACCCTTTAATAGTGAGAAGTTATTCTTTCAAAATTACCGATCCCTTACCAGTTAAATCTATCTGTTTATCTGCTTCCCAAGAATACATGATAAGCTCTTTGGGGTATTCTACATTTCTAGCAAAGCTATCTATACCTGTTGGCCAATTATACTTTACCCATTACCATAATTTCTTTTTTTAGACAGACCACTGACAGATAAACTAGAACCGTCATTGATGTGACTTAATACCCCTGCCAGCTCTTTGACAGAAAAAAATGTCAAGTTCAAGGGGAGATAATTCCTCAACTAAGAGAAGTTGACACTTGAAAATTGTGTTTTGCAAATCTTCAATATATGATCAATATGTGTGCAAAGTTTGAATACAATTGAAGGAAAACTGTAGGAGGAGTTTGCGACACAAAATTGCTTGTATTTTGTATACAGACGGACACACGGACAGACCAACTGGCAGACAGACACACAGATGGACAAACAGGCTGATTCCAGTATATCCTCGTAAGCATTCGTTTTGCACGGGTATAATGAGAAAATTGAATATTCCTAGGTAAGTGAGTTTTTCAAATGGTATGGAAAACAGTGGAAAAAGAGCAACTACTAGAAACAGTCAGTTGCTCCTTTTCCAACATTTTGAAAAGCCAAATCTTGCTAGCAGATAAAAAATTATATTGGCATGGAAATGGGTTAACATATATTTGAGTCATGTTCTGTGAAAAGGGGGACAAATAAATCTAAAAAAAGTATCAACATAGGTCAGCCTGCGCAGTCCCAGAAGGTTGATCTAAATCAAAACTTTTCTTCACTGTCAGTCATTTATTTCTGTATGTTAATTGACTCTTTACCACACAATCCCGACTTTTAACGACCCTGAGAAAGAAAGCTTTTGAAAACATTGTGGGAAAAGGAGAAAATGCTGGTAACCAGCATTTTCTCCTTTTCCCACAACGTTTTCTACTCTTTCCAAATCAAACTTTATTTTTTGATACACGTTTATTTTGTAGTCTGCAAATGATTTCAATTTGGACTAGTCCAAAATTTTGTCGTTTGTTAAATGTAAATTTAATGTACCTATCTACCTCATGATTCAGTCGAATGCTAGACAAAATGCGTTTTATGGTCCGACAATTTTTATGATGACTTCAATGCATTTAACTCCTTACCAAACGACAAATTTATTCATAGACTGGTCCAATTTGAAAGCATTTGCAGATGACAAAATAAAAATTTGACCGAAGAATCGAAATTTGATTTGGGAAGGGCAGAAAACATTGTGGGAAAAGGAGAAAATGCTGGTAACCAGCATTTTCTCCTTTTCCCACAATGTTTTCAAAAGGTTTCTACCTCGGGGTTGTCAAAAATCGGGATTGTGTGGTACAGAGTTAAGTCCCTTTTACCAGAGCATAGCTCATTCGTACATGACAAGACCCGCTTATACTTAATGGTGATTACAGTTTTACCAAGCAAAAAAAGACTAAATACTGACTGTGCCTTGATCTACCTTTGCCATACTGAACTGAAATGGGGGTAAACAGAGGTTAATATAGATCAACAATTTTCTTTCCATTTGTTTGGCACAGTGTGCCCTATAGTAAATTTACAGTTACAGTGGATGACTTACAAGCATCTTTCTTTATAGGAACAATCAGCATGAAACAAAGGCTGAATAAATGAGTACAAGAAAATGTTCATAAAGAGAAACTATATAGAGGATATTTGATTTTTTCGGTGAACGATTGAAATTTATTTCATCGAGTGAACACCATAGGCAACATTTTCATGAGTGGCACAGCTGGAGTGAAAATATTTCCGATGGTGTTCACGAAATGAAACAAATTTCGATCCTTCACAGAAAAAAAAACAAATATTCTATTTATTTCATGCTTTTAACCCTTTCTGGGAGGAGCTTTATCAAAATCCAGTACAGTTCTCTTCTGCTTTTCCACGTACCCCTCCCAAATAGCAACACATTACAATATTATGTCAAGTGTAAGAAATGTAAGGTAAATGATGTCATGTTTCCATGTGGTTGTGAGACACACACAATTTACCTAGGCAACAAGAATGTGAAAATCGGTATTTTCACTGGCTGTACCCGTGTAATGTTTAAAAATATTTACACCGCTATATCTCGATATCCTACCAGAAAGCATGAAATAAGATGTAATACTCCCAAAAAAGGCTCATCTGAGAAAAAGTCATCTAGGAGTGATAAAGTTATAGGAATCCTGGACAGGATAATCCAAAACACATAAGGTTCTGGTAAGATTTGTTTCTGTGACAACTGTTTTGACCCTACATGACCAAATATTACACTTGCCCAAGGTTATCAAGACAAATATTTTGACCAACTTTCTTGTATACTGGACTTGAAATCAGAACCCTAGAGAGTAGACGAGGTTTTTCTACGATTTGTTACAGTCATCTAAATTGTGAACCAACTTAATCTAATTTTGGACTTTTCCAATATATCACTAGGATACAAATTCTGAACAACTACTTCCATAAATGTTATACTGAAAATATGGCCTCTGAAGTGAACACATTATCTTTCTAAGATTTGTAACACAATCTTGATTCATACACACAATTGTCAAAAACTGATACAAAGACTAAATCCTAACTTAACTTCACCATTTGGCTTATGAAAGAAAAAAAAAAGAAATTCTACAACCAACCTTGATTATTATCTACATCAAACTTAAAAGAAATCTACTACAGACAAATAAAAAAAAAATTGTCTACATTTTGTAGAGGGTTATACTATAATGTTATTAATCAAGTGATTTCGTATTGGCCCAGTTACAGGTCCGAGGTCAGCCGTATTGGCCCGAGGCCTGGCCTTCGGCCCCGGGCCAATACGGCTGACCTTGGACCTGTAACTGGGCCAATAAGAAATCACTTGATTAATGACAATTTTATTAATTAACCCTTTACCAAACAATCTCTGGTTTTTACGACCCTGAAAAAGAAGCCTTCTGAAAACATTGAACTGGACACCAGCTTTTTCTCCTTTTTCCCACAATGCTTTTTACCCTGCTGGAAACAAATATCAGTTTTTGGGTTATGTTTACTTTGCTGCCTCTTTGAATGTGATTGGCTAAAAGTAAGCGCAGACTCTCACGCAACTGAACTTTTGACCAATCACATTCAAGGAATTCTGTATTGTCGCAGGTCATCAATATTGATACGAGGTCAACTGTATTGATAGGAGGTCAAGTCCTATTAAGCCGGGGTCATGGCCTGTGTACTATACGAAATCATAAATGTGACTGGTATCGCGTGGACCGGTTCCCATGTATAACTTCTATATATCCAATAGTTAATTAATAAATAATTGAAATAAAATGCCAACTTACTCTTTGTTCCAGCAATCATGTCAAAAACTGACGAATCTCTCTTGGCTGGCTGTTCTGTAGTAAGGGGCAAGGACACCACACTTCTGTGCTTCTGCACGGGGGTGTGGCCAGCCGAGCTGGACTTACTGTCTGATTTCCCAGTTGGAACATCGCCATTGGCAACTGGATGAGTACTTGCCACATGGGACGGAGATTTTTCATTGGACTTTGCAAAGCGGTGTTTGTTCTCCAGTAATATTGAGATTAGCGGTAGATATAGAGCTGCTATTCTTCCCTGTTGGTTCTGAAGATAGACACTACAACTCAATACCAGATGAAAATATTTTTAGACTTGTGCAGACAAAAACACAAACTGTTTATCACACAACCCAGAGTTTTAACAAACCTGAGATAGAAGTCTTCAAAAAACATTGGGGGAAAAGGAGAAAATGCTGATTAACCCTTTCCCTAACGGCAAAATTTGGACCAGACCAAATTGAAAGCATTTTGCAGATGACAAATTAACAGTTGCTAAAAAGATTACTTTTCTATATGATAGGGCAGAAAACATTGTGGGAAAAGGAGAAAATGCTGGTTACCAGCATTTTCTCCTATTCCCACAATGTTTTCAAAAGGCTTCTATTCCTGACCCGTAAAAACCAGGGATTGTTTGGGAAAGGGTTAACAGCATTTTCTCCTTTTCCCACAATGTTTTCAACCATGTCAAGAGACTAATTCCATCATTTGATCCACATTTAATTGCTCTTAGTGAAAAGTCTAAAAAGGGGTATAACTGTCAAAAACATTTGGATGGTTATCTGTCCCTGTTGTAGAGGTTACCCTTTACCACACAATCCTGAATTTTAATAACCCTGGGAGACTAGACTTTTGGAAATGTGAGAAAAGGAGGAAGTGCTGGCAATCATCATTTTCTCCTTTTTCCACAACATTTTCTAACCTTTCAGAAACAAATCTCATAATTCGAGCAGCATTTGATTTGTCGTCTGCAAATGCTTTGAATTTGGACCAGTCTAAAATAATGTTGTTTGGTAAAAAGTTAACAACTTGCCCGACTTTAAAGTGGATCTCAATATTTTGAGTTCTGAGAGACATATTAAAATTCATCTTTGAGAGCCAAGGGTACGATCACTACATGAATCTTACCTTAGCGGATCGAGCCTGATTTCGATATTCCCGGAATACGCCACCTATTGGTTGCTTGTTATTAGCCCCCTTTACATCTAATTTCTGATAGCCAATGAAATATCATTTCACAAACAACTTACGAATACAACAATTCATAATGAAGCAATAACCACAAAGGTACTTAAACAATTCCATCTTCAGGCACTGGGATATAGCCTAAAACCTCTGATAATTGATTGTCATACTGAAACTTTCTGTAAATATTGTTTGTCTATCTTTTTTCGGTAATGAATCATTACATATCATGCACACATCCATGGCGGTACCCATGTTTACCTTTTATTTTCATTAGAAAGGTTGCAACCTTGTTCTACTTTCATCATAGATGAAAAGCTAGGAGCGATTTGATTCGTGCAGTTAGAGCTAGCTGCAACCAATGAAAATGCGTATTGGGGGAATGTAAAAATCAAGCTCGATCAGCCAAGGGTAGAGTAGCGTAGTGGATCATCACCCTTGGCTTGCGAAAGGTGATTAAAATTTTTTTGCACCATGATGAAACAATAGGAGGACTATGACAATTCCTCAATTTTTCTTTTTCAAAACAGCCGAGATAAAAATCTACAACAACTTTATAAATTTCACCATGCTTCGACGATAGCAACTTTCAATTTTCTCATTTTCCCAGAATGCATTTGTTTTCCCAGAAAGCCTTTTAACCCTTTACCAAACAATCACTGGTTTTCACGGCCCTGAGGAAGAAGCCTTTTGAAAACATAGCGGGAAAAGGAGAAAATGCTGGTAACCAGCATTTTCTCCTTTTACAACAATGTTTTCTCCCCTACCCAAAACTATCAAATGCTTTTTCAATGAAACTCTTGCCTAAATAAAAACAATTGGTTGGCACAATTAGAAAAAATTTGCAGATAGCATATAAAAAGACTGCTTAAACGACAAAACTGGTCCATCATAGAGTAAAAAACTTTGTGGAAAATGGAGAAAAGGATGTTTAGAAGCATTGTTCTCAAAAGCGTTATTCTGCAGGATCAATGAAAGTCTCGATAGTGTTGCTATGGGTTCAGTTAAAAACATGGCAGAGAATTAAATGAATCAGCTCTCCTTATGAATGTTATAAGCATTGCCCAATTTTGAAGGAAATATCTTCAGTAGTAATTTTGAATAACAATGATTTATTGATTGAATGGTGTTCTATGCTGCTTTCAGTATTACACTTCAGTTGTATCACTGCAATAGCTCATAATTATATCCATGTATATCTTTGGATTCACCAATACTAAGCAGGCCCTCTGAAGTGTCTTGTATAGAACGTTCCCACAAACAAGCAAGTGCTTCCAGTAGAGCTTGAATCTGGAACCTAGAGGTTATGAGTCCTACACCTTAACACGAAGCCACATAATGCCACCCAGGATCCGTATTCACCAACCATTCTTAAGAACGTTCTTTGTCTTATTCCCGAATGTGAAAGTAACAGAGCTTCTGATTGGCTGAACCATTTGGTTTAGCCAATCAGAAGTTCTGTTCCTTTCACACTGACAATATTCTGAAGAATAAGACTAAGAATGTTCTTAAGAATGGTTGGTGAATACGGACCCAGGACAGGTATGTGGCAATTCTTTACCCTTTACCCCATAAGGTATTTCTATATTTCTATATTGACCCTAAATAACAGCAAGGATGAAGCCGTTTCTTATGTGTATATGACACCTTTTGATAGCATAGAAAACACTGTGATAAAAGGTGAAATTGCTGGTCATGAGCAATTTCACCTTTTGCCACAATGTTTTCCAAAGGCTCCTGCAAACAATGAGAAGTAAAGGCTTAAACATTTTCTTTCAGAACATCTAACTGAAAAACAACCATGACATTGTTCTGGTGTTCTCAACATTTAAACCTTACCCGGCTTTGATAGCGATCATCAAATGCGTGTTTAGCAAACTGATCACGTAAAACATTTATGGCACATCGTCGAATTTCCTTGGTTTCATTGAGAGCAGTTTTCAGCTCTTGTAAAAGTAGTCCAGGTAAGTAGTGAGTTTTTCTATACTCCTCTGACAGCGTATAGTCACACTTTAAGTCTGAAATACATTAAAATTTGAAATGTAGGGTCTGTGTAAATGTAAAACTGTTGTAACTTTTTGTTAAAAAAAAAATCTAGCTTAACTAACCCTAAGCGTTAGTAAAAATTACGAAAGATTTATTATAAATTGCTATATACTTCAATTTATGCTAGTTTACATTCTTTATTAATTCTTGTTAAAAAAAAAAAAAAGGGTTTTATTAACTGAATGTATATCATTGTCTCAGTTATAAATAATTTATGTTAAATTCTATGATAATGCACATACATGTATACTGTTTTCTGTTAATGACTACAGAGAAAATTTAAAAACTGTTATGGCATTTTGAAAAAAGAAATATTTCATCATTGACAAAAGAAAATAGATAATGAACATGCTTTTATATGTTCCATGTAACATAATTATTGTCATAATATGATGCAGTAAATTTTAAGACAACAATGTTATGATATGGCAAGTTCTCCTACGTGTCTTTAAAACTCTGAAATGTTTGGTACAGGGTTAATATATGAAAACTTGGAAGAAAAAAGAGACAAAAGAGATCATTTTCAAGAAGCATTCAAAAACAATCTACTGCAACATGGCAAAAGTTGTCCACACGGACAATAATATATCAACTCTTAACTCTTTACCGAACAACAAAATTTTAGACGTGTCCAAATTGATGGCATTTGCAGTAACTGTTGACAATATATACATGACTCAAAAATTGAAACCTGACTTTAGAAGAGTATTCCGGGAAAAGGAGAAAATGCTGGCTACCAGCATTTTCTCCTTTTCCACAATGTTTTCAGAAGGGTTCTTCCTCTAGGTTGTAAAAACCAGGGATTGTTTGGTGAAGGGTTAATTAGCAAATGACAAAATTTACACAAGTTCAAACTGAACACATTTACAGACAACAAAATCAATGTTACCAAAAAGTGAAATCCATGTTTCGAAAAAAGGAGAAAATGCTGATTACCAGAACTTTTTCCTTCTCTAAAAATGTTTTCAAAGCGCTTTTTCTTTTGGATCAATAAAACTTATGATAGAGTAAATGGTTATAAAAATTTAACAAAACTTTAGAACTTTGCAATACATAAGTTATATAAATTGTAAAAAAAAAGAGTAAGATTTACATCATTCAAAAGTATCATAATATACATTCTGACAATCATGATTTCAGCAAACCATATCTAGGACCACAATCAATATGAGGGGTGATCAGAAAGGAAGTTGACAGGCACCTGTATTGGAATATTGTTAAAAAAGTCAACATGGAATATTTTCTGTTTATGAAAGTAAACTCCTTTTAATTCTATGCACTTGTTCTTGTTTGATTCCCATGCACCAAACAAGTGCATGATTGTGTTACGTGAATATACTCTTAAGGACTCTGACATAATATTTGGCACTGACTGTAGTATGTAACGATACATGATTTCGAAGAAAAAAAAAGAGATTAGAAGAACATAGTGCACACAACTTGACCAAGTGAGTAAGAAAGTTTGGCTTTAGAATTGTGGAAGGCAATGCTGAATGTTCCCCTTTACTGCTTTGTTGTTTAGATTCAGTCTTGTTAAAGTGAACAAATGTTTAATTGCATGTTACAATACAATCAGTAGAGTCTGACCCCTCTGTCTTAACATGTTCTGAAATCTCTTAACAGATCCCCATTGCTAGTGTATCAATGGTCAATGTACCCACAGCGTGCAAACACATGACATTCCAAGATGGTCAGTCAACATCTGGGCACTATTATATGAAATGTCAAATGTGTCAGCTATGTTCCTGACAGTATCTCATTGATTTTGTTTGAAATGCTACTCTACACCAGTACTGATGTTTTCTCTGGCTGATGTTGATTGACAACCAGTTATTGGGTCATCTTTAATAGTATCACATTCTTCTATTAGCCACTTTGATCCATTCACGAAATTAAGATTTCTTGGGTGCCGAGTCCCTTGGAACTTTTTCTAAATTGGCTTTGATTTCAAATAAATACTGTCCAAGTTTGACGGCTCAAAATAAAACATCATAGGACAATTTCGACCATTAATGACCTCATAAAAATAATGTCACAATTTAATCTATTGGAATATGACCAGACTTGAAAATTTGAGTCAGTTACCAGACAATAAATGCTGATCTATGATTTTTTTTTTTAATAATAATATGTGAAGTAGTTTTCAAAATAACAAGGTTGCCCATGTTCTTTCTGATCATCCCTCATACTATTTTTTCATTTAATCCATGAGATTTCCATGTATTTGAGCAAAAACAATTGCAGGTATAAAATGACGACAACACATGCTATTCATTGACAAAATATAAACTGATGTTGCCATTTGTAAAAAGAACAAAATGAATTTTGCAGGCGAGGGAGAGGAAAGCCAGGTTGAATGCAGAAAATCATGAAGCAAAAATATTTCAACATGCAACAACAACTTGTTGATAATTTGTACAGCAATTGAAAAGACTCCTAATTCATATGACAGTGACCTTGACCTTGGTCATAAATATGACCAAATAAGGGCAATCTGCATATCAAGATCTATCACCATGGTATCTCTCCAAGGCCATGAAAATGAACCCCAGTTTTTGAGTTGTTGCAGAATCTCAGAAATAAACTTGGACCAACAGATGAAGAGACAGATGGACTGAGACAGAAGCACATAAGGCTTAATTCTGATAAGGCTTGATGGACAGAATGACAGTTACAGAGAGATAATCTACAATGCTCTCCAGTGAAACCAGTAAGAGACTATTTATGCAAGCTTATAATGAACTTGTTCTGAATATTATCAAAAATGCTGTCTTTGAACATCTACCATGAAACAACAAAAATGCACCAAGTCTTGTCCTGTGAAAGCATTTGGAGACCACAGATTAACTCTTTACCAAATGACAAAATTTTAGAATGGTCCAAATTGAAAGCACCTGTGATAATATAAGGGTAACTCAATTGAAATTTGTTTCCAGCAGGGTAGAAAACATTGCGGTGGGAAAAAAAAAAGAGAAAATGCTGGTTACCAGCATTTTCTCCTTTTCCCTCATTTTCAAAAGACTTCTATCTCAGGGTTGTGAAAAACATGGATGGTATGGTAAAGGGTTAAATAATGGCTCAAACAGTGGAGTTCGGCTTCGAAAGGGAAGAAATAGTGAAAGAAAAAGGTGCAAAATGCTGGTAACCTGCCAAAGAACATCAATTAGTTTGTAACACTTTTCAATTTGTCATTTCAATTTGGACAGATACTTTCAGACAGAACAATTATAGAATGTGTTCCTCCGATATGGAATAAAAACAACTTTTGACCAGCAGCTTCTCCAGTTGCTACAATTATTTCACTCATTACCAGATGATAAAATTTTAGGTTTGTCCTAAATCGAAAGCATTTGCAGATGACAAAATCAAAGTGACTGAAAATTTGAAATTTGTTTTGTAAAGGGTAGAAAACACTGTGGGAAAAGGAGAAAATGATGGTTACCAGCATTTTCTCCTTTTCCCACAATGTTATCTGAAGGCTTCTTTCTCAGGGTTGTCATGGTAATGGTAATGGGTTAACTGAAACATCACAGAGAGCCCTTTTTTCAACCTTCAAATTCTTTTCTGCATCTGAAAACTGAAACTCTTTCCTGCATGCCAAAACTCTAAACTCTTCCAAACTGAAAGCATTTGCAGAAAACAATTCAAATATGGCTAACAAGATGGGCTTTGTCTATGATTTGGCATAAACATGGAGGGAAAAGGAGAAATGCTGGTGGGCTTTTCCCCCATGGGTTGTTAAAACTCCATATCGTGTGGTGAAAGGTTAACCAACATTCATTGTAAAATTGAGATAAACAAGATTCAAAAATATATATAACAAGAGGGCCAAGATGGCCCTGGATCGCTCACCTGAATTTTTGAGAGGACCATAGCTTTTTTTTTTTTTGGAAGGTATTGAAACACTAGAAACAAACTCATTATTTTGCCAAGCAATTTTTAAATGGTCACCTGTAAAAGTCCTTTCAAAATCTGACCAGCAGTTTCAGAAAAGAAGAATTTTTAGGAGTTTCTTAATTTCGGTACAGTGCAAGTAGCCCCCATTCACCAGAGCCATGTTTTTTTACCTATCAAAATTTCGAGAACAAATTTTGAAAAAAGTCATTCAAGGAATATTTCCGCGAAATAATTTTCAAATCTGACCAGCCGTTTCAGAGAAGAAGATTTTTCAAGAAATTCTTCATTTCCATATAGTGCAAGTAGCCCCCATTCACCAGAGCAATGTTTCTCGACGAATCAAACTTTCACGAACAATTTTTAAAAAAGGGTAACCCAAGGAATATCTCTGTGAAAATTTTCCAAAATCTGACCAGCCGTTTCAGAGAAGAAGAATTTTTAAGAATTTCTTCATTTCTGTATAGTGCAAGTAGATCCCATTCACCAGAGCCATGTTTCTTGATGAATCAAAATTTCATGAACAATTTTTGAAAAGGGTCACCCAAGGAATATCTCTGTGAAATTATTTTCAAATCTGACCAGCCGTTTCGGAGAAGAAGAATTTTTAAGAATTTCTTCATTTCTGTATAGTGCAAGAAGCCCCCATTCACCAGAGCCATGTTTCTTGACGGATCAAGATTTCGCGAACAATTTTTGAAAAGGGTCACCCAAGGAACATCTCTGTGAAATTATTTTAAAACCTGGCCAGCGGTTTCAGAGAAGAAGAATTTTTAAGAATTCCTACATTACTGTATAGTGCAAGAAGCCTCCATTCACCAGAACCATGTTTCTCGATGGATCAAAATTTCGCAAACAATTTTGAAAAGGGTCACCCAAGGAACATCTCTGTGAAATTATTTTAAAATCTGGCCAGTGGTTTCAGAGATGATGATTTTTAAAGAATTTCTTAGAAAATTCCATTTTGTTGCCATGGCAACCTGAGTTTTTGACGGAATAAAATTCTGTGACCAAATTTTTAAGAGGACCTCCCAAGGAACATTCCAGCCAAGTTTGGTCCAAATTGGCCCAGTGGTTTAGGAGGAGTTGATGTTTAAAGAATTGTTGACGACGCACAGCGGACACCGGATGATCCTAAAAGCTCCCCTTGAGCACGTTGTGCTCAGGTGAGCTAAAAAGCTCCCCTTGAGCAAGTTGTGCTCAGGTGAGCTAAAAATATTGTAGCAACAGAAGGTATTGATCCCTATGATCACATTTTCCTTATGTTACAATAATTTCAAAAGTTGTATGCTGAAAGACTAAAAAGAAAGATTGTCTGCTAGAGAAAATGATTGAATTTGGAAGAGCCCAATGGGAACTTTTGGGGTATATCAAGAAGAAAAGTGTATTGCCATGGAAATATGTGCTAAAAGGCTATTCAGAGATAGTTCACCTTCGTCAATCGGTAAGAAATGGGCAAACCCTACAATAGTAAGATAAATTTCATAGCATCTGGGGCTATATTTACCAACCATTAAAAATTGCATTCATAATTCCATTAGCAGATATACAAAGTAACAAAATTTCTGATTAGCAAAACAGAAATTTTGTTACCTTGGAATCTAGGAAATTCTTGAGGATTAGACCATGGATATAATGACTGTTTTACACATGACAAAATTTTAGACTAGTCCAAATTGAAAGCATCTGCAGACATAAATATGAGTACTGTTGAAAAATTCAAATTTGTTTTGGGAAGGGAAGAAAACATTGTGGGAAAAGGAGAAAATGCTGGTCACCAGCATTTTCTCCTTTTCTCACAATGTTTTCAAAAGGCTTCATTCCAAGCGTCGTCAAAAGTCAGGATTATTTGGTATAGGGTTAGAACAGTTGTTAAACTCTCTGGTAGCTGTCTCAGCCTTTCTAGCTACCATTAGCTTTTTTTTCACGCCCAATGTCTTGTGGGTATAATTTTCATTAAGAATACAGCACAGTTACTTCAACTTTGGTATGAAATGGTATTATACAGTTCAAAGCATGGTAAATATAGGTGGCACTCTGGAAATACTCAGTGATTCAACCAGGCAAATCAATCTCAGTGATTCAACCAGGCAAATCAATCTCAGTGATTCAACCAGGCAAATCAATCTCAGTGATTCAACCAGGCAAAAATCATCACCTAATTATGGATCCATAAAAATCCAATTTGCTCAACAATCAACTGAATCTGGTGGTAGAATGGTCCTTGGACATACACATATATTTTTTACCCAGAATAAAAGTTTTGACCCAAGTCAGCTTTCACAGGTGGCATAAACTAACCATCTTCACGAGCCAAGAGTACGATTACTTCGTGGATCTTACCTTGGCTGATTGAGCCCGATTTCCAGATTCCTGCGATGCACCCTCTATTGGATGCTGGTTATTACCTCCCTTTACATCATGTTTCTAAAAGCCAATGAAATTTCGTTTTACAAACCGCTTACGAATACACATGAAGCGATATGCAGACATCAACGTGGGTTTCCATGTTTACCTTCTATTCGAAAGGTAGCGACCTTGTTCTATTTTTATCAAAGATGAAATGCTATGAGTGATTTGATTCGTTGCAGTTAGAGCTGGCTGCATCCAATGAAAAGGCGTATCGGGGGAATATAAAAAGCAAGCTCGATCTGCCAAGGGAAGAGTAGCGTAGTGAATCATCAGCCTTGGCTTGCGAAGATGTAAACTAACATGTATCATTACTTTTTTGCAGATGCATTCAATGCATTACTACATGACAATTCAACCCAATATTACACGGTTAGACCTATTAACCAAATTTAAAGCATTTGCCAACAACATTTTCAAAGCTGCATAAATGGTGCAATTTTGCTTTGACAGGGTAGAAAACCTTGTGAGAAAAGGAGAAAATGCTGGTTACCAGCATTTTCTCCTTTTCACCACAATGTTTTCAAAAGGCTTCTTTCTCAGTTTAAAGTTGTCATTGTGTGGTTAAGAGTTAACCATCTTTACCAAGAGTACAACTCAATTATTTTTGCATTTTGTGTTTTTAGCAGTTTTTCTGAAAGATCTCGATTAATTATGTAGGTTTATCATGTATGAATCTCGAATAATTGTGATAAAAGATAATTTTGGGGATCAATCATTTTTCATCAATATATTAATGAGCCATGCTTTGGCAAAAAAGGGGGCTTTACCCCTTACCACACAATCCCGACTTTTGACAACCCTGAGAAAAAATAGGCCTGTTGAAAACATTGTGGGAAAAGCAGAAAATGCTGTCACCAGCATTTTCTGCTTTTCTCACAATGTTTTCTACCCTTTCAATAGCATATTTCAACTTTTTCAGTCACATTTACTTCGTCGTCTGTAAATGCTTTCAATTTGAACCAGTCTATAAATTTGTCGTTTAATGCATCACTGATTATGAATGATATCAACAAGTCATCACATGGTTGTGGATCAAAAAAGTCTATTCTGTATTAGAACCCACTAATTTATACAGTAAACTGGTCCTAGGACATGCAAAAAAATTGACCAGTAGCAAAAAGTCTGGACCCAGGTCAGCCTGTGCAGACTGCACAGGTTGACCCGAGTTGAAATCTTTTTGCAGATGCATTAAGCCCCCTTTTCACCAAGTATGGCCTATTTCAAATGCACAAGATCCCTACAATGCTATGATAAATTTCATCGTGTTGGAAGGTTGTCCTGCTATTTGTATGAATTTTCTAATAGCATACAATATTGATTAACACTATAGGGATATTAATATTTGGGATCAATCACCTTCCTCAATCTCTAAGTCAGAGTCAATTTCTGCAATAGGAAGGTAAAAATTCATAACATTTGCTATTGTATGCTATTTTTCTTTTCTTATTTTGCCACTGAAAGTATACATTCTTGATTAAATGTTATACGGTTACTCAGAGATGGGCCCACTTTTTCAACTAGAGTTGTTGCAAAGCCGATGAAATTGAAAATAAAATGGTGAAATTCTTTTAACTCTTTACCAAACCATCCCTGGTTTTTACGACCCTGAGACAGTGGCCTTATGAAAACATTGTAGGGAAAAAGGAGAAAATACTGGTAACCAGCATTTTCTCCTTTTACCTCTATGTTTTCAACCCTGCTGGAAAAAAATTTCAATTTTTGAGTAATGTTTATATTGTTGTCTGCAAGTGCTACCAGTTTGGACCAGTCTGAAATTTTGTTGTTTGGTAAAGAGTTAATGATAGAAATGTTTTTGGATCTACAAAAAGGCTTATCACTTAAGTCAAAAATGGACACAAGCTGCCCTAAAACTATCAATGTAGGATGAAACTATAAAGTTAATTTCTAATGTTTGAAAACAGTATGATAGTACAAAAACACATTTTAACCCATTACCACACAATCCCTACTTTTGACGCCCCTGAGAAAGAAGCATTTAGAAAACACTGTAGGAAAAGGAGAAAATGCTGATAACCAGCATTTTCTCCTTTTCCCACAATGTTTTCTACCCTTCACTTCACAAATTTCAAATCTTCAGTCAATTTTATTTTGTCATCTGCAAATGCTTTCAATTTGGACCAGTCTAAAATATTGTCATGTGGTAATGGGTTAATCAAAGTACATGTAAACTATTCATTTTGGCATGCAAATCATCTGAAATAACACAATCAGGGAGTCAAAAATATAACAGCAAAGAAAAAAAAACTATGTATAAAATAAACAAACTGGAGAATATTTAACCATATATGTAACCATGGCAACAATGATTACATGCAAGAACAACTGTGGTCTGTTTAAGGTCAACATCATCTGCACATGCATTGGTTTCTATGGTAATGAATGTAAAAAACAAAATAAATTTAAAGACAGAAATGTACAAAACTGTGTCAGGGTGTCACTGGTGTCTTTGTCAACGAAAGTATGATCCAAAGGTGACATACATGTTACTGCTGGTAATGTGGTCAGTAATTAACTTTCCTCATAATACCAGTAGTACAAAATTCAATATTGAACTGAGAACAAAGGAAAACAAGAGGACCATGATAGTCCTATATCGCTCACCTGAGTACTAAGCAGCAAAGGTCGACAACAAAGACTATAATTACCAAATACTGAGGTCCAAGGGCTAATGATGATGAAACAAGAGCCGCAAATTGTTACAAGATATGCAATCCCACCGCAAGCTGTACAGGATGTATAATAGTTGCAAAGGGCAGGCAATGCAACAATCAATTTGACTTGAGACTTCAAAATTTCACTCTGGACAAGCAAACAATACTATTAAAATAAAGATCAAAGTGGAATTACTCAAAACCCGTGCTGGGTAGAGTTATTGTTCTTGAACACATTACTCTGTAATATCACAACAAACATGCATACCAATTTTGAAGTTGTTCTTACTTGAGGTGACAAAGTTATATTCCGAACAAGCATTCAATGCAGACTTATGTGAGATTTTATTGAGACAGACATTCTAACCAATTTTCAATTCTGCTTACCAAGAAATGTGGTCTCAAAAGTGCTCACAAGAAGACTTTTAAAGATTTCCCTCTTTATCTCTATGTGAAATCTGAGACCAACAACATAGGGCTAACTTTCACACCAGGACCATAATTTGAAGTATTTTGGTAGAGGGCCACTAGATGATGCTATATACCAAATATGGAAGCTCTAGCCTTTTGGTTTGGGAGAAGAAGATTTTCTAAGATTTCCTTCTTTATCGCTATGTGAAATCCGAGAACCCACAACATAGGGCCACTTTCAACACTAGGGCCATAATTTGAGGTGTATTGGTAGAGGGCCACTAGATGATGCTACATGCCAAATATGAAAGCTCTGGCCATTACTGTTTGGGACAAAGAGATTTTTAAAGATTTCCTTCTTTATTGCTATGTGAAATCCGAGACCCACAACATAGGGCCAGTTCTTTACATCAGGGACATAATATGAAGCATTTTGGTAGAGAGCCACTAGATGATGCTACATTCCAAATATGAAAGCTCTGGCCATTACCATTTGGACAAGAAGGTTTTTAAAGATTTCCTTCCTTGTCTCTATGTGAAATCCAAGACCAACAACATAGGTTAAATTTTCACAGCAGGGCCATAATTTGAAGTATTTTGGTAGAGGGCCACTAGATGATGCTGCATGCCAAATATGAAACCTCTAGCCCTTACGGTTTGGGACAAGAACATTTTCTAAGATTTCCTTCTTTATCTCTTTGTGAAATCCAAGACCCCACAACACAGGGTCAATTTCCGCACTACGGCGATAATTTGAAGTATTTTAGTAGAGGGTTACTTGATGATGCTACATGATAACTATGAGAGCTCTAGCCCTTACGGTTTGAGACAAGAAGATTTTTAAAGATTTCCTTCTTTATCTCTATGTAAAATCTGAGAGCCCACAACATAGGGCCAATTTCAAGACTAGAGCCATGATTTGAAGTATTTTGGTAGAGGGCCATTAGATGATGCTACATGTCAAATATGAAAGCTCTAGCCCTTACAGTTTTGGACGAGAAGATTTTTAAAGTTTTTTCACTCGGTTGCCATGGCAACCAGAGTTCTTCATGGAATTCAAATCTTTGAAGTATTTTGATAGTGCATCACCTAGGGATCATTTCTGTGAAGTCTGATTGAAATCTGATTGTTAGTTAAGGAGAAGAAGATTTTTTTGTAATTGTGAACAGACGGACGGACGGACGGGTGGACAACGGACATTGATCGATCACAATAGCTCACCTTGAGCACTTCGTGCTCAGGTGAGCTAAAAATAATGATATATTCATTGGATGCAGAAGTGCTATATGATATATTCAAACACAGTAATAATTGTTCACTTGAAAAACTGCATATAAAGTTCAATATCTGGCAAAGTTACAAATTGGGACTGCAAAACCCCTGGCCATTTTGAACAGGTAGCCTTTGAATGCAGGGTCATTGGTTCATTCCCATTCTTTCTAATCCCACTTCATCCATCTGATTGTTTCTTGTTTTTCTTTTGAGACTTATTACGACTTTTTCTACACCTCAGTTTTAATGATTAAATACTCTACCAAACACTCCCATGATTTAATAGCGCTATAGAGAAAGGCTGTTAAAAACATTGTGGGAAAAGAAAACAGTTCTTATGACCACCACTTTCTCCTTTTAACTAAATGTTTTCTGCTCTTTCAAAAGTATATCCCAACATTTGCCCCTATACTGAATGGGTCATCTACAAATTAACACTCTAATTCTGGATGAGTCTAAAATTCTGTTGTCTGGTCAAAAGTTGAAGATATCTTTGGCATACCTGTTTGAACTACAGAACTTTAAAAGTTTAAGCTGGAAAAGTAAGCTAAAACACTGGGGTGTTAAAAAAAGGAAATTTGATGTAAGTCAATATTCATGTACCAGTAATATTTTGTCTGATTGTAAAATTTGCAGAGTCTATCATAGTAAGTTGAAAGCCCCATGCTAATCTAACTCAATGCATTCTTACTATTACCTATATCATCAAGCATAATTATAACAGCATTATTACGTCAGATATAACATCTTTATAAATTCTGATTTCACACAATACTTGGGCTGTAATATGACACTACATGCATGAAAAAGTATTCTACAAGCTTGAAATTTGCATTCATATTAAAGCTTCTAAGCTGACATTCACCAACCAATGTCTGAAATTCTTGGCCCTATTCTTAATTTTATTTCCAAATTTGAAAGCAACACAATATTTGATTGGCTGAAACATATGTTTCACTCATTACCAAACGACAAAATTTTAGGTTTGTCCAAATCGAAAGCATTTGCCGAAAACAAAATAAAAGTGACTGTAAATCTGAAATTTGTTTTGTAAAGGGTAGAAAACACTGTGGGAAAAGGAGAAAATGCTGGTTACCAGCATTTTCTCCTTTTCCCATAATGGTTTCTAAAGGCTTCTTTCACAGGGTCGTCAAAAGTAGGGGTTGTGTGGTAATGGTTTAACCAATCACAAATTGTGATACTTCCTACATCTGGAATTAGATCAGATTTGCAATTTAGAATGGTTAGTAAATAACGGCCCAATTTCACACAATGCTTGTGCTATATTTTCACTCTATGTGCACAAAATATTATTCTATAAGCTGAATTTTTACATTAACTCAGTACCATCCAGGATATTTTCAGAAAGAAGCCTTCTAAAATATTGTAGGAAAAGGAGAAAATGCTGATAACCAGCATTTCTCCTTTTCTTGATGTATTTTTTTACCCTTCACAAATCAAGTTTAAGTTTTTCTGTCAAATGTCATTGTCTATAAAATGCTTTTGATTTGGAGCAGTGTAAAAGTTACCAGGTAGTTATTTGGTACAGAGCTAAGGAAAGATAAAACGTCTATTAAAAGGGAAAGAAGCCATTCTTGTTAAAAAGCAATCATTCCTTTTCAAACAGTGTTCTCGGAATTCTACTACAAAAACTTCATACTTTACCACAAGGCAACTCCAACTTTTTACCACACAATCCGAGTCTAACAACTCCAAGGCATTTGAAAATATTGTGAGAAATGGAAAAAGTGTGGGTAACTTGCATTTTTTTCCTTTTCCCACAATGTTTTCTGCTCTTTCAGAAAAGATACTATTATTAGATTAATATATACAAATGCATTTAATTTGGACTAGTCTGAATTTTTGCTGAGCAGTAAAGAATTTAACTCGTCCAAACTGAAAGTATTTGCAGATAACATACCAAATATGGTTCAAATAGTGGGAATTGTCTCTAAATGATAGAATATGGGGTGGGAAATGGAGAAAATACTGGTTAACAGCAATGTCTCCTTTTCCCAAAATGTTATAAAGCCTTCTTCTCTAGCGTCTTCCAAGCACAACATTGTTTGAAAAGTTTTTGGTCTAGTATAGTGCTGGATGCTTTTGTGACTTCTACAAAAGGAAGGAGACAAAAAAACTAACCAGAAAAATATTAATATGACAAAAAGTTATGGCCCAAAAAACTCATTACCTCTGTAGATAATTTATACTCTGTCTTGCAGCAGACCAAATCAGTGTGGCAAAAGGAGAAATTGCTTGTAAAAGTAATATCTCCTTTCAGCACAATGTTTTGACAATAATTCGCGTATCCGTATAAGGATAGAACACCCTAATGAGATTCGTGTAACATTCCCTTTCACTGCCAAATCGTACAAAGTCAGGAAAGACTAAGTTCACTCTTTACTACACAATCCCGAATTTGACCACCTGAGAGAGTAAGCTTTTGAAAACATTGTAGGAAAAGGAGAAAATGCTGGGTACCAGCATTTTCTCCTTTTCCTATGTTTTCTACCGTTCCCAAATCAAATTTCAATTTTTATTCCACATTTGTCGCCTGCAAATGCTTTCAATTTGGACTAGTCCAAAACTTTGTTGTTTGCTAAAGAGTTAATTGATGCCAGCAACCAGCATCTATTGTCCAGGGCCCCCGTTTTACAAAGGTAGTTATGAACCAAATTTGCATTAACCCATTACCACACAATCCCTACATTTGGCGACCCTAAGAAAGAAACCTTTAGAAAACATTGTGGGAAAAGGAGTAAATGCTGGTAACCAGCATTTTCTCCTCTTCCCACAATGTTTTCTACCCTTCACAAAACAAATTTCAAATTTTCCGTCACTTTTATTTTGTTGTCTGCAAATGCTTTGGATTTGGACAAGCCTAAAATATTGTTGTTTGGTAATGAGTTCAGCTTTAGGCAACTATAGCATAGTGGCATTAATCTGCTACAAGATACATGAAATCTATCATGATAATTTTAGAAAAACTACTGCGATAAATCAAAGTTTCCCAGAAATTTTATCCAGATAAAATAGTTTGATTCATCACAATCATCCTCATCCTCGGATACCCCGGGGTCTCCCTATTTGCTACGCTACATCGACCCCTGGGACAATTGACTAATAAAGCTTCGAATCAGCCGCCGAAAATCGATATGAAACGTCATAGCGTACAGTCCACTCGCCCATCACAAAATGATGATGGAACCAATGAAAAGCCAGCACTCGGCCAGCGGTAAAGCGAGGGAAATTCAATTAATTGTCCCAGGGGTCGATGTAGCCTAGCAAATAGGGCGACCCCGGGGTATCCGAGGATGCATCACAATAGTTTTTCTAAAATTATCATGATAGCTTTCATGTGTCTCATCGCAGACGAATGCCATTATACTATAGTTATATAAAACTTACGAAATTTTTTTTTGTAACTTCATGTATCTCGGTGAAACGGGGCCAAGTTGATTACAGATTACTTGAGTCTAAGCCAAATCCATACAATTTTTAGGAGATAAAAGGTAGCGTTACACAAATCCCATCAGGGTGCCCATCCTTAAGCTTAATCTTTTGTAGCATATCCGTATGTTAACCCTCTACGCACCTTTAACAGCTGTAGTTGTTGAAGCAGCCAGTATAGATCAAGATCAAGGAGCGCCAAATGAGCAGCCTGATCACAGATCTACGCTATTCACTCTATTTTAAATTCTTTAACCCTTTCCCATATGACAAAAGTTTGACTTTACTAAAACGAAACATTTGTAGAAGTGAATTTAAATGTGGTTCATAATATTGACTTCGTCTCTCATAGGGTACAAAACACTGTGGGAAATAGGGAAAATGCTGGCAACCAGCAACTTTTCCTTTTTCCACAATGTTTTCAAAAGCAGTCTTTCCTAGGGTCGTTAAAACTTGGGTTTGTGTGGGAAATGGTTAAGCATAAGTAAACATGAAACACTGGTAGTCTCTTGTTACTACACTGAAATAGTAAATGCAAGTTGGGCTCATTTGGCTCTGTTGGGGTTAACAGGATTTTTTTTGATTCATTATTCTACACTGATTTTTTTTGAAGTTGTCTGCTGCTTATTTCAAGAGGTAATGAAAATGCACTCATCATTGTAAAGCTAAAAATGTTCAGTGAGTATATTTCTCATCTCTTCACACAACACCCAAACAAGACTTAAAAGCATTTACAAAATTACTGACAAATAAATGTGGTGAAAAATGGTAGGTTTTTAAAGCAATACGATACATTGTGGGAAACAGATGAAAAAAATGTTGGTGACCATTTTCTCTTTTCCCCACAATGTTTTAAGGCCTTTTTTGCTGGAAACTATACAAAACAGGTTTTTTTTTTTTTGTTGGATAGACTTACATGCTTACTCATCAACTTAATGATTCTTTTTTTAGCTTTACAAACTGCTTTTAGTAGCACCGAGTTCCAGATTAAGGGAGACAGATTTATTCTTAATTTTGAAGATCTTAACCCTTTACCCCATAAGGCATTTCTATGGTATCACTAATTGACCCCATATAACAGCAAGGATGAACCCTTTTCTTATGTGCATATGAGACCTGTTGAAAGCATAGAAAACATTGTGTAACAAGAGCGGCAAATTATCGCAAGATATGCCCGTCTTACCCCAAGTTGTAAAGCTTGGGCATGCACCGGACAAAATTCAAGTATGAAAAACAACAAAGGGCAACAACTCAAAAAGTAAGCAAGCAAGAGTTGTGATTCCTGTGCACTGCACTCCCCATCGATGAGATCTATCCACCCATGAAATTTCATAACCCTAGCTAGTATAGTTTTGGAGATATGCTCCGGACAAAATTCAAGTATGAAAAACAACAAAGAGCAATAACTCAAAAATTAAGCAAGCAAGAGTTATGATTCTTAGGCACAGCACTCCCCCTCGATGAGATCTATCCACCCATGAAATTTCATAACCGTAGCTGGTACAGTTTTGGAGATATGCTCCGGACAAAATTCAATTATGAAAAACAACAAAGGGCAATAACTGAAAAATTAATTAAGCAAGAGTTATGATTCCTGTGCACTGCACTCCCCCTCGATGAGATCTATCCACCCATGAAATTTCATCACCCTAGCTTGTATAGTTTTGGAGATATGCTCCGGACAATGAACTGGACGCCACCCGCCCGGACGTCCGCCCGCCCGGACGCCCGCCACGGGTGATCCCATAATACGTCCCGTCTTCGACGAGCGTATAAAAAAGTGAAATTGCTCCTAACAAGCAATTTTACCTTTTGTCACAATGTTTTCCAAAGGCTCCAACAAGCAATGCGTAGAAATGAGTAAAATTCTATGGAATAAAGGGTTAAATAAAACTCATGTTGTAGGTACTCCTATATGGTCTGTAACAGACAAAAAGGGGCATTCGGACATTTGGATATTGCATTAAGTGTCATCCCCAATCAGCCTATGCACTCCAAGAAGGCTAATCTAAAATGGCATTTTCCATTCTTATGTAATTTTCTGTTTTGCCCAAGTCTACTGTAGCACAAAATCTAAGGTAGTCATAAAGTGCCATCTCAGATTAACCTGCACAAAACTGTAGAGGCTGATCCCAGCTGACACTAAACACTTTTTGTTGTAAGACATGTATTGTCTGAATGTTGTACCACCAACAAGGATTTTGATAAGAAACACATTTTTTACATTTGAAAAACCTTTAGTTAGTACTCCCTTTAATCTGTAACCTTGTGTGAGTTTGTCCTTTCTGCTGAAAACACCATGATCACTGACAACATCTTGAACCTACTACCTCATGTTGATATATTTCAAGGGATTAGATTACCACAGAAACATGGTAGCAAATGGAAAAAAAGGCTTGATATGAGCAATTTCTTCATTCACCACAATTTTTTTTTTTACTTTTGACTCTCATCTTTTGGTATTTTCCATTTTTCTACAACAGTTACCATCTGAATGAATCTATTTGACCCTTGATCACACAATGACAACTCTTAATGACCCCGAGGAAGAGGCCTTTTGAAAACTTTGTGGGCAAAGGAGAAAATGCTGGTAACCAGCATTTTCTCCTTTTCCCACAAAGTTTTCTACTCTATGAAATAATATTGCATAATTTCAGCCAATCCGAAATTATCGCCTAAAAATGCTTTCGATTTGGATAGATCTAAAATTCTGCTGTGTGGTAAAGGGTTAACACTCAAAATACCAGTTATCGAAACTGTGGCCCCGTCAATATTGAAAGTATTGGCAGATTTCAAGCTGAACTTAAAGTTACTCAGTCATCACTGACCAGCTTTTACGTGTTTTTTACGTTGTTTTTTGTTATGTCTTTTACATGTTTTACGACGAGTTCTATACTTTGAGCCACATTCAAATTGTCATCTGCAAAAACATTTCAATTTGGACAAGTCTAACGATGTTATCTAATGATGATGAGTTCATGAGGTAGCAGGTTTTGAACAATGACAATGATATTGTTTTACCTTCTAACTTGATGTCTGTTGAAGCGAGATGAATATACAAGAAAATAACAAAAGACTGATAAATAGCTTCAATTAAATCTTCCTTTGCCTTTTTCCTCTCTATTTTTGACATATCATCACCTTTGTAACTTTCTGGTCTGGATGAAAACCACTTTTGAAAATATCTTGGGCAAAGGAGCGACTCATTCGCAAATTTCTCTCATTTTAGCTTCTTCTCTCTGCTTTATATGCCTTGAAAGCATGTTAACTTTTAAATGTACGTATATTATACAAGCATAATGATATATGACAATATATTCGTAATCCATTAACTCTTTACCAAACGACAAAATTTTAGATTGGTCCAAATTGAAAGTACTTGCAGACGGCAAAATAGATTGAACTCAAAAATTGAATTTTTTTTCCTGAAGGGTAGAAAACATTGTGGGAATAGGAGAAAATGCTGGTTACCAGCATTTTCTCCTTTTCCCACAATGTTTTCAAAAGGCTTCTATCTCAGGATCGTAAAAACCAGGTATTCTTTGGGAAAGAGTTAATTTCTTGACCCTTTACCAAACAACCCTAAGATGACAAAACTGATTCAAGAATAGAAATTTGTTTTGAGAAATGTAGAAAACATTGTGGGAAAAGAAGAAAATGCTGGTTTCCAGGATTTTCTTCTTTTCCCACAATGTTTTCAAAGGCTTTCTTCTTCTTGGTTGTTAAAAGTCAGGATCGTGTGGTAAAGAGTTAAAAGAAAAATGCCATCACTTTAGCCATACCAAATTTGTTATCTCGAAATTTCAATTTGGACAAGTCTAAATTTTGTCTGTTTAACCAAATAACAAATTCTCAGAATGGTCCGAACTGAAAGCATTAATTTTGCAGCAAATGACAAACTATATCTCCAAAAATCATGAAATCAAACTTATAACAGCAGAAAACATTGTGGGAAAAGGAGAAAATTCTGGTTATCAGCATTTTCTCATTTTCCGACAATGTTTCCAAAGTCATTATAATTCAGGATTGTGTGGTAAAGGGTTAAAGGAGGCAATAAGTTGAAGAATGATAAGACTAAGTAGATAAAAGATAAGTATAGATAAGATCTTGCAATAGATATCATTCAGCTTGCCTCTAATTCAAATGCATACACTGCAAGGCTCATTACGTAGTAATATTTCATCATTGCAAATAGAGCATAATAATTCAGGACAACTTTCATCAGTAGAGATTCATTTCGACAAGGTTTTAACCCCGGAGGTAATGTTGAAATGGCACAAACTCTGTTGTGTGCTAAAGCTTTTAAATTACAAACTAAAAGTATCCAGTCATCATAACAAAGGCAAAAGTCTTTGGCTGCAACACAAGAATGATTTAAGCGATATCAACTGCATGAAATTACTGAAACTGTAACAAGAAGTGCAACTTCATTAGCACTAGCAATTAATGAACTCTTGTTTAGCCTCTTACAGTACAAGCAGGATTTTAAAACTCCTGTCTGATGACAGATTTTGTCAACATTGCTGTAGCTGAAGAAATTGCCTCTGTCACAAGTAGTCAGTTTTCAACAATGATTTGCATACTGTTGGAAAAATCTATTCTCCTTTCATTTTCCTAAGTTTGTCCCTTGCTTAACCCATTACTACACAATCCCTACTTTTGACGACCCTGAGAAAAAAGCCATTAACCCTTTACCACACAATGACAACTTTTAACACCCCTGAAAGAGATGGCTTTTGAAAACATTGTGGATAAAGGAGAAAATGCTGGTTACCAGCATTTTCTCCTTTTCCCACAATGTTTCCTACCCTATCAAAGGAAACTCATTTCATGTGAACCACACTGAAACTGTCATCAGCAAATGCTTTCAATTTAAACAGGTCTAAAATTTTGTAGTGTGGTAAAGGGATAAAAACATTGTGGGAAAAGGTGAAAATGCTGGTAACCAGCAATTTCTTCTTTTCCGACAAAGTTTTCTACCCTGCACAAAACAAATTTCAAATTTTCATTCACTTTTATTGTGTCGTCTGCAAATGCTTTCAATTTGGCAAGCCTGAAATTCTGTCGTTTGGTAATGAGTTAATGGGTTAAGTTATCCCTCATATGCGTCAAAATTGGACTGGTCAGTTAGTATTCTTGTCACCTATTTATTTACTCTTATGCTGCTAAGCACAACACACACCTTTTGCAGACAGAGTAGATCAAGATCAGACTGCACAGAATGTGCAGTCTGATCTTGGATCTACACTGTCCAATAAGGAGATATAATTCCCCCAAACATAACTTTGAAATAGCAATTTTTTGGGTTTCTGCTCTCGAAAGGAAAATTTCATTTTTTGTTATATAGTAGGTTAGGATTAACCCATTACCACACAATCCAGACATTTAACGACCCTAAGAAAGAAGCCTTTTGAAAACACTATGTGAAAAGGAGAAAATGCTGGTAACCAGCATTTTCTCCTTTTTACATAGCGTTTTCTACCCTTCCCAGCACAAATTTCGATTTTTGAGTCACATTTATTTTGTCGTCTGCAAATGCCTTCAATTTGGACTAGTCTAAAATTTTCTCGTGTGGTAAAAAGTTAAATCCGTATAAAACCTAGGAAACAGACTAACCCTTTACCAACTGACAAACTAAAGAGTCTTACAGACTGGTACAAATTAGCCAAAAACCTTTGGAAGGGTAAAAAATATTGTAGGAAAAGGAGAAAATCCAGTTTTCCAGATATTCTCCTATACTGGCAATATTTTCAAAAGCGTTGTCCCCCAGAGTTAATAAAAGGATTGTTTGGTAAAGAGTTAACATAACCTGAACCATTCTAACATGTTGACAAACAGAACAAGTAGCTAACCAAGAACAAAGATTGTGGTTGGTTGACCCTCTTTTCACTGTGGTTGAATTTTACAAACTCTTTTGATATTTAGTATTCTACGATGAAATTTTTTTGCAATTAATCTTTCTGCCCCATTTTATTGAAAGAGATAAAAAAACACCATTACTGATTTTTTTTTCTAAAGAAAGAATAACTAACAAAAAATCCACAAATATGACATTCTATGTGTGAGAGATATAGCAAAGATTTTTTTGTATTTCATTTCAACAGCTAGTCTTATTACGCTGGTCATGGCACCTATGCATGTGTTTCTTGGCTTTCTCACACCAGTACTGATGCTAATTTCTTTCCAATTCATTAACTACTTTTCTCACATGCAGCAAAAGTTAAGGACAAAAATCACCATAAGGACAGTTTGCCTCAACCAGGTATCAAGCTAGTAACCATAATTAGATACACTAATGGTACACTAACTAGTGAGCTACCTGGCCTGGCAATTATTAACTCATTACCAAACGACAATATTTTAGGCTTGTCCAAATTGAAAGCATTTGAAGATGACAAAATAAAAGTGACTGAAAATTTGAAATTTGTTTTGTGAAGGGTAGAAAACATTGTGGGAAAAGGAGAAAATGCTGGTAACCAGCATTTTCTCCTTTTCCCACAATATTTTCTAGAGGCTTCTTTCTCAGGGGCTTCAAAAGTAGGGATTGTGTGTTAATGGGTTAAGATATAACCTGATAACATTGTTGCATCAGAATAATTTACATATGAAAGTTGCTGTCTTGATTCATACTATTTATTACTTTTCTATGCTCTATGCCTATTTCCCTGTACATTCATTAGTACTTTTACACTACACTTTCCAACTTGAACATTAACAAGCAACTTTTTAGTCAAGTGAAAAAAGGGTTAATTCTATATCTTTGCCCCTTCAACCAAAACATCTTACATCATCTACAAGGTTACATAATTTACATACCTTTGTATGATTTAATAAGACCTTTCCTCATCAGTGGTAAAGATAAGGGTATATAGTGTTCATGGCTACATACAATCCTCATAAATATGAACTTGTACTCGTGTAGAGTCTGAAAAATAAATCGTCAAAAATATAAACTTGTAGTAATACAGTCTAGAAATAAATCATCAGTGCTTGTGGCTTCATACAATCTGCATTTGAATAAACTTGTTCTCATCTATATCCTACAAAGAAATTAGCAGTATTCAAGGCTACATAAATAGCATACTCATAAATATATAGAGGATATTTGGTTTTTTTTGGTGAAAGATTTCGTGAACACCATCGGTAGTATTTTCACTCGTTGCTGTGCCACTCGTGAAAATAGTACCAATGGTGTCCACTTGATGAAATAAATTTTGATCTTTCACAGAAAAAAAACCCCAAATATTCTGTTTATTTTTTGCTTTTAACCCTTTCTGGGAGGAGCTTTATCAAAATTAAGTACAGTTCTTTTCCCTTATTCCCCATGGTGTACCCCTCCCGCATCGCAACGTTTCGTCTAGCGCGAGAAATGTAAGGTATATGACATCATATTTTCCATCTGGTTGTTAGGCACGCGCAATTTACCTAGGCAACAAGAACCTGAAAATCGGTATTTTCATTGGTGGTACCAGTGTAAGATAGAAAAATATTTTCACTGCTGTTTCTCGATATTCTACCGGAAAGCATGAAATAAAGAGATGTTCTCATGTAGAGTCTGAAAATATATTTATCCTTGATCATGGCTTCAACAGTCCTAATTAGTATAAACATGTGCTCATGTAGAGTCTAAAGGCAATGATAACTGCCCATGGCTACTTAAATCCTCATAAATATAAACTTGAACTCATTTAACCCATTACCACACAATTCGTACTTTTGACGCCCCTCAGAATAAAGCCTTTAGAAAAAATTGTGGGAAAAGGAGAAAATGCTGGTAACCAGCATTTTCTCCTATTCCCACAATGTTTTCTACCCTTCACAAAACAAATTTCAAATTTTCAGTCACTTTTATTTTGTCGTCTGCAAATGCTTCCGATTTGGACAACCCTAAAAATTTGTTGTTTGGTAATGAGATAAACAAGTGCTTATGTTGAGTCTGAAATGCAATGATAAGTGCCCATGGCTACATAAATCCTCATAAATCTAAACTTGAACTTATTTAAGTCTATGTAGAAGTCATCAGTGCTCATTGCTTCCTCATAAATAAAACCTTGTGCTCATTTAGAGTCTAATTATAAGTCACCAGTGCTCATTGCCTCATACAATCCTCATAAATATAACCATGTGCTCATTTAGAGTCTAAATATAAGTCATCAGTGCTAATGGCAATGTATCCTTCTAAATATATCATTGTACTCATTTGGAGTCTGAAAATTAACCATCATTATCGCTACATACAATCTCCATGAATATTAACTTGTACTTATGTTAACGTTAAATGTACTGATGCAGAAAATAAAATAATTAACGTAGTTCTGGCGAATTTTCTAAAAGTTTTATAAGTATCAAGCTGAAAACATGGCTTCTACAGAATTGAAATGGCACAAGTGCATAGTGGACAAATACAGCAAGATCACTAAAGCTCATCTTGAGCACTTCCAGCTATATAATCTGTGTCTGCCTACACAGAAGGTTTTTAAGCTGAAACATTCATTGAAGCTGCACATAGAAAACATGATAAATGTCCAAATTTATCTGGGTCAAATTTGCCCCACAATGAATCACAAGATAGCAATTACAAGTAATGAGCTTTACTGTTATTAATACATCTTATGCTTGCTTCAGATAGTATGGATATCCACCCATGATTTTAACCCATTACCACACAATCTCTACTTTTGACGCCCCTGAGAAAGAAGGCTTTAGAAAACATTGTGGGAAAGGGAGAAAATGCTGGTAACCAGCATTTTCTCCTTTTCCCACAATGTTTTCTACCTTTCACTGTCAAGTTTCAATTTTTCAGTCATTTTTATTTTGTCGTCTGCAAATGCTTTCGATTCGGACAAACCTAAAATTTTGTTGTTTGGTAATGAGTTAAGGGGAAGTGACTTCGGCCATCATTGACAGCAATATTTCCTTATGATTTATTCCCAATACTGTCTTACTCTAACATCAAATTTTCCACAAAACTACATGTATATTAAAATCTGTTTATGCTCCTTTAAAGTTGTATAAATGGAATGATCAGCTTTACCTTATGTTCTACAACACTGAAGTTGTGTAAATGCTGCGAAACAAACTGGAACACCAGACCTCTATCCATGAGTGTAAAACACATCTGTAAATATGACAAAATATACTTTGTTATATATCTCAAGTGTCAGACACCTATTTAAATATAATATTGGCATTCTCCTTTTCAGTACAATATATTCATTTGGGGTAAACATAACACAACTTTTGATTGGCAAAACCAAATGGTTTAGCCAATCAGAAGTTGTGTTACTTTCAAACTGATAAAATTCCAGCGAATTTGACTGAGAACTTTCCTAAGAACAGTTGGTGAATACAGGCCCCCTGGTTTCTCTGGAAGTATCCTTATTATATACCAT
This sequence comes from Tridacna crocea, assembly GCA_943736015.1. Taxonomy (NCBI): domain Eukaryota; kingdom Metazoa; phylum Mollusca; class Bivalvia; order Cardiida; family Cardiidae; genus Tridacna; species Tridacna crocea. Next base: position 15,683,334 of record OX031068.1, read on the forward strand.
ATTTCACCTAATATATGCTCAGGGGCATGATGTAAAACTGCAACAAGGAGCTTTTATTTAAAATCAAATTCAAAATTTAAAATTTCCTGAAAGTATGATTGTTAAGTTAACAAATTTTGTGTAAGCAGAAGTTTATAAAGGTAATAGAAGTGTATGCATATTCAGACAGTCAGGTGTTAATGACACTGAGTTGTGAGGTACACATAATTAGGACTATGTTAATGCCACACCATTAAGTTTACATATAAGATATACCATACTTCTACTCAGAGCACCCTCCCTAATAGTAGCTTCAACCCCAAAACTCTTTACCTAATGTGCATTGGTTGAAATGTCATCATTTGAAGAATTTGATGAATATTTCCACTAATTTGATTAATATTTCCTGTTAACAATCGTTAAAACACAAAGAAATACAAAATTAGACTGACTTTTTGCTTTGCAAATTGTTTACAAAATAAAGGCTCCCTATGTATGTTTGGCTTAGCTCTGGGAGCTTTTATTATAAAATATATGGTGTGTCATCAATGAATTTCATCAGGCTTGCATTTGAAAGTTAAGTCATTTTAGTTGCCGACTTCCGGGTATGCTTGGGTGTGGGTGGAGGTTTTCCGGAAGCCTCTGGAGCACTACTATTTGGGAGGGAGCATTAATTTAGTGAAATACACTACTGATGATATATGGAGTTACAGTGCTCAACATGCTCTGTGTGATAGTCCCTTGTAAATCCCTTGCACAATGCATACAGTGTATGTATTTATGGTGTTCAAGTTAGTCTATACATAAACCTCACCTTCACAAAGTAAGCAAGACTACAATTAGCATTCCTTATTTCTCTGGGGGCATCCTTGTATTTACTATTCTAACATGACACGCGACTTTGGCTCTATAAACACAGTGCTAGGAAAACGTGGTAAAATCTGCGACAATCCATGTAGAGTGATGTCATCCTATATCGAGTGACATCATTCAATGAGTGAGTTATTCAATGGAACATACTGGTAATCTTCATCCGCATTTTTACTCTCAGTCTGAACTTGTTTTCCTTTCATTAAGAATTGGCCATGTTAGAATCGAAACAATCTTCTTTCTATCGTGGTATATCGTTCAATAAACCACGTCGTGAGTTATGAGGCGCAATGAATAACCCACTCGGGCTATCACCCTCGTGGATTATTTATTGTGCCTCATAACTCACAACTGTGGTTTATTGAACGATATACCACGATAGAAAGAAGATTATTTCTTAAATAATGTATGGAGTGATTGTGTTCAATGGTTTCTGTAGTTTATACTGATACCTTTATAATGTACCTACTGGTATTTATAGTGTTCAGCTTAGTTTATACATAAAGCTCACCTTGACAAAGTAAGCAAGACTATAATTAGCATTCCTCATTTCTCTGGGTGCACCCTTGTACTTACCGATAATGCATGGAGTGAAGGTGTTCAATGGTTTCTGTAGTTTATACTGATACCTTTATAATGTATGTATTTATGGTGTTCAGCTTAGTTTATACATAAACCTCACCTTGACAAAGTAAGCAAGGCTGTAATTAGCATTCCTTGTTTCTCTGGGGGCATCCTTGTATTTACTGATAATGTAAGGAGTTATGGTGTTCAACAGTGTCTGTAGTTTATACTGATAGTCACTGGTGAATCTCTCATTTCTTGGCATCTGAAATGGTAGTCATAATAACTTGATAAGCTTTAACCCTTTACCACATAATCCTAACTTATAATGACCCTTAAAGAAAAAAGGTTTTGAAAACATTGTTTGAAAAAGAGAAAATGCTGGGAACCAGCATAGCATTTTCTCACAATGTTTCTACCTTTTCTAGACCTAAATTGAAATTTTTGAGTTGCATTTATTTTGTCTGCAAATGCTTTAACCCATTACCATACAATCCCTACTTTTGATGCCCCGAGAAAGAAGCCTTTAGAAAACATTGTGGGCAAAGGAGAAAATGCTGGTAACCAGCATTTTCTCCTTTTCCCACAATGTTTTCTACCCTTCACAAGACAAATTTCAAATTTTCAATCAATTTTATTTTGTCGTCTGCAAATGCTTTCAATTTGGGCAAGCCTAAAATTTTGTCGTTCGGTAATGAATTAAGTCACTAAGGAAGTAGAATCATAAAAAAAAAAAGTTTCCTTGAAGTTTTCTAGCGTGGTTCTGCATCACTCAGTGGTAACATGTGACTCGTAACTTGGACTCCCCAGGTTCAAGCCACACTGGATCCACTGGGCTTTTCATGGGAGTGTCCTTGGGTAAGACACTTCAGAGCCCTAGCCTAGTACCGGTATAACCTAGGAAATACATTAATATGTGAGCTGTTGCCATGATATGACTGAAATCATGTTGAAAGCTTCGTAAAAACCATTAAAGATGCCTGTCTACAGCCGGTGAGCAGAAACGCTGTTAAATCTAAAAAAGAAAAATAGAATGGTACAGAAATCTGTCCTTTGTGTACACACGGTTAAATTACTGACATATATCGTGTAAATGAAAAAAGAAACACAGGGGTTTTGTGAAAAACCGAAATTGGCCAGAAGAAAACTGGCTGACGATCGAAGCTGTAAACAATGGCGGTGACTCACGGAAATTTATCGTTGGTTTCCGCCTAGAGTCGGATACGGTGTAACTTACATATAGGCCTCGATCTCTGTCTAAAAATAGAGGCTGCAACAGAGAAGCATCCATTTTCCTTTATTTACCGCATCAAGGCCAAGGTCAAATATAGTCATGTTACAGAATGCATGATCATCATACGAATCTACCCGAGTGTGTAACGGATATCAAAAATCTTCGATTCAAAATCTGGCAACGAACAGTCTGTTTACATTGAAGGCCTCAAGTCCGCGAAATGCATTTTCTATCAGGCGTAATCTAAGCAATTATGCAACCGTCGGGCGCAATATTTGGCATAGATATATAAGAATTATTATATTTTGATAAAATAAAAACAAAATGAGTTAAAACTCGCTTAAAATGAGTATTATGGCCTCTTTAACTCTTTACAAAACAATCCCGACTTTTGACGACCCCGAGACTGAAGCCTTTTGAAAACATTGTGGGAAAAGGAGAAAATGCTGGTAATGAGCATTTTCTCCTTTTTCCACCGTGTTTTCCCATCCTTTACATACGAAATTTCAATTTTTCAGTCACTTTAATTTGTTGTTGGCAAATGCTTTCAATTTGGACCAATCTTCAATTTCATTGTTTGGTAAAGAGTTAAAACAATCATAAAATTTTCTAACTTTTCAAAGAGAACATAATTCAAAAATTATTTCTGGCACATTTAAAGTAAACAGCTAGAACAAAAATGTTCATGTGTCCCTCACCTTCACTCTATCTCCATCTATCAAAAACTGGGTCATGCTCTTCACAACAATCTCAAAGAAGAACCAGCAGTTGTTGAGGAACTTGGTGACGACAACTTGGTCAGCGTTGGCCGGTCTGAGTATCATGGTCAAACTTTTCGCTAGTTCTTCGTGGACTGTTTTCTGTTTACTGCCTTTGGCTACATGTTCTGCTCTAAATATGTACTGTAAAATACATGTATACATAAGCATTCATTGTAAATACAACCAGATAAATTTGAATGTCCCTGCAGTTATCAGCTGTTGAAAAAGGGATGGGAAAAGGAACAAAAGCTTGCAAATTGTTCTGCGCTAATAACATAATAGAGAAGAAATTATAGGTATTCATTATCACATTACTGTGCAACTTTAAAAATCCTTCTGTTGACAGCTTTCAAACAACATTTCTTACACTTTCAAATATAAATTTCATAATTTCAGCCACATTTACTATGTTACTTGCAAAAGCTTTGAGTCTGAACAACTCTAAATTTTTGGTGTTTATCTGAACTTTTGTTAGTTATCTATTTTTACTACATCTGATAAGAGATTAACAAACCGGCTTGAATACCGATCCTCCTATGTGACGCATGTTATTGACAACACTTTGAGAAAGTCTGGCTCTAAATCTAAAAATAACTCAGAGCCCATTAACTCTTTACCAAACAACAAAATTTTAGACCTGCAAATAGAAAGCATTTGCAGACAACAAAATAAAAGTGACTGAAAATTTGAAACTTGTTTTGTGACAAGTAGAAAACGTTGTGGGAAGAGGAGAAAATGCTGGTTACCACTATGAAAATCTGAATGTCATTCTTTAAGCATCAATTATTAAAGTTCACTACATACTTACTTTGACATATTTTTCCAGCAGCTCATGTTTGTCTACATCCTGTATCTCAGATACAATATGGATAATTACTCTGAAAACATGATAAAGGTAATCAAAATTAAATACAGAATAGCATGTTGTAACAACTTTCCTACAGCTTCTTTTTGCTTCCAGCAGCATGACAAAATGAAATCTCCAAAGACCTCTTCATTCGGTCTCACTAATTTTTTTTTTTTTCATGCAGCATGAAGCAAATACAAGCCAAAAGAAAGTTACAACAATACACTGCAAAACAAAATAAAAATGTATTGCAATAATGGACAATTCAGTTTTATATACAAATATGGGGAAATCAAAAATCAAAATTGTAGAAGCCTTTTCTTTTTTTATGAATTATGGGAAAATATAATAATGTTAACTAATCCAATCAGACACCAATACATGTAGTGTTTAATTACAGATCAAGAAAGTGTATATGTGTTTGCCTTACTGTAACAATAACTTTGTTAAATTCTTTACCACACAAGAAAATTTTACACTGGTCCAAATTGAAAGCATTTGCAGACGACAAAATAAATGTGGCTGAAAAATTGAAATTTGTTTTGGGAAGCACAGAAAACATTGTGGGAAAAGGAGAAAATGCTGGTAACCAGCATTTTCTCCTTTTCCCACAATGTTTTCAAAAGGCTTCTTTCTCAGGGTTGTTGAAAGTCGAGACTGTGTGGTAAATAGATAACCTCTTGACAGATTGAACCTAACTTAACCCATTACCACACAATCCCTACTTTTGATGCACCTGAGAAAGAAGCCTTTTGAAAACATTGTGGGAAAAGGACAAAATGCTGGTAACCAGCATTTTCTCCTTTTCCCACAATGTTTTCTACCCTTCATAAAACAAATTTCAAATTTTCAGTTACTTTTATTTTGTTGTCTGCAAATGCTTTCAATTTGGACCAGTCTAAAATATTGTCGTTTGGTAATGGCTTAACAAAGTGTATGTCCTTCCTACCTGACAGAATTCATGGAAATGTCCTCACTCTGTGTATTCGCAACAAGTTTCAACAACTGGTTCAAAATGGTGGGTAAAAACTTGATGTATGTACTGACATCGACTGCATGCAAGGACTGAAAGAAAACAATAGATAAATACTGAGTTGCACCTACCCTTTGAAAGAAAGCTTTCGGTTACCAGCATTTTCTCCTTTTCCAACAGTATTGTCTACCCTAAGCTTCTAAAAACAAATTTTAATTTTTGAATTACAGAATGATGTCTGTATGTCTGCAAATGCTTTCAATTTGGTCAAGTCCTAAATTTTGTTGTATGGTAAAAAGTTGTTATTATACTGCAAAGAAATTTCTCATGATCTGATTGGTTTACATGCCGGGAACATATATCATGTTCCCTGGCAAAAATCATTTAAAACCAGTTTCCCTTTTGAGTGCCCTATAAACATCACTACATGTGCAACACAACATCCAAAATGGTGGCATCGATCGATCACCAGACTGCACATTTATGCACCAAACTGCATGTTTTAGTGACGTCGGTTTCCAGTGACGTCAGTTTTCAATGAATTGGGGCACTCAGAAGGGAATTTCTATTTCATCAGCATACTAAATTCGTGAAATTATAAAACAGAAAAATTTCGCTTAACACACTTTGAAAGGGTAAAACTTTGCAGTATAATAAATTTGTTATACGGTCAGGTGGTAGTGGACATGGAAACTTTTCACGGTTGTGGTGAATCATGTTGACACCTCACTTTCGGCTCGGGGCAACATGATTAACTACAGCCGTGAACAAGTTTCCAAGTCCCCTGCCACTTGACCGTACAACTAATAATATCTATAGTTTACATCAATGAATTTGTATATCATTAACTCTTTACCAAATAACAAAAATTTGGACTTGCCCAAATCAAAAACACTTGTAGGCGACATATTCAATGATGTCAAAATGGTAGAAATTGTCTGAATAGGTGAAAATCTTTACGACAAAAAGAAAAAAAAAATGCTGATTTCCAGGATATTTTCAAAAATTCTCTTCCTCGAAGTTGTTACAACTTGGATTTTGTGGTAAACAGTAAATTTCCTGTTTTCTGAGACAAGAAATAAACGCACATTCCAAAAGCAGTTTATGTTCTTTTTTTTTGTAGTGCAAAAAATACCACTGCATATTCATTGTAGGAGATAGTGGTGTAAGTGTGGAGGTTTGGCCTGTCAGTGACACCAAAGGTTCTGGGTTTGAGATGTGTGAGGAGTGATGTTAACCACTGGGAGCACCCACATCAGGGTGCAAGTACTGGTCAAGGTTTCCAGAAGCAATTATCAAGGGTGATTGATATAGAGGATATTTGTTGTTTTCGGTGAAAGATCAAAATTTATTTCATCGAGTGGACACCATTGGTAATATTTTCACGAGTGGCTGCGCCACTCATGAAAATATTACTGATGGTGTTCACGAGATTGCTCATACGTCAAGATTTTAAAAATTCTTCTCACAACTTGATCTTGAATTATAAAATAGCTCTAAAAATCTGTTAAATGACCGGTCCTCTGATAGACTGTAGTGTATTGCATAACCCAATCAGTAAGACTGTTCTGACTGAATAATGCACATTTCTTTTGTTTAACCCTTTACCACACAATCCCTACTTTTGACAACCCTGAGAAAGAAGCCTTTAGAAAACATTGTGGGAAAAGGAGAAAATGCTGGTAACCAGCATTTTCTCCTTTTCCCACAATGTTTTCTACCCTTCACAAAACAAATTTCAAATTTTCAGTCACTATTATTTTGTCGTCTGCAAATGCTTTTGATTTGGACAAACCTAAAATTTTGTCGTCTGGTAATGAGTTAAATGGTTTGTTAGACAAGTAATGATGAACCTACTGATACCCGATTCCATGTAGAAGATATAGAACATGCAAGAATCTGATACAGTCGATTTAAGTAGAAAAGATAGAGAAAAAAAAAGTCAAGAAATCAAATTTAAAAAAAACTCCACAAAGGCCAAATTAACCCTTTGCCAGACAACGAAATATTAGACTCACCCTAATTTGAATCACTTACAGACAGCAAAAATTCATTTACATGTGTTTTAACTCTTTACCAAACGACAAAAATTTATACATGTCCAAACTGAAAGCGCTTGCAGACAACAAAATAAATGGGGCTCAAAAATTGAAATTTGTTTTGGGAAGGGTAGAAAACTTTGTGGGAAAAGGAGAAAATGCTGGTTACCGGCATTTTCTCCTCTTCCTACAATGTTTTCAACAGGCTTCTTTCTCAGGGTCTTTAAAAATCGGGATCGTGTTGAAAAGAGTTAAATGTTTTGATCAGTCTTTGAAAAAAATTGTGAAAAAGGATAAAACGCTGGTTACCAGCAGTTTCTTATTTTTCAACAATGTTTCCAAAAGCCTTTTTGTACAGGGTCATTAAAACACAATACTATATGGTAAAGGGTTAGATAAACAATGTTTAATACAAATCATGCCACGGTATTTCCATAATATTCTGAATTCGAAATATGTTTTTAAATCAAACTGCTTTTTTTTCTACGCTAAATTCTGCACTGTATGTATTTTCTGCCTTTTCCACAATGTTTTCTTCCCTTTTCTAAGAAAACTCTTCTAAAACAGGGCATAATTAATTTGTTGCCTACAGCAGCTTTCAGTATTAACAAAATCATTTAAAAATATTTTCACAGTGCAAAGATTTACCCTTTTAGTAAGTTAAAATAACATAATCAAAATCAGACACAAAACTGTAATATTTACAATTTTATAGACAGGTCCAAGTTAAAAGAACTAGACTAAGTAGCTGTCAATTTAAATGTGGTTGATATTGAAAGAAATTTTCTATGTACTTTTTACCAAACAACCACAGGTTTTCATGGCCCTGGGGAAAAAGGGCTTTTGAAAACATTGTGTGAAAAGAAGAAAATGCTGGTTATCAGCATTGTCTCCTTTTCCCCCATTTTTTTTACCCTTTCAAAGAACATGATAAAAGTATAAAGTATGATATATGGGAAAGATTATTACTGGCAGAAAAATGGAGACAGCAGTTTTCTTCAGAGTCATTAAATCCTCAAACTATTCTGTATAGGGATAAAGCATATACATGGGATTATAAAAGTTATCATCTTTTTCTTGGATACAATAACTCTTCACCACACGAGAATTTTTAGACTGGTCCAAATTGAAAGCATTTGTAGACCCTTAACTCATTACCAAACGACAAAATTTTTGGCTTGGTAAAATGAAAAGCATTTGCAGACAACACAGTAAAAGTGTCAGAAAATTTGAAAATTGTTTTGTGAAGGGTAGAAAACGTTGTGGGAAAAGGATAAAATGCTGGTAATCAGCATTTTCTCCTTCTCCCATAATGTTTTCTAAAGGCTTCTTTCTCAGCGTTGTCAAAAATAGGGATTGTGTGGTAATGGGTTAAATAAATGTGACTGAAGAATTGAAATTTTGTTTGGATAAGGGTGAAAACATTGTGGGAAAAGGAAAAAATGCTGGTTACCAGCATTTTCTCCTTTTCCCACAATGCTTTCAAAAGGCTTTTTACTCAGGGTCATTAAAAGTCCAGATTGTGCAGTAAGGGGATAAAGGAATTCAGATGATGATGATTCTTTACAAAAAAATATTGTGGTCTAGCATGATGATAATGAAGATCTTGTGTACATCTAGTAAGTACATAAAATGCTTAAAAGGTTATAAGTTTAAACATCCTGGTAGCATTCCTACTGATGATGATGATGATGATGATGATGATGTCAGTTATGTGTACCTGATGTCAATAATGATCTTACCTCTTTACCAAATGACAAAATTTTAAACTTGTCCAAATTGAATGCTTTTGCAGATTACAAATTAAATGTGGCTCAGAAATTGAAATTCATTTCCAGCAGGGTAGCAAACATTGTGGGAAAAGAAGAAAATGCTAGGTGCCAGCATTTTCTCCTTTTCCCACAATGTTTTCAAAAGGCTTCTATCTCGGGGTCATAAAAACCAGGGATTGTTTGGTAAAGGGTTAATTTATGTAACATTAATAAATTATTAAATCATTGAGCTAGAAGCGTCTCAAAGAGGACAAATACATCCCCCCCCCCATCTTGTCACTGAAGCAGAGCAATCAGAGAAAAGAAATGATTTTTAAAAACAAAGATCACCAGTGACCTTGACCTTTGGCCCATATGACCCCAAACCAATAGGGCATCTCCTTAAATCATGAAGAACACTTGCATAAGGTTTCTCTGTCCTAAAGCAGCTCCTTGGGTATCAAGCAATACCTCTATACAGTTTCAGAGTTCTCGGTCAAACAGCTACTGAGTTAGAGCAAAGAAATGATTTTCAGACAATGTTCACCTTGACTTTGACCTTTAATCCATGTGACCCAAATACGAAAGGGTGCTTTCTTGGGTCACTGGAAACCCATCTACCAAGTGTCATTGTCCAAGGCTGAACAGCTTTTTAGTTAGAGCACTGAAGCAAAAAATCTACTGACAGACAGGTTGACTGGCAAAACTATGCCATGACATAAGCAAGCAGAGCTAATAGTCTAAGGCCTGGCCAGCTGGATTCAATTTTTTTTCAATCCATCTGGTAGAAAAATTTCATTGGTACCAGGTGATAGTACAGCTATATAGAAGTCAAATTAGGGTGGATGCCAGAAACAAAAGTGGTGCAGATTTTTTTCATACGACATTTTGTAACCCCACCCACTGAAAATGCATTGAATTAAGCTTAAGTGTACAAACCACGAAATTTCAATATCTGCCAGAGTATATTGATTGCAAATAGTTCTAATTGGCAGTGAAGCGCATAAGTAATGGTAAAATTAAGTTACAGGAGGAGAAAATATAGATTGGGCGCCTTGGTGTTACCCCACCCACCAAATTTGCATACATTTACTGCAAATCAAGAGCAACTTAATATCATTTAAGACCTTTGGGTTTCAGCTTCTTGTAGAAGGGTTTGATGAGAACTAAATGCTTACTATTGTACTAAATTGCTGCATTGTATTTATGTTTTTGGTCTTGCTTATCCTTTACCCCACCCACTATGAGCTAATAAATAATTATGGCAGATTGTAGGAGACATGATTTTTGAAAATGAAGTTGGATTTTTTTTGTTTGATAAGGTTTCTTATATGTACAAATAGAATGTACTGCACACGGAAAAATGCATATTCCACACTTGAATATTGTTTACGGTGATGCAATGCCAGTCATAACACATTGACATGTCCTTCATGTAACGAAATTGTAAAGTAAAAGAAATCCCATTCTAATTAAGAAAATTATATATTTTTTAGGTCAGATTGCACTTCGAACCATCTGTATAACGCATATTTGTTTTATTTGAATTGAGTATTTTGGAAAAAAATTTGGCACATTATATGTAGGAGAAAAATCAGTTTTTTGCAACTATTTTAATTCCTTGAAAAAGTTATATAGATTTAGTAAATAGCTGTTTGTAATGAAAATGAAAATGTAACTGTATTTTCCGTTTTGTTTCCAGAATGTTCTTTATTAAATTAAATGGCGTGGCTTCATTTTATGAGCAGTTTTTATCATTGTTATAATAAACGACACATGTGTAACAGCAATGACACAAAATGTTACGCTGCAGACACATAAAAGTGTTAAAAAAAGTTTTGTTCTTAGTGCCTTCATTTGAGAAAAAATAAACTAAACAATTATTGAATAGTTATACTTGAAATGAAGAAAAGTCATTTGCACCAAAATACTGTCTTTTAACTAGTTAAGATTTGTTATGTAGGAAATAAATCCGTTACATCATGACATTTCAAAATAAAGCAGAAAAACACCCACATCCACACCCCACACACACAAATATATGTACACACACAAAGCAGCTGTACTGTCAATGCAGCAACAAAGAAGCTGATGATTGATCACACGTCACAATTACGCTCAATGAACTGAGCATTTGTTTACTTTAAGTCATCAAGAGGTATTTAGCTCCACTGGTTGAAGCCAAGCGCGCTTCAACCTGTCATAGCCCGGTGTCCGTTGTGCATCTGTCCATGCGTGCATTAACTTATATTTCAAACATCTTCTCTGACACTACCCATCCCATTTTGATGAAAATTTACAGAAATGATCCTGCCGTGGCCTTATTCAGAATTTCTTGAGAGAATTTGATTCCTTTAAAAACTGTGGTTCCCATGGCAACAAAACTGAAAAATATTGAAAACCTTTGAAAATCTTCTTATCCGAAACCATAAGGCCTAGGGCTACCAAACTTGGCATGTAGTTTTATGTAGCGAACCTCTACAGTGTTCCTTCAAATAATAGCTATGGAGTCAAAGTTGACCCCTCTACGGGGGGTCACAAGTTTTATATGGGGTTAAATAGATAAAATTTTAAAATCCTTCTGATCCCTAGCCATAGGGCCTTGGTTGGTTGGTTGATTGGTTGGTTTGCATTGGGGTTTAACACTACTTCAACAGCTAAGGTCATATCATGGGGGTCGGTGACGCACATGTGTTTCCTGGTTTTCTTACACCAGTACTAAGCTTTCTTTCCATAGCCACCGACTACTTTTCTCACATGCTTCAGCAGACGTGAGAGGGGAAAATATGTCGGAAAGAAAGTTCACCTCAACCGGGTATCGAACTCACAACCATCAGGTCATGAGTCCGACACGATCAACACTGAGCCACCAGGGCGGGCCATAGGGCCTTGGGCCACCAAATTTGGCATGTATCTTTATCAAGTGGGCGTGTACCAACGATACCCAACTTATAGCCCTGGGGTCAAATTTGGCATGGCCCCGGGGGTCACAATTTTTGTATTGGCTTATATTGGGAAAACCTCTACTTGTACATAACCACAAAGCCTTGGACTACCAAAAGTTGCATGTAGCTTTATATAGTGGGCCTCTACCAGGAGGGCCCAAATTATAGCCTTGGGGTTAAGTTTGTCCCCACACCAGGGGTCACAAGTTTTACCTGGGCTTTTGTGGTGAAAACTTTTTTAATGATCTTTTTACGAACCATAGTAAGGCCTAGGGCTACCAAATTTAGCCCTGTTTCATGGGTCTCATGTTTTACATGGCATTTATTTTAGGAAACTTTGAAAACCTTCTGGTATACCACACATCCTATATTATGTAATATGGAAGTTTATCTTACGGACCTCCACCAAGTTTCAAGTAATTATAGCTTTGTGGTAAAAAATGGCTTTGCCCAGGGGTCAAGGGGTCGTAACATTCTCTTAGAACTTCATAGAAAAAAAAATGTATGCCTTCAAGTTTAAAACCAATTGGCCAGAGTTGTAATGTTTGGCTTGTAGTGTTTTCACTTATTAGCTAGTGGAGCGATACAGGGCCATCATGGCCTTCTTGGTTCAAGTTAGATCCCCTATTGCATCAGTGAACTAAAGTAACAGATGGATGCAAAAATAGGGCCTTTTTTGACCGGGGCCTTACCCTATTGTATGTCTTCAAGTTTGAAACTTGTTGGCCGGATTTGTAATGTTTGGCTTGTTGTGTTTTCACTCATTAGCCACTGGAGCGATACAGGGCCATCATGGCCCTCTTGTTTCAAGTCATATCCCCTTTTGCATCAGTGAAATAGAGTAACAGAATAGAAGAGTAAAAATAACAAAGGAAATAAAGAAACTTAAGTAAAGAAAATATCCAAATCTTAGTATTGGCATACATATGGTTGGACATGAATATATAATGAAATAACGAATTCAAAGGTTAGTGTACAACAATAAATTATACTGTGGCATTCATAAATGGATCATTTTTGAGGTACTAGATGCTATAACTCAGTAAGTTTTCTTGATTTTTGTCCTGTTTGTCTGCCCTGGTAGGTCTAGTCAAAATTGTGAATAAATCTAGCCAGAAATATAAACAGATTCAATGTGAAGACTGAAAATTCAGAGATTGGTTCCAATTAATTCTGCAAGGAACATTTATTAGGTGAATTATGGTATGTGAAATTAGTCAGACTTGATTTAATATACATTGTAAGTCTTACATTAATGTGGATTTTTATGAGCACCTTAGATTAAAAAGATTTGTGAAAAAGATTGCATTGTATCATTGTCTGCTTCATTTTTGTGAACATAGGAAAAGTCTAATTTACGTTATAGGCAAATTTTGGGTAGGCGCGTTTATTAGCATATAAAAAAATCTGCACCACTTTCAGATCTGGCATCCATGCTTAAAGTGACTCTAATAGGCTATCCTAATTCACCAGATGGATTGAAAAAAATTAGAAATAGGGCTCTTTTTTTATCTGGGCCTTAGCATATAATGTTTGGTTTGTAGTTTGTTCACTTATTAGCTAGTGGAGCGATACAGGGCCATCATGACCCTATTGCTTCAAGTCATATCCCCTATTGTATCAGTGAAATAGATTAACAGAGTAGGAGACTAAGGATAACAAAGGAAATAAAGCAGCTCAATTAATGAAAATAGCCAAATCTTAGTGTTGGCATACTTATGGTTACAGTTGTGAATATATAATGAAATAACAAAATCAAAGGTTAGTGTGCAACAACAAATTATACTGTTGCACTCATAAATAGATCATTTTTGAGGTGCTAAATGCTAAAACTCCATAACTGTTCTTAATTCTGGTCCTCTTTGTCTGTCATAGTAGCTCTAGCCAAAACTGTGAAAAAATCTAGCCAGAAATATTAACACATTCAATGTGAAGATTGAAATTCAGAGATTGTTTTCAATTCATTTCTGCTAGGAACATTTATTAGGTGTTTTACGGTATGTGAAATTGGTCAGACTTGATTTAATAAAAGTCTTACATACAGGTAAATGTGGATTTTTATGAGCATCTTAAATTCAAAAGATTTGTCAACAAGATTGCATTGTTTCATTGTTTTTTCCATTATTGTGAACAGAGGAAGAGTGTAATTTTTGTTATAGGCAAATTTGGGGTAGGCGCGTTTATTAGCATATAAAAAAAAATCTGCACCACTTTCAGATCTGGCATCCATGCTTAAAGTGACCCTAATAGGCTATCCTAACTCACTATACCATTTGAATTTTTCTACCAGATGGATTGAAAAAAAATTGAAAATAGAGCCCTTTTTTGATCTGGGCCTTAGCCTATAAAGATTTCCATGCTATTTGGAAGGGTACAAAAAAATTGTAGGAAAGGAAATCTTGGTTAACAGCATTTTCTCCTTTTCCTTCAATGTTTTTAAAAGTACTCATCCTTGGGCATGTCAAAACTTAGTATTGTGGTGCACATTGTTCAGTAAGTAAATAACTGCTGTTACAGATTACTTTAACATCATGGTTGCATTTTGTACTGATGACATAGAGGATATTTGTTTATTTTGGTGAAAGTTCGAAATTCATTTCATCAAGTGACTATCATGGGTAATATTTTCAAGAGCAGTGCAGCCACGAGTGAAAGTGGGGGAACTACTTTTTTTGCCTTCTGTTGAAAGTTAGAATACATTTTTTTCCTTTTTTAGCTGGTTGTAACCATGAAACATAAATAAATATTCCACAGTTATTTCTCAATAAATTACTGAAAAGCGTGACATAAAGTGCTGATATTGATGTCATCCAAGACCTTGTTAACATCTAGTAAATAATCCAAGACCTTGTTAACATCTAGTAAATAATCCAAGACCTTGTTAACATCTAGTAAATCATCCAAGACCTTGTTAACATCTAGTAAATATAGAATTGCTAGCATTTCTACTTATGGTGATGTTTATGATGATGATAATTATCTATTTAACCCTTTACTCCATAGATACTCATTTCTACGCATTGATTGAAGGAGCCTTTAGAAAACATTGTGGCAAAAGGTGAAATTGCTCGTCACGAGCAATTTCACCTTTTGCCACAATCTTTTCTATGCTATCAAAAGGTGTCTTATACACATAACAAACGGCTTCATCCTTGTTGTTATTTATTGTCAATTAGAGATACCATAGAAATGCCTTATTGGGTAAAGGGTTAATCCTTTACCACCTAATCCCAAATGCAACAACCTGAGGAAGAAAGGTTTTTGAAAATATTGTGAGAAAAGGTGAAAATGTTGGTAACCAGCATTTTTTTCTTTTTCCCCAGTATTTTTAACACGTTAAAAGACAACTTCCACCCTTTGAGCAAGATTGTTGTTTGCTAATGCTTGTTTATCTCATTACCAAACGACAAATTTTTGGACTGGACCAAATTGAAAGCACTTGCAGACGATGAAATGTGACTGAAAAACTGAAGTTGAAGCTTTGGGAAGATTGTGGGAAAAGGAGAAAATGCTGATTACCAACATTTTCTCCTTTTTCCACAATGTTTTCAAAAGCTGTCTTTCTAAGGGTCATCAAAAGTCAGGTTTGTGTAGTAAAGGGTTAACAGAGGGTCCAAAGAATTTTGCTTAAAAATGTACCAAACAGGTAAATGACTCACAAGGAAGTTGATGATTATTCTGTTAATAGCAAACAGATGACTGATGCTACGAGATGACGATATTGATGATGATAACTGATTAAATATAGAAAACAAATAATTGAGGTTAACAGGTTAAAGTTAACAGTACATCTGGGTAGCATTTGCACTGATGATGATATGATTCTCTTTGAAAAAAGCAAACAGATAATTGATGCTAGAAGTTATCTGTATATCTGGATAGCATTTCTACTGATGATGATGTTTATGATAATCTGATTCTGTTTATCCCTTTACCAAACAATCACTGGTTTTTACGACCCTGAGATAGAAGCCTTTCGAAAACATTGTGGGAAAAGGAGAAAATGCTGGTAATCAGCATTTTCTCCTTTTCCCACAATGTTTTCTGCTTTGCTTGAAACAAATTTCAATTTTTGGGTTACATTTATTTTTGTCGTCTGCAAGTGCTTTAATTCTAAACCTGTTTAAAATTTTGTCGTCTGGTAAAGAGTCAAATAAAGCACACAGATAATTGATGCCAAAAATTTAAAACAAATAATTGACACTATAAGTCATCCGTATATCTGGATAGCATTTCTACTGATGATGATGATGTTGATGATGATTTGATTCTGTTTATATAAAGCACACAGACAACTGATGCCAAATATTCATTGTATCTTTTTGTAGCATTTCTACTGGTGAGTGTGTTGAAGATTGTCTAATTCTGATTAGACACAGCAAACAGATGACTGATGTTACAAGTTAACTCTTTACCAATCAATTATAATTTCAGACTGGTACAAATTGAAAACCTTTCAAGCCAACAAATGACCATGGCTAAAAACTGAAATTTACCTTTGGAAGGGTAGTTAACAGGGTGGAAAAAGGAGAAAATGGTGATTTCCAATCATTCATTATTACAATAAGATGCAATGTCTCCCTTTCTTTTAAGTCTTTACCAAACGGCAAAATTTTGGACTTGTCCAAATTGAAAGCCTTTGCAGACGACACAATAATAATGTGAATCAAAAATTGAATTTTAAATTGTAAAGGGTAGAAAACATAGTGGAAAAAGGAGAAAATGCTGGTAACCAGCATTTTCTCCTTTTCCTACAATGTTTTAAAAGGCTATTTTTTCCTATGGTCATTAAAAGTTGGGACTGTGTGGGAAAGAGTTAAATGTGATACATGTGATGTAGGGAAAGATACGATCAAACAATGTGTAGCATTGCCATAATTATGAGTTATAAATCAATCAATAAAACAAGATGCAATGTCTTCGTCTCTTTCAGATTTTATAAGTTAACTCATTACCACACAATCCCTACTTTTGACGACCCTGTGAAAGAAACCTTTAGAAAACATTGTGGGAAAAGGAGAAAATGCTGAATATCAGCATTTTCTCCTTTTCCCACAATGTTTTCTACCCGTCACAAAACAAATTTCAAATTTTCAGTTACTTTTAAATGCTTTCAGTTAGAACTAGTCTTAAATTTTGTCGTGTGGTAAAGAGTTAACCCTTTCCCTAACGACAAACTTTTGGACTAGACAAAATTGAAAGCATTTACAGATGACAATTCAACTCTTGCTGAAAAGGAGATTTCTGTCTATGATAGGGTAGAAAACATTGCGGGAAAAGAAGAAAATGCTGGTTACCAGCATTTTCTCCTTTTCCCACAATGTTTTCAAAAGGCTACTATTCGAGGCCCGTAAAAATCAGGGATTGTTTGGGAAAGGGTTAAATGATACGGACAATCTAAAAATATGTTTTGTTTCCGTAGCAACATGAAAAGTCACCTAAAATTATTATTCATGAATCATAAACAAACCTATATCCTCACAAACCTTTTTCTGATATCAAGCTTTAGAATGGCAGGAATGATAGGATCTTAACCCATTACCAAACAATCCCTACCTTTAACGCCCCTAAGAAAGAAGCCTTTTGAAAACACTGTGGGAAAAGGAGAAAATGCTGGTAACCAGCATTTTCTCCTTTTCCCACAGTGTTTTCTACTGTCACGGAGAGAGGTTAGATATATAAGCACTTGAAACCTGCCTTGCTGTAGAGCTAGCTTTTACAGTGATGCGGTTTGGTGTATTTCTCTCTGTGACAGTTAAGCAACCTGCATTAGGTTAGTGCCTGGATGGGTGACCAGGTCATTGCACGTTACACTACCCTTCCCTGAACAAATTTCAATTTTTTAGTCACCTTTATTTTGTTGTCTGCAAATGCTTTCAATTTGGACCAATCCAAATTTATCTTGTGTGGTAAAGTGTTAAACCTATATGTCATATCTATCTATTTCCATGGCAACATGAAGAATGACCTAAGATGATTAATGAATTATAAACCAATCACCAGTATTTACATCAAGATGCAGCCTCTCCCTCGATGATCAGAAGTTACATGTATGTTACACAATGATAATATGATCTTAGAACTATAATATTAACATGTGAATGCTACTGATGTTTCCATGGTGATAGAAAATATTACCTTGACAGCATTCATCAAATACTGTTGTTCCACTGTGCTCGCAACACTGGACACTTTTTCAAAAACCTGATGTACAAATGTTAATTTAATTCAACTGCTTTTCCAAACAATTGTGCGATTTATGACCTTGGGAAAGAAAAGTTTAGAAATGGAAAACATGGCTGGAAAAGGTGAAAATGCTGGTTGTTAGCATTTTCTACTTTTTGCACAATGTTCCTCTTCCCCAAGGTAATTAGAAATAAATGTATCTACAGTATGATAAACAGTTAAACAGTATATCGTCAGCGACATCAGCCAATAGCCCTGAGGGCAAAGCTAATTTTCTCAACCGGATACAAGTCAATGGATGAACAAGAAAGTAATTCTAGTTTCCGGAAAAAAATAATAGCTATTAAGAAATTAACTCTTTACCACACAATCCCGACTTTTAACGACCCTGAGAAAGAAGCCTTATGAAAACATTGTGGCAAAAGGAGAAAATGCTGGTAACCAGCATTTTCTCCTTTTTCCACAATGTTTTCTTCCTTTCCCAAAAGAAATTTCAAATTTTCATTGACTTTTATTTTGTCGTCTGCAAATGCTTTCAATTCGGACCAGTCTGATTCTTTATCGTTTGGTAAAGAGTTAAGAAAGAGAAACTAAAGACAAGAGAGGGAAATTTACATGGAACAGATCTCAGAGAAATACACTGCAAGCAATATTTCATGCTAAAAATACTATAAAAGAATCAATTATTCTATACATTAACACTCTGCAACCAACACACACATTTTTTTTTCAGTCATATAGCATTGAAAACAAGAGGGCAGTGATGGTCCTGTACTGCTCCACTAGTCAATAAGTATGAAACAGACATATCAAGAATTACAACTCTATGCCAAAAGGTTATGACAAAGATTTTTAAGGTTTCTCTATAAAAGCCCGCATGAAAGTTTTGACACAAGAATGAGGCTATTTTTTCCACAGGGCTACAATTACATGAGTGCAGATAGCAGTCCATAAAAATTAAGTGATATACCTAAAGATAAATTAAAGATTATGCTGTATGGTTAAATACAAGAAGATTTTTCAGAGCTGCATCAATACTGTATATATGGGAAATGGGGCATTCTGACATTTGTGTAAAGTGACATCTAAGATCAGCCTAAGCAGTCCATGCAGGCTAATCCGAAACAATACTTTCTATTTTATGTGATTTTCTGTTTAGGTTATGTCTATTGAAGGATAAAATCTAATATAGGCGTAAAGTGCAGTCTCAGATTAGCCTACGCAGACTGCACAGGCTGATCTGATATTAACCTGTACACAAATGTCAAAATGTCCCTTTTCCAATATTGCAAGCCATATAAAGCCCCTATAGTACAGTAAATTTCAATCCCAGGGCTACTATTGATTAACCCTTTCCAAAACGACAAATTTTAGACTCTTCCAAACTGAAAGAGTTTGCAGACGACAATTTTAACTTTCATAACAATGGCAGAAAATTATCCGAAAGGGGCAGAAAACACTGTGGATAAAGGAGAAATTGCTCATTATGAGCAATTTCTCCTTTTCCCACTGTGTTTTCAAAAGACTTGTACTGCAGACACATAAAAACAAGGGCTTGTTTGAGAGAGGGTTAACTTGAGAACTGATTTACTATATGAAGCTATGTGTCAAATTTGGTAGCCCTAGGATTCATAGGCAATAGCAGGACTTTTTAAAATTTTCACTCTGTAAGCATACATTAAGTTTAAGACCATGGAGGAATGAGAGAATTTTCACACCAGGGCTATAGTGTGAGCAATTTTGGGAGAAGCCCTTTAGTCAATTAACAATCATAAAATATTACAACTGTTCTTCACTGTCAGGAAATAGAGGATTTCTTTTACATTTTCACCTGTGAAGAACTTGTGACTGGATGGATTGAGCCAATTTGACCCTAGGGCTATCATTTGAACAATCTTGGTAGACGTCAGGTAGATAGATGTACATGCAGAATTTGGTAGCTCTAGGTCCTATGGTCAAAAACCTAATGATTTTTTAAGTTTTCACTATGTAAGCCAATGTAAAACTTGTGACTCGAGGGCTATGTTTTCTCTATGTAAGCCAATGTAAAACTTGCGACTCGAGGGCTATGTTTTCTCTATGTAAGCCAATGTAAAACTTGCGACTCGAGGGCTATGTTTTCTCTATGTAAGCCAATGTAAAACTTGCGACTCGAGGGCTATGTTTTCTCTATGTAAGCCAATGTAAAACTTGCGACTCGAGGGCTATGTTTTCTCTATGTAAGCCAATGTAAAACTTGTGAATCGAGGGCTATGTTTTCTCTATGTAAGCCCATGTTAAACTTGTGACTGCTGGGGCAGGGCCAAATGTGATGCCAGGGCCATAATTCAAACAATCTTGGTAGGGATCAGCTTGATAAAGCTATGTTTTTTTTTTCATTTTTGTTGCAATGGCAACCAGAACTTTGGTGGGAAACATATTTTTTCCTTCTCTTACAAATTTTGAAGAGGACCATGGCAGAATAATTTCTGTGAAGTTTAATTGAAACTGTAAGCAGTAAGTAATTTCAGAGCAGGAAATTGTTGAAATAAAAACTTGAAAGTTGACACAATGTCACACAACGAAACTATGCAATAACATAAGCCAGATGTCCTTTGGCCATTGTAGCTAAAAGCCATTTCAAAGGTGAAACTGCTTATAAAGCAGGTTAATTGAACAAACATGTTTTTCCAAATTATAGAAAAGGTGGTCCAAAATTACCTGTAATAACTTTCAGCATTGCGTCATTTTTGTTAGTCACACAGAGTAACTGCAACAACTGTGATAAGAGTGACCTACCTTTAATCTATTCAAATTTTCTACATCTGCGCCTGGGGAAGGAGATCCCATCATTTTTTGACAGTGGAAGAAAAAGCTATGGAGGTGTTGGTCTTTTGTGTACACTGTTGAGTTGAGATGAAGGTTTGCCTTGAAAATAGGTTTCCCGCCATCTACCAACTTGATATCAGGGGCACCCGACTGAAAATAATAGGTTTGTTAAACACAAGTAATACTATGTTGGAGTAAATTTCTTAAAGCTTGTAATTGCTACAAGCTGTCTGGGAAAGATTTTTATGTAGCAAGACTGAATTAACTCATTACCAAACGACAAAATTTTAGACTTGGCCAAATTGAAAGCATTTGCAGACGACAAAATAAAAGTGACTGAAAAATTGAAATTTGTCTTGTGAAGGGTAGAAAATATTGTGGGGAAAAGGAGAAAATGCTGGTCATCAGCATTTTCTCCTTTTCCCACAATGTTTTCTAAAGGCTTTTTTCTCAGGGGCGCCAAAAGTAGGGATTGTGTGGTAATGGGTTAAAGTCAATTGAGATGTCAAAGTTTGTTGGACAGCTAGAGGCAAATACAAGCAACGGAAAATTACCACAATCATATTTCCCTTTATGATAATACCTACTAATTTTTAACAACACAAATTTTCAATGTGATGAAATCATATCAAATCACATAATTATACCATATTTCTGACCGTATTTGACATTAAAGATAGAGATATTTATCTATTGTGGTGACTAAACTCATTACCACACGATAAAATTTTAGGTTTGTCTAAATCAAAAGCATTTGCAGACGAGAAAATAAAAGTGACTGAAAATTTGAAATTTGTTTTGTGAACAGTAGAAATCATTAAGGGGAAAAGGAGAAAATGCCGGTTATCAGTATTTTTTTCTTTTTCCCACAACGTTTTCTGAAGGCTTCTTTCTCAGGGTCATCAAAAGTAGGGATTTTGTGGTAATGGATTAATCAATGTGTTTGAAACTTAACCCTTTACCACATAAGGCATTTCTATGGTGTCTCTAATTGACCCTAAATAACAGCAAAGATGAAGCTTTTTCTTATGTGTATATGACACTTTTTGATAACATAGAAAACATTGCTTTTGTCACAATGCTTTCCAAAGGTTCCTACATGCAATGCATAGAAACGAGTATCTATGGAGAACAGGGTTAATGAATAAATGAAAAAAGTAAAAATTCTAAAAGTAATGACATTCACTTTTTTTCAAAGTACAGTAAAACTCCTCCATTAAGACCACTCATGGTACTTTTAAAATTTGGTCTTATTAGTGGGGTGGTCTGATTTCCGGGTTTCACACGCCTACATTTTGATATAAACCCAGGCTCTGAGTAGACTTGTGCAGGGCTAAATGACGCGAGTAGTAAATGCATTTGACGTAGGGAAGTATACAAATGAAAATGACAACAACATGTTCATGTTCACTGAAAAGTATTATTTTTCCTTAAATTTGTGAAATAAATCCACCTGTAAAAGCATGTCAATTCATAACTGCCTATTTAAAAGGTTTCAAGACAGTTCCCCGACAAGACAGTTCCCCGACACGGCTTTTCATGACAGTTCCCCGACAAAATTGAAGACAGTTACCCGACAAAATTGAAGACAGTTCCCCCGACACATTCATTATTAGCAAACTTGATTTTCATTGACATTTATCATCGATATCTACAACTTTTAAGGAAAGGAAATGGGGTCTTGTACTTGTGAAAGGATTGTGAATAATTGAGAGTATTTCTCCTTTTTAGTTTATCATTGTTGATCACTCACAGTTCGGAAATGATACAGTACCTTGGCCGTTATGCATATCAGAATATTATTACGTATGTTATATGAATATGTGTATTTGATTAGTAAAAAAATTCGTTACCCCAGTGTTGGATTTAAAATATATGTAGGCCTTGGTTGAGCGCATTTTTTTTTTCTTTTTTTTTGTAGATCTATTACTGTTACTTCCGGAGAAACTGAAATAATCCGCTAGTAATGTAATGGATAATATGAATGTAGATCCCCTTTATGTTGTGCATTTATGAACAGTAATAATATGACAGTTAAACAGTCCAACGAGAATCAACAAAAAGTTTCAATGTTTAACTTTATCTTTCAACTACGCGAATATCCATGCAATATCACCCATGATATATTTTTTTTGATATACCACGGTTATTTTTAGAACAATGATATACCACGGATATTTATAGCACATGCCGGAACTACTTTCGACCTAAAACATTACCTCTTGTTGACATTTTGTCAAATACAATTTCAAGCAAGACAACAGTCGCTAGAAAAAAAATCTATAGAACAAAAACAGTACTTTTGTTGTCTTTATTTAAATTAAACAAATACAGAATATGTCACACTGCAGGTCTGGTGTAGTTCTGTAGGCAGGTAAAATGCTGACTGTCTTCCAAAATCTTTAAATGTTTTAAACTAAAACTTCTTCCATAACTCCATGCCTTATTTCAGTTAAAATTTTGAGTTGTCTTGCACTGAAATTAGAAAAAAGAAATTATAAATTGAATGCCTAATTATGGGAAAGAAAATCAGCAGAGTAACCCTTTACATCATAATTATGTCTTTTTCAGAGTAAGCAGACTTTTACAGTGGAAAGCATTGCAGTAATGGAAAATTGTCTTGTTATGAGCACATTTTCTTGATTTTCTGAATGAAGATTTACAGAATAGCACAGTGACTATGAGAGTGGCAAATCTACTCGAGGGGAAGAGTTTCCTTGATATATGTTGGCATATTTGATTTTCTTTCTCATACATACTTCAAAACAATTTATCCCTTTAGCACACAATTCCAAATTGTCCACCATAGGGAAGAAAGGTTTTTAAACAGTACAAGGAGGAGGATGAAAAAATTTTGTTATGCACATTTTATCCATTTCCCACATTGTTTTCAATATATCAGAGAAACATTACGTAATGTAACTCGTTACAAAAAATATACAACAGTCCAAATTAAAATCATTTGCAGATGACAAATCAAATTCAACGCGCCTCTTGAAATTAGTTTTGAAACGTGTAGAAAATATTGTGGAAACGGGATAAAATATGGTCAAACATTTTGGCAAACACAAGCAGCGGTGACACGTACCTTTCACCGGCTGTCAGGTCTTGAAAATCACTGTCCCCCACCCAGTAATAGCGTTTCTCAAATCTCCACAGCCCAATCTCAGCTTTCCAATCAATTCACATTTGCAAATGAAGCTACAGTCCATGAAAATCCAGTGTGTGAAGGCCAAGTAACTCCACCTGCCATACCCGAACAGCTGCATATTCCAAACTTGAATATCTCCACTAGGAATAGCGATGTGACAACTCCAATGTTCTACGGAACCGTCTTAAACGTCGGCACATTAAATGTGTATCCATATCATAATCTTATCTGATCGATAGAATTGTCAAAAACTCTATGTACTTTTTTCCTAATGGCTTGTACTACACGACCGTTTGAGAGTACACAAACAGTTTGCCGGTTACCCATGACATATTTTTTTAAGCGACGGCTTATCCAACGTATTTCTGGTCAAATGCACACTTGATTTCTGTTACAATATTGACAAAAATTCAATTTCTGTCGGTTTGTTTTTTTGAAAACGTTTGACTGTGTACAAAAACGAAGAAACATCTTGAACTTCTTTCTTTGTGCAGGCTTGTACGTCTATATTGATGAGTAAATTGTTTGTGTGTTAGATTAAAAGCGCGTGCTGTATCATTAGCTAATTTGCATATAGCGATAAATTCGTGTTTTTTCTTGTTGAATAATAAACAGGAATAACAAAAACCGACCAGTCAGACGTTGAAAGATAAATAGAATACGTACCTAGTGTTGTAGAATATCAAAAATATCTAACTCGGTTGTGAGAATTGATAATTGTCTCGCCAAGGCTCGACAATTATCAATTCTCCCAACCTCGTTAGATATTTTTGATATTCTACAACACTAGGTACGTATTCTCTATTTATTCAAGAAATTTATAGCACATAAGGCCAACATTACACGAGTTATACATGTTAAAATTGCATTTCAGAAGCCAATACTCGTCTCAGACTTGTTCATGTAGCTGAACTACATGCCATTAAAAACAGTTTAAACACCGCAATCATACACAATTAACGGAAATTCGAAAGGTTCCGGCCAATTAAACCAATCATTATTACAAACACCCAATCATGGTAACAAACAGTCCAATCACAATATATCAACCTCCTTAATTGGGCATAATACCAAATTTAATAACCACCAAAGTTGAAATTTATTCCATCATTTCAAAATAAATATCTATAAAAATACTTAAAAAGGAAAAATCTAAACCTAGTCAATATACTAATAATAAAAGTGTCGGGGAACTGTCTTCAAAAGTGTCGGGAAACTGTCTTCAATTTTGTCGGGGAACTGTCTCGAAAAGCCGTGTCGGGGAACTGTCTTGTCGGGGAATTGTCTTGTTCCCATTTAAAACAATCAAAACCAGGTATGTACATTAACTCAATGCATCTGAAGACTAAAGGATCTTATGTTAGTTCTGATAGAATTTATGCTTTTTCACTTCGTGTAGTCTTAAAAACTCATACTCCAACTGCTGAGTTTCATTCTAAAACAAAAGTTTTCGAATACGGGCCGATCTTTGAACGATTAACGTATACGTACTCCCCACCCCTCTATATTTTCATCCGAGTTGAAAATTCGAACAGGCCTGCTAATCGTCGCTCTTAATATCTTCGTGTTCACTTGTTAACGATCGTATATTTGTTACGGTATAATTACAGTATGTATAACGGTATAATTACAGTATCCAAATTCAAAATGATAATCCCATCTCGATTACCGCTAAACCCAAATTTCGTAAATTACATCAGTCAGCTATAAACAATAAACCTGGTCACCCGGATGTTGACATGTCTGTTGTCCGGGTCAGAGATGTGTGATAAACGCTTGATTGCCGTGTGAAATCGATGGTTTAAACATATCCATTCACAGGTCATTTGATTATGTTACGTAACATCCTGATTAATTAACACAATCACGTTACAATCAATTGTCAGTGGACAAACAACAGACCAATAATTGATTGTCATTTCCATCGGACCCAAGAATATTCGTACATGTGGCACAGTCTATGGTTCGCGATTACGGACGCATGAAGATTAGCTGCTTGTAAAGATGTTATGGAAATCGAGCGATCGTTTCTCGGGGTGAAAATCCACAGGTAAATTCATATTGGTACTGAAAACGGTGGTCGTAATTTCGGAATAGCGGGTTTTCGTATTTCCGGGGTTATGATCATTGATCTTGAAGAAGGAAAAATTCCGTTCTGGCAAAAATCGTTCTTAATAGCGGGTTGCTCGTACTGTCGGGGTGGTCGGGAGGAGGGGTTTTACTGTATATTTTTTCCTAGTTTTGTAAAAAAAAAAAAAAAAAAAATTCAATGCACTACTTTTCCTGACTTACATTTCGACTGTGTTGATCAAATGACAGGTATCTGGATGGCAGATTCCCAGCAACCTGAATACATTTTTCACCCACATCTACCCTGTAATGTATTAAAAAAATAAGATTACAGCTTCACTAAACAACAAAGTTCTAAGTATCTAATAGTGAGCAACACTTTTTTTCAGTATTTTGGCTAGCTGCCTTTATCAAAAAAGAAAAATTTAGGACCACGTCATATTGATATGTAATGTACCAAATAATACAAGGTCTCTACAACCCAGCCAAAATTGCCTCTTACCAGCATTTTCTCCTTTTCCAACAATGTTTTCTGCCCTTTCAAAAACAAATCCAATTATCTTATTTTAGTAACATTTAAATTATTTTCTGCAAATGCTTCCAACTGTGTCTTTTCCCAGGTTGTCAAACTCTGGATTGTGTGGTAAGGGCTTAACTCTTTACCACACAATCCTGACTTTTAACGACCCCGAGAAAGAAGCCTTTTGAAAACATTGTGGGAAAAGGAGACAAGAAGGCCATGATGGCCCTGAAATCGCTCACCTGAGTCTATTGACCAAACATGAACCATCTAGTTTCCCAGTGACCTAGTTTTTTATCAGACATTTGATTTGATTTTGATTATTTTCGTTTATTTATCGTCGCTACCGGTTGCCCATCTGAGCGACGCCCCCAGAAGACGGTTAGTTGTTACGGGGGATAGTGCAAGGATACAAAACGAAACTACTGAGAATTCCGCCTGGTTCTTTAACGTGCTCGGTGTGTAGCACCGTCACACGGGACCTCGGTTTAACGTCTCATCTGAAAGACTATTAGTAATTTTTAGTTGTCCAGCCGGGGATTCGAACCCACAACCTGTAGGACATTGTGTTCACAAGTCCTACGCTCTACCTACTGAGCTATATCGGCTGGTTTTATCAGACATTACCAATCATCAAACACTTTTGAGATATCAATAAGACAAACATTCTGACCAAGTTTCATCAGTACTAGACTGAAAATGTGGCCTCTACAGCGTACAAAAGGTTTTTCTAAGATTTCACCAAGTGACCTAGTTTTGGACCTGACAATTACCCATTTTCAAACTCTTTTGAGACACCACCAAAACAAACATTCTGACCAAGTCTGAAGAGTATCAGGCAGAAAATGTAACCTCTACAGTGTACACAAGGTTTTTCTAATATTTGACCCATTGACCTAGTTTTTGACTCCATATGACCCATTTTCAAACTCATTCAAGGTATCACCAGGACAAATATTATGAACAAGTTTTAGAGGTATCAGACCGAAAATGTGTCCTCCAGAGCATACAAAAGGTGTTTATAACATTTGACCTATTGACCCAGTTTTTGACCCAACATGACCCATTTTCAAACTCATCCAAGATATTATAAAGGCAAAATTTTGACTAATTTTCAAGAGTGTTGGACTGAAAATGTAGCATCCAGAGCATATACAAGGTTTTTCTAAGATTTGACCTAGTGACCTAGTTTTCGACCCCCAATGACCCATTTTCAAAATCGTCTAATATATCATCAAGGCAAACATTCCGACCAACTTACAAGAGTTTTGGACTGAAAATGTGGCCTCTAGAGCATACACAAGGTTTTTCTATGATTTGACCTAGTGACCTATTTTTCAAACCGACATGACCCATTTTCGAACTTGTCCGAGATATCATCAAGACAAACATTCTAACCAACTTTCAAGAGTTTTGGACTGAAAATGGGAAAATGTACACAAGGTTTTTCTAAAATTTGACCTAGTGATCTAGTTTTTGATCCCACTTGACCCATTTTCGAACTCATCCGAGAAATCATCCAGACAAACATCCTGACCAACTTTCATGAGTATCCGACTGAAAATGTGGCCTCCAGAGTGTACACAAGGTTTTTCTAAGATTTGACCTAGTGACCTATTTTTTGATCCGACATGACCCATTTTCGAACTCTTTTGAGATTTAATCGAGGCAAACATCCTGACCAACTTTCATGAGTATGGGACCAAAAATGTGGCCTCTAGAGCGTACACAAGGTAAAAAGTTGACGACGTACGACGGACACAGCACGATCACAATAGCTCACCATAAGCAGTTTGTGCTCAGGTGAGCTACAAATGCTGGTAACCAGCATTTTCTCCTTTTCCCACAATGTTTTCTACTCTTTCCAAATCATTTTTCAATTTTTGATTCACATTTATTTTGTCGTCTGCAAATGCTTTCAATTTGGACAAGTCCAAAATTTTGGTCTGGATAAGAGTTAAAGAGTGTGGTAATCTGAATACAACTATACCTTCCTGTGGAATGAAGGAGGGGTACCCAGGCATAGCCAACTGGCATCTCTATCCCATCTTTTTTTCTTGTTGAGCCGGACTTTGACCCCTCACAACTCACATGGTAAAATCGGAACAAAATGTGGTGCTTTTCATGCAATATAGCTGGGAGTGAAATCTTCACCTGTCACAAAAAAACACATACTATGTTAAACTATTCCGTGTTCAGCATGGCGGTCGACAGTATTTTGTTTACGTCACAGTCTCAAATGTATCATTTACACAATTTCCTTGAGTTTTTCATCTTAGTTTTTTAGATTTTTCTAAATCTGGAAGTAACACAACTTCTGATGGGCTAAACCAAAATTAATGGTATAGCCAATCAGCCATTGTGTTACTTTCTGAATCTAGAATTAGACTGTATAAAATCAAAACCTTGTAGGTTTCTTAAACCTTGTAGGTTTCTTACCAGGGAGGAAAATATCTGTTTCAACATTAAAGATTACACAGTGGGAAAAAGACCAATTGGTCATGATGAAAAATTGCTTTTGCAAAATGTTTTAGTAGTTTATCCCTTTACCATGCAATCCCGCTTTTACAATCTTTAGAAAGAAGTACTTTGATCAAAATACTGTATAAACGGAGAATATGCTGGTAGCTAGCATTTTCTTGTTCTTCCAAATTGTTTTCATTTCTATCAAAGACAAATTCCATCATTTAATTCACATTTAAACAGTGACAAATCCAATTCAGAGAAGTTTGTACATCTTCTTTATGATAGAAAGAGATATCAGCTCTACAATGTTATCAAAAAGTAAGGTTACGGCAAGTTGATCTTGTACAATAAAGAATATAGAATCCTAAGTTTATATAATATCATAATGCGTTTTCACTAGATTACAACAAGAAAATTATCCCATTACCACACAATCCCTACTTTGGACGACCCTGAGAAAGAAGCCTTTGGAAAACATTGTGGGAAAAGGAGAAAATGCTTGTAACCAGCATTTTCTCCTTTTCTCACAATGTTTTATACCCTTCACAAAACAAATTTCAAATTTTCATTCACTTTTATTTTGTCATCTGCAAATGCTTTCGAGTTGGACATAACTAAAATTTTGTCATTTAGTCATGAGTAATACTGAAATTCTGACGACCAATTCATCCAAAGTAAACAATTCAATGGCACTCTGGGAAAACAGGGTTTAGTTTATGTTCGTAATTTACTATACCAAGCAAGTTCTCTCATTGTAAGGATCTATTATATCTTACAAACAGCTGAATACAGAGGTAGAATGATCCTCTGACAAGTAACAAATGGACCAACACCAGAAAGTTTTGATCAACGTTAAAAAGTTTTGAGTCAGGTCAGACTGCATGGAGTGTGCAAGCTGACGTAAGTTGATACTTTTTACAAATGTATCAAACCATCTTCATACAGACTTAGTATGACTTAACTCTTTCCCACACAAGCCCTGGTTTTTACGTGTCTGCAGTAAAACTCTTTTGAAAACACTGTGGGAAAAGGAGAAATTGCTCGTAACGAGCAATTTCTCCTTTTCCCACAGTGTTTTCTACTCTTTTTGAAAACTTTCTGCCATTTTCTCAAATTCAAAAATTGTCCTCTGCAAACTCTTTCGGTTTGGAAGCGTCCAAAATTTGTCGTTTGGGAAAGGGTTAAACAAAACAAGTGCTGGCTGACCTGGGCAAAAACTTTTCACAATTGGTCAATTTTCTGTATAGTCATGGGCTAAGCTACCTCATGATTGCATTAACTCCTTACCAAACAACAATATTTTAGACTTGTCCAAATCAAAAGCATTTGCAGACAATATAAAACTGATTGAAAATTTGAAATTTGTTTTGTGTAGGGTAGAAAACATTGTGGGAAAAGGAGAAAAGGCTGGTCATCAGCATTTTCTCCTTTTTCCACAATGTTTTCTAAAGGCTTCTTTCATAGGATCGTCAAAAGTAGGGATTGCGTGGTAATGGATTAAATGCAAAAGTAGCTATTTTGGATCTTTGGATGAACAGTTTTGAAACAAATGGCTTTTGAAACAATCTTGTAAAATAGGGGAACTATGAGCATTAGTTTAACCCTTTCCCAAACAAGCCCTGGTTTCTACGTGTCTGCAGTAAAAGTCTTTTGAAAACACTGTGGGAAAAGGAGAAATTGCTCGTAACGAGCAATTTCTCCTTTTCCCACCGTGTTTTCTACCTTTTTTGAGAACTTTCTGCCATTTTCTCAAAGTCTGAAATTGTCGTCTGCAACCTCTTTCAGTTTGGAAGAGTCCAAAATTTATCATTTGGGAAAGGGTTAACACTACCATGGATTACAGGTTTACCATCATACACTACCATGGATTACAGGGATGCATGAAGCTCCCTTTTACCAGAGCATTGCTCATAATTATTGACCAATAAGCCGTTTTTCATTACCTCTTCCACATATTCTGGTACCTGGCTATGGTGTAACACAGTGGTACTTGCTACTGTACTAAACACTGAGGGACCAGCCCTGCCAAATATACGCTGGAAAAAAAAGAAACAAAATGTAAAATACATACAAATCTAAACCAGAAAATATTCAAATTTCTCAAAGTATTAAGGTAAAAGAAAACAATATTTGGAATATTTTGTTGTTCATTTATTGATATACAACAGTTACTATTCTGTATTTTGTATTTGCTTCTTTCAGATTTGGAAAATTTTTAAATCTCCCTCTGTGTCTTGTCTCACGTGACGTAAAATGTTCCCATACAGATGGAAAGTAAAAGATTCTCAAGGTAAGCAACGTAACTTTCAGTATTTGCCATAATAAAATATTAACCCTTTCCTTAACAAGCCCTGCTTTTTACGTGTCTGCAGTAAAAGTCTTTTGAAAACACTGTGGGAAAAGGAGACATTGCTCGTAACGAGCAATTTCTCTTTTTCCCCCAGTGTTTTCTACCCTTTTTGACAACTTTCTGCCATTTTCTCAAAATCTAAAATTGTCATCTGTAAACTTTTTCAGTTTGGAAGAATCCAAAATTTGTCGTTTGGGAAAGGGTTAACAGATAAACACACACAGCTAAATCGAGCCTGGTAGGTCAGTTGGTAAGATACAAAGTTTGGTACCAGAGGGGTCACTTGTAAAATTCTCCAGCTAAGTCAATTTCTTTCATTAAATTTTTGATAGCCATTGTGACTAGATCTATTCTTGTCTATAAGCTGATAAAATTCCTCCAATGTGGTTCATACTGGAAAGCAGACAGTAGCTTGAGAAAAATATCATGAAAAATACTGGTAAAAATGAAACTCCAGGGAAGCATCAATAGGTGCACTGAACACACAATACAACAAACATAATGTTGAAAATATTCTTACATCAAATACAAACCACTAAACTATAGAAAGTATCTGCATATTGTTTAAGCCTTTCCCAAGTAGTTCAGAGCTTTAACGACCTTAAGAAGACTTTTAAAAACACAGAGGGAAAAGGAGAAAATGCCGGTAACCAACATTTTCTCCTTTTCCCACAATGTTTTCTACCCAAACACAGTAAAATCCTACCATCCAATTATAGATAATTTCACCTACAAATGCTTTTAATATAGGCTAGTCTAAAATTGTGTCATTTGGTAAGAAGTTAAAAGAGTATCTATTATAAGTAAGGTTGTAAACTTTAGTGAAAAAGTATCTTACCTTTAAAGGTACTGCACCATCTTCATCAGAATCCCTGATCTCCACACAACATGCTATATTTCTGGCCTATGAAAAATGATAAAATTACTTAAAGGAACATTTACAGACAAAAATATATCAGTGGAAATTTAAAGGTAAAGAACCATTCTGATCAGAATTTCTGATCTCACATTGACCTCTTACAAAACAATTGAAAGTTTTAGCAACTTTTAGGGATAAGGCTTTTACAAACACAGAGGGAAAAGGAGAAAAAAAACTGGTGATCAGCATTTTCTCCTTTTCCCACAATGTTTTCTGTCCTTTCAAACACAATTTACACCATTTGAGCCTCATTTAACCCATTACCACACAATGCCTACTTTCGATGACCCTGGGAAAGAGGCATTTTAATAACATTGTGCGAAATGGAGAAAATGCTGGTTACCAGCATTTTCTCCTTTTCCCACAATGTTTTCTACCCTTCACAAAACAAATTTCAAAATTTTCAGTCACTTTTGTCGTCTGCAATTGTTTTCAATTTGGATATATCTAAAATTTTGCTGTGTGGTAATGGGTTGATTTG
Organism: Tridacna crocea; assembly: GCA_943736015.1. Taxonomy (NCBI): domain Eukaryota; kingdom Metazoa; phylum Mollusca; class Bivalvia; order Cardiida; family Cardiidae; genus Tridacna; species Tridacna crocea. The sequence continues at coordinate 15,716,248 of OX031068.1, forward strand.
TTGCATGCAATTGCTTTGAATATAAAAACAAGAGGACCATGATGGTCCTATATCGCTCACCTAAGTACCAAGCAGTAAAGGTCTACAATGAAGATAAATACCAAATATCAAAGTTCAAGGTCGAATAATTCTGACAGTGTATGTAACTGTGCAAAATGCATCTTCTACTTTTAGAGAAGAAGATTTTTAAAGTTTTCCTTCTTTGTTCCTATGGTTCAAACTTGTGACCTCAGGGCCGGGCCAATTTTGACCCCAGCGGCATCATATGAACATTCTGGGTAGAGATCCACTAGGAAATGCTACATAGCAAATATCAAAACTCTGCATCTTCTAGTTTCAGAGAAGAAGAATTTTTTAAGTTTTCCTTCTTTGTTCCTTCGTTTCAAACTTGTGACCACCAGGACCGGGCTAGTTTTGACCCAATGGGCATCATATGAACAATCTTGGTAGAGGTCCACTAGGAGATGCTACATACCAAATATCAAAGCTCTGCACCTTCTAGTTTCAGAAAAGAAGAATTTTAAAGTTTTCCTTCTTTGTTCCTATGTTTCAAAATTGTGAGCTCCAGGACCGGGCCAGTTTTGACCACAGGGGCATCATATGAACAATCTTGGTAGAGGTCTACTAGAAGATGCTACATACCAAATATCAAAGCTCAGCATCTTCTAGTTTCAGAGAAGAAGATTTTTAAATTTTTCCTTCTTTGTTCCTATGTTTCAAACTTGTGATCCCCGGGCGGGGCCAGCTTTGATTCCAGGGGCATCATATGAGCAATCTTGGTAAAGGTCTACTAGGAGACGCTACATACCAAATATCAAAGCTCTGCACCTTCTAGTTTCCAAGAAGAAGATTTTTAAAGTTTTCCTTCTTTGTTCCTATGTTTCAAATGTGTGACCCCCGGGGCAGTTTTGACCCAAGGGGCACCATATGAACAATCTTGGTAGAAGTCCACTAGGAGATGCTACATACCAGATACCAAAGCTATATGCCTTCTAGTTTCAGAGAAGAAGATTTTCAAAGATTTTGCTTTTTTTTTCCTTTTGGTTGCCATTGCAACAAGAGTTATGGCTGGAATTCAATCTCTTGAACAACTTTGGTAGAGCTTCACCCAAGGAACATCCCTGCCAAGTTTCAGCAAGATCGGCCCAGTGGTTTAGGAGGAGAAGATGTTTAAAGAAATTGTGGACGACGGACGACGGACATTAATTGGGCGATCACAAAAGCTCACCATGAGCACCTTGTGCTCGGGTGAGCTAAAAAGAAAAGCATTTTTACTTCTTTATCTTAACAAAGAAGCAACTCACCTTTGTGAAGGACTTCTGACTATCAAACTTGAGACTGACTGGGTACACATACAGGGTGTTTACATAGGAGCTGAAGGGGCTGGTTAGCTGACCCTTCTCTGGCACAAACTCTTCAATCTCAATGGCTGGTGGATTGGTGGGCGGGTCTGGGAATGGTTTCACCGGGGTGTATGAGGATGTAATGGTGTCTGGAAAAAAGGATTTCGGAGGTTGCTATAAGTTACTATCAACTTTACATATATGAAGTAATTCTTTACTCTTTCCCAGACAATACCAAGTTTTAAAAATCCTGATGAAGAAGCCTTTTGAAAACCTTGTAGGAAAAGAAGAAAGAGCTGGTTACCAGCATTTTCTCCTTCTTCCATAATGTTTTCTAACCTATTACAGGTAATTGGTTGGTTGGTTGTATAGAGGTTTAATGCCACTTTAACATCTAAGGTCATATCCTGGCTTTCTCACACCAGCACTGACACAACTTTCTTTCCAAAGCCACAAACTACTTTTCTCACATGCTTCAGCAGAGGTGAGAGGTGAAAATGCGCGGGAAAGAAAGTTGGCCTCATCCGGGTATCAAACTCGTGACCACCAGGTCATGAGTACAACATGCTCACTACTGAGCCAACCGGGCGGGCCTATTACAGGTAAATTTAATGTTTTAAATTACATCTGTCATCTGCAATTGCCTCCAGTTTGGTAAATGCCAAAGTTCTGTCCTTTGTTAACCCATTACCACACAATCTCTATTTTTGATGACCCTGAGAAAGAAGCCTTTAGAAAACATTGTGGGAAAAGGAGAAAATGCTGGTAGCCAGCATTTTCTCCTTTTCCCAAAATATTTTCAACCCTTCACAAAACAAATCTTAAGATTTCAGTCACTTTTATTTTCTCGTCTACAAATGCTTTCGATTTGGACAAGCCAAAATTTTTGCCATACGGTAATGAGTCTTGCACAATATTATTATATAAATAAGTCTTCTAAAATCACACAAACAAATCTTCTACATCTATTTTAACCCTTTACTCCATAGATACTCATTTCTACGCATTGCTTGGAGGAGCCTTTGGAAAACATTGTGGCAAAAGGTGAAATTGCTCGTCATGAGCAATTTCACCTTTTGTCACAATGTTTTCTATGCTATCAAAAGGTGTCATATACACACACATAAGAAACGGCTTCATCCTTGCTGTTATTTAGGGTCAATTAGAGATACCAAAGAAATGCCTTATGGGGTAAAGGGTTAAATAAACCTGTAGGGTAGCCTGGCTTGAGCAGGGTATGACATGTGGGAAAATGAGCTGTGAGCTGTGCGCTAATTCACGTTGTAGGAATGATCTGTCCATCCATTACCAAGGATAGGAAGTAAGTTATTGTGTATAGTCTTCGTTATTATTTGTTAACTACTAATAATACAACAAAATTCCCGACTTGTCAAAATTGAAACTATTTGCAGATTAACAATCGAAATGTGGTGCTAATAGCGGAATTTTTCCATCAAAGAGCAGAAAACACGGTGGAAAAAGGAAAACATGCTGGTAACCAGCATTTTCTCCCTTGGCTTTCAAAAGCCCTTTTCATAAGTATTGCTAAGGAATACAGGACTGTATCCTAAAGGTTTTAGTCCCTTTCAACCAACCAGAGATTCTAACCTTAGTCAGAGAGATGTATTTACCATTATGCTGTAGAAGCTTTTTTTGGCATATCTTCCAATCAAAGTTGACATATGTGTGAAATAAATTTTTGAACCATGCTCTGGCAAAAGAGGGCTTAATGCATCTCTGTGATGCATGACACCAAGCAATTCATCATATAATCATAGATCCATAAAAATCCATTGTGTATATCAAACAAATAAATCTTGAGGTAGACTGGTCCTTGAACATGCAAAAAATTGACCAACAGCAAAAAGTTTTGGCCAATGTCAGCCTGCCAGGACTGTCCCGCCTGATCTGGGTCGATCCTTTTCACTGCTACAAGTCCCAATATCACAGAGCATGGATCAGTTCTATAACCAATCACCATATGGGCTGCAACACGCAAAGAGGGGCATTAGAACATTTGTGTAGTGTCGTCTCGGATCAGCCTGCGCAATCCGCGCAGGCTAATCCGAGACGGCACTTTACGACTGCATTGCATTTTGTCCTTTAGTAGACATACACAAAGAAGAAAATTACATAGAAACGGAAAGTATCATTTTGGATTAGCCTGCGCGGACTGCGTAGGCTGATTCGAGACGACACTTTATGCAAAAGTCCGAATGCCCCTTTTCGCATGTTGCAGGCCATATAATCCTGAGTTTTAACAACCCTAAAGGTGTAAACTTTTGAAAACATTGTGGTAAATGCATAAGATGCTGGTAACTAGTATTTTTCTCCTTGTGACACAAAGTTTTTTACCTTGGTAAAGATTTTACATCACCTTTTTATGTGTTGTTTGCCGAAGCTTTCAAGAATCTAAAATTTGTTGTATGGTATTGAGTTAATTCCAACAAGGAGTTCAGGAGATAAATATATTGGACAAGAAGTTACCAACAGACAAACGAATAGCAGTTATAATTATGTCCCCTCTGACGTTTTAAAAGAATGAGCCATGCTCTGGAAAAAGGGTCTTAAATGCATTTCGGTGGTCCACCGTTCCAAGCCAGTCATCCATAAAATTTATTCTGTCGGACAACCAGCTAAAGGCTTTGGTAGAATGAACAAATTAATGTTGTTTTATGCCGCATAAACAGCTATAGTAATTTAGCCCATATCTGTGTTAAAAGATAATAAAAGTACAACTGTTTAAACCGAATAAAGTTTGAATACATTAATAATGATAAAAAGAGTTGAATTTAGAAGTATCATGTGTGATCTTCATATGCATAAAGGGCATTATTGAGTGACAGGGCAATCCATATCTACTCAAAAGTTTTAAATGATAAAGTTAAGAATGTGATAAAAAGATTCGAAAACAAGAGGGCCAAGATGGCCCGAGATCGCTCACCTGAATTTTTGAGATGACCATAGCCTATTTTTTTTTTGAGGTATTGAAACATTTGAACCAAATTTATAATTTTGCTACGCAATTTTCGAAAGGTCACCTGTAAAATTAATTTCAAAATCTGACCATCAGTTTCAAAAAGGAGAATTTTTAAGAATTCTTCATTTCTGTATAAGAGCAAGTATCCCCAACCACGAGAGCCATGTTTCTTGATGGATCAAAATTTACGAACAAGTTTTGAAAAGGGTCACCCAAGGAACATTTCGGAAAATATCTTTTAAAATCTGACCAGGAGTTCCAGAAAAAGATAATTTTCAAGAATTTCATCATGTCCATATAGTGCAAGTAGCCCCCTTCACAAGAGCAAGGATCACCCAAGGAACATCTCTGTCAAATCATTTTAAAATCTGACTAGCGGTTTCAGAGAAGAATTTTCAAGAATTTCTTCATTTCCATATAGTGCAAGTAGCCCCATTTTACCAGAGCCATGTTTCTTGACGGATCAAAATTTTGTGAATAATTTTTGAAAAGGGTCACCCAAGGATCATCTCTGTGAAATCATTTCAAAATCTGTCCAGCGGTTTCAGGGAAGAAGAATTTTTAAAAATTTCTTCATTTCCCTATAGTGCAAGTAGCCCCCATTCACCAGAGCCATGTTTCTTGACCAATCAAAATTTCGCAAACACTTTTTGAAAAGGGTCACCCAAGGAACATCCCTGAGAAATTATTTCAAAATCTGACCAGCGGTTTCAGAGAAGAAGAATTTTTAAGAATTTCCTCTTTCAAGAATTTTCAAGAATTTCTTCATTTCCATATAGTGCAAGTAGCCCCCATTCACCAGAGCCATGTTTCTTGACCAATCAAAATTTCGCGAACAGTTTTTGAAAAGGGTCACCCAAGGAACAACTCTGTGAAATTATTTCAAAATCTGACCAGCGGTTTCCGAGAAGAAGATTTTTTAAGAATTCCTTCATTTCTGTATAGTGCAAGTAGCCCCCATTCACCAGAGCCACATTTTTTGACGGATCAAAATTTCACGAACACTTTTTGAAAAGGGTCAGCCAAGGAACATATCTGTGAAATTATTTCAAAATCCGACCAGCGGTTTCAGAGGAGAAGATTTTTAAAGGATTTGCTAAAAAATTCCATTTGGTTGCCATGGCAACCAGAGTTTTTGACGGAATCAAATTCTGTGAATAATTCTTAAAGAGGACCTCCCAAGGAACATTCCTGCCAAGTTTGGTCCAAACTGGCCCTGCGGTTTAGGAGGAGTTGATGTTTAAAGAATTGTTGACGACGCATGACGGACGACGCACGACGGACACCCAGTGACCCTAAAAGCTCCCCTTGAGCACGTTGTGCTCAGGTGAGCTAAAAAATGTTGTATTGATAGTAAGAGGTCTTAAACTGAGGAAGAAATATGTGTCATTTAAAATGTGCATAAAATATGATATGAGTGGCTGGGCATTCCCTGCCTACTCCAAAGTTTTAAATAAATTAAAAGGTGAGACTGAGAATATTTCTTTTCCTATGAGTGTTAAAACTGATAAAGGATGGAACCTACAATGGGATCAGTATACTCCCATGAAAGAGGTCCTGTTTCCAATAAGATATGATGCCCCCAAGAGGGCTTATCCTCCTATTAACCCATTACCACACAATCCCTACTTTTGACGCCCCTGAGAAAGAAGTATTTTGAAAACACTGTAGGAAAAGGAGAAAATGCTGGTAACCAACATTTTCTCCTTTTCCCCCAGCGTTTTCTACCCGTCCCAGAACAAATTTCACTTTTTCAGTCACCTTTATTTTGTCGTTTGCAAATGCTTTTAATTTGGACCAGTCTAAAATATTGTCGTTTGGTAATGGGTTAAGGAGATGCAAACTGAAAAATGATTAAATGGTAGAGATTTGGGATTATAACACAAGTTAAAAAAGATAATTAGGTAACTCATTACCAAACGACAATATTTTAGGCTTGTCCAAACTGAAAGCATTTGCAGACGACAAAATAAAAGTGACTGAGAATTTGAAAATTGTTTTGTGAAGGGTAGAAAACATTGTGGGAAAAGGAGAAAATGCTGGTTACCAGCATTTTCTCCTTTTTTCTACAATGTTTTCTAAAGGTTCTTTCTCAGGGGCGTCAAAAGAAGGGATTGTGAGGTAATGGGTTAAGAAACTATCACAGCTTGTTGTACAGACCAATCTCTTTGATGAAGGTGATAACTGAATCAATGCTGACTGTGTCAAAGAGGTTATGCATACTGTCAACATTGTAGTATTTCTCACAAACTGGCTGAAAGTCAATGCAATCTAACAGAATATGTTTAATTGTAAGGTGTTCATTGCACGGAATACATTCTGGTGCATCTTCTCTGGCTAAAAGCCAGGAGTGTGCTAAGCAAGAATGTCCAATTCAAAGCCATGTGATTACCAACTCTTTTCGACAAACAAGACCTGTAAGAGAGGTACCACTTGTCAAGGGTTGGTTTAACAGAATGAGTTTGTTGAAATGATCTGCATCCCGCTGCGATTGCCAAAGAGATTGGATGAAAGGTAAAATGGATGCTTTAAAATCTGTATATGATAGAATTTGCTTGGACAAGTAGAAAAATTACAGAAAGCAAAAACTTTTGACACAGGTCAGCCTGTGCTGACTGTGCAGGCTAACTTGGATCAATACTGTTTGTGGAAGGAATAAAACCCTTTCCAAGGGCATGAATCAACATAATTATACAATGTTTACAAAAAGAAGCAATGTTTTTTGAAACACAGTTTGTCCTATGTATAACACACAGTGAGCTTGACACACAGTCTTGATGCTACTCTGTAACACTCTTTAGAGGACCTAAAACACACTCTGTGATTTGGACAAGGAAATGAAAGAGCATGAGGTTGAGCTCTCTACCTAACAATTCTGAAGTTTAATAACCTTGAAAGAGAAGGTTTTTCTTTAGATATTGTAAGAAAAGAAGAAAATGCTGGTGACCAGCACTTCCTCCTTTTTCAACGATATTTCTTCCCTCTCAAAGACAGATAGGTATCATCATGTAATAGTAACATTTAACCCTTTACTCCATAGATACTCATTTCTATGCATTGCCTGTAGGAACCTTTGGAAAACATTGTGACAAAAGGTGAAATTGCTCGTGACGAGCAATTTCACCTTTTGTCACATGTTTTCTATGCTATCAAAAGGTGACATTTACACATAAGAAACGGCTTCATCCTTGCTGTTATTTAGGGTCAATTAGAGATACCATAGAAATGCATTATGGGGTAAAGGGTTAATTTGTTGATTGCAAATGCTTTGACTTTGGTCCTGACTAATAAATTCTTGTTTGGAAAAGAGCTAGAGGACCTAAAACACTCTGTGATTGGGATGAAGCTAAATGAGCTTGAAGAGGTGATGTGTCCATTATGTTTTTAAACACTTACTTGATAGCTCTGTAAAATAATAAGAACATCTTATTTAAGTATTTAATTTTTTAACAAAAACTGTCAAAGTACAAAATTTGAGAAGGGTGTAGTGTTCATTATGTTTGAACCTTTTACCATACAATGATCAGGTGTTTCAATGACCTCAAGGAGACAGACATTCAAAAACTTTGTGGGAAAAGGAGAAAATGCTGGTAACCAGCATTTTCTCCTTTTCCCTCAATGTTTTCTACCCTTTTTCTACCCTTCCAAAGACAAACTACATCATCTATTACAAATCTAGTATTTCATCTGTAAATGCTTTCAATTTGACTACCGGTATGTATATTTTTTTGTTGTTTGGTAAAAACTTAAACCAATAAGTAATAAGAGTGTCTCAAAAATAAATGTTCAATGGTAAGTACAAAAATTCAATGATGATATCACACAATATCACCTTTGACTTACAAACTTTCATAAAATTGAAAAAATTCATTATAAATTTTCAGAGATTTGCTATGAATCTGCAGAGAATCAAGAGTAATATGGAACAAATAATTATATGCCCGTGAACCACTAACAAATTATGGTTGAACTTTTTCTCTGTCATCTTACTATAGTAAAAACTATTTTGTCATGACAAGTAAAGTGTTTTTATTTTCACAAATTTAACCCATTACCACACAATCCCTACTTTTTTCACGCCCCTGAGAAAGAAGCCTTTAGAAAACATTGTGGGAAAAGGAGAAAATGCTGATAACCAGCATTTTCTCCTTTTCCCACGTTTTCTACCCTTCACAAAACAAATTTCAAATTTTCAGTCACTTTTATCTTGTCTTCTGCAAATGCTTTCAATTTGGACCAGTCTAAAATATTGTCGTTTGGAAATGGGTTAAATGGACAATGGAAATCCCATACACACCTGTCATCAATCCTTTACCACACAATGACGACTTTTACTGACTCTGGGAAAGGGGCCTTTTAAAAAACTTTAGGGAAAAGGAGAAAATGCTGGTAACCAGCATTTTCTCTTTTTCCCAAAATGTTTTCTACTTTATCAAAAAATGATTGTACTGTTTGAGCCATATTGAAATTATAGTCCGCAAATACTTTCAATTTGGACAAGGCTTAAATTTTGTCGTTTGGTAAAGGGTTAAAGTTAAACTTTCCATTCTTCCAATTGTTAACCTGGGATAATTCCATTAATTTCACCAGAAATTCAAAATATTGTTATTTAGTTGTACAAAAAAAGACAAAGCACAACAAACAAATAGCATGAAACACAGTTGGGTTGTTTTTTTTTTTCTAGCAAAGGTCAAGATCAGGATTCATAAAACTTTTAGTTCCATCTCACTTTAACACTCACCTCAAGGTAATATATTCTAGCCAAAACAAACTTGGCATTGCAGTGCCAAACGATAAAATTTTGAACTTGTCTATAGTAAATCACTTGCAGATAACAATAATCACTTGCAGATAACAAATAATCAAATGTGGCCTAAACGATGGCATTTAACTCATTACCAAACGACAATATTTTAGACTTGTCCAAATTGAAAGCATTTGCAGACAACAAAATAAAAATGACTGAAAATTTGAAATTTGTTTTGTGAAGGGTAGAAAACATTGTGGGAAAAGGAGAAAATGCTGGTTACCAGCATTTTCTCCTTTTCCCGCAATGTTTTCTAAAGGCGTCTTTCTCAGTGGCGTCAAAAGCAGGGATTATGTGGTAATGGGTTAACTTAGAAAGGATCCGAAATATCATGGGAATAGGAAAAAGTGCTGGTCACCAGCATTTTCTCCTGTTCCCAACAATGTTTTCAAAAGTCGTATTTTTTTAGGCTTTTCATTATTCTGGATTGTTTGGGAAAGAGTAAAATAAAATATATCAGTCAAGAGACACATAAAATTACCACTTACTTTCTAACGGCTGATCAGCTCTAATGGAATGAAGACTTATCTTTAACACTCCTGGAATTGTCTGCCATTTACCCTGTTTCTCTGGTCTGAAAATCAAAAACAATAAATACACTAGTTACTAGGGGAGGTCGATAAGTTCGTAGAACTCGGTTTTTTTCTTTACAATTCAAATGTTTTTCTTTTATTTTTGTGTAGTATAAACCTTTGCCAGTTGAATGATAAAAGCCATTCAGTCAACACTTTACAGTTTTTGCTCTTCCGTAGACAAAAATGAAAAGTCAGAATATTGATTTCAGAGCACAAGTCCAGAGTTGCACAAGCAGCTATTCCTGAGTGCAAGCTCGAGCAGTTAAATCACTCACCATACAGTCCAGACCTGGCCCCAAGTGATTATTGTCTGTTCTAAAATTTGATATCCCACTTGCTCGGAGCGAGATTTCCGGACGATAATGAGGTCAAGTCTGCTACAGAGTGGCTTCTGACTTTCCATTTTTGCCGATGGGTATAGGTTTTCCAACAAAAAGTAAGAGCAAAAAAAGTAAGAGCTGACTAAATGGCTGTTATAATTCAACTGACAAAGGTTTATACTGCCAAAAAATGAAAGAAGAAATTTTGAATTGTATAGAAAAATACCAAGTTCTACAAACTTACTGACCTCCCCTTGTATGTCTTTATAAACGATCTGAGTTTTGATAAAACTGAGAAAGACCAAAATCGAGAACAGACTTTATCTCCTGTTTCTTTTTTTTGACAGAAAATGAAAATTGAACTCTCTTAGATCTTTTACATGTTTGATAGCGAAAATAATTTCAATTCTTTTTAGATCTTGAAGATGCTTTGTAACAGGTGGTGAAAAATATAGCGGCTCGACCAGGATTCAAACGCAGGGCCTGTGGAATACCATTCCTGCACTCTAACCAACTGAGCTACCCAACCACATGTCGATACGGCCACACGATATATCACCAAATACGTATACCCAACTACATTATACCTTTTTATCACATAACCTCCCTTGTTTTCAGTGTAATATACCCATTACGAATTTTCTTATCTCACACACGTTTAATATCACATTTGCGTGACATCATTTTTGACGTCATTTTGTACGCATTTCATACAAGTGAATGGAAAATACCGCGGGTGCATTTATGAATGATTTTGCATCATCTGATCTATATTTTGTGAAATATCATAATGTGATAAAAAGAATCTGACAATTGTGGGCTTTTGAGATAAGATTTTATTAAACTCGTCAAGGAAAATGTTATTAAGCTCGCCAAAGGCTCGCTTAATAACATTTCCCTTGACTCGTTTAATAAAATCTTATCTCAAAAGTCCACTCATGTCAGATCCTATATATATCTATCTATGGGATATATCAGTATACTACATACTTCCCCGCCACTTGAGGATTCGTCCACGAATCCCTCAATCACTGCTCCCCTACCTCTCTAATAAGTGGGTGATTTATGTTGGGCGCCAAATGTAACAGGTGGTGAAAAATATCATGGCTCGACCGGAATTCGAACCAAGAGCCTCAGGAATACTGTTCCTGCACTCTAACCAACTGAGCTACCAAACCACATGTCGATATGGCCGCACGATACTAGTATATCGCCAAATACGTGTACCCGACTACATCATACGTTTACATCTATGGGATATACCAGTATACTACAGTTTGACAACAGAAAAATTAAGTTTTAACCATCAGATATTTTTTAGATGTTTGAAAATACATAGAGGATAATCAACTGGTTGTTTTTGATATGAAAAATATCTCACGAGGATGCGTTGTTAGGCGTTGAAAAAACGAGTGCGCAGCACGAGTTCTTTTAACGCCTTACGACGCGTCCGAGTGAGATATTTTTCATATCAAAAATTACCAGTTGATTATTCTATTTATTATATACCTTATTAACATCATTATTTGTAATTTTGCGTTTGAAAGTCGAAAAAAATGTAGTCGAAACAAAAAGTAGTTCCAAAATTACGTCAGGAAGTGAAAGTGAAAGTTGATAACGTCACTAGTGATGATATCAAAATTTATTACACTGGGAAATTCCAGGATTTCACTGCTACGTATATAATACAAAATGAAAATCCACGGACACCTCTTGTACATGTATGACAATAGAAAGTGAAAGCTCAAACCTTTTGAGATCTTGTAGATGTTTGATAACTTCCTCTTGTGACATTTTTGAGCTCTCTTGTTTGTAGATTGGCATTTCATATGGCCCATGGCTGCTTGTAGCTAGTGGTCTGTAAAACCATCAATCATATATGGCCGGCAACACGCGAAAATGGTCATTCGGACATTTGCGTAAAGTGTCGTCTCGGATCAGGGTATGCAGTCCGCACAGGCTAATCCGAAACGGCACTTTACGATTTTATGTCAATTTCTGTTTTACGCAAGTCTACTGTAGCACAAAATCTAATGTAGTCGTAAAGTGCCGTCTCGGATTAGCCTGTGCGGACTGCGCAGGCTAATCCGGGACGACACTTTACGCAAATGTCTGAATGCACCTTTTCGCGTGTTGCACTCCATATAACATTATGACAAGCATAACTCTGTACTGGGGATTATTGACTGATTATACAGTGTTTACCTCTTTACCACACAAGAAAATTTTAGACAGGTCCAAATTCAAAGGAGTTGCTGACGACAAAATAAATGTGACAGAAAATTTGAAATTTGTTTTGTGAAGGGTAGAAAACACTGTGGGAAAAAGAGAAAATTCTGGTTACCAGCATTTTCTCCTTTTCCCACAATGTTTTCCAAAGGCTTCTTTCTAAGGGGCGTCAAAGGTAGGGATTGTGTGGTAATGGGTTACCCCTTTCCCAAACGACAATATTTTGGATTCTTCCAAATCCAAAGAGTTTGCAGACGACAATTTCAGATCTGGAGAAAATGGTAGGAAGTTCTCGAAAAGGGTAGAAAACACTGTGGGAAAAGGAGAAATTGCTCGTTACGAGCAATTTCTCCTTTTCCCACAGTGTTTTCAAAAGACTTTTACTGCAGACACGTAAAGACCAGGGCTTGTTTGGGAAAGGGTTAAGGTTGGCCAAAGCACCTATCCAGGCTTTCCTGGAGTCTCTTTTGCGACTACTCTGCATAATTTTCTTTCCCAGCCAATGGCTCCTTTCCCATATACCTAACTATTGTCATGACAATGGTCAGCGGTCCGCAGGATGAATCCTGTGGCAATGACTATCATCAATCCTCGGACAGAAATTGGCCGAGCTAGAGATAGAACCCACAAACCCCCTGTTTTTCAGTCCTGCATGCTACCAACTGAGGAACTGGGGCTCAGTGCACTAAGGATTAACCCTTGTGGTTCAAAAGATGGAATGTATCTTAGAAAAGCCAATATCTATATAACATAAGTGGTTTAACTCATTACCAAACAGCAAAATAGTAGGTTTGTCCAAATCAAAAGCATTCGCAGACGACAAAATAAAAGTGACTGAAAATTTTAAATTTTTATTGCAAAGGGTAAAAAACATTGTGGAAAAAGGAGAAAATGTTGGTTACCAGCATTTTCTCCTTTTCCCACAATGTTTTTTAACGGCTTCTTTCTCAGGGGCATCAAAAGTAGGGATGGTGTGGTAATGCGTTAACTCTTTACCACACAATCCCGACTTTTAACGACACTGACAAAGAAGCCTTTTGAAAACATTGTGGAAAAAGGAGAAAATGCTGTTGACCAGCATTTTCTCCTTTTTCTACAATGTTTTCTACCCTTTACAAAACAGTTTTCAAATTTTCACTCACTTTTATTTGGTTGTCTGCAAATGCTTTCAATTTGGATCAGTCTAAAATTTTATTATTTGGTAAAGAGCTAACCCTTTACCAAATGACAGTGTTACAGACTAAGGTCCAAATTAAAAGCACTTGCAGACGACAAATCAAACATTACTCAAAAATTGAAATTTGTTTCCCGCAGGATAGAAAGATTGTGAGAAAAGGAGAAAATGCTGGTTACCAGCATTTTCTCCTTTTTCCACAATGTTTTCAAAAGTCTTCTTTCTCAGGGTTGTTAAAAGTCGGGATTGTGTGGTAAAGAGTTAACTCATTACCAAACAACAATATCATAGACTTGTCCAAATTGAAAGCATTTTCAGACGACAAAATAAAAGTGACTGAAAATTTGAAATTTGTTTTGTGAAGGGTAGAAAACATTGTGGGAAAAGGATAAAAAATGCTGGTTACCAGCATTTTCTCCTTTTTCCCACAATGTTGGGAAAAGGAAAAAATGCTGGTTACCAGCATTTTCTCCTTTTTCCACAATGTTTTCAAAAGTCTTCTTTCTCAGGGCTGTTAAAAGTTGGGATTGTGTGGTAAAGAGTTAATGCATCTGTAAGAATTGCAATACCAAGAAAATCATTATAAGTGTGGATTCATAAAATCTGATTTGTCTAACAAATGAATGAATCATGAGGTAGACTGATCTTTTGACAAGAAATTTACAAATCGCTAAAAGTTTTCACCCAGGATAGCCCCCTCGCAGACTCCAAAGCCTGTCATGGGTTAACTCATTACCAAACCACAAAATTTTAGGTTTGTCCAAATGGAAAGCATCTTCAGAACTACAAAATAAAAGTGACTGTAATTTCGAAATTTGTTTTGTGAAGGGTAGAAAACATTGTGGGACATGGAGAAAATGCTGGTTATCAGCATTTTCTCCATTTCCCATGACGTTTTCCAGAGGCTTCTTTCTCGGGGTTGTCAAAAGTAGGGATGGCATGGTAATGGGTTAAAACTTTTTGTAGATGCATAAAAACCATTTACCATAGGCAAAGGCTCATATACATCCACTCTTAAGAGTGAAACCTTTTCCCACAATGTTTCCTAGCCCATCAATGACAGAAATAATCATTTAACTCTTTACCACACAATCCCGACTTTTAACGACCCTAAGAAAGAAACCTTTTGAAAACATTGTGGGAAAAGGAGAAAATGCTGGTAAGCAGCATTTTCTCCTTTTCCCACAATGTTTTCTACCCTTCACAAAAAACATTTCAGTCACTTTTATTTTGTCGTCTGCAAAGTCTTTCAATTTGGACTTGTCTAAAATTTTGTTATTTGGTAATGAGTTAAGCTTTTTACATCTTTTTTGTCAATTGCAATGGCTTGTAATTTGGTCAAGCCATCACAATTGTTTCATAAAGAGCAAAATAAATTTATTATGCACTTAATTGGTAATGATAAGAGACATACTGCATGGTAAATCTGAATGGTACAAAATTTACAAACAGAAAGCTCTGGAACAAAAATTGAATGATTGAAACTTTACTTTACAGTAAATATTCAACTCATCTGAGCATAAACCATAACCATCAAAATAATTCACTCTTTCTGAAAACAACACTTTCTAACCAAAAATCTTGAATCCTAATACCCAAAAATCTTGAATCCTAACACCAATCATGTAATGGTGCGGTTTGACAACCAAGTTTGGTGAATAGTAAGACCTTTATGTCTCTTTGTGGGAATTTTGAAGGGGACCATGGCAGGACCATTTGTGTGAAATTTCATCATAATTGGACGGGTGATTTTCAGGGAAGGTGTTTAAAATAAACTTAAAGCATGCAAGGACAGACCAACAGACAAACTGATGCACATATGTATGATGGACACTGTGCTACGACATAAGCTCGCTGGCCTACAGCCAGTGGAGCTAAATAGCCAAGAAAAACTCACCGTGCAGACCAGGCAAAGGGCATTCTATGATGTCCTATATTGGAACAAAACTGCTTCATTTGTTTATAGACTCTAAGCCCCATTTTGGGGTCTGAGCCCTTGGTGTAGGGCTCTACAGCTTGAGAGACTGGCCCTTGTAGAACTTTCTCTATTCTGACATACAAATAGATCTCGGAGTGTCTTCTTATCACAGAAAATATGCCCTGAAAATAAACAGTAAATAGGGAGAGTTAACTCTTTACCACATGAGAAAATTTTAGACTGGCCCAAATTGAAAGCATTTGCAGACGACAAAATAAAGGTGACTAAAAATTATAAATTCGTTCTGGAAAGGGTAGAAAACACTGTGGGAAAAGGAGACAATGCTGGTTACCAGCATTTTCTCCTTTTCCCATAGTGTTTTCAAAAGGCTTCTTTCTCAGGGGTGTCAAAAGTAGGGATTGTGTGGTAATGGGTTAAATATGGCTTGCAACGTGCAAAAAGGGTTTGCAGACATTTGTGTAAAGTGTCGCCTTGGATCAGCCTGCACAGGCCGCACAGGCTGATCCGATACAGCACTTTACAACTACATTAGATTTTGTCCTTCAATAAGCATACGCAAAACAGAAAATTACATAAAAACAGAAAGTCTCCACTCAGATTAGTCTGTACAAACTACACATGCTGATCCTAGACAACACTTCATCCAAATATCGGAATGCTCCTTTTTGTATGTTACTGGCCACTTACCTCAGAGCGCCTTCTTATCACATAAAATATGCCCAGAAAGTAACTGTCAAATTGGGAGAGTCAATTCCTTTACAAATATTGCCATGTTAGATAATCCTTTACCACAATTCTGAATCTTAGTGACCTTAAAAACTATATTTACTGAAACATTGTGGGAAAAGGAGAAAATGCTGGTAACTAACACTTTCTCCTTTTCCCACAATATTTTCTACCCTTCCAAAGAAAAATTTCATGATTTGTGCCACATTCATTTAGTCTTCTGCAATTGCGTACAATTTGGACAAATCCGTAATTTTTCAATCTATAAAAATCAACAGATATTTTCATTAAATTCTTGACTTAAAATTTTAATGATAGGCAAAGAAATAAGTTCAATTCTTTTTGCAGACATGGTAGATAAAACTTGTTAACTCTTTACCAAACGAGAAAATTTTAGACTGGTCCAAACTGAAAGCATTTGCAGACAACAAAATAAAGGTGACTAAAAAATATAAATTTGTTCTGGGAAGGGTAGAAAACACTGTGGGAAAAGGAGAAAATGCTGGTTACCAGCATTTTCTCCTTTTCCCAAAGTGTTTTCAAAAGGCTTCTTTCTTGGGGACGTCAAAAGTAAGGATTGTGTGGTAATGGGTTAAAACAAATTCTATGTTAGAAACCTACTGTTTTATTCTTTGACAGAATCCATTTATCATCCAGCCCGTTTAATTCTGGAGACGTAGACTTCCCCTCTACAGTGTGCAGTCTGTCCGATGCAGATATCACATCTGCTGGAATCATTTTCTCGATCTCCGCCTCATTCAAATCCATGTGAAAGTCCTCTGATATCTTACTCCCTTCTTTGGCATCATATAAAGCAAATGTTAGGAAGAATGGCTCCGGCTGAAACAAAAGAAAGGGGTATTCTTTAACCCTATACCAAACAACAAGATTTTAGACTGGTCCAAACTGAAAGCACTTGCAGACAACAAAATAAACGTAACTAAAAAATTGAAATTCGTTTCCAGTATGGTAGAAAACATTGTGGGAAAAGGAGAAAATGCTGGTTACCAGCATTTTCTACTTTTCCCGCAATGTTTTCAAAAGTTTTCTATATCAGGGTCTTAAAAACAGGGATTTTTTTGTTTGGTAAAGGGTTAGTTAAAACAACAATTAACTCTTTACCAAACAACATATTGAAAGCATTTGCGGACAACAAATTAAATGTAACTCAAAAATTGAAATTTGTTTCCAGCAGAGTAGAAAATATTGCGGGAAAAGGAGAAAATGCTAGTTAATGCTGGTTACCAGCATTTTCTCCTTTTCCCACAATGTTTTCAAAAGCTTTCTTTCTTGGGGTCGTTAAAAGGTGGGATTGTGTGGTAAGGAGTTAAAGTACCAACAATTTTTTTTTTTAAATTTCACTTTCGTTTGCAATTAAATATCTGGACAAGTTGCCAAACAAAAGAAAATTTAGACTCCTTAAACTTTAAAATATTTACATATCACAAATTTGAAATCGTATTAGATAGCTTTTTGCTTCAAATAGGGTAAAAAAAGATAAAACCTTGTTTACCAACATTGTGACCTTTTCCCACAGTACTTTCAAATGCTTTCTCCCTCAAACTTGTTAAAACTTTGTGATTTGTTTAACCCATTACCACACAATCCCTACTTTTGACGCCAAAGAGAAAGAAGCCTTTTGAAAACACTGTGGGAAAAGGAGAAAATGCTGGTGACCAGCATTTTCTCCTTTTCCGACAGTGTTTTCTACCCTTCCCAGAATAAATTTCAATTTTTTAGTCACCTTTATTTTGTCGTCTGCAAATGCTTTTAATTTGGACCAGTCTAAAATTTTCCCGTGTGGTAAAGAGTTAACAAAGACATAATATTTAACTATTTACCAAACGACAAAATTTTGGACCAGTCGAAATTGAAAGCATTTGCAGACCACAAAATAAATGTTAATCTAAAAATGGAATTTGATTTGGAAAGCATAGAAAACGTTGTGGGAAAAGGAGAAAATGCTGGTTACCAGCATTTTCTCCTTTTCCCACAATGTTTTCAAAACCTTTCTTTCTTGGGGTCGTTAAAAGTTGGGATTGTGTGGTAAAGAGATAAATGAAGAAAATTCAGTGATGGACTTACATTACAGTATTTCTGTCCCAATCCATCGTCTGCAAGGTTGACCTGAAGCTTCAGTTTGAAATCTAGCAGACGTAACATAAATCTCTCGCCAAACTGTTTGGGATAGACATCCACCTCTGTTTCCACTTCATCTGTCTCTTCATCATCATCCTCCAGAAATCTCTGTTAATGTAAAATTAGAATAAAACTGTTTAACCTTTTACAGTACACGTCATGTTCAACATTATTGAAAGCTGGTTACCAGCATTTTCTCCTTTTTTTCACAATGTTTTCTAAAGGCCTCTTTCGCAGGGTCATTAAAGCGCGAGATTGTGTGGTACAAAGTTAATAAGTAGCCACATAATAATTAAAAAAAATATCACCAATACTTACTGCCATACTAGAGTACACACTGAACACATTTTGTCTCCCTTCTTGCCTGGCTCTATTTATCAAGGTCTCTGACTCTTTTGCATACTGGAAAGAAATGTAATTTTAATCTTATCACTACCAGATATATAGGTATTCTATAAAATCTTAAAAGTATCATGGCAAAAAAAAGGGAATACGGGTTACAAGCATTTACTAATTTCACTACAATGCTGTCTAACCCTTTCAGGAATGAAGCTTATAATTCGAGCAATATATTTGGTTAATCATGTTAACCCTTCACCACACAGTGACGATTTTTAACACCCTTAACCCATTACCACACAATCCCTACTTTTGACGCCCCTGAGAAAGAAGCCTTTTGAAAGCACTGTGGGAAAAGGAGAAAATGCTGGTAGCCAGCATCTTCTCCTTTTCCTACAGTTTTTTCTACCCTTCCCAGAACAAATTTCAATTTTTCAGTCACCTTTATTTTGTTGTCTGCAAATGCTTTCAATTTTGACCAGTCTAAATTTTTCTTGTGTGGTAATGGGTTAAAAGAGAAGGCTTTTGAAAGTAATTAAGGAATGAAGCGGTTTCATACAAAAGTGTGATTAGGGTTTTTTTTTTTTTTTACCGCATGGAAAAAATCAAATTCTCTTCATTCCTTATAATTTAATATTACAGACAACATCCCCCTGCAGAAATAATTTAAACTGCATTCATTTTCTTTTATTTTAAATCTAATGTTGGAGTTTTTAAAGTTCCTTCCATCATATTTGTATGGCACAAGAATGTAACAAGCAGTTTTCAGATCCCCAATACTCAAAATTAATCAATAGAATGAAAGTAAGGGAGCAAAGTAGTGTGTAGGACCCACAAAAGTAAAAGTAGTTCCAGCTCTGCTGAAAAATTTTTTTCATGGAGCTATGAAAATTTTTTTTCAGCCAGTCAGAACTCGCCAATTTGCATGAAAACAACTGATATTAAATTATTTGCAGATGACAAAATAAAGGTAGCTCAAATGAAGAAAGTAGTCCTTGGTAGGGTGGAAAACATTGTGGCAAAGCAGAAAAGGTTAGTTACCAGCATTTTCTCCTTATCAAACAATGTTTTAAAAGTCTTCTACCTCAGGGTCTTTAACTCTTTACAACACAATGAGGAGTTTCAGCAAACCTGAAGAAGAAGCCTTTCAAAAACATAGTGGGAAAAGGAGAAAATGCTGGTAACCAGCATTTTCTCCTTTTCTCACAATGTTTTCTACCCTTCCTAAAACAGGTTTCAATTTTTGAGTAACCTTAATTTTGTCACTGCAAATGTTTCCAAAACTATGTTGTTTGGTAAAGAGTTAAAAGTTGTGATTGTTTGGTAAGGAGTTCACAGGTCAGTAAAATAATGTAACAAAAGGGCTTAAAGATGTTACCTTGAGAAGTTCAGGATGTGTGGTGCTTTCTATAGCTTTATCATCTACTTTCCCTGGAGAGAACATTTCATCTGAAATAATGTCAATCAATATTAAATGAAAGCTTAACTTATTACTCCATAGATACTCATTTCTACGCATTGCTTGTAGGAGCCTTTGGAAAACATTGTGGCAAAAGGTGAAATTGCTGGTCATTTTCTATGCTATCAAAAGATGCCATATATGTATAAGAAACAGCTTCATCCTTGCTGTTATTTAGGGTCAGTTAGGGATACCATAGAAATGCCTCATGGGGTAAAGGGTTAAATACTTAATTGCTATATATAATTCATTATTCGCATACAAAAGACTTATCTTTCTTACCTAAATGTCTCTGACCTTTTGATTTAATTTCAGATTTTAAAAATACAACAACCAACTAACAACTCAATCTGGGAAACCCTGTATTGTTAAGTAGTCCTCTTATCCATTTGGTTGTTTTGAAAGTATATTTCATATTCTAACATGACATGTGACTTTGGCTCTATAAACACAGTGCAAGGAAAAGTGAAAACGTGGTAAAATCTGCGACAATCCATGTAGAGTGACGTCATCCTATATATCGAGTGACATCATTCAATGAGTGAGTTATTCAATGGAACATAATCGTCATCCGCGTTTTTACTCTGAGTTTGACCTTGTTTTCCTTTCACTGAGATTTGGCCATGTTAGAATCGAAATAATCTTCTTTCTATCGTGGTTTATCGTTCATTCTAGCATGACACGCGAATTCGGCTCTATAAATACAGTGCAAGGAAAGCGTGGTAAAATCTGCGACAATCCATGCAAGTGGTCATTCTATATCGAGTGACGTCATTCAGTGAGTGGGTTATTCAATGGAACATATCTTCATCCGCGTGTTTACTCCAAGTTTGAACTTGTTTTCCTTTCATTAAGAATTGGCCATGTTAGAATCGAAATAATCCTCTTTCGTTGCGAGTAATGAGGCGCAATAAATAAACCACTCGGGCTATCGCCCTCGTGGATTCTTTATTGTGCCTCAAAACTCACAACTGTGGTTTATTGAATGATAAACCATGATAGGAAGAAGATTATTTCTTAAATAAACCATGTTGTGAGTTATGAGGCACAATGAATAACCCACTCAGGCTATTGCCCTCGTGGATTATTTATTGTGCCTCATAACTCAAAACTGTGGTCTACTGAACGATATACCACGATAGAAAGAGGATTATTTCTTAAATATAAATATATTTGATTTCTCTAATACTTTTAGTAGTTTATACAAATCTAGCTGTAAATTATATCTTTATACAATGTAAATTTACCATTAAATTTAAAAATTCACTAGTGAATTTCTTAACTTATATATATGAAAGTACCACACATTGTGACAAAAGGAGAAAATGCTGGTAACTGAATTGTGTGCATGGAAAAGGGTCAAGAAAATGTTTGAGAAATCAAATTTTATTCCAAATTTTATCATTCATTTTTACCCTCCATATATACAAAACCATTTTTAGAAAATCGCATTAACCTGTTACCACACTTATCTTTAGAAAATCACATTAACCTGTTACCACAAGATTCTGAGTTTTACTAACCCCAAAGAAAAGGACTTGTGAAAACATTATGGGAAAACAAGGAAATGCTGGTTAGCAGCATTTTCTCGTTTTCCATGTTTTCTAACCTTACAACTAAAAAATATTCCTAATTTGTGCAACATATTGTCTGTCATCTGCAGTCTAAAATTATGTTCTTCATAAAGAATTAAGTCTTTACCACACAATCCCGACTTTTAACGATCCTGAGGAAGAAGCATTTGAAAACATTGTCAGAAAAGGAGAAAATGCTGGTAACCAGCATTTTCTCCTTTTTCCACAATGTTTTCTAACCCTTCTGAAACCAAATTTCAATTTTTCAGTCACATTTGTTTTGTCGTCTGCAAATGCTTTCAATTTGGACCAGTCTAAAATTTTTTTGTTCGGTAAAGATAAAACAAAAGATTTTTACCTTTGCCCCTGTCTAATGACAACTGAGACAATGTTTCAGCAGCAGTTCTGACTTTATCCAGTACTTTGATCCAATCCTCCATCTCACTCTCCGTCTCAGCTGCAAACAGGTATGTCTTCTCTGGTGTTCTGACCTCAAAACAGTGTTTGCCTTTCTTACTGTTCTGTAAATATATAAACAGGGTATACACTTAACTCATTACCAAAAACAAACATACAGTGCTTGTAAAATCAAAAGCATTTGCAGTAGACAAAATAAAAGTGACTGAAAATGTGAAATTTTATTTTGGGAAGGGTAGAAAACATTGTGGGAAAAGGAGAAAATGCTGGTTACCAGCATTTTTTCCTTTTCCCACGATGTTTTCTAAAGACTTCTTATTAAGGGTCGTCAGAAGTAGGAATTGTGTGGTAATGGGTTAATATTCAAACCCAACTTAAACTTAATAATTAATTGACAAATTAGGCAGGTCCAGTTATTTACCAATACTGTCAATTAATCAACTGTTGGGAAATCTTAATACAAGGTCTAACAAAACTAAGGAAGACAGTTTTTTTTCAAACTATGTTGGAACTGGAGAAAATACTGGTAACCAACATTTATTCCATTCCCCACTTTCCTTAACATGAGAAAACATGTCACATTTTCATGCTTTTGCATGAAATTGTAGTATCTGAAATATTCTTGAACTCTTTACCAAAGGACAAATTTATAGACTGGTCAAAATTGAAAGCATTTGCAGACGACAAAATAAATATGACTGAAAATTTGAAATATGTTTTGGGAAGGGTAGAAAACATTGTTGGAAAAAGAGAAAATGCTGGTTACCGGCTTTCCATTACAATGCTTTCAAAGGCCTCCTTTTTAAAGGTTGTTAAAAGTCGGGATTGTGTGGTAGAGAGTTAAGAGATGTTCAAAATATACTAAACTGCCAAAACACAACAAAAATAATAATGATAGCATATGCCAGAGCCAAACTGGTATCAATGCTTTTCTGGTAAAATCTATAATTCAGAAAAAACACCTAGAGTTTCGCCTGCCCTTCTAGTTTGGGTTTTCCTTTTGTTAGGCAGCAAGTAGTCCAGATTATAAGCAAATATCTTCAACAAAGACTAAGATAGAAACAAAAATGCTTTACTCATTACCAAACAACCAAATTTTAGACTGGTCCAAATTGAAAGCACTTGCAGACGACAAATTCATTGTAACTGAAAAAAAGAAATTTGTTTCCAGCAGTGTAGAAAACATTGTGGGAAAAGGAGAAAATGCTGGTTACCAGCATTTTCTCCTTTTCCCACAGTGTTTTCAAAAGGCTTCTTTCTCAGGGTCATTAAAAGTCGGGATTGTGTGGTAAAGATTTAAAAATGTTCTCTGTGACTTTTACTAAGACACCATTGACAAGAGAGCTATAAAAGGGCCTTGAAATCTTCTTTAACACAGCTTATGCTAAACATTTATGATTAAAATATAAGTTAACTAACCTTAACAATTTCTTGAGCTAAGTCTAAGTAGATGACCCCTTTAACTTCAGATTTCCTCTCATCTTTGAAGTATTCTAAGTTGTAAGTTTGATCAGCTTGCTGTTTTATGCAGAAATATCTTCTTTTGAATTGCTGAAGTTATAACATACACAAATACATGATTGGTCACACATTAATATTATGATAACATATTATGAATACACAAATATGACCCGTTACGATGCTGTAATTCATACATCTGTTACTTGAAACTGTAAAAAAACATTATGTGAAGAAGATAAAATATGCTATTCACTAGCATTTTCTCCTTTTCTAACAATGTTTCCATAGCAGACAGTGTCTTGAGAGATATGTTGTTTAACCCATTACCACACAATCCCTACTTTTGATGACACTTAGAAAGAAGCTTTTACAAAACATTCTGGGAAAAGGAGAAAATGCTGGTAACCTTTTCCCACAATGTTTCCTACCCTTCACAAAACAAATTTCAAATTTTCAGTCACTTTTATTTTGTCATCTGCAAGTGCTTTCAATTTGGACAAGCCTAAAAGATTGTCATTTGGTAAAGAGTTAAAGGAATTATAAAAGAATCTCCATGAAAAGCATGGGTAGGTACACTTGCTGCGGTGACATTACAAAATATTACTGTTGAAAACAGTACTGAACACCATACAAACAAAACAAAACAAAACCTAAGTAGTCATTTCGTCTGCAAATATTTTCAAGGACAAGTCTTTTTTTTTTTTGTTGTTGTTTGGTAAAGAGTTAATGCACTGACAATAGGGGTACAATTAACCCTTTACCACACAATGACGACTTTTGACGACCCTGAGAAAGAATCCTTTAGAAAACATTGTGGGAAAAGGAGAAAATGCTGGTAACCATCATTTTCTCCTTTTCCCACAATGTTTTCTACCCTTCACAAAACAAATTTCAAATTTTCAGTCCCTTTAATTTTGTCGTCTGCAAATGCTTTCGATTTGGATAAACCTAAAATATTGTCGTTTGGTAACGAGTTGAAACCTACCCTTGTAAAGCTAATGATGGTATCCTTGCCAGTGTCCGGTCCTTTATATAACCAGCCGGCTTTAGTGATACTCTGTATGATAGAGGCAGTAGAGAATGTTCTGCTTGAAGAGTCCTGAATTTAAAGAGATACTTGTAAGATCAAACATAAGTAACTTTTCACAAGAAAAATCAACTTGTGCCTATAAAATATTTAGTGCTTTATCACATTATGCCGACTTTCAATGTCTCCGAGAAAAAAGCTTTAAAAAACACTGTGGGAAAAGGAGAAAATGCTGGTAACCAGCATTTTCTCCTTTTCCCACAATGTTTTCCAATATTCCCAACACAAGCTTTAATTTTCCAGTTACAACTTTTTTTGTTGTCTGCAAATGCTTTCTATTTGGATATGTCTAAAATTCTGCCGTATGGAAAAGAGCTAGTTGGCTAGCCTTCAGTCAGTTTTAAAACATATTTCTGAGACAGAAGTGGGTTTTTTTGCGCAAAAGTCCAAAGTTCATTTCAGCCTTACATGAGCAAATGTAATTTACTTCTTTGAAACAAACAGTCATGTGTCTGGGATAAAAAAAAGTAGTTCCAAAGATGATACAAAACTCCCTCATTTCCAATTCAAAAATAAAAAGTAGCTTAAGCTATGCCATAATCAAGTTCTGAAAGTTTCAATTTGATGGAAATTCGGGTAAGCAAAGTCTGAGAAATAAGGCAGAGAAGTACAGTATTTTGACCCATGATATCACATAGTGCAAACCACCTACTGCAAGGAAATTTTAACCCTTTATCCCTGGTTTTTACGACCCTGAGATAGAAGACTTTAGAAAACATTGTGGGAAAAGGAGAAAATGCTTGTAACCAGCATTTTCTCCTTTTTCCACAATGTTTTCTGCCCTGCTGGAACCAAATTTCAATGTTTATGTTTTATTTGTTGTCTGCAAGTACCTTCAATCTGGACCTGTCCAAAATTTTGTTGTTTGGTAAAGAGTTCAATGGCTTTTACAATAATTGCTTTTAGATACTTTCTTCTTCCTTTCAAAATGCTAGCAACGCTTGCAAGGACTCAAAAAAATGTTCTGATAAGTTCTAAATAACTCCTTCCCACATAACAAACAGTTTGATATGGGCCCAAAAGTGTTTTCAAAAGAATTCTATTTAGGATTATTGAAAGATGAGATTCTGTGACAAAAGATTAACCCATTACCACACAATCCTGACTTTTGACGACCCTGAGAAAGAAGCCTGTAGAAAACATTGTGGGAAAAGGAGAAAATGCTGATAACCAGCATTTTCTCTTTTTCCCTGAATATTTTCTACCCTTCACAAAACAAATTTCAAATTTTCAGTCACTTTTATTTTTTCGTCTGCAAATGCTTTGGATTTGGACAAACCAAATATTTTGTTGTTTGGTAATGAGTTAAGCAAACATTCTTAACTTCATTAAAGTCTGATTCCAGATTTAAACAAGTAACACAACTTCTGATTGGCTAAACTATTTTGTTTAGCTAATCATATGTCGTGTTTCTTTTCAAATATCAAACACTCTGGAGAATAAGCCTATGAATAATGGTTGGTAAATACCAGCTCTAGTTGCCTGTTTTAGAATAACTTACATCCATATCTCTCTCATCCAACTCTGCATCAATTTCAAAAACTTGTTCAGGTAAATTGTTTGGTTTCTGTACACTGAAAAGACAAACAAAATAAATCACCTATGCTCTTTGAAAAAGTTGGCTCAATGCATCGGCAAAAAAGTATTGACCCAAGTCAGGCTACGCTACCATCAATTTTTAGACTTAACTCTTTTCCACACAATCCCGACTTTTAACGACACTTAGAAAGAAACCTTTTGAAAACACTTTGGGAAAAGGAGAAAATGCTGGTAACCAGCATTTTCTCCTTTTCCCCCAGTGTTTACTACCCTTCCCAAAATAAATTTCAATATTTAAATCACATTTATTTTGTCGTATGCAAAATTAATGCTTTAAATTTGAAACAGTCCAAAATTTTGTTGTTTGGTAAAGAGTCAACCCATTACCACACAATCCCGACTTTTAACACCCCTGAGAAAGAAGCCTTTTGAAAACACTGTGGGAAAAGGAGAAAATGCTGGTAACCAGCATTTTCTCCTTTTCTCACAATGTTTTCTTCCCTGCCCAGACCAAATTTCAATTTTTCAGTCACCTTTATTTTTGTTGTCTGCAAATGCTTTCAATTTGGAACAGTCCAAAATTTTGTTGTTTGGTAAGGAGTTAAATAAATCAAAGGCACTTGTTGATGACAAATGTGGCTTGAAAGAAGAAAACTGTCTTAGAACAGGTAGAAGAAATTGTGGGAAAAAGACAAAATGCTGCATTTTCTCCTTAACCCTCAGTATTTTTGAAAGTCGTCTCTATCAGGGTCATTAAAGGTCAGAAATGTCTGCTAACAGCTTCACTCATTAGCTCTAGAAGCAATGTGGCAGTGGACAACTTTGTAAAGTTGTCTCTCTCTGTGAAAGGGTATGAAACATGATTGGTACAGGAGTAAATCCTAGTAATAAGCATTTTCTGCTCCATATATATTTTTTTAAAAACTAAAAACCCAAAGGGTTGGTTCAAAAGTGATAGTGTTGTAAGAGCTTAAAACATAAAAAGAACAATTCCATAACTTGGCTGCTAAGTACACTGACAGTTCTTACTTTGGGAGCTGGGTATATCCCCCGGAATACCGGTTGTATTTAAACCGGACCATATCACATGTTTCTGTGTATGTTCGTATACTTTCTTCAACAAGCAGATTTCCTGGCTTATCACTGGGCAGCTTTGGGACTGTGGGATGAACTGTGCGGATCTTTTTTCTGGGACACGGGGGCTGAAAAAGAAGGAAAAAAATCAGGATTAATGTCACTGTACAGGAATATGAGCATATTTCATGGTAGATTGGTCTCTCTGTATGTGAATGTCATCATACTCACTAATTAACTGTTAACTTAGACTGGTCCAAATTGAAAGCATTAATTTGCAGACAACAAAAGAAAGCCGACGGAAAAATTGAAATTTGTTCTGGGAAGGGTAGAAAACACTGTGGGAAAAGGAGAAAATGCTGGTTACCAGCATTTTCTCCTTTTCCCACAGTGTTTTTAAAAGGCTTCTTTCTCAGGGGCGTCAAAAGTAGCGATTGTGTGGCAATGAGATAGGCAATAAACATACCAAATACTCTTTGAATACCATTCAATATCAGCATACCTCATAATGTAATTATGTTCCTCTTTGTGTGCGACTATATGAGCATAAAACCGGCCCAAATGGATAGAGTGGCAGTACATAGGTCTCATAAACATCACCTCTCGTCCACTCAAGATTACTATGGGTATGAACCCCACAGCTGACCAATAGTATTTCAGGTGACTTGTTACACCATCCAAGGTCCCATGTCATAATGCTATGCACTCACTGAACAGGTAAATGAACCAAGCCTGCCTAAGAATCAAAGGTGGGTTTCATCCTGTATCCTGTACAATCCCCACAAACAAAACTTAGCCCTTTACTCCATAGATACTCATTTCTATGCATTGCTTGTAGAAGCCTTTGGAAAACATTTTGGTAAAAGCTGAAATTGCTCGTGACAAGCAATTTCACCTTTGGCAACAATGTTTTCTATGCTATCTAAGGGTGTTATACACATATAAGAAACGGCTTCATCCTTGCTGTTGTTTAGGGTCAATTAGAGATACCATAGAAATGCCTTATAGGGTACTCCAGTGGCAATGGTATATGATTGAAAATCAACAAACCAATGTGAGAATACCTTTTGAATGTGAATGTGAGCATATTTACTGAATGTGAGTATACTTATTGAATGTGAGCATAATTAATGAATGTGAGCATACTTACTGGTATGTGAATGTCATCATGCGGGAATGTGAGGAGTTCTCTCTGAGGATCATTATGGAGGACCACTTTGTTCTTCACAATGTATGTTTCATAGTCGATCGGTTCAACAGGCTTTGGGCGGTTCTGAAAAGAGAAGGAGGCATATTTAAATATATAAATTCATCTAACCTGTTTATCCCAAATCCCCTTTTTTAAAAAACCTTGAGTGAGAAGACTTGAAAACATTATGGGAAAAGGAGAAAATGTTGGTAACCAGCATTCCCTCCTTTTTCCGATTATGTTTTCAACTCTTAAACTCTTTACCACACAATCCAACTTTTAACGACCTTAAGAAAGACGCCTTCTTATCACACTGTTTTCTATGCTATCAAAAGATGTTGTATACACATAAGAAACGGCTTCATCCTTGCTGTTTTTTAGGGTCATTTAGAGATACCATGGAAATGCCTTATGGGGTAAAGGGTTAAAAAACAAGTCATATCATATGACTGATATGAGTTAGCCCTATTTGTCACCTGCTAGCATTGTCAGTTTGAGTTGGCCCAAAGTTCTGTCATCCAGCATACTATAGTTAATCCCTTACTAGATGACAAAATTGTAGTCCATCTTAAACTCTTTCGATACTGTTGATGACACCAGAAGCTTATGTGGAAAGTGTAGATCAAGATCAGAATGTGCAGTCTGACCTCTGATCTGCAGTGTTCACTGCCATATTCTAGATTATGACTGAAGTGTCTCTTGATCTTGCAGAGGAAATTTCTAGCCTTGAGAAAATGCAATTCATTTATTCCATAGTGAAAGAATTCACTGAAAGCTGTTCCAGGTAACAAATTCAATCCAGCAGAGCTCAAAAGGTAATTTTTGTCTTTGAAGCTATAGAGAACATTGTTGGAAAAGGGGGAAATGCTGGTTCCTACAATGTTTTCAAATGCCATCTTCCTTAACTCTTTACCACACAATCCCTACTTTTAACGACCCTGAAAAAGAACCGTTTTGAAAACATTGTGGGAAAAGGAGAAGATGCTGGTTACCAGCATTTTTTCCTTTTCCCACAATGTTTTATACCCTTCACAAACAAATTTCAATTTTGTAGCCATATTTATTTTGTCGTCTGCAATTATTGCTTTCAATTTGGAAATGTCTACAATTTTGTTGTTTGGTAAAAAGTTAAAGTTGTTAGAACTTGTAATTGGATGACAAAGGGCTAAACAAGACAAGAAGGGGTGGAAGGTAATCACTTTATCACTGTGAGGTTAATTTCAGACATAGTATCCCTTACAAGTACATGTTTGAATGTATGCATTACAGGATACAGATCTGAACGACAGAAACATAGTCTCATTACCAAACAAAAATATTTTAGGCTAGTCCAAATCGCAAGCAAACAACAAAATTCCAGACTTGTCAACATTGAAAGCACTTGCAGACAACAAAAAATAAATGGGACTCCAAAATTGAAGGGTAGGAAAAATTGTGGGGAAAGGAGCATTTTCTCCTTTTCCCACAGTGTTTTCTAGCCAGCTGCAAACAAATTCAAATTTTTTAGTTGTGTTTAATTTTGTCGTCTGCAAATGCTTCCAATATGGAATAGTCTATGACTGTGTCGTTTGGTAAAGACTGTTAAGGGATTACCACTTTTGTCTTTGATTTACGGGCTATTGCCATACTTAACCGTTTACCAAACGACAAAAGTTCTCTCTGGTTCAAGTTGAAAGCAGTTGCAGACAACAAAATGAACTTAAATCAAAAATTGAAATTTATTATATACCCAGCAGTGAAATCCTGGAATTTCCCAGTGTAATAAATTTTGATATCATCACTAGTGACGTTATCAACTTTCACTTCCTGCCGTAATTTGGGAACTACTTTATTTTTCGACTACATTTTTTTCGACTTTCAAACGCAAAATTACAAATAATGATGTTAATAAGGCATATAATAAATAGAATAATCAAATGGTTGTTTTTGATATGAAAAATATCTCACTCGGACGCGTCGTAAGGCGTTAAAAAAACTCGTGCTGCACACTCGTTTTTTCAACGCCTAACAACGCATCCTCGTGAGATATTTTTCATATCAAAAATAACCAGTTGGTTATCCTCTATTTATTGTCAGCAGGGTAGAAAATGTTGTGGGAAAAGGAGAAAATGCTAATTCCACACAACGGGTTTCCTTGACAAATACCACTTCAGCGTTCTCAATGCTTTGACTTTTAATATAAATTCATGTACAGTGTATTACATCAGTCCTAAATTCATATTGATCACCAATATTTTAGAAGGAAATTTCTAAAGTCATCTGTTGTAATTCCAATTCACCCTTTACCAGTGCTTTAACCCTTTAAAACACAAACCTGACTTTGAATAACCCTGAAATAGCACACTTTTGACAACAAGAAGTAAGCAACAGGTTTTCTACCCTTACAAGATCAAAAATTTAAATCTTTCAGTCACATTCATGGTGTGCTCTGAAAAAAAAAAATTGTTATTTTTGGGCAATATGAAATTTTGTCATCTGTACAATTAACAATTGAAGAAGAAAGCTGAGGGTTTTGAAAACTCTGGATTGTTTTAGTAAAGGGTTATATAGTTATAGTGAGGAGCTGTATTTGGTATGGTGTAACCCAGCTAAGCGGTAAAACAATGACAAAATATTGGGTTTTGGTCATGTTCGATGTAGATAGTCCTGTTGGGCGTGCATATATTGGGCTTGTACCAGAGCCTGTATAGGCGACAAGAAAGCAAATAGTTCACACTGAGAAAATTGTGGTCAGTCAGACTGTATCACAGCTGAATAGATTGTTGAATGTCATACCATAGCATCACCATGGCGGCCTATATCTATAATATATAACCCTTACACAGTCAGGGGTCGTATTTACTGACTGTTCAAAATTCATTTGTTACATGTAAATCTTTAGACCGATATGCTACCAGCATTTTATTCTTTTCCGTGAATGTATTCAATAGCCCTTCGTTGTGGGTGTTGGTAACTCTTTAGTAACCTGTTTCCAAACAATAAAATTTCAGACTGTTCCAAGTTTAAAGGACTTGCAGGCAACAAATTGAATTAATATTTGAAACTAAAATTGAAATTTGGAAACAAGAGATCTGCCTTTGCAAGGGTAGAAAACATTTTGGGAAAAGGGAAAATGCTAGTTACCAGCATTTTCTCTTTTTCCCACAATGTTTTAAAAAGTTTTTTTCTTCAGGGACATAAAAACTCAGGAAGGTGTGGTAAATAGTAAAAACAGATTTTGGGGATAAAATGTAAAGTGTTACCATGGACATAACTTGCCTTTAGGTACCATAAAAGTTAGCTTGTGACTTCATTCTACCTGTTATCTACTTCATGGGTAATTTTGGGGGCTTTTCAAGATGGCTGCCAGCTTTCTTAACTCTTTACTCCATAGATACTGATTTCTATGCACTGCTTGTAGGAGCCTTTGGAAAACATTGTGGCAAAAGGTGAAATTGCTCGTGACGAGCAATTTCAACTTTTGTCACTTGTTTTCTATGCTGTCAAAAGGTGTCTTATACAGGTAAGAAAAGGCTTCATCCTCGCTGTTATTTAGCGTCAGTTAGAGATACCACAGAAATGCCTTTGTTTACAAGTGTTAACACTGATACACCGGATTGGGTCATATCATGACAATCAGTGCACTTCTGCATGTGTTTCATGGCTTTCTTACGCCCATACTGACACAACTTTCTTTGTCACAGACTTCTGTTCCCACATGCATCAGAGATGAGAGGCAAAAACACTGGAAAGAAAGTCCACAAAAGGTTCTGGTGTCATTCTGTGGTATGGGAAGAGTTAATGGTACATCGACCAAATATTAGTCTTTACGAATACATTATTTCTAGAGTAAAATAGTGATGGCGGAAACAATGCAATTCTTCAAATGAGAGTTAATTGTGTGGCCAAAACAATACAACAATAAAGATATGACTATGACTTGATCAAAGCATTTGCAACCACTAATTAATCGTAGACCAAATGATCATTGCCTTTTAAAGGTGGCCCTTCAGATATTGGGACAAAAATTTTACAAAAATACAAAAAAATCATCCTTATACTCCCAAAGCCTTATAATTCTCATTCATTAAATCCCAGTAGTCAAAAACCATTTGACAACTAGATAAATTACAGATTTACTACAGCCCAGGTCGTCACTGAAGGGAAACACAGTCTATTTTATGCTCCCCAAAGGGCGAGCATATAGTCGCCGCTTCGTCTGTCCGTCCGTCCATCCTTCCATCCATCCGTCCGTCTCTCCATCCGTCCGAAGCGATTTCTCCAAAACCCTTGGACCAAATTGGATGAAACTTCATATATGAACTCCATAGGGTAAGGCGCCGATATACATTTCCCGCATTTTCAATTTAACCCCGTGTCATGGAAAAAAGGGGCTTAATGCAAAATTGCAATTTTTACCAATATCTCATTCAGTTTTTGTCAGAATATCATGAAACTTCATGGTTATATTGTTTATGGTAAGTTTTAGCATGTGCCCTTACTATTTTTAATCTGGGCATTGTTTAAGTTTACGTTCTATCATGGAAAAAGGGGGCTTCTTGCAAAATTCCTATTTTTACTAATATTTCATTCAGTTTTGGTCAAAATTTCATTATACTTCATAGTTATAATGTTTTTTCAAAGTTTCACCATGTGCTCTTGTTTCTTTATCTATGTGTTTTTCAATTTGACCCTCTCTCATGGAAAAAGGGGGTTTCTTGTAAAATGAATAAGGGGCCCTAATGCAAAATTGCAATTTTTACTGATATCTTGTTCAGTTTTTGTCAACATTTCATGGTTATATCTTGTTTTACAAGTTTCAACAAGTGCCCTTTGTTTTTGCAATCTATGAATTATTAATGCGGAAATATGTCTTTCCTGGTTTCTCAAATTGAGGCTGCATCATGGAAAAAGGGGACTTCATGGAAAAAATTGTTTTTCACTAGGTTCTCCTTTATCAGTGCTCAAAACTTTGTGAAATTTCAAATCTGAACTTGTTGGAACGTTGCCCAGGTACCTCTCTTCCTTTTTCTCAATTTCAGGCTGCGTCTCGGAAAAAGGGGGCTTCATGTAAAAAAATTGTTTTATGTAATATTTAATACATGACTGCTCAAAATTTTATGAAATTTCGAATTTTGAATTATTATTAAAAAATGCCACAAGCCACACACCCGTTGTATTTATTGCAATGATCCGATATTGTCTTATGGGAAAAGGGGGCTTATTGGGCTTATTGTCCTCTACAAGTTTGTGTTGGCTATCTCTAAGATAGTAATTGCCTTTTCACTTCAAATTTTGGGGGGCATGAACAGGTTCTTCTAGGATAAAAGAAGTGAATTTATATCAATTTCTTATATTTTATGACAAGCACTTGTTCGGGGAGCATAACCCGTCTCTGACGGCTCTTGTTACATGAGCAACTCCCTCATTTACATACCGGAAATATACAGACGAAGCTTCAAACATACCGTCCGAAGCTCTAGACATTATGGAAATAATTGCATGTTTATTATGCTATGGAATTTAATAGTCATTAGTTATATGCAAGTCACTTAACATTCCCGCAATGCTTTTTTGATTTTGGCGGGAAATCTAAAAACAGCTTAAGAGGCTACATAGCCTTTTAAGGGAATACCAGCAAAAAATTTTTTTTTTGTAATTTTATGATTCTTAATTACTGACGATTTGTATTGTTTTTTTTTTTATATAAATTTCATTGGCATATATATTTTTTAATTTGGTGTGATGTGAAAAATCTAAATACCCTCCTATGTATGAAACAATGAGAGCAAAGGAGATATTTATTATGCTGCTTAACCCATTACCACACAATCTTGCCTTTTAACAACCCTTAGAAAAAAGACCTTTGAAAACATCGTGGGAAAATGTTGGTAACCAGCATTTTCTCCTTTTCTCACTATGTTTTCTACCCTACTGAAAAGAAATTTCAATTTTTGAGTTGTTTGTTTTGTCATTTGCATGTGCCTTTAATTTTGGACAAGTTTAAAATTTTGTCGTTTGGTGAAGAGTTAACAATTAATTTAACCCATTACCACACAATCCTAGTAAAGATAACTGTCCCCAAAGATGATGATACTTTTTGACTGGTCGCCTCTGGGTACAGAGACAATCCAGACAAAATCAGTTGAAAGTTCCGCACAGATTTTGTGCGCAAGTTTGAACTCTTATAATTTCGCATATAGAGCACAAAACTAAGATTTTAACATACCTGTTGCTTGTGTATTCAATATTCCTTCGTTTGAAATACAAATACTTTTAATTTAAACGCTGAACGTGAGAAAAAAACATTTCATCACTTACTCCAGTTGTTTACGTTCCCGAAAACATACAAAATGGCCGCCACGCACTACAAATTTCATCAGTGCTTTTTCGGAGTTAAAAATATTATAAACGACTTCTACAAGCTCTTTATGTAATGAATGGTTTAACAATTTATTTTTGGTCATTTTCATAACTAAAAGTTAATTTTATTTCGCTGCAATATGGAAAAAACTGACGAAACAGAGAGTCAGTGTAGCGCTCTATATTTGCTACCGGAAAATTTATGATGGACTTCAGACAGTACGGTGTACAGTAAATGTCCAAATATGAAAAAGATCACCGGAGCATCTCAGTATTGAGACTACACACAATCCCTACTTTTGACGCACCTGAGAAAGAAGCCTTTAGAAAACATAGTGGGAAAAGAAGAAAATGCTGGTAACCAGCATTTTCTCCTTTTCCCACAATGTTTTCTACCCTTCACAAAAAAAAAATTCAAATTTTCAGTCACTTTTATTTTCTCGTCTGCAAAATTAATGCTTTGATTTTGGACCAGTCTAAAATATTGTTGTTTGGTAATGTGCGTAAAGGGCGCTACACCCATGTTTTAGGCACTTACTTTTAACTCTTTCGGTACAACAGGCAAAAATGGACTTTTGTGGATGTAATAGTACAGATATTATTATAATACTGCAAAGAAATTTCTCGTGATCTGATTGGTTAACATGCCGGGAACATAAATCATGTTCCCTGGCAAAAACCACATAAAGCCAGTTTCCCTAATGAGTGCCCCGTAAACATCACCACAGGCGCAACACAAAATCCAAAATGGCGGCCTCGATCAATCACCAGACTGTACATTTATACACCAAACTGCATGTTTTAGTGACGTCAGTTTCCAGTGAAGTCAGTTTTCATTGAATTGGGGCACTCAAAAGGGAATTTTTATTTCGTCGGCATACTTGATTCGTGAGAATATAATACAGGAAAAAATAGCTTAATGCGCATTTAAAGGGTAAAACTTTGCAGTGCAATAAATATGTTGTACAGTCAGGTGACATGGGACTTGGAAACTTGTTCACGGCTGTGGTGTATCATGTCGCCACCTCGCCTTCGGCTCGGGCGACATGAATCACCACAGCCTTGAACAAGTTTCCAAGTCCCCTGACCGTACAACTAATACTGTCCCCAAAGGTGATGTTAATTTTTGACTGGTCGCCTCTGGATACAGAGACAATTAAGACAAGAACAGTTTAAATCTCACAGATTTTGTGCTCAAGTTTGAATTCTTATAATTTCACAAATATTCTGAATATGAAACTAGGATTTTGAACATACTCATTGGTTCTGCATTCAATAATCCTTCGTTTGGTATGAATATATTCCATTCAGGTGCTGAACATAAGAAAACAGTTACACCTTTTACTTGAGTAACTTACGATGAATTTCATCGTCTTTTTTGTACAAGATTTATGAGTAACAAACAACTTCTACAAGCTCTTTAGGTAATGAAAGGTTTGATAATTTGTCTTTGGTCATATTTGTTCCTAAAAAGTGGATTGCATTTTGCTGTTACCATTGTCTGCGCATGTCATATTCTTCCAAAATTCTACCTGTCTTATATGACGCATCACTCTCCCCGCTATCAGGGAGACTGTGATATTACGCACTATAGAGTAGCAATGGAGAAAATGGCTTTGATCAATAGGTTTGAGGAAATATCAGGCCTTTTTTAGCTCAAGATTTCTCTAAACTGCTGATCATAGCTGAGTGAATCGCATCATGTAGCGTTTTATTGAGTAAACTTTTATTTTAGTTTGAAATTCAAACTAACCGTTGTCATGTAGAAATGTGGTCCAGTCCTGTGTACCCAGGATGCCCAAATTAGATAGATGAGCATTTGTAGAATGTCATCTAGCGGGAGATAATGGCTGTGTTAACGAGCCATCACACCATGACCTTCTGGTCAACATTCTCTGAGCATTTCAATCGTTCGATTTTTTAGCGTTCTAGAATGAGGATGGCACATCCGGCGTGTTATTAACTTGTGCCTAACGCATGACTAATGCGTATCTAACAAACGAGAAGTGTGTAACAGCAACCACTAGTAAGATACCTCTGATACCTCCATATGCATGGATGTTTGGGAAACGCTCAAATGACGCTCAATGGATGCCAAAGGTAGGTTGCACAATAAATGTCCAAATATGAAAAAAAATCACTGTTGCCTCTCAATATCGCGACTTAGCAGACATTACAGATGAAGATCTGATTCAGTCTGCACAAAACATGCTTGCTTAATCAAGCCTATATAATAAAAAACTTTCTTTCAGTTGATTGCAATTAGAGACAATAAAAGATGTCAAGTATGTTTATTGCTACACTGGCAAGCAGAAATAATTACCGGTATGTTAATATGTAAGGAAAAAGGGTACAGGTATTAAAAAGCGTTAACGAAAAAATGTGATACTAGTATCTAACATACCACAAAAATGTATATACTCCAATTTCCATCTGTATCATATTCCATAGTGTTTAAATCCACATCCAAACACTGATGAGAGCAAGTAAAACTATCACAAATATTTTAATCTTTGAAGTAAACAAAAAATGGCCATGGTAAACCTAAAACTCTCCTTTTAGTCTTCGACTTTACTTTGCACTAACTTCTAGTCAGTGCATTAACAAGTCTTGGTTTTCCCTGAAGCTTAACTATAAATTATGACAAATGCAAAAATATAATCCTTTACCAAACAATCCCATTCTTTAATGGCCCTGAAGGAGATGGCTTTTATGGTAGTATAAACTTTGACATAGCAATTGCTTAACATCTGGTGTAGATTCAGATCAGATCCCACAACTGATGATGTAATTTTCTAAGAAGAGCGTTGGTTGGTTGTATTAGGATTTAACGCCACTTTAACAGCTAAGGATATCATGGCGGTCATGTGTTTCCTGGCTTTCTCTCACCAGTGCTAACACAACTTTCTTTCCAAAGCCACCAACTACTTTTCTCACATGCTTCAGCAGAGGCGAGAGGCGAAATTACGCCGGAAAGAAGGTTCGCCTCAACCGGGTATCGAACTCGCAACCACCAGGTCAGGAGTCCAACACGTTCACCACCGAGCCACCGTGGGGGCTGTAACAAGAGCAAACTTTGACATGGCAACTGCTTTATGGCCCGTGTTAAACCCGATGCAGTGATAGATTTAGTACGGTTCAGTCCGAAGGTGTCTGCTCCAATGCTATTTTTGTGACTGGTCTCTTCATTCAAGGTGTATGCGAAGACCAGTAACAAAAATAGCATCGGAGCAGACACCTTCAAACTGAAGGTATGGTAGAAGATATTTGCCTACTAATTCGAAATACCATACACCATACAAGGGAAATGCTTCCATAAATCCAGCAAAAGAAGAGCATATACACAATTTAGGCAATGAAATAAAATTGCTCAAATTATATTCGTACACTAAACACTGGTAATATTTCATAAAAAATCCTGTGAAAGAATCTAAACCACTCTTAGTTGACTTTCAAGTCAGAAGTACATGTATTCAAAACTTTTTGCAAACATTTTCTGTGTCAAGATATCTTATAACTAAGCCCTTTACCATTCAATCCAAAGTTTCAACAAACCCATGGAGGGTTTGTAGAAACAAGGTGGGAAAAAAAGAAAATGCTGGTTACCAGCATTTTCTTATTTTCCAATTATGTTTGTAGCCTTTCTAAGGCAAATGTCATCCATAGAGCATCATTTATTTTGTTGTCTGCAGATGCTTTCCATTTGAACAGGTGTAAAATTCAGTTGTCTGGTAAAGGGTTGATACAACACATGCGGCCATACAACCATAATGTGGTATGTACTGTATATTGTTACACAGATTCATTGTTACAGAAAGGACACTGACAACAACATCAAATTAACACTTTACTATGACTGTAACATTGAGAAACTTCTGACTGAAAACAATGGGAGATTTTAAGCCGACCTGATACAATCTTAAACTTTTTATGAAAAATTTGCAACGTATCACATATTAACTGAAGTTGTTATATATCCATAGAATGCCATGCATTTTACATGAACATGACTTTATTGTTGCATTGTTCGGGAAACGCTCGAATTGCTCAATTAGGACATTGAAAACAACACCAAAATCTTTGATTTTCAAAATTATTGGAAAGGGGGGCAGAAGGGGCATGGGATAATGGTGAACCATTAGTGTTGCTTTCAGTGTCAATTATGGAGCCTAATATAAAGAATAAAGATAATGTACAATTGTAATAATTGCATATGACATTCTTTGGATATACAACAGTTTCAATTAGACGATACGTAGAAATTTTTTTAAGAAATTTTTAAGAAAAGGTTTAGATTCTATCAAGTCAGCTTATAATCTTACAATTATTTGTTACTAAGGATTGTCTGAATTCTATAAAAATGGACAATGGTAAACTTATGGTTGGGATGAAGGTTTAGAAGGAGGGCACTTATAGCCAATGGCCTAGGAAGAATTTTTGTCCACAGAGCAGGTAAAAACTGGTAATTAAACTAACAAACAGAAAAATACTTATAAATGGGATTTCAAACACGAACTCACTGTGCCTACAGCAAACACACCACATCTTAAATGTATGAGGGACCTTTCATGTTTCACTTTGTCACTGTACCTAAGTAAACTGAATCTGTTTCAGTTCATTGATTGACTGAATATATGGTGTTTAATACCATTTTCAACATTATTACAGTTACATCATGACTGCCAGTTTACTTATCCAAGCTTTCCCTTAGTAAGCCATTGTCTGCGCATGTCATATTTTTTGAAGATTCGACCTGTCTGCAATGACGCATCAGTCCTTCCATTTTTGGGGGATTGTAATATACACGTTATGAAGTGGCAATGGAGAAAATGGCTTTTATCAATACATTCAAGGAGAAATTAGGCCTGTTTTAGCCCAATATTTCCCTTAACCCATTACCACACAATCCCTATTTTTGATGCCATTGAGAAAGAAGCCTTTTGAAAACAGTCTGTAAGAAAAGGAGAAAATGCTGGTAACCAGCATTTTCTCCTTTTCCCACACTGTTCTCTACCCTTCCAAGAACAAATTTCAGTTTTTCAGTCGCCTTTATTTTGTTGTCCTCAAATGCTTTAAATTTGGACTAGTCTAAAATTTTGTCGTGTGGTAAAGATTTAAACTACTGATCATAGCTGAATGAAGCGCAACAGGTAGGGTTTTACTGAGTAAACTTTTATTTCAGTTTGAAATTCAAAGTACCGGTAAGGGTTCTTGTGTTGAAATGTAGTACAGTTCCGACGCATACCCAGGATGCCCAAAACAGATAGATAGATCTGTTTCAGTAAAAGGTCAATAAAATAGTGTGACACAAAACCTCAAGTTTAATCTCCAGTCCATCAACTTGCTTCCAGCAATTTCAAAATCTATTTTCTCTTTACTGAGCTTTTTAAAACACTTTGGACTTTCCAAGAGTGAATATATTTGCGGACTGCAAATCAAATAAAGCTCGAATGACAAGAGGTGTCCTTGAAAAGAAAGAAAACATTGTGGGGAAAGGAGAAAATGCTGGTTGCCAGCATTTTCTCCTTTTCTCGCAATGTTTTCAAAAGACTTAATAGTATTAACTATAATGGCTAAATCTGATTGTTTTGTGAAAGGGTGAACAGCATCCCTGTGACCAATTTGGTACAGACACTGAGGGGGCAAAATTTTAATCTGTAACTTACCTGTCCCCTCTAGCCTGTTTTGGTGTCTGAATGAAACACTTGTAAAAACATTGTAACTAATGGAAAGATGAAAAGACATTTTTTAGTATTTATCACCAACAAGTGCAAACATCTCAAAAGTGAAAAATTTGATAGACAACAAGGATGCAACTGGTAAAGCTAATGGATGCTTGCACATGTGTAATTTTTGCTAACTATGTTCGTTATGAAACACAGTGAATGAATAGCGTTTAAAGGCCCGTCGACAACTTAGGTCATATTGGGCGCACTTACTTAGTAAACAATAATGCGAGGTGAAAATAACATACATGTGCAACAACATAAGACAAAAATGATAAATGAGGAATGGACGAAACACAAAATGATGCCCCTTTTGTCGCCTTTTACGACATGCATGCTGTCACTTTTGTTCTGCCAGATGTATGAAACACAAATAAATTGGAAAGGTATTGAAAGTATGGTGGAAAAAGGAGTAACTGCTTTTGAAAATCAATTCCTCTCTTTTCATAATGTTACCAAAAGCTAAAGTTGTATCAGGAATAGATTGTTAAAATGAATAAAAATAAATGTTCTTTACCATAGTTCTTTGCTGAACTTTAACACCCTCCCATAACCCATTATTCGAAATTCCAACTTCCTTTCATCAAAAATGTACATTTAGTAAAGCCTTGTACAACAGTACAAAAGTGTGTCCAAAATAAGATTTTGAGCACTCCTGACTCTTACAGACTACTATAGACTGTTATAGAAAGTCAGCGCTTTTACCCTTTGAAAGTTGAAACGACAAAATGGACATTTTCTGTCAGGAAAGTTGACAGAAATATTGCGATTTCAAAATTTTTAACTTTTTATGCTCATAGTGCTAGTAACCAAGAAAATACCACGTAGGGCAGATCAAGATCACGCTGCAATTTCTATAAAGTCCAGTCCTTAAATACTCTGTTCACACATGCAATAATTGCTTTTGTAAGTGAAACTGAAAGGATTCAAACCAATTGAAAGTTTTCCTGTACTAGATCTCTCAAATGTACATACATTATGTTGTTCCACCATTCATTCACTATACAAATTCTGCATTTACAGAGGACAGAATGAATGATATGTGGCTCAAGTGATGCGGCTCAAGTCAAAGAATAGAAAACATTGTAGGAAAAGAAGAAAATGCTGGTTACCAGCATTTTCTTCTGTTCCCACAATGTTTTAAAAAGCCCTCCTCTGAAGGATCATTAAAATCCTGGATTATTTGGTAAAGGATTAAATTAAGTTTTCCTGAACAAGATCTTTGAAATACACAATGTATGTTTATAATTAAATACCCTTCCCAAAGTGACCTTAGATCTCTGAATAAACAAAGGCATCAGTCTACCAGGCGCCAACTGCTTAGCTCTGAGAGTTGCTCTCTCAGAGCAGCATTTATGCCAAGATGCAAAAGGGGCATAACTGTGTCATATTGTCCTTCTTGTATGGGTTCCCTTTTTGGTAACTACCAGGTAAACTTTGATCATGCGACAAACATAGGACAACATAGAACATTTTGCCAGAGCATGGCTCATACAATACCCAGGCTTTTCTTTCTAAACAGCCGAGCTAAACAGTTGTATACTGCTCATACAATACCCAGGCTTTTCTTCCTAAACAGCTGAGCTAATTAGTTGTATACTGCTCATACAATACCCAGGGTTTTCTTCCTGAACAGCCGAACTAAACAGTTGTATACTGCTCATACAATACCCGGGCTTTTCTTCCTGAACAGCCGAGCTAATCAGTTGTATACTGCTCATACAATACCCGGGCTTTTCTTTCTGAACAGCTGAGCTAATCAGTTGTATAGCTATCTTAAATTTTCAAGGCAGATTTGGCAAGAATACCTCAACACAGGTCCAAGATCAGACTTTAAATATTCTTATTCATGTTTCTCAGTCTGATCTAGACTGTCTCAGACATCTAAAACATATTAGGTTGCTTTTAACTTAAAAAACTTGTTTGACGTTTGCACCAAATGTATTCATGAACTCTTTTATCAAACAATCAAATTTTAGACTTATTCAAATTGAAAGCATTTACAGACAATAAAATAAACAAGACTAATGAAATTGAAATTTGTCACAGCATGGGTAGAAAACATTTAGGAAAAAGGTTAAAATCCTTTTGAAAAGAGTCCAAGCTCCTTATTAGACAGCAAAATTTACTACCTGTCCTCAAATGATAGGCCTTGTCTTTCAAAGGGTGGGAAACATTGTGGGAAAAAGGGACAATTGCATGTGAAAAAGAAGACTTCTTTGCAGACAAAATGTTTTATTTGTAACAAAACATGAACACCAAAATGGAATTATTGTGCATGAAAAATGAACTTCATCTAGATGTTTTATTTAACTCTTTACCAAACAACAATATTTTAAATTGGTCCAAATTGAAGGCACTTGCAGACGACAAAATAAATGTAACTCAAAAATTGAAACTTGTTTCTAGCAGGGTAGAAAACATTGTGGGAAATGGAGAAAATGCCAGCATTTTCTCCTTTTCCCACAATGTTTTCAAAGGATTCTATCTCAGGGTCGTAAAAACCAGGGATTGTTTGGTATAGGGTTAATACTCAGTATTACATGTACATGTGTTCATTTGCAGTAAATAGTATATGGTAATCAAAGGGAGATAACTATGTAGTAAAAAATTAAATTCAAAGAGAGTCATTTTCTCTTTAGCCATGATATAGTGCCGTCTTATGTATAACACTACATTGAAAATAAACCATGCTGACAGAAGCTGTTTGTAAGCTGATCTGCGGACATTATCCCAAATCTGATAGATGATTATTTCAACTGCACTACAGAGAATTTAAAATTTACATAAGTAGGTTTTCAAAAA
Organism: Tridacna crocea; assembly: GCA_943736015.1. NCBI lineage: Eukaryota > Metazoa > Mollusca > Bivalvia > Cardiida > Cardiidae > Tridacna > Tridacna crocea. The sequence continues at coordinate 15,759,492 of OX031068.1, forward strand.
TTATTGCTGTGTTGTAATTTTGTGACCACAACAACTGAATTGTAATCCAAAGAGAAATCTGGACACTGCAGGATCATGAAAAAATTATATATAATTTGCTCAAATAAGCTTATCGACTAATCTTCTGGCATAAACTGAGTTCTTTTTTTATATGGCACATTTCATGAACACTAACTGACTTAACCCATTACCAAACGACAATATTTTAGACTGGTCCAAATTAAAAGCATTTGCAGATGACAAAATAAAAGTAACTGAAAATTTGAAATTTGTTTTGTGAAGGGTAGAAAACATTGTGGGAAAAGGAGAAAATGCTGGTTACCAGCATTTTCTCCTTTTCCCACAAAGTTTTCAAAAGGCTTCTTTCTCAGGGGCGTCAAAAGTAGGGATTGTGTGGTAATGGGTTAAGAAACAATCTTAAGTCCTGTGTTGAGTAATAGACTCAGAACAAATTTCAATTTTTCTGTCACCTTTATTTTGTCGTCTGCAAATGCTTTCAATTTGGACCAGTCTAAATTTTTCTCGTGTGGTAATGGGTTAACTCTTCACTACACGTTCCCAAGTCTTGACGTCTTGAAGAAAAAGCCTTTTCAAAACATTGTGGGAAAAGGAGAAAATGCTGATAACTAGCATTTTCTCCTCTTCCTACAATGTCTTCTACCCATCCTGAACCAAATTTCATTTTTTGAGCAATGTTTATTTTGTCATATGCAAATGCTTTGAATTTGGACTAGTATGAATTTTTGTTGTTTGGTAAAGAGTTAATTAAGTCTTTTTTCTTGGCTGTGCTGAGTTTATACATACAGACCGACATTTTCCACATGTTTATGTTGAGCTTAAAAAGTAAGTTTGACAAGTAGAAAAAACTGGTAACTACTGTTTCAAAGTGATCTGCCTAATGTAGTCTATACAGAAAAATGTTTTCTATTGTAACCGAAGCCTCAGTAACTGTTTTCTCATTTGAAACAGAATACTTATCATCTATTATACTTTATAATGGCTGATTACAATTGTCAGGCTTCTAGGTCTGACCTTCTCTCTCTTTATAATGTTTTTTTGGGGGGTTGCTGAATGTACTGGCTATTGAAGTACATGTACTATACTTCTTGGTACTGATGTCATCAGTTAAATAAGAAATTTGCAAATTGTCAAAAATGTGCACATGATTTTTCATTCTGCAGTGCCCCTGTGCCCTTTTTGCCTGCACATTTTACTCTTTACAGAAAGACAAAATTCTAGACCAATTTGAACTGAAAGCATTTGCAGAAACAAACACAATGTAGCTTAAATTGATGGGATTTACATTGAGTTAAAATGACCCTCATGATCGATTCAAGAATGCTTTTGAAAACATTGTGGGAACAGGAGAAAATGCTGATAAATAGCATAATTTTTTTTCCCCACTTTTTTTTTCCAAACCATTCCAAAGAGAAGTTTTATTATCTTGATCACATTTAAGTTGTTATCTCCAAAGTTTATACTTTCCATTTGGCTGAATGATTAAAAATGTGTTGACCGATTAAAAGTACCACACAATCCCCATTATGTTAAGCAGCATTTTCTTCTTTTCCCACAATATTTTCAAATTTATCTAGACAGATTCTATAATTTGAACCTCCTATTATAATAATTTATTATGTCATCTACAATTCTTTTCTGTATGAACAAGGCTGAAATCCTATTGGCTAGAGGAAAGTTAATGGCGATCCAATTATCCATACTCATAAAGAGTTTAGATGCAAGACCAAGCCCAAGCTTGCCAAAAAATTTTTCTGCTGTTCATTATTGTCTTGGTAACTAGTCCTCTCTCACTGATAATGCAATCGTACAAAAGGAGCTAGTTGTTTGAGAAGAGTTTTGTACACAATTGACCTTTCTGTAAACATGAGTTTGGCACGCCTCCCCCCATTGAAGTAAAGCGGTATATAGGTTGTCAAAAGCCTGACAAGCTAACCAGACAATGGCTTCGAAGACAAAGAGAAAGAGAGTTTCATTTATTTAAGTTTTATTCTAGCTGATATTTCACTCTATGTCAATTACAACAATTTTTTCACGAACTTTCTTATCAATTCGAATAGTGTTGGCTGTTTTGATAATTAAACAGATATAATCAAAGTATCGCATGCCTTTAACATATTGTGTCATACTTTTTTGTTTACATGACGCCCAATGCTGCGTTTTCATTGGCCGATAAGACGTTGGAACACCTATCAATCAAAATCGGCAGAAAGTTCAATCATTTATGGAGGGAAAATTTAACTCCATACTATTAATAAGCTCACTAAATTACCAATTCAACAGAGCTTCAGATAGGAGGGAGTGATGTATTGTAAATCCATTATTTCTCTTCAAAACCCTATGTTGTTGGTACTCATTAGAATCGTCTCGTCAAGACAATTCTAATGAATACCCACAACATGGGGTTTAGTCCAGAATAATTCATATTTTCAACTTTGAAATAAAAATTACTCCCTCTATCTGGCTCTCTGTTTCAAGCAGATCTTAGATCAGTCCCCACTTTCTATCCACTCTGATGTTGACAATACTGTCAGGTTGGTTGTATTGGAGTTTAACGCCACTTTAACAGCTAAGGTCATATCATGGCGGTTGGTGACGCACATGTGTTTCCTGGTTTTTTCATACCAGTACTAACACAACTTTCTTTCCAAAGCCATCGACTACTTTTTCTCACATGCTTCAGCAGAGGTGAAAGGCGAAAATACATCGCAAAGAAAGTTCACCTCAACAGGGTATCAAACTCACAATCACCAGATCTTGAGTCCAACACGTTCAGGGTCCTGTGTGGCTCAGTGGTAAAGCGTAGGACTCATGACCTGGAGGTCCCAGGTTCGAGCCTCGCTGGTTCCACTGCGTTTTTTTCACAGGAGTGTCTTTGGGCAAGACACTTCAGAGCCTAGCCTAGTACTGGTGAAACCCAGGAAACATGAATATGTGAACTGTCACCGTGATATGACTGAAATACTGTTGAAAGTGGCGTAAAACACCATTCAAACAAACAAACCAACAGGCTCACCACTGAGCCACCTGGGCGGATCGACATACTGTCAGATACTTCCACTACAGGTGTGCATTATAGATGGTTACTTACAAACAGCAGAGTCCTGCATGGGCATGAAATTGTTGCAATTAATTAACCCATTACATCCCAACGCCTACTTTTGATGCCCCTGAGAAAGAAGCCATTAGAAAACATTGTGGGAAAAGGAGAAAATGCTGGTAACCAGCATTTTCTCCTTTTCCCACAATGTTTTCTACCCTTCGCAAAAATTCAAATTTTCAGCCACTTTTATTTTGTCGTCTGCAAATGCTTTCGATTTGGACAAGCCTAAAATATTGTAGTTTGGTAATGAGTTAATTAAGCACAACAATTTAATCCTGTACAATATCGGCCCGCCCGGGTGGCTCAGTGGTGAGCGTGTCGGGACTCATGACCTGGTGGTTGTGAGTTCGATACCCGGTTGAGGCGAACCTTCTTTCCGGCGTATTTTCGCCTCTCACCTCTGCTGAAGCATGTTGGAAAGAAAGTAGTGTTAGTACCGGTATGAGAGAGCCAGGAAACACCATTATCTCCCGCTAGATGGCATTCTATAAATACTCATCTATCTGATATGGGCATCCTGGGTACAGAGCCAAACCACTTTCCTACGCGAACCGTTACTTTTGAATTTCAAACTGAAATAAAGGTTTACCCAATAAAACGCTACCTCGTGCAATTCACTCAACTATGATGACCAGTTTAGAGAAATCTGTTGCTAAAGAAGGTCTCATTTCACCTCAAACATATTAATACGTAAAAACTATTTTCAACATTGCTACTTCACAGAGCGTAATATTACAGTCAGCCCGCTTTTGGGGCTAGTAATGATGCGTCATATAAGACAGTCGAATCTTCGAAGAATATGACATGCGCAGACAACGAAGGAAACACATGTGCGTCACCGACCGCCATGATATGACCTTAGCTGTTAAAGTGGCGTTAAACCCCAATACAAGCAAGCAACCTGTACCATATGACATATAAACTGTACACTCATCAATAAGGAAATCCTTTCCAGATGACAAATTCAGTGCAACTCAAATGACAAATTTATAATAACAAGTTGCAACACCCTCGTGTGGGAAAAGGAGAAAAAATGTTGTTTACCAGCATTTTCTCCTTGTCCTACAAGGTTTCTTAATCTTCTTTGCCAGGATCAACAAAGCTCGGATTTGTATGGAAAAGGATTAAACGTTACAATTTAACCCCTTACTCCATAGATACTCATTTTGGCGTATCCACATTAATTAAAGACACCTTTTGAAAACATTGTGGGAAAATGAGAAATTGCTCATAATGAGCAATTTCTCCTTTTCCCACAATGTTTTCCACTCAATCAGATATTTATATCCTCATTTGTCCATATTTTTAACATCATATGTTTATTTGCTGCTGAAATAGAAGAGCCTCAAATTGGCATAATTATCAGGTAAAGGGTTAACCCATTACCACACAATCCTTACTTTTGATGACCCTGAGAAAGAGGCCTTTAGAAAACATTGTGGGAAAGGGAGAAAATGCTGGTTACCAGCATTTTCTCCTTTTCCCACAATGTTTTCTATCCTTTACTAAACAAATTTCAAATTTTCTGTCACTTTTATTTTCTTGTCTGCAAAATGCTTTCGATTAGGACAAGCCTAAAATATTGTTATTTGGTAATGAGTTAAGCAATTAACCTTGGGAGTCTCTCCTAATTACTTTTTTGTAATTTCTCAAGGATTTTGCAGATTTTTTTAACAGGTGTTGAGTGGAAGCTTTACCCCTATTTCTGGTAACAACATTTTAGACATGTTAAAATTGAATGACATCTAAAATTCTGCAGTTTGATATCTTTCAGGGACAATCTAATCTAACTATTTTTGTTCTAATACACTGCGCTGAAAAATGGTGTAATTTTAAAAATCACGTTAACGTATAATGGCATTGGCTGCGTTTTCTGCTTGGTGAGTCTGTGAATCTTATTTAACCCTTTACCACACAATTCTGACTTTTAATGACCTGGAGAAAGAAGACTTTTGTAAACATTGCTGGAAAAGGAAAAAATGCTGGAAACCAGCATTTTCTTCCTTTTCCAACAATGTTTTCCTCCCTCCCAAATACAAATTTCAGATTTTCATGTTTGCAAAGGCTTTCAATTTGGACCAGTTGATTAAAATTTTGTCGTTATGGTAAAGAGTTAAGCAAACTTATGTCTTGATTTAACTCTTTACCAAACAACAAAATTGTAGACCAGTCCAAATTGAAAGCATTAAATTTTGCAGTCGACAACATAGGTATGACTCAAAAATTGAAGTTTGTCCTGGGAAGAATAGAAAACATTGTGGAAAAAGGAGAAAATGCTGGTAACCAGCATTTTCTCCTTTTCCCACTATGTTTTCAAAAGCCTTCTTCCTTGGGATCATTAAAAGTCAGGAAGACAAAAATGAATGTGACTAAAGAATTGAAATTCATTTTAGGAAGGGAAGAAAACATTGTGAGAAAAGGAGAAAATGCTGGTTCCCAGCATTTTCTCCTTTTCCCACAATGTGTTCAAAAGGCTTTCTTTCTCAGGGTCGTTAAAAGTCAGGATTATGTGGTAAAGAGTTAAATACCAAAACAGACAATAATCTGCTACTTATCACACACCTTTTTGGATACTTTTTGAGCACCCCTCTTACATTTATAACACAATGGAATAGATAAAGGATATTAATGATTTTTTTTCCATTAAAGATCGAAATTTATTTCATTGAGTGAACATCATCTGTAATTTTTTCACGAGTGAAAATGTTACCGATGGTGTTCACAACATGAAATAAATTTTTATCTTTAACCAAAAAAAAAATTTAGTATTATATTCATTCCATGCTTTTAATCCTCTCTGGGAGGAACTTGATCAAAATCTAGAACTGTTCTTTTCAGTTATTCCCCTTGGCATAACCCCTCCACATCATAGCAACCCATCACAATATCGCTTCAAGCCAGAGAAATGTATGGTAAATGATGTCAAATTTCCATCTGGTTGTGAGTCACAAGCATTTTACTTAGGTAACTAGCCCTTTCCCAAACAATCCCTGGTTTTTATGGGTCTGGAATAGTAGCCTTTTGAAAACATTGTGGGAAAAGGAGAAAATGCTGGTAACCAGTATTTTCTCCTTTTCCCACCATGTTTTCTACTCTATCATAGACAGAAATAATCTTTTCAGCAAGAGTTAAATTGTCATCTGCAAATGCTTTCAATTTGGTCTAGTCCATAAGTTTGTCGTTTGGGAAGGGGCCAGAAGATAAAAATCAGGATTTTCACTGCTCATATTAACTATGGAATATGAAAAATATTTCACTTATACATGTATTTCTGGATAACCTACCAAACAGCATGAAATATAGACTCCTAGCTTCTTGCAGCAGGTGATTTAATTATCGTAACAGTCTCTATGATATAGTTTATATCATCTATACCTGGCCTTTTGATCTTTCACTAACCAGTTCAAAGTCGTAACAATTAACCCTGACCGAAAGGCTTTTGAATTCATTATGGAGAAAAATGGAAAAAATGCATCTTCTCCTTTACCCAAAATGTTTTCCGCCATTTCTGTCTTTACCAAAAAATCCATGGTTTTTACCAACCTGAGATGGGAGGTTTTTGAAAACATTGTGAGAAAAGGAGAAAATACTTGTAATCAGCATTTTCTCCTTTTCCCACAGTGTTTTCTACACTGCTGGAAACAATTTCATTTTTTGAATTACGTTGTTTACTTTTTGTCCTCTGCATGTGCTTTCAATATGGACCAGCCAAAAATCTTATCATTTGGTGAAGACCTAAGACAAATATGACCAAGTGCTAAATTTTGTTGTCCAGCAACGGGTTAACTCTTCCAACACGTGAAATTTTACACCCATCCCTTTTGAAATTAGACTTGCAGATTACAAACAAAACATGGCTCGATCTTGAAATTTTTCTCTTAAAATAAAGAAAACATTTTTGGCTTAATCCTTTACCCCATAAAGCATTTCTATTGTATCTGTAATTGACCCTAAATAACAGCAAGGATGATGCCGTTTCTTATGTGTATATGACACCTTTTGATAGCATAGAAAACACTGTGACAAAAGGTGAAATTGCTGGTCATGACCAGTTTCACCTTTTGCCACAATCTTTTCTAAAGACTCCTACAAGTGATGCATAGAGATGAGTATCTATGGAGTAAAGGGTTAACTCATTACCACACAACAAAATTTTAGACTGGTTCAAATTGAAAGCATTCGCAGACGACAAAATAAAGGTGACTGAAAAATTGAAATTAGATCTGGAAAGGGTAGAAAACACTGTAGGAAAATGAGAAAATGCTGGTTACCAGCATTTTCTCCTTTTCCTACAGTGTTTTCAAAAGGCTTCTTCCTCAGGGGCATCAAAAGTAGGGACTGTGTGGTAATGGGTTAAAAGGAAATGCTGGTTTCCAGCATTCTCTCCTTTTCCCAGTATGTTTTCAGCCTTTTTCTGTCTGAACCTTAAAACTGGGACAGTTTTGTGAAGGGTTAACTATTTACCAAAGCACAAAATTTTAGACTGGTCCAAATTGAAAGCATTTGCAGACGACATCTTAGTACCTTGAGGCGCTTGAGCGCCTGTATCGCTCCACAGGCCTGATTTTTCTGTACCGGTGAAGAGAAGTCTTTTTACAATTACCATTCATTCCTGCATTTTAGGTCACTAAAGAAAAAAGGCTATGAAAATCATTGTGAGAAAAGAAGAAAATAAAAGTTACCTGCATTTTCTTAGTTTGACACAATAATATCTACCCTTTTTGATACAAGTTTTACTAATTTGAAGATTTATTATGTTGTCTGCAACATCTTTCAATTATGGCCAGTTATAAAAATTTTGTCTTCTAGTTTAGTTAACTCATTACCAAATCACAACATTCTATGGTTGTCCAAATGGAAAGCATTTGTAGATGAAAAAATAAAAGTGACTGAAAATTTGACAGTTGTTTTGTGAAGGGTAGATAACATTGTGGGAAAAGGTTACCAGCATTTTCTCTTTTTCCCACAATGTTTTCTAAACTCTTCTTTGTCAGTGATCAGTTTGATTGGAGAACAAAATGCCTTATCACAACAGTAAAGCCCTGTCCCTCTTTCTACCAGGTCACCAGGAGGTCAACAAACCTTTACCAGAACTTATCAAAGTGCAGAGTTTCCCTTGTTTTATATGAAAAGGATTACAGATTATGTAAAGCAACCATCTTTAACTCTTTACCAAATGACAAAACTTGGGATGTGACCAAACTGAGAGCATTTGCAGACAACAAATTAAACATTGATGAAATGATGATTTCTCTCTTTCATAGAGTAGAAAACACTGAGGTAAAAGGAGAAAATGCTGATTACCAGCATTTTCTCCTTTTCCAAGAGTGTTTTCCAAAGACTTCTTCTTTAGGGTCCTTAAAAGTCAGGATTGTATTGAGCAGGGAAGAAAACATTGTGGGAAAAGGAGAAAATGCTGTTTACCAGCATTTTCTCCTTTAAATTTCCCACAATATTTTCAGGAGGCTTTTTTTCCCTGGGTTGTTAAATGTTGGGATTGTGTGGTAAAGAGTTTAACTCTTTACCAAACAACTAAATTTTGGACTACTCCAAACCGACAGCATTTGCAGACGACAAAATAAATGTGAATCAAAAATTGATTTTTGATTTTGGGAGTGTAGAAAACATTGTGGGAAAAAGAGAAAATGCTGGTTACCAGCATTTTCTCCTTTTCCCACAATGTTTTCAGAAGGCTTCTCTCTCAGGGTCGTTAAAAGTCAGGATTATGTGGTAAAGAGTTAAACTGATATATATATAAATAAAATGGATATTTTCAGTTGAAAAATCTCAGCTGCTGAATTTTCAAGGTTATCCAAGCCAAAAATATCTGCCAATGAATCAGAAGATTACATGCTACAAATAATCAGATTCTAGTACAGTCTGATCTTAGGCTCTCTGCAAAATCCCAAAAGTTTATCCTTGTTGCAAAAACACTGCTTTTCAATTTCTCTCCCTTTACCAGAAAACAAAAATCTGGATTCATCCATACTTGAAGGCCTCCAGAGACAATCAACTCTTTACCAAACGACAAGATGCTGGACTCATCCAAACTGAAAGCGTTTTTTAGACAATAAATTTATTGATGCCAAGATGAAAATATCTGTCTCTGATGGGGTTGCCAGCATTTTCTCCATTTCCCACAATGTTTTCTACCCTGTCATAGACAAACCCCCATCATTTCAGCTACATTAAATTTGTTATCTGCAAATGTTTTCAATTTGTACAAGCAAAGAATATTGTCATCTAGTACATGTTTGATGCATGGAAATATCCAGCATTTCCTCCAGTTCCTGTACTGTTTTATATCCTTTCAAAAAACTTTCAGCTCATCTGTCCTAATTTTGAATCAGCAATTCTGCAGATGTTTTGAATATGGAAGAGCCTAAAAATTTGCTGTATGGGATCCGGGAGGGTTAAGACTTGTAGATTACTGGATTGCAACAGAATGATGTAAAACTGCAATTTCTCTGATTTATGTGGAATGCTCTACAGGTTGTTCAATAAGCCTGCAGGCACAAAATGTAAAGAGCTCTTTTAAACCTTTCCCAAACAATCCCTGATTTTTACGACCCTGAGAAAGAAGCCTTTAGAAAACATTGTGGGAAAAGGAGAAAATGCTGGTAACCAGCATTTTCTCCTTTTCCCACAATATTTTCTACCCTTCTCAAACAAAATTTCAATTTTTCAATCATATAAATTTTGTTGTCTGCAACTGCTTCCAATTTGGACAAATCTAAAATTTTGTTGTTTGGTAAAGAGTTAATATACGAACAGAGTTCATTCTGTTTGTCTATCAGGGTGAATATTCTATATCATATTCGCAAGCCAACACTGATGATTCACTACCGTTACTCTACCCTTGGCGGATCGAGCTTGATTTTTACATTCACCCGATACTCTTTTTCATTGGATGCAGCCAGCTCTAACTACAACGAATGAAATCACTGGTAGCATTTCATCTTTGATAAAAATAGAACAATGTCGCTACCTTTTGAATAGAAGGTAAACATGGAAACCCATGTGAATGTCTGCTTATCGCTTCATGTGTATTCGTAAGCGGTTTGTAAAACGATATTACATAATTGGCTTTTAGAAATATGATGTAAAGGGGGGTAATAACCAGGATCCAATAGAGGGTGCATCGCAGGAATCTCAAAATCGGGCTCAATCCGCCAAGGTAAGATCCACGTAGTGATCGTAACCTTGGCTCGCGAAGATTATTCTATATGTGCTCAAGGATAACCAACATTTTTTCTTTTGTTACAATGTCTTGTTACAAAAGCTTTAAGATCATGGTCATAAAGATGAGAGTCAAGATGGCCCTGCATTGCTCAACTGCCTTTGTCATGTTCATGTTTTGGTACAAGTATCATGTACTTAATTTGCATTGACAGATACATGAATATTAATTTTTTACGTTGACAGATACATGAATCATTAAGAAGCCTTCCTATAATAAGCCCATGTAAAACTTGTGATCCCCCAGGCAAGGCCATTTCAATCCCAGGGCTTTCAGAATTTTGACAGAGTTCTATTAGATACAGCTATGTGCTAAATTTGGTGGCCATAGGCCTTTTGATTTAAAAAAAGAAGACTTTTGAAAATGTTCAAAATTTTTCTAACTGGAAACAAATTCTTTGAAGAAAATCTGATTCAGAACTCATAGCAGGATTATTTCTGTGAAGTTTGATCACAACTGGGTAGGTAGATTCAGGGAATATGTTTGGAATTTCAAAGTTAACACACACATGGACAGACATAAAATGGTCACAGAGCCTTGATGAAAGCTCCCTGGCCTTTGGATAGTGGAGCTAAAACATGGGCTGCTGGATACAAAGTTAACCCATAAAACTAGAAAAAAGAACTGGAAAGTGCCTTTTCAATTGGAAAAACAGACCAAATAACATTAAATCAAAGACTCTTTTCAAGACTGCTAACCATAAACTATGTGGCAATGTAGATCACAGATCAAACTGTGAGATTTGTGCAGTCTGGTCCTGATCTCTACTGACCTCATTAGCAACCATCATTGTGATCAGCATTTAAAAAGATAAGACTCTACCAATTTAGACAGTCAAACTCCATTATGAAGGAATGATGATTACCTGTTAACCCTTTGCTACACAATGTCCACTTTTAGAAACCTTTTGAAAGCATAGTAGGAAAAGGAGAAACTGCAGGTAACCAGCATCTTCTCCTTTTCCAATGATTTTTTTCTACCTTATCAACAAAAAATTCCACCATTTGAGCTAAATAGAAATTGTCGTCTGCAATGGCTTTCATTTTGGATAAGGCTAAAATTTGGTTGTCTGGTGAAGATTGAGTTAAGTAACAGATTACAATTTTTCATATTTTTCCATACTGAACATATTTCCAGGCAATAAATCAAACATGACTAAAATTATCAGGGCCGTTGTTGAAAGGATAAAAAATAATGTTTGAAAGTATTTCTCCTTTTTCAAAAGTCTTTAGTTTCAGGGTGCTAAAAAGCTGTAAAGGGTGAAACAAAAGTTAACAAGCTAAAAACTTTCCACTTCTACCAATTAATGAAAGGAGTGTTTAGTTTACAATGGCCTGGGAGGCTGGAACAATCTACTTCCATAAACACTAATTTGTTTTATTCAGACATAAGAATGATTCTAACAGGCTTATCAGCATCTTACTGCTGGCAATGATACCTGGGTTCACTTACTTCATCAAATTTAATCACAAGCAGAAAGCGGACAATAACCTTGAGACCTATTCAGGCTACATTTCCATCAACAATTTCAAGTAGACCTGCACAGGATGTGTTTATATCAACACTTTTATATCATTATCTCCTGCTAGATGGCATTCTATAAATACTCATCTATCTGATATGGGCATCCTGGGTACAGAACCGAACCACTTTCCTACGCGACAACCGTTACTTTGAATTTAAAACAAAATAAGGTTTACCCAATAAAACGCTACCTCGTGCAATTCACTCAACTATGATCACCAGTTTAGAGAAATCTATTGCTAAAGCAGGTCTCATTTCTTCTCAAACGTATTGATATGTAAAAGCTATTTTCAACATTGCTACTTCATAGAGCGTAATATTACAGTCAGCCCGCTTTCGGGGCTAGTAGTGATGCGTCATGTAAGACAGTCGAATCTTCGAAGAATATGACATGCACAGACAACGCTTTTATATATACTTAACCTGCATGTTGACATAACTCATAGAATGCAACTAAAGATCCTTTTTAAGACAATGCAGATCCATCGAGTGCAAAAACGTGCAGTCAATGTTTTCTAACCACCCAAAATCAAATTTCAGTTTCTTAGGCAAATTAATTTTGTCATCTGCAAATGCTTTCAATTTGGACCAGTCCAAAACTTAAGATCTTTGGTAAAGGGTTAATAATTTGTATAAGTTTGAAGCAGTAATAACAGAGATTATACAGAAGTGATACCTATCCTTGCAAAGACAAATCACATTGTTTGGGCCATGTTTTATTTCCCATATACAAATTTATTATACCCCTATTCCACTAGGCGGCAGTCTACCAGTCTCTCACAGAGCGCCGTACAGCGCTATTCATAGCACTAGAAAAGCTAACAGATCTTCAATGGATCTCCAGGATTGTCATCAGTCTACTCCCTTGTAAAAAGATCACTGGCGATCTGTTCAGAATGCCATCACATTGCTACTTAATCGAAGAAGAGCTTGAGGCTAGTACCCAGATCTTCTTGTATCCGATCCCAATTTCTCTCAAATGATCAATACCATGTAAATACATTGAGCACATAGGGGCCTAAATCCTACAAAGTCATCATATCATCAATTCGCATTTGGAAACCATAAGGTGTAGGTAGAATTAATTCTTTGGTCAAAAGTTTTGACTACAGTATGGTTGGGTCGCTAACGGAGTGACAACAGATTGTATAAGGTCGCAACTCCTAGCGAGGAAACGATAGTGACCATATACAGTTCAGTCGCTATCGGATCTCAATGGTCGTTACTTGATCGCCAGCGGAGCATTATCTGGTTGTTATCTGAGCAGGAGGGTCCTCATAATCACTAATTCGCCAGCGATCTGAGGCGATCTACGGTGCTCTGTGTGAGTGCACAGAACCCCATAGATCGTGGCTTAGTGGAATGGGGGTATTACAATAAAAGGAAAAGTCCTAAATTTTGCCATCTGGTAAATGGCCGACAGTATCCTGCCTTTGTCTTAGGTACTGTAAAGTATCTTGTCTACAGCATATTTGTGGTATTATGAGTAAATGAGAAGATTCCATGATATAACTCATTACAGTGGGTAATTCAGTGATTTACTGCCTATAGTCTCAATCCATGTTGATGGCACAAGAAAACAAATGCAATCTAGAATAAACTGAATGATATTAATTTTCTTACAGAACTGATTTCTAAAGTCTCTGCATTGGAAGATGCATTTCAGAAATGGTTTATTGTAAATGTGTCAAACATGATCCTCCTACCCTGAGAAAATGGACAATAGTTGAGCATGGTAGACATTTAACACAGTCAAGTATGATTTACCATTTACAAGTTAACAAATAGCACCAAGTCAATTGTCATAAAGTATAGCTATGTTTTACAACATTAAAAATAGTCAACTGAAAAAATTGAAAAGAATCAATCACGGTTACACAAGTGTTGATGGGACTAGACCAGGGTCTGTATTCACCAACCATTCTTTAAAACATTCTTGGTCTTATTCTTCAAGATTTCCTAACTGTGAAAGTAACATAACATCTGATTGGCTAAACCATTTGGTTTAGCTAATCAGAAGTTCTGTTATTTTCACAATGACAAAATTCTGAAGAATTTAAAGACTAAGAATGTTCTGAAGAATGGTTAGTGATAGTGTGTTTCAAGCAAGAATGACAATGCTCAGCTATTGTCAGCTTTTTGGCACTGAGCCTCTCCTTCATGATATAGAAACTTAATGAAAACTTCCGCAAAGAACTTTGTTTACCTGTCTCCAGAGTTCAAGCAGGGTCCTGTCTATAATATCTGTATTGTTTGTAGTAAGCTGTATCAGGGCTGACATCATCTCCATGGCCCGGGACTGTGACAACACTTTATCTTTCAGTATTTCCTTTAAGTAACGCTCCCTCCTTTCTCTTTTCTTGAGATAGCTAGTTATATTTTGTTGTTGCAGACGTTTGTATGGCACAAAAGTACTACCATTTAATGGAACAACCATTTTGTCATCATAAAATATTTCTGCCATTCTAATTAACAGTTTCTCTACTTTGTGCTTCGAATTTCATTGACATGAAATGATGATGTCATCCACAAAGATTTCATTGAACCCTGGGTAAGATCCATTAATCTGCAAACTATTAATTTGTAAGGCAGAAATGTCCGCCAGGGCAATGGATGAGTCTGAATCTTTAGAATATGAAATGAGGGGAACAGGAATTTTAGTAAGGTAAAAATTGACTGTTGTCTTACTTCTTATGATAATCTGATACTAAAATGAATTTAACCCATTACAACATGATTCCTACTTTTGACAACCCTGAGAAAGAAACTAATAGAAAATATTGTGGGAAAAGGAGAAAATGCTGGTTACCAGCATTTTCTCCTTTTCCCACAATGTTTTCTTCTCTCCACAAAACAATTTCAAATTTTCAGTCACTTTTATTTTGTCATCTGCAAATGCTTTCGATTTGGGTAAGCCTAAAATTTTGTCATTCAGTAATGAGTTAATAAGAACCAGTCTGATTGTTGAGGGAAAAGCATCAGTTTTGTAGAAGCCAAAGCAACAAGTCCTTACCAAACAATTCCATGCACTTACATACACCATGTTGAGGAAAATAGTGGTAACCAGCATTTTCTTCTTTCCCACAATGTTTTCAAAATACTTCCTTTTTATGATTGTCAAAAATCAGGATTTTTTTTATAACAAGCTAAACCTTGGGGCCCCAGGTTTGCCTCAAAGCTCTATCCACTTATTTTTCTGAGGACTGATGACATTCAATGCAACAAAACTTATTCCTGTCTCCCTGCTGATCACTGTTCCGATAATGTTTATGTTGGAAGAAAGCCTGTGGCCATGGGAGAATCTTGAGCACAGTTATGTTACAAGAAGTATGAATGGAACAGTGCACTGGCTGTAGCAATTAATATAGCTTAAATAATGTTAAGAACAGTGTGAAATATGAAACAAAATACCTAAACTGTGACTACCATAACCTGTATTACATGTAGCCCTGTAAGAAATTATCGTCTGAGAAAGCAATTGTCTTTCACTTCTACCCCACTAATCTTTTAACAAAATATTCACTCCTTCCAAATTCTTTATGGATATGAATATATCACAAAATACTCCAAAATGATTTTCCTAGAACACTAAAATTCTCAACATTATCACAAAACAGAATCAAAATTCTCTCAAAATACAAAAAGTTATACAAATGGAACAATAACTCAGAGCAGCAACAACTTCATACAAAACAAATATACCAAGTTCCCAAAGTACTGCCAGTAATGCTCAATTAGGTTTATTCATTTTTTGCACCAGGGAATCATTAAAGATTATTTTGTCACAAAAAAAAGGGGGTGGAGGCAAAAAGCTACTTCCACAGGTAAATATAATACTCCAGGGAAAAAAAAATGCAAAATTCCAGATTAAAAAAGAAAATCCCAGCCTCAAAGTGACATAGAATCCAAGCATGTTACTGATCCACATAAAAAGGTAGCTGATTGTATAAACAGGTTCCCCACATTTTCAAGGTAGGCTTTCACTGATAGTAAAGCACTAACTTTTAACTCTTTACCTCATGACAAAATTTTAGACTGGTTCAAATTGAAAGCATTTGCAGACGACAAAATACAGGTGACTGAAAAATTTAAATTTGATCTGGGAAGGGTAGAAAACACTGTGGGAAAAGGAGAAAATGCTGGTTATCAGCATTTTCTTCTTTTCCTACAGTGTTTTCAGAACTTCTTCTTTCTTAGGGGCGTCAAAAGTAGGGATTGTGTGGTAATGGGTTAAGTCCTTCCCAAACCAGCCCTGGTTTTTACGATTCTGCAGTACAAATCTTTAGAAAACACTGTGGGAAAAGGAGAAATTGCTTGAATACGCAAGCAACAGGTATGTTTAAATCCTATTTTTGTGCTCTATTAGCGAAATTATGGGTGTTCAAACTTGCGCACAAAATCTGTGTGGAACTTTCAACTGATTTTGTCCGGATTGTCCCTTTACCCAGAGGCAACCAGACAAAAAGTAACATGGCCTTTGTTATCTGTACTAAAACAATACCATGTTTTAGCAACCCATACAAAAAGACTTTTGAAGACAATGTGGGAAAAGGAGATCATCCTGGTAACCAGCATTTTTTCGAACATGCTTACTACCCTTTTGAAAAGTTTGGAGTTATACTCTTATTTTGTAGGAACACTATAATGCATTAATTTTGGAAAAGTCCCAAATTCTCAGATTTTGTTGAATGGTGTAGAGTTAACCCTTTTTACAACCAATGGCAATATCAGTAGTACTTGCAGATAGTATAGATCAAGATAAGTCTAGATCAAGATCAGTCTAGGTTAATCCATTACCAAACGACAATATTTTAGACTAGTCCAAATTGAAAGCATTTGCAGATGACAAAATAAAAGTTACTGAAAATTTGAAATTTGTTTTGTGAAGGGTAGAAAACATTGTGGGAAAAGGAGAAAATGCTGGTTACCAGCATTTTCTCCTTTTCCCACAATGTTTTCTAAAGGCTTCTTTCTCAGGAGCGTCAAAAGTGGGGATTGTGTGGTAATGGGTTATCTGCTAGTTCTAAATACTTTGCGAAACAAATGGAAGCTGTCACACCCTTTCGGGAGCTGGCTTTTGCAAACATTGTAGGAAAATGAGAAAAAAACTAATATTTTTTCAAGAGTAAATCCTACTGATAGTTTTCATTTTCACTGCCAACTAAATAGATTTGACTTTGGAAATTAAAGGTCTTACACTGGTTTTCAACTAAAGATGATTTTTGGTCTAAAGTTTAGAATTCGGTACCAGATGGTGTAGGTTCATGATGAGACTGCAATTTTTATCTCTCTGTCTACACCATCAACAATGACTGATTATGTCTGCAATTGGTACTGTAAGATTTAACCCTTTACCACACAATCCTGACTTTTAACAACCCTAAAAAAGAATCCTTTTGAAAACATTGTGGGAAAAGGAGAAAATGCTGGTAACCAGCATTTTCTCCTTTTCCCACAATGTTTTCTACCCTGATGGAAACAAATTTCAATTTTTGAGTTATCTTGTGTGTTGTTTTTTTTGTCATCTGCAAGTATTTTCAATTTGGACCAGTCTAAAATTTATTGGTAAAGGGTTAAAAGAAGTGGATTTTTATAAAGATTTCTTCCTTAAAGTCCTGAAAATATGGTACAGATTGACTCAATATCATGGGTTATAATCATCATTATAAACAGAGTTTAATGGAATGATCAGCAGGAAGGCAAAAACAGTTCCTGCAGGTGGTTCACATCAACTTCCTGTATGTGAGGGCCCAAAACATGGGCCCTGAAGTGAACATGACGGTTTTGTAAAATTTGATCCAATTGTCTAAATCATGTAAACAAAGCTTTTGCCAGATGTAACCCAATGGCTCAGTTCTTGACCTTCAGCTACCAATATTTAAATTGTGTAAAACAGTATTATGATAAACATTATTTCCATATTTCCTCATCTTTGAAGCAAAAAATCTGGCATTAGAGAACATAATATTTTTGTTGTTGTTGTTAGAGGGGGTATGATAGCCCTGTATCGCTCCACTGGCTAATGAGTAAAAACTCTACACACCAAACATTACAATACTTGGCCAATTGGTTGAGGCCAAAAGACAAAAAATTTTCTCTATAATATCCCTCAATACAGAGGCAACAGGAGGGTAAAGCCATTTTTGACCACAGCTATAATTACTGGAATCCTGGTAAAGCCGGTACCAAATAATACAGGTCTTAAGGATGTGTGGTTACATACAAAAAGATCCCTGAGACAGACCTAAATTTGGTATCCCTATGTCGAATATGGTTAGTAAACATGAAGTTTTCACTCTATTTAAAGCCCATGAAAAAATTGTGACCCCTGGGGTGGAGGCAAACATGACTCCAGGACAATAATTTAGGCCCTCTTTGTAAAAACGGACAAGATACATGCAATATCTGGTAGCACTATGGTTAATTACAGTTAGATTTTTTAAGTTTTCAACAAAAAAAGCCAAAGTAAAAACTTGTGATCTCCAAGGTGAGGCTTCAATTTTGACCCCAGGGCTTTAACCTGAAGACACTTGGTAGAGGTCCACTTGATAAATCTAGATTCACATGCAAAATGTGATAGCCCTAATAGCTAAGTAAGAGAGTTTCAATTTTTTCCCATTATAAGCCCATGTAAAACTTGTGACCTCTGTGATGGGGCCAAGTTCAATCCCAGGGCTATTATATGGACACTATTAGTAAAAGCTCACTAGATTCAGCTACATGCCAAATTTGGTAACCCTAGGCCTTGTGGCTAGGTAAGGGAAAAATTTCAAAGTTTTCACTAGGCCAAAGGGCATGTAAAAATTGTGACATCCCCACCCCAACCCTGTGTGGGGCAAATTTTGACCCCAAGGCTATAATTTAAGGAATCTTGGGTATACTAGAGAAAGCAATATGCTACAAGGCTTTGTAGTTTTACACACAAAGATTTTCAGATTTTCAATATTCTTTAGTTTGTTGCCATGGCAATCAGAGTTTTTAAAAGAAACCAAATTCCTTCAATAAATTTTGAAGAAGACCATGGAAGGATCATGTCTGTAAAGTTTCATCAAAATTGAATGGGTAGTTTCAGAGAACAAAATGTTTGAAATAAAATTTAATGTATAGACAGTCTGGCAGACACATGCACACAGGACAACACACCTTTCTATAAGCCTGTTGGCCTTTGGCCAGAGGAGCAAAAAATTTGACCTATATTGTAATTTTCGTCTGCAAATGCTTTGAATTTGGACAAGGCTAAAATAATGTGATCTGGTAAAGGGTTAACCCTTCACTCCATAGATACCTGTTTCTACACATTGCTTGTAGGAGCCTTTGGAAAACATTGTGGCAAAAGGTGAAATTGCTCGTTACGAGCAATTTCACCTTTTGTCACAATGTTTTCTATGCTTTCAAAAGGTCTCATATACACATAAGAAACGGCTTCATCCATGCTGTTATTTAGGGTCAATTAGAGATACCATACAAATGCCTTATGGGGTACAGGGTTAACAAGATGTTTTAAGGCAGTCATGAACACTCAGAGGCTGGTTACCTACATTGACAAATGATGAATTACTATGAAATATACACCCTGATATCAGTTGTTTTCATTAACTCTTTACCACACAATCCTGACTTTTAACGACCCTGCATGAGAAAGAAGCCTTTTGAAAACATTGTAGGAAAAGAAGAAAATGGTAGTAACCAGCATTTTCTCCTTTTGCCACAATGGTTTCTACCTTTTTCAAAACGATTTTCAGTTTTGAGCCATATTCTTTGTGTCGTCGGCAAATGCTTTCAATTTGGACTGGCCTACAATTTTGTCGTGTGGTAGAGCTACTCTGACTTTCCTTTTTCCTGGCCTTTCACATAAGACTTAGTGTTCCTAGGCAGGAAGTGCAGGTCGACATCAGAGCGCATATTCAGGCAAAAGCAACTTTATCTGTGCATACCACTCTACAGTTACCAACATAATATATATATACAGTGATATCAACTCTGTTCGTTAACTCATTACCAAACAACAAGATTTTAGGCTTGTCCAAATCAAAAGCATTTGCAGATGACAAATTAAAAGTGACTGAAAATTTGAAATTTGCTTTGTGAAGGGTAGAAAACATTGTGGGAAAAGGAGAAAATGCTGGTTACCAGCATTTTCTCCTTTTCCAACAATGTTTTCAAAAGTCTTCTTTATCAGGGTCGCCAAAAGGCGTCATTGTGTGGTAAAGAGTTAACTCATTACCACACGACAATATTTTAGGCTTGTCCAAATCGAAAAGATTTGCAGACGACAAAATAAATCTGACTGAAAATTTGAAATTTGTTTTGAGAAGGGTAGAAAACATTGTGGGAAAAGGAAAAAATGCTGGTTTCCAGCATTTTCTCCTTTTCCAACAATGTTTTCTAGAGGATAATTTCTCAAGGTTGTCAAAGGTAGGGATTGTGTGGTAATGGGTTAAAAAAACATCTATACATGCACTTGTTTTTCAGCCATTTTTTAACCTATTTAACCCATTACCACACAATCCCTACTTTTGACGCCCCTGAGAAAGAAGCCTTTTGAAAACACTGTAGGAAAAGGAGAAAATGCTGGTAACCAGCATTTTCTCCTTTTCCCACAATGCTTTTCTACCCTTCACAAAATAAATTTCAAATTTTCATTTACTTTTCTTTTGCCGTCTGCAAATGCTTTCAATTTGGACCAGTCCAAAATTGTCTCACGTGGTAATGAGTTAATACATTTTTTATCAAACTACATATAATTATTTTTCTGTCTGCATGCGAAATATTGCGCCTGTCAGCTGCAAAGTTGCACACCTTAGGACAGATAAACAAAGCATGTCATGCCTTGGAGGCCTCCTAAGCTATCGCTGGTATCGTTTCCGGTTTAAAATGAGGACAAATCTGTTCAGTATCTCCATCCTATACACCATATTTATTGGTTAACGCAGCTGACCAATATCTGAACCCCTATACACGCTACAAAGTTTTAAATGCGTTTTTCCTCTCCAGCTGTACGGATGTCACTTCAAATCTTGACTTTTTAACCATTGGCAAGTTCTCAGGGATATAACTGAAGGTGATAAAACAAATACTGTTTAAATCAAGATCAGACAGCACTTATTGTTGTTAATTCAGAATATAGAAGCACCTGTATCATTTGGTAAAGGCTTTAGCTGCATATTGCCAAAACCCAAAAGTGCTGCTGGTAGCAACATTAATACAGGATTCCTTCCTTTTTCACCGCTTAACATTGTTTGAACGTTTGCTATATGGGAAAGGAGCCAATGGCTTGTGGGGAATATTCTTCAAAGTACATTTAAAAGAAAATCAAGCAATGCATGGAAAAGTTCACTGGCCACAACAATATCATTAAAATGATACTAAAACTTGTTTTTCTACTAAAAAAAAAAAACAGATCTTTTTACCTTTTTTTGGAGTCAGAAAGTTCCATAATCTATGGAAGTTAAAAACATTTTGTCGCAGATTTGTATTGCGGACAAGAAATTGTACGTAAAATGAATAAGGAAAATAATCAAAGGGAAATAACTCTAAAATACTAGAAGGCCCTGAAGGGCCTGAATATGCTCTACTGGCAGAGAGTTTGCTTTTAAATAAAGCATACAAAGGAATTCAGAACGCAAAAACACAAAAAAGTTGACATTTTCAACTCAAAATGGCTACTTTTCCATTACTGTTTGTTGAATTTTTTTCAAACTCAAAAGGGTTAAAAAGCTACTGATGGGATAAACAAGCTGAAAAATTCATAAAAATCTGATCACAAATAAATACTTTATCATGTAAACAGGCAATGAATTTTTCAATTTGAAATGGCTACTTTTCCCATACTGTTTGTCGGATTTTTTTCAAAATCAATAGGCTTAAAGCTATTGATGAGATAAACAAACTGTGTAAGTTTCACAGAAATCTGACCAAAAATGAAGACTTTATCGCGTAAACAAGAAATGAAAATTTTCAACTTGAAATGGCTACTTTTCCCATACTGTTTGTTGGATTTTTTTCAAAATCAATAGGGTTGAAGCTATTGATAAGATAAACAAACTCTGCAAGTTTCATGGAAATCTGACCAAAAATACAGACTTAATCGCGTAAACAAGAAATGGAAATTTTAAACTTGAAACGGGTACTTTTCCCATACTGTTTGTCGGATTTTTTTCAAAATCAATAGGATTAAAGCTATCGATGAGATAAACAAACTGTGTAAGTTTCACAGAAATCTGACCAAAAATGAAGACTTTATCGTGTAAACAAGAAATGAAAGTTTTTTTAACTTGAAATGGCTACTTTTCCCATACTGTTTGTTGGATTTTTTTCAAAATCAATAGGGTTGAAGCTATTGATAAGATAAACAAACTCTGCAAGTTTCATGGAAATCTGACCAAAAATACAGACTTAATCGTGTAAACAAGAAATGGAAATTTTAAACTTGAAATGGCTACTTTCCCCATACTATTTGTCGGATTTTTTTCAAAATCAATAGGCTTAAAGCTATCCATGAGATAAACAAACTGTGTAAGTTTCACGAAAATCTGACCAGAAATGAAGACTTTATCGCGTAAACAAGAAAAAGACTAACGGACGGACAGACACACGGACGGACGGACGACGGAAACCACGCCACGACATAAGCTCTGCTGGCTGAAAGCCAGTAGAGCTAATAAAAGCCATATTTATAGTTCTTGTACATGACACTTCATGTCTTAATGCTGTATAAATGTGTAAAGTTTTATCAAAATATCTTTTCAAGATTTTTAAGTTAAAGAGCAGACATTATTTGTGATGAACAGACAGACTGACACACAGGGAAACACAATAGTCTCAATAATGAGACGCCCCTGTGATCTTTGTCATATTTGGACATTTACTGTACACCATACTGTCTCAAGTCCATCGTAAATTTTCCAGTAGCAAATATTATAGAGCTCTATACTGACTTTCGGTTTTGTCGATTTTATCTGTATTTCAGCGAAATGCAATCAAGTATTAGTACTAAACATGACCAAGAACAAATTGTTAAACCATTCAGTACATAAAAAGCTTATAGAAGTCGTTTACAACATGTTTATCTCTGAAAAATCATGGACGAAATTTGTCGTGCATAGCGGCCATTTTGTATGTTTTCGGGAACGTAAACAACTCGAGTAACTGATGAAATGCACGGCTTTTTCTCTCGACCAGCGTTTAAACTGAAAATATTTGTATTTCAAACGAAGGAATATTGAATACGCAAGCCACAGGTATGTTTAAATCATAGTTTTGTGCTCTATTTTGGAAATTGCCTGCCCGGGTGGCTCAGTGGTGAACGTGTCGAACTCATGACCTGGTGGTTGTAAGTTCGATTCCCGGTTGAGGCGAACTTTCTTTCCGGTGTATTTTCGCCTCTCACCTCTGCTGAAGCATGTGAGAAAAGTAGTCGGTGGCTTTGGAAAGAAAGTTGTGTAAGTACTGGTATGAAAAATCCAGGAAACACATGTGCGTCACCGACCGCCATGATATGACCCTAGCTGTTAAAGTGGCGTTAAACCCAAATACAACCAACAACATATTTTGGAAATTATAAGCTAGAGTTCAAACTTGCGCACAAAATCTGTGCGGAGCTTTCAACTGATTTTGTCTTCATTGTCTCTGTACTCAGAGGCGACCAGTCGAAAAGTAAATCGGCTTTGGGGACAGTTATCTGTATTAGGAAACACAATAGGTCCCCTGACCCTGACAGAGGGGAGACATAATTACAAATGGTGTTGAACACCATACAATCAATCACTAAGTAAGTCAGAGACATCATTCACTACTTAGTGCAGAAAAGAGTTTTGATATGAACACAAAATGTCTGTTATGAATCTTCTAATAATTGTTTTGACAGATATCCTCTGAATCCTTCCATGTGGGCATTGTTTCAGTGAAAAGTACTAGAATACAGTAACTTCCAACTTATCTATCCCTTTACTTCAAAATGCTGACTTTTGACAACCCTGAGGTAGAAACCTAAAATTTGAAAACATTTTGGGTAAAGGAGAAAATGCTGGTAACTAGCATTTTCTCCTTTTCCCACAATGTTTTCTAGCCTTCCCAAATCCAATTTTGATTCTTCGGTCAATTTTATTTTGTCGTCTGCAAAAGCTTTCAATTTGGACCAAACTATAAATTTGTAAAGAACTATACATGTTCATACAAACTCTATGAAAAAATTGATGTAGAAACTTTGGCTACAACACTGATAAATTGGCTGGCAAACTGGGTGTGAACAAGTATGCAGCAAAACGCATGCACGATTCATACACATGATATATATATTTGACGCAAAAACACCTTGTTCCAGGCAAAAACTCAACAAGTTCGCTAGACTATTTCTGGCTTGTTGGTTTTTTTTAAACACATTATAAATAATACACCCTCTGAACTCCCTCTTGCATTTACTGTTAACCTGGCAACAAGATATTAGACTCTTGCAATTTGAAAGCATGTGCAGATGACAATTGCTAAGATAAGGGCACAATAATTATTATATTGTGGGAATGTTAGAAGCATTTTTCTACATTTTCAAACATCTTCTTTTCTAGACTGAGAGCTCCAGATAAGAGGGAGTGACAGTTTTCTAAATCGTTTACTTCTCTTCGAAACCCTATGTTGTGGGTACTCATTAGAATTGTCTCAATGAGACGATTCTAATGAGTACCAACACCATGTGGTTTAGTGGACAATGATCAACATTTTCAATTTCGAAATCGAAATCACTCCCTCTATCTGGAACTCTGTTAAAGACTAGAGTCATTTACACTAGGGCTTGTTTGGTGAATAGCCACTCTTTACCAGGCAATCCCATGTATAAGCACAAATTTTCTCCATTTCCCACAATGTTTTCTTTCCCATCATAGATCCAAGATTTGACATGAGCTTCACATTTATCTGTGGTTTTCAATGCTTTCAATTCTGGCAAGTACAAACTTTTGTTGACTGGTAGATTTGTTTCAGAACCACTTTATGCAAAATTGAAATAAAATACTTTATAATATAATGTTATTAATCAAGTGATTTAGTATTGGCCCAGTTACAGGTCCGAGGTCAGCCGTATTGGCCCGAGGCCGAAGGCCGAGGGTCAATACGGCTGACCGAGGACCTGTAACTGGGCCAATACAAAATCACTTGATTAATGACAATTTTATTAATTAACGCTTTACCAAACAACCTCTGGTTTTTACGACCCTGAAAAAGAGGCTTTCTGAAAACATTGTGGGAAAAGGAGAAAATGCTGGTAACCAGCATTTTCTCCTTTTTCCCACAATGTTTTCTACCCTGCTGGAAACAAATATCAATTTTTGGGTTACGTTTACTTTGCCGCCTCCTGGAACGTGATTGGCTAAAAGTAAGCGCAGACACTCACGCCACTGAACTTTTGACCAATCACGTTCAAGGATTTCTGTATTGGTCGCGGGTCATCATTATTGATACGAGGTCAACTGTATTGATCGGAGGTCAAGTCGTATTAAGCCGGGGTCACGACCTGTGTACTATACGAAATCAAAAATGTGACTGGTATCGCGTGGACCAGTTTCCTTGTATAACTTCTATATATCAAATAGTTAATTAATAATTGTTTGTATCAATTGTACCCGTGTTTAACCCTTTACAAAAAATACACATTTCTACACATTGCTTGTAGGAGCCTTTGGAAAACATTGTGGCAAAAGGTGAAATTGCTCGTGACGAGCAATTTCACCTTTTGCCACAATGTTTTCTACACTATCAAAAGGTGTCATATACACATAAGAAACGGCTTCATCCTTGCTGTTATTTAGGATCAATTAGAGATACCATAGAAATGCCTATTGGAGTAAAGGATAACTTTTTACCAAACAAAATTTTGGACAGGTCAAAATTGAAAGCACTTGCAGATGACAAATTAAACGTGAATCAAAAAATGAAATTTGTTTCCAGCAGGGTAGAAAACATTGTGGGAAAAGGAGAAAATGCTGGTTACCAGCATTTTCTCCTTTTCCCACAATGTATTCAAAAGGCTATCTCACAATGTATTCAAAAGGCTATCTCAGGGTCATAAAAACCAGGGCCCGGTTTCACGAAACAACTTAAGTCCGTTATTTTGCTCAAATCTGCTAACGGACTCAGTTTCTGACTTAAATTGAGTTCGTTATTTAAGTTGCGTTTCAAGAACATAACAGACTCAGTAACGATCTCGAAACCTTGAGTTGAGTCTGTTAATTTAAGTCTACTCTACCCTGGCTTAAGCTGCTTGTTGTCGACTCAAAAATGGCGGACACGTCTACGCTAGAGCGATATAAACCGACACAACTTCTATTTAGAGACAGAATTTGTCAATTTCAAGCCACGTGAAGGAATTTTTTCAAGGATCGTCTCTGTTCGACATACGTGACAGAGATATATGTTCTGTGTAGGAGCTTCTCAGCGGCTGGAGAAATCGTCCCCTGGAGAAATCGAACCTAAACTCGGAAATCGTTCCTAAATACAGCTTTAAGGTTCATGTAAAGTGTTTATTTTGCTTAATTTCATACGTCAATAATTCTGTAATTATTAAAATTTGTCCAGGAAAACCATATATTAAATTGAAGCTCTGGATGAGTACAAGCTGTTTTACCTAATTATACCTACTGGCCTTATATAATAAAACTAAAACATTGCAGAAAAAGATGACATCGTTTAAAACCTACAAAATAATAATGACATAACAAAATTGCTTAAGTTTTGGAGAAAACACAGGCTATGGTACATACCAGGTACTGCTACTACCAAAAATCCTATATTTTCTTTAAAAAGGCACATATTTAAGTCAGAAACTTTGACATTTTTCCCTTATTGAATTGTCAGCCATGTTTGAACTACTTTTGTTTTAGTAACAGGTATGGTGTCTCCACAGGATCAAAATGTATAAGTGGTTGTGCATAATTTCATTAGTAATTTTAGATAATAAAACAAATAAAAATGACCTGAACAAGTGAAATTTCCATGTCTACGTCCAAACCCTTCCTCAAAAACAGCAGTTACAAAAGGTGTTACCAGTCTGGTAGATAGGATTTAGAATCAATTTTTGACATAAGCATTTTTTTCATTGTTCTTTTTGTGTGTGTGATGGGGTAGTGGGGGTACTGTTTTTGAGAAAGGGTTTGGAAGTGGACATGGAAATTTCACTTGTACAGGTCATTTTTATCTAAAATTATTACTGGAATAAATTGACCTGATATTGACCTTTATGCAAAGAGTAATTAAAACGTGAATATTTAAACCATCGGGTATAATCGGACTGTACGGAAACACTGTTATCGGTAAATGTCGGGTTTGACCCTTACTGCGCCTTAGTCAAAATAAAAAGGTTTTGCGGTTGGCATAAATTAAAATCAGGCTGCACAGAAAGTGCATCACAGATCTAAGTCGCCCACCATGTATGACCAATTTAAACCAACAATATAATGGTTATTTCAGGTATTTCAAGTATTCTTTAAAAGCACTATAAATCTAAGCATAAAGAGTTTAGAAACATGCACATAGTTCCGCATGCAGACGACATTAGCCGGAGCCAAGTTAGAACAATAAATCTAGCGTGTAATATATATGGTAATTGAGGTCATTTATTTCATGTCAATTTGTTCAGGCAATACTAATGAAAGTTTATTACACACAACCACTTGTACATTTTGATCCTGTTGAGACACCATACCTGTTACTAAAAAAAAGTAGGTCAAACATGGTTGACATTTCAATAAGGGAAAAATGTCAAACTTTCTGACTTAAATATGTGCCTTTTTAAAGAAACTATAGGATTTTTGGTAGTAGCAGTACCTGGTATGTACCATAGCCTGTGTTTTCTCCAAAACTTAAACAATTTTGTTATGTCATTATTATTTTGTAGGTTTTAAACGATGTCATCTTTTTCTGCAATGTTTTAGTTTTGTTATGTAAGGCCAGTTGGTATAATTAGGTAAAACAGCTTGTACTCATCCAGAGCTTCAATTTAATATATGGTTTTCCTGGACAAATTTTAATAATTACAGAATTATTCACATATGAAATTAAGCAAAATAAACACTTTACATGAACCTTAAAGACAGTGACGATGTGTTTGTCTTTGAAATTCACGGGGAGTAAAAAGTTCGAATATTGGTAAGGGTTACGAGCAGAAATACGTCAAATTATTTGCTTTTCAAGAACGAGATGTACACAACCATCACCGGCTCAAGGACAGTCACGGAATGAGGACACTGGACGATATAAAGATCTACTGAGTCTGATGATAATTCAGGTAATGGCAACAATCTTAAATTTTGAAACAAAAAAAGCAAAATCTGTATGTATGTGCGCTGGTCTATATTTTTGTTTAACCCTTTGGCTGCTTATCGCGACACAAAGACGTTTTGCAGACAGCGTAGATCAAGATCAGACTGCACAGAACGTGCAGTCTGATCTTGGATCTACGCTGTCCGATCTGAAGATTTTATTCCCTACAACATACCTTTGAAATAACAATTTTGGGGTTTTTAATATCGAATTGAAAATTTCATTTTAGTTATTTAGCAGGATAAGAGTTAAGGTCCAAGGTTTTGGTTAAACAATGGCAAATATTGAAGTGAAATTGTGTTTTGCATCTCTTGACTCGTTCTCTTGACTAAAACTTGAATGACAGTGTAATAGGATGAACATGTTAGATGTTGAAAGTTATCACTATTTGCCCATTTATCATTTATCATCTGGCTTCAGTTATGCTTCAAATTAACTTGGGCTGGGAGCTCGATGGCAAACATTCAGGCATAAAGGACGTAATAATCATTTTCAATTAAATTGACAGAGGATCAGATAACTGGTTGATTTCTGATTATCAGATGGTGATTTGAATTTTTAAACCTGTATGGTAGATATCGATAGGTAATTCCAATGAGTACCAACAACATAGGTTTCATCTTGTTTTCATTTTGTTTTTTAGTCTTTTTTTAATACAAAACTTTCATTTTCTGTTACTCTCATCTTAGGTAAATAAACACATATTAGAGTGATGACAGTGATGTGATTAGTAATGGGATGGTGTAGTTAGCGTGGCACATCATTTCTGATGCAGGATCTAGAGGTCAACATAGAAGAAAACGACAGGTATGTCTTGTTAAAAAGTCTGGCAAATTAAATGTTTCTTTGAACTCTTTTGAAATAAATAATATCAACTTATTTCATAGTCTGAAAGTGAATAAGTAGTGTACTGTATGATAGTAAATTTTTAGTAAAATATTAGCATCGAGTAGCAGACTACACTCTCTGATCATGATCTGTAGTTTCCAAAAGCTATTTCAGTCCCCACTGGCAGAGAGAGAGGTAACGGAAATTGGGTATACTGGAAAAGTATCTGTCATCTATGGAGTAATGGAGTTGCTCATAGATCATCTTCAAATACATGTATATACATTGAAAGGCACCCTTTTGTCCCACATTTAACATTTACAGATGACTTTTTCAAGTAACATATGATTTATGATTAGGCTCTGTCTTTCACATACATATTTTTGCACCAAACTCTGTACATGATTGCAAGTGATGGAGAAACAGCTATTTTACAGACCTAAAGCAATTTTCCAACTATACTGCTACATTACTTATACTTTTTCTCATTTACAAACATGAGCTCATAGTCTATGAAGTAGTGCTGCATCAACGGTCATAAAAACATGATGTGATTTTTTTTTAAAATACGCTGCACACATGGTAAACAGATCTACTGTTAGCAGAAAAAAAAATTAAAATGTACTTCATTGTGGAGAGTTTTAACAGGCTTTTGTAATGTCTTGTCCAAGATATATTCCTTGTTGAAATGAAAATGTGAACATTGTGAGAAAAACATGGAACCTTGTTGTTTGTTCATTTCCAGTAGGTATCAGACTTAGTAAACATCTCAAGTTACTGCATAATTAAGTTAAAAACAGAAGTCTGTGGAAGTCATAATATACTTTAAGAGGATATTCCAATACATTATCCATAACCTTGACTGCCATATCTATACAGTTTTCTGTATCATTTTCAATTTATAACTTTCAGCAGACTTTTTTCTGTGATAAATTTCTCAAAGGAGTAAAAGTTAGAAACTAAAACTTGACAGATTGGAGAAGGATTGCATGAACATACAGAGACTGATTTTGGTGTACAAAGGCAAAATTTCACACATTGTAGAAAGCATCTAGGTTACTCTTTAAAGTGAACTGGATAGATCTCTGCAATTGCTATTTAGAGATAACATCCATCACTCAACTCTATACCAAATAGAAATTTTAGGACTGGTTCAGATTGAAAGGATTTTCAGACAGCACATTAAAGTGGGGCTCAAATAATAAAAACAATCTTAGAAGGAATTGAATGTTGTGGGTTATGGAGAAAATGTTGGTTACCAGCAGTTTCCTCTTTTCTCACAATGTTTAGAAAGTCCCTTCTTGGATTACTATAACAAAGTTGTTTGGTAACAATGAATTTTCACCCTTTAAAGGTTTATTTTTATGTTTTTAAATAGGTAAAAACAAAGGCATTCAGTACAGTATGATGATATCTGGTCAGTACAAGACTAATTTTCCCCAGACATGAGATTTGATCTACATTCTAGAAACAGCAGAGGAATGATGCAGATTGATGGAACAGCAGTTTTTACATCTTCAGATACTGAAAGACTTTAAAGTTTTCTTGAAAACTTTGCAGCATGTTTAGATGATACTGAATGTGACCAGAATTTTGTCATCAGTGAAAATTATTCAAAATATTGGAGGAAAAGGATAAAATGCTAGTAACTAGCATTTTTCCTTTTACTCCAATGTTTTCTACTGTTCCAGAGACAAATACCATTAGATCTATTTGATAGGTCATATTTTGTCATCTGCATTATGATTTCAATTTAGACAAGACCAAAATTTTGTCATCTGTGAATGTTATCCCAACCCTACATGCAATGTTAAAAATATTTAGGTTTTGAAAGGAAATTGTACCTGTTTTGTTCCAGAAGCAACCAAGTAAATAGACTTACTAGATATTTTAAATGCAATTGAATTACAAATGACAGTTTAAATGTGGCTCAAATGTTAGAATATGACTGAAATGGGAAAAAGAGAATATGCTGGTTACAAGTATTTGCTCCTTATCCACAATGATTTCAAAAGGCACTTTCCTCAGGGTCATTAAAATTTGGTATTGTGAGGTAATTGGTTCAACTTTATTTGTTTACTTTCACAACAAAATGTACATTTTTTTATTATAACTGTTCTGAAATTGTACAAATGCTATCATGTTATGTGTAAGAGTAAACCCTTTCCCAAAGGACAAAATGTTGGACTCCACCAAATTGAAAATGTCCACAGACGACAAATCAAATGTACCAAAAATGGCAATTTCTGATAGAATAGAAGGATAGTAAACATTGTGGGAAAAGGAGATAATGCTGGTTACCAGTATTTCCTCCTTTTTCCATAATGTTTTCACAAAGCCCTTTCTCCAGAGTCATAAAAGCCAGGGACTGTGTGGGAAAGGGTTAAGGACATTGAGTGAAAAGGGAAAAATGCTTGTAACAATTTATTTATAATGCATTTCCTGTATTGTTTCAAAGTCACTGGTGGCTTAACTCATTACCAAACAACAAATTTTTGGATTTGTTCAAATCAAAAGCATTTGCAGACGACAAAATAAAAGTGACTGAAAATTTGAAATTTGTTTTGTAAAGGATAGAAAACATTGTAGGAAAAGAAGAAAATGCTGGTTATCAGCATTTTCTCATTTTTCCACAATGTTTTCCAAAGACTTCTTTCTCAGGGTTGTCAAAGATAGGGATTGTGTGGTAATGGGTCAAAGAAAAGTCTTCATAAGGTATATGGAAAAACATATCAGCTTGCAGTTTTTAAAAGCAAAGTTAATTTTTAAGTGAAAAAAAAAGTAAAGTAAAAGTTATATGTAAATGGACTTTGTTATATTTCCTTCATTGTCCCTCAATATTGCTTGTTCAGCTTCAGAATAGCTTCATGTAGGCGCTATGTTATACTCATATTTCATGAAGAAGTCTATATCTATAGATTTGAGTGCAACACTATACTATGTTTATTTAAACATAGTATTACACTGATTTTTTAACTAAGAAAGCATAGAAATTTGAGTGCAAGACTATACCCAACTAAAATTAGGTACAGTGTCGCACTGACTCATATCGGCTTGATCAAGAAATTTGGGTGCACTACTATATCTAATTCATTTTTACTGCAATGATAGGTTTACAGCAAATCCTATGTTAATATTCATTTTGCCATGGTATTTCAAACTTAAATGAGCATTGAAATAAATACCATAGGTTTTGGAAAACCCTTCAGAGGAAAAACAGTGCTTTACGAAATGTAATGTAAACAAAAAAAAAAATCATCAGTTCAAGGTCACTCCTGGATTAAGAGCTCTCAACGACATCCCTTTTTATTTCATGCTTTCCGGTAGGATATCGAGAAATAGCAGTGAAAGTATTTTTCGATCTTACACTGGTATCACCAGTGAAAATACCGATTTTCACGTTCTTGTCGCCTAGGTAGATTGCGCGTGCCCGACAACCAGATGGGAAATATGACGTCATTTACCTTAGATTTCTCGCGCATGACGTTATATTGCAATGCTATGCTGGAGGGGTACGCCACAGGTAATAACGGAAAAGAACTGTACTGGATTTTGATAACACTCCTCTCAGAAAGGGTTAAAAGCATGAAATAAATAGAATATTTGTTTTGTTTTTTTTCGGTGAAAGATCGAAATTTATTTCATCTCGTGAACACATCGGTAATATTTTCACTCGTGGCTGCGCCACTCCTGAAAATATTACCGATAGTGTCCACTCGATGAAATAAATTTCGATCTTTCACCGAAAAAAGCCCAAATATCTTCTATTTATTTCCTCGCTTTTTTTGGCCTCAAACATGGAAACAATTTCAATAAATTTTGACTAGAACCACAGTGATACAGTCTTTTACGACACTGAAGTGCATACCGATGCACGAATACACGGAATGAATTCCGTAAAATAGCTTTTTAAAAGTGCATGAACGTTTTTCATGCGAAAATATTTGTTTATTTTATTTCAGACAACTGCGATATTGACAGTTGTTCCCGTACTTTTACAGTTTATTACCTCGACTATCGGAGAGTAGCAAAAATACCGCTTAAGACGTTTAAAAAATCATCAAAATAAGCGACTTAGCTGAGAACGCGTTCGTGAAACGCACTCAACGTTTCAGACTCAACTCAGCAAATTAACGAACTTAAGCCTGTAAACTCAGTTGAGTTGAGTACGGACTTAAGTTTTTTCGTGAAACCGGGCCCAGGGCTTGTTGGGAAAAGGGTTGACACAGTTTTCAACTTTGAAAACCTTCATGTAAATAAAGACATAGAAGTTATGAAAGAGGTTTTTATGTTGAATGAATACATGTGGAAAAAAAATGCAGTTTCTACCTTTGCCACTATCTTTTTCAAAAATTGATCTGCTGCACAATGGAATAAAAGTCGTCTGCAGGTGGTCCAAACATGAAAGGGAAACAACTCTACTATCTCAGGATTACATTTTCACCCAAAGAGTTTTGCTGGTTCCTTTACCTGCCTCTCTTTAACCCATTACTTCGCAATCCATACTTTTGACGCCCCAGAGAAAGAAGCCTTTTGAAAACACTGTGGGAAAAGGAAAAAATTCTGGTAACCAGCATTTTCTCTTTTTCCCACAGTGTTTTCTACCCTTCCAAGAAGAAATTTCAATTTTTCTGTCACCTTTATTTTGTCTGCGAATGCTTTCAATTTGGACCAGTGTAAAATTTTGTCGTGTGGTAAAGAGTTGACTCTTTACCAGACGAAAAAATTTTAGACTGGTCCAAACTGAAAGCATTAATTTGCAGATGACAAAAAAGTAAAACTGACTGAAAATTTGAAATTTGTTTTGTGAGGGGAGAAATCATTGTGGAAAAAGCATTTTCTCCTTTTTTCAACAATGTTTTGGAAAGGCTCCTTTCTCAGGGCTGTTAAAAGTCGGGATTGTGTGGTAAAAAGTTAAGCAGTGCAAATTGTATCAAATTGTAAACACATGTTTGTTCTTATCTTTTAACATTCATTTTCAACATTATTTCAGTTATATCACTGGCAGCCTGTGCACCTATCCATGTTTTCCTGGTACTATATAGCCAGTGTACATTTAACTGCACAATAATTATGCTTCAGAAGCCACTGGTGGCTTTCCGACATAACTATTGTCGAGACAACAATCAGGATCAGGCATAATATTCATTAACATACATGTATATTGCGATAACAAATTTTTATACAAAAAACCAAGACATTTGGAAATCTTAACGGTGTACATCAAGATCAGACACAATATCCTCAACACTCTGATCTTGAACTGTACAATCAGCTGAATCAACAAATGTCAAGCCAAACTGTTAACAAGAAAATGATTTTTTAGAGACATCCATATTGGAAGTATATGCATTGGATATGAAAAAACAAAGGATATAAAACATTGTGGAAAAAGGAGAAAATGCTGGTTTCCAGCATTTTCTCCTTTTCCCACAATGTTTTCAAAATCGGTCTTCTTGGAGATGAAAACAATAGGTTGATTGATAAAGGGGTTCAGGCTTTAGTGATGAACCCGTTGTTTTTGGCATTCCATTGTATGGAATTACAGATTTATCTTTGGGATTAAGTTTTCTCTTGATTAGCTATGCAATCAAATCTGTGGGTGGAGGTTGTATCATAGCTGATGGGAACTCTCTAACACATATTTTCATTCCTATGTAACTCTTTACCACACAACAAAGTTTTAAAGGTGGGTACTTAGAATTTTCACATCACACCAAATCAAAAAATATATATATCACTGAAATTTATATGAAAAAACAATACAAATTATTAATAATTAAGAATCATAAAATTACCCCAAATTTTTCTTGATGGTATTCCCTTAAAAGGCTATGTAGCCTCTTAACCTTTTACTCCATAGATACTCATTTTGACGTATCAACAACAGACAGCTTCTGAAAACATTGTGGGAAAAGGAGAAATTGCTCATAATGAGCAATTTCTCTTTTTTCCACAATGTTTTCTACTCAATTAGATATTTGTATCCTCATTTGTCTGTATTTTTGACATCATGTATTTATTTGCAGCTGAAATGGAAGATCCTCATATTGGCATATTAGGTAAAGGTTTAAGCTATTTTTAGATTTCGCGCCAAAAATAAAAAAAATGCGTTTTGGGAATGTTAAGTGACTGGCACGTGACTAATGACGCCTAAATTCGATTACATAACAAGCATGTAATTATTTTTCATAATATCTTCTTCGGACGCTATGTTTGAAGCTAATCGTCTGTGTATTTCTGGTATGTAAATGAGCGAGTTGTTCATGTAAAAATAGAATATGTTTCCCGTCGATGTCGACCTTGGCCGTAGTAAATCTCTAATTTCTCGTGTTGTCGGATGGTTTTGGACAACTGGAGTTTTATGAATGACTATTATAAGGCTTTGGGAGTATAAGGATGATATTTTTGTACTTTTGTAAAATTTTCGTCCCAAATTCTGAAGGGCCACCTTTAAACACAACCATATTAGAAGCATTTCCAAAGGACTTCTTAGATGTTGCACACAAGTAATAGGATTTGTCTGTAAAAGCTAAGAAAACATTGTTGGAAAAAAAGAAAATGCTGATTAGCATCATTTTCTCTTTTTCCCAAAATGTTTTAAAAAGCTTTCTTACTCAGAGTTAAAAACTCAGGACTGTGTGGTAAAAAGTTAAGAGCTTTAGAAAAAAAAAGAAGGCTTTTTGAATACATTGAGGAAAACAGAAAATAAATGCTGATAACCAATTTTCTCCTTTTTCTACCATATTTTCTATCCTTTCACAGAAAACTCTCAATCTTGGTGTTTAACTCATTACCAAACGACAAAATTTTTGAAAGATCCAAATTGAAAGCATTTGCAGACGACAAAATAAAAGTGACTGAAAAAGTGAAATATGTTTTGGGAATGGAAGAAAACATTGTGGGAAAAGGAGAAAATGCTGGTTACCAGCATTTTCTCCTTTTCCCTCAATGTTTTCAGAAGGCTTCTTTTTCAATTCATTAAAAGTCGGGATTGTGTGGCAAAGAGTTAATTATGTACTCTGCAAATTCTTTCTATGTACATCAGTCTAATAATTTGATGTAAATTTGGTAATCAGCATTTTCTCCTTTTTTTTACATTTTTTTTTTACCTGCCTAAAGTCAATTTGATTTTTATGTTGCATTTACTGTTTCGTCTTCATATTCTTTCAGTTTCAACCAATCTAAAATTTTGTAGCCTGGTAAAGAAAAAAATCTTTACTGGTCATAAAAATGACAGTCCTACATTCAAAGTAACTGCAGACAAATAAACTGATGCTAAAACGAAGAAAACAGTTTTTGAAAAGGGTAAAAAACATTGTGGAAAAAAGATAAAAAGCTGAATAAAAGCATTTTCCACTTTCCATCAATGTTTTCAAGGGTTTCCTTTCTCTGATTTAAAAAAGATCTCCGAGTCATTAACTCATTACCAAACGACAAAATTTTAGGTTTGCCCAAATCGAAAACATTTGCAGACGACAAAATAAAAGTGACTGAAAATTTGAAATTTAATTTATGAAGGGTAGAAAACATTGTGGGAGAAGGAGAAAATGCAGGTTACCATGATTTTCTCTTTTTCCCACAATGTTTTCTAAAGGCTTCTAAAGACTGAATATTTGAAATTTGTTTTGTGAAGGGTAGAAAAGAATGTGGTACCAGCATTTCTCCTTTTCCCACAATGTTTTCTAAAGGCTTCTTTCTCAAGGGCGTCAAAAGTAGGGATTGTGTGGTAAAGAGTTAAAAAATACACCTATTTGGAGAGAAGTTAACTCTTTACTGCAAGCAAAATTTTTACAGTAGTCCAAAACGAAAGCATTAATTTTGCAGACGACAAATTTAATGTGGATCAAACTGTGTCAGTTGTCTTTCATGGGCATCCTTGGTAGGGGCAGAACCGAACCACTTTCCTACGCGACAACCGTTACTTTGAATCTAAAACTAAAATAAACGTTTGCTACCTGGTGCAATTCACTCAGCTACGATCAGCAGTTTAGAGAAATCTGGAGCTAAAGGAGGTCTCATTTCTCCTCAAACATATTGGTAAAAGCTTAACTAGCTATTTTCTACATTGCTACTTTATAGAGCATAATATTACAGTCAGCCCGCTTTCGGGGCTAGAGATGTGTCATATAAGACAGTATAATCTTCAAAGAATATGACATGCGCAGACAATGCTTCAGGATCGTTAAAATTTGGGATTATGTGGTACTGGGTTTACCTCCTTGGAGAGTCATAAATTCAGTTCCTATACTTTTAAGGATCTTTCATGTTAAAGACCATATAACTTTTAAAAACAATAATTATCTGATAAGATTTCACTAGAGCTATCACTAAACGTGATTATACCCCCCACCAGCTCCTTGTCACATAGTAAGGTCTTTGTTACAGAATACAGAAAGGTTTAGTACAAGAGTAAGAGTTGAAAAAAAAGTTAAAGGGGAGATAATTCTGCAACAAACGTAAGCATGGTCATGAACATGAACACATGCACTACTTCAACTTTTGCTTTTGGCCACTGTTGGGGGTTTAACTCTTTACCAAACAATCCCTGATTTTTACTACCCGAAGAAAGAAGCCTTTTGAAAACATTGTGAGAAAAGGAGAAAATGCTGGTAACCAGCATTTTCTCCTTTTCCCACAATGTTTTCTACTCTGCTAGAAACGAATTTCAATATTTGAGTTAGTTTTATTTAGTCTTCTGCAAGTGCCTTCAATTTGGACCGTTCTAAAACTTTGTCATTTGGGAAAGGGTTAATGCTACTAAAAACATCACACCAAGTAAGTCATCATATAAATGTGCAGAGCTGCAGATAGAGGGAGTGATTTTTGATTTCAAAATTGAATATATTAACTATTCTCAACTAAACCCTATGTTGGGGGTACTCATTAGAATTTTCTCCTTGAGACGATCCTAATGAGTACCCACATCATAGGATTTGAAAGAGAAATAACAGATTTAGAATTGCCATCATTCCCTCTTATCTGGTCAGCTCTGAAACCTCTTCAAAAGTCAAATCTATTCATTCAGTTGGCAGTGAACTAGGAAATTTTCAACTGGATTTACTCTTGAAAGAATACCACGTTTTTCTCCTTTTCCTCCAATGTTTGCAAAAGCCAGCAAAAT
The DNA here is from genome assembly GCA_943736015.1 of Tridacna crocea. Lineage (NCBI taxonomy): Eukaryota > Metazoa > Mollusca > Bivalvia > Cardiida > Cardiidae > Tridacna > Tridacna crocea. Next base: position 15,797,637 of record OX031068.1, read on the forward strand.
GATTCTAATGAGTATCCACAACATAGGGTTTGGTAAAGATATAATGGATTTAGAATACCATCACTCCCTCTTATCTGGAGTTCTGTATATCATTAGTCATACATAAATGATTAGCGACCTGAATAAATACTGAAAATTCTCTCCTGCAGAAGTAACTTAAAATTAAGCAGAGCCAAAGGGAGATAAATAGTATTACAGGTACACTACAGCAAAGTTATTTCCCTTTTGAACATTGAAAAGCAAACTCTTAACCTAGTCTCAATAATGAGACGCCTCGGTGATTTTTTTCATATTTGGACATTTACTGTACACCGTACCATCTCAAGTCCATCGTAAATTTTCCGGTAGCAAATATAGAACGCTATACTGACTTTCTGTTTCGTCAGTTTTATCCATATAGCAGCAAAATGCAATTAAATTTTAGTACTAAACATGACCAAAAATAAATTGTTAAACCATTTGTTACATAAAGAGCTTGTACAAGTCGTTTATAACATGTTTATCTCCAAAAAAATCACTGACGAAATTTGTAGTGCGTGGCGGCCATTTTTTATGCTTTCGGGAACATAAACAACTCGAGTAACTGATGAAATACACGTTTTTTTTCTCACGTTCAACTTTTAAATTAAAACTATTTGTATTTCAAATGAAGGAATATTGAATACACAAGCAACAGGTATGTTTAAATCCTAGTTTTGTGTTCTATTTGCGAAATTATAAGAGTTCAAACTTACGCACAAAATCTGTGCGGAACTTTCAACTGATTTTGTCTGGATTGTCTCTGTACCCTGGGGCAACCAGTCAAAAAGTAACATCGCCTTTGGGGACAGTTATCTGTGCTGACTCTTAACCCATTACCACACGAGAAACATTTAGACTGGTCCAAATTGAAAGCATTTGCAGACGACAAAATAAAGGTGACTGAAAAATTGAAATTTGTCCCGGGAAGGGTAGAAAACACTGTGGGAAATGGAGAAAATGCTGGTTACCAGCATTTTCTCCTTTTCCCACAGTGTTTTCAAAAGGCTTCTTTCTCTGGGGCGTCAAAAGTAGGGATTGTGTGGTAATGGGTTAACCATACAAGTTCTAACCTAGATCTAGTCCACTTTGAAAGAATTAACATTTTTGAAGACAACAAATAGCTGAGATTATAATAATTTGATCTTAAAACAGCAAGTACAAAAGACTGATCAACAACATTATATTTCTCTCCTTTAGCTACAAAGTTCTTCACAACTTTGTTCTTTATGATTGTAAAAATATTCAGTTTTGGGGTGATGGGTTGCCTGTAAATCAACAGGAATAAAAATCCACACCCACAGCAGCCATGATTCTGATATTCTCTTAACCCATCACCACACAAGCCCTATTTTTGATGCCCCTGAGAAAGAAGCCTTTTGAAAACACTGCGGGAAAAGGAGAAAATGCTGGTAACCAGCATTTTCTCCTTTTCCCACAGTGTTTTCTACCCTTCCCAGAACAAATTTTTAAATTTTTCAGTCACCTTTATTCTGTCGTCTGCAAATGCTTTCAATTTGGACCAGTCTGAAATTTTCTCGTGTGGTAAAGAGTTAACTCTTTACCAAATGAAAATTTTGGACCAGTTCAAATTGAAAGTATATGAAGATGACAAAATTAATGTGAACCAAATATTGAAATTTGATTTTGGAAGGGAAGAAAACATTGTTGGCAAAGGAGAAAATGCTGGTTACTAGCATTTTCTCCTTTTTTCCTCAATGTTTTGAAAAAGCTTTCTCCCTCAGTTTGTGATTGTCTGGTAAAGAGCTAACCCTTCTCTAAACAAGAGAATTTTGGACTCAACCAAGTTAAAAGCGTCTACAGAAAACAAATTACCTTTAGCTCAAATGATGGGTTTTGTTTTTGATACTTGATAATGAAGAAAACATTGTGGGGAAAGGAGAAAATGCTGGTTACCAGCATTTTCTCCTTTTCCAACAATATTTTTCAAAAGCTTTATTCCTGTTGCCTGCTTTAGAATTAAAAGCATATTAATATCTTTTAAAGATGCCTGTCTACAGCCGGTGAGCAGAAACGCTGTTAAATTTCAAAAAGAAAAATAGAATGGTACAGAAATCTGTCCTTTGTGTACACAAGGATAAATTACTGACATTTATCATGTAAATGAAAAAAGAAACACGGGGGTTTGTGTGAAAAACCGAAAATTGGCCAGAAGAAAAATGGCTGACGATCGAGGCTGTAAACAATGGCGGTGACTCACGGAAATTTATCGTTGGTTTCCGCCTAGAGTCGGATACAGTGTACCGGTAACTTACATATAGTTTTGATCTCCGTCTAAAAATAGAGGCTGCAACAGAGAAGCATCCATTTTCCTTTATTTACCGCATCAAGGCTAAGGTCAAATATAGTCACGTTACAGAATGCATGATCATCATATGAATCTACCCGAGTGTATAACGGATATCGAAAATCTTCGATTAAAAATCCGGAAACGACCAGTCTGTTTACATTGAAGGCCACAAGTCCGCGAAATGCATTTTCTATCAGGCGTAATCTAAGCAACCTTGCAACCGTCAGGCGCAATATTTGGCATAGATAAAAAAGAATGACTATATTTTGATAAAATAAAAACAAAATGAGTTAAAACTGGCTTAAAATGAGTATTATTGCCTCTTTAACCTCCTCCTCCGCCCAAGTTACCTGGTTTTAAACACAGATATCAACTATAGGTTAATCCTCTTCCACACAAACCTAACTTTTAAAGGAAAAGGGCTTTCGAAAACATTGTGAAAAAAGGTGAAAATGCTTTCCCAAATCAAATTTCAATTCTCGAGTCACGTTTATTATGTCGTCTGCAAGTGTTTTCAATTTAGACCAGTCTAAAGTTTTGTTGTTCGGTAAAGAGTTAAGCAACAGATCAATAAATTAATCGTTTGGTAAAGAGTTCATTCAAACAGAAGAAGAAAAGCAGCCATACCGTATGTGATACAATGTCATGATGCATCAGAAAGCACTTCATCAAAGCTCCTGTGATATCATCTACACCTTTCCTGAAATGACTTCTTCCAAACTTTCTGGAATCTCGTCTAGAACAGGCCATATTGTCAGTAATTATGTTTCATTCCCGATTGTTTCTACCTCACTATTTTACGATGAATCACAGTGACACTATCTTCCTAAACAATTATTTATGGTGCCCTATCAACTGGCAAGTTTCTTTGGTTTTCTTTAATATTTACCTTACAAAGAAATTTTAGACTAGTCCAAATTGAAGGCATAATTATGCAGACGACAAATTAAACTTAACTCAAAAATTGAAATTTGTTTCCAGCAGGATAAAAAACATATAGGGAAAAGGAGAAGATGTTGGTTCCCAGCATTTTCTTTTTCCACAATGTTTTCAAAAGTCTTCTTTTTGTGGGTTGTTAAAAGGCGGGATTGTGTAGTACTGGGTTAAAAGGATAATATTTCCATAAAATTTTGCCATAATTATGACAAGCAAAGGATCACTTTTTCTCAGTGTTTTCAAGCCAGAATTGCTCCCCCACACTTCTTTTTTTTTCAAAAATCCATTTTTCAAGCGCTCCTACAGGCTCTAAAAAAATATCTACAAGTGGTTTAACTTATTACCAAAAGACGAAATTTTAGGTTTGTCCAAATCGAAAGCATTTGCAGACGACAAAATAAAAGTGACCCAAAATTTGAAATTTGTTTTGTGAAAGGTAGAAAACATTGTTGGGAAAGGAGAAAATGCTGGTAACCAGCATTTTCTCCTTTTCCCACAATGTTTTCTAAAGGCTTCTTTCTCAGGGGCGTCAAAAGTAGGGATTCTGTGGCAATGGGTTAATCAATTACATGACTGGCTTTTCCATTGTAATCAAAAACAGAACAACAGAACATTTCATGGAAAGGATTTTGCCCAGAATGACCAACTTAGAAAAATATCACACTAACAGAAGGAACCCCTTTTTTTTCAAACACTTTCATTGTCACATCCAAGTAATCCACTTGTTGCCATGATTTTCACAAAACTGCACCCAATTGAATCAAAAATGAATAATCTATGAGCCAATACAAAAGCATTTTCATTATTGATAAACTTGCAATACAGGAGAAATGAGGACCAATAGAGCACTAAGACTACAAATCATAGTTTCAGATAGTTGACCTTTAGATAGTTGACCCACAGATAGTTGACCTTCAGATAGTTGACAAGACATACTAGTAGCTGAAGTTGCCTTGCCAAGAATTTGTGTCTAAAATATCACAGACTTAAACTTACTGATCCGACTAGACATTCTATGCAGCCTTATCTTCAATTTGGATGTGTTTAATTTTCTTTTTTGGAATCGAACACCATATCTACAGCTCGGGTCATATCACAGCAATCGGTGAACCTATGCATATGTTTTCTGGCCTTCTCACACCAGTCCTGACAAAACTTTCTGTTCATGTCACTGACCACTTTAAATCTCACATACATCAGAGATATGAGGCAAAAAATTGCTGCAAAGAAAGTTTACCTCAATTTCATATAGAACCCACAACCAACAGGTCAAGAGTCAGATATGCTGAGTGCTGAGCTACCAAATTGTCAAGCCTAAAATTTGTTGCCTAGAAAACATTAACCGGCAATTTCAACATAATACTAGAAAGTTTTGATGCATAACATAAATGACGCCGCAAATCAGTTGTTTCTGAAATATGGCACATGACAGCATTTCAAACTTATGTAAATTTATGTAGAGACAGGGTTTTCCATGACGCACAAATCCTGCGTCATTGACGCAATTTTAATTCAAATGACCCCCAAAATAAATGACAGTGCGTCATCGGTGACGCAACTTTCCAAAATCTAAATAATGTACGGAGTTGAATGAAGCGTCATAATTCCAAGTCTGTTCTTATTTCAATGTCAGACGAACACCGGGCATTATTTAACTACAGGGTTTATTTTAGATAAAAGTGGTTTTCCGGTAATCTATTTATAGAATAAGACTGGTTTACGTATTATTGTCGAAATGTATATTGGACATGTGTCTTAAATATGGGCCCAGCCAAAGTCGTGGTTGGGTTCTCTGTATTTCATTGCATATTTTACACGACTTCCGGTATATAAAAGTACACATTACCGGTCTGTGCTGTTAGCGGATGTCATGACGAAGAAAACTGTAGCATTCTTCTATCGTCTGCTTCCTACAACTGCCGATCAAGCCATGTCAAGCAGCGATTCAGACGAAAATGTTTGGATTGTCAAAAAGTGACATCGGCCTTTCCGTCAGAAATGATCTTCCGACTTTTCAGTCTTGGAAGTTGGCGTTAAAAGGTAAAATGCATCATAAATCGCGCTTGAAGTTGATGACGAGGAAATCCATATTATTGACCCCCAAAATTAATGAAATGACCCTCAACTAATGTGGAAGGGGGTCAAAATGACCCCCAATTTTGAAAGCCGAAGGAAAACCCTGTAGAGATTGTGAGAAATGAATTGAGAAGCCCTAAACAATACTTAAAATCCAACTAAAAACTTAAAAAAGAAAGAGGCAATACTGGTAAGGCACAGTCATAGCCATTCTTCAGCGAAATTTAATGTAAGTTAAATTGGAGCTATGCACAAAAGCAGTTGTCATTCGGCAAACATCACAAGAATAGTAAGACTAGGTTCTACATTACTAAATTAGTATTAAAATTTAAAAAGTGGTTATGAAATGGCCAAAGTTTGTACAAAATGGCAAAGAGTAAGCAGAAAATGACCCCAATGGTATAAGTGGGTACGAAATGACCAAAATGGTACGAAATGGCCTAGGTACGAAATTATCTTGTTACGACATGACAGGAAGTCAAGTAAACAAAATGGCTGCCTCCATAGGTACTTTTCAAAACCAAATAAAAATACAGTGCCACCGCTCATGTGGCGCCATAATAAGGCTTACCTAATATATTGTCAGGTAGCATTTTCAAAATAGATAAATCCGAACTGTTGTTAGTTGAACTATAAATCCATTTTAAATGCTAAATTATTGTTACTATGAATCACATCCAGAAGCCACGACATAATATGAGAAGTTCCCTTGAAATTTAACACTAAAGTATTCCAATCATTGCACTAACACAGGCCTAGATTGAGGCACTAATTTCCTCAAGCCGTTGGATTCACATGAATGAGGTACCATGTTGTCCTTGAAGTCATAGTTACATGTATATTGATTGCCTCTTTACCCCTTTACCACACAATCCCTACTTTTGACGACCCTGAGAAAAAAGCCTTTAGAAAACATTGTGGGAAAAGGAGAAAATGCTGGAAACCAGCATTTTCTCCTTTTCCCACAATGTTTTATAACCTTCCAAAATCAAATTTCAAATTTTGAGTCACATTAATTTTGTTGTCTGCAAATGCTTTCAATTTGGACTCGTTTCAAATTTTGTCATTTGGTAAAGTGTTAAAGAATAAAAAATCATATTCAATACATAACAGAAGGAATTACACTCCAAGTAAGAGGTCTGCATTGTAGATATCAGAAGTTTCTTTAAAATTAAGCACTAATTTATCCCAATTGCACTAACATAAAAGATCCAGATAAAGGGATATGCTAAGTTAGACACCTTTGTATTTTAACATCATGTATTGCCAATACAAACTAAGTCTGAATCCACTGCTAATAAAAACAAATAAAAACTGAAATATTATCAAGTTAAAACCTCAGAAAGTTATCGTCTTGCACCAAAAAACTACAGTACAGGATGCATTCCCATCTAAGTTAAAGCTGTTGAATATTTTCAGATGTACAAAAAAAAAGAAACTGTGAAAATAGAATTTTGTTTACTTGCCTTTAACCCTTTACCACACAATGACAACTTTTAAAGACGCTGACAGGTAGGAGCCTTTTGAAAACACTGTGGGAAAAGGAGAAAATGCTGGTAACCTGAGCATTTTCTCCTATTCTGCTGGTAACCAGCATTTTCTCCTATTCCCACAATTATTTTCTACCCAGTCCAAATCGAATTTTGATTCTTCAGTCACATTTACTTTGTCATCTGCCAATGCTTTCAATTTGGACAAGTCTATTAATTTGTCGTTTGGTAAAGAATTAAAACAGTGTAATTATCTTAAAAGCAAACCATTGCTTTTTAAAAGATCCCAGACTTACTTATTGATACTTTATGGTCTGATCTGAATCTACACCAAACTAAAAGCAACTTAAAAAATATTCTCTCTAACCCTACAGAAGACTACCAAATTTTATGCTTGTCAAGACTGAAAGCGTTTAGAGACGAGTCAATTTAAATTTGGCTTAACCCATTACCACACAATCCCTACTTTTGACGACCCCGAGAAAGAAGCCTTTTGAAAACACTATGGGAAAAGGAGAAAATGCTGGTAACCAGCATTTTCTCCTTTTCCCACAGTGTTTTCTACCCTTCCCAGAACAGATTTCTATTTTTTAATCACCTTTATTTTGTCGTCTGCAAATGCTTTCAATTTGGGCCGGTCTAAAATTTTCCCGTGTGGTAAAGAGTTAAATACAGGGATATATTCTTAAGACTCTTGAAATCATTGCAGGAAGAGGAGAAAATAGTAGTCACCAGAATCTTCTCCTTTTCCCAAAAAGTTTTCCAAACTGACCTAAGTGACCTCAAGCTAGTTAAAATACCAGATTGTAAGTGAATTCTATTTCAGTTTCCAACTGAGACAACTGGCTGTAACTCCATTATTCGAAACATAACATCAAAAGCACATGAATTATCAATTCTTTCATCCCCGAGATGTTTTTAATTTCCAAACATTATGTTTTACCTCCATATTTCCTGCAAAATTATGTTGTTTCATAATGTATATGTAGCAATGACTAACAGGGAAAAGAAATATTGTCCAATTACACCTATTATTCACACCACCGTATATTACTGCAGGACATAAAACAATTACATTTAGATCATCAAATGTCTAATCGGTCCTGTGTGGCCCAGTGCTAAAGCGCTGGACTCCAAAACTGCTGGTTCTTGGATAGAACCTCATTGGAAGTACTGTGTTATTCATAGAGTGTCCTTTGACACTTAAGAGCCCTAGCCTAATAGGAGCCATTCCTGTCAATTGAATTATCTCCCTTGCCAGATAAAGACTGAAGGTAACCAAGGTATTCCTTTCACCTGTTCTGGCACAATGTCCTGTGGTCTGGAGTGCTGTTTTGGAATGTGCAAAAGAAATATTTCACAACACAATACACTGCTCCAGAAGTATGCTCTAGATGGAGCATGTTTGGAACATTGTTCTAAACCATATCGAAATGAAATACACTGGCATGATAGCTGTTCCAAGAGCTACTGTCTTAGCTGCGTTAATCGTGGAAATGTTTAGCTGCAGAAAGAGAGCAGAAACAAGACAGAAATGTCCCCATTTATGGCATTCATATCATAAAAAAGACAATTGCAAATTTGACCATGAAGAATTGTCCATCTTTCAGCCATCTTGTATCACCTAGCAACCGTTCAGCAGGGTGCCCTGCACCTTGATTGAATTAGAACAGTCTGAACATGTTCTGAAGAATTCGGCACAATGTTCCGAAATACTCCATTGACCCATAACATGATCTGAGTGTTCGGAATAGCGAAAGGAATATCCCCCAAAATAACAGACTGGTCCTTTCACCTGTATTCCTCTGTTTTTATCCTTGGTTCCCTTGGGAATGTTGCAATAATTATAACAATGAGATCCACATGTAATTGAAATAAAATTCTTTTCTTAATCACCAGGAACTCCGTATATATTGATTTGTAAAACAGTCTTACTAGATTTACTTGAAATATTGTCTTAAATTAAGGGAATTGACTGAATAATGGCCCTCATTCTGATGAAACCCGGGATATAGGCCTTAATGTACCTAAATAAATGTACAATTAATATGATATGTCTGAAATAACATTGAAAGTGCTGTAAAACACTATATTGAATCAATCAGTCATCTACTGTTCTAAGCATTTACCCAACAATATCAGTTTTAAGTTCTATTATTTAAATATTAAACATTGTGGAAAAAAGGAGGAAATACTGGTAACTGGCATTGCCTCCTTTCCCCAAACACGGAAACTAATTTATGATACAAATCCCTGCATTTCTGTCGCAATTAACTTGTCATCTGCAAATGTTTTCAGTCTCTTTCAGCACTTTTAGACTTTTCAGAAATCCACGATTCCTTCATTTTCTAAAAAAAAAAAACACTTCAGAATACTGCTAACAAAATATTTTGTCAAACTCACATAAAGTGGACATTCCAAATAACCCAATGTGCATCATTCCTTTACAGTACATCAAAATATCAGCTTGTCAAAAATTAATCTTTTACCACACAATGATGACTTTTGATGACCCTGTGGTAGAAGCCTTTTGAAAACATAGTGGGAAACCAAGAAAATGCTGGTAACCAGTATTTTCTCCTTTTCCCACAATGTTTTCTACCCTTTCCATTTGAAATTTCGATTTTTCAGTTACATTTATTTTGTAGTCTGCAAATGCTTTCAATTTGGATCAGTCTCTAAATTTTTCATTTGGTAAAGAGTTAACCTTTTACCAACTGAAAAAAATTGCAGACTTGTGCAATTTGAAAGTATTTGCAGACAATGAAATAAATGTGACACAACTTTTGAAATCTTTCTTGGGATGGGCAGAAATTAGAAAACGTTGTAGGAAAAGAAGAAAATGCTGGTCTCCAGCATTTTCTCCTTTTCCCACAATGTTTTCAGAAGCCTTCTCTGTCAGGGTTGTAAAAACTCAGGATTGTGTGGTAAATAGTTAAACCATTGGCAGACAACACATGAAATGTGTCTGAAATTATTGTACGACTCCTCTACAAAGGACAGAAACACTTTTTGGAGAAAGAAGAAAATGCCGGACACCAGCATTTTCTTCTTTTTCCACAATGTTTTCAGATACTATTTTCTTCTTCAGGGTCATCAAAACTAGGGATTGTTCACTATAGGGATGATGGCAGATAAATTATGCAGATGACATTTACTGCTTCTAATGGATAGATCACCAGAAGTAAAATCATGACATTTACCAAAAAAATATCCAAAATTACCCATAATTCCCTTCAATTTTTTCTCTTCCTTCACTCATTTGTAATGCACTATGTAATGCACCACAAAATATTGCACTAAAAGTAGTAGATTTTCATGGCTATTTAAACAAGAGGGCCATGATTGCCCTGTATTGCTCCACTGACTATTAAGTAATAACAACACAAGCGAAACATTATGAAACTTGGCCAATTTGTTTCAAACTTGAAGACTTACAAAATGTTTTCTATAAGATCCTATGAGAAAAGTTATGACTCCAGGGCAAAGCAATTTTTGACCACTGACCACAAGCTGTAATTACTTGAATACTGGTAGAGGTCCATAGGATAAAGCCCCAATAATACAGGTCCCATGAGCCAGAGCTAAATTTAAAAGCCCTAGGTCTTATTATGGCTTGTAACAAGAGGATTTATAAAGTTTTCACCACAAAAGCCCATGTAAAACTTGTGACACTTGGTGTGAGGACAAATTTGACCCCCAAGACTATCATTTGGGCCCTCTTGGTAGAGGTCCTCCGGATAAAGCTACATGTAAAATTTGGTAGCCCTAGGCCTTATGGCTATGTACTAGAAGATTTTTAAAGTTTTCCCAATATAAGCCCATATAAAAATTGTGACCCCTGATACTGGGCCAAATTTGATCCCAGGGCTGTAATTTGGCCTCTGACTTGGTAGATGCCCATCTGATTAAGATACATGCCAAATTTGGTAGCCCTATATATACCGGGCCCTATGGCTGGGTACTAGAAGGATTTTAAAATTTTCCCAATATACACTGTGTTGTAAGCTGTACGGTACGAAATGTTCCAAGATGACGGACTGCTTACATGAAGAAAGGTAGGTGTCACATTTTATCATCAATAACTTTTTTTCTTGAAACCTTCGAGTCATGATACTTATAATATATTGTGGGGGAATGATGTGGTAAGCCTCGGTGTTATATAGCAAAGAGCCAGTGTCATTATTCGATACGTTATATCGCGTAAACATTGCCATTCGGTAAAATTTAAATTTGAAGTGAGGAACTTGCATCGTTTTTAGTTATAGAATGGAAAATCAGCCAATGCAGTGGATGAAGGCTGTTGTTTATGTAGGTATTCAGCACGTGCATTCCAATGATAACGGTAATTTCTGTGAAATATGTCTAGAAAGACCCGAAAACATGTGTGTTGTATATCGCTAATGCAGCGGTGTAGTCCACATCAACAATTTCACACACAGCGGTGTAGACACGGTATTTTTTGAACGGTTTAGACACAATTTAAAGCACAATGTATGTACGGTTTAGACACAATTGGCTTGGTCTTGAAATGAATGTATTCTTTTCTGAATATAACATAACTAGACAGTCTCCTATATCACCGACACCCACCAAAGGAACCGTATGGAACCGACAAGGGATTATTGTGGAACGAAAAAAGATAGTTGGGAACAAAAGAGTGCATCAAGAGATTATTTACGATATTATTTATGTAATAGTCAGGATTATATCACGAAAAAATAAATTATGAAATTATTAATGAATGTTTGTGCAATTATAAATCAATGCCAGCATGCTGGCAGCCATAATTTCAAACATTTACTTAGTATGACTAACCACCCCGGACTTGCCAATCATTTTTATTTCGGAGTTGTTTGAAATACTTTCGCTGATTCGTATCTTGGTATCTGTTTAATATATAGTTAAAGATGCCCGTCTACAGCTGGTGAGCAGAAACGCTGTTAAATTTCAATAGAAAAAATAGCATGGTACAGAAAATCGGTCTTTTGTGTACACAAGGATAAATTACTGGTCAAAATGTATGGTGTACCTGAAAAAAAGAAACGCGGAGGTTTGTGTTTCTCTGGTTTCTTCGGTATCTGAACATTAGTTGGAAGAAAACTGGCTGACGATCGAAGCTGTAAACAATGGCGGTGCATCACGGAAATTTATCGTTGCTCTCCGCCTAGAGTCGGATACGGTGTAACTTATATATAGGCCACAACCTACGTCTGAAAATCAAGGCTGCAACAGAGAAGCCTACATTTTGTTTTCCTCCGTATACACAGGGCAAAGGTCAAATACAGTCACGAGACAGAATGCATGATCATTATACGAATCTACCCGAGTAAATAACGGATATCAAAAATCTTCTATTCAAAAAACGGAAACGACGAGTCTGTTTAGATGGAAGGTCGCAACCGTCAGCAAAATGCATTTTCTGTCAATTGTAATCGACCATCATGTGCAATATTTGGTATGAAGATATAAGAATGACTGTATTATGATAAAATCAAAATGAGTTAAAATTGGCTTAAAGGTGGGTATTTAGAATTTTTACATCTCATCAAATTAAAAAAATATATATATCACTGAAATTCATATGAAAAAAATAATACAAATCATCAATAATTACGATTCATAAAATTACACATTTTTTTTTTTTTTGATGATGTTCCCTTAACCCATTACCACACGAGAAAAATTTAGACTGGTCCAAATTGAAAGCATTTGCAGACAAAAGAAAGGTGACCGAAAAATTGAAATTTGTTCCAGGAAGGGTAGAAAACACTGTGGGAAATGGAGAAAATGCTGGTTACCAGCATTTTCTCCTTTTCCCACAGTGTTTTCAAAAGGCTTCTTTCTCAGGGGCGTCAAAAGTAGGGATTGTGTGGTAATGGGTTAAAAGGCTACGTAGCCTCTTAAAGTATTTTTAGATTTCGCGCCCAATTTCAATAAAGCATTTTGGGAATGTCAAGTGACTGGCACGTGACTCATAACGCTTAAATTCCATCACATAACAAACATGTAATAATTATTTCCATAATGTCTTCTTCGGACGCTATGTTTGAAACTTTGTCTGTGTATTCCTGTATGTAAATGAGCGAATTGATCATCTAAGAATAGAACGTGTCTCCCGTTTGTGTCAACTTGGGCTGTAGTAAATCGCTAATTTCTCGTGTTGTCGGACGGTTTTCGACTACTGGGGTTTTATGAATGAAAATTAAAAGGCTTGAGGTGTATAAGGATGGTCCTTTTTGCATTTTTGTAAAGTTTTCGTCCCAAAATCTGAAGGGCAACATTTAAAATGAGTATAAAGGCCTCTTTAAAGTTTTAACTTTCTATGCAACTGTTCGATTAGAATATGACCGGTAGGTTAAAAGGGGATGGACTGGAGTAAAAATTACGTAATCGTTGTTTTTACCCTAAAAGGAAAAATCTTAAGAAGGAATTCCGTGTGATCGATATTCACAATTTTCATTTACCATTGTACAGTTTGATTTCATAATATAAGGGTCATGGATTTATATTGATAAAATCGAATGTTACCCATTAAGATAAGTTATCTCGTATCTTTTTTTTATTCATTCTTATCGTTTTTCGAATGTTTCTTTCGGCCTCGGACTACATCTGGTTGGTGAATAGGCAGGCCCGTTCGCGAAGTACCAAAGAAATTTTAATTTCCCATATTTTGATAGAAAGACAGTCGATGATTAGTGAAACACTTTCAAAACATGAATAATTCCCATGGCATCTTATTTGATATAAGTTTGTCTTTTAGAATATACAGGAGAGCAATAATACTGTATATCCAAAAGCCCTGCTGCTATTTTTGTTCCATGAAGTGTCGAACAACACTTTTGAAATCTCCTCCAAATGGGCATTGGCAGCACGCGAATGTCGTGCAACTGAAATATAAGATAGACAAAGTTTTTTTTAAAGCAGGAAAGTCTTTCCAGTTCATGTCTAGACCACAGATGCTGTCAAAATTTTATGTCTAAACCGTACAGAATATAAAGCTTATGTCTGTGTCTAAACCGTTCAGAAAACAACGTGTCTACACCGCTGTGTGTGAAATTGTTGATGTGGACTACACCGCTGCATTAGCGATGTACAAAACACATGTTTTCGGGTCTTTCTAGACATATTTCACAGAAATTACCGTTATCATTGGAAAGCACGTGCTGAATACCTACAGAAACAACAACCGTCGTCCACTGCATTGGCTGATTTTCCATTCTATAACTAAAAACGATGCAAGTTCCTCACTTCAAATTTAAATTTTACCAAATGGCAATGTTTACACCGATATAACGTATTGAATAATGGCATTGGCTCTTTGCTATATAACACCGAGGCTTACCACATCATTCCCCCACAATATATTATAAGTATCATGACTCGAAGGTTTCAAGAAAAAAAGTTATTGATGATAAAATGTGACACCCACCTTTCTACATTTAAACAGTCCGCCATCTTGGAAGTGACTACACATTTCGTACCGTACAGCTTACAACACAGTGATATAAGCCCATATGAAAATTGTGAACTCCTGTGTGGGGCCAATTTCGACTTGAGAGCTATAATTTGAAGTAAATGAGTAGAAATCCACTAAATAAAGCTACATGCTAAATTTGGTAGCCCTAGGCCTTAAAGTTTCAGAGAAAAAGATTTTCAAAGATTTTCAATATTTTTCAGTTTTGTTGCCAGATGGCAACCAGAGCTTTTGAAGGAATCAAAATTCTTTCAAAATATTCTGAAGAGGACCATGGCAGGATCATTTCTGTGAAGTTCCATCAAAATTGGATAGGTAGTTTCAGAGAAGATGTTTGAAATAAAAATTAACACACCAATTCATGGATGGACACACTGATGGACACATGCACAACAGACCCCAGGCCATGACATAAGCCCACTGGGTTTCGGCCTGTGGAGCTAAAAACAACAGAATTAAAGACTGGTCCAAATTGAAAGCAGTTGAAGATAATAATTTAGATGAAGCTCAAAAGATAATATCTGTCCTTATAATATATCCTTGAGAGTTAAGAGGGAAGAAAACTGTGGGAAAAGGAGAAAATGCTGGAAACCAAAATATTTTGAAAAGCCCTCTTTCAGGGTTGTTAAAACACAGGACAGGTGGTTAAGAGCTGAACTACATTGTTCATTATAAAAGACAATAAACAAAGTTCCTGGCAAAATTTCAGACACATATTAATTCAAGTAATAACTCAAACTGATCCAGTGGAAGCGATGAAAAGAGCTGATAAGCCAGACAGGCTGGGAACAAAAAAATTGAGAACAAAAAAAACCTTTGATTCTTCAAATACCTCGTATGATAGGCAGGGGAAATAACTTACAAAAGTGAATTTTCTATGCCATTACAGTTCAGTATCCTTGTATTGGAGCTATACTTTGGCAATATGATATTTTTACCATTTACTAACAGACAAAATTTTGGACTAGTCCAAGTTAAAAGCATCTCCAGATGACAAAATAAATGTGAATCAAAAATGGAAATTCAATTTGTGAAGGGTAGAAAACATTGTGGGAAAAGGAGAAAATGCTGGTTACCAGCATTTTCTCCTTTTCCCACAATGTTTTCAAGAGCTTTCTTTTTCATTGTCGTTAACAGACTGAGGATTGTGTGGCAAGTTAACCCTCATCCTACTGAATAAAAGAAAAGAATTTTTCATGCAGATACTAAAAATCCAAATATTGCTCTTTAAAAGGTATTTTTGGAGGAAAGACATCTCCTTATCTGACAGTGTAGATCCAAGATCAGAATGCACATTCTGTGTGGTCTGATCTTGATCTGTGCTGTCCCCTAAAGGTCTGTGAGTTACGTTTAGCTGCCCAAGGGTTAATGCATCACAGTGATGGATGATAAATAGAGGAAATTTGTCTTTTTCGGCGAAAGATCGAAATTTATTTCATCGAGTGGACATCATCGGTAATATTTTCATGAGTGGAAATATTACCGATGGTGTTCACAAGATGAAGTAAATTTCGATCTTTCACCAAAAAAAACAAATATTCTATTTATTTCATGCTTTTAACCCTTTCTGGGAGGAGCTTTATCAAAATTCAGTACAGTTCTTTTCCCTTATTCCCCGTGGCGTACCCCTCCCGCATAGCAACGTTACGTCAAGCGCGAGAAATGTAAGGTATATGACGTCATATTTCCCATCTGGTTGTTAGGCATGCGCAATTTACCTAGGCAACAAGAACGTGAAAATCGGTATTTTCACTGGTGGTACCAGTGTAAGATCGAAAAATATTTTCACTGCTATTTTTGATATCATACCGGAAAGCATGAAATAATAGGTAAATCATCACACACTTTTGGATCCATTTTGTCTAACAATCAACCAAACCAATTATGACATAGAAAACTCCATAGACATGAAAATAATTGACCAATGGCAAACAGGTTTGACCCATGTCAGCCTGTGCAGGCTTCCATGATTGTATCAATACTTTTTTGTGTTTTTAATCCCACTTTCAACATTCTACCACATTAGCTGATTCATTCATCGTTGTCTGTGCATGTCATATTCTTCAAAGATTTGACCTGCCTGCTTTGATGCATCTTCGCAAGCCAAGGCTGACGATTCACTACACTACTCTACCCTTGGTGGATCGAGCTTTATTTTTACATTCCCCCAATACGTTTTTTCATTGGATGCAGCCAGCTCTAGCTGCAACGAATGAAATCGCTAGCAGCATTCCATCTTTGATAAAAATAGAATAAAGTCGTTACGTTTCGAATAGAAGGTAAACATGGAAACCCACGTGCATGTCTGCTTATCGCTTCATGTACATATATTCCTAAGCGTTTTGTAAAAGGATATTTCATTGGCTTTTACACATATGATGTAAAGGGGGGTAATAACCAGCGTCCAATAGAGGGCGCATCGCAGGAATCTCCAAATCGGGCTCAATCAGCCAAGGTAAGACCCACGTAGTCATCGTAACCTTGGCTCGCGAAGATGGCTTTGATGAATCACCCATCCTTGTATACTAGGGAAAAGCAGGGCTTAAACCAAAGCTATTACCCAAGCCTGTATCCCTGGGCTGTTTTAGTAATAAATGGTCTGTGCCTCAGTTACATGCTAGCTGATCATAGCTGAATGAATCGCACCAGATAGCGTTTTATTGAGTAAAGACTTATTTCAATTTGAAATTAAAAATAACAGTAATGTTGTAGTTCTGAAAAGACCAGTCTTGTACTGTACCCAGAATACCCAAATTAGATGTGTATTTGTAGAAGCAGGAGATAATGATTCATTTATGTCATTTCTTGGTTTCAATATTAGGTTAAACCTTGCCCAAGGACACTATCAAGAACACTTGGAACAAATATTCCTTAGATGCCTAACAGAATATGCCTCTGAATCATTCTCAAACCAAGTAGGACTGTATCATGTCATCAAGGTTTTGTTGTACCAGTAATAAATGCCAGACTGTATCCCTAGGGACTTTTTCTCTGCATTGTAACATGCCCTTCCCATTCTGCAAATTGTTACAAAGTAATCATTCCCATTAATACTTTATGATAGGTGAGTGCAACACTATTCTAAGTGCCTGTACAATGTAAAGGCACTTAGAATAGTGTTGCACTCACCTATTGTATAATGATGCAACATAAACTGTTTACCAAATTTCACTTTTTGCCACTATGTTTTCCAAAGGCTCCTACAAGCAATGCGTAGAAATGAGTATCTATAGAGTAAGGGATTAAACTACAAAAACAGCGGAACTATTGCAAAATCATTTAGTCCTTTAGGGCTAGAAAATTTTCAAAAAGCAGACAGCGTATGTCTGAAATCAGACTGTAGATTCTATGTATTCTGGTGTTGATCTTTTCTGTCCACTAAAAACAACAGAAATCCTGTTTTGAGCTGTATGGTATAAAAGGCTGGGATGGGTGGATATAAATTATAGCATCAGACAGACTGATTAATTATGGGAATCAAAGTGCTGTCAAGACTGTAATTGGTTGACACTGAATAAACTACAACAGTTTGAAATCACAAAGCAAATGGCAGTTGTCTGGACTATGTAGATAGAAATCCTGTAGTTTATAACAAAACCATGTAGGAACCCCCATTTTTCTCACTTTCCTTTACAAATTAGTAATCTAACTCTTCACCAAACTGCAAATTTGTGGACTTGTCCGAATTGAAAGCAGCTGCAGACGACAAAATAAGTATGGCTAAAAAATTGTAATTTGTTCAGGGTGGGGTAGAAAACACTGTGGGAAAAGGAGAAAATGCTGGTTACCAGAATTTTCTCCTTTTCCTACAGTGTTTTCAAAAGGCTTCTTTCTCAGGGGCGTCAAAAGTAGGGATTGTGTGGTAATGGGTTAAATAATATTATTAATGGTATGGTACAGATATATGTTTGCTGGTTGACAGCAATAGAACAGTTAAATGTGACAATTCTGATCAGTAGTACCTATCATCAAGCATTAACCCTTTACTCCACAGATACCCATTTCTACACATTGCTTGTAGAAGCCTTTGGAAAACATTGTGGCAAAAGGTGAAATTGCTTGTAATGTTTTCTACTCTATCAAAAGGTGTCATATACATATAAGAAACAGCTTCATCCTTGCCATTATTTAGGGTCATTTAGAAATACCATAGAAATGCCTTATGGGGTAAAGGGTTAAATATCACTCATCCTGAATAACAGTGCCTATCATCCTCTTAACTCTTTCCCAAACAATACCTGGTTTTCATGACCCTGAGACAGAACGAAGCCTTTAGAAAACATTGTGAGAAAAGGGTCATCAAAATGGTTATTCCATAAAGTGTTTACCCTTATCCCGCAAAATTCAAACTTCAATGCAATGGTTAAAACCCAAGTTTTTTTTTCTATTTCAATGGTATTTTTGGAGAGAAAGATATCTGCTAATAAGATAGGGTAGTTTACCACTGTCCATCATCCCATGGAATCAAGCATTGGCTGATGCAAGTCTAATAAGCCAAAACTTCCTGTTATGTCTTTGTTAACCCATTACCACACAATCCCTACTTTTGATGACCCTGAGAAAGAAGCCTTTAGAAAACATTGTGGGAAAAGGAGAAAATGCTGGTAACCAGCATTTTCTCCTTTTCCCAAAATGTTTTCTACTTTTCACAAAATAAATTTCAAATTTTTAGTCACTTTTATTTTGTCATCTGCAAATGCTTTCGATTTGGGCACACCTAAAATACTGTTGTTTGGTAATGAGTTAACCCTTTATTACTCAACAAAATTATATTAGACTCGACCATATTAAAATTGTGTGTAGAGGAGAAACGGTTGACCCTTCACCACAAAATGACAATTTTTGACAACCCCGAGAGAGAAGGCTTTAGAAAACATCGTGGGAAAAGGAGAAAATGCTGGTAACCAGCATTTTCTCCTTTTCACACAATGTTTTCTACCCCTCTCACATCAAATTTTAACTTGGCGGTCACATTTATTTTGTCATCTGCAAATACTTTTAGTTTGGACCAGTCCAAAATTTTGTCATTTGGTAAAGAGTTAATAAGACTCAAATGATCAATACTCAGTCACTATTGTTTTTAATAAAGTAGAAAAGATTTTGGGAAAAGGAGAAAATGCTAGTTACCAGAGCATTCCCTACTTTTCCCACATTGTTTTCAAAAGCCTCTTTCTTCAGGGTCACTAATACTCAGGATTGTGTGGTGAAAGGTTAAGAAGGTTTGAGAGCTCAAGTGATACTTCAAATGGTAATTTATGTAACTCTTCACTGCACAATGCCCTGTCTTAAAGACCTGTAGGGGGAAAATGTATGAAAGTTTTGTAAGATAAGGGGAAAATGCTGGAAAACAAGCATTTTTTCCTTTCCCTGACAATTTTTTCAGTCCGTTCTAACACATATTCAATCCCATACTTTTTCCCATCTGCAAATATCTTTATGTCAGCCATGTCTAGATTTTCTTCTATGGTACATAAGGATAACTTTAAAGGTGGGTACTTAGAATTTTCACATCACACCAAATCAAAAAATATATATATCTCTGAAATTTATATGACAAAACAATACAAATCATCAATAATTAAGAATCATAAAATTACCAAAAAAAAATTTTTTGATGGTATTCCCTTAAAAGGCTACATAACCTCTTAACCCATTACCACTCAATCCCTACTTTTGACGCCCCTGAGAAAGAAGCCTTTTGAAAACACTGTAGGAAAAGGAGAAAATGCTGGTTACCAGCATTTTCTCCTTTTCCCACAATGTTTTCTACCCTTCCCAGAACAAGTTCCAATTTTTCAGCCACCTTTAATTTGTCGTCTGCAAATGCTTTCAATTTGGTCTAGTCCAAAAATGTGTCGTTTGGGAAAGAGTTAAGCTATTTTTAGATTTCGCGCCAAAAATAGAAAAATGCATTGTGGGAATGTTAAGTGACTGGCACGTGACTAATGACGCCTAAATTCCATTACATAAGAAACGTGTAAATATTTTTCATGATATCTTCTTCGGATGCTATGTTTGAAGCTTCGTCTATGTATTTCTAGTATGTAAATGAGCGAGTTGTTCATGTAAAAATAGAATGTGTTTCCCGTCGATGTCGACCTTGGTCGTAGTAAATCTCTAATTTCTTGTGTTGTCTGATGTTTTTCAACTACTGGGGTAATATGAATGACGGTTATAAGGCTTTGTGAGTATAAGGATGATATTGTTGTATTTTTATAAACTTTTCGTCCCAAATTCTGAAGGGCCACCTTTAAGGCTTGTCAAAAATTGAAAGCATAATGCAGACCACCCAATTCAATATTGTTTACTGTTCAGGTGATGTGACTAAAATGTCTTTTTTCACAGGGTGGAAAACATATTAGGAAAAGCAGGAATATGCTGGCATTTATTCCTGTAATGTTTAAAATGCCTATACTTCTATGTCAAGGTTGTAAAATCTTGTAAAGGGTCAACTCTACATCTCACACAGAAATTCTAGAGTCATCTGCATTGAAAGCGCTTGTAGACAACAGATCAATTGTAGCCCAAATTATGAAATTTGTCTGTCATATAAGGTATAAAACATAGTGAGAAAAGGAGATAATGCTGGCTTTTAGCAATATCTCCCTTTCCCACCATGTTTTAATAAGCCCTCTCCATCAGGGTTCTTAAAACTTAGGTGTGAAGGGTTAAATTTCTCACTCCTTATTGTCTTTGTCCTTTGGCCCTTTACATAACTATGCACTGTTTCGACAACTCAGGAAAAAATACCCCTTTAAAACAATAACATTTTTCTCCATTTTCCACCATGTTTTCTGCTCTTAAACATTAATCTCATCATTTGAGACAAATTTAAGTTGAAGTCTACACAATTAATGCCTACAATTTGGACAACTATTCAGAGCTCCAGATAGAGGGAGTCATTTTAAATTCAAAATTGAAATATTCATTATTCTTCTCTAAACCCTATGTTATGGGTACTCATTTGAATAGTCTCTTTGAGATAATTCTAAATTTCTAATGAGTACCCACAACATAGGATTTGAAAGAGAAATAATGGATTTAGAATACTATCACTCCCTCTTATCTGGAGCTCTGAGTCTTAATTTTTACTTCCTAATAATTAACTCTTTACCACACAACCCCGGCTTTTATTGACCCTGAGAAAGAAACCTATAGAAAACATTGTGGAAAATGGAGAAAAATGCTGGTAACCAGCATTTTTCTCCTTTTCCCACAATCTTTTCTACCCTATTAAAGTTAGAAACTATAATATTACCAAGATTTAATTTGTTAACTGCAGATGCTTTGAATTTGGTCCATTCCAAAAATTTGTTGTTTGGTAGAGTTAAAGGCCCGAGTTTATGTTTGACTGAACAATCCCTAATTTTATTAGCCCTAAGATCATCCTAGACTTGTCCAATTTGACAGCATTTGCAGACGACAAAATAAACATGACTCCAAAATTGAAAATTGATTTTGAAAGAGTAGAAAACATTGGTTACCACCATTTTCTCCTTTTTACCACAATGTTTTCTGAATTTGGTAA
Source organism: Tridacna crocea (assembly GCA_943736015.1). Lineage (NCBI taxonomy): Eukaryota > Metazoa > Mollusca > Bivalvia > Cardiida > Cardiidae > Tridacna > Tridacna crocea. The sequence goes on from OX031068.1 coordinate 15,819,473, forward strand.
AAAATCATATACAAGTACCATTTCATAAAATAAACCCTGCCATGTCAGCCACCATCTTTGCGAGCCAAGGTTGCGATCACCACATGGATCTTACCTTGGCTGATTCAGCCCGATTTCAAGATTCCTGCCATGCGCCCTCTTTTGGATGCTGGTTATTATCCCCCTTTACATCATATTTCTAAAAGCCAATGAAATATCGTTTTACAAACCACTTACAAATACACGTGAAGCGATAAGCAGACATCCACATGGGTTTCCATGTTTACCTTCTATTTGAAAGGTAGCAACCTTGTTCTATTTTTATCAAAGTTGAAATGCTATGAGCGATTTCATTCGTTGCAGTTAGAGCTGGCTGCATCCAATGAAAAAGTGTATCGGGGGAATGTAAAAATCAAGCTCGATCCGCCAAGGTTAGAGTAATGTAGTGAATCGTCAGCCTTGGCTTGCAACGATGTGTCAGCCACATGTTAGCTGCCTGCAAATGCTTTTACTATGGAGAAGTTTACAATTTTCTCATCCCATACAGAGCTAAAAGGATTTTTTTGCACTAAAGAATTAGTTCTATCCATAATACATCATATTCCATCTTTGTGCTCATAACCATTTTATTTTGACTTGTCCACATTGAAACATACAGCAGTAAATGGAAAACTCCCTGCTGATGTACTATATATCAAAGGCTATATGAATCGACCTGCCAGGATGGAGCTTTTTTTTGGATTTGTCTTTTGTAGGGTTGGGAAAAAAATCCAGAAAAGGATAAAACGGCACTTACTGCAATTTCTCCTGCTCCGAAAAGCTTCAGGGTCGTTAAACCTCAGGATTGTGTGGTGAGGGGTTTAACTCTTTACCACACAATCCCGACTTTTAACAACCCTGAGAAGGAAAGCTTTTGAAAACATTGTGGGAAAAGGAGAAAATGCTGGAATCCAGCATTTTCTCTTTTTCCCACAATGTTTTCTATCCGGCTAGAAACAAATTTGAATTTTTGAGTTACGTTTATTTTGTTGTCTGCAAATGCTTTCAATTTGGTAAAGGGTTAACTCTTACGACTATATGGTAGATATATAAAATAAAATACTGTTCATCATAATCGATAATGTTCATTCCTAGGTACCTGTTACAGAATATGGCCTGCAAAACGAAAAAAGGGGCAAAATTGAAGACAGCATTTTGAGTCGACATTGGCAATTTTGTTCTATAGCAGACTTGCACAAAACAGAAAAATACATAAAAATGGAAAGTGTCAGTTGGGGTTAGCCTGCGCAGACTGCACAGGCAGAACCCTGTTAGACAATGATTTAACCCATTACCATACAATCCCTACTTTTGTCGCTCCCGAGAAAGAAGCCTTTCGAAAACATTGTAGGAAAAGGAGAAAAAGCTGGTAACCACAATGTTTTCTACCCTTCAAAAAACAAATTTCAAATTTTCAGTCACTTTTATTTTGTCCTCTACAAATGCTTTCGATTTGGACAAGCCTAAAATTTTGTCGTTTGGTAATGAGTTAACCCTTTACTCCATAGATACTCATTTCTATGCATTGCTTGTAGGAGCCTTTGGAAAACATTGTGGCAAAAGGTGAAATTGCTCTTGACAAGCAATTTCACCTTTTGTCACAATGTTTTCCATGCTATCAAAAGGTGTCATTTACACATAAGAAACGTCTTCATCATTGCTGTTATTAAATTAGTGTCAATTAGAGATACCATAGAAATGTCTTATGGGGTAAAGGGTTAAGTATAAGTCCAAATGCTCCTTTTCATGTGATGCGATATGAGTCATTGTATGGCAAAAGAGGGCTTCATGCATTTTTGTAATGTAACAAATCATCATAATGATTGTGGATCCAAACTAAAGAGCTCGCTTTGTCTGACAAACAACTGAGTCACTAGGTAAAGTGGTCCTTGAACAGGAAGAAAATTGACCAAAACAAAAAAAATTCAAAACAGGTCACCCTGAATGGACGGTACAGGTTGACTTCTGTTGATGCCTCTTTGCAGATGCATTAACCCTTTACCACATAATCCTGACTCTTAACGACCCCGAGAAAGAAGCCTTTTGAAAACAGTGACTGCGTAGGTAAAGAAGAAAATGCTGATAACCAGCATTTTCTCTTTTTCCTGCAATTTTTTATGTCCTTCCCAAAACAAATTTCAACCACACAGTCGCATTTACTTTGTTTTTTGCAACTGCTTTCAGTTTGGATTAGGTGTAAATTAACTTTGTCATCTGTTAATAGCTGGGTTAAGCCTCCTTTTCACTGAGCATTGACCATACAGAATTACCCACAAATTCATAATGCCTATTCTTTTAACTTTGATTTCAAAATTTCTATATACCGTATCATGTGAGTGACAAAATATCAAAGTTCAAAGAGAAGTCAAGAGACATAAACCACACATAACATACCTCCAGAATCCGCACTTTCTTTTTCTTTAGTTTTCTTCTTCCTATTGTGTCCATTTTGGCTTACATAATCACTCGTAATAGCTTAGTTCATTATAATCAACACTAACACCATACATAATTGACGAGGTAAATGTCACCTTCATGTTTTCACTCTTTACCAAACAACAAAATTTTAGACAGGGCCAAATCAGAAGCACTTGTACCACAAATTCACTGTAACTAAAACAATAATTTCAGTTCTGAAAATAGCAGAAAACATTATGGGAAAAGATGAAAATACAGCATTTTCTCCTTTTCAAAATTTTTTTCAACAGCCTTTTTCCTCAGGTCCTAAAAAACCGAGAGTTGTGTGGAAAAGGGTTACATCTTTACCAAACTATCCTCCAAGGATACTCTGTAAGATCATGACTTTTAACCAGTGTGGCAAAAGGTGGAATTGCTGGTAATCAGCATTGACTCCTTTTCCCATAGTGCTTTTCATTCTAAATTTCATAAACTCTTTTCCAAACTAATAACTTAAGAGCTGCCTGAATTGAAAACATTTCCAGACAATAAACAAATTTATTTCAAAAAATTAACTTTGGTTTTGCGTATGTAGAAAACAGTGCAGAAGAAGAGGGAGAAAATGCTAGTTACCAATTACAGATTTAAGTAAGATTTATTTTGTGGTCTAGGGCTATATTAGCCCCTGAGAAAGAAGCCTTTAGAAAATATTGTGGGAAAAGGAGAAAATGCTGGTAACCAGCATTTTCTCCTTTTCCCACAATGTTTTCTACCCTTCACAAAACAAATTTCAAATTTTCAGTCACTTTTATATTGTCATCTGCAAATGCTTTCAATTTGGACCAGTCTAAAATATTGTAGTTTGGTAACTGGTTAAAGCTTTCAGTTTGGACATGTTGTTTTCGTTGTTTGGAAGAGTTAAATGTTTATCATCCTAATCGTTACAATTTTTCTTCAAGCCTTATTCAGAGAAGCAGATGGTATAGATCGAAGACAAGACGGCACATTTTGAGGAGTATGATCTTAATTCACGCTTTCCACAGAACCCCTGTTTTCTGCACAACCTCTGTTTATCACTTGTGTGGCTGAGAGGGTTAGGATGGATGGAAAAGCAATGTAGTACATGATAGCTGGGTCATTAGCAATCCTCTAATGTACATGTAAATCTTGGTAATGCATAATTAATATAATATATAACTTCATTATAAAAATTGGTGTTTGTTCCAATTTACTACCAGTATATATGACCTAGCGTTTAGCAAATGATGACTGTCTTAACCCTTTACTCCATGGATACTCATTTCTACACATTGCTTGCGGGAGCCTTTGGAAAACATTCTGGCAAAAGGTAAAATTGCTCGTGACGAGCAATGTCACCTTTTGTCACAATGTTTTCTATGCTATCAAAAGGTGTCATATACACGTAAGAAACAGCTTCGTCCTTGCTGTTATTTAGGGTCAGTTAGAGATATCATAGAAATGCCTTATGGGTAAGGGTTAATGATCCCATGTGAGTATATCTTTGAGATACATTGTGGGAAAAGGAGAAATGCTAATAAACTGGTTGAATATACCATAATATCCCATAACAAACTCAAATATACACATAGAAATATATTACATGAATCTGTCTTAGACAATATGAGTCCAATCATTATGTCATACGTAACAACAATTTCCTGCATCAATGGTGACAACAGTGCCATTATAAGATTGTACATGTAATAATACAGTATTTAATATTATATCCAGTAAAAAAAGTTACATGTTTAGAACTTTATTAACCAATAGAAACATATGAAACTGTTGTGTTTTATGGCCCTCGGCACCCAAAAGGGGGCTTTCGGACCTTTGCTTAAAGTGTCGTCTTGGATCAGCCTGCGCAGACTGATCCCAGATGGCACTTACCTACGTCAATATTAAATTTTGACCTACAGTAGAACAGAAAATCACACAGAATCAGCATATATTGTCTCAGATCAGCCTGTGCATATAAAAATCATCATTTCAAGCATCTAAACAACAACTGCATATAGATGTACTCCTACATAAATCATCGAATAAAAAAATAAGTTTTAAAAATATGTCACATCATCCTGTCAAACATTCACATATATACACGTACAAACATATTGAAAAGCTCTGTTACACGATACATGTCCAAGTATTATGTCATACGAGACGTTACATTTCAGGCATCAATAGGAATGTTTAGCTGGAACTATATCATAAAACCTCAGATCAATGAAAAATATTGACTGTAACTGTCTAGCCAAATATTGGTCTGATGTAAAATATTAGCACTGTTATGTGATCTGAAGGACATATTCACAAGATTTCCTAAATTGCATTTCTAGTCTGATTCTAGACCATTTTGTTTAGCAAGTCAGAAATGTTATTAATTCAAATCTTGCCAATTAAACTATTGATTGTTTGATTGAGTGGTGTTTGACTTTTTACCAAAAGACAAAATTTTAGACTGGTCCAAATTGAAAGCACTTGCACACGACAAAAATAATGTTACTCAAAAAGCAAATTTTGTTTCCAGCAGAGAAGAAAACATTGTGGAAAAAGGGGAAAATGCTGGTTACCAGCATTTTCTCCTTTTCCCAGAATGTTTTCAAAAGGCTTGTCTCTCAGGGCCGTAAAAACCAAGGATTGTTTGGTAAAAGTTTGGTAACTCTTTACCACATAACAAAATGTTAGACACTGATACAAGTTGGAAGAATTTCCAAAGGACAGAAAATGTGGCACAAGTACAGGGATTTGTCTGGTTAATTCAGATAAGAAACTAAAAGGCCCTGAAGGGCCTGAATATGCTCTACTGACAGTCAACTTGAAATGGCTACTTTTCCCATACTGTTGGTTGGATTTTTTTCAAAATCCATAGGTTGAAGCTATTGATGAGATAAACAAACTGTGCAAGCTTCACAAAAATCTGATGACAAATGCACATTTTATCGTGTAAACAAGAATTTGAAATTTTCAACTTGAGATGGCCGCTTTTCCCATATTGTTTATCTAATTTTTTTTCGAAATCAATAGGGTTGAAGCTACTGATGTGATAAACAAACTGTGTGATTTTCACGAAAATCTGATAAGAAATGCAGACTTTATCATGTAAACCAGAATTTGAAATTTTCAACTTGAAATGGCTACTTTTCCCATACTGTTTGTTGGATTTTTTTCAAAATCAACAGGGTTGAAGCTATTGATGAGATAAACAAACTGTGCAAGTTTCACGAAAATCTATCTACAAATGCAGACTTTATTGCGTAAACAAGAATTGGAAATTTTCAACTGGAAATGGCTACTTTTCCCATACTATTTGTTGGATTTTTCTCAAAATCAATAGGGTTGAAGCTATTGATCAGATAAATAAACTGCGCAAGTTTCATGAAAATCTGACCAGAAATGCAGACTTTATCAAGTAAACAAGACTTTGAAATTTTCAACTTGAAATGGCTACTTTTCCCAAACTGTTTGTTGGATTTTTCTCAAAGTCAATAGGGTTGAAGCTACTCATAAGAAAAATAATCTGTGCAAGTTTCACGAAATTCTGAAAACAAATGCAGACATTATTGTGTAAATAAGAAAATGACTAACGGATGGAGGGACGATGGAAACCCCGCCATGACATAAGCTCTGCTGGCTTTCAGCCAGTAGAGCTAAAAATTGTGGGAAAAGAAGAAAATGCTGGTTACAAGCATTTTCTCTTTTTCCCACAATATTTTCAAAAGCTTTCTTTCTCAGGGTCATTAAAACTTGGGATTGTGTGGTACAAGGTTAAAACCATTATTACATTATTTCAGTTAACACTTTGACAGCTAAGCGTGACTCGCTGACCTTTAGCGGACAATGTAGATCAAGATCAGACTGCACAGAATGTCTTAACTGTCCCTTAACTCTTTACCACACGAGAAAATTTTAGACTGGTCCAAATTGAAAGCATTTGCAGACGACAAAATAAAGGTGACTAAAAAATAGAAATTTGTTCTGGGAAGGGTAGAAAACACTGTGGGAAAAGGAGAAAATGCTGGTAACCAGCATTTTCTCCTTTTCCCACAATGTTTTCTACAGGCTTCTTTCTCAGGGTCGTCAAAAGTAGGGATTGAGTGGTAATGGATTAAAAAGATATTATTCCCCAAAACATAACTTTGAAACAACAATATATGTGGAATTAATTTCGAATTAAATATTTAATTTTAGTTATTCAGTAGGACAAGGATTAAAATCATAGCAACCAGTGCATCTATCTATTGTTTCCTTTGAGTTTCTGTTACTGGTGCTTTGTACAATATGCCTCACAAGCCATTGGCTGCTTTCTTACATAACCATCAACGAAACAATGATCAGTAGTGAGCGCAAAAGTGGATCCCGTTGCACTCACTATCATCAATCCATAGGAAAGAATTTGGCAAAGCTGGGAATTTAACTCTTTACCAAATGACAAAATGCTAGACTGGTCCAAATTGAAAGCACTTGCAGACGACAAATTAAACTAACTCAAAAAGTGAAATTTGTTTTCAGCAGGGTTGAAACCATTATGGGAAAAAGAGAAAATGCTGGTTACCAGCATTTTCTCCTTTTCCCATAATGTTTTCATATGGCTTCTATCTCAGGGTCGTAAAAACCAGGGATTATTTGGTAAAGGGTTAACTCATTACCAAGCGACAATATTTTAGAATTGTCCAAATCGAAAGCATTTGCGAACGCCAAAATAAAAGTCACTGAAAATTTGAAATTTGTTTTGTGAAGAGTAGAAAATATTGTGGGAAAAGGAGAAAATGCTGGATACCAGCATTTTCTCTTTTTTTCTCACAATGTTTTCTAAAGGCTTTTTTCTTTTTTTAAAGGGTTAAACCAGCGACCCCGTGTCCTCAAGAACTACATGTTAACAACTGATTTTAGACTTTAACCCATTACCACACAATCCCTACTTTTGAAAGAAGTACCTGAGAAAGAAGCCTTTAGAAAACATTGTGGGAAAAGGAGAAAATGCTGGTTACCAGCATTTTCTCTTTTTCCCACAATGTTTTCTACCCTTCACAAAACAAATTTAAAATTTTCAGTCACTTTTATTTTGTCATCTGCAAAATCTTTTAATTTGGACCAGTCTAAAAATTTATTGTGTGGTAAAGGGTTGAATACTTGCTTACAAAAACTGAGCACGCAAATTTTGTGTTTTACACAGTTTAGTAGAAGACGAGCTGGGGATTCAAACACACAATCCCAGGTCTAAAGCCCAGTGTATATTACCAACTGAGCTACTGTACCTGCTTTGCCACAAGCCTTTCATAACAAGAAACATCGCTATTAGTCCATAATTAGTCAGTAATTAATTTATACAAGAAGACAACATAGAGGTCGGATGCAAAACATTACAGACCAAGATTGCCTAAACATTAAGAAGCATATCATTTTAACGCTTTACCAAACAATCCTGGGTTTTCACAACACTGAGAAAGAAGCCTTCTGAAAACATTGTGGGAAAAGGAAGAAATGCTGGTAACCAACATTTTCTCATTTTCCTACATTGTTTTCTATTCTTCTAAAAAATTTCAATGTTTCAGTCACATTAATTTGTTGTCTGCAGATGCTTACATTTGGGAATTGTCTAAAATTACTGTTGTTTGGTAACGAGTTAATATAATGTTGCAAATCTCTTATGATTTACATGAACACTTTATCAAACAATCCAGCGCTTTAACAACGACAAAGAGGAGGAATGCTGAAAACAGTGAGGAAAGAATAGGAAATGTTGCTAACAGTCACTACTTCCTGGCATTTTCTCCTTTTTTCTAAAATGTTTTCACCCTTTCAATGACAAATTCAACTGTCTCAGCCATGTTTGAATCTTCATTGAAAAGGGCCATTATCTCTCGCTAGATGGCATTCTATAAACACTCATTTATTTAATTTGGGCATCCTGGGTACAGAACAGAACCACTTTCTGTCGCGACAACTGTTACTTTGAATTTCAAACTAAAATAAAAGCTTACTCATTAAAACGTACGCTACCTCATGCGATTCACTCAGGTATGATCAGCAGTTTAGAGAAATCTGAGGCTAAAACAGGCCTCATTTCTCCTCAAATGTATCGATAAAAGCTGTTTTCTCCATTGCTACTTTATAGGGCCTAATACTACAGTTTTCTGAATAGAGAGTGATGTGTCATATAAGACAGGTCAGGTCGAATCTTCAAAGAACATGACATGCACAGACAATGCAAAAAAGGCATTCTACAATGTTGTTATCTGGTAACGAGTTTAATAGGTAGGGAATGGAGAAAAAGTAGATTACCTGCATTTTCTCCGGTTACCACAGTGTTCCCACCGTGTTCTATAAACCACTTTTCTCACAGTCAATCAAACACCTGAAGAACTCTTTACCAAATGACAAAATTTTAGAATTTCAAAATTAATGCAACTCAATACTTTTTTGAAGTTTGTTTTGGGGAGGGAGGAAAACATTGTGCTAACCAGCATTTTCTCACTACTGGTTCCCACAATGTATTCAAAAGGCTTGTTCCCAAGGGTCGTCAAAAGTCTTCATTGTGTAGTAAAAGGTTAACAGAACAAAATGCTGCTTGCAAGTATTTTCTACTTTTCCAGTTTTGTTTTCAAATGGATCTTTTCTCTGGGTCAGTAAGAAGAAGGACTGTTTAGTAAAGGGTTATTATATAACATGTATATATATCTTTATAGCATCCCCTGAACTACTTCAGACGTGCAGATGTAGCATTCTGATATATACAAATCTAGGTAAGTGAATCAGTATGGACTGTATACTTTATAATAAATACAACACCCTGTGGATTAAAGATTAGTCTGCATATTCTGTAGTGTCTGATCTTGACAGCTTCTCTCAATGAGAGCAATGGCTTGTTCAAAGCAGAGGGTTGTAACCTTTGCAGCATCTTTCACACCAATAGTTGCCTTTGCATCCGAAGATAAAAATCACACTGTACTTGCTGTTTGATCTTGGATCTACAAAGTCTGCTTTGTTCAAAAACTATAGCCCTTTACCACACAATAACGACTTTTAACACAATTGAGGAAGAAGCCTTTTGAAAACTTTGTGGGAAAAGGAGAAAATGCTGGTAACCAGCATTTTCTCCTTTTCCCACAAAGTTTTCTACCCCATCAAAGCAAAATGGCACCATTTGAGCCACTTTGAAATTGTCGTCTGCAAATACTTTCAAATTGGTTAGGTCCAAAATTTTGCTGTGTGGTAACAGGATAGACAAAAGCTATGATGCTGCTTCAATAATTTCCACATTTTTGTTATGTGGTAAAGATTAAAGAGGTAAAAGACAAATAAAACATTCAATGCACCAACCCTTCCTTTGCATAACCCCTCACAAAAAAGCAATTTTTTTTTTAACTATCTACTTCAAAAGTACATGTCTGGCTCAAAGTTGGAACATTTCTCTTGAAGGTTAGACTACAATATGGGAAAAGGAGAAAAGTTCAGTTTACTGGCATTTTTCTTATTTTCACAGGTATGTTATTCAAGCACTGATTGGCTGTCAAAGTGTTAATAATGAAATGTTTAAAAAAGCGCAAGTTTTACAATTTTGAGCATAACTGGACAATAATCTCTAACAATTAATGGTCAAGTTCTATTCAGTTTCATCATCATGAATCTACAATGTGTTTAACCCATTACCAAACAATCCCTACTTTTGATGCCCCTGAGAAAGAAGCCTTTAGAAAACATTGTGAGAAAAGGAGAAAATGCTGGTAACCAGCATTTTCTCCTTTTCCCACAATGTTTTCTACCCTACACAAAACAAATTTTAAATTTTCAGTCACTTTTTTTTTGTCGTTTGCAACCGCTTTCTATTTGGACAAGCCTTAAATATTGTCGTTTGGTAATGAGTGAAAAGCCCTAAACATTCTCAAATTAACTTTTGCAAAACAACAAAATTTTAAACTTGTTGAAATTGGAAAACTTTGTAGACTACAAAATAAAACTTTATTGGGACACATAAATTAACCCATTACCACACAATCCCTACTTTTGACGCCTCTGAGAAAGAAGCCTTTTGAAAACACTGTGGGAAAGGGAGAAAATGCTGGTAACCAGCATTTTCTTCTTTTCCCACAGCGTTTTCTACCCTTCCCAGAACAAATTTCAATTCTTCAGTCACCTTTATTTCGTTGTCTGCAAATGCTTTCAATTTGGACCAGTCTAAAATTTTCTCGTGTGGTAAAGAGTCAAGATTTGTTCTAAACCCTGTACCAAAAGACAAAATTACAGACTGGTCCAAATTGAAAGCATTTGCAGACGACAAAAGTCAAAATGAAAGTTATTGAAAATTTGAAATTAGTTTTGGGAAGGGTAGAAATCATTGCTAGAAAAGGAGAACCTACATTTTCTCCGTTATCAAACAATGTTTTCAAAAGGCTTCTTTCTAAAGTCGGGATTGTGTGGTAAAGGGTTAAAGGATATATAAAACATATTATTGGAAAAGGAGAAAATGCTAGTAATGAGCATTTTCCACAGCATTTTCTCCTTTTCCTACAATGTTTTTAAAAGCTATCTTTTTCCTAGTCATTACAATTCAGGGCTGTGTGGTAAATGGTTTAAAAAATAATTGTATGCTTTGACTAGTATAAGTGCATCTCTATAATGTATACCACGGCAGGGAATCACGTGACACAACAACAACAATGACCGTTATTTGAAAAAATTCCTTGACTTCAGGTAAGAAAATCTTCAATAATTCCTTTAATACATGACCGATTGGAATTTGGTTTGAAGCAGAGAAGGCGGAAGGACTCCAGGGATTTGCTTGATGTGTTAGATTTTTTAAACAACACCTGATAAAAAAGTTATTGACGAGCAAACAATTCTTTTATCCTGGATAATTTGTTTGCTCGTCAATAACTTTTTTATCAGGTGTTGCTTAAAAAATCTAACACTTCAAGCAAATCCCCAAAGTCCTTCCGCCTTCTCTGCTTCAAACCAAATTCAAATCGGTCACGTATTAACGGAATTATTGAAGATTTTCTTACCTGAAGTTGGGGAATTTTTTCAAATAACGGTCATTGTTGTTGTTGTTGTGTCACATGATTCCCCGCCGTGTATACAAGAACTAACAATAATGATAACATTCCTGAAACAGTCAAAAGTACATGTATTTGACTAAAAGTTCATCAGCGCATTCATTTGCATTTAAATTGTGCATAATTTCTATGCATGATCTCTCACATCTCACCTAGTATTTGAAACTGTCAAATTTCTGTTGAATGAAAATACAGAAACCAATTAGCACAATGCTTACTTTGACAACTATGCTTTGGCTTACCACAGAAGCATACAATATTGCCTACCTTCAGTCTGAAGGTTTGCTCCGATGCTATTTTTGTTACTTGTCTCCACAAACCTTCAAAGCAACCCTCATTAACTCTTTACCACACAATCCCAACTTTTAACGACCAGGAGAAAGAAGCCTTTTGAAAACACTGTGGGAAAAGGAGAAAATGCTGGTAATCAGCATTTTCTCCTTTTCCCACACTGTTTTTCACCCTTCCCAAACCAAATTTTAATTTTTCAGTCACCTTTATTTTGTGGTTTGCAAATGCTTACAATTTGGACCCGTGTAAAATTTTCTCATGGTAAAGAGTTAAATATGTCTGGAATTAATACGATTTTACCCACATCTTCTCAAACGGCTCCATGTGACAAAATTCCCAAAGACAGCTAATAAAATGACATGGAAAATAGCATCGGAGCAAATCTTCAGACTGAAGGTTGATATTGCCTGGCTTTTTGGTGACGAAACAAGTCTCTGATTCAGATTGCAGAAGATACTACATCATGAACCTAAAGTACATGATCAATACTTGTTTTCGGCCAATCTAATTTCATTTTGCATATACATACCTTCTGCCCTAATGAAAACACTAAATTGTATTAGTTACACAGCTAATTCCGAAACTTTTGCTATGCGACAAAAAATAAATCACATTTTACCAATTGTTTTCTACAACGTTTTGATTTTTTTAGCCAGAAAATCGCCTCGAGAGAAGACTGAGATTTCGATATAAAAAACATCTTTTGTAAGTTCAAACATTTTTCAGGAATAAGTAAAACACGGCTCTCACAGTATCAACTCAGATTATGAGGTACTTTGGTGCTGCTACTTTGATTTCAAAACCCCATGCTTGGCATAACAAGAGTGCTCAGATCAGTCAAGTCCACCCATAGAGAGCTAATTGTGGGAAATTTAGGATAAAAAAAAAAGTGAATCCATAAACCATAGTGTTATGGGTACTCCTTATAATTGTCACTTCCAAATACAATTAAATCAGTGTTCAAAGCATGTTTATTCGACACTTGGAATCTATCTGGATCGCTGTAAGAACTTAGGGATGGACATGTCAACAGGTGGGGTCAAAACTAGGCAATAAAATTTCAACTTACTTGGATTGATGTCTCTTTCATTTGCATTGCGACGGTTTCCCTTATCTTGGCTGCGTCCCCACGTCTGTGGAGAGCCTGGGTGAACTTTCTATCACCCATGATTGCAGACGACAGTTATTCGAGTGTCAAAAGTAGTTAGGTTAGGACACGGAAGTCATTCATGTCGGCCATGTTGTTGTTGTTGTTGTTCCTTCAGCCGTTGGATTTCGGCTCAGCTCTCTCCTTCAATCTGATGAGAGTATTGGGTTTTGTTTTACATTTAATGAGCTTTTAGTCCACTATTAGTTCTATTTCACTGTGACACAATTGGTCGGTTAACACTATGTACACTATTAGTTAGTTGCTATAATAACTCGCGTGATTATTAACACTATGTACGCTGTTGGTTAATTGATACAGTCACTCGTGAGATCAGTGCGCCTTGCTATCAGTTAATGACACTTTTCACTTTAGCAGAAAGTCTAATTGGCCTTCACTAATTTAAACAGTTTTATAAGAAACTTACTGTACTTATCATAATCAATCATTCAGTTCACTAATTTGTCAATAAGGAACAATAGAACTTTATTGATTTAAAGAATTATAGCTCTGGAAATCCATCGGTGGAATACAATTAATAAACCTAATAAAATATAAATTGTTAGGTACAGATTACAGAGGATGAACAAAGTCCACTCATATCCCTATTGATATGGACATGACTGGCCTCGGCACATCCACTATTGCCAATAGGGAGATTGTCATAAAAGATTAATCATAGTATACTTTAGAATGTTACTTTCCTGTTTTAATTAAAGGTCACTGCATATTTAGTTCTTACGTTATGCAGTTTTGTGAAGTCTGGTAATAAGAGTTATAAAAAAAAAAAAAAAAAGCCAGTACTGTCATGAGCTATGTGTGAAACCATGTGTATCCACTAATGCTTCCCAGCACTACATGTAACCCATACATGTATGTACTAACAATGTTTTAAGTCAATCAGTTATTGTCATATTTACGATAATTGTTCATTTTTCAATATATACATGTATAAAATTTTATTTCTTTAACTTATGTAGTATGGAACTTTACATTACATGTACTTAAATATGCTGTTTTGAGTAGTTGTTGTTTATTTCACAGGATCTGCTGTTGCCTTGATTCTGTGTATATGTAGCATGTAACACAGGTTTCTAGAAGTCGCTTCTAATTTTTCAATATTTGGCCTATTTTGTTTGTCTATAGTCAGGATAACTTCACTATTGATTGTAGACTCAGGCTCCAGGATAAGTTTTGTGAGTGTTGAAGAATTACCCATTAGAATAATTCTAGTAGTAGCAATAGTTTTGGCTAAATCATCAATATAGTTTATTCTTTGTTGTTCAGTTTTACAGCATCTGGTTAGGAAGTGCTCTCTTGTTTCAGGTTCATCCTGACAGATGGGGCACAGTTTACAGACTTCATATTGGTTAAACATTGACCTAAGGGTTTGAAGTCTGTAGGTTCCTGTTAGGAGCCTAATTTTCACTAGGCATTTTTGGTTGTCATATAAAGTATTTTTAACATACTTGATTGAGTTATGGATTAGGCCATAATCCCATCTCGTTCCAACAAGGTATTTTAGAGATGACTTTTTTTCTAAAAGCATGTTGGTTCTATTTTTCCAGTATTTATCCACTGCATTCTGTACAGTTTTTTTCCAGAGTTTCTTATTTGTTGGCTTTTTTAATTCATCATAGATACTATCCATTTCATATTTATTCATAATTTTCTTGGTTTCTATGAACCAGCTTTTGCTGTTATTGGTTTTCACTGCAAGTTGTCTATGACCGATTTGACATTCTAGCGAGTCTGTATTAAGTAGTACTCTATTGAGTAGTGATAGTCTTCTTATATCGATTTCTGCTTCAATGCTTCTCAAACCAGTTAATATGGGTATTGCTTCATCAGCAGTATTGTCAGGTAGTGAAAGAATTGCCTTAAGCACAGTTTTTTGATATTTTTCTAATCTGTTGATTTCATTTTTTGTCAGTGATAATGTTTCCAAGCCGAATATTAGTTTCGGAAGAATATATATTTTCCACATTTGGATAGTATACTTGGGGGATAACCCTCTTTTACCATGAAATCCAGATCCAAGCAGTGCATATGATGTCCTTCTGGCTAGTTCTATGTTTTTTTCAATGTCAATTGCACCATTTCTGTTTCTTTCTATACCAAGATGTATACAACATTGTTGTGATTCAAGAGGCCTATTATAGAGTGATAATTCCACGTCTTGTACTTTGATTGGTAATATGCCACTTTTGCTCACATTAATATTGAAGTGGTGACCTTTGGTGTAGCTTTCAACATAGTTTAGCATACATTGGGCTTCCTCTATTGAATTTGACTGTAAGGCAGTATCATCTGCAAACGTAGGTGCTGCACATGGTATACATCCTATTTTAGTACCAAGTCTACTGTTCAATAGGGTTTCAAGAAGGTCATTATTAAAGATCTTATATAAGGTAGCAGATAAAATACCTCCTTGTCTTACTCCTTGCTTGACTGGAAATGAGCCAGATAAACTACCTGTCCACTTAACTTTACTTTGAGCTTGGTCATACATATTCATGATTATGTTAATTGTTGAAAAATCAGTTTCATATTGGAATAGTTTCAAAAACAAAGAACTATGCCACACAACATCAAAGGCTTTCTCAGCGTCCAACGTAATTAGATACATTGGAATTTTGTTGTCTTTGGCCTCATTAATTGCTTCTGAAACCATAAGAGAAGCATTATTTGTAGATACTTCTTTTGTGAATCCTCTTTGGTATTTACTTTGTTTGGTACAAAAGTTTTCACTTACATACTCGAGTAAAATTTTTTCAATGATTTTTCCAATAATTGGTAATACTGTTATGCCCCTATAATTGCCTGCTAAGGTTTTGTCTTTATTCTTCTTGAGTACTGGTGT
The DNA here is from genome assembly GCA_943736015.1 of Tridacna crocea. Lineage (NCBI taxonomy): Eukaryota > Metazoa > Mollusca > Bivalvia > Cardiida > Cardiidae > Tridacna > Tridacna crocea. Next base: position 15,835,263 of record OX031068.1, read on the forward strand.
GACCAGCCCTTGTGTAAGAATACTAGGAATATATTTCTTTTCTAGCATTGCATTGATTAGAGCTAGCAGACCTGATTCTATTTGATAGTAGCAGTATTTCAGGTGTTCAGCAGTTAATCCTGTTATGTCAGTAGCTTTGCCGTTTGACATAGATTTTATAATTTTCTCTAGTTTTTCGGGAGTTACTATTATAGTATTTCCTGAGTTAGTTAACTCTTTAATAATTAGTTTTGCAAGTTCAGCATTTCTTTCATTTTGGTTGTCAGGTATGGTTCCTTCGTCTATTTGGGGATTCGCCAAATTGGCAAAATAAGATTTGAAGGCATTTAATATATTTTCATTTTCCGTATAGGTTTTCCCGTCCACTGTAAGTTCTTGAAGTTCTTGGTACTTGTTTTCCGGATTCCTTTGCTTTTTGACTAAAGCGTAAAACATGCTTTTGTCGTTTTCAAAGCATGACATTAGTTTTTCATATTTGTTATCTCTTTGTTTGGCTTGAGCTACTCTTATGGTCTGTCGTAATTTTTTCCTGCAATCTCTGCGTTTCACTGTCAGACTATCATTAGATGTTCCTCGGATTTCAGATAGCTTCCACCATTTGTGAGCTTCTCTACTTTCCTGCAATGCTTTTGCTATATCTTGGTTCCATACGCCAATTCCGCGCTTTTTTGGTTTCTTAGAGTTGCCTTTACTCATGTTGCAACATTCACTAGCAGTCTCTATCAACATATTAGACAGCCAATATAAACTAGTTTCGATGTCATAAATATCGCTTATTTGGTCAGAGTAGTTTCGCATCTTGTTTTTGACTTTCTGTTTATATGACTGATGGTCCACTTTTTCCCATTTTACTGTTCTAATAGGTGGGGTTTCTTTATTGTTTATTGCTTTTTTATTTTCGTCAACTTTTTCTAATCTTGTGTAAAGCAAGATAAGGTAAACCGGTACATGGTCTGATACATTTGTTGGTTCTTGATCCAAGATTTTATATTTTGCTACCTGACATTTGGTTTCTTCTCTTATTTTATAAAATATGTAGTCAATTTCAGAATGGTGAATCCCATTCGGATGGAAGAAGGTTGGTTTCTGATCTTGTAAATTTGTATTAAGGTTCATTTCCGAATAGAATTTTTTCAGTTGTTTGCTTCTATTGCAATCCTTTTGCAGAGAGGCATTAAAATCTCCAGCTATTATTACATCATATTCCTTACCATATTTAATTAGGATTTCACTTAATTCATCAAGCGTGCTTGAAAAGTTACTTTCACAGTCTGTACCATTCCTTGATGGCATGTTGCTTCCAATTGATACAAGGGAGATTACTCCAAAGTCTTTTACAGACTTCGAAATGGCAGCTCTGTTGAAAAAGAGGGCTCTAGCCGAATACAGTCAAGTTATTCAGGTAACAGGATGCAAGCCATTAGAAAGGATAACTTCTGCGCTTCAGTGTTGTGAAAAAATATTGTCAGGGTTTTTTTCATCGCACTCAGCGCCAATATATTGTTCGTACTGTACCCTTGTTGGGAAAAGTTGTTGTTGTTGCTGACTGTAAATTAAGAAAGGTGCTTGCTCTGTTCTGTTGCATTTAGTCTTATAAATGACCTTTTCCATGTTAAACCCTTACAAAGTACAGACAGTTCCCAAACACATGTTTTTGAGACAGTTTTCAGACACTTTTGACAGCAGTTCCTCGACATTCTATTCTATAAAGTCTTTCAAAAATTTGTATTTTAGTTATGTGCATTCCCCTGTTTAATCAAAATATAGTAGAGAGGTTGAAGGGGGGTTAAAGAGCGAAATACCTTTTCTGTTTATCTTGTACACTCGGACACTTTAACATACATATATATTGTAGATCTATACAATTAAATACCATTTGGGAGAATGTATTGAATCTCAACATAGTTTGATAATTTGTGACAATAGGCAGTCAAATTGTTCTGGTGAACTAAGCTTATAGACATTACCACAATGACCAAATGTACTCGCCAATCACATGTGTAACAGGTGGTGAAAAATATATCACGGTTCGACCGGGATTCGAACCCAGGGCCTCAGGAATACCGTTCCTGCACTCTAACCAACTTAGCTTCCGAACCACATGTCGATACAGCCACACGATATATCACCAAATACCTGTACCCAGCTACGTTATACCTTTACATCTATCTATGGGATAGACCACTATACTACATACTCCCCTGCCACATGAAGATTTGTCCACGAATCCCTCAATCACTGCTACCCTATCTTTCTAATAAATGGGTTATTTACGTTGGGCGCCAAATGTAATAGGTGGTAAAAAATATATCGCGGCTCGACCGGGATTCGAACCCAGGGCCTCAGGAATACCGTTCCTGCACTCTTACCAACTGAGCTACCGAACCACATGTCCATACAGCCACACGATATATCACCAAATACCTGTACCCGACTACATTATACCTTTACATCTATCTAGGGATAGACCACTATACTGCACATGTACAAACACTTTAGTTGGTGACAAAAGATCAATTATCCATAAATCCTCTTTCAAACATTTTTTTTTATCCATGACTGCGCAGCCTGATCTGAAACAACACTTTACGCAAATATCCGAATGCCCCTTTTGCGTGTTGCAAGTCACATGATGTACATCTAGATCTGCTTTCACTTTTTCACTACAAAAATTAATCACAAGACTGGTCCAAACTGAAAGCACTTGCAGACTTGTAGGGTTACCAGCATTTTCTCCTTTTCCCACAATGTTTTCTTTCCCATCCAAAATAAAAATCATTATTTCAGTTACATTTAATTTGTTGTCTGCAAATCCTTTCAATTTGGACCAGTCTAATTTTTTGTCATTTGGTAAAGAGCTTGGTAAACATTGTGGAAAATGGAGAAAATGCTGGTACCAACATTTTCTCCTTTTTCCACTTTGTTTTTTAAAGGCTTCCTCCTTGGGGTCATTGAAAGTTGGGATAGCATGGTAAAGTATTACTAGGTTTATAAGAAACACTATTTCCATTTCAGGAAGAAGCACCAAAGCCCAAAAAGTTAAGACTCGTTCAAAGACCTGTTGAACCTGAAATTCAGCTAAACCTACATCCAGGACTCTCGTCACACGAAGCTTTACAGATCTTGCTGAAATTTGAGTCGTCCCTTCCCCTCAGCTGTAGCTGTCTTGGAACTGTTGTCAGAGAACTGTTTGAACACTATAGCAGGGAAAAAGAAGCCATTGTACGGGGGAAGATAGCTGAATTGTTAGGACAGTTGTCAAAAATACCTGGAATAAATGCTGAAAACTTAGCTGATGATTTGATACCATTGCTGAAGCAAGAAGGTTTATTTCCCTTTTGTTTTATTGAGTATTTTATCATTTATTTTGTTTGAGTTGAACATTATACCTGTTTACTCATTACCAAATGACTATGTTTTAGGCTTGTCCAAATCAAAAGCATTTGCAGACGACAAAATCAAAAGTGACTAAAAATTTGAAAATTGTTTTGTGAAGAGTTGAAAAAATTGTGGGAAAAGGAGAAAATGCTAGTTACCAGCATTTTCTCCTTTTCCCACAATGTTTTCTAAAGGCTTCTTTCTCAGGGTGGTCAAAAGTAGGGATTGTGTGGTAATGGGTTAACACACAGTCCTCAGTTCTAATGACACTGAAGAAGACAGCTTTTGAAAACATGGTGGGAACAAGAGAAAATGCTGATTACCAGCATTTTCTTCTTCTTTCTGCTGCATGTATTTTCTTAATCATGATAAAGGAAAAACCCGTCATTCGAGAGATGTTTGATTTTTATTAGCAAAAGGTTTCAAATTGAACCAGCGTAAAGTTTTGTCCTCTGATAAAGTGTTACTCATTTCCCCTTTATAAGGTAGCTTTTGAAAAAATGTTGAAAGTGAGCAAGTACTCCTTTTCCTGGAATCATATCAAAATAATTTAGCTTTTTTTAGTATGTTTGAAAATTTCTCACTTTATCAGCGCCATTGCTAGCTCCAAGAGCTCTAAATTTATATGTTGCTGTTGCAAACAGTAGAGATAACAGGTGAGACTGCACAGAAAATATACAGACTGCAGCAGGGTAGCTGAAGGCATGGTCGGAAAACTTACTACATTGAAATTTAATCTTTTCTTAACAGAGGTATGATAGGGACCAATCAGTGTACATATCACAGAATTTATCTTTCTATTTCCAGATTCCAGCAAAGCCAAAAGTCAGATAATTTCTGCATTATGTGTGATTGGGCAGTCAGCTCCGTGCCAGAAATCGCTTCACAAACAGCTGATAAAACTTGCTATACAGGTCAGAATAATAGTTTTAAATTTGTTTTTGTTTGAATTGTAATGTGTCACTTACAGGTAGTTTGTTCTATAAAGCATGCTTCCAGATTGAAGCAGGGTTTTCCCTTGGCTGTCTGGAGGGGGGGGTCCTTTTCTCCTTTAAATTAAAGTAAAAGATGGCAAACATGGCAAACATACTAATTTTGGGGATCATTCAGAAAGTTTGGGGGGGGGGGGGGGGGGGGGAGTTGAAATTGAAATTTAAAGAAACATTGAGTCGGAAAAAACCCTGCATGTGGCAAATAATTTTGGCAGTGTGTGTAACTGGGCAGTGGGTTCCCTATTGGAAATCCCTTTAACCCATTAACACACAATTCCTACTTTTGTCGACTCTGAGAAAGAAGCCTATTGAAAACATTGTGGAAAAAGAAGAAAATGCTGGTAACCAGTACAAAGAATATAAGGCATCATTCCATTCATATATGAATGTTTTTAACCCATTACCACTCAGTCCCTACTTTTGACGCCCCTGAGAAAGAAGTCTTTAGAAAACATTGTGGGAAAAGGAGAAAATGCTGGTAACCAGCATTTTCTCCTTTTCCCACAATGTTTTCTACCCTTCACAACATTTCAAATTTTCAGTCACTTTTATTTTGTCGTCTGCAAACGCTTTCAATTTGGACTAGTCTAAAATATTGTTGATTGTTAATGGGTTAAAAGAAATTAAATAGCTACATGCATTAAAGTATTATATGATCATTTTTCAGAACCTTACAGATGACAGCCACTTAATAAGAAGTAACTGCCTACATCTGATTGGCTGTTTAGAGTCACATGATCAAGCAACAAAGGGAGATAATGATGATGAAGTGGATGTCAATGCACAGAAGCTTTTAGAAAAGTTCTTGAAAGACCAAGACTCTAGAGTTCGGTCAAGTGCGTTTGAAGCCATTGTAAGTGAACCATACTGTGGAAAAGGAGGGTGGGGTTTAATACATCTCTATTATTTGCTATACCAAGCAAACTGTCTCATAATTGTACATGCATAAAATCCATTTATTATATACCTAGCAGTGAAATCCTGGGATTTCCCAGTGTAATAAATTTTGATATCATCACTAGTGACGTTATCAACTTTCACTTTCACTTCCTGACGTAATTTGGGAACTACTCTTTTTTCGGCTACATTTTTTTCGACTTTCAAACGCAAAATTACAAATAATGATGTTAATAAGGTATATAATAAATAGAATAATCAACTGGTTATTTTTTATATGAAAAATATCTCACTCGGACGCGTCGTAAGGCGTTAAAAAAACTCGTGCTGCGCACTCGTTTTTTCAACGCCTAACAACGCATCCTCGTGAGATATTTTTCATATCAAAAACAACCAGTTGATTATCCTCTTTATCTTATCCTCTATTTGTCTAATAACCACCTAAATCATGAGGTAGAGTGGAATGAAAATTTTGCAATAGCAAAAAGTGTCTGCCAGATCAGACTGCTGGCCTGGGTACAAACTTTTTGCTGATACATTAATCCACTTGTCTAAGAGCATGGCTAAAGGACTGATTGACAACTGTCTTATTCTATATAAAGTTCAGGGCTGGAATGTTAAGGCTTAAAAGCAATACACCATTTATGCCATAGTTAACCAGTGTTCATGCCCAAGCACGCCCAAGCACCTCATACAGAACCTGGGTCCAACCATTCTTAAGAACAGCATCAGTCTAATTTTCCAAGATTTTCCAAACTTTAAAATAATACAGCCTCTGATTGACTAAACCAAATGGTTAAGCCAATCAGAAGTTATGTTACTTTCAAAGTTTAGAAAATTATGGAGAACAAGAATAAGAGAATAAGAATGTTTTTAAGAATGGTCAGTGAATACAGAACCAAGTATCACAGTTTGTAACAAATAGAGCATGAAACTGAGGGTTCCCTGGTATGAGCCCCTGCTCAACCTAAATTTTTTTTGAGAATTAATTGTATTTATTGTGACTGGCTGGTACCAGGGTTTATTCTTCTCTCTCGGGTGATCACAGTTTAGTCAATGTTTACGTGCAAAGGCAGTAGTGGCTGAGAAAGAATATTAGATAGATAGATAGATTTATTAGTATGTTCAGGCCACCGGCCCATTATACATATACACAAAGTGTACAATATGTAAACATAGTTATCGTTACATATGCAAACTTACATTTTACATGGAAAATATACACAAATCTCCTATTTACCAAATAAACCCTGACTGTATGGCCCTGAGTGTTGTTTCTGATCATTTAGCTTTTCCTACATGAATGTTTTCTACAGGATTATTTCCCTTCGTTTCAGCCACAGTTAATTTGTCGTCTGCAAATACTTTCAATCTGGACCAGATCAATGTTTTATAGTGTAAAGTACTAAGGTAGGAGAAACTCGAGGAAAGCTTGGAAACCTGCTACCACCACACGGTACACTAGCCACCACCATAAAGCTGAAAATACTGTTGAAAAGTGTTTTAACCCTTTCCCAAACAATCCCTGGTTTTTACGACCCTGAGATAGAAGCCTTTTGAAAACATTGTGGGAAAAGGAGAAAATGCTGGTAACCAGCATTTTCTCCTTTTCCCACAATGTTTTCTACCCTATCATAGACAGAAATAATCTTTTCAGCAAGAGTTGAATTGTCGTCTGCAAATTATTTCAATTTGGTCTAGTCCAAAAGTTTGTCGTTTGGGAAAGGGTTAACCCTGCACTGCACAATTCTAGATTTTAATTACCTTTGTGTAGAAGGCCTTTGTAAAAAGTTGTGGGAAAAACAAAAAGGATAAAACACTGTTAACCAGCATTTCTTCCAGGTGCACTTAGTTTTCTATCCTATCAGAGACAGAAATCACCATTTGGGATTCAATGAATTTATCTTTTTCAATGCTTTCAATTCATTTGAGTCCATAATTTTACCATTTGATAAAGAGTTAACCCTTTAGCACACAATTTCAAGTTTCAATGGCCCAAAAGAAGATGGCTTTTGAAAACATTTTTTCTTAAAGGAGAAAATGCTGGTCACCCTTTGTTCTCTGTAAATCATGTAAATCATTCTTTGAAAAGTCTAAAATTTTGTTGTTTGGTAAAGAATTCAACACAAAAAAAGTCCAACTATTTTTTCAGCTGAATCTACACGAAAGAGGTCACAAACTGGAACAAGGTATCTACCAAGAAGCCTGGGCCGCCTTGTCAGACGACTATGAATGTGTCAGACTGATGGCAGTACAGCTGGTCTGGGTTCTTGGGCTAATGTACCCAGAGAGGTAATTAGTTTCAACATTCTGTTAAATTTCCGGTATTTTACTAACCATGAGGTTGAAGGCTTGGTTGCAATAATCATAACCATATGATAAAATTTTATACTCTACAGAGTTGAAATCATTTACAGGCAACTTTTGAAAATGTGGCTAAAAGCATTGTGTAATTGTCTGTGAAAGGAAAGAAAACATTGTTTTTTGAAATGCTTCTTCTTAAAGGTCTTTAAAACTCAGGATGGTTTGGCAAAGGGGTAAAAAGACCCAAAACACTACTGATCAATACAGCTTTTCTTGTCTATATTCAAACAGTGTGGTACCAGTGCCAGACTCTGATGAAGAATTGCGGTTGATTGATGACGGTTTTGTGAAGATCTGTAACATGATTAATGATGTCTCAGTGAAAGTGAGAACCAAAGCTGCAAGTCTTCTTGTGAGTACATGATCTAGTCTATTGAACCCTTTCCTAAACGACAAATTTTGGACTATTCCAAACCAAAAGAGTTTGCAGACGACAATTTTAGATTTGGAGAAAATAGCAGAAAGTTCTCAAAAAGGGTAGAAAACACTGTGGGAAAAGGAGAAATTGCTCATAACGAGCAATTTCTCCTTTTCCCACAGTGTTTTCAAAAGACTTCACCTGCAGACACGTAAAAACCAGGGCTTGTTTGGGAGAGGGTTAACTCTTAACCAAACGACAAAATTTTAGACCTGTCCAAACTGAGAGCATTTACAGACTAAAAAATTCAAATTTGTTTTAGTAGGGAAGAAAACATTATGGGAAAAGGAGAAAATGCTGGTTACCAGCATTTTCTCCTTTTCCCATAGTGTTTTCAAAAGGCTTCTTTTTACTGGGTAGTTAAAAGTCGGGATTGTGTGGTAAAGGGTTATTTGGAGCGGCATTACATTTGTTCTTTTCATGCCCGCCCGGGTGGCTCAGTGGTGAGCGCGGACTTATGACCTGGTGGTTGTGAGTTTGATACCCGGTTGAGGCGAACTCTCTTTCCGGCGTATTTTCGCCTCTCACCTCTGCTGAAGCATTTGAGAAAAGTAGTCGGTGGCTTTGAAAAGAAAGTAGTGTAAGTACCGGTGTGAGAAAGCCAGGAAACACATGTGCGTCACTGACCACCATGATATGACCTTAGCTGTTAAAGTGGCGTTAAACCCCAATACAGCCAACATTGTTATTTTCATATGCTGTCTGGTTACCAGCATTTTGGCTTTCTTTTCCACAGTGTCTTCTACTTTTTCTCAGGCAAATTTTAATAGTTTAAACCACCTTTCATTTGCTATCTGCAAACTTCTTTTTAATCTGTGACCCTGAATTTTGTCACATGGTAAAGGCATTTGAAAATAATGTGGGATAGGGAGAAAAAGCCACTAACCAGCATTTTCTCCTTTTGCCACTGTGTTTGCAACCTATTCATGGATAAATCTCATCATTTTGATACCCATTCAATTTATTATCTACACTTGCTTTGTTGAACCTGATAGCACAGTTGGTAACCTACAGGTCTTAAGACTAAGGAGTCAGCTTGGGGAATTTTTTCCAAGGATTTGTGATAGTCATTGCAACAGGATTGATTCCCTTGATCATTTTTTTTGACAACGTTCATATAGGAAAGCAGCTGGTGGGTATGGAAGAACTTTGTGACAAATACTGGTGAGAAAACCAAGGAAAGCATAGATAACTGCACTGGCCACTGCAATATGATAACTGCAATAATGTTCAAAATAGTGTTAAACTCCATACAAATAGACAAACTACAGTTGCTTTGAATATGGATGAGTCTACATTTGAATTTGTGTGTTAACCCTTTCCCAAACGGCAAATTTTGGACCAGACCAAATTGAAAGCATTTTGCAGGTGACAAATTAACAGTTGCTAAAAAGATGATTTTTCTAGATGACAGGGTAGAAATCATCGTGGGAAAAGGAGAAAATGCTGGTTACCACAATGTTTTCAAAAGGCTTCTATTCCTGACCCGTAAAAACCAGGGATTGTTTGGGAAAGGGTTAAAGGATTAAGTCTTTACCAAAAGACAATATTTTAGACTGGTCCAAATTGAAAGCATTTGCAGACGACAAAATAAAAGTGACTGTTCAAAAATTTGAAATTCGTCTTTGAAGGGTAGAAAACATTGTGGCAAAAGGAGAAAATGCTGGTTACCAGCATTTTCTCCTTTTCCCACAATGTTTTGTAAATGCTTCTTTCTCAGGGGCGTCAAAAGTAGGGATTGTGTGGTAATGGGTTAAGTCTTTACCAAACTACAAAGTTTTAGGCCTGTCTAAAGCTTTCTTTCGTAAAAAGTCAGGTTTGTGGAGTAGAGGTCTAACAAGTTTTTTTGTTGTTGTTGCAGGGATCTCTTCATCTAGTTAGTGCCAGATTTCTAGAACAGACATTGGATAAAAAACTTATGTCAAATATGAGGGTATGTATGCATTGTAGATTTTTTTTGCCATATATGTTTACCCTATTTTAAGTAATTCCATATTTGAATGACCTTAACCCATTACCAGACGACAAAATAAAAGTGACTGAAAATTTGAAATTTGTTTTGTGAAGGGTAGAAAACATTGTGGGAAAAGGAGAAAATGCTGGTTACCAGCATTTTCCCCTTTTCCCACAATGTTTTCTATAGGCTTCTTTCTCAGGCGCGTCAAAAGTAGGGATTGTGTGGTAATGAGTTAAGGTATAGAACTTTTGAAAACATTGACCAGCATTTTCTTCGTTTCCTATGATGTTTTCTAGTCTGTGAAAGAGAACTTTCAAAATTTGAGCAACATTGAATTTTTTGTCTGTAATTGATTTTACATCTAAAATTTTATTATGCAGCGGAGGAGGGAAGAAAAAAAAGAAAGAGAGAGAGAGAAAGAAAGACAGAGAGAGGGAGAGAGATTTCCCATGCTTGCATAACCCATGCTTGCAGAACCTATAGCACTTTACCAAACAGTCCCCTTGGAAAAATGCTTTGAAAACTGAATGGGATTATTGGAAAAGGAACAAAAATGCTGGTATCCAGCTTTACCTTCTTTTGTCACATTGTTCTCTACCCTTTCAAAGAAATATAATATATAATTTGAGCCACATTTTTGTATCGTCAACAACTCTTCTTTGTAGAGAAAAAGATCAGCAGCAGAACGGGCAAAGGAGAACTATCAGACAGGTGGCTGGTCTACAGGGAGAAAGTGGGCAGACGATGCTCCAAAGGAAGAATTAGACCCAGAGAGTGTTAACTTGATGAATATTGGAGCCTGTGGAGCGTTTGTGCATGGACTGGAGGATGAATTTTCTGGTAAATATATGTAACTTCTTCACAGCTTTGATGGATTGCTACAAATGATTAAACTCATATCCACACATTCTTGGGTTTTAATGACTCAGAATAAAAAGCTTTTTGAAAACCTTGTGAGAAAAGCAGAAAATGCTGGTAACCAGCATTTTCTACTTTTCTCACAAGGTTTTCTACAGTAATCAGGCATGTAGGAAGCATTTCAAGATGAAGGGGCTAACTTTGAAATACTGAGATTTTTTGCTTGGTTGTTGCATTGCACTATGTTACTATGAGGAGGCAGTAGGGGGGTCACTGACCCCCCCCCCCCCACCAACCCCCCCCCCCCCTTTTCCTACGGGCCTGCACTTTTACATACAAGTACAATCTTTAGAGCTACATTATTTGCCATTGCAAATGCTTCAAATTTTAAAACAACAAGTCTTAAATTGTATCGTTAAGAAAAGCGTTCAAGAAAATTAATGCCTTTCAAATGTATCATACAATAAATTTTCTGGTATTTGTGAACTTCTGATAGCTCTGAATAACCAGCAAGGAGTAAAAATGCACAAATAAGACAAAAACATATGCAAGGGACAAACTAGATATGGCTCAAATGTTTTAACTTGTTGTATAAAAAGTGAAAAATATTGTGGGAAATGGAGGAAATTAATTACCAGCACTTTCACCAGCCCAGAATGATTTCAATAGCCTTCTTCTCCCAGGGCCAAAAAGCTTAGGATCTTGTGGAAAAGAAATAGTTACACCAAAAAATTGTGTCAGAAGCATAAATTTCTAGTTAAAGGCAGGTTTTTATTGTGCACTTTTGGATTAACACTTTTTTTAACATTATTTCATTAACTTGCATGCAAGCTACCATACTGTTAGAAGTGTTTTGTACCAATGACAGTAATTTCTTAACCCTTTACTCCATAGATACTCATTTCTACGCATTGCTTGTAGGAGCCTTTGGAAAACATTGTGGCAAAAGGTGAAATTGCTCGTCACGAGCAATTTCACCTTTTGTCACAATGTTTTCTAGGCTACCAAAAGATGTCATATACACATAAGAAACAGCTTCATCCTTGCTGTTATTTAGGGTCAATTAGAGATACCATAGAAATGCCTTATGGGGTAAAGGGTTAAGACATCACAGGAAAAAAAATCATTTTTATATTTCAGAGGTGCGTAACTGTACATTGGACTCCATGTGTGAACTGGCATCGCAATCCTCAAACTTTGCCCAACTCTGTCAAGATAGTATTGTGGATATGTTCAATGATGAGATCGAGAGTGTGAGACTGAACGCAATCAACAGTTTAAAAAAGCTGAGTCAGCATTTAGAACTGAGAGAGGATCAGCTGGATATTATGTTGGGTGTGTTACAGGTAAGCAACAAAACATAGCTTTTTTCCCCAGATAAAAAATTGTAGATTTCTCCAAAATGAAAGCATTGATAACATAACAAATTTTACTCTGGTGATGGAAAAGGGTGTGGAATTGATTTGTTTCTTGTTTTTTCCCTATAGGCAATTTTTCCCTTTACCACAGTGTTTCCAGATGCAGTAAACTGCAAGGAAAAAATATTTTCTGCTTGTGATAATTCATTTAAAATCGTTCACTTGTCCATGAGTATGCTTAAATTTGTGTTACAGGATAGCTCCTACATGTCCCGTCTGTCACTGAGAGACATGCTGTGTGAGATGAAACTGGCCACTAAGGAATGTCTAAACATTTGTGTGGTTGCGCTTCTGGAAAATCTACGACGATATCCTGAGGACAGGGTGTCCATATGGAAGTAAGTGAAAGTAAAATGTTTCTATTTTATAGTATTAACCATCTGCAAAAGGTTATATGGTTTGCAATGCACAGAAAAGGGCATTTACACATTCGCATGAAGTGTCGTATCGGATCAGCCTGTGTAGTTCGTACAGGCAAATCTGAAATGACACTATCCGGTTTTTTGTAATTTTTCTGATTTTGGAAAGTCTAGAGTAGCACAAAATCTAATGTAGTTGTAAAGTGCCATCTTGAATTAGCCTGCACAAACATTGCAGGCTGAAGACGACACTTTACACAAAAGTCCGACTGCCTTTTGTAACATGTTGCAGACCATATAATTCTCATCATGTGAGACATAATAGTATCTGACATAAAGTTACCATTTGGAAAAGGTAGAAACATAAAATTTGTCAGAATTTTTGTCTTGGTGATATCTCGGACCAGTGTGACATTGGGTGTAGTTGAGTCAAAAAAGAAAGTCACTAGTGCAAATCTTCTAAAACCTTGCAGATGCCATGTTTTCAGTCAAATACTCAGTGAACTGTTTACCACACGATAAAATTTAAGACCTGTCCAAATCGAAAGCATTTACAGACGACAAAACGAATGTGACTAAAGAATTGAAATTTGTTTTAGGAAGGGAAGAAAACATTGTGGGAAAAGGAGAAAATGCTGGTTACCAGCATTTTCTCTTTTTTTTTTTACAATGTTTTCAAAAAGCGTCTTTAACAGGGGTGTTTTAAGTCGGGATTGTGTGGTAATGGGTTAATTCAGGTCAGAAAGTAGGTCACTGGGACAACTCTGTGAAAAACCTTGTTTGTAATCTTGAGGCTAAATTTTCAGACACATACTCATAAAATTTGGTTAGAAAGTTTGTCCTGATGATTCAAGGACCACTTCAAAATTGGGTCACATCAGGTCAAAAAGCAGGTCACCTAGACTCATGCTTTTATTTCATCACAACAAAGATCTTCGACAAAGATCTTCGATTTCATCAGTTCTTGATGACTTTACACAGGGGAGTGCTTTGGAGCCAATGGCCTTTTTGTTTTGTGATTGTTCCATATGTTCTTTTGTCTTTAAAATATAGGAATTTTCTTAATTTGAAAGTAAAACAATTTCTTAAACCAGTTAGGTTTTCCAATAACATATTGTGTTGCTTTCTAGATCTGGAATTGGACCGAGAATGCAATTAAGAAGTATTGGTGATTATGGCTTCAAATGCATTAACCCTTACCCTGCTGAATAACTAAAATGAAATTTTCAATTCAATAAAAAGAACTTAAAAAGTGCTATTTCAAAGTTAAGATTTGGAGAATATCTCCTTGTCGCACACTGACAGTGTACATCAAAGATCAGACTGCATACTCTGTGTAGTTTGATCCTGATCTACACTGTCAGCAAAAGGTCTGTAAGTCATGCTTAGCAGCCTAAGAGTTAAGTGTATCAGAAAGAACAGCCCACTCGGAACTCAGGTCTCATGGTCAGATCATCAATGTCTACACAAGTGCTTTACATATTCTATACAGATGTATGCAATATATAGGAAAGAACAGTCTACATCTGGCCCTGCCCCTGTTGTTATGTTTACACAAGTGCTTTACATATTCTATACAGATGTGTGTAACATTTATATAGGAAAGAATAGCCCACTGTTCCTAGAGTTTCTATGTCTACACCAGTGCTTTATGTAGTCTGTACAGATGTATGTAAAATATTTATATAGGAAAGAATAGCCCACTGTTGCTAGAGTTTCTGTTTTATTATCAATATTTCACATATTTTATACAGATGTATTTAGCCTTGCCCGTCTTGCAAGAGTTTCTGTATGTGCATGAATAGTTTTCATATTCCTATACAGATGTATGCAGTATATAGGAAAGAACAGCCCACATCTGGCCCTGCCCCTGTTGCTTAAATTTCTGTGTCTTCATCAATATTTCACATATTTCTATACAGATGTATGCAGTATATAGGAAAGAACAGCCCACATCTTGCCCTGCCCCTGTTGCCAGAGTTTCTGTGTTTACATCCTTATTTTGATACACCAGAACCAGAAATGGACGACCCAGCTTGTATCCTTTCATCTGTACATTATATGCATTTCTATTGAACTGCCTGTGGCAGGTTATGTACAGGGTTTGTTTTTTGGGTTTTTTTGCTTGGTGCACAGCCCTTTATCTCTTTACCACACAAGAAAATTTTAGAACGGTCCAAACTGAAAGCATTTGCAGATGACAAAATAAATGTAACTGAAAAATTGAAATTTGGTATTAGAAGGGTAGAAAACATTTTGGGAAAAAGAGAAAATGCTGGTTACCAGCATTTTCTCCTTTTCCCATAATATTTTCAAAGCTTTCTTTCTCAGGGTCGTTAAAAGTCGGGATTGTGTGGTAAAGATTTTGACTTTTAATGACCACCATAGTAAAGCTTTTTGAAAGCATTGCCTAAATAGGAGAAAATGCTAGTAGTCAAATTTTCCTTTATTTCCACATTGCCTCTATCCTTTTAAAGACAAATAACATCATTTAAATAAAATTTAATAAATGTATGTCATCAATTTTGGACAAAACTAAATATTGTCCCATAGAGAGTTTATTCTTTTTTCCAGTTTTATCAGGATACCTTGTAGCCAGTATTTACACCCATTACCACAATTCTTCTAATCAAAACTATATATAATAGATATTTAGTTTGTCATCTTCTACTCTAGAGGAGGCTCATTTAAACAATGCTTTGTATGTTGTCTGCAATCCCTTTCAGCTTAGATCAGTCAAAAGCTTTCTTGTCTGGTTAGAAACATCATACAAGATACTAAAACTTACTTTCCAGCCTTTTTCATGATTATATTCTTTTAAAACTAACTTTCCAGCTTTTTTCCAGATAATATTCTTTAACATCCCTCCCTGTAGATATCAGCATACTTGTACTAGTGTTCAATGCTGCAGCAGGGAACAGAACAGCCTTGCCCATGTTTCAGGAACATACGTGGAGACATTATATGTACCTGAGGGACAGCATACCTGACATGGTGCCTGAGTTACAGGTAGATCTCTTAACTCATTACCAAACGACAATATTTTAGGCTTGTCCAAATTGAAAGCATTTACAGACGGCAAAATAAAAGTGACTGAAAGTTTAGAATTTGATTTGTGAAGAGTAGAAAACATTGTAGGAAAAAAAGAAAATGCTGGTTACCAGCATTTTCTCCTTTCCCACAAGGTTTTCTAAAGGTTTTTTTCTCAGGGGCGCCAAAAGTAGGGATTGTGTGGCAATGGGTTAAATTAGGAAAACTTTCTTTGTTATACCAAACAATCTCATGTTTTAAACAACCCAGAAGTGAAAGGCTTTTGAAAACATTGTGAGGGCTAAAGAAAAAAATTCTGATAGGCATTTTCTCCCTTACCAACAATAATTTTCACTCTTTTAACCCTTTATCCCACAATCCCGAATTTTGACTACCCTGAGGAGGAAGCCTTTTGAAAACATTGCAGGAAAAGAAGAAAATGCTGGTAACCAGCATTTTCTCCTTTTCCCACAATGTTTTCTACCCTTCCCAAAACAAATTTCAATATTTGAGTCACGTTTACTTTGTCGTCTGCAAATGCTTTCAATTTGGACAAGTCCAAAACTTTGTTGTTTGGTAAAGAGTTAAAGCTCAAATGATATAATTTGAGCAGCATGTTAACGTCTGCAAGTGTTTTCAAGAAGGAAGAATGTAAAATTCTGGGATGGATATAGCCATTCACTGTTTAACCCTTTCCCAAACAATCCCTGGTTTTTACGGGTCTGGAATAGTAGTCTTTTGAAAACATTGTGGGAAAAGGGGAAAATGCTGGTAACCAGCATTTTCTCCTTTTCCCACAATGTTTTCTATCCTATCATAGACAGAAATCATCTTTTCAGTATGAATTGAATTGTCGTCTGCAAATGCTTTCAATTTGGTCTAGTCCAAAAGTTTGTCGTTTGGGAAAAGGTTATGAGGTCAAAATTATAAAATGTATTATACAGTATAGATATAGTGGCTACACAGACATTAAGAAGCTTACCTTCTTTTTCAGTCCAGTGATAGTGATTGTCAAGATGAGGCAAAAGGTCAGTCAAGGTCAGATTCGGCTGCACTGTTCATACAAAAATCTATGGGTCAACTGGAAAACATCAGTTCTCTTGACAACACTACAGCCAAACAGATGTTAGAAACAGCTGTCAGGTATATATAAGCATCCTCGGATACCCCGGGGTCTCCCTATTTGCTACGCTACGTCGACCCTGGGACAATTGACTAATAAAACTTTGAATCAGCCGCCGAAAATCGATACGAAACATAGCGTACAGTCCACTCGCCCATCACAAAATGATGATGGAACCAATGAAAAGCTAGCATTCGGCCAGCGATAAAGCGAGGGAAATTCAATTAATTGTCCCAGGGGTCGATGTAGCGTAGCAAATAGGGAGACCCTGGGGTATCCGAGGATGATATATAAGGCTTCTGCTCTAAATTGTTCTTTTTTTATTTATCTAATGCATAAATGTATTGAAATGGGTGAAGTTTACTCATTACCAAACGACAAATTTAAGGTCTGTCCAAATCGAAAGCATTTGCAGACAACAAAATAAAACTAACTGAAAATTTGAAATTTGTTTTGGGACGGGTAGAAAACATTGTGGGAAAAGGAGAAAATGCTGGTTACCAGCATTTCCTCCTTTTCCCACAATGTTTTCTAAAGGCTTCTTTCTAAGGGTCGTCAAAAGTAGGGGTTGTGTGGTAATGGGTTAAAGGTCACACAAGGTCAAATTCTTTTAGCTGGACTGTTTTCAAAGAAAAAGTTGAGATATTGGGGTATAGCCCTATTTTCTGCATCGTGCCGAAAATTTTGACATTTCATGACATCTCCAGCATTACTTTATATATTTACTTACAACTCAGACTAGTTATTAACTATCAAAAGGGAAACCCATAAAAGAAGGGCATGTAGCCATAAAAACATATGTGCTACAACATGTAGCTTGGTGCATAATCTTGATGTTAATCTAGATAGATGCCGCCATTTTAGATATTGTGTTGATAGTGTATTCATGTATATGGGGCTCCGGAAAGGGAAACTGCCTTTACGTTGCTTTTGCCAGTGTACATGATATATATATTCGGGGCATATTATCCAATCACATCACGAGAAATTTCTTTGCAGTATAATACTATTATATTTACAGAGATTTAGAGAGAGTGTCAAAGCTGGATAGTAAAACATCAGCCTCTGCCCAATGTATCTGTTTATTTCTACAAAGTCAGCTATTGATAACAAGGGTAAGTTGTTATAGTTTGATACAGTAAAATCACCTCAGTTTGAATACAGTGAGGTAACATAGGGATAATCAATATGAACTGAGTTTATGTATGTATGCACGAGTTTTTAATTATAAAATGTACACAAGCTTTCGGCAGTACAACCGCCTTCTTCAAGTGTGATCAGACTTGAAGAAGACTGTTGTACTGCCGAAAGCTTGTGTACATTTTATAATTAAAAGTTACATTTCTCAAGAAGAGGATATATCATGGTATGTATGAGCCGTTCTCTGGCAAGAGGGGGTTTGATGTCTCTCTGTGATACATTGCACCAAGAATACTGTC
Source organism: Tridacna crocea (assembly GCA_943736015.1). Taxonomy (NCBI): domain Eukaryota; kingdom Metazoa; phylum Mollusca; class Bivalvia; order Cardiida; family Cardiidae; genus Tridacna; species Tridacna crocea. The sequence continues at coordinate 15,853,496 of OX031068.1, forward strand.
ACACAATAGTGGATTGTAAAATCCATTTCCTCCATCAATCAACTGAATTATGAGATTAAATCTTTACCAGACGAAAAAATTTAAGACTGTTCCAGATTGAAAGCATCAGCAGATGACAAAATTGAAACGGCTCAAAAATTAATTTTCTAGGGGTAGGGTAGAAAACATTGTGGGAAAAGGAGAAAATGCTGGTTACCAGCATTTTCTCCTTTTCCCACCATGTTTTCAAAGGCTTTCTTTCTCAAGGTCATCAGAAGTCGAGATTGTGTGTAAAGGGTTTAAAGTATCAGCCCAGGTTAGTCTGCACAGTCTCTAAGAGCATTTCTGTCTAGTCAGATTTAGATCTACACTTTCAGCAAAATTGTATTTAGCAGCCTACGTCTAAATCCTTTAACCCATTACCACACAATCCCTACTTTTGATGCCCCTAGATAAGAAGCCTTTTGAAAACATTGTGGGAAAAGGAGAAAATGCTGGTAACCAGCATTTTCTCCTTTTCCCACAACTTTTTCTACCCTTCACAAAACTAATTTCAAATTTTCAGTCACTTTCATTTGGTCATCTGCAAATGCTTTCAATTTGGACAAGCCTAAAATATTGTCGTATGGTAATGAGTTAACACACAAATCACAAGTATAACAACAGCTTTTCGAAAACATGATGGGAAAAGGAGAAAATGCTGGTAACTGTTATTTCTCCTTTTCCCAGAGTGTCATTTAAATCTTTTCCAAACGACATAATTGAAAGCTTTTGCAGACGACAAATTAAAGATGGCTCAAATGGCAGAATTTGTCCTTGATAGAGTAGAAAACTGTGTGAGAAAAGGAGAAAACGTTGGTCACTAGCATTTTCTCATTTTCCCACAATGTTTTCAATCGGCTTCTTTCTCAGGGCCGTTAAAAGTCAGATTGTGTTGTAAACAGTTGAAACATTTCAACTTCAGATGTTGGTAAGTCGCTGTAAATGCTTTCAATTTGGACAAGTCTAACATTATGTTGTTGGATAAAGGATTAACCCATTACCACACAATCCCTACTTTTGACGCCCTGAGAAAGAAGCCTTTTGAAAACACTGTGGGAAAAGGAGAAAATGCTGGTAACCAGCATTTTCTCCTTTTCCCACAGTGTTTTCTACCCTTCCCGGAACAAATTTTAATTTTTCAGTCACCTTTATTTTGTCGTCTGCAAATGCTTTCAATTTGGACCAGTCTAAAATTTTGCTGTGTGGTAATGGGTTAAAGCATTATTGTTTCTCTTTGTTACAGTTGATGTCACAACATGCTCACATAGTGACAGGTAGCGTCACAGTGAACAACATGAATGTGTTGGTAGACAAGGTTTTAGACCTGACCAATAAGTTACAGACACTGTTTCTTGGTTTAGGGAACCACGACCTTTCTGTGATACGACAGACAGAGTTGAAGGCCTTGACCTTCAGACTGGGCTCGATTCTGGCTAACTCGCAGGAATTGGCAACTCAGATGAAATCACAGGAGGCATTTTCAACATATCTAGGCTCTTTACAAAAGTAAGTAACCTGCAATTTCTCCTTTTGTCAAAATGTTTTCTACCCTTTCAAAGACAAATTCAATCATTTAACTCTTTACAAAATGACAAAATTTTGAACTAGTCTAAATTGAAAGCATTTGCAGATGATAAAGTAAATGTGTGTCAAAAATTGAAATTTGATTTGGAAAGGATAAGAAAACATTGTGGAAAAAGGAGAAAATGCTGGTTGCCAGCATTTTGTCCTTTTCCCATAATGTTTTTCAAAGGCTTTCTTTTCCAGGGTTGTTAGCTCACCTGAGCACGAAGTGCTCAGAGTGAGCTATTGTGATCACTCACCGTCCGTCGGCGTCCGTTGTCCGTCCGTCCGTCCGTCCGTCCGTCGTCCGTCCGTCCGTCCGTTCACATTTTCTTGTTTACACTCTAGCATCTACAAATATCAACCAATCAGCACCAAACTTGGTCAAAGTATATATGACCATAAGATCTCGGATGAGTTCGATTTTGGGTCTTATCGGACCAGAACTTCTGGAGTTATTTGCCCTTGAATTAGAAAAATTGCTGTATTTCACTTTGTTTACACTCTAGCATCTACAAATATCAACCAATCAGGACCAAACTTGGTCAAAGCATATATGACCATAAGATCTCGGATGAGTTCGATTTTGGGTCTAATCGGACTAGAACATCTGGAGTTATTTGCCCTTGAATTAGAAAAATTGCTGTATTTCACTTTGTTTACACTCTAGCATCTACAAATATCAACCAATCAGGACCAAACTCGGTCAAAGTATATATGACCATAAGATCTCGGATGAGTTTGAGTTTGGGTCTAATCGGACCAGAACGTCTGGAGTTATTTGCCCTTGAATTAGAAAAATTGCTGTATTTCACTTTGTTTACTCTCCAGCATCTACAAATATCAACCAATCAGGACCAAACTCGGTCAAAGTATATATGACCATAAGATCTCGGATGAGTTTGAGTTTGGGTCTAATCGGACCAGAACGTCTAGAGTTATTTGCCCTTGAATTAGAAAAATTGCTGTATTTCACTTTGTTTACACTCTAGCATCTACAAATATCAACCAATCAGGACCAAACTTGGTCAAAGTATATATGACCATAAGATCTCGGATGAGTTCCATTTTGGTTCTTATCGGACCAGAACATCTGGAGTTATTTGCCCTTGAATCAGAAAAATTGCTGTATTTCACTTTGTTTACACTCTAACATCTACAAATATCAACCAATCAGGACCAAACTTGGTCAAAGTATATATGACCATAAGATCTCGGATGAGATTGATTTTGGGTCTTATCGGACAAGAACATCTGGAGTTATTTGCCCTTGTATTAGAAAAATTGCTGTATTTCACTTTGTTTACACTCTAGCATCTACAAATATCAACCAATCAGGACCAAACTTGGTCAAAGTATATATGACCATAAGATCTCGGACGAGTTTGATTTTGGGTCTTATTGGACCAGAACATCTGGAGTTATTTGCCCTTGAATTGGAAAAATTGCTGTATTTCACTTTGTTTACACTCTAGCATCTACAAATATCAACCAATCAGGACCAAACTCGGTCAAAGTATATATGACCATAAGATCTCGGATGAGTTCGATTTTGGGTCTTATCGGACAAGAACTTCTGGAGTTATTTGCCCTTGAATTAGAAAAATTGCTGTATTTCACTTTGTTTACACTCTAGCATCTACAAATATCAACCAATCAAGACCAAACTTGGTCAAAGTATATATGACCATAAGATCTCGGATGAGTTCGATTTTGGGTCTTATTGGACCAGAACATCTGGAGTTATTTGCCCTTGAATTGGAAAAATTGCTGTATTTCACTTTGTTTACACTCTAGCATCTACAAATATCAACCAATCAGGACCAAACTTGGTCAAAGTATATATGATCATAAGATCTCCGATGAGTTTGATTATTGGTCTAATCTGACTAGAATGACTGGAGTTATTTGCCCTTGAATTAGAAAAATTGCTATACTGCACTTTGTTTACACTCTAGCATCTACAATTTTTAACCAATCAGCTGTAAACTTGGCCAATATATATATAACCATAAGATCTTGGATGAGTTGAGTTATGGGTGTAATCGGACGCAAACAACTGGAGTTATTTGCCCTTGAATTAGAAAGTTCTTTATAATAGTTCTTAATCCAGAGCATAACTTTGTCATCTTCAGTCTGATTGACTTGAAACTTGACATTTGTGTTTGTTGCAATAATGCAGAGTGCAATCTGAAAGATCCATAACTCTACCTTATACTGTCTGTAAGTTATTTCCCTTTGATTGTCATTTTTACAGCATTTTCTGCTCATCTGGAATATAACTTTGTCATCTATAGTCTGAACATCTTCAAATTTGATATGCATCATCGTTGTATATTTATGGAGTGCAGTGCACAAGAACCATAACTTCTTCTAGCTTGAATTTTGAGTTATTTCCCCTTTGAACTTCATTTTCAAAGCATTTCTTGCTTGTCCGGAGCAAAACTTTGTCATCTTAAGTAGGAATGACTTGAAATTGGGTATGATTATTTGGTGCAATATTTGGAAGTGCAGTGCACAAGAATTGTAACTCTAATTTGTGCTGTCTTTGAGTTATTTCCCTTTGAATGTCATTTTTACAGCATTTAGTGCCTCATCTCGAGTCAAAACGACTTCAAACTTGGTATGCATGTTTGTTGCAGTATTACAGAGTACAATGTGCAAGAACAATAACTCTACCTAGTGCGAACTTTATGTAATTCCACATTGACCTTCATTCTTACAGTATTTCTTGCTTGTCTGACATGGAACTTCAAAGTCTCAAGTCAAATTGCGACAAATTGCTGCTCTTGTTTCATTATCATTTAGCCTTGAACCTTGATATTTGGTATTTATCTTTATTGTAGACCTTTGCTGCTTGGTACTCAGGTGAGCGATATAGGACCATCATGGTCCTCTTGTTAAAAGTTGGGATTGTGTGGTAAAGAGTGAAGGCTCATTTAAATTGTTGTCTGCAGAAACTTTCTCTGTACAAAAGTTAACATTTTGTCATGTGTTAAGGGTAAAGAATGATTTCCCCTTGTATTTCCACAATTAGTGTGAAATGCACATGACCCATGCTCTGGATTGATATATCGTATGGTGTTTAATGCTGTTTTCCACATTACTTCAGTTATATCTCGCCAGCCTATCCATTCATTCCTCGAGTTTCTTTTACGAGTCCTTCACACAATTTTCTTTCCAAGCCACTGGCTGCTTCCCTTATAATCATCGTTGAAAAAATGGTCAGAGGTGGGAGAGGAATTTCGCAGTGACTATCATCAATCCTTGGAAAGAAATTGGCCAGGCCGGGAGTCGTAGCCAGGGATCAAACCCTGGATCCTGTGTTCTCAAGTCATGCACAATACCAACTGAACTACCTGGGCCCTGGAAAAGGAAGGTGTAATGATCTTGATGCATTATTCAACACAAGGCATAATATAGTTATGAATCCATCAAATTTATCATGTTTAACAAACTACATCATTAGGTAGAATACCGAAAGCAAAAAGTTTCGACATGGATCAGCCGCTGACCTTAACTCGTTACCACACAATCCCATCTTTTAACTAACCTAAGGAAGAAGCCTTTTCAAAACCTTTTTGGAAAAGGAGAAAATGCTGGTAACTAGCATTTTCTCCTTTTCCTACAATGTTTTCCACCCTTCTATAACCAATTTTGAGTCATATCTATTTTGTCGTCTGCAAATGCTTTCAATTTGGACCAGTCATTAATTTTGTTGTGTGTTAAAGAGTTAATCATACTTTTAACAGGTGCATACCCTCACTTTTCACAGGCTAACAACCCTTATAAAAAGGACCTATGAAAACATTGTGGAAAAAAGGAGAAAGTGCTAGGAACCGTTGAAGACTCCATTTATTTATGGCCTGCCAGAAAAAATATGCCACAGATGCCTTGCATGGCTTCTTATTTTCTTCTTTTGATTGAATTTCGTTTAAAGGGGATTGGCCTTTTATTAGTTCACCTGAGCACAACATGGTCAAGGGGAGCTTTTAGGATCACCCGGTGTCCGTCGTGCGTCATGCATCAACTCCTCCTAAACCACTGGGCCAATTTGGACCAAACTTGGCTGGAATGATCCTTGGGAGGTCCTCTTAAAAAGTTGTTCACAGGATTTGATTCCATCAAAAATTCTGGTTTGCAACCATGGCAACCATATGAATTTTCTAGGAAATTCTTAAAAAATCTTCCCCTCTGAAACCGCTGGTCAGATTCTGTAATAATTACACACAGATGATCCTTTGGTGACCCTTTTCAAATAATTTAATGAAATTTTGATCTGTCAAGAAACATGGCTCTGGTAAAAGGGGTGCTAATTGCACTATATGGCCCTGAAGAAATTCTTAAAGAATTCTCTGAAACTGCAGGTCAGATTTTGAAATAATTTCACAGATATGTTCTTTGTGTGACCCTTTTCAAAAATTGTTCACGAAATTTTGATCTGTCAAAAACATGGCTCTGGTGAATGGGGGCTACTTGCACTACATGATGAAATTCTTAAAAATTCTTCTTCTCTGCTGGTCAGATTGTGAAATAATTTCACAGAAATGTTTCTTGGATGACCATTTTCAAAAAATGGTCGTGAAAGTTTGACCTGTCAAGAAACATGGCTCTGGTGAATAGCAGCTACTTGCACTATATGGCCCTGAAGAAATTCTTAAAAAATTCTTCTCTGAAACGGCTGGTCATATTTTGAAATAATTTTATAAAGATGTTCTTTGGGTGACCCTTTTTCAAAAATTGTTCACGAAATTTTGATCTATCAAGAAATATGGCTCTGGTTAATGGGGGCTACTTGCTCTATATGGCCATGAAGAAATTCTTTAAAATTCTTTTTCTCTGAAACGGCTGATCAGATTTTGAAATAATTTCACAGAAATGTTTCTTTGGCTGACCCTTTTCCAAAATTGTTTGAGGAATTTTGGTTCTCTCAAAAATTTAGTTGAGCAATCCAGGGCCATCTGGGCCCTCTTGTTTCATCTTATTATTTTTTTTCAGATTTCTTTCTTCATGTGACACAACACAGGACAGCTGCACATCATTTTTATTGACAGAGTTACCCAACTTGAAAACTCTTCAACTCTCAGCAGTACAAAACATCCTTCATTCTGCATTAAAGCTTGTGCGACCAGTAACATTTTGTTTGCAGAACAAAGTGAGAAAAGCAAGTGCAGTAATCCATGAACCAGCCAAAGTATCAGATAATCCAATTAAATTCACTGCAGGTCTAACCACAGCTGTGTTCCTATTGGCTGATGTACAAAATGTGGAAGACATATCTAACTTGAGAATTCAGGTGAGTTGATTGATTGTTTGTATGGTGTTTAACATGGTTTTCAACAATACTTCAGTTATATTATTGCGGCTAGTGCACCTATCCATGCTTTACTGGAGTCTCTTTTACCAGTACTCTGCACTATTTTCTTCTATGCCACTGAATCCTGTAGTGTAACAGGTGGTGAAAAAATATCGTGGCTCGACCGGGATTTGAACCCAGGGCCTCAGGAATACCTTTCCTGCACTCTAACCAACTGAGCTACCGAAGCACATGTCCATACGGCCGCACGATATATCACCAAATACCTGTACCTGACTACATTATACCTTTACATCTATCTGTGGGATAGACCAGTATACTACATACTTCCCCGCCACATGAAGATTCGTCCACGAATCCCTCAATCACTGCTACCCTATCATTCTAATAAGTGGGTTATTTACTTTGGGCGCTAAATGTAACAGGTGGTGAAAAAATATCACGGCTCGACCGGAATTCGAACCCAGGGCCTCAGGAATACCGTTCCTGCACTCTAACCAACTGAGCTACCGAAGCACATGTCGATACGGCCGCAGGATATATCATCAAATACTTGTACCCGACTATATTATACCTTTACATCTATCTGTGGGCTAGACCAGTATACTACAGTAGCACTGACTGTCAACAACCCTCAGAAAGAAACTGGCCAAGCCTTGTGTCATAGCCAGGGATTGAACCCTGGACCCTGTGTACTCAAGTCCTGCACGCTACCGACTGAGCTAACAGGGCTCGGCAATTCAGGCGAGTATATGGACAGTCTGAATCCATCATTGGGCAGATTAATGTAAGACTTTCTCAACAATTTTTCCACAAGTCACATAAAGCAAAAACATGTTATTCTTTGGAAAGTCTTGTATTTGCCTTAGGGGGGAAATGCTAGTAACCAGCATTTTTCTCCTTTTCCCACAGTGTTTTCAAAAGCCTTCTTCTGGCAGGGTCATTAACTCATTACCAAACGACAATATTTTAGGCTTGTCAAAATTGAAAGCATTTGCAGACGACAAAATAAAAGTGACTGAAAATTTGAAATTTGTTTTGTGAAGGGTAGAAAACATTGTGGGAAAAGGAGAAAGTGCTGGTTACCAGCATTTTCTCCTTTTCCCACAATGTTTTCTAAAGGCTTCTTTCTCAGGGGCGTCAAAAGTAGGGATTGTGTGGTAATGGGGTAAGACTTGGGATTGTGGGGTAAAGGGTTAAAGGACAGTTGCTTCTTTAGAGCATGAAATTGCTCCTTTTCCGATGATGTTTTTGGAAGCCATCATGGGAGCCAGTTGTATAGGAGTAGAGTGTGTGCCATATTGCAGTATATTGGCTAAATTATCGGTTTTGAATCACATGGTGAGATGGCTAGATTTTTTCAGATTTTGTATCAAAGATTTCTTTTCTGTGAAAGAAGTGGTTGCCATGGGAATGGCATTTTATACATTTTTATGCCCTAGAGCAATTCTTTCACATATTTCCTTCTCACACACAGCTGGTAAAGTTTTAATTCATATTTACTACAAATGATCCTGCAGGGAACTTTATAGTCACAGCTGTTACAAAATACAGCTCTCTTGTTATAAGCCAGTGGAGCAATTCAGGTCCATCATGGCCCTCTTGCTTGATTTTGTACATAACCCATTACAAAACAATTCCAAATTTAACAACCCCGAGAAAGAAGATTTTGAAAAAAATGCTGGTTACAAACACTTTCTTGTTTTTCCACAATGTTTTTTTAAAGAATTAAGGAAGGAATTGACCTTCTTCTTAACTCTTTACCAAACGACAAGAAATTAGATTGGTCCAAATTGAAAGGATTTGCAGACGACAAATTAAAAGTAACTGAAATAATGATCTTTGTTTTGGATGGGGAAAAAAACATTGTTGGAAAAGGAAAAAATGCTGGTTGCCAGCATTTTCTTCTTTTCTCACCATGTTTTCATAAGGCTTTTTATACAGGGGGTGTTAAAATTTGTGATTGTGTGGTAATGAGTTAATGTTTTATGTTTCGTTGTTAACCATGGTCTCCTTTTGGAATAATGTTTTCTACCAGAATAACTCCAGATGACGAAATTGAAAGCATTTGCAGATGGCAAAGTGAATGTAGCTTATTTGATGAGGATTGTCTTTGATTGGGTAGAAAACATCATGGGAAAAGGAGAAAATGCTGGTTTTTCAATAGCCTTCTTCTTCAGGGTTTTTAGAACTCAGGATTGTGTGGTAAAGGTTAAAAAAGTAAAACTTGGTTTTTCATCAACATCTTCTTTTAATAATGTCTTCCAATAATGACCAAACAGTGCCTTGTTTTTATGACCCTGAAATGGAAGCCTTTTGAAAACATTGTGGGAAAAGGAGAAAATGCTGGGAACCAATGTTTTCTACCCTGCTGGAAACAAATTTAAATTCTTGAGTTATGTTGGGTTTTTTTGTTGTCTGGAAATGCTTTCAATTTGGACAAGGCTAAAATTTTTTCGTTTGGTAAAGAGTTAAAGAGTTGTCCCGCTTCCTCCTTGTTTGCATATTTCATTGTTGTAGGTGAGGTACCCAGACACGAGCTCCGTATTGATTGTTCCCCCACCGCAAGATCTAAGAAAACGTAACATTCTGCATCATCAACTTTCAACCAATGTTCTTCTGTCTCATGCACATTGGTCAGGTAGGGGAATTTTATTCAGACCAGGATTTGTTGTCCATTTTTATTTTTGTACTCAATGACAGAACTTCAAATAAAATTGTTTTAGGATGTTGGAATATTACAATGAAGTATTTGCAAATGTCCTTAAAGGTGGCCCTTTAGATTTTGGGACGAAAATTGTACAAAAATGCAAAAAATCATCCCTATACTCTCAAAGCCTTTTAATTTTCATTCATAAAACCAGTAGTCGAACAGCATCCAACAACACGAGAAATTAGAGATTTACTACAGCCTAGGTCGACACCGACGGGGGACACGTTCTATTTTTAGATGATCATTTCGCTCATTTACATACAGGAATACACAGATAAAGTTTCAAACATAGCGTCTGAAAAGACACTATGGAAAATTATTATTACATGTTTGCTATGTAATGGAATTTAAGCGTTATGAGTCACATGCCTGTCACTAGGCATTCCCGAAATGCTCTATTGATTTTTGGCGCGAAATCTAAAAATAACTTAAGGGACTACGTAGCCTTTTAAGGGAATACCATCGAAATTTTTTTTTTTTTAATTTTATGAATCTTAATTATTGATGATTTGTATTATATTTTCATATGAATTTCAGTGATATATTTATTTTTTAATTTGGTGAGATGTGAAAATTCTAAATACCCACCTTCAAGTTGAAAAGCATAGAAGACAAGACTTGATGTAACAAGTGAAATTTGTGATACTAAACTTGATGCCAGGCAGTATGATATATTACAAGTGTTTCAAACATAAAGTGTTATTTGCACATGATTGAAGAACCATTCTGTCACTTATGGACAGTTTAACCCTTTAGCACACAGCCCTGATGTTTAATGACCCTAAGAACAAAAGCTTTTGAAAACATTGTGGAAAAAAGTGAAAATGCTGATAATCACATCTAGCCTTTCCTTAACAAATTTCAATTTTTGAGTTACCATTACTTTGTCATCTGCTGATGCTTTCAATTTGGACTATTTTTTTTTGCTTGGTAAAATTCTTCAAACCAGTACTCTACCCATGAAAGGGCCTCTTTCATAGGTTTAGAAACAAGTATTGAAACACATGTACTTGTTTTAGACCTTTGCTAATACAGTCAAATGGCCATCATAATGATGAACACCCTCAACAACGAAATGATGGGATGCTTCAAGTTGTTTTTCTGTCCATCTCTCCAATTAATTTTGTGTCAACTCCTTTTATCAAGCCACTAGAATTGAATTTGAAAAGAAGCTTTTTGACCGTTGGAAATTGTACACCTTCAACTTTCATCTTATTTGGTCAGCCATTTAGTGGAGTTTTGGCCCTTTCAAGGTTTTTCCTTGTTAGTTGAAGAGAAAACTGTTGGGGCATATTTCACAGCCTGAGACACTACTAGTTTTTCACAAAAATTTATTCACATATTTGGTCTTACTTTGCTGTGACATTTTACTTAATTTACTTTCAGAATCCTGTACTGTTGAAATTGGACTGGTTCTCCTTTCATCAGCCGTTCAGATGAAATTCAGATCTCAAGCCTCTAGTGATACTGATCAAGATGAGAAAGTGATAGAACTTTGTAAACCAGTCAAAGTTCTTGTAGCACCAAAACCATTTAAAAGATAAATAACTGGAGCAAAAACAGCATATTTCGCAGAAAATTAATAATTGAGCCATGCTCTGTTAAGGCAGGGCTTAGTGCATCTACAAAAAAATTGTATATGCACTTACATTAGTCTTGTACTAACCCCTTGCTATGTTGTCGGTACTCATTAGAATCGTCTCGATGAGACGATTCTAATGAGTACCCACAACATAGGGTTAGGAAGACAAATAATGGATTTAGAAAACTATCACGCCTTCCTCCTCTGTTACAAAGATACATGAAGCCATCTTTTCCAAGAGCGTCACTCATTATGTTTGTAGAATTCCTTTGTAACAAAGAAAAGCTTTAGTTATCATTGAATAAAGAACTTCAGACTATTGGTCATAGATTGATTTAACCCATTACCACACAATCCCTATTTTTGATGCCCCTGGAAAAGAAGCCTTTTGAAAACATTGTGGGAAAAGGAGAAAATGCTGGTAACCAGCATTTTCTCCTTTTCCCACAATGTTTTCTACCCTTTACAAAACAAATTTCAAATTTTCAGTCACTTTCATGTTGTCGTCTGCAAATGCTTTCGATTTGGACAAGCCTAAAATATTGTCGTTTGGTAATGAGTTAACCCTTTCCCAAACAATCCCTGCTTTTTACGGGTAAGGAATAGAAGCCTTTTGAAAACATTGTGGGAAAAGGAGAAAATGCTGGTAACCAGCATTTTCTCCTTTTCCCACAATGTTTTCTACTCTATCATATTGAAAAATCATCTTTTTAGCAACAGTTACTGTTAATTTGTCATTTGCAAAATGCTTTCAGTTTGGTCTGGGCCAAAATTTGCCGTTTGGGAAAGGGTTAAAAAATAAAAACAGACAGTCTGACAGATTTAGAAGGTAGATCTATTAATGCTTTGTAAAACAAGTTATCCCGTCTTTAACCCTTTACCAAACAATCCCTGGTTTTTACGACATTGAGATTGAAGCCTATAGAAAACATTGTGGGAAAAGGAGAAAATGCTGGTAACCAGCATTTTCTCCTTTTCCCACAATGTTTTCTACCCTGCTACAAACAAATTTCAATTTTTGAGTCATGTTTATTTTTTCGTCTGCTAATGCATTCAATTTGGACCAGTCGGAAATTTTGTCGTTTGGTAAACGGTTAACTTTCCAGAGGAAGAAGCTTTTGAAATTTAATCATGGAAAAAGGAGAAAAAGGTGATAACCGACATTTTCTCCAAAACAAACAAAACATCATCTTCCATTTCATTGGAGAGTTTATAGCTTTTTCCGTGCAATTCATATACATAGATCTAAATATAAGCCATGTGAAAGTAATAAAAGAAAAATTCACCACAAAATCTGATTTGTTGAATTCTTTCACTCCAATTCCTAATATTCTACTATTTTTCATAAGGTCTTAATTCTTTGCCAGACAACAAAACTTGATACAATTCCAAATTGAATGTGAATCTTACGGACCACATGATGAATGTGCTTCAAAAATTAAAATTGGTTTCAGAGAAGTAAACTCTTTACCAAACGACAAAATTTTCGACTGGTCCAAACTGAAAGCATTTGCAGGCAACAAGTGAAAAGTGACCAAAAATTTGAAATTTCTTTTTGGAAGGGAAGAAAACAATGTGGGAAAAGGGGAAAATGCTGGTTATCAGCATTTTTTCCTTTTCCCACAATGTTTTCAAAAGGCTTCTATCTCAGGGTCTTATCACCAGGGATTGTTTTGTAAAGGGTTAGAAAGTGTGGAAAATAGAGAAAAAGGTGTTTAGAAGCATTTTCCTTTTTCCTGCAATGTTTTTAAAAGCTTTTGCAGGGTCTTTTTAACCCTTTCCCAAACAATTCCTGGTTTTTACGGGTCTGGAATAGTAGCCTTTTAAAAACATTGTGGGAAAAGGAGAAAATGCTGGTAACCATCATTTTCTCCTTTTCCCACAATGTTTTGTACCCAATCATAGACAGAAATCATCTTTTCAGCAAGAGTTGAATTGTCGTCTGCAAATGCTTTCAATTTGGTCTAGTCCAAAAGTTTGTCGTTTTGGAAAGGGTTAAGTTGGGATTAGTCGTTTGGTAAAGGGTTCAGCATAAGCAGATTATGTGCAGTCTGATCTTGATCTTAACCATCCATAGAAACTACTTTACCTTCTAATATTGGGCCTCTCCCCAGTCAACTGATTGCTGAGACTGAAGGCAAATAGTATTTATCCACGGCAAAATCTAAACCAGGCAAAAGCTCTTCTGGAGGTTTTTTGAAGGTCATCGGTACATGATTCCATTTTTTTTTTTTCTCCACAAAATTTTACTTGTAGACTCTACTTTACTTTTTTTTGCGTTTGTATTAACTCTTTACCACACGACAAAATTTTAGACTGGTTCGAATTGAAAGCATTTGCAGACGACAAAATAAAGGTGACTGGAAATTTGAAATTTGTTCTTGGAAGGGTAGAAAACACTGTGGGAAAAGGAGAAAATGCTGGTTACCAGCATTTTCTCCTTTTCTTACAGTGTTTTCAAAAGGCTTCTTTCTTAGGGTTGTCAAAAGTAGCGATTGTGTGGTAATGGATTAAAGAAATTCGTGAATTTGGAAGTGTTGTTAAAAGGAACCGTAGCAACTGTATCATATAGGAAATTCTGTTGAAAACCTCATCAAGTGTGAGATTGTAGATCTAGCTAACAAATATACTACTCAAAATTTGCTAGGAATCGCCCTAAGATTCACCGTAAATCTATATGTGGCATGTATCATGTATGGTTTTACAATATGTTACATTGCTACACTGATCAATTAAATGACCAGTGGAAAGGGATCTTTAGGCCTATACCTCACAATGTTTACTGCTAAAGACACTGAGAAAGAAGCCTTAGGAAAACATTGTTGGAAAAGGAGAAAATGCTGGATACGATGTTTTCTACCCCATGACACACAGCGTAGAGCACGTTGCATAAAGGTTTTGGTCAGCAAATGCTTTCAGCTTGGTCAAATCTAGAATTTTTTGCGACAAATCATTAAAATGTATTGAACACTACTTACCTTGAAGTTGTTTAAATCCATGTTTAGATAAAAATATGACAAATGTCTGTCGCGGTGAGATCATCTAGCTCATCAACCAAACTGCACGTTTTAACAAGGTTTCAGTGACGTCACTTTTCAGTGAGGCCAGTTTTCATTGAATTGGGGCACTCAGAAGGGGAATTCTTTTTTTGACAGAGTACGCAATTCATGACTACATAAAACGGGGAAATTTCGCTGAATTCACTTTGCAGTTTGCAGTATAATAAAATCGTTGTTCGGTGGCAGGGGACTTTGAAACTTGTTCAGGGGTGTGGCGATTCAAGTCGCCACCTCGCTGTGAGCAAGTTTCCTTATTATACTGCAAAGAAATTCATCGTGATCTGATTGGTTAACATGCCGGGAACATAATATCATGAGTGCCCCGTAAACATCACTACACGTGCAATACATCATCCAAAATGACGGGGTCGATCGATCACCAGATTGCACATTTATGCACCAAACTGCACGTTTTAGTGACGTCAGTTTTCCAGTGATGTCAGTTTTCATTGAATTGGGGCACTCAGAAGGGAATTTCTATTTCGTCAGCATACTCGATTCGTGATATAAAACAGGAAAATTTCGCATAACGCGCTTTGAAGGGGTAAAATTTTGCAGTATAATAAATTCGTTGTACGGTCAGGTGGCAGGGGACTTGGAAACTTTTTCACGGCTGTGGTGAATCATGTCGCCACCTCGCCTTCGGCTCGGGGCGACATGATTAACTACAGCCGAGAACAAATTTCCAAGTCCCCTGCCACCTGACCGTACAACTAATATTATTATCACTGTGTTGTAAGCTGTACGGCACAAAATGTGTAGTCACTTCCAAGATGGCGGACTGTTTACTTGGAGAAAGGTGGGTGTCACATTTTATCATCAATAACTTTTTTTCTTGAAACCTTCGAGACATGATACTTATAATATATTGTGTGGGAATGATGTGGTAAGCCTCGGTGCTACATAGCAAAGAGCCAGTGCCATTATTCGATACCATCGTTTTTAGTTATAGAATGGAAAATAAGCTAATGCAGTGGGTGAAGGTTGTTGTTTCTGTAGGTATTTATCACGTGCTTTCCAATGATTACAGTCATTTTTGTGAAACATGTCTAGAAAGACCCGAAAACATGTGTTTTGTATATCGCTAATGCAGCGGTGTAGTCCACATCAACAATTTCACACACAGCGGTGTAGACCCGATTTTTTCTGAACGGTTTAGACACAATTTAAAGCACAATATATGTACGGTTTAGACACAATTGGCTTGGTCTTGAATCTTCTTTTCTGAAGATAACGTAACTTGGCGTTAATCCAGAATCATGAAAATTGGCACCAACAGTTCGAGACAGTCTCCCTTATTACCGACACCCACGGAAGGAACCATCTGGAACCGAAAAAGGATCATCGTGGAACGAAAAGAGATAGTTGGGAACAAAAGAGTGCATCAAGACATTATTTACGATATTATTTATGTAATAGTGAATATTATATCACGAAAAAATAAATTATGAAATTACTAATTAATGTCTGTGCACTCATAAATCAATTCCATCATGGTGGCAGCCATAATTTCAATCATTCACTTAGGATGATAATTACCATCCTGGACTTGACAATCATTTTCATTTCGAAGTTGTTTTAAATACCGTCGCTGATTCGTATCTTGGTATCTGTTTGTTTAATATCTAGTTAAAGATGCTCGTCTAAGGCCGGTGAGCAGAAATGCTGTTAAATTAATAAAAAACATAGCATGGTACAGAAAATCGGTCCTTATTGTACACAAGGATAAATTACTGACATGTATGGTGTAACTAAAAAAAAAAATACAAACGCGGAGGTTTGTGTTAGAAACCGAGCATTGGTCGGAAAATAACTGGCTGACGATCGAAGCTGTAAACAATGACAGTGCGTCACGGAAATTTATCGTTGCTTTCCGCCTAAAGTCGGATACGGTGTAACTTGCATATCACTCTCTTGCACTCCGGATCATTACATTCACCTCTGTAGTGGGCTCAGAAAGTAGTCCGTCATTACGCGATACTTTCGTCACATGACCAGAATTCAAAATGGCGACACAAACGCCGGTGAAAGAAAGACCAATATCGATTACTTTTTGTGCTGTTGAAACAGCATACGGCAAATCTGACTAAGTGGTAGGCAATGTGAAAAAGATGGATTTTCTGAAAAGCTTAAATGTCTTTTAAAGGACCATAATTTGTTTTTTAATCTTATAACCTAAGATTTATCGGTGTATTAAAACTGTTGTCATCATTCCTGGGCGCAGCCATTTTTGTTAAACTTGGCGTAAGATTCTGATCAGTAAAGAGGCTCGAAAAAAAATAGTTCCATTTTATACAGGTAAATTCATCAGTTTGAACGCACCTATAATGTATCCAGAATCATATTTCCATTGTCTACCTTATAATTTTACACACGAAACAGTTAAACAGTAACAAAACATCTTTTCCTCGGTTTGACAAGATTCTTGTCATTTAGCCCATCGCAGAGATGTGTGTGAGAGTAACGAACGACAACTCTGCTCGGAGATTGCTTACATATAGGCCGCGACCTCCGTCTGAAAATCGAGGCTGCAACAGAGAAGCCTAAATTTTCTTTTGTTTTCTCAGTATACGCAGGGCGAAGGTCAAACATAGTCACGAGACAGAATGTATGATCATTATACAAATCTACCAGAGTGTATAACGGATATCGAAAATCTTCGATTTAAAAACCAGAAACGATGAGTCTGTTTAGATGGAAGGCCGCAACTTGGCGAAATGCATTTTCTATCGATTGCTATCTAAGCAAGCTTGTCAGGCGAAATATTTGGCATGAAGATATAAGAATGACTATATTTTGATAAAATAAAAACAAAATGAGTTAAAACTGGCTTAAAATGAGTATAAGGATCTCTCTAAAGTTTTTAGTTTCTGTGCCACTGTTCGAGTAAAATATGACCAGTAGGTTAACAGGGAATGGGGGATCAAAAAAAAAAAAACCCACTGCAGTAAAAATTACGTAATTATTGTTTTTTACCCCAAAAGGAAAATTCGTAAGATGGAATTTCATGTGATCGATATTCACAATTTTCATTTACCATTGTACAAATTGATTTCATTATATACGGGTCATGGATTTATATTTATAAAATCGAATGTTACCCATCAAGATTAGTTATCTCATAAAATTTTTAATTTATTCTTATCGTTTCCGGAATGTTTCTTTTGGCCACGGACTACATCTGGTAGTAGACTGGTGTCAGTCCATTAAATAGAACCTTTTCATTAAAACAAAATCATCAAGTAAAACTGCAAAATGGAAACTCTGTGGTCTCAATGCTCTGAATGTCTGATTTAACGTATTTCAGAAGAAGGGCAAGTAACAACACATATTTCTGTGACTTTGCTGTAGTTGTGTACCTTGTTTATTAGAATGACTTAAATGCAAGGCCTGAATGCCAGGCTACATCTGGTAGGTGAATATACAGACCCGTTCGCGAAGTACCAAAGCAATTTTATTTTCCCATATTTTGAAAGAAAGACAGTCGATGATTAGTGAAACACTTTCAAAACATGAATAATTTCCGTGGCATCTTATTTGATATAAGTTTGTCTTTTAGAAAATACAGGATAGCAATAATATTGTACATGTATTTCCAAAAGCCCTGATGTTACTTTTGTTCCATGAAGTGTCAAACAAGAGTCTCTAAATCTCCTCCAAATGAGCATTGGTAGCACATGAATGGCGTGCAACTGGAATATAAGATAGACAAAGTTTTTTTTAAAGCAGGTAAATGGTATGTAACTCAAATATCAAAAGACCAAAGTCTTTGCAGTTCATGTCTAGACCACAGATAGAATCAGATTTTGTGTCTAAACCGTACAGTATATAAAGCTTATATGTGTGTGTCTAAACCGTTCAGAAAACGCCGTATCTACACCGCTGTGTGTAAAATTGTTGATGTGGACTACACCGCTGCATTAGCGATATACAAAACACATGTTTTCGGGTCTTTCTAGACATCTTTCACAAAAATGACCGTAATCATTGGAAAGCACGTGATGAATATCTACAGAAACAACAGCCTTCACCCACTGCATTAGCTTATTTTCCATTCTATAACTAAAAACGATGCAAGTTCTTCACTTCAAATTCAAATTTTACCCAATGGCAATGTTTACGCCGATATAACGTATCGAATAATGGCACTGGCTCTTTGCTATATAGCACCGAGGCTTACCACATCATTCCCACACAATATATTATAAGTATCATGTCTCGAAGGTTTCAAGAAAAAAAGTTATTGATGATAAAATGTGACACCCACCTTTCTCCAAGTAAACAGTCCGCCATCTTGGAAGTGACTACACATTTTGTGTCGTACAGCTTACAACACAGTGATTATACTGCAAAGAAATTCATCGTGATCTGATTGGTTAACATGCCGGGAACATAATATCATGAGTGCCCCGTAAACATCACTACACGTGCAATACATCATCCAAAATGGCGGGTCGATCGATCACCAGATTGCACATTTATGCACCAAACTGCACGTTTTAGTGACGTCATTTTCCAGTGACGTCAGTTTTCATTGAATTGGGGCACACAGAAGGGAATTTCTATTTCGTCAGCATACTCGTTTCGTGAAATTATAAAACAGGAAAATTTCGCTTAACGCGCTTTGAAAGGGTAAAACTTTGCAGTATAATAAATTCGTTGTACGGTCAGGTGGCAGGGAACTTGGAAACTTGTTCACGGCTGTGATGAATCATGTCGCCACCTCGCCTTCGGCTCGGGGCGACATGATTAACCCCAGCCGTGAACAAGTTTCCAAGTCCCCTGCCACCTGACCGTACAACTAATAAAGTCCCGTGAAGTCTGGCTGTACATACATGTACAACTTACAACGTCTACGGTGTACTGAAAAGCAGTGAACTCATTACCAAACGACAAAATTTCAGACTGGTCCAAATCGAAGGAATTTGCAGACTACAAAATAAAAGTGACTGAAAAATTGAAATTTGTTTTGAGAAAGGTAGAAAACATTGTGGGAAAAGGAGAAAATGCTGGTTACCAGCATTTTCTCCTTTTCCCACAATTTTTTCTAAAGGCTTCTTTCTCAGGGGCGTCAAAAGTAGGGATTGTGTGGGAATGGGTTAAATTATGAAGACAGCTTTGCACGTAAATGAAAATTAGCAGTCTCTGTTAAGTTTTTCTTAAAGACTTGCTCGACTAAATTTGGTTTTAAGTCCTTTGAAAGTCGGAGTTCGTTTAAAATTAATTTTGATGTGGATGAGAAAGGCTTTACATTGGAATTAAAAGCAAATTGGCACCAAAGAACTCTATATATGAAAATTGAGAGGCCGCAAGAAAAGGTTAAGTGTACTGAAAACCTCATTGATGTCATCGACTGCCACGCTTTAAGTCAATAAACATGAGTATTTCTGATACAAAAAATGGATATTGGACTTTGCCAACGAAAAATGTCTAAAGATAGAAACCAAAGCCGCTTTAGGGCTATCGCAGAAGTTAAGCAAGGGATCTAATAGATGTTAAATTGATATTTTCAGTTCTCGCCGTCGACATAAAGTGCCCGTGAAAGCGTCTGAATAATAAGCTTCTTAACGACACGGAAACTTCTGCTTCCATCGGTATCCCTAGCATTTGTTTTGACGGGTCCATCAGCCAATCAGATTTAAACTTTCTTTTCATTCATACGGACCGCCATATTCAATAAAAATATGCTCTTTGAAGAAATAAAATGGGTTTTCAAGTGTTGGGTCTTGCGATTGATTAATGACATGCCTTGGCGAATAATATTATACAATACCAATAGGTTTTCCAGTAAATGTCCAACAGCAGAGATTTTCTCGTTTTTTGGTGGTAGATCTAGTGAGTTACTGGCCGCCTGATGCTCAAATAACAAATTGGAATTGTTCATCCGCCTCTGAATTAGACCAATGTACGTGTCACTCACAAGTTGTTTACAAATCGCGTATGCCTTGTTAGTAGTATTGGAAAGAGCAGAGAAAAGGATTGCCAAATCAAAATATGCAGATTACTTTAGGACAGTATGTGAATGTTTTGCAAGGACTATGTTACTTGAACCTTTATATTGGATTTCAAATAGGTAATTATATACTTTATGCGAAAACTTTTCTTTGAATTCTTTATCGTTTTGACAACATGCCCCGATAAAAGGCGTATCCAGAGGCTTTCGTGAACATGATAGACAAAAAATCGACCCTTACGCCCGCTAACATAATAAAGAATTATTTTCGTATTTCTTTGACTATTGAAGTCTTTACCAAACAATCCAAGGCTTCAATGTAACTAAGAAAGACGGTCACAATGTGGGAAAGAAGGGAAATGTGGAAAGCAGTATTTATATTCGTAACAAGAAGAATATTAGTTGCCCAGGAAGGTCACTTGATTCTAGAGTCTTTTTTGAACTCGACGGGGGCAGGTTGTTTTTGTAGTGCTGTATTTTGTCTCAAGTAAAAGTAAAGAGTCACATTCTTATTCTTTTACTTACAAAATATAAATGTCCCCCCCTCCCGTAATATTTTTTGAGCGAAATCTACCTTTCCGCATCTGTGAAGACCAAACAAACAAACGTACATGTTTGTGTCAGTTTTACGTATATTCATGTATATGACGTCTCTATTTCTTTTCTAATATAAAGAATAGCTCTAGCAAAACAAAATTCATGGTATGCCAGAAAAATATTTGGGTTATAGTCAAATTCTATTATAACTTCAGACTTGCGATTTCTATAGGTAAGCTGGCTACTCAATGAAATAGTAGTACATTTACGAGCGTGTATGTATATTCTATTTTCAAGGCGACACTGAAGGGTATTTTTTTTTTATTTTCAGATTTTAGATGTCTTTCCAATCTATCTACAGGCGCAAGTTGTGGTGTTCATTCCATTCTACCAATAAGGACATACTTAACACAAACTGCAAAACATTGTAAATCTATTGCTGGTGCCCAGTCTGTGCTGGTACAACAACAAGAACTCAGCTTTTGTTTTATACGTGAGTCTTATCATTCAGTCTTCCTGGTATTTAACCCTTTCCAAAACGACAAACTTTTGGACTAGACCAAATTGAAAGCATTTGCACTCAACAATTCAACTCTTGCTGAAAATATGATTTCTGTCTATGATAAGGTAGAAAATATTGTGAGAAAAGGAGAAAATGCTGGTTACCAGCATTTTCTCCTTTTCCCACAATGTTTTCAAAAGGCTACTATTCCAGACCCGTAAAAACCAGGGATTGTTTGGGAAAGGCTTAAGTCTTTCAGTTCCAAAAACGTAAAATTCAACCTCTTTCGACGGCGGAAATTATAGCCATCCAGATTTAAGAACGACTTTTATCTTAAAAGCTTGACTAAACAAGAGGACAGTAGAGACCCAGTATCAGACTGCACGTTCTATGCCGTCTGAAGGTCGCTAAAGGGTTAATGTTGCATGCTTTTAGGATAAATATCGAAATTACAAATTTCTTGGAAGATTTTCAAATATGTATATGCATGCTTATTTTGCAGTCAATAATTTTTCTTGGAAGAAATACTGACAGGGGTATATTGGAATCAAATTGTCCATCTAGCTGCCGGTGGTTGACATGCGCACTAGCAATTAGGTTTTTGTCGCGAACTTCTATATTACTTTCATTGCATTGAAAAGCTGTACAACTATAGATGTGTAAAGCGCAATTTCTTGAACTCTACTTTCACATGCCCAAGAATTGTTTCTCTTTTGATTTCTCTGTAGGCAATGAATATCTGTTTTATTTACAAAAATACATGGCGGTGGGATTCTCAAACTTTTAAGTGATAAACCTAGTTGAAGTAAGTATCGCCTCTTTACTTCGAAAACCTCGTAGTAAACCGACAGTACGCTTTTGTGCTCCAACAAAACCCACTAGATAGTAGAGTCGTAATGTTGTCTGCGTTACAATTACAGATTACTGCAGAAAGAGATCAAAACGGTCATCGGACAGTGACGTAGATAACAAAATAGACAATAACAGGGACGGTGGAAACAAAACCAGGGACAATACGCTAGTGAAGTCTTATGCTTTTGGAAACCCATCCCTACCGCAAAGACCACCACGAAAGAGGAAAAGAAAACCACCAAGAACAAATCCAAGGGAATCTGGAAAATAAACACATGGTTTAATGGAGACTTTGATTGGTTTTAGTTGGTCTTTGTGGTACCTGTTGTTATGAGCTAAGAGAAAAGGTCATAATGTCAAACTCATGTTTCGGTTGCTGACGTGGAGTCTAACCATTACTACAACTTAAAAATGTGGTACCAAGGATTGAAGCTGGGGAAAGCCCGTTCTCACACGTGATTCTTATCATGTAATTTGATTTACCAAATGTTCATTAGAGTGTCATTTCATTGGTCTAAAGTTCCACAGATTGCACCAGCGGAACCAATGAAATGTGTATAAAATAATTTCACGAACGTCCCATAATACTTAGATCAAGGTGTGACATAATCAAAGTACCTTTGGTATTCGATAATGGATAAAGTGACCAAGATTTGCTATAAGGATACTTTTGGTAACAAGGAGAAAGGTGTTGTTTTTTTTTTACGGAGTAGCAATGGTATACATCTTCTAAGTATGATGGAATTTTCATTACGACTTTCTAGCGTGAAGGCTACGTGATAAGAAGGAAGATTTTAGGCTGGATTTTGTACACCCAAACGCATCTTTTCGTCTTGCTCTTTTTTTCAGTTTTTTTTTTTCATTGGAAAAGAGGACTACTTTTTGTACATTTGAAAAGCGTTTGAAAACTCATTAACACATTTCAAGACTGTGAATGGAAGACCACTTAGAAGTAGTGTAAACTAAAATTTTGTAGCCACAAGTCGATAGTGCCATGACAGTTTCAGTATACCATGAAGAGTGAAGAGTATTTTGACCCATACTTAATAGTTGTTTCAAATAACCACTTTCGTGTATAGATTACGTGCATTAGGCGTTTAGCATATAAACAGCCTTATCTTAACCCTTTCCCAAACAAGCCCTGGTTTTTACGTGTCTGTAGTACAAGTCTTTTGAAAACACTGTGGGAAAAGGAGAAATTGCTTGTTATGAGCAATTTCTCCTTTTCCCACAGCGTTTTCTACCCTTTATGAGAACTTTCTACCATTCTTATCAAATTTAAAATTGTTGTCTCCAAAGTCGTTCAGTTTGGGCGAGTCTAAAATTTGTCGTTTGGGAAAGGGTTAAGGTTAACTCTTTACTACACAATCACGACTTTTAACACCCCTGTATTAGAAGTATTTTGAAAACATTGTTGGAAAAGGAGAAAATGCTGGTAACCAGCATTTTCACCTTTTCCCACAATGTTTTCTTCCCTACCCCAAACAAACAAACAAACAAAAAAAAAAAACCCCATTATTCTAGTTACATTTAACTTGTCGTCTGCAAATTCTTTCAATTTGGACCAGTCTAATTTTTGTATCATTTGGTAAAGAGTTAATTAACCCATTACCACACAATCCCTCCTTTTGACGACCTTGAGAAAGAAGCCTTTTGAAAACATTGTGGGAAAAGGAGAAAATGCTGGTAACCAGCATTTTCTCCTTTTCCAACAATGCTTTCTACCCGGCTAGAAACAAATTTTAACTTTTGAGTTACATTTATTTTGTCATCTGCAAATGCTTTCAATTTGGACAAGTCTACATATTTGTTGTGTGGTAAAGAGTTAAGAAAAGGTTAATATTAGAGAATGGAGCCATTTCAAATTTGACAACACCACGGAGTTAGATTTATCCGAATTGAAAGCGTTTCAGACGACAAAATAAATGTGACTCGAAAACTGAAATTTGTTTTGGGACAGTCAGCAAACATCATGCTAAAAGGAATAAATGCTGGTTCCCCTTTGCCCATAGTGTCGTCAAAAACCTGTTTTCAATGACATACGCATCTTCGCAAGTCAAGGCTGACGATTCACTACGCTACTCTACCCTTGGCGGATCGAGCTTGATTTTTACATTCCCCCGATACCCTGGGGGGGTATCGGGGGAATGTAAAAATAGTTGCCAGCTCTAGCTGCAACGAATGAAATCGCTCGCAGCATTTCATCTTTGATAAAAATAGAATAAGGTCGCTACCTTTCGAATAGAAGGTAAAACATGGAAACCCACGTGGATGTCTGCTTATCGCTTCATGTGTATTCGTAAGCGGTTTGTAAAACGACATTTCCTTTGCTTTTAGAAATATGATGTAAAGGGGGGGGGGGTAATAACCAACATCCAATAGAGGGCGCATCGCAGGAATCTCGAAATCGGGCTCAATCAGCCAAGGTAAGATCCACGTAGTGATCGTAACCTTGGCTCGCGAAGATGTGACATACGGGACTGTATAGTGAAGAGTTAACTACTTTTTAACAGGCATGCATGAGTTGTGAAGCTTTATGAAATAGTGTGACACATCACCCAAAAAGGGACCATCTGGGAATTCTCTACATCAATTAGATTGGACATATCATGGCGGTCGGTGACGCACACGTGTTTCCTGGCTTTCTCACACCGGTACTAACCGGACTTCCTTTCCAAAGCCACCGACTACTTTTCTCACATGCTTCAGCAGAGGTGAGAGGCGAAAATATGCCGGAAAGAAAGTTCACCTCAACCGGGTATCGAACTCACAACCACCAGGTCATGAGTCCGACACGCTCACCACTGAGCCACCCGGGCGGGCACATCAATTAGATGAAAACAGATCAACGATAGTGCAGGTCAGATTAAAAGCTGATAATTCAAAAATGAATGTATAACAAGGTGCAATTATGACCATTTTTCACACAGAAAATGTCATTAACTCTTTACTAAACGACAAAATTTTAGACTTTTCCAAATTGAAAGCACTTGCAGACGACACAAAAAAATACACGTAACTCGAAAATAGAAATTTCTTTCCAGTAGGGTAGAATACATTGTGGGAAAAGGAGAAAATGCTGGTTACCAGCATTTTCTCCTTTTCCTACAATGTTTTCAAAGGGCCTCTGTCTCAGGGTCGCAGAAACCAGGGATTGTTTGCTGAGTATTAAAGCGAAAAGTGTCAACCCTGGTCAGCCTGCGCAATTCGCGCAGTCTGACCAGGTTTGACGCTTTTCGAAGTTCCCAGACGGTCCCTTTTTGCGTAATGGGTCACAAATATT
Source organism: Tridacna crocea (assembly GCA_943736015.1). Classification (NCBI taxonomy): domain Eukaryota; kingdom Metazoa; phylum Mollusca; class Bivalvia; order Cardiida; family Cardiidae; genus Tridacna; species Tridacna crocea. Next base: position 15,878,878 of record OX031068.1, read on the forward strand.
TCGCATTCCAATTGTAAGGAAAGTTCGCTACTATTTAGTGAATGCCGAATTTTACCTTATCCAAATCCTAAGTATTTATATACTACTAATTGTATGTGGCTCAACTGGAAATTGTATTTGAAATGCTAGAAAACATGGTAAGAAAAGGAGAAATGCTAGTAACCAGCATTTTCTCTCTTTTTCCACGATATTTTCAAGAGCATACTTTATAGAATCGGTATTGTGCTGTAAAGGATTAAGAATGTTTCTGTTTTAAATGCGTTCATTTGGATGAAAATGTCAAAACCATTTTTAGCATTTTATGCGAATAAATATAGACTGATACATTTTGTATGCCTAAATCAGACAAATTTCCTATCTGTAGAATGGAAATGCAGCTTAAGTAATTGAATGTTGAGAGCAAGTGACCGAGCGTGGAGGCGGTCTGTCTGTGTTTAGATTCTTGAGAGAGAGAGAGAGAGAGAGAGTAGTCGATTAAAAGCCCACTAGCATCCATAAATTTACAAATCGGTAGCCAATCTGCTGGAACTCTGATCGACGTAACTGTAAGACATGGTCACAAGATATGGTCATACTCACGATTATATCCATACATTTAAAAGTATTATTCAAATTTGAGTCGTATGATTTAAATTTTTGCCTTCATTTTTACCCCTGCCTTGTTTACTTCTGGCAGCAAGTTAGTCTTTAAATTCTCCGCCTGCAACCGGAAGTAAATAACTCGATAGCTCTGTGGGAAAAAGGGTGGATGGTTGGGGTTTTAATACATATTCGTAATGTATCGTAATAAGCAAGTTGTCGGATAATTATATTTATGGAATTTACTTAAAAACAGGTCGAAACACATCTTCGCAAGCCATGGATACTAAGGTAGTACATAACGAACAAAGTGGAGTTAGTATCCTTGGCTTGCGAAGATGGTCGAAACATTAAAATAGAGTATTCTTTCGACATGCCGCGGGAGAAAATTCACCAAAACGAAAACGTTTCGACACAGGTTTAGTAGGCTTGACATTTTTTTTTTATTTTGAATGCTATAAACCACCGTTTAAAAGGACATTTTACGTACACATGTTCATTTGATCATGTCCCTTTGTATTATGTATTAACTCCTTTTACAAAACGACAAAATTTTGGACCGGTTCATATTGAAAGCACTTGCAGACAACTGAATAAACGTAAATAGAAAATTGAAATTCGTTTCCAGCAGCAGAAAACATTGTCGGGAAAAGGAGAAAATGCTGGTTACCAGCATTTTCTCCTTTTCCCACAATGTTTTCAAACGGCTTCTATCTCAAGGTCGTAAAATCCAGGAATTGTTTGGCAAAGTGCTAATATTTGTAAATTTTATGGTCTGATGAATCACGACAGAAATTAAGGTGGAAAAAAAAGCCGTTATTCATTTTGTACGGAAGCCAAATTGCGCCACATTACATTTAATAATATAAACCACACTCGATAACGTTTGTGTTAGCGGAAATTTTCATTTTCGTATAAGGAGGTAGTGGGTTATTTTTAGTGATCAACTCGATTCTCGTGTTCAAAATAAGTAATGTGTTGGATGGAAAATTAACATTATCAACATTTATTGCCATTTCCTAACATGTAGCTGTTTAAATGTCATACTTGAAGAGCGGGAAAATAAATTATTTCGAGAGAATACAGATTTATTCATTTTCTTTGTTTTAAATTGTTAAGCTTTTGTTATACATGCGCTGAATTAAGTAGTTTAAGGATTACGACACCTAACTCATCGGTAAATATCGTGTAACATCGGCATTTTCGTAATGGCCATTCGGCCAATCTCGACAGTTTCCGCCTATTAACTCATTACCAAACGACAGAATTTTTGGCGTGTCAAAATCGAAAGTATTTGCAGACGATAGTATAAAAGTGACCGAAAATATGAATTTGTTTGGTGAAAGCAAGAAAACATCGTGGGAAAAGGAGAAAACGCTGGTTACCAGCATTGTAACCAGCATTTTCTCCTTTTCCCACAATGTTTTCTAAAGGCTTCTTTCTCAGAGTCATCAAAAGTAGGGATTGTGTGGTAAAAGGTTAAAATTTAGAGTTACGGGTGTGTACCTTAACATAAATGTGCAACAGTAGCAATTTCTCTCTTTCAACGTAATTTAGCTCATTCCAACAAGTTACTTGACTGAAATAGCTTGCCATAGTATTTGTTCAAATTAAGGTAAGACCTGTGTAATGGAAAACAGCTATTTCCACTAAAATATCATCCTGCAAAATTAGCTATAATTAGAAATGAGTATTATTGAACTACTTTCACCGATTCATTTTTTCCATTTTTTCCTTCTTTGAATTATCATTTATAAATCTAAAACCACTACATTATCAATTCAAAAAGAGATAATAATTACCTCCCTTTTCAGAAAACTAACAAAAGCATCAAACAATAGTTTCAAGATAAACATAAACGGAATTTCTGATCCGTTACAAATGTGTAAAAATATGATTTCTGCATAAATCCTTATTTATCCTTATTTATCAACCAATTAGAATTTTCACCGGAAGTGCATTACACAGGTCTTACCTTAACATCATCATAACAACTTGTAATAATTTTGAAAGACTCTCAACAGGCGATTATTCTTTGAGCAACTGCAAAAGGTGCAAGAATATTAGTAAGTTATAACGCCCAATAGTAACAAAAGTAAACAATGCTATCATTAATGATAATTTGAATTAAAGTCTTACCATTCAAAAGTATGGGAATTTTTGTGGATTTCTTATTGTAAAGTCGGACAAATTATTCGTGGCTGACAAGAAAATGAATTTTAAAGCTACATGTAGTTAAGAAGTTGTCACGTTGCTCTATATCTTTTTTGCTGTTGACCATGGCCAGTATTCAACAACCATTCTTAAGAACGTTCTTTGTCTGATTTTTCTAGAATTTTCTGCATTTGTAAGTAACACAACTTCTGATTGGCTAAACCATTCGGTTTAGCCAATCAGAAGTTGTGTTACTTACAAATTTAGAAAACCTTGGAAAATAAGACCAAGAATATTCTCAAGAATGGTTGGTGAATACGGGCCCTGGTTTTGAATTAATTTTGTTCTTCCATCAACTAAAACTTAGACCGACCGTTAAATAACATGTTCATGATAATTTCCGTACTTTTTAAAGGTAGGTTTTAAATTTAAATGCATTTCAATGATCGCATGGTTTACTTTTGGTTACAACAGTACCTTTCAGCTTCGCCCGTCAATACATGTTAGACAAAGGCTTTAAACTTATAATTAGATAAAAAAGATCATCCCGATTTCGGACACTAGTTCAAAACTTCTAGTTTCTTCGTATTTCGGATAGGGTCATACATTGTTGTATAGAAAGTATTTATACAGATCGTGGACCGATACAGTGCATTTTTTTTTTTTGAGGGGGGTTGGGGCGGCGGGGTAAAGTCCATAAGTTTAAAATCTTTCAGTTTCAGTGTATCGTAAGATATGTTTATATATTTTATTATATACCTAGCAGTGAAATCCTGGAATTTCCCAGTGTAATAAATTTTGATATCATCACTAGTGACGTTATCAACTTTCACTTCCTGCCGTAATTTGGGAACTATTTTTTTTTTTCGACTACATTTTTTTCGACTTTTAAACGCAAAATTACAAATAATGATGTTAATAAGGTATATAATAAATAGAATAATCAACTGGTTATTTTTGATATGAAAAATATCTCACTCGGACGCGTCGTAAGGCGTTAAAAAAACTCGTGCTGCGCACTCGTTTTTTCAACGCCTAACAACGCATCCTCGTGAGATATTTTTCATATCAAAAACAACCAGTTGATTATCCTCTATTGGCGCTGAAATCTGTGTGTTGATAGATATTTTTTGTATATCATCTAATGATTGCTAAACGTATCGATCTATCATATTAGAATAATTTTCATACGTTAAATATTCAAAGTTCCGTCTGTGTATTTAAAAACATTGATTGACGTCTGGGTGTTGCGTTTTAACCAGACGACCCGTCAGTTGCTGACATGTCAAGGTGAATAACTATTCTGTTTGACAAAAACGGTCAAAACATAACGATAAAAACCGAGCAATATCGAACACCATCAATAACTCTGTCATTAGCCTTGTCATGCTTTTTATGGCTCCTGTCTGTTTGTTTATATAATATATCTATAGATCTGAGGGATCGTCACACCTCGTCAACTGAGTAGATCGACATGGGTGGGGAAAACCTTTGGCGTGTCGATCATCACATGACCTCAGTCTTGTGTAAGATTTCCTAGCATGTTGGAAAAAAAAACTAAGAACTACATGTTATTTTGCTCCTGTGTATAGTGTGACTCTCAATGTAGTTTGACACGAGGAAAAGCAGTTAAAATTAATCGTGTTTTTATAAAACTTAAGTACTGTATGCAGTTTTTGGTAAAGTACTTACGGACGTAAGGTGAGAAGAAAAGAAATGCTTGATGGTATGAAAGCCTGTTTAAAACCATAGTGGGCATATTACAGATTGGACAATAGAAAATGACGCTGGAATAAATTTCGAAAGAGTTCAGATTTTCGGACAACAGCTCGCTTGTAAACGAAACAAATTTTCTATGGCAACGGATGCAATGCAGTTTATTTGAAATGCGCATACCCAAAGCACTATTTTAACGACCTCTACTTCTCTGTCAACATGGATTATAGAATCAAAAGAGCATTCAAAGTTTAGTACATGAATACACGACAAGAAAAGTTGCAGCCAGGAGCACCCAAGGTTTGTGAAAGCAATGATATATTTTTGATAATAATAGGTACTGCTACAACCTTTGAAACTTTGAGTATCATATTAAGTAAGTGTTTTGCTAGTATATTTTATGCTTGTACCAGGGTCCGTATTCACCAACCATTCTTAAGAACATTCTTGGTCTTATTCTTCAAGATTTCCTGACGGTGAAAGTAACAAGACTTCTGATTGGCTAAACCGAATGGTTTAGCCAATCAGAAGTTTTGTCACTTTCACATTGACAAAATTCTGGAGAATAAGACCAAGAATGCTCTTAACAATGGTTGGTGAATACGGACCCAGCTCTTCCATTTTCCAGACATTGTATAAAATGTTAGCAAACCTTTGAGGGAAAGATTATTGTAAGAGAAATTGGTGATGCATTATACAAAGTGTACAAACAAGTAATTTCCGATTGTTGTATCGAATGTTAACCTGAAATACACACTGTGCCATGAAATAACAATGAGAAACACTTGTTCACAATAAGACACATTTAGAACTTCGGAAAGGTTACTGGTGACGGAGACATAAAGTTACGTCACAGGTCAAGGCAAAAGGCTCCATTATAGAGGTCAAAGAGAAAAGACTTCGAAACTTTAAGAGATACGGAAGAGATTGGCCAAGTGAATCAACAATGAGCATAGAGAATTATCCCCCACCCCGTGTGGGCTTCCGAAGGTCAACATTCTGGAACATAAATCAGGTATTTTTATAGTTTATTTTCATTCCTTATATACAGTCAGGCTTACGTTAAGCATCACCAAAATTGACCAGCAATAGCCCATGCCATGTGCTTAGAGCAGCATTACACATGCCCACAATTTGCCATTTCTGGGCTTCAGATAGTTTTCTCGTTGCCATCCTTTCATTTGGCTTATAAAGCAGCCTGTTACTTGTCTAGTGGATCCATACATAGCTTGAAAATATACCAAATAAAAGGTTATCCATTAAAAAAATTACTAAATGACTAAATTCGTTCGGGTGATGCTCAACTTATGTCTGACTGTATATATTTACCAAATGACCAAATTGTGAACTTGTCCGACATTGAAACATTTGCAGACGACAAATCTAGTGTGTCGAAATGATGAAATTTGTCCTTTGCATGATCAAAAACCTTTTTGGGAAAAGGAGAAAAACAAATGATGGTTACCTGCATTTTCGCCTTTTCCACACAATGTTTTCGAGGCTTTCGACATTAATGATATTGAATCATGTAGTAATAAGCGCAGTAAAAGCGTAGCAAGAAATTCGTGAACGCACGCAGCTGTACCGTAGACTCAAGGCGAGTAACTTACTTCAAGTGCAGCGCATCATAACAAAAGGAAAAGCCCAAAACCCAACCCTTTTAATCTGTTGTTCATGGCCCGTATTCACCAACCATTCTTGAGAATATTCCTAGTCTTATTCTCCAAATTTTCCTACATTTGTAAGTAACACAACTTCTGATTGGCTAAACCGAATGGTTTAGCCAATCTGAAGTTGTGTTACAAATTTAGAAAAACTTTGAGAATATGACTAAGAATATTCTCAAGAATGGTTGGCGAATATTGGCCCCTGTCTGCAAGAAGAAGCACATCTACTGCAACAACTCGATCCATTTTCTCCAAAAGCCGATGGTGAACTACTGCCAATGCAGTTATATAGTTGATTCTATACAAAAACGTTCCACATGCGCAATAGAAGCACGACTGCTGTACATAGGTCGAAGCAAGGTCGCAGCAGCAACATAGTAAGCCCGAAATCCCGTCCCACAGTGATATCGTACTAGAAATGTCTTTAAGAAACCTGAAGCGTTGACGACGCACAGCTACAGCGTGATAGGATCATGACTAGCGCAGTGAGATCATGACTGAAGCGTATCATAAGGGTTTTGGAAACGCTTATGTTTCGAAATGTTGTATATTGTCGGCGCTTCAGCACCGATTCGGACGATTTTTGAGAAGCGGCATGGCCGCTAGGAGCGGCGTGGAATCGCATCCATTGAAGTGTTGGTATTACTAGTGTCGCACAAAACCGAAATGCTTCCATATTGTAGTAGTATTCATTAGTCCCTTTTGAGTATTTGACAGAAGCTCTCCTGAACTATTTTGTTTAATAAAAAAGGTAATTAAAGGATGGGTTTAAAATGTGTTTCTGGCGCTGATGTGATTTATTATCTGGCAGACTCATCCGAAACAAAACTTTCCGTTCTTTATGTAACTTTCTGTGCTGCACAAGTCTATTATACAACAAAAATCTAATATAGTCGTAAAGTGCCGTTGTAATGCAGGGAAATGACCCCCCATTACAAAATTACCCACGAGTCATTCTTCGATGTAGAGGAATGACCCATGGGTCATTCCTCGACGTAGAGGAATGACCCATGGGTCATTTCTCTACGTAGAAAAATGATGACCGTGGGTCATTTTGTAATGGGGGTCATTTCTCTGCATTAAAACCGGCTCGGATTGGCCTGTCTCTCTGTGACAATGGCATAAACAAGACATTTGTCAGATATAATATTTGGACTGTTTAACTGTTATAATAGGAAAGGGAATCTGGGCACACCTTCTCACATCCTAGATTCGGTCATTCCCCTTCTCTAATTACTTTTTTATTTTAAGAAATAAAAGCCACAATGACGCGAACTATTTTCTGAGATGTTGTTTTAGTTCGAGTCAAATTTCAGATCACTATAATTATTTCTTAGACTTGCATTTAAAGGTGGGTATTTGGAATTTTTCACATCACACCAGATTTAAAAATATTTGTATCACTGAAATTTATATGAAAAAACAGTACAATTCATCAATAATCAAGAATCATAAATTTTCAAAAAAAAATTTTTTTTGGTGGTATTCCCTTAAAAGACTACGTAGCCTCTTAAGCTATTTTTAGATTTCCCGCCAAAAATAAAAAAAGCATCGTGGGAAAGTTAAGTGAGTGGCACGTGACTAATCGCTCTTAAATCCCATAACATAACAAACATGTAATTATTTTCCAATTGTCTAGAACTATGAACGCTATGTTTTAAGCTTCGTCTGTATATTTCCGGTATGTAAATGAGGCAGTAGCTGATATAAAAATAGACGGTGTTTCCCTTCAGTGTCGACCTGGGCTATAGTAAATCTCTAATTTCTCTGGTTCTCGGATGGTTTTCAACTACTGGGGTTTTATGAATGAAAGTTATAAGGCTTTGGGAGTATAAGGATAATTTTTTTTGTATTTTTGTAAAATTTTCTGAAGGGCCACCTTTCAGTTTACGATCTCTTACCCTACTGTATTTTGGACCTGCAGATACTGGAAACTGACGTAGGATTATTAACCCTTTACAAGACAACAAACTTTAAGCCATGTCCAAATTGAAGGCATTTGCAGACGACAATTTCAAACAGTGCAATCGTTTTTAATGGTGAAAAAACCTTTTTGGGAAAAGGAGAAAATGCTGGTTACCAGCATTTTCTCCTTTTCCCAAAATGTTTTCAAAAGGCTTGTTGGCTTGTTTCTAAGGGTCTTCAAAAGTCGTCATTGTTTGGTAAAGAATTAACTTTCACATATAAAGTTCTTGTAGAGATATGGAAAGAGGTTGCAGCGCTTTGTTTCGATCGGCAAGTAGTTCCATAAAGAGATTGCTGACGGAATGAATGATTTTGAAAAAAAAAAAAAATGATACGGCGGGCTGTTATTTCAATATCATTAAGTTTTCGAAGGGAATATTTTGTTCTATTTTCAAGAGACGAAGGAAACAGCTGATATAAAAAGTCTAGGACTACTGCGTTTATGATTCCAAAAGTTAAGATAAGCTTCTGTCTGCCTATCAAAATTTTAAGAGAAGTAGATATCAGTGTACAAAAATTTAAGAGAAGTAGATACCATGTACAAAATTTTCAGAGAAGTAGATATCGGTGAACAAAATTTTAAGAGAAGTAGATTTCATGTACAAAAATTTAAGAGAAGTAGATATCGGTGTACAAAAATTTAAGAGAAGTAGATATCGGTGTACAAAAATTTAAGAGAAGTAGATATCGGCGTACAAAATTTTAAGACAAGAAGATATCGGCGTACAGAATTTTAAGAGAAGTAGATTTCGGCGTACAGAATTTTAAGAGAACCAGATCTCGTAAGTCCTGTAACTATTCTTGTAGTATCATGTTGTATATTTTTCGAGAGGGTCCAGTTTCACGAGAGAGAGAGAGAGAGAGAGAGAGAGAGAGAGAGAGAGAGAGTGAGAGGTAAGAGAGGTAGAGGTGTTCATGTTATCTAAATGAGAACATGCAACAATAATGCTAAACAGGTTTTCACTGACCACCTGTGGGCATGAAAACCTGTCCATAGTTGACAGTTTAACGGTCAGCTGACACCTCAAAACACTTCAGTTTTGGACATCAAACAATTCGAAACTCGTACACCCTATACTTCTTTATCAACCTTTAATGCCGAGCAGGTAGGTCAGCCGGTATCGCACATGGGCTTGAAACTTATGAGTCGATGGTTCGAACTCAAAACTTGGCCGATTTCTTTGTGAGGGTTCGTGATAATTATTGTGACAGGATGGTGCATTCCTCCCTCAGTTCTGAAAATTGTTTTGAAGTTATTCATGCGGTAAACCATTCTTTATTAAATATTCAGAGTAGATTTCGGTTTCTACATTTAAAAAAAACACCGGGACTTTTGACTGACTTAACCAAATGGTTTAGCCAATCACAAATTGTTTAACTTTCAAAATCAGAAATTTCTTGAAATCTCAAGAATGGTTTCCACAAATAAATAAATAAATAATAAAAAAAAAATATTTTTTTTTTTGCTCGACCCCGCTTTCAGACTCAAGCTGAATTCGCTATTTCAGACTTATTTCACCAACATTAACATACTTTTGAAACGTTCTCACAAATCTTACGTTTACACAACGTTCCAGACACAACTCGGCAAAATAATGGATTAGAGTCAGTTTTTTAGACTTAAATCCTTAACCCATTACCAAACAATCCCTACTTTTGACGCCCCTGAGAAAGAAGCCTTTTGAAAACATTGTGGGAAAAGGAGAAAGTGCTGGTAGCCAGCATTTTCTCCTTTTCCCACAATGTTTTCTACCCTCCACATAACAAATTTCAAATTTTCAGTCACTTTTATTTGTCGTCTGCAAATGCTTTTGATTTGGACAAGCCTGAAATATTGTCGTTTGGTATTGAGTTAATTTAACTTAGCAGGGTCTGAAACATAGTGTTTGTACACAAAATTCTAGAACAGTTCAAAAGTCTGTATTAGTGAAATGCTACTCAAATAACGAACTTTACCGAAGTGGTACACTGAGTCCGTCAGCTGATTTCAGCAAAACAAGGGACCTAGGTTTTTTAATGAAACCATACCGAGGTTTTAGTGTATACCATTTGAAATGAAAAATTAAAAAAGAAGGTGAGAAAACACGAACTTATTAATAATGATGCATTGCCCCTTTTTAACCTCAATTTTGTTAAAAAAAAAGAGAGAGATAGATAGTGGGTTGGGAGCGGTTTTTTGATGGACAGCGCTCATTTTTCTGTTAAGCAACTAACTGTCAAAAAAACCCACCTTCCAGATTTCACACGGTTACTCAAGCATAAGTTTATTATACGGTTTTAAACTAACGTTTTAATTTGATCGCGACGTTCAAGTTACGCTCCGTAGCGTTTAAGACCGGTTTTAAACGTTACGTACACACCTGTTTTAAAAAATGACGTCACACGTTAAATTTAATTAGGGTTTCAGTTAATTACACGTGAAATTGACATGGTCTTTGGATTGTATAGTTTTCGTTCACAGATAGACACAATGATTAAAGTTTTCTGTGATAAATGTTGATGTTTCAGACCTGCTGAGCAAAATAATTCCCAGCTTGCGATCTATGAATCGGCCAACGCCCTAATGTTGTAACGTTACGTGAAATCTTAGTTTGGAGTAACCGTTGACGGAGTTTACGGATTTGAGAAAGTGGGTGTGTTCTGTTTCGTCTTGGATTAAAGAATATTAGAATTTCATTGAAGACTATGGCTTCTTGGAGGATAAGATTTCACGATAAGGTACTTACACTTCGTTTATTTAAAAGGTTTTTTTTTTTATCACCGATACAGCTTTTTCTTTTAACTCATTACCAAACGACAATATTTCAGGCTTGTCCAAATCGAAAGCATTTGCAGACGACAAAATAAAAGTGACTCTAAATTTGAAATTTGTTTTGTGAAGGGTGGAAAACATTGTGGGAAAGGGAGAAAATGCTGGTTACCAGCATTTTCTCCTTTTCCCACGATGTTTTCAGAAGGCTTCTTTCTCAGGGTCGTGAAAACCAGGGATTGTTTGGGAAAGGGTTGAATTGGCAAAAATGTGATCCCACCCGAGGGGTATTGTCTTTGAACGTTGAAAACTTATATCCTGTTCTTCAAGCTTCATCATTGAGAATTGACATCATTTGACGTCATAATAATCCAGAGAGAGAGAGAGAGAGAGAGAGAGATTATGCTAAAATAACTATTTGATTGACAGTTCTAATATTTAAATTGTAGTATAGATCAATTGATTTTAATAAGTACATGTTTTCCTGCCTTCCTTCCTTCCTTCCTCCCTTCCTCCCTCCGTCCCTCCCTGCCTTCCTTCCTTCCTTCCTCCCACCCTCCCTCCCTTCCTTCCTTCCTTCCTTCCTTCCTTCCTTCCTTCCTTCCTTCCTTCCTTCCTTCCTTCCTTCAATCATTCATTCTTTTTCTCAGTAAGCATACAGATTGCAATAGCCCACATGAATGTAAATGTTAAAACATTACCGATATATTGCCCGATGGCTTTATAAACTGTCATGTGTTTGAAGTCCCATTTTGATAAATGAATTGATAATTCTGACCCTTAATGCATTGACATGGGACAGCATAGAGTAGGATCAGGCTACACAGCCGGGTTTGGATGAAAAGTACCTTTGATCTTTGGATCTTCATTATGAAAGTTATTCTAGGGGAAAAACAATATTCCAAGTTGGAATAATCACATGTCCTTTCACACGTGAATAGGGGGATTCAGACCTTTGCGTAAAGTGTCGTCTCGGATCAGCCTGCGCAGTCCGCGCAGGCTAATCCGAGACGGCACTTTCCGACGACATTAGATTTTATGATACAGTAGTTGGTTGGTTGGTTGTATTGGGGTTTAACGCCACTTTAACAGCTAAGGTCATATCATGGCGGTCGGTGACGCACATGTGTTTCCAGGCTTTCCCACACCAGTACTAACACAACTTTCTTTCCAAAGCCACCGACTACTTTTCTCACATACTTCAGCAGAGGTGAGAGGCGAAAATACGCCGGAAAGAAAGTTCGCCTCAACCGAGTATCTAACTTGCAACCACAAGGTCATGAGTCCAACACGCTCACCACTGAGCCACCCGGGCGGGCATTATGATACAGTAGACTTGCGCAATACAGAAAATTACTTAAAAACGGAAAGTGCCTTTTCGGATTAGCCTGTGCGGATTGCACAGGCTGATCCGTGACGACACTTTACGCAAATATGCGAATGACGCTTTTTGCGTGTTTGCAAGCCATTAAGGAACGGCTAAAAGAATCGTTTTGGATACGTCCACTGATCGCTGCGATATATATTGAAATAACGTTGAAAACGACGTTAAGTTTCTGTCGTTTGATTTGGATAAATACCTTTTGTTTTACGGTCTTACATATCAGTTTTGGTTTGCAACACGCGAGAAGGGGCATTCATACATTTGCGTAAAGTGTCGTCTCGGATCAGCCTGCGCAGTCCGCGCAGGCTAATCCGAGACGGCACTTTACGACTATGTTAGATTTTGTGCTTCAGTAGACTTGCGCAAAACAGAACATAACATAAAAACCGAAAGTGTTGTTTCGGATTTGTCTCTGCGGACTGCGCAGGCTGATCTGAGACGACACTTTACGCAAATGTTCGAATGTCCTTTTTCGCATTTTTTGCATTTTGCAGGCCATATATAGATGACTTAACTATGTTTACACAGCGGAGCAATTGTACACAGTTTTCAAGTCTTCTAAAAAATTTTCTCGCTAGTTGTAAGGATTTATCTTTAAGTTACGAGATGTTCTGTGGCGTGAAATCTGTAAATATTTAAAGAGGCTTCAAAGATCACGAAAGAAATACCATTGAAAACAATTTTTATATTTCCATTTTTGTCTTTCTTCTTTATTGACGATTTGCTAGCTACCGGCTTAGCCTACTGAATTCAGTGATAAATCATTTTTGAAGTTCGGTGAAATTTTAAATATCTGAAAAGCTCCACTGAACGACCCAGCAAAATTAACGGAACGACACAATCTTAAACGTTTTGCACCAAAATAAATCTCGAAATGTGTGATTCATACAATGACGATGATAAATAGAGCTTGCCATTCTCGCTTCATGACAAAACTTTCATATGAACCGGTGGTTTGGGGGGGGGGGTTGTTTCATTGTTTCATGTATTTGTAAAAATATCGACTCACATCAGCAAGCACAGTCCGCGCAGGCTGACTTAAATCGAAACTTTTGCAATATCTGTAGGTAATTTTTGTGCATGTCAAAGGACCGGTCTATCTCTTGATACGGTCGATAGTTAGATTAACCCTTTACCACACAATGACGACTTTTAACGACCATGAGGAAGAGGCGTTTTGAAAACTTGGTGAGAAAAGGAGAAAATGCTGGTGACCAGCATTTTCTCCTTTTCCCACAAAGTTTTCTACTCTATCTACAAAAACTGCATCATTTGAGCCGCTATGAAATTATCATCTGGAAATGCTTTGGATTTGGATAGGTCTAAAATTCTGCCGTATGGTGAAGGGTTAAAGAAAATCAGAGATCCATAATCTATAAGCGATGACTTTCTCGGTGTGATACATCACGCATATGTACCTAACATCCTTTTTGCCAGAGAATTGCCCACTGTGTCATGTTTCGTGGACGAAAGAAAATCAAGTGACCCGACTGACAAACCGTCTGGGAACTGCGAAATAGTGTCAACCGTGGTCAGACTGCGCGAATCGCGCAGGCTGACCAGGGTTGACACTTTTAGCTTCAATGACATTTTTCTGTATGAAAAAAGGTTATTGTACCTTGTTATATAATCATTTTTGAATTATCAACTTAAACTGACCTGTACTATCGTTGATCTGTTTTCATCTAATTGATGTAGAGAATTCCCAGATGGTTCCTTTTTGCGTCGTGGGTCACATTCGATTTATTCTAAAACAGGAAATTCTTCAGGCTCTTCTAAAATTGAAAGTATCTGCATGGCGACTTTCGAAAATACCATTGGAAAAAAAAACTGGGAAAAGTAGAAAATGCTTGTTAATTCTAGGGGAAAATTCCACTTTTCGAGCCAAAACTGAAACTCACAACAACCCGTAATCTCCAGGGGATGAAATCCAAAATAACACATTACCATGCAGTTTTTTCGCTATCTTTCGTACCCTGACCCTACCCTTGTTTTCGTGGCTAAAAACAGCCGCTAGGTGCATAGTTTTTTCGCATTTTGGGCAAAACTATAGAACAAATAAGGAAAGGTCATGACCTCCTACTTCACAGACAAACCAAATGCTTCTTTTCCTGAATCTAATACAATTCATGGGTGTAATAACTACTCTTCTTATCAAAATTGCGTTCGAAGCAAACTGTTTACATCTGCCTTGAGATACTATATATTTAAAGCGGTGTCAACACGTGCAAGCTTTACCGTAGGCTCACTTGCACAAACCAGTTTGTGCAAATGAGCCCGTACATGTGGACGGGAACCCAGTATACCGTGCAAGTCGATAAGCGCCGCCTGCAAAACCGTCGACATGTCAAAGATTATAGCGTGCAAACTTTATCCTATGGTGAAGCTTGCGCCGTGTGGACAGGCGTCATGCCGTGTCTTCAGTAAAAAACGCCGTCTCTAATCGGTCTAACGACCGATTAAAAACGCGAGTAGGTCTTCTTTATCAGACATGACCGTCACCACCAAGATCTAAACAGGAACTGAAGTTTGCACGTGCTTACTTGAAACGTGTGGACATGCATCCTATTTTATCCTATTTGCACAACTTATACCGCGCAAGTAAGCCTACGGTAAAGCTTTGTTGGATCATATTTGTAACAAATCATATATGTAACACCTGTTACATATATGATCACATATGTAACATGTGTTACATATATGACTCGGAAATCAAGCATAAATGTAACATATTTTGTGACGAATATGATCGATGCCGGTTTTTGATGTGACATGAAATCACATATGTCACAGGTCAATTTTGATTTAAAAACAGTACAAAAGAATGCATATTTACATCTGAAACACATTTGTAGCAGGTTTTTATTCACCAGATGGGCCAATATCTTGATACTGATTTGTTGTGTTACTTTGTCCATCGTCGTCATCAGCGGTGACGTCGACGTCACTCTTTCGCGTCCGCTCCATATTTCCTCAACTCTTTAAAGGATATTCATGAATATAATGTCCGGTATCGTGGCTGCTCTCTGTTTATATATATAAACATATATATATATGGGCCACAACGTGAGAAAATGTACCTTCGGACAATTGGTGAGTATTTGATAAACAACGTTATTTTGAATGTATAATATTTCTGGAGTATGTTAGTCTTTATTTGAACAGATTATTCAGGTTATTTTGTGAGTTATGACCAATTTACTATATGAACCCTACAAACGTCATTTACCTGAAAAATGAAGTCAAAGTTGCGTAATGCATTTCTGCGTGTTAGTAGAACCTACAAAACTCGATGCATTTGCTTAAAACTGTTTAAGCACTGATCAAACCCCGTATTGTTACGGCAATATGTTGAAATTATTTTGTGTATTTTATTGCGATGTGGTTGCTATGGTTACCTTTTAACGATAGATATAGGAAAATATATAAAATGGGCTGAGACAAGGGCAGATAACTCCAAGTATTGAAATAAATATGTTTTAAAACTCATTCAGTTGAAAGATTACAATTACAGTGATATTTTTAAAACATTTATATTACATGATTTTTCCTCTTTTTGCAGCTTTCTACTAGTGATGACAGAATGTCCGAAGGTACATTTTGTCACGTTGAGGTTCATGCGTTTGTGTGTGTGTGTGTGTGTGTGTGTGTGGGTGTGATTACACACATGTGTTACATATGTGATCATATATGTGTTACATATGTGATCATATATGTAACACATGTTACATTTGTGATCATATATGTAACACATAGACAACTAAACCTGTTACATATATGCTTCTCATGTCAACCCCCATTTCGGACAAACACATTTGTAACACACTTTATCTGTTACGAATGTGATCATGTACGTAACAAATGTGTTACATATATGATTTGTTACAAATATGATCCAACAAAGCTTGCACGTGTGGACACCGCTTAACCCTACCAAATATTGGTAAAACCCATAAGTATAAAATGGCGCCATATATACTACTCAAAATTTGCTAGGGATCACCATATTAGATTCACTCTAGTTCTACATGTGGCATGTATCATGTATGGTTTTACAATATGTTACATTGCCGCACTGATTAATGAAATCACCAGTGGAAATGGATCTTGAACCCTTTACCTCATAATGCAGACACAGAGAAAGAAGCCTTTGGAAAACATTGTTGGAAAAGGAGAAAATGCTGGATACCAGCATTTTCTCCTTTTCTAGCAATGTTTTCTACCCCATGACAGACATCACTTTGTATGTTGCATTTGGTTTTTAGTCAGCAAATGCTTTCAACTTAGTTCTAGAATTTTATGTTGTGGTAAACATTTTCTGCAATATGTAATCCCTATCAAACTCTGAGTAGTATATTACGGACATGAACAAAATTTAATGTACATACATGTACTCTCTCTGTCTCTCTCTGTCTCTCTCTTTCTCTCTCTCTCTCCCCCGACCCTCTCCATGATTCACTATATCAAAATTACAAAAATAAAAAATATGCTTATTTTTATTTGATATTATTCCTTGACAAAATATTTTACGACGTTTTACGACTCCAAAGTCGTAACATTTTATTTTTATCCGTGCCTCTCCTTTCCAAGAGAAAAAAAAAATTCGTGGCTTTTTTTTTTATATGACTGATAACTTGTCTATTTAAGTTTGACATTTAAGCATTATATAATTTATATTACGAGCTTGTACCTTAATAAATTAATCCTATACCAAACCATGTCGTGTTTTCTTAACCCGAAAAAAATATTTAAAACATTCTGAGAAAAGGAGAAAATGCTGGTAACCAGCATTTTCTCCTTTTCCCATAATGTTTTCTACACACTGAGCCATATTTAATTTGTCCTCCTCATGTGGCGTCAACTTAGACAATCGCAACATTTTGCTGTCTGGTAGAGTTAACTCCATCCCGCAGGATTTCGTGTTTTTTTTTTTCTTTTCTTTTAATCGCTGAATAAAAAGTTGCTTTTGAAAACAATGTAAGGAAAGAAGCAAATGCTGGGAACTGGTATTTTCTTCTTTTTTCCCCCCACAATGTTTTCTACTCTCCCAGCGACACCTTCTATTATTTAAAAAACAGTAAGCTTTTATTGCAGTTCTGAAAACAATCAAATGCGAAATTTTGCGTCTGGAATAGGGTTAAACGATAAAGTTATTAAGAGAATACACAATCGCCAGGCCTTGTGAGAAAAGGGGGCTTAATGCACCTGCAAACAGTATCGACACAGATCAACCTACGCAGTCCGCGCAGGCTGATCTGGGTCGAAACTTTTTTGCTATAAGTCAATTTTCTGTTGCTTTGCCAAAAGCTCATTTTACCTCAGTAGGTCGTTGGACTAATAATTTCATACTAGATCAAGTGAAAAAGCTTTGCTGATGTTAAATTCGTGGCACAAAGTATGGATTTTTTTTAATCAGAAACAGCAGAAAATATTGTGGTAAAAGGAGAAAATGCTGTTACCAGCATTTTCTCCTTTTCCCACAATATTTTCAAAAGCTGTATCGGACTATACAGTAGTTCGATTTTATGAAGGCATAACTAATGATTGCTTGTTCAGTAGAGTGGATCACGTGGGCGCATTAACACTTTACCAAGCAATCCCCGGTTTTTACAACCCTGAGATAGAAACCTTTTGAAAACATCGTGGGAAAAGAAGAAAATGCTGGTAACCAGCATTTTCTTCTTTTCCCACAATGTTTTCTACCATGCTGGAAACAAATTTCAATTTTCGAGTTATATTGATTTTGTCGTCTACAAGTGCTTTTAATTTGGACCAGTCTGAAATTTTGTCGTTTTGGAAAGGGTTAAGTTTTTTTTTTTCAAACGTGCTTCTCAATATTGGGCACTTAATGACCTTTTGTTTTTCAACTTAATTTATAATACACGTATGTTCTTTTTTTAAATTCCTATTATCATTTATGACGCTAAAAAGAAGTTTTTAATTTTTAGTTGTATCAGCAGACAGCGTATATCATTTTTTTTTAAATTCCTACCATCATTTATGACGCAAATAAGTTTATAGTTTTTAGTTGTTTCAGCAGCCAGTTTAGTTTAACCCTTTACCAAACAATCCCTGGATTTTACGACCCTGAGATAGAGGACTTTTGAAAACATTGTGCGAAAAGGAGAAAATGCTGGTAACCAGCATTTTCTCCTTTTCCCACAATGTTTTCTACCCTTCCCAAAGCAAATTTGAAGTTTTGAGTTCCATTTATAATGTCGTCTGCAAGTGCTTTCAATTTGGACCAGTCTATATTTTTGCCGTTTGGTAAAGGGTTAATGTTAGAAGGCACAGACCGTGCTGTAAGATATGTGACGTACACAGGTCTATGTTTTGTTAGGTAGTCTGACTGAAATGATACTATCATTACATTATGATAATAATAATAATAATAATAATATTGGTTGGTTGTATTGGGGTTTAACGCCACTTTAACAGCTAAGGTCATATCACTGCGGTCGGTGACGCACATGTGTTTTCTGGCTTTCTCACACCGGTACTAACACAACTTTCTTTCTAGAGGCACGGACTATTTTTCTCATATGCTTCAGCAGAGGTGAGAGGCGAAAATACGCCGGAAAGAAAGTTCGCCTCAACCGGGTATCGAACTCACCAGGTCATGAGTCTGACACGCTCACCATTGAGCCACCCGGGCGCGCTAATAATAATAATAACAATAATAATAAAGAACCATCATCATTATCATCATCGTCGGCGTCATCATGGAGATGCATTAAGCCCCTTTTTGTCAAAGCACAGCGCATTATTATGTTTTCATGCCCTGGCCTTTTCTATCCTTTCAAGAACTCCATTCAGTAGTGAGTTTTCATCAAACGACAAAATTTGAAATTTTATACTAGATCAAGTGAAAAAGCTTTGCTGATGTTAAATTCGTGGCACAAAGTATGGAATTTTTTTTTTATCAGAAACAGCAGAAAATATTGTGGTAAAAGGAGAAAATGCTGTTACCAGCATTTTCTCCTTTTCCCACAATATTTTCAAAAGCGCCCTTGTATCAAAGCCGAATTGGATCAAAATCGTTAAAACTCGGGAATGTGTGGTAAAGGGTAAACAGGTTTACCAAACCCAAATAGGATATAACGGCGTGCGGTTTACCGTTTACAATGAAATCATTATGTAGAACATCACGATCTTGTTCTGCGGCTTCTTTTCCACAAATGTCAAAGGGTTTGGTTTTGTCAATTTTGAACGAAGTGATTCTCCACTATCTCAGTGTGGGTTTACCCTGCACTTTGCGAAGAGATTTCAGGCTTGCCCAAATTGAAACTATTTGTAGACGTCAAGTAAGGTTAACTGTGCTTCTCAGAAAGTATAGAGACCATTGTGAGAAAAGGAGAACATATTGTGAATAGCCTCTATGGCTGGAACTTAGGAAACATGTCAACAGGTGACTAAATTTAACACTTATTCCTGTGTTATGACTTAAACACTTTTGAAAGCGTCGTGAACCATTTCAATAAGGCATGCTTTGAGAAAAGGGAGTTTAGTATATCTTCGTCATTGTACGTATAATGATGGATCCTTTGAATTAATTTGTCTTACAAACAATTAAAGGTGGGTATTTAGAATTTTCACATCACACCAAATCAAAAAATATATATATCACTGAAATTTATATGAAAAAACAATACAAATAATCAATAATTAAGAAGCATAAAATTACAAAAAAAATTTTTTTTGGTAGTATTCCCTTAAAAGGCTACGTAGCCTCTTAAGCTATTTTTAGATTTCGCGCCAAAAATTAAAAAAAAGTATTGTGGGAATGTTAAGTGACTGGCACGTAACTAATGTCACTTAAATTCCATTACATAACAAACATGCAATTATTTTTCATAATATCTTCCTCAGACGTTATGATTGAAGCTTCGTTTGTGTATTTACGGTATGTATATGAACGATTTGCTCATGTAAAAATAGAATGTGTTTTCCGTCGATGTCGACCTGGGCCGTAGTAAATCTATAATCTATTTCTCTTGTTGTCGGATGGTTTTCGACTACTGGGGTTTTATAAATGAAAATTATAAGGCTTTTGGAGTATAAGGATGATTTTTTTTGCATTCTTGTAAAATTTTCGTGCCAAAATCTGAAGGGCCACCTTTAAATAATGAAGTAGAAAGGTCCTTTAGACGTAGAGAAATTTTACGAAAAGCAAAATGTATCGACCCAAGTCAGCCTGCGCGGAATGCGCAGGCTGATCTGAGTCGATACATTTTGCAGATGCTTTAAGCTCCTCCTTCATGAAGTTCGAAGTTCGAGTCAAATCGTTTTACTTTCTTTATTTCATGCTTTCCGGTAGGATATTGAGAAATAGCCGTGAAAATACTTTTCGATATTAAACGGGTACGACCAGTGAAAATACCGATTGATTTTCATGTTCTTGTTGCCTAGGTAAATTGCGCATGCCTCGCAACCAGATGGAAATATGACGTCATTTACTTTACTTTTCTCGCGTTTGATGCAATATTGTAATGCGTTGCTATGTGGGAGGGGTACGCCACGGCAAATAACGGAAAAGAACTGTACTGGATTTTGATAAAACTCCCAGAAAAGGTAGCAGATAAATAGAATATTTGTTTTTTTCCCCGGTGAAAGATCGAAATTTATTTCACCTCGTGAACACCATGGGTAATATTTTCACTCGTGGCTGTGCCACTTGTGAAATATTACCGACGGTGTGCACTCGATGAAATAAATTTCGATCTTTCACCGAAAAAAAAAAATCAACAAATTTCCTCTATTTCTACTGTTATTTATGACACGTAAAACATCCCTAACGATCCCTATGGTATTCAAGGAATCATTTTCCTATTTTTATGTTCCAGACAGAAATACATACTGATCTATTCTGGAACCTTTCACCAATGGCACGTTACAAATCACTTTAGAACCAAAATATCAAGTTCTTATTTTACAACGAGATCCACCGTGTTCTTCACTGCTGGACCATCTATTGAAATGTTGCAATGAATTTATTGATTGAATTTGCATTTATTTATCGTCGTCACCGGTTGCCCCCATGGGCGACGGCCCTGAACACTTAGAATTGTAACGGGGCATAGTGCAGGTACAGGACGAAATCCATCCTAAGTTACGCCTGGTTCTTTTACGTATTCGGTGTATAGCACCGTCACACGGGACCTCCGTTTAACGTCTCATCCGAAAGACTATTAGTAGCTTTAGATGGCCAGCCGTGGGGATCGAATCCACATCCTCAAGTGACTCGAAACATCACGTTTACGAGTCCTACGCTCTACCTACTCAGCTATGCGGGCTGATCATGTTGCAATGAAATCACGACTTGTGGTTATAATTCGTAGAGAGTGACGAACCCAAATTTCGTCTGTCTGATCGCCCACGGCGAGGAATACACTTAAAACGGATGCAAAAGAAATAAAGGAAAGAACAAAAAAAAAATCACAGGTTAACTTTATTGACAATAGTAAACATTGGTTTATCTGCAGCAGTACATTTGAAGTCCATCACACGCTTGTACTTCAGTATTACATGTCGGGCTCAAAATCGCAGGTCAACGTAATCACACTGGAGAGACCTTACGAACTTGTTCCTGGTCAACGTTACTGTCCCTGTCAATTTTACGTACCCGTTCGAGTAAAAAACATGGCTGCGCCCATAAGATTACACAAGGTAAGCACAAAAACATAATTTTTTTAACATCTTATTGAATAGATATGCAGTTGCAGGTTATCGCACGGAATGTCTGGGATGTCAGTGCACGTTAATCTCTAGTTCTTTTGGTGGTTAATCGTTTGTTGAAGACGTTTAATCCAACAAAGTTTCGCCGGTAACTACGATTTCTGAAAAAACACTACTTGGAGTCCCCAAAAACCCTTGTAAAACATATACACTCAATATTCTGAAGTGTGTGCCGTGTCAGATGACCAATACAGTGATTATCCTCAGCACTATAAACCAATAAAAAATCAAATTGCAGTTATTCAGGGATATTTTGCCATTTTTACATTACAACGTAAGATGCTCCTACAGTCAATACAACGATTCAGCTTCTGAGCTGAAAATACGGTAAGCGTATGGGTTTGTGTTACAGTGAACAATTTTGTTATTAAGTTGGTCAAGATTCTATATTAATCATCGTAGTCACAGTCATAGTGTAGTTAAATAAATACTTGAATGGAAGTACAATTCTACAACACATTGAACTCTTCTTTCTATCAATAGGCCTAATGTTACTGGGCATGTTCAGACGATCTCGGGTTCTTTTTTTCTATCCCCAGTTTTATTAAGCTGGCAGAATCAGACACCCATCGTGAAGAAAGAGAGAGAGAGAGAGAGAGAGGTATCATTAGGTAGACTAATCCTTGAACATACAGAAAATTGACCTAAAGCGAAAAGTCTTGGTCCACTTCCGCCTGCACGGAATGCACAAGCTGACCTGGGCAGATTCTTTCCGCAGATGCATTAAGCCCCCCTTCCACAGAGTATCGCTGATCAATTTTTAAAGCATAGTATTAGATATTAATAGTTACTTTTAGGTGTGCCGCTTACAAGGCATACGAATGGTTGGTCGTTGATGATCATTATTATTAAATCATATTCACAAAAACGAGTCTCTTGATGACGATATCGAAGATGGTATTTATAATAGTTATGGATCTTCTGCAAGATAGTTATGATAGACGTCCTTTGCATGATACTGTCTGTCATCAAGCTCTTCATCTATATCACAGGAATTTGACATTCTATAACCAAAATAAATGATCAAATATGAAAAAATATCTCCCCTATATAATGTAAACACAAGGACTGCAACGTCTCGATTGTCTCATTCAAAATCCTATAAATGCGCCCAACTGTCTCATAAGAATACGGAAGTTGCGCCTATATTTTTTGCAAATCTCTCTAAAACTAAAACAAAAGAAAAGTGAAGTTAGGTATTCTCGTATTTTGTGAATATTATTATTGATTGTATGTGTTAGAATCTAATTTTAACATCGGTATTCGGGAATGTTACTCGATAATACATTGATAAAATGCGACTTTATATCCGAGATATTGTGATTGAATCATCGGGACAGAGCCATAAATTAAACTGCTCATTGCAGGATGTCCTTGTATCTATCACTTAGTGGTGGGCAGATGATCGACTATAGTCGAAAGTCATTTGGTTTTGGCTTCCGATTCCGATAATCGATTGAGAAAACCCGGAATCGATTGTAGTCGATTCTTGAACTCGCTTGGTGCCTAAATTTGAATTCTTGGTTTTGTGACTATCATTAATCACAATCTTCGATTGAACAGTAGATAACAAACTTCAAAATTGGCCGGAAAATTAGAAAAAAAATTTTGTCCATGGATTATTTGACAAAACTTGACAACTCGGCACGCTTCTCATTTGATCCTTGAGTCGGGGTTTTGAGACTTGGAAATTTGAAATGATCTGTCTTTGTCAGAGGAAAATATCTGACGCATGAAATTATCGTCCAGAGCTTCATAAAATCTAGCTTGCGTACATCCGGCAGAAAATTGGGCTAGACACGATCAGTATAAAATGCGAAGGACACGCGGATGATAATGAGGCTGTCGAGTCATTTATTACAGAGTAACAAAGGTGTTATTCCTCTTATCTAGTGTAAAGTGACAGATTTTTTAATTCATTTGCTATTTAAACTGACTGGATGATGCCAAATCATGTAGCAATACTTCTCCAAAAATTAATTGTCACGAAAAAATAGAACGCCAAAAAAGCGTGAAAACCCATGACAATACAATGACCAGCTTGGCATCGTCCAATCAGGGGGACTTCAAACTATCTTCTAATCTTTAATAATCAATTTATACAGTGAATTTACACAAATCTCTGAATGAAGCAATAACTGAAAGCTAAATTCCGTTCATGAGTGAAAAAAAAATGTTGTTTTTTGAAATGAAAATATAGATCTATAGCAGAAGGGTGATAATGAAGCTGGCGAGTCATGTAGCAATACTTCTCCAAAAATAAATTGTCACGAAAAAATAGATCGCCAAAAAAGCGTGAAAACCCATGACAATACAATGAGCAGCTTGCCCTCGTCCGATCAGGGAGACTACAAAGAACATGTATCTTCTCATCAATAATAATGAAGTTATACAGTGAATTAATACAAATCTCTGAATAAAGCAATAAGTGAAAGCTAAATTCCGTTCATGAGTGAAAAAAATGTTGTTTTATGAAATGAAAATATAGATCTATAGCAGACAGGTTTTGGGGGGGGGGGGTTTGAAGTCGTCGTCTGCAATTTATGCTTTAAATATGTCTGATTGTTTTTTGTATATGAAAAAATGAACAGTATTGATTATTCATGTGCTAAAACAATAAAACAGAATAAAGTGTTTTACTTAAATCTTTATAACGTCTCATCTGAAGATTTAAATTTCTCATTACTTTTGAAAATGTCCCATTGGTTTTCAAAGACAGGAGCCATTGTCTCATTGAAATAAATTCTTTACCGATCACTGTTAGCCTAGCGATAGAAAACACAAAAATGTACCTGCGACATTCGGCGATTCCACAGTAGACACCTTTTAACCGGAAATATCCGTCATGTATTACATTTTTTTTTGACAATTTCTATCCATTGAGGAGGCCATTCGCTGACGTCACAGGATTCCCAGGAAGGGCCAGGAAGTGTATTTTCGGATTATGTATTAGAGTCAAATAATACGGTCAAATACTTTTGTTAGTTACTTCTATTAAGTATCATGTGATGTCCATAAATATATCTTAAAAACGAAAAAAATAATAGTAATACGTAATCCGAAAATACGTTTCCTGGCTCTTCCCGTGACGTCAGCGAATGGCCTCCTCGATGAATAGAAATTGTCTCCGGTTAAAAGGTGTCTACTGAGAAATCGCCGAATGTCGCAGGTACATTTTTGTGTTGTCTATCGCTAGGCTAAAGGAAATTATGATCAATGTTTGTTTCGTGGGTAATTTTGGGTGGGAAAGGCTGTCTTGTGCTGTCGCTTGCAATCGAGACGGTGCATTCCTTGTGTTTGTATTATATAGAAGAGATTATTTTTTTCCCCATATTTTATCATTTATTTTGGTTATAGAAGGTCACATTCCCTTGTCTATATCATGGCATTTCATTTTAAAAGCATCAAAAGGACAATAAACTTGACGGAAAGAAAACCTGAAAGATGGACAAGTAGACAGATATACATATTGATTAAAAAAAGGGAAAAAATCATTAAACTCGTACACAATCACATTATGATATCGTTCTCTGTTTCAATTCAGGAACTGGATCGTTTTATTGTGTTCTGGAGCGTGGAGCGTTGCCTACAAAAATTGACAGAAAAGTGCTTTTTAATAGATGTCGTATAGTTTTTTGTTTTCAGCTGTGGTGAATAAAGCATATGTGATTCACTTGACACAACACAAACTTCAGATGATTGTGTTTGTATGTTTAAAAAAGCTTTTTGCTGACTTCCGGGTGTTGATTATTCAGAAATCGCAGTCGCTGACGGAAGTTTGTTGGATTAAACGCCTTTAACAAATAACAAACCACCAAAGGAACAATACAGAAATATGCATTAACATCCCAGACATTCCGTGCGACAACCATCTACAGCACATCTACTCATCTGGTTGTTATAGAAGTATGTTTTTCTGCTTACCTTGTGTAATCTTGTGGGCGCAGCCATGTTTTTTACTCGAACGGGTACGTAAAATTGACAGGGACAGTAACGTTGACCAGGAGCAAGTTCGTAAGGTTTCTCCAGTGTGGTAATCGACAATAGATATTGGTTCATCTACAGCAGTACATTTGAAGTCCATCATACGCTCGTATTTCAGTATTACATGTTGGGCTCAAAATAGACACGTCGTTTATAGCGGAAATTCATACACGTAATCAAGCTGTAAACTGCATATTAAAATGAATAATGATCATCTTTTAATTACCCACGTCCATTTTCTTCGTCAAAAACAAAACAAACAAAAAAAATCTTGAAGGCGCGTTTTCAATGGGAGTGTACATCGGCTTCCCTAGTATTTCAGTAATTTCACGGCAACCAGATGCAGGACATTTAACCCTTCCCCAAACAATCCCTGGTTTTCACGACCCTGAAGAAAAAGCCTTTTGAAAACATCGTGGGAAAAGGAGAAAATGCTGGTAACCAGCATTTTCTCCTTTTCCCACAATGTTTTTTACCCTCCCAAAATAAATTTCAATTTTTGAGTCACTTTAATATTGTCGTCTGCAAATGCTTTCAATTTGGACCAGTTTAAATTTTTGTCGTTTGGTAAGGAGTTAAAGCCTTAAAGTCTGTGCGTTAACACCAGGACTTGAACGAAAATTCTTCGAAGTAAAGGAGGAATAAAAAGGCAGAAAGTGTGGAAGCCGGGCCAAAGCTTTTTGTATAGGCTTCTTGTTTGCTATATTCCTTGAAATTTCCTTTCCCAGCCTAGTAAGTACTTGCTGTTCTACGTCTGGCCTTTGTTGTGTCCGTGGTCGTGAGGTAGAGCGTCGGCCTCATAACCTAAAGGTCCCGAGTTCGATTCCCGGGAGCGGGTGTCCACTTTGGGATTTTTCATTGGCCCACACACTCGGCGCCAGTACTGGTGCAGTTCCCAGGAAGCAGAATCGAGAGAGATTAGTATAAGTTGTCAGAACTTATTTCTCAATCGATGTAAGATAAATATGTTTAAACTATACGTCTGGCCTGGGTTTCACCGACAAAAAAGTGACAGGTCTGTGGTGTGTTGCACAGGAACGCCCACAAAATATCCACCGATGGCAGAGAGAATTGAACCAAGATTTCCTGACAAAAATTCATTTATCCTTGACTTACATGAGCTGCGACTCTGCAGTAGCTTGTTCATGGACAGTCTGAGATGTCCGTTCCCGTGTGGTGGTATCGGACCAAAGTATTCTGGTTACAAAGCCAACACGTGTAACTCTTTACCAAACGACAAAATTATAGACTGGTCCACTATGAAAGCAATTGCAGACAATAAAATAATTGTGAATGAAATATAGAAATTTGGTTTGGGAAGGGTAGAAAACATTGTGGTAAAAGGAGAAAATGCTGGTTACCAGCATTTTCTCCTTTTCCCATAATGTTTTCAAAAGGCTTCTTTCTCAGGGTCGTTAAAATTCGGGATTGTGTGGTACAGAGTTAAGACAGTACTATATATTTAGACAATCGCTTGCCATATCTCTGCGCTAGACAGCTTTTGAAAGCACCACAAGAAAACAGACCAATTTATTGGCTGTTGTTTAAGACTGACTCCATCATCAGCACAGTGTGACGCCAGGTTAATTACACATTGTTTGCCAAGCATGCGCTGGTACTGGACGCATGACCTACATAAGCCTATATGAATTGTGGAAAAGTCATAGTAAATGGTAAATACAAGAATTGTTACTAAGCAGAAGAATTTAGAGAAGAGGGCGTTTCTCGTCTTACAAGGGTTGGGGTGTAGTTGAGGGGCCTGGGGGGTGGTGCTTTGAATCCATTATGTTCCTAGAAAAGACCCGGACATTGTATTATGAGGCTGTTAAAGCATATGAAACCCCAATCAGCTCTATATGAGTATCTGTTGTACTGCGACAAACAGTTTTGACAATACAATATTCGGCCGATAAAATAGTACTCCACTCGAAAGACGGACCAAACATGCCGCCATCGATGGCAATGATTCAGTGTCATGTCTAAACGAAGTCTTTATCAAAGTTCACATTGTAGGCATTTTATCAAAATAAGTTGAATTCGCTCGACATTTTTTCCCATCCGTTCATTGACGCCATTTCACTTGACACTCCATTATGCAAATCAGACAAGGTCATGTCAATGACCTTTACAATCACGTGTCCTTCTTTCAATGTCAGAAATATGCAAATCACCAAGGAAAAAATCTACATAATTATGTTACGCTGTGTTATATCTGAGAACGGCCATAGTCCATTTGAGTTATCGAGTAATGTTATTACTGATAAATGCACTTTGTTATTCTGTGATAGGCTGTATTTTCAACCAAATTACATTGTCGTCGAAATATTTTCGGTCATTTTTACTTCAGATGTATAAATGTTTAATTAGTCTGTTTACCTAATGTTCTTTCTCCACAGTCTTTGTTCACGGAGGGAATAAAGACAAATATGTAAATATGGATATAAAAATGTTAGCGATGAGTCTAACACTTGGCAAGAACAAACAATTTCAGTCTGATCCAAAATGGAAAGCATCTGAAGATGACAGACAAAATACCACTCAGAAGTTAAATTTGTCTCTTGAGATGGTGGAAAACAATGTGGAAAAAGGAGAAAATGCTGGTTACCAGCATTTTCTCCTTTTTCCACAATGTTTTCAAAAAGCTTTTTTTCCTCAAAGTCGTTAAAAAACTAGATTATTTAGAAATGAGATATGGAATGCTAACGCTGTGGTGCATATCAGTTTTTATACAATTTACTCATGGCCCATAGTAGA
The DNA here is from genome assembly GCA_943736015.1 of Tridacna crocea. Classification (NCBI taxonomy): domain Eukaryota; kingdom Metazoa; phylum Mollusca; class Bivalvia; order Cardiida; family Cardiidae; genus Tridacna; species Tridacna crocea. Next base: position 15,907,565 of record OX031068.1, read on the forward strand.
CCGTTTGTCTTTTTTTACTTAAAGCAAGCCAGTTTTGAAAACATTGTGTTAAAAGTGTTTACCTTACTGTAAAGACAAATGTACTGTTTGGAAATTATATAAGTTACCGAGGACATGTGAAGATATAGGAAAAAATATTTGGGAATGCAGCCAGGTGAATGGAATACATTACGCAAAGTAATGGTGTAAAAAACTTCATAAAGGCACTGATAGCATAAATAGGTGCACTTGCCTCCACAACACCTCTAGTGCAACATGAAATAAAATTTCTTGACAATTGATAAAGAATTGTTTATACAGATATAATACTTTTGCACATTTTTAACCGACCAAAAATTCTTTTGATGTCTATCTTGAAATTATTTGTTGATACTTCTGTTAGTTTCCAGAGAAGGGAGGAAAATATCATCGCCCTTTGCAATGAGAATATAGTGGTATTAGATTTATAAATGATAATTCTAAGAAGGAAAAAAAGGAAAAAGTGACTCGGTTACATTGGTACCATAATACTCATTTTTAATCGTAGCAAATTTTGTAGGCTAATATTTTATTGGAAATAGCTATTTTCTATTACGGTTCCACTACCTTTAGTACATGTATGTGTCACTTGGGTCTATATTGATAGCAAATAAAATGAAGAAGTTAACCTGATCCCTGATGTAACTTTTACTGGTCTACATTTAATCAAACATTCCTACCAAAATTCTCAATACCGTTTCCAAGATTTTTCCAAGTTTACAAGTAACACAATTTCCTTTTTGACCTATTAGCCAGATGGTTGAGTTACTCTCTAAATGTAGATTTATGATTGTTGAAAAGGGACCATTGCCTTTTTTAATATTAAAGATACGAGTATTGTCTATATAGCGGTGATTAACTATTCGGATATACTTGGTGACAGAAGCTAAAAAAAGAACGTGACGCATGTTAATAGATAAAGGCCGGAAATTAATCTATTTTCAGGTTGTTCCTTTTAACCTATGACCCCTTTTAACTTTTTAGAAACACCCATTTATCTTTTTATTTTTCTAGATCTCTTAGCACTATGCGGTCATTTTATGAGCAATCTTTTCGCTGACAATTAGGCTATATTTAAGATGATACAAAACATGATGCCCTCTTCTTGAGAAATGTATCTTTTAATTATACTACTCAAACTTTGATAGGGATCACTTACATATATCTGTATGGTTAATAAGTTACAACAGTTTTGCATAAACTCTGTACCATGCTGTAAAACTCTAGATTTGTCCAAGTTGAAAGCATTTACGGACCAAAAACTAAATGCAACGTGCACTATGCTGTCTGTAATAGGGTAGAAAACATTGTTGAAAAAGGAGAAAATGCTGGATACCAGCATTTTCTCCTTTTCCAACAATGTTTCCTAAAGGCTTCTTTCTCAGTGTCTTTAACAGTCGGCATTGTGAGGTAAAGGCTTAAAGATCCATTTCCACCAGTGATTTTATTGCTCAGTATGACAATGTAACTTATTGTAAAATTATACATGATACATGCCCCATATATATTTAGATTGAATCTTTTAGGGTGATCCCTAGCAAATGTTGAGTAGTATATAATAATGTACACGAGCTTTCGGCAGTACAACTGCCTTCAGGCATTGTATTACAGGATCACACTAGAAGAAGGCGGTTGTACCGCCGAAAGCTCGTGTACATTATTATACTTTTAAGACAATATAACGAGTCGTGTCTATTTTTGGAGAAAACATCAGAATACGTGGATTGACCAGACCACCGTCGTTACTATCGCTCCTCCCTCTGATGTCACATGGTCCGCAAATTAAAAAAAAAACTTTGGGACAAACAATATGCCAGATGGCTTAACTATACAGTCATATAAAATATTGTGGATCCATAATACTGTGACGTCTTGCTTTGTATGACGAATCAAGGAGATGTATCAAACCCTCTTTTGCCAGATCGTAGCTCTTAATGATTCCAGGTTTTAGCTGTGTGTTTTTGATGGATTTGCTCTTTTTGATATAACCCCCATTTTTGCAGGTTTTGGGGTGTAGGGGTAATTGATTTTACCAAATTATCTAAGGTACGAGTGGCTGCTAAAATTTCCTTTTGATTAAAAAAAAAAACTGTTTTCTGAGTATAAACTATATCCTTGTAACGTGTTATTCACGGACACAAAGAACATAAATCATGAATATGTTATCGTTACTGGTATTTTTGATTAATCAAACAGTAAACAATTTACGATGTAGAAAAGGAGGACACTTACCTACTGGGCTATTTACTTACAAGACAGATATACAGAATTATTGCAATGCAGTTGGATGAAGTGTTAGATTTAAGCCATGCCCTATAAAAAGGGGGAGGTGTATGTTAATTTATTCGCAAAAAAATATCGATCCAGATCAAATCAGGCTGGCTGACATGATACATAGATTGTTAGAGACATCATGGATACATGATGAAATGATGCCTGAGCTTGGTATGATGGATCACGGTGCACCCCCGCCCCACCTCACCCCATTTTACCACCTTTCCCGGAGCATTGACTTTTTTTTTTGCTAAAATTGGAAAAAAAAGCCTTGTAACTTTAACCAATCTAAGATTAAAGCTCAACGTTTTCTATCACTACTAAGTCGAATGCTACCATTTTTTTTTCCAAAATTTAAAACTGTCCGAAAATGTTTTCAGTTTTGGCAAGTGAAATATATTTGTCGTCTCTAGAACAGGTGAATGAAATATGGATACAATTTATTTGTAAATATATTTTTTTCTCTTACAGTGGCCCCATTTGGCCTCCCTATACGCCAGTACACACAATCTCGATGAAGAAGGGAAGTATCCGGACCCCATCATGGGCCAGGACAACGTTTTCGATCCCTCAGAGCCTTATGGTGCTTACCGTTACTACGTTCAACCCACGGCAAGGTCAGAGTTCAGCGTGGAAGAGCCCACATACGTCAATCGTCCGGTCTACAAAGATGAGGAATCGAGGAGTTCCGACTACACTTCCGGTGAAAGTTTACGGCGCGGATCCACTTGCCGGGTGCTCCTTTGCGTATTTCTGGTTCTCAGTTTTATTGGTGTTGTTGTAGCGGCCGTTACGCTCGCAGTTTTATGTAAGTAGGCTTATAATAACCCATTTTCCTTCAAACAATGAAGTATTTTTGTCTAGGTTTTATCTTCGGTGTTTAAATCTACGTTATAAATATTACAACATCGAAATTCACTTCCGATTGTATATACGAGGATTACTCCAGCGGCTTAATACCTCTCCATGATGCATTGTACCAATCAAGCTTATATGAACTAAAATATGTTTAAACTAAGCCAATGAACTCTTTACTAAACGACAAAATTTTAGACTGGTCCAAATTGACAGCACTTGCAGACGACAAAGTAAACGTTACTCAAAAATTGAAATTTGTTTCCAGCAGGGTAGAAAACATTGTGGGAAAAGAAGAAAATGCTGGTATACCAGCATTTTCTCCTTTTCCCACAGTGTTTTCAGAAGGCTTCTTTCCCGGGTCGTTAAAACCAGGGATTGTTTGGTAAAGAGTTAAACGAAATCCAGCGTTTGAACCATAATCAGTCTTTCGGCTGTAAACGCTTCAAACTTGGACGGGTCTAAAATTTTGTTTTCAGGTAAACGGATAAAGAAATCGGCATTTTAAATTAAATTGTATCTTTTTTTTTTCAATGTAAGACCTTACGTCCATATTTGTGTGGAAAAACACGTGAGAAGAAAATGTGCATTGTCACATTTGCACGCCGAATTTGCATAAATCAATGCGCAGTATAGACTGTTATTGTTTTAAAGTAACAGTTCATGATTGTTGATCATAATATACGGCCTGTCTAATGTAAACCTTTTCTTTCCCAACATTGTCAATTTTGTATGTTTTGTGTTTGGTGTATTTGAAGACCAGACTTTGGGTAGCTGCGCTGGCAGCCACAGTAACGTTATAAATGAATGATAAAAATAGTCTAAAACATCAATAAAGAAAATAAAGGAAATTTGACTCTTATTAACCCTTTCCCAAACAACAAAATTTAAGACTGGTCCAAAATGAAAGCACATGCAGACGACAAAATAAACATAACTCAAAAATTGAAATTTGTTTCCAACAGGGTAGAAAACAATGTGGGAAAAGGAGAAAGTGCTGGTTACCAGCATTTTCTCCTTTTCCCACAATGTTTTCAAAAGGTTTCTATCTCAGGGTCGTAAAAACCAGGGATTGTTTCTCCTTTTCCCACAATGTTTTCAAAAGGTTTCTATCTCAGGGTCGTAAAAACCAGGGATTGTTTGGTAAAGGGTTAATTAAAGGACCCAACGTTTTCTTCGTGCCACCGAAAGGGGGGGGTAGACTTTTGAAAACGTTAAGGGAAAAGGAGGAAATATTAACCCCTTTGACTGCCAAGCGCGACTAGCTGACCTTTAGCGGACAGTGTGGATCAAGATCAGACTGCACAGAACGTGCAGTCTTATCTTTGATCCACACTGTCCGACAAGGAGATTTTATTTTCCAAAACATAATTTTGACACAGCAATATTTGAGTTGTTAATATCGAATTGAAAATTTAATTTTAGTTATTTAGCATAAAGGTTGATAGTATTCCCCCTTCAGTCAAAATGTTTTTGCTCTTTCAAGGACAAATGTCATTATCATATTCCTTACCTACGAAGGGGAGGGCTGTACTGGTTTCACCATGTTTGCCTGTCTGTCTGTCTGTCTGTCTGTTCGTCAGTTCGTCCATGTTTTGTTTCCGCCCCGGAACTCAGCCGTTTGACCTAGGTCTAAGGACCTTGAAACTTTTTAACTTGGTTATCTGCATTTTCTCCTTTTCTCACATAGTTTTCAATAGCTTTCTCCTTAAAAATTGTTAAAATTCGGGATTGTGTGGAGAAGGATTTAAGGAATAACGAGTATGCACTTACGTACACTCACCATTTGTGGCGACAGAGTAATTTATGCCTACTTTCATCGCCGTATATATGGAAATCTATTCATGTTTTTCTTTCTGTTTTGTGATATACATGCTACTCCATCGAAAAGCGAAAATAATTTTCGGCCTCAGGTTGGGTTGAGAAGGCAAATGGTGAAGATTTAGATCTAAGATGAGACACCAATTTTTATACAGTCTGATTTTTTTTTTCAAATAACTTTATTAGCCACGTATATTGGATAGAGGAGGTCGTGGCCATCCTCCTCTATCCTTACAACAATCAATTATTATTCATCACTCATATTATTTTATCTTATCCTGCTAACTAAGAGTATAAAACAGTCTATTTTCCCAAATTGAAGTTTTTTTTTTTTCCCAACATGTATAAAAGACGAATTTATCAAAATTAGTGCCTTTGCGAACTGATCTTAGTCTGATCTTAGATCTACACAGTCCACAGAAACTGTTTAACCCTTATCCGTGCTAAATAATAAAAATGAAATTTCCAATTGGATAGTAAGAATCTAAATCTTACTAATTCAAAGTTACGTTTTGGCGAATAACATCTCCATATCGGACAGTGTGGATCCAAGATCAGACTGCACGTTCTGTGCAGTCTGATCTTGATCTGCAGTGTCCGCAAAAGGTCAGTGAATCGCCCTTAACACCCTAAGGGTTAAGTTTTCCATCGTAGTGAAAGAGATGTTTAGATATTAGCCATACTCTGGCGAAAAGAGACTTCAGTGCAGCTCCTTGTTGCAGCATTACAATTTAAGCAAATCATTCCGTAATTGACCTTTCTGCCGATTTTGATTGATAGGTGTTCCAACGTCTTATCGGCCAATCGTTGTCTGCGCATGTCATATTCTTCGAAGGTTCGACTGTCTTATATGACACATCATTAGCCCCGAAAGCGGGCTGACTGTAATATTACACTCCATAAAGTAGCAATGTAGAAAATAGCTTTTATCAATACGTTTGAGGAGAAATGAGACCTGCTTTAGCTCCAGATTTTTCTGAACTGCTGATCATAGCTGAGTGAATTGCACGAGGTAGCGTTTTATTGAGTAAACGTTTATTTTAGTTTGAAATTCAAAGTAACGGTTGTCGCGTAGGAAAGTGGTTCGGCTCTGTACCCAGGATGCCCAAATTAGATAGATGAGTATTTATAGAATGCCATCTAGCGGGAGATAATGATCGACCAATGAAAACGCAGCATTGGGCGTCATGTAAACAAAAAAGTCTGAGACATGCGATAATTTGATCGTGTCTATTGAATTATCAAAACAGCCAACACTATTCTAATTGATCAGAAAGTTCGGGAAAAAATTGTTGTAATTAACATAGAGCGAAATATCAGCTAGAATAAAACTGAAATAAACGCTTTTCTCTTTGTATTCGACGCCATTTTCTGGTTAACTTGTCAGACTTGACAACCAATATACCGCGTTACTAAAACCCGATTAATTGACTTGAGATCACTAGTTTTAATAGTGGCGTTCCTTGACAAAATAATCAGAGGAAATATAATATATAATTCATTTCATCAGCTTGTGGTTACATCCTCGGATACCCCGGGGTGTCCCTATTTGCTACGCTACATCGACCCCTGGGACAATTAATTGAATTTCCCTCGCTTTACCGCTGGCCGAATGCTGGCTTTTCATTGGTTCCATCATCATTTTGCGATGGGCGAGTGGACTGTACGCTATGACGTTTCGTATCGACTTTCGGCGGCTAATTTCCCTCGCTTTACCGCTGGCCGAATGCTGGCTTTTCATTGGTTCCATCATCATTTTGTAATGGGCGAGTGGACTGTATGCTATGACGTTTCGTATGGATTTTCGGCGGCTGATTCAAAGTTTTATTAGTCAATTGTCCCAGGGTCGATGTAGCGTAGCAAATAGGGAGACGCCGGGGTATCCGAGGATGTTGTGGTTACGGCACTCGTTATTTTCTCGGACCTTTCCCTTTTTCGGCAAATATTTCCCCATATTAACCACAAGCTGATGAAATAAACTCTATCCCTTGCAGTTTTCCTTGTAGGTTTCCTTGAAAAATAAGATTTGAACTTTCTGCTAAGTTTAATCTTGATCACTTCCATGCACACACAGCACTATCTCTAGATATAGAGGCGGGAAAGATGTTTTTGTCTTTCTTTTCTCTTTGTCATCATTTCCAGATGGTCATGTAGAAAAGCAGCCAGTGGCTTGGGAAGAATATTGTTTGAAGTGCTGGTTAACCCTTTACCCCATAAGGCATTTCTATTGTATCTGTATTTGACCCTAAATAACAGCAAGGATGAAGCCGTTTTTTATGGGTATATGACACCTTTTCATAAAATAGAAAACATTGTGACAAAAGGTGAAATTGCTCGTCATGAGCAATTTCACCTTTTGCCACAATGTTTTCCAAAGGCTCCTACAAGCAATGTGTAGAAACGAGTATCTATGGAGTAAAGGGTTAACAAAACTCTAGGAAAGCATGGACAAGTGTAATGACTGCCTTGATAGAAATCGATTAATGTTGAAAAGATCACAAAGCTCCTTACAATCAATCAATCAATCAATCAATGTTTATTTCTTTTTTTTGCCTATATTGAGCATAAAACTCCTTAAAAGTCGTATGAAAACATAATTTTCCTTCAAGAAGAAAGAAGAGTTCATTAAAAAAAATATATTGCTTGCAACACACAAAAATTCGGAAGTTTGCGTTAAGTGTCGTCTCGGATCAACCTGCGCAATCTGCGCAGGCTAACCGTCCGCCGGGGTGGCTCAGTGGCCAGCGTCTCGGACTCGTGACCTGGTGGTTGTGATACCCGGTTGAGGCGAACTTTCTTTCCGGCGTTTCTTTCGCCTCTCATCTCTGCTGAAGCATGTGAGAAAAGTAGTCGGTGGCTTTGGAAAGAAAGTTGTGTTAGTACCGGTGTAAGAAATCCAGGAAACACATGTGCCTCACCGATTGCCATGATATGACCTTAGCTGTTGAAGTGGCGTTAAACCCCATTACAACCAGCAGGCTAACCAGAGAAGACACTTTACGAATGAATTACATTTTGTACTATAGTAGACTTGTACAAAACAGAAAATTGCATGTAATCGGAAAGTGTCGTCACGGATTAGCCTGCGCGGACTGTGCAGGCTGATCCGAGACGTCACTTTACGCAAATGTCCGAATATCCTTTTTCCACAACTCGCAAGCCATATCTATTTCAGACTGTATAGTTTGAGAATTTGAATTCTCCTGTTATGCAGTCTGATCTTGATATACACTGTAAGCAAAACCACATTAGATCACATCTATTCATGGCTGTTCTCCTTCTATTTGACAGTGTCCAAAACACCAAAAGCGGGCAGGCTCTCAGAAGGTCCAGAAGGTATTGTATAATTTGAGCCATGTTTTGGCTACAAGGAGCTTAATGCATCGCCATTATGTACGACACTAGACCAAGGTCCGTATGACTGTGAAAGTAACAGAACTTCTGATTGGCTAAACCGTTTGGTTTAGCCAATCAGAAGGTCTATTACTTTCACAGTGAGAAAATCTCGAAGAATAAGACAAAGAACATTCTTTAGAATGGTTGGTGAATACGGGACCAGGTCATCGCACGATTATGGGTTCATGAAATAACCCACTTAATCATGAGGTAGCTTAGTCCTTTGACAGACAGAAAAGGGACCAATAGTGAAAAGTTTCGGCCCAGCTCAAGGGTCGGACCTGGATCGATACTTTTTGTAGATGCATTAAGACCCATTTTCACAGAGTACGGCTCATATGTATTTCAACCTACTACTTGTAACTACCATAAGCAACAGCATTGATCTATCTGTCGCTTTAAGTCCAGATACGCATGTTTACTACAGTCTGATCTTTTTCTCTACAATCTCTGCTAGTCTTTAGAATTTGAACAATGGGCTATAGGAGCCTTTATTTACGGAATTATTTATATGAAGTCAGTGTTTACAGCGCTAAATGTATCTACAAATTGATACAGATAGATAGATAGATATGTGAAATCAGAGTTGGCAGAGGTTAAATATATGTCCAAATTGACAAAGAAATGTTGATAGATAGATAGATAGATAGATAGATAGATAGAAAGAGAGAGAGAAAGAGAGAGAGTGAGAGAGAGGGAGAACGCGCTATGATTTTCATGTCGAAGTGGTCCATTTGTGTGCTCTTGTTTTTTCACATTAAAGGGAGATAAATCTGTAATAAACCACTTTATATTTAATGCAAGTTATCTTTCATGAATATTGTTGAGCGGATACTTACTTCTAGCAAATTTTCCTTTTCCGAGATGTTTTCAGATCTTTGAAGTTTCCAAAACAAACAGATCCAATTATTTTACCCAGATTTTATTTGTTACCTGGAAATGATTTCAACTGGATAATCAAAAATAAGTCTTAGAGACTGAGAATATCTGTAGGTAGATCTGTGTTCTGATAGTAAAGTCTGTTCTGGATCTTTAGATCATTCTTGTGAGATTAGCGGGCTGCCGACGACTTGAAATTGCTAATGATGTGTTGTGTGGAGCCCCATTCTAGTGCTGTTGAAATTAAGGAAAAAACTTAAAAGGCCCAGTGTTGGCTAAAAGTAATCAATACGGTTGAAAGATTGCGTGTAGTACTATTCAAACCACAGAGATGTGTCGTAACTACTGTGAAAATGGCAATCTGCTGTTATGATGTCGGTCCAAGTCACTGGCGGATAAATGAATTTTAAAAGCAGTTAAATAGTAAACCAAAGGTAAAAGGAATTTCAACTTCTTACCTAGTTTTAGAAGTGATTTTTCTGCCGGCGATTAACTCATGGATCGAATTCACTCTCTCGGAATGCTATCTTCACAAAAAATTCCATACTTTCAAAATGGTATGAATTAAATCAAAAAGCAATTTAACACACGCAATTTTTACTTAAGATCATGAGTTGGTATGATCCCTGAACATGCAATAAAAACTGCCAAATAGTAAAAAATTTCGACCCATATCAGCCTGCAGGGACTTCGCAAAAACTGCCAAATAGCAAAAAGTTTCGACCCCTGACAGCTTGCAAGGACTTCACCAAAACTGACAAATAGCAAAAAGTTTTGACATTTGTCTATATATTCCAGCCTGCGAGGACTTCGCAAAAACTGACAAAAAGCAAAAAAGTTTCGACCTATGTCAGCCTACGAGGACTTCGCAAAAACTGACAGAAAGCAAAAAGTTTCGACCCATGTCAGCCTGCGAGGACTTCGCAAAAACTGACAAATAGCAAAAGGTTTCGACCATGTCAGCCCGCGAGGACTTTGCAAAACCTGACAAAAAGCAAAAGGTTTGGACCCATTTCAGCCTGCGAGGACTTCGCAAAAACTGACAAATAGCAAAAAGTTTCGACCCATGTCATCCTGTGAGGACTCCGCAAAAACTGACAAATAGCAAAAGGTTTCGACCCATGTCAATACATGTCCGTCTGCGAGGACTTCGCAAAAACTGACAAATAGCAAAAAGTTTCGACCCATGTCAGCCTGCGAGGACTTTGCAAAAACTGACAAATAGCAAAAGGTTTCGACCCATGTCTATACATGTCAGACTGCGAGGACTTCGCAAAAACTGACAAATAGCAAAAAGTTTCGACCCATGTCTATACATGTCAGTCTGCGAGGACTTCGCAAAAACTGACAAATAGCAAAAAGTTTCGACACATGTCTATACATGTCAGCCTGCGAGGACTTCGCAAAAACTGACAAATAGCAAAAGGTTTCGACCCATGTCTGTACATGTCAGCCTGCGAGGACTTCGCAAAAACTGACAAATAGCAAAAAGTTTCGATCCATGTCAGCATGCGAGGACTTCGCAGGCTGACATTGGTCCATACTTTTTGAAAATGTATTAACCCCCTTTTTACAAAGCATAAGTCATACATAAAATAAATGAAATAGAAAAAAAATATATTAATTTTTTACAGAAATATTTGAATCCATGGCTGAACTTCAGGGACAAATGTTTAACGAATCACTTCTAGATAAAGACAGTGACGACTTCAAGAAGTTGGAAAAAGAACTATGTGTGGCTGTAAGTATTTTTTTTAGTTCCTTGATATTTTAAAATAGAATAGAACAGGAGAAAGTCTACCTGACATAAACATCACAAAGTTTATGGTTATTTAGAGGCCGTATGGAGGCTAAAGTAAACAGTGCAAGTTTTAAAACGCATGTGGTTTTAAAACATATCATTTCAGAATATTACTGAATTTATTATGAAGGTGACAAATTCTCGCCACAAACAAAAAAGTGTCCAAGTCCTCTTGTCAATGGCAGAAAATCGAATGTTAAAATCAGGCAAAAATGTGAAAAAAAAGATACAGGCACCAGAGCTCCAGATAAGAGGGAATGATGGTATTTTAAATCCATTATTTCGCTTTCAAACCAAATGTCGTGGGTACTCATTAGAATCGTCTCGATGAGACGATTCTAATGAGTACCCATAACATAGTGTTTAGTGAAGAATAATTTATATTTTCAACTTTGAAATCAAAATTACTCCCTCTATCTGGAGCTCTGACTGGGACGTATGAACGCAATATTTACCTAGGTAATATGCGCGTGCCTCACAACCAGATAGAGGTAATTTACCTTACATTTCTCGTACTTGATGTGATAATCTAATGGGTTGCTATGCCGAGGGGGTACGCCACGGGGAATAACCGAAAAGAACTGTAGTTGATTTTGATTAGGTTCCCCCACTCCAGAAAGTATCTAAAGCATGAAATACATAGTAAATAGAGTATTGGTTTTTTTTCTCGATGAAAGATCGAATTTTATTACATCTCGTGAACATTATCGGTAATATTTTCACTCGTGGTTGCGCAACTCGTGATAATATTACCGATAATGTTCACGCTACTATTACTAGTGCTACTACTACAACTACAAATATTACTGCTACTATCACTAATTCTCTATTTCAGTTGGAACAGATATTTACAGAACCGGATTCCCCTGTACAGCACGAGTTTGGCGGATGCGAGGTGATTGAATTCATGTAAGTTAAAAAGTTAATTTGGAGAGCTGAAATATAATGTCAGAAATTCAGATTATGTCAGTATGTAATGTAATAGTGTTCATTAACCCTTTACCTCACGATACCGGGTTCGAGAAATAAGGCCTTTTAACCTTTTACCCCATAGATACTCATTTCTACGCATTGCTTGTAGGAGCCTTTGGAAAACATTGTGGCAAAAGGTGAAATTGCTCGTGAAGAGCAATTCCACCTTTTGTCACAATGTTTTCCATGTTATCAAAAGGTGTCATTTACACGTAAGAAACGGTTTCATCCTTGCTGTAATTTAGAGCTAATTCGAGATACCACAGAAATACCTTATGGGGTAAAGGGTTAAAACATGGCTTACCCTTCACCAGACGGCAAAATTCTAGCCTTGTCCAAAATGAAAGCATTTGCAGACGACATCTCCAAGGTGGCTAAAATTGTGCAACTTTTCTTTGATAGGGTAGAAAACATTGTGGAAAAAGGAGAAAATGCTGGTTACCAGTATTTTCTCCTTTTCCAAAAATGTTTTAAAAAGGATTCTTTCCAAGGATAGTTAAAAGTCGATATTGTGCGGTAAAGGGTTAAACAAAGTGTAAAAATCTCATCTAATTTCTTGGGTCCGTATTCACTAACCATTCTTCAGAACGGCCTTAGTCTTATCCTTCAGAATTTCATCAATGTGAAAGTAACAGAACTTCTGGTTGGCTAAACTAAATGGTTTAGCCAATCAGAATGTCTGTTACTTCCACAGTTAGACTATCTTGAAGAATAAGACAAATGGTTTGGGCGGTAAGGGTTAAACAAAATGAAAAAAATCTCATCCAATTTCTCGTCCTGGGTCTGTATTCACCAACCATTTTTTAAGTACGTTCTTGGTATTATTCTTCAGAATTTTGTGTGAAAGTAGCAGAGCTTCTGATTGGCTAAACCAAATGCTTCAGCCAATCAGAAGCTCTGCTACTTTCACAGTTAGACAATCTTGTAGAATGAGACAAAGAGCGTTCTTAAGAATGGTTGGTGAATACAGCTGGTAGCTTGTAGGGTTTGAGAACAGGTGGTCAGTGGTTTGAATCCCAAAGTCAGCCATGTTCTTTCCAAAGATTGATGGTAGTCAAACTAATCATTACGACAGGACCCATTTGTCTTTTACGACTGATCGTTGTTTCGATAATTGTCATGCGGGAAAGCAGCCAGTGAGTTTGAAAAATGTTTTCGTGAAGCACTGGTTCAAGAAACCCCATGAAAGCATAGATAAGCGTACTGGCTTCCTCAGTTTGAATAAAATATTTTTATACGCGTTAGACATCGTGCAGTCAATAAAACAGTATGTTCTAAAGAAATAGATAAAAAGTATCCAGACGGAAAGGAAAAATGTGAAAGCAGAAATGTTTTCATTTTGACTGGTATTGAATTTGCAGAAAAAGTGGAAACTCAGAAAAATTACTTTCCTCTTGATGTTAAATTATTTGCCATTTGACGAATCTAAACACTTAGCACTAATTGGTGCTAATGGCGTCTTTTAACAAAGAAACAAGTGTTAGAAAAGGAGAAACTGCTTCTCACATGCAGTTTCATCGTTTTCCATATGTTTTCCATAACCCGTCATATTGTGTGGTAATGAGTTGATATCCAAAGTCTTTGATCTGTCCTCTTTTCACCTTTAATTCTTATCTTTTTTTGTCCTCAGTGAAGGAAGTGTGCTTGCACGATTCAGAATCAGACTACGTCCCAAATCTCCAGAGGGTTTTAAAGCGGAGATGCGTATACGTCAGAAGCTTGAGGAACATTTTGCCAAGAAGATCGGGGAGCACGGACCCTGGAAGTCCGTGAAATTCAACCCCAATTTTTTCAGACGTTTTCTAAAGATAGAACTCCCTAAAGTAGAAACAACGCCTGCCGTTATTTCGACCACAACGACTTTGAAGACAACCACGCAAACAACGGTACAAGAAACAGATACAACTGTTTCGAGTACAAAGAGACAAATTGTAAATGATACAACTACAGCACCAAAAACTACGGAAAAAATGGTTACAAAAGATACTAGTGTGAAAGTAATGGAATCAGCGAATATAACAGGCTCAACTACGAAAGAAATAATCGCAACAACAGACAGAACTGACAAGTTACAAACGACAAAGTCAAGCACAGAAGTAGAAATGACAGCAACTGTAGTCAAAAATCAAACAACATTCCCACCAGATGTCGTGTCAACCTTATCAGATGTAAAAGGAGTCAGTAGTGTGACAACATCGACTCGTACAGAGTTAAGTACTCTTGATAGCGTAGAAAATATTACTTCCGTGACTGAGTTTAGCCTTAACGTGACAGATATCTTGATTAATGCAAGCACTGATGTAAACCATGATTCTACATCAACGCTAGACATCTTTATGAATGAGACAACCACGAACCTACAGGAAATATTTGATAATGTTACATTTCATGACAACGATACTTTCAGCACCGATCTCATCCAAGAGTTGACAACTGTTAAACCAAATGTTACTTTTGATAAAGAGACTACAGCTAGGGCGACTGACATCAAAACAGAAATTTTGTCAAACCAATCAACTGATCGAATTCCTCTGATTTCAAAAGGCACAAATGTCAACGTGACTGAAAAAACTTCTATTCCAGAATCAACAACTCAATTTTCTGCTCAAGACAAGGTCACACAACAAATGTTAGAAGTTACAGCAGAAAGAATAACCACAGCTCCAGCTTTCACTTCTAAAGATGTACATATTTCGACGATAAAAGTAATTCCAGCTGCCACTACAGAATCATATACTTCAGAAGCAAGAAGAAATGTGGGTTTGTTAACTACTATCCCAAGCAAGACAAGTGTAACTGATTTTGTTGACGTTATCACTGAAAATGATACTGTCAAAATAATGAAGAAAACAACAGAAAATGTTTGGGAAACATCTGGAACCCCCAAACCATCTTTAAAACAGAACTTTACTCTAGATTTTAATGACACGACAGAGCCTACGACGAAAGCTGTCACAATGTTTCCATCTATTGATCAAGAAACATCATCATTTATTGATGCAACAGGTGAAATGATAACGAAACAGGGCATCGATTCAACTGACTTCCCTCCTGATTTTATGAATGAGTCGACAACAATCGATCAGATCATAAATGAAACAACTTCTGTCCTAGATGCTGTAACTGATATTCTACCTGTTGAACAAATGACGTCCTTATTGCCAACAGATGGTGACGTAACAACTGTGGATATCTTAAATATTACAGATGAACAGATGTCTTTAGTCCCAGATGTCAACCAGACTGTGACAGGTGAAGGAACAACCACTTTCGAGATAGATACTACAACGCCAGTTGTAACGGTCCTGGTTGACACAGCTGCTGTTGTTGGCGAAACGCCACAAGTTTTTAAGATACCGGGGACAACGCAAGCACCGGAAACAACAAAGGAAGCAGTTGCTGTAAATGTGACTAGCCCAATAAGTATTATGGGACCTACAACATCTATAGCAATCCCAATAGATGAAGCAACCGAGGGTACGATGACTGAACTTTTGAATAAAACATCTGAAACAATAACGATCGGCGTATTTACCACAGCCAGTGAAACCTCGCAAGTAGTATTAAACCAAACATCTGATTTAACTTCGACCACAGTTGTAACAAAAGAGACTACAACAATGCCAGCTGACACTGGCGACCCAACCACAACTTATTTCACCACTGATAAATTAACAACAGACTTTTCATCTGTTGATTCAACGATTACAACAGCAATTGCTTCTGGCAGTAAATCTGAAAATGCATTTACGTATGTCACTGACTCCACACAGAACGTGTTGGATAATATAGATACTACTGTTGCATCCAGACAGTCAACAGTTCTAGATGAGAGCACATCTATTCCAGTGATGAATATAACAGCTGATGGAATTTTAGATATTTCCGTGGATAATACAACAAAAGACAGAATTACTTTAATCACAGATGGTGTTACACAAGAAAATGTAAGCGAGATAAATATGACCATGGTTGGTTTAAGTACAAAAGAATTAACGACAGTACTGCCTTCAACAGATAATACAACTATCAGTGAAATAATGACAGATGGATTTGTAACTGACAGCTTTAAAGACCAGAACATGACTACAAGTTTTACGACAGATAGCCTACCTAAAGATAATGTTACTTTTGAATCTTTTACTTCTATTGATACTAAATCTGACCAGGTTACCAGCGTGAACGTCATCACGGGTGAAATGACTACAGATGGTGTTGCAATAGATGGCACAAGTACAGCCAGTGGAATTACTGATATATTGTCGACTGAAAACTTAGCCACTGAAACATATTCTACTGATAACGTTACTTCTGTGTTTACTATTGGTGATGTTACATCCGACCAAGTTAGTACATTTAACACTACAGCTGGGGAAACTAACTCAGACATCCCTGTGACCGAATATGTAAGTGGGACCACAGTGACGAATGATACACTTGTTACTGAAAAAGTAACAACAAGCACCATCACGCCAGATGGGGTTACCTTAGATACGTTAGTCACTCCAGATACTTTGGCTACAAATGGTTTAACAAATGAAGACATTGTCACAACTGACAGTGTTCCAACGGACACCTTCTCAAGTGTCGCTTTTACAACACAGCCTCTGACTGTAGGTATTTCTAACACGGAAATAGTTCAAAATTCAACTGACAGTGCAGAAAGGAGCATAGCTACGGAAGCAAGTATGACGGCAAATCGAAGCGAAACCACTGCTTTTACTGCCACTTCAGATATTCAAACAGAGCAACCGAGTGATAATGTCACTGTCGATACTATGACGACCCTTTCATCTAATGATTCGTTGGTAACGGATTTTCTCAATGCCACTTACATGTATGAAACAGATACAACTATGACATTGAGTGGAGATGTTAGTGTAACAAGCCCAGAGGCCGTAACAACATCCTATAATGCTACATCTGCAGTCTCAACTGATACTCAGATAGTTTCAGATATGCCAATCGTAACAGATACAAGTATTGGAAATATTACAGCGTTTGAAACCTCTACAAAAGATTCAACATCAAGTGCAGTTACACACCATACGTCGACCACGACAGATACATCAAAACTTACCGGTGCGGTTATGGGCACAGCAAAACTGACAGATGAAACTGTTTTTACCACATCTTCTGATTTCATAAAAAACAATACAATGCCCCCTCTTAGCTTGGTAAGCAGTGAGCAGCTACCTGTGAACGTTACTGAGAGTACCGTGAACATGACCGATAGTACTATGTACGTCACCGATGGTATTGACGTTCCGAGCAATGTAACAAAATCCTATCTAGATGTTACTGGTGAGTTTGGGAATGTATCAGATGTTATCGACACTGCCACTGAAATACCATCACCATTGAATTTTACTGACTTTTCTCCTATAGCAACATCTGTCTTGAGAAATGCTACAAATGCAATTAAAAATACAACTGTTATTATGACATCACCCGATAAAACAGATTTAGGCCAGGTTGAAAATGCAACAAACGCTTTTAGCGATGTTACCAGTGTGTTTGTCGATATAACAACTATGAGCTCTGATAACGTCACTGACATATATCCAGATACTGCAAACTTTACCGATTTTACGGACGGCTTTACACAGTCTAATGTTACTGAAGCTAGCGTTAACATTTCTTCAAGTGTCATTGATACTGCCGGGAATGTTACCTCTGCGCAAGATATGGAAAATAAAAGCACGTATTCTTCTATAGCTCCAAATGCGACTGATTCAAGTGAATTACTAAACATAACCAAAGATATTCGAAGCTTTACAGATGTGTTGATTAATACTACGGAAAGCATATTGAATGCAACATTGTCAGAAATGTCTATGAATGTCACTGAAACTTCTGGGACATTTACAGATGCTCTTGTTAATACTACGGAAATCATTACCATATAAATATGACAGAATCGGATCTCATGCTAAACATCACAGAGGACTTGCCTACTGTTACCGATGTATTGATTAATGCTACAGATAAGAATATTGTCAATGTTACAGAATCTTTTGTCTTAAATGTAACAGATTTTAGCGTCAATACTACAGAAGATATTACATTTTCTAATGTGTCAATGTCAACTATGATAGCCTCTGCAATGGAAACTACACAACGCTCGCCCTTACCGATTACAATGAGTTTTAATACGACTTCTCCGGTGACACTCGGAAGCAATTTTACCAGTGAAAAACCACAAAATATTACAAGCGCCATAAGTGTAAACGAAACTGTAACTGAAGCCATGAATACAACAGAATTTATTGCATATGATAATGGCACAAGTTTTTATGATTTATCTACAGACAATACAACGGATATGTATTACTTAAATGGGACAACAACGCCACTTGAAATAACAACGAGTTCTAATGTTACTTTAATACCAATAATGGACGCAAGTGTAGCAAGTGAGCAGCAAAATAATACTGATACAGGTAGTACAACTAACAATGGGACCGATTTTACTGGATTAGTCGATACTTTATCTAGTACAACAGTTTTTAATGTGCCATAGCTTTAGATCTAAAACGTCTTTAACAGTTTCTAATATTCCATAGTTAAAGATCTATAAAATGTTGTACACTTCCATCGTAAAAAGAAGTTCACGTTGCTTCTAAACTCATTACCGCACGACAAAGTTTATACTTGACCAAATTCAAACCTTTGTCGAACGACAAATACAATGCAACTCAAATGATCGGATTTAGCTTTGAAAGATAAGATAAAAAATGTTGGAAAAGGAGAAAATGCTGCTTTTACAGCATTTTGTTTTTCCTACATTTTTTTTCCAATAGCTGTCTTCGTCGTGGTTGTGTGCATAAAAAGTAAAGAACAGCGTGCATGTATATCGCAGTCAAAACGCACGCAATGTGGAACCTGATCCTGTATCTATTTTGTTCAATATTTCATCAGATTTTTAATCGGAAAAAATACCTTTTAACTAAAATTTTAATTATCTAAAACTACCATTGTGGTTGGCTTTTGATAGCATTTGGATACAAACCAAATTTTAGCCAGACAACTTATGAGCTAGCTGGCGTGCTCGTTTTACACATAGGCATCTGGTTTCCATGACCTTAAGTGTCACAACTTACATTTATTTCCGTATATTATAAACACTGGAAGTTTTCGCAGCAGCCATGTTTTAAATCAATGGAGGTTCGTTCAAGTTTCACCGGTTTCCGGATCGTCGCATAACGAAGATCAACAATACGGGTACCACGCTTATGTCGGAATTTTAAACAAAACTTACTTCATTTTAGCTGTGTGCTATTCATCCCAAATGATAAAGTAATTACTTTGCAATATTTGTAAAGTTAAAGTGAACGGTATGTTAAATCATCGTGGTACCCGCTTTTGCAATGTTAGCTAAGGTACGATCCGCGAACCGGTGTAATTTTATACGAACTTCCCTTTGCTCTAAAACATGGCTACTGTGAAACCGTCCAGTATTTATAATGTACAGAAATAAATGTAAGTTTTGAAACTTTAAAGTCATGGAAACCAGGTATCTCTGGTTTTACCTGCGTATTTCTATCTTATTTTGGCGTTGAATGTGGAACAGAACGTATGTAGTGAGTGTGTATTTCGTATTATAGTGAGTCATTATTTCAAAAGTAGTTTGTCGAGTGATATGCTTGCAAGAAAAGGTGTTACGGAGAAGCATGGGTAATATTGGATCTTCAAGAGTAGTTTTAGGACAATAAATATTATCGATTTTATGGACAGAAATTATAAGAAAAGGTTTGCTTCTAAACAACAGATTATACTAAAAGAAAACTTACTATTTATCACAATGTGTGTGTTTTTAAAAGAATTACTCCAAAATGGAGATAACTTTTTTATTATCTCTTTAATAAAAAACATAGTCTTTATTTATCCATAAAACGCATTTAGCCAGACTGAAAATTATAGTTCCGTATTTTTTTTTAAAATAATTTAAAGTTTTGATATTTCTAAGTTGTTGCAGATGCCATTATAACAGATAATGGTGTTACCAGTCACGCCCGCTTTTTCATTATGACAGTGTTTCTTTTTGGACTGCGTGAATGCTCTCAAAATATACATGGGCAAATCTCTGGAACAAGGGGGTTTTATTCATCGTCCAATATCTATTATACCAACACAGCTCCAGATAAGAGGGACTGATGGCTTTCAAAATCCACAAATTCTCTCCGAAACCCTATGTTGTGGGTACTCATTAGAATCGTCTCTATGAGACGATTCTAATGAGTACCTACAACATAGGGTTTAGTGAAGTATAATTAATATTTTCAATTTTGAAAGCAAATTCACTCCCTCTGTCTGGAGCTCTGTACCAAGCAAGTGATCAACCAAGATGGATCCACAAATCTGCGTTGTCTGATAACAGCTGTATCATGAGGCATGTTCTAGTACATGCGAAAATTTGACTAAAAGCCAAGGGTTTCAACACAGGTTAGCCTGCTCGCATTGCACAAGCTGACCTGGGTCGATATTTTTCCTGGATGAATGAAACCCCCTTTTTATAGAGTACGGCTCACACTTGTTCATATTTTAATTTCTAATGCATAATTGATACCAGCACAGTATAGGAAACATCACATGTATATCACTATATTTTCACGTTTTAATGTACAGTTCTGCTTATTTATTTAATGCTTTCCGGTAGGATATCGAGAAATAGCAGTGAAAATATTTTTCGATATTCCACGACCAGTGAAAATACTGTATTCTTTATTTCATGCTTCCCGGTCGGATATCGAGAAATAACAGTGTTCAAAAATATTTTTCGATCTTACACTTGTACCACCAGTGAAAATACCGATTATCACGGTCTTGTTGCCTAGGTTAATTGCGCGTGCCTGACAACCAGATGGGAAATATGACGTCATTTACCTAACATTTCTCGCGCTTGACGTAATATTGTGATGCGTTGCTATGCGGGAGGGGTACGCCACAGGGAATAACTGACAAGAACTTTACTGGATTTTGATAAAGTTCCCCCCAGAGATTGAAAGCATGAAATAAATAGAATATTTGTTTTCTTTGGGTGAAAGGTCGATTTCATCTCGTGAACACCATCGGTAATATTATCTCGAGTGGCGCAGCCACTCATGAAAATATTACCGATAATGTTCACGAGATGAAATAAATAACGATCTTTCACTGAAAAAAAAATTCTGTTTTTTTTTTAACCCATTACCACACAATCCCTACTTTTGACGCCCCTGAGAAAGAAGCCTTTTGAAAACACTGTGGGAAAAGAAGAAAATGCTGGTAGCCAGCATTTTCTCCTTTTCCCACAATGTTTTCGACCCTTCACAAAACAAATTTCAAATTTTCAGTCACTTTAATTTGTCGTATGCAAATTCTTATGATTTGGACAAGACACAAATATTGTCGTTTGGTAATGAGTTAATCGAGGATATCTATTGCAAAATGTCAGCCAAATTCTGGCAAAAAGAGGGGTGGAGTGGGGGTGTGGTGGGATGGGGGTGTGGGTGTGGGTGGGGGTGGGGGGTTAACATATCTCCATGATGCATTATATCAAGCAAGTCATCACATAATTATGGACCTACAAAATACTATTGTCTCTCTACTGATTGAATCGTGAGATAGACTAGTCCGTAGACAAGCAGAAAATTTAGAAACGGCAAACTTTTTTCGACTCTGGTCAGCCTGGGCAGACTGCGCTGGCTAACGTTGGTCGATACGTTTTATATCTTTTTATTTACTAATGTTTTTGGCAGTAAATTAAGTTGTTCCCATGAAATGTCCCCCGACGTTATTTTTCCAAGATGTCCTTAAGGAAATGCTCTTTTTAAATATAAATAGTCATTGTAAATCTATAAGAAATCATGAAAATTGAAAAGAAAATATTCATATACTGCTGATGCTTTAATAAATGCATTGATAGGTCCACAACAAAATATCCTGATTGCTGTTATTTTCATTTCACAAAGATGCTGAAAACATCAACGTTGAAAAACGTAAAAGTCAATTTATTGTAACTCAGGAGGTCACCAGTATTTGACGCGACGTCAGATGCATTGATAAACCCCTTTTTACACAGAACGCCTCATACCAAAGTCATAATGTTTTTGGGACTGTATGTCGACTTACAACGCTTTATACTTTACCACAAGGTCACAGCTTTAGATATGTTCAATCATCCAACATTTGTAGGATTTTGCATAAGTAGATAAAATGTTGTTAAACGGGAGATAGTTGATTGTAGCGAGCGATTTCTCCTTTTCCAACAGTGTTTTCTACCCTTTCGGAGAGCTACAATACAAACCTTTTGAGATCACTGTGGGAGGGGGAGTGAATTGCTTGTAGCGAGCGATTTCTCCTTTTCCAACAGTGTTTTCTACCCTTTTCGGAGAGCTTTCTGCAGTTTTCGTCAAGTTTAAAACTGGCGACTGCGGGTTCTTTTAGTTTATGAGGGTCTAGAGTTTGTTTCGGAAGGGGTAAATTTCAGTAAGAAATGTATACATGTGTATTGTGTAATTAACTTCATTTAGCCTTTGATTTGCTGAAAATTTATTGATATTGCCATTTTTCTTTTTCATATTAAGCAAAACGATGTCATTTGATAGGAGTTTTTCCTATACTCTAATCAATTAGACTGTGCCAGGGTAAACCTAGATCAAACTCTACGTCTTTGTTGGTTGATCGTGGATTACTCTGTCCGCTATATTGTCTTTTGTTGTTATCATGACAGAGATTACCACCAAATCATCCAATATTTGTAGGATTTTGTTATAAGTAGATAAAATGTTGTTAAACGGGTCTAAAAATGCTATAAAGAGCCAGCATTTTACAACACGAATTCAGAACAGTAATTCATCACAAGAACCTTCTTTGTTTCCAGTGTAATGATTCGAGTGATACAGTCAGGCATTTTCTAAAGCACGTATACAACTATCCAGGATTTTTTTTCACTGTGTATCGGTCATTTTCTCCTTTGTTCATTTTTTCTCTGTATCAGTTTCTCGTAATTTCTGTGTTTCTTTTTTTTTTCTTCTTTTTTTTTCTTTTTTTTTCTTTCTTTTTTCTTTTTTTCCCTTCTTTTTCTTCTTTTTTTTTCTTCTTTTTTTCTCTTTATCTAGTTATTTGCACTTTGTCTCTATATTTTGTTTCCATGATCTGTCACCTTGTACTGTAAATTTGATTGTAGGGGAAGGGCCGAATCTAAGTTGTAAGAACATGTGGCCCAACCCCATTCACTTCATGAATGAAATATGTTTAACCCATTACCACACAATCCCTACTTTTGACGCCCCTGAGAAAGAAGCCTTTTGAAAACACTGTGGGAAAAGGAGAAAATGCTGGTAACCAGCATTTTCTCCTTTTCCCACAGTGTTTTCTACCCTTCCCAGAACAAATTTCAATTTTTCAGTCACTTTTATTTTGTCGTCTTCAATTGCTTTCAATTTGGACCAGCCTAAAATTTTCTCGTGTGGTAAAAAGTTAAACTACCAAAAGAGCCATATATACGATAAGAATGTCAACAGGGATCACGTGATAGGTTTTCCGGTTAAAACTTGAATGACGGTCATACTGGTGATCAGCAGTTTATCCCTTTCCCATATTTTTTTTTTAAAAAAACATGTTTTCTCTGGGTCGTTGAGGCTTGGGATTCTTTTTTCCTTGTAAATGATTTAGTCAAGGAGGCACAACACACGTGACAGTTAACGTCTTCTTTAGAATCTCTTTCTTGTAAATTATGTACTCATTTTCTTTAATGTATTATCATTGAATTGATATTCAAAGAATGTAGGCCTATCAAGCGTAACAAATAAATGTATCATTATGTCACTTCCTGTATTATATTGTTATTAGAAAATCTATCATTAATATGATTTCATATTCATATAAAACATTTTATAGCATTGTTATAAACAAAGTTTTATCAGATGTATTGATTTTATTAAAATGAAGCATTCACCGAGTCAATACTTTCTTCTGTTTTGTGAATACCTGTGACAACATCCTTTTTAATTCCCTTTATCATGAATTATCATGAATTAGCACGAGATACAACTAGAATGCATTTTAGCAAAACACCCAATTTTAATATTTCAGTTACTTCCTACACAAAAAATAATAAAAATCTTTGTAAGCAAATCAATCATTCATAGGCTTTTATTGTTATTACTGTTTATCACATAACCTCCCTTGTTTTCTGTGTAATATACCCATTACGAATTTTCTTATCTTTTACACGTTTGGTATCACATTTGTGTGACGTCATTCTTGACGTCATTTTGTACGCATTTCATACAAGTGAATGGGTCTCATGTAAACTACCGCGGGTGCATTTATGAATGTTTTTGCATCATTTGATCTATAGTTTGTGAAATATCGTCATGTGATAAAAATAATCTGACATTCGTGGGCGTTTGAGATAAAATTTGATTGAACTCGTCAAGGAAAATGTTATTAAACTCGCCAAGGGCTCGCTTAATAACATTTCCCTTGAGTCGTTTAATAAATAGAGGATAATCAACTGGTTGTTTTTGATATGAAAAATATCTCACAAGGATGCGTTGTTAGGCGTTGAAAAAACGAGTGCGCAGCACGAGTTTTTTAACGCCTTACGACGCGTCCGAGTGAGATATTTTTCATATCAAAAACAACCAGTTGATTATTCTATTTATTATATACCTTATTAACATCATTATTTGTAATTTTGCGTTTGAAAGTCGAAAAAAATGTAGGCGAAAAAAAAGTAGTTCCCAAATTACGGTAGGAAGTGAAAGTGAAAGTTGATAAGGTCACTAGTGATGATATCAAAATTTATTACACTGGGAAATTCCAGGATTTCACTGCTGGGTATATAATAAAATATTATCTCAAAAGCCAACTCACGTCAGATCCTACATGTATTACATAATAGCAATTGTAACATTTATTTAACTTGTCAGTTTCATTATGATTTTTGTACACGCAGCGTCTTCTATTTTTTTCTTGAGTGTATGCCCGTAACAAAAAACATTTTTATGAATTCTTCCTGTACCTAATTGTGTGATACGCTCAACAAAACTTATAAACCTCCACTTATGTGGTGATTTATGAGTTTTGCTGAGTGTATCATGAAGTATCGTAAAAAAACAATGAAAGTAAGATTTTTTTGTGTGTATAAATTGAGGATCACTTTTTTTCTTCTATCCCACCGTACTTCATGCCTATTTGATAAATATCAAACAAGGCATTTGACAGAAAAAAGGAAACCAAGACCTTTCCCATAATATCCAGCTCTGAAACTTTTTATATCGATAGCGTCATGGAATTGTGTATTTAACCGATGCATCTGTGTAAAAGAATACTCACAAGCATTGTATACTGATGCTTCACTACCATCTTCATATCTTCTATTTCGTCTACATCTATGACATAACTAATATTCACTTTGATATGTTTAACAAGATGCTAAAACAAATTTTGTGTAAAAAATAGAAAAAATCGAGCCAGCTCTTGAAAAATGGGGTATAATGCATCTCCTCTGTGATGCATGAAAAGGCAAGTTACATACATGTATAATGATAGAACCATTTAATCCATTTGGCATGATATACGCGAAAAGGGTTATTCAGACATTTGCGTAAAGTGTCGTCTCGGATCAGCCTGCGCAGTCCGCGCAGGCTAATCCGAAACGACATTTTCCGTTTTTATGTAATTTTCTGATTTGCGCAAGTCCACTGTAGCGCAAAATAAAATACAGTCGTAAAGTGCCGTCTCGGATTAGCCTGCGCGGACTGCGCAGGCTTATCCGAGACGACACTTTACGCAAATGTCTGCATGTCCCTTTTCACGTAATGCAAGCCATTTCGTCTAGCGACCAGGTGGATAATGATGTGAACGGAATTTTTAACTTACAGAAAAATAGCGGATAACAACAAAATATTCGACTAATGTCAGCCTGTGCGGACTGCGCAGCTGACATAGGTCGGTGATTTTTTTAAGAAGCATTTGAACCTCTTTTCAAAGAGCATGACGCAATTAAGAAATGTGTCCATAAATTGATAAACAAATAATGTACAAACATCTAAACCGCCTGTAAATGGCAACTGTCTGCAGCATTAACAAATATAATAAGCACCATGCAGAAGACGATTTTTTTTCTCACCTTGCAGAAGGCCACTTTTGTTTAAACTTATTTGTAACCGTCTATAGGTTTATTTATTTTTATCTCGGGAAGGACACTTTCGCTCTTTTCGCGAGTGAATCGTCATCGCGAAGATTATATTCCTATATTATTTGACACAAAAATTAAAAAAAAAACCCAACGTTTTTTTACATAAACCCAACTTTTTTTACGAAAAATGAAAAAATAAATGGACTTAACATAATGATCTATAAATGTATAGATAAGGAGAGTTGTCGCCAGATACCTGTAATAATTATACTAAAGTTTAGGTGTTAGTACTGGTCTGAGAAAGCCAGGAAACACATGTGCGTCACCGACCGCCATGATATGACCTTAGCTGTTAAAGTGGCGTTAAACTCCCAACACAACCAATCAACTAAAGTTTAGGCAAAGTTGTTTTCCTTAGTTTCCCAGAGTCAGTTACAGTCAAATGATAATATGAGATTGTCAATATATAACTGACTAGGAAATACCAGTAGTCTTTAAGATCTAAATAAATCTTTTTCTTATATATGTATTTAGAAACTTCTATACCATCTGAATCACTGGAAAAGGGAGTAATTTACAGATTTTGCAATTAACTTCCTAGGTAATTCTAATGTTTCTGGCTTTTTGCTTGCTTTACATTTGCCCCACTGCGTCCGTTTACTAATACCAGACATACAGTTAAATGTTTTGATGGGTTTGATGCTTTCATATACTAATGATTTCATGAAAAATAGAAACATATAGATGAGTCCTGAAAATAAGAGATGAGAAAAATTGATTTTGGCTAAACTCCCGAAAAAATCCGATGTACAGTTTTTACATCTAATCTGAAATAAGAAGACAAGCTTACACGATCCTCATGGCCAGATCTGTTTGCTAACAGTGTTCACAATCGCAAACAAAGCTAGCTTTAAAGCCGATAGTGTCGCACAGTCGCACTGTCATATTTTTCAATTTTGATAATCATAATAATGTCCTATTTGTTGACTAAGATGTTCTCTCTGATAATTACCTTGTAAATTCACGAGGAGAAAGGCTCGTGAAAAAATAATTGGAAAGTGTTCCTCCTTTAGGTACATTGTTTTTAACATTTGGAACACAAGTGTCTTTCATTTCAGCTACATCCTATTAGTTGTCTACAAATGCTTCGCACAAAGACTACGCGAAAAAATTGACATCTAGCTGAGTCTACTGTCTGAGGACCATAAATTTCAAATAGCCACATCATCAACAATGCAGTTGACTGAGAGATACAGTAACGTATCGCCTGTCTGACTACCTGCACATTTTACTTGTCGATAGGTTCAAGGTATTCGTCTTCATAGCAAGCAATTACATCTTTCTATTTTGTACGTCAACAACTGTATTTGTTTTACCCTGCCTGTTCTGAATAGTATCAATCTTTATTCGATGCTCCATTTGTAAATAAGAATTTAAACTTTGAAGTTGTTTTCATGGGCAGTTTAAATACCCCACCTTTCATGAGACTCTCTGCGACAAAATCTTTCTTGGTTTTTGTTTCATGAACATTATTTTCATTTTGTGTCGAGATGTTATTTGTAACAGCAGGTTTGCCAACTTCAAACAGTTTTACCCGTTTTATAGAATGCACATTTGTTTGATGTTTTGTCACACTGCTCGACCGTACCCTAACTGTTGTTCTTTCTGACAGACTCGTGTCTTCTGGAAGCTTTGTTTCGCTTGTAGAAGATACATCAGAAACTTGTAACTTTGAGGACACGTTATTGGTTTTGTCTGTATCTGGTTTAAGTGTGGTTGAGTCTTCCGTGTTGTCAATTTTGCCCCTTTTTACAGTCTTAGTTGTTTTAACGGTAACATCTGATTCAAAATCGGCAAATGCTGAAGTCGATTCAGTGGAACTATTTTTTGCATTTTTGATAAAGGCCTCTGTTGTTATGTCATCAACTTGAATTGTGTCTACCGTAGTAGAATAACCATACAATGGTACTGATTCTGTTCCGTTGCTTGTGAGCAACTCTGGTGAAGGAGTTGAAGGGTTACCTTGTCCACTATTTATTACTATATTTTTGCTTTTCTTCCTCTTGTTCTCTAGATTTTTAATTTTACCAAATACATCAGATTTGTCGGTTGCTTCTAAAATATCTCCGCTATCCGGTGATTGTAGACCACCGTTTGGTGTATCCGTAGATACTGTATCTAGTGAACTGCTACTATCTGTCAGATTACTGTGCGTCATTCTACCGTCGATTGCAGCTCGATGTGTATCAGATTTATTTGAATGGTTTTCAATCGTTACCTCCGGAATGAAAGTGATGAATCCTCCTGTTTTAGGAAAGTTTGAACCATTTGTGTTATTTACCGTTTCCTCTGCGTTATTTAGCTCTGAGCCTATTGGTATCGTACCATTCCCATCTCTAGCAAAGAAACAAAAATATTTTAGCCTGGCATCTCACTGATGCATTATACGTACCATGCAAGTCATTATTCAATAACGGACCCATGAAATTAAATTTGTGTAGCAAACAAATGAATAATAAGATAGGATGTTTCTTTGTCATGCAAGAATTGAGCAGCACGAAACATTTTCTACTCATGTCAGACTTTCGTAGGGCGTGCCTCATTTGTTTGATTTTAGAGGAAAAATACAAAGTATATCATGTGACATTCAAACCAACCTTGGTGAATATAAAAATACTTTCTCGAAATCTGAGAATACCTTACTAGTAACTGTTACAGCAGTGAAGGTTGGTTGGTTACTTCTGTTTATTTATCGTCGCTACCGGTTGTCCATCTGAGCGACGCCCCCAGAGGACGGTTAGTTGTCACGGGGGATGCAAAGATACAGGTCGAAACTGCTGAGAGCTTCACCCAGTTCTTTAACGTGCTCGGCTTATAGCACCGTCACACGGGACCTCGGTTTAATGTCTAGTCCGAAAGACTATTAGTAATGGCCAGCCGCGCCAGCGGTGAAGAGATGAAATTTACCCTTTCAATCAGGCCAAACATCCAAATAATTTCAGGGTTTGTTTTGCCACAATATATGGCAGTGTAGTGAACAATGTAGATCCAAGATCAAACTGCACTTTCTGTTCAGTCTGATCTTGATCTATATTGTCCGCAAAAGGTCGAGTCGTGGTTAAAAGCCTACGGGTTCACCACAAGACGTGAAGATAGTAAAGGATATCCTGCCAGTTATTTAACTCATATTCTCTGTGCTCATATTTATTTCATGATTTACATTGAGAGATGTTACTCTATATGTCCTGCAACAAGAGAAAAGGGGCATTCGGACATTTGCGTAAAATGTCGTCTCGGATCAGCCTGCGCAGTCCGCGCAGGCTAATCTGAGACGGCACTTTACGACTTCATTGTATTTTTGTGCTACAGTAGACTTACACAAAACAGAAAATTTCACAAAAACGAAAAAGTGTCGTTTCGGATCAGCCTGCGCGGACTGCGCAGGCTGATGCGAAACGACACTTTACGCAAATATCCGAATGCTCCTTTTCACCTGTTGCTGGCCGTATAATGCATGGCACGTATGTATGATTCGTATAGTTGGCTAGAGGTCCTAGATTGTGTAATGAAATTTTGTATGGGAGGGGGGGGGTCTTCATTGATCTCCCTTGATTCCTCTCCAGTACTACATTGGTCCTGATAAAGGGATTACTTGGTTTTTATCCTTGACTGTTTTGCACTACGCAGACACGTTCTGGAGATAATATATCAATAATCTGGTAAGTTTTTTTGTAGAAATCAATTTATACGCTTTCTCTGATAATTGAAAACAGAATTTACTTTAAAATTACCTAGGGTCCAGACTTATATATCAAAAATAAAATTAATTGCAAATTATCGCAACATCCCAAAGGGAATCAAGGATAGAAACAAAGTATACAATAAAAGGACTACTGTGTTACTAGTATTCGGTTACCTTTAGTCTTTATAGGCAAGGGAGATAATTTGACCTACAGGAAGAAAAGTTGATTGACAGTAAAACTCGGTACCTTTCCTCCACTAGCTCTGACAGCGCCCGCAAAAACTTCTCCTTCAGTGTGTATCCATCGGTAGGTAAAACGTGGAGTTCTACATGAAGTCCTTCTGAGTCTTTCATAAGTCTATTAAAATAGAAATGGCAGACATGTTTACCACTTTCCACGAGACAACATTTTAAACTAATTCAGATCTGACAACACTTGTGGAGGACAATTTAAATGTGGCACACGCGATGAGATTTTTCTAAGGAAAGGCAGATAAATTTGTGAATTAAAAAAAGAGGAAAAATTCTGGTTAATAGCCAGCTTTTTCCAATGTTTTCAAAAGTCTTCTTTCTCAAGATCGGTAATACTCCGAATTGTTGATAACGGGTCAAAGAAAGTAGCTCTAATGCTTTAAGCATTGTCATAACCAAAACCAGCGATCAAGTAGAAGCATATCGAAACAGTAGATAAGACAACAACTCCGAACCATCAAAACATGTATTTCTGAAATCAGTGTACATGTTCACCAACCATTCTTAAGAATATTCTTTGTCTGATTCTTCAAGATTTTATGACTGTTAAAGTAACAGAACTTCTGATTGGCAAAACCATCTGGTTTAGCCAATTAGGTGTTATGTTACTTTCACGATGATGATATTCTGAAGAATAAGACTGAAAATGTTCTTAGGAGTGGTTGGTGAATACGGACCGTGAACTTACCTAAATACAGCGTCACAACTCTTTATTCCTTTCTCCGTCGGAAAATTTACATTGCCAAAAATTTCTTTGACCTGAAAAAAATGTAAAAGTGAGTCTTTCAAACTATATATGTGCCAATCTCTGTGGAAATGGGGGACTTCATACATCTGCGAAAGGTATCGACCCAGGTCAGCCTGCGCAGTCCGCGCAGGCTGACCTGGGCCGAAACCTTTCGACGCTTGTAAGTTTTCTGTATGCCCAAGGTCGGTCTATTTCATGATACAGCTGCCTTTTCTAACACAAAGTAGATTTTATGGATCCATATTTCTAACATGACACGCGACTTTGGCTCTATAAACACAGTGCATGGAAAACGTGGTAAAATCTGCAACAATCCATTCAATGAGTGAGTTATTCAATGGAACATAATCTTCATCCGCGTTTTTACTCTTAGTTTGAACTTGTTTTCCTTTCATTAAGAATTGGCCAAGTTAGAATCGAAATAATCTTCTTTCTATCGTGGTATATCGTTCAAAAACCACGTTGTGAGTTATGAGGCGCAATGAATAACCCACTCGGGCTATCGCCCTCGTGGATTATTTATTGTGCCTCATTACTCTCAACTGTGGTTTATTGAACGATATACCACGATAGAAAGAAGATTATTTCTTAATTATGTGACGGCTTGCTGCTGGTACCATTAATCACGGGATGCATGAACGCATTACCAAACGACAAAATTTTAGCTTTGTCCCAATAGAAAGCATTTGGAGACGACAAAAAAGACATAAAAGTGACTGAAAAATTGAAAATTGTTTTGTGAAAGGTAGAAAACATTGTGGGAAAAGGAGAAAATGCTGGTTACCAGCATTTTCTCCTTTTCCGACAATGTTTTCTGAAGGTTTCCTTCTCTGGGTCTTCAAAAGTAGAGATTGTGTGGTAATGGGTTAAACCCCCTGTTTGTCAGAGCATGATTCATATTTTTTTTCATAAAAATAAAACGAAAGATGGGGCATTACTTTACTAAGATGACTTTTGTGAAAATGTTCTGAGTGAAGATGAAAATGCTGGCAACCAGCATGCTTTTCTTGTTTCCTCAATGGTTTTCTCTCTCATTTCTGAAGCGAATCCAATTATTTTAGCCACAATTTATTTGTTGTCTGTAAATGCTTTCAGTTTCGACAATTCTGATTTTTGAAATTTGGAAAAGAATTGAGACAGGCTCAAAAGTCGAAATTCCCGGCGCATTAACCAACAAGAGCACTGCATGTTGGTTGTCAACGCTCGCCTGCATTTGCTTGATTGTCACGAAAAAAGTCAAAGTCGAAAGTGGGGAATAACTGCCTTTATGACATGCTTTCTGGTAGGTTATCGAGAAATATCGGTGAAATATTTTGCCATATTTCATGGCTAAATTTTATCATCTGCAGAGGGAAACAGTTTTTCTCGCGCACTAGTTACCTAGTTAAAATGCACGTGACTCACAACCAGATGGATATATGACGTAATTACGGGATAACCTTCGCGCGTTTGACGTAATATATTAATGCGTTGTCATGCGGAGGGGGTACGCAGCGGGGAACTGAAAATAACCGCACTGAATTTAAAATCGAACTCCCCTAAAAAGGGTTAAAGGCATGAAATAAACAGAATATATATTTTTTTCGATGAAAGATCGAAATTAATTTCATCTCGTGAGCATCATCGGTAATATTTCACGAGTGGTGGAGGAGCCACTCGTGAAAATATTACCGATGATGTTCACTCTATGAAATAAATTTCGAACTTAAAACGTAACCCCTCCCCCCCCCCCCCCCCCCACACACACACACACAACTACCCTCTATTTGTTCTATGGGTTTGCCCCTTGATAGTTAACCACTAGTCCAAGGCCGAATGAATTATATTCAGTAATAAGAGAGATATTGGAATGTGTCAAGATTTTGCAGACTAGACAGACGACGATGACTACGGGCTCACGATGATACCTCAACGTTTCCTCGAAAATAGCCGAAATTAGAAACCGTGCCGTCTGTAAAGTAACCTTCATTTACTTAAAAAACTTAAAAAATACGAACCAGATTACAGAATTTCGCAGTCAAGATTGTCCTTTCGGTTTCTTCGAGTTTGATATCAATAAGCGTATCTGTAAAAAAGTAAATGACTAACATCTAAGACTTGACGAAATAAAAAGATATCTTCCAATTGTTGGATGACGTCATTTAAACCTGACTATTTATATTTGAACCATGCTCCATGAAAAAGAAGGGAGGTGGGGGATGGGGAAAGGGAAGGCTTTGGACAACTGGAAAAAGTTTCGACGCAGGTCAGCCTGCGCAGTCCGCGCAGGCTGACCTGCGTCGAAACTCTTTGCTATTACATGTAGTCAATGTTCTGCTTGTTCAAGAATTGAACTTGTTCAACTTTCTGAACTTGATTGTTCTTAGAATTCAGTTTTTTATCGGACATAATAGATTTCATGCTTCCATAATTATGTGATGACGTGCTTTGTATGTAGCACGAGCATAACGTCCGTTTGCTTCCAAAACCTCGTAACTACAGCTTGAAACAAGCTGTAGTTACGAGGTTTTAGAAGTAAACCGACGATAATCTATCACGGAGGCGCATTAAGCCCCCTTTTCTCAGAGCATAGCTCATTTGCAAATCAAACCAAACCTGCAAACAGTACAATCACTGAATTAAGCAAGGGAATAACATGCAAACCATCAAGAATTAGACAGCGGAGTGGAAAAAAATAGATGGCTTTTTCTTTAAATAGATACGTGGCTTCCTAATTCTTTTTTGCACAAGTTTTAGACTTGCCCAAATAGAGAACGTCTGAAAACGACAAATTAAATGTTTATGAGATAATGGTAATTATCTCTGAAAGTGTAGAAGATCTTGGGTGAAAAGAAAAAAATACCATTTCTCCTTTTCTCACTATGTTTTCCTAATGCTTCTTTCTCAGGGTCGTTAAAATTCGGGAATGTGTGGCATAGAGATAACGTTATTTAAGATGTTGAGCAGTTGAGCAAGAATTTCACAAAGACTTGAAAGGTAGATAATGTGACAAGATTTATCATTTTTGGAACAGTTTATTGTGTAGACAACGGTTTTCAATACAAAGAGATGGGATGTTTTTTAAAGCAAAGGGTTGCAAAAAAGGGACACAAACACAATACAAGCCAATACGTCGAACGTTTACATTTTTTGGTAGATATGTAGGTAAGTTATGTACAAGTTATGGTACATGACTTTTTCTCTTATTCGATATTTTTTGCCAATCACATTCATAAATACGTTTATGTAAAACAGCTCATGACAAACATCTTCGTACACCGTTTTTTGTATAATTCTAAGTACATTGACCTTTGTTTTGACTATTAGACCTACATATAATGAAATATATAATATCTGAGCCACAGTTTGACTAAAGGGGTTTCTATTCATCTCCAAGTTACAGGCCCATATCACTCAAATTCCACAAACACTGTACGAAAAAAACAAAAAGTGGTTCTGCGGAGTGACGTAACTTTACACCAACATAACGCCCAAGCTCACAAAGCCACACTTACTCGTATACAGAAAACTGCAAAAGCTAAACATAGAAATACTCGCAAACCCTCCATATAATCCAGACCTTGCCCATTGTGACCCCTGGATAGTTTCTGTCAGGAAAGATTCTCAGTAGAACAGGTACAACGAGACTAGAGAGAAACAACTCCTCACTATAACCGAGTCCTTGAGAAGTATGTCACACAACAGACTTACACAAGTGTTTTGCGCATGAGAATCAAGAATGAATGATTACATAGAATTCACAGGAGATAACATTCTAGAACAGTTTGCATTCCAAGTTGATCTTTATAACAGTGTTCTGATACAGGCATTTGTCATTGTCCCTTCTGATCGCCCCTCGTAATTTAATCCTATGACGTCATACGATCTTATCTTAAACGTGTGTGGGATAAGAAAAAAAAAATCTATAATGGCAATATAGACTGAAAACAAGTACGGTTATTTACTAAAATGGCTTTATATAATCTGGTGGCTGTTTTGGGGTAAAAATCTGTACATATCGGATAATGGAGATCAGAGATCATACAACTTGTTGAAATTGAAAAGGCATCCATTGGCACAGACACCTTTAACAAACATGTCGAGCTAATAGTATTGGGACAATGCTCTCAAAATGCTGAAATTTTCTTTTGGAAAATAACGTGGTACAATAAATCTCTGTTAAATATGGATAGTGAACATATCAAGAAAATATGAAATGAAACGTATACACCTAAAACACTGATTCAAGCAGAGTTTTCCCCTTTTCAAGACACGTAAGTTGCTAAACAAGAAAGGTTTAATATAGATAAGGTAGTTGATAATTTGTCAACATACCTTGTGATCCTTGTGTTCTGCCTGTGAGTCCAAACTCTGGTTGTGTCACTATGAAAAACATTTGATGATCGTTGAAACAAAGTGCAATACAATACAATACAATACAATACAGATTAATGCAATGCAAAAAAGGCATGCCCTGTGAAAAAAGGATGTAATGCATCGGCAAAAAGTACTGACCTAGTTTAGCAAGCACAGTTCGCACAGCCTGACATTGCCGATACATTTTGTTGTCTTTCAATTTCTACATGAAACAAGGACTTTCGCACGTCTTAATTAAGGCGATTGTTAGAAAAAAATTGTATCTGTAGATCCATAATCATTTGATGAATTGCTCGGTATAGATCTAGTACATTATAAAGATGCGTTTAACCCCCGGTTGCCACTGGCTTAAACGTTTTGTTTAAATGGGATTTGTGGAAGCTTACATTTTTATCTCAGTCATGCTTAGGTGGCAACTCACTTATTTCAAATCTGTTATATGTGACCCATCACGCAAAAAGGGACCATCTGGGGAATTCTGTGTATCAATTAGATGAAAACAGATCAACGATAGTGCAGGTCAGTTTAAGTTGATAATTCAAAAATGATTGTATAACACGGTACAATGACCATTTTTATACAGAAAAGTCATTAAAGCAAAAAGTGTCAACCCTGGTCAGCCTGCGCAGTCGCGCAGTCTGACCAGGGTTGGCACTTTTCGCAGTTATCAGAAGGTCCCTTTTTGCGTTACGGGTCACATATGCTTCAGATTTATGTACCTATGCGCTACTGTGCGATGCTCTTTGACGTTCCCTAATGACCAACAAAAGCATCAACAACAAATTGGTCTTCCCTACGAGTCAGGTACAGGTACTTACGACAGCCATTTCCTAGCCAAAGATAGTATGCGATTGAAGTATGATTAAAGTTATCAGTGCTACGTACGCAGAATCGCAAGTCCGACGCCCGCACAGCCCGCAACAATGACACTCAGAACCATGAAGACACAAAGCACACAGTTACATGTCCTCTCACATCTTTTGTTTTTCTTGGCGTTTTCAGAACACGTGTCTCCGTCTGTTGTTTCATTATCTATACCACGACTGTCTAAAAAAAACGAAAAAAAGAAAATAATCGCAGTCCGTTCTGAGAAAGGGGGGCATCTTCGCAAGCCAAGGCCGACGATTCACTACGTTACACTACCCTTGGCGGTTCGAGCTTGATTTTTACGTTCACCCGATACGCTTTTTCATTGGATGCA
Source organism: Tridacna crocea (assembly GCA_943736015.1). NCBI lineage: Eukaryota > Metazoa > Mollusca > Bivalvia > Cardiida > Cardiidae > Tridacna > Tridacna crocea. The sequence continues at coordinate 15,944,011 of OX031068.1, forward strand.
GCCAGCTCTAGCTGCTGCGAATGAAATCGCTCGTAGCATTTCATCTTTGATAAAAATAGAACAAGCTCTCTACCGTCCGAATAAAAGGTAAAACATGGAAACCCATGTGGATGTCTGCTCATCGCTTCATGTGTATTCGTAAGTGGTTTGTAAATTGACATTTCATTTGCTTTTAGAAATATCATGTAAAGGGGAGTAATAACCAGCATCCGTGCATCGCAGGAATCTCGAAATCGGGCTCAATCAGCAAAGGTAAGATCCACGTAGTGATCGTAAACTTGGCTCGCGAAGATTGGGGGGGGGGCATTACAACAGTTAAGTCATTAGATAATCATGGCTCCATTACCGTATCTTGAGGTAAACTGGTATTTTGAGATGCAGAAAATTCATTTGCAGCAAAAAGTATCAGGCTGCACAGGTTGACATGGATGGATACTTTTTACTGTGTAGTCTCGGATCAGCCTGTGCACTTTTCAACTTTATCAGATTTCGTGCCACAGTTGACTTGTGTAAAACAGTCCATGAAAACGGAAAGCGTCGTTTCTGATTGACCTGAGCGGACTACGCAGGCTGGTCCGAGACGACACATTATGCAAATGTCCGAATGCCCATTTTCACGTGTTGCAAGCCATATGTTATAGAAACATAAAAACCATTTTGTTCCACAAATGACTCAATCATGAGATAACATGACTGCTTCTGCCATATGTAGAAGATGAATATGCCCCAAATGTATGTTGCTACTACAACACCTACGCCTAAAATAGAACCAATTTAAAATCCAGTTCCAGTTTACCTGTCCACGTGTCTTGATTTGAGCTGGACCAGCTTCGGAGACTCGGACTTTTGATTCCAAAATCCGGACATGGCGTTATATTCGGATAGTCAATTTCAGACTCTGATTTCATCATCATCGTCGTCATCGTCGGCCACTTCAAGAAAGAAACAGTATCAATGAGACATGCTTCGTGCACAGGTGGTATGATCCATCTGTAAACAGTGCTCGATAATTTCTAACATTTATGCTATTGCTTCTGTTATAATTGAAGATATTTACTTAAAACTTGTGCTAGCTTTCTACAGTCAAATTTCTAAGCCATAAAAGAAGAGCAGGTAACTTTATAGACTTGCACTTTTCAATTACAAAGTATACACAAGCCAACCGTTGGCACCTCCATGAGGCACACCAAGAAATGACTTTGTGATGACTTTACGTTACATAGCTGCATGTTGAAGAATTTTCCTTGAACTCTGAATCAAACGATACAATTCTTAACGAAACCAATTGAAATTATTTGCAAACGACAAATTATATGTAACAAAAATGGTTGTTTCTGTCTGTAATTGGGTAGAAAACATTGTGGGAAAAGAAGAAAATGCTGGTTACCAGCATTTTCTTCTTTTTCCTCAATGTTTTCTAGGGCCTTCCCTTTCAGGGTCTTTAAAAGTCGGGAACGTGGGGTACGGGCTTAAAAGCCCATATCAATAACTTTTCTCAGTTTGCAGAAGAAGTTCTGGAGGAGTCGTGGTTCGACCCCTGAACTATAAAACATACATTATGCAAAATAAATGGGAATGTTTGGTATTAAATATGTGACAGATTCTATGACAACTGGGCGCCTAAAAAACTTGTCCCCTGTCACCAAAAACATGTTTTTTTTCTCGTGTAACACTTTTCTGCACTTGAAACAATATCCTGTGCTAAATTGAAGTCGTTGTAGATCGAAATCAAGGTATGCATAGAACGTACAGCCTGATCGTGGTTCTGCTTTGTACAATAGTTCCGTAAAACTTTTTGGTCCAAAAAGTATTCAAAGTTGAACAGCTGTTTGATTTGTCCATTTCGTTTATATAGGGCCGAAGGGTAACTTTTTCTGACTTGACCTTACACTAACACCGTGACCTTTGACAGAACACCATGCCTATATTTATGTGACTCTGTCACTTTCATTGGTCATTTGAAAAGCTTATATCACGGCGGGGAATCACGTGACACAACAACAACAACAATGACCGTTATTTGAAAAAATTCCCCGACTTCAGGTAAGAAAATCTTCAATAATTCCGTTAATACATGACCGATTGGAAATTGGTTTGAAGCAGAGAAGGCGGAAGGACTCCGGGGATTTGCTTGATGTGTTAGATTTTTTAAACAACACCTGATAAAAAAGTTATTGACGAGCAAACAAATTTTTTACCCTGGATAATTTGTTTGCTCGTCAATAACTTTTTTATCAGGTGTTGTTTAAAAAATCTAACACATCAAGCAAATCCCCGGTGTCCTTCCGCCTTCTCTGCTTCAAACCAAATTGCAATCGGTCACGTATTAACGGAATTATTTAAGATTTTCTTACCTGAAGTTGGGGAATTTTTTCAAATAACGGTCATTGTTGTTGTTGTTCTGTCACGTGATTCCCCGCCGTGTTATATGGACCTTGTAGATCAAGACCATCAGGGCTCTTATTCACCCAACCATTCTTGAGAATATTCTTAGTCTTAGTCTCCAAGATTTTCTATATTTGCAAGTAACACAACTTCTGATTGGCTAAAGCGAAGATTTTCTATATTTGTAAGTAACATCACTTCTGATTGGCTAAACCATTCGGTTTAGCCAATCCAATCAGAAGTTATGTTACTTACAAATGTAGAAAATCTTGGAGAATAAGACTAACAGTGTTCTTAAGAATGCTTGGTGAATATGGATCCAGGTGGTTTAGAGCACGCAGTCCGATCTTTGACCAACAGCGTCCTCTGCCTGTTGCATGAATGTTTTCTACGAATAAAGATCAATTCAAAGCAGAAAATTGCGTGGAAATACCCGTGGTTTGCTACAGTCGCATTTTCCTTATCATTTCGCGTGAGTGTCCCTTCGCAACGTACTTCAGAGCGTTAGACTGGCTCGGGTGGAACTCATGACGTATAGGTGGAGCTGTTGCTGTGATGGGACTAATATGTAATCGATCAATCAATTCTTTAGCAAATTAACTCTTTTCTTGGTCAGGATGATTTTTCGTGTATGCATAAAGTAAAAGCTTCATTCGTACTATCTAAACCTCCACCAAGTATTTAATTGATTGTCTTTGCATATTTTACATTCTGGTACAATCTGATTTTTTGTGGCATGGTAGAGTATTTAACATCGCATGTTGTCCGTAGACATCTTCGCAAGCCAAGGCTAACGGTTCACTACGCTACTCTGCCCTTGGCGGATCGAGCTTGATTTTTACATTCCCCCGATACGCTTTTTCATTGGATGCAGCCAGCTTAAACTGCAACGAATGAAATCGTTCGTAGCATTTCATCTTTGATAAAAACAGAACATGGTCGCTACCTTTCCAATAGAAGGTAAACATGGAAGCCCACGTGGATGTCTGCTTATCGCTTCGTGTGTATTCGTAAGCGGTTTGTAAAACGATATTTCATTGGCTTTTAGAAATATGATGTAAAGGGGGATAATAACCAACATCCAATAGAGGGCGCATCGCAGGAATCTCGTAATCGGGCTCAATCAGCCAAGGTAAGATCCACGTAGTGATCGTAACCTTGGCTCGCGAAGATGGTCCGTAGAGTGCATATCACCTAGAAAACCGGTACCATAACCAACCACGTGATCAATGAATAAGCCAATCAAAGACTACAATCCAATCTGTATTGCTGAAGAAAGTAATTAAAGAATACTCAAACCGTATTTAACCTTTTACTACACAATCCCAAGTTTAACAGCTTTGAAGAACAAAGCTTTTTTGAAAACACTGTGGGAAAAGAAGAATATGCTGGTAACCAGCGTTTCTCCTTTTCCCATAATCTTTTCCATCCTTACAAAGACAGTTCTATCAATCTTAGCCACGTTTGATTTGTTGCCTGCCAATGCTACGGATTTTGGACAAGTCCATTTTTTTTTTTCGTTTTGTAAAGAGATCAGACAGGGGCTTATCTATCTGTTTCACTGCCATTGTCGCTTTGGATAACCTTTGTGGACTATGTAGATCAAAGATCAGACTGCACAAAAAGTGTAGTCGAAATGAAGATGTTTGATTTACGCCGTCCAGTTTCTGATTGCTAATCTTTAGCCAGAACTCAGATTCAAGTGAAAAGGACAGATCATTAAAGAAGTGTAGGTAAGTCGAATCCGTTTTGTTGGCAGCAAACGGTGCGGCATAGTAGCATATTTTGCCTTTTCTTGCGCTCAGTGTAAGACACTTAATACAGTATGCTTGCATACCAGAAATGGCCTCTAAGACAGTTATAACCGTTGGGGTGCTAAGCGCGAAGCACTGACCTTTTTGCGGACTGTATAGATCGAAATCAGACTGCACGTTCTGTGCAGTCTGATTTCGATCTATACAGTCCGATCATGAGATATTTTCGTCCAAAAGGTAGGTTTGAAATAGCAACATTCCGGTGTCTACTACAGGCTTGAAACTTTCATTCAATTTATTCAAAACCATTAAGGTTAATTGTATGTCGAAGCATGGAAAAGTCTGAAATTTTGTCATCTGGTTAAGACCTATATGATTTATTGACGATTTGCAATGATTGTCATTTATAACAAATGGCCATTGTATGACATGTACAGTTGGTTATTTCTGACGTGAGTTGCTGTTTGTTCAGTTACAGAGTGGGCGAGGGTGGGAAATACCGGTAGTTGTTTTGTTGTTTGCTTGTATGGTTTTTAAGGTAAGACCTGTGTAATGGAAAACAGCTATTTCCACTAAAATATCATCCTGCAAAATTAGCTATAATTAAAAATGAGTATTATTGAACTACTTTCACCGATTCATTTTTTTTTTCCATTTTTTTCCCTCTTTGAATTATCATTTATAAATATAAAACCACCATATTCTCAATTCAAAAAGAGATAATAATTACCTCCCTTTTCAGAAAACTAACAAAAGTGTCAAAAAATTAATTTCAAGAGACATAAACGGAATTTCTGATCCGTTAGAAATGTACAAAAATATTATTTCTGCATAAATCCTTATTTATCCGTATTTATCAACCAATTAGAATTTTCACCGGAAGTGCATTACACAGGTCTTACCTCAACGCCGTTTGTTTTAACATGATTTCAATCATATCACTGCAGCCAGTGCACCTATCCATGCTTTTCTGAAGTTCTCGTAATCAGTACTTCTCACTATATTCTTCCCATAGTGACTAGATATTCGTCGATTTTACTTCAAAAACCTCGTAAATAGGGCTTGTTTCAACCTGTAGTTACGAGGTTTTTGAAGTAAACCGACGTATTGTCGCACATAAACATTATCGAATCAATGTTCAGCGGTGAGAGAGAAATGAATCCAGCCGCAATGACTACCATCAATTCTAAGAAAGAAATTTGCCGAGCCGGGAATTCGAACCTGTGACTCCCTGGTGTCAAGCCCTGTATATTATAGATTTAGCTCTCCGGCTCAGCACAGGGAGGTGTAATTGAGGGTCCAGTTGGTCTTTATTTACCGGCCATGCTGATGTTTTACTTCTCAAGATTTTTCTTTTCCAAATTTTAGAGTAACGCAATTTTTGATTGGTTAAACCATTTAAACTATGCTCTGTAAAAATAAGCATTGATTCATCTGCAAAGAGGTTAGAGGTTACGTTGCGAACACTCACGCGGAATGATAAGGAAAATGCGATTATAGCAAACCAAGGGAAATTGCAGGCTGACAAGTGTCAATTCTGTTTGCTATTTGTAATTTTTATTCTAATCAAAAGACCATGCTGCTTAATGATTTTGTCGGCTGTTGGAGTCAGAATATAAAAATCGGTATTTTCACTGGCCGTAACCATGAACTAATGAAGATGGACAACATAGTACGAGGTAAAAGTGGCAAGTTTTACTCTCGTTTATTCTAGTCTTTTCTAACCCTCTACCAAACAATCCCAGACCCAGAGGAAGAAGCCTTCTGAAAACATCGTGAGAAAAGGAGAAAATGCTGGTAACGAGCATTTTCTCCATTTCCCACAATGTTTTCTACCCTTCTGAAGTCAAGTTTCAATTTTTCAATCACATTTTTTTGCCGTCTGCATATGCTTTCAATTTGGACATTTCTAAAATTTTTGTCATTTGGTAAAGAGTTAATATTTCTTCTTGCGACAGTAAATTTGACAGACTGTACCGTAACATATTTTCAAATTTACAACAACATCCTAAATTTAAAAGGCATGAATTATGTTTCTTTTAATTTAATCCACATTTCATTTATTTTTGAAGCTAGTGTGCCTTTAAATACGGAAATACCAAATTCGAAACAAATCCAATTACCTTGTTATGAAATCGGCCTCTCCAACTGTCTCGAAAAGATCCCGCTCGAGTAAAATGTTCAATTGAGTCCGCCATGGGGGCCGTTTGAATTTAACAACAACAATTGGATAGATAAAATCCAAGTCAATACGAAACGATATGCGCATTCAGAATCCGTATTAGTCCGCGCCGCGAACGAATCACTTGGACTATTTGCGTTGCGGTTATACAAAGTTATTAATTAATACTACAGCAAGTGCAACGATGCTGATAAATTAGTAAAAATGTCAAAGAAAATACACAGAATTATTGCAGATCAGACTGCTAGGTGTAAACCGTGACAGATTGATGAGTAATGTGACGCTGCATCAACAACAAATATTTTATGTACCTTTGACTGTCACTTTATAGTGCGCATTTGTAAACAGGCCAAACATTCTTTTTAGAGGCCGACCACCTGCAAATAATAACGTCCATTTTCTTGAGACTGTTATTTATCGTTTATTAAACTCTCAGTGTTTTATTGACGTTGTTGAAGAACCTTTTTAACTATTACCAGACAGCATAACTTTAGCTCCGTTCAAATTGAAAGCATTTTCAGACGACATTTTCAATGTGGCTCAAATGGTGCAATTGTTTATTGATAGGGTAGAAAACCTTGTAGGAAAAGGAGAAAATGCTGGTTACCAGCATTTTCTCCTTTTCCCACAATCTTTTCAAAAGGTCGACAAAACTCATCATTGTGTGGTAAAGGGTAAAAACATTATAAGAAATAGGGAAAATGCAGTAAAACAGCTTCTGTCCCCTTGTCAAACAAAAGTTTTCTGGCTTCTGTATGACACATCTATGAACTAATTTCTTGAGCTACATTTGACCAGTCATCTCGAAATGCTTTCAACGTTTTCAACAGTGATTCAAGTATATATCTGGAGCCCTCTATTCACCGAGCTCATCTTGTGTCCTCCCTCCAACGGAGCTTACACGTGGATCAGGAATACGAAGTAAGTCCAAGGCACGTAATCACCAACAATTCAATAGCATTCTCGGTCTAATTATAAATCTTGAAAGTAACACAATTTTCCATAAGCTACACCACTTTATGTGGCAAATGTGTTTGGCTTAACTGTCTGTTTCGGCCAATCAGAAACAGAGTTACTATAAAATCTAGGAATTCCCTGGGAATAGAACTAAGAATGCTCGTAAGAGTGATTTGTAAACATTAGCCATTATGTAATGATTTTTTAAAAAAAAAACAAGTTTCGGTTGAGGCGCGCAACGAATTAATAATTCCCGTGTCATTAGCTCTGTGATGAACGATTGGATCCGCAGGAACTGGTGTACACCTAGCTCTTTGATTAACTATTGGCCCTACAGGAACTGGTGTAACACCTAGCTCTCTGATTAACGATTGGACCTGCAGGAACTGGTGTAACACCTAGCTCTTTGATTAACGATTGGACCTGCAAGAAGTGTTGTAACACCTAGCTCTTTGATTAGCTATTGGACCTACAGGAACTGGTGTAACAGCTAGCTCTTTGATTAACGATTGGACCTGCAGGAACTGGTGTAACACCTAGTTCTTTGATTAACGATTGGACCTGCAGGAACTGGTGTAATACATAGCTCTTTGATTAACGATTGGATCTGCAGGAACTGGTGTAACACCTAGTTCTTTGATTAACGATTGGACCTGCAGGAAGTGTTGTTACACCAAAATTAGCTATTTGGCCTACTTCGTAACTGCAGCAAGATAAGTCCAGTCAAGGATGTTTTTGTCGGAAATTCTTTAGTTATAACGATGCTATTCATGGCGGCGCCCGTCATATTCTTTTAGTGGGGGATAACATCAACTACACTGTAGTTGTTTGTATTTATCAGTCAACAAAACCTTCCATCGGAATAGATAAATCATGTAAAAAAAAAGGCATTACCACATTACCACACGATCCCCACTTTTGACAACCCTGAGAAAGAAGCCTTTAGAAAACATTGTGAGAAAAATAGAAAATGCTGGTAACCAGCATTTTCTCATTTTCCCGCAATTTTTTCTACTCTTCACAAACAAAATTTCAAATTTTCAGTTACATTTATTTTGTCGTCTGCAAATGCTTTCGATTTGGACAAGCCTAAAATAATGTCGTTTGGTAATGATTTAAAGAGCACTAGAGGGGTCTGATTCCGGCGAAGAGATGTAAAATAAGGCTGAATATCACACATCATTATAAACCCGAGGGACCTGATCTACACATCACTTAAGTTTTACCGAAAGATGTGCCACCAAAAGGAAATGCTTCCGGGTCGTAGTGTAAAACCGGAAGGAGATGCTTCCGGTTTGTTGCTTCCGGTTTGTGGTATCAAAAGCAGTTTTATTTTTGAAATTAGATATGTAAAGCACTTGAACCACACTGTTATAGCATTTAACCTTTGGGACAAAAATAAATTCGGTGGCAAAGAATTCCATAATATCATGGTAAAAGTCTGTTGCGTGGATGGATGGACTGATATCTGTACATATACGAATATAGGAAGAACTGTGACTTTATCCGGAAGGTCCAAAAATACATATTTCTTTGGAGTGTCCTCAGACAAAAACACGTCAGAGCTATGGCTGTGTACAGAGGAAACCCTTGATATACATAAATAAGACTAAAAAAAAAAAAGAATCTTAAAAAACGGGATTTTTTCATCAAGTGTTACCACACGACAAATCATGAGACAAATTTTTGTTGAAGGCATTTCTATAGGTGAGTGCAACACTATTCTAAGTGCCTGTACGATGTACAGGGACTTAGAATAGTGTTGCACTCACCTATTGATTTCTAGGCGACAAATCACACGTGGACCAATCTAGCAGATTTGTCTTTTACATTTAGAAAACATTAAGGGGGAAAGGAGAAAATGCTGGTTACCAGCGGTTTCTCTTTTTCCCTCAATGTTTTAAAAGAGTCCTGTACAGCATCTTTAATTAACTGGCTCGGAAGGCAAAGGGTAAAATCACGATAGCCAGTACTAATTAGCACAGAAGTCAATTGGTTGACAGTCGGACAATAAGATTTGGTTGTCATAAATCTATTCTCAGATCGTTATGTGGTCAGTGAGTGAATCCCCATTAGCCATTTATCTTGTCATATATGGTGTATGTGCAAGTTGATAGATTGGTGATAGCCTGTTACTCTTGTATTGCAAAAGGTACATTTTTTACTCCACTAAGGAGCAGCTTTCGAAGGAAGGAAGATGGAAGAAGAGGGATAGATAGATAGATAGATAGATAGATAGATAGATAGATAGATAGATAGATAGATGGATGGGTGGATGGGTGGATGGATAGATAGGCTGATAGAGAGACTGATAGAGAGACTGATAGATAGGTAGATAGATAGATGGACAGACTGATAGATAGATGGATAGATAGATAGATAGATAGATGGTTTGATGGGTGGATGGATAGATAGGCTGATAGAGAGAATGATAGAGAGGCTGGTAGATAGATAAGTAGATAGGTAGATAGATAGATAGATAGATAGATAGATAGATAAATAGATAGATAGATAGTGAGATAGAGAGTGAGATAGAGACTGATAGATAGATTCGTAGGTGAATTAGCTTACATAGATATATACATATACTTGTACACAGAGGAAGAGAGTCTAACAGAAGAGCATACGCAGACATTTATTTTTATTATTTGATTTTATTAAACTTTTTTAAGTGTTTTAGTCAATCATAACAAGCACAGGTAATTAAATATTATCCAATCAAATTCAAACAATTAACATCGAAATGATAGGACTTGCTAGCAGTTGTAACCGGAAATAGTCCACGTGACCTCTTGTGCGTTACTCTGTGTTAAATTATGGTTACCCTCGGGGAAGTTGAAAATGAAATTGACATCTTCAGGTGGGGAAGAGAAAACCGAAATATGGCACCTTAAATGCGGGTTGGGCTTGAAAATGTTACAAGCATCGGACAATGTAGATTCAAGATCAGGCTGCACGTTCTCTGCTGTCTGATCTTAATCTACACAGTCCACAAAAGCTAGCAGGAAAACCGTGAACAAAACGATGATCTGTGTCAATCTGAAATGAAAAGTAAAACTAATTCTTAGTTCTCTACTAAATAATTCAGTGATATAACCCATTAACCCTTTACCAAACAATCCCTGGTTTTTACGACCCTGAGATAGGAGCCTTTTGAAAACATTGTGGGAAAAGGAGAAAATGCTGGTAACCAGCATTTTCTCCTTTTCCCACAATGTTTTCTACTCTACTGGAACTAAATTAAAATTTTTTAGTTACGTTTATTTTGTTGTCTGCAAGGGTTTTCAATTTGGACCAGTCTAATATTTTGTTGTTTGGGAAGGGGTTAAGCCATGGAACCCACTTTAGTAGTTTTTTCAGACAGTACAGATCAAGATCAGACTGCACAGAACGTGCACTCTGATCTTTGATCTGCACTGTATGCTATTTTGTAACATATTCTAACGGAAACAACCTCAAAATAGTTCCATTTTGGCTTTTTCCTATTTAAAAAAGTTCAAATTATTAATTAATCAACGCACTCATTTATGACCATATAGTCCTGTTTAATAAAGGTTATTATCTCCCTTGAAAATTAAGCCCCTTACCCAGCTCTTCAGCATTTCGAAGATGGCTATTGAAAACGTTGTTTGAAAAGGAGCGATATGTCGGTGAGCAGCATTTTATCGGTTTGTTCACTTAAGGAATGAAGAGAATTTTATTTTTTTCATGGAGGTATGAAAAAAAAAACCTAATCACACTGTATGAAACCGCGAATACAAAAGTGTGATAAGGATTTTTTTTTTCATACCTGCATGAAAAAAATAAAAGTGTCTTCATCATTCCTTATAATTTAATATTACAGAATTACAGACAACCCCTTTCCCTTTCACCTTCCCCCCCCCCCCCCACCCCCGCGCGCAGAAATAATTCAAACTGCATTCATTTTCTTTAGTTTTTAATCTAAAGTTGGAGTTTTTAAAGTTCCTTCCATCATATTTGTATGGCACAAGAATGTAACAAGGAAGCAGTTTTCAGATACCCAATACTGAAAATTAACCAATAGAATGAAAGTAAAAGAGCAAAGCAGTGTGTAGGACCCGCAAAAGTAACCTTCAGCAAAAGTAGTTCCGGCTCTGCTGAAAAAGTTTTTCATGGAGCTATGAAAAAAAAAAATCAGCCAATCAGAACTCGCCAATTTGCATGAAAACAACTGATATTAAATTATAATATTTTATACCCTTTGAAAGACTCGTTGCAATATTTGAATAACATTTAATTCTGATTTTGCGACTGCTTCAAGTTATGACGAGTGTAAATTCCCCCATAACGTTCTGAACTCTGTGACAGACATAAAACACCATAAAGCCATATTCAGTTTGTCTTCTGCAAATGCTATTACCTCATCACAAAACGACAAAATTATAGGTTTGTCCAAATCAAAAACATTTGCTGATGACGAAACAAAACTGACTGAGAATTTGAAATTTGTTTTGTGAATGGTAGAAAACATTGTGGGGAAAAGGAGCAAATGCTGGTTACCAGCATTTTCTCTTTTTTTCCACAGGGTTTTCAGAAGGGCTTCTTTCCCAGGGTCGTCAAAAGTAGGGATTGTGTGGTAATGGGTTAAACAGTTCAAGTGCCAAAGCTGAACTATAGTTGCTGCCCTAGCCGATCGGATGGCTTATTTTCGAATTAAGGTCAATGATAGAACCTTTGAGAATAGTTTGTAATCAAAGTTTTAACTCTTTACCAGACGACAAAATTTTAGACTTGTCCAAATTCAAAGCACATGCAGATGACAAAATAAATGTAACTTGAAAATCGAAATTTGTTTCCAGCAGGGTAGAAAACATTGTGGGAAAAGGAGAAAATGTTTTCTAAAAGGCTTCTGTCTCAGGGTCGAAAAAGCCAGGGACTGTTTGGTAAAGGGTTAAGTCAAACAAGAGGTTTTTGAATTTACCTGAAAGTTTATCCGGAGCTGCCAATTGGTGGGGTAACTACCACTGGTGCCCCGTTTCCATTTCCGTTTCCGTTTCCATTTACTACCGTGATCGTTGTCATTGTCGTAATCATGAAGAAGAACAGGAGAGTTAAGAGGCTAACTGGATAAAAATAAAGAAACAATCAAGATCATTTAATAAAAGATAGAGAGCGTAAAGCAAGGCTGACACTTGCACTATTCTGTGACACGCATTGGCACCACTCGAGTCGTGCCAGTGCGCAAACTAGTCCTAAACTGGCATGAAGTGTGCGTAAACACGTCGTGACTGCGTGCCATGTCTGGACAAAAATTTTGAAATGTTCAAAATTTTGGTCACGACAAAATTTCGCGACCGGGTCGTGAACTATGCGTCAACTGTTCATGAAATCGTCGGGACGATTCGGGAGGATGCGTGCCAGTGCGCGCAATGCCACGACTGTCACGAATAGTTCACGAACAGCTCAAGTCGATTTCAGGAATAGTTCACGACATGTTCACGAGCAGTTCACGACTACTGCGCGACAGTGGCGCTCGCGTCGGTGAGAAGGTATATATATATGGCTTCCTGAACACTGCTCCAGAGATCGCCAGCGAAGCGACGATTTATATCACAGAGACAAGATGTCTAAAACAAAGCAGACACGAGCCTCCCAGTTCGTGCCCCAAAATGGCACGACTTGCCAAGACAGAATCGTGGCCAAAAGTCGTGCGAGTGTCAGCCTTGCTTATGACGTAGTATCTTCGAAAGCCAAGACTGACGATTCACTACGTAAATCTGCCCTTGGTGGATCGAGTTTGATTTTTACATTCACCCGATAGGCCTTTTTCATTGGATGCAGCCAGCTCTAGCTGCAACGAATGAAATCAATCGTAGCATATCATCTTTGATAAAAATAGAACAAGGTCTCTACCTTTCGAATAGAAGGTAAACGTGGAAACCCACGTGGATGTCTGCTTATCGCTTCATGTGTATTCGTAAGCGGTTTGTAAAACGATATTTCATTTGCTTTTAGAAATATGATGTAAAGGGGGGTAATAACCAACATCCAATAGAGGGCGCATCGCAGGAATCTCGAAATCGGGCTCAATCAGCCAAGGTAAGATCCACGTAGTGATCGTAAACTTGACTCGCGAAGATGAAGACGTACTGGAACACGAATAACCAAGTTCAGCAAGGCTGACACTTGCACGATTCTGTGACACGCATTGGCACGACTCGAGTCGTGCCAGTGCGCAAACTAGTCGTAAACTGGCGTGAAGTGTGCGTAAACACGTCGTGACTGCGTGCCATGTCGGGACAAAAATTTTGAAATGTTCAAAATTTTGGTCACGACAAAGTTTCGCGACCGGGTCGTGAACTATGCGCAAACTGTTCGTGAAATCGTCGGGACGATGCGGGAGGATGCGTGCCAGTGCGCGCCATGCCACGACTGTCACGAATAGTTCACGAACAGCTTACGTCGAGTTCACGAATAGTTCACGACATGTTTACGAGCAGTTCACGGCTACTTTGCGACAGTGGCGCTCGCGTCGGTGCAGGGCTTCCTGAACACTGCTCGCCATTCCAGAGATCGCCAGCGAAAAAACATCACAGAGACAAGATGTCTAAAACAAAGCAGACACGAGCCTCCCAGTTCGTGCCCCAAAATGGCACGACTTGCCACGACAAAATCGTGGCCAAAAGTCGTGCAAGTGTCAGCCTTGCTTTCCTATGGATCAGTATGAACCGATATATAGAGCCACTCGTGAAAATATCGATGGTGTTCACGAGATGAAATGAATTTCGGTCTTAAACCAGAAAGAAAAAAGCCAAATTTTCTGTTTATTTCATACTTTTAACGCTTCCTAGGAGGAACTTTTTCAAGATCCAGTACAGTGCTTTTCACTTATTCCCCGTGGCGTACCCCCTCCGCATAGCAACGCATTACAATATTACGTCAAGCGCGAGAAATGTTGGGTAAATGACGTCATATTTCCATCTGGTTATGCATTTTACCTAGTAAACTAGAATATAAAAATCGGTATTTTCACTGGTCGCATCCTTGAAATATCAAAAAATATTTCACCGATATTTTCTCGGTAACCTACTGGAAAGCAGGAAATATTTGTTATTGATATTGATAGACTCTCCGAACGAGTAAACTTCACTCGTGAAAATATTATCGATTACGTTCACTCGATCCTGGCGAGCAGTAAAGAAATGAAGACTCGCTAACTTAAACAAATTTTAACAGGCCTACATTTTACATTTTAACTCGAAAAAGGAAGGAACGAACGAAAGGCAGGAGGGAGAGATAGAGGAAAGAACGAAATGGGGAAGGAAGGAAGGAAGGAAGGAAGGAAGAAAGGAAGGAAGGAAGGAAGGAAGGAAGGAAGGAAGGAAGTGAGCGGGCCATTATGTGATTAGCTACACTATTCTGTTCAGCTAATCAGTAGTTACTTAAGAAATAATCTTCTTCCTATCGTGGTATATCGTTCAATAAACCACAGTTGTGTGTTATGAGGCACAATAAATAATCCACGAAGGCGATAGCCCGAGTGGTTTATTTATTGCGCCTCATAACTCACAACGTGCTTTATTGAACGATAAACCACGATAGGAAGAAGATTATTTCGATTCTAACATGGCCAACTCTTAATGAAAGGAAAACAAACTTGGAGTAAACACGCGGATGAAGATTATTATTCCATTGAATAACCCACTCACTGAATGACGTCACTCGATATAGAATGACTTCACTCTGCATGGGTTATCGCAGATTCTAACATGACACGCACCGTTGGCTCTATAAACACAGTGCAAGGAAAACGTGGTAAAATCTGCGACAATCCATGTAGAGTGACGTCATCCTATATCGAGTGACGTCATTCAATGAGTGAGTTATTCACTGGAACATAATCTTCATCCGCGTTTTTACTCTTGGTTTGAACTTGTTTTCCTTTCATAAACAATTGGCCATTTTAGAATCGAAATAATCTTCTTTCTATCGCGGTATATCGTTCAATAAACCACGTTGTGAGTTATGAGGCGCAATGAATAACCCACTCGGGTTATCGCCCTCGTGGATTATTTATTGTGCCTCATAACTCACAACTGTGGTTTATTGAACGATATACCACGATAGAAAGAAGATTATTTCTTAATTTTACCACGCTTTCCTTGCACTGTTTTTATAGAGCCGAATTTGCATATCATGTTAGAATTTGAAATTTACTGTATTGTTGAAGATTAGGCTAATAATGTTTTTATCCCGTTACTACTAAAAATAATTTTTGACTGGTCTAAATTCAAAGCATTTGCAGATGACAAAATAAATGTGACTTAAAAATTCAGATTTGGTTCGGGAAAGGTAGAAAACATTGTGGGAAAAAGGAGAAAATGCTGGTTACCAGCATTTTCTCCTTTTCCCACAATGTTTTTTTAAAGGCTTCTTTCTCAGGGTCGTTAAATGCTGGGATTGTGTGGTAAGGAGTCAAGAACTGCTGATGAATACGGGGCCCTGATGAACAAGATTCGCACTTACTGCCTCCAGCTCCACCAGCTAGGAGTAAACCACCAGCGCCTGGTGGTGGTGTGGGAGGGGCGGGGACAAGTATAAACTGACTGAGCGCCGCCCCAATCAAAGCCAACAACAGAATGACAGCAATCTTCATCTTGATACGCCCTGTTCGTGAAGATCTGAAGTGGAAAATATATTATAAGCCATGCTCTGTAAAAAAAGTGGTTTAGTATGCATTTCCGTGATACTTTGTACCAATCAAGTCATCACAAAATTATCCTTCCACAAAATTCCTTTCGCCTAACAACCGACTGGATAATAGGGTAGAACGGTCCTTGATTGAGCAGAAAATTTGCCGAAAGCAACAAAGTGTGGTGACCCAAGTCAGCCTTTATACAAACCGCGAAGGCTGACTTAGTTCTGCTCTCTTTTGTATATGCATAAACTTTTTCTTCTCAGACCACAGTTTACATGTGACCCGTCACGCACATAGGGACCTTCTTGGAACTTCGAAAAGTGTCAACCCTGGTCAGACTGCGCGAATTGCGCAGGCTGACCAGGGTTGACACTTTTCGCTTTTATAGTATCTTCTGTATGAAAAGTGGTCATTCTACCTTGTTATACAATCATTTTTGATCTATCAACTTAAATTGACATTGTACCATCGTTGATCTGCTTTCATCTAATTGATGTACTGAATTCCCAGATGGCCGCTTTTCACGTGACGGGTCACATATGTTTAAATGGACATATTTCCACTCTGTTTTCCGTAAATTACAATTTATAGTAAAACACTGATAAATAGTTAACCCTTTCCAAAACAAGCCCTTGTTTTCACGTATCTGCAGTACACGTCTTCTGAAAACACTGTGGGAAAAGGAGATATTGCTCGTGACGAGCAATTTCTCCTTTTCCCACAGTGTTTTCTGCCCCATCGGATAGTTTTCTGCCATTGTCATGAAAGTTAAAATTGTCATCTGCAAACTCTTTCAATTTGGAAGAGTCTAAAATTTGTCGTTTGGGAAAGGGTTAAACCTTTAGGCTACTAGTCTATGCCCGACTCTGACGTTTTGCGGACAGTGTAGATCAGGATCAGGCTGCGTAGAATGTCCAGTCTGACTTGGATCTACACTGTCCGATCAGGAGATTAAAAATAAAAAGAAAAGATTGAAACAGCCACATTTTGGATTTTTACCATCGGTTTCACTTCATCTGTTTAGCTCTTTACCAAACGTCAATATTTTTGACTGGTCAAAATTGAAAGCATGTGCAGAAAAAAGTAACTCAAAAATTGAAATTTGTGTCCAGCAGAGTAGAAAACATTGTGGGAAAAGTAGAAAATGCTGGTTACCAGCATTTTCTCCTTTTCCACAATGTTTTCAGAAGGCTTAGAACTATCTTAGGGTCGTAAAAGCCAGCCGGATTGTTCGGGAAAGGGTTAAGGGTTAATTCTTTTTGTTTGCAGGCGTGAAGAAATTAACCCTTCTTTGGTCTTGAGACATAAATTGGGTCTAATATAAGTCGACAATTGAAAGAAAAAAAAAAAAGTTTTGAAAAATCGGTTTTATAAGGTACAGCTTTGACATTCAAATAACGGGATTGAATTTTCACAAGCGGGAAACGCTGACAACTCATATGACGTCTGATGTGACGTCATTGTGTTTATTTGAATACTGTCCCAACACAATCGACTGTGAAATTGATTACGTTTATGGTAGCATATTCCTGCGGCGAGATATAAGATAGCTTTTGAAATAATTTTAGAGAAGTATCGTGATAAAACAAAGTTTCCCGGAAATATTATTCAGATAAAAAACTTGTTTTCGATAAAAATATCGCGATAGTCTACGTGTTATCATGATTTTTTTTGCTTTCGTGCCCACAACTGACATTTACGGTATCTATAATTAGATACAGTTTCGGAAAATCTTTGTCCCCAACCTTATCCCCAACCTTTTCCCTGAATGGTTTTAGAGTTGTTCGTAGGAAGCATTCCGAGTCGTCTTTGTACTTTGTACTGACTTCTGTTCATTTCGAGCCTTGTCCAAATTTATCAATTAAACTACAATTGTTAATAATACGAATTTTTACTTGCTGCATTCTTGTGAAGTCAAAAACTGCCGAGTTAATCCAAATGGTGAATCTATTTATAGATATTGAGAGACGGATAGAACTATCGCAATAATTTTAACTCGAATGTCAGCTTTATCTGGTCCTTTCAAATGATAAATATTTATAGAAAACAAAAAAGTTTCAATCCAGATCAACCTGTCCAGATTTGCAGGTTGGACTGGGTCGATACTGTTTGAAGATGCCTCTAGCCATCTTATTATAGAGCATGGCTCATATACAATTTCGTCGTATTTGAGAGTGTTTGAGGAAAAAAAAAACAAGTGATTCACTTCGAAATAAACGCAGAGAGACCTCGCAAAAACAACGCTTGTCTACCACAGTTACGAAAAGACAGGAGCAGCACAGAATCAAAGGCAAATCTTATGGATTCAAAAGCTCACACCATCGGAAGGTCCGTAACTCTTGGAAGGGCTTAAAGGTGGCCCTTCAGATTTTGGGACGAAAATTTTATAAAAATGCAAAAAATCATCCTTATACTCCCAAAGCCTTTTAATTTGCGTTCATAAAACCCCAGTAGTCGAAAACCATCCGATAACACGAGAAATTAGAGATTTATTACGGACCAAGTTGACACCAACGGGAGACACGTTCTACTTTTAGATTATCAATTCTCTCATTTAAATACAGGAAAACACAAAGTTTCAAACATCCGTCCGAAGAAGACATTATGGAAAATAATTATTACATGTTTGTTATGTAATGGAATTTAAGCGTTATTAGTCACGTGCCAGTCACTTGAAATTCCCACAATGCTTTATTGATTTTTGGCGCGAAATCTAAAAATAGCTTAAGAGGCTACCTAGCCTTTTAGGGGAATACCATCAATTTTTTTTTTTGTAATTTCATTATTCTTAAGCCATGGAACGAATTGGTTTTGGAACGAAAAAGCCCACTAGGCAAATTTGTATGATTGCGCCAATAAAAGGCTTTGAGCGAGAAAAGCTATTTTCAATCAAAAATAAGTATCTTAATGATCGATGGCCTCGTCCAATGTATTTTAAAATGCCATTTCAAATTACATATCCGTGTGCCACCAAAAAAATCATTTGCCTGAGAAAGAATGAGTTTAACTGGGTTTATTTCCTTCGGCTTTGCACAAAATAAGATACATGGTTATCAAAATTCAATCTTGAACTCATAGTGGTATTGTCTTCGACAAATACCACAATAAAACGTTATCTGGTGCGATTCACTCAGCTATGATCAGTAGTTTGGAGACATCTGGAGATAAAACAAGCTGGATATTTCCTCAAACGCATTGATAAAAGCCATTTACTTTATAGCGCATATTACTACAGTCTCCCTGATATCGGGGAGAGTGATGCATCATATACTACAGGTCGAATCTTCGAAGAATATGACGTGGGCAGACAACGCTCTTATGGTGGACATAGATCTATCTACAATTTTGTTGAATAGAAGCCTTCTTTCGGGGCCCGTAATGTTTCTATATACCTGGTTATGCCCCTGCTACAATTCAAACGTAGCTTAACCCTTTCCCAAACAATCCCTGGTTTTTACGATCCTGAGATAGAAGCCTTTTGAAAACATTGTGGGTAACCAGCATTTTCTCCTTTTCCCACAATGTTTTCTACCCTGGCGGAAACAAATTTCAAATTTTGAGTTACGTTTATTTTGCCGTTTGCAGGTGCTTTCAATTTGGACCAGTCTAAAATTTTGTCGTTTGGTAAAGAGTTAAATGACGGTTTCAGAAAACGCAAATGGAAAAAAAAATGCCGGGATACTCCGGTATAGTATGAGCAATCTTACCTCAGAGGTATCCGAGAGGCGTATGCATTCGAGGATAGCGGTTTCAATTTTAAATGCTCAAATAAATTTCATCTATGTCCGGTTCAGCCAAAAATGTTTGGCCGTAAATGTCAATAGAGATTGATTTAAATCTCTCTTAAGGCGACGAAATTTAAGGCTCGTTCAGTTCTGACGTATAGGTAGACAAGTTTTTTTTTCTGCCAAAGAGTGAAAATTAATTTCATCTGTAAAAGGGTTTGAAACATTGTGGAAAAAAAAGGTGAATAGGCCATTTATCAGAATTTCTGCCCTATCAAACCTTGTGTGTCCTTATCTGGTTTGCAACCCACAAAAAGGAGCATATGGGCGTTTGCGACAAGTGTTGTCTCGGATCAGCCTGGGCAGCCTGCGCAGGCTAATCCGAGACGGCACCTTACGACTACGTCAGATTCTGTGATACTGTAGACCTGCACAAAACAGAAAATGACATGAAAACGGACTGTTTCGTTTTGGATTAGCCTATGTGGACTGATTCGAAACGACACTTTACGCAAACGTCCGAATGTCCCTGTTCGCCCGTTGCTGGCCTTTTAGTAATCTTTTTCTTACATATTCTTCCAAAGTGTTGATACAAGTAAAGGAGAACAGTAAGTGTTGTCAATTGCGCGTTATTCTTTATTCTGCTATAGTGATATGAATCTTTGAATGATCTTGAGGAAAAAAAGCCCATAAACCATTGTGGGAAAAGGAGAAAATGCTGGTAACCAGCATTTTCTCCTTTTCCCACAATGTTAATCAAGTTCATAGGCCTCTATGGTCACTCGAGCCTCCTTTAATTGTTGTCTGCAAAGGCTTTCAATTCGGAAAAGTCAAAAATCTTAGTGTCAATTAGAATCTAAAGGGTTTAAAGGCCCCAGGCCACTAAGCGAGGGTCAACGCACTTTAACGGAAAGGGTAGATCGAGATCAAAATATACAGTGTGCAGCCTGATCTGGGATCTGCACTGTCTGATACTGTAAGTCATGAGATGACGATGACTTTTATTGCGGGAAAAAAAGACGTTGAATTCGAAATTTTTATTACTGGCAGCAAATTAAAATTCAGTATATTTAGCCGATGACACGTTGAGTGCAAGAAAGTCGATGATTGACGGTCCACATTTATTCCATCTTCGCAAGCCAAGGCCGACGATTCACTACGTTACTCTACCCTTGGCGGATCGAGCTTGATTTTTACGTTCACCCGATACGCCTTTTCATTGGATGCAGCCAGTTCTAGCTGCAACGAATGAAATAGCTCGTAGCATTTTATCTTTGATAAAAATAGAACAAGATCGATACCTTTCGAATAGAAAGTAAAGATGGAAGCCCACGTGGGATGTCTGCTTATCGCTTCATGTGTATTCGTAAGGGGTTTGTAAAACGATATTTCATTGGCTTTTAGAAATATGATGTAAAGGGGGTAATAACTAGCATCCAATAGAGGGCGCATAGCAGGAATCTCGAAATCGGGCTCAATCAGCCAAGGTAAGATCCACGTAGTGATCGTAAACTTGGCTCGAGAAGATGCATTTACTCCTGTTCTGTTGTATTAGTTAAATGATCTATTTCTTGCTATCCGGTGGGATATCGAGAAATAGTAGCGATATTACACGGGCACGACCAGTGAAAGTACCGATTTTACCTTACATTTCTCGCACTTGACGTAATAAATCTCGTTCTTTCACCGAAAATAAAAACAAACAAATATCCTCTATATCTTAAAGTCGATAGCAAAAACCGAACTGTTGTAATGTAAAGTTATGTTTTGGTGAAAAACATCTTGTAATCGGACATTAAAGATACCAGATCAGCCTGCACTTTGTGAGCGGTTCTGAGTACCCGAAGGGTTAACTCATTACCAAACGACAATATTTTAGACTGGTCCAAATTGAAAGCATTTGCAGACGACAAAATAAACGTGACTAAAAATTTGAAATTTGTTTTGTAAAGGGTAGAAAACATTGTGGTAAAAGGAGAAAATGCTGGTTACCAGCATTTTCTCCTTTTTCCACAATGTCTTCTAAAGGCTTCTTTCTCAAGGGCGTCAAAAGCAGGGATTGTGTGTTAATGGGTTAACTTTTTGCCAGACGATAACATTTAGGCTTATCTAAATTGAAAATACTTGAAATCGACAAATAGATCTTGTCTCAAATTATGACATTTGTCTCTGTAGGATTGAAAACATTGCTGCAAAGGGTGACCTCTGTATATAGAAACCATTTGGCTGTGGTAATTTTTTGTTTGTTTGTTAGAACCAATATGGCTTGCAACACATGAGAAGGGCATTCGGACATTTGCGTAAAATGCTCCACGGATCAGCCTGCGCAGTAACCAGCATTTTGTCCTTCAGACAAAATGTTTTCTACTGTATCAAAGAAAAATTACACCATTTGAACCACATTGAAATTGCCGTCTGCACATGCTTGGACAAGGCTAAAATTTTGTCGTCTGGTAAAGGGTTAAAAGTATCATTTATTGTCCATTTACGCCAGGTTATTTTCTATCGTACATGGCGTGTTGATTTGTGAAAATGAGCGGATGAAGTCAATGTAACAAAGAGTCAATATCTTGTCTAAATGTTATTATTATCTCCCGCTGGATGGCATTCTATAAATACTCATCTATCTAATTAGGGCATCCTGGGTACAAAACCGAACAACTTTCCTATGCGACAACCGTTACTTTGAATTTCAAACTGAAATAAACAATTACTCAATAAAACGCTACCTCTTGCAATTCACTCAGCTATGACAAACAGTTTAGAGAAATCTGGAGCTAAAGCAGGTCTCATATCTCCTCATACGTATTGATAAAAGCTATTTTCTACCTTACTACTTTATAGAGCGTAATATTACAGTCTGTCCGCTTTAAAAATCTCATCGCAAATCAAGAATTTTTAAAACTCTTTACCAAACGACAAAATTTTAGAAATTTCTAGTATAGAGGATCTAACGCAATTTCTGGGCCCCTATTCACCGACCATTCTAATAAGCATTCTCAGTCTAATTTTTCAAGATTTCCTACATTTGAAAGTAACACAACTTCTAGTTTAAACATATTTATTTTTCTCAATCGATGTAAATAAATATGTTTAACCCTTTCCCAAACAATCCCTGGTTTTTACGGGTCTGGAATAGTAGCCTTTTGAAAACATTGTGGGAAAAGGAGAAAATGCTGGTAACCAGCATTTTCTCCTTTTCCAACAATGTTTTCTACCCTATCATAGATAGAAATCATCTTTTCAGCAAGAGTTGAATTGTCGTCTGCAAATGTTTTCAATTTGGTCTAGTCCAAAAGTTTGTCGTTTGGGAAAGGGTTAAACACAGCTTCTGATTGGAATGTTAAAAAATTACTATCAAGAATAAGGCGAAGAGTGTTCTTAAGAATGATTGGTGAGTATGGACACTAATTGGGCTAATTTTGTTTAGGCAAGCAGAAATTGGTATTAATGAAATTGTTGAAAGTCAGAGTTAATAACAGCAAAATAAAATGGCCAAAATGAGTAAGTAGGAGAAGAAGAAGGAGAAGAAGAAGAAGAAGAATTGCATTTTAAATAGATCTAGATCTGTATTTGTTGTAGTTTGTCACTAAACTTTCCAATTGATGTATATGTTGTAGTCCAAACTAGAATCCAGGCAGATCTGGAATCTGCCTAGACCAAACTGGAATTTGTCTATAACAAATCAGGATTCCAGTATAGCTTTGCGGCTCTACAATCTGCCTAGACCAAATTTTAATAATTTCTCGTTGAATATAAGGCATCTACATATAAATCATCTTACTTTTAAACGTAAACCCCAAAATAAAAGAAGTTTTAGTCAGAAATTCAGAGTAAATATAAATTTTGAATGTCTTGTACTAATAAAAAAGGTGGAAAAAAGGGCGATTGTGGAAAAATCATATAAAATGCTTTAAATGAAAATACCTCTCAATTGTAAACATAATTAAATCAATATAATTTTTAAAAAAAGTATTAGAAAACAATGCAGTTTGGTCTACACAAAATTTGAATTCCAATTTGGTCTAGGCAGATTCCGGATCTGCCTAGATTCCAATCTGGCCTACGACATATATTTATAGTTTAAAACCAGGGCCCGTATTCACCAACTATTCTTAAGAACATTCGTTGTCTTGCTCTTCAGGATTTTCAAACTGGGAAAGTAACAGAACTTCTGATTGGCTAAACCAAATGGTTTAGCCAATCAGAAGTTTTGTTACTTTCACTTTGATAAAATTCTGAAGAATAAGACTAAGAATGATCTTAAGACTGGTTGTTGACTATGGACCCTGCCGATCGTTTCTAATATATATATATCCTTTAAAAGATGAATAAGTTCTGATATCTTAAAACCACTAGAAAAAATTTACAAATAATAGTATTCAGAAAGTTGTCCACTTCGTCGATATTTTCAATATATTATACCGATTCAATATATTATAATATTCAATATATTATATATTCAATATATTATCGATTGAGCATGACATATCATGGATTTTTCATAAAGTTTTTTTTTTTTGGTACGAGTGGCGTAGCAGGCAAATTGCTCTTTGTTGCTAAAAAGTATCAATCTAAAAATAAAATTAAATGTACATCACATATCATTCATGTATATAATTTACGATGGGCAGAAAATAAAACAGAAAAAAACAAAGATCTATTTACCGTCAGCCGGGGTCACCTGATGGCCTTTGCTTCAGAATATATGACCGTCTTTCGACGGAATTATAAACCCATTTTTACTTCCTCAAACCCGTCAAAAGGCGATTTTTTATGGTTGATAAATGTTCACCACGCCTCGGGAATATAGTGGACGTTCGTAATGGCTGTCGACCACCTGTGTGCCGTGTTACGTATCTTTTCCTCACAATTGTGCAACATTTTAAAATTAAAGAAAAAAGATCTTGTAAATTATGGATAACCAATAGAAATCAAGTTTCAAAGCATAAAACTGAGGTTTGATGATGAAAAAAAAAAACGTGTATAGATATGTAGAAATTCAAAATTTTGCTTGAAAAATATTGATTGCGGGACTATGGAATCTTAGTTCGGGGAAAAATACATACCTTTTAACCCTTAGGCCGCTTATCGCGACTCACTGACCTTTTGCAGACAGTGTAGATCAAGATCAGACTGCACAGAACGTGCAGTCTGATCTTGGATCTACACTGTCCGATCTGGAGATATTTTTCCCCCAAAAGTACCTTTGAAATAAGATTTTTTTTGTTTTTACAGTCAAATTGAAAATTTCATTCTAGTTACTTGGCAGAATAAGGCTTAGGAAGAAAGAAGTGGCTAGTCTAGGAAACGGATCTACGACCCTCGAAACCGTAATTCAGTGGCTAAGCTATCTGTGGGACCGAGTATAATAATGTTTTTAGCTTTTTACCCAAAAATCATAGGTTTTAACGATCTTGGGGAAAACTCTTTTTGAAAACATTGCGACAAAATGTGTGCAAAGGGGAAAATGAAGGTATCTACATATTCTCCTTTCCCCAAAGTGATCCTTACTCTTTTACAACGAGATTGTACTATTTCAGGCATAATTCAAGTGTGGTCAGCAAATGCTTTCAATCGGAATAATAAAAAAAATCCAAAATATGGCCCTTAGGTCAAGACTTAAATATACTCATCACTCCCTGTCCTTGATCAAACAATTCCATCTTCGCGAGCCAAGGTTACGATCAGTACGTGGATCTTACCTTGGCTGATTGAGCCCGATTTCGAGATAATGTGGAAAAGCAGCAGGTGGAATAGAAAGAATTTTGTGCAACGTGCTGGTAAAAGAAACTGCGGGAAGGAATGGATAGATGAACCAGCCGCCACGATATAACATTAATCAATGTTAAAAACATCGTTATAATACGTTCAATTGATCAATCCATCAATCGATCAATCAATCAATCTATGAATTGTAGAAAATTGAGAAACAGCAAAAAGAATCGAAACAAGTCAGCCTGCAGGGACCATCTTCGCGAGCCAAGGTTACGATCACTACGTGGATCTTATCTTGGCTGATTGAGCCCGATTTCGAGATTCCTGCGATGCGCCCTCTATTGGATGCTGGTTATTACCCCCTTTTACATTATATTTCTAAATGAAATATCGTTTAACAAACCGCTTACGAATACACATGAAGCGATAAGCAGACATCCACGTGGGTTTCCATGTTTTACCTTTTATTCGGAAAGTAGAGACATTGTTCTATTTTTATCAAAGATGAAATGCTACGAGCGATTTCATTGGTTGCAGCTAGAGTTGGCTGCATCCAATGAAAAAGGGTATCGGGTGAACGTACATATCAAGCTCGATCCGCCAGGGGTAGAGTAATGTTGTGAATCGTCGGTCTTGGCTTGCGAAGATGGCATGGACTGGCATCAGTCGATACTTTTCAGAGATGTATCAAAGTAACCCGGTTTCACACAATCGTCCTTAAATAAGATCGACCTCGTCACGAAACATACTAGTATTTCCTTTCACTGAAAGAATTTCGTAACAAAGTGTTGGGCGATGTTAATCAAAGATCAGGCTTTCCGGTCTGTCTAGTCTAATTTTGGTCCAAAACGTCTACAACGTCAGTGGTTTTAGCACTCAAACGTTGCCATTAGCATTTAAGACTTGGATATATGTTAATTCTTTACCAAACAACAAAATTTTAGACTGCTCCAAATTGAAAGCATTTGCAAACGACAAAATAAACGTTATTCAAAAATTGAAACTTGACTTCAGTAGAGTAGAAAACATCGTAGGAAAAGAAGAAAATGCTGCTAACCAGCATTTTCTCCTTTTCCTGCAATGTTTTTAGAATGCCTCTCCGTCTGGGTGATAAAAGCCAGGAGTACGTCGGCTGGTTAGCGGGACTCTCTGACCTGTAGAGGACAGTGTCGGTCAAGACCAGGCTGTGCCAAACATGAAGCCTGATCTTGATCTACGCTGTCCGATAACAAGATATTTTTTTTCCGAAAAAAGAAGAAAAAAAAAAAAAGGACAATTCTTTATTTTCTATATCGGCTTAAAAAAGTTGACATTTTTAGCTGACCGAAGCATTAAATCATCGAGCAGTAGCGAAGCATTACGCGGATTTGTCAGTTACCACACAGAGAGAAGTAATACGTCCTGACCTCTGTTTGTGCCGGTTGAATGTCGCCTGCAGCACCTTTAATGTCAAGAATTAAAAGTAGATTTCGTTTTAGGAAATACACATTATGTTTATTTTTAGAATTTGTTAAGAAATGAAATTTACGAATATAAATGAAACATCAAAGGTGGGTACTTTGAATTTTCACATCACATCAAATCAAAATATATATATATATATTACCGAAATTTATATGAAAAAACAATACAAATCATCACTAATTAAGAATCATAAAATTACCAAAAAAAATTTTTTTGATGGTATTCCCTTAAAAGGCTACGTAGCCTCTTAAGCTATTTTTAGATTTCGCGCCAAAAATAAAAAAAATGCATTGTAGGATTGTTAAGTGACTGGCACGTGATTAATGACGCTTAAATTCCATTTCATAACAAACATGTAGTTATTTTTCATAATATTTTCTTCGGACGCTATGTTTGAAGCTTCGTATGTGTATTTCCAGTATGCAAATGAGCGAGTTGTTCATGTAAAAATAGAACGTGTTTCCCGTCGATGTCGACCTTGGCCGTAGTAAATCTCTAATTTCTCAAGTTGTCGGATGGTTTTCGACTACTGGGGTTTTATGAATGACGATTATAAGGCTTTGGGAGTATAAGGATGATATTTTTGTATTTTTGTAAAATTTTCGTCCCAACTTCTGAAGGGCCACCTTTAATGTACACAGACTAGATTTAAACTTTAAAAAATAAAATCGTGATTGACCACCTTAATAACTGGGAAATTAGTAGACTTTTAAAGACGCATCTTTGTTCGTTTTCGTCCTGTTTTGTAACTTATTTTATCTTTATTTATGAAATTATAATCATTCTTGTACCTTCGTGGCAAATGTAGCTCCTAACGGTTGTATGGCTGCCGAGATTAGGACGGATAGAAATTGCGTTTCATTCTCTTGCGGTTAGGCATAGACAGCCATGACCACCACAGTTTCCGGTTTGAATCGAAGATAAATTCCTGGCGTCTCTTTATCCCATACACATTATATCGATTTCTTGTTTACGTTTATGCGGCTATGTAGATTCTACACATGGTACACTCATTACCAAACAACAACATTTTAGACTGGTCCATATCGAAAGCATTTGCAGACGACACGACAAAAGTGACTGAGAATTAAAAATTTGTTTTGTGAATGGTAGAAAACATAGGGGGCAAAGGAGAAAATGCTGGTAACCAGCGTTTTCTCCTTTTCCCTCAATGTTTTCTACCAAGCTCGAAAGAAGTTTCAATGTTTGATTTACGTTTATTTTGTCGTCTGCAAGTCCTTTCAATTTGGACCGGTCTAAAATTTTGTCGTTTGGTAAAGGGTTAATCTCTAGCTGTAAGGGTGCATCTTGAAAGTAACAGTTCAAGATTCAAGTTTTTATTCATACTTATGCATATACATGCATTTCGTAACATACAAGTATATATTCAATATCAAATAGGTCATTTAAATAAACATATTAATATAAATAATCAAGTGTCACAATTAGACTCAGGTAAGAAAACAAGATAGACATCTGGAAAAGTGGAGAATGAGCACGGACAATTAAGTTATTAAATCACTGTATAGTATAGTCTACATTTTCGTTGCAGCAAGATATCATTAGACTTGAATCACTAGACTTGCCTCTATATTGATCATACAAACAATAACAAAGGCAACTCTATCGACCCATCATATTCCTTAATAGTGCGGAATTTTATAGTTAACCCCTAACTTAAACCATTACCAAACAATCAAGTGTTCTAATGACCCCGAAAAAGCAGAAATAGGAAAACATTGTGGGGAAGGGAGAAAAAACCGGTAACAAGCATTGTCTCCATTTCTCATAATTCCCACCATTCTCTCATAGTCCAGAATCATTGTTAAATCCGCAATAAGGTTATCGTTTTAAATTGATTGTATTTATTCAAGAAAAGAATTTAGTTGGATGGCAAAGAGTAGACTGAAGGTATAGAACTACAAAACCCAAAGAAACATTAGGAAGTGGAACATTCAAGCTAGGGTAATACCTAAATAATACATACAGACTATACAAATGAACTAAGTCCTGACAACAAATAACTGTATTGATGTCTGGATAAATGTATGGTCGCTTACTGAGGCACAACTTAAGAGGAGACGACGTTGATAACGGATAAACGGCGCTTTTCAGCTTCGTTAATAAAATAGCAAAGATTTAAGATTGTTCGTTTGTAACAACTAGTCAACAGTTCTATAAATCTGTAATAATATTTTTGAAGATATTTTTGACGAATATCGCTATACACGTCACAAATCAAAACAAAATGATACTCGTCTTCTATATCTGACGTATTACAAATCAGGCAACTTCTTTCATTACGCGCAATGCGGTTTCTGCCATACCTGCTTGTCTCTATTCTTAAATTATGAGACGAAACTCGAAGACGAGTCAGCATACTTCTAAGATACTTAGTTCTTATATTCTGAATACAATACTCCAAACCAAACATCGGTTTCAAGTGAAAATACAAATGATTAAGAACAGAATTATTTTCTATATCGGACATCCAGAATTGTTTGAAAGAATCCAATAACCGATTCTTAAAAACCGTTATAAATTGCTTTTAATTAATATTAGTTTGGAAGTCCCAATATTGTGAAAAACCAAAGTTATTCAATGTTGTTTTACATTGTATGCCCAATATCTCTCACCCATGGAACATTTAAGTGAAGAATTTTCATAAACTGTTTTCAATATGATATTCTCTGAGTGTACTATCTTTAACCAATACTTAATAATTTGAACATACCGATTAATGTAGAGTGGGACTCTACCAAGCTCACCATAAATAGCTGCGTTAGAACAAGTAAGCTTAACTCCTAAAATACGTTTACAGAATCTTAAGTGAATACGTTCTAAGGTCTTAGGTTTAACAAATCCCCAGACTGGACAACCATAGTTTAAAATTGAACCGACAAAAGCATCAAATAATTCTAGCGATACTACTGGGCTTAAATCGAATTTCGCAATATTTCTGAGTAATACATTCATAGCTTTTAGAGATTTACCTACTATAACAGTAGTTGCCTAAAAGTAACAAAACCGTTATTACATTAGATTTAAATTCGAATTA
Organism: Tridacna crocea; assembly: GCA_943736015.1. Taxonomy (NCBI): domain Eukaryota; kingdom Metazoa; phylum Mollusca; class Bivalvia; order Cardiida; family Cardiidae; genus Tridacna; species Tridacna crocea. Next base: position 15,973,913 of record OX031068.1, read on the forward strand.
TACCATTCAAAAGTATGGAAATTATTGTGAAGATGTCAACATGTTATTGCACGGTCGGCATTGTTAGTCGCTGTCACACAAATTAATTTCAAAACTGTGATAAACTATCTCAAAACTTTTTCTACAGTAATTTTTGGTGAACCTAAAGATAGCAAGCATTTTTCTGGATTTGCCGCGAAGTTTTTTTCTGCCCTGTAAAAGTAAAAAAAACAACATAATTTGATGTACGTCTATTCTGACGTTTGTAAATCTTTTCGATTTATCCCATTACCACACAATCCCTACTTTTGACGCCCCTAAGAAAGAAGCCTTTAGAAAACACTGTGGGAAAAGGAGAAAATGCTGGTAACCAGCATTTTCTCCTTTTCCCACAATGTTTTCTACCCTTCACAAAACAAATTTCAAATTTTCAGTCACTTTTATTTTGTCGTCTGCAAATGCTTTTAATCTGGACAAGTCTAAAATATTGTCGTTTGGTAATGGGTAAATTAAGTCAAAATTTGGTAAGTAACCAAGAGCTAGCCGTCACCGTTAACCCTATCCGGATAAAAGTTAAACGGAGTCAGTGTGCGAGAAATTTGAAAGGAATACGTGACAAGGTCTTACTCAAAGGTCCACAAGCTAAAAACAAAAAATGAACAATCATTCGGGGATAAAAAAATTGCAGTTAAGTTTCATTAGTTACATTTTAAGATATGGATAGCATTATGAGTCTGATAATGTTACAGTGCAATCGGACAAAGTTCCAGTTTCTGGCAGAAGAATGTACATATATTTCAAAAACAAAGCAAAACATCACAACTTTTGTTCCAATTTTTATTAATCTACCAGCAACTGGAATTTTGATGCACCATACTATAATACATTGTAAAATTCATTAAAATATCCATAGTTTTATTTAACTTGTCTGTATTTTGAATCCCGAACTCGTACCCTAATCTCAAGAGTACGAGTTTTCTGGAGAACTTGTACCACGGGTGCAACTTCAAATGAGAATTTCTTGAAAATAATTTATCTCAAAATCTATTTGTAATTTCTATTTAATTCATATAAATCATTCAGATGATGGTACCTTGATAATGCTTTTGCCTCTTTTGAAATATTAAGGATATTTGTTAATTAAGCACATATGGAATGATGATTTACAGTCTTTGTTATAAAATTTCAGTTTCGTTAATAGGTGTTTGGAAGATTAAATGGTAGAGTCTAGGGCACCCCCACTCCCTAGGACATAACCCCCATGGACAAAAGCCCCCAGTACAAAAACGCCATAGGATAAAAGCCCCCTAGGACAAAACCCCCATCATATATAAACAGCATGTATTTTTCATATTTTCTGTTTTATCTGAGAAAAGGAGAACTTGCTATTTCCCTAAATAACTTGCAAACAGTTTTAAAGTATTCAAAACAAGTCCCTTTGATTTAAGCAAAATATCCAACATGAAAGGTAATTACATCTTTAGCCTTTAATTACAATTGATTTGGGTTTGTTTTTCAAAGTATGAAAGCAATCACTGTAGTTTGCAAAAATGTATTTGTATATATAAAACTTTAATTCACTGAAACCTATTGCTATAATTAATACCTTTGTGTGATTTCATTTACAATTTATTATGTTTAATAATATGTAACTCACACTAAAAACTATTGGTTATATACATAAACACATTTTTGGTCATAAAGCGCAATCTTAAAAAAAAAAAAAAACTTTAAAATAAATGATATTCAACTTTAAATGACTTTAAATTCTTCGATTTTACAAAAATAATAATAAGCATGTTTTGAAAACCATGGGAGTTTTGTCCACTTTTCAGTTAAGGGGATGGGGGGTTTCGTTCTTGGGGGGGGGGGGGGGGGCGGGTTGGTGTTCAAGGGGGTTCTATCCTAGTGGGGTTTTGTCCTAGGGGGTCTGTCCGTGCCCGGAATGGTAAGGAGGTCTGGTACATTTCTGAAAAATGAAATTTTCGTATAAATCTACGATATCTGTGATCCTTAAATGTTTCGATTTTTACATGTTTTTTAATTTCTTTCAGACATTGATTATTCGTTAATGGAACGTGTCAAAATATTACTGTCGAAAGGTGTCATACGATAAAGTCATGTTTATCAGGTGTCATCAACGCTACTCAATATCTTGAATATAGCCACTTACCGACACCTGCTTTAAAGTTTTCAGGTTCACTTTATTCAGCATAAAATTACACAATTTTTTCGGCAGATAATACGTAGAAACAAACAATATTTACAGATGCACGTGCATAGAAAAAGTATATATATATAAAAAAAAACAGTTGTAAAATTGACAATCCGGCAGATAACGACGACATAAGATATTTGTCCATAACTTCTGACATAGTCTGATTAAAAGTAGAAACATTTAAAAACAAGAGGGCCATGATGGCCCTGACATCGCTCACCTGAGTCTTTTGACCAAACATGAACCATCTAGTTTCCCAGTGACCTAGTTTTTTATCAGACATTACCCATCATCAAACACTGTTGAGATATTAATAAGACAAACATTCTGACCAAGTTTCATGAGTATTGGACTAAAAATGAGGCCTCTACAGCGTACAAAAGGTTTTTCTAAGATTTCACCAAGTGAACTAGTTTTGGACCCGATAATTATCCATTATCTAACTCTTTTGAGATATCACCAATACAAACATTCTGACCAAGTCTGAAGAGTATCAGGCAGAAAATGTAGCCTCTAGAGTGTACACAAGGTTTTTCTAATATTTGACCCATTGACCTAGTTTTTGACTCGACATGACCCATTTTCAAACTCATTTAAGGTATCACCAGGAAAAATATTATGAACAAGTTTTAGGAGTATCAGACTGAAAATGTGTCCTCCAGAGCATATAAAAGGTGTTTATAACATTTGACCTATTGATCCAGTTTTTGACCCAACATGACCCATTTTCAAACTCATCCAAGATATTATAAAGGCAAACTTTCTTACTAATTTTAAAGAGTGTTGGACGGAAAATGTGGCATCCAGAGCATATACGTGTATATGGTTTTTCTAAGATTTGACCTGGTGACCAACTTTTTAACTCCCAATGACCCATTTTCATACTCGTCTAATATATCATCAAGGCAAACATTCTGACCAACTTACAAGAGTTTTGGAATGAAAATATGGCCTCTAGAGCCTACAAAAGGTTTTTCTAACATTTGACCTGGTGACCTAATTTGTGAATCTACATGACCCATTTTCAAACTCGTCCAAGATATCATAAAGGCAAATATTCTGACCAACTTTCAAGAGTTTTGGACTGAAAATGTGGCCTCTATGGCGTAAACAAAGTTTTTTTTCTAAGATTTGACTTAGTGACCTAGTTTTTGACCCCACAATCCATTTTTGAACGTGTTCGAGATATCATCAAGACAAACATCCTGACCAACTTTCAACAGTTTTGGACTGAAATTGTGGACTCTAGAGCATACACAAGGTTTTTCTAAAATTTGACCAAGTGACCTTGTTTTTGACCCCATATGACCCATTTTCAAACTAATGCAAGATATTATCCAGGCCAACATCCTGACCAATTTTCATAAGTATCCAACTGAAAATGTGGCCTTTAGAGCTTACACAAGTTTTTCTAAGATTTGACCTAGTGACCTAGTTTTTGACCCGACATGACCCATTTTCAAACTAATGCAAGATCTTATCCAGGTCAACATCCTGACCAACTTTCATGAGTATCGGACCGAAAATGTGGCCTCTAGAGCGTACACAAGGTTTTTCTTAAATTTGACCCAGTGACCTAGTTTTTGACCCCACATGACTCATTTTCAAATTTGTCCTCGATATCATCAAGACAAACATTCTGAAAACTTTCAAGAGTTTTGGACTGAAAATGTGGCCTCTAGAACGTACACAAGGTTTTTCTAAGATTTGACCTAGTGACCTAGTTTTTGACCCCACATGACCTATTTTCGATCTTGTCTGAGACATCATCCAGACAAACATCCCGACCAACTTTCATGAGTATCCGACTGAAAATGTGGCCTCTAGAGCGTACACAAGGTTTTTCTAAAATTTGACCCAGTGACCTAGTTTTTACCCCACATGACTCATTTTCGAACTCGTCCGAGATATCATCCAGGCAAATATCCTGACCAATTTTCATGAGTATCCGACTGAAATTATGGCCTCTAGAGCGTACACAAGGTTTTTCTAAGATTTGACCTAGTGACCTAGTTTTTAACCCGACATGACCCACTTTCGAAATTATCCGAGATTTTATCGAGGCAAACATCCTGACCAACTTTCATGAGTATCCGACTGAAATTATGGCCTCTAGAGCGTACACAAGGTTTTTCTAAGATTTGACCTAGTGACCTAGTTTTTGACCCGACATGACCCACTTTCGAAATTATCTGATATTTTTTTAAGAGGCAAACATCCTGACCAACTTTCATGAGTATCGAACCGAAATTGTGGCCTCTAGAGCGTACACAAGGTAAAAAGTTGACGACGGACCACGCACGACGAACGACACAGCACAATCACAATAGCTTCGTGCTCAGGTGAGCTAAAAAAAAAAAACAACATTTGATAGAAAGTTGATAAAAACAACAACAACAACGCCAAAGGTTCCGATCGTTACTATAATTCAAAACATGTATTTCAATAAATTGATTAAAGTACATGTATTTTGTGACTTTGAAGAATCGAAATTTCAAATTTTTCGACAGTAGGCCACCGGCAATACTTACTTGTGAGATATTTTTTTTCTGAAATTACCATATTTCGTACAAACTAGAAGAAAGTGGCATTCGTTTTCGAACAAATTCATGTTACAGTTTTTACATAACTAATCTTTTCTGTGAATGTACAGGTGTCAATGAGTTGTTCATGTAATGATAAAATAAATTTTGTTAGAGATGTTGTATATTTTCTATTAGTTACTATAGAAAAATACTTTTCTAATTCGAAATTTTCTTTGGGTTTACTGTAAGATTTTAGTCTTTTAGATTCGTTTATGTTGGAATGCCAAGTTTGTATGTAATTATCAATAATCCGTTGTTTTGGATGCTACGTGGATAGGAAAATCAAGAATATAGAACTAAATCGACTAACATTTACTTACACTGACAAGCATTAATTCCACCATATCATCGTTGAATCCCCTAAAAACCAATTTTGAATAAAGACTTTACAAATTCTGGTACCCTACCATGGAAAAGCTGTTCTTCACATTTGTTAATCACGTGCACTTTTGTTTATTTACCAATCTAATCAATGAAATTACGTCAGTGTGTGTAAAACGAATTGACCAATCAAATGAAAAAGGCCTTTTTACAATATCTTTTTCAAGCCCTATCGTCTATTTCACATTCTGACCAAGGTTATGGCCCTCAACTTTTCTAACCTATTTTTTCCTGTCACTATTTGTTATTCTTTTTGTACAATGTATGTAAGTGTACTCCTTGTTCGTGTATTATGTATGTATGATTTTTAACAATAAATGATTGATTTACTGATTAATAGATAGAAAGTCCCAGTCTGTTAAACAACCCTTTGTCATATGCGAGACCCAATTTATTCCTTTTAATGTCTTGTTATCCTTTGCTTCGTTTTATAATATTTTATGAATCTTTTTTAGTAATATTTTTTATAAAAGTTGAACAGTCTTGACCAAAATTTAAACATTATTATTTGTCCGCTAACTTTCATTGGATAACGCTCTAATTCTCCGTATTAAGATCAAGATTTGCACTCTTTTGAAAATTTAGTATTTTTCTAGTAAATTTGCAATGAACAGATTCTGTATCTTTGCACGCATTCTACATAAGTACCTCCGCAATAAGTTTAATATTGATGTCATTAAATTATCCAATTATTGACATTTATTTTTTATGGTTAGATCGAGTTGGTTAAAAACTGTAAAAAATCTATGTAAGGGATATTTAGAGTACTCTGTTAGTTCCTTTAGCGACTGGGTCCATTTTCTATAATGTTAGTCCCAAACATTTGAAATCTGACACGGACGCTACTTGTTGTCCGTCGTATATTTGAATCCTGACAGGGACGCTAATCGTTGTCCATCGCATATATAAACCTGACATGGACGCTACTTGTTGTCCATCGTATATTTGAAACCTGACAGAGACGCTAGTCGTTGTCCATCGCATATATGAACCTGTCACGGACACTAATTGTTGTCTGTTGTATATTTGAAACCTGACATGGACGCTAATTGTTGTCCGTCGCATATATGAACCTGTCACGGACACTAATTGTTGTCTGTTGTATACTTGAAACCTGACACGGACGCTAATTGTTGTCCGTCGCATATATGAACCTGACACGGACGCTTCTTGTTGTCCGTCGTATATTTGAAACCTGACACGGACGCTAATTGTTGTCCATCGCATATATGAAACTTTCACGTACACTAATTGTTGCCTGTCGTATATTTGAAACCTGACACGGACGCTAATTGTTGTCCATCGCATATATGAACCTGTCACGGACACTAATTGTTGTCCATCGTATATTTGAAACCTGACACGGACGCTAATTGTTGTCCATCGCATATATGAAACTTGACATGGACGCTAATTGTTGTCCGTCGCATATATGAACCTGTCACGGACACTAATTGTTGTCTGTTGTATACTTGAAACCTGACACGGACGCTAATTGTTGTCCGTCGCATATATGAACCTGTCACGGACACTAATTGTTGTCCGTCGTATACTTGAAACCTGACACGGACGCTAATTGTTGTCCATCGCATATATGAACCTGTCACGGACACTAATTGTTGCCTGTCGTATATTTGAAACCTGACACGGACGCTAATTGTTGCCTGTCGTATATTTGAAACTTGACACGGACGCTAATTGTTGTCCACCGCATATATGAACCTGTCACGTACACTAATTGTTGTCTGTTGTATATTTGAAACCTGACACGGATGCTAATTGTTGTCCGTCGCATATACGAACCTGTCACTGACACTAATTGTTGTCCATCGTATATTTGAAACCTGACACGGACGCTACTTGTTGTCCGTCATATATTTGAAACCTGACATCGACGCTAATTGTTGTCCGTCGCATATATGAACCTGTCATGGACACTAATTGTTGTTCATCGTATATTTGAAACCTGACACGGACGCTAATTGTTGTCCGTCGAATATATGAACCTGTCACGGACACTAAGTGTTGTCCGTCGTATATTTGAAACCTGACACGGACGCTAATTGTTGTCCGTCGCATATATGAACCTGTCACGGACTCTAATTGTTGTCCGTCGTATATTTGAAACCTGACACGGACGCTAATTGTTGTCCGTAGCATATATGAACCCATCACGGACGCTAACTGTTGTCCGTCGTATATTTGAAACCTGACACGGACGCTAATTGTTGTCCGTCGTATATTTGAAACTTGTCACGGACGCTAATTGTTGCCTGTCGTAAAAAAAGTTCTCTTGGTTATGCGCCCATTTTCAAATATTATAACCTTTGTCTTATGCTTGATTCGATAAAGGGAAATAATTCAATGTCGTACCTGACCTTCGGTTTTACGACTGAATACATACTTTCTATGTACATGTATGTATAAATTTTGAACTAATGTTTTCATTGACCAGTTTAACAAATAGCAAACTTCTGTCAATCTTATTAAAACCCTTTTCAAAATCCAAGAAAGTTCAATGTAGACTTTAAATTCCGTGTGAAAGTGTTCTTGGTACTATGGATTGTGAAAAAACTTGCAATCTATGGAAAAGATATAGTATAAAAAAGCGCCTTTAATTAACTCTTTATCAAACAATCGTGAGTTATGAAGAGGGATATGCATTCTGAAAGCATTGTGGGAAAGGGAGAAAAAGTTGATGACCGTGTTTTATATAACGCTGAAAGATTGATTGTATTTTAGTTAATCTTTATTTCTCATTATTTAATACATCAACAAAAAGTCACGAGGTTCATCTACCCTATGGGTAGTACTTTTGAAACTTTGTTGTAAAAGGAGATAACGCACAAACCCAGCATCTTTTCATTTTAGCAATATTTGCTACGCCATCAGAAAACTGAAACTTATAGGAACTAAACTTGAATTTGTTGTCTGCAGATGTTAAGAATTCGAGTTTCAACCGCCCTAAAGAATTTTTTCTAAGAATCGTGCGAGAAAGGATTAATAATAGATATCCGCATTTTCACCTTTTCCCATGTGTTTTCTGATGTTTCGAAAATGTTGATTGAAGACCAATCCAGAACATTTATTGTGAATCATTTTAAGTTAACAAAGTTTGAAAAAAGGGGGTGGGTGGGTTAAACGATCAAAGTATTGCAAGGATTTTAAGAATCGTATTCATTTGCTATTGTTGTTATCCAGAGATTTATTTTTATTATTATCGTTTGTTTTCACCATTGTTAGTATCTATGCACAATCTATGCTAAACACATGTGTCACTAGTCTCATCTGTCATACTCTTTTTAACATTTCCAATCTGTTGGGTTGATGGTTACTGATACCAATTGATAAAAATAACATAGTCACTTGATTTTATATCTGTTAACCCATTACCAAACGACAATATTTTAGACTGGTCCAAATTGAAAGCATTTGCAGACGACAAAATCAAAGTGACTGTAAATTTGAAATTTGTTTTGTGAAGGGTAGAAAACATTGTGGGAAAAGGAGAAAATGCTGGTTACCAGCATTTTCTCATTTTCCCACAATGTTTTCTAAAGGCTTCTTTCTCAGGGGCGTCAAAAGTAGGGATTGTGTGGTAATGGGTTAATCCGTCAATAAGATCCGGTAACTACATAAAATCACAAACACAATATAATACGTATACATAAATACTTGTTATTCCTTTTTACTTACTGACTCCGGTCTGATATTGGGCTAATGCTTCAAAAACACAAATCTCCCTGTCTAACAATACAATGACAATGACCAACCTGTAGCCCGTGGAATAAGCTTAGGTGTAGGTAAACATTAATTTGTAAAGATCGAGATCACACACACACACACAAAGGGTGCACTAAATTACTAAAGGGAAGGTGTTCAAAATAAACTGTAGATTAAACGACGACAACAAAGAAATGATGAGATCTTGTAACAGTAGAGTCTTAGTATTTTTAATCATTTGAACTTTCGATTGCTGTCACTACTTCAACAGCGATGTAAGCTGCCTTTATACCCATTAAAAACTTTACTGCAGAAAACTTTATTGCCAGGAGAAATTTACTAGCTTGTATTCAATGGCTGCCTTTAGTGCGTCAGCGCTTTGATTATATATTGACTCGTTATTGCATTTTTTATTGATTCTTTAGGAATTTATCCGATGATATTAATAGGCTTTTTCTACGACTTTAACTTAAATAGCATATTATGCATCAATTTCCGCCTTGACTTTTATAGACATTTTCCGATGCATTTAGTTTTATGCGCATTTATCCATTGTGTAATTTAGGCATTTAATGCATTGACTTATATAGTAAAATATAAATATTGCATTTTTCTAGATTTATTTCATGAAATTTAATCTTGCATGAAAAGCTTTGTAAGTTCCTACATGATGTTTCAAACTTAATTATTCCTGTTAAAAATCACTAGATGAATCGTGAACATATGTCACAAAAACCTTGATTACTATTTGTAACATGTGTTTTGTCCGATATATACGTCCTTATATGGCGCTGCAAGATATCAATATCTTGAAGATGGGCTTTGGACGAAAAAAGTGGTTTGTGAGACCGGCAATAGTGTTGTTTATGTGCAGCGTAGTAATTACTTCCGTTCACATATTCAGCAGAAATGTACCTTCGGTAAGTGCATGTTGAATTCTACTCTCGGTGTCTTTTATATAGATTAGATGTTTTGAAAAAAAAAAAAACCTACAGAGCTAAAAGCTTTTGCTAAATCATGTAAGTAAGTAAATTTTTATTATAGTGACATGTGTTATACTAAATTTTGACAAATACATGATATTTAAAAAATTCAACACCCTGCCGTATATGTCACCTAAACGATAAATAGAACAGTGTTACGGGAGACCACTCCTTCCTGCATGGCATATACTCCCGATTTAAATACAATACCTGGCTACTGCGTCAGGGAGATATCTCTTTGGCTCAGTGGTTAGGGTATTGGTCTTGTGTCCGGGAGTTCCGGAGTTCGAATCCCGCTCCGACCCTTATTTCTGCCATGCATTTATTCATTTGTTTCTTTGTTACGGACTTTGTTCGTAAGATGGGGGCTCGTCCGGGATTGGCCATTGAGCCATTAATCCCATTTGTTGTCCAAAATCGGACTTCCTGCCTAATAAGGCTTTGAGTCATCAATAAATGATGACTTTAAGAGGGGGTGTGTTACGGGAGACCACTCCTTCCTGCATGGCATATACTCCCGATTTAAATACAATACCTGGCTACTGCGTCAGGGAGATATCTCTTTGGCTCAGTGGTTAGGGTATTGGTCTTGTGTCCGGGAGTTCCGGAGTTCGAATCCTGCTCCGACCCTTATTTCTGCCATGCATTTATTAATTTGTTTCTTTGTTACGGACTTCGTTCGTAAGAACAGATAGAAAATGAATGATGGGTTACTGAAAAATAATAGAACGAATCAAATGAGTGAATGAACGAATGAAACAATGAATAAAGGATTAAACAAATGAATGAATGAATGAATGCATGAATGTAACATGTAACAGTATTTCTTTATCATACACAAAGGCTAAAAAACTACATCATTACAAAGTGTTAATTTTGTATCCGTGAGATTCATCTCGCTGAACATAAACACATTTTTTAAAAGTTCTTTTCACGTAATACTTTAATACTAGTATCTTAAAATTCTACAGCTGTATGAACATACACTTAGAAATATTCTTCTCTCTATCGTGGTTTATCGTTCAATAAACCATGATTGTGAGTTATGAGGTTAAGGCACAATAAATAATCCACGAGGGCAATAGCCCATTGAACGATAAACCATAGAACGATAGAAAGAAGATTATTCCGATTCTAAAATGACCAACTCTTAATCCGACAAAATTCATACTCATTGAAAAAACCACGAATGGGAATTATGTTCTATTGAATACACCACAGTCGTTCATTTTACTAACCAAAACAAAACCTCACTGCCAGTTCTGTAACTATGAAAAGAATCAAAATTTCAATAGAACCTTAGGCATCAATTACAACATGAAAGCCCGCCACGTTTTGCTGATTATATTTTCTCTGTTTTAAATGACAAAGAAATAAAATGTATTTAACAGGTGTAGATTTGCAGTTGCTTTGAATGCTAAATATAACTTCATCCACTACCAATGCCATTTCCAATGCAACACCGGTCACTTTTTTTTCAATAACCTTTAACTTGAAAATACATTGGATTTACAAATGTTTACAAGTAGCATTTCAAACAGTCCCATCTTTGCCAATTTTTATCAAAGCACTTAATTTCGGCAAATCCTTGAGGATTTTTCTTCCTTCCTGGTTCAGAAGTCGAAAATGATGATTTGTTAACGTCAAGTAACTTTCACTGATAAAAAATCGGAGAGCGAAGATATAGAACAGCCACAGAATACTGACGCTATACAGCATGACGTCACTTTATAATTGTAGTGCAACACGCCAAAAGGGTCATTCGGACATTTGCGTAAAGTGTCGTCTCTGTTCAGCGTGTGCAGTCCGCACAGGCTAATCCGAAACTACTCTTTCCGATTTTATGTGATTTTCTGTTTTACGCAAGTCTACTGTAGCACAAAATCTAATGTAGTCGTAAAGTGCCGTCTCGGATTAGCCTGCGCGCACTTTACGCAAATGTCCGAATGGACCTTTTCGCGTGTTGCACTCCAATTATGGAATGATGTATATTTTTCATGGTTTTCGTTGCACTGTCTATATAGAGCCAAATTCACGTGTCATAGTGGATTTGTTTAAGATTATTCCATATTCCAAAATATGTACGTTCTTTTATAGTTGGTATATAAATGAGTAGATAACGAAAGGTTAAAAAAAATCCCGGCCCGGTTACAAAGTGACTGTCAGAATGAAAAAGGATACAATTTCTGTCGCACTTATTCAAGGATAGAAAAATGCTAGGAAATCTATTTCTTTAAGTTCACGTTCCTTATTAATACATTACTGTTTTTTTTTATAGGGCCATCACTACCACAAAACTATCTTTAAATCATCGTTACCGTCAATTCTTGTTTTTCCCATAAGCGCACGGCCGGGTTGCTCAGTGGTTAGCGTATCTGACATGTCATCTAGCGATTGTGACTTATAGCTGGTTCTGGCAAATTTTCTTTCCAGCGAATTTGCGCCTCTCATCTGTGATAATAGTGTGAAAAGCAATCAGTGGCTTGGAAAGAAACTTGTGTCAGCTCTGGTGTAACAAAAAGAAACACATGTACGTGAAGGTGCACTGACTGCTTCAAAGTAAAACATAACCGAGAGTTAACTTGATAATATTTTCAGGTTTCAATAAAAAGAATTGCTACGAGCATGAGACCGATGAAAAAGACAAACGGAACTGTGAAAGTAAAAGTTGATTCCAAAAGGTTGGTCCGCGTGCAGGAGGCCTCAACTGTGTACCGTTCACAGTTAAATGTTTCGTCCTGCCTAGCTATTGACGACGTATCAAAAGTACCAAACAAGCAAATTGTTCGAATTACTTATCTATGCAGTATCTGCAAACAGCTTCAGACGGACGGAAGAACTATGGGTAAATACGAAGTACACAAGAATACTCGGGAAATGCGCGTATTTGAATCTTTCAACATACAACTCTGCAAGGTACCCAAAACTGGTTGTACATTTATGTCTCAGGTCTTCAAAATTATACACGACGGCGTGTACAATGTGTTTGAGATGTCCAGGGAATTCGCCCATAGTAATCAAATACGTACAAACGATTCCGCCCCAACCTTTAACATTTTACCCACAGTGCTTATGGCCCGAAATCCCTACTCAAGGCTGTATTCTGCTTACATAGACAGAATATTTCTACCACCTAAAGGACCGTACTACAATACTATTCGTAAAACGATATTTGGCCAAGACAGATGGTGCGAAAGAACTCCAACGTTTCTGCAGTTTCTAAGATACATTATAAATCATGTACAAAAAATACATCGGCTTAACATACATTGGAGTCCAATCCATTCCCTCTGTAATCCATGCTTCACAAAAAATATTATGATTATTAAACATGAAACCTATGCTTCAGACATTGATAGCTTATTGGAATTTCTGAACGCCTCTAGTAAAGCAAAAGAGAAAATCCAAGAAGTTATGAAAGGAGTCGGAAGCAAAGTAGCGGTACCCGGGTTGATTGAGTCACAATGGGTTGTAACAAGCGATAGGAACGGCCCAAAACAATGTTTAACAAAGCAAGAAATTACTGAGATGCTTTGGAAATCTTTCCAAAGTCAAGGATACATTCGGTCCAACAGCACATTTCCCGAAAAAACATTCAACACCTCCGAAACATTAACTTCAGAAATGTGTGTCAAAGTGTTCATGTCCGAAATTGAGAGGAACGGTCCTACACTTGCAGAAAGTAAAGCACAAAGGCAGAAATACTTGGTGGAAGCTTATAGAAATATCCCTACAGATGTGTTAAACGATATAAAAGCTATTTATAGAGAAGATTTTCTTTTATTTGATTACGACTTTGATCCACCGTCAGATTGAGTAAAATGTAAAAATGAATAGGCGAAACGGTAAGATTTTCCTAAACAACTCTTGCCCTTTTTGCGGACAATGTGGATCAAGATAAATCTGTATGTGTATTTGAGATGTTTATATAAGCTAGTATAGTAGTTTTTAGATAACCTATCTGAGCTTTTCATTCTCGCAAAAAAATAGGTGTAACCCCGTCCTACATCAAAGTTAGGGTGGGTAGGTATAAGACACACACTTGTTTTCTAGTCGTATACCTGTGTTTTGTTTGGCTTTAACTGCAAACTTTTTTTTTATAGTATATGGTACTTGAGGGTCGTGGCCATCCCTCAATGCACCTGACAGTTCCTTGTTAGTATTCTGTGTTAGTATGTGAACTTTAAGATACAAACAAAAGTCGTAATTATAGATTAAAGATTTTTTACAGCTACTATTGTACTACTACATGTATATTGATATGGCACATAGAATATAAAGATTTTAACAATAATGATTAATAACAGGCTTAGTTTTTTTAGTTGTTAGTTTTTATAAATAAGGGGAACAAAAGCTTGTTTTCATATGTTTGTATAAAAAAACAAGTTGTGTGAGAGTTGCATGAGTGTGAAAGAGATTGTGTTGATAATGTATTACTTTAAAAGGAAAAGTAAAGATAGAGAAATAAAGATGGTTTAATATCTTTGTTTTTTCATTCGTATAAATAGTTTTTTTTTCTGTCAAGAAGTAATCTGTCTAGCTTCAGACTTGTTTCATTGAAACCTAAAAGTGCATTTTGTTTGCTTATTGACACTGCTCTCAAATAGTTTTAACATTTTGACATTCATAAAATAAATGTGCTGTAAGTTCTTCATATCTGTTACAGAAAGAACACGTATTTGTTTCGACCAAGTTCATTTAAAAAAGAAGCGAGTTTGTTAGAAGAATCCTGTGTATTATTCTTGTTTAAAACCATTGGGAGTATCTGTCACTTAAATATTTAAATCATTACTGTGTATAACATTCAAATTGATATTAGAGTTTAGAGTTTGGACAAATTGTGTTCCACCTACTGTGGCAAGACGGTTTTTTCCGTTATTCTTTATCAAAATATTATACGTGAATTTATTACTACAAGGCTTAATAATTATTTGATAAAAATAGCAGTTTTGATTTGGGTAATGAAAACCTTGTAATGACTTATTCTTGTCACTGATTTATGTTCAGCAAGCAGCGCTTTTACAGCTCTGACAGTGCTATAAAAAAAAACTTAAAAGGTTGATTCCATTATTAATGGTATTTTTCATTTACTTCCACGTGTTAAACATACCTTATTCCACTGTTGTACAGAACGTGATTAAAAAAGTACTTAGAGCAATCATTCAGTTTTCATTATCATTAGTGAGTATAAAGCGTCTTTATAGAATTCATTTTATTATTTTGCAGAGCTGGTCACACTACTTTCTGCCGAAATATCTTATTGATATCGAAAATACTATTGGTCAATTCATAACAGTATTTGTTACCGTAGAATTTGTGTTTTTTTTTTCATCCATTTAATTTTCACATTCAGGTTGTGGCTAAATAAGTCAACTATCTTTAAGCCGGCTTCTTCATACACTTTAATTAGCACTTTTTATTTAATCTTATTATACGTTCCGTCCCATACAAAATTATATAACATGTCACTTTTTTTTTAAAATACTTATTTGATGGAGACGGAATACTTATGAATAAGTGAGTTAAGACTGGTACTAAGATACTTTTTTTTTACTACAGCTATTTTTTTCAAAATATTCTTTTTTTCGAATATTGTATACAGTTACTCATGCTTTGTACTTTAGGTTCGAAGAATAGTTTTACCATTTCTTTGAGATCAACGTGAAATAAAATACCAAGTAACTTGAATTGTAGTTCTTCTTATGATAATTTCCATTTAGTTTTTATTGATCGAGGACTGTGCTTCATATTACCAATCAAAATCTGTTTTGTTCCGGTAAAGTTATTTTTAAGGCCCGAAACGTGTGAAAAATTATATAATAGAATTAAGTACAGTTTAGCGTCTTTACGGTGAAATGTTTTGATAAAAAAAAAAAACATTTTATCGTACATAAACGTCGGCATTATGTAAAATATTTTAATTCATCTTATAAAAGTTTCGCCGAAGTTAAAGAACTCTTGTGTCCTTTCTATGATTTTGAAAGGAATTGAATTAAAGGCTTTTTCAAAATCTATTAACATTTAGACACCAGGCCCCGTATTCACCAACCATTCTGAAGAATGTTCTTTGTCTTATTCTGCAGAATTTTCTACATTTGTAAGTAACACAACTTCTGATTGGCTAAACCATTCGGTTTAGCCAATCAGAGGTTGTGTTACTTACAAATTTAGAAAACCTTGGAGAATAAGACAGAGAATATTCTCAAGAATGGTTGGTGAATACGGGCCCAGGTTTATTTCATTCATCAAAGTATTGCATTATATCGTGCACTAATCTAGTACTTTCGGCTATAAAACTGTCTTTAGGAAGCCAGTTTGTCCTTTTAATATGATCTTTTTAAAACTGACTGTATTCTATTTGCAATGCTGCCTAAAGCAAATTTGTATAATAGGTTCAAGAGAGTGATTGGTCTCAGATTTTTAACAAGAGGGCCATGATGGCCTGTATCGCTCCACTGGCTAATAAGAAAAAAAAAAAAAAAAAAACACTGCAAACCAAACATTACAATATTTGGATTCAAACTTGGGGAATTACAATTTTTAAAACAGCGATTACGTAATCGCTGTTTTAATAATATTGGTTTTTATGCTGGCGACAAAAAAACACTGCCCACCTCCGTTTTTCAAATCCAAATTTACCGGGTGTGTCTGTACTTTTGTTTATTGATATATTACCTGCCTCGGTACTTTGACGCAATCTTTCTCCCTGATTCATCCATTATGCGACAAATAATTTGTATAAAACAGGAGCAATAGCAAAATTCTTGACATACATAACGTTCGAATCCTCTGGGAACAACTTCTCCAGTGAACTCCCTTTTGTAATTGCCCCGCTGTTTTAATGAGTATTGTTACGGGAGACCACTCCTTCCTGCATGGCATACTCCCGATTTAAATACAATGCCTGGCTACTGCGTCAGGGAGATATCTCTTTGGCTCAGTGGTTAGGGTATTGGCTTTGCGTCCGGGAGTTCGGAGTTCGAATCCCGCTCCGATCCTTATTTCTGCCATGCATCTATTCATTTGTTTCTTTGTTACGGACTTCGTTCGTAAGATGGGGGCTCGTCCGGGATTGGCCATTGAGCCATTAATCCCATATGTTGTCCAAAATCGGACTTCCTGCCTAATAAGGCTTCGAGTCATCAATAAATGATGACTTTAAGAGGGGGTGTGTTACGGGAGACCACTCCTTCCTGCATGGCATACTCCCGATTTAAATACAATGCCTGGCTACTGCGTCAGGGAGATATCTCTTTGGCTCAGTGGTTAGGGTATTGGCTTTGCGTCCGGGAGTTCGGAGTTCGAATCCCGCTCCGATCCTTATTTCTGCCATGCATCTATTCATTTGTTTCTTTGTTACGGACTTCGTTCGTAAGAGTATCGTAAAACAGATTCCCAACTGTCAAACCTTTTTACTTAAAATATAACATATGCATGTTAGACTGAGCACAAAAAAATAGTATACAATACATTTAACAGGAAAATACGATTTACGACAGGACGAACCAAAATGTAAAATTTTAGACCTTTAAATAATAAGTATCTTCCACGCGCGTAACTTCTAAGAATTGATCTTTTGATACCAAAGTGCTTTGATCATGGGGACAATTCATGCGTCACTTTTCTTCTACTCGGGTTTCACCTTGTATGTTGAACAGTCTCATTACCTCCCTTTAACATGTATATTAACAACTTAATTTTGTCTTTGCCATTGACTGAAGTATGCAATATATTTTTTTTAAAACTCAAATATTTGTGAATAGTAATTTGAATCTGTGAGAAAGAAAAAAATACCTTTTTTTGGATAAAATCTATGCAAAATCAAACCTCGAGTTAACTTAAGATAAAAATATTTTATAATTAATGTACTCTAGAGGTAAATTGAAATTCACCAAAATACGTCAAAACTGAAAACGGATTTTTTCTTTCAAAAAAGCAGTTAGTGTTTGTTAACGATGTTGAATGATATACAATGTTATGTAAGAGAACAAATCGTCCAGTTTGGATTAATGTAAACCCTGTGTAATGCGCTTAGCATACCCATGTGACTAATAGCCAAGGAAGGTAAATGCACGCAGTAAATTCCGATGAAATCGTCGAATAACAGAGACAACTCCAACACCAGAATCCTGTCAACGATACTCAAAACTGACAAAAATGGACAATGGTACGTGTGAAGGATGGATTTCTGTACCATTTGAGACAAGGAAGAAAAAAAAAAAAAACCAACAAAAACATTCTTGTTCTAAATTGTAAGACAAATTAATGTAGTACTTCGATCACCAGTTTTGAGTTTGTGTTTTTTATTATAGCTTTATGTGCCTTTTTTTTTTTATATAAATGACTGGAACTTTTGATAAAACATATCATTATATTCAAATATTTTAATGTATCATTAGCCAAGCCCTGATAGCTCAGTCAGGGGCATACAGGACTTAGGAATATGGGGTCAAAGGTGCAATCCCCTACTCTGCCAATTTCTTTCAAAGGATTAATGATAGTTATTGAAACAGAATTCATTCCCCCCTCACAGCTATCCATTTTTTCAACGATGGATATGTTGGAAAGCAGCCAGTGATTCAGAAATAATAATGTGTGAAGTACTAGTGAAAAAATATCAAGAAGGAATAGATGGATGCACTGGCCGCAGTGATATAACTGATAAAAACGTTGAAAATGGTGTTAAAAGTCATACAATCAATAATGTATCATTATGGATAATCATTTATAAACATGATTTTCTATCTAAAATTTGCCTACATATATATATTTAAAGAATTAAGTCTTTACCACACAATGCTGAGTTTTAACGACCCTAAGAAAATAGTCTTTTGAAAAGATTTAGTAGAAGGAGAAATAGCTGGTAACATGCATTTATTCTGTTTCCCAAATTGTTTTCTATCCCTTTAACCCATTACCACACAATCCCTACTTTTGACGACCCTGAGAAAGAAGACTTTAGAAAGCAATGTGGGAAAAGGAGAAAATGCTGGTGACCAGCATTTTCTCCTCTTCCCACAACGTTTTCTACCCTTCAGAAAACAAATTTAAAATTTTCAGTCACTTTTGTTTGTCGTCTGCAAATGCTTTCGATTTTGACAAGCTTAAAATATTGTTGTTTTGTAATACATGTATCAGTTTATCATGTAATAATGGTTAGTTTAAACATATTTTATTTGCAAAATCAACTAAAATGAACAAGATGATTAACAAACACAGTTCAAATTTTTTTATGCAAAATGGATAAGAACGAAAGCAATGCTTATACTGTTCTTCTCCAAGTTGAAAGCCAAAACTAGCGAGTACAAATCACAAATTTAAAATAATATGCTATACAGCGTAAAAAAGATAATATTATTCAATATTGTTTTGGAATAGAAGAAAGATATTTTGATTGAAAACTATGAAATGACATAGAGAGAATTACAAGAGAGAAAGGGGAAAGATAAGGTAATGGAAAAGATAGGGTAAGGAAGATAAGGTGAAGGAGTGTTCTTAAATGGCTTTTATACGATGAAAATATAAATTTGTTCCATTCTATAGTAAGTGTCTGTATTCTTGATGAATTTTTTTTATAAACACGGGTAGGAAACTTCATATTCAGAGCCAATGGCTCCGACGAGAAAATGTTGTGTTGGTCTTCCGTTTCTGAAGATGTCGGCTGAAAAACAATCCCAAAACAGGTAGGCATGTCAATATTTGTAGTTATGTGTTCTTATGCCTTTGAAATTCAAAAAAAGGAGAATGTCATTCGATGCTTTGGTCTTTCAACGTGTTTTCTGCACTATGGAAAGTTGGAATAGGTGTACTATGTTGTCTGAATCATTTGTGGCGTGGATTGACCGTAGCAAATGCAGCCCACACATAAGCACAAATAATGAAACATATTTTCTTTTAGAAGTACGAGAATGATAAACACAGCACGTATTTGAATGGTCTAGATACATGAATTTGCATTATGCAGTTTATGAATCATTATTCAGCCATCAACATAATTCTTTACATATAATTGAAACTTTGGAAACAAAATCATTGTTTTGCGAAACAATTTAAAAAGGCAACCTGTAAAAGTCATTTCGAAATCTGTCACCACCCCTACTATCATCACCACATCAATGATTTTGATGAATCAGAATTCTGCAAACTTTGGATAGATCACCCAACAACAATTTCTTGCAGGAGAGCACATGCTCGAAAGTGACTAAAATCATGAGTCTAACGAGAGAACCACATGCAGGTGCCAACAATAAGATGTTGTTTTTCGACGGATTAAAAATTTCCAAAACGATTTTTGAAAAGGGTCACCCCAGACATATTTGTGAAATTATTTCAAAGTCTGACCAGCCATTCCAGAGAAGATTTTTTTAAAAATTTCTTCATGTACATACAGTGTTAATAGCCCACAGCCATCAGAGCCGTGTTTCTTGATGGATCAAAATTTCTCGAACACTTTGCGAAAAGGGTCAATCAAGGAACATTTCTGTGAAAGTATTTCAAAATCTGACAAGCCGTTCCTGAGAAGAATTTTTTAATAATTTCTTCATGGCTGTATAGTGCAAGTGGCCACCTGCACCCCAATCAGGGCCATGTTTCTGGACAGATCAATTTTCGCGAACAGTTTTTGAAAAGGGTCACCAAAGGAACATCTCTCTGAAATTATTTCAAAATCTTCTTTATATTGATCCGTCAATAAACACTGCTCTGATGAATGGGGCACTATGGCCATGAAGAAATTCTTAAAAATTCTTCTTCTCAGAAACCGATGGTCAGAGTTTGGATTCATGTCACAGAGATGTTCCTTGGGTGACCTTTATCAAAAACTGTTCGCGAATTTTGATCCGTCAATAAATATAGCTCTGGTGAATGGGGGCTACTTGCACTATACAGAAAATAATTCTTCGCTGAAACGGGTGGTCAGATTTTGAAATAATTTCAGAGAGAAGTTCCTTTGGTGACCCTTTTCAAAAACTGTTCGCGAAAATTGATCTGTCTAGAAACATGGCCCTGATTGGGGTGCAGGTGGCCACTTGCACTATACGGCCATGAAGAAATTATTAAAACTTCTTCTCTGGAACGGCATGTCAGATTTTGAAATACTTAATGTTCCTTGATTGACCCTTTTCGCAAAGTGTTCGAGAAATTTTGATCCATCAAGAAACATGGCTCTGATTGCTGTGGGCTATTAACACTGTATGTACATGAGGAAATTAAAAAAAAAAAACCTTCTCTGGAATGGCTGGTCAGACTTCGAAATAATTTCACAGATATGTCTAGGGTGACCCTTTTCAAAAATCGTTTTGGAAATTTTTAATCCGTCGAAAAACAACATCTTATTGTTGGCACCTACATGTGGTTCTCTAGTTGGACTCATGATTTTAGTCACTTTCGAGCTTATGCTCTTCTGCAAGAAATTATTGTTGGGTGATCTATCCAAAGTTTATTTGCAGAATTCTGATTCATCAAAATCATTGATGTGGTGATGATAGTAGGGGTGGTGACAGATTTCAAAATGACTTTTACAGGTGACCTTTTTAAATTGTTTCGCAAAATAATGATTCTGTTTCCAAAGTTTCAATTATATATAAAGAATTATGTTGATGGCTGAATAATGATTCATAAACTTCAAAATGCAAATTCATGCATCTAGACCATTCAAACACGTGCTGTGTTTATCATTCTCGTACTTCTAAAAGAAAATATTTTTCATTATATGTGCTTATGTGTGGGCTGCATTTGCGACAAAAGCACGAACAATTTTATATATGGACCATTAGGTCTAATCAAAAGCTATGCAGAAGTATTTTCAAAATTTAGATAGACTAATTTAATGTTAAACAGCATTTTTCTAACGTGGCAACACCAGTCCTTTGTATTTTCATACATGCAATCATGTTCCATCCAACAAATGAATTAAATTTTGGACAGAAAGATATTAGATCTAATGGAAAACCAAAATTTATACGTCCTGACTAATTATTTACAGAAAACTAAAATTTTGAAAGGGAGCCCTCTTGAATCAGTGCCAAGTAACATAGTCAGAGCCGGTCCACATAATCAGAGCCCTTCTTTATTTTTATCAATTCTTGTGCTTTTCTTTTCAATTTTTGACCAGTAGTGAATGTAACATTTCAGGACATTAGTTCACGGCTTTGGGACAGTAAGACTCTCTCTTACTTGCCAATTAAATGGTAATAACAAGACTGAATTTATCTCCGAGACGTATTATTTTGGCTACGGTCAATCCACGCCACAAATGATTCAGACAACATCGTACACCTATTCCAACTTTTCATAGTGCAGAAAACAAGTTTAAAGACCAGAGCATCGAATGACATTCTCCTTTTTTTGAATTTCAGAGGCATAAGAACACATAACAACAAATATTGATATGCCTACCTGTTTTGGGATTGTTTTTCAGCCGACATCTTCAGAAACGGAAGACCAACACAACATTTTCTCGTCGGAGCCATTGGCTCTGAATATGAAGTTTCCTACCCGTGTAAAGGTAGAAAACAGAATTATCATACTGGAAATCGATTGCTTAGCCTAATAAAGTTTTGGACTTCAAGAAAAATTTTCTCGTTATCACGATAAAGTAGATTACCTTTCCCAAAGAGTAACATTTTAAGATCAATATTACCAAATACCGATATTGCATTAAATAGACTAGTCCTGGTAGTATTATAATTATTACATTCAAAAAAGAAATGTTCACTCGTCTCAATCCCACCACAAGTACAGAGAGGGGATTCAACAATATTTTTCAGAAATAAGTGGTGATTGAGAGAGCTACATTTGTTTCTGATTTGAGTATGTATAACCTGTAGCTTCCTTTCTCCAATAAAGTACAGCTTACTGGGACTGGGTTTGTCCCGATACAGATAGTACTTGAAACACGATAATGAATCTTCATTTCGTATTTCAAGTGGTAGCTCGTTCCATATTTCAATGACTGCGGGAAGGAAAGACTTTTTATAAAGTTCGGTTCTACATTGAGGAATTCGATGATTTTGAGACCCACGGAGGCTGTATGGGGTTATGCTACCGACATTTTGAGGTACTAATGAGCTCAAGGTGTTAGGACTTAAACCTTTGACCATTTTAAAATATAAGATAAGTTTATGCTTGCGCCTTCTGTCTTGCGGGCATTCCCATCCTGCCTCCTTGGCAAGATCATCAAGGGATGCTAATTTTGTACAGCCAGTCACTATCCTAGCAGATTCTATCTGAATTTTGTCAAGTTGTTCTTTCAAATATTGTGGACAGTTATCCCATACTACATCTGCATTTTCAATTAAGGGGCGTATAAAGGAAAAATAAATAGTTTGGAGCGATTTCCTATCTAAACGACGTTTAAGAGTGCGCATTATATTTATTCTAATCCAAGCTTTGTCCACGGAGTTTTTGATGTGACATTCCCATGTACCGTCATGAGATAAATATATGCCTAAATGCTTGTGAATTTGAACATCTGGTATTTTTGTATTCGACATAAATAAGTCAGGATGTACAAGTTTTATATTTTTACGTGTAATAACTAATGACTCAGATTTTAAAGGGTTGAATTTGACTATCCATTTTTGTGCCCAATCATTATTCTTATTTATATCAGACTGCAATTTAGCCCAGCAGGAATCAGGATTATCAATCTCTAGAGATAGGCTAGTGTCATCTGCAAAGAGGTTTATATTAGTCTCCAGGTTATCGACTATGTCATTAATGTAAACTAAAAATAATAATGGACCCAATATAGACCCTTGAGGGTCACCTGCTCTTAAAATACTTAAATCAGAGTAGCTCCCATTGAGAACAACTCTTTGATATCTATCTGAAAGATAATCAGTAAACCATTCTAAAAGTCTACCTTGAACCCCAGCGTGATGCAATTTAAATAAGAGACCTTCATGCCATACTTTGTCGAATGCCTTACTCACATCAAAAAATACCATGCTGAACTCATGTCCATTATCCAAAGCTTTGCAAATATTGTGATAAAGTAACAGTGATTGATTAACTGTGGAATCACCAGGCAAAAAACCAGATTGAAACGGAGTAAAAAAATGGATTGGGAAAGATTGGAGAAGACATGATTAAAAATGATTTTTTCTAGTACCTTTTCGATAGTATTTAGAAGAGAGACTGGTCTATAATTAGATGGAATAGATGGGTCTCCACCCTTAAAGATGGGACAGACATTTGACATTTTCCATGACGAAGGCACGGCACATAAACCAAGAGAGGCATTAAACAGATCACAGAGAGGGAAAGCAAGTTGGGGGGCTCCTTCACAAATAATGGTTGAACTCCTTACCAAACGACAACAATTTAGACAGGTCCAAATTGAAAGGATTTCCAGACGACGAATTAAATTTAACTGAAATGACGATTTTTGTTTTGGATGGGGAAGAAAACATTGTGGGAAAAGGAGAAAAACCTGGTAAGCAGCATTTTCTCCTTTTCCGAGAACCTTCTCAAAAGCCTTCTCCTACAGTGTCGTTAAAACTCAGGATCGTGTGGCATGCTACTTAACTTTAGTAAAATATTAACAACAATTTATATAATAGATTAACCTATCACCACACAATTGCTACTTTTAATGACACTGAAAAAGAATGCTTCAGAAAACATTGTGGGAAAATGAGAAAATTTTGGTAACCAGCATTTTCTCCTTTTTCTACAAGGTTTTCTACCCTACACAAAACAAATTTCAAATTATCAGTCACTTTTATTTTGTTGTCTGCAAGTGCTTTTGATTTGGACAAGCCTAATATTGTTGTTTGGTAATGAGTTAAAAAAAAAGGTCTACATATTACTAAAAGTGTAGGCTGTATAACTTGACCTGGCAGGGCAAAGCTTGTTTGCACCTCCTTGCATTTTAGATTGATTAACCCATCACCACGCAATCTCTACTTTTGAAGACCCTGAGAGAGAAGCCTCAAGAAAAGATTGTGGGTAAAGGAAAAAATGCTAGTAACCGGCATTTTCTCCTTTTCTGACAATTTTCTCCTTTTCTCACAATGTTTTATAACTTCACATAACAAGTTTCAAATTTTCAGTTACATTTATTTTGTCGTCTTCAAATGCTTAGGATTTGGAGGAGCCCAAAATATCATCATTTCGTAAAGAGTTAATAAGTTATATGGAAATCATCATGACTAGACAATAAATCAAATTTGGCTTATTTCTACCACACGACAAAATCTGAGTGTTCATGTAATTCTTGTATGCTACTTTATCTGGATTGATTCCTTTGATTTTTTTAAGAGACAAAACTTGTACACTTTGGGCTAGCTTCGCATTCCCGTGGATCGTTTTCATTTATGCTGTATCCCCCCTCTACTATTTTTAAAGTTAAGTAGATGGCAAGGTTTGATGTGTGTGCATCTTCGTTGCACGGCAAATTGTTCAAACCCACAAAAGTATAAGTTTGTAGATTTGTTGAAAAGAGAATCAGTCTGTCTGGAAATGGGGAAATGGGGGACCGCCATTTAGAGCTAGTCATCTAAGGAAACTTATCAATTATTTAACTCCATGTGTACAGAGCTGATTTTTGAGAAGTTTGTATACGAATACTCTATTTGATATCTATCTGTACTATTTTAATGTTTTGTACTCCTTGCTTACTTTTTTAACTAGTAAGAAGTCGTAACCGGTCATTTGATAATTTAGATTTAGCACGGGTTCTTGTACATTTTCGACGGGATAAAAATATTTTTTCCCATTCAGAATCAAATGCTCAGCTATTCAAAATCTATATAAAAGAAACCTTTATGTGCATTCAATAGATTTAACAAAATACAACCCTGAAAAATAGAAGTTTGATATTTTCAGTTTCACAGATCATTTTGCCAAGAAAGTCATTTTTGGGTTAGAACCCTCAAAATGACTTTTCGTGTTTTTTACGGTTTTCATTGGTCAAATTAAGAGGAGGTATAGGAGGTAAAAAGTTTGGGGAATTTTTTCAATCATGCAATACGATGCTTATGTAAGGTTAAAAATAAGGACAGAAAGCTTCAAAGATCCTTTTAAGTTTACTATTTGACTATCTCGGACATTATCTGGCATTGCCTATGACATTCCTACCTCACCATACGTTCAATTCATCCACGTTAACGGGTCGCATTGGTTCACGATCTCGAACATTCGTCAAACAGACCGAAACACAGTATGCGTGTACGACTCACTCCAACAACAGCCGACGCCCGAAACTATTAAAATAATAGCGAGATATCTGCAATGAAAAGAGGACCAACTTGTGATTAATGTGATGAACGTCGACAAGCAGCCAAACACCAACGATTGTGGACTATACGCCATTGCTCACGCAACCACGCTTTTATTCTTTGATGGCCCAACGTAACTTCAGTACGACCAAGGATTTTTAGGATTGCATTTCGGAAAATGTATCGACGAAGGAAGAATTTCAGTGTTTCCCGCCAGACTAGAATATCGCCAGCCAAAGGTGCTCCACCGATCCGAGATAAACATTTACTGTGATTGTCGCTGATTAGATGACGGGAATCCTATGGTCAAGTGCGAAGTATGCGAGAAATGGTTTCACGCGACGTGTCTCAATTTGACAAAGAAATCAACCTAGCAGTAGAAATGATTCAAGTCATGCTTAACTCATTACCACATGAGAAAATTGAAAGCATTTGCAGATGACAAAATAAAGGTGACTGAAAAATTAAAATTTGTTCTGGGAAGGGTAGAAAACGCTGTGGGAAAAGGAGAAAATGCTGGTTACCAGCATTTTCTCCTTTTCCAAAAGTGTTTTCAAAAGACTTCTTTCTCAGGGTCGTCAAAAGCAGGGATTGTATGGTAATGGGTTAAATGGACTGTGAGCGTAAATATTAAAATCTAACAAGATTCTACCAATAGCAAGATGGTACCAATTATGTTTCAAATTATGTTATGTAAAACATTGGGCTGTTATAACTCTTCATTTTAACCTGTATCCTGAATTCAAACTTCTTTGCCTTCTTCGTTTAATGATTCTCTGGTCTGCATGACCATATTTAGCCTATTTAGCCGTTGAGACTTGAAAAAGAATAAATAAGAATAAATTTCCCTTCATTTGTTTTTAATTCCATTGTAGAACCTTGGCAATCATAGAAAGCCACCAGAGGATTAAGAATCGTCAATAAGACTAAAGAGCTCAAGACAGTACAAGTGCGATTACGCTCACTACTCTAGGCCTACAGCGCCGCTATTCAAACTGAAAGTAAAGGACACGAATACGAGCAGTGTCTAAATCTACTTATCTCCCTTAGGCCTTCTCACAGCCACACATGTAACTCACTTTTACCCTGTCCCCCAGCGCACACGGACAGTTGAAGCAACTTGGCTCATGCCAACAGTCCTACCTGCCGCAAACCCATCGACCGATGGCGCAGCGCGATCGATTGAACTGCGCTGGTAACGGATCCATTGATAGCGCAGCGCGATCGATAATTGGCTCAGATCGGTCGATAGCGCAAACGTATGCGCTATCGACTGATCTGCGATAATGCAACTATAGATAGTTGATTGATTGTATGATGCTTAAAACAGTATTTCAATTATATCGCGGCTACCAGTGCAAACTATCCATGCATTCCTGGAGTTCTTTTCACCACTGCTACAAACAATATTCCTTCCAAGCTACTGGCTGCTTTCCCACATAACCATAACCATAATCTGCAAGCAAACAGGCCTGTGCCATATCCTATGTCCATTGCGAGAGAACCACCTCTCATGGCGGCGGTGGCTGACAATCTATAACACATTGTTTCATTACATTCTTTTTGTTTTAAGATTTGATGCTTTGTCAGTTATCCGTAAGTGACACATGTCCTCAGAGGGTCGATTTCGTTGGTTGGTTGTAATTGGGTTTAACGCCACTTTAACAGAGAAGCGAACATACGCCGGAAAGAAAGTTCGTCTCAAACGGGTATCAAACTCACAAACACCAGGTCATGAGTCCTTCATGTTCACCACTGAGCCCCCCTCCTACCCCCTCCTTGGCGGGTCAGACGCTGGGGGAAGGTCAAATGACTAAATCGGACACGGATCCATTGAAAATACCTGCGCAACTGAAAACTAAAACTATACCTTGTAGGCCTAAACGTAGATTGAAACATTCCATAGGCCTAGTCATCATAATCATAGTCATTCGGCCTCATAATAGTCATTTACGTGTCTTACAGCGCGCTGTTTGTTGTATAACGCCGTTTTTAGGCAGTATTTCAGTTATATCGCGGCGGCCAGTGCACCTATCCATGCTCTCCTGGAGATCTTTTAACCAGTACTCAGCACAAAATTCTTTCCAAGCCACTGGCTGCTTTCCCACATAACCATTGTCAGAACAACGGACAGCGGTGAGAGAGGTACGAATCCTGTAGCAATGACTATCATCAATCCTCGGAAAGAATATTGGCCGAGCCGGGGATCGAGCCAGCCACCTCCTGTTCTCAAGTCTGCAACGCTACCGACTGAGCTATGGGGCTCCGCATACCTAACACAGCTGTCTTTCCAAAGCCAATGACTACTTTTCTCACATGTTTCATCAAAGATGAGAGGCGAAAATACGCCGGAAATAAATTTCGAACTCACAACCACCAGGTCATGAGTCTTACACACTCACCACTAAGCCATCCCAGCGGGTCAGAGGCTGGAGGAATGGCAAATGACGGAGTCGGACAAGGATGATCTATAGTACATGACCATCCATCGTTAGCGCAGCGCGATTTATCGATGCTTCCGCGATCGATCGATTGTTGCGTTATCGACGGATCCATCGATCACGCAGCTCGATCGATCCATCGTGCAAATCCATCGATAGCGCATAACATTAATATCAGATTTGGAAAATGTTTTTTTCTCTGTAGTAAACATCGTCCTATTTTTTTTGCAGATAGTCATTTTATTTGTTCTCAGACCATCTGAATTTTATGTATTCCCCCAATTTCTCGGAATTACAATAATGAGCTTCACTACTAAGATTCACATTGAAAGTCTTAAATGTAAATTGGCAATGAACCAGAAAAAAATGGTCAGATTCTGTTCCTCCTTCAATGTTAAATTCTGAACAGTTTGTAAATAATTCTGAGCGAGCTACCAACAGGATAGTCTTCTGTACTGGCTCCACTGTTGGCAACACAGGTGAATTTTCCATGAGAATCATTGTGCAATCTGCCATTGAATATGTGAACAAAATTAATTCTACAGAAGTTAACCAATGTTTTATCGAATTGATAAAATTCTTAACATGTCCTTGTTTTTCCTAAATAAATTGAAGGTGCCACCCTCATACACTGTTTCACCAAATATATACTTAAGATTATCTGATGGATTTTTTTTTTTAAATATAAATTTGTTGTACCAAGCCATTCTTTACCATTTCATTCTTACTGAATAGACTTACACAATCACTGCTTCTAAAATTTTTGGATGGTGATTTCCTGAAACAGCCAAAATGCATAAAACCTGGTAAAAACTCTTCAGAATCTAAATTTCCTTTACTCCATGTCTCAGTTAAACATGTGATATCACGTTTGGCTAGGTATGTTTTGAGTTCATCATTGTCTTTATGTTTGTATAGACCACAAATGTTCCATACTAGAATATATACATGATGTCCATGGTTTTAACATTGTCATTTTCGTGAAAACTGTTCTCTTGGGATTTACCATTTCCCTATTTATCATTTTCTTTGTCCGCAGAGTTCCGCTAGTCTGCTTCTGGTACAGATAGATCCCTTACTTGGTTGTTTCTTCTTGTTCAGTTAGGTGTCCTTGAAAATTTGCACGACTTCTCTTTTCCTGTCCTTGTCAGACACATACAATACTGTCACTTTCCTCATTATACTTGTATACTTTGTCATCAATTATGAGCTTACATACCTTAAAGCGGCATTATTGTCCCTTGCCTCTGCCATACCCTATGAAAATTCTCTCCTTTCACGCCATACCTTTTCTGTAAAGTCCTAGTGTACTGCAAAACCACTGTATCTGTTCAATTTCTCATTGTTTTTCTGTAAAATACGTTGAGCATCTTTATATTTGGTAAATTTCTCAATGATTGCTTCATAGCCTCTTGTACCTCAATTATTAAGTCATTGTGCTCTTTCAGTCTCTATCTCATTACTCTCTTGTATTTCTAGCTGATCACGGTTAAAATCTCTTGCTTTTCTCTCACTTTCTTTCCATCTTTCTTGATTACTATCAGGTATTCCTTTAAAAAGGAGATTATTTCGTGTGCTTCTTAATAATCTAATCTGCAGTAATTTGTTAGTTTGTCTTCACTAATTGTTCAATACGATGTTTTAAATCTTTATTATATTCCTTCAGTTCTTTGATTGTATCATCAATTTTATCTATTTCAGCATTCATTCCATAAATATCGTTTAATATATTTTTTTAAAACTTTGGGCACATAACTCTTCCTTCATGTTTTGGAGAAATTTGAACATTTTTTCTTGATTCACATTAATATTCATGGGTACTTATGAGCTATCTAGATTGCTTGAAGAACTTGCAGTAGGATTATTATTTTGACTCTCACTAAAATACTCCGATGTCTGTCTGGTAAACCTATTGAGATTTAGGTGACGTGGCTCCGTTCCCGGATTACTCATAATGTTGCCACAAATCAACAGAGACACAATAAAAAACAGTCTCAAAGCCAACGATATGGTTTTACCATTTATTTTAAGTATCTTAATCTGGACTTGGATCTATTAAGTTGAGAAAAAAAAAGTCCGATTCGCGCTCTCCAAAGTACTGTCTCTATGCCCCTTTTCCTGTTTTTCTATCTGACGAGTCGCTCGTTTTCAAATTACGCCGTCATTGCCAAGTAGACCCGTAATACTTCTAGTGTAGTATGCAATAAAATTTCTTGATAGTTGATAAGTATGGATTTATATAGGGTTAATTCACGTTTTTGAGGTCGTTAACATTCGCAGAGGCCCGAAAAATGATTTAACGCCCGAGTGCGAAGCACGAGGGTGTTTAAGTGTTTTGAGGGCTTCTGCGAATGTTAACGACCGAAAAAAGAACGTGAATTAACGCTAATTAATATTGCATAAAGTAAAGGTATCTTAACAGTAATTTACAAAGGTAGCAAAAATATTTCCATAGAAATGCAAATAAGGGAACTTCAAATGTACTGTACGTAAATGGGTCAAAACTGGAAGTCGGCGAAGGAGTTTTTGTTAGTCCTATATATCAGTTTTGATTGTCTCGGTGTAAATACACTTCTATTTATTTTTAATATACACTAGACTTATGTGGAATAAACTTGCACACGTTTGGACGATTACAACTAGGTTGAATAAGTGGATATAAATTTCTGAAAGACAACGGCGGGTTCGATCGATATCAAACAAGACGGAGCGATCACGTTAAAAAGTGGGTGGGATGTAGCTGGTTTAGATTACATTTTACGGGTGAAGTTCTGTTTAGATCTCGATTAAACTGAGATCCTGTGCAAAATCTTGTTTGTGGTGTACTGATATCATCAAAGACATGCCATGAAAAGGATCTAATATGGCACAAATTCCTACAGTTTGATGGTCGTAGTCCAGGGAAAATCTTACAAAGACAAACTTTATTTACAAGGTAGCACGAGTCAAGGATATTTATAGTACAAATCCGGGCGTTAACGGATTAATATAAGTTTTCTACCGTTAACGTCCGATTTTTACCGGTAAATACATGCTTATAACGGCCCGAAGAGGCACATTTTGAGAAGGAAAAAAAAAGCACGGTTAAAGTAGTTCAATAATATTCATTTTTAATCATAGCAAATTTTGTAGGATAATATTAAGGTGGAAATAGCTGTTTTCTTTTGGGGGTCCAATACGTTAAGCTTTTCTCTTTGATCCAAATTAAATATGTAGGCTACCATTTTTTTTTATTTGACCAAGTCATTTTTTTTGTAGATGAGGAGTAAAAGATAATCAAATTCATTTAGTTTTTAGTCTTTTTTTTAAAATCATATTCCATTCTTTTTCATGCCACGTTCAAAATTGTTTGTGTCTAAACGCCACATGTTGGCCCTGATGGCTGCCGTTGCACATAAACAACGATGAATAGAAAATGCTTTTCATGTGTTGGAGGCCATCAAAGGTTTTTCTTCGTATTACTTACACCACATATGTTGGTAATCTATCTAAGTTTACACAGCGGAGCCATTCTATACATTTCAAAGTTTTGACAGCGTAACTATACTCTCTCCATTCTCTCTAGGCTATACGGATATATCTTCAAATGGTCCCAGGAAGATATCATGTGTTTGGTCAAAAAATGAGTTTCTTTTTTTTTTTTCAAAGTTTATATCTCGCTTAGAACTGATCTGTAGCCAACATGGTAAAAACTCTCAAAAATTTGTAAAATCGGTCAATGAATGCTGCAGTGGTTGAATCTTTTTTTGCTTTTGGTATATATTTTGCAAGTCGAAGGACAATTATAGTTCATGATGGAGACAAAATTTATTTCATGGATACATATGTACTCGGGTTGCTGAGCGTAACTCACTGACCTTTTGCGGACAATGTAGATCAAGATCAGACTGCACAGAACGTGCAGTCTGATCTTTGATCTACACTGTCCCATGAGGAGATATTGAAATCCACAAAATTAAACTTTTAATAATATATAAGTTTTAAATAACAATATTTGGGTTTATGACATCGAATTTAAAAAAAAAAAAAGTTTTCGGTCTTCGGCAAGATAAGGATTAAGTTAAATGCGTCACAGATATGCATAATACCCCCTTTCGCCATAGCATGGCTTACATATTTTGGAATATTTTCAATCATCGATCTCTTTATATATTTTATATATTTTATATACGTTGAACATTATCATGAGTTGACTTTCATATGCATTTATCGATTCATCTTTATCGAATTTTTATGCACTGACTTTTATAGGCGTTTTTATAAATTTAGTCTTGCAGGCATTTCATGCAACGATTTCCCCTCACCTTCATTGAGTTTTATAGGCTTTATTAATCCGTTGTGTTTTCTAAGCGTTTTGTGCATTGACCTTTTATTTGAGAATATTGATATAACATTCTTGTCTCATTTCATTACATGTTTGTAGTATAATGGTCTATCCCACAGATAGATATAAAGGTATAATGTAGTCGGGTACAGGTATTTGGTGATATATTGTGCGGCCGTATCGATTTGTGGTTCGGTAGCTCAGTTGGTTAGAGTGCAGGAACGGTATTCCTGAGGCCCTGGGTTCGAATCCCGGTCGATATTTTTTCACCACTTGTTAGATTTCGCGCCCAACGTGAAAAACCCATTGATTAGAGAGATAGGGGAGCAGTGATTGAGGGATTCGTGGACGAATCTTCATGTGGTGGGGGAGAATGTAGTACGTATACTGGTCTATGCCACAGATAGATGTAAAGGTATTTAGTCGGGTACAGGTATTTGGTGATATATTGCACGGCTTTATCGACATGTGGTTCAGTAGTTTAGTTGGTTAGAGTGCAGGAACGGTATTCCTGAGGCCCTGGGTTAGAATCCCGGTCTAGCTGCGATATTTTTTCACCACCTGTTAGATTTGGCGCCCAACGTGAAAAACCCACTTATTAGAGTGATAGGGAAGCAGTGATTGAGGGATTCGTGGACGAATCTTCATGTGGCGGGGAAGTATGTAGTATACTGGTCTATCCCACAGATAGATGTAAAGGTATAATGTAGCTGGGAACAGGTGTTTGGTGATATATCGTGCGGTCGTATCGACATGTGGTTCGATAGCTCAGTTGGTTAGAGTGCAGGAACGGTATTCCTGAGGCCCTGGGTTCGAATCCTGGACGAGCCGCGATAGTTTTTCACCACCTGTTACATTTGGCTCCCAACGTAAATAACCCACTTATTAAGAGAGATAGGGTAGTAGTGATTGAGGGTATCGCGGACGAATCCTCATGTGGCGGGGAAGTATGTAGTATACTGGTCAATCCCACAGATAGATGTAAAGGTATAATGTAGTCGGGTACAGGTATTTGGTGATATATAGTGCGGTCGTATCGATTTGTGGTTCGGTAGCTCAGTTGGTTAGAGTGCATGAACGGTATTCCTGAGGCCTTGGGTTAGAATCCTGGTCGAGCCGCGATATTTTTTCACCACCTGTTACATGTTATCTCGACAGCCAACACTTGTCAGAGCCTACGTGATGTCTCAAACCTAACTATTCTAGAAGAAAATAGCTAGATGAGTTGTAAAAACATGTTACACTATACGTTAATTGCATTGTGTAACATGTTTTCTTATTCTTGTATATTTACATATAAAAGAATGGTAATGAAGGACATCACTAAAATAAAGATGGGCTCTCGACTTAAAACGTGGCTTGTGAGACAGGCAGTGGTATTGTTTGTGTGCAGTTTAGTAATTACTGCTGTGCACTTACTCAGGAAAAATGCAAATCCGGTACGTGCACATTAACTTTTTTTTTCTCTGTGATTTTTTGCTTTTAAATGAGCCATTCCCTGGAAAAAAAGGGGTTTTGCATCTTTATGATGTAAACACCGAAAAGGTCTTCAGTTGATTACGTATCCATACAATATTAGATGTACGGTCAGGTGGCAGGAGACTTGGAAACTTGTTCACGGCTGTGGTGAATCATGTCGTCCCGAGCCGAAGGCGAGGTGGCGACATGATTCACCACAGCCGTGAACAAGTTTCCAAGTCCCCTGCCACCTGACCGTACAACGAATTTATTATACTACAAAGTTTTACCCTTTCAAAGCCCTTTAAGCGAAATTTTCCTATATCAAAATCTGGAGAAATGAGTATTGAGACGAAATAGAAATTCCCCTCTGAGTGCCCTAATTTAGTGAAAACTGACGTCACTGGAGACTGACGTCACTAAAACGTGTAGTTTAGTGCATAAATGTGCAGTCTGGTGATCAGTTGACGCCGCCATTTTGGATGTTGTGTTGCACGTGTAGTGATGTTTACGGGGCACTCAAAAGGGAAACTGGCTTTACTTAGTTTTTGCCAGGGAACATGATATATATATATGTTACCGGCATGTTAACCAATCAGATCACGAGAAATTTCTTTGCAGTATAATAATCCATTTGTCTACCAACAGACTGATTCACGAGGTAGACCGGTCCTACGACAAGAAGAAAATATAGCAATGGCAAAAAGTTTGGGTCCATGTACGCCTGCAGTGATTGTATACTATTTGCATCTGTATTAAAGGTGGTCTTTCAGATTTTTGTATGAACATTTTACAAAAATCCAAAAAAAGAAAAATCATCCTTATGCTCCCAAAGCCTTCTAATTTTCATTCATGAAACCCAAGTAGTTGAAAACCATTCGACAGCAAGAGAAATTAGAAATTCACTGCGGCCCAGGTCGACACAACGGTAAACACGGTCTTTGTTTTACACGAGGAACTCGCTCATATACATACCGGAAATACACAGACGAAGCTTCAAACACAGCTTCCGAAGAAGACATTATGGAAATAATTACATGTTTGTTATGTAATGGAATTTAAGGGTCATTAGTCACGTACCATTGACTTGACATTCCCACAATGCTTTTTTTTTTATTTTGGCGCAAATCTAAAAATACCTTAAAAGGCTGTGTAGTCTTTAAGGGAACACCATCATTTTTTTCGGTAATTTTGTGATTCTTAATTATTGACAATTTGTATTGTTTTTTTCATAAACATGTGAAGTCAGTGATATAATTATATATCTTTTAATTTGGTGAGATGCGAAAAATTTAATCCCAACCTTTAAAAACTCATTTCACAGAGCATGGCTCATATAAATTCGAAGTTTTGGTAAAATCAAGCGGAGACTAAAATCGTCTTCTACTCTAGATGATGTGACTTTTTTCTTCATTACATGACTACATAAATGTGCAAAAAATGTTTTCTTTTTTAGAAAGCTTCCGTGAGATCACATGCCATTTTTGAACATTTATTTACAACTGGTGATCACGCCGTGCATAGTAAGAATCACTTTTATCCTGCATAGATACTTTTTTATCACATAAAACATCCCCCACAGCGTGTTAATTCCATGACTTATCTTTGTAACGCACTAGTGTAGTATTGTTTCTTTTTTTTAATCATTGGTCAGATCGACTTTCGTGAGCGCGTGAAGCTTGAGAAACCAACAACAGTACTTGCAGAAATTTGCACCACTACGCATTTTCGGGGGAAAATGACGCTATTGGTGCTAAGGCGTATACGCACCTATAGGCATTTTCTGACTTTCAAGTTTGATAAAAACTAAAAAGATATTACAAAAGCTTTCTAAAAGAAATAAAATTGCTGAATTATTTGAATTTGACTCCCTCTAGAAAATCTTTTATTCAGGCTACTTTCTATGTACGTGCAATAGACCTTACTACTTGTGTATGTATACATTTAAAACGGAACTATAACTGTAAACATACCTGTTGACAGTGTATAGGCATTAGGTGAGGATGCAGGGCATTTTCTGTCTGGCAGTCGTTTTATGTGATAAGTAGAATCTCACATGCGTGTCTATGTATCATCATCATTATCAAACTCGTTGAGTAAAAAATATATTTGACGCTCGGCAAGACTCGCGCAGTTTATCGACGGTAAATACGGACACTTTCACCGAAAGAAAATAATATAAAAGATAAAGGTAGAATATTTCTTATCATAAATAAAGAAAATGGTAGTTTTTCATTTAAAACATAATTCACAATTTACTGTCTTCAAAACTGCATCTTTCCTGTAAAAAAAAATCTCGACATTCGATGACAGATGTCTTCTGGTAAGCGGGCCCTCTATTTACAAATCTCACATGACAATCGTGTACTTTTTATGTAATATATTATATATCTTCACCGTCTTGTGCAATGAACGCGCTATATATTATTGTGTGAGCTATATACATGTAGCTAACAGATATTTCACTAAACACTTCACACAATTTAAACGTAGTTTGTTTTCGCCCTCATTACTTTTGGCCATTTTTTCAGTGTTCAAAAGAGAATCACACGCTAAATTTACCCACATCCATGATTGCTGCTTTTATCAACGTCAAAGAAACTGGTGCAGCAATCCCTGCTAGGGAATTTGGAGCCCTCCTTGAAGCTTAGTGGAAGAGTGAAACATTTAAATAAAAAATACTCCCATGTTTTTCGAAGGAGGAAGAAGTTCGCTTTGCATACAGCCTAAAGTTCATGGAATCTATGGGACATGGTTAAAGCAGGTATTCATACTTGCAGTTTTTTCCTTGAAAATGCATCTTACATCTAAATAATATCTACCAAATAGGGCAAATACACAATTTTCTGTTTTGTAATAATTTTTCATCCGATGAATTATCAATATTATGTGAAATACATGCTCTTTGATAACATCATAAGATAAATTGCCTAAAAATAGTTTTATTTCATTACTATGAAGAAATGTAAACAATTTCTATTTCCAGGCGATTAAATGAGTGTTTTTCTTCTGTTTAATGATTTAAAAATTTGAGAATAACTTAATGGCTATTTTTCAGATCAGAAGTATTTAACATTGCCCACGAGTAAGTTGCTTGCCTGGGTGACAATGAACAAACAGTCAGTTTTAAGTCTTTAAACTACGGGGTTTATAGATCTAGAGTGCAAAAGCTACAACTATTGATTTTGCTAAAAATTATAACTGAAATTCTGACAAAGTATGATATCAAACACTAACCAGAGTGTATTTATAACATGGATGAGAAATGTATGTTCACTGTGCATAAACCACCGTCTATTGTTGCTGCTGTTGGCTGGAAGCCACCGGCAGTTTTGTCCAGCTAACGTATTATTGTTACGATCATTGGACATACAAATGCCCTTGGCTAATGAGTACCACATTTTCTTTTCTTTTCCCGGTGCAAGAATGCGTTACGAGTGGTAAGAATGGTAAGAATACCAGGCACTCATGGAGTTGTAACTAAGTCTGGTTGGAGCAACAGTGAAATATTTAAAAAACAATACATGTATCTCGAAACTCATCTTATGAAATATATGTCTGAAAGAAGTGTTGACGCCCCTTGTTTTGTTATTGTGTGATTGCCATAGGTCTTACGTAAATCTCTCTCTAACTGATTGGGCGAAGAAAGAAAACATCATTCTGTTTACTGCACCAGCTCACACCAGTCACGTTTTGCAGCCAATGGTTGTTCCTTGTTTTTGGATTGTTTAAAAAAATATACGCTAGAACGTCTAACATGTTCATAGAAACACTATGGCCAGTCCATTACATGGCATAGTGTCTTCTCAATTGCACGCCCAGCATACGCAAAGACATTATTTCCTGAAAAACCTACTGTCGACTTTCAAGAGGTGTTGAATCTATCCATACAATCCAAATCCTGTGGACCAAATAAATTTCAAATAAATTTCAAACCGTCTGAAGTATTGCAGCAGAGTGAACAACCATCCGCTACCGAAACCCATCTATCCATACAATCAAAATCATGTGGACCATCATGATCCTGATTGCCATTTATTTTTGCATGAAAAACAAACACCATAGACACACACATAAAAAAACAGGGAGTATCTGAGCACCATAAGCAGTGGTAAGTAAAGCATTGACTGAAAATGAAATTCTATGTAAAATACATGAACATTTTTCCAAAAAAGCAAAACCCGTACAGAAAAAGTCAAACAAAGAGATTCAAACTAAAAGCATTATCAGAAAAACAGAATTCTTCTGGATTGTCCAAAGAAAGTAAAAATAGATCTACCCTTGAAGACATGGAGAAGTCTAATTCTTGACTGACTTCATCTTGAGATGAAACTGAAAATTGTTACGTTTGTGGCAAATTCACTCCAGATGAAGTCCGTCATACTGCGTCCTTTATTTTCACAAAATGAGTGGCCTTTGATACATTTGAACTGCCAAAAGTCATTGTGATTAGGATAGAAGACAAGTTCTACTTTCATCCTTGTTCATCTGAAGAATAAAATGTATAATGTGTAGTCCTTTCCATTTCAGACAACCATACATGCCTGTTATGTAGATAGGATATACAGTGGCCTGTTTTCAGAACATTCTAGAACCATGAAGAATAAATACTGGTTTTTCTATGGTAGTTATTCATAGACTGTTTACTAATCTATGATGTCATTTTTCTAGGAAAGGCTAATCTAGAATTTTCCAGGCTGATATTAATAGGAGTCACTTATTTAGTTATTTTGGATTTTGAAGTTAGACTTGTGGTTTGGAGGATACAGAATTAGTGAAAAGTATTGGATTTAATTTAGATATACATCTGTAAGTTGGAGTAACTTTATTTTTGATACAGGTTGCTCGTATGTACTTGCAATTTGAAATTATTGTTACTTTAGCTTTTAGCAACCAGAAATTTCATTCTTTTAGTAGTCTAAACATAATTCTTAATTTTGAGGGACTTATTGTGTTTATTGTTCTAAGACTAACATTATCAAGATCTCATTTAAACTTTGTACTCATTGTACTCTTTTGTCTTTGTTCATAATAAATATTGTTACACGCACTAAACGTCACCTAAATGATGCTATTATTATGCATGCTGACTAAGAAAAATCGTCGAAATAGTTGAGCGCAGGAAATATTGCTACTACCCTTTTACTTTTGTTTTCATTTCAATCTTCGATGGTAGATATGAGCTTTTGAATTTTGATGATGAAATAACTTGAGTATGTTTTCAATCATCATTTTAGACAAGAGAATTGACGTTTCATCTCAAAAGATAAACGTTGTAAATTCTTTGCTAGAGGTCGTCGTAACCCATGTCTCCAGGCTTATTTCACAGAAGAGTAATCATTTACTTTTTATTAGAATTCTCTTTATGTATGTTTTAATTCTCATTTGTTCAGGACTGATCATCCAATTAACAACAACAAACAACAACAACAACAACCACCACCACCAACAACAAGAGGCCCTTGAGGTGTCAAATCACTCAAATAGACTCCTATATAATTCAATGTAAATTCCGCTAATACCACACATTGTCACATGTTCCACGGCATTCGTTCATGAATAATATGCTCCAAATGTTTCAGAAATTTCACTAATCCCTTGATTTTCCAACAAATACATCCATCATGACCGATTGGATTTTTCACAAAATTAGGTCAAACATGCGTACCATGTCTTTTTCCTAAACATCAAAAAGCCTGTAACCTCATCTACTTCACGATTTACAGCATCCCTACAGAAGAAATAGTCTTGAAAAGAAAGATGGATATTACCTCATTCAGTACAAAATACCCCTTTTCAAAATATCAGGTGAAAATAATGTGAGAAAAGCAATCCTGCAAGGAAGCATGCACTATCAAAAAAGGTTTCATTTTTTTTAAAGAACTACTTTGGCAAATTAAATTTGAAAACAAATTATGTTGGACAGGAGCCTGGCTCAGAAACAGGGGGTCATGTGGATTGTACCGCAAACATACCATATCATCCGCCACACTCAGAGAGAAAAATGACCTACAATATTGCAGAGGCCTTGTCACTAGAAGACTTTTGGATCCGGACTGTTACAACTGATAGCGACTCAAAAATTTACCTGGGTTTGACAGACTTGTATGATAAACTCGGTCAAGTTTGGCATGTTTCGCACCAGCAAGATCCTTATCATATTGGATCAAGACAAGAGAAGAAGGCTAGATCTGGTCAATTTAGCGCAGGGTTTCTTCCAGACCATCTAAAGTTGAAAGATGCTAGGCAAAGAGGATTGGCTGCTTTCAGCAAAGAGATCCGAGCTCGTTTCAGTGCAATCATTCAAGAACTGAAAATGGACAGAAATGACCTTTTTATAATGGAGAAAACATTCTGGAAATGAGGCTAAGTGAAAGGGCTGTGCAAAGTGTCAGCTCCAAGACCTCCACTCAGAAAGCAGAAGCATTTAACCGGGCTGTCGTCTGTACCCTGAGCAAAGACACAAACTTTTCACGTAATTTTGGCGGGCGACTAGCTGCACAGGTCCACAAGTCTAACAACACAATCTCAACATCTGTGAAAAGCAAACTGCATTGTATTTTGGAAACAGCTCTTTCAGATACAAGCTCTCATCATTTGGATCAAATCTCTAACTTTTCTAATTATCATAAAACCTACAAAAACACCAGAACATATAAAAAAAGACGGATAGCAAATCGGGCTCGCATGGAGTTTGAACATCATCTTCTGCGGTCACAGATTCCAAGGAGCAAGACTATCTGAAAGGACAAGCCGACGAGCAATGGGATCGATATGCCTCAAAACCACTGGGACATAAAAGGAAAAAATGATTTGGATAGTGTATAAACCTACAAAGTAAGTGTGCATGTAGTCTACAAAATTGTTCAAAGTTTTAGAACCTTGTTTGACAAGTAGGCCTGGTTTCATTCTGACCTACAAAATCTAAGAAAAAGGAAAACATAAATTGAACAAATGAAAAATAAATTCTCCGATGGAGCCCAATTAATTAATTCCTGAAATTCAAAAGGAAGCTGTATTCTTAGATCTGATTAAAAGACCTTTGCATTATTTTACCTTTATTTTGAACTGTTCAGTTCCACGAGACAGTCGGGCCTTTCTGTGCCATTTTTACTTGGATGGCCTGAACATTTTGAAGTTAAAAAACATGTCTTTCCATTGTTATTGGTAAAATTGTCTTCAAAAACAATATGTTCAGTGTTAATGCACAGTTTATTATTGCATAAATGGCTGGCTTGTTGTTCAGGAGGGACATCTAAATTCTTAAGTTTGACCACTACGGACATTCTGTGCACACTTCTGGTCTTATGGCCAGCAAAATAAGGGTCCCTTGGATCTTTGAATCTGAACTGCCTATGGCCCTTGTTTGTGCAGCCCGTCCAAATGATGCACTGTCCATTTTCATGGGATTTTGAATAACTTTCAAGTTTCTTTTGGCACAGTTCAAAGAAATTCTCCATCTGCACAATTTTTAACAATTTTTTATTTTTTTTTTTAAATTTCTTAGAATTTATCTAAATTTCAATTTCAACTTCAGAAGTCACTTTAAACAAATTGCACACGACAAATTTCTTCATTTTCAAGACAGGGATACAGGATGCAGGAAAAACCAGACTGGAACCAGTCTATAAGTGACGAAAATTACAGAATATCTTAAAATTCATGTATAAAATTAAAAAAATGATTCACCAACATTGACAACACGATTCCATTAAGTTTTATATATTGTAAGCAATTTGTATTCCAAATTTCAAGTCTTTAGCTCCAATATTCGCAGAGAAATAAACAATAAAAAAATTCTGCCAGAATCACTTCTGGGAGTCAAATTACTAAAATACATTCCTATATTATTCAATGTAAATTCCGCTTATTCCACAC
This sequence comes from Tridacna crocea, assembly GCA_943736015.1. Lineage (NCBI taxonomy): Eukaryota > Metazoa > Mollusca > Bivalvia > Cardiida > Cardiidae > Tridacna > Tridacna crocea. Next base: position 16,016,106 of record OX031068.1, read on the forward strand.
ATTGTCACATGTTCCACGACATTCGTTCAAGAATAATATGCTCCAAATGTTTCAGAAACTTCACTAATCCCTTGATTTTCCAACAAATACATCCATCATGACCGATTGGCTTTTTCACAAAATTAGGTCAAACATGCGTACCATGTCTTTTTCCTAACCATCACAAAGCCTTTGACCACATATTCTTCACGATTTCAAGGATCCCTACACAAAAATTAGTCCTGAAAAGAAAGATGGATTTTAGCTCATTCAGTACAAAATACCTTTTTTCAAAACATCAGGTGAAAATAATGTGAGAAAAGCAATCCTGCAATGAAGCATGCACTATCAAAAAAAGGTTTCATTTTTTTAAGAACTACTTTAGCACCATACGACCCGGAAGTGCTTCACTAGGTGATTTGACACCTTGAGGGCCTGAAGTCCGTCTTCTAGCCGTGAATTTGCTTTTATGCTGGCATACATTATGAATTCATGATGCAAAAAGGAAAAAAAAAATGACAAAAAAACTATGACAATTTCATAAAAAAACAGTACGGGAAAAGTAGCCCTTTGAAGTTGAACATTTCCATTTCTCGTTTACGCGAAAAAGTCTGCTTTTGTGATCCGGTCTCCATGAAACTTGCACAGTTTGTTTATCTTATAAATAGCTTCAACCCTACTGATTTTGAAAAAAAAATCAACAAACAAAATGGGAAAAGTAGCTATTTCAAGTTGAAAATTTTAACTTCTTGTTTACAAGATAAAGTTTGCATTTGTGATAAATTTTTGAGGGTACTTGCATAGTTTGTTTAACTCATGAATAGCTTCCATCATATTGATTTGGGAAAAAATCCAACAAACAGTATGGGAAAACTAGCAATTTCAATTGATACATTTCCATTTCTTGTTTACGCGATAATATCTGCATTTGTGTGTAGATTTCTATGAAACTTGCCCAGTTTGTTTATCTTATAAATTGTTTTGAACAATGTTATTGATTTTGAAATAGATCCATCACCAATATGGGAAGAAAGCTATTTCAAGTTGATAGATTTCCATTTCTTGTTTACTCGATAATGTCTGTATTTAAGTTTAGATTTCCATGAAATTTGCACAGTTTGTTAATTTTATCAATAGCTTCAGTCCCATTGATTTTGAAAAAGATCTAAGTAACAATATAGCAAAAGTACCCGTTTCAAATAGGAAATTTCCATTTCTTGTTTAAGCCGTAAAATCTGCATTTGTTATCAATGTTTTGTGAAACTTTCACAGTTGCTTTGTCTAATCACATGTCCATTTCTTGTTTAGGCAATGAAGTTCACATTGTTGATTCATCTCTTTTGAACTTTGCAAAGATTCATCAAGCGATAGAACTCTAATAATTAAAGTGAAGAAAATCCAGTCAACGGTTTAGGGAAAGTAGCCAATTGATTACTTAGTATCGCATACTCGACAAAGTCAACGTGATTTGTCACATTTCTTTGAATTTTGCCAGGGTTATTTTAAATACAAGGCGTGTTGAAATTCTATCAAATTTGCCTGGATTCCAAACAATTAATTTTGAGAAATTGCGCTTTTTTTTTTACTGTTTGTTAAGTTAGCCATGCCTACTTGTCCTGTCTTAATGGGTTCAAGCCAACTTGCAAGAACACACTTTGTGCAAGAACACACTTTGTGTGGGTGTGGGTGTGTGTGTGTGTGGGTGTGTTTTCATCATGAATTCATGTATGTTATAAAAGCAAAATCGCTGCCAGTAGAGCGACTTCAGGCCTTCTAGGGCCTGTTGTTTAAAAATCTATAGGATTCAAGATGTTGAGGGAACAAAGCAACTGTGGAAGTTTCAAGAAAATTCGATTATAACTGCTGACTTCCATCTGTTCACAAGAAATGGATTTTTTCATCTTTAAATGTCTACATTTCACATACTGATTGCCGGAGTTTTTTTTTCAGAAGGTTTCAAGCTGTTGATGATACAAAACAACCGTACAAGTTTCATGAAAATGCGACAACAAATCATGTAAACAAGAAAAGGAAATTAAAACTTGATATAGCTACGTTTTCCATTCTGTTTGTTTGATTGTTTTCAAAGCCAACAGGGTTGAAATTATTGATGAGATAAAGAAACTGTGCAAGTTTCACAAAAATCTTAGTACAAATGCAGACTTTATCATGTAAACAAGAATTGGACATTTTCTACTTGAAATGGCTACTATTCGGATACTGATTTTTAAAATACATAAGATTGAGGCTATTCATGAGATAAAAACAAACTGTGCAAGTTTCAAAAAATTGATTACAAATGCAGGCTCATTGGCGTAAACAAGAACTGAAATTTTTCGTTTTGAAATGGCTACTTTTTCCATATTGTTGGTTGGACTTTTTTGAAAAGCAATTGGATTGAACCTATTGATATTAATAACAGACTGTGCAAGTTTCATGGAAATCTGACCGTAAATGCAGACTTTATCGCGTAAACAAGAAATGGGAATTTTCAACTTGAAATGGCTACCTTTCCCATGCCATTAGTTGGGTTTCTTTTAGCAAAATCAATAGGGTTGAAGCTATTGATGAGATAAACAATATGTGCAAGTCTCGTGAAAATCTGACAACAAATGCAGACTTTATCGTCTAAACAAGAAACAAACTTACGGACGGACCTACGGCCGGAGGAACAGACAACGGAAACCACACCGTGACATAAGCTCTTCTGGCTTTTTACCCAGTAGAGCTAAGAAAAAAAAAAAACCAACCCTTATGCAAAATGGACGCTGGAAAGTGGTAAAGGTAAATGTGCGTTTGCTTGGATGAAATAGGATATTTTTTGCTGTTGCACTACTTCGAACTAATGCTTGGAGACATTTCTTGTTCATATTTCTTATTGATAAATTAATTATTTTTCTATACTGGATCGTAATTATCCAGGAAACACGTTTAACACTTTCCCAAATAATCCCTGGTTTTTACGGGTCTGGAATAGTAGCCTATTGAAAACATTGTGGGAAAAGGAGAAAATGCTGGTAACCAGCATTTTCTCCTTTTCCCACAATATTTTCTACCCTATCTTAGGCAGAAATCATCTTTTCAGCAAGAGTTGAATTGTCGTCTGCAAATGCTTTCGATTTGGTCTAGTCCAAAAGTTTGTCGTTTCGGAAAGGGTTAACTATCTTTACCATCAGCTCTGTTTCACTTTCGTCAGCAGTCAAAGCCTGTATTCACCTAGCATCTTTCATTGTGGGCCTATTCAAAGTCTTATTTCAGAAGTGTAAAGTAACACAGTCTTTGATTCGCCCTATAACTTTCGTCAGCAACCAAGCTGACACACACTGAACTTCCGAAAAGGCACTCTTAGTCTTCTTCTAGATTTCGAATGTTACCGCAATATTATGTTATTTTGGTTTAGCTAATCAGAAATTGTGTTACTTGAAAATTTATAAATTGTCTTGGGAATAAGGCTTGACCCATTTAATGCATTTAAAGGTGGATATTTAGATTTTTCACATCACACCAAATTAAAAAAAAAATATATATATATATATATCACTGAAAAAAATATGGAACACAATACAAATCATAAATAATTAAGAATCATACATTTACAAAAAGTGTTTTTTGGTGGTATTCACTTAAAAGGCTACGTAGTCTCTTAAGCTATTTTTAGATTGCCCGCCAAAAAACAAGAAAGCATTGTGGGAATGTTAAGTGACTGTTATGTGACTAATGACTCTTAAATTCCATAACATAACAAACATGTAATTATTTTCCATAATGTCTAGAACTTCGGACACTACGTTTGAAGCTGCGTCTGTATATTTCCGGTATGTAAATGAGCGAGCTGCTGATATAAAAAAAGACCATGTTTCCCTTCAGTGTCGACCTGGGGGTAGTAAAACTATAATTTCTCATGTTGTTGGATGGTTTTCGACTACTGGGGTTTTATGATTGGAAATGATAAGTCTTTGGGAGTATAAGGATAATTTTTTTGTACTTTTGTAAAATTTTCGTCTCAAAATATGAAGGGCCACCTTTAATGTATCTCCGTGATTCATGAAACCAAGCTAATAATTACATACTAATGGATCCATAAAATTAATTTTGTATAATTATCGACTGATTTATAAATAAGAATGGTCCTTGGACATGTAGAAAATTTAAAAAAAAAATATCCAAAAGTCTCGACATTCGACAAAGGTCAGCCTTCGAAAAAAAAAAAAACCCCAACAACAACAAACACAAAACTGGCATTCAGCATTTAACTATATTAAAGAAATAGATGTGGACCTTTCGAACACCGAAATGTGCTGCATTTCTATTGTGTAAAAATTGCTTTAAAATTTGGACAGGTCTGACACTTTATGGTCTGGCAAAGAGTTACTTAACCCTTTACTCCATAGATACTCATTTCTACGCATTGCTTGTAGGAGCCTTTTGAAAACATTGTGGCAAAAGGCGAAATTGCTCGTGACAAGCAATTTCACCTTTTGCCACAATGTTTTCTATGCTATCAAACGGTGTCATATATGCATAAGAAACAGCTTGTTTGGTGTTATTTTGGGTCAATTAGAGATACCATAGAAATGCTTTATGGGGTAAAGGGTTAATATACTTTATTCATCCAAAGTCGGAACATTTCTTAAATACTTTGGTGGAACTCTTTGAAAGTAAAGCTGTGGTTAGACGTACAACGTATTAATAAATAAAACATGGTATTAACAACGGAGTAAAAATAACAAGAGTGCCATGATGGCCATATATCGCTCCGCTTGCTAATAAGTAAAAACAATACAAGCCAACCATTACAATACTTGACCAATTTGTTTAAAAGTTGAAGACATACAATTTTTTTTTCTATAAAATCTTACGAGAAAGTTATGACCCACAGGCAAAGCCAATTTTGACTGCAAAGCTATAATTACTTGTGAATCTTGCTGGAGGTTCACAAGATAAAGCCCCATACCAAATAATACAGGTCTACAATGTGTGATTAGAAACAAGATTTTCAAAGTTTTCTCCATAAAAGACCCTGTAAAACTTGAGATCCACGAGACAGGGCTAAATTTAGAAGCCCTAGTCATTATTATGGTTAGTAACAAGATGACTTATAAAGTTTTCACCACAAAAGCCCATGTAAAACTTGTGACCCCTTATGTGGGGACAACTTGACCCCAAGGCTCTAATTTGGGCCCTCCTGGTAGAGGCCCACTAGTTAAAGCTACATGCATAGTGTGGTAGCCTAAGCCTTATAGCTAGGTACAAGTAGATTTTTAAAGTTTTCCAAATATGAGCCAATTTAAAGCTTGTGACCCCTAGAACCAGGCCAAATTTAATCCCAGGTCTATAATATGGGCACCCATGGTAGACAACCACTTGATACAGTTGCATGCAAAGTGTGGTAGCCCTAGGCCTTATGGCTAGGTACGAGAAGATTTTTAAGGGTTTCCGTATATGAGCCCATATAAAACTTGTGACCCCTGGGAGCGGGCCAAATTTGAACCTAGGGCTATAGTTTTGGCACTCTTGGTAGACAACCACTTGATAAAGATACATGCAAAATTTGGTGGCCCAAGGCACTATGGCTAGGTACCAATAGGATTTTAAAGTTTTCGCTATATAAGCCTTTACAAAACTTGTGTCCCCCGCGATGGGCCCAATTTGACCTAAGGGCTATTATTTGAAGGAACTTGGAAGAGATCCATTAGATAAAGCTACAAGCTAAATTTGGTAGCCCTAGGCCTTATGGTTCAGACAAGAAGATTTTCAATATTTTTGAAGGAATCAAATTCTTTCAAGGAATTCAGAAGAAAACCATGGCAGTATCATTTCTGTGAAGTTTCATCAAATTGGATGGGGAGTTTCAGAGCAGAAGATGTCTGAAATAAAAGTTAACGCACGCACGGACGGACGGACGGACGGACGGACGGACGGACGGACGGACGCACTACGGACACCGGGCCATAACATAAGCCCGATGGCCTTTGCCAGTGGAGCTAAGTACACGGTAAGTATGCGGTTGCCCCCTGATTCAAGCGACTTGTTGCTATTCTGATAAAATGTATGTATAAACGTTCAAAGGGAAATAACTGTATTTCAAATTTGACGTGAAGTATACATGTAATTGAAATTGAAGTTTATCCTATTTTCAGGGTTCAATAAAGAGCTCAGTCTCTAACATGACAATGATGGAAAAGACAATCAACAGCGTTAAAGTAAAAGTTGATACCACAAAGTCGGTCAGCGTGCAGGAGGTCTCACCTGTTTACCGTTTACAATCGAAAGTTCCATCCTGTCTGGCTTTTGAAAATGTATCAAACATACCAAACAAACAAGTTGTTCGAATTACACATGTATGCAGTGTCTGCAAACAGCTTCAGACTGACAAAAGAACTATGGGTAAATACGCAGTGCACATGAATAATCCAGAAATACGCTTATTTGAATCTTTCAATATACAGCTCTGCAAGGTACCCAAAACTGGTTGTACATTTATGTCTCAGGTCTTCAAAATAATACATGACGGCGTTTATGATGTGTTTGAGAAAACCAGGACATTCGCCCATAGTGGACAAACACTTATAAAAAATTCTTCCCCGACCTTGAACAATTTACCTACAGTGCTTATGGCCCGGAATCCTTACACGAGGCTGTATTCTGCTTACATAGACAGGGTATATCTACCGCCTAGAGGAGCAAACTTCGATATCATTCGAAAAAAGATACTTGGCCATGACAGATGGTGCGAAAGAACTCCAACGTTCCTACAGTTTCTCAGATACATAGTAAATAATGCACAAAGAAGACATCGGCAAAACGTACACTGGAGACCAATACTTTTCCTATGTAATCCATGCTTCACAAAAAACATTATGATTATAAAACAGGAATCCTATGCTGCAGACATGGATAATTTATTAGAATTTCTGAATGCCTCTGGTAAAGCCAAAGAAACAATTCAAGAAGCTATGACAGAAGACCGAGCAAAAGTTGCGGTATTCGGGCTTATTGAGGCACAGTTGCGTGCCACAAGCAAAGCAAATGGCCCAAAACAATGTTTAACAAAACATGAAATTGTCAAATTGCTTTGGAAATCTTTCCAAAGACAAGGATTTATTCGGTCTAACAGCACATTTCCTGGTAAAATATTTAGAACCGTAGAAACAATAACTTTAGAAATGTGTGTCAAACTGTTTTTGTCCGAAATTGAAAGGAATGGTCCTACGCCTGCAGAAAGTAAAGCACAAAGGCAGAAATACTTCGTGAAAGCTTATAGAAATATCCCTACAGATGTGTTAAACAATATCAAAGCTATTTATAGAGAAGATTTTCTTTTATTTGATTACGACTTTGATCCGCCGTCAGACTGAGTTAATGTAAAAATGAATAAACAAAAAGTAATCAAAGTGTTGAGAACGCTGATGTGGCATTTGTCGAGGAAGCCACTTAGTGGAATTAATAATTTTAAAACAAGAGGGTCATGTTGGCCCTGGATCGATTTTTTAAAGTTTTCACAATTTAAGCCCATGAAAAACTTGTGACCCCTGGGGCGGGGTTAATTGAGACCCCAGGGCTATGGTTTAAAGAAACTTCGTAGAAGTCTCCTAAATAAAGCTACTCGTCAAACTTATTAGCTCTAGACTTTACGGTTTTAGACAAGAAGATTTTCAATATTTTTTTAGCACTCTAGCCATGGCCACCAGAGTTGCCAAGTTCTTTTGTTAAATTCTTAAGAGGGCGATGGCAGGATATCTTATTTGAAGTTTTGTTAAAATTTGACGGACAGTTTCAGAAAAGAAGACGTTTGTCAAAAAGGTTAACGCACCCAGGGATGCAAGGACGGAAGCACGCAAGCACAGCAGACACAGAGCCATGACAGTAAGCCCCCTGGTCTTCCGCCAGTGAAGGTAATCAAGGGATGTTTCGCCTGATACCATTTTTCTCTGAAATGCCACCTGCAAAAGAAAACCATACTCAAAGCAAAATAAGAGCAAATCGTCTCTTGAAAGCTGGCTGACCAGCAAATCGAACCCACGTCTGCGATCTACGAGAGCCAGATACGGCATATTCACAGCATTTTTATTTGTTTTTCTGGTAGTTCAGTCGACTCACTACCAGAAATGAGTAAAATATTGCACGTATAGTTCGTCATCATGAATCTTACCCCTTTACTCCATAGATACTCATTTCTACGCATTGCTTGTAGGAGCCTTTGGAAAACATTGTAGCAAAAGGTGAAATTGCTCGTGACGAGCAATTTCACCTTTTGTCACAATGTTTTCTAAGCTATCAAAAGGTGTCATATACGCATAAGAAATGGCTTCATCCCTGCTGTTATTTAGGGTCAATTAGAGATACCATAGAAAAGCCTTTTGGGGTAAAGGGTTAAGCAAATATTTTATTTAAACATGTACAACCCCATGAAAAAATAATTGCGACTGGATTACGCTGGAGATTGCTTGTACTGTATAATGACTCTTCACAAGATGAAGGCATGCGAAGCAAAAGGTGATGTTTTGTGAGTAACATATCTTAGTTAAAAAAGTACTCGACTGGCTGTTTTTGTTCAGTATATATATAAAACTAGCGACAATAAAAATGAGCAACGCTCTGACAACAAGGGGTTAAATTGTGCATCGTCATGATACATTACTCGTATACCCATCTTCGCAAGCCAAGGCTGACGATTCACTACGCTACTCTACCCTTGGCGGATCGAGCTTGATTTTTACATTCCCCCGATACTCTTTTTCATTGGATGCAGCCAGCTGTAACTGCAACGAATGAAATCGCTTGTAGCATTTCATCTTTGATAAAAATAGAACTAGGTCGCTACCTTTCGTATAGAAGGTAAACATGGAAATCCACGTGGATGTCTGCTTATCGCTTCATGTGTATTCGTAAGCGGTTTGTTAAACGATATTTCATTTGCTTTTAGAGATATGATGTAAAGTGGGGTAATAACCAGCATCCAATAGAGGGCGCATCGCAGGAATCTCGAAATCGGGCTCAATCAGCCAAGGTAAGATCCACGTAGTGATCGTAACCTTGGCTCGCGAAGAAGCATTATACCATGCCAATCATTATAATATGGCTTGCAACACGGGAAAAGGGGCATTCGGACATATGCACAAAATGTCGTCTCGGATTAGCCTGCGCAGTCCGCGCAGGCTAATCCGAGACGGCATTTTACGACTACACTTAATTTTTTCCTGCATTACACTTGCGCCAAACAGGAAATTTTATAAAAACGGGAACTGTCGTGCCCGATCAGCCTGCGCAGAGTGCACAAGCTGATCAGGAACGACACTTTACGCATGTGTCCTAATGCCCCTTTCCGTATGTTGCAGGCCATAGGATTATGGATCCATAAAATTCAGTTTCTACCAACCTGTTGAGTCATGAAGTAGAATGGTCCTATAAACAAACCAAATTTAGCTTGAATTATTAGATTTATAAAGGTTAGAAACGACTCTACACACTGAACAGGACAAAAGAGACTATATTGTGCAAAATAAGGTCTAGACAAACAGTACCGGGAACAAGACAATTCCCCGACCGACAAGACAGTTCCCCGACACAGCTTTTCGAGACAGTTCCCCGACAAAATTGAAGACAGTTCCCCGACACTTTGAAGACAGTTCCCCGACACTTTTATCATAACTATATTGAATAGGTTTGGATTTTTCTTTTTTAAATAATTTTATAGACATTTATTTGAAATGATGGAAGTAAATTTCAACTTTGGTGGTTATTAATTGAGTATTATGGCCCAATTAAGGAGGTCGATATATTGTGATTGGACTGTTTCTTGCTATGATTGGGTGTTTGTAATAATGATTGGTTTAATTGGCGAGAACCTGTCGAGTTTCCGTTAATTGTGTATGATTGCGGTGTTTAAACTGTCTTTAATGGCATGTAGTTCAGCTACAAGAACAAGTCTGCGACTTGAGTACTGGCTTCTGAAATGCAATTTTAACATGTATAACTCATGTAATGTGTAGGCCCTATGTGCTATAAATTCCTTGAATAAAGTTAAACATTGAAACTTTTTGTTGATTCTCGTTGAACTGTATAACTGTCATATATTACTACTGTCCATAAAGGCACAACTTAAAGGGAATCTACATTCATATTATCCATTACATTACTAGCGGATTATTTCACTTTCTCCGGAAGTAACAGTAAGAGATGTAAAAAATGCGCTAAACCTAGGCCTATGTATGTATTTTAAATCCAACACTGGGATAACGTTTTGTTTTAGTAATCAAATACACATATTCATGTAACACATGTAATGATATTCTGATCTGAAAAACGACCAAGATACTGTATCATTTCCAAACTGTGAGTGATCATCAATAATAAACTAAAAAGGAGCAATACTCTCAATTGTTCAAAATCCTTTCACAAGTACAAGACCCCCATTTCCTTTCCTTAAAAGTTTGAGATATCGATGATAAATGTCGATGAAAATCAAGTTTGCTAATACTGAATGTGTCGGGGAACTGTCTTCAAAAGTGTCGGGGAACTATCTTCAATTTTGTCGGGGAACTGTCTCGAAAAGCCGTGTCGGGGAACTGTCTTGTCGGGGAACTGTCTTGCAACCCAAACAGTACCCATACTAACCTCGAGTGTCTGTATTCTGTAATGATAAAGAAGCAACTTGATGAAATTAAGATTTGAGACCACAGAATATATTAGCTAAAATTACTCAACTTCATTAAAATAAAGCACACACTTCTGGTCACTTTCTTATGAAAATTTTAACTTCGATAACTATTTTCATGTTCATTGAGCATAAATAAAGAACATACTGTCGGCCTTCTTGTGCAAACATGGTGTGACCAAATTCCGATAGCTCGGTAGACTAGTATACAGCAGAAAGTCGAAGATCTTTGCTTCTTTTTAGAAGGAACACTATTTGGATTTCGGAAAAAAGATGTACATTTCTTTTACATATGATAATTAGCTGATTTTCATATGTATTTGTCTGAAAATCAAGGACAATGAAACATAGGAATATTGATTAGGGTAACGAGCAGAAATCACGTGTGACGTCATCAAAAGATGTGCTTTACGAGATGCACACAAATATCAACGGTTCAAGACCATTTACGGAATAAGGACACTCGACGATACATCAGAACGAACGATGTACTCAGGAAATTAGAACTGAACCCCTCGGCTGCCCTGCGCGACTCAAGGACCTTTTGTTGACATTTAGATCAAGATATGGCTGTACAGAACAGAACATATGAGTCTGATCTTGGAAGTAGGATCTACACTGTATTTTTGACCAACAACAGGTTCCAAATAGCATTCAGGTCTTATATGTCAGCTGAAAAGGTTTAACCCTTTACCACACAATAACGACTTTTAACACCATTGAGGAAGACGCCTTTTGAAAACATTGTGAGAAAAGGAGAAAATGCTAGTAATCAGCATTTTCTCCTTTTCCCCACAGTGTTTTCAAACCTGACAAGATCAAAGTCTATTAGACTACTTGAGTCCCATTTAAAATTGTCGCCTGCAAATGCTTTCAATTTGGACAAGGCTAAAATTCAAATTTTGTCGTGTGATAAAGGGTTAGGTAATTTATTTACAGAACCGGGCTACTTTTCTACGCGACAACCGTTACTTTGAATTCCAATCTAAAATATACGGTTACTCTAAATAAAACACAACCTGGTGCGATCCATTCAGTTATGATCAGCAGTTGACCCTTTCCCAAACAAGCCCTGGTTTTACATGTCTGTTGTAAAAGTATTTTGAAAACACTGTGGGAAAAGGAAAACGAGCAGTTTCTCCTTTTCCCACAGTGTTTTTCTTCCCTTTTAGCGAACTTTCTGCCATTTTCTCTTTTGGTTTGGAAGAGTCAGAAATTTGCCGTTTGGGAAAGGGTTGAGAGAAATATGGAGCTAGAACAGACCTGTCTTTTCTCTCAAACGTATTCACGGCGGGGAATCACGTGACACAACAACAACAACAATGACCGTTATTTGAAAATATTCCCCAACTTCAGGTAAGAAAATCTTCAATAATTCCATTAATACATGACCGATTGGAATTTGGTTTGAAGCAGAGAAGGCGGAAGGACTAAGGGGATTGGCTTGATGTGTTAGATTTTTTAAACAACACCCGATAAAAAAGTTATTGACGAGCAAACAAATTATCCAGGGTAAAAAAAATGTTTGCTCGTCAATAACTTTTTTATTGAAGATTTTCTTACCTAAAGTCGGGGATTTTTTTTCAAATAACGGTCATTGTTGTTGTTGTTGTGTCACGTGATTCCCCGCAGTGGTATTGATTAAAGCCATTTTCTGCATTGCTACTTTATAGCGCTTATTACTGCAGTCCCCCCAATATCGGGGAGAGTGATGCGTCATAAGACAGGTCGAATCTTCGAAGAATATGACATGCGCAGACAACGATTTAGCAAGGTAAGAGCCATTCTCAGGGCCAAGGCCGGTAGTTCAGTTGACTACGAACTAAGGTTGACACCAGGTGGAAGGCCTCGTGTTCGAATCTCAAACTGGGCCGTTTTCCTTCCGATGGCTGATGATATATAGTCATTGCAAAAGGCTTATTAATTTTATCTTATTATCGCCAATCAATGTTTCGAAGATGGTTAGATTATGAAGCGTTTAGCGACTTGGGAAGAATATACGAAGTACTAAAAAAAAGTATTGATAGATGTACTTGGTTCAAGGATGTAACAGTAATAATAAGAAAACTTAGAAAACGTGTTCTTGTTCTTAGAATGTGGATGGCAATCTTTGAAAGATAGGCGGGAAAGCCCAAAAATGTTGTTTATGTATAAAGCCGCCCATCAGATGGTTGCCCAATACACTGCAGACTAAATTCTACCGGTTGTTGCAGACACAATGCAATACGCCATTAGAGATATTAGAGATCTAAGAAATATATCTACTCGCACTACAATTTCTCAAAAATCCTGTATCCCTTCTTCAATAAATATTTGGAATAATTTCAATGATAGCCAGAAGAATGTCAATTCGTTTTCAACTTATAAAAAGTTAATCTCAAGTAGGTTCCCATTACCCCCTGTTCCCGCCTATTACCTTGAAGGCAATCGTTTTTAGGCCAGGGAATCCCTCTCAAGGGATTCCCTTGCCTATAGGGATCGTAAGCTGCCTATTCAGACAAAAATGTTGGACGGTGTGTCCACTCTATATCGCAGAGTCCGCCAAAACAACTAGTTTCCCAAGTATATACAGAGATTGCTTATCACACGGTGTGAATGCTTTCCTTTCCTCAAAGCTTTCATCTGCAAAATGCCATGGAATTGCAAGGGTATTACAATCCTTTAATAACTGACGAGTGTGTGTTTTTATCCCGTTTTTGTCATTAACACTGACCTAATAAAGGCGTAACCTAATGAACTTGGCTTTATCCGGCAGTTGTGTATTCTTACGCCTATATACGGTTAATATCTATAACGCTCTCTCTTGCACTCCGGATCATTCACATTCAGGTATGGTGAGATTAACGAACGACGACTCTGCTCGGAGTTTGTCTATAACGTTGTGTTGACATTTGAACATGTGTTTCACATAACACGTCTCCGCTAAAATGCGATTGTAAATAAAGCAAACTACATATAGAATATTGGCCCGTGTTATGTTTATCACTTTTTCTCATGTATATCGACTAAATCTAGGGTACTTCAGCGGAATGCTGGAGAAATCGGCCCCTGGAGAAATCGTCCCCAAACTGCTTGGCCCGTGTTATGTTTATCACTCCGGAGAAATCGTACCCTGGAGACGATTTCTTTGGTGAAATCGTCCCCAAATAAAATTTTAGAAAAATCGACCCCACCATCAAATTTCATCCATATCGTTAATCAAGTTGTCTATAAAAATATTTTTGAAATTTCGTTGTCTTTAGTATGTAATTTATGTGTATTAGTTACCTTTATCCAAGAGTTATTTGGTAGTTTTGTTATTGTTTATACTGCCTATTTCACATTGATAGGATGTATTTCACACCTTTTACACCTGTCACAAATAGATTACACCTGTGTGATTCTTAAAAATGTCTTTGATTGACTTTGATTTGAAACCAAATAAATGCTTATAATTTTTTTCTGTAGTCGTTCGCTTGTCATTTAATGTATTTTTTTTTTCATCTCTCTCTCTCTACTAGTGTCATATAACATACCTGTGACCAATACCATTTAGCAGGGGCATCAGTGTCTCTGACACACATATTTCTAGTGTTCACTAGGGCTTGTGTGCATCCGAATATTTCCGGTCCATAACTTCTACAATTGTGGATGGATTTCAAAATAATTTGGCACAATTGACCTCCATCACGGTTAGATGTGCCATTTGAAACATCTGTTCAAGTAGGTTCAAGATTAAGGCCACATTGAAGGCCAATTTTTCGTCCGAACCATAACTCCTACATTTTTGGATAAATTAGCATAATGCATTGTTCTCCATCATGAGCAGAAGTTCCCTTTGAAACATTTATTCAGGTCCAGGGTCTAGGTCAAGCTTGAGAGTCAAGTGTTCGCGGGCTTGACACAAGTTGTCCTTGGATAACGATTATGAATTAGGATTAACATCTTTTTATATTATGTAGATATAAGTATCGAAGCTCAAGTCACTGTGACTTGTCCGTAAAATAGGCAAGTAATATAGGAAAACCGAGCCTAATCGTTTTCCTAAAACAATCCAACCTTTTCACAGTATTTTATTGAGGAAATATTTTGGCTAAAAGAGAATTTGCTTGTAACAAGCAGTTCCTCCCAATTTCCCCCAAATCTTACTTTTCAATATACACGAAGAACTACTTTGGATTTTCATCTACAACTTCCTTCAAATATGACCAGTTAAAAATTTCGTCGACTTGTGGAAGGTAGAGACAACATGACCAACTGCCATATCACTCCAATCTTTATTATTCATTACATTTAACCTTGATATCTATCTTACATGTATTTTCATTGAAATCAATAAAAATAAATATGTTCTTGCGTCATAAATATAAAAAATAATGTCATTCAGGACTACAAGACATCACATGTCTCAGAAAATTTAGATAACCAAAGTTGGTATTGCGCCGATTGAATACGGTTCAATTTTGACTTGGGATTGTTTACATGCACGACAAATTACTAAGTATTCTAAGCCATTATCAAGCACCCCATATCTGTGAGCACATTCCTAGCTCTGGCTTAATTAGTTTCTGGCTGGTGCTTTCTAGTATCAGCTCAAAATTATCTGATAAAAACCAAGAATTCCAGGGGCTTAGTGGAATCCGCTTGTATCCCTGTCCGTCTACCTGTTTGTATTAATTAAAATTGACCTCATGTTTGTTTCGCATCCTCAATTTCCTGGTTTTTGGTCCGTTTTGCATGCCTGGATTAGGAATAAATGCAGTGGGCTATATGCATTAATCCTTTTGCCAGAGCAAATCAAATAGATAAAGTTTATTTCATCAGATTGTGGTTAATATGGGGAAATATTTGCCGAAAAAGGTAAAGGTATGCGAAAATACCGAGTGTCGTAAGGCACGAGTTATTTTCGCGCACCTTTCCCTTTTTCGGCAAATATTTCCCCATATCATTCACAAGCTGATGAGATGAATTATATATTATATTTCCTCCGATTAATTTGTCAACGAATGCCACTTTTAAAACTAGTCTCAAGTCAATGAACCGGATAACCGTTATTTAAAAAAAAAGTAGTTCTAAATTTTCGGCAGGAGGAAAATATTCACTGTGACGGAGAAATAATTCCCCCTAGTTTAAATTACGACATTTCGTTACCCATAACATGTCTAAAATTAGACACATGAAATATCACATAATTATATAATGATTTGCTTAGATTAATGCGTCACTTAGATGCACTTAACGCTTTTACCAGAGCAAATCAAATAAATCAAACAACGTTACAAAAGCGTTAACCCTTTACTCCATAGATACTCATTTCTACGCATTGCTTGCAGAAGCCTTTTGAAATCATTGTGGCAAAAGGTGAAATTGCTCGTGACGAGCAATTTCAACTTTTGTCTCAATGTTTTCTATGCTATCCAAAGGTTTCATATACACAAGAAATGGCTTCATCCTCGCTGTTATCTTATCTAGGGTCAATTTGAGATACCTTAGAAATGCGTTATGCGGAAGAGGGTTTAATTGGAGGGTAGATAAAAAGTGAAATATTCAGTCAATATTAGTAGCCTTAATTTCAGGCATTTAAAGTTCTTTTGTCGACAAAAAAATCCCGCTTAGTATGGGGCAGAATTGCACAGAACGTGCGATCTGATCTTGAATCGGACATTGCAGCATTCGGGTTGAGCACTCGTCACGGCCCGGCCGATTCCGTACCTAACCTCGTCTGTATAAACGGTCTTTTTCATCTGAACTGCCTGTCACGTGATCTTATACATGGCAGCGCTACTGTAAGTCTTTAAAGCAACGACATTAACAACCTCGATGAAGTTATTCACATTTATTTATCTGTCTGTGACATCTGAAATCGGAATAGATAAACCACGCTAAAAATGAATGTAAGAACAGTTTGTTAACTGAAATCTGGTTAGAAAGATTTCAATAGGAAATTGAGACTCAAGTTTCTTTTTTTTTAAGAGGAGCGCGTTGTCTGCGCATGTCATATGCTTCGAAAATTCGACCTGTCTGCTATGACGCATCACTCTTTCCAGTATTGGGGATTGTAGTAATACGCGCTATAAAGTAGCGATGGAGAAAATGGCTTTTATCAATACGTTTGGGGAGAAATCAGGCCTGTTTTAGCTTCAGATGTCTCTAAACTACTAATCATAGCTGAATGAATCGCACTAGGTAGCCTTTTATTGAGTAAACGCTTATCTTAGTCTGAAATTCAAAGTAAAGGTTGTCGCGTAGAAAAGTAGTCCAGGTTTGTACCCAGGATTGGGGGGATTGTTGTAATACGCGCTATAAAGTAGCAATGGAGAAAATGGCTTTTATCAATACGTTTGGGGAGAAATCGGGCCTGTTTTAGCTTCAGATTTCTCTAAACTGTTTATCATAGCTGAATGAATCGCACCAGGTAGAGTTTTATTGAGTAAACGTTTATCTTAGCTTGCAAATTCAAAGTGACGGTTGACGCGTAGAAAAGTAGTCCAGTCTTGTACCCTGGATGCCCCAAAAAGATAGATGTGTAGCAATCTTGTTTTGACGTGTGCAAGGCAGCATAATTATGGTTAAATACTCTGAGTTTACATGGTTTAAAAATAGCGAACTAATTATTTGACCTTAGGCTTCTAAGCCCATCCTCGGATACCCCGGGGCCTCCCTATTTGCTACGCTACATCGACCCCTGGGACAATTGACTAATAAAACTTTGAATCAGCCGCCGAAAATCGATACGAAACGTCATAGCGTACAGTCCACTCGCCCATCACAAAATGTTGATGGAACCAATGAAAAGCCAGCATCCGGCCAGCGGTAAAGCGAGAGAAATTCAATTAATTGTCCCAGGGGTCGATGTAGCGTAGCAAATAGGGAGACCCCGGGGTATCCGAGGATGTTCTAAGCCCGACTCAATGACCTTAGGCAGACAGTGTCCATTACGATCAGGCTGCAGAGAACGTGCGCCTGATCTTAAATCTACACTGTCCGATCAGAAGACCCCCCCCCCCCCCCCACACCACACACACACACAAAAAAAAACCCTGTGATATTGGCAAAATGCTGGTTTTTACCATGAACTTGAGCGTTTCATTTCACTTTTCTAGCAGAATTAGACTGGTTACCGCCCCTGATACTACTACGTAATACACGGTATACAACGGTGGCCAGTTCATAGCAGAATACGTGTTAATTAGTTTATGCAAGAGAAAACAGGTGGCATCTCAAAATAGTACTGACTACTGTCAGCCCACGCAGTCTGATTCGAACAAAAACTACTCTCGGTAGAGTTTCTTCGTGTCAAAGGACCTTTATTATAACGCATAATTCAGCCTGTATTTGAACCCTTTTATCCTGCCCTTCGCGACCATGGATACCTTTTGCGGAGAATGTACATCAAGATCAGCCTGCACATACGTGCAGTCTGATCTTGCTCTACACTCTCCGCTGATCTATCGGTAGTTTGGGTCATATAAGCCAAGCCCCATGCCAGTACATTTAGCAAAAATGTTTTTTGTGTAATCGTCAACAATTTTTATTCGGCAGGATAAAGGTTAACACAGTGGATCCGTTTATGACAATGCATTAAAAGCCCTCTTCAAAGAACGCCTGGGTTTGTATTCACCAACCATTTCCAAGAACATTCTTAGTCTAATTCTCCAGATGTTTTTTCCAAATATGAAAGCAACACACCTTCTGATTGGCTAAACCATTTGGTTTAGCCAATCAGAAGTTGTGTTGATTTCAAACTTGGAAAATCTTGCAGAATAAGACAAAGAACGCTCTAAAGAATGGTCTGGTGAATACAGACCCTGATTCTCGTACAGAAACAGCAAACTGTTTACTGATAACATCATGTACATGTTGCATGTGTGTAATTTCTGCATACAGCATTACACTTTCGAAACTCTCTGCGAAAAAAGTATATCTGTTGAGAGGAATGTTTTGAAGTCGTAAAATACTGGTCGCTATTTTTACATACAGTAATGCCTCTAGCAGACGACTCCTTTCGGCATTATGTTTCTTTGGTTCTTGAAACGGGCAAGCAGGGGGGAGAAATCTCTCCTTTTGTCACCGTGTTTCCATTTGTGTTTATTATTTCCTACAAACCTGAATTCCCTTTTTACCGGGATGTTTTAGAATCGCCTGCCAGCGTGGACCCAACTCTTTACCAAAGGATAAAAACGTAGATTTGTTTTAATTGAAAGCATTTGCAGACGACAAAAAGATGTGACTCAGACATTAGAGATTGTCTTTAATAAGGTGGAAAACTTATTTAGGACAAGAAGAAACTGCTGCTTACTAGAGACTTACTTCTTTTCCAACAATATTTTCGGAACTATTTCGTTTCGTAAGGGTTGTTTAAACTCGGAATCTAGTGGTGTAAAAAAAGGACAGATCTCAAGGACAATAAGACAAAACATTGTCAGGTGCGTGAGTGCATAGTAGCCCCGCCCCTTTCCTGTCCGCTATTTTTAAGTCTTTACCAAGTAAGAAAATAAATAAACTTGACCAGTTTTAAAACATTTGCAGAAGACAATTTAGATTTTACTCAAATGATTAACTTTGCTTTAACCCTTGACCTAACGATAGAATTTTAACCTTGTCCAAAGTCAAAGCATTTGCAGTCGACAATTTTAATGTGGCTCAAATGGTGAAAAATATTCATTGATAGGTGGAAACCACTTGGGGAAAAGGAGAAAATGCTAGAAACCAGCATTTTCTCCTTTCCCCAAAGTGTTTTAAAAAGCCTCTTTTCCAGGGTCGTTTAAAGTCGGGACTACGTGTTAAAAGGTTAACCCATTACCACACAATCTCTACTTTTGACACCTCTGAGAAAGAAGCCTTTTGAAAACACTGTAGGAAAAGGAGAAAATGCTGGTAACCAGCATTTTCTCCTTTTCCCACAGTGTTTTCTACCCATCTCAAATCAAATTTCAATTTTTCAGTCACCTTTATTTTGTCGTCTGCAAATGCTTTCAATTTGAAGCAGTCTAAAATTTTGTCGTGTGGTAAAGAGTTAATAAGGGCAGAAACCATTGTGGGGGAAAGAGACAAAGTCTTCAGAACAAGACCACTGTCGGATGAGAGACTCTAAGACAGTCCTATTTCATTCCTCAGTTGTTAGATTAGAAATTAAACAAACCGACCGCCAGACGCCTATGAGTCAAGAGATTGCAAAATCGATGTGCAACAATATACTGCGCATGAGCTAATGCTAAATATAGCTACTCATCCAGCCGTACTCGAGATCTCCCTTTTCGCTAAGCAAAACAGCTTAGGCAGTTAAATATAGGGTTTTGAACCAGGAGATTTGCTGTTCGAACCCCTAGTCAGTCCAAATTCTTTCAGAGGATCGATGATAGTTAACCCATTCCCAAACAACCCCTGGTTTTTACGGGTCTAGAATATTAGCCTTTTGAAAACATTGTGCGAAAAGGAGAAAATGCTGGTAACCAGCATTTTCTCCTTTTCCCACAATGTTTTCTACTCTATCATAGACAGAAATAATCTTTTCAGCAAGAGTTGAATTGTCGTCTGCAAATGCTTTCAATCTGGTCTAGTCCAAAAGTTTGTCGTTTGGGAAAGGGTTAAATATGAAAGGATTAACTCCTTTTTTTATGACTGATCATTGTTTTGATGATGATTGTGCGGGAAAGCAACCATTAGGTTGGGAAGAATGACTGCTCGAAGTATTGGTGATAGATGGATATGTTCACTTGCAGCCGTTACTTAACTCATTACCAGACGACAAAAATTTTTAGACATGTCCAAATTGAAAGCATTTGCAGACGACAAAATAAAAGTGACTGAAATTTGAAATTTGTTTTGTGAAGGGTAGAAAACATTGTGGGAAAAGGAGAAAATGCTGGTTACCAGCATTTTCTCCTTTTCCCACAATGTTTTCTAAAGGCTTCTTTCTCAGGGGCGTCAAAAGTAGGGATTGTGTGGTAATGGGTTAATTGTTACCGCCAAGATTCCGATCTTCAACTTTCTGTACTGTTTTGGTCCAACGCCAAGCGATATGACTCGGAAAGTGAGACAGTGTAGCGAAAAAGGAGTTTGTTACTGACCGGACTATTTTTGAACCGAGTTTGAATCGCATCTGAAGTAGAAAGGGTTAAACATGATAATTTCCGGTACACTTGTATATCAAGTGCACAAAGACGCATGCGCAACTGGCGGGTTTTGAATAATTCCTCATATTTGACGGCGTATGTCTGGATCTGTGTTCTGTTTTAAATACGGTCAGTATGAACTTTTATAAAATCATGTGATTTCTATTTCACTCTGGTTTTTAATCCTGTTTAAGTCAGCATTTCATTCATTACTGTTTCCTCATGTAACTGTGAAAATGAAAGCCTGAGCTTGAAACCAATACCAAAATTCAAACTCGTGTGACCTATTAACTCGTTTTCAGACAAGATGGATTTTGTTTACTTTTAAGGACAGACTAGATCAGACTAGGCATAAGGTCGGTCCGATTTCGGATCTACACTATCCGATTATGGATGCAATGAGTTATTTCATGTGAAAAATACTTTCTCAATATTTGTGTTTTACTGTTTTCTGGAAACATCCATTTAGCTTATCTTGCGCTTTAGAGTTGGATGATTGACATATCCGGGAGAAAATTCTGATATCCGAATGTTGAATGGATACCAAGAACTTGGGGGGAAAAATGACGATTTCAGAATTACTTAACTCTTTACCAAAGGACTAAGTTTTGGACAAGTCGAAATTGAAAGTAGGCGACAAATAAATGTTGTACAAACGGCGGTTCCTGTCTCATGAATGGTAGAAAACGCGGGAAAAGATGTAAATGCTGGTTACCTGAATTTTCTTCTTTTGCGACACTGTTTTCAAAGCAATTTTTATCATCGTTAAGTGTTCAGTAGCCACAAATAGTAAACGAAACGGATGTTAAAATTCATTTGAATTTAGATCATACCTATTGAAAAAGTAAACCAAAGATAAAGGGACTTGGCAACTTTTGATCTACTTTTGAAAATAATTTTTTAAGTCAACGACTATTGCTTGGACCGGATAATCGTATCGCAATAATCTTCTTTTGGGGGTGGGTTGGCTTAATACGCGAGATCGTGTGTTAGAGGGTTAACACCTAATCCTGATCTCGACCCTCCCCCTCCCTTCCCCTCATCCTCTTCCCGGATGGTGTAGAGATCAAGATCAAAAGAGTTGCTAGATCTTACACTTACACTCTTCAATATTCGATAAAATCTGGGCAAACGAGGTTGAATTGTTAATCATTATGGGCCTTAAAAAATATCATGAGAAATGATTAAACTATCCTTTTCCTACAATATTTTATTTCTTAACCATTACCACACAAGTAGCATTTAAAAAGCATTGTGGGAAAAGGAGAAAATGCTGGTAACCAGCATTTTCTCCTTTTCCCACAAGGTTTTCTACCCTTCACAAAACAAATTTCAAATTTTCAGTCACTTTTATTTTGTCGTCTGCAAATGCTTTCAATTTGGGCCAGTCTAAAATATTGTCGTTGGGTAATGGGTTAATTTCACATTTAGTAACGCAGAGCATCATCTGAAATACATACTATATCCATCTGCAAACGCTTTTAAAAAATACTTTTGAACAAGAACTTAGATTTCGTTGTCAAGCAAAACGTTAACCTTTCTTTTGAACAAGAACTTCGATTTTGTTGTCAAGTAAAACGTTAACCTTTACCACACAGTCTCGAGTTTTAACCCTTTCCCAAATGACAAACTTTTGGACTAGACCAAATTGAAAGCATTTGCAGACGACAATTCAACTCTTGCTGAAAAGATTATTTATGTCTATGATAGGGTAGAAAAGATTGTGGGAAAAGGAGAAAATACTGGTTACCAGCATTTTCTCCTTTTCTCACAATGTTTTCAAAAGGCTACTATTCTAGACCCGTAAAAACCAGGGATTGTTTGTGAAAGGTTTAAAGAACCTGAGCAGGACAGCCTTTGAAAACATGGAAACTTGTAACCAGGGTTCAAATTTCATTTTTCTCTACACTTGCAAATTTTAGCAACTAGCTTTTATTTCCACTTGCAAAATTAAAGTTAGACTCGCTTTTCTTTTGAGGTTCAGCTTGCCAACCAATGGTTAAGAATGAGTGGCCGGTATAAACTGTTCAATCTATTCTATTACTTAACCTGTCAAAGTAGAGACAACAACCAAACAAATATTAAAACCCCCAGTAAACCATCAATTCAAGTACAATTGAATTTCTGTTCTCAAACAAAATTAAATTTATATAAATCTCACAATGGTGAACGATTTTGTACATGAATTGCGGACGTATCACATCCGAATATCTGCGTGTCCGGTAATTGGTTTACCTGGTCCACCATGTCCGACTTGCTTCCGTTGTCTGCGCATGTCATATCCTTCGAAGATTCGACTTATATGACGCATCACTAGCCCCAAAAGCGGACTGACTGTAATATTACGCTCTATAAAGTAGTAAAGTAGAAAATAGCTTTTATCAATAAATTTGACGAGAAGTGAGACCTGCTTTACCTCCAGATTTCTCTAGACTGCTGATCATAGCTGAGTGAATTGCACGAGGTAGCGTTTTATTGAGTAAACGTTTATTTTAGTTTGAAATTGAAACTAACAGTTGTCGCGTAGGAAAGTGGTTCGGTTCTGTACCCAGGATGCCCAAATTAGATAGATGAGTATTTACAGAATGCCATCTAGCGGGAGATAATGGACTTGCTTCTCGTTGCTTTTTGCGCATAATATTTATCTTTTCTTGAAAGATTGACAATTGTTTTTAATCCGAGATCGAATTCACGTGCCGTTTTCCGTATAAGATACGCAAAACCTCAGTATCGGCCGTGAGTGCAGACGAACGAGCTTAGCGCACGATACCCGGATAACGAACGACAACTCGGAGGCTGCAACAGCGACATGTAAAGTTATAAATAGCCGTCGAAGGTTATTCTCAGTGCGACAGAACCGATGTTTATATACAGAACGAAAAGAATTAGCACTCCATTTTTAGCTCACCTGAGCACGAATTGCTCAGACTGAGCTATTGTGATCACTCACCGTCCGTCGGCGTCCGTCCGTCTGTCCGTCCGTCGTCCGTCCGTTCACATTTCCTTGTTTACACTGTAGCATCTACAAACACATGTCTCAACCAATCAGCACCAAACTTGGTCAAAGTATGTATGACCATAAGAACTCGGATGAGATTGATTATGAGTCTAATCGGACCAGAACATCTTGAGTTATGTGCCCTTGAACTACAAAACTTGCTATGTTTCACTTTGTTTACACTCTAGCATCTACAGATATCAACCAACCAGCACCCAACTTAGCCAAAGTATGTATGACTATAAGATCTCGGATGACTTTGATTTTGAGTCTAATCGGAACAGAACATCTGGGCCCGTATTCACCAACCATTCTTAAGAACGTTCTTGTTCTTATTCTTCAGAATTTTGTCCAAGTGAAAGTAACAGAACTTCTGATTGGCTAAACCAAATGGTTTAGCCAATCAGAAGTTCTGTTACTTTCACAGTCGGAAAAATTTGAAGAATAAGACAAAGAATATTCTTAAGAATGGTTGGTGAATACGGGCCCTGGACTTATTCGCCGTTGAATTAGAAAAATTGCTATATTTCACTTTGTTTACACACTAGCATCTACAAATATCAACCAATCAGCATTGAACTGGGTCAAAAATATATATATGACCATAAGATCTCAGTTGCGTTCGATTATAGGTCTAATCGGACCAAAACAACTGGAGTTACTTGCCCTTGAATTAGAAAAATTGCTATATTTCACTTAGTTTTCACTCTAGCATCTGCAAATATCAACCAATCAGCTCCAAACATGGTCAAAGTATGTATGATGATAAGATCTTGGATGAGAACATCTGGAGTTATTTGCCCTTGAATTAGAAAAATTGCTATATTTCACTTTGTTTACACTCTAGCATTTACAAATATCAACCAATCAGCACCGAACTTGGTCAAAATATATATGACCATAAGGTATCAGATGCGTTCGATTATGGGTCTAATCGGACCAAAACGGCTGAAATTATTTGCCCCTGAACAAGAAAAATTGCTATATTTAGCTTTGGTTACACACTAGCATCTACAAGATATCAACCAATCAGTAACAAACCTGGTCAAAATATTTATGACGCTATGATCTCGGATGAGTTCGTTTATGGGTGTAATCGGACCAGAACAACTAGAGTTATTTGTCCTTAAATTAGAAAATTCTTTAGAATAGTTCTTAGTCCGGAGTATAACTTTGTCATCTCCAATCCGATTGAGTTTAAACTTGGCATTTGTGTTTGTTGCAATAATACAGACTGCAGTGTGAAAGAACCATAACTCTACCTCAAACTGTCTATGAGCTATTTCCCTTTGATTATCATTTTTACAGTATTTTCTGCTTGTCTGGAATATAACTTTGTCATCTGCAGCCTGAACATCTTCAAAGTTGATATGCATGATTGTTGAAATATTATGGAGTGCAGTGCATAAGAACCATAACCCTTTCTAGTACACATTTTGAGTTATTCCCACTTTGACCTTCATTTCTATAGCATTTCTTGCTTGTCTGGAGCAAACAAAACTTTGTTTCCATTCATTTCTGTCTAGATCAATGTTTATTTTTTTTGTCCAAGTTTTTATGCAGGCAGGTTCATCTTTATTTCTAATCAGATATTGGTAGATATGTTTAGTACCCTGCGAATCTTTGAGAATGATCTGAAGGTGTGGTGGCAGATGCGGTTTTTGATGTAAAGTTATGTCTCGAGGTGTTATCAACAATTTTTTAAAAATATTAATTAATAGCACATTTTATCTGTATATAATGTAAATAATTTGCAGATATATTGTATTTTTTGTTTATCTGATCAAGAGTTAGAAAACAATTATTAATATCAAGTGTATCTCCAATGCAGTGAATACCGGCATTGAACATTTTTTTGAAATAAAACTTTTTGCAGAAATGTGAATATTGTTATTGTGAAAAATACGACATTCTGCAATATTAGTACACTCAATACTGATATTATCGAATAGCTGACTTAATGCTTTTAGCATGTCTATCCAAAAAGGGTTATTGATTTTTTCAATTGGGACTTTTATGTAATCTTTTCCACATAAACACAACTTTTCGATATCGATAAATTCCTTAATGATATTTGATATTTAACATTTTTAGTCCACCTTCTACATAGTCTTTTGTGATTACTGATTTCTTTACTTTGTGACAACCCTCCAAAATATATGAATAGAAATCATCGTTTAGTTTCGAGATTAGTTTTTCAGAACGATTGGGTAGTGCAAAAAATAAATGGTTCATCTTAGAAATCAGTAGACTCTTCAAAACTGTAATTTTACCAATAGGCGTAAGGACACGTTGATTCCATTTTTTAACTATGTTTTCTATTTCATTAAATTATGATACCTAGCAATTCAAATTTATTTTGGCCCCATATTAATTTCCACTTTGTTTTGATAGTATCAGCACTGTATTTTTTCTTTCCAATCCAAATAACTTTAGTCTTATCAAAATTCATGTTTAAACCGGATAATTTTGAAAATCTTGATACAACATTTAATGTTTCGTTTAAAGATCTTTCAGATCCGTCAAGAATAATACTTGTATCATCAGCAAATTGTGAAAGTTTAAATTCTGTTTGATTTATTCTTATTCCTTTTATATGTTTGTTATTTCTGATGTTAATAGATAAAATTTCGGCACATAAAATAAAAATGTAGCTGGACAAAGGGTCTCCTTGACCACATCCTCTTTCAGTTCTAAAAACTTTGTCATCTTAAGTAGGAATGACTTGAAATTTGGTATGCTTATTTGTTGCAATATTTAGAGGTGCAGCGCACAAGAATTGTAGGCTAACTCTACCCTGTGCTGTCTTTGAGTTATTTCCCTTTGAATGTCATTTTTACAGCATTAGTTCCTGTCTGGAATATAACTTTGTCATCTCAAATCAGAACGACTTCAAACTTGGTATGCATGTTTGGTGCAATATTACGGAGTACAGTGCACAAGAACAATAACTCTACCTAGCGCAAATTTTGAGTAATTCCACGTTGATCTTCATTTTACAGTGCATTTGTATTTCTTGCTTGTTTGGAACGGAACTTCGAAGTCTCGAGTCAAAATGCAACAATTTGATGCTCTTGTTTCATTATCATTTTGCCTTGAACCTTGATATTTGGTATTTAGCTTTATATTAGACCTTTGCTGCTTGGTACTCAGGTGAGCGATATAGGACCATCATGGTCCTCTTGTTTAATCAAGTGCTTGAAATTTCAACTCGCATTATCCAATTCTGAGTTGCATTCTGCGAGTAAATAATCATGTGGAAATTTCGGACCCTGGTAACCAGCATTTTCACCTTTTCCATGTTTTCTCCATCCTAACATAGACCCCAACTTAAGTTGTAACAATTTTGAATTTGTCGCCTGCAGATGTTTCAAATTTGAAGGAGTTTTAAATAGGTATTTTTGGTGAAGGTTAAAGAGACATTTCATAAAATTTTCATTCATAGAGAACTCTCACCCAAACGACAAACGTACAGCAGTCTCTCTGTTTTCAACAATTATTTCAATGACACTATTTTCTTAAGATCTTTGACACTTCATCAAAAGAAAAAAAAAGTAGGACAAGTGGAAGTTGAAAGCATTTGCAAATGAAGAAAAAAATGTGACTCAGAAACAGAAATTTGTCTTTGGTTGGGTAGAAATTACTGAGTTTAAGGGAAAATTCTGGTTATCAGCATTTTCTCTTTTTGCCACAGTTCTTTCAAAAGACGTTCTATCAGAGGTTATTAAATATCGGGATTATGTCACTATAGTAAAGGGTTAACACGCATGAATGAAGAATGCAAAAAGCTAACGAGTTTTGTATATTTTTGAGTTGCAATTAGCAGCCTTAATGAAAGTTGTCAACATTTCTTACTTACGCTATCGTAAACTAAGTCGTCAATAATTTTACCCATCCTCTAATGCTGTGTAATGTTTTAATTTTAATTTTTTTACGTAATATTTAATTTCAGTATTTCTTCCTATCTGCATACGTTACCTTTATGTTGTAGTCCTTTGATAAAATTTCGAAGTTTTTCATTTACTCTACGATGTGCAGACTGATAAAGAGTTCACACTGCACTAGAACTGATTGGGTTTTTTTATGTCTGAATTACAGTTGAGTTCAGTACTAATTATGAAATTTCTTGTGCACAGTACATTTGATTTCTTTACGAGCAATGAAATTACTTGTTTAATTTAATTTTGATTTCTCCAAGTTAATGAAATCCTTTTCTAACTTTCTATTAATTTTCTTCCATAAGTTTTCTTGTCCAGGTTTTAACTAGCTTTCTTCCTCTGTAATTACTTTTTTATCAAAAATACCATTTACTTTCTACAAGTTTACCAAATTCTGCTTGTTACTTGTTTAAGTTACGTTTGACTTTCTACTACTTGTATATTTCTTTCAAAATTAATATGATTTCTAAATCTTATGAAATTCCTTGCGTGAATCACAGTTTAGATTTATACCGTCTAAGTAGCTATCGGTTTTCTGCATAAAGTAGCGAAATTTTCTCAACCACAATTATTCTTCTCTGATTATGGAATTGCTTGACCAAATTAAATAATAAAAAATGATATAGTTTTGTTCTTGGTTCAAACCATTCATTTTCTGCTAGTGATAAAGTTCATGGTCTAAATTACACAAGATTTGAGCATCTACCTAGTGAGTCATCACATAATTTCGGATCCATGAATGAAATCAAATTTGTATACATAGGAGCAGAGCTTCAGAGTGATTTTGATTTCCAAATTCAAAATATTTATTATTCTCCACCAAAACCTTTATTTTGGGTACTAATTAGAGTCGTGTCATCGAGACGATTCTAATGAAAACTTACGATATAGGGTTTTAAAGAGAAATAATGGATTGAGAATACTATCACTCACTCTTATCTAGTGCTCTGCACAGGATTGAATACTTAATTTGGCTAAACACGTTTTATTTGGAGAAATGTTAAAAAAAATTACGGAAATTACATGCTTAAGTTTGGACAAACGTCGAGAAAGTAAACACGAAGTTATACTTTATATTGGAGAAATGTTAAACAAAAGTGTATAGGGAAAGTACACGCACGGTTATTTTGAAGAAATCGAAAAAAAAAAAAAACGCAGGAAATTTACATTCATGCATTATTTTGAACAAAAATATGGAAACATGTACATTTAACGCCGCTTTCAATATAATTTCCGTCGGAGTTTGTTTTACCAGTACACCCCAAAATATTGTTTCCAAGCCACTGGCTGTTTCTCACATAACAATAGTCGAAATAATAATCAGTGCTAAAGAGATAAATAAATCCTGTTGCAATTACTATAATCAGTCCTCAGAAAGGAATTGGCCGAAAGGATTTGAACTGACGATCTCCGAAACCAAAAGTTTACAGTATCCAGGCAGTTGTTACCTGTTTGCGTTAAAATGCATTCATGTAGCATCTATCCTGCATTACGCAATAACGTCTATCCATGAAGAACAAAGGGAAGGGGAATTTCACATGTAAGAATAGGAAAAAAATCGAGTACTGTCTCATGTTTTCCAACTGCCTGTTGTTTGGCTTGCCACCTTGGCACGCAAACGTTAAAAAAAATACAAGTCTTTCTGTTTTTTTTTTTTTCCTGTTTTTAAATCTAAGGCACTAAATCTGACCAGATGCCACATGTAGTCCCCCATTGTAAAAAAGGAATTTCGTTATCTCGATTAGGATAGAATGAGTTAGGAAATAGTCTCACATCTATAGTTTAAGCCTTTCTTTTTGTAGTGTTGTAGTGTTGAATGTAATAAACAAGAACGAACAGGAGCTATCTTCAATCGACATAGAAGGCATAACAGATTTTGAAATACTAATGTTGAAGGTCTTTAGTAATGTAATATAAAGAGAAATAATCAAAAGTGACCATGTCAGGAAATCCATTTTTTCTCTCTCATTGGTTTGCATATCTAAAATTTAAATATTGAATTAGAGATAATTTTGAAGACGTTTCAGGAGTTAAGGATTGGAAAAGAAGCAGTGACAGCCAAGACCTGTCTGAAAATACATGAAGACTGTGTAGTTATGGTTTATGGAGTAACGCATTTAACCCTTTACTCCATAGATACTCATTTCTACGCATTGCTTGTAGGAGCCTTTGGAAAACATTGTGGCAAAAGGTGAAACTGCTCGTCACGAGCAATTTCACCTTTTGCCACAATGTTTTCTACACTATCAAAAGGTGTCATATACACATAAGAAACAGCTTCATCCTTGCTGTTATTTAGGGTCAATTAGAGATACCATAGAAATGCCTTATGGGGTAAAGGGTTAAATACTACTTTACCTATTTGTATGGATTATAACCTGTCATATCTAATTACTAAGGTTTAATGAAGCATCACATGATATCAGTTAGAGGTCCTTGTATATTGATGTCATTGATAGTACTGCGAAGGTGACCTCAAAAAGACAAAAAGAAGACAGCAGGATAAACATGTACATACATGTAGTTTTTACCAATCGCAATGGTTCATTTATTTTTGACAAATAAAATGTAGGTAGACATCCAGATTATACGAGCGTATCCACTAAAAAAGTATCGTATATTAACTCTTTAAAACAATTCTGTTAGCGGTTTGCTAAGCTCAATTTGTGGCCTGGTTTCCGCCGTGTATTTTTGTGCTTAGGTGCTTGTTTTTTAGATACACCTTTTTCTCTTAATAAGTCCACTAAATTTTTGGCCAACTTTTACAAAGACAATCCTGAGATAGTTCTTTTCATACCGTCTCAGACTTGGCATATACATTATTTACGAGAAGAGTGTTCGCAGGTAATGAAGCTGGAATACATTTGAAAAGAAAGTAATTCTTATCTCTTTACTGAGGAACTTTGTGCACCAAAAGTATCAAAAAATATACTTTGTTAAAAACATTGTGGGAAAATAAGACGTATTTCTTCTCACTTTCAGTTGATTATCCTGCTGTATGGCAGATACACTTGGTTTTGAGCCAATGGAGCGTATTCCTTGGCGTAAAGATATGACCGTGTCTGAGATGCTAGATGACATTACTGAATTTCAAGACGAGTATAGGACCGCGAGAATTCATGAAGATGGGCAAAGGCGGACGGAAATTAGGAAAGAGTTGTTGCTTAGGTACTTTCTGAGTATCATGGAGGGAGAAGATATTGGTGTTCAAAACGAAGCTGAAACAAGGCAGATTATGGAAGAAATGGATTATGAAGATAGTGGGTCTCATAGCACTACACCTGAAGTTACGGTAGGCCTAAATGCCGCAGATAATGTTGCTATGCCAGCTGAATCTGGTGGGATTATTTCGTCACCCCCTCCAAGTCTAGAAATGGATTCTTATTTCGACAACAGCAGCGACAAACCTACAGACAGAAAGAAGCAAGAGACAATAAACCTCTTCAAAGCATATAAACATATTAAAAGTATTGTTGAGGAAGAACAAGAGACCAACCAAAATAATCCTAAAGAGATTAACGTAGGGCTCCTAGATGTTGAAACACTTATTTTGGAAACACATAAAATATTCATGTCCGATCTGATAGATCAAGAAAATGGAAGCCGTCCCGGAAAATTTTCTAAATATAAACGGAGAACTGGAGACGGATTTGAATATCCCCATTTTCTCTCTGAAGGCTTGGCGGAAGCTGCAATTCAGCAACTTGTAGACCGACATAACGACACCCTGAATAAAATGGAGCGTATCGAGGACAAAAAAGAACGTGTAAAGTATCTATTTAAATGCACTAGTCTTTTTCTGAACGGATTTCTCTTGTTGCATCCCTTTCCCGATGGAAACGGTCGAATTGCCAGACTCTTATGTGGCTATATGCTTCTCCGAAGCCTTTTTCCATTTACTTTTCCAATATACAACGTGTATAGTACATCCACCAGGGAGGATTACATACAGGCTTTAATACAAGCACGGAAGCTTGATCGCTTACCAAAAACTGTGGGTGACAAAAATGAGGCTTACAGAGCTGCTAATGTAGCCTGGGAACAAACTCCAGAGCTGCTATGTTCAATGATCATTGAATCCAACTGGTGTGTTTGGCGAAAATACAGAGAGATGCTAGAAGGTAAAAGAAAATCACTTACACAGCGTCCATATTAAAACTTAAAATATTTAGTTGAATGTGCCTATTTGTTAAAGATCAATTATCAAATATGATACTTGAGAATAACGATAATTAAAAGTTACAACAGAACGCTAACATGAAAGAACTATGACAGATTCCGTTTATTGACATATACATATATATATAAAAGTTCCCGTTCTAAGCTCACTGCATATTATATTTAGGCCGATTTAATGCTTATATTGGTCTATAAGGGTGTGTTATGGCCCGCCGTATGGTATGCAACAGGCTCTGCGGTTCGTCAATAATTTCTCGTACCATCTTTTGGTCGATTTAGCAATGACAATTAATTTTGGAATGCTTCTTTCAAAAGTGTTCAAAAATGTCCTGGTCTGTGCTACATAAAAGTAACAACAGCTAAATATAAATACAAATCATTACACTTTTAAAGATCTTGCCCTGAAAAGATGTTTGCTTTAAGTTTTGCTTTGGTCATTTTTTTTACATCTAAAAGTACCACTAAAGCTTGATGTAATGCATCCTGTAGAAGCGTTAAAGCTGTTTTCAGCAGAGCACCGCTGTATTGGTATGAAGTGTCAGACAATGAATTTCTGCAGAGGCTTATTATTGTTGAATTTGCATTTCCCCAGGATCAGATGTGTTCTATTGAGTTACAAAGATAAACTTGGCATCTTGTTGTCCCAAGTCATATGGTCCTATAATTGATATATCATATAAAGTAGAAAGAGAGATCTCTTCAAGAGTAAAGTTTTGCAAAACGATAAAATAGGGCTTTGCTATTTATATGCATCAGCAAGGGAACCTTTTCTAGGTGCGTTAAGATTATGGCCTTGGTTCAGCAATGGCTACTTTTGTTCATACATCAAACACTTTCAAATGTTCGATATCCTTTTATGTGTTGAATATTAAATGCTAAGCTTTCAAATTTCTAAATCTTCATAACCCTGTGCTTTTGCATAAGGGTTAAAGTAACATTAGCTGCCTAAAGTAAATACAGCAGGTATAT
Organism: Tridacna crocea; assembly: GCA_943736015.1. Lineage (NCBI taxonomy): Eukaryota > Metazoa > Mollusca > Bivalvia > Cardiida > Cardiidae > Tridacna > Tridacna crocea. The sequence continues at coordinate 16,048,920 of OX031068.1, forward strand.
GAGTTTAAACCATATCATATGAAAGTATGAGGAATTACTGTGAAGATGACAATCCGTCGGTGTTGGTCGGTGGCAGAGAGGTTAATTTCAAATCAAAGTAAAAACCTGCCAGGTAATTCTATCATAAGTTCATTTTCTCTTCCAGTGACTAAATCATGGACCGGCATACAATAATAGATTGTTTTTTCCACAATATTTCCATACTTTTAAATGGTACGATATAGATTTAAGTGCATTTGCATTGTTTACACCGCGATTGGGTCTTTAAGGATGCACATTCACCATACGGACATGTAGCGTAAAATTATCTTACTCGAAAATGGAGCCTAAAGGAATAATAAGGTGTTCAGAGTGAACAAAAAAAAAAAAACTGTTGAGAACAAGGCCAGTCTAATATATACGTGTTTTTTTCTAATCATTGTACTTACATGTCGTTAACTCTCCACTCTGTAATATTCTTTCGTATCAGGAAACTTTGGATCAAAGTGAAATGGAGTACATGTAACTGCTATATTATTTTTCTTTCAGCTGAAAGACCTGACGAAGCACAAGCGGTTGCCAACTGAAGTTCTGAGAATGACCAAATATAGAGAGAAAAATACATGTGAGTACTTTTTAGATTCATACGGTCTTAAATGGATTTTTTTCTCGCCTGAGTCATTGAAAAGATCCATTGTCTTGGAATTTGAATTGGAACTAGATTTGGAAATTTGTATATTTTTCATGGAAGTAAGGTGATTTCAGTCTGGTCTCAAATGAGGCAAAATCGTTTTTTCTCCGATAAAAAAATCTTTTTAGGAAAACCAGATTTTTTGTTTGTTTAGTCTTTCTTGACACTTCAGAAGTATGTAAACGTGTGCAGGACCTTTGTTAGAGTGTTCATCTACTAGGCCAACTGATAGAGAATAAAAAACATCCGGTGCTCCTCATCTTCGATATTTTTATTAAAGTGTATTTCAAAGGTTCGAACGTCCCTAAGATATTTGGTAGATAGTTAGTTTATTTATTAAGTATTTAGGTCTCTGGCCCAACGTGCAATACATTCCGTAAAATACGATTCCCTTGAAGAAAAAAAGGCATACAAGACACTATAAATAAACATACAACCTTTTGAAACCAAAAGAAATAAAAATACATGCAGGTCAAAGACAGGTTAGAACCGACATATAATAAATAGAGTTTATTTCATCAACTTGTGGTTAATACGGGGAAATATTTGCTGAAAAAGGGAAAGGTCCGGGAATATAACGAGTGCCTCAAGGCACGAGTTATTTTCGCGTACCTTTTCCTCTTGAGGCAAATATTTCCCTATATTAACCTTAAACTAATGGAATAAATTATATATTATATTTCCTCTGTTTATTTTGTCAACAAATGTCACTTTTAAAACTAGTGATCTCAAGTCAATGAACCGGATAACTAAAAAAGTAGTTCCAGATTTTCGGCAGAAGGAAAATATCCACTGGGACGAGGAAATAATTCCCCCCAGCTTCAATTACGACAATTCTTTACCCATAACATTTCTAAGAATAGATACATGAAATATACTAACTGAAACCGAGCCCGCTAGCGCAGTCGGTAGTGTATGGGACTTGAAACTAGGGGATCTTTGGTTCGAATCTCAAGCTCGGTGCACTTCTTTCTGGGGGGATTGGTGATTGCAGTTGCAAAATTATTTATTCCTGTCTCGCTGCTCACCATTGTTTCGAAGATGGTAATGTAGGACAGTGGTCAGAGGCTTTGGAAGAATATTGTCCTAAGTATGTGTCTAAGAAAATCCATGAAAACATAGATAGATCCAGTGACGACCGCAATGTGAACAGAGTCCAAAGAGTACATGATTGATTAATTAGATGAAATTTTCGCCCTTTTTAACATATTTTCAGTCATATCACGGCGAAAACTTATACATATTCATGCATGTTAACCTGTGAGAAAAATGGATTTTATGGTTTCATAATTACCTGGAACTTGCTTGGTATAATGTATCATGGAGACGCAGTGTCTAGACGATTTTAGTTCGCTGAGTGCTTGGGCATTCTTATTTCTACTATGACAAATCTATATGAATCCATCTTCAATTTTAAAGGACTCAGTTGTGTGTCTGTCGTTTATGTGGTGATTCCACCTTCCCGAAGAATTTCATAGTTGAAAATATTTAAACCGAGTTCTGACAGAAGGGGGTTGAATGCATCTTCAAAATGCATTGCATAAGCCAAGTCATCGCATAATTACGGATATATCGAACCTACATGTATCAAACAACCTACTGAATGAATAGGTGGAATATAGGGTTAATTCACGTTTTTGAGGTCATTAATTTTTGCAGAGGCCCAAAAAATGCCTAAACGCCCGAGAGCGAAGCACGAGGGTGTTACAGTATTTTGAGGGTCTCTTCCAAAGTTAACGACCGAAAAAAAAAATGAATTAATGTTATTTTTGAATAAAGTAAAGGTATTTTAACAATAATTTGCAAAAATAGGGACAATTTTCCCATAGAAATGCAAATAAGCGAGCTTCAAATGTACTGTACTCAAATGGATCAAAACCGGAAGTCGGCGAAGAAGTTTTTGTTGAAAGCAGTGAAGGGCCGTTAGCCCTGTATGCCAGTTTTGATTCTCTCGGTGTAAATTCACGTCTATTGATTTTTTATACAAAGTTAACTTATGTCGGATAAACTTGCACACGTTCGGACGATTACAACTAAAATGAATGAGCGGATATGAATTTCTGTACTGATAGACAATGAGGGTTGGATCTACATCAAGCGAGGAAATTACCGGTCAGGTTAAAAAGTGGGTGGAATGTAGCTGGTTTAGACTACATTTCACAGGTGATTTTTGTTCAGGTCTTAATAAACTGGTATCCTGTGCAAAATTTTGTTTGTGGTTTAATACTATCATCAATACCACGATAAGGATCTAATACAAACGTTGTTTACAAAGGTAGGCCCGAATCGAGGATATTGATAGTACAAAGGCGGGCGTTAAAGGCGCGTGAATTTACTGATTAATACACGTTTTCTACCGTTAACGCCTGGTTTTTACCCGTTAATAAATGCTTATTACGGACCGAAAAAGACATATTTCATGCAATAATGGTCCCTATAAATCTGCCCATAGTGAAAATTTTCGATTCAGCTCAGCCTGTGCGGACTGCGCATAGATAGGGTCGATAATTTTTGGAGATGCATTAAATCCCGTTTTAACAGAGCATGTCACAATTGAAAATCTTACAAATGTCCAAGAAATGCAGTCTGATTTGTGATCCACGCTGTGTTTGATAACAAAAAAACCTTTCTATTTCAGGCTGTTCAACAACATATCAATGGAAGAGGCACACATTATGCACAGTGAAATTGTAAACTTTCATTGGACTTTCAGTGTTGGTTACGCTGTTTCAGAGATAAATTGCCACTGACTTTTCAGTCCTTTTGTAAATATGACGACAACATTTAAGAGGCTAAGTTCTAAATGAAATAAATTGGTGACAATCTACTTGTGTTTCTTACGACCAACAGTTATGTGTAAAAGTCATTTGAATACCTCCCACTCACTTTAAAATACCACCCTACTAAAGATCGATATTGTAAAAAAAAAAACACCCTGTTGGTCTAATGCTATTTAATGTATTTGGAAAAAAAAGAGGACATTTAGCCGGCCAATAATATGAAATAAAACGGTATTTTTTAAAATGTTCTGTATGTAATTTGTATCTGTATAAACAGAAATACCACTTTTAGCAGGCGTTAAAAACTAAAGCAGACAACAATATCGTAATTTAGGTTAGGTAAACAGGTATATGTTGACCTATTGTCACGGTTGAAATGTGAGAATAAAAAATGAATCAATTACCCGTTTAAATACATAACAAAAAACAAAACAAACAAAAAAACATCATTACGCTTGGGTACAAAGGATTATTTATGTAGCTCAGACAGGACCACGCTTACCGCGAAGATGGGATGGATACTAGATGGCTTGGACCGAACTCACTAACCATGATATGAGTCGCAGTCGTAGAATAACTCGAGTTGGAAAGTAGTACAACTTCTGATTGGGAAGTCCTCTTGGTCAAAACAACCAGATATTCCATTACCTTTAACATAAGAGCAAAGTACTAATAATTGAAATAAGAGTATTACTTAGAGTGGTTGGTATATATAGTTATGGATCATAGTATCGGCACGAATAATGTGAAGCATTCTCCGTTAAAGGTCACATATCTGCATAGATTGTGAAACTACGATTTTATTATACCATCGCAAAACGAATGTTTTCGGGGAAATACTAGAATCAGCCTGTCTGTCCGTGTGTCCGCCCATCCGTCCGTTCGTGAGTATCATATATTAAAGATTTGCAAAGCGCAATTTTCAAGTGTCAACTCCTCCTAGTTGAGGAATTAACTCCTCTTGAACCTGAAACTTTTTTCTTTCAAAACGCTGGAGGAGGTATAAAGTCACATTCAATGACAGCTTTAGTGTTTTTTCGTTGAAATTTCTTGTCTAAATGGCATTCGATTTTCTGTTAGTTCTGATATTTTATTGTCAAAATTGTAATTGACATTTGCAAAGATATGTTCTTTTTTATTCTAACTGATTTTAGTACTGAATATAAAATTTCTTGTTTAAATGAAAAATGATCTCTGCATTAGTCATTATTTTTTGTCTTATTTAAATGACTATTGATTTCTGTACTAGTTATTATATAATTATCTTGTCTGGATTACAATTCAATGTATGTACTAGAAACGAAATTTACGTCCGAGTTACTGCTGATCCTTGTACTAGTTATGGAATTTCTTGTCTAATTTTTATACTAAGTATAGAACCTCTCGTCTAAATTACAATTCATTTCTGATTTTTATTTCAATATCTCGTCTTGATTAAAATTGATTTCTTTACCAGTTTCAGAATTTCTTGTATGAATTGCATTTGATGTCTGTTTAGTTATAAATTCTTTTGTCGGAATTACAATTGATTTATGCACTAGTTATGAAACTTCTCGTCTTAATTATAATTGCTTTCTAGACTACTTATGGAATTTCTCGTCTGACTTACAATCGAATTCTGTACTAGTTTTGAAACTTGATTTCTGTACTAGTTATGAAAGTTGTTGTGCAAATAGCTCATTGATTGCCTAATAGCTGTGAAATTACTTGATAAATTAATTTACAACTTTCTTTTTAAATTAAGAAATCTTTTTCAAACTTACAATAGATTTTCTACCGGCTATGAATTTTCTTGCCTAGGTTTTATTTGATTTTCTACTGGCTATAAAATTATTCGTTCAAATTGTCATTTAGTTCTACGAGGGTATGAATCTCTGCTATAAAATTCCTTGTCTTTGTTACGTTTGATTTTAAACTGAGTTTTGAAATTTTCCACAAAAATAAAACAAAAAACGTAAACATAGTAGGCAGTTTGTACAATAACATCGCATACCATGTTATCAACTAAATGAAATTATCAGAGCCTTTCAAATCCAAAATAGTGTCAGACATTTTGCCTTCTTTCCCATTGATCTTCTCCATCGTCATAGACTATGTTCTTATAACAACCACTGATAAACCAAAAAGGCAACTGAAGGATCATGACAAAGTCACTACAAGACCTTGATTTCAGTGCCATGCTACAGGAAACAGAACAATTTTGGGCGGTACCGAAAACCACTGGACTAGAGTTCAAAAGTCACAAAAAAGTGTCCTCGTCTGCAGACAACACGAACCACACCGCTCAGTCTAGATGGACAAGACATTGGAGATGTAAACAGCTTCACCTACCTTGGAAGCAATGTAAGCAAAGAGCATAGAACAAGATATTCATGATATTCAAGCCAGGACTGGGAAAACTTTACAGGCCTTTCTGGCTCTTCGACCTGTCTGGAACAACAGAAAGATCCTCCTCAAGACAAAACTTTTACTGTTCGACTCAAATGTCAAGTCAGTTCTTTGTGGTGCAGATACCTGAAGAAGAGCCAAAGGCCTAGGCAACAAACTGCAGGTCTTTGTCAACAACTGCCTGAAAAGGGTTTTGCATATCAGATGACAAAGTTACCAACCTTCAGTTATGAAGGAAGACAGGCCAAATCCTCATCCTCAACTGCATAAAGTGGAGACATTGGAGATGGTATGGGCCTACCTTGAGAAGAAAACATCCCAAAAGTGCGTGGAAATTTCATACATGTTTCGTTTTTGTGGTATTTGTCGAAGACAATACCACAATGAGTTCAAGATTGAATTTTGAAAACCATGTATCTTATTTTGTGCCGTGAATCTAATACTCCATCGCGTTTAGGTACACAACAGTAGAAAGAGATTGAGTTCAAGTAGTAAAATTTTGCCGGAATATCCCGGATGTTTGTAGCTTGAAAATGTTTCAAACGCTTTGGAATATCATTACTACGCTCTCTGTCCTAACCACATACAAACAGACAAAGCAATGATTACATGCTCTTTTATCGCAAAAAGAGCCAGACGGGCTAAAAAACGTAATTTCAAGTGTAATAACTCGGCCCTTTTTCAAAAAAGTCGGTCGTCAATGACACTGATAAATTAATCAACCTCCGAAAGGTCCCGGGCTTTAGCGCAAGAATATAAAACTTGGCATAAAGTAGTTCAATTTAAATACATGAATATTGCCATTTTCTTCATAATTTGCAGCTATCTAGGACGACATTTCAATTTAAATCTTGATTTGCAGATCTTCTATATGATACATATTTCTATATATGCCAGCGTATCCATTTTGTCATAGCGTACCCAAACTCTTTAGAGTCGGTACCGAGTCTATACTGAGACAGCGTACCCAAACGTTGTAGAGTTTTAGTTCAACCATTTTGTGCAAAACCGAAGGAAATAAACCCAGTTAAACTCATTTTTTCTCAGCCAAATGACTTTTACGGTGTCACTCAAATATGTAATTTAAAATGGCATATTAAAATACATCGGGCGAGGCTATCGATCGTTGAGATACTTATTTTTGATTGAAACTAGCTTCTCGTGAAATGATACAAATTTGCCAACTGACCTTGGGCATTTTCGTTCCAAAACCAATTCGTTCCATGGCTTGTTGGTCCTATGATTGCACGCTACTCCATTTGATTGCTCATGAATATTTATAGATCGAGGTAATAGACCATTTGCCAAATACCGTTACTGACGCGTCACCACGAGTTACTTCCCCTTCCACCCGACAATTTTTCCCCATACTGTATATACCCGAATAGTGAAAGTGTCATATTTTTTAAATGGATTACACACTAAACGCGATAAATAAACAACCTAAAACGGCCGTGCCGTTAGTTTCATCAATTATCTTTTTCGAAGACACACACAAAAAGGAACTGTTGTTTTATCAATTTTTCGGTAGACCAGAGAGTAAAGCGGTATCATTTATAAGCAGCTGTCTCCTACCGGGCGTGTTGATAGAGCTTTTTGTATGCAGACTGCATTAACCCTTTGGCTACCAAGTGCGACTCAATGACCTTTTGCAGACAATATAGATTCAGATCACACCTGGAAGAACGTGCCGTCTGATCCTAGATCTACACTATCCGATACGGAGATATTTTTCCTCGGGTGCATGGAAGTACCGAATTGCACCTGATTTACCAAATTATACCGAATTACACCGAATTACACATAGTGATACCGAATTATACATTCAAAACACTTATTTATTAAGTAATATATGAATTAAACCTTTAAAAATTATATCACTAGGCTTTTTCTGGCCCTTAACTGTTTAAATCTGTAATTCACATTACCGAATTACACTATATACTATGATTGGTATCACACTATGTTTCACCGGGTTTACCGAATTATACCGAATTACACCGAATTACACATAGTGATACCGAATTATACATTCAAAACACTTATTTATTAAGTAATATATGAATTAAACTTATAAAAATTATATTATTAGGCTGTAAACTATGATTGGTATCACACTATGTTTCACCGGATTTACCGAATTATACCGAATTACACATAGTGATACCGAATTATACATTCAAAACACTTTTTTATTAAGTAATATATGAATTAAACTTATAAAAGTTATATTATTAGGCCTTTTCTGGCCCTTAACTGTTTAATTCGGTAATTCAGATTACCGAATTACACATAGTGATACAGAATTATACATTCAAAACACTTATTTATTAAGTAATATATGAATCAAACTTATTAAAATTATACTATTAGGCTTTTTCTGCAGATAACAATTTTCTTTAGGAAGGATAGCAGGGGAAAAGGACAAAAGGTTGATTACTAGAATTTTAATCCTTTTCAACAACATTTAAAAAAAAATATATATATATTTCTATGGGTCGTAAAAAACTTGGGTTAAGTGGCATAGGGTTTTAGATAGTTACTGCGAATGTTTTCACCAGGCGACAACACTTTGGTCGGATACTTAGCATATAGAGACGACTGAATAAACGTGGGTCAAATGGTTGTAATTGTCTTTTAAAAAGTATTAAAAAAAACTATTTTTGAAACAGGCATGAGAAAATGCATGTTGCAAGCCCTTCCTTTTTTCCTCAAATATTTTCGCTCATACTTTGAAAATTCGTTTTTTTCACAAATGTTTATGAACTACATATTGATTACTTTCAGCTTGCGGTTTTTTTGAAAGTGTGTGTGTGTGGGGAGTGGGTGGTTGTGTTAAGGTTGAGAAAGTGAGACAAATAACAGACAGTGGGACATATCAGCACGTCTACTCCCTTTTTATACGGGTCGCTCGAAATACTTTGGTAAAAGGTTGTTTAGCTGTTTAGTGTCTTCAGAAAGACAGGGACAGTCCATTTAATGATTTTAAAGTACTATTATCAAACATCCTTGTTGCACTTTCAGGCATGTACCTATTGACGAATAACTTATGTTATCGATCATGAACAAAAGAAACGTGGCTTCAGATCAAAATTCAGACCTTCCAATCCATAACTTCTTTTAAGCTTCATGTTGAGTATAAAAAATATGTATCTAATGAAGTCTTACCAAAAAAGAAAAATGGGTGAAGGGTTAAATCGGTGTTCCTTTCATCTCGGTATCGCACTGCAGAGTGGGTGACCTTTAGAACAGCTGCAATATACTTGCTTCTTACAAATTAGCACACACGTGTCGCATTAAATTGACTCTTCTTATCTTTTGTTTCATACTAATTTACCCCTTTGGTTGTCATTAATGGTCAGGATTATGAATTTTATACAGGTTTCAGAGGCTTAGTCCGTTCTTAGTCTCTACATGCTCTTTATTTAAATACGATTTTATTAAATGCATATTTTGTCTGTTTGTGATTTTCTTTTTCAAAGGCAATATAATGAAATATGTTTGAATTGTGTTCGAATTGATTTCTATAGATTTCTTGCTATGTCATTTTCTTTTCAGTTATGAATTTGTCAAAATTTAAAGAATTTGCGAACGGGACATACAGCATTTGTTACTAAAATAATGCTTTGATTGTCCGGTGTCACGTGATACTGCTGGTGCGCCACTTACGATAAAATGGAAATATCGCTTACCGTCTATTGATTGTAATGTTGGAAATTGAATGTAAAAGGCTAGAGATATTTCATAATTATAGTTCTCAGGAACAAACTTAATTTTGTTCGATATATCAACAGGATTTTTCTCTCTATTCGTCATGCATCCTACTGTCAAGGGGCGTTACTCCTGCTTCTTCCTCATGATCAAAAGGAGACCACTTATACAAAAATAAACTAAACTTTGTCATGAATACTCTCCCTTCAACCGAAAAGGTATTCATTTGCTTAGTGGGTTGACTTTTAAGCCAATATCTGAACAATATGTCTCTATTTCTTTCAAACTATTAATTCCACACATGGATTTCCTTGACAAATACCACTTCAGCGTTTTCAACGCTTTGATTACACTCTGTACTCGAAAACATTTGAAATAACACACTATCTTTAAGTTGGACAAACTGTAAACACAAATGTCGGTAAAGTACATACGAGCTTTGTTTTCGACCAAATTTAAATAGAACCTATGGATGTTGTTTACATGCTTTAATCTCAATTAGTTGTCAAAACGTAATAAAATGTATACAACATACAAGATATATAGATGCAAATGCTTATTATAGGCATTCTGTCAATAAAAACGTAGGGAAAATATACTTCATTGTGGACAAAGTTTTTAACAAAAGCATAGAGAAACTACATCGAGTATGGAGGCGTATTTGTGCTTCCGGGAAAATGCTAGCTGCATGCTTTAAACAAAAATACAGGGAAGTTAAACAAATTAATTTACTTAGGGCAGACCTTAAACATAAAAGCGGGAAAAGTATTGACTTTCTTTTTACAGACTTTAAAGAAACGAACAGACACAGGGAAAATACATACATCTGCATGGTTTATTTGGTGAGAAAAATCCTGTTAACATAATATATCTATAATTAGAAAAAATAGGAATGTACAAATGAAGGGAAGCAACTTATTTTCTCGTAAAGCAGCTGTTGCATCAATTAACTTCCCTTGTACACTATGATACTATGGTTTTTCCTTCAACTATTTTAGGGTTGTATTCAAACCGCTTCGAAAGATAGAAAATGTTCTAGCTGCGTCGAGTAGTTGTGGTGTATAATCACTTAAATGATAAAGCGCCAAATGAATAAACTCGACTTTTTATCTTTTAGACTTGACTGAAACAGGGGACGGTGTCCTTACAAAATACGACTGTACATTCTATACAGCTTTATATCCATCATGCTGTCTCTTGTTGTTTATTTTGTTGGTCTTTGGCACATGAAGAGGTTATGCGTTCTGGAATTTTAATGGAAAATAGGTGTCAGTATTTTTTTGTTACGAAATTAAATGATTTTAGTCTAGAGTATAGCACGGCGAAATTATGCAAAACCTATGGTGTATTCCTTTGATGTAGTCCTCTTTGAGGAAAGCAATTTGGTTGTTTAGTCTTTCTAGGTATTTCAAAAGCTGCTGAATATGTACATTTTCGCTGTCCAAATGGTTTCTGATTATCTGACCTGACAGAGACTAAAAGATACCTTGGTGATCCTTTTTATTGTTGGAGGGTTTTGTGTTTTTTTAATTACTTCTTTTGACATGTACAGGACCTTTGTTAGAATGAATATCAAATTTCGAAACTGATATAGCTTAAAGAGAACCCGGTGATCATCTGTTCGAGGTTTCGGTATATAGTGTTTCAAAGGTGGCGTGTGCTCCTTTAGAATGCTTTGAGTGGTGATTCACCCGGTTCGAGCTTTGGTAAAGTCATTTCAACAGTTATGCAACATGTACAGAACCTTTGCTAGAATGGACATATACGAGTTAATTAACAAACAGTGCTTAAAAATCACCTACTGATACCAATGTTCTATGCTTTATGGTAATTTTGCTCTAAAAGTTGTTTAGCTTGTATAAGACTTCTGTTTAAATAGACTTCTAATCACCAGGTGATTCTCCTGTTCAAAGTTTGGGGGTAAATTCTGCTTCAACACTTTCTTTTTACATGTGCAGGACCTCTGTTAAACTAGACATCTAATTAACTTACTGACATTGCTTATTTAAATCACTAAGTGATTCTCCTGTTCTAGGCTTGGTGGTAAATCTTTGCTTCAAAAGCTTTTTTTATAATACATGTGCAGAATTGTTTTCAAAACAGACATCTAATTAACTTATTGGCTGACCTTAAAGAGCAACCAATGATTCTCCTTTTCGGTAACATGTATTTCAAAGGTTTTTTAATTGTATACATAGGATCTTTGTTAAAATCTAATTTACCTAACATAACTTGAGCAACTGATAATTCATTTGTTTGAAGTTTGGTTAAGTTTATTTCAAAAGCTTTTAAGTATTTAGGGGACCTTTTTTCATAATTGATATCTAATTTACTAACTGGCAAAGCTTGAAGAGCATTAAGTGTACTTAAAGGTGGCCCTTCAGATTTTGAGACTAAAATTTTACAAAAGTACGAAAAAAAATCATCCTTATACTCCGAAACTCTTACAATTTTCATTCATAAAACCCAGGTAGTCGAAAACCATCAGACAACACGATAAACTAGAGGTTTACTACGGCCCTGGTCGACCCCGACGGGAAACACCTTCTATTTTTACACTGAGCAACTCGCTCATTTACATACCGAAAGTACACCGACGAAGCTTCAAACATAGCGTCTAAAGAAGATATTATGAAAAATAATTACATGTCTGTTATGTTATGGAATTTAAAAGTCATCAGTTACGTGCCATTATTCCCATAATGCTTTTTTATTTTTGGCGCGATATCTGAAAATAGCTTAAGAGGCTACGTAGCCTTTTAAGGGAATACCATCATTTTTTTTTCTTAATTACTGATGATTTGTATTGTTTTTTCGAATATTCATATATATATAAAATTTGGTGTGATGTGAAAATTCTAAATACCCACCTTTAAGAGTCCATTCAAATTGTGGAAAGACCCAACAGAAATTGCAACACAAACGTCCTTTTTGATTTCAACATTTATAGGGACACCTGTTTAACATATATAAAGTAGGACGAAATCGGAGGATATGAAATTCTATTTTTTAAGCATTTTTTTTCATATGAATTTAGTCATTTTAAACTTTATCGATGCTCACCTTGAAAGGTTTACATGTCATTCATTGTCGATATTTTTTCTCGAAAGTAATAGTAAAATCCAACAGCAACTTGTTACATCTTGTCGCCATGATTTACTTACACTGCAGCGTTCCAACTGTCAATTTTGTTTACAATGGAGTTGATTTACCCCACCCACCAATACAAAAGGAAGGACCGCTGTGTATATACATGTATACAGGTAAGAGGTCAGTTAAAAAGATTAAGCTAGATCTTTGCTGCGATTCAATTTTTGTTTGTTGAAATACTGATAAGTACTTCAGAACATATTTTTTTCTCCAGTTGTAAAGAAACTTGATGGTTAGTTATACGCCCCCCGTCCCCTCAGAGAAAGAGAGACTTTTCTTCAAAAAGGAAACAAATATATTCACGGATATGTAAGCATGGTTTCTTTTTATTGCATTTATCTTTTCAAAATCTAAATGAATATGTGATTAAATTATTGCGTATGAAAGCATTTCTCTTTACTGGTCGACATTTCAAACTTTAAGAGTAGATATCAAAGAGTTCGTTAAATGTTTAGGAAAAACGTCTTAAGAATGACGAATTGAAAATATGATTTTATTAATTCAGTCAAAGTATCACCACTTTCGGGTAAATACCTTCCCAAAGAGTCCCTGGTTTTTACGGGTCTGGAACAGTAGCCTTTTGAAAACATTGTGGAAAAAGGAGAAAATGCTGGTAACCAGCATTTTCTCCTTTTCTCACAATGTTTTCTATCCTATCAAAGACAAAAATAATCTTTTCAGCAAGAGTTGAAATGTCGTCTGCAAATGCTTTCAATTTGGCATAGTCCAACAGTTTGCCGTTTGGGAAAGGGTTAAACTCCGATGAATAGGATAATTTGGTGCTGAAAAAAAAACAAGATGGTGGTTTTCCGATCGGAATATGACGCTCCCGTTTGATTGCTATTCCACATAACCCTTTAATGCTAATGATCACGTTAGATTCCAACATGCATTTACAACCTAGCATAGATTAAATGTATCCGTGTTAAAAAAAGGGAAAGACCTTCGTTTCGTCCACTTTCTATAAATAGACAGATTAGCAGATACTGACTTACTCCTTACAGATGTTAGGTTCAGAGTTTAATAGAGATTCACTGGGGATAGTTTTTTTTATTTTCCTCAATTATCAAATCAACATTCATGGACATACATGTATAGATCTTTCAATATTTTAGTATTGTATGATTGAAAAAAAAAACTTGACTGTTTTCAGTTCACTCTATCCTCAGTTGCTTTTCAAGATGCAAGTGGGATCAATAAAATATCAGCAAGCATGTCTGTTTCGCCGCAACTGCGAATTCTACTTCTCTTCAGATGCCGTACCTAAAGCATCTACGCAAGCCAAGGGTGACGATCCACTACGCAACTATACCCTTGGTGGATCGAGCTTGATTTCGACATTCCCGCGATACATATTTTCATTGGTTGCAGCTGGCTCTAACTGCACGAATCAAATCGCTCGTAGCATTTCATTTTTGATAAAATAGAACAAGGCCACGACCGTTCGAATAAAAATGGAAGATAAACATGGATACCTCCGTGATGTGTACAAGATTTGTAATGATATATTACCGAATAAACATAGACGAACAATATTTACAGATAGTTTAAGCGTGACCAATCAATTATCGGAGATTATAGGCTATATTCCAGCACCAGACGATGGAATGTTGAAGTACATGTACGTTTGTGGTTATTGCTTCTTGTTGAATTATTGTATTCGTTAGCGATTTGTAAAACGATATTTCATTGGCTATCAGATACATGTATATGATGTAAAGGGGGATAATAACCAGCATCCAATAGGGGGTGTATAGGTAAGATCCACGTAGTGATCGTAACCTTGGCTCGCGAAGATGAACCTGATGTTATCCTCAAAAGGATGATTTAACTTTTGCTTCAGGATTTTTCCTATTATCTCCACCTCCTGTCCATTGTGATAATGCAGAAGATAATCATCCATTTTGTAACCATTCTGAAATCCCACAGAGCACCTCATTCTCATTTTGTCTCTGTTCACCGGCCAGTGGGTCGAGGATCCGATCTTGTTCTGACCTTACACGTATATGTAGATTATCCATCAGAAACCAATATTCAGTTACGCTTTCCTTTTTCCTAAGAAAGGGTGGACATAGCAAAAGAATAATTTCTAGCGGCACAGTCACAAATTACGAACTGTTAACGGACAGTAGGCTTTTCACCCAGAATCGAGGTAAAATCTCACGGTACCTGCCATGCGGCAGTTGCAAATAAACAAGGGCAACTGAAAACTTGTGCATAGAGGGTGCCTGTTGGAGGTTAAGGTACGACGTAAAAGATCGGACTGTAGCTTCAATATTTTTCAGTGAAAAACGCCTGCTCTCAACAGCGACCGCGCGGGCATTATATAAATTGGCACTGCTTGATGTATGTTTATTGTTAGGGGATCGGGCGATTTCTGTACAGGCATCAGAGGGCAGTTGTTTTGTCTGACAGGCCCCCGCCCGGCTTCAATATAACTAATGGAAGTTGAAATTACAAACATTCTCTATCAATGTATTTCTGTCTGCATTATAATAAGAAGAAACATTCGAGTAAAAACAGAAGCTTTTTAGAGCGTTCTTTAGCAAAGAAGAAACATACACTTCTTACCAGAGCAACTTATATTGAGAAATCTGAGGAAGGCCACAAAGTAAGGTCTGTTTTAGTGAAACCCTAGCCCCCAGAGGCTAGTATGACATACTTGGAGATGAATTTATTGTGGGAGTCACGAGCAGAATCCAAGTCATAGCTTCACCTAAAATCGGATACGATTCTTGAGATTTTTGAAAGGTTGGTGCCTGGTCTAAAACTGGCTAAGCGTTTGCGCTTCTTGACAAATGGTATTCTTACAGTACCATTTGGCTTGACATTGCTTCTTTTCCCACCCCCAACCCATGACACAAGGGCCGCCCGAACGATTGTGTTCTATGATACACGCATCACTTTAGCGCTCGTTCTAGCCAACTAGTGGATCCGTGCCTACAACATGTCTTATACATAGAATAGGCTAATTGGTAAGTTATAAAAAATATAATAAGTGCTAAATAACAACATCTGAAAGGACGATAGACTTTAGTGAATTTTGGACTCGGACAGGATTTCCATATTTTTCCCTGTGTGGTCACAAATAAAACGATCGCCAGATAATTTTCAACCAAGGTTGGAAACAAGCAGTTTAAAATACAAGGTGGTATGGGGTTGGGGGGACCTTCTGACGAACGAATAATGTCCGTGTGGTGAAAATGAAAATTACCTGATCTCCATGTGTGAACCAGAAGATAACTACACTGATACCAAGTAGGTGACTTCAATCTATCAGCAGTTTGATATCGACTACTAATGATAAAAATGCCAGCAAAGATGAGCATTTTCTCCTTTTCCCACAATGTTTTCTACCCTTCACAGAAAAAAATTCAAATTTTCAGTCAGTTTACTTTTATCGTCTGCAAATGCTTTCGATTTGGACAAACCTAAACTTTTGTCATTTGGTAATGAGTTAAGGGTCAACGGCTTAGTTGAAAATAAGCAAGTTTTTTTTTTCCAAATTCAGCATAAATTTTAGCAGTGTGGCTGATCAGGACATTTTATCTGTCCTTATCTAGAAGCCAAAACTGCAATGTCTTGGCTTGCCCCCCTTTTTTTAGTGGCGGATTTAATTTTATTTGAGCTGATTTCCATCTTACCTCTTTTGTCGGCATATTTCTCACTCATCTCAATCGGTGCCAATCACATTGCTTTTGCCCTGTGAGTACCACGAAATTGAACCAACGAACAAATACTCGAACATTGGAAACCCCAACACTAATCTGTTCGAACATCCGTCATATTTTCGGACAACCCGTTTGGAAAGTATGAATCCCAAACGAGTCTGACATTGATCTTGCAAGTAAGCAATATATTTGTGATTTTTGAGAATGGAAATCGCGATTTCAATCCAAATTTTCAATACCATTACAGCTGTTTGAATTGTGTCTTGGATCTCTGCATTATAGTATATGAACAAGTAATCGCAAATCTATTTAACCCTTTACCCCATAAGGCATTTCTATGGTATCTCTAATGGACCCTAAATAACAGCAAGGATGAAGCTGTTTCTTAATATGTGTATATGACACCTTTTGATGGCATAGAAAACACTGTGGCAAAAGGTGAAATTGCTCGTCACGAGCAATTTCACCTTTTCCCACAATGTTTTCCAAAGGCTCTTACTAGTAATGCGTAGAAATGAGTATCTATGGAGTAAAGGGTTAATGGTTCAGTTTCAAGTCTGACAATTACACGTCACACGTGCTCTGAGAATAGGGAGCTTAGTGGATCTGCGAAAAGTCATGACCGACTTAGCTAAGCCTGTACAGTTTGCGCAAGCTGACTTGTGCCGAAAGCTGTCGCTATCAGTAAATTTTCTGTAGGTCGAAGTACCAGTCTCTCTAATGATTCAAATAAATAAATGAATAGTGTTTTATGGCCCGTCGACAACTTAGGTCATATTGGGCGCACTTACTTAGTAAACAATAATGCGAGGTGAAAATAACATACATGTGCAACAACATAAGACAAACATGATAAATGAGGAATGGATGAAACACAAAATGATGCCCCTTTTGTCGCCTTTTACGACATGCATGCTGTCACTTTTGTTCCGCCAGATGAAATGGCAGATGTGACGATCGCGGGACTGCAGTGGTTTATTCTTATACCCCCGATTAAACCACACGGGGTCCCACAGGCCAACTGATTCCCATTCCAAACCCTATTTACATCTAGAAAAAAAAATATAGGATTTGGAATAAGAACTACCCAGCCTGCTGCAATCCTACGAATTACGAGGAAAGCAGCCGTTTGTCTCTAATTTTAGTCGCCTTCTACCACATGCCATAGAGAAAGGCCGAGGTCCTATTCTATAAAGTAAAAAACCCCCGGGACCCCACGGGGATCTAATGACTCAATCAGTTGTTGGACAAACTTGACTCAATTGATCCGTGAACTTGTGATGACATGCTTGGTATAACACGTTACAGAGATGCATTAAGCCCCCTTTTATCAGAGCATGGTTTATGTTATTGTTTGATAAAGAGCTCACAAACCGATAAGATTGACTTTAGAAAGTTTAAAAATAATTCATAACAGTTTGCAGCAAGAGATAGAACGTTATCTGCAACACGTGAGTGGCCGGTATATCAAAGGTTAGTTATACGCCCCCCGTCCCCTCAGAGAAAGAGAGACTTTTCTTCAAAAAGGAAACAAATATATTCACGGATATGTAAGCATGGTTTCTTTTTTTTGCATTTATCTTTTCAAAATCTAAATGAATATGTGATTAAATTATTGCGTATGAAAGCATTTCTCTTTACTGGTCGACATTTCAAACTTTAAGAGTAGATATCAAAGAGTTCGTTAAATGTTTAGGAAAAACGTCTTAAGAATGACGAATTGAAAATATGATTTTATTAATTCAGTCAAAGTATCACCACCTTCGGGTAAATACCTTCCCAAAGTAACCAAGGAGAGTAACAAACATTACTTTAACAACGGTAGAGGTAAACAAAATGCTGAAGGGTTCGTTTTTGAGTCGTCTGGTTGAGGAGTAACTAGGCTCTCATTCTTATCATACTGAGCCCGTATTCACCAACCATTCTTGGGAATATTCTGTCTTATCTCCAAGATTTCCTAAATTTGTAAGCAAAAGGTTTAGCCAATCAGAACTTCTGTTACTTTCAAATATAGAAAATCCTGGAGAATAAGACAAAGAACATTCTTAAGAACTATTGGTGAATACAAGCCCTGATCTATGGGATGACGTAAGCATAACTTCCGGGCCTTGTTCTGCTTTCTGTCCCAAGTTCCGGCTTGCGAGATGAAATATGGTTTTGTAATTATTCGTCGAACAGGTCAGTTTTTTTCTGTGGAGATATCTTACAAATTGCGCCTTTGTGATAATGAATATGTCTATAAATACTAAAGTAACTAACGATTCTGTTAGAAATAATCTGTAAGGAACAGACAGTACCGCATGTTGTATAATAGTTTATCTCTACTATTGCGTGTACCGGTGGTACTTTGATCATTTGATGCATCAGCACTATTTTTGGAATACGTATTCTCACCCTAATGAATAAATCATAAATTTTAATTTCAGTCAGTGTTTATGCTGTCTTTTAAATATATGCAGTTTTCTTTTGTTATATTTTAAAAGAAGTAAATTGTAATTTTACGTTTAAAGTCATTGTACATTGTCAGGTCAAGAAATCATATTGCCTTCAGAAACTGCTACAAAATTCTAATTGATTGATTGCATGGTGTTTAACGTCGTTTCAACATTTCTTTAGTAACATCATGGCGGCCAGTGCACACATCCATGTTTTTCTGTAGTTTCTGTAACCCGTACTCCGCACAAAATTCTTTCCAAGCTACTGGCTGCTTTCCCACATAACCATCGTCGAAACAACGATCAGTGGTCAGAGATGAAAGAATCCTGTCGCAGTAATGACTATCATTAATCCTCGGAAAGAAATTGGCCGAATCTGGGATCGAACTCACGACCCCCTGTTCTCAAGTCTTGTACGCCACCAACAGAGCTATTGGGGCTCGGCACAACATTCTGTGAACTCAAGGCCTCCGTAACCTGTTTCAGAGGACCCACCCTTTTCACGCTGGGGATCTAGGCGGAACAGAGTGGGACCGTATACATTTTATTCTAACATGACACGCGACTTTGGCTCTATAAACAAAGTGCAAGGAAAACGTGGTAAAATCTGCGACAATCCATGTAGAGTGACGTCATTCAATGAGTGAGTTATTCAATGGAACATAATTTTCATCCGCGTTTTTACTCTTAGTTTGAACTTGTTTTCCTTTCATTAAGAATTGGCCAAGTTAGAATCGAAATAATCTTCTTCCTATCGTGGTATATCGTTCAATAAACCACGTTGTGAGTTATGCGGCGCAATGAATAACCCACTCGGGCTATCGCCCTCGTGGATTATTTATTGTGCCTGATAACTCAAAACTGTGAATTTATTGAACGATATACCACGATAGAAAGAAGATTATTTCTTAAATAGACTAGCTTTAGAGAGATCCAGACTCATTCCCAATGCAACAGGTTGACTTGGGGAGGCTCCTGAACACGGAAGCTTCAAACAGGTCAGCTTCAGAGAGGTTCAGACTAATTCCAAGCTCGATAGGCTGACTCGGGAAGCTGCTTCAACACGTCCATTACAAATCCAGCCTCAAACGGACACGTTCTAAGCAGTTCGAAGCTGAAAAGTCTTGTCTTACAGTTTCAGCCTAGACAGTGAGGGTTGAACAGGGTCCGTATTCACCAAGCATTCTTAAGAACATTCTTAGTCTTATTCTTCAGAATTCTGTCAATGTGAAAATAACAGAACTTCTGATTGGCTTAACCATTTGGTTTAGCCAATCAGAAGTTCTGTTACTTTCACAGTCGGGAAATCTTGAAGATTAAGACCAAGAACGTTCTTAAGAATGGTTGGTGAATACGGATCCAAATCTGTTGAAACACAGACTGACAGCAGTTCAGCACAACACCGTTCCTGGTCGGCTTCAGGCAAGCTTGAAGTACTTCGAAGAGACTTGTTCGAAGACGTTTGAAGCCAAGTAAGACTAAGACGGTGTTTGAAGCCAAGTCACGAACGACGCTTTTAAGCAAGGTTCATATCCGTCTGATTAAACCAAAGACAGAAATCTGATTTTGGCTCTTTGTCTTCATAGACTGTCTAAGACAGTAGTTTGGAGTTCGACGGATAACCTATCAAGACAGTATTTTGATGCTTTCGTGACTTTAGTTTCAAATCAATTGAGACCAAATAGTCTGAGGAAAATTATTTATATCGCCAGAACTGTACATGTTCCCTGGTAAGACATTGTCACCTGAAAAACAAACCCACAAATCATCATCATCATCATCATCATCTCTTGACAGATTCAAATCTTTGAAATAATAATTTCATACACAAGAGCACGTGATAAAAAATCGCTTAAACAGAAACATGAAGTGTAATTTGCGTATCTGAGCTAAGTGGTCGTGACCTGAACAAGTTTGCGGACATACTTAACAGTGCTTTCAACTACAAGCGTCTTTTCTCCTGGACGCTTAGAATATTTGTTGAGAATATAATTAGTGAGAATTGTTTGATAATTACCCATTAGCACCGTGGACCAACGTACAGACTCGCAAATCGGAAGCTTCTGTCAGTGTACGCCCAAAATAAGTTAGCTGCGGTAAACAAATATAAAACAGGCTGGTACCTGAATTCTAGCAAATATAAAGTCTTTGAACTTTTTAAAGCTGTTGCTTGGCATAAAATTTGATTCTCGACACATATTTTTATTTCTTTCATGTGAATTGTAATATTCATGGAAGTGATTTTAGGATTAGAGCGCTCTAAAACTCAGAAATTCTGCTTGCATGATACTATCTTATGGCTGAATCATCTCGTACCTTAAACGCTCGTAACAGATAACCTTTGGAAATTGAAAAGGTGTGAAAACTTCTCACACATTACCCAATAGGTGACTCTTACGACTATCAGTCCTTTGATTACCATTAAACAGCATAACTGATTTAGATGCCACCTCACCAGCTGAAGAGGTTTGTATGCAGTGAAACAAATAAATTACGAAAAGGGCATTTACTACTGAAGTCGGCTAACCGTGGCCATGTGCCGAAACACTTTAAACAACTATGAAGAAAAGAGTTCTTCATTGATAACGTAGTTTTGATTTAATCGTCGTATTGTATTTTTTTTAAAGCTTTTAGCGATTTGACAAAGAAAAAAAGAAAGATTAGTCAGTGCAAATTTGAATCACTATGGACACTATGAATTCAACAAAAATGGAAGAAGCTGCGTTATAAGTATTTACGTATTACTTAAAAACAATACTTCTCACAAAAAGTTAAGAAACAACGAATTACTATTGCACCAAAATTTTATTATTACACACATAGACAATTTCATTGTGTAAATGTAATAAATATTGAGTTATAAACCAGTCGAAGCAATTCTGTTATTCTATCCGATAATGTTAGGCTTTTGTAGTAAGGCAAGGTCTAAATCCATATGCAAAAAAAGTGGTCCCACACTCCTTGAATTATAAGTTTTACGGGGACATTATCAAAATAGTTATCATAAAAAGTTTGCCGAAAATCCAACTCTTAGTTCAAAATTGACCAACCCGACGGGTTAACAATTTTGACTCCAAGTTTGTTCAAAGCTTATCCCATGGGTAAACAGTGGCCTTGTTCCCGTTTTACAGGGCAGGTATATTTTGGAGACTTCAAATGTCTTCCATTTTAACCATTTCTCCTCGACCTCTATTATAGGGAGGCCCGGCTGGTTGGCTCATTGGTTAGCTTATCTAACTCATGACCTGGTGCTTGTAAGTTAGATAACCGCCTACAGCAAACTTTGTGTCCGGCATTTTTTTGCCACACACATCTGATGGATGTGAGAAAAGTAGTCTGTGGCTTGAAAGAAAGTTGTGTAAGTGAAACACATGCTTAGGCGCACTGACCGCCGTAATATATTTAAGGCTGTTACAAAACTTCAATCCAAACTATCGGGAGATAGTCGTATAAGGGTTAAATGTCGGCCTCTCGCACCAAAGATTCTGGGTTCGAGCCTCGTGATGAGCAGGGTAGACCTTTGGAATTACCAACATCACAGCGCGAGTACTGATTAAGGTTTCCCTTTTTGCTCCAGATCACCGTTACTGCTCCTGCCAATTGAACGTACCAGCTCCAAGTAAAAACGTGGCCGCGCCTATAAGATTTTTAAGAGGTATGCACAAAAACATAATTTTTGACAGATTAGCAAATACATATGAAGGTTGTCGCACGGAATGTCTGGGATGTCAGTGCACGCCAATCTGTAGTTTTTTGATGGTTAATCGCTAGTTGAAGACGTTTTAATCCGACACACTTCTGTTGGCTACTACTATTTCTGGGAAATCAATACTTGGAGACTCCAAAAACCTTTGTAAAACATATCATAATTATAATCGCTAATCTGAAGTGTTTACCGTGTCAGATGAGTTAAATAATGATTATTCTTCACAACTATAAACCGGAAAAAATTATAAAGCGATATTTTGCCATTTTGGATTTCAACTGTACTTGTTCCTGATTCAATAGGACGATCAAGCTCCTGAGTTGAAACACGGTAGGAGTAAGTCTTCGTGTTGGAGAAAACAATTTTGTCACTGTGGTGAAGATTCTGCAGTAATTTTCGTAGTCACAGGTTCGTCATCGTTGATAATTGCAATACTGTCGTTACGACCTACTATATACTGAAACGAACTTCTAAACTGCCACTTTTGTTTCTCCTATATATTGGATCAAGTAAAAGAAATGACAATAAAAACAAATGTTGACATATACCTGGACGTTAACCATGGTATGAGATGAAAAGATTCTCGATTTCGCCAAGGACTCTGTTTTTTTTTTTTTTCTAAAGGAAATTAGTTGTTTGCGCATGCGTGGTTTCTACCGGCTAAATCTTTTTAAAAACGAGAAGTATTTAATACTGAACTTTATTGTAAGCAATAAGAAAGAACATGAAAATTGTTTCCTGTGAAAAAAATGTAATCCATAAAAACAAGCATGAAGTTTTCAAAAACTTGATTATTCAATTTACAATGTTGAGTGAATGAACGACAAACGGGTTTCTTCCGCAATAAAAACTGAATCAATTCTCTTCAGAATTTGGCTCATGTATGTTGTTTTCGGACCGGTCAATTAATTTGCAAAAAAAAAGAAAAATATGAAACCAAGTAATCTGTCCATCTTACAGTTAGCAGACTCGAGGAAAGGTCTACGGGAAATTACAGCTTAAATGCGGCCTAATTTAAGTAAACCGATGTGGAATACCAAGCAAAACATTAGGCATTTTTCTTCCTTTTCTCACACTGTATTCTATCAATGAGATAACTATCTTTTAATTTAGTTACATATTAAACTGCTTTCTGCCACTAGAGCTTTCATATTGGAGTACAAAATGCCTTTCGTCGCATTTTTTGGCTTATTAAGGCAAAAAATATTGTCTTCTTCTTTCCCCTCCCCCCCCCCATCGTTTTCACATTTTAGCCGAAAATAATACAAACATATTTGTAATTGAGCGTTTTAAATGTACGAGTATTAACCCTTTGCATGTCAAATTGGGAAAAAAAATCGTGATTTCTTTCAGTATGAAAATACGAAAATACCATTAAAAAACCTGTAGTAGATAATCACATTTATTCCTTTTTCACCCCTTATCTATAGTACCACTACATGCTTGTAGTGAAATCTCATGATCAGGAACCACCAGCTTCGCTAGTGGCACATCTAGAACTGCATTATCTGCCTTTGTCGTTTTCTGATGCCAAAAGATATAACAATTTATCGGATCTGTTTTCTTGCAAAAGAAAAAATCACAAATTATGCACCTTTATAGCCTATTTCACAAGAAAAAGCTTGTTAATTTGACACAAATTTGTCATTCTACATTCGAAAGTGACTTTGAGGTCTAAAAAGGGTCTACTCGAAAAACGAGATTCATGTCCGTCGTGGGTTCGAATTCCGACAGATGCAGTTTGAATTTCAGCCATGCATTTACTCATTTATTTCTTTTTTTACGGACTTCGTTCGTCAGATTGTTTTTCCCGCGGGGGGAGGAGGGAGGGGGGTGGGGGCTGGGGTGTCTTGAAAATCGAATGAAACATGACATAATTAAATTTGCTACTGCATGAAATGTCTGTATTTCCTTTCAGTGTTTTTACAGGTAGAACAGTATACTAAGAGCACTAGAAAACCTTTCCATTGAAATGTTCTAACCATAATTTTCGCATGTATTACTATTTCTACAGTTACATTCACACGTGGTTAAAATTTCAGGTAGACAGCGGTAACTTTAAACATTCCAGGTAGGGAGGGTGTTTGGAATCCAGACCATCCGACCCTGTGTTGGATCAGACAATTAAGAAATAATCTTCTTTCTATCGTGGTATATCGTTCAGTAAACCACAGTTGTAAGTTATGAGGTGCAATAAATAATCCACGAAGGCTATCGCCCTCGCGGATTATTTATTGTGCCTCATAACTCACAATTGTGGTTTATTGAATGATAAACCACGACAGAAAGAAGATTATTTCGATTCTAACATTGTCAATTCTCAGTGAAAGGAAAACAAATTCAAACTTAGAGTAAAAACGCAGATGAAGATAATGTTCCATTGAATAACTCACTCATTGAATGACGTCACTCGATATAGGATGACGTCACTCTACATGGATTGTCGCAGATTTTACCACGTTTTCCTTGCACTGTGTTTATAGAGCCAAAGTCGCGTGTCATGTTAGAATAAGTAATATCAATCGGCAGCAATCCGGTGTAATGCAGAGAGATAACCTTCCCCTATAAAATGACCGATGGGTCATTTCTCTATGTACAGAAATACCCCCCTAGTCATCATTCTACATAGAGATGACCCGGTCATGCGCGGATCCGGATATTTTTCTCAGGGGAGGGGAGGGAAACGTACTCATTAGTCGCCGCGCAGAAGCGCGCGACTATATTTTTAATAGTTTTTCGAGTAAGGACATGGATAGTGGGAATTTCGTTTTTATAGGGGTGTTAGGTTAACAAGGAATCTTTCTAACGTTACTTCGCCTTAAACTGGCTTTTTAATTCATTCTTAAACTACGAAATTGCAATACGATACTATTTTTGTTCTGTTAATACTTACAACATCAAAAAACCGCCTAATTATTTCTTTTATTGTCGCTATGCGTGAGAAATGGACTCGTCCACATAAATGCCTTGTTTCCATTGGTCAAGGCTGTACAGGTTTCCAGTCATTTCGTACCTTGTTAATTTCGTACCTAGGTCATTTCGTACGATTTTGGTCATTTGGTACCTACTTATACTTTCAATTTTGGTCATTTCGTACCCAGTTGGTCGTTTCGTACAACCTTCGTACACAGGTTTAATAATCATTTTGATTATTTTGTAGATAGTTTTTCCTACTATTTGTGTGTTTTTTGTTGAATGACCACTGCTAAAATTGTGCATTGCTGAAATGGTGCTAAATTCCGCCGAAGAACGGGTATGATGGTTATGATTGTATCTGACCATTATTGGTTACTTATTTCTAAGTTTAGTTTTTACAACCAAGATAGTTTAGAACTCCTTTGTTTATTTCTCAACGAGCTCTGCATAAATTTAATTTGTGGAAAAAATCTGGAGATAGGCCACTTTTTCGCTGTGTTGTTCATAATGATAAAGCGCGATGCAAAACCATGATTCTTTATGAACACTGTTCACCAAACAGTATAGTCTTAGACTTGTTTAAATTGAAAGCATGCCTTGCAAACTTACGTCCTCTTGAATCATACTTTCCTAGGACAGCAACATTTTAGTAACTTAGCCCTGCTTTCACCACTTTCCCAAACAAACACGGGTTATCACGTGTGTGCTATCAAATTCTTTTGTCAAAACATGTTGGATAAGGAGAAATTGCTCGTTATAAGCAATTTCTTCTTATCAAATACTTTTTCCCCACTACTAGCGAATTTTCCACCATTTTTCAGCTTTTTAAATTGTAATCTGCCAACTCTTTGAATTTGGAAGAGTCTGATATTTGTCGTTTGGAAAAGAGCTAAGAGAGCGCTGTGCTAGGGTATTAGATACTGTAACAGAAGACAAGTTTTGATATAGGTTACTATTCACATAATTTCATAATGTGTTAAAAAATCTGCTGATGAAAACTGACATTTACTTACTTGCCCTGGCTTTCTTGAAGCATTAAACAAATTTTTTTGCGGCGACTTTGATGCTTTGCATCAACTTTTTCTTGTCTTATTATGATATTTTGATTTCCGGATTTCAGTGGATGTTAGCCGTTTACAAGAAAGGTCAACCTTTCCAGTTCTAACCCCGAGGAGGTCTCCACATTTAGAACCCTTTTTCTATTTATTTATTTATTTATCTATTTATTTTATTTCTTTTACTTTTTTCTTTAATATTTTAATATTTATGTATTTTTTTACTATTTATGTTAAACCTTTATTTCTTTCTTACATTTGTTGAAGAGAAATGTTGCTGCCGGTATACCTAATTCTGACCAAAGATCGACCGACCTACCAGTAACCTTACAGTGTATTGTCAGCCACTCGTATCAAAATCATACTAGATACATGATTTGAACATTCGCCTTTTATGTTTCACCGCAAACATTTGGTAGATTATATTTGCATCAACGCTTTTTGCATGCTTCAAATGCATTTAAATTATTTGTCAAAGTGGTATCGACTCTTGCTGTATTTACGAACGCATTCATTTTAACTGACTGTTGCATGCAAATGGCGGAAAACGCAATGGATGTTTCAATGACGTAATTTTGCAACGCTGTATTTTTGATACGATTTTAATTAAGACATGAGAAAACCTGGTCGGATCTTTGATTTGTGCTTTTGAATTATTACTGATACAGATTTATTTCATGCTATCCGGTAGGATATCGAGAAATAGCAGTGAAAATATTTTTGAATCTTACACTGGTACCACCAGTGAAAATACCGATTTTCATGTTCTTGTTGCCTAGGTTAATTGCGCGTGCCTGATAACCAGATTGGAAATATGACGTCATTTATCTTACATTTCTCGCGCTTGACGTAATATCGTAATGCGTTGCTATGCGGGAGGGGTACGCCACGGGAATGACGGATCAGAACTGTACTGGATTTTGATAAAGCTCCTCTCAGAAAGGGTTAAAAGCATGAAATAAATAGAATATTTGTTTCTTTCGGTGAAAAATCGAAATTTATTTCATCTCGTGAACAGCATCGGTAATATTTTCACTCGTGGCTGCGCCACTCCTGAAAATATTACCAACGGAATCCACTCGATGAAATAAATTTCGATCTTTCACCGAAAAAAAAAACATATGCTCTATATATTTATTTTGTAAAAGCCCTGTGATCATTTTACAAGTGCATAGTACTGCTGCATATCCGCTGTTTTATTTACATATGCACAACCTCGCACTCTAGTTTTTAATCGGTTGTTAGACCGATTAGAGACGTCGTTTTCCACAATCCAAACTGACCCAATTCCCGAAAAGGCCCTTTACAGGAATGGACGCATACAAACTATAAATAATTTGTATACTGAAGACTGTTAGATTAGCTACTATGCAAGGAACATCAGATTTACTTTGTTTTTGTTTTCTTTGAATGGCAAATATGGTATATTATTATCAATGCGTACAATAATGAATTATGACATTATACCAGCACGTTATTGCATAGATTCTAGATGCATGTCAACAAATTGAAAATTTCCGACGTAAAGAATAGAAATAGTCACATGACATATACTGGAGGTTTCTGGCGAAATAGAAGTCATATGATACAAGAGAAAAAGAAGACGCAAGAGCGTCAAAGGTCGCCCGAAAAATGATTTTTTTTTTCTTTCCATTATTAAACAAATACGCAGACAACAGAATATATCCGACTTCAATTTTTTCAGTTATTTTTCACTTGAGAAAAAAATATATATTGTTTTCCAATAAATTGACATGATAATAGTGACCTACAATGTCATATAACCAACTGTCAAGATAAAGCATGGGTTTTCGGGCTGGAAAACGTTCAAATGCCCGATTTACATTTTATGCTACTTTTATGTCTATTTTCAATTTCGCCATCTGAGAATAACTGCATAATGAAAAAAAAAAATGCTACAAATATATTTTTTCAGCCATGGTTACAAAAATATTGTATTTCGTTTATTACTGGAGATATAATTTGTCAATGACTACAAATAAAATGAACACATTTGAAACCATACGTGGTTATCCCGCGCAAAATAGGTATTGGGAAAAAAGTTTCAGTTTATTTAACTTATAACTTATAACTTAACACATAATCTTTATTTTGCACACCAAATGACAAAACTTTTAGAACAATCCGAAATATCTGAGGACGGTGTAGATCAAGATCAGACTTACCAAAATTACAATCTGATCCTAGATTCACGCAATGTAATGTACCGGTATATAAGATGATACATGTAACCAAAGCCGATCAGTGAAATATCTGAAGAGGGTGTAGATCAAGATCAGACTTACCAAAACTGAAGTCTGATCCTAGATTCACGCAGTCTAATGCATGTTAGCTGATATATAAATCAAGTTATTATCCATTTTAAAATTCAATCTGAACTTTAAGACCTGTGTTGGGTGCATTATATTGTACTTATTCCAACTTGGTAATTTTTCCATTTCCCCTTCTGAGATTACCTGCTTAAAGAAGGAAATATTGCTACAAATATATTTTTTAAACAGTAAAAACTTTATTTTTCAATATTCCTGTAGATATACCCTAGGAAAGATATACGAGTACAAATACACACGTTTGAAATCATACATATTTACTTTATATAGTAACAAATGTATAATGTCTATTGCGTACAAGTTTTCTTTTCCATTGCACCAGTCCCGCACAAAGGAAATTTAACCCTTTCCCAAACAATCCCTGGTTTTTACGGATCTAGAATAGTAGCCTTTTGAATACATTGTGGGAAAAGAAGAAAATGCTGGTAACCGTTTTCTGCTTTTCCCACAAAGTTTTCTACCCTATCATAGACAGAAATCATCTTTTCAGCAAGAGTTTAAATTTCGTCTTCTAATGCTTTCATTTGGTCCAGTCCAAAAGTTTGTCGTTTGGAAAGGGTTAAAAGGTTTTAACATTTGTACTTATAAGCATAAAGAAATTTAATCATATTCTTCAATTAACTACCCTAAGAAAATACATTAAAGACCTGTAACACTTTAGGTACAATATACTGTTGGTAAATTTTTCATTTCGCCATCTAGGAATACGTGCATAAAGGAAAAATATCACTACAAGTACATTTTTTTCAGCGGTACAAAAACATAATTTTTGGTTTTTACTTGTAAATTAACTTTAATGGGTAGAAAAAATCAAATCATTATTGTATTCTATTTAATAAACAGGCATGATATATTTCCATGCGTATTTTCTTTTCCATTCTGTCCATTGTTCTAGAATATTTCCATTCCGCTCTTTAGGCCTACCGGTAAAGAGTCTCCCGCTAGATGGCATTCTATAAATACTCGAATCATCGAAGAATATGACATGCACAGACCACGGTAAAGAGTAGGAGCAGTTCTGCATTTCCATTGGTTCCTAAGATCATGTGACTGGACGAGTTCATTGGCGTTAAAAATAGATGCATTCTGCACAAGAACATTAATTGTTTCACAAAATGTTGCGCAGCAGACCGTTAATAATTCTTTCACGATTCTTTATCGGTTTAAAAACAAGTAAACAACCTCAAAAAAGGTGAAGAAAACCCCACACAACAATTTCACAAACATTCACACCTATTTTACCAAATTAAACCTGGCGAATATGATGAAAGATTTCAACCGGAAGTACCTACACTCTCCATGAACATCTCTTCTGAACTATATTAAATATAAGGTCGCCGGCTTCTGCCGGGCGACCAACAAGTGAGAACTGATCGGAGAACGAATCAAATTTTTCTGTGTGTATCACGTGATCGATTACCGACACTGTGAAGTCCACTACGGTCGTCATTTTGAAGAAGGTTGTAGAAATAGAGAGAGAAAAATATCTCCTTACTGTTAGGAATCTTAATTCAGTCATCATGACAACTTTTAGTTAAAGCGCAGAATCTCTACCACCCCAGTTTGAACTTGTCCACTTTCAAAGCAATAGACTGTACAAGATGTCATTGATAAGGTAGTCTACATGATGCTTGCTTATGTGAGGTGACCTATATGCAAATCAGGCTCATGTCGCTGATTCCTACTCCGTAGTACACAAAAGTATGAATGGATCTAAAAATAATACCCCCAGGTGACTTGTAGCAAATTCCACTTACACAAACCCTGACTGGCCAGGGAACCCTTCTCATTCCTCCAGTCATTCATTATTTAGATCATTGTGAATGCGAAACTCATATGTTAAACTGTTGTTTAACGTCTTGTATATTAACCCTTTACCACACAATCCCGAGTTTTCACTTAAGTGGGGAGGAAGCCTTTTGAAAACAATGCGGGAATAGAAAGAAAAAAAAAAATGCTGGTTAAAAGCATTTTCCCCTTTTCTCATGTTGTTTTCAACCCTTTAAGAATATGTTTTCATCAATTTAGTCACATTTAACTTTCTGGAACAGCTTTTAATGTGGAGGGCCGTAAAATGATTCGTTTTGTAAAGAGTTAAATAGTTGACTATTACATCCTGTGCTGTTAACCCTTTACCACACAATGACAACTTTTTACGCCCCTGAGGAAGAAGCCTTTTGAAAACATTGTGGGAAAAGGAGAAAATGCTGGTAACCAGCATTTTCTCCTTTTCCCACAACGTTTTCTACCCTATCAAAGCAAAATTGCACCAGTTGAGCCACTTTGAAATTGCCATCTGCAAATGCTTTCAATTTGGATAGGTCTAAAATTTTGCTGTGTGGTAAGGGGTTAATTAACTGTATAATCCATCCAAGTTAATCCTCAACCTGCTATAAAAGTTAAAACATTCTGGCAAATGGTAAAAACCTGAATATTGTTATTTCAAAGTTATTTTTGTATAGATCCAAGATCAGATTGTACAGGCTGTGTAGCCTGATCTTGTTCCACACTGTCTGTCCGCTCTTCTGTCCAGACAAACATCTTTTAAATCCTTCATGAAAATTGAAGAAACGTCATTCATGTATTCCTTACGATAGTCCACCGATAAAGATTCCTTTTTCATTTGATGCCCTGTTATCGGAAAAGGGGACTTGATGTATATTTCCATTACGGACTGATATCTCTTTAACTATTGGACAAAATTTTATGAAACTTCGTGTTCATTTTGTTTATAGTCCATTTATTCAACTTCATATGTATAGAGCTGATTTTTGAGAAGTTTGTATACGAGTACTCTATTTGATATCTATCTGTACTATTTTAATGTTTTGTTAGAGCTGGTACTCCTTGCTTACCTTTTTAACTAGCAAGAAGTCGTAACCGGTCATTTGATAATTTAGATTTAGCACGGGTTCTTAAATATTTTCTACGGCATAAAAACATTTCTTCCCATTCAGAATCAAATGCTCAGCTATTCAAAATCTATAAAAGAAACCTTTATGTGCATTCAATAGATTTAACAAAATACAACCCTGAAAAATAAAAGTTCAATATTTTCAGTTTCACGGATCATTTTGTCAAGAAAGCCATTTTGGGTTTAGAACTCTCAAAATGACATTTCGTGTTTTTTACGGTTTTCATTGGTCAAATTAAGAGGAGGTACAGGGAAGTAAAAAGTTTTGGGAATTTTTTCAATCATACAATGTGATGCTCATGTAAGGTTAAAAATAAGGACAGAAAGCTTCAAAGATCCTTTTAAGCTTACTATTTGACTATCTCGGACATTGATTGGCATTGCCTATGTCAGCAGTAGATCTATTTGCAAAAATGACTAGAAAATTTTGAACGAACTCTTACTCGCCTCCAAGTAGTACTCACGGCAAGTGTTACATATGTCCACTCGTAATTGGTGAAATGCTTTTCAGGAGTAAAATTTTAAATAAACTAAGTTCAGTAATTTTCATGAAAAACTCTGGTTGCCGTGACAACAATTATACCCTTGAAAATATTCACATTGCTTAATCATTCAGTGGCTCCGCCAGGGTGGCTCAGTGGTGAGCGTGTCGGATTCATGACCCGATGGTTGCGAGTTCTATCTTTGGTTGAGGCGAACTTTCTTTCCGGCGTATTTTCGCCTCTCACCCCTGCAGAAGCACGCGAGAAAAGTAGTCGGTGGCTTTGGAAAGAAAGTTGTTTAGTACTGGTGTGGGAAAGTCAGGAAACACGTGTGCGTCATCGATCGCCATGATATGACCTTAGCTGTTAAAGTGGCGTTAAACTCCAGTACAACCAACCAACCAATAATCATTCAGTGACGACCGATTACAGTGCTTACAGCACTTTGATTCATAATTGTTGGCTTATGGACGATTAAGGATTAAACTAAATACCTATTTTAATTCCAGACGACACTATCCACACATTTAATCAGGATTATATTTTACATAAATAGTTCGCATGAGTTAATTCTAAATATAGCCACCACTCCAACAGTTCTCGTCCTCAATCAAACAACAAAATTAAACCTGTAATAAGAGCCATGTAATTGCAATTTGGAAAATGCCTTTTATCTGTAATTTTCTAGTAAAACGGGCAGTGTAGATCAAAGATCAGACGGCTGTCTTATCTTGATCCACACTGGCTGCAAAGGTAACTATAGTAGTGAAAGTTGCTTTAAGACTTGTAAAAGTTGAAGGATTTTGCTGATGACAAAATAAATGTGAATGAAAATATTGAAATTTATACCGGTTGAACAGGTTCAAAATATTGTTGGAAAGGGAGAAAATACAATTTACCATCATTATCCCATTTTCCACAATTTTTCAAAATGTCGTAAAATGCCAGAAAATAGTGTGGTAAATAATTCCTTTTCACTAAAGCAAGTGGTTCAGCTGGTTACGTACATTGCTTAATACCAGGGAGGGTAGTTGCTCGACTCCCAAATGTGGACAGTTTTTGACTGGTGACCTGGGTCTGTATTTACCAGCCGTTCTTGAGAACATTCTTAGTCTTATCCTCCATGGTTTTCTAAATTTGTAAGTAACAGGGCTTCTGATTGGCTAAACCAAATGGTTTAGCCAATCAGAAGTTATGTTACTTACAAAGATAGAAAATTCTGGAGAATAAGACAAAGAACGTTCTTAAGAATGGGTGGTAAATACAAGCCCTGGTGATTGTGGGTTCGAACCCGGTTGCGGCACGCTTTCTTTCCAACGATCCTTTGCTTGTCATTTGAGATACATATGAAAAAGTAGTCAGAGCCTTAGGAAGAAAGCTGTGTCAGTGCTGGTGTGAGAAAGTGAGGAGACACATGCGTAGTTGCAAACTTGCCGCCATGATATAACCTAAGTGGTTTAAACAGACAAACAAACAAACAAAACAAACAAACAAACAATGTTATTCTGGAAAGCAGCCAGAGGCTTGGGAAATGTGGCAGTGCGGAATATTGGTAACAGAAATTTCTAGAAAGCATGAATAGTTTGCACCTACAGCCGCTATTTAACTCATTACCAAACGACAAAATTTTATGCCTGTCAAAATTGAAAGCATTTGCAAACGACAAAATAAAAATGACTAAAAATTTAAAATTTGTTTTGTGAAGGGTAGAAAACATTGTGGGAAAAGGAGAAAATGCTAGTTACCAGCATTTTCTCCTTTTCCTACAGTGTTTTCAAAAGGCTTCTTTCTCAGGGGCGTCAAAAGTAGGGATTGTGTGGTAATGGGTTAACAGAAATAAGCAATATTCTAATATTCTAATTTCAACCATGTTTTGGTCGGACGTCCCATGACACGATCTGGCAGCGGGGAAAGCTTAAAGTTTAGTTAAGTTTTAAACAAATTTATTTTACATCGATTGAGAAACAAATTCTAACAACTTATAACTTATCTCTATCGATTCTGTTTAGTTTGATCTTGACCTTAGCGTCACCGGGGCAGTCTTTAAAAGGCGCATGGGCAACTGACGTGTTTAAATCGATCCTACATTATTAACTGCGTAAAGTCTAAATATAGGTATATTCTGTTTGAAATCCGGTCAATGTAGACTTTGATACTATCAGGTATTTTCCTTTTTTACTTCAACTTTTATTCAATATCGCCTGTTTTATTCAGCCTTTAATTCAGAACTGTTTCCTTATAGAACTACAAAAATGAGAGAATGGTCTCCAAACCCGTTCTAACTGTGACAACAATTGTAGAAATTCAAATTAACCTTTATGCTGGTAAGCTAGATTTTGTTCGCTTTTAACGACAGTGTAGATCAAGATCAAAAACAAAATGTCGGGCCAATCTCCGATCTATACTGTCCGATACTGCGAGATATTTCATGTAAAAATAACTGTCGCTACAATAGACTTTTTTGTTTTTTGGAAATTTCCTTTCAGCTCTCATCATTTGGACTAATACCGTTTCCGGTAAAATTTTGTTTGGTATGTTCAGTTGATAAAAATAGCTCTATGATAAAAAAAAAAGAACCTGACGTCACTACAATTACTAAATTCTTTACACAACTACAAAATTTTAGAGCAACCCAAACCAAAGCCTTTGCAGGCAACAAACAACATGTACAGAGGACGATACCAGGCTTTGAAATTATAGAAAACATCGTGGGATAAAAAAGGAAGGAAAAAAGCTTTTTACCAACATTTTCTTTTTTTTTTCTCCACAATATTTTCAAAGCCTTTTTCACGAGAGTTGTTAAGGGTCCATTAACCCTTTCCCAAAGAATCCCTGGTTTTTATGGGTCTAGAATAGTAGCCTTATGAAAAAATTGCGGGAAAACGAGAAAATGCTGGTAACCAGCATTTTCTCCTTTTCCCACAATGTTTTCTACCCTATCATAGACAGAAATAATCTTTTCAGCAAGAATTGAATTGTCGTCTGCAAATGCTTTCAATTTGGTCTAGTTCAAAAGTTTGTCGTTTGGGAAAGGGTTAACGACAAAAGGTAAATAAAAGGTTGTCAAGACCCATGTTAAATTCAATCATATAATCCCACCCTTATCGATCTATTCACTGTATCGATCTGTTTACAACTCACGATAAATATAGCGATATTTTGATAACATAAAAAACCTCCAAAGCCTTTACATTAAAACTAGATCGCAGGATTCTGTCTGTTTCGGCGGTTTTCGTATGGCTTGCCAATAGCTGACTAAGAATACCAGAACTGAATTGTAAATAGTTTTTCGTTGTAAATTAGCAGTTACCAGCATACGGGCAGGTCAATGAGATAAGATATGCTGAAGTTTTTATTTCCCACAATAAATACATATATGCATCGATAAAATGAAATGACGTCAGAGTTCAATGAGTTTAACATTTCTGCTGATTGTTTAGGAAATAATCTTCTTCTATCGTGGTATATCGTTCAATAAACCACAGTTGTGAGTTATGAGGCACAATAAATAATCCACATGGGCGATAGCCCGAGTGGGTTATTCATTGCGCCTCATAAATCACAACGTGGTTTATTGAACGATATACCACGATAGAAAGAAGATTATTTCGATTCTAACATGGCCAATTCTTAATGAAAGGAAAACGAGTTCAAACTGAGAGTAAAAACGCGGATGAAGAATATGTTCCATTGAATAACTCACTCATTGAATGACGTCACTCGGTATAGGATGACGTCACTCTACATGGATTGTCGCAGATTTTACCACGTTTTCCTTGCACTGTGTTTATAGAGCCAAAGTCGCGTGTCATGTTAGAATGAGAATTTTACGATATTTCAAGTAAAATTTGATGATATTAAGACAGTAAGAACATGGTTTAGTGGGAAGATATACGTTTATTGAGCTTAGTGTATTATCATTTTGTTGGAAGTCAAATAAAAAAATATACAGTAGATCTATAAACGCCTCTCCTTCTCCTACAATACTTTCGGCTTGATTTATCAATCTAGCCCCCCTCCCCCATCCTACTTAAAAAAAAAATACAACTGTGAGGTTGAATCCTTTGGAAATTAAAACATATTCTCCCTTTCCTGCAATGCTTACTATTTATCTACATGTATTAGTTAATTTTCCCGATATCTTTTGATTTTTCATATCAACATGTGTTCGGTATGTCAGTTTTATTTTTAATTTAATTTTTGTCTTAATAGATCTAGATCTACTTGCTTTTTTTTTTTTTCAACTTAAGTACAAGACATTTAAAGTTTATTCTTACTCCGAATTTCTTATAGAAACATGTTTTATTTCTGGGTTAAAATTAAATCAGACGGTTTATATGAAGGGTTACGGGAGACCGCTCCTTCATGCATGGCTTCGTCCCGATTTAAATACAGTACCTAATCAAAGGACTAATTCATTTATAATCAAAGGACTGAAAGTCCTGAGAGTTGCCTGGTGTTAAATGTGTTTTCCCCTTATTAAGTTTCCAAAGGTAAACTATTACAAGTGTTGAAGATACAAGATGACCTAACCATAAGATACTATTATGCAAGCATAATTTCTGAGTTGTAAAACGCGCTCTAATCCTAAAATTACTCACATAAATATTAAAATTTAAATGAAAGAATAAGAATATATGGTGAGAATTATACTTTATGCCAAGCAACGGCTTTAAAAAGTTCAAAGACTTCGCATTTGCTAGAACTCATGTGCCAGCCTGTTTTATGATATTTGTTTACCGCAGCTTACTGATTTTGGGCGTACACTGACAGCAGCTTCCGATTTGTGAGACTGTACGTTGGTCCATGGTGCTAAAGGGCGATTATCAAATATTTCTCACTAAGTATTCTCAACAAATAATCTAAGCTCCAGTAGAAAAGACGCTTTTAGTTGAAAGTAATGTTAAGCATGTCTGCAAACTTGCTCAGTTCACGACCACTTATCTCAGTTACGCGAATTACACTTGATGTCGCTGAACAGCTGTCGGTCTGTGTCTGTGAACTAAAGCGGGGCTATTTGAAGCTGGTCCGTTCAAGAGCCTCCCCAAGTCAACCTGTTGTGTTTGGAATGAGCCTGGATCTCTCCAAAGCTAATCTCTTCAAATGTATAACTGTGCCTTTTAATCCTAAGCATTATAGAAATTATAGGAATACGTATATTGAGCCATTGTAGTATTTATTTTTAGCTGCTCCACTCTGCTCCGCCTAGATCCCAAGCATATTGGTGAAAAGAGTGGGTCCTCTGAAACAAGTTACGGAGACTTAGCTGTCACCAAATGTTGTAGCAGGATCGCGAGCAGAAGGGAGAGTGTGGCATTATTAATATTCACCAATATATCATAAATCGACTAAAAAGGGTCAAAATTTTGTGTTTCTAAAGCGTTATGATTTCTTGACCTGATAATGTACAATGACTTTAAACGTATAAAATTACAATATACTTATTTCAAAATACAACAAAAGAAAAAATGCATATATATAAGACCACAAAAACACTTATTGAGATTAAAATCTATGATTTATTCAATCAAGATAGTACTGACTAAAAAATAGTACTGACCCATCAAATGATCAAAGTACTCCACGTACTCGCAATAACAGACATAAACGATATACAACATGCTGTACTGTCTGTTCCTTAACAGATTATTTCTGACAGAATCGTGAGATACTTCAGTCTTTATGAAATATTCATTACCACAAAGGCACACTTTGTAAGTTATCTTCCACAAAAAAAACCTGACTTGTTCGACGAATAATTACGAAACTATAATTCATCTCGCAAACCGTTACTTAGGACAGGAAGCAGTACAAGGACGGAAGTATGCTTACGTCACCATATATATCAAAATGATAATAATGAGAGCCTGGTTGCAGAGCAACCAGCAGCTCAAAAACTGGTGTCAGGAGATATCTCTTTAGCTCAGTGGTTATGGCTTTTCAATCGCCCACTCCGCTTGTTTGAGAGTGTCCACAATGTCAAAATTGAAGTCGTATTGCGACTTGTTTCCTTGAAATTTCCAACATAAGTCTTTTTCTGTTTTAAGCTTTTTCACTTCGGTGGCAACATTCTGATTTGTACCATGCACCTCTCGTTTTTAAACTGGTTAGTTCCGAAAGAATAGTGCTGAGCTGAAGCCGTAATTCGCCATTATCTTCAGCCATGTTTTTGCCACGTCCACAGAGTCCAGTCGTCCAGAGCTGAATGACAACGCCTAAGCACAAAACAAGTAAAGCACGTACACTAAACTGCAACCCGGACATTACATGCAAAGTGAAGGGAAATAAATTTCCTTCTTATTCATACCCAATCAACCGAAGAAAATTATATTTCTTTTCTTCTAAAATGCCACTTGAACCGTTTATATTGATACAATATATTTTACCTGTCCTACTTTTTACATGTTTCTTTTGTTACATTGTGTATGTCAACAAAGGCTAAGTCTATTATTTGAAAGGAATAAAAACCGTCTTGACGGCTCCGTTTTAGAATAGATTCGTTATTAGGCACAATCAAGTTTTCTCTCGTAACATTTGATACATGTAACGAATGCAGTGTACTAAAATTTACAATCTTATCTTTTTTACAGTTTGTTGACTTCTCGTATTAACCACAATCCTTCAAATATTTTACAGTTGAAGTCAGTCAGATCTGCTAAACACATCAAAAAGTTAAGCCTAAATTCGAAACATTTATCTGCAAGTGAAATCTTACTCAGTCGATGAAGGCTGGTCTTCAAAAGGACAAACACGACGTGGAAAATAAAGAGTTTCGACTTACGGCGACTCGGCTAAAGAGCAAAAGAGGCGGACCCTGAAAATTTTCAGGGGGGAGGGGGAGGGGCTATTAAAAATCGAATATATCATTACATCTTCAAGTCTCCTACTACTTGGAATGTTTGAATTTCCTGATAGCGTTTATGCCGGTATAGTATACTCTCTCAAAAAAGAAACGCAACATACAGAAAATAGGAAATTTACTTCATATATTATTTTCATAATTTATGATATAAATAATTTACACAGGAATGCAAAAATTGGCACACTTCTTGTTCATGAGTTCTTTTACCTTGGAATATCACAGTTTGTCACATATTGTCAATAAATCACTCATAAATTGTCAATATCTGGTATAATATTTCAAAAAGATAATCTAATGTTGCGTTTCTTTTTTGAGAGAGTATATATCTTCGAACATCGTTAATAGAAAACCTTTGCAAAGGAATGTTCTTTGAATAATTTATATAAAGTATTATGCGGATGCTTCTTCTGTAACATACATACCTGGTCAAAATTTCAGGGAGACAGCGATTACTTTGCAAATTCTGGGGGTTTCAGAACCCTTACTCCCCCTGTCCCCTTGCTTTCTCTGCATTACACCGGCAATGTGTCACCAAACTGTGAAATCGATGGGAAATCACTGTATTTGAGCTAATTCCATATATAGACACCGATCCAACCGACCGTAAACTTTACCAAACAATAAAACTTAACCCTTAATGCCTTGTGTGGCTGTGCCAAGTCTTAGGAAAGTATGAATAGTTGCGCTTGAAACCCCGATTTAACTGAAATGACAAATATTCAAGCATGCTTATTTCAAACATATTTTGGCCAGACGTTCCTCGATACGATCGGACAGGGGGAAAAGCTTAAAGCCTAGTCTAGTTCGATATTGACGTAACCGTCACCTGAGCTGATTTTTGAAAAGAGTTTAAACTGCATTTACACTGGACAGGTAATATTGTATATGTGATATTCGGGTATTGCCATTATGCATGCCTATGAAGTGCACAAGGCGCATGCGCAACTGGCATATTTAAACCATTCCTATACTACTGACAGGGTATGTCTGGATCTATGTTCTGTTTGAAATCCTGGTCAGTATGAACTTTAATTGATATTAACATTTAATTTCTGATTTTTATTCAGTATCATCTATTCTATTGAGCCTTTAACTCCTATCTGTTTCCTTAAAGAACTGTTAAAATGACAGACGGGTCTCGAAACCCATACAATAATCGTAGAAATTCAGACTCAAATGACCCGTTAACCCTTTTGCTGGTAAGCTAATTTTTGTTCCATTTAAACGATAGTGTAGATCAAGATCAGACTTTAAATAATGTCAATCCCATTTTAGATCTGATACGGCCCGATATTTCATATGAAAATACCTGTCGCAATATCAATTTTCTGTTAAGGTAAGACCTGTGTGATGTACTTCCGGTGAACATGGGGCAAAAATTCTGATTGGTTGATAAATAAAGATGAATAAGAATTTATGCAGAAATAATAATTTTGCACATTTCTAACGGATCATTTCTAACGGATCAGATATGTCATAAAGGCTTTTTCTATTCATATTTTCAGTTGATAATCTTGAAATATGGCAGATACCTTGAACTTTGAGCCAACGGAGCGAATACCTTGGCGTAAGGATATGACCGTGTCCGAGATGCTAGATGATATTATTGAATTTCAAAAAGAGTATAAGGACGAAAAGATTCATGATGATGAAAAAAGACGGATGGAAATTAAAAAAGAGTTGTTGCTTGGATACTTTATGGGTATCATGGAGGGGGAAGATATTGGTGTTCAGAACAAAGGTGAAACGCGACAGATTATGGACGAAGTGGATGCTGAAGGTGATGAACAGCTACAAAGTGCTAGGCCTGAAATTGTTGTCAACGCTTCTGATGCGGATACTATGCCAGCTGAATTCGCAGAGAATACTTCATCACTTCCCTCTAGTCTAGAAGAGGATCCTTTTATGGAACACAACGGCGACAGACCTATTGGCAGAAAGAAGCAAGAGACGATAAACATCTACAAAGCATACAAACACATTAGAAGAATTGTTAAGGAAGAAAAAAATACCAACCAAAATAATCCTAAAGAGGTTAACGTGGGGTTCTTAGATGTTGAAAAATGTATTTTGGAAACACATAAAATATTGATGTCCGATCTGAAAGATCAAGAACATGGCAGCCGTCCCGGAACGTTTTCTATGCATAAACGGAGATCTGAAGACGGATTTGAATATCCACATTTTCTCACTGAAAACTTGGCAGAAACTGCTATTCAGCTACTTGTAGACCGACATAACGAAAACTTGAATAAAATGGAGGGTATCGAAGACAAAAAAGAACGTGTGAAGTATCTATTCAAATGCACAAGTGTTTTCCTAAGTGGATTTCTGTGGCTGCATCCTTTCGGAGATGGCAACGGTAGAACTGCACGATTACTAAGTGGCTATATGCTTCTCCGAAGCCTTTTTCCGTTTACTCTACCAATATACAACGTGTACAGTACATCCACTAGGGAGCATTATCTAACGGCTCTTAAAGAAGCTCAGAAAGCTAATCGCTCACAGAAAATTGTTAGTGACAAAAATGAGGCCCACACAGCTGCAAATATAGCTTTGGAACAAGAGCCGAAACTGCTGTGTTCAATACTGATTGAGTCTAACTGGTGTGTTTGGCGAAAATACAGAGAAAGACTAGAAGGTAAAGGAAAATCTGCAACCCACCCCTAGCACAGATATCTGTCCCTAAATGCAATATCATTTTTTCACTTGTCGCATCAGGGTACTGAGATCATCGGAGAAAAAAAAACTGATAGCTCTGAGAGTCGTCTGATGCCAAATGTGTTAGGGGTTTCAACCTTTTTTAAAGTTCAAAACGAAAATTAATCAACGACGTACATCAGATTTTTTTTCTAACGGAGAGTTTTTTTTTTTAACTTTGCACAGACAAAGTTCATAATATTTCTAGGAGATTACAGTAACAAAAAATATGGGTCACCACGCTCGTTTCTTAGAAATTTGCCGCTGAAAAGGTTATAATAGAGTTCCAAAATTCAGCTTTTGTTGGATTTAACACACTTTCTTTTAATAGTAAGTTAAACTATAAAATTACCGGAAAAATATACATCATTGTGACGAAAATTTATTTAGTTTTGCACAAAAAAATATATAAAAGCCTGGCTTTGATCCTGTAAATGTACAAATATGCATGTTGTATGTGGACTATCGATTTAAAACTGGAAATAATTTGACCGAATTAATAAATGCATACTTTCGAACGAACAGATTTTTTTCTACATCTATAGTGCATAAAATTATAGTTCTAAGCAATTAGAAAAAACGGGAATGGAGGTCTGTGGAAGTTAATTTTGTCAAGGAAAAAATCAGAATGAAAGCTCAGCAGACATGGTTAAAAAAGGAGAAATTGCTCATATGAAGCGATTTTCCTTTTCCCGTAATGTTTTACAGCGGAAACAACAATACTTTCAAAGGTTTTAATTTCCTGCTTTTGTTCACTTGTCTCATGTTTAAAGCCGTTAAACTGAAAAAGTTTGGGGACACAGTGAAAAGTACTCAATTACTTCTTGGTGACAGTTCGCAGTTCCTTTTTTGTCTCTTTACCAATACACCCCCCCCCCCCAAGAAAAAGTACCACTTGTGTCAGTGCAGCGATACTATTACCATATGTGCGAAAATAGTTAGGTGCGCTTTTCATTCACTTTCCATGACATAAAGG
Source organism: Tridacna crocea (assembly GCA_943736015.1). Taxonomy (NCBI): domain Eukaryota; kingdom Metazoa; phylum Mollusca; class Bivalvia; order Cardiida; family Cardiidae; genus Tridacna; species Tridacna crocea. The sequence continues at coordinate 16,091,687 of OX031068.1, forward strand.
CAGGTGCAGAAGGAACTGCGAATATTTGTGATAAAAGTCGTAAAACCAAATCAAGATACGAAATAACTTAACCATAAGGAAATATCACATATAAATGCAAGCATAAGTCCTGAATTGTCATTCTCAAATTTATTACGGTGTCTTGGATTACGAATGGCTACGGAAAGAACAAAAGAGTTCCACTACGTTTTGAAATTTAATAATTCAAAACAGTACATTATAATACAAATTATTCGTTCCTACTTACACTCTACATCGTCTAAACTAACCCAACTGTCCCAAAAAAATCATTTCCCTTAGTCAAGAATCTGAGGGAGTAATGAAAAATACATAAAATGCCTGGTCTCAAAGGAATTCCAGAAAGCTGAAGTAGATAGCCTCATACGTATAGTCGATTTTTTTCCTTCTTTGTCTATATAAGTGACGTCACAAGCCGGTGCAGTCAATTTTCAGAATCAATCAGGCGTGTACCATAAGGCATGTACATACCTGTTGTGTTATATTCTCGATGGAGTTTCTATTTTTAGCAACGGGTTCAAGAATGCGTGACAGATCGAGCAGACGAAAATCCGATGACAGCAGGTTTGACAAAACAGGGTGGAAAAAAGGATTGTTGGAGGAGATGATTATTGTATGGTCTAGCACAGTCGATAGCTTCAAAAACAGGGTGACAAAAGGCCTTCTCTTTATAATCTCTTTCCAGCAACTCAAGAGAGACACTGAAGAAAGTCAGTCTATTTTTAACCAGTGAGTTCAACAATCGTAACGATCTTTCTCGAGCAGTCTTTCTCTCTCTCTCTCTCTCTCTCAAATAGTCCGGGAATGTATACATGTTTATTTACAAGTATTTACATTTCGAATTTCACCATGTTGATCAGATCGGCCATCCACAGATCGTCTTTTCCCGCACTAATCACGTGGTTTCTTTGAAATCTTCTGACGGGTTTATGTAGACTGTGGGATTCTTGATTATGAAGGAATTTACGAATGCGATACATGTCAATATCGTACTTTCCTTCTTTTTGTACCACGCTGTACAGTTTCTGTGGTCCTACAAAGCTTGCCGGATGGGACGGGTCATAGTAAATTGTTTCTAAATAATCTTCCCACGGTGCCATGTCCGTTCACTGCCAGGTCACCAAGTATACTGATGGAACATTGTTGTTTGACATACACTTATATCTGTTCATTGTTTGTTTCGTCGTCACTGTTATTCTCACCCTCCTCATCTTCCGATATTTCTGTGTCAAAAAGGTCTTCAAAGCGACCTTTACTCTTGTTTATGACCCTTTTCACGGCTGAAGACAGACTGACTCCCTTCTCTCTCAGCAGATTGATTTGTCGCACGATATTTTTGTGCACTGAACTGTCTTTCAAGGGAAACCAGTAAACTTCCATTAAGGTTGTATATCGCTGAAAGAAATTTTTTTCCACAGCCGGTTTCACACGATCTCTTGCCATGTCGGCAGCATCGTTCTCATTTTCTCCATCCGACAAATATCTATCGTATAATCTATCGAATCTATCTTTGCCTTCTTTCTTCGCCAATTTCCAGAGATGGTTATAGGCTTCGTTATCTTCTATAGACCCATCGTCTTCATCCGTGTCTTCCTCTATTTTCCTTTTCTTGGACTGTGTAGTTTCGGGGCACCACCCACGTTTAACGTGCCTCTGTACATCATGAACGGTGTCGAACAACAGTCCGCAATCGTCACAAGCTTGACCTTTTTCAGCCATTATTTCTTGCTGCTGCTTTTCGATGTGAACGGGTTCAAATCCAACGTCAGAATGACTAGCTTCTGGGTGACTGTCTTCTTTTGTAGGTTCAATGGAGTGATCTGATTGGTTGTAAGGAGGTACTTCTATTGCCAGATGTTGGTCAGTCCATGGGACCTCACTTTTTAATCTGTCGTTTTCAGGAGTGAATGGTTTTAAATCCACCAATAAATAGCCATACGGTTTCTTTGTAGCCTTTTCAAACATTTTCATCATCTTCTCACTTTGACCAGGATACATTTGACGAGCCAAAGTCATCACGGATTGTCTGTCTATGGGATTGTTAAAGAGTACCAGATAGTGGCAATTTCTTCTCTGAGTCGGGTCCTTCGAAGCAAACAGGTTCTGACTGATGGAAATGACAGACAAAGATCGGTGATGGGACCCCTCCGTAAATAAATCTGTCACTCGCTTGTCCTTTCCAGCCTCTGAGAACAGATCGTCTAATATCAATAGGTTGTTGATCCTAGGATCAAAGTAGTCGTCGTCTTCCAGATTTGATGGTATGCCTTGAATAAATTCGACTCTAGGAGACACTGTTCTATGGATATCGGTGTACAAAGGCTGCCATCTTCTATATAACCAAACGATTCTCTGTATTCCCGGTCTAATTCTGGTCTCGTGGTGTTGCACTATATCTTTTACTACAGTAGTCTTACCACATGCTAGAAAAGTAGAAAGAGAAAATGTATTCAGAGAACCGAATATCAACATTCACTTCCCTAAATAAATACAAATATTTTAACAAAATATATTTCAAGAATTGAAATTACCTGTCGGCCCCGAAATCATCATGGTAAATGGATGGTATAATGTTGTGACTTGTCTTTGAAACTGTACTTCTGCTTCTGTAGGTAGAGGGTGAGAAGATCCTTCTTGTACAGAAAGAGTAGGCGGAAACATCTTATTGATATTCTCGTGCATTTGGTTCCAATGCCTGGACATATTGTCACGCCTTGTAAATTCTTTATAACAATCTGGGCACTTGTACATGTTGACTGTCCAGAGGTCGGTTATCAAATGATTGAATCGGCTGAAATTCTCTATTTTATTCAGTTTCGACTTAACAAAATGTTAAGAATGCAGGAGGAAACCCTCCCTGAGAAGAAGGACGAGGAGGGGGAGGAAGCCCTCCCTGAGGAGGAGAAAACCCTCCTCCTCCTCCTCGAGGCCCTCCTCCTCCTCCTCCTCCTCGAGGCCCTCCTCCTCCTCCAGGCCCTCCTCCTCCTCCTCCTCGAGGCCCTCCTCCTCCTCCTCCTCCAGGCCCTCCTCCTCCTCCTCCTCGAGGTCCTCCTCCTCCTCCTCCTCCTCCAGGCCCTCCTCCTCCTCCTCCAGGCCCCCTCCTCCTCCTCCAGGCCCTCCTCCTCTTCCTCCTCCAGACCCTCCTCCTCGTCCTCGAGGCCCTCCTCCTCCTCCTCCTCAGGGAGGGCTTCCTCCCCCTCCTCGTCCTTCTTCTCAGGGAGGGCTTCCTCCTGCATTCTAAACATTTTGTTAAGTCGAAACTGAATAAAATAGAGAATTTCAGCCGATTCAATCATTTGATAACCGACCTCTGGACAGTCAACATGTACAAGTGCCCAGATTGTTATAAAGAATTTACAAGGCGTGACAATATGTCCAGGCATTGGAACCAAATGCACGAGAATATCAATAAGATGTTTCCGCCTACTCTTTCTGTACAAGAAGGATCTTCTCACCCTCTACCTACAGAAGCAGAAGTACAGTTTCAAAGACAAGTCACAACATTATACCATCCATTTACCATGATGATTTCGGGGCCAACAGGTAATTTCAATTCTTGAAATATATTTTGTTAAAATATTTGTATTTATTTAGGGAAGTGAATGTTGATATTCGGTTCTCTGAATACATTTTCTCTTTCTACTTTTCTAGCATGTGGTAAGACTACTGTATTAAAAGATATAGTGCAACACCACGAGACCAGAATTAGACCGGGAATACAGAGAATCGTTTGGTTATATAGAAGATGGCAGCCTTTGTACACCGATATCCATAGAACAGTGTCTCCTAGAGTCGAATTTATTCAAGGCATACCATCAAATCTGGAAGACGACGACTACTTTGATCCTAGGATCAACAACCTATTGATATTAGACGATCTGTTCTCAGAGGCTGGAAAGGACAAGCGAGTGACAGATTTATTTACGGAGGGGTCCCATCACCGATCTTTGTCTGTCATTTCCATCAGTCAGAACCTGTTTGCTTCGAAGGACCCGACTCAGAGAAGAAATTGCCACTGTCTGGTACTCTTTAACAACCCCATAGACAGACAATCCGTGATGACTTTGGCTCGTCAAATGTATCCTGGTCAAAGTGAGAAGATGATGAAAATGTTTGAAAAGGCTACAAAGAAACCGTATGGCTATTTATTGGTGGATTTAAAACCATTCACTCCTGAAAACGACAGATTAAAAAGTGAGGTCCCATGGACTGACCAACATCTGGCAATAGAAATACCTCCTTACAACCAATCAGATCACTCCATTGAACCTACAAAAGAAGACAGTCACCCAGAAGCTAGTCATTCTGACGTTGGATTTGAACCCGTTCACATCGAAAAGCAGCAGCAAGAAATAATGGCTGAAAAAGGTCAAGCTTGTGACGATTGCGGACTGTTGTTCGACACCGTTCATGATGTACAGAGGCACGTTAAACGTGGGTGGTGCCCCGAAACTACACAGTCCAAGAAAAGGAAAATAGAGGAAGACACGGATGAAGACGATGGGTCTATAGAAGATAACGAAGCCTATAACCATCTCTGGAAATTGGCGAAGAAAGAAGGCAAAGATAGATTCGATAGATTATACGATAGATATTTGTCAGATGGAGAAAATGAGAACGATGCTGCCGACATGGCAAGAGATCGTGTGAAACCGGCTGTGGAAAAAAATTTCTTTCAGCGATATACAACCTTAATGGAAGTTTACTGGTTTCCCTTGAAAGACAGTTCAGTGCACAAAAATATCGTGCGACAAATCAATCTGCTGAGAGAGAAGGGAGTCAGTCTGTCTTCAGCCGTGAAAAGGGTCATAAACAAGAGTAAAGGTCGCTTTGAAGACCTTTTTGACACAGAAATATCGGAAGATGAGGAGGGTGAGAATAACAGTGACGACGAAACAGATAATGAACAGATATAAGTGTATGTCAAACAACAATGTTCCATCAGTATACTTGGTGACCTGGCAGTGAACGGACATGGCACCGTGGGAAGATTATTTAGAAACAATTTACTATGACCCGTCCCATCCGGCAAGCTTTGTAGGACCACAGAAACTGTACAGCGTGGTACAAAAAGAAGGAAAGTACGATATTGACATGTATCGCATTCGTAAATTCCTTCATAATCAAGAATCCTACAGTCTACATAAACCCGTCAGAAGATCTCAAAGAAACCACGTGATTAGTGCGGGAAAAGACGATCTGTGGATGGCCGATCTGATCAACATGGTGAAATTCGAAATGTAAATACTTGTAAATAAACATGTAAATAACAAAGCTCTTGTTTTCATTTTCCCCCACTCTTCAACCTTCCAGCTCAAAAAGGATATTGATCGAGAAGTTTAAACAGAATGCCCTATTATATTACATTCCCGGACTATTTGAGAGAGAGAGAGAGAGAGAGAGAAAGACTGCTCGATAAAGATCGTTACGATTTTTGAACTTACTGGTTAAAAATAGACTGACTTTCTTCAGTGTCGCTCTTGAGTTGCTGGAAAGAGATTATAAAGAGAAGGCCTTTTGTCACCCTGTTTTTGAAGCTATCGACTGTGCTAGACCATACAATAATCATCTCCTCCAACAATCCTTTTTTCCACCCTGTTTTGACAAACCTGCTGTCATCGGATTTTCGTCTGCTCGATCTGTCACGCATTCTTGAACCCGTTGCTAAAAATAGAAACTCCATCGAGAATATAACACAACAGGTATGTACATGCCTTATGGTACACGCCTGACTGATTCTGAAAATTGACTGCACCGGCTTGTGACGTCATTTATATAGACAAAGAAGGAAAAAAATCGACTATACGTATGAGGCTATCTACTAGCTGAGAATCCAACGTTGACAGCGTATGAGTTAACGTTGATGCCAAGTAGAATAACAAATTTTTAAATTCTTTCAAGGCTTCAGCCGTAAACTTCATTCTCACTACTTTTTTTCTTGTACCAACCCGTCGGCGTTTGAGCCCATATATATCATAACACAAGAATGCAGAGCAGCCGGAAGCTACCGGTAGCATTTTTTTTTAGAAAACACAGGGGATTTCCCAATAAACGTATACGCTGATTATCGCAATAATAATATATTTTTTTTAGGGGCAAGGATATGGATCAATCATACAAAAAGTTAGTATATACCTTACTATCGATTAAGATCATTCGCTAATTACAAAGTTATTATGGAAAACTAATACTTATTTTAGTTAATTCTGCGTACATCTTATTTAGGCCTATAATCGAGCAACCGAAAGTGCTAGACTAGTCACAAACCTCCATAACAAATTACGTTCATAAATATTAAATTTCGTATGAAAAAAAAAATGTGGTGAGAATAAAAAAAATATGCATCAAACTACGGAATCCTGTTTCCGCCATCCACTTTTCGACCTACGAGGAACTCGAAAAGTAGAAATTAGGCACACTAACTTCCACTTTTCTAGCAAAACAAGTTACCTCTAAAAGTCGAAAAGTTAAAGTGTTTGACCTGACAATTGTCATAAAACTTTCCACTTTTCGACCTCATGTTTGTCTAGAAAAGTAGAAATTAGGAAGCACTAACTTCCACTTTTCGCGTTAAAATGCTAGATCGAAAAGTAGAAACGTGGAAGTTTTTCACATGACAATTGTCAATAAAACTTCCACTTTTCGACCTTGAAAAGACAAAGTCGAAAAGTTGAAAAGCTGAAAAGTCGAAAAGTTGAAAAATCGAAATTAGCCGATTCAAACTTCCACTTTTCTAATTACGACTGATTATCACGGGATGTTTGTTTATCAGCCCCGAATAATGTTGGAGCCGGTGTAGGGGTAAAAATTCCTGTGTCACCGGTCCTTCGTATTTGGACCCGGTAAAGGTTAACCGTTCACCGAATACGTATGTATACTCTTTAAGTCTGATGTCTATATTTATCCGATACTGCATATGGGCTGAGTTTATAGTTACGCAATCTAGTCAGAAGCTGTGCATTAAGCCGACGCCCAATTTGACATGTTCAAACCACGTTTAACCCATTACGAAATTACAAAAAATAAAAGACTGCCCAAATTTAAAGAAACTGCAGAGGTGTCAAAAACAGGAATCGTGTGGTAATGGGTTAAAATATGTGACTTGTCAATATTTTGGTCGCTGGTTCGAACACTGGCTTGGCGTAGGCACCGGGATCCTTCATAATCTTTGCAAGGTTGATAAAAATGTCGATGTAGGCCTATCTATGATGCTGATCGGAGTCGATTATGGATTTATGTCCTCGGAACTCGTTTATGGATTTCTGTCCTCGGAACTCGATATTTCCCCCATTGTCACAGTAACATCAATATGACCTCCCAGAATCTGCCGCGTTGGTATTTCGGTAGAGTAATGTCTAGTAGTATCATTTCATGATAAGCAACTCGTCACATGAAAAGGAACATCTCGATCTGGTCAGACTTAAGGAATTGTGCAGGCTAACCATGTTGAAACTTTTCGCCTACAGCAGGTTTTCTCAAAGTAAATCTGAATTGGATAAGATCCCTTTAAAAATGGTTTAACGGACTGCTCAAAATGCCCCTTTTTCGCGTGACGGATCACTTAATTAATCCACGACTAATCTGAATCAATTTGTACACCGTTTAAGTCTGTTATATCTAAAAAAAAAAGGAGAGGAATTTGGAAGGAGACAAACGTTATAAGGAGAATTGTAGGAGTAATTAAGATAGTTTTTGATGTATGTTTTGTGATAAATGGAGACAGCTGAATAACATGTTTATTAAAAAAGGGTAAATATCTACTTATCTTTATTTGTTAAAATACTTTCGTACTTTTTCTCCCTCCTCCTCTCCTCATCAATGTGGTGAAACTTCAAAAACATTGAAGCTTCGCTACATCGTGGTCTATATTTACAGCTTTCTGAATGTTTTAAATACCTTTAAATCACGTACACCGTTTAAGTCTTTTATCTACGAGACTGATCGGGGTCTATACTTACAGCTTTCTACATGTTTCTTGTACGATCTTACGGCAATCTATCTGCGTTTTTCCAGATCGCACAGGTCGCAGCTTAGTTTTTTGACATATCAAAAACCTAGTTTCGATCTTTTTTTGGGAATACTTTCGCTCGACCTTGTGCGACTACAGAAGACCAATGTACGTTCAACCGCCGATTACTTGCGATCAGCGGCGATCAAGCCACATTTTGAGATCGCAACTCAATCTTCAGGGAAGATTTTTCGGTGAAATGGGTTCATTAAAGACTAATCAGTGTCCAAAGTATCCACTATATTTGGCTTGCATTATATGCGAAAAAGGGCATTCTGACATTTCCATATTGTGTCGTCCCGGGTCAGCCTGCACGATCCGACACTTTAAGACCACATTAGATTTTGTGTCACAGTAGACTTGCGCTAAATGGAAAAATACATGAAAAGGATAGTGTCGAACTGCGCAGGCTGGTACGAAACGACACTTTACGGAAATATCCGAATGTCCCTTTTCGCGTGTTGCAGGCCATATGACTTCCAATACATTTATAATGTGTACACCGTTTAAGTCTGTTCCCTGAAGGACGTAGCAATGCGATAAGGGCGGGTTTAAACGCCGAATGGGGCAGAGTTTCAGTAAAATGAAAATTAGGGCGTTGCCGTATTATGGCTGACATCAATACTTATTCGGTTTACATTTAAACTCTACCATTCGCTCCCGCCATCTTTCTTTGTCCCGTGTACATTTAAAATAATAACGCGGCCAAAAAAACTTAGTTCTAATTAGATAAGTGGAAGGTTTAATCGGCTAATTCCACTTTTCGACTTTTGAACTTTTCGACTTTTCCCCTTTTCAATTTTTCAACTTTTCGACTTTTCTACTTTTCAACTTTTCGACATTGTCTTTTCTAGGACGAAAAGTGGAAGTTTTATTGACAATTGTCATGTGAAAAACTTCCACTTTTCTACTTTTCGACCTAGCACATTAACGTGAAAAGTGGAAGTTAGTGCTTCCTAATATCTTCTTTTCTAGACAAACGTGAAGTCGAAAAGTGGAAAGTTTTATGTGACTTTAATTTGTCTGACATATTATCAAGACAAAACTGTGGAAAACTTAATGAAGATTAGATTGAAGATATGGCCCTTGGAGTACATACAGAGTCTTTTTGTGATAAAAAGAACAGCCCAACGTAGCTTAGTGGTGAATATGTGGGATTTGAGTTTTAAACTTGAAGAATTTGGTTTCGATTCACAATCGAAGTGGTTCGATAAAACTGTCCTTTGGCAAGATACTTGAGCCTAAGTCTAGAATTGCTGAAACCAAGGACATACGTAAATGATGGAATTTCCCAGATGATAGCTGACTTTTCTTGTCGCTGTTTGGCATGAAGGACCAGCGCAATTTTGCATAAAAATGTCTGAAGTTGTTCGAAAAAAAAATTTTAGGGAAACTTTCACTTGAAAATTTCTATGTATGTAACTCGGTATCGCCCTCTCCTTCCGATCATTGATCGAGTCTTAAACGCAAATAAGAAGTACGCCCTAGGACAGATCGTGAGATTTGGAGTGTACTTTTAATGGTTAAATATCAAACAATTTTCAATGAGAATTTTCCACAAATGGGAGCTTGAAGTAGAGAAGACGCTAGTGGTCGAAGAATATTTTTCAGTGTGTCTGCAAACTTTTTCAGTTTACGATTGTTAGAGATGCAAATTACTCTTGATGTCTGTGGAAGCGATTGGATATTGTGTACCCTTGTGGACGAAACGAATAATTCTTGTTTTGAATTGTCAGCTAAGACAGTCTTTATAGACACGTTCATTATCACAAAGGCACAGCTCGTAACTCTTTTACACCAGAAAGAACTGGCAATACAAGTTAAACCGACGAGACGGAAAATTCGCGGTGGACGTTACGGTTCACAATAAACGTCAAACTGAAAAGAAAGATCGGAAGCGTCTCGACCATGCCATCCTCATTAGAACCATACCGTACCTCTCAACCACAGACACCACTAAAAGAAAATGTACCACGTGCCTATTGGTTTATGGTCAAAGTGTGAAAAAAATGAGGACCATTAAATAATTATTATATGATACAACAAAATACACTCATTGACATAAATACTTGGTTTTTTGCATTGACAGAAATGTGAAATCGTTTTAAGATACATTTTGGGTAGCATTTTAGGATAATAAGGTTTTCAATCGGCAAACAATACAAACAAATAGTATTAAATCTAGGGACTAAGTTACCAAATTGATTAAAAAAAAGGTATGAAATGACCAAAGTGGATTCGAAGTTATCAAATTGAGTAAGGAATGACCAAAATAAACAGTATGGGTGAAAACATAATGACTAAAATCGCACGAAATGACCAAAGCACGAAATGACATAGGTATGAATTGACTGGAGTCGTAGCACTGAACAATATGGATACCCCCATAGGCACTTTCAAAAAGAAAACAAATAAAAAATATAGTGCCGTCACTCATGCGGTGCCACAATAAGGCCATTTCATGATAAATGATAGAGACGTCCGTTCAGAATACGGACATGTATCGAAATAGTCAGTTAACCAGAATATAGCACCTATATGAAGCACGGGTTATTGGTATACTGAATACGAAAAAGCAGTAGAAAACAATGAATAGTATAACACGTTTTTAAATGTGATTGTAGAAGTATATAGAGGATAATAACCGGTTGTGTGTGATATTATAACTATGTCACTTGAAAGGGGGTGTGATGCGGTTGAAGAAATAAAAAAAAACGAGTTCGATGGACAAGGCGTTTTAAAGGTGGCCCTTTAGAATTTGCGACGAAAATTTTACAAAAATACAAAAATATCATCCTTATACTCCAAAGCCTTAAAATTGTCATTCATAACCCCCAGTAGTCGATAACCATCCGTCAACATGAGAAATTAAAGATTTACTACAGCCCAGGTCAACATCGACAGGAAACACGTTCTATTTTTACATGAGCAACTCGCTCATATATACATACCGAAAATACACAGATGAGACTTCAAACATAGCGTCTGAGGAAGATAGTATGAAAAATAATTACATGTTTGTTATGTAATGGAATTTAAGCGTCATTAGTCACATGCCAGTCACTTAACATTCCCACAATGCTTATTTTTATTTTTGGCGCGAAATCTAAAGATAGCTTACGAGACTACGTAGCCTTTTAAGGGAATACCATCAATTTTTTTTTTTTTTGTAATTTTATGATTTTTAATTATTGATGATTTGTATTTTTTTTTCATTTAAATTTCAGTGATATACATATTTTTTTATTTGGTGTGATATGAAAATTCTAAATACCCACCTTTAACCTCATTAAACTCATTGGAGTGACAGATTTTTAATATTTGACACAACAGTTTATTATCTTATTCATTATATTATTATATTCCTAATTCACCTCTTCTTATTCCTATAATCATCAAGAATGGTAAAATATGAGCAAAGTGGTTCTTTCCAGCTTTTAAAGAGGCAATAATACTCATTTTAAGCCAGTTTTAACTATTTTGTTTTTATTTTATCAAAATATAGTCATTCTTATATATCTTTGCCTAATATTGCGCCTGACGGTTGCAAGGTTGCTTAGATTACGCCTGATAGAAAATGCATTTCGCGGACTTGCGGCCTTCAATGTAAATATACTGCTCGTTTCCGAATTTAGAATCGAAGATTTTCGATATCCGTTATACACTCGGGTAGATTCGTATGATGATCATGATACTGTAACGTGACTATATTTGACCTTGGCCTTGATGCGGTAAATAAAGGAAAATGGATGCTTCTCTGTTGCAGCCTCTATTTTTAGACGGAGATCGAAGCATATATGTAAGTTACACCGTATCCGACTCTAGGCGGAAACCAACGATAAATTTCCGTGAGTCACCGCCATTGTTTACAGCTTCGATCGTCAGCCAGTTTTCTTCTGGCCAATTTTAGGTTTTTCACACAAACCCGCGTGTTTCTTTATTCATTTACACGTCGCGATATATGTCAGTAATTTATCCTTGTGTACACAAAGGACAGATTTCTGTACCATTCTATTTTTCTTTTTGAAATTTAACAGCGTTTCTGCTCACCGGCTGTAGACAGGCATCTTTAAAGCTATATCGTCACTGGTGATGATACCAGTCACTAGATGTTATATAACCCATTACCAAACGACAATATTTTAGACTGGTCCAAATTGAAAGAATTTGCAGACGACAAAATAAAAGTGACTGAAAATTTGAAATTTGTTTGTGTAGGGTAGAAAACATTGTGGGAAAAGGAGAAAATGCTGGTTACCAGCATTTTCTCCTTTTCCCAAAGTGTTTTCCAAAGGCTTCTTTCTCAGGGGCGTCAAAAGTAGGGATTGTGTGGTAATGGGTTAATGTGAAATTCCAGTAAATCATCGATAGAATATAATAAAGAATATATGTCACTTACTTTCCTCTCTGTCATACTGATCTGTATCAGGAAATTCTAAATTAAAGCAACATGGAATACATACCATTTGTTTTTTTTTATTTATTTCAGCTGAGAGACTAGGAAAAACACAAGAGGTTGCCAAGTGAAGTTCCGGAAATGATCAGATGTAGAGAAATATGACGTGTGACCATTTTTTCGTCCATTTAACACGAATTGTACAACATGGTAAAGCAATATTGGACTCTATTGCAGCCAACATAGATCGAGTTCAGATGACAGAATTTTAAATTTTATTTTTCGCCTATGGTGCTGGGATGTTGGGTGGGTTGGTGCAAAGGTGTCGGTTGCGTGATTGAACATTTTTAATATCTTTGTCTATATATAGAAAGGAATGCAACGCCGAATAACGAACCACTAAGGTAATGTCAATGTACCTTGCAAAACTGCCACAAAACGCATGAACACCTTACAATTATACGTCTTATGAACTATTAATATATCTATCTTTACAAAAAAAAAATCGGGAACAAGCAGAATCGCAATGAAAAAACACCGAAAAAGCTCATTTAACTTCATGAACGGTCTGGTCAGCGAGATCTGACCGACATGCATGTGCACTAAACGCGAACGATTTTCTTTGAAAATGCGCTAAATCAACGGTAATTTTTTGTTCAAATGCATGCAATCGATAGCAAAAGACATACTTGTAACTGATTGATAGCTCCTTGGTCCATTCAGCTTCAACTCCGGCCGTAATATATACTATTTCTCCTATCCGAAATTTGTCGTCAGCTAACAGTCTTTTCACGAAATGGATGACCCGGATGTGGTTCTCTGCACGAAGGTGAATGGTTCCCGATTTATCCAGATTTTGTATTCAAAACCGAAATCCAGAAAAATGTAAACAAAAAACATGTGGTCGTCCGTTTGACATGTCTGACAATAACATTTAAAAAAAAGCCCTACATATTGCTTTATCAGGTCATATGATTCGTTGATTTAATGATTTCGGTCTCCCAATTCAGGAAAGATCTTCTGGAGTTGTACAATGTAGGAAAAAGCTCACAGAAAATAGATAAGGGTTTCGGTCACAAATAATCCCAAAAAACACAAAACTGTTCATAATGATGATATTATCGAAAAGAGGAAAAAAAAGGAAAGGTAACGACGGCAAAATTATGGACACTGGTCCCTCTACACAAAATATGTGCTTGAAGAGAAATAACCAAATTCCATCAACTTCAACAGCGACAGATACTCAGACTGTCAACAACACCGACAGGGATTTGGACGACGACAATTCTCTGTGCAAAATATGTTTCACGCAAGATCGAGACAACTAATGGATTCAATGGGACAATTGTTTTCAGATAAGAGCAGTTCTATGTGGATTTAGTGTATCTGCAAAAAGTATCAGTTTGTGTTATTTTGCGCATTTCATGCCGGCAGACCTTGGTCTAAACTTTATGTTTAGGGCAAATTCTCTGCATATCAAAGGACCTTATTACCTCAGGATATAACCGATTATTGGACAAAACGGATTTCTGCTCAAGTAATTTTGATACGACTTGCTTAGCATGTAGCATCACAAAAAATTGCATTTAATCCCCCCTCCCCGCTTTTTTTTGCCAGACAGTATCTCACTTTTATAATATCAAATTATCATTGTTCCATCTTTAATTTTAGAGGACACAATCGTTTAGTATTATTTCTGTTTCAAAGAAGAAAAGATTTTTATTCTTTAACATATTTGAAAACACTCTCTGACAAACGAGGTTCGCAATTGTTACGAGCCAAGCGTAACGTGTAAGAAAACCAGCAACATGCCTTCAAAAATTAACAATTTTTTAATGAACAAAGGCAAAAGAGAACAATAAAAGTTAAGTTTGAAAGAAATATTGACGAATTTAATCTTAGAACAAGAAATAAAATAAGTCCCTCAAAATTAAGAATTATGTTCAGACTACAAAAAGTATGAAATTTCTGGTTCCTAAAACCTTAATTAATTAAAAGAAATCTAATAAAAACCTGTTTCTAAAAAAATACAATTGAAAAACCAATAAATGTTCCTCGCTTTTCTGGAATATTCTGAAACAAGGTCACTGTATGTCCTATCTATATAACATTTCTCAACCTAAAGAAAAGAAGTGTTTAAGAATGAAAACTTTCTAGTGTTAAAATATAAAAGATGTCATTACACTAAAGTATACATGAAAATACTTTATACATAAAGACAAATGTTAACTGTTTACAAGTTAGACTCTACACACAATTAACTTTATCAATACCGTTAATTTAGCTTCATTCAGATTGTCAAAAAATCTCTGATAGTCTTTAGATGCCCATCCCAGTCATCGCTGTGAATGATGAAATCGTCGATGTAGGCCCTACAGGCATCCAATCCAGATAGTATCATGTTGATAAGACACTGAAATGTTGTTGGTTGGTTTTTCATCCAAAACATCATACTTTTGTACTGATTAAGTTGACCAGGGATTACAAAGGCAGAAATCTCGTTAGATCTTTCAGTGAGAGGAAATTTCCAAAATCCTTTTAGAAAATCAAAGTTGCTTACATATTTTGCATGACCATGCAATATTGTCATTGCAGGCGTCTACTCTTGGCACTGGAAACAAATAAGTTTTGGTTATAGTATCAACTTTTCTATATATAAGAAAAGTTCCATCTGACTTTGGCATAAGAATACAGGTAGAACTCCATTTATTTTGACTAGGTTCAATAAAATCATTGTCCAATAGATACTTGATTTCTTCTCTTAGATGCCTCAAATTATTCGGATTCATCCAATATGGATGTTGTTTCACTGGTTTTAAATTTTCAATGTCCACATCATAGTATATTCTATAGATCCGTGTTGGAAAATCAGGAAACATGTGCTCATATTCAGAAATTAACCTTTTTTTTAAATTCATTTTTTTATTATTATCTAAATGTGAAAGTCTTTGATCTAAATATCTTAAAATGTAAGAATTTTGAATTTTTGAACAAATAGGGTTAGACTTGTCAAAGCTCATTCAAAGCTTCTGTATCCTTAAAACCACAATTGTCTTCATGGTTAATGTGACTTTGATTTTGAGGGACTAATGAAATTACATTTTTTTGTGAAACATTTGAATTATCCCTATCAATATGTTCTTTTAACATATTAACATGAAACAGTTGCGACAAGCCTTCAAAAATTAACAATATTTATTAATGAGTAAAAGCAAAAGAGTACAATAACTGTCGAATTTGAAAGAAATTTTGACAATTCTAATCTTAGAACAAGAAATAAAATAAGTCCCTCAAAATTAAAAATTATGTTCAGACTACAAAAACTATAAAAATTCTGGTTCCTGAAACCTAGATTTACAAAACCTTTAATTTGCAGATAGATATGAACAAACCTGTTTAATAAAAAGATAATTCCAACTTAGGGATGTTTATTCCAATTTAAATCCAACACTTTTCGCTAATATAATTCCGTATCCTTAAAACTACAAGTCCAATTTCAAAATCCAAACTCACCAAGTAAGATTAGTGTTTTCTAGAAAGATGACATCTCTGATTAGTATACTGCTTGTTTACTAACAACCCCTTTCTAAAAAGAACCATAATGGAAAAACCAATAAATGTTCCTCATGTTTCTACAATATTCTGAAAACAGGTCACTTTATATCCTATCCACATAACACAATGTATCATACCATGTAGATCATCACATAATTCTGAATACATTAATTGCATTTTTCTTAACGACCGAATGAAAGATCCGATAGAATGGTCCTCAGACAAACACTTATGGTATATTTTTCTAGATTCATGCAACCCACCTTCACAGACAAATTTTCAAACTTTTAACTGATTTCTCTTTATAGGGAAACGCTTCCATCTCTAAAATAAATTACATATCACTCTTCACCTCATTACTCAAATGATGATTTCAGTTTTGATTGGGTGAAAAACATCACGAGAAAAGGCAGAAAAGGCTGGTTGTAAGCATTTATTTTCTGGTTTTTCCACAATGTTTTCAGTAGCTGTCTCTTTCAAGATCGTTAAAACTTAAGATTCCCAGGTAATGCCATGGTTAATTTCACTTAACACATTACCACACAATCTTTACTTTTGACGACGCTGAGAAAGAAGCCTATAGAAAACATTGTAGGAAAAGGAGAAAATGCTGGTAACCAGCATTTTCTCCGTTTCCAACAATATTTTCTACCCTTCACAAAACAAATTTCAAATTTTCAGTCACTTATTTTGTCGTCTGCAAATGCTTTCAATTTGGACAAGCCCAAAATACATGTATTGTCGTTTGGTAAGTAGTTAAAATATTTTACAGATATTGCTTTTCTTTTTTAAATATGAAACACATGCTGTCTTATTTATCATACTTATCATATCCTGTCCACCAAAATTTAAAAACACAATGATATTCAAATTACAATAATACCCTTCTTTTTCAGGTTTTCAATAACGTATCATAGGAACAGACAGGAGTAATATATAATGCAACTGTTGACTTGAATTTGACTTCCATTGTTGGTATAACTGTTGCCATTGCCTTTCTAATCCTTGAATGTCTATAATAACACGATTGTGTATTTTGATTATTTCAGAAGGGACAAAACAAACCAGACTAAAAGGCATGTATCTTTTAAATAGTAATTTAGTACTTTTATTTTTTAGTGTTGGCATAAATTGGGCACGGCTTGACAAGCAATATTTGGGCCGCCGACAACAAGTAATTGGCAGGCCTGAAAAAGAACAGATTCTCAATGAAACAATATTTTTCTCTCAATCTCTTATCTATTACATTAAAAGTGTTCTTTTCTTTTCCTCAATGGCTTCAGAATTTTGCGAATTTTTCTTTATAACCAAAAAAGAGATGCTTTTAAATTTCTAAGTTATTCATTTTTGCGATGTGCAGTATGAGCAATTTTGGTACATGTAATTAATGTCTGCAGCAAGTGAATTGTGGTTGACAACAATCTGCTTTCGGCTCTTGAAACTACCGGTTATATACAACTAGTAGGAAAGATATCCGCACTTGCTCCTAAAATATTGCCTTGTTTAACTCTTTACTCCATAGATACTCATTTCTACGCATTTCTTGTAGGAGACTTTGGAAAACATTGTGGCAAAAGGTGAAATTGCTCGTCACGAGCAATTTCACCTTTTGCCACAATGTTTTCTACACTATCAAAAGGTTTCATATACACATAAGAAACGGCTTCATCCTTGCTGTTATTTAAGGTCAATTAGAGATAACATAGAAATGCCTTATGTGGTAAAGGGTTAAGATCTGTAGTTTCTAAATGTGCTGTGTTGGTCAACCGGTACGAGTTTATTTATTTTGTAAAAAGAATATTTGTTTAACTTATAATATGAAATAAAAGTAGTTTATTGTTTTTGAATTTAAGTGTAGTTTTTACATGTATAAACACAATTTCAAGTTATCAGAAGAGTGCTTTGTTTTTCTCACATGTACACTACAAAATTTAATGAGTCATGTATGCTGTGGAAAATGTCCCGAGCCATGCAAAAAGTTTAACCAGCAAAATCGTTTATAGCCGTGGCAGACCTGCTCAATCTGCGCAGGCTGACTTGAGTCGATACTTTCTGCAGACGCAGATAACTTCAAGTTTCTATCCGCAGAGCATGATTCAATCTTAACTATTTATCATTCTTAGATTTTTCTTTCGACTAAAGCTTGGGGTAGAACGGTCCTTCGACAAGAGGAAAATTGACCAACAGCAAAATATTCATGCCCAGGTTAGCTTGCGCTAACCTTAGGTCTCATCCGATATGCACCTCTTTACACGCGCAACTCGACATGGTCCGACCAGGCAAAAATGAACTGTGTTGTAATATCCCATATCTACGTACATACACCACACTGATCAACGTGAGCCGCGGACACCATATGTTCTTGATACACCAGATCGAATTTTCCACGTAAGAACCGGGGGTGGTGTAAGTATTTTCATTTTTATGGAGCTGATTAACTTAGATAGAAATGTTGATTTACATCAATGTGAAGGCGAATGATTGGTCTGTTTACAGACATACTAGGGAATAATAATACCATCATATAAGCGAGCTATGGCTTTATAAGAAACTGGGGTTTTATTGTTTTGAAGTTTGTTGCCGATTTTTGGACAAAATCCCCTTACCACTGTTCATTTTACAAGTTTGTATAATAAGATAAATGTATCCTCTGAAGGAACACAAAATTTCACTGCAAACACCGAAAACGAAATTGGTGTCTTGTTAGCATATTTTCCTCTACCCAGGTCCATTTAAAAACGTATATCTTCGCTTTGGATGGACATTTCTAAGTGAAATTTTGTGTTCCTATAGAGAATACATTTATCTTATCATACAAACTTGTAAAATGGACAACGGAAAGGGGATTTTGTTCATAAAGCCACAGCTCGCTTATATGACGGTATTATTACTCCCTAGTATGTCTGTATACAGATCAATCATTCGCCTTGACATTGCTGTAAATCAACATTTCTATCTAGGTTAATCAGGTCCATAAAAAATGAAAATACTTACACCACCTCCGGTTCTTCCGAGGAAAATCCGATCTGGTGTACTGAGAACACATGGTGTCCGCGCTCACCTTGATCAGTGTGTCCACAGCGCAAAAAAGAATCGGTACATTTCCGGATTGTCCTGCACAAAGTAGGAATTCCGTAGGAATTTTGCCCGGCGTTTCCAGGATTGTACTGGACAATTCTTTAATTGAGAAACACCGTTTAATAAATGATTTGCTATGATTTGTGCACAAAGTGGGTATCGGCATGGACAAAGTCAAAATTCAAAGGGTAGAGCAGAGTTAGAATTGTCGAACAATAAAGAATAACCAAGAGATTCTTTACTTCTTTACTAAAGACAGTAAAGAAACCGAAAAGGTGAATAGATTGTCTTGCAACTAAAGATATTTCTTTATTCCCATATGAAGCAACTAAGGTCAAGTGACCACAAAGTTGTAGATCAACGCTTTCATGCTAAACTATGAAAAACAACATGAAAAATGGAGAAAATGCTGGTAATCAGCAGTTTATTTATTTATTTATTTTTTTCACAATGCTTTGTACTATTTCAAAAACAAATCCCCTCTTTCAAGCAACATCTAATTTGTTATCTGCATATGCTTTCATTTCGGAGCAGTCAAAAAATGTAGTCATACATTTTTTGACTGCTCCAAAATGAAAGCATTTGCAAAACTACAAAATATCGCAACATCAAGGTTGTATTCAGTTGAGAAAATTTCACATTATCAGAAAGTGTAAATTCAAAATTAGACTACTCCTCTGATGCAGTCTGATTTTGATTTATATTCTATGCAAAACCGATCTAATTCGTGCTTGGCAGCCAAACGGTTAACACTAAGATATCTTTTGCTAACCATAGACTGGACAGAAACAGATTTACTGATGGTTAACTCTCAACCAAAGGATAACTTTTAGATTCGACCAAATTGAAAGTATTTGCAGACGAAATGTAGCTCAAATTAAAACATATAGAAAAAGGAGAAATACTGGTTAGTATTCTCTTTTGTCTCTCTCTCTCTCTCTCTCTCTCTCTCTCTGTCCTCAGTAGATTTCTTGTTCAGGGTTGTTAAAACATTTGATCGTGTGGTAAAGGGTTAATTTAGAAATACATTTTACGGACTTTGCTTTCCTTATCCAACTGCTCATGCTGCAACACATGTTATTTATTTCCGATAGCATATCGAGAAACAGCAGAGAAAATATTTTTCGATCTTACACTGGTAAGACCGGTGAAAATATCGATTTTCACGTTCTTGTTGCCCAGGTAAATTGCGCGTGCCTAACAACCAGATGGGAAATATGACGTCATATACCTTACATTTCTCGCACTTGACGTAACGTTGCTATGCGGAAGGGGTACGCCACGGGGAATAAGGGAAAAGAACTGTATTGAATTTTGATAAAGCTCCTCCCAGAAAGGGTAAAACGCATGAAATAAATAGAATATTTGTTTTTTTCGGTGAAAGATCGAAATTTATTTCATCTCGTAAACACTGCGCCACTCGTGAAAATATTACCGATGGTGTCCACTCGATGAAATAAATTTCGATCTTTCACCGAAAAAGAAAAACATCCTCTATATATTTCTCATTGCATGTATCTATTTAACTCTTAACCAAAACGACAAAATTATAGACTTGTCCAAATCGAAAGCAATTGCAGACGAGAAAAATAAAAGTGACTGAAAATTTGAAATTTGTTTTGTGAAGGCAGATAACATTGTGGGAAATGGAGAAAATGCTGGTTACCAGCATTTTCTCCTTTTCCCACAATGTTTTCAAATGGCTTCTCTTTCAGGGTCGTAAAAACCAGGGATTGTTTGGGGAAGGGCTAACTCTTCTTTATGTTCTTGTGACTCATATTACATGTTTCATGTACATGTGCCAGGGTACATGTCATTCTTCAACTTATTATTCAAATGATGATTTCAGTTTTGATTGGGTGTAAAACATCACGACAAAAAGACAGAAAAAGATGTTTGTTTATAAGCATTTTCTGTTTTTTTTCACAATGTTTTCAGTAGCTTTCTCCGTCAGGTAGATAGATAGATAGATATTTATTCAGACAAGTACACATGTACATAGTCATAATACATAAACAATCATTATTATGCAAATGAGTCAAAAATCTACCTAAAAAAAGATGCACACCGACAAATTTCTTATAACATTAACAAATTTCTATAATTTTACACTCACCCGGGGTTACCTGATTTAGCACACTCGGAGGGTTGGGGAACTCGGAGGTAAACAAAGACAGTCACGCTTGACTAGGGTCGATGTTTATTCTGATTTATCTTTAAAAGACAAACCTTTTCGAATATTAAATAAACGTAGATGTTAAGTTTAGAAGCCAAATGATCTATAACCGTTTTTGGTGTTAGCTTACAGGCCATCTAACAATGAAAAAAATTCATCTAAACTGGAAATTTTACTGTTTTGAAAATCAATTTTAACTCTAACCGTCTCGTTGTAGGTTAAGGGGTGATTTGTCGCAATACCTCTACTGGTGTCTTAAATTATAAGGTCTCTTTTTAGGATCTAACACATTTTCAGTCTCCAGTATGTAAAAAATCATGTGTTTTAAACCAGATGAAAGTGGGAGGTATCAAATTTTTGGGTGTGGTAAATCTCGAAGGTATAATATTGTTAACTCGGAGTATCATCATATTCATGATATGGGTGAACTCATGGGATTTATATACTGCAGAATGTGCTCGTTTGTCTCTGAACCTTACCAGGCTTTAATTCTACGAAATAGTGTCCTGTTTATTATAAGCCTCTGAAAATATATCGTGTAATACAACCTTTGAGCAAATATCTCGTCAAGGTAGCGTATGAGTTAACACTATTCCAAACAACAAATTTTAGAATCGTCCAAACTGAACAAGTTTGCAGACGATAATTTAAACTAGATGAATATGACGGAACGTTCTCCAAACGGATAGAATACACTTGGGGAAAAGGACAAATTGGTTGTTACGAGCAATTTCCCCTATTCTTAAGGTGTTTTCAAAATGTTCGTACTACAGACACATAAAAAGAAGGGTTTGTTTGGGAAGTGTTACATCAAAAAAATTGTTAGATAAAATAGCCATTTTTGGCAGCTGGTGAAACCCGCTGTCATTGTCCCCAGGTACATGTATGAGTAACTGATTTTCAACGCCTACGATATTTATCTAGGTCGAGAATTCTTGCATCCGGCAGCTTTTTCCTGGATACGTGAGGTAAACAAAACTTAATTCCTACGTGTGACTAAATAGTTCCTCCATGAATACCCAAACGATCATGTATAAATGCGCGCTACTCGCGCAGACGACACCCTTCAAAACCGCTTTATACATGTACCTTACGAGTTCATCCGTAAATTTACATGTAGAATAGAAATGGAAAGAGGGCATCGGTATCTACATAGACCGAGAAAGAGCAAAAGAAAATATTTTCAGAGCAAACGTTTTTATCGGTGTTTGTTTGCAAGCATGATGAATATTGAGCATAGGGCACCGTAATGGGATTCATGTGGTTCATCGCCTTTTATCACCAAAGTCGTACGGATTCGGCTGTGAAAGGTGATGTTAAACGAAAAGTCACCTACAGTAGGTTTAAGTCCTTAACAGACGATGAAATTTTAACTGTGTTCAAATTGAAAGCGTTTGCAGACGACAATTTCATTGTGGCTCAAATAGCACAATTTTTATTTTATAGGGTAGAAAAGTTTGGGGAAATTGGAGAAATTGCTGGTTCCCAGCAATTTCTCCATTCCTACATTGTTTCTTTCTCATGATTGTTAGAAGTCGGCATTGGGTGGTAAAGCGTTAAAAGTAGTGATAAATGCTGATCATGTTATACATTTACTTGTACAGCACAATCCCAAGTTTTAACGACCCTTAGAACTTTTTACAAACATTGTAGGAATAGGAGAAAATGCTGGTAAGCAGCATTTTCTTCCTTTCCAACGATATATTCTACTCTATCAAAGATGTACGCTGTTATTTGAGCCATGTTTAAATTTTTGTCTGCAAATGGCTTCTTTTAGTATAATTTATTAGCATTTAATGCGATCTAAACAGCTTGGGTCATACCAGTGACCAGTACTGACACAACTTTCTTTCCAAACCAGGCATCAGAGGTAAAAGGCAATAAATCACAGAAAAGGAAGTTTGCTGAACAGGGTATTTTTGCCACACAATGAAGACTTAACGACCCTCTAGTGAGGCCTTCTGAAAACATTGTTGAAAAAGTTGTTGTTTCTACTTCAGCTGTTGCTGTTCATGATTTTGGACATTCTAACAAGTTTCCTTTAAGTCATGCACTGAATAACAATATGGCATAAATGACAAGTGGATCACAAAGAAGACCATGCTGGAAATTTAAACCAGCGACCCTGATTTCAAGTTTTTGAGCTACCAACTCCGTTAAAGCATATTATTTGGCCTACAAGGATTTTGAGCTGTAAAACCTCAAAATTATACTAAAACTGGTTTTCAGTACTCTAAGATGCCTTTCAACAATTGCATTATTGTTACAGATTAATAAGATAGAAAACATTGGTTAGATGCACTTTCTCCATTTCCACAAGTGTCTTTGAAGCCCTCTTCCACAGGGTCATAAAAACTTGGGATTGTTTTGGAAAGGGATCATTTATTCAAGTTCTTGTTTTCTGCTTGTGCTCCTGTATATCTGTTTAAGCCACAAATACACGAGCCGTGCTTTGGCAAAAGGGGATTTCTTGCATCCTCATGATGGATTAAACCAAGCAAGACATAAATGATTATTGGTCCATAACAACCTATTCTTTTAACAACCTGCTTCGTTTTTGGGTAGACCGATCCTTCGATGTACAGAAAATTGACATATGGCGAAAAGTTTCAGCCCAGGTCTGCTTGTGCAGACTGCACATGCTGACCGTCTGCACAGGCTGACCTAGGTCTATAATGTTTGCAGATCGATTAAGGCACCCTTTTACTTTTTTAGATTTTTATAGTCAAGTATAAAGGAAATCTGTGCAAAGAAAATAATACATATAAGATCTGTACCTGGCAAAAACCCGCTGCCTTCAGTGCGTCAGCGCTTTGATTTTCTGTCAGTCTAGGGTTACCTTTTCAAAAGCATATTTTTACCCTGCTGGAAACTACTTTCAATTTTTGAAATGTGCTTATATTGTCGTCTGCAAGTGCTTTCAATTTAGATCTGTGCAAAATTTTGCCGTTTGGTAAAGAGTTAACGAAACATTTCCACACTATATAATTATATAGTACTATGGCTAGTCGATTGATTTTTTTGTAATTGAGTATATGATCAATGCAGATGCAAATCTATCGTTTGCCATCTATAAAGGAAATGTATAGTATGTTAAATACCATAATCGTCCGTGCTCATTCTCCACTTTTCTGGCTTTTTTTCTGTTTTTTCTCTCTCATGTATTGTTATGGCATTTTTTTAAGTGACCTATTAGATGTCAAATATGTATTTGTATGTACGAAATGCATGTGTATTCATAAGTATTCAATAAATTCTTCTTCTTCTTCTCTTCATGAAAATCTTAGCTAACTAGAAGGTTGTTCAGGAAAAACATGTCGAGCCAGCGTGACCTTGACCTTGACCTTGGACCTACGTTAAAAAAATGTTTCAAATGGCACGTCATGGACACTCATGGTGGAGAACAATTGTGCAAATTTATACTGAATCCCATTCAAAATTGTATGAGTTATGGTCCGGACAAAAAATTGACCTTCAAGTTTGACCTTGGGCCTACCTGTACGAATGTTTCTAATATCACATCTACACGTGATGGAGAACAATTATGTCAAATTATTTTGAAATCCATCCACAATAGTACAAGTTATGGTTTGGACGGATGGTCGCACGCACGCACATTCACCGAAATGCGATTGTGACATCTATGTCTCGCTCACCGCAAGCGGGCTCGACAAAAATTGTTGTCGCTGAAAACTCGTTTTATAAGAAGCTTCAATCTATGTTTTGGTACTCACTATAATCGTCTCGTCAAGATTATTTTAATGGGTACCAATAACACAGGATTTGGTTGAATCTCGTGTAAAATTTTATCAATGGAAACCAAATTTGTACCTCTTACTAGGACAAACTAGTACAAATATACATTACAATAAGACGTCTATGCAATATGCAACGATTTTACAGCTCTAAAAGTGACAAATTTTCAGTTGACTTTTATTCACAAATGAAGTTTTAGCGTGTAGGCTAGAACAGCATCTATGAGTGGTTCTAACAAGTACACAAAGCCTCAATTAAGAGCTAAAATATGAAATAGTAATGTACATTCCAGTCTAATAAAGGTGGGATGCGAGCCTGTCTACATACAAAAGACGAATTATCATGTTGGTTACTCATCTACTTTCATTGCATACATTGAAAACTTACCTCCCCTTAATACCTACCTCTGCCTACCTACCTACCGACACATTCATATAGTCTCACATTAACATTTTCGAAAACAATCAGCTCTTCGAAAAGTTAAAACCTCCGACTTCCCAAACCCATACCTCCGAGTTCACAAAATTACATTTAGAAATTACTCCGAGAATTCCCGGATCAAATTTTGTGATACGTCGTTAATTTTTTTATGCATATAGAGTTTATCCTTATACATGAGTGCACCGTGACACCTAAGATCTGTAGTAGAATGACTGAATCTTTATTTAAAGATGGCAGTTTGTTGCTAAAATGGTAAATTCGTTCAATATTAAACAGTGAATACGAACAATCTTGCTGCATTAACATAATTCCCAGTTTAAAATAGTATATTATCTTTAAATGATCACATAATAAGAAAAGATGTTCATAAACTGTTTCATTATTATGTTGGCCAATAACCTACAACACTAATAATATCCGATGTTGCTTTAACATCATATTATAAATGATATAATTCAGACCCTGGTCTACCGTGACTATCTTTGTTTACACCCGAGTTCCCGGACCCTCCGAGTGTGCTAAATCAGGTAACCCCGGGTGACACTGTATACAGAAGTATTTAAGAATGAACTTATGAGTTATTTATCATATGAAAATAATACATTATTTTTATAAATGCCTGTTTTGCGTACAATGCAAGGTTAAATAATTCACTTTTATTATTCGAACAAAGAAGTTTTAACAGTTTTAAGGTACTTGGATTTTTATAAAAATACTCTTTTATATATCTTTTTCGCAAGGAATGATAAAATGGACAGGTCAGGGTTGTTAAAACTTTGGATTCTCAGGTAAATGGTTAATTTCACTTAACCCATTACCACACATTCCCTACTTTTGACGACCCTGAGAAAGAAGCCTTTAGAAAACATTATGGGAAAAAAAGAGAAAATGCTGGTAACCAGCATTTTCTCCTTTACCCGCAATGTTTTCTACCCTTCACCAAACAAATTTCAAATTTTCAGTCATTTTTATTTTGTCGTCTGCAAATGCTTTAAATTTGAACAAGCCCAAAATACATGTATTGTCGTTTGGTAATTAGTTAAAATATTTTACAGATATTGCTTTCCTTTTTTAAATATGAAACACAGTCATGCTGTCTTATTTATCATACTTATCATATCCTGTCGACCATAATTTAAAAACACGATGATATTCGATGCTTTATGGACAAGAAACGATTCCAGTGCACATCTAGTTAAGTTTTCAACTGTTATTTTGCCTTTAAATGGTATTTTAATGAGACTTAAATTCGAAAAGTTTTTGTTAATGAGTATAAATCACTATCAAACAATAGTCTCACTGTACTAATGGACAGACATAAATAATAATGATCATAAAAATAATGAAAAGTAAATGTTCTTATATTCTCACATTGCGCAGGGAAAGTAACAGCTACTCAGTTTGTCCCACTGTCTACTTAGCGCAGGGACAATTTCAGAATTAACTCCTTACCAAACGACATAAATTTAGACTAGTCCAAATTGAAAGCATTTTCAGACGACAAAATTAATGTGACTCAAAAATTAAAATTTATTTCGAGAATGGTAGAAAACATTGTGGGAAAAGAAGAAAATGCTGGTTACCAGCATTTTCTCCTTTTCCTACAATATTTTCAAAATACTTCTTTCTCAGGGTCGTTAAAAGAAGGAATTATGTGGTAATGGGTTAAACCACCCCAAGTAGTAATTCTTATTTCGCCTGGTAAATTGAGAATTTCTACTTTATGCAGGACAATTTCGGAAAGGTCCCTATTCCGACTTTGCGCAGAACATATTACTCGGCCTTCGTAGGGAAAAAAAAAAGAAAACAATCGTTCGATAAGTTTATGTTTTAATAATTGCATAGCACATAATGAAGTTACAAGAATGAGATGCCATGATGACGCAATGAAAATTAAATAATGCTTTGAACTTTATTTGTATTCGCAATTTAAAAACGAGAAATCCAGGGCCCGTATTCACCAACCATTCTTAAAAACGTTCTTTGTCTTATTATCCAGAATTTTTATACATTTGTAAGTAACACATCTTCCATTCGGTTTAGCCAATCAGAAGTTGTGTTACTTACAAATTTAGAAAACCTTGGAGAATAAGACTAAGAATATTCTCAAGAATGGTTGGTGGATACGGGCCTAGATCTTTTTCTTCTGTATTTGTGTTGTATTTGTATTTGATATAAACAATAAATATTTGCTGGGGGAAAATCATTTGGTATAAAAAAGGTGGCATTATCGAATTTGGTAACGTAATCAAAAATTCCTAAACTAACTCTCCTTGCGGCTTACTAAGAGTGCGAAAATAGTGAATTCCAAATTAAAAAGCAAACTCGAAATCATGCATGTTATGCAGTTGAGAATGTGTTCATGCACTTATTTCTATAGAGAAAATAATTTGATTGTATCACTTTGAACCTTTGACTTACAAACACATGTTTTACGTGTTTAAGATTATTCTGTTATAATACGAAAAAAATGTTACGATCTGAAACCTGAGAAACATAAACAATAATGCATAGCTTGAATGATAAACTGTCTTTTTATCTCCTCATTCCTTTCTGGAACAATCACTGGAATCTGTCGACAAACTCTTTACCAAACAACATCGTACTTTAACGACCACGATGCAAAAAGTGCTTTAAATCATTGTGGGAAAAGCCTAGAATGCTGATTATCAACATTTTCTCCTTTTTCTACAATGTTTCCTATCTTTCTAAAGTCAAATTCTAACAAAATAAATCACATTTAGTCAAATTTGATTTGTCGTTTGGAAGAGCTTTGAATTTTGACAAGTCTACAATTCGTCATCTGGGAAAGAGTTAACAGATTCGACCTGGACATCCAAGTACAATGGTAGTCTTTCTACAAAACTGTCTTCAACACCAGGGAAACTACGGCAGTAGCCAACATAAGTACCAGGCTTCGAGCTAAACGATCGACAGAGCTTTCTGCAATACAAAGGAATAAATAGAGTTTATTTCATTAGCTTGTGGTAAAAATGGGGAACGATATTTGCCAAAAAAGGGAAAGGTGTGCGAAAATAACGAGTGCCGTAAGGCACGAGTTATTTTCGCGGACCTTTCCCTTTTGAGGCAAATATTTCACCATATTAACCACAGACTGAGGAAATAAATCATACATTATATTTCCTCTGATTATTTTGTCAAGAATGCCACTTTTGAAACTAGTGATCTCTAGTCAATTAATCAGATTTTCGGCAGGAGGAAAATGTTCATTGTGACGGGGAAATAATCCCCCCTTGGGGGGATTTCAAATTGGTTTCAAATTTTTCAGCCAGCGACAAGCAGACAGACTGAGAGAGAGAGAGAGAGAGAGAGAGAGAGAGAGAGAGAGAGAGAGAGAGAGAGATTCTCTTATACACGAACAACAGTAATAAAATCAAACTATGGAATTAGCTTACCGATATCACAGTTCTGGCCTTTCCAACCTTGCAAACATGCACATTCATAGAGACCCTGTGTGTTGGTACACAAGCCATTGTTGTTACATGGGGCAAACAACAAGCATTCGTCCACGTCTGAAATAAAGATTTGTACACATGAAACTACCCGCATTTGAGCCATAATTTCTGAAAAATTAGGTTAAATGAACCTGCGAAAAAATTACACATCTATGTCAGTTTCCGCAGTCTGCCCAGGCTGACATGGGTTGCGCTTTAATTTAAGATAAATTTACTGCATGTCAAGAGAATTTTCGAGTATATGGTCAAATCGCTTTTTAGACAAAATTTATTCCGTTGATCACTTATGGCTTGCAAAATGGGGCATTCGGACATTTGCATAAAATGTCGTCTCGGATCAGCCTGCGCAGTCCGCGCAGGCTGATCCGAGACGACATTTTACGACTACATTCAATTTTGTGATACAGTAGACTTGTGCAAAACAGAAAATTACATAAGAATCGCGAAGTGTAGTCTCGGATCGGCCTGCGTAGACCGCGTAGGCTGATCCGAGACGACACTTTACGCAAATGTACGAATGCCCCTTTTCGCGTGTTGCAAGCCTTATAGCCCTACAGTTTGACAATGTGCTTATTTTAGTGCATCACTTATATTTAAAAAATTGACAAACTTTTCGACCGAAGTCAGCGTGCGTGACAAATACCGTCCGTCTCGCGAGATTGAGAGGATAATAATTGCTTGTTTCCGTGTATAATCGAAAATGCTCTCACCGAGTGAAAATCAAAGGCCATATTTTCAGGTAATGCAACGAACATGTTTACCATATCTCAGGTCAATTTGACTTAGTTGACAAAGTTCCGTTCCGGACAAGAAAGAAATACTGAACAAATGAAGACCAAAGTGATATTACTCATAATCCTCGCAAAGTAGAGTTTTTGTTTTTGTGCACTCCATAATATTCAATAAACATGCATATTAAGTTTGAAGTCGTTTGGGCTTGAGATAACAATGTTATATTCGAGAAGAGCACTGCTGTTGAAATGACAATCAAAGGGAAATAACTCAAAGATAGCACGATGTAGAGTTACATTTCTTGCACACTATACTTCCAAAGGCAAATATTTCGCTTGTGGAAAGTGAAAATACGGCCTTTGCTTTTCACTCGATGCAAGGAATTTCGATCACTCCCCGAAACAAACAATAATTATCTTATGCTTTTTATGCTCTTCACTTTCACTTTTCTTTTCAGGTATAATGTTTGCTCATCGCGATAAATATGTGCGTTTTCAAGCAAAATCGATCTAGAATGTAGTAGGGTGTGGCCTAGCAGTAATAATGACGTCAAAAGGGATGTTGACTATGTCATAAAAAGTGAAATTCATTCTGTGTTCTATAAATACCTTTGGTACTGTTAAACATAAAAATGTCAACATTTATCGATGAATAATGAGATAAATAATGAGGTGAGTAGTAACATTAACCATATAATATGTGTCTTGTTAGAACAGAATATAATTCACTCTTAGATTTCTATAAAGTACTGGAAAGCATGAAAGAAAAGAATATTTAGTACGCATTCAGAGGCCATACAAGTACCACGAGATTTTCTTCAACACATAGAAAATGTTATAAAGTTGCCAGTACGAAATCTGCTTTAACCCTGTATCAGATGTCAAGATTCTAGACTATTCTTAATCGAAAAAGTACAAAATAACTCAAATTATGATATAGAAAACATTATGGAAAAAGGAGAAAATGCTTTTTACCAGCAGTTTTTTCCTTTTCCATCAATGTTTTTAAAAGTCTTCTCTTACCGAGTCGTTCAAACACAGAATTGTTCCTCGAAGGGTTAAAACGACAATGGATGACAAAAAACCAAAGTTTTTTTTTACCTGTGTCACATAGTTTTCCCTCCCATTCGTCCGAACAGTCACACAGGAAGAAATCAATCCCGTCCATACAGGTACCGTTGTTGGAGCAAGGATTGCTCAGGCACTCGTCGATATCTGTAGAAATATGGAGAACATATGTAAAAGTACATATATTTCAACAACATTATTTTTTAACATCAATAAAATTCTGATACGGCTGTCATTGCAAAGGACACGTCTTTTTTTATGTATTTCCATTAAAGTTTGGCAGAGAGAGAGAGAGAGAGAGAGAGAGAGAGAGAGAGAGCAAGCGAGCAAGCGAGCGAGAGGGAGAGATGATGAGAGAGATAGGAAAGGGACAGAAAGATACAGACAGTTAGAGAAACAGACAGAGAGAAACAGAAAAAACTTGACTGCTAAGAGATTTCTTCATTTAGATATCAGATACGGTTTTTCGGAGAATTTTCAGTTGCAAAATGCAAAAGCAACAACATAGAGAACAATTTTAATGACTCACGCTCTGTGAAAACATACTTTTTGAGAGCACTTGCAGACGACAAATTAAACGTAACTCAAAAATTGAAATTTGTTTCCAGCAGGTTAGAAAACTTTGACGGAAAAGGAGAAAATGCTGGTTACCAGCATTTTCTCCTTTTCCCACAATGTTTTCAAAAGGCTTCTATCTCAGGCTCGTAAAAACCAGAGATTGTTTAGAGAAGGGTTAAGGTATCAGCAAAACGTATCGACTAGGGTCAGCTTCCGCAGTCTGTTTCGAAACTTGTGTGCAGTTGGTCCACTGACTGCTTGTTCAAGGACAATAATTGCTTTTTGATTCAGTCGATTTGTAGACAAAAAAGGATGCCATAAATTAATACACTGAGACGAACAATTAAACGGCCATTTTTGTCTCTTCTATGAATTGGAGCAAGTAAAAGAAATGTCAAAAAAAATTGTGACATATATTTGGACATTTATCATGGTATTATGATGAAAAAATTTCCTATTCTGCTGACAAAAGGATACTGTTTTTCAAAAGAAGGAAAACTAGTTGTTTGCGCATGCGTGGTGACTAGCAGCCAAAACAGTTTTTTTTTAAAAAAAGAGAAGACTTAAAGACTGAGCTTTTGTAAGCAATAAGAAAAAACATGAAAAATATTTTCTGTGAAAAAATGTTATCCAAAAAACAAGCATGAAGATTAAAAAAAAGTTGATTTTTCAATTTACAAAATTGAGTGAATGAACGACAAATAAGTTTATTCCGAGATAATTATTCTGCAAAAAAAAAATTACAAACCAAATAAGCTATCCCTTTTATAGACAGTAGACGCGAGAAAAGGCCTATGGGAAATTACAGCTTGAAAGTGGCCGTTTAGAAGTTCGTTTCAGTGTGTAATGTCTTGCTTGGTATATTGCTTTACGGAGCTTCGTTAAACCCTTTACTCCATAGATACTCATTTCTACGCATTGCTTGTAGGAGCCTTTTGAAAACATTGTGGCAAAAGGTGAAATTGCTCGTGACGAGCAATTTCACCTTTTGTCACAATGTTTTCTATGCTGTCAAAAGGTGTCATATACACATAAGAAACCACTTCATCCTTGCTGTTATTTAGGAGCAATTTGAGATGCCTTAGAAATGCCTTATGGAGTAAAGGGTTAAAAAACCCGTTTTTCCCAGAAAGCATACAAAATCCTCTTATTACTTACTTCCGTTACATAAGGTGTCCGTCCAGCCACTTGCACATGTGCACGTGAAATGGTTGACGTGATCATTGCATGTTGCAGCATTGAAGCACGGGTCACTGGCGCATTCGTCTATGTCTGCAAGTAAGAAATTTGATGCAGTTTATTTTACGGACGTTCGGATATACAAGTTCTTAAATCCGATACAAATGATCATTTGGCTACGATAATAAAGACAAGGTTATCAACCAAATCATTTAACCAAACGACAAAATTTTAGACTCGTCGTGATTGAAAATGTTTGAAACCGACAAAAATTGTGAATCCAGAATCTGATTCTTTTTTTCTTGCGTAGAGTAAAACACATGGCGAAAACGAAGAAAATGCTCGTTACCAACATTTTTTCCCCATTCCAACAGTTTTTTTCAGAAGTTTTTTTTCTTCAGATTCGTAAAAAATATGTCGTGAAGGTTTATGGAACGTGTATCATAAGAAATGGTTTTTTTCCATTGAAGTTGTCGACTGTATGTGGCCTGCAACACGCGAAAATAGGCATACGGACACTTGCGTAAAGAATCGTCTCGGATCAGTCTGCCCAATGTGCGAAGGCTGATCCGCGACAGCACGTTCCGTTTGTGTGTGATTTTCTGTTTCACGGGTGTATACTGTGGGATAAAATCTAATGTAGACGTGTAGGATTAGCCCGCGCGGATTGCGCAAGCTAATTCGAGAAGACACTTTTCGCAACTGTTCGAATGCCCCTTTTTTTGCATATTGCAGGCCAATGATCATTTCACAAGAATTTACAGTCAGTAGTCGTAAGTTTGTTATCAAATTTTGAATCGACATTTATTTTTCTGTATCTTGAAGTTTACTATGGATATGGTCTGATTGCAATTTTGATGAAGCTATCGCTATCAAGCATACTTATAAACAAGAACAACAGTGACAGCATCACCACCAACAACAATGCCAACAACGTCGACAAAAAGCCATAATTTTTTTCAGACTCGATTGTTAACTCATTGTTTGTTATGGATGCTATCAATATGAAGCTATCGTTATCAAACTTACTATGAAGCAACACCACCACAAACGACGTCGACGAAGACGACGATGGCGACAAATTGCTATATATTCATATTTACCTAATACATTTTTTGACAGTGTAGAAATATAGTTCTTAAGAAATAGTCAAAACTTTTGAAAGTGCTTTTTTACGTTATCGTTATAACTGATGTCGTCAAAATGTTAATTATCCTGCTGAATTACTAAGATAAAAATTCCAATTCGAAATTAAAAACCTAAATATTGCTATTTAAAAGTTATGGTTTGGAGAAAATTATCTCTTAATCGGACAGTGTAGATTAAAGATCAGACTGCACGTTCTGTGCAGTCTGATCTTAATCTACATTGTCCGCAAAAGGTCAGTGAGTCGCGATCAGCAGTCAAAACGTTAACATATCTATAGCTCCACTAGGTTTCATAGAGCTGCAAATCTGACATAATACTTTGATCATATATTTGTGTAAATAGCTGCGTTAACCTTACTGTTAGCCATTTAAGTTTTCCGTCTAATTGCACGATCAGAAGCAACGTAATTGATTTTCTTGCATCTTTAAAATTGCATATAAGTCAATGGTAAAAAAGATCAGAGGCAACGAAAACATACCTGTCTCACAATTGTATCCGGTATAGCCAGGGACACATGTACAATTATACATCGCAAGTCCATTGTAGCAAGTGGCGCCGTTTTGGCAAGGAGCACTGGCACATTCATCAATATCTGTAGATTAAAGAATATATACATTTTGAAGTGAGACAACATTAACATCGACATATGGAGAAAAGTTGCATCGCTGGTAGAAAACAACAAAATTGACCATAGAAATTATTTTATTGGTTGAGGAAAAACAGTAACTTTATGCGTAGAAATTGGTATCGATTAATATGAAAATAATAACGGCGAATGTAAAAAAAAGATGACAGTACATTGACTTTTAAAAACTAGGTTAAATATGGATGTTATACTTTGTGTTGATGTTGTCAAGCGTAAATAAAAACACGTGCGTTCTTAGTCAACCCTTTTAAGCGAGAGATAATAAATGTCTTTCAGGAGAGTTCTATGGTGCTTAAAGTCAAATTTTCCAGTAACTCTTTCCCAAACAACAAATTATGGACTCTTCCAAACCGAAAACGTTAGCAGACGACAATTTTACATTTGGACAAAATGGCAAAAAATTCTTAAAAAGGGTAGAAAACAATGTGGGAAAAGGAGAAATTGCTCGTTACGAGCAATTTCTCCTTTTCCCACAGTGTTTTCAACAGACTTGTACTGCAGACACTTTAAAACCAGGGCATGTTTGGGAAAGAGTTAAGCAAAAGAGCATTACCGACATCGCAGTCGTAGCCTGTCCAACCAGCATCGCAAGTACATGTGTACCGATTCTGGAGATTGTTGCAGGTGGCGCCATTGAAACAGGGGTTACTGTCGCATTCATTGATATCTAAAATATAATGACAATAAAAATGATGATGATGATAATAATATACTGACCCACAATTTCAACGCAAAATGTCTTGTAAGTATGGTTTCAATTACGGCATATGAAGTAAAAAAAAAGGGAATTATAATCCAGCCTGTTCCTGTACATGTCGTATCTGTGCATACCAGCAAGTTGGCTTCACTGAATACTGGTATCTGTGCACCATGCCACAATTTTTAGTTACAAATATACAAATTGCAAATTGTTTCACATTTGACTTGACGCAAAGCTTTCCACACTATATACGACTGTAGTGGAATTAAGATTTCCCAACTTTCTCGCCTAGGCCTGTATTCACCAACCATTCTTAAGAACATTCTTGGTCTTGTTCTTCAAATTTTCGTCAATTTGAAAGTAACAGAACTTCCGATTGGCTAAACCAGATGGTTTACCCAATCAGAAGTCCTGTTACTTTCACAGTCAGGAATTCTTGAAGAATAAGACCAAAAATGTTCTTAAGAATGGTTGGTGAATATGGGCCCTGATAAGTCTGATATTAAGGATGAAACTAGAGAGCTTGCTATAGAAAAGATACAGGTTGCTGTTGTCATTAATAATTACTGTGCCATTTATTCTTTTGTGCATTATCTGACTTTCACAAGTTATGGCTGAAGTTCACTCCAGCATGTAATGATTCAAAATAAATGACTTTGATTGTATTTTGCTGTTCGAAATTGCAAATTCAACCAAACCCAGTGCCCAATTGTCCCATCCGTCGTAATGTCTTAACCGGATTTATAGTTCATGTTAGGGTCAAGTTCATGTCATTGTCAAGTTGCTGATTTACCATACCGACGTACAAGTAGAGTCCCGAACCCATTCCATGACAAGAGACAGCTCCCAGCAACGAAAACCGCTGCTGTAACAGTTGGATAGCACAACTGTTCCACGCCGCACACGCAGTAATCAGACGGCTACCGGAACGAGGTAATAGAGCGCGCCGTCACTCTGTTGGATATGTTCGTCGCTGATCAAGGAGTAGAAAACCCTGTCCTTAAATATCAAAGGTCCTTACGTCGGAGAATCATGCCTGTATGCTGCAATTCTGAGAACTTAATTATTCAGACTCCAATGTTTGTTTTTTTTCATAGACACCCCTGTAGCGTGTTCAAGGTATTGGCTGACAGGCCTCACCCAGTTTGACGGCAGAATCTAATATTGTCTTTTTCAAAACTAATTATTCTGCTTTGTGACAGTATAAATCAAACCTGATTTGCGTTGGAAGTGTGGGTCAGTATAACAAAAATCAGAATAACATAAATGTAAGATTTCGTGATATTCCATCTTATCTGCAAGAGTCCTGTGACAGTTTGAGCGATGTTTTAGCTGCTTCCAACAGTTATTAAACTAAGAACAGCTGCCAAAATTAAACAAAGCATCATATCAAAGTGTGCTAAGATTTAATTCATTCTATCTAAATGTATTGAAGTTCTTGTGCTTTAAATACGAATGAGACTATAATGAAAGATGAGTCTGATGATAAGCGTTTTTGCGAAGCAATTTATCATCTAGATCTAATCCTATTCGAAATGAAACAACAGCATACCTAAATCACAGTCGTAACCCGTCCAACCTCCTGCGCATGTGCAAAGCAATTTATCATCTAGATCTACTCCTATTCGAAATAAAACAAAAGCATACCTAAGTCACAGTCGTAACCCGTCCAACCTCCTGCGCATGTGCAAGTATAGTGGTTGATTAAATCATTACAGGTGGCGCCGTTGTAGCACGGGTTGCTGGCACATTCGTTGATGTCTGGAAACAAAAAACAGAATCTGAAATTTCGTGCGATTCTGCACGTCTTTATAATAAAACTTTGTACGCTATATAAAGAGGGAGTTAAAAGCAATTACAAATGATATTGACCAGGGTCAGGTCAGCTTCCATTGTCCGCAGAGGCTGACCTGGGTCGAAAGGTTTTACTTTTGGTCCATTTCCTGCGTGTAAAAGGGTCAGTCGAAAATAACGATTCAATCGGTTACTAAAAAATGGCGAGAGGTTTTGATAGTTGTAACTGGCTTGCAACACCCGAAAAGGGGCATTCGGACAATTGCGTAAAGTGTCGTCTCGGATCAGCCTGCGCAGGCCGCGCAGGCTAAACCGAGACGGCACTTTCCGACTATATTAGAATTTGTGCTACAGTAGACTTGTGCCTTTTCTCATCCATATGGCGCAATCATCCATATGGCGCAATTCTCGCGTTCTTTATCTTTATATTGCATTTCTTACGGCTACTCACGATGAATTCCGAATTATCAATCTTACCTCAATGTAAAATGCAGTGAAGTAACATAACTTCAACCTTCCAGGTCAATTCTTGCAGCCTATGGTAGGTATTAGCTGCGTTTTCATGAATATTAAAGTGTAATATATTGACCATCAAATCACAAATAAACATGCCCGTATTCCGCATGTGACATAGGCTACGTCATCATTCCATATTTGGAACTGACACTATAGATATAGAGATCGAAATTTATTTCATCGGGTGGACACCATCGGTAATATTTTCACGAGTGGCGCAGCCATGAGTGAAAATATTACCGATGGTGTTCACGAGATGAAATAAATTTCGATCTTTCACCGAAAAAAAAACAAATATTCTACACTGTAAATTTCGGAAACACGACACGTGATTAGCAAGTGTTTCTCTGCAAAATGTCTATGTTTTTAACCAAAACATGCATGTTTTAATCGTGTGTTCAGATGTGGTTAGAGTCAGTATATTCCAAAACACCGGTGTTTTCGTAAGTTAGTAAACGATTTTGAAACCGATCTTTTTTAACATTTATGTTGTAAAAAGAAGGATTTCAGTCTTTTTCGAGCGGACAAAGGCACCCGACTCAGAAATTCAGTCAAAAATGAAGTCAAATTCGGAAAAATAACTATTGGTAAGAATTTTAAAACACCACTGTTTTTCTGGAAAACACCACCGTTTTCAAATGACTAGTGCTGAAAACACTACAAAGAAAACGTGTAGAGTTCGAAATCACCATATCACGTGACCTAAATTGTTTTGATCTTTTATTTCTAAATTTCTTTTTTTAACTTACTATCGTAAATTTTATTTGTTTTATGAATTAGTTGTCAACAGTTGTTTCTTGGCAATAAATTAAAATTAGAATATTAAAATCAATAATAAGGACCATATCATCGGGGCGCTTGCTCGTGAGAATTTGTTACAGATAAAGCGTTTTGAGGTGGCGGCAAAGTTCAACGTCAGCGGAAAAAACAAAAACGTGCAGCAGCAAAATCTTAAGAAATATCATGCTTATCGAACTTTCTATCATAGATTCGTATATTTAAGGCCTCAGTATCTCTTCATAATGATCAACAGGGTAGTTTCATGGAATAGTAATTTGTACATGTAGTTCTGTCAATTTTTTGTCTGGGACTTGGTCCATTGAGCTTTTTAGGTGGGTGGGGTATTGCATATTTCGAGATCGAGCACATTTTGGATACCTTAATTTTTGCTTTACTGGGACAGTTGTTTCGTTATTAAGTACGTATCGGTCTCCAATCTAAGTGTAGATTGTATCCGAGTACAAAAGAAATCTGTATAAAACCTTTATTAACTTTTGTCATTTGTGTCTTACTGTCCAGTACACAAAGACCCAAGAATATCATTACTGTACAATTTGCCCATTCTATAGTGATTCATACGTTAAATTCATACGGCATATTCCGCGACATCATAGACTAGATGCAAACTTTCTGAAACCTATGAAAAATAAGGGTACCAACAATCTGTGTGATGATGAACACTTATGTAGAACACGTAGAAGAAATGAAGAAAGAGTATGGTGAAAAGAAGCTGAGCCAAATTCATCTGAAGCAGCTTATGCAGCAAACATTTAGCAAAGGAAGACAGTGGATTTCTAAGCAGCCTTGTGGGAAAACCAAAGCAATCCTTGATGAGTTCCCATACCTTGCTGAGAGGACCTTTGTAAGTAATTAAATAGGCTATTCAACATGAGATGTAAGACCAGTGAAGGCTTTTGCAAGCCCATGCATTTGCATAGTCTTGCAAAAGCATCCACTGTCACTCAAGTGAAGTACAGACT
Organism: Tridacna crocea; assembly: GCA_943736015.1. Classification (NCBI taxonomy): domain Eukaryota; kingdom Metazoa; phylum Mollusca; class Bivalvia; order Cardiida; family Cardiidae; genus Tridacna; species Tridacna crocea. Next base: position 16,130,692 of record OX031068.1, read on the forward strand.
GTCATAATCACATGTGAGTTTTTTTTGGTATTCATTGTAAGCTACATAACAATTGAACTGTTCTGCTGCCAGTTTTAATCTAACAAAATTGTTTGGCTGACAAAAGTGGAAGCTGAAACCTGAAACTTTAACTCATTGCCAAACGACCATGTTTTAGGTTTGTCCAAATCAAAAGCATTTGCAGATGACAAAATGAAAGTGGCTGAAAATTTGAAATTTGTTTAATTAGTGAAGGGAAGAAAACAATGTGGGAAAAAGAGAAAATGCTGGTTACCAGTATTTATTCCTTTTCCTACAATGTTTTCTAAAGGCTACCACATCAGGGTCGTAAAAACGGGTTGTTTGGGAAAGCGTTAATTGAAAATGAACGAATTAAAAAAATAGAACGACAATATACGTATATGTGAACAGGTTTTTCCAAGAAATGTTGATCAAGGTGTAGGATTTGTAATCTGGAGGCATGGGGTTGGATCGTCTCTCTGTTTTTTTTTTTGCTATAAAGTATTATTGGGCAAGGTATTTTAGAGCTCTAGCCTAGTACTAGTGAAACCCAGGACTTGCTAAATATGCCTGAAGCTGCATCTGTGATATATAACAAAATAACTGAAATAGTGTACTACTGAACCCATTACCACACAATCCCTACTTTTGACGCCCCTGAGAAAGAAGCCTTTTGAAAACATTGTGTGAAAGGAAGAAAAATGTTGGTAACCAACATTTTCTCCTTTTTCCACAATGTTTTCTTCCCTTCACAAAACAAATTTTGAATTTTTAGTCACTTTTATTTTGCTGTCTGCAAATACTTTTGATTTAGATAAACCTAAAATTTTGTCATTTGGTAATGAGTTAAAGGGGTGTGAAACCCAATTCAATTCAGTTTTTCAATTTCAGTCTAGATCTACAGGTTGTATTTTTGAATTTGAATATTCAAATTTTTCAAGAAAGGGTTATAAAAATGCTTACCAAAAACAACTGTTTTTAGATAAGAGTTATATTGTATTTTGAAACATAGCCTCACTATTCCTGATTTTGTGAAAGGCATAAATGGCTGTCTAAAACTTATTAGTATGGGGAGAATCCTCTTGCCTTAGTATTAACTGGAATACATTTTTATTGTGAACATAATTGCAATATTACAGTATGCAGTTTTTATTTACTTGCTGGAATAAAGCTGCAAACAATTATCTTTCATATGTGTATTGCTGCAGCCATATCAGAAACTGAACTAGAACCTGATGTCAATAATTATGCAGCATGCATTTTACTTTTCACTAGTTGACTACAGTTTTTCCCCGCTATCTTATTTCAGATGATCCAGGAAACTAAATGGATAATGGATGAGGAACATCTTACACCATACGTGGATAGAATGAAGCAAATGTTTGATGTGGTTGCGACACAAAAAAATGTGAAAAAGAGGTATAAACTGTCACTGTTAAGGTTTTCTTTAATTTTAAAAAATGTTCAAAGTAAAGATTTCTTGTCTTTATTAGGTCTTCACTTCAGTATCTCTGGTATCAGTGTTGAAACTAGTATATACACTTTTATAATATTTCTGTTCTGAAATCATAAACAAAACATTAAATGTGATAGGTATTAACTATAAATGCAAAGTTTTCATGAAGCACTAATTCAGATGGTAATTGGCAAGTTCAGGTCATATGCTGTAAAGAATAACTTCATAGAGAAAACACAAGATCAGGTGAAGTACCCAGCCTGACAACAAAAAGTATTTAATGAATTGTGATCTGAGTGTTTGTATTGCTATAAGATCAAATATTGTTTTGAGAAAAATTGTAACATTTTAAAGTAATGAAATAATTGTGAAGATGACAATCTGTTGTCATGTGGTCGGTCCTAGTGTTAGTCACTAGCAGAGAAATTTATTTTTAAACAAGGTTAAAACCTGCCAGGTTACTCTATCTTCTGTTTACTTTTTGCCTGATTTTGAAGTTAATTTTTCTGCTAGCGACTAACACTAGGACCGACCACACAATAGGCAGATTTTCATCTTCATCATATTTTCCGTACTTTTAGATGATATTGTTTGAATTTAGCCCTGCATTGACCTTTTGGTGGTTATTGAACCTTTAGCAACAATCTATGACACTTCAATTTTAAATTTTGAAATTCTGCAGATGGTAATATAGAGGAAGGTTTACAGATCAGGTAGGAAACTGTCTGGCACAAGTAATTTCTTGTTTTCCCATATTGTTTTGATAGGACCTCAATTGCAGACACTGAAAAACATGCTTTTTTGTATGAATTGGTTGACCCTTTACCAAACCAGTGTTTTAATAACAACCCTGAAAATGGGAATAGGAGAAAATGCAAATAACCAATATTTATACCCCCGCAAAACATGTTTTTTTTGGGAAACACTGGAATCAGCCTGTATGTCTATGTGTCCGTCTGTGTACGAATAATAGCCTGTTTCAGTCAAAGCACTGGCGGAGGAATTAAGTCACATTCAGTGACAGCTCTAGTTTCTCCTTTCCCCCAGAACATTTTCTTCCCTTTGCAACAAAATTTTCATCATTCAAGACACCATTCATTTGTGGTCTGCAGTTCAATTTGGAAGGGCATAAGATTTTGTAGTACGGTAAAGTGTTAAATATGTGAAGAATCAGTAAATTTATAAAGCTTTATCCTTATTCATAGTAGAGGGAGGATACTGGTTTCACTATGTCTGTCCATCTGTCATTTGACCTAAGACCCTAAAATTTTACACATGTGTTGCTTATGACCCAGGGAGGTGTCGTGTTATTTTTTGGATTATGTGGAGTAAAGGTCAAGGTCACAGGTGATAAGGTGATATTTGTTGTAAAAGTCATTTCTGTTCTCTGATTGCTGGTTGGGGGGATATTCGTAAATTTTGTACAGTTCTAGTTTATTAAAGAAGTCACTTTTTCTTTCAGTGTGATGATGAGTTACAAGTTGTTCAGCTCAATAAAGCCATGACAGGTTTCAAACATAGAAAAGGCTCAAAGACCAAATCGATCATAGCTGTGTATCAGGTATACATTTACATGCATAGGGTAGGACATAGACATAATGAGTGAATGGTCTTTTATGCTGCATTCAACATTATATCTGTTATAGTACAGTGACAACACATATTTATGAATGCCCTGGGTTTCACCAGTACATGAACTCAGCTAGGGTTCTGAAAGGTTTTGCCCAAGGACACTCAAAGGCTCCAGTGGAACCTGTGGCCTTCAGGTCACAAGTCCATGCTTTATCTTTGAGCCACATAAAGAGGAGTTTGTCTACTGTTTTATTTTTTACAGAGAATATTGTTGCCATAGCAAAGCCTGTGGCTACTTTGTAATTCATAGTCAGTTGATAGGAGATCAAGTCCTTGTATCTGCCTTTATTTTTTTAATGAGTATGTTATTGTCTATACATTTATTCCACCCCTTTGGCTGATTCAAGCCTGGTTGTTGTTAGTTTCTGGCAAAACAGTTGATGAGAACTTAAGTTAACTTGTACATGTATGTTTAAGCTTACCAAGGAAAAATGTAGCTAGGTGAGCTGACTACTGACATTTTTCTTTGAAGCTTAAGCAGTAAATCAACTGCTTTCATGAGCTACTAAAAATGGTGCTGCTTGATGTATGGTGTTTTACGATTCACTGGCCAAAGGCTATGGATTAATGTCTGTCGTTTGTCTGTGCATCCATTAACTTTAATTTCAAAGTTTTTTTGAAACTACCAACCCAATTTTTTCAGTACAGTTCACCCTAATGATTCTTTCATGCCAGCCCTCTTCTAAATTCTTTTAGAATTATGAACCAGCGCAAAACTGATCACAGAGGGGTCAAGAGGTGATATTTTGAGTTTAATACTCATAAAAATATGTGAGAATGTTTTTGTTTAATTTAATGGTATTTTGGTCACGTAAGGTCAAAAGTAGGTAACTGGGGCAAGTCAAAGAAACATGTGAGGCAGCATTTGCAGTCCAACGATTATGAAACTTCAGATGTTTGTCATGATCAGATATTTAAAAAGTTTAAAATGGTCACATGCTGTCAAAAAAAAGGCTTCGGGGGGGGGGGGGGGTTCTTAGGAGCTTATGTGCTCTTTGTAGACCACATTTGAGTCCAAAACTCATGAAATTTGGTCAATGTTTTCCATGATTAAATCATAAACAGGTATCAAAAACGTCCAAATATAAACAGACTAGGTGCATTCTATTTGTTACTCCTCAATGTTTAGGACAGTAGAGAGATAAATGACTGTCATTGCCTCTTTTTATTAACACGTAAAGTTTTGTTCATCCCTGCAGGGTGGTCAAGAATCCGAGCTGGCAAAAGTGCTTTCATCAAAGAAGTTAACGCCCCCCAGCCTTGTGCTGTTGTTGACAGAAGAGGGAGAGGTCAGTGAACAGTATCTCATTGGAGATGAAACAAGAACCGATGCAAATAATGTTTTGGAGGGATTGTTCCTTCTGCTGTGTTGCTATTACATAACTGACCTGGAATATCCAAGATGCTATTCTCAGCTTCGTGGCTTTTGCCAACAAACAGTCTTTATATAACCTTTTCAGTTCCAGAAATCATCATCATCATTTGTGCATTTTTTTAGCAAGATAGAGAAGCTTCTGACCAACGAAGTTACCAAAGAACAACACTAACAAGTACTAGTAAGAGAAACTTGACCATTCATTTGTGCTGTTTGTCAGAGTTTTTCAATATCTGTTGGGGGGGAAGTTGGGGTTGTTTGACCTTTTGAGTGTAATATGTAAAGGTATAAGGGTTAAATTTGCTCTTTAAACCTCGAAAGAGACTGAAAATAATGAAAGATTGATTGATTGGTGTTTTACGGCGATTTCAACATTGTTTCAGTCATACCACTGCAACAACTGACATTAATTTTTGTCCTCATTACTAGGCTAGGACTTTGAACTGTCTGTCTATGGATACTCATGTGAAAACCCAGTGCCTCGAGCTGAATTTTGAACTCGCGACCTTAGGTCACGAATCCCAACTCTGCTACTGAGAAACACTGGACCCCGAAAATAGTGAAAGGTTCTCAGGTGCTAATGCCGAATTCTTGCTACCCAGCTGCTGTATTTCTTTTCCCGTCTGTAAACTAGATCAACCACCTTTGTCAAAATGATACAAACCCTGGAAGCATTAGCCTCCCTGCTATGACTGAAATACTGTTCAAAACGGTGTAAAACACCATAGAAATCAGTTAATATCTGTCATAATCAGGATCAGCTTACAGCTGAATACATGTTGTGGATACATGTATCCATTCAGCTATCTTGACCTAGTTTCACAAAAAAACTTAATTCTCTTACTCTTTTATGTTGCTTAAATCAGATGATGGAGTTGAAATTCATATAAATGACATTAACTCTTTACCGTACAATCCATACTTTTAAAGAACCCGAGAAACAAGCCTTTAAAAAACAATTTGGGAAAAGGAGAAATACTGCTAAGTTAATTAGAATTTTCTCTTTTACCCACAATGTTTTCTGCACATCCCAAAACAAATTCCATTTTTTCAGTCATAGTTATTTTGTCGTCTGCAAATGCTTTCAATTTGGACCAGTCTGGATTCTTGTCGTTTGTAAAGAGTTAAAGGACTTTAGCATCATTCTCAAAGTCTGGGTGAACACGACTTTGCAGGCTCAACTCAATAAACTCTGGTATGTCATTTAACCCATTACCACAAAATCCCTACTTTTGACGCCCCTGAGAAAAGAACATTTTGAAAACACTGAGGGAAAAGGAGAAAATGCTGGTTACCAGCATTTTCTCCTTTTCCCACAGTGTTTTCTACCCTTCCCAGAACAAATTTCAATTTTTCAGTCACCTTTATTTTGTCGTCTGCAAATGCTTTCAATTTGGACCAGTCTAAAATTTTATCCTGTGGTAAAGAGTTAACAGACTTCAGTGCATTATTTAGCTGATTTGAGTCTGAAACATGTCAACTTTGGATTTTAGATTGTTATAGAATCTGTTTATGCTTGTAAATTACATCTCGATAACAATGTCAAGATAATGTAAGTTCTAAAATGAGTCCTTTAGGTGACTTAACTCTGTAACAAACAATGTCTGAGTTTTCACGACCCTGAGAAAGAAGGCTTCTGTTGTTAACTCGCATTTTCTGATTTTCCCAAAAACCTTTCTACCGTATCAGAGAAAAAGTTAAGTAATATATGAGACTAAAGTTTTTTCATGAAACAAGGCCCTGTGTTCATATTCACAAACCATTCTTAAGAACGTTCTTTGTTTTATTTTTCAAGATTTTCTGACAGTGAAAGTAACAGAACTTCTATTTTGGCTAAACCATATGGTTTAGCCAGTCAGAAGTTCTGTTACTTTCACACTGACGGAATTCTGAAGAATACAACTAAGAATGTTTTTCATAATGATTGATGAATACGGACTCTGGGGTTTTTTTTCCACGAGAAGTCTAAATGAACTTAAACCCTCTTGCCTGGGTATTTGTTGTTTGTTTCACAATGTTACAGCTACTATGTTTGCAGGATTCCCTGCTTTCCGCGGCCTCTGTTATTGCAAGTTATCTGCTCTGCATTAACATGTACACGAAACATAAACATGTACATGAACCGAAAACAAGTTTTTCAATAATTTTTCTCCATTCCTGTAAATCTGCATCTTTATTGACCTTTGAAACCGTTGTAAAACTATTTGTAAACATGTACATTTGTTCGGAAGTCTATTTTTTCCGAAAGTATTTGTCTGAACTCTTTACCACACAATCACGGGGTTTAATGACCCGGTAGAGAAAAGCCTTTTGTAAACATTGTCACTTTGTTTTTGGGGGAAAAGAAGAAAATGCTGGCAACCACCTTTTTTCTTTCTTTCTACAATATGTGTGATTCATTTTAAAAGAAAAATCTTACGTTCAGAGTAACATTGAAATTGTTGTCTACAAATTCCTTTAATTTGCGCCAGGCCAAAAATTTCTGGTGTGGGAAAGAGTTAAATAATAGAAATATCAATTTCATTTATCATTTAGCCATATTAATGTTACAAGCTTAAAACATGCATGTTTTCAAATAAAACGCTTAAGACTTTCAAAACGTGTTTTTGTGTTTTCAAATCGTTACATAGCCTAAACACGTGTAAGGTGTTTTAGGCAAAACACCTTTTTCACAAAACAGTGTTTTTATACAAAACACTAGTGTTGTGAAATAAAACGCATGTGTTTTCTCAAATCAGAATACACCCATGTTTTAATTTAAAACACCAGTGTTTCAATACAAAACATCGGTGATTTTCCAAAACACTTACACGCATTTTCAAATCGTTACAGATAAGTGTTTTCATATGTGTTTGATTTCAAAACACCTACTTTTAGAGTGTATTTATTTCATGCTTTTAACCCTTTTTGGGAGGAGCTTTATCACAATCCAGTACAGTTCTTTTCCGTTATTCCCCTGGGCATACCCCTCCCACATATCAACGTATTACAATATTACGTCAAGCGCAGACATCTAAGGTAAATGACGTCATATTTCCATCTGGTTGCGAGGCACGCGCAATTAACCTAGGCCAAAAGAACATGAAACTCGGTATTTTCACTGTGGGTACCAGTGTAAGATCGAAAAATATTTTCAGTGCTATTTCTCTCGATATCCTACCGGAAAGCATGAAATAAACAGAGGTTATTCTTTATCTGTGTGATATTTTATCTGCGTGCGACACATAGAGGATAATCAACTGGTTGTTTTTGATATGAAAAATATCTTACGAGGATGCGTTGTTAGGCGTTGAAAAAACGAGTGCGCAGCACGAGTTTTTTAACGCCTTACGACGCGTCCAAGTGAAATATTTTTCATATCAAAAATAACCAGTTGATTATTCTATTTATTATATACCTTATTAGCATCAATATTTGTAATTTTGCGTTTGAAAGTCGAAAAAAAATGTAGTCGGAAAAAAACGTAGTTCCCAAATTACCGCAGGAAGTGAAAGTGAAGGTTGATATGGTCACTAGTGATGATATAAAAAATTATTACACTGGGAAATTCCAGGATTTCACTGCTAGGTATATAATAAATATCTTTAACTCTTAACCAAACGACAAAAATTAAGACCTGTCCAAATCGAACACATATAAAGACGACAATTCAAACATGACACAAAAACTTAAAATTTGTTTTGGGTAGGGTAGAAAACATTGTAGGAAAAGGAGAAAATGCTGGTTACCAGCATTTTCTCCTTTTCCCACAATGTTTTCTACAGGCTTCTTTCTCAGGGTCGTCAAAAGTAGGGATTGTGTGGTAATGGGTTAAGTCACTAGATTTCAAGTATTTAACATCATAGCTCACCGGTCTGGCAGTAATAACCTGTATAACCAGGGACGCATGTACATGTATAGTAATTGATTTCATCGTGGCAGGTTGCACCATTCTGGCATGGATTACTTGCACATTCGTTGATATCTGAAAGAAATATTTGATAACCAATAAAACCGTTTTTTATTTTTTCTTTATCAAACGACAACAATTTAGACCAGTTCAAATTGAAAGCATTGGCAGAAGACAAAAACAAGTGTGACCCAAACATTGTACTAAGTTTTAGGGAGGGTATAAAACAATGTGGAAAAAGAGAAGATGCTGTTCAGCAACATTTTCTCCTTTTCCAACAAAGTTTTCATTTTCCTTTGTCTCGGCGCTATTAAAAGTTGTGATTGTGTGGCAGAAGGTGAAGTAAATACACATTTGTAAAACAAAAATACAAAGACTATCTGCCGCATTGCATATATTTTTGCTCAGGGAAACGTATTTATCAACGATTCTTTGTTTCATTTTTAGTATTATTTTAGATTTAGAAAGTTTAAGGAATAATATTCTTTCTATCGTGGTATATCGCTCAATAAACCACAGTTGTGAGATATGCGGCGCAATAAATAATCCACGAGGGCGATAGCCCGAGTGGTTTATTTATTGCGCCGCATAACTCACAATGTGGTTTATTGAACGATATACCACGATAGAAAGAAGATTATTTTGATTCTAACATGGCCAATTCTTAGTGAAATGAAAACAAGTTCAAACTTAGAGTAAAAACGCGGATGAAGATTATGTTCCATTGAATAACCCACTCGTTGAATGACGTCACATGGATTGTCGCAGATTTTACCACGTTTTCCTTGCACTGTGTTTATAGAGCCAAAGCCGCGTGTCATGTTAGAATATATCATTTCTAACTGGATGAACCATTTGGTTCAGAAGATGTGTTACCTCAAAATTTAAACGTCTTTACAAAAGCCTAGGAATGATCTTTAGTGAATACGGGGCCTGTATTGACCAACCATTCTTAAGAACGTTCTTGGTCTTATTCTTCAGAATTTTCTATATTTTGTAAGTAACACAACTTCTGATTGGCTGAACCATTCGATTTAGCCAATCAGAAGTTGTGTTACTTACAAATTTGGAAAAGCTTTGGAGAATAAGACTAAGAATATTCTCAAGAATGGTTGGTGAATACGGGTCCCGGCCTATAGGCCTTTTTATTCAGTAGTTTGACCTTGCTAGCAGCAATAAAAACTTCTGGACACAGTACCAGTCAGACAAATGACGCAATCCTTACTGATTCTCAATAATTTTCTTCCTAACAATTCAATACATAATTATGTAAGTCTTGATATTGATGTCCTGTCTTGGCCAATCAAATGGCTTGCCTTTGTATTGAGAATTCAAAGTGAGTGTTAGAATGTTTGGTGAAGGTGCCCTTTACTTAAAGACTGTGACAGCGACAAGAACCTCATAATGCAGGTCGTCAGAGATTTAACCTTTTACCACACACCTGTAAAAGAAGCCTATTGAAAACATTGTGGGTAAAGGAGAAAATGCTGGTAACCAGCATTTTCTCCTTTTCCCACAATGTTTACTTCCCTTCCTAAAACAAGTTTTGATTCTTTAGCCACATTCATTTTGTCGGCTGCAAACGCCTTCGATTTGGATCAGTCTAAAATTTTGCCGTTTGGAAAAGGGTTAACTAATATAAGTCATTTTACTAGGCAAATCATCATGTGATTATAGATCCTTAAAATATAATCTGTCTAAAAACCAGCTCAGTCTTAAGATAGAATGTTCCTTGGACAGGCAAGAAATTGATCAATAGCAAAAAGTTTTGATCCAGATCAGTCTAAGTGACTGTGTCGAAATTGTTGTTCTTGGTTAAGTATTTGCAAGTTTAAGGACCATTCAACACCAAGGAGATGAATAAAAGAAACTCAATGATATAACTAGATTGAAAGAAGTGAAGAAGTCAACGCGTTAATATATTTGAAATGTGTCAGAAACCTGTTTGACAGTTGTAATCTGTGTATCCGCCAGCACAGGTGCACGTGTAGTGATTTAAATTATTGTTGCACGTGGCTCCATTTTGACATGGACTGCTGTCACATTCATTTATGTCTGAAATATATATATATAAATATAATGTGTATATAGATATACACAACTGTAAAAGAAAACACCAAGGAAAAAGATGATAAAAAAAAAACACATAGCACATAGCTGATTGGTTGGTACTCAGTGTTTAAACTTCTTACTATTGCTCTTCGTACGCGACATTATTTAACTCGTTTTCATATGTTTCCTATACCAAGTATATATCGAAGTAGAAATCAGAAGTTTCAAGACCTTATCATGCCTGTTTTACTTACAAACAACAAAGTGTTTAAGCTTGTGTTTATGATTTAGTATGCGTGGTGATGTTAGAAGATATCGTTCATTGGGGCCGGATACATTAAAAACAAATAAATCTGAGTTACTTTTTACTTCCTTCGAATAAATTTTCCACCCTTTCCCTACGAAAATAGTCTTAGCCCTTTTCGAGATCTAAAACAACTGAAAGTTCGTTTTCGCCATCAGAAACATCAATTAACTCCTTACCACAAAATCCCGAGTTTTAACGACCCTGGGGAAGAATCTTTTGAAAACATTGTAGGAAAAGGAGAAAATGCTGGTAACCAGCATTTTCTCCTTTTCCCACAATGTTTTCTACCATATCTTATACAGTAATCGTCTGTTTAGCTACATTCTATTTGTTGCCTGCAAATGCTTGAACTTTGTCGTTTGGTAAAGAGTTAAACTTAATTTAAAAAAAAGTTCCATGCTCTAGCGAAATGGGGTTGGTGAATCTGTTTGTTGAATTATATACCAAGCATGTCAACAGATTAATGGGGATACATAAAATTCATTTTGTCACACGAACGACTGAACTATGAGGTAGCATAGTCTTTGTTCATGCAGAAGATCTACCGAAAGCAAGCATCTTGACACAGGTAAGCCCGCACAGATCTCACAGGCTGGCCAAAAATGATACGTTCTGTAAATGTAAATGGCTAATTTCACATACCTACTTTATTTTAGCAGTCATTACATATATACAACATTGATTGCCGATATTCATCAAATTGAATACAAGTTCCTCTAGAAACGAAGTTTGATTAACCATGTCTTAATTTAACCCTTTACCCCATAAGGCATTTCTATGGTATCTCTAATTGACCCTAAATAACAGCAAGGATGAAGCCGTTTCTTATGAGTATATGATACCTTTTGACAGCATAGAAAACATTGTGGCAACAGGTGAAATTGCTCGTCACGAGCAATTTCATCTTTTGCCACAATGTTTTCCAAAGGCTCCTACAAACAATGCGTAGAAATGAGTATCTATGGAGTAAAGGGTTAACAAACCCACGCACCTGTCTGACAATTATATCCGGTCCAGCCCGGGGCACAGGTACAGGAATAATAGTCTAGGTTGTTATGGCACGTGGCACCGTTCTGACAGGGATTGCTGTCACATTCATTAACATCTGAAATGGGCAATAAAAAGTAGAACATTCGATGCTATTTTTGATTCAGCGTTAAAAGCGTTGGAAACTTGTACGATGATAAAACGGTGTTTTTGATAATTTAGATATACAGTGTATCTCATTCATCTTTCTATTCCACAAAGACATTCAGTCTAGAAATTAAAATCTTTCTAGGATGGAATGTAGAAATAGCTCAAATAGCATCCTGGCTCTAAGTCATAATTCAGTTGAGTATCTTTAACCTACCTATCACAGATTTACTACGACTTACTCAGCCATAAGACTACCGAAACTTTATTACAGGTTGACACGATTCAGGTGCAAGAAATCTGATATTTACCTGTGTTACAATTTGTCCCTGTCCAGCCTGAAGTACATTCGCAGTAATATCTGTTCTGTTGATTAAGACATGTTGCGCCATTTTGACAAGGGCTGCTGTCACATTCATTAATGTCTGAAAATTACATGTAAAGTATCATCACTGCACTCAACAAAACTTCTAACCGTCCGCTTTACAGATAGCATATCTTTTTTCGAAAATTGGGAGACACATGGTTTGCGCATATGTGGTGACCATCAGCCAAAATAGGTTAGAAAATCACAAATTACTATCAGCAGTAAGAAAAACATGGGAATTATTTTCTGCACAAAATATATAACGAGAAAAGAGCGTGAAATTGAAACAAAAAATACCCTAACAATTTCAAGTGTTGAGCGAATTAATGTTAATTAATTTCAATTTAATAGAAAAGGTTAAAATTTTCTTGTCATACAAGGACAAGTGCACACATTAGTGTAATTATCGATAAGTTTTCTACTCTGTAAGACGCAGATTCGGTGTACTTGCTGTTGAAGATGAAATAATAGGAAGATAAGGTTTTGAATTTAGAACATAATCCACGGAATATTAATTAGCCTGGGAATTGATAGCATGACAGACTCCGTGTGAAACAGATAAAATTTGTTTTATAATCCAGGATAATGGACCCAGCCCCTCCCCCCACCCCCAATAAAAAAACTTTTGAGTTAAAAGACCTACGGGTACAAAGGAATAATCTGATAAATTGGAGAATATACCGGCGTCACAGTTGGTTCCTGTCCAACCACCAGCGCAGGTACACGTGTATCTGTTCACCAGATTGTTACATGTTGCCCCGTTGGTACAAGGATTACTGGAACACTCGTTGATGTCTGGAGACAAGATTCAAACACCATTTTTGATATAAATAACTGAGATAAACTTCTACACAACACTTACAAGTAGGATTTCCTTTTTCATGTTTCGAAAATAGCAATAATGCTCAGCAATTCATGAAAAAGATAAGCAGACATTTTATTCTTAAAAAAACTTTCTATTATGTAGAAAAAGTAATGCAAGTTTTGGACTATGAACTTTATCAATAACAGCTTAACAAACTAGCAGAATTTAATCGTTTCTAGCCTCAATTTTTTTTATACAAACCAACAATTTTCAGGCACTCAGTTACTTTTTGTCATAATCCGCGTCTGTCTAACAATAAAAATGCATTTGAAATCTTATTCTTGTCAGTTATTGCAATGGAATAGCAAGTTGAGCAATCGTAAAAAAAGAGGTTTCGAAATATTTCTAGAAGCTACCTGTCTGACAGTTGGTACCCGAATAACCACCAGCACAATTACATGTGTATCGGTTGATTTGGTTCAAACAAGTGGCACCATTCTGGCAAGGATTGCTCGAACATTCGTTGATATCTGAATGTAACATCAATGTAATAGGTTGGTTGAGAAGGGATGACTTAGCATGACAATCGAATTATATTTATTAGACATACGTTGTGAAAAGGGAGTTAGATGCATCTGCACACGATATTGATTCAGTTCATCCTGTGATATCTGTGTCGCAACTTTTTCTTTTAATACTAGAATATAGTCTTTTTTTTGTAAATTTTATGTTTGCCAAGCCAAAAGGATATAGTGGGCCCATAATAATGGGCTGGCTTGCTTGCTGTCATGTAATATGGAGATACACGTAAATAATTTTGCCAGAGCAAAAAAAATGGAATTAATGGGAAATCATGTATGAGACTAAACATGCATTAATAAACAATAAAATCATTTATTTAAATGCAATGAAATAAATGAAAATAGACAGATTTGAACATCCACCCATACGATGTAACGAATTATCTCTGACCGCACAAATCCGTGTTTTAACAACCTGAGGAAAGAACATTTTTCATCACATTGTAGAATAAAAGATAGCTAGCATTTTGCCGTTTCCCACCTTGTATTCTCTCATTTCAAAGGCAGAAATCATCTTCTGGGCTATAGTGTGTTTGTCTGCAATTACTTTTAAACAGGACAGGTCTTTAATTTTTCCGTGTGGTAAACAGTTGGATTACCTACCAGTCTGACAGTTGGTGCCCGAGTAGCCACCTGCACACTGACATGTGTATCGATTCTGACCGTTCACACACGTGGCACCATTTTGGCAAGGATTACTATCGCATTCGTTAATATCTAAAGAAAGAGATTGAGAAGAGATAGAAGTAAACACGTAATACAAAAATACTACCACCTCTTTCAAAAGAAAATTTGGCGAAACATTATCAGTGTAAAAATGCCATTCAAGAGAAAGTTTGGCTGGAAGATCTCTAGAAATATCAGACAATGTTGAAAAAAATCACAATGATGTTGATATAGAAAATAGAATTAAGTAGGGTCTATTTATATTATGTTATTAAAAAATCAGAATACGTAAAAAAGTAACGTCAACTTAAAAAAAAACACACAGAATGGGTATACTTTTTGCTTTTGATGCTAATATAGAATCAGAATGAGGTTTACCTATTTTATGTTGTTTGAAAAATAGAATCATGCATAATAGCTGATATAAAAACAGATGAGGTATTCAAATTTGAATTTCAACATAATACCAGAATAAAGTATTAGCATTTAATTTGATCCCAGCCACGTCTTATATGACCTCTTCTGTTGCGCCTGCTATTGTTAGTCAACAGCAAGTAATTCAAAGCATCTAGATTACAATTTTATGCGATAGATCACTTAAATATCCATGGAAACAGATCACTCTTATGATGGTTCTGAAATGTATAGCGGGTGATCATTTACCTGTTGTGCAAGTCGTGCCCGTCCAACCGGAAGCACAAGAGCACGTGAATCTATTCTGGCCGTTTGTGCATGTCCCGCCATTACTGCAAGGATTACTGGAGCATTCATTGATATCTGTAAAAAAACAGCAAATTCAGGTATCCGGAAGCTAGTGGTATTAGAGATGTAGCAAAAAACAGAACATTGTGTTTATTCATACGTGTCCAATATTAGTGACCGTCACCAAAACACTAGAACCATGCATTGGCAAAAGGGTTAAGTTAATTTCTGTCATGCATTGCACCCAGTAAGTTATTACATAATTTTGGAATCCGTGAAAATCATCTAGTCGAACAAACAATAGAATCTGGAGCTAGAAAGCTCCTTGGATTTTATTAAAACATGAAAACGTTTCGATCAAGGTCAGCTTGCATTTTAAAGGTTCATTTAACCCACGTTTCACAGAGCACATGACTCACTTTTTTTCTGATAATAGTGTCCTAGGGATGCAATCGATAATACTGGAACAGAATGTTCTTTGAAAATACATTTAGATTTCAAAAGAGCAAAAAGAATATGTCAAATTTGATACTGAAGAAATACAAAAAAAGAATTAGCTCGAAACTGCCAAGTTTCGGGCCATTAGCCGATGTGTGTTTGACCGTACAGCTGGATTTCTCAAAACACTTATAGTATTCCAGGTGAGACGTTAAACTGAAGTCCCCGTATGACGGTGCTAAAACGTGGGATCGTATTTACGAGAATCAGGCGTAATTAAGGATTGGCTTCGTTCTATATCTTGCACTACCCTGTAATATACGTGCAACCCTCAGCGGATGTCCCCAGTGGCGACGATGAATAAAACCATTCAAACATCATGCTTACCAGTTTGACAATTAGTTCCGGTCCAGCCGCCTGCACAGGAGCACGTGTATCTGTTTTGACCGTTGTTACATGTGGCACCATTCTGGCATGGGCTGCTTGCGCATTCATCGATATCTGTAAAAAGAAAAAAAAATTATTTATCATAATATCAAAATCGTTGTCAAAATTTATATCATCTTATTTCTTAAAATTGTAAAATAATCATTTGAGGTTTTATCTTACGATCTTGTTATTGACAAGACTTGGGTAGGGATGGGGCTTTTCAAAGAAAGTGGATGGTAATGGAGAAAATGCTCGAAGTCACCTCTTATGTAGATAGGATATACAGTGGTATGTTTTCAGAATATTCTAGAAACATGAAAAACATTCATTCGTTTTTCATTCTGGTTAAGATTAGAAACATTATTGTTAGTAAACAAGTTGTTACTAATCGATAATGTCATCTTTCTAAAAAAGACTAATCTAGAATTTTCCAGGCTGGTGTAAAGAGGAGTGACTTTCTTGGTGATTCTGGACTTGAACTTAGACATGTGGCTTGCTGGATACAGAATTAGTGAAAAGTTTTGGATTTAACTTTATGTTTTCGATCAGTAAGTTGGAATTATCCTTTATTTAAACAGATTGCAAGTTAAACTATTGTCAATTTAGATTTTAGGGACCAGAAACTTCATTCCTTTTGTAATCTAAACCTAATTCTTAATTTTGAGGGACTTATTCTATTTCTTGTTTGAAGATTAAAAATGGTCAAAAAATCATTCATACTTAACTCTTATTGCACTCCCTTGTCTTTGTTCATTAATAAATATTGTTCATTGTTAAAGGCCTGCAGCTGGTTTTCTTTCTCGTTAAGCTTGGCTCGTAACACTAGCGTTTTCTCATTTCCCTCAATATTTTCATTTCATCAAGCAGAAATAAAATCCTTTCAACCACATTTTTTATCAGCAAACGCATTGAATAAACACAAATTCCAACCTTTGTCGTTTAACACTGGGTTAAAAAGATAATTCCCTACATGCTTGTTCAGAGTCTGGTAGAGAAAAGGTATGAGTCATGGTCTGTGAGAAGATCCATGCTCGGTGTTAATGCATCTCCGTGATGCATGATACCAAGCAAGTCATCAAAAATTTTCCAGACCCTTAAAATCTGTGTTGTATAAAAAACCCAGTTAATCATAAGGATACTCTTGTCAATTGATATGTAGAAAAATAACCTGCACGCAAAACGTTTCAAGTCAGGTCAGCCTGCGCGGACTATGCATGCCGATTGTTCTTGAAACTTTTTGCAAATGCATTAAACTCCTTTTCTCACTGAGCATGGTCCTTATGTATTAGCCAACAGAATTTGAATTATTTAAAAGCATACGCACAATTTGGTGCTATCCTTGTAATTTAGGCACACCCGTAAAGTTTTTTATTGTATCATTAATTTCAAGTTAAAGCAAAAATACTCAGCCAAAATAGGTTAGAAGAGCACAAATTACTGAATTTTTATCAGCAGTAAGAAAAACATGGGAATTATTAATTTTTGCACAAAAATATATATCGAGAAACAAGCGTGAAGTTGAAATACAAAACCCACCAACAATTTCCAGTGTTAACTGAATGATTGTTAATTAGTTTCAATTTAATAGAAAAAGTCAAAATTTCCTTTTCGGTCTAGGACAAAGGCACACATTAGTGTAATTATAGATGAGTTTTCTACTCTGTAAGATGCAGATTCAGTGTACTTACTGTTGAAGATGAAATAACACGAAGATAAGGTTTTGAATTTAGAACATAATCCACGGATTACTAATTAGCTTGAGAAATTGCTATCATGGCCGACTTCGTATGAAACATACTACATATTTCTCTCCATAATCAAAGCTAACAACCTAGAAGAAAAAAAAATCGTGAAAACATAATCCATGGAACTTATTAATCAGCATCGAAATTGATAGCATGGCAGACTCCGTATGAAACAGATAAAATTTGTTTTGTAATCAAGGATAATCGACCCAGCCCCCCCATGAAAAAAATTTGAGTGAAAAAACATACGGGTACAAAGGTATAATATGATAATTTTGAGAATATACCGGCGTCACAGTTTGTTCCTGTCCAACCACCAGCGCAGGTACACGTGTATCTGTTCACCAGATTGTTACATGTTGCCCCGTTGTTACAAGGATTACTGGAACACTCGTTGATATCTGGAGGCAAGATTCAAACACCATATTTGACATAAACCATTGAGATAAACTTCTACACAACACTTGTATAATTTCCGTTTTCATATTTCAAAATTAGCAATAATGGTCAGAAATTCATGAAAATAATAAGCAGACTTTTATTCTTATACAACTTTCAATAATATCAAAAAAGTAATGCAAATTTTGGACTGTGAACTTTACCAATAACAGCTTAACAAACTATCAGAGTTTAATCGTTTCTAGCCTCATATATTAAACAAACCTACAATTCTCAGGTACTCAGTCACTTTTTGTCATATTCCGGGTCTAACAATAAAAATGCATTGAAAAACGTATTCTTGTCAGTTATTGGGATGGAATAGCAAGTTGAACAATCATAAAAAAACACTGTTTCAGAGATATTTCTAGAAGTTACCTGTCTGACAGTTGGTACCCGAATAACCACTAGCACATTCACATGTGTATCGGTTGATTTGGTTCAAGCAAGTGGCACCATTCTGGCATGGATTGCTCGAACATTCGTTGATATCTGAATGTAACATCAATGTAATAGGTTGGTTGAGAAAGGATGACTTAGCATGACAATCGAATGATATTTATCAGACATACTTTGTGAAAAGGGAGTTAGATGCATCTGCATACGATATTGATTCAGTTCAACCTGTGCTATTCATGTCGCAACTTTTTCATTTAATACTAGTATATACCTTTTTTTGTAAATTTTATGCTTGCCGAGTCAAAAGGATATAGTGGGTCCATAACATGGGCTGACTTGCTTGCTGTCATGTATTATGGAGATACATGTCAATAATTTCGCCAGAGCACGCCTCATTTAAAATGCAAGTGGAATACATCAAAAAATGAAATTTGTGCGGGAATCATACATGTATGAGACTAAAATGCATTAATAACAACAGAATCATTTATTTAAATGCAAAAAAGTAAATGAAAATAGACAGATTTGAACATCTATACGATGTAATGAATTATCTCTAACCACACAAATCCGTGTAGAATAGAAGATAGCTAGCATTTTGCCGTTTCCTACCTTGTATTCTCTCATTTCAAAGACAGAAATCATCTTCTGAGCTATATGAGTTTTTTCTGCAATTACTTTTAACCAGGACAGGTCTTGAATTTTTCCTTGTGGTAAACAGTTGAATTACCTACCAGTCTGACAGTTGGTGCCCGAGTAGCCACCTGCACACTGACAAGTGTATCGATTCTGACCGTTCACACACGTGGCACCATTTTGGCAAGGACTGCTGTCGCATTCGTTAATATCTAAAGAAAGAGATTGAGAAGTGATATCAGTAAACGTAATACAAAATGCTACCATCACTTTCAAATGAAGATTTTGGCGAAACGTTACCAGTGTAAAAATGCCATTCAAGAGAAAGTTTGGCTGGAATATCTCTAGAAATATCAGAAAATGTTGAAAAATATCACATTGATCAAAAAATAGAACTAAGTAGGATGTACTTATATTGTGTTATTATAAAATCATAATACGTAAAAAAGGTAACGTCAACTTAAAAAAGAAAAAACATATACAGAATGAGGTATACTTTTAATGCTAATATAGAGTCAGAATGAGGTTTACCTATCTAATTTTGTTTGAAAAATAGAATCATGCATAATTGCTAACATGAAAACTGATGAAGTACTCAAATTATAATTTCTACATAATACAAGAATAAGGTATATGCATTTAATTTTATCCCAGCCAAGACTCATATTACCTCATCTGTGCGCCTGCTATTATAATACAACAGCAAAATAATTCAAAGCATCTCGATTAAAATTTCATGGGATAGATCACTTAAATATCCATTCAAACAGATCATTAAAATTATGGTTCAGAAATGTATACCGGGAGATCATTTACCTGTAGTGCAAGTCGTTCCCGTCCAACCGGAAGCACAAGAACACGTGAATCTATTCTGGCCGTTTGTGCATGTCCCACCATTACTGCAAGGATTACTTGAGCATTCATTGATATCTGTAAAGAAACAGCAAATTCAGGTATCCGGAAGCTAGTGGTATTTGAGATGTAGCAAGACAGAACATTGTGTTTATTCATACGTGTCCAATATTAGTGACCGTTACCAAAACACTAGAACCATGCCTTGGCAAAAGGGTTAAGTTAATCTCTGTCATGCATTGCACCAAGTAAGTCATTACATAATTATATTCCGTGAAAATCATCTAGTCTAACAAACAATAGAATCTGGAGATAGAAAGCTCCGTTGATTTGATTAAAGCAGCAAAAGGTTTAGACCCAGGTCAGCTTTCATTTTAAAGGTTCATTTTACCAACTTTTCACATCTAGCATGACTCACTTTTTCTGGTAACCATGTCACTTGGCATGCAATCGATAATGCTTTTTGAAAATTCATAGCTGTGTAGATTTGACAAGATCAACCAGAATATGTCAGGTTCGATACTATAGATATAATAATAGTAAAAAGAAATTAGCTCGAAACTGCCATGTCCTTGGCCACTAGCCGATGTGTGTTCGAGCGCTACAGCTGCCTTTCTAAAATTACTAATAGTATTCCAGGTGATACATTAAACCGAGGTCCCCCTGCGACGGTGCTGAAAGCTGAGAGCGTAATTATGAGAATTAGGTGTAATTAAGGATTGGTTTCGTTCTGTATCTAGCACTACCCTGTTACATGCATGTAACTAATAGACCTCAGCGGACCTCTCCCATCTCCACGATAAACAAAACCATTCAAACATGAGGCTTACCAGTCTGACAGTTAGTGCCGGTCCAACCGCCTGCACAAGAGCATGTGTATCTGTTTTGTCCGTTGTTACATGTGGCACCATTCTGGCATGGGCTGCTTGCGCATTCATCAACGTCTGTAGTAATAAAAGAAATTAATTTATCATAATGTCAAAATCGTTGTCAAAATTTATATAATCAGACTTCTTAAAATTGTTTAATCATTATTTAAGGTTTTATCAGACGATCTTTTTATTGACAATACTTGGGTAGAGGCTTTTCAAAAAAAGTGGATGGTAAAGAAGAAAATGCTCGAAGCCATCTTTTATGTAGATAGGATATGCAGTGACGTGTTTTCAGAATATTCTAGAAACATGAAGAATATTTATTGGTTTTTCCATTGTGGTTATTTCTAGAAAGAGGTTGTTAGTAAACAAGCTGTTTACTAATCGATAATGTCATCTTTTTAGAAAAGATTAACTTAGAATTTTCCAAACTGATATAAATAGGAGTTACTTACTTGTTTATTTTGGACTTGAACTCAGACATGTGGCGTTGGGGGATACAGAATTAGTGAAAAGTGTTGGATTCAACTTAGATTTTTGATCTGGAAGTTGGAATTATATTTTATTTAAACAGGTTGCTCATATCTACTTGCAAGTTTAACAATTGTTAATTTAGGTTTTAGGGACCAGAAATTTCATTCTTTTTGTAATCTAAACATATTTCTTAATTTTGAGGGACTTATTCTATTTCTTCTTCTTAGATTGAAAATTCTTAAAACTTCATTGAATTTTTATTCCTTTTGTACTATTTTGTCTTTATTCATTTATAGATGTTGTTAATTGTCAAGCGCTTGTTGCTGGTTTTCTTTCTCGTTACTCTTGGCTCGTAACAGAAATTGGGTACTCATCCGGGATTGATCGTCTGGTAATTTTGGATATACTCGTAACCTATTTTAAATTTTTACAGTATTAAAGTTTATTAGACAATAAAAATAATAATAATAATAACAAAATAGAATCTTTACTTTATTCTACTGAACCAGCAAAGAGCAATCATGTCTTTTGATCTCGAAAAATCTATTGCTGAGCCGTCATAGGAGTTGTTGAATTTGACAAAAAAAGTCCGATTTGTTAGATCTTGCTTCTCATTATAAACTGACTGCCATCAATGGTAGTGTGTTAAAGCTTGAATTGAAGAATTCCATTGTTCAGTATTTAGTTGACTAAGAAATACTTGACTCATCTCCTCTGTGTCTCATTCTTGTGTCTCAGACAGACGTTAAATTCATTATTGAATTAGAAAAATTCAAACTACTGTTAGAAAAAAGAAGAACGGATGAAAGATTTAGAATTAAAAATAGAGCTAGAAAAAAATGTATGCTGAAGAAAGAGAAAAGAAAATGCAGTTTCAGATCAGAATGAAAGGATTAGAAATAGAAAATAAAGAAAAAACATTTTTGCATGTGGCTAATGACTTTGACATAATAAAATACCTCAGGCTTGTTCCGTCATTTTAAGAACCGGAAGCTGATAAATATCTTTCACATTTTGAAAGATTTTCCAAAATTTTTATCTTTAACAGGAGCCTGTTTATTTTTATATTTAAAAAAAAATGAAATATTAATGAGAAAGTGGGGGCCTCCTTAAGTCTCCGATGATGACGAGTGAGCTGTCAATCATCAAGCTGCCGTACCTAAATCTTTCAGATCAGAAATATTAAGCTTAGCTCATAAAAAAACTCATGTCATGTCATCTAGATGTCAATCCTAAATCTTGTAGATCAGAAATATTAAGCTTAGCTCACAAAACATCCATATCATGCCATAAAGGTATCATTAAAACCTATCACAAAATTCTTAATCATTTAGAGAAAACTCAATGTAAAATGAAAGAAAGTTATGACAAAAACACTAAAGAAAGAAATGTTAGACTTGGAGATATAGTAAAAGTTGACTCAAATTATGTGATAACAACTCCTGATAGGCGAACACAAAAGCAATTATGTTATATAAAACTGTAAAAAGAATACAGGTAATTCAAATATTTCACCAATAAATATAGTTTCCTCAGTCCCTCAAAATCAAAATCACATTAACAATGAAGACATAAATTGCAGAGAAATTAGCATTGATAAGTCTAGCCCTATTTATTCAAAGCTTCAGAATTCTGCTATTTTAAGAAATCTAGAACAAAGACTTTCACATTTAGACAATAATCCAAAAGATGAACTAAAAAAAGTTAATTTCTGAATATGTGCACATATTCCCCGATATTCCAACACGGACAGATATAATATACCATGATGTGAAAATTCAAAACCAGTGACAAAACATCCATACTAAATGCATCCCAAGAAGCTGAAGCTGAAGCTGAAGCTGAAGAGGAAATCAAGTATCTATTGAACATTGACTTTATTGAATCTAGTCAGAGTGAATGGAGTTCTCCCTGTATTCTTGTACTAAAGCCAGACGGAACTTTTCGTATATGCACTGACTATAGAAAAGTTAACACTGTGTGCAAGACTGATTCCTTTCCAGTGCCAAGAGTAGATGACTGCATTGACAATATTGGTCTTGCTAAATATGTTACTAAATTCGATCTTTTAAAATGATTTTTGGCAAATTCCTTTCACTGACAGAGCTAAAGAAACCTCGGCATGTGCAACCCCTTATGGATTTTATCAGTGCAAAGTTATACCGTTTTAGGGATGAAAGCTAACCGTCAACATTTCAATGTCTTATCAACATGAGAATATCTGGATTGGACGACTGTAGGACATATATCAGAGACTTCATCATTCTCAGCGATGATTGGAATAAACGAAAGAACTCTATTACAGATTTTTTTGGAAAGACTGACCAAAGCCTAATAAACATTTCATCTTGTTAAAAGTGAATAGACTTGTAATTAGTTAACATTTGTCTTCATGTATGATATCTAAATTTGTATTTAGTTAACATTTGTTTCTTTGTATTTTCATGTACATTTACGTGTAATGATATTTTCTATCTTCAGACAAAAGAAAGTTTTACTTTTTGAAACTTTTTCTTTCCTTTAGGAGGGGAAGTGTTATGTAAACAGGATATACAGTAACCTATTTTCAGAATATTCCAGAAACATGAAGAACATTTATTGGTTTTTCCATTGTGGTTATTTTTAGGAATGACTAACTTGGTGACTTTGGAATCGAACTTAGACTTAATACAGATTTAATGAAAAGTTTTGGATTTTACTTGGATTGTAGATTTGTAAGTGGGAATTATCTTTTATTCAAACAGGTTGCTCATATCTACTTGCAAGTTAAAATATTCTTGATTTAGGTTTTAGGGACCAGAAATTTCATTCATTTTACAATCTTAACCTAATTCTTAGTTTTGAGGAACTTATTCAATTTCTTGTTTTAAGATTAAAAATTTTCAGAATTTCATTCAAACTTAACTATTATTGTACTCTTTTGCCTTTGTTCATTGATAAATGTTGTTAACTGTTAAAGGCTTGTTGCTGGTTTTATTTCTCGTTATGCTTGGCTCGTAACACCACCGTTTTCTCATTTCCCGCAATATTTCCAATCCCATCAAGCTATCTGCAAATGCTTTAGATACACACAAATCCAAAACTTTGTCGTTCAACAATATGTTAAAAAGGTAAGTCCTTACATACTTGTCGACAGAGTAAGCCTGGTAGAAAAAAAAAGGTATGAGCCATGCGCTGTGAAAAGAACATGCTCGATGTTAATGCATCTCCCAGATGCATGATACCAAGCAAGTCATCAAAATTTTCTAGACCCTTAACCCTTTACTCCATAAGGCATTTCTATGGTATCTCTAATTGACCCTAATTAACAGCAAGGATGAAGCCGTTTCTCATGTGTATATGACACCTTTTGATAGCATAGAAAACATTGTGGCAAAAGGTGAAATTGCTCGTTACGAGCAATTTCACCTTTTGCCACAATGTTTTCCAAAGGCTCCTACAAGCGGTGCGTAGAATTGAATATCTATGGAGTAAAGGGTTAAAACCTGTGTTGTATAAAAACCCAGGAAACCATGAAATACCCTGGTCGATTGACATATAGAAAAATTACTTACATGCAAAACGTTTCGACTCAGGTCAGTCTGCGAGGACTATGCATGCCTATCGTTCTTGATACTTTTTGCAAATGTATTAACTCCTTTCTTTTCACTGAGGATGCCTCGTATGTATTAACCAAAAGAATTTAAGCTATTTAAAAGCATGTACACAATTTGGTGCAATCCTTGTATTTTAGGCACAGTTTTATGCACAGCCCTATAGATTTTCATTGTATCATTAATTTCATAATTATACAGAGTTAAAGCAATGTTGAAGATCCGTTTTCAATTTTTTATCGTCTCTTCATCACATGAAAAAAAAAATGTATGCTAAGCAAAAGTGCAGAAATAAATCATAACCCATTTAGTTACATACATCGATATTTGAAAATAAAAAGGAAACCTATATTAAAACAATATTACTAAAACTATGCCTCAGCGTGTGTTTCTACGTTTTTATAAGAAGATAAAAGAAGGATGTTGGAAGTCCCATAGAATGTGTACTGAATCAATAGCTTCTTTAAAACTGTGAGAGGTGAGTTAATAAATGAATAAAAACAACATAACTCTTCTCGACTAGCCATACATTTCATCTTCACATAGTTACAATAAAACATTCGATTCAGAATGTTTGAAAATTTCAGATCGATGGATACTTTATCAAAATGGTACCAAATATATTTTCGCCATCGAATGTGTTCTAGTAGCAATAGTATTGTATGATTCGAGGAAGTGTTGAACTACTCTTCTTTTGGTCCCGGAGAACTTTCATGGATAATTGTCTTTAAAGAATATGGTACCCTAGGTAACATTTGCAAGTAAACGATACGCTTTTCATTTCCAGCTTCTTGAGAAAAATTGTGCACTCTGAAATTCATGTTCTCTATATCTGATTCATAACAAAAGTAAAACATAAATGATTACTAAATAAATGATACTATTTAATTCTGATTAGAATTTCCATTGCATATAGTCAATTTTGAGAATAATAAAAACGTTTCTTTTCGCAGGTATCTGAACCCTTGCTCCGTGAAAAAAAAAGTCTAATGCATCTAAAGCATATGAAAAAAAGTATTGACCGAGGTCAACTATTCTTAAGAATGTTCTCGATTTTCTGACTGTCAAAGTAACAGAACCTCTGATTGGCTAAACCATTTGCTTTAGCCAATTAGACGTTCTGTTACTTTCACATTGATAAAATTCTGAAGAATAAGACTACGAATGGTTTTAAGAATGGTTGGTGAATACGGAAACTGACCCACAATCCATACAGGCTGTACCACTGGGCCAAAGCTTTTTTGCTGTTGGTCAATTACCTGCATGTCAATGGATCGGTATACCCCATGATAAAGTCGGTTGTAAGAAAAGAAAGCTTTTTTATTTCATGCTTTCCTGTAGGATATCGTGAAATAGCAGTGAAAATATTTTTCGATCTTACACTGGTACCACCAGTGTAAATACCGATTTTCACGTTCTTGTTGCCTAGGTAAATTGTGCGAGCCTAACAACCAGATGGGAAATATGACGTCATATACCTTACATTTCTCGCGCTTGACATAACGTTGCTATGCGGGAGGGGTATGCCACGGGGAATAAGGGAAAAGAACTGTACTGAAGTTTGATAAAGCTCCTCCCAGAAAGGGTAAAAAGCATGAAATAAATAGAACATTTTTTTTTTCGGTGAAAGATCGAAATCTATATCATCTCTTGAACACCATCAGTAATATTTTCACGAGTGGCTGCGCCACTCGTGAAAATATTACCGGTGGTGTCCACTCGATGACATGAATTTCGATCTTTCACCGAAAAAAACAAAATCCTCTATATCAACCCATAATTGTGTGACTTGCTCTGTAAAATGCGTTTAGGAGAAGTGCAGCAGCACCGCCCATTGATATACATGCTTCAGGTTTTAACTTAACAAATGAAAAGATTACACAGACAGAAACTCACCGGAAGAACATGTGTTGCCGGTGTATCCAGGTGCGCATGCGCAGACAAAGGTACCCTGTCCATTACTACATGTGGCGCCATTCTGACACGGATTACTGTCACAATGTGCTAAAATGAAAAGATTATGAAATTGCATATTCCGTTTTTATTATCATTCTCACCATCATATTTTCAAAAGTCCCTTTAATTGGTCTTCGAACTCGGAATTTTGTAGCAAAGGGTTAAATAGAGAAATTGTTCAATGAAAAGATTGGAAATGTCGAGGTAGATCGTGAAAATACCCTTTACCAGCATTTTCTCCAATTCCTAGAGTGTTTTTCAAGCATTTTAACACCAAATGCCATGAAAACCCTGTATTGTTAGGTAGAATTTAAGAAGTATCACTGTATAACTCTTTTTTTTTTTACTCTTTTTGATTCTCACATTGAAATTAAAAGCATCATCATACTACATAGCTTTAAAAATACTATGCAGAGGGTACACGAGCAGTCTGATCCCAATATACGAGCAACGTCTCTGTTACACTGATTTAAGTTCTACAACTGCCACTAGATATCAATGCAATCAACCCTTTTAACCCTATAATAGCCCATCAGGCATTAGGCACAAAGGCATTCACGGTCGGCAAAGATCAAGATCGGATCGAAAACCGGACCGTGTACATGAGTCGGTGCCAGGCTCGAGTCTCGTTCGGTTCTCAAGCTCGGACAATTTCTTTCCGATGTCTGACAACGCAAGTAGTCAGAGGAATCATTCCTCTCCCACGGCTTACAACAACACGGTTTTGTCAGAATGTATACAGAAAAGCAGCCAGTACCCCAGCAACTCTGGAAAAGCATGAATCGATGCATTAACCGCCACAATAAAACTGAATTATTTGAGATATGGCCTGTGAAATGAAAAAAACTTAAGGCAGTTGGGGGAATGAAAATATTTCATCGGCAACCTAAACAAATCGGCAATGACAATATTTTTGACAATCGGTGGCTATAATAATTTCCAAAATATAATATTTCCAAGACAACTTTGATGATCGGGCAAAGATAAATCTCACAGACAACTTCGTCAGTTCAGGCTATGACAAGTATAATTCATAGAAAGCTTATTCCTTTCGAATTCAACAATTGAATTTAGAAACACATTTTCTATTTTCATTCTTATTTATTGTGTGGCAGAAACTGGCCATGGCTTTTGACCATAGAGTTACAACAAAAACTCAATGAATAAATCAACTTTGAAGAAAGACTTATGATCCATGGGTACAAAAACTGAAATACTGTTACAAACAAACAAACGAAGGAACCGACCAACGAACACACGTATAAAGAAACGAATTTACGAGCAAACAAACAAATTCCTTTCTATCACTTATTACTTTCAAATTTGTCAAATAATTTACCTGGACAAACGACATTCGTTTGGCACGGTAGGGACTGTGTGTCAGAGCCAAGGTGGGCGCAATCACGTCCTCCGTGCTGGGGTGACGGGTTCGTGCACGATCTCGTCTTGGAAATATAGCCTTCTCCACATGTGACTCCGCAGCCACTCCATGACGACCACTGAGTGTAGCCGCCATCAACTGTGAATGTTATGCAAACGATGAAAAAATGAAAATACTTTAAAAAAGACAAGCGACGACGGTATGGCAGGAAATGTAATGGTATGTGAACATTCAAAATCTTTTTGTGGTTCGATATGAAGAGATAATTGGCTTGCAACACACGAATAGGGGCATTCGGACATTTGCGTAAAGTACCGTCTCGGATCAGCCTGCGCACTCTGCGCAGGCTAATCCGAAACGACACTTTCCGTTTTAATGCAATTTTCTGTTTTGTGCAAGTCTACTGTGGAACAAAATCTGTTGTAGTCGTAAAGTGCCGTCTCGGATTAGCCTGCGCGGACTGCGCAGGCTGATCCGAGATGACACTTTACGCAGATGTCAGAATCCCCCTCTTTCGCGTGTTGCAAGCCATATAGTGATAAGTAAAAATAACAACAATCGTCTCACTTCCAAATTGTTTTACATATTTTTTTATCAATGAAGCTTCTAGTCAGATATTGATTTCAAGACGAGATGTTTAACCAACTCATGTTAGGAAAGGAACACATCCATCTAATGTGGGCATTCTGGGTACAGGACGGAACTACTTTTCAAAACAGCAACCGTTACTTTGAATTTCAAAATGTAATTAACATTTACTCATTAAAACGCTACCTGCTGCGATTTATTCACCTTTTATCGGCTAGCATGTAACCTACGCACCGACCATTTGTTAAAACAGCCCCTACACGCTTGGGTAATAAACTTAATAACTTCAGTATAAGCCCTACTTTTCCCAGGTAAACGGGGATGAGTGATACGTCATAGCAGACAGGTCAAATCTTCGAAGAATATGACATGCGCAGACAACGGTCATAAATGGGCTGCAAGATCCCAAAATCCGCCCGCCCGGGCATACAGAATAAACATGTTCACGTGTTAGACCAATAGAAATTTACATCACATTCATTCGAAATTATCACGAGATTGAAAAAAAAAGCCAGTTTATACAACTACGCTGAAAAAAAAGATATGTACAATAGGATGTGTTCTACAAAGTAATGTTATGCGAAGAAGAGATTTGTATTACAAAAGTTTTTTTTTACTTGGACATTGTCCATTATTCGGGGTACATGATCTGTAAGATGTGTCATCTCCGGTACATTGTCGACCGTCATACTGGGGCGCCGGGTCGTCACAAGCACGTCGTCTTGGTTGTTGCCCATTTCCGTTTTTGCAATAGCAGGTCGACTCCCAGGACCCCCATTGACCCCAATTTCCATCGACTGTAAAGTAATGTAAAATCACAGACCTCATCATAATAAAATAACAGTTATCTTCAGGAAAATTTAATTTGATACATTAGTAAAATAATAGTTATTTATCTAGGGAGCTTAATTCCTTACCTTATACTAGTAAACTATCTGTTTACATTCAAGAAAAATTTCGTTATTTTATCAAACTCGTCGACAAAAAGCATTATCAGACTGGCTTAACATTTCTTTTACTTGATTCTTTGGAATAAGAAAATCTGACTCATGTAGAGCTTACATTTGTATGATCTTCGTGTCGTAATCAATCGTTGTTCTAATTTGGACTTTAATTTTCAAAACAAGCCATTTGATTGGCTGAGACAGAAAATCTCAACAAATCACTTCGCAATTCTTTGGATTAAGATATAGAAAAAATAATTTTGAGCATGACGTGAATACAATTTGGATTTCAATTTCCACAACAAGCCATTTGATTGGCTGAGACAGAAAATCTCAGCAAATCACTTCGCAATTCTTTGGAGTACGATTTAGAAAAAGTAATTTTGAGCATGACCTGAATACAACTCTTGACTCTTTACCAAACGACAACATTTTAGACTCGTCAAAATTGACAGCATTTACATACGACAAAATAAACGTATCTCAAAAATTGAAATTTGTTTCCAGTAGGGTAGAAAACACTGTGGGAAAAGAAGAAAATGCTGGTCACCAGCATTTTCTCATTTTCCCACAATGTTTTCATAAGGCTTCTATCTCAGGGTCGTAAAAACCAGGGATTGTTTGGTAAAGGGTTAATTGACACTGCTATGAGCAGCCCTCTGTCAAAAGGGGTGTGCTGTTTTTCCAATTTTTATTATACCACGCCATTTCTTACATGATTTATGATTCTGAAAAGTTCATTTTGTGAAAATACTAAATAAGTCATGAGTTGGACTTGTCCTGTAAAATGCTGAAATTGGACTACCAGGGAGAGTCAGAAAGTTCATAGAACAGAGTATTGGGTCAAGTGTAACACATTTCATTTTCGTATTTTGAAAACACAACATATCACCACTTTGAACATATTAAGTTCACTTGTCACAACGTATTTGATTCTCGGAGGTATTGCAAGTTACTGACAATCAAGCAATGATGGAGAAATCAAAATGTTGAGTTTAGGGCACAAATCAAGGATTGCACATGCAGCTATTCGCGAATACAAGTTTGAACAGTAAAATCACCCAACCTACAGTCCAGATCTGGCCCCAAGTAATTATTATCTATTTAGAAATTTGAAATATTACTTTCAGGGAACCAGATTTCTTGATGATGATGAACTCAAGGCTGCCACAGAGGCATGGTTTGAGGACTTAACCAAGATTAAGTATTATATTTTAAGGGTGTATACAGTCTGAGTGCATCGAAGTAAGTGGGGATTATATTGAGAAACAACTATACAATAATTGGACTGCAACACGCGAAAAGGGACATTCGAGTAAAATGCCGTCTCGGATCAGCCTTCGCAGTCCGCCCATGCTAACCCGAGACCGCACTTCACATCCTCATTAGATTTTGTCCTTCAGTAGACTTCTGCAAGGCAGAAAAAAATCATATAAACGGAAAGTGCCGTCTTGGATCAGCCTGCGCGGACTGCGCAGGCTGATCCGAGACGACACTTTACGCAGATGTCCGAATGCCCCTTTTGGCGTGTTGTAAGCCATATATAGTCTGCTGCCTAAATATTTCTCTCGTTCTACGAACTTTCTGACTCTCGTAAAAATGTAATGAATCAGGTGCAGACTAACCTGGGTCATTTACTTTTTGCAGTAGAATTAAATCCCCTTTTTCAAAGCGCACATTGTATTCTACTCGTCACTCCTAAAATTGACTGGTACAAATAAAAATAGTATAGACAAGATACAAAACAAAAATTACTTGGCAATGGCTGAGCACAGTCTTCCTCGGAGGTACCGTCGCCGTCGTCATCTGGAAAACAACAATTTGTTCGATTAACTAGTGTTTATTACCGTTTTCATCAGTATTTCAGCTATGTGCTGGCTATAGTTGAACGTTCTCATGTGCCCCGATGTTTCTTTAACGGTGTTAATAGCCTATAATGATAATATTCATCTTTCAGCGTTATCTCCCGCTAGATGACATTCTAAATATACTCATCTATCTAATTTGGGCATCCTGGGTACAGAACCGAACCACTTTCCTACGCGACAACCGTTACTTTGAATTTCAAACTAAAATAAACGTGTTCTCGATAAAACGCTACCTGGTGCGATTCAATCAGCTCTAATCAGCAGTTTAGAGAAATCTGGGGCTAAAACAGGCCTGATTTTTCCTCAATCGTATTGATAAAAACCATTTTCTCCATTGCTACTTTATAGCGCGTAATATTAAAGTCTGCCCTCTTTGGGGCTAGTGATGCGTCATATAAGACAGGTCGAATCTTCGAAGAATATGACATGCGCAGACAACGGTCTTTCAGAGGTCACCGGCTATTCTTCCAAAAAGAAAATTCAACTCTTTTAAGCGCTAAGTATATAAACTAGACCGCTTTCTTCGTCGAAAGGTACAACCTAATAAAGCTTGCTTAAAGTTAAACCCTCTATAAATTCAGACAGTTTTTCATCTTATCGGCTCTACTATACAAGTGGTAGATATAGATAAAAAATCAGACCGCATGCCCTGAGCAGTATGAGCTTGTTATTTCATGTTTTCCGGTAGGATAGCGAGAAATAGAAGTGAAAATGTTTTTTGATCTTACACTGGTACCACCAGTGAAAAAATACCGCTTTTCCATATGACGTCATATACCTTATATTTCTCGCGCTTGACGTAATATTGTAATGCGTTGCTATTGTATGCGGGAAGGGTACGCCACGAAGAATAACGGAAAAGAACTGTACTGGATTTTGATAAAAGCTCCTCCCTGAAAGGGTTAAAAGCATTAAATAAATAGAATATTTGATTTCTTTCGGTTAAAGATCGAAATTTATTTCATCTCGTGACCACCATCGGTAATATTTTCACGAGTGGCGCAGCCACTCGTGAAAATATTACTGATGGTGTTCACTCGATGAAATAAAATTCGATCTTTCACGGAAAAAAAAAACAAATATCCTCTGTATCTACTACATCCTCACCCACGTGAATGTAACAAGGTAAAGAATGAATTGGACATGTAGAGTATTTTGTATCGGATAACATAAAAGAGCAGACCAAGCGAACAAACAGTGAATGACATGCTAAAGCCAATCTATTATTGAAAAAGACATAATATTTGATGAAGAGAAATTTCACCTATGGCCGGTGTTACAGTACAAATTTCCTCGTCAATTCTTCCGTCGCAGTCGTTATCAATACCATCTCCAATTACTGTAGTACTTGGGACACAGAGCTGTTTAGAAAAAGAAACAGAATAAACCGGTATATTAACGAAATAAAGATACATCGCTGGGTATGTCCGCCCGTCTGTCTGCCTGTTTGTCTGTCTGTCTGTCTGTCTGTCTTTCTCCCTCTCTCTGCGCGGAATGTGCAAACTGACAGGGATCTGTACTCTGTGCAGAAACATTAAAATACTTGTACTAACAGCATGGCTGAAAATTTTTATTTTTCCTGAATGAAAAGTTCTGAAGCGAAAACTAACAAAGACCAGCCATCTTGTTTACATGTACATTGACCTTACATGTATAGGTACTTAGAAACGGAGGTAAAAACCTTTTTCGTAATGAATTAGAATAAAAGAAGTAGAACAATTATTCAATTACCGTGTTAATTGGAGACAATCGAAGACCTGTTGGCATACCGTAGGTTTCATAAGCGCCTGTTCCGTACATAAATCCGCCGAACACGGAAATTGGCGAATCATGCCGAGCTGTGTGGGTACCGTCCGCAACCTATAAAATTCAAAGACAAGTGATACAAAAAGAGCATTTTGGGTCGTTTGGATACCTCACTCGTTACCAGCATTTTCTCTCTTTCCCCTTAGAAGGCCTTCTTTTTTAAGACTAGTTAACCCCTACCCCATAAAAGCATTTTCTATAGCATCTCTAATTGACCAACCCTTTAACTCGTTACCAGCATTTTCTCTCTTTCCCCTTATGTTTTCCAAGGCCTTCTTCTTTAGACTAGTTAACCCTTTACCCCATAAAGGCATTTTCTATGGCGTCTCTAACTGACCCTAATTAACAGCAAGGATGAAGCCGTTTCTTATGTGTAAATGACACTTTTTGATAGCATAGCAAACATTGTGACAAAAGGTGAAATTGCTCGTCACGAGCAATTTCACCTTTTGCCACAATGTTTTCCAAAGGCTCCTACAAGCAATGTGTTAAAATGAGTATCTATGGAGTAAAGGGTTAATACTAGGAATTTCGCAGTAAAGGATCATAAAGACGCGCCGCTGAGCGATACGAAGCCAGTTTGGCATGAAGTGCACAATTTCTTGTTACGGCCATTACAACAGGATTCATTCCATCATTGTTTCTACCCTGGTTATGTGGGAAAGCAGCCAGTGGCTTGGGAAGAATATTTTACAGGTGAGAGAAACTCGAAGAAAAGTTCTATGCGTAGTGCCACAGAAACAAACTGACAAGTCTCAGTTAAAATAAACATGGAAACATTCTGACAAAAGTACATATAGTCTTAAAGGTTGCCCTTCAGATCTTGGGACGGAAATTTTACAAAAATGCAAAAAAAAATCATCCTTATACTCCCATAGCCTTTTAATTTGTATTCATAAAACTCCAGAAGTCGAAAACCATCTGATAACATGAGAAATTAGAGATTTATTACGGACCAGTTTGACACCAACGGGAGACACATTCTATTTTTAGATTATCAATTCTCTCATTTAAATACAGGAAAACACCGAAAAAGTTTCAAACGTCTGTCCGAAAAAGACAATATGGAAAATATTTATTACATGTTTGTTTTGTAATGGAATTTAAGCGTTATTAGTCATGTGCCAGTCACTTGACATTCCCACAATGCGTTATTGATTTTTGGCGCGAAATCTAAAAATAGCTTAAGAGGCTACGTAGCCTTTAAAGGGAATACCATCAAAAAAATTTTTTTTTGTAATTTTATGATTCTTAATTATTGATGATTTGTATTATTTTTTCATATAAATTTAAGTGACATATATATTTTTTAATTTGGTGAGATGTAAAAATTCTAAATACCCACCTTTAAATGACAGTGTCAGATGCAAGACATAGACAGTTGTTAATCCTTTGACCTAGCATACACTAAAATGGATTAAACACCCGTATAATCGGGTAATGTTTTAATCTTAATTTTTTTTTAATTTAAACATATTTTATTTGTAACATTTTACATACAAAATATAATAAGACAATTACAAAGTATACTTAGAATATGCTACAAAATGGATTGGAACGAAAGCATAAGCTTATACTGTTCCTTTCCATGGATTCTAGATGGTATCAGTCCTATTTTATTCATTCATTAATTGAATTAACAAGTAAAAGAAAAAAAGGTGCCAAAAGGGGAAAAGGTGTCAGTACAGATGTTATAGACAGGAAGATCGTGCGATGTGGGATGCTTTCTAAACCAATATTAAGAAACAGACTCTATAGTCTCTATACGTTCGATATAATAGCAAATCGAAACTACAGAATTATTAAAAGAGTTAAATAGATTTTCTTTATAGCTTGAACCTTTTGCTATCCTTAATAAAAGACTGCACTTCTAAGAATACTGTTACATTTTCTTGAAAGGTAAGGCTTTCGTCACCGTACAGCAGGACATCCAAACTGACAGTTGTGAATTTTTCAATATTTGCAAAAAGCTTATTTCTAGCGACAGTATAATATGCACACTCTAACAGATAATGGTGACTAGTTTCAGTTCCACCACATTGACACAAAGGCGAAGCAACTAAATTTTTTTGGAACAAGTCAGAATTTAGAGAACTACATTTATTACGCAGCCTAGTGTGGATAATTTGAAATTCTCTTTCACCAATAAAATAAAGCTTATTAGGTATAGGTTTGTCCCTGTCAAGATATGTCTTAAAAGCTGCAAGGGAATCTAAATTTCTAATGTCATCGGGCAGAGCATTCCAATCGTCCACCACTGACGGAATAAAAGAATTCTTATACATTGAAGTTCTACAAGCAATGCCTTGGAGATCGTTAGCTCGTCGCAGGTTATAATTCGTAGAATTTCCAACCGTATCTGGGACTAAAGACGATAAATAAGCAGGAGTAATGCCCTTAATCATTTTAAAAAATAGAATTAATTTGTGTTTTTTCCTTCTATGTCTCAGCGATTCCCATCCTGCTTCATTTATGAGATAATCCAGTGAGACTAGTTTAGTGCAGCCAGTCACAATTCTTGCCGATTCATTTTGAACTTTTTCAACATCATTTTTTAAGAACTCGGGAATATTATCCCAGATATTATCAGCATATTCTAAGACTGGTCTTATGAACGAAAAATAGATTATTTGTAGTGTGTGCCGATCTAGCTTAAACTTTAATGCTCTCATGATATTAACTCTATTCCATGCTTTTTCTAATGTTATCTTTATATGATAATCCCAAGATCCATTAGAGGAAAAATAAAGCCCAAGATGTTTATGCACTTCTACGTTAGGTATATTAATGTTTGACATGTTAAGATCCGGGTGGACAGGTTTCAGTAGTTTCTTTTAATCTTACTACCCTATAATCTTTAGGAATGTTTTCTAACCATTTTATAACCAACCTTTTAACTCATTACCAAAACGACATGATTTTAGGTTTGTCCGGATCGAAAGCCACTTGCAGACGATGAAATGAAAGTGACTGAAAATTTGAAATTTGTTTTGTGAAGGGTAGAAAACATTGTGGAAAAAGGAGAAAATGCTGGTTACCAGCATTTTCTCCTTTTTCCACAATGTTTTCTAAAGGCTTCTTTCTCAGGGGCGTCAAAAGTAGGGATTGTGTGGTAATGAGTTAATCATGTCAGCTCCAAAGGCGAACAAGTGGGATATGGGGTAGCTTTTGCAGACTGCATTGCAAAAGATCAGACAGTAAAGAACGTGCAGTTTAATCTTAGACTTATACCGCCCGCTTGTTTAGTCACGTCTATCGCTAAACAATCTTAAGTTTAAGTGTATCGTTTTTCTAATCCGTTGAAAGGAGTCGAGTTTATGACAGCCATGCTCCGGTCGGAGGGAGTTTAACCCTTTCCCAGACAAGCCCTGTTTTTTACGTGTCTGCAGTGAAAGTCTTTTGAAAACACTGTGGGAAAAGGAGAAATTGCTCGCAACGAGCAATTTCTCCTTTTCCCACAGTGTTTTCTACCCTGCTTGAGAACTTTCTGCCACTTTCTCAAAATCTAAAATTGTCGTCTGCAAACTCTTTCAGTTTGGGAGAGTCCAAAATTTGTCGTTTGGGAAAGGGCAATGCATCTCTGTGACACGATACCAAGCAAGTCATCACCTAATTATGACCCGTCACCCAAAAAGGGACCTTCTGGGAACTTCATAAAGTGTAAACCCTTGTCAGACTGCGCGAATTGCGCAGGCTGACCAGGGTTGACACCTTTCGCTTTAATGAAATTTTCTGTATGAAAAGTGGTCATTGTACCTTGTTATACAATCATTTTTGAATTATCAACTTAAACTGACCTGTACTATCGTTGATCTATACTCTCTCAAAAAAGAAACGCAACATACAGAAAATAGGAAATTTACTTCATATATTATTTTCATAATTTATGATATAAATAATTTACACAGGAATGCAAAAATTGGCACACTTCTTGTTCATGAGTTCTTTTACCTTGGAATATCACAGTTTGTCACATATTGTCAATAAATCACTCATAAATTGTCAATATCTGGTATGTCCATTTCAAAAAGATAATCTGATGTTGCGTTTCTTTTTTGAGAGAGTATATTTTCATCTAATTGATGTGCAGAATTTCCAGTTGGTCCCTTTTTGCTTTGGTTGGTTGTATTAGGGTTTAACGTCACATTTACAGCTAGGGTCATATCATGGCGGTCGCTGACGCACATGTGTTTCCTAACTTTCTCTTACCAGTACTTACACTACTTTCTTTCCAAAGCCACTGACTACTTTTCTCACATGCTTCAGCAGAGGTGAGAGGCGAAAATACGCCGGAAAGAAAGTCCGCCATAACCGGGTATCGAACTCACAACCACCAGGTCATGAGTCCGACACGCTCACCACTGAGCCACCCTGGAGGGCCCTTTTTGCGCGATGGGTCACAATTATGAATCCCTACAGTTTACCTTACAAACCATATCATGAGGTAGACAGGTCTTTCATATATACAGAGCATTGCTCATTCAATGTTCATAATTGGTAGGAAACTTCATATTCAGAACAAATGGCTCGGACTAGTAAACGGTGGTCTTCCGGTTCCGAATATATCGGCTCAAAAACAACAGAAAAAACAGCTAAGCTTGTCATTATTTGTGCTAATGTTTTCTCGTATTTTGAAATTTCGAAAGGAGGAGAATGTCATTCAATTCTTTTGGTCTATTCCCGTGTTTTCTACAGCATGACCGTAGCCGAAATAGTAGGCGAAGGACTTAATTTCAGACTGATTATTGCCATTAAATTATCAAATAAGAGAGTTTTGTTTTCCTAAAAACGAGGTTCGTAAACCATTACGAATCCAAATGACCCCACCCCTTAAAACGGCATTTCGGAAGCAATGTTCAGACGTCAACTTGTTTTCAACCTACCTCCAAAAATCCACCGCAATAATCAGTGTTGGGGATATCAGTATATATCGTATTGCCTGGAAAAGCATTTCCATCAATTTTCAGTCCGTCTTTCTCAGATTTCTTCACGATAAACATGAAGAAGTTTTGGTACAACCCGAATGAATATTTAGGCGTGGCGAAAGTATAATCTGCGGCGTACTGCTCCATTGGTGGGATGGTAATCATGGACGGATCAGCGGGCTCACTGTAAATTGAAAACAAAACAAAAAAAAATACGAAATATTTTGTTGATCTTCACGATGCATCACTGCAATAGATTAACCACCAGCGTTTTCCAACGATGTTTCAAACGTACTTTTCAGCGTTTTGAAAATCGTTGAAAAACCTTTAAAAAAGCAACGGGATAATGTTTACTACGTCATTTGTTTCTTGAGACCCCCACTTACAGCTGGCAGCATTACTAGAATAGGTTCAGTCACAAGCAGGTTTACCATGAAATTCCAAAGTATTCTTCTGTGGGTCGTAAAAAATTCACATTCGTTTGGGATAAGGCTGAAAAACTAATTTTGGCTAAAATATTGGCTAAATAGAGGATATTTGCCACTCGAGAAAATATTACCGAAGGTGTTCACGAGATGAAATAAATTTCGATCTTTCACCGAAAAAAACAAATATTCTGTTTATTTCATGCTTTTAACTCTTTCTTGGAGGAGCTTTATCAAAATCCAGTACAGTTCTTTTCCTTTATACCCTGTGGCGTACCCTTCCCGCATAGCAACGCATTACAATATTACGTCGAGAAATGTAAGGTATGTGACGTCATATTTCCAATCTCGTTGTTAGGCACGCGGAATTTACCTAGACAACAAGAACGTGAAAACTATTTTCACTGGTGGTACCAGTGTAAGATCGAAAAATATTTTCACTGCTATTTCTCGATATCCTAACGGAAAGCATGAAATAAAAGGAAATATTAACTACAGCACTTACTTGCTTGTGACCTGACTGACAACGAGCAGCATCACTAAGATAGGTTTGGTGGCCAAAACATGACATACTTGATCGGATGGCGTGAGATACCACATGAATGTACCTGCGTCGACGTTGAAATTCTGTCTGAAAATTACAAACACATAGTTTCTATATTTTCTGCTGAGTGATTCTGGATCTATACAGGCCGAGGCTTGTTCAATATTCAATGTTTAACGCTAACTTCGTGTTTTTTTTTTCGAAGGAGGAGGCTTCTTGAGAACATTGCAACAAAATAACAAAGTGCTGATAGTAAGTACGTTCTCCTGACTTTGACAGTACTCTCTACCACTTCAGGGACAGAAACTATTTTTTGGGCTACAGTTGAGTTTCAAAAGTCCTCTCTTTGATGTGTCTAAATGTTGATGTTTGGAAAGGCGTTAATTCTTTACCAATCGACAAAGTTTTAGGCCGGTCTAAATCTAAAGCGTTTCCAGACAGCAAATCATATTTCCAATCATATAGTGAGGTATGTATTTGATAGTATAGAAGACAACGTGGGAAAATGCTGGTTACTTTTCCTACAATGTTTTCAAAAGCGCTTTCTTCAAGAACAATAAAAGTCTGGATTTGTAAAAAAAATAAGATTTAGATCTTGCTTTAATGCGTCGATAAGATCATGTTTTTCATCGATCTACCTGTCAGACACTTTTTGCGAGATGACGGTCTTACTATTTCAAGTTTCTTGAAGGCTTAATCTTACATTGTTCTTAGATCTGTACTGTACTTTGTTTTCATAATAGTCTTTTGCAGGGCTGCTTCACTCAATGTAAAGATTACACACGCATCTAGCCTTCATTGTTGACATGTGTATTTTGACTTTGTTGTTATCCTTGTTCAATGTTTAAGTATTTTCTATTACCTGGAAGAAATAACAGGTAATGTATGTATGTATGTATGTATGTATGTATGTTGTATGTATGTAGGTATGTATGTATGTACTTTTGTAAATCATCAGCGGCTATTGTTCCTCTTGGCCAAGTTATACTTACTCCCATCCAGAGCTGCATAATACACGGACGGACGTTCCAGCTTCGGACCCCAAAAATTTCACGTGATCTCCTGTAGTTCTGGCCGGGATGGGTACAATGGCGAACTCTACTCCCCATGTGTGTAACGGTAGCAGTTGTTCCACAAGATGGTCACCGGTTCTACCAGGAGCAACACCCGCAAGGCCGGTACCAGACATGAAAACAAATTTCTTGTCCCCAGATACAAATGTGCCAGTCATGTCCCCGGATGTGAGCGACTGTTTGAAAAGATAGATAATGCTGAGTTAGTACTGGCCGATATTTCTAAATCTTCGTCTCATTGTACATGTATGTATCAGGCAGCTAAACGCGACTAAAGGAACTTTTCATGACATCGTATTCCAAGGTAAGACTACACAGGAGCCAATAGCATTATCGATGAAGCGTTTCTTCTCTTTTACAATTCAGCCTTAGTTTTACATCAAGTATGTTCTATTCTCTTTGAAAGAAAAATTGATAATATAAAGCACCTTTGCTGTGTTGTCTGCAACTATTTTTGTCTTGGACTCGTCTGAAATTCTGTTGTCTTAAAGTAAACTGTGTTGTCTTAAAGTAAACTGCTAGAGGGGAACTAATTTTATTGCACAGGTTCGAACTCAGAACCTGCAGGGATCAAAAGGGGCCCAAAAATTGAAATTTTGAGAATGTAAAAGTATATAACAAACCTGATATGTATCATAACGGTCAACAACAACTGTTTGTGTACTGCCTGGTCCGTATGTATTACCGTTATACGTAACGCTGATAGCACTGTGACTGGCATAGTTGATTGTAATCGTTGTGTCGTCCAGGACACCTGTTTATATAGCAGTAATGATAATAATAATAATGATAATTATGATGATAATGGAGATTATACATGTACATGTATGTCAAGGCTATGATGATACAATTACGACAGTGATTACTGTAATAATATGTATGTTCCACTGACACTCTTCATGATTGCCAGCTAGAAAGCTTACTGGTACAATGCACCTCGTACCATGATTTAAATCGTTCCAAATGTTGCACCATTCATTAGGGGATGCGACTTTTGTACCGAGATTAAACAGTCTTCCATAGTCGATTGTTAAACAAAACATGGTAAATTTCTGCATGATACTGAAAAAGAATTGTGGGTTTTTAGTGGCCGCTCAAATAATTCTTCTTTGTTCGTCATATTCTCGTATTTTGTGCAAAAAGATCTAAACATAGCGTTAGTGGCTATAGGTCACTTTGAATAATCCGGTTATTGCAGATAGAGATTGTGTATTTTGCATTACTAGATACTATTTGCATCTGACTTTGGAGAAGACCTTCTGGAATCATTGGAAAGGTTTATCTGATACTCAATAGGGCAAGATATTTTATTGTTAACGCCACTTACCAATCACCATGAACTCATTGGGTGTATAGGTGGGATAGTGACATACTGCATAATATTCGGTGCCCAGGACATCGGTCGGGAAGGCAAGAAAGGCGTCGTTAGAGTAGGCTTCAATGTTTGTACCGTAAACAACTACTTCGTCAGTCGCTACACAATGCAGAAAAAGATACTTTATCTATTTTCTTTTGATACAAACTGTGTTCTTGTCTTTGTTGTTGTGGATTTTCAAGCTGTTATAGCATCAAGACAACAGTGTCAATCAGTAAGCCGTGTTCAGTGAAAAGGGGCGTTATGCATCTAAAAAAAGTATCAATCTTGATCAGCCCATGCAGTTAGCGCAGGCTGATTTAGGTCAAAACTTGTTGTTATTGAGAATTTTCTATATGGACCAGTATATAATTCAGTCGATTTTAAGACAAACTGGATATTATATGGATCCATTATAATATGGCCTGCAACACGCGACAGGGTGCATTCGGACATTTGCGTAAATTATCGTCTCGAATTAGTCCGCGCAGACTAATCCGAGACGGCACTTTACGACTACATTAGATTTTGTGCGACAGAAAATTACATAAAAAACGGAAAGTGTTGTTTCGGATTAGCCAGCGGGGACTACGCAGGCTGATCCGAGACGACACTTTACGCAAATGTTCCAATGCCCCCTTTCACGTGTTGCAGGCCAATTATAATGACTCGAGCTGTTTAATGTATTACGAATACATGATTTAGACACCCTTGTGACGGTTTCAAGACAGTTCTCCGACAGAACAAATAGGTTTTCGGTAGAAATGCCTAAAATTATGCTTAATAAATATTGTAAATGATAAGTTACATTCCTTCAGTGCATGGGTGATGGCGTAGCTCTTGTCAGGGGTTAAACCAAATGATTTTTTCTGTAGAAATACATAAAATACAACGGTAAAAAAGTGGCTCAGAACATTTGCGTAATGTGTTGCACAGTGGCTGCTCAGGATGACTTATCTCTTAACTTTTGCTGATGCCTTAAACCACCTCTCTACATAGCATGACTAATATATACATGGGAAAACTGAAATCAGCATTACCAGAGACAAGAATAGCTTTTTTTTCAAGAGAAGTTCCAACTCCACGAATTGCGTTGTTAATAAATATCTGTTTGACTTCTCCAGCTACTATTTCGAAATTTTCATTCAG
The DNA here is from genome assembly GCA_943736015.1 of Tridacna crocea. Taxonomy (NCBI): domain Eukaryota; kingdom Metazoa; phylum Mollusca; class Bivalvia; order Cardiida; family Cardiidae; genus Tridacna; species Tridacna crocea. The sequence continues at coordinate 16,173,547 of OX031068.1, forward strand.
ATTGACGCTTGGATACATTGGCGCTGTGACTTGGACGGCTACTGGTGATGTCTTTGACGTTGTGACAAACAACTGGACCTGGTCGACTAATCTGTAGTTAGGCATGTAACCCACGAGGAATTCCACCCCGCGATTATCCGGGGCATCTGAAATAGATTGGTAGACGTAAAAGTATCTGGAATATTGATTACCAACATAATTTTTTTAATGAAGGTTTAATTCATAAACACACGTGAAATAATCTACATGTATTGAACCTTGTCCAGAGCCGGTGTAATGCAGAGAAATGACCCCCATTACAAAATGGCCCACGGTCATTTCTCGACGTAGAGGAATGACCAATGGGTCATTTCTAGACGTAGAATAATGACCCGGGTCATTTTGTAATGGGGGTCATTTCTCTGCATTGCACCGGAAGTAGAAACAGTGAATATTTATGGAATTATATATTGTGTATGTACTGCCTTGTACATAGCCAAAGACCAGATGAAAAGTCGCATTAAACCATTGGAACAAAATGCCGTATGTTAACTACCCTACGGTAGAAGGTTTTTAAACACATTATGGGAAAAGAAGAAAATACTGGTAACCAGGGTTCTTTTCTTTTTCCACATGGTTTTTACAATTTCAAAATAAGACTTCATCATGCGATTTTGGTGGAATATATTGTTTGCAAAAACCTTGAGTTTTAGTCTATCTTAAAGTTCTGTCATTTGGTAAAAGTTTACAGCCTCAATTGAACTGTACTGCCTTTAAGCATGTCTACATATTTATTTTACATCGATTGAAAAACAAGTTCTTACAACTTATACTTATCTCTCTCTCTCTCTCGATTCTGCTTCCTGGGAACTACACCAGTACTCTCGCCGAATGTATGGGCCAATGAAAAATCCCAAAGTTGACACCCTCTCCCGGATATCGAACTCAGGACCATTAGGTTATGAGGCCGACGCTCTACCTCACGACCACGGACACCACATAAGATATAATTTCTATTAAGAACTCAGCCGAGAACAATCAATAGATAAAACCGCAACTGGAGAACATACTTACTGCCTAACCCTGTGCCAAAAACCATAAATAGACTAATTAAAGGTCTATTGTGCATACTAACTGCCAAATCTTTTTTCGAGATTTATTAGTAGACTTATTAAACTTTACTGTATAACATACTTACTGCCTAGTACTGTGCCGAGAACCAGGCAACCGAGAGCTGCTGATAACCAGTACATCTCTCTGACCTCTACAAAATAAAGAAAACACAATCACTGCGAGACCATAACACAGTTGAAATACATATAATTTTATTTCTCCTTACGAAAACGTTCCTTAACTTCCTTCATCTTTGAATTTTTTTTATCACATATGAATTTGATTATTATCTTCTTATCAGACAAGTTTCAGTAAAAACATTCAACAACTGGTAACATCTTCATTCTCGTACTATCAGAATATTTAAAACCCAGAAAAAAAGCAAGTCCTTTTTATAAATAAATGCACTTTTCAATTTCATGAAGGCGATTAATTCTGTTTACCCTGGCGCGCAGGTCTTTGGTATGATCTTTTGAAACGCATCATAAAATGATATGTCTTTAACGGCGTATATTACATTTTTTTCTAATGGACAGACTTTTGTAAAACTTTGCATATACAATACTTATTATGTCTCTACGATATGACAGTAAAAACAGGGTTGGATCACAGTGTTCGTTTCTGAGAAATTTACCTTTGTAAAAGGTATATACAGTTCCAAGATTCAACTTATATTGGATTTGGATGCCTCTTCTTTAATAGTTAAACATGTAAATTACAGGAAAAAATATACAGATATACACCGTTTTAATGAAAATTAATATATTTTGCACAAAAGGCATGGTTTTGAGCATGATAAATATATAAATAAATATTTTAATTTTACATGTGGATCATCAAGGATGATAATTTTCAAAGTGGAGACAGCTTTACTTCCAAAGGTATAAATTTCCTACGTTTGTTTTTGTTTCATTCTTTGGTGTTTACGCCGTGTCGGCAGCATTTTGATTTATTTTACTATGACAGTCCAAAGATCCATTGTTTTTCTCTTCACCAATACCACCTGAAGAAAGTGCTACCTGTTTGACCGCACTAATAGAATTATCTATATGTGAGAAAAATACATAGGTGCCCTTTTGATTCAATACCAACGACAAAAATACATGCACAGTGGTAAGCGTGCAAACATTTGTCATATACTTCGTTAACCCTTTACTTCATAGATACTCATTTCTACGCATTGCTTGCAGGAGCCTTTGGAAAACATTGTGGCAAAAGGTGAAATTGCTCGTGACGAGCAATTTCGTCTTTTGTCACAATGTTTTCTATGCTTTCAAAAGGTCTCATATACACATAAGAAATTGCTTCATCCTTACTGTTATTTAGGATCAATTAGAGATACCATAGATATGCCTTATGAAGTAAAGGGTTAATGTTGTGTAGAGTATGTGTGAAAACGTAAAGAGCTATATATCCATAAATGCTACAAGACGTTCATCTATTCCAATGTTGTAGAGGTCTAGGACAAGGAGAAAAATCTATCACCATTTTTATTTTCTCTTTACCAGTGAAATTTTTTTTTAACATTATTTCATAAAAAAAAATAAATAGATAAAATGGCATACCTCTCAATGAGAATGTTTAGATATTGTTGTCAAAATAGTTGTATGCCGACGACATAGTTACTTTTGCCAAAACAGAAAAGGACATGGTGAAGCTATGAGTGTTTTTGTTTTCTTTAAATACTGTGCAAGATGGAAGCATCAACTTAATTTTGACAAAGCGAAAAAAACTTGTATTTGGTGATAGTACAAGTAAAAAAACGTGATTGGAGCACATGTAATCATGTTATTGATATTATCCTTGAATTTAACCTTTTGTGTTTTTTCTTTTGCTCCTGCAAAAAACGAATGCCATCAAAAAAGCTAAGAAACCAATATTCAGTCTATACAGAAAAAAAAAGAAAAAGTAAGATAAAAAAAATTGAGTAAATGTTAAATATGTACAACTTAAATCTACCTGTGGAATGTCATCTTAAGCTTTTAATATGTAGTTGTGAAGTATGGGCTGTCGGTAATTTAAGTGGTATTGAAAAAGTTTATACAGATTTCAGGAGATATATCTAACATGTGAAAAAGAATACACCTAATGTTATGTAACCAGCATTTTCTCCTTTTCCCACAATGTTTTCTACCCTTCACAAAACAAATTTAAAATTTTCAGTCACTTTTGTTTTGTCGTTTGCAAATGCTTTGGATTTGGACAAGCCTAAAATACTCGTTTGGTAATGCCCGCACGACAAATTGTCCAAATCGAAGCCTTTGCAGAAGAAAATCTAAATATGGCTCAAATGATAGAATTTGTTTTTGGCTGATAAGATAAAAACATTGTGGAAAAAGGAGAAAGGAGAAAATGCTATTCACCAGCATTTATTTTATTCCCATTATATTATCTAAATGCACCTTCCTCATCCTCGGATACCCCGGGGTCTCCCTATTTGCTATGCTACATCGACCCCTGGGACAATTGACTAATAAAACTTTGAATCAGCCGCCGAAAATCGATACGAAACGTCATAGCGTACATCGACTCGCCCATCACAAAATGATGATGGAACGAATGAAAAGCCAGCATTCGGCCAGCGGTAAAGCGAGGTAAATTCAATTAATTGTCCCAGGGGTCGATGTAGCGTAGCAAATAGGGAGACCCCGGGGTATTCGAGGATGCACCTTCCTTAGGACCGTTTAAACTTGCATTACGTGGTAAAGACTTAAACAACTCTCATACACTCCGAAAAATCATTTCGGGGGAAAAGTAGTTGACAATACATAAATGAAATAAATAATTGATCTTATAAATAAGTAATGAAACACTTAGAAATATCACACCATCATGTTACCTCAATCGATTACCATTGTAAAAGTAAATGATATTTCAAATATGATGCAAAAAAAGAATTGCCCTAAGAACGTCTGAAAATAAAAAAAAAATCTATTACATACTTGTAGGCCGTCTGTCAGGGACAACAACGATAAAATTATAAATAAACTTTCAGGGCGTTTAAAGACTTCATTAAACGGATTATGTATTTAAACGTTATAGATAGCACATACGGATTAACACGATTAAACTTTGTGAATTGTATAAGTTTTAGAAATCGGTCTTCTGACAACGTTACTCATATTGAATCGTTTTAAAGGTGGAAGGGACTTAACCATTACAAGAAAACATTTTTGGGACTTTTCTATATTAAAACGAAACAACAAATTTAATAAGCGTACATCTGTAAAAAAGTATCTAACCACGCCTGCCTGCACAGTCCGCGCAGGATAGGTTGACACGGTTTTGGACTTTTTGTTCCTTGTAAATGTTCTGCATGTCAAAAGACCGTTTCATGGATCCATAATAATAGTGTAATGTCTTGCATGAAACAATGTATCAGGGAGATGCATTAAACCGTATTATTATATACCTAGCAGTGAAATCCTGGAATTTCCCAGTGAAATCAATTTTGATATCATCACTAGTGACGATATCAACTTCCACTTCCTGCCGTAATGTAGGAACTACTTTTTTTTTCGACTACATTTTTTCAACTTTCAAACGAAAAATTGGAAATAATAATGTTAATAGGGTATATAATAAATAGAATAATCAACTGGTTATTTTTGATTTGAAAAATATCTCACTCGGATGCGTCGTAAGGCGTTAAAAAAACCTTGTTTTTTCAACGCCTAACAATGCATCCTCGTGAGATATTTTTCATATAAAAAATAACCAGTTGATTATCCTCTATTTTCTTGTCCAGGGCATATGTTTTCAAAAGCCACTTTCTTCATGGTCGTTAAAAGTCGAAATTATGTGGTAAAGGATTAACCCTTTACCCCATAAGGCATTTCTATGGTATCTCTAATTGACCCTAAATAACAGCAAGGATGAAGCCGTTTCTTATGTGTATAAGACACCTTTTGATAGCATAGAAAACATCGTGACAAAAGGTGAAATTGCTCGTCACGAGCAATTTCACCTTTTGCCACAATGTTTTCCAAAAGCTCCTACAAGCAATGCGTAGAAATGAGTATCTTTGGAGTAAAGGGTTAAATACAGAATTGTTTGTCGGGACTTTAACTCATCAATATGGCGGCAGATCACTTTTAAGATGATTTCATAAAACTGTCAATATAAATCAAATTTCCTCTGGAAAAAAAAAACAACAACAAAAAACACGAAACATTTTTATCTAGAAAACTTTACATTGAATCAGTGAATAGTTTAAATTTCTAATCCGTGCACGAAGCTGACATTCGAGATAAAATTATTGCGATTCTTCTATCTGTTTCTCAATATCATTACATGTTCGAGTAGATAGAAAATTCACCATTTGTCAGCAAGAACGAAAAGTAAGTCGTGATAAGACAGAAATTTACCGCAATTTTATTACCGAGCGTTGATTTCTTTATCTACATCTAGACATTTCTAGGAAAGTTGTTCTATCGATATTATCTTTTCAATTACCGAAATGGTTATCCCGTATCTCGTGGCAGTACTGTGCTCACGGCGGGGAATCACGTGACACAATAACAACAAAAATGACCCGACATTTGAAAAAATTCCCCAACTTGAGGTAAGAAAATCTTCAATAATTCCGTTCATACGTGACCGATTGGAATTTGGTTTGAAGCAGAGAAGGCGGAAGGACTCCAGGGATTTGCTTGATGTGTTAGATTTTTAAAACAACACCTGATAAAAAAGTTATTGACGAGCAAAAAAATTATCCAGGGTAAAAAATTTGTTTGCTCGTCAATAACTTTTTTATCGGGTGTTGTTTAAAAAATCTAACACATCAACCAAATCCCCGGAGTCCTTCCGGCTTCTCTGCTTCCAACCAAATTCCAATCGGTCATGTATTAACGGAATTATTGAAGATTTTCTTACCTCAAGTTGGGGAATTTTTTCAAATGTCGGGTCATTTTTGTTGTTGTTGTGTCACGTGATTCCCCGCCGTGACTGTGCTACTGTGCCACCATGCATTACCTCATGAAACAAATTTACGATTTTGTACATGTCATCGTTTTGCATGAAGAGAACAGAACAAAGTTCTTACTCACTAGGTATTCTTAAAAATGTTCTTAGTCTAATACTCCAGAAATAAAACAAGAACTTCATTTTCAAAATGCCTTGTACAATCATGTTTAATGCCATTCCAAGGTTTACATAATAAGTTGTGCGGTCAGGTGGCAGGGGACTTGGAAACTTGTTCACGGCTGTGGTTAATCATGTCGCCCCGAGCCGAAGGCGAGGTGGCGACATGATTCACCACAGCCGTGAACAAGTTTCCAAGTCCCCTGCCACCTGACCGTACAACGAATTTATTATACTGCAAAGTTTTACCCTTTCAAAGCGCGTTAATCCAAAATTTTCCTGTATTATAATCTCACGAATCGAGTATGCTGACGAAATAGAAATTCCCCTCTGAGTGCCCCAATTCAATGAAAACAGACGTCACTGGAAACTGACGTCTCCAAAACGTGCAGTTTGGTGCATAAATGTGCAGTCTGGTGATCGATCGACGCCGCCATTTTGGATGTTTTGTTGCACGTGTAGTGATGTTTACGGGGCACTCAAAAGGGAAACTGGTTTTACGTGCTTTTTGCCAGGGAACATGATATATGTTCCCGGCATGTTGACCAATCAGATCACGAGAATTTTTTTTGCAGTATAATAAAATAAGTTGTGCGGTCAGGTGGCAGTGGACTTGTAAACTTGGAACATTCTCTAGGTTTATATTTGTTGCCTGGTTGACTGATAACTTTGAAAAAGCAAGTTGGATGTTGACGGGTGCATGTTCCTGTATTATTTTTTTATTGCACATAGTATTTTTTAATAACCAGTAATATCATTTTATTATTAATCAGTTATTTATCATTCAAAACCTATATAGCAAGTAAGAAACAAACGAATTAGTTCCTCAATTAGTGTAACAATTACACAACTTTTTTTTTCTTATCAATTTCATTCTCTTATAATTTTTCCTAACGACGTCTGACTGATTGTCTAAAACGACTTGCAAAAACATTTATTGATCTATGCTTTTTTAAATTTAAATTCCGGTTGATTAGCACTACAACGTCAATATCCTTAATGTGTTACAGAGTTGGTTATGTATTTGCAACAGTTTTGGTCATAAGCCAAATTTTATATAATCTAAGCTAATATCTTACTAACTTTTGTAACTTGGTCTAATTATAACTTTTGACACAGATCTATATACCCGTAGCGAACAAAGGATTTCATATATTCCTCATATACTTTATTATCGATCTACAAAAACAAAATGGATACAGATGAATAACAGATAAATACTAGCACCACAAATAAACCAAGTCGATAAGCGTGTGTACAGCGTACTATATTAACTGGTTAAACAAAATCAAATTGATACAGATGAATAACAGATACATGTAAATACTAGTACCACAAATAAACCAAGTCAATAGGCGTGTGTACAGAGCATTATTTACGAAGATATACATACTGGATACATAATTATGCATGTCGAAAAATTGGTGAATTACTGATTATGGACATTTTGCATACTTTTAGTAAAGTATGCAAACACAAAAAGTTGCGACTTTTACAAATTCGCCAAATCGAAAAGATTTCGAAGTCGCAGAAAACTCCACTTATACAGTACATAATATAGTTTTGTTAGCAGAATGTTTTTCTTTCCCTCAAATTGAATCATTGGTTTATTTCTTTATCTTGGTGAGTATTATTTGGTGTTACATAAATCTATATATCTATGCATCAATTTCCTATACAACTATTCATCTATTCATTTATTAAATCATTCACTTAATCATTTATTACAACACCGAACATATTAAAGAAACAAGAACGTCTGAAAGGCAGACATGTTTTGCGAATTAATTTAGAGGACAAGCAATTCTGCACAATGCAAAAGAATAAGAATAAACAACAACAACAACAACACACCCTTTAAGCTACAGACTTTAATGGCCTCGTATAAACGGATTAGGATTAACTGGTGTACATGAATGTTAATGTAGGTTAATTTTGTGCCAACTTACGGTCAAAGGTTTACATACCTCTTTCGCAATGGTTCATATAGGTGTTATTATTGTTACTTAACTACTATTACTATGCTTATTTTCATTTTTTCTTCCTCTTTGTTGATCAATTAAAGCAGATAAATGTACATGCGTTTAAAGGAACTCTGTTTTTATGACGCCTTAAGATCGGACAAAAATATGACGCCTTAAGATCGGACAAAAATAGAAACTCTGACGTTTGTATGCTCTCTCTCTCGCTCTCTCTCTGGTTAAAGAAAAATAAAAACTTCGACTAAGACAACAATCACACTGGACAAAAAATATTTTTCAATAGTCAGTTATATAAATTCTTTCCACAGAACATTGTAAGAGCCAAAAATTTTAATAAAACGGCTTTTTGTAATAAGATTTTGCAGACTCAGCTGTTTACAGGAAAACGGCCTGCCTCAAAACAGGCTTCCCGAATGAACAATTGCTGGCATTCACCAAAAGGTGCATCTTATCATAACAAGGACCAAACTTTCTGGTTCAAAAAAAGGTTATGCATGACTGCGGACTTAATTTTAATTGTCATCAGTAGATCTGCAATGAATATAAATTACTTCAAAATAGTTCGAAAAAGTTCGAAACCCAGCCAATCTCTGGTTCACATCATGTGATAGAGCATACACCAATTAAAGGAAGATGGCTGCATTGTTTGAAGTGGTTAAGTTCTATATACAAGCTCAAAAGTGTTGTTGTAAATAAATCTTTACAGTCAAATGGACAAAGTGTCCTTAAGACTACCTTACTACCTTAAGACTACCTTACTACGAGTATGAACGTTATACAAATGAACCAATTTTAGGGGGAAAAAAGTCATAGTGAAAAACAGCTCAAATCACACCATGAAAGCCCTTTAATTCTAAGTGTCATGTGGTTTGGAACACGTATCTCAACAGAAGTGGTATAAAACTTAGAAGTCATGCCAAACATAGAATTTAATCAAATGTTGGAGAACAAACACCATATAAGAAAACATTTGACAAATCAATTAAGAATTCACAGTTCAAATAAAGTGACGAGAGGGATGGTTAAAGAAAAAGACGGTCCTCCTATTTCACTAAATTGAGGCACTGAAGACGTGCGCTTGTCATGCACTTGTCCATTTTTGTTTGCTGTTCTGGTCATCGGGCGAAACAGTCGGAGAAGTTAAGCTTCAGAGCAAAAAATGACATTATTGGAATAGGCGAAATGTTCTTTCTTGCTGAAGAAAAATTGTAATTTCCACTGTGACAGTTGGTAAGGTAATTTTAAAAGATCCTGAAAAGTTTCATGAAAAATTTTGCGGGATTTTCAAGATGTTAGTATTTCGAAACTAAGAGGGTTCCTATCAGTTGCAAACTACCTATACCATGTACATTTTGTTGATTTTCTGGCACTTTTGATTGAACAATCCCTTGTTTTTCACTAAAGGAATCCCACATGCAGCACGTGATTATCCACCGATGACAGGTTTTTCCTTGGCGATTAGAGAAAGGCTTGTCCGTCATTTTTGCACATGTATTGTACGGGTAGGCCGCATTGAATATGCCGAGAATGACCGTAGAAGTACAGGGACGAGCAATTTGCACATAATGCTGCAAGCTGACAAATCTAAGCGACTGGTAGTTCTTCACTGTGTCTCTTCTGCGACTGCCAGATTGTGGAGAAAATTTTGTTTAACGGGTATGCAAATCATACAAATTAATGAACAATACAGTTTAACATCATTACTGTCAAATAAAGAATTGCGTTTCAGAAAAGTGTCAAGTAGTCCCTGTGTGTGTTTTTTTTTTTGTTTTGGGTTGGGGGTGGGGGGTTTAGAAACGTAAATTACTATGGCAGACTTTCATTTTGCTTTACGGTTCTAACATTTACCAGCTGCCGTCTTGAAAAGGGAGACAAACAACTCCAGTGGTCTGTCAAATGTATTATAAGCAGCCTGATTATACAATTGAACCAATTTTAGTGGAAAAAAATGTCATAGTGAAAAACAGCTCAAATCAACAATACTGATAGAAAGCGATGATTTCAAAGGTCTCAATGACTGTCATGTTCCTCCTTCAACCACATTTCAAGATCACAGTGAAGCAACTTCTGTTTAAAATCAACAGCGAACGACCAATTTAAAATGTTATGCAACTACATGGAAGTATGTGTCAAGGTTAACAAAAGCAATACTTTATCTTCAGACTCTAAATCACTTTATACAAAATGAAACCTGTTGTCAACAGGTCTAAGCAACCTAAACGTATATTGCCATTCGTGGGGACTTGTATGCCAAGCGGAATAACCGAAAAAACAACTGTATAGGATTTTGATGAAAGTTTCAATAAAAAAGGGATTAGTAACACGAGAAAAAAATAGAGAAAGATCAAATTATATTTCATTACGTGGACAACATCGGTAATATTTTCATCAGTGGCTGCGCCACTCATGAAAATTCTATCGACGATGTTAACTCGATGTACAGTATTTCGATTATTTACTCGAAAACAAAGTATCCTCTATGTCATCTATGTTTATTAATATGGTTAATTTAACAAACAAATAATACTGGCTTTTACAACTTCAGGACTATAGTAGTATAACACAAGGGTCTTAGAGGGTGGCATTGATCGAGGATGGACAGAACAGCGTGTCATGTGACCCTTGATCTATAGCTTTATTTTTTCAATCAAGCCAAAAAGAAAACAAAAACAAAAACAAAAAAAAAAAAAAAAAAAAACTGGTTCTAATGCCAGCTGTCGAAGGAGGTCGAATTTGAATATCTTGAGCTAAAAAAAGTATTGATGGATGTAGCGAGGACTGCTTTATCATCGCCACGTCTTGTTGTGTCGTTTTCTTTTTTTAAAATCTATTGCAGAAATCTTTGAGTTGGGTAGAAGAACAAAAGGACTAGATGTCAATATAAAAAGATAAAGCCTTTGTCAAACAAATGATTATATTGACCATTTTATATGGTAAATGTTCGGATAGGAAAAAAGGGGGAGAGAAAAGCAAATCAAAATGAAATCCCAGGATGTAAATAATGCGAAACTAAGGCAACTCTGAAATGATGGAGTCAAAAGCTTGCAAACTTTTCTTTGTCAGTTTAAGGTTCTCTTTTCAGGAGCTATTATTTTAAGATTTCTGCAATACATCATGATTGTTAAGGCATTACCATGTTGGCTGATTAAATTCACATGTATACAGATGAATATCAGTTCAACAAGCCACAAAAAGACAGATGTAGAAAGCTGATTCCATTTTCTTATACGTCCCTGATCACAGCTCCTTAAAATATGCATGAGAAATTGTCAATTGTTTATATATAGAACTCCTTTATTCTGAAACAAAGAAGAAGAAAAACTATAACAACACTACAGGAAAAACAAGCTATAATACAGAAAATCTTTATGAAAAATGGACACATTTATAAGAAACTACAAAATGACAATTTATGTTTTGTACTTTATTTTTGAATTTTTTGTTGTATTTAATTTTGTGTGCTCTGTTCTGGGAAACATAATTTTACAGAAAAAGCACCGTGTTTTCTTTCACTTTTAATAATTCTCTGCTATTGTTCTTTTTTTTTATGGCCAGAGACATATTGTGTGCCTATATTGCAAAATTTAACATAGAAATGGTATAGATGTTGTGAAATGTCGCCTTAAACTTATTCCAATGCGAAATATATTTAACCAAGGTTATCCACACTTGTGTAATACTGGTACATGTACTTTTAAACTTGCTAAAAATATTTGTTTCGTCACTCTCTTAAAAGATTATAACACTTTTAATATTCAACTCTTTACGGAACATCCCTTAGCCAACGATACTAGAGACATAGGCCTAAAAAAACATATTTTGGGAGAAGGATAAAATCCTGGTTTCAGCATTTTTTTCTTTCCCTACAGCGTTATTTTTCCCTCTGTAAGATAAGGGCCATTTTTAGAGCTTTGTTTAGTTTGTTGTCTACTATTTGCTCATTGTTTGAATAAGTATATGTTTGATGTGATGTATGAAAAGAGTTAATCTTTTGACCTCATAGGGAGAACAATCTTTGGACTTTGATCCAGATTTCAAGCGTATAGAGTATTATGAAATAATTATGGATTTATATTTCAGTGACATTTTATATTATGTGTAAGGGATTAAAAATTCAAATCTGACAGAAGAGGACAAAACTAAACCAGAGCAAACTAGAATGCCCATAAACTATGTAGGGAGGAGGGTTTGGTTATAAAGCTGTTACAGCTCGACAGAGGCAGCGTAAAAAAAAATGATATATATTTGATTAAATTGAAAAATACAGCAATTTTGATTTTGTTCATTTCTCAACATCATTTTACTTAATTCGCTTTGAATGATTTCAGTCGTGTATTTTCATAAATTCTCATCAAAGGAGGTTAGCCCACCATTTTTTTTTTAAATAAAATAAGAGTATCTGTTTTCTTTTTTTGTTTGTTTTGTTTTGTTTTTGTTTTTAATCAAAACGGAAAATTAGTTTAATAGTGAGCTAGTAACTGAATAAATGATTTTTTAAAAAATATTTTTGTTCAGTTTATTTATTCACGTATAAACTAATTCACTGAGAGAAAGTCGAAGAAAAGTCAAACATAAAAAATGAAGCATAGATTTAATGAAAATATAATAATATAAATTTAATATAGGAATTAGTTATCAGGAAGATGCATTGAAACACTTTTTATCAAAGTACTGCTCATTTTTTTTTTTCAATATTTATTTGCTCTGGTGAGGTTTTTGAGCTTTATAGAGTAGCCTATACCAGTTAGATAATGGTCAAACCTGACCCATTCATGAATGTTGTTACGGGAGACCACTCCTTTATCCATAGTTTCGCCTCGATTTTAATACAATAACTAACAACTACGTTAGGGAGATATATCTTTTGGTCAGTGGTTATGGTAATAGTCTTTTAAAACTCGAAAAACGAGGATCTTGTCCGTTATAGGTTCGAATCCCGCAAGATGCGGTTTGTGTTTCAGCTTTGCATTTGCTCATCTGTTTCTTTGTTACGGACTTTGTTCGTAAGAATATCTTCCTGGGTTTCACCTGGGCAAATTCAGGGCATATATTCACCAACCATTCTTGAGAATATTCTTAGTAGTATATTACAAGGCTTTCTAAATTTGAAGGTAACACTATCTCTGATTGGCTAAACCGAATGGTTTAGCCAATCAGAGGTTGTGTTACTTACAAATTTAGAAAGTTCTGGAGAATAAGACAAAGAACTTTCTTAAGAATAGTTGGTTAATACGGGCCATGGGGTTCCTCAAGGGTAGTTTCTTGTAACAAGTATGGCCACGCCGGTCGCACTAAGATCCCCCTGTTTAAAACCCATAGCCTTTGCTTTTGTACATACATGTAGTAAACTTTGTTCTTGAGATTCTTGATGAACTTGTGAAGCACGTTTACCCATATTAAGTGCTGTTCTATGTTATAAAAAAACATTTTTGTGATCTCCATCATCTTCACCAAGTCAGAGTCAACATTGAAAACATCATTATCGTGTTTGTCCAAAACATGTTAGAACAAATGTTTATCAACCGTAAATAAAGATTGTAGAGCACTGACATTAAACTAGAAGGAAAGCGATAAATAGGCACAAAAAGCATACGCAGAACATAAATACTCGATAAATGGGCATCAATAAGTTGTAAATTAGACAATAATATACTGTACTCTGCAGACTTAATTGGTTCTATTTTTACCAACAAACAAATTGATCAATGGAGAATCGAACTTGCTGCACTATATACCCTTTAGGAAATATCTTGATGTATCACTAACACCTGATTCTTTTCCCTGACTTTCAAACCAGATAGTAGTCTATTAGCAAGAATATCATGATATGCCTAGTTTTGTAATCTAAAGAGGAACAATTAGGGGTATTGTTTTATCATAACTTTCCTGCTGCTTGAATTTGCTTCAGCTGTTTGAGAAAATTTAAAATGATGATGTCAACTTTTTCTTACGCAACATGAAGCAAATACAAATACAGGGTGGTTACTACACCTTTATTTTCCTTTTAACATAAACTTTTAAATTTCAAGAGCAAATGATGCAATTATTTATAATTCTAACATGACACGTGAAATCGGCTCTATAAACACTGCAGCGAAAGCATGGTAAAATATATAGAGGATATTAATTTTTTTCGGTGAAAGATCGAAATTTATTCTATCGAGTTAACACCATCGGTAATATTTTCACGAGTGGCGCAGCCAGTCAGAATTTGTGTTACTTACAAATGAAGAAAATTCCGGAGAACAAGACAAAGAACGTCCTTAAGAATGGTTTAGCCAATCAGAAGTTGTGTTACATACAAATGAAGAAAATTCTCGAGAACAAAACAAAGAATATCCTTAAGAATGGTTGGTGAGCCTCAATCTTGATCTTCATTGTTCTGAAGGTCCTTAGCTTAGCACCATAAGGGTTAAGTTATAGGACACTGATCCTAGGAGTATCTAACATGGATAATCTCTCCACGTCACGGGCTTCTTTCCCTTATGAATGTTCAGAGGTGATCAGGGATTGGTTAGTTCTATCTAAGATGCTATCGTCAAACCTCAGGAAGAGTTTATCCGACCTAGGATGCCAAACAAGCGACTAAGCTCTACCATGCAGTTTATTAAAAGAAAAACCGAACGATTTCCTACCCAAATGTCCAGTGATTTAGGAAGTTGGGAAAAAAATCAAACTACGGCTGGTAACCTAAGATATTGAGATGCATGTACAAAGCCAAGAGTACATGTGTTATGTAAATTCAATCACTTACTTTTTTTTAAATATCTTGACTAAAGACTTGTATTGAGAAAGAAAACACACACAATGAATAAACGACCTTCTGTCTTGAAAAAGACTTTTGACCGAAAAATATTTAGAAATAGTGCTTGTCTATGTGTGTTCCATTGTACTTTAGTTTCCTTAGATTTATTTTCAAGTGTGATATGAATGCATAAACTGTTTTTACGAACAAAGAACATCGAAGTGAACAAAAAGAAACATGGACGCAAATGTTTTCCCTCTGTCCGTTTTTCTTGTTGTCTGTCTGCCTGTCTTGTTGTCTGTTTGTCTGTCGTAATGTCTGTATTTCTGTCTGTCCGTCCGTCAATCAGTCCGTTCATGCGTCTCTGCGTCCGTCCGTCATTCTGTCTGTCTATCTGAGCATCCAACCGCCCTTTTACTGGCTAATATGTCCGAGTACGTAATGCCAAAATTACACTACTTGTCCGTGTGTCTACTGTTCTCTCTCTTTGTCTTTCCTCTCTGTCTCTCTTTTCATCTCTCTCTGTGTCTCTGTCTCTGTCTCTCTATCTCTCTCTGTCTGTCTGTCTGTCTGTCTGTCTCTCTCTCTCTCTCTGTCTCTATGTATATATACACTCTTTCATTATATCCATTATATTCGAGAAAAACTCTAATGAAGGAAACTTTTTTTTGACTTTTTATCTTTACGTAAATTTTCCGTATAATGTATTTTGCATCTCGCTGAATGTCTACGATTTTTTCAGAGCCACGAGCCACTGCATGCATTGTGAATTTCTCTTTCAATTCTGTTTTTTTTTTGTTTCCTCTGAAGTGGTTACGTCTTCTGTTGCTATGGTTTTCGAGCGCGTGCCCCTAATTTCGCTCGCACGATATCAAAGTGAAACTCACGTGCGATTCAAAACTAGAAACCAGCGCTCCTGTTGGCCTCCTTCATCATTCCGAAACTTTGTCCTGCAATCACAAAGTTAACTTATAACCCTGTAACCAAAAATAAAATTTTGACCTATCCAAATTGAAAGCATCTGGAGACGACAATAAACACGTGGCCTAAAATGATGAAATTTGTCTTTGATTGGATGGAAAACGCTGTGGGAACTGGAGAAAATGCTGGTTACCAGCATTTTCTCCTTTTCCCACAATGTTTTCAAAAGTGTTCTTCCCCATTGGTTTTTAAAGTCGTCATTGAGTGGTAAAGGGATAATGCTGCTGCATTGGTAAGTGGGTACATTTTTTGCATCTCAAAGGACCAGTCTACAAGTTGGATTTTTTTTTATTCATAATTATGTGTCCCCGCCCGGGCGGCTCATTGGTGAGCGTGTCGGACTCATGACCTGGTGGCTGTGAGTTCCATACCCGGTTGAGGCGAACTTTCTTTCCTGCGTATTTTGGCCTCTCACATCTGCTGAAGCATTTAAAAAGAAAAAACAAGTCGGTGGCTTTGGAAAGAAAGTTGTGTTAGTGCTGGTGTGAGAAAGCCATGAAACATATTTGTGTCATCGACCGCCATGAAATGACCTTAGCTGTTAAAGTGGCGTTAAATCCCAATACAACCATTAAACCCCAATACAACCAACCAACCAATCGTAATTATGTGATTACTTGTTTGGTATCATTCATCACGGAGATGCATCAAACCCCTTTTTGCCAGAGCATGGTACATATAGAAGGTGACACAAGAGAGTGAAAAGATTTTCGAACTACCTTTTCGCGATGGCCGATGATGATTGTAGTATTTGCTAATTAAAATTTTGCGCAAGCCTACCTTAGGCCATCTTCGCAAGCCAAGACTGACAATTCAATACAGTTACTCTACCCTAGGCGGATCGAGCTTGATTTTTAAATTAACCCGATATGCTTTTTCATTGGGTGCAGCCAGCTCTAACTGCAACGAATGAAATCGCTGGTAGCATTTCGTCTTTGATAAAAATAGAACAACGTCGCTACCTTTCGAATAGAGAGGTTAAACATGGAAACCCACGTGGATGTCTGCTTATCGCTTCATGTGTATTCGTAAGCGGTTTGTAAAACGATATTACATAATTGGCTTTTGGAAATATAATGTAAAGGGAGGTAATAATCAGCATCCAATAGAGGGCGCTTCGCAGGAATCTCGAAATCGGGCTCAATCCGCCAAGGTAAGATCCACGTAGTGATCGTAACCTTGGCTCGCGAAGATGACCTTATAGGACAAAATCTAATGTAGTCGTAAAGTGCCGTCTTGGATTAGCCTGTGCGGATTGTGCAAGCTGATCCGAGACGACACTTCACGCTAATGTCCGACCGTCACTTTTCGCGTATTAGAAGCCATATAAAATTTTCACGAAATATAGACTGGTTTATTTAAAAAAAAAAGAAAATACAAAAAACAAACTAAATGTATAAGCAAACCTATTCAGAATTGCTTCCATGACAGACGAACCTGTGTTCTTAAATCATTATATAGAGCATATTTGTAGAATTCTAAATTTAAAAAAAAAATAAAAAAAAAAGAACAAACTCAATTTAGAAACGTTTCCAAATTGTGTATAATTCATTCCCTTGTGAATATTTAATGGATTTAAGTTTAAAAAAAAAAAATAGACTGTAACAAAATTTCGAACTGGTGTAATTGAATGATCAACCAAACAAAAAATGATCTATTTTGAAATTTAGAATTTTTTTAAAAATAAATTAATGAGTGTAAAATTGCGACGCATGTTACTGGGACTACTGCTACTGATGATAGAAAGTATATATGTAATTGTAAAAGTAATATTAGAAGATTTACAAACGGTAAGTAGATGTTTAACATACCTTAGCATGACAGCCTACGCCTCGGGATGGTGGCGTCTACGCCTTCGTTGCTTTCCTACATCTGTAATAATCTTGTTGATGGTCACCCTTATATACACAAAGATACATGGGCTGTGCTATAGTTACCCTTTACCAAACAACAACATTTTAGAGTGGTCCAAATTGAAGGTACTTGCAAATGACAAAATAAACGCAAATCAAAAATTGAAATTTGTTTCCAGCAGGGTTGAAAACATTGTGGGAAAAGGAGAAAATGCTGGTTACCAGCATTTTCTCCTTTTCCCACAATGTTTTCAAGAGGTTTCTATCTCAGGGTCGTAAAAACCAGGGATTGTTGGGTAAAGGGTTAAAGGGAGGTTTCCTGTATCTTCGTGATGCATTCACTCTTTACCACATGACAAAATATTGGACTCGTCAAAATTAAAAGCATTTGCAGACGACAATTTCAATGTGGCTCAAATGGCGCATTTTTTTCTTGATAGAGAAGAAAAATTGCGGTAAAAGGAGAAAATGCTGTTTACCAGCACTTTCTCCTTTACTCACTATGTTTTCAAAAGGCTTCTTTCCCAGGGGCATTTAAAGTCGTCATTGCGTGGTAAGGGGTTAAACCAAGTAACTCATCATTTAACTCTTTACCAAACAACATAATTTCAGACTAGTCTAGTCCAAATTGGAAGCATTTTCAGACGACAAAATTAACATGATTCAAAAATCAAAATGTGTTTCGAGAAATAAAGAAAACATTGTGGGATAAGGAGAAAATGCTGGTTACCAGCATTTTCTCCTTTTCCCATAATGTTTTCAGAAGGCTTCCTTCTCAGGGTCGTGAAAACCAGGGTTTGTTTGGAAAGGGATTAATTTATTGTTGCATAAAATCTATTTTATCTACCAACCAACAGAATCATGAGATAAACAGGCTCTTGCACATGTAAAAAATTACCGAAAGCAAACTGTTTCGACTCAGATCTGCCTGGATGATCTAAGTCGATAGGTGATGTAGATACACGTAACAGCAATCTCCCTTGTCATAAAGCTTGGTTCCAATGTATTTCCAGGTACAAATTGATCAGTTATCGCATTTAGCACCAATCTTCAAATTGTCAGCATAAAGTTGCCAATAAACCCTTGTCCTGTTGACCTCAGACCCTTGTTCCTTTAGCAAACAGTCTCGATTAACCTTTTACAAAACAGTCCCTGGTTTTTACGACCCTGAGATAGAAGCATTTTAAAAACATTGTAGGAAAATGAGAAAATGATGGTAACCAACATTTTCTCCTTTTCCCACATTGTTTTGTACCGTGCTGGAAACAAATTTCAATTTTTGAGTTACTTTTATTTTGTCGTCGGCAAGTGCTTTCAGTTTGGACCAGTTTAAAATTTTGTCGTTTGGGAAAGAGTTAATCATTTCCTCCAGGGAAGAAGGGTATTGAAAACATTTTTTTTTTTTTGAAAAAAGAGAAAATGCTGAAAACTATAGCATTTTTTATTTTCCAACAATGCTTTCTACTCATCGAATCATTTAAGCAATGTTTTCAATCTAGACAAGTATAAGATTTTGTCGTTTAGGGAAGAGTGTACTCTCTTTCAGGGGGTGTATCCTTGGACAAGACATTTCCAAGCCTTGGCTTGGTAATGATGAAACCCAGACAAACGTATATATACCAGAGCTCAAGATCAGAGGGAGTGACGGTTTTCTAAATCCATTAATTTTTTTCAAACCCTATGTTGTGGGTACTCATTAGAATCGTCTCAATGAGACGATTCTAATGAGTACCCATAATATAGGGTTTGGAGGAGAATTATTCATAGTTCTTATTTCAAAATCTAAATCACCCCTTTCCATCTGGAGCTCTGTATACGTCCATATTGTCTTCAGAAGCATTCGTCGCTTCATGACAGAATTGGTGTTAAAACACCACCCAATCAATCAGTCAGATGGTTACCAAACGCCAGTATTTTAAAACTGTCTATGTCATAGGCATTTGCAGTCAATAAAATTTGGTTATTATTACAGTTGTTCTCTGAAACAGTAGCACTTGAGCATTACGGAAAAATAGGAAAGGCACGTTGTTGGTATTTAAAATTTCTCCCCATGTCCGACCCCGTTTTCAAAAAACCATCGCACTCAAGAGTCTTAATCTTTCACTTGCTCGCCGAAGACTCTCTCATTATTATCATTTTTTTTTTTTTACTAGTTAAATGAAATTTTAACTCAGACGTCGAATTTTCCTATATTTCTGTTGTCCCGTATTTCAGGATAAGAGGAACTGGTGTGTTTATTTCTTGCATCACATATATATTTTGTTTTCCTTTTAAAAAATACTGTTTTCAGCGTCATTCCAGTTATAACGTCATTCCAGTCTGTGTATCAATGTTTTCCCCAATTTTGTTTCTATATCATCACTCCGCACAACATTCTGTCCAAGCCATTGGCTATTCCCACCCACTCACCCACCCCATCCCATCAACAAAAAAGTCGAAGAACGGTAGACAATAAATCCTCTCGCACAGAATTTCCCCAACCCTTGGAAAGAAACTAGGAACTCGAGACAACGACCCCCTCTGGATTTCAGGCTCTGTAGATTACATATCGACTTGCCGGGCTGGGCAAAAATTGAGGATCAAAAGTCTGACAAATTATCACAAGCACCGGTATTTGACAACGATACTTGTAAAAAAAAGATAAACTGGAACGAAAATGACCAATATTATCGTCATCGTGTGTTAATTTATTGTAAATTGTATTTTTACGGTGGTTTTCGTTTACCAGCGACTTGATTAACCCTTTACCAAACAACCCCTGGTTTTTACGACCCTGAAATAGAAGTCTTTTGAAAACATTGTAGGAAAAGGAGAAAATGCTGGTAACCAGCATTTTCTCCTTTTCCCGCAATGTTTTCTTTACTGCTGGAAACAAATTTTAATTTTTCGAGTTACATTTATTTTGTCGTCTTCAAGTGTTTTCAATTTGGACAAGTCTAAAGTTATGTCGTTTGTTAAAGGGTTAAAGGTGGGTATTTAGAATTTTCACATCACACAAATAAAAAAAAATATATATCCCTGAAATTTATACGAAAGAACAATACGAATCATCAATAATTAAGAATCATAAAATTACCAAAAAAAGTTTTTTTGATGGTATGCCCTTAAAAGGCTATGTAGCCTCTTAAGCTATTTTTAGATTTCGCGCCAAAAAATAAAAAGAAGCATTGTGGGAATGTTAAGTGACTAATGACGTTAAATTCCATAACATAACAAACATGTAATTACTTTTCATAATGTCTTCTTCGGATGCTATGTTTGAAGGTTCGCATGTGTATTTCCAGTATGTAAATGAGCGAGTTGCTCATGTCTTTCCCGTCGGTGTCGACCTGGGCCGTAATAAATCTCTAATATCTGTTGTTGTCGGATGGTTTTCGACTACTGGGGCTTTATGAATGAAAATTGTAAGACTTTGGTAGTATAAGGATGCTTTTTCCTAACTTTTGTAAAATTTATTCCCAAAATCTGAAGGGCCACCTTTAAGCGCCGGTGGTGTGGTTGGTACAGCACAGGAGGATTTAAGACCAGGGGATCACTTAATTAATGTAATATTGGTTTAAGCTTGTAAATAACAACATTAATGAAAGAATATTATCCTTTCAAAAGTTTAAACAATGTTAAGATGTCGAATCTGGACAATCAAACTGGCTTTCTAATATAAAAGATTTATTGGAACGCTATGGATTCGCCATCTTCGGGAGCCAAGGTTAAGATCACTGCGTGGATCTGATCTTGGCTGATTAAGCCCGATTTCAAGGTTCCTGCGATGCGTCCTCTATTGGATGCCGGTTATTACCCCCCTTTACATCATATTTCTAAAAGCAAATGAAATATCGTTTTACAAACCGCTTACGAATACACATGAAGCAATAAGCAGACATCCACGTTGGTTTCCATGTTTACCTTCTATTCGAAAGGTAGCGACCTTGTTCTATTTTTATCAAAGATGAAATGCTACGAGCGATTTCATTCGTTGCAGCTAGAGCCGGCTGCATCCAATGAAAATGCGGTATCGAGTGAATGTAAAAATCAAGCTCGATCAGCCAAAGTTAGAGTAGCGTAGTGAATCGTCAGCCTTGGCTTGCGAAGATGTGGATTCGTAGATGTTTGGCTTAACCCTTATAGTTTTCATTCAGAGAGTTTCATCTGTACTTTTGAACAACACATTTTAAACTGTTTCAAAGAAACTTGGCATGAAAATATGGAGAAAAATGAATCAATATCCTTAATATAAGCATTTCAAAATAGACTTTGGCATTGAAAAATATTTAAAAAAATTTTACCTAAACAATTAAGAATTTGTCTGTCGAAATTACTTATGCCATCTCATAATTTAAGAATAGAAGCAGGGCTATATGGGAAAGTTAAAATTATAAGAAGTGAAAGGGATTGTTTGAAATGTAATACTCATGATATTGAGGATGAGTATCATTTTATTTTAATCTGCCCGCTGTACACCGAATTGAGAAATACATACATAAAGAAATACTACACAAATAAACCAAGTTTTATAAAATTGTGTACTTTAATGTCACCAGAAAACCAAAATAGAATAAGAATGTTGGCAAAATATGTGAAAAAAGGCCTTATCGCTAAGAAACCTATCGTAGGTACTACAGTATCTTTAACAAGATCATTCTAAAAGGAAAAAAAAAATATCAATAACAGTAGCATTAGTGTTATAACTTCCATTTGAGTATTATTCCATTACTCTTCAGTATCATCTTTTGATATTTATGATGTTTGTATGTGCACATGTTATTTTTCTAACATGTGATGACACGTCGATAGTACGGTATGTTATGTAACGTTCCATGTCCCTAGACTTTGCAAATTTGTTTACAATACTTACAGTTAACCCATGATATATCGTGACTATTATTATTGTCATTGTTGTATTTTCATGATGAGGTGCCGTATGAACAAATCGTAATAAATAGATATCTACCTTTATTCGAATCCCCAGCTTGCAACATCTCTTTCCGAGGATTGATGCTAGTCATTGTGGCATGGTTCATTCCTCACCCACCGCAGATCCTTGCCTCCGGGATGGTTATATGAGAAAGTGGACAGTGGCTTGAGAAAAAAAAATGTGTAACGCACCAGTAAAAGAAACTCCGGGAATGCAATGATAGGTGCATTGGTCGCCCCGATGTATATAAACCCTTTCCCAAACGACCAGTCCTACCCTGTTCCAAATTGAGAGCATCTCTAGACTAAAATTCAAAATTAGTGTAAATTAGCTTTAGCTCTCTGAGAGGGTAGTAAAAATTGTGGGAACAGGAGAAAATGCTGGTTACCAGCATTTTCTCCTTTTCCCACAATTTTTTCCAACAGCATTCTTTTCCAGGGACGTGAAAACCAGGAATTGTTTGGTACAGTGTAAAATAGTGTTGAAAAAGGCAGTGAAAACCATACAAAGAAAACAAAATCAGCGACATGTAAATAAACCCTCAAAGTTTAGAAGAATTAAGCCATACTCTGTGAACAGGGGGCCTAATGCACCTGCAAAAGTATAGACCCATGTCAGATTTCGCAGTCCTCGCAGGCTGACATGTGCCGAAACTTATTACTATCGTTAACTCGTCAGTATATCAAAAAAAGTCAGTGTACCTTATGATGCAGGCGGTTGTTCCACAAAATGGCTTGCAACACGAGAAAAAGCGCATTAGGACTTTTGCGTAAAGTGTCGTCTCGGATCAGCCTGCGCAGTCCACGCAGGCTAATCAGAGACGACACTTTACAACTACTTTAGATTTTGTGCTACAGTAGACTTGCCCAAAACAGGAAATAACTTAAAAAGGGAAAGTGTCATTTCGGATTAGCCTGCGCGGACTGCACAGACTAAACCGAGACGATACTCTACGCAAATGTCCGACTGTCCCTTTTCGCGTGTTGCAAACTAAATAGGCTTTAAGGGTCCATGACAATAATCTGGCCTGCAACACGCGAAAAGGGGCATTCGGCAGTCCGTGCCGGCTAATCCGAAATGACACTCTTGGTTTTCATGCAATTTTCTGTTTTGCGCATGTCTACCGTAGCACAAAATCTAATGTGGTCGTAAAGTGCCGTCTCGGATTACCCTGCGCGGACTGCGCAGGCTAATGCGAGACGACACTTTACGCAAATGCCCGAAAGCCCCTTTTTGCGTGTTGCAGGCCAATTATGATAACTCAATTGGTATAATGTATAATTTCAGTTTGATAATGAGACTAGAGAGTAACTGCAGTGTGAAGGTTGCGTTATTCCAGAATTCCTTATACCAAAGCGCACAATCTAGGTGAGAAATTAGACTTCACGTTCTGTGTCATCGAGAAAGGATGGACGAAGTTTAAGTGGGAAAGCAGCCATTGACCGAGAAAAGAATATTCTTTGAAGAGCTTATTAACAGAATTTCTATATACAAAAAAAAAACATATTTTTTTTTTTAACTTTGCTGTCCATGTCAAAATGGTACATGAGGGTCGTGGCCATCCCTCAATGCATCTTACGGTTTGTCATTAGTTTTCTCTGTTAGTAAAGGAAATATTAAACAAAAATGTAAATACATATTCTAGATTTTTACATCTATTATTGTACTCCTATATTTATATGGCTTCTAAAATATAAAGATTTTTACACTGATGACTGATTAGGTTTATTTTTCTTCTTATCATTTTTTTTCTTAAATATTTGGACAAAAATGTTTATTTTTGTATATAATTGTGCAAAAAAACATATTATGTGAGAGTTTGTGTGAGTATGCAAGTGACTGTGTTGATAAGGTGCTACTTTGATCTTGGTTCAATGAACAGTACTGAAACATCAAAAACATAAACAATATTTGAACGAAAGCAAACCTGATGTGACTCTTCCTCCAATCAAACGCCAAGCCCGGGTAGCCCTGTTTTGGCGTTTAAGACCTGAGCACAGGGAGTCGATGCTTGGCCAATTTCTTTCCTAGGATCTCTGACAGCCATTCTTCTCTCACAGATCATTGCTTCTTCGGCGATGGTGACGTGGAAAAGAAGCCAGTAGTTTGGGAAGGAAATTATGAGAAGCACTAGTAAGAGGAACTATGCGAAAAATGAATAGATGCACTGGCCGCCGCGATATAACTGTAATAATGCTGAAAGCAGCGTGAAACACCGTACAAGAGGTCAATCCTCCACTCACCGAATTGGCAGAGTTTCACAAGGGTGTTAATACCTTTTGCGCTATTTAATTCCTATCCACCTGTTTTAGAATGATAAAAAATAATCAAGAATTTGGTTAGACCGCAGTAATTGATTCAAGTCGCTATTATTAAGGCTAAACAATGTATAAAGGCAAAGAACAGTGTAAAATAAGTTCAAATTGCACGGCCATGCAGTCTGATCATGTTCTTCCCTGTTCGCAAAGAAAAATTGTCGGTCGCAATACATATGATATGGGTCAGTAAAATATCTTTTAATCCTTTAATCCAGCAAATTATGACCGCGAACACCTTGGACGGTTGTTCATAATTATAAGCAAGCTTGGTCCGTAACAGACGGCCACATTGTATGTAACTTTATTGTATGTTTACGGATATTACCATGGCAACTTTTTTTTTCGTTTTATTTAAAAATGAAAACGCAGTATCATAGTTTTTATCATTCTATTTTGTTTATTCAATAGAAGTTATAAAATATATAATATACTAGTTGATTTTGACTCTGTGGACTTTTTTCAATATTCTTTTTTTTTTTTCAAAAAAAGTTTTTTTAAGTGTTTGTCTGACAATCTTATGTTCAGTTGTGTAATTTAGAACCTTTGATTAGATAAATAAATAAATAAATAAATAAATGAATAAATAAATAAACGAGAAATAAATTAATAATTGTTTGGTAATCTTACACCTATACACAACAGTATCGAAACTTTCTTACCCTAAGCATAAATACTTTTAACGTTCAAGCTAAGACAAAAAACCTACAAAACTAAATGCTTTTCATGTGAATTTTTTTATTTATCGTCTGGGAATGCTTTTCATAAAAATACAAGTCTCTCATTTATCTCTGTATCTCAAATTCGAGGGGTGTCAGATTCTTTGTTTTGTTTTTAAGTTTAAAGATCTTACGGGTAAGAGAATGTGAGAAAATCTGTGACAAAATGTCGGGATTTAAATTCAAAGAAAAAACATCCTGAGTCTTATAGATATCAATTACCTCTTATAGTGGACTTTACAGCGATACATGCCGTAGGTTTACTTCGAAAACCTCGTAACTAGAGATTGTTACATGCTGTATTTACGAGGTTTTTTAAGTAAACCTACGATGCAAGAATAAAGTGCTCTTGCCATAAAACATATTTAATTTTTATTGCAACACACAATTTTGTTTCAGACATCTGCAAGTTAAAAAAATCTATATCGACTGTACATCTACGAAGAGTGTTCAGAAAGTGTTCGGACCAGTTATCATACTAGAGTTACTAGAGCTTTTGTTCGCACAAGTGTCATAACTTTCTTACAGATTAATTTTTTCCGGAAGAATTTTTCTCTCAATATACTTTGTTGTATGTTTTATATTAATTAAACGAATTAATGTCGTAAATTGTATTGTGTATCGTTGAGATGTTTGCATCTTTAAGTCATCTATGAAATGATGTTCTAATTTGTTCTAAAATGTCTTTCTGTAAAGTGTACATATTTATAATTTTTTTGCCAACGGTCTAGATAAAAAGAGAAAAGAGTAAATTCATAAACACTGGTTTTTAGAATTGATAAGTTTTTCTTTCTCGATAAGGCTGAGAGACTAAAAAAGTATACTTTGATTTATGTGTGCTTCAGAAGTCCCAAACAATAATTTAAACATATGTCAAAAGATGTGTGTCTCTCAAACTTCTTTGAAAACATATCATTCTCTTTAAACATTCTATCTGGGGCAAGTACAAAGTCAGAGTTCAGTAAAGAGGATAATATCTTTTTTGTTCTCTTTCATTTTTACTTATTTACGAAAAAAAAAGAAAAAAAACTTTTTTCTATTACCTTTGTTAACTTCTCCAAGCCATAAACCCGTGAAAAGGTAAATTAAAAGTTTTCATTTTAAACTGATCATTGATTGCTTATTTACATATAAATTGCTGGACATATCGATCGATCAAATCGGTCTAAATATTTTCTATCAGGTTTCAAAGCAGTATTACGTTTATGCATTTAACTAAATCACGTTGTCTTATATACAACGATTATAAGCTCAACTCAACTCAACTTTATTAGGCATTCGGCAGACAAATACAGTATGTCATTGGCCATTTACAAAAAAAATGACAGACAATGACAGACATATAAAGTATACATACATATACATTTAACATTAACTACCAAAAAGATTATTCAGAATTAGTCGACGTGTCTAAAGATTTCCTTCTTTGTAAAGCTTCCTTTATGAATTTTGCTGTATTGGTTTGTGTTCTCTTGTTTTTTGACGAAAAGATGAAGATAAACTTACTGCGATTAGTCCTAGTACAGGAAAGGTAGTTAGTTCTATGATCACTAAATTTACCGCATGCAAAGAAAGTGATACCAGATTAAACTAAAGAACGATCGCAAAGTTAACATATTCTTTGGCTTCTATCCTTATTAAGAATTTTCTTCGTTTCAATTTCTAGTTTGTTGGATGCTAATCTAAATACGGTAAGCCTTATTTTCAGTGTTTCATTAATCAAATACATTATTTAAATATGATTCGTACTCGAAACAGTCTTTAAGCTTGCAGTAATACTCTAATTTTGAACAATTATTTATACTGCTGTGCCATTCTTGTATAAAATTATCTCTCAGGCGACGTTGTATCAGTACAAAGCCCGCTTTATTCAAGTTATTTTTCTCTAAAAGATATGCAAGACCTGTATTATTCAAAATTTGCCTCATCTGATTGACCCATAAAGTGTGCGACTGATTGGTGATTAGATTTTGCTTGTTATGTATTTTATATTTTAGATTTTCATCATTATTTCTTACTTTTTACCCAGTATTTCATAACTCTCTCTTTTGCCACAATAGAAAGAGGATACCTTCCAAGTTCACCATATACCGCAAAGTTGGGGTCTGTGTATGAACACCTAAAATACTTTTACGGAACTTTATTTGTAGTCTGTTGACCTGTTTTAAACCATACATTCCCCATACCTCTGCAGCATATAGCAAAATAGGTGATATCAATCTATCGAATAAATGCAATTTTGTTTTAATATCAAATTTTTGTTCTTTTAAATAATTGGAATAAATTCATCATCGCTCTATTTGCCTGATCGTGTAACGCTGAAGCTGCTTGTTTGAATAAACCTTTTTTTTGTAAATTTGATATTGAGATAACAAAAGTGTTCTACAGTTTCCAGCTCTTTATTGTCAATAGACCAAGTAAAATTGTGTCTTCTTTTTCTTTTTTTCAAAATCACAAATTTTGCTTTATCCGAAATTAATTCTTAGACTCCATTGTTTTGCGAAATCCGATATATCATTAAGTTGCTTTTGTAGACTGTTTTTATCTGCTGTATAGAAAACCATGTCATCTGCAAACATAAGCATATAAACTGATAGATATTCTATATCACTTTGGGTAAGATTTTCTCCATTGAAAGAATCTCTTATATCACTTACAAATAAAATGAAGAGGAGAGGTGATAAAGGCTCACCTTGTCGACTGCTATATCTATAAATTCAGAAAGATTTGAATTGTTAGATACTTTGATACATAATTTTACATCATTGTATAAAGATTTGATCATGCGAGTAGGCTTACAACTCTCATAATCAATAAATTCGCAAGATTATTTATTAAATCACAAAGTTTTCTGTATCAAACAATGAAGGATGAAAATACAGTCAACAATTCTTCTTGTCTCTAAACCTAAATTGTTAGTCTTTAACAATTTCGTATTTAAGCAATAATACACTTGTACTCTAGAGCTAGAGGCGTGATGCTTGGATCGGGCTACAATTCTTTTTAAGCTATGCTCTGTAAAATGGGGCATACAGCAACTCCATAATCCATGGTACTAAGCAAGCAATCAAATACTTGATGGATCAATAACAGACACATTTTTGTTTTTTAACCGCTGCCTTAAATCTGATAGACTGGCTATTGAGCACACAGAAAATTGACATGAAGCAAAAAACTTAGACCCAGTTCAACCTGTGCAGACTGCATTAGCTTGCCCTGGGTCTAAACTTTTCCCAGATGCATTAGGTCCCTTTTTAATTAACCATAACTCATTAAATCACTTGTTTCTATCTATTCATTAATTTAAATATCATTCATTTATATAACTATTTTGGTTTATGCGTTTTATCTCTTACAGTCAGCTCATTTCTTCACATGTTTGCAAATGCTTACTTCAAAATATCTTTTGAAAAGTAGAGACAATTGAAATAAACTGAGAATCAGCATGTGGGTGGTATACCGCAAGATGCAACAGAAATTTTAAAGTAAGCAGAAAAAAAACCCTATAACTGTTTTGGACTGAGCTTGCAATCTCTTTACATTGTAGAGGTCAGAGAGATGTACTGGTTATCAGCAGCTCTCGCTTGCCTGGTTCTCGGCACAGTACTAGGCAGTAAGTATATCATAATGTTTAATTTGTCTATTAATGGTTCTCAGCACTGTACGAGACAGAAATTATGTTATACAGTTGATGCCTAATCTATCTATTGATGGTTCTCGGCAGAGTACCAGGCAGTAACTATGTATAGTTAATGTTTACCTCATCTGTTCATGGTTCTTGACACATTACTATGAAGTAACTATCGTATACACAAGGTTTTATCAGTGTGCTCCTCCGAAAGCACTTGCCTGTAAGTATGTTACATAGCTAATGATGAACATGCCTAATAAAGGTTATCGACATAGTGCTACGCAGTTATTATGTTATACAATTAATGTTTAATCTGTTTACTTATTGTTATCGGCACATTCTAAGTATTATGTTGTACAATTAGGTTTCAATCTGTCTATTTATATTTCTCGGCTAAGTTCTCGATGGAATATACTAGTACATTTCTGTCAAACTGTAAAGATTTATTGTCTACTTCTGACTTTCGGCACGGTCTACAACAGTTATTGCCTTCTACAGGATGATTCAAGGTGTCTAATTCTTGTTGCAGTCGCAGTACCACACAGTAATTATGGTGTATATTAAAAAAAAAAAAGTCACTTTGCCAAAAATGGATTAATAATTCTCCAAAATACACTCTACTAAACAAGTCATGACATGATTATGGATCCATAAAATACATTTTGTTCATAGCCACGTGAATTTTCAGGTAGAATGGACTGTTGACGTGCAAAAAATTTACCAAATGGATAAAAGTTTCGACACAGGTCATCCTACCCAGACTGCGCAAGCTGACTTGGATCGATCCATTTTGGTGTTGAATTAAACCCTCTTTTCAAAAAGTATGGCTCAAATGTTAGATGTCTCCACTTTACAGCACCCACTGGGGAATTAGTGGTACAGTGAAGTGTCTATTTCGGATTTCCAGCTCAACATTTGGCTTTCAGTTAAATTGTGTTTTGTAGTATCGGTTCACATCACGTTACATGTTCTGATCTTGATCTGCGACGCCATAAAACATAACTGAAATAGCCTGTGTGCCAAAAAATGCAAATGTAGTTAGCTAGTTGGTTAGTTCGTAGTTAGTTAGTTAATTAGTTAGTTAGTTACGTTGAATTACAACGTGAGTGAATTGGTCAACATTCAAGTTATTGGTTGATTAACCGTTTACAGATGCCCCGGATAATCGCGGGGTGGAATTCCTCGTGGGTTACATGCCTAACTACAGATTAGTCGACCAGGTCCAGTTGTTTGTCACAACGTCAAAGACATCACCAGTAGCCGTCCAAGTCACAGCACCAATGTATCCAAGCGTCAATCTGAATGAAAATTTCGAAATAGTCGCTGGAGAAGTCAAACAGATATTTATTAGCAACGCAATTCGTGGAGTTGGAACGTCTCTTGAGACTAAAGCTATTCTTGTTACTGGTAACGCTGATTTTTTTTCTTTTTGTTGCAACCCCCCCACTCCCGCCCACAATCTGTCGGAACATTGAGATAAATCGAGAAAATGTGTGTTTAGGTATAGTTTTTGTACTGGCCAAACAGTTTCAAAATATTTACATTGTTTGCTTCCCATATGTACAAGAAACAATTATTTAATTTATGTTTATTTATACACCAGTATGCTAACGAGGATCGTTTTTGATTCGATTATACCGTATTTTTTGTGCATAAAGCAGAATTATACAAAAGTATTACATTTATATATTAGTCTTTCTTACAATAATTTTGTTAAAAATGGGTGGGAAGCAATCGTGTTACTGATAGTCAAGTGCTGATCATTAAAGAAAAGACCAAGCATTCGAATAAGTTGACCTAAGCACTTAATTGGTTTTGTCAAGGACACCCTTTTAATTTAGACATTTGGTTCGTGAAATAATAAACTCAAGAATTCATGTAAATATTGTCGGTTTACTTCAGAAATCTCGTAACTACAGCTTGAAACAAAAGATCTATTCATTCACATTTGTTAATCTATTGTAGCTACTGACGAAGTGGTTGTTTACGGTACAAACATTGAAGCCTACTCCAACGACGCCTTTCTTGCCTTCCCGACCGATGTCCTGGGCACCGAATATTATGCAGTATGTCACTATCCCACCTATACACCCAATGAGTTCATGGTGATTGGTAAGTGGCGATAACAATAAAATATCTTTTCAAATAGCTCAGGTATCCGGTGTATACGAGAGACTTAATCGTTTTATAGACGTAATATTTTATTTAGAGCTTATGCTCTTACCATTTGTTTAGAAAATAGTATTAAAAAGGATACGTTAACATAATATACGCTAAAAATGTTAGGACAATTATCATCATAATTATTATTATTATAATTATATAAACAGGTGTCTTGGACGGCACAACGATTACAATCAATTACGCCAGTCACAGTGCTATCAGCGTGTCGTATAGTGGTAATACATACGGACCAGGCAGTACACAAACAGTTGTTGTTGACCGTTATGATACATATCAGGTTTGTTGTAAACGTTTGCAAATCGGTTTTAGATTTTTCGCGCCCTAGATCAGTTGTAACATTACAGGGCTAGTAAACCAAGAATTCTGAGATCTAAATTCTATTCGGTCTAAAATAACTGCAAGAATGTTATGGCATAGAACACATAGCGTATCGTAGCATAAAATAACATAACACAAAATAACATAACAAAACACAACATTATATTCCTTTCACCTGTTCTGGCACAATGTTTTGTGCTCTGGAATGCTGCTCTGGAATGTGCGAAGGGAATGTATCAGAACACAATACACTGTTCCGGAAGTATGTTCTGAATGGAGCATGTTCGGAACATTGTTCTAAACCATATCGAAATGAAAGTACACTGGCATGATGGTTGTTGCAAGAGCTACTGTCTTAGTTGTGTTAGTTGACGATATAATAAGCTGCGGAGAGGGAGTAGAGCCAAGTCTACAATGCATATCGTAAAAAAAAGACAATAGCCAATTTGGCCATGAAGAATTGTCCGTCTTTCAGCCATCTTGTATCACCTAGCAACCGTTCAGAAGACGCGTTGCACCTCGATTGAATTAGAACAGTCAGAACATGTTCTGAAGAACAAAGCACAGGGTTCCGAAATACTCCATTGACCTAGAACATGTTCGGAGTGTACGAAGTAGCGAAAGGAATACGCCCAATGTAACATGTCTTTATCACATCAGAGTATAATAATATGCAATGCAGTATAGGGAAATATACAAATAGAATGCAAAGTAAACCCCATGGACTTCCGAAGATATGAGACATAGAGGGGAAGAGCACAAACTGATATACGTTAGCCATGCAACGAAATTTATTCCTATCTAACCCTTTCATCCTGTTTTGACTTTGTTTATTATGTAACAACTTCGTATCTCAGTTGTGAAAAGAAACACACGTAACATGTTGCTTAGTTATGATAATTTAACTAAATCATTTTTCATGAAAATCGATACATAAAAACTTGCATTAAAAGTTGCATTTCTGATTTTAAGATATCTTTAGCATCTGCTTTCTCGGCTGATACTGTTCTGCAGCTATGAAATATATCGTGAACTTGTATTAGAATATTGCTGTAGAATAACACCACTCAGCGTTTTCCATCTTTCCAAACAGTCGCTTACATCCGGGGATATGACAGGCACGTACGTATCTGGCGATAAGAAATTTGTATTCTTATCCGGTACCGGCCTTGCGGGCGTTGCCCCTGGACGATCTGGTGACCATCTTGTTGAACAAATGCTGCCAATACACACATGGGGAGTAGAGTTCGCCATTGTACCTATTCCGGCCAGAACTACAGGAGATCACGTGAAATTTTTGGGGTCTGAAGCTGGAACGTCCGTACGTGTGTTGTGCAGCTCTGGATGGGAGTAAGTAAAAGTTAGCCCACATCAGGCGAATTTGGATTTACAGTGAAAGCGTAAACTTGGTAAACAATTGAATACTTTATGAAATACTTGACAGTTTTCGTCCAAGACACGTCTTTAATTGGATTTACGCTGTGTAGCATGAATATTAGTTTCACAGTTAAATTTTCACAATTAAATAACGGACCATGCAGACCCGAAAACGGTATACACTTGGATCTACACTGTGATACAACAGCTATAAACTAAAATAACATATCTATCACAAGACTAGTTTCAAGAGTATTCTAAGCTTTGAGTAACGCTTTCTGGGCCCGTATTCAACAACCATTCTTGAGAATATCCTTAGTCTTATTTTCCATTTTTTTCTAAATGTGTAAGGAACACAAATTCTGATTGACGAAACCGAATGGTTTCGCCAATCAGAAGGTGTGTTACTTACATAATTATTTAGAAAATTCTGGAGAATAAGACAAAGAAAGTTCTTATGAATGGTTGTTGAATACGGGTCCTTTTTGAGCAATATGTAAATATATATAGAAAATAACCTTTTTTCCTTCGGTAAATGTCGAAATTTGATTCAAAGAGTGATAAAATCATTGGTAATATTGTCACGAGTGGCGCAGTACGCAGTCACGATTGAAAATATTACCGATGTCATTTACCTGATGAAATAAATTTCGATCTTTCACTGATAAAACAAAACAAAAAAAAAATGTTCTATATATTTCTTGCTTATTATCCCTTTTCTGTTTGGACATTCGTTAAAATCTGGGACAAATGTTTTCTGTTATTCCCAGTGGAGTAACCCCTCCAGATAAGAACAATATTATTTCATTGTGGTCGGTAATTTATCGAGGAAAAATGATGGATTATGGATCGTTATTTTATGCCTTTTTGTTCTTTATAGAGAAATAACGGTGAAATATTGATCGATATTTCACGGTTACGACCAGTGGAAAATATCGATTTTATTTTTTTTCTTCACTTAAAGGCAGAAACAGTAGTACATACATAGTTACCAATGTAAACAGATAGTATCATTCAACCAGAGGGAAATATGAGGTAGTTTAAACGCATACAATCCAATCTCCGAGTAGAGTTGTCGTTCGTTACTCTCACCATACATCTCTGCAATGGGCTAAATGACAAGAGTATTGTCAAACCTGTATAGAATGGAACTATTCTTTTCGAGCCTCTTTACTGATAAGAATCTTACGCCAATTTTAACAAAAATGGCTCTGCCCATGAATGATGGTAACGGTTTTGACACACCGATGGATCTTAGTTTATAAAATTAAAAAAAAAACAAGTTAGAGCCTAGGACGCCCAAATTAGATAGATGAATATTTATAGAATGCCATCTAGCGGTAGATAATGAGTTTGTTTTCTGTTGCAGAGAGAATTTCAACGTCGACGCCGGTACATTCATGTGGTATCTCACGCCATCCGACCAAGTATGTCATGTTTTGGCCACCAAACCTATCTTAGTGATGCTTCTCGTTGTCAGTCAGGTCACAAGCAAGTAAGTACTGAAGTTCACATAGTTCTATGGTATCACATTGCATGCAGGTTTTTCTAAGCCATATTCTAAACGAACCCCAAAGTTTACTACTGAGAGAAAAATATTGAATTTATTTCATCAGCTTGTGGTTAATATAGGGAAATATTTGCCGAAAAAGGGAAAGGTATGCGAAAATAGCGAGTGCCGTAATGCACGAGTTATTTTGGCAGACCTTCCCATTTGGAAGCAGATATTTCCCCATATGAACCACAAGCTGATGAAATAGATTATATATTATCTTTCCTCTGATTAATTTTGTCAACGAATGCCGCTTTTAAAACTAGTCATTGCATCGAAATAAAAGAAAGTAGATCCAGATTTTCGGCAGAGGAAAAATATTCATTGTGACGGGGAAATAATCCCCCCAGCTAGTTTAAATTACGACATTTCTTTACACATAACATTTCTAAAAATAGAAAAATAGACACATAAAATATAATACAGTTTGTGAGGAAATGCTAGTCAGCAAACCTACCCTAGCGATTCTGCCAGTTTGAGGGTAGAGTGACAAGAATAGAGCTGGAGTAAACATTTTTATCGTTGGTTTGCTTCGAAAACCTTGTAACTACAGCTTGTAACAAGTTATAGTTACGAGGTTTTCGAAGTAAACCGACGTTAAACTCATTATAAGTAAAAAACATATCGTCGGTTTACTTTGAAAACCTCGTAACTACAGCTTGTAACAAGCCGTAGTTACGAGGTTTTGGAAGTAAACCGACGATATGGCTAATGTGACTAAATGATGAAAACATTGCAGAAGAAAAAAAGGAAAAAATATTCGCTACCAGCATGCTCTCCTTTTTTTACAATGTGATCTCTAGGCCTCTTATTTTTCCCAGATTCTAGGGTACAGGGTAAAAGTTTTTAACCATTTTCCAAACGAATCTGTGCATTTTACAGCCCATAGTAAAAGGCTTTTGAAACATCACGGGAAAAATACTGGTGATTATTCTACCCTAGTAATGCATGATCAAAATCAACGGCATATTTTTTCTTTTGTTGTTTTAAATTTACAGTGAGCCCGCTGATCCGTCCATGATTACCATCCCACCAATGGAACAGTACGCCGCAGATTATACTTTCGCCACGCCCAAATATTCATTCGGCTTGTACCAAAACTTTTTCATGTTTATCGTGAAGAAATCTGAGAAAGATGGACTGAAAATTGATGGAAATGCTTTTCCAGGAAATACGGTATATACTGATATACCCAACACTGATTATTGCGGGGGATTTTTGGAGGTAGGTTGAGTACTCATGTTCCTATTTTCCAGAATGATAATTATTATTATACTGAAAAGAATTTCTCGTGATCTGATTAAATATTATGCTCCAAATATATATATCATGTACACTGGCAAGACCAAGGAAAAAGCAGCTTCCCTTTGGGAACCCCGTATGCATGACTACACTGTCAATGCAACATCCAAAATTGCGTCGTCGATCAAGTTTTAACAAGACCAAGGCAAAAGTAGCTTCCCTTTGGGAGCCCCATACACATGACTACACTGTCAATGCAACATCCAAAATTGCGTCGTAGATCAAAATTAACAAGATTACCAAGGTTTCAGTGAAGTCATTTCTCACTGACGTCAGTTTTCATTGAATTGGGACACTCAGAAGGGAAATTCTACTTCTTCAGCGTACACACGTTTTTTAAACCAAAACAACAGGCAAAATTCAATTTTCAAACGTTTCAGTGGTAAAACTTTGCAGTATGATAAATTTTCGTTGTACGGTCAGGTGGCAGGGGACTTGGAAACTTGTTCACGGCAGTGGTGAATCGTGTCGCCCCGAGCCGAAGAGGCTCGGGGGGACATGATTCACCACTGCCGTGAACAAGTTTCCAAGTCCCCTGCCACCTGACCTTACAACTAATACTGGTCATTCATTTCCGGTAGAGGATCTTATAAGGGATATAGAGGATCTTCCATGAGTGTTCATGTATTATCGTTTTTATCAAACGAGTTTACTAAAATTGTATGACGCGAGCCTTGGCGAGCGGCAAATACATTTTAGTCAACGAGTTTGATGAAACGATAATACATGAACACGAATGTGAGATTCTATGATCACATAAAACGAATGAAAGACCGTAAAATATCCCGCATCACAACCTTCAATCTCTATACCGTTCACGGGTGCATGTTTACAGTTGTAGTTTGGTTTCAAACGTGTATATACACAAGCAGATATTTGCACCGAAAAAGAGTGAAATAGTTTATAGATAGGTTAAGTTCAGCTATTTCTGCAACAAGATTGATTTTAAGAGACTTTTGCTGCATTTCTTGGTTTTTGTAATACACTAAAATCAAAACCTTTCCACGCGTATACGTCTTAGCAACAGTGACGTCATTGTTCCCCCGAAAGGGCGTAACAGTACAAGTTCCCGCACAAACTGTGGTTGGTTTCTCTTGTTTCACGCGCTCGTGACTGAAAGCTGATTAGAACCGGGACACAAACAACGATAATACACTAGTGTATTATCAAAAATAAGTCATAGGTTTAATACACTGTCGGAGGAGGTTTTATGTGATAAATCTTAATATCAAAACACGCACACAACTGATTAATGAGCCATACTCTGTGAAAAGAGGGTTTAATGCATAAGCAAAAAATATTACCCCATATCAGAATGTGCAGTCCGCGCAACTGACCTGAGCCGAAACATTTTGCTCCTTGGTGAATTTTTCTGCATGAATATGTGAGAAATATGGAGGCAAGTCATGAAATTACACATGACTTGCCTCTCAGAGTGGAGAGGTGGCCTAGTGTTAAATAAGCTGGAATTCTACATCGATGGTCATGGGTTCTTAGGACTCTGTCATTGACAAATCCAGCCATAAATTTTGAGCCTCGTTTATTTTTTTCTATAGGTGTTTTCAATACAGAGTAGCCTAAAATTTTTGTCGCCAAGTCCTGGTAACTCAGTCGGCAGCGTGTCCAGAACTTGGGAACAGAGGGTTGCTGAACCGATCTTCGGTCCAGCAGATTTATTTCCGTAGATTGATGATAGTCATTGCGACAGGATTCATTCCTCAATCGCCGCTGACTATTATTTCAACGATAGTTATGGGGGAAAGCAGCCAGTGGCTTGGGAAAGAATAATTGTACTGATATAAAAAGCTCTAGGAAAGCATCGTTAGGTGTACTGGCCTATGTAAATGAAATAATGCTGAAAACGGCACCAAACACCATATAAAATTAAATCGTCAGTTATAGCGTGTCATACTTATTGATATGGGCACTTAAACCTTTACCACACATTCCCTACTTTTGACGACCTTGAGAAAGAAGCCTTTAGAAAACATTGTGGGAAATGGAGAAAATGCTGGTAACCAGCATTTTCTCCATTCCCCACTATGTTTTCTACCCTGCTGGAAGCACATTTCAATTTCTGAGTCACGTTTATTTTGTAGCCTGCAAGAGCTTTCAAGTTAGACCAGTCTAAAATTTTGTCCTTTGGTAAAAGGTTAAGTAATAGTTAGAAAATTTTCTCAATACTTACAAGTTGTTAGGTTAGATTTTACCGGATTAGTCAGGTAAGTGTTCAACTCTTACCCTTTTGCCTCACAATCCCGAGTTTTAACGACCCTGAAGAACGAAGGTTTTTGAAAACATTTTGGGAAAAGGAGAAAATGCTGGTAACCAGCATTTTCTCCTTTTCCCACAATGTTTTCTACACCATCGAAGACAGACATCATCACTTTAGTTACATGTATATTGTCATTTTGCATTTACTTTAAATCGGTTAAGTCCTAATTGTATAGTTTTCGTTACGACTTAAATCCCAATTTTATAAACTCGCCTTCTTCAGCACAACAGATACTAGTACATTTCCCTTGAAACACAGTGATCTTTTTTTCTTCCGTCTCATAGGCTTGACTTTACAAACGGGTGGCATAGATTAAATATCAGAAAGAACGTTTTGTGCTGCCTGATCCTGATCCATTCCTTCTGCAAAAGCCAAGGGTGTTTGGCTATGGATCAGAAATGGATAATCCTATTAGGAGAATTCTGGGTCAAAGGATTAATTATTATAAAGCTGAGCAGACCTTGTCCTTGATTCGGATCCAATAATTCGAATTTTCTAAAATCAGAATATAAAAGATTAAAATTAACCACAACTTTCGTCGATGGTTGGTATAATTTTCACATATTACAACTTTCTGACAGGTGCAAATGTTACTAAAAGTGCCACCAGTGTCTTTAGCTCTAGATCTAGATCTTATTTGACTAGAAAAAATAACACAGTGAGTTAATAAGCTTTACGTGTAAATCTACCTAAATAAGAATCACACTGTGAAAGAATTTCTTAGATACTCCGTTGCAATCAATCAATGAGCACACCGACGTTGAGAGAAGGTCTGTCGTTCTTCCCCCCTCCACCTGTCACATTTTGCTTCCTACGGGCCTGTTTTGGGGACAAATTTATGCCATGGCGCGGAGAAAATAATCACAGTGGGAAAAAAAGAATCCGTTTCTGACATGTGAATTACAATCCAAAATTATTGGATTCTTCCATCGTGGACAAAAATAAAGGTTGTGACTCAACTAAGATACTTTATTCTCTTACCATTCTACAATAAAATTATCAATAACTCCTATATTTTGTTATTAAAGCATGTCGATATATAATAAAAGGAACATTGTGTCGTAGTTACTTTCCTGTGTCAATGCGAGTATTTGTTTCTCGCTGCGTGGGCCTACTTTGATATGTTTCCATTCCTTCGGTCTCGTGAAATTTCCATTTTCCCGCGCACCTCAAAGCAAATTTAAGCAAATTTAAGCCCCATGCATGATAGTTAAAACAGCATAGTGTTGCGTATTTATCGCTCAAGTTTCGGCTAAGCCTTGACCAGGATAAATATCGATGTAAATATATAGATACATTGGATATCGCATCAAAACAAATGAGTTACGTCGTTTAGAGAGAAAACTTAAAACGTTTTTTACAGCTTTGTGAAAATTTAATCCTTTCATAGAATTTTCTAATTCGTTCATATGTTGGGTAAAATTCAACGAAAAACTAAAAAATAAAAAGAGAAAGGCATGTTGCCGAGTTAGATTTTCTGCAAAATGGTTATTTCTATGGTAACCGATTATATCAAAATACCTAAAATGACTATATCTTCATAAAAGACAGTAATACAGTGATAGAAAGTTTATTATACAATGCAAATATTATTTTCCATATTTATTATATTATTTCTTGATTCTGTATAAATGAAATAATAATCTGAATTAATTTTCTTTTTAAAAAATTATTTTTCCTATTTCTTCATTGGCCAAAACATAGGCAAAATCAACATGTAGCCTTCAATTAATTCAAAATTTTGAAAAATTCCTTTCATAGAATTTTCTAATTTTTTGGTACATGTATATACAGTAAAATTTAATGGCAAGTACAAAAATGAAATGAAAAAGATATGTTGCTTTGTTAGATTTTTTTGTAAAATGGCCGTTTCCATAGTAACAGTTAAGACGCTCCGACCGATCGGCACTGTCGTGTTCAGTAGGCTCTAGTCTCTGAGAAAGTCGAAACCGCCGAAAACTTTCCTGTATGCTTCTGATCTTTTCCCCTTGAGATATTTTTGCAAAATGTCCGTTAAGTCGATAATGTAGACTTATTCTTCGCTTCGAAACGTACCGTATACGAAATTCAAAGTATTGTCCGAACGATATACAAGTACCTTCTTTGAGAAGAGTTACTGTCTGTTATTGTCTCCCTTGAAATCGCCAAAGTGATGTGCAGAAATCACTACCGAAAACGTCCTTAAGACACGGGTGTTAACGTGAAACTTGACTTGTGGCAAGTGAAGCAGAACGTCGTTTACATTTTTACTGTTGCTCTTTACAGGTTGCCGACGGTACACACACTGCTCGACATGATTCGCCAATTTCCGTGTTCGGCGGATTTATGTACGGAACCGGCGCCTACGAAACCTATGGTATGCCAACAGGACTTCGATTGTCTCCAATCAACACGGTAATCAATACATTGTTAATTTATTCATCTATCATCCTGTTACACGTTTAATACCAAGATAATAATGTTAATTATGGGTCATTCCTATTAAATTAAACAAAGCGATTCCTTTCAAGTTCCTTAAAGTAAATGATTAAAAGATGACAAAAGTGTATGTATTAAAAGGTATGAGTCTTTAGAACTTTACCACTAAACATGTTTTTGAACGTGATACAGAAAACATGACATACCATGTTTTCTCGTACTAATCTACAGATTTTGCAATCCGTCGGTTTAGTTCAAAAACCTCGTAACTATAGCTTGTATCATGCTGTAGTTAAGAGGTTTCTGAAGTACATGTAAATCGACGAAATGCTGCTAATCTATCAAAGTAACCATTATATTTCCTTTAACAGCTATGTGTACCAAGTACAACAGTAATCGGCGATGGTCTTGATAATGATTGTGACGGTTTAATTGACGAGGAGATTTGTACTGTAACACCGGCTATAGGTAACAAAAATCGAAGATACTTTCATTTCATTTTTTTATCCATTTTGTTATATGTTATCGCATTACACCACTCCCACACTAAGAAAAAAAGATGTGAACGATATCATAACTATTTGGTTATTGCTTTATCATTTAGTTTCAAGCATTTTATGCATCTAATAAGTTCTAAATTTCCCTGTTTTTTTTTTTATTTCAATAGCTAATAGGATCATTTTCTTCTAGAAACATATGTGGTAACATTGTGTATACATCGTACGTACATCACCCATTTGCATCATGTTCAGATATGGTCTACAGTGCCAACACTTTCGCTGCTAGTGTTGTTCCGAGTCAAACCTTTGGAGAAAGAAAACCAGCAACAAGCCTTTATCAGTTATAAATAATTTATAATGAATAAAGACAATAGAGTACGGTAAGAGTTAAAATGGAATGAAATTTGACAATTTTTAATCTTTGAACAAGAAATAGAATAAGTTCCTCAAAATTAAGAATTAGGTTTAGATTACAAGAAAGAATGGAGTTTCTGGTTCCGAAAACCTAAATTTACATTAGTTTAACTTAAACTTTAACAAGTAGATACGAGCAACCTGTTTAAATAACAGATAATTCCAACTTACAAATGTATATCCCATGTTAAATCCAACATTTTTCACTAATTCTGTATCCTCCAAACCACAAGTCTAACTTAAAAATCCAAGTCCAAAATCACCAAATAAGTCACTCCTATTAATATCAGCTTAGAAAATATGAGATTAGTCTTTTCCAGAAAGATGACATCGAGGATTAGTAAACACCTTGTCTACCAACAACCTGTTTCTAAAAATAACCACAACGGAAAAACCAATATATGTTCTTCATGTTTCTAGAATACTCTGAAACAAGTCACTGTTTCTCCTATTTACACAACTCTTCCGCTCCCAAAGGAAAAGAAAGTTTTATAAAGTAAAACTTCCTTTTGTCTGAAGACAGAAAATATCATTACACATAAAGATACATGAGAACAGATAAAGACAAATGTTAACTAAATACAAATTGAAATACCATATACATGAAGACAAATGTTAACTAATTACAAGTCTATTCACTTTTAACAAGATTAATTGTTAATTTGGCTTAACTCAGTCGGTCAAAAAATTCTCTGATAGTCTTTAGATGTTCCTCCCAATCAACGCTGTGAATGATGATATCATCGATGTAGGGCCCTACAGTCGTCCAATCCTGATGTAATATTATTATGTTGATAAGACGCTGAAATGTTGCTGGCAAGTTATTCAAACCAAAAGGCACAACTTTGTTCAGATAAAGTCCATTAGGAGTTATCAATTCAGATATTTCTTTAGCTCTTTCAGTGAGAGGAATTTAGTAACATATTTAGCATGACCAATATTGTCAATGCAGTCATCTACTCTTGGCAGTGGAAACGAATCAGTCTTAGTCACAGTATTAACTTTTCTATAGTCAGTGCACATACCAAAAGTTCCATCTGGCTTTGGTACAAGAATACAGGGAGAACTCCTATTTCTTGGGGTTCTTCCGATATGGATGTTGTTTCACTGGTTTTGAATTTTCAGTGTCCACATCATGGTATATTTTATCTCTCCGGAGATAACGTAATTGTTAATCCACTTGTAACTGATACGCCTTACATGGATCAATCACCCCATCCGATTGAGGAAGAAATTCCTGACCTTCATCCTTCATGTGTACATGTGCAGTTACTAGAGCTATGGCAAAAAAAGCATACCTCAGCATATGGCGACATAATTTAAAGTGCTTGTAGATAACATATTGAATTTAGGTGAAGTAACATTATCTTTCCTCAATGGGGTAGCAAATATTGTGGGAAAAGCAGAAAATGCTGGCTAACAGCATTTTCTGCTTTCCCACAATGTTTTCAAAAGGCTCTTCCGTCAGTGTATTAAACAGTCGGAACTGTGTGGTAAAGGCCTAAAGCCGGGGGAGCCTAGTAGTAACATACACATATAGTGCCAGAAGTGTTTTAATCCCTCAGCTCAAATTCTTATTCGATGATTTGGGAGAGTCTTCAGGACAAAAATCATTCTTTCACAGATCATTATTGCTTTGAATCTGGTCAAATTGCAATCGCTTTAAATGAGTTCCGGACATAGTAATGATAGAAGAATTGTATTTATATTTGTGTTTAGCACAAGCAATCGAACATTTTTGCCTTGTTGTTGTTTTCCAGATGACGACGGCGACGGTACAACAGATGAAGATTGTGCTCAGCCATTGCCAAGTTTGTCTCTTTTTCCTTCTTACCTTTTTCATATGTTTTTTTTTTTCCTAAAAATGCAATAAATATAGGAATAAATGAGCTGGAAATGACATTTGTGACTAAATTTTAACGAAACAAGTACAGGGTGATCTTAGTAAGCCTCATAACATTTTCTTACCCGACGAATTAAACAACACTTAAATTATCACTTTACCAATTGTAATTGACATTTTTTTGCTCTTTAAACAAACAATAGAAAAACTGCACTATTGCTTTACCAACATTTGTTGACATGTTTT
The DNA here is from genome assembly GCA_943736015.1 of Tridacna crocea. Classification (NCBI taxonomy): domain Eukaryota; kingdom Metazoa; phylum Mollusca; class Bivalvia; order Cardiida; family Cardiidae; genus Tridacna; species Tridacna crocea. The sequence continues at coordinate 16,217,288 of OX031068.1, forward strand.
TCTACAATTAAATGACCATTTTGGTATGAAAAATAAAACCCTATTATTTAATAGTCGATGGAAACTGGGGCCAATGGGGGGCCTGGGAGTCGACCTGCTATTGCAACAACGGAAATGGACAACAACCAAGACGACGTGCTTGTGACGACCCGGCGCCCCAGTATGACGGTCAACAATGCTCCGGGGATGACACATCTTACAGATCATGTACCCCGAACAATGGACAGTGTCCAGGTATGGTACCTTCAACAGAGTAGGTCCTTTGCTGGACGCACAGTATCTTTGTGCAGCATGTCTGTTGCAGATTACAACATTTCCAGAAATAATTTTTGCAGTATTTGAAAAGGGAGTTTCACCCGTCTGCAAAAGATATCGACCTGTGTCAGCCTGCGCAGTGCACACAGGCTTACATAGGTCGATATGTTTTGCTATTTGTATATTCTATGCATGTCTACGGACCATCAGTTGTTAGACATGATGAATTTTATAATTCCGTAGATATGTGAGGACTTGCTTGGTATAATGCATCAAAGAGATGGATTAAATCCCGTGTTCCTGGAGCATGGATCAGATGTATATCTTTTGCAGATGTCTTAGCAGAATAAATCTTTAACAGAGCACATCTTAATTTTTACTTATTCTTTGAGCATTATTGTGAGCCCCCCTTGATATTTGACTTAAATCGATGTGGTTGAGCTTTTCTTACATCAAGATTTCGGCATCTAATGGATGTCCCGTATGCTTGAAGTGTTGGATATGAGGCCAGAGATCCTTGGCATGCTGTACCTTTTGTGCTGGAGTGTCTGTGAGCTGCATAGATCCATAGATATCCGTTTTGTCGTACGACCGACTGTTTCAAGAGGTGAACTGGCTATTGAACATGTATAAAACTTACAAAAAGCCAAAAATATCGACCTTTGCCTGCCTACGACTCGTTTGACATGCAGAAAATTTACCTGCATTAAACGAATCGATTCATTCCAGCCTAAGTCGACTGTGCTGGGTGACATGAATCAAAACTTTTTGTTGAAGCATTGAACCCTTTTTCTACTGAACGCGGCACAATAAAACATAAATTTCTGATTTTATTTGCAGTCGATGGTGGTTACACACAGTGGTCGTCATGGAGCGGCTGCGGAGTCACTTGTGGCGAGGGCTTTATTTCCAAGACGAGATCGTGCACAAACCCGTCACCTCAGCATGGAGGACGTGACTGTTCACACCTTGGTGCTGACACCCAGTCCCTGCCGTGCCAAACTAATGTCGTTTGCCCAGGTAAGAAAACCGTTGACTTTGTTTGATAAAATAATCTATTACGTTTTATTATATAGATCAAAGAAAAGAATATTAGTCGAGTATAATCTGATACTTCGCAGGTGCAAAAGCACTACTCCCATAGTTGCATGGTATGTATCCTTTTCAGAAGTCAATAGTTTATGTACTTCTGCTGTTTTGACTCCGTTTCAAATATTTCTATGACATGATACAACTGTGGTCATAAACGTGTTATTTACACAGTTGTAGTCATGGTACTATATGAAACAATATTTAAATGATCACTTTTGTCAGTTTTCATTATGTTTGCCTCTCCATTCTTGAAAGAGTAAATATTGGTGCACATGTGCAGTTTAATGAAATTTCTTTTCTCTGTAATGTTCACAAATAAACAGTTATCCTGTTTATAGCTCTAGTCATTAAAGGCGAGAAACTGGATTGCCTTGTTTTCGTGCCCTCGTTCATCCATTACCACACAATCCCAAATATAAAAATCCGTAGGAAAACGTTTTTTGGAAATATTGAGGCAATAGGATGAACGCTAACATTTTCTCCTTTTTCCACAAGTGTTTACTAGTTTGACAAGTTAGATTTAGTCCTCCTTAAAGAGTTAAAAAAGGTTCGATGTATGCTGCTCTCATACCCGGTAAAAAGCATTATCTCCTGTAGTAAAAGCCTTCTTTCTCAGAATCACCCAAACAATGGATCGTTTTGTAAAATGTAAATACACGTAAATCATTTCATTGTCATTTCTTTCTTAGCGCATTGTGATAGTAACCCGTGCCAGAATGGTGCCACGTGTAGTAATGGACAGGGGACCTTCGTCTGCTCATGCGCACCTGGATATACTGGCACCACGTGTTCGTCAGGTAAGTTCAGTCATGCATCATCTTGAAATGTGTAATATGAATGTACACCACAATTTTTTCTTTTGTACTTTAGTTCTAAAATGTTAAAATTCCTATAGTTCTTTTGGGCGTAATCACTTAATATATTTACTTCCAAATGTCCCAGGACAATTATGTTTAATTGCTCAACTTTTTTTATTTATTTCAAGTGTGTTAAAAGCCCAAGTGCGACAAAAAAGTAATCAAAGTTTCGAAACTATTTTTAAGATGACAATCTGTCACTGTATGGTGTTAGTTGATTGCGGAAAAACGAAAACAGAAAAAAAGTGAACAAAAACTAGAGCGACCTGGAAACTTTTAACCAAGTTTTATTTTATTTTACCACCAGCGAAACCTTTGACCTATCGAATAACAACAAATTGTCATCTTCACAGTAATTCCCATCCTTTAAAGGGATATAGATTATGATTTAAACTCCTTTAACATCCTCATTGTTCTCTTAGTCGCTACACGGCCTTTAAGAAAAGAACGAAAAAAAAAAAATCGAAAAAATATAAACTTTTACATATAATCCTTTTTCTAAAATTTTGAATCATAAGCCCCGAGAAACGACACACTCAAAACAGATATATTGGAAAGAATAGAGAGTTTATTACTTTCCTCAGTTCAGTCATGCATCATATGGAAATTTGGTACACTTTCCTCAGTTCAGTCATGCATCATATGGAAATTTGGTACATGGGGTTCCTCAAGGATAGGGTTGTTTGTTGAAGAGTTAAGACAGCATGTACTAAAGTATTATGCATGCAAGAAACAAAACAGCATTTATGATTTAAAGACTAAGTGAAGTATGCCCCCCATGTGCGAATTAGAGGGCGGTATACTGGTTTCACCATGTCTTTTATACAAGTGTTGTTCATGACCCAAGGAGATATCCTATAGTATTTGGGTCACATGGGATTAATGTCAAGGTCACTGATGACTCTTGCTATAAAAATCATTTCCATTCGCTGAATGCGACTGTTTCAATTAAACTTTTCTAGTGGGGGTATTTGTGTGCATTGCAACAAATCTAGGTTAATTTTTTTTTCATGTTTCTTTTTAAAGTTGTTGGGTTCTTTGGATCTATATGATTCTTACATGCCGATTTGGCTTTACAGAAGTATAAAGTATAAGCTTGCATAAGTATTTTGTACTCAAAGAATATAATAGACTTTCGTTTGTCGGGAGCTAAAACAGGATCGGACCAGAGGGAAAGTGTTGGTAATAGCGGGGACATAAGCCGATACACATTAACTTTCGGCTGTTGGTTCGAATCTTTGTGTTTTTTTTAACGAACAAAACATTAGAAACACTGCCTCTTGGCACTTATTCTGAATCTCCGAACTTACACAATACTGGACTATCCTAAGTATGGCGAGTAATTGTCGAGAAACCGTGAGCTTATGCAGAGTTTTGGTATCGTTGGAAAACACAGACAATTACAAATCTCCAACAAGGGCTTGCTTCAACGTTCCAACTTACCGTCATATTTTTGGAAAATCACTTTTGCCCGAAAACGGACATTTCATCTATTGAGGAAAAACATATGACAATTCGGCCATACTCTGTAAAAAGGGGAATTAATATATCTGCAAAAAGTGCATTCATCGCAGACTGGCCTTGGCCGAAGCTTTTCGCTATAAGTCAATTTCGGACCAGTTTCTAAGGACAAGTCTACGTTTTGATTCAGCTGTTGTCATACAAAATGGACTTTATGAATGCATAATTATACGATGACTTACTTGTTTTCGTGCAACATGGAGATGTATTAACTCTTTACCACACGATAAAATTTTAGACTGGTTCAAATTGAAAGCATTTGCAGACGACAAAATAAAGATGACAGAAAAATTGAACTTTGGTCTGGGAAGGGTAGAAAACACTGTAGGAAAAGGAGAAAATGCTGGTTACCAGCATTTTCTCCTTTTCCTACAGTGTTTTCAAAAGGCTTCTTTCTCAGGGGCATCAAAAGTAGGGATTGTGTGTTAAAGCCCAGTTTTAGAACAGCATAGCTCAGTTATAGAAACGCAAAGAAAAGCATTAATTATTTCGTTCCATGCGGATAAAACTGATGCTGATGAAAAACAGCTCTATTCGAAATGTAACACGCGCACTTTTAAAGGGTTCTACACTTTAACATACATGTACATGTATGAAGAGGAGGTAAAGTATAGTGTTCTTCATCTTATACCTACTGTTTATGATTTAAAATTGTACAAGCAGAAGTAGAACAAGAAACTAGGAAAATGATTGTATAGAAATGGTTATTATTTGGATGCTATCGGGTATTTAGCCCGTTTAGACATAATTGATTATGATAAATTCTATCTATAACATAACATGCGTATTTTAACCTTTTTTAAACACACATGTATTAAAAGAAGGTGTAAACAATTTTTTCTTACAATATATTAACAATAAGTGATCGAGAAGTTATGAAGTTGTACTAGCAGAATAATAAATAAAGAAAAATCACCGACCGTCACGATATGACCTTAGCTGTTAAAGTGGCGTTAAACCCCAATACAAACAAACAAAAATGAAGATAATAAAAGTAGAAAATGATAATTATTATACTGCAAAGAAATTTCTCGTGATCTGATTGGTTAACATGCCGGGAACATATATCATGTTGCCTGGCAAAAACCACGTAAAACCAGTTTCCCTTTTGAGTGCCCCGTAAACATCACTACACGTGCAACACAACATCCAAAATGGCGGCGTCGATCGATCACCAGACTGCACATTTATGCACCAAACTGCACGTTTTAGTGACGTCAGTTTTCAGTGACGTCAATTTTCATTGAATTGGGGCACACAGAAGGGAATTTCTATTTCGTCAGCATACTCGATTCGTGAAATTAAAAAACAGGAAAACTTCGCATAACGCACTTTGAAAGGGTAAAACTTTTGCTGTATAATAAATTCGTTGTACGGTCAGGTGGCAAGGGACTTGGAAACTTGTTCACGGCTGTGGTGAATCATGTCGCCACCTCGCCTTCGGCTCGGGGCGACATGATTAACCACAGCCGTGAACAAGTTTCCAAGTCCCCTGCCTTCTGACCGTATAACTTATAATGTCCCTTTTCATTAACCCTTAACCTGATAAATTAAAACGATAGTCAGAGCCATGATTTTGTTCACGTTCAAAGGTTTCTTGGGTAAAAATCTCCTTATCGGAAAGTGGAGATCCAAGACTAGAAGACACAGAATGTGTCGTCTGATCTTGATCTACCTTGTCAGCCAAGGCTCCTGAAGTGGCACTAAGAAGCCAATGGGTTAATTATCATAAAATTGATCACCTGTATAAATAAACGTGTTTACATATAAATAATTATGAAAAAGTGTAAAACGTCCACCAAAACGAAATCGCATTTTGGAAATAAAAGAACATTCAATTAATTGTAAGAACTATCAAAATTAATACGATATACCAATTTTTAATCAGACGTTGATGAATGCGCAAGCAGCCCATGCCAGAATGGTGCAACATGTAACAACGGACAAAACAGATATACGTGCTCTTGTTCGGGCGGTTGGACCGGCACTAACTGTCAGACCGGTAAGCATCATTTACTGTCTGTATCTTGTTTAATTCATCTGACTCTGTTTCTATAGTTGTAAAGGCTAAAAGAATAGACGCCTCAGGGAGCTAACCCTCGACTGAGGTAGACTTGTTTATTTATAATTTAAGTGGTCTTGAGCCAGGTCGATTTGCTAATCGTAAATCTGCGTAAAGACATGCATCATGAAAAGACTTTGCTGATTCTTTGCTTTATGAAAACATGGAGTGCATACTCTTGAATCGTCTGAAAAAAAATGGACAAAGTTTGTTTTAATTAATGTTGTTCAATTTTCAATTTCTTTCTTTATCTCTATATTCCACATCATAGGCTACTCCCGAAGATTCCGCGTACCAATTTCACCTCAATCTAAAATTCAGTAAACTGTAAGATAGCTCCGGTACTTTGGGGGTAAAAATGTCTCCTTTTCTGACAATGTAGATTCAAAATCTTAATGTGTACCGTCCGCAAAAGTCGTAGAGTCGCGCTTAGCAATCTTAGGTTTAACAAATGTATCCATGGTTTTGCAGTTGACGCAATTAGGGCATTCCTCAGTCATTTCTCTTAGTTTGTCTCCAGTTTTACATTGGACCTAATAAGGGCAATACTTGTTTTTTTTTCCAGGGCCCGTATTTACCAACCATTCTTAAGAACGTTCTTTGACTTATTCTCTAGAATTTTCTACAGTTGTAAGTAACACAACTTCTGATTGGCTAAACCATTCGGTTTAGCCAATCAGAAGTTGTGTTACTTACAAATTTAGAAAACCTTGGAGAATAAGACTAAGAATATTCTCAAGAACTGTTGGTGAATACGGGCCCTGGATTTCTTTTGCACTAAAGAGCACTGTTGTTCCTTTACAGATATCAATGAATGTTCCAGTAATCCTTGCAGTAATGGCGGGACATGCACAAACGGCCAGAATAGATTCACGTGTTCTTGTGCTTCTGGTTGGACAGGCACGACTTGCACAACAGGTGATTCATCATCCATTTCCTCACAATCCCGAGTTTTAACGACCCTAGAAGATAAAACTTTTGATAAAATCATGGAAAAAGGAAAAACAGGAACCAGCATTTTATCCTTTTCCCGCGATGTATTTTGCTCTTTCTGAACACTTTCAAAAATGTGTCGTCTGCATTACTTCTTATTTAGACCAGTAAGAACAGTTTGTCGTTTTAAAAAAAGTTCAATGAATATTTTAAACGATGATTTTAGTTTACTTTATATCATATTGTTTAGAATATCAAATTTGACCTTACGTGTCGTTTTCTTTAAATTCTAATATAGTAGGACTTGGATTCTAGATGTTTCATTTGTTTATGATTTATTTTGTTGTGGCATTTACTTCTAATTCAAAAGTGTTTTTTTTTTTTCTTTTGTTTCTCGAGTAAAAGTGGTAGTTTAGTATCATGCAATTTCGAAAACCATAATTTGTACATTTAGTGGCTTAAGACTTAAGAAATCTGTATTTGGTTGTCATTCCAGATGTTAACGAATGCGATAGCAATCCTTGTCAAAATGGTGCCACGTGTGTGAATGGTCAGAACCAATACACATGTCAGTGTGCAGGAGGCTATTCAGGAACCAACTGTCAGACTGGTAGGTAGTTTATTTCGATCAGTGAGTGTACAGACAAGAGAAACCATGTAATTATGGAGTAATAAGTATGTATTCCAGTAAGACCTTTATATAGGCTATATTTTAGTGAATAATCGTCAAGAAACGAACATACACTATCTTGTCAACCAATTTATACAATTCATTTTGAAAGAATAACAGTCGTCAATGTGCAGTCACTTTTTCCACTGCCCTCTTTCAACCTTCGCTCTCGTGTATATTCTACTTTCATGTTTTTCATATGTCTGTATCTTTACTCATTAAAACAATTTATTATCACATAACTCCCCTGTAAAACAGCTATTACGATTTTTCTCGTTCTACACACGTGAGAGATAAGAAAATAATGCTGTAATTGGTTAACACGATGTAATTATATATTAAATTTCTAAAAAAATTGCTGGCCAAGATGCCTGTGTGAAACGGGCTGTCAAAACTAATGAGCGTGACATAGCTTCAAATTTTAGTATCTTTAGATGTACAACATAAACGCTATATACAAGATTCCTTTTTTTTGTTTTTTAAATATTTTTAACTTTTTTTCGCTGTACAAACTATTTTAAAAAAAGGGTCTATGTAAATTACAATACAAATGCACAACTATGCCTATGTTTTAACCTAACCATGACTTTTGAGATACAAATATATGATAAAAAGAGGCTGATATTCGTTGGCTTTTAAGGAAAAGTTTCATTAAACTCGTCCAAGAAAATATTTGTAAGCTCGCCAAAGACTTGCTTAATGCTATTTTTATAAACTCGTTTAATCACTTTTATCTCAAACAACAACTCCTGCCAGCTCGTTTATGCCTTTAATAGTCAATGTATTGTTTTCTCTTTGCTAATTTATCCCTTTATAAGCTTTCTTAACCTTTGTTATAACTTTCAGATATCAACGAATGTTCAAGCAATCCGTGTCAGAATGGTGCCACTTGTTCAAACCAAATCAACCGATACACATGTACATGTGCTGGTGGTTATTCGGGTACCAACTGTCAGACAGGTAATTCCATGAATTCATTTCTTGAACGTTTTTTTTTTTTTCAATATTTAATTTACTTGCTAGTCTGTCGGATCCATGATTGGTACAGTGTCTAAGCTACTTTTTTTTTTACAATTTTAATTATCCTAGTTTTGAAAATGTTATGAAAGGCTGTCTCATATATGGACCTAGCTTATGAAATTAAAGCAAAGGACTGGGCATTTATTACTAAATTTACCCTTATTGTTTTTCATAACTGCAGGAAATAAAGTATTTACTTAATCTGCAATGAGAATGTTATAGTAAAAATTGTGAAAGGAAATGAAATTAAATATTATTTTTTTTATTTTTCTTTTCAACAACAATAGATTAGATAAGAATTCATTTCTTTATAATCTATCTATGGCTATGTTACAGTAAATGGAATTTGTCATGCTAACACAAACAAGTATCTGATTAAATTTTCTATTTGATTAAAATACCTACATATAAAAATGAAAAGTTTCCTACTGATTTCGTCGGTTCTTTCAATTATTATTGTTTGGATCTTCCATTCAGACATCAATGAATGTTCCAGTAATCCATGTAACAATGGAGCAACATGCAACAATCTAGTCAACAGATACACATGTACTTGTGCTGGAGGTTGGACAGGAACCAATTGTGACGCAGGTATGTTCTCCATTTTATCAGATCACACCCCTGTTCCGTCAGATTTATTGCTCATAAAACATAGGGTTTCTTCTGCAGTATATTTTGTATATTCAGTTTATAGATTACGTTCAGACACGGACTTGTAGCAGATCATTTTTGCGAAGCCACTTTGTAAGATATGAAAGGAAATCTAATTTTACAGTTGTACTGTGACAACGTCAAGCGAAATCTATTTCTTGTTTCAAAGTCATTGTATTCAACTTTCGAAGCTATGCTTTCTTGTCTGAATTTCTTTGCACAGTTGACTAATTTGAATCCATTTGCTGTGGTCTCGAATTTTGTTTGTGACTTTCCACATCAAAGTGCTATGTACATTTCCTTTCAATTTTTTTTTACCTAATCGTTTTATACAATCTCTAACCCTTTGGCTGCTTATTGCATCTCACTGACCTTTTGAGGACAGTGTAGATCAAGATCAGACTGCACAGAGCGTGCAGTCTGATCTTGGATCTACACTGTCCGATGAGGAGATATTATTCCCAAAATCATAACTTTGAAATGACAGTATTTTGGATTTTACTATCGAAATGAAAATGTATTTTTAGTTATTTAGCAGGATAAGAGTTAAGTATTGAAAGCAAACCGTCAGTATGGTAGGCACAACTTTTACTGCAGCTATACAGGTTGCATATAACATTAGGTCTTATTTCGGACCTGATCACTCCATAATCCTATTTGCAAAAAGGTATTTTCCTTCCTGTAGAAATCTAAACATTTAAGGCAAAATCATGAACAGAGTCAATTTTTCAAGTCTAACACCCCTCAAAGACTTCTTGAGTAAGTGATACAAATATTGATCTGTCGCTGTAGACAGATAATCCCTTGAATATGCGTGTGTTGTTTTTTGATCAGCGGACGTTTTGGCCTACGCGTTTAGACAAAGGCATTTGTCTCAAAAGATGTTTCTGCAAAACCTGAATTTGGCATGGATGTTTTAGAAATAGATAACTTGGACAGTTTGTTAGCAGACAAAATTTCTGAGGTAGGACATTCTGAAAATTTGTTTTCTTTTTACTAAAATTGCCTTTTAGTCATGGAAACAAAACGCTACACACAGTAAACTAGTCACAGAACAAAACCAGGTTATTTTGTTCCAATATTTCAACTGAAACAACACAACTTTCGACCGTTTAAAGGTTTTACCAATACCTTTGTCTAATATTTACAATGAAGGAGAACTTTTCGAGGAGACGAAGGAAGAAAATCTTTCAAGTCTGTGATTTTTCATTGGCCAACACATTCGGTGCGAGTACTGGTATAGTTCCCAGGAAGCAGAATCGAGAGAGATTAGTATAAGTTGTAAGAACTTGTTTCTCAATCGATGTAAAATAAATATGTTCAAAACCAAATATATTTTTAATAAATATCTTAAACCAAAACGTCCGGTGACTGGGATATTTTTTCAGAAGTTAGATCTGATTTCTGTTTGAATTTTATCAAGGTATATACTTAAACAGACATACCAATGGTCTAGCCCCAAAATTGTCTGTAATGTATTCCATTTTTCATTCATCTAAATCTTCTAACAAATGTGTTTCATTAAGTTGAGCTTGTGCAGCTTAGGAAATTTTTAAGTGATTTAAATAACTGGTTTACTATTTCTTTAACCTTGAATGATAACATGTTAACATTTTACATGAACTAGGCACACAGAGCATGAACATGAGGTATTCTGCAGAGGAAGCATCCAAAGCATCTTTACCGATGAATGACAAACATCTGATACGAGAGAAAATGATCAAATCGACACCCGTACTTATTAAACAATAAATATGTTTCACACTGACAACTAGACTTACACCAGATAAAGTCTTCAAGAAATAAAAAGGAATTTTATTGCAACATGATGAACTTTCAACAACATTTACTACGAGATAAATTCTACGACACAACAGTTTCAGTGCTTCCATGCGGCAGAGATCTGGACTTGCCTTTGACCTATAAATGCTTTTCATTGTATCTATTTGTGGAAATAAAGTGATTTACAAATCGACACCTGTTGATGTTACGGTAGACCACTCCTCATGCATAGACCCGATTTAAATACAATACCGGACTACTGCGTCAGAGAGATATCTCTTTGGCTTAGTGTTTAAGGTATTGACCTTTGGTCCGGGCGATATAGGGTTCGAATAGTGTCCGGTCCCTTATTTCTGTCATGCATTTTGTTCAATTGTTTCTTTGTTACGGACTTTGTTCTTAAGACTTTGATTGAAGCAACATTTCTTGCATATGTTTTTTTACCTCTCGTTTTAGACATTAACGAATGTGACAGCAGTCCTTGTCAGAATGGTGCAAGCTGTTTGAACCAACAGAACAGATACCAATGCCAATGTACTTCCGGATGGACAGGGACAAACTGTAATACTGGTAAATATTAGATTTCGTGCACATGAGTCGTAGACACCTGTTGAAAAAGATGAAAGTAATGATCCTTTTTAAACTTTGATATCAGTTGTCTAACTGTCTGCAGATTCAGCACTATATTAACCCTTTGCCTGATATGCCAATTTGAGGCTCTTCCATTTCAGCAGCAAATAAAGATATGATGTCAAAAATATGGACAAATGAGGATATAAATATCTGATTGAGTGGAAAACATTGTGGGAAAAGGAGAAATTGCTCGTTACGAGCAATTTCTCCTTTTCCCACAATGTTTTCAAAAGCTATCTGTTTTTGATACGTCAAAATGAGTATCTATAGAGTAAAGGGATAAAGATTTACTAAACTGGCCATTTGTGGCTGAAACAGATTGCGTTGGCGAATAAAGTACATACATGTAAGCAGTTTTGAAATTTAGAATAATATTGAACATCTCAAGTTTTAACAACTCTGATTAAGAATACTCTTTGAAAACTATGTTTACCTGCATAAAAACATTCCACTATTAGAACAACTTACTTATCTTCTACGAATACCCTCAATTTGGACAAGTTACAACATTGTTTTCCAGTTCTTGAAGTAAAATATGTATTCTTGTGTTTTAAATATATCTTCGCACCATTTGACAATGTAAGATTAAGAAAAACAAAAATGTTTGAGATCTATAAACAGTCATTTTTATTATATACTTTTATTCATCTACATCAGATGTCAATGAATGTGACAGTAATCCTTGTCAAAACGGTGCTTCCTGTCACAACAACCGGGATTATTATTCTTGCACTTGTGCGGCTGGCTGGACAGGATATAGTTGTCAGACAGGTGCGTAACCTCTCTGTTTACATTTTTTGTCTGATTTTTTACTGGACGTATACCGTCTTGCCACCCTCTGTAAACTGATGCCAACCTACATCTTTTTCATAAAGGAATCTTCACTTGCATTAGGACCGAGATATGTTCACCAATATTTGTGGGCTGAATTCCGAGATATGACTTTCTGAAATTGAAAAGTGCCTCAATTTCTGTAACAGTACAGCCTATTACAATTCTTGATACTTTTGCACTGTAGGAATACGATTTGGAATCATTAGTCAATACGGGGCTCGTACTTCTTGACCTAAAAAAAAAAGAAATTTATTTTGTTAATTTCATCACTATGTCACAAGAGTTAAAATAAGTTGTGTTGTCAATGCATAAAAAAATATATTAGCAGGATTCATTTAAATTGTTCCTCATCCAGACTAGATAAAAGGCACAAGGAAAAACACGATCTCGTTTATCAATATACAAAAACTTAAATATTTTCAAAGTTCTGTATTCTTTTGCTTGGCGTTCTTTTTTTCTACCTATGGAAGAGCATCCAATACAATAATTTATTGTCACATACGAAGGGCAATCTTGTTGGATACATTAGTTAAATTAGTACGTTTTACAACCAGTATGCTCCATTAGAATTCAGATTGCCTTTATCCAGCCTGATCTTCTTACCCCTTTCCCCTGTCCAACTTCTCTTTTCTATCATCATCTGCGTCGTGTTACCTCATATCATAATTACATGTATGTATATATATCTCGGTATTTGTTTTTCAGACATAAATGAATGTGACAGCAGTCCGTGTCAAAATGGAGCCACATGCAACAATAATTTAAATCACTACACGTGCACCTGTGCTGGTGGATACACAGATTACAACTGCCAAACAGGTATTTAGCACATTTCGATATAAGTAGCATATTTAGAGTTCTTTTTACAACAGAAAGTGTACATATTTTGGGGCTGTTTTAACTAGTGACGATGTGAAAATACGTGGGACTAAAAACTATGCTATTTCAAAAATTCTGCAGAAGACAAAATAAAAAAAAAAATGCTATACATGTACCTTTTTTGTTTCTGCTTGCATTGAAGAAATGTACTCCTCTAACATTGTATGTGGTACAAGTATGTTTTTTGGGCAGTATGAAATGATATGTATCACACCTATCATTGTCATAAACATTTATTCGTTCTTTGGAATATCAGTCATAGATAGTTTAATGAAGAAAACGGCCGTCACAAGGTAATCGAAAAAGAAGTACATGTATTCCTCTTGGAGCTTTTCCTAAGCATTCTCTTGTGGGTGTCGAAAGTCTTTGACCAATTACCACACAATCCCTACTACTGACGACCCCGAGAACGAAGCCTTTTGAAAATATAGTGAGAAAAGGAGAAAATGCTGGTAACCAGCATTTTCTCCTTTTCCCACAATGTTTTCTACTCTATCAGGGACAATTTCTGCCATTTGAGCCATCTTTAATTTGACGTCTGCAAATGCTTTTAATTTGGATCAGTCTATAATTTTGTCGTTTGGTAAAGAGTTAAGTAGACGCCATCTTCATCAGCCATTCTAGATTTATAACTTATCCATAACTTAAAGACCAACCATCTGATTGGAGGAGACAAAACGTCTCGTTTGATAAAATTGCCTCTCCCTGTATTTTTATTTTAAACAAAAACCAATTTTGAATTATAGGTGAATGTGGGAAGGGGAAGGTTTTAATTAAGGGTTCTTTTCTCTGTCTATAAGGTCTTCGTTCATATTTTGGGTTTTTGTATAACAAGCCAAAGGAACAGTGATTGTGGTTAATATTCATAGCCTTTCTGTATGATGAACATGTAATAGTGACCAAGATTTTATTTGTTGTTTTACGTTTTTATTTTTTCAGACATCAACGAGTGCGCAAGTAATCCATGTCAGAATGGTGCCACCTGTCACAATGAAATCAATTACTATACATGTACCTGCGTGCCTGGCTACACCGGATATAACTGTCAGACCGGTAAGCCATCACTTTTCTGTTTTATAATCGGGTATTCGCGCCAGAATATTTCTAAGGGGAATATTAAGATTTTTGACCAGAGTATAAATTCTCCCCTGTTTTTTTTAATCCATTTACCACACAATTCCTACTTTTGACGCCCCTGAGAAAGAAGCCCTTAGAAAACATTGTGGAAAAAGGAGAAAATGCTGGTAACCAGCATTTTCTCCTTTTCCCACAATGTTTTCTACCCTTCATAAAACAAAATTCAAATATTCAGTCACTTTTATTTTGTCGTCTGCAAATGCTGTCAATTTGGACCAGTCTAAAATATTGTCGTTTGGTAATGGATTAAATCAAGCCATGTCCTACGAGGAGAGAATTGAATACATCTACAAAATATATCTAACCAGGTTAGCCTGTATTATTATACTGCACAGAAATTTACGTGATCTGATTGGTTAACATGCCGGGAACATATATATCATGTTCCCTGGCAAAAAACACGTTAAGCCAGCTTCCCTTTTGAGTGCCCCGTAAACATCACTACACGTGCAACATAGCATCCAAAATGGCGGCGTCGATCGATTACCAGACCAATCTCCGAGCAGAGTTGTCGTTCGTTACTCTCACCATACATCTCTGCAATGGGCTAAATGAAAAGAATCTTGTCAAACCGAGGGCAACATGTTTTGTTACTGTTTAACTGCTTCATGTGTAACATTATGAAATAGACAAAGGAAATATGATTCTGGATGCATTATAGGTGCAATCAAACTGATGAATTTACCTGTATAGAATGGAACTATTTTTTTCGAGCTTCTTCACTTATCAGAATCTTACGCCAATTTTAACAAAAATGGCTGCGCCTATGAATGATGATAACTGATTTGATACACCGGTGGATCTAAGTTTGTAAGATTAAAAATCAATGTATCGTCCTTTAAAGATATTTAGGCTTTTCAGGAAATCCCTCTTTTTTACATTTCCTACCACTAAGTCTGATTGGTCCCATGCTGTTTGAACAGCACACGAAACAATCGATATTGGTCTTTCTTTCCCCGGCGTTTGTGTCGCCATTTTGACTTATGGTCATGTGACTTCTTTCTGAGCCCACTACAGAGGTGAATGTGAATGATGCGGAGTACAAGAGAGTGTCACCAGACTGCACGCTTATGCACCAAACTGCATGTTTTAGTGACGTCAGTTTCCAGTGACATCAGTTTTCTTCGAATTGGGGCACTCAGAAGGAATTTCTAATTAGCCAGCATACTCGATTCGTGAGACTATAAAACAGGAAAATTTTTGCTTAATACGCCTTAAAAAGGTATTTTGCAGTATCATAAATTCGTTGTACGGTCAGGTGGCAGGGGACATGGAAACTTGTTCACGGCTGTGGTGAATCATGTCGCCACCTCGCCTTCGGCTCGGGGCGACATGATTAACCACAGTCGTGAACAAGTTTCCAAGTCCCCTGCCACCTGACCGTACAACTAATACTGTCTGCGGCTGCGGCTGACCTTGGCCAAAACTTTTTGGTCACTTTTTTGCATGTCTACTTTACGATTCATTTACACTAAATTTTCATCAGTATAAATCAAAAAAAGAAATCGATAAACATGTTTTGAAAAAGAAAACTGTAAATATAAGTAGTTGCAATATTTTGTTGTCAAAGTGTGAAGGTATGTGATAAAGGAATATGATGTTTTAAAAACTTTCTTAGTGCTTGTATTTGCTCCCCTCTGACTAGGAAAATTTTGGTATCTCCTCCGGTTTTATGCAAGACTGAATTTTTCCCATAAGCTCTATAGGCAAATACAAGCGCCAGTGTTTGTATTCATCGACTGTTGTTTATGAACGTTCCTCATACTCGTTACTCGTTCTCTAAGATTTTCTCTTTTCGAAAAGAACTCAACTTATGATTGGTTCAACCAAATGGTTAAGACTAAACAGACAAAACTAATTCTCTTGAGTGTTTCTGTTTCCAGACATCAACGAGTGTGCAAGCAACCCGTGCCACAATGGAGCCACCTGCAATAATTTAATCAACCACTATACTTGCACATGCGCAGGAGGTTGGACGGGTTACGACTGTGACTTAGGTATGCTAAGTTTTGGTTTGTTTTGAAATTGGTTTATGGTCACTTACATGATGCAAAATACGAGTATATACATGTATAACGGATTGTGACATAATTTATGGTTCTGACGTAAGAGAAAAAATACCACTTTAAGTAAAACAAGTTGTCTTTCTTCATGAAGACTTTTTTCCGCCTGAAATACGATTATCAACTTCTCTAGCCTAGTTCTACAAATTCTGGGTTCCTGACCTTTCATTTTTTCCCTCTTCTATCATTCGGACGTTTATTTTGTAAAGAAAAATGGCAGTTAATAGTAACGAAAGCGATAAACAGATAGCTGCAGAATAGCAGGTTGAAATTCTAAGGAGTAATTAAATTTATTACCGCCTGGACCCAGACGCGGGAAAGACATAACCAAGTCGTTCTGCTTTAACGATTTTGTTAATTTCAAATGCTACGAACAGTTTAAAAAGACGTTAAACGATCAAAGTCGTATAGAAATAATTCGAATATGGATTTATTTCATTATTTTTTCTAGATCTTCCTTTGCCGTGCATACTAAATGAACTTTAGTGTCGATGCATTCTCAAACGACATTCTTTGTTTATTCTTTCAGATATCAATGAATGCGACAGTAACCCATGTTTCAATGGCGCCACCTGCAACAATCTCCAGAATCGGTACACATGTACGTGCGATGCTGGTTGGACAGGCTACAACTGCGATGTCGGTAATGCTCTTTTTATAAATGTGAAAAAAAATATCTTTCAACGCGATAGACCTCTCTTGAAAGACAATTTCTTTTAACTCTTTATTCCATAGATACTCATTTCTACGCATTCCTTATAGGAGCTTTTGGAAAACATTGTGGCAAAAGGTGAAATTGCTCGTGACGAGCAATTTCACCTTTTGCCACAATGTTTTCAATGCTATCAAAAGGTGTCATATACACATAAGAAACAGCTTCATCCTTGCTGTTAATAGGGTCAATTAGAGATACCATAGACATGCCTTGTGGGGTATAGGGTTAATACCTCGATTAAAAGGGTCATTCTACGAAAGCAGGTCTCTCCATTTACGCTCAGCAAAATCAACACTTCTTATAACACCCAAACCTATCCTATTTCTAAAGGTCAATGTGCAGTGCTTTTTCTTACAGTTGGCGTAATTGTTTTCATATTTAACGATACTAATCGCTACTATAAAGTAACTGTTTTCAATACTCAATGCAATATATCCTACGGTCAATGTTATTGTTTTCAACCACCTGTGCAATTGCTTCCATAAGTCGATGTTAATGTTCTCTCACGTCAGAATATGTAATTTCTTCCATCTATAGATATTGATGAATGTGCCAGTGCTCCTTGCCAAAACGGCGCCACTTGCTACAACGGACTTGCGATGTATAACTGTACATGCGTCCCTGGCTATACCGGGTACAATTGTGAGACAGGTATGGTTTCTTTTTTCTCGGATTATTTTCACTCATATATCGCCTTGCACAAGTAAAGTTGTGTTTGCGGGGTTTTATCGGGGTCTAAGAGTTACCGGTCAGTTCGACTGGCTTCATGTGATGTCTACTTTCCTCCTGCACATATCCTATCCCTTCAATTGTTTTACTTGTCATCGTATGACAGTTTATTACCAGCTTTGGTACACATTTAGTTCGCAATCAACGCTGACGTTTCAGGGATGATGAAGCTTTGGATTACGTTATCAAAAATAAGAAGAAAATTTATTTACCCAATTGAATTTAACCCCCCTCCCCCCTTGTTTTTTTAGAAGGGCTCGATTTCCTTATACTGTTAAGATTGACTTTTGGCTTATTCCCTACACTCAATTGCTTTTGAGTTATTGACCTATGAGGACCCATCTAGGACTCTAATCTGAAGAAGGGGCTGAACATGGATTAAATTTTATAGCTAGGGGCACAAAAGTTTGGGCCTTTTCAGACAATTTTAACAAACATTCGTTTTACTATCCACGGACCGCTTTGAGTTGGATGGTTATTTAAGATTCCAAGACAAACCATCACTGTGTCTGAGAAAGAACGACCCGGCAAGGCAAATACTCTTTCTCAAGACTATATAAGAATTAGAAAAAAACCAGTACTAACATAAGAAGTATATTCACGTCTTGTATATACTTTGCAATTAAATACATTAGTGACAATTTTCGAGAAAAAAGGTGTTGTTGAGATGACAAGTTCTGGATACACTGATTGGATATACTGGAATTGCTGATTCGATATTCTTTTTACGATGTTTCTTTCCCAGAAAAAGAAGAAAAATGCGAGAAAAGATAAAAATGCTGGTTATCAGCATTTTTCCCTTTTCTTGTGTGTCAAAAATAACCCTCTGTCAAGCCTGGCAATTCAGTCGGTAGCGTAACGGACTTGAGACGAGAGGGTTGCTGGTTCGAATCCAAATTTCTTTCCGAGGATAGATGATAGTCATTCTGATTTATTTCTCTGCTGTTAATTGTTTCGACGATAGTTATGAGCGAATGCAGAAAGTGGCATGGAAAGTATATCATCGCGCATAGCACTGGTAAATGAAAATCTAGGAAAGCATTGATAGTTTCGCTAGCCAGTGTCGCACTACCTATATATATTTTTTTTAAAAAAACAGCGTTAAAAACCATGCTAACAAACAAACAAACAAACAAACAAAAAACTTATTCTGTAACGGCTTTATTGGCCGATTCAGTGTGCAATGTTTTCATTTATGATACCAACGGTTCTTTTATCAGATTTCAAAGTTGTACACAAAGACGTTCGATTAACTGCATCGAATTTCTTTTACTTACAGACATAGACGAATGCGCTAGTGACCCTTGCTTCAATGCTGCAACATGCAATGATCACGTCAACCATTTTACGTGCACGTGTGCAAGTGGCTGGACGGACACCTTATGTAACGGAAGTAAGTAATTCAGTTTTACTCGTGTAAACATCTATAATTTTCCAGCCTTACCTTTAACCTGCTAAATAAATGAAATGAAAAACAAGGTCCAGGATAAAATGCATGCATGGCATACGGATAAAATCAAACGCGAGATAGCGTGAATCTGTATGTAACAATATGGAATACAGTCCAAAATGTGCAATAATGACTTTATCAGCTTGTAGACTACCTTTAGTTTTTGCTCGAAACTTATAAGAAATAAATTCATTTCGTTTAATATTTCCCTAGTTCTGTTTATTCGCAGTTTTAACAGCTGGTTCCCATGCTTTCGCCTAGCTACGTGCCCTGCTACGCACTCAGAAACTTTGTTATAGATGCAATTAACTGCCAAGCTAGCAGACATGTCTTTAACCCTTTCCCAAACAAGCCCTTCTTTTTACTTGTCTGCTGTACAAGTCTTTTGAAAACACTGTGGGAAAAGGAGAAATTGTTCGTAACGAACAATTTCTCCTTTTCCCACAGTGTTTTCTACCCATTTGGAGAACTTTCTGCCATTTTTCATCAAATTTGAAAAAAGTCGTCTGCAAACTCTTTGAGTTTGGAAGAGTCTAAAATTTGTCGTTTGGGAAAGGGTTAAATAATGTTTTACAGAAACTAATGAATGTCTGACCATTGATATAACAGTATACTTTTCTCTTCTCGAAAATTGTAGATATCGACGAGTGCCTGAGCAATCCTTGCTCCAACAACGGTACCTGTATGGACGGGATTGATTTCTTCCTGTGTGACTGTTCGGACGAATGGGAGGGAAAACTATGTGACACGGGTAAAGAAATGTTTTTTGTGGTTTGTTGTCGGTTTGAAGCTCTTACGTCAGTAACTTTTGCAGAAATTAAGAAATTGTATGAAGAGATAATCTAGTAAACTAATGTACATGGCCGATTTTAAAAGCTTTGGACGTGTCAACATTCAAAAACATTTGCATACGACAAACAAGATGGTTGTTTTTTTTGTTTTTTTTTAGAAATCATATTTTTTTATTGATTCATAAATTCCATTCATTAATACATAGATACAAGAACAAAAAAGTAAAGATGTGCAATTTCAAACCACAATTACACATGAAGTTGTAATTAAATTCAATACATTTCATTTAAGGTCTACGACTCCTAACGCCTATAGTGCAACATGAAATAAAATTTCTTCTTAGTAGATAAATAAGGATTTTGACAGATAAGATTCTTTTGCACATTTTTAACCGACGAAAAATTCTTTTGATGTCTATCTTGAAACTATTGGTTGATACTTTTGTTACTTTCCTTTATGAAAAAAAAAACAGGTAATTATTATCTCCCTTTGTAACAAGAATATAGTGGTTTTAGATTTATAAACCATAATTCTTTAAAGGAAAATCGTCGGTATCGCAGTGCTGGTTAACAAAAGGTTAAGTCAGACATAGATATTTAATAATAAACAATTTATCTTATTTGTAGAAAACAAAACTATAAAAGTTTCAATGAGATTCTCGTACCTGTTTATAACAGTTATGACGTATAATAACAAATGTGGTTATGATTAAAGTTTATATTTCTATATTTCAGATGTGGACGAATGCTTGTTGTTTGCCCCATGTAACAACAATGGCTTGTGTACTAACACACAGGGTCTCTATGAATGTGCATGTTTGCAAGGTTGGAAAGGCCAGAACTGTGATATCGGTAAGCTATATTTTGCAGATTTTTCGTCACAGCTGTTACTGTACCTTCCGTCACGTTGTCTCTCTTAACCCTTTACTCCATAGATACTCATTTCTACGCATTGCTTGAGGAGCCATTGGAAAACATTGTGGCAAAAGGTGAAATTGCTCGTGACGAGCAATTTCACCTTTTACCACAATGCTTTCTATGCTATCAAAAGGCGTCATATACACATAAGAAACATCTTCATCCTTGTTGTTATTTAGGGTCAATTAGAGATACCATAGAAATGCCTTATGGGTTAAAGGGTTAATGTTTATGCTTGCTTCAATGTATACAAACCGATTACAGTGAACATGAAAATAGACTGACTGTCTTGAAACAGTCTGTTAAAACAGAAGATACGAGTACTCTATCTCCATCCTCGTTCATATAGAAAAGCTTTATTATACTGTATTCGTGGATATATTCCCGTGTTGAAAATTTGCGCATTACTGAATACGAACATTTTGCGAGCAGTAAAGTTTGCAATTTCAGGTCACTCGTTACTTGTTGGTATACTGGTATACTTGTGGTAACATTTGCGAACAGAAAAGTTAGCGAATTTAAAATGTCCACGTCGCAAAAATCTCCACTTATACATTAAGACACTTCTACAAATGAATGCATATTTTCTATATACAAATTGTTTCAATAACTAAGATAGTGAATATGTAGTATTCAATTTTCTGTATTTGTAGAAAACTCAGCAGATCGTTCAGTTCGAAATGTGTTGCTTATGATGGCAGCAGCTGCAGTTACGATGGCGTGGAAGATGGTGATATAAAGAATATCATTGTGCTGAGAGGTCGTAAACAAAGACTTTAAAAAATTCCTTACCAGTGATAAGTGACAGTAAATGCCGCTTTAGGGATTGAGATATCAAGACAATATATTGCTTGTAATTTAACCTGAGTGTTATTTTTTCTGTTATAATCATTTTCATTTCATGTCATCTTGAATAATCTTCGTTACAGATGCATTTATAAAATAGATATTTGAAATGGATCAAACTGTAGACCGAACAAAGAAATTTATATGTGACAAGACTCTATCCATAACTTCTCTTCCAGGAGATAGCTTAGGATAGTGTTTTGCCTCTCTTTTTTTTTTACATGTATAGGAGTCATTAATTGTCCAATTGAGCTGTCGATAGATTCAGTAAGAAAAACAACTTTATAACCCAGAGATTTTTACTTCTTTTTAGAACATAGAATATATTTTTTAGTTTGTTGTTGTTGTTTGTTATTGTTGCCTCTTTTTTTTTCTTTTTTGTTTCGTCATTGTGACACCATGTTTTTGTGAAATCATAGAGTGCTTTATTATTAAAACATGAAATATCAAAACTCTACCTGTTTGCACATTATATATTCCACGTTGGCCGAGTAATTGCTCACCAAACGGATTTGTGGTGATTGTGAACTATACTTGTGTATCTATTTGTCAAAGGTCATTAACAAACTGACAGAATCTTATGTCCACCATCAAGATTCTGACGTGAAAAAAACAGAAAGTTCAGATTATGCTTTGCTAATAAGCCACAAATATCAGGTTTAAAGCCCATGCTTACTTTCGAGGGATTATAGATAAAATGCAAAAGCTTTCTTAGGAATAAACGCTTACACAGAGCTGATTCTTTCATATTCAGAATTTTGTGTAGAAACATGAGCTTTCTTCTATCAATCATAGCTGTTATACGGTTTAAACCCAACACTGATTCACACATATCTGACCGGACTCTTATGTGAAAGCCCTGTATCAATTTTACTATACTTTGTTGAAAGATATTAAGCGTCTTTAAGTCGACATCTTTCAAACTATTCCATAGTTCGCACCCATATAGAACTATTGGGATAATTACTGACCGGTAGAGCCTTGCAAATGTCATAGGATTTAGGGCATTCGGCCTCTTGCCGAGGTCAGCTATCGAATAAAACGCGATTTTCGCTTTTTGACAACGCTCTGCGATGCGACTAGATATTGATAAGGAACTATTTTGTTTTATTCCTAGATGTATTGCAGATTTAATCTGTTTAATATAAGATTGGCCCAAAAGGAACTCGTATAACGTACATCTCTTCTTATTGTTAAATAATAATAATAATGATAATAATAATAATTATAATAATAATAACTTACGTTTTTTACATGCAATGATGTTATTTGCTATTGGTGTCAATCCGGTAATCTAGGAACAGAGGAGATTGCTTTCCGGTAGGATATTGAGAAATAGCAGTGAAAATATTTTTCGATATTACACGGGTACGACCAGTGAAAATACCGATTTTCATGTTCTTGTTGCCTAGGTAAATTGCACGTGCCTGACGACCAGATGGGAAATATGACGTCATTTAGCTTACATTTCTCCCGATTGACGTAATATTGAAATGCGTTGCTATGCGGGAGGGGTACGCAACGGGGAAAAACGGAAAGAACTGTACTGGATTTTGATAAAGCTCCTTCCAGAAAGGGCTAAAAGCATGAAATAAATGGAATATTGTTTTTGTTGAAAGATTGAAATTTATTTCATCAAGTGATAATATTACCGATGGTGTTGACTCGATGAAATAAATAGAGGATAATCAATTGCTTATTTTTGATATGAAAAATGTCTCACGAGGATGCGTTGTTAGGCGCTGAAAAAACGAGTGCGCAGCACGAGTTTGTTTGTTTTTTTGACGCCTTACGACGCATCTGATTGAAATATTTTTTAAATAAAAAATATCCAGTTGATTATTCTATTTATTGTATACCTTATTAACATTATTTTTTGATTAGACTGAGAAAAGTAGTTGGATTGTCTGGTTGAAAATGTAAAACTTACAATTAACACTATCTATAAGTGCTTAATGAAAAATCAAGTAGTTCCTAAATTACGGCAGGAAGTGAAAGTGAAAGTTGATATCGTCACTAGTGTTGATATCAAAATCTATTAATTTATTACACTGAAAAATTCCAGGATTTCACTGCTAGGTATATAATAAATTTGGATCTTTCACCGAAAAAAAACAACAACAACAAATATCCTCTACATGTATACAATAGCTGGCTTCAAGTTTAGTGTTAATCCATATCCTACTAAATAACTATGACGACATTTTCAACTACATGTATATAGTACAAACCCAAAAATTGATGTTTTAAAGCTATGCTTTGGGGAATTATATCCCGTTATCGGACTGTGTAGATCCAAGATCAGGCTGCACGTTCTGTGCAGACTGATCTTGATCTACACCGTCCGCAAAAGGTCAGTGAGTCGCGCAAAGCAGCCTAAGGGTTAAATTACCATCTCAATATGATTCCTTTCTAATTTTGTGATAGGCTTGCGGCATTTAAAGACTGATGACATTTTGCCTGCCACATCAGGGACGTTATGCTTTTACTATTGCGAAAAATACTACAATACGAAGCGTATATAGACTGACACCCTCTGACAGGCTTTCGTGATATAGATGTTTCAAGGTTGAAAACTTCATGGTGCTAAAATGGACTCGTACCCCTTAACCCTTTACTCCACAGATACTCATTTTTACGCACTGCTTGTCAGAGCCTTTGGAAAACATTGTGACAAAAGGTGAAATTGCTCATGACGAGCAATTTCACCTTTTGCCACAATGTTTTCTACGCTATCAAAAGGTGTCATATACACATAAGAAAGGGCTTCATCCTTGCTGTTACTTAGGGTCAATTAGAGATACCATAGAAATGCCTCATGGGGTAAAGGGTTAATCAGTTTTGGGTAAAGAAAAGAAAAACAGAAACAAACAGAAGGGTATTTTCTCTGGACTGAAAAACTCAAGTGAATTTTTTCCGACGCTTTAACCCTTTACCAGACGACAAAATTTTAGCCCAGTCAAAACTGAAAGCAATTGCATACGACCATTTTAGTGTGGCTCAAATGGTGATTTTTTTCTTTGATAACAATGATGCTATTCTCTTTGTCTGATAATGGTTTTACCCTTGAAAACATAAATTCTGCTACTGAAACCACATTTAGAAAACATTGTGGGAAAAGGAGAAAATGCTGGTTACCAGCATTTTGTCCTTTTCCCACAATATCTTCACAAAGCTTCTTTCTCAGGGTCGTAAAAGGTCGTCATTGTGTGGTAAAGGGTTAACATACATGTACATGTAACCCCTTCGGTGCCATAGACAAAAAGAGATGATGCTGCGGAGAGCATAGATCAAGAACATACTGCACAGAACGTGCAGTCTGATCTTGAGTATGTACTTTCAGATTTTTCGTGCGTCTCACAGAAAAAAGTCTAATTAAGTTACACTGGATCGTTATTTAGGCCATCGAAAGAGTTTTCCGCTATCTATCTGGCGTCGAAAGAATCAACTCATTACCAAACGGCAATATTTTAGGCATGTCCACATTGAAAGCATTTGCAGACGACAAAATAGAAGTGACAGAAAATTTGAAATTTGTTTTGTGAAGAATAGAAAACATTGTGGGAAAAAGGGAAAATGCTGGTAACAAGCAAGTTTTCTTTTTCCCCCAATGTTTTCTAAAGGCTTCTTTCTCAGGGTCGTCAAAAGTAGGGATTGTGTGGTAATGGGTTAAAGGTTAACCGTTTACTCCATAGATACTCATTTCTACGTTTTGCTTGTGGGAGCCTTTGGAAAACATTGTGGCAAAAGGTGAAATTGCTCGTGACGAGCAATTTCACCTTTTGTCACAATGTTTTCTGTGCTATCAAAAGATGTCATATGCACATAAGAAACGGCTTCATCCTTGCTGTTGTTAAGGGTCAGCTAGAGATACCATAGAATTGCCTCATGGGGTAGAAGGTTAACGAGGCCGAGTCTCGGTAGCTCAGTCAGTTGCGTACAAGACTTCAAGAACAGAGGGTCGCTGGTTGGATCCCTGGCTCAGTCAATTTCTTTTCAAGGGTTAATGATAATAGTCTTTGCAACAGGATTAATACACCTTTCTCACCGCTGACCATTGTTTCGGCGATGTACACGTGTGCGAACGTAGCCAGTGGCTTGGACAGTATATTCATGGTGCGGAATACTAGTAGATAAACGAAACTACGGGAAAACATGGGAAGATGCACTGGCTGCCGCAATATAACTGATAGAATGTTGAAAACGTTGTTAAACACCATACAAGGAATGAAGGTAAACAATTTGTTTTCCTACTCCCCCGCCATACCTCCCCCCTAAATTGTTTTCACCGAAGTCCAAAGGTGTCATGATCTTTCGTAATTCTCAGTCTTTCATCTCTTTCTCATACACGATACGTAGATCTACATGATCAATCACCTTTCCCTTTAACTAGTCGCATCTTTCTGCCTTCCTTAATATTGCCTTAGAACTGTCCTCCTTTTTTACCGATCATCTATCCCCTTTGCGCACCCGATTCAAAATTGGTTCTTTTCATAAATTAAGATTTCATAAAATCCGTGTTCTATTAAAAGGGGATTGAATGTTTCTGGAAAAAGTATCGACCAGGTCAGCCGGCGCAATTCGAGTGGACTGACCTGGGTTGAAACTTTTTGAAAACCGTATTCTGCTACCTTATCCAACATACGACTGTAACCTGCACCACCCTGAACCAATGAAATCACTTGTTATATACAGGGGTGTGTACTTATCAACCTCGTTTTATTTTGTGTCGTTGAAGTAGACGATGATTCCTCACGACGATTCTAGCAAATGATATAGAGGTGCAAGGTAGAAATTGTTTAAAGATGTAAATCTCTGCTTCATTAACGTGGTGTCTTTCAAAATTGAACAGGAACATGAAATGTTGTTGTCGGAAGACCTATTGCTGTGCAGATTTGGTGTGTCTTGAATGAAGCGCGCTTTTTTCGTCCCAGGGCTTTTTCGTTCTTCAACTGTTTGAGCAAGGGAACAGGAATTTCTACTAGAAATATGTAAGTAAACCACTGAGACAAAAAAAAAAAAAAGAAGACAAGAAACTGGACAGCTTGGTTTTAGAAGAATGGTTTTCAGCAATTTCAGGTTTTAATTCAAGGTGGTTGATCAGCAGAATTAAGAATAAGATCAGATAGAATTGGATGGGTGACAGATGTTTTGGTAACAGACGAGTTCGATAACATAGACTTTTAGAGTAAATCGATTGGATGTTTCGGTAACAAAGCAATTATATTGTTTTTGTTCTGTGACGTTCTTTACTCCTAAAGTATGGCTTTGTATTATTCAAACCTTTTACTTTTTCACTTTTCACCCATTTATCCCTTGATAGATAGGTTCAAACCTTTTCTTTTTTCCACATTCCACCCTTTTTCGCTTGATAGATAGGCAATCTACATACAGCGTGAAATGAGGTAAAAAACAAAAAATATTTATGAAACATAGTGGAAATTACAAATTAAGGTTTTAAATAACTTAAGGTTTGAACAAAATAGAGCCATGCGTTGGGTGTAAAGAATGTCATGAATCATAAATACTATATAATTGCTTTGTTACCGAAACATCCAATCAATTTACTCTATAAGTCTATGTTACTGAACTCGTCTGTTACCGAAACATTTGTAAATCAATTTGATGGCTGAATCAATCATGTTCATTTTTTTCCCCCCTTCACTCTTGAAATAAAAAAGCAGATTTATAGAAAATGATTGATAAAATATACAACTATAACAAAAGATGTGACTTCAGCATTAGAGTGTATCACTTTGAATTGAAATTCTGTCTTGTTTCAGGTGATGTTTGGTGAAATTTGGTCTCAAGTCTGCTGAGTGTACTGTACTTTCAAAAGTCAAAGTGAACTGAACATGTAGTCAGATCATGATCTGCATTGTCAGTACAAATAACCTTAGTTGTCCATCATTAATAAACTGAATTGAAACATTTCTTTTTAACTGATTGAGAAACAATTTCTTGCAACTTAAATGTTAATTTCTTGTAATTCTGCTTGGAATTAGACAAGGTCTTTTGCGGAGTAAATGGACCAATCTACATTCCTAAAATTGACACTCAATCATGTGAATCAAACTAAAGATCCTATGGTTCGAAAATCAATGCTGCAGTGTACATCTAGAACAGATACACTAAGTTTTAGTTGTGCTTTAACTTATTACCAAACGACAAAATGTTAGACTGGTCAAAATTGAAAGAACTTGCAGACAACAATATAAACGTAACTAAAAACTTGAAATTTAATTAGAGCAAGGTAGAGAACATAGTGGGAAAAGGAGAAAATGCTGGTTACCAGCATTTTCTCCTTTTCCCACAATGTTTTCTAAAGGCTTCTATCTCCGGGGCGTCAAAAGTAGGGATTGTGTGGTAATGGGTTAAACACTGTGTGATGGTTATGTCAGAAACTCTGGACACAACACGACACAATCCCAAGTTTTAACAACTGATTATTTTTGAAGATTATTTTTTAAATAACTTGGGAAATGGCATGTCTTCGTTTTTGCACATTGTTTTCAATCTTTCAAAGACAATTCAGGTGCATTACGATTGTTGTCTGCTATTGTTGATTTGGACAAGTTTTAGTCGTTTGGCAAAGGTTTAACTCTTTACCACATAATCCTGATTTTTAACGAACCTGAAAAAGAAAGCCATTGAAAACATTGTGGGAAAAGGAGAAAATGCTGGTAACCAGCATTTTCTCCTTGTCCCACAATGTTTTCTATCCTTTCCAAGTAAAATTTCATTTTTTTTTTTTATTTCATTTCTTTTTGTTTTCTGCAAATGCTTTTAATTTGGACCTAAGATTTTGTCCTTTGGTAAAGGGATGAATAAGATTTTAATTTCTTCTTCACAGATTGAAGGTTTTCAATAGTCAATATCATGTAAAGATCAGCCAGTTTTTCTTGTGACCAAGAATTAGTTCAACACAGATGTCTGGGGTTACAGCATTTGTAAAGGGATGGGATTTTGTACAGACACTTGGAGAAGGGGCATATGGCGAGTGAGTAATTCTCCCATTTTCAAAACAATTCTTGATTTTATTGAGCCTATGGAAGAGAGTTTAAACATTTCAAAAAACATTATGGGGAAGGAAAAAAAATGCTTGTAACCAGATTTTTTTCCTTTTTTGCACAAATTTTTTGCCCTTCACAAAACATTTCAAATTTTCAGTCACTTTTATTTTGTCATCTGCAAGTACTTTCAATTTGGACAAGCCTAGAATATTACTGTTGTTTGGTAATGAGTTAAACACAAAACATACTGCTTGCATCGAAATAGAGTAGTTTAGGGGATCATAAAATGATGCTGTAAAGTATTATAACAGTCAGTACACATAATATATTTAGACCATGGAAGAAAATATTTTGATTTCTTTGATTAATTAGACAAAAAGAAGAAAAGAGAAAAGTTTCTCCAACTAAGCAATATTTATTATTATTGTATTTTTTGTTCTTTCCAGCGTCACCTGAAGCACATCTTTTTTATGCCTATATTTGATTTCTTTGATACTACATTAGTTAGACAGTAAGAAGAAAAGAAACAGTTTCTCCACTAGGCACTTGTATTTTTTTCTTCTTTTAAGGGTCACCTGAAGTACATCTTTTTTATGCCTATAAGGGTAAGCAATCAGTCCACACTTTTTTTCAGGGTTAAGTTAGCAGTGAGCAGTGAAACACAAGAAGCCGTTGCTGTTAAAATCATCAATCTGGAAAAAATGCCACAAGCTGAAGAAAATGTAAAGAAAGAGGTAACAGAAATAGTGTGAGAGTTTCTAGAAACCCATTACATGATGAGATCCTTTTCAAAAAGAACCTGGACCACTAAAGCAGCACAGCCAAACCTTAAGCCTCCATCAAAAATCTATTGAACTTATACCTAACGAAAAAATTATAGACTTGTCCAAATTGAAAGCATTTGCAGATGACAAATGTGACTGAAAAATTGAAATTTGGTTTGGGAAAGGTTTACTAGCATTTTCTCCTTTTCCTACAATGTTTTTTATAGGCTTCTTTCCCAATGTCATCAAAAGTTGGGATTGTGCGGTAAAGAGTTTAAGTCTTTACCACACAATCCACAGTTTCAACTACTTTGATGTACAAGGCCTTTGAAAGATATTTTGGGAAAAAGAGGAAATGTATGCTGGTAACCAAAATGTTCCCACAATGTTTTCTACTACATCAAACATAGAAATGATCATTTTGGGTATGTTAAATTTGTCGTCTGCAAATGCTTTCAATTTAAGCTAGTTACTTTTTTTTTGTTTGATAAAGGGTGAACAACTCTAAAGCACAAAGCTTTTTAAAATACTAGTACCCTAATGGCCACCATTTTCTGCTCTCCAACCCTTTTATTGTTTACTTTTTCCAGAGACCAGTTCTATAAATTGAGAACCCTTTCACGGCGGGGAATCACGTGACAGAACAACAACAACAATGACCGTTATTTGAAAAAATTCCCCAACTTCAGGTAAGAAAATCTTCAATAATTCCGTTAATACGTGACCGATTGGAATTTGGTTTGAAGCAGAGAAGGCGGAAGGACTCCGGGGATTTGCTTGATGTGTTAGATTTTTTAAACAACACCTGATAAAAAAGTTATTGACGAGCAAACAAATTATCCAAAAAATTTGTTTGCTCGTCAATAACTTTTTTATCAGGTGTTGTTTAAAAAATCTAACACATCAAGCGAATCCCCGGAGTCCTTCCGCCTTCTCTGCTTCAAACCAATTTCCAATCGGTCATGTATTAACGGAATTATTGAAGATTTTCTTACCTGAAGTCGGGGAATTTTTTCAAATAACGGTCATTGTTGTTGTGTCATGTGATTCCCCGCTGTGCCTTTGTTATCTGCAAAGGCTTCAATTTTGACAAATCTAAAAATGTGTAGTTTAGTAAAAAGATATTGCCTGTTTCATTATACCCCCGCAAAATGAATGTCTGTCTGTCTGAGTGTCAGTGTGTCCGAACGTCCATCTGTGTACAAAATACCAGTAATTTTGTGTTGCTTAGTTCTACAGTTTTCCTTCAATTGTATTGAAACTTTGCACATATATTGATCATATATTGAAGATTTGCAAGGCGCAATTTTCAAGTGTCAGCTCTTCCTGATTGAGGAATCATCTCCCCTTGAACTTAAGGCTTTTCTGTCAAAGCGCTGGCTGTGGTTATTTAGTCACATTTAATGACAGCTCTAGTTTAATCTGATCCTGATCCTGATCTTTATGCCGAATATGTAAGCAAGTATATAAATAGAATTCTGACTATTACTCAGAATAGAAAACTACATATACACAGGAAGGTACTTATATACAGGCAAGCGATTCAACCTTTAGCCTGCCCGCCCGGGTGGCTCAGTGGTGAGCATGTTGGACTCATGACCTGATGGTTGCGAGTTCGATACCCGGTTGAGGCGAACTTTCTTTCCGGTGTATTTTCGCCTCTCACCTCTGCTGAAGCATGTGAGAAAAGTAGTCGGTGGCTTTTGAAAGAAAGTAGTGTAAGTACCGGTGTGAGAAAGCCAGGAAACACATGTGCGTCACCGACCGCCATGATATGACCTTAGCTGTTAAAATGGCGTTGAACCCCAATACAACCAACCAACCTTTAGCCTACAGAGGGTGACTCAAGATGCTTTTGCAGTTAATGTGTCTTACAGTTTCTCCTCTAAAGTTCAACTTAATATACATGCCTGACTTATTTTCATACAGGTGTGTGTTCACAAGATGTTACAGCATGAAAACATTATCAAGTTTTATGGTTTCCGAAAAGACGGCAAAGTTCAGTATATCTTTCTGGAGTATGCAAGCGGTGGGGAGCTCTTTGACAGAATAGGTAAATAACCTTTATCCTGGTAAATAACTTATATGAAACTTTAACCCATTACCACACAATCCTACCTTTGACGCCCCCTGAAAACTTTTGAAAACAGTGTGGGAAAAGGAGAACCAGCATTTTCTCCTTTTCCGACAGTGTTTTCTAACCTTCCCAGAACAAATTCCAATTTTTCAGTCACCTTTATTTTGTTGTCTGCAAATGCTTTCAATTTGGACCAGTCTAAATTTTTCTCATGTAGTGATGGGTTAAGGTGATAGTTAACTCATTACCAAATGACAAAATTTTAGATTCGTCCAAATTGAAAGGAATTGCAGACGACAAAATAAAAGTGACTGAAAATTTGAAATTTGTTTTGTGAAGGGTAGAAAACATTGTGGGAAAAGGAGAAAATGCTGGTTACCAGCATTTTCTCCTTTTCCCACAATGTTTTCTAAAGGTTTCATTCTCAGGGGCGTCAAAAGTAGGGATTGTGTGGTAATGGGTTAAAACCAAAATGTTGCTATTTTAAAGTTTTTTTGGTTTTTTTTTTAAGGAAAAATGTCGACTTATCATATGGTGTAGATCCGAGATCAGACTGCATGTTCTGTGCAGCCTTATCTTGATCTGCTCTATCTGGTAAAGGTCCTTGGGTCTTTGGCTGACTAAGGATGAAAGTTTATATGTTTTCAGGAAGAGCTGAATGTTTAATCCTACAACCTCAACTTCACAAAGTCTGACACGGAAAGCTTTTTGAAAACATTGGTAAAGAAAAAAAAACAGTATTTTATCCTCCTCCCACAATGTTTTTCGTTGCATTTTGACTCATTACCACTCATTGACACCTTTTAATGCCCCTGGGGAAGAAGCCTTTTGAAAACATTGTGGGAAAAGGAGAAAATGCTGGTAACCAGCATTTTCTCCTTTTCCCACAAAGTTTACTACCCTATCCAAACAAAATTGCACCATTTGAGCCACTTTGAAATTGTCATCTGCGAATGCTTTCAATTTGGATAGGTCTTAAATTTTGCTGTCTGGTATCAAGTTAAGGCAAACACAAAAACTTAAAAATTGCTTATCACCATTTCGGTTGAAGGGAAATTGATTCTAATGAGCAGTCTTACTATGTATCATAATTTTTTTTACATGTTTGTTTAACCCTTTACTAAACAATTCCTGGTTTTCACAACCCTGAGAAGGAAGCCTCCTGAAAACTTTATAGGAAAAGGAGAAAATGCTGATAACCATGGTGTAAGTGATAAAGAAAAATCAATGAATTTGTCTTCGATTTAACCCTTTACCACACGGCAGAATTTTAGACCTATCATTATCGAAAATATTTGGAGACGATCTCATAGTTGCCCAGATGATGCAATTTTTCTTTGATAGTGTTCAAAACTTTGAGGGGAAAGGAGAAAATGCTAGTTACTAGCATTTTCTCCTTTTCCCACAAAGTTTTCAAAAGGCCTCTTCCTCAGGGTCGTTAAAAGTCCTCATTGTGTGGCAAAGGGTTAAAACATGGCATGATAATAATGTTTTCATTGAAAACCTAAAGACAATTAAATGCATTTTCTATCTGTTGTAACCTATGCAACCTTGCACGGTGCAATACCTTGGCTTGGTGGTACAAGATCGATTTTACATTCACGAAATAAATATGAAATGGCTTAATCCTTTAACACACAATGAATGATGACTTTAAACGACCCTGAGGAAGAGGCCTTTTGAAAACTTTGTGGGTAAAAGAGAAAATGCTGGTAACCAGCATTTTCTCCTTTTTCCACCCAGTTTTCTATTCTATCAAAGAAAAATTGCATTATTTGCACCACTATAGAATTATCATCTGCAACTTCTTTCAAACT
Source organism: Tridacna crocea (assembly GCA_943736015.1). Classification (NCBI taxonomy): domain Eukaryota; kingdom Metazoa; phylum Mollusca; class Bivalvia; order Cardiida; family Cardiidae; genus Tridacna; species Tridacna crocea. The sequence continues at coordinate 16,250,797 of OX031068.1, forward strand.
TCTGTCGAATTGGATTGGTCTTAAATTCTGTTGTGTGGTAAAGGGTAAAAAAACTGGCTAAAAATGAGCATAGATATGCCTTGAGAGATTTTATGTTTATAATCATCCAGAACCAGATGCAGGGATGTCTGAGATTGATGCAAGCAGATATTTCAAACAGCTCATTAGTGGTGTGGTAAGGATTTATTTTTATGTTTAATTTTGTGACCAGTGACGCAGAAAGGGATAATCTTGGAATTCTGTGCATCAGTTGGATGAAAACAGATCAATGATAGTGCAGGTCAATTTTAGTTGATAGTTCAAAAAACGATTGTATAGCAAGGTAGAATAACCACTTTTTGTATGGGAAATAATCATAGAAACAAAAAGTGTGGACCTTGGTCAGCCTGCCCAACTCGCACAGTCTGACCAGGTTTGACACTTTCCGCTGTTCCCAGATGGTCCCCTTTTGTGTGACAGGTCACATTTAACAATTTTCTGTGTATTTCTTACCCTTTACCAAACAATCCTGAGTTTTAATAAAGAAAACTTATGAAAACATTGTTTGAAAACAAGAAATTGTAGGTAATAGACAGACCCCCATGATTTGATTCATATTTTAACCCTTTACCAAACAATCCCTTGTTTTTACGACCCTGAGATAGAAGCCTTTTGAAAACATTGTGGGAAAAGGAGAAAATGCTGGTAACCAGCATTTTCTCCTTTTCCCACAATGTTTTCTATTCTGCTGGTAACAAATTTCAAGTTTTGAGTTTATTTGGTTGCCTGCAAGTGCTTTCAGTTTGAATGGGTCTAAAATTTTGTGGTTTGGTAAAGGTCTGTAAATGCTTTCAATTAATATTTGTCCAAAATTGTGTTATCTGGGTTTGTAAAGATTTTGAATAGAGGTTATTAACCTTTACCACAGATTTCGAACAACCCAAATGGAAAAAAGTTTTGTACATTGTGGAAAAAGAAGAAAATAACAACCAGTAATTTCTTTTTTTCCCCCACAAAGTTTTCTTTCATTTAAAGAGGCCATAATACTCATTTTAAGCGAGTTTTAACTCATTTTGTTTTTATTTTATCAAAATATAATCATTCTTATATATCTGTGCCAAATATTACGCATGACGGTTGCATGGTTGCTTAGATTACGCCTGATAGAAAATGCATTTCGCGGACTTGCGGCCTTCAATGTAAACAGATTGTTTGTTGCCGGATTTTGAATCGAAGATTTTCGATATCCGTTATACACTCGGGTAGATTCGTATGATGATCATGCATTCTGTAACGTGACTATATTTGACCTTGGCCTTGATGCGGTAAATAAAGGAAAATGTATGCTTCTCTGTTGCAGCCTCTATTTTTAGACGCAGATCGAGGCCTATATGTAAGTTACACCGTATCCGACTCTCGGCGGAATTTTCCGTTTTTCACACAAACCCCCGTGTTTCTTTTTTCATTTACACGATATATGTCAGTAATTTATCCTTGTGTACACAAAGGACAGATTTCTGTACCATTCTATTTTTCTTTTTTAAATTTAATAGCGTTTCTGCTCACCGGCTGTAGACAGGCATCTTTAAAGAGATGGAAATCATCTTCAACTCTTTACCAAATGACAAAAGTTTGAATTTGTCCAAACTGAAGGCATTGCAGACAACAAATAAACATGACTCAAACATGGAGCTTTGTTTACAGCAAGGTAGAAAACCTTGTGGGAAAAGGAGAAACTGCTGATCACCAGCATTTTCTCCTTTTCCAACAATTTCTTCAGTTGGCTTCTTTTATAGACTTGTGAATACACGGAATTGTTTGGTAAAGAGTTAACCCATTACCACTGAATCCCTCCTTTTGACGACTCTGAGAAAGAAGCCTAAAGAAAGCATTGTGGAAAAAGGGGAAAATGCTGGTAACCAGCATTTTCTCCTTTTCCCACAATGTTTTCTACTCTTCACAAAACAAATTTTTAATTTTCAGTCACTTTTATTTTGTAGTCTGCAAATGCTTTCAATTTGGACCAGTCTAAAATATTGTCGTTTGGTACTGGGTTAAAGCAACATCAAGTTGTTGTCTGCAAATGCTTTAATTTTGATAAGTCCAAAGTTTTGTTTCTGTGTTAAAGGGTAAGAGAAAAGCAAGAGATAAAAACAGTGTCTGTTTTACAGGAACCTCTGCTTACTTTCCCATAATGTCCTTAACCCATTACTACACAGTCCCTACTTTTGACAACCTGGTAAAATAAGCCTTTAAAAACATTGTGCGAAAGGGAGAAAAGACTGGCCGTCAACGTTGCCTTCTTTTCCAACCATGTTTTGAGTAACCATTTTTTTGGAGGGTTTGTTAAACAGGAACTGTTTTAAAGAAATTAAAGGAATTACCAAACTGTCTTTCATATAATTTCTTACAGGAATATTTACACTCCCGTGGCGTAACTCATAGAGATTTGAAACCTGAAAACCTGTTACTAGATGACTTTGGTATGTACATAATGTATTGTGGTGTTAGCAGATCCAAACATCAAAGTTGCACCTTTTTACTAACTACATCTGTCCTGTTTCAGTATGCTTGCAGAGAAAAATATATATTTTGTCATCTTCCTTACCACACAATGCTGACTCTTAAGGACCCTGGGAAAGAAGGCTTACGAAAACATTGTGGGAAAATGAGAAAATGCTGGTAGCCAGCATTTTGTCCTTTTCCCATAATGTTTTCTACTCAGTCAATGAAAAAATGCTTCATTTGAGTCGCATTGAAATTATTGTCTGCAAGTTCTTTCAGTTTGGAAGACGCCAAAATTTTGTCGTCTGGTAAAGAGTTTTACTAAGCAGTTTCCAAAGCCCTGGCGTTGTATGCGTCTTTTGCCAAAACTGGTATTTTGTATCATCTCTATTACAGATAATTACTTCAAACTTGACTAGTTGTTATCTATACAGAAACCTGTACAATTATGACCCTTTTTGAACTTGTAATTCTTACTGAAAATCAAGTAGCTGCAGCGGAGAGTTGCGGAGAGTTGCCAGCCACATGCTCTTTTTGCTAACCGTAACTGTATGGTTCTGTATGCTTGTATAGGAAATATATACAGTCAGACATAAGTTAAGCATCACCAGAACAAATTCAGTCATAATGTTTTTAAATGGTTATAACCTTTTATTTGGTATATTTTTAAGCTTTGCATGGACCCACTAGACAAGTAACAGGCTGACTTATGAGCCAAATGAAAGGATGGCTACGAGAAAACTTTTCGAAGGCCAGAAATGGCAAATTGTGGGCATGAGTAAATCTGGTGTAAGCACATGGGCTATTGTTGGTCAGTTTTGGTGATGCTTAACTTATGTCTGACAGTATACATGTATATTACACTATTTTTATTACTTTTGTTGCTCAAATGTTTCTATCAACTAGAAAATGGTCTAAATAGGTTCCTTAGGAAACGTTAGCAGTGTTGAAATTGCCTCAAACTAGCCTTGAATCATCTACATTAAGGTATGCTAAAAAATCCTTTTTATTGGGACTGATCTTAGAATAATTATGCCTTTATTCTCCACAGATAACTTACGGATATCTGATTTTGGGCTGGCTACAGTGTTCCGATTTCAAGGGAAGGAACGACTGCTGGAGAAGTGTTGTGGAACAATACCGTATGTTGCCCCTGAAGTTATTTCAAGAAAGCCATACCACGCAGAACCTGCAGATATATGGTCATGTGGTATTATTTTAGTTGCCCTGCTGGCAGGAGGTGAGCTTTAACAAACCAGCATTGTTTTAACCCTTTACCACGCTATCCTGACTTTTAATGACCCTGAGACAGAGGCCTGTTATAAAACATTGTGGGAAAAGGAGAAAATGCTGGTAACCAGCATTTTCTCCTTTTCCCACAATGTTTTCTACTCTTTCTAAGCAAATTTTAATTTTTTGAGTCGAAGTAATTTTGCTGTCTGCAAATACTTTCAATTTGTACCAACCCAAAATTTTGTCATCTGCAAATGCTTTCAGTTTGGAACAAGCCTAATATTTGTCATCTAGTAAAGAGTTAACCCTTTACCCCATAAGGCATTTCTATGGTATCTCTAAATGACCCAAAATAACAGCAAGGATGAAGCTGTTTTTTATATGTATAGGACAACTTTTGATAGCATAGAAAACATTGTGACAAAAGGTGAAATTGCTCGTCACGAGCAATTTCACCTTTTGCCACAATGTTTTCCAAAGGCTCCTACAAGCAATGCGTAGAAACGAGTATCTATGGAGTAAAGGGTTAATGACCATAGAAGTCATTGAGGAGGCCCAGGAAGTCTTTGAAAACATATAGGGAATAGGAGACAATGCTGATAACCAGCATTTTCTTCTTTTGTACAATGTTTTCTACCAAATTAAAGACCAGATTCCGTTGTTTGAGTCACAAATGATCGCAAATGATTTCCGTTTTGATAAATTTATGATTATGCATGTCATAAGGAGTCGAGTTGAAAAGTTAGGCAGCTTTTTATACCTATACAGTTAGCATCCATGGAAAACATTGTGGGATCAGAACTGTCATGTCATGAAACTGATCATAATTATATAACTTTACCAGTTTAACCCCTTACCAAACACTCCCCGGTTTTTACAACCCAGAGGAGGAGCTTTCTGAAAACATTGTGGGAAAAGGAGAAAATGCTGATAACCAGCATTTTTCTCCTTTTCGCACAATCTTTCCTACTTTTCTAAAGTCAAGTTTCTATATTTCATTCATGTTTATTTTGTCAACTGCAAATGCTTTCAATTTGGACAAGTCTAAAATTTTGTTGTTTGGTAAAGAGGTAAATTGATTCTTGGTTCTTGATACAGCCCATGATATTTTTTTGCTGTAACATTTTTAATTATGTCCCCTTTTGTTTCCAGTTTCGGAATGTATATAGAATAACCTGTTGTGTACCTTTCAAAAAGACCATTGTCTTGCATTCACACATTACACAAAGGTATGGAATCACAGCAATAGGTCAAGATCAATACATGGGTCCTCCTTGGCTTAGTCATGAATTGTAGAACATAACCTTGAGGTTTGGTTTTGAGCCTATATAATTACTGTTTTCTTCTTTTACCACAGTGTTTTCAGAGGCCTTTCTTTCTCGGGATAACTAAAGGCTGGTATTGTTTGAAATATTATGTTTCCATCATCATATCATTTTATTACCTATCTCTTATCATAATTATACTCATGACTCGCATTCTTACATCCTGTTCTTTCCTTTCATTCTTTCTTTTCCGTGCGCTAAATGTCCTTAGATGTTGATGCGCCTTATTTACCTTTTCCCAAGTGACAAAAATTTAGATTGGTCCAAAATGAAAGCATTTGCAGACGACAAAATAAATATTACTCAAAAAGTGATATATGTTACCAGCAGGGTAGAAAAAATTCTGGGAAAGGAGAAAATGCTGGTTACCAGCATTTTCTCCTTTTCCAACAATGTTTTCAGAAGGCTTCCATCTCTGGGTCAAATAAAATCAGGGATTGTTTGGTAAAGGGTTAAAATACCATACATTCGTTTGAAATAGTTTGTATACAAGCAAAGTAGAGTTGTTTTCTTTTTTCAGAACTCCCCTGGGATGAGCCTACGTATGGTTGTCAGGAATACTGTGATTGGAAAGACTGTAAAATAACCCTTAGTCCATGGAACAAGATTGACACTCTTGCCCTATGTAAGTTAGTGTTTTAGGATGGTGCCAGATGATCAACCAAACAACCAAAGTTTCAATTCCATTGATGAGTTGACTTTTGGACCCATATTTTGGACCAAGTACATGTACATAGTTACTAGCTTGGCTGTTGAAATTGAAAACCTACTGTTATAGCCCAGGAGTCATTGTTCTCTTTGTATAATCAGTGTCATCAAAAAACTATGACATTATGTAATTATTCTATTATTACCAAAGATATTTACTTCAAACTTGGCCAAGATGTTTAATTTATCACATAACTCTGCTTGTTTTCAATGTGATACAGCCATTATGAATTTTCTTTTCTCACACATGTGTGAGATAAGAAAATAGTGAGCTGTATCTGGTCTACACTCTGTAATTATATACACTTCACTTCTAAAACATTGCTGGCCTAGGTTTCTGAAGGAAATTAGCGATCAAAGTTCTTGTCATGATACAGTTGTTAATTTAATCACTGTTAGACTCAAACAAAAATCAATATTATGCAAGTTTCTTTGAAACTGTTTTGGTTCGTAATGTACCTGTCAAAGTAAGTGCACAGGCTTCATGTAAATTTCACTACACTTGATGCATGTAAGCCTCGGGTTTAACACATTTTGGACTATAATTCTTGTTAACTCTTTACCCCATAAGGCATTTCAATGGTATCTCTAATTGACCCTTAATAACAGCAAGGATGAAAGTGTTTCTTATGTGTATATGACACCTTTTGGTAGCATAGAAAACATTGTGATAAAAAATGAAATTGCTCGTCATGACCAGTTTCACCTTTTGCCGCAATCTTTTCCAAAGACTCCTACATGCAATGCGTAGAAATGAGTATCTATGGAGTAAAGGGTTAATCAGTAATGTGATAAAAGGAATCTGACACTCGTTAGTTTTGGAGGTAAAGATTTATTAAACTCGTCCACGAAAAATGTTTTTAAACTCGCCAAAGGCTCACTTAATAACATTCTTGTAGGCTCGTTTAATAAATTTTTATCTCAAAAACCAAGTTGTGTCAGATCCTATATATCATACTGGGAACTCATACAGCAGAGAAAGGTAACCATGAGTATTTTTCAAGTAGTTATATCCTTTTTCGACTCTGAATTTTCACTAAAAGTCTATTGGCATCTGCATGTGGTGCTCCTTTTCTTTTCTCTTTGAAACTTCCTTTGCTATGCAAAAGATCACTTATGAAAATAGTGCATTAATAGGAAAAAATGTTTGTAACAATCAGCCTTTTGCCAAACAGCAAAACTTTAGACTCACAGTATGAAAACATTGGCAGATAACAAAGTAATGCCTCTTTTTTGATGTAGAATTTTCTTGTTAGAAGCACTGGTACCCAAATATTGGCACCTATATGCCATGGTCACCTAAAATGAATGTTTTCAAAGTTGTAAGCTGCAAATATCTTTCTTTGGTTTTCTTGTTTAACCCTTTACCAAACAACAAAATTTTAGACTGGTCCAAATTGAAAGCACTTGCAGACGACAAAATGAATGTTACTAAAGAATTAAAACATGTTTTAGGAAGGGAAAGAAAACATTGTAGGAAAAGGAGAAAATTCTGGTTACCAGCATTCTCTCCTTTTCCTACAATGTTTTCTAAAGGCTTCTTTCTCAGGGTCATCAAAAGTAGGGATTGTGTGGTAATGGGTTAATTCATTTCAAATCTGAGTGTGATTAAATTTTTGGCTGCTAATGAACTTATGTGGTTGTCATCTAACTAACAAAGATGTCAGAGTCCAACTCTGTTGATTTCCTTTCTTTCATGTTTTACAGCTTTACTTAGAAAGTTACTCATAGAAAATGCTAGTAAAAGACGTACAATCGACCAGATTAAACAACATCAGTGGTATAATAAAAATTTCAACAAAAATAAAGGTAAGTGTCTCTCTAAATGTTATAACCAATCTATGAACAGTTGAAAGAGTAAGGCCTATCAAAAAAGATATATCTGTGTTCAGAGTTTCCAGAACCTACCTAGAGAAAATGCGGCTGACCCAAAAGTTTTTATGCTACAATTAAGAAGAAAAAAAAAATTGTCATATTTGATTTCAGTACATGGTATGCTTATAAAGTTTCTGGAAAAAAAAAATATCCCTATCTACCCTACCTACAGCACCATGAACTGAAATCTTAAACAAAGATTTTTTTTTAGGCTTTAAATGTATTTTTCATAACCAAAAAATGAAGGTCTTTTTTGCAGTTAGCCCTTTACCACACAATCCCTACTTTTGATGCCCCTGAGAGAGATGCCTTTAGAAAACATTGTGGGAAAAGGAGAAAATGCTGGTAACCAGCATTTTCTCCTTTTCCCACAATGTTTTCTACCCTTCACAAAACAAATTTCAAATTTTCAGTCATTTTTATTTTGTCGTGTGCAAATGCTTTCAATTTGGACAAGTCTAAAATTTTGTCGTCTGGTAATGAGTTAAATAATTCATCACATAATCCGGGATTGTAATGTGAGGCAGGGTAGCTTAGTGATTAGTGTACCTGACTTGTAACTTGGTGGTTGAGGGTTGAATTCCCCGGTTGAGGCAATCCTTTTATTTTCTGTTGATTTTTTGCCTCTCATTTTTTATACATATGTGAGAAAAATAGTCAGGTACTTGGAAAGAACACTATATCAATACTGGCCAGAGAATGCCAGGGAACCTATACACAGTTGCAGTGGCAACCATGATATATGACTTATTCAGTTACAGCAGCATTAGTCTACAATATAAACAAACAAACCAAGTTTTAAAGACCCATGGGCAGAATGCTTTAGAATAGATTGTAGGAAAAGGGGAACATCCTAGTAATCATCTTTTTTGCATTTTCCCACAATGTTTTTAGCTGGTTCAATGATGACTTCTATGTGTTAATCTCCATTGGTTGATTTAAGAGTCAAAAGGTTAGAGTTGTATTATTTTTCCCCACACAGGGCTTGGTCGGTTTCCTTCCAGCTCTCCCACAGATTCACCAAGTGGTACCGGACCATTCAAGAGATTGTGCTCTGGTATCAGTATGTCGTCCAACAACAGTGATAGTGAAAGGTTTGTGTTACATGTTATTTCTGGCCTGTTACAAATTCCTGATAAATTGGGTGTGTTATAACTAGATTCCACACAACAAAATTTTGAACTTGTCCAAGTGGAAAGCATAATAAATTATATAGACACAAATTAAGGGTGGGTTAAATGATGAAACTTACATTTAATTGAGTACAAAACATTGTTGGAAAAGGAGAAAATGTGGTTTGCTTCCTCCTTTTTAATACAAAGTTTTCAAAACTTTGCGTCCAAAAGTTGTTATCCCCGCCAAAGGCAGAAGGATATAGTTATAGAGTTGTCGGTAGGGCTCCGTATCGGTCAGTTTGATCGATACGATATTTGTATCGATACAAAATGATCGATATTCGATATATCATATGATATTTCAATTTTCAATAAAAGAAAGAAAAAAATGCGAAAATTGTGTTTGTTCTTTTTTCAGCATACCTGAAAAACAAAATACCGCAAATTTAACACTTCTAGATTGTATTGAAATTTCATAATTATGTAGGCCTAAATTAATATGAATTCTAACTAGATCTACATTTACTACTCATTGAAAAGCTGAAAAGACAGTCTAAGAGGACTCTGATCGGACAATGTCAAGGAGACATTTTGTTGTGTCATGGGTTTCCGTGTTTTTTTTCACCGAACAATTTTTCATGCGTGTTAATTTCTGGATAGGTATGTTCGCATGATTCGACATAGATTTCTCAATAAGGATTAGAACTACATGTAGCATCAAAACCTGTTATTTTACTCACGATAAACAGATAATGGCCTTTTTTGTCCATGTTTTTTCTTACGTGAGGTCTCGCGTGTGATTAACATTTGTTATGCAAATTTCAAGTCTATAAAATGATTTACACAATAATTTACGCGAGTCGGAACACTGATTTCAGATAATCTAATGGAAAAAGAGATTTGATTTTCGAGCCACATTTTTCGGCAATATTAAAAGATCAACCAAATAAAATCTTAGGAAGGTTGAAAGGTCACGGCTTCAATTATTTCCATCGCTACCTCTCGATCACATCACGAGATGTTCATTACCTTTCTTTAATCAACTATATTGACCAATTATCAGTGTAAATTTGTCTGCAATCTGCTGATTGATGCATAATTTGCAGATTTCAAACAACATGACGGGGGAACGAGAATAGGGGTATTAGCTAATTGTCATCCATTGTGTAACGGGTACAGGGCGAGTAATAAAGAATGACGCATTTCGATTGGTTGTAAGTTTCCCAGGTAGCCACACCTACCTCTACGACTACTCGACTTTAGAGATTACCTAAAGTAAACTCGTAATGAATTTCGCCGTTAAAAACAACTAAATTGGGTATTAAAATGCTTTACTTTTATTTTCTTTTGATGATCGATATTTTGTTCGATACAGAAACGTTCGATCCGATATATCTATCGAACGTGAAATACCGGTTTTCGATATATATCGAGTACCGGTACGGAGCCCTAGTTGTCGGTCCCTCTGTCCATCCTTCTGTCTGTCTAAATTTTCGGCAAGGGATATCATTTCAATGAAATTGCTTGGTAAAACTTGAGATTGTATTTTAAGTGGTTACATCAATACTAAGCCTACATAGTGGGTATTCTGAATCTGAATTTTGCTAATGTACACTCAAAACCCAAAACTTTCCCTTCATCTATCATACTTGTCAGTAATTGTAAATATTTTTTCCCATTTACTAAACAACTCCCAGTTTAAACAACCCTAAAGCTGAAAACTTTTGAAAAAAATTTGAAAAATGAAGGAATTGCAGGTAACCAGCATTTTCTACTTTTCCCATATTATTCTCTATCGTGTCAGAGAACTTCAGTACATTTGTATCACTGAAATTTTGTACTTGGAGTTGCTGTCAATTTGGAAGAGTCTAAAAGTTGTCAAAGAATACTTGAGATCATTGTTTTTCGATTTTTCACAAACAAATTTCAAATTAGTCATTTATCATGTTGTCTAAAACACTTTCACTTTGGACCAATTTACTATTTCATGGCTTTTTAGAGAGTTAGCCAGTTTGACATCAAGGGCATGGGACAAATTTCAAAACAATTGAGCCAATCGAGGCCCTTATTTATCAGCCATACTTTCAAATAATCTTAGGTTTACTTTGGAAAGTTTCAAAATTTGAGTGTAACACAACTTCTGATTTGCTAAACTAGTTGATTGGTTTAGCATATCAGCTGCTGCATCACGTACAAATATAGAAAATTCTTCAGAGCAAGACAAGGAATACTCTTGATCCTTTCCAAGACAATCCCTGGTTTTGACAGCCCTGAAAAAGAAGACTTTTGAAAACAATGTGGGAAAGGCAGAAAATGCTGGTTACCAGCATTTTCTCCTTTTCCCACAATGTTTTTCAGCCTTCCCAGAATGAACCTCAATTTTTGAGACACGTTACTTTTGTCATCTGCAAATACTTGCCATTGGACCAGTGTAAAGTTTTGTCATTTGGTGAAGACTTAAGTATGGGTGATGAATACAGACCTAGAAATTGTGTTTCTTTCTAAATTTAGAATAATATTAGCCAAGCCTCGGTCCTACAGGTGGTCACCGGTTTAACTCCTTTCCACACAATCCGGACTTTTAACGCCCCTGAGAAAGAAAGCTTTTGAAAACATTGTGGGAAATGGAGAACATGCTGGTAGCCAGCATTTTCTCCTTTTCACATTTAATTTGTCGTCTGCAAATGCTTTCAATTTGGACCAGTCTAAAATTTTGTTGTTTTGTAAAGAGTCTAATGCTTAGCTTGGCAAAAATTTCCTTGGAGGATTGACGATGGTCATTGCAACAGGATTCATCTCTCTTGTTTTTGTCAGAAAGCAGCCTGGAGCTCGGGAAGAATATTATGCCAAGTACTGATATTCTGTGAAAGCAATGATAGGTGCACTGGTCACCAAGATATAGCTGAAATGATTTTTTAAAAGACTGTTTACGCTTTACCACATAATCCCGACTTTTAACAACCCTTAGAAAGAAGCCTTCTGAAAACGTTGTGGGAAAAGTAGAAAATGCTGGTAACCAGCATTTTCTCCTTTTCCCACAATGTTTTCTTCCCTCCCCTAAAGAAATTTCAAATTTTCAGTCACTTTTACTTTGTCGTCTGCAAATGCTTTCAATTTGGACCAGTATAAAATTTTGTCATTTGGTAAAGAGTTAAACACTGTACAATCAGTTTATAAGTCAATCAATCAATCAGTCAAAATAGATTAGTTTAAGAATGCAGTTTATCATGAGAAGTAGATACAACCTGTTACAAGCCCAAATATGCACAAATTATAGCAAGTAACTTAACATCTTCGTAATTTCAGTGATTTCAGCAGAATATCCTGTTCCCAGCCAGAGATGCCTCAAGCTAGTGAAGTGAGCCCTGACGGAGGATTTGGCAGTAGTAGTGATGATCTTGCTCCCATGATCAGCTTCTCTCAGCCTCTCCAGCCAGACAACATGCTCCTGAGCAGCCAGATTCAGTGCACACCTGGGCTTTCTCAGGTAAACACTCTGCAAAAAAGGAAATGTTACTTTTTTTGTACACGCTGCTTGCTGGATTACTAAATGTAAATTCTTGGAAAAATAACCAAACATTTTTACCTAACAGTTAGTAATCTTGCCCAGTTGTGGTAATGAAAGGAGGTAGTAAAGTCTGATTGGGAAATGGTTGTTAACCCTTTCCCAAACAATCCCTGGTTTTTACGGGTCTAGAATAGTAGCCTTTTAAAAACATTGTGGTAACCAGCATTTTCTCCTTTTCCCACAATGTTTTCTACCCAATCATAAACAGAAATCATCTTTTCAGCAAGAGTTGAATTGTTGTCTGCAAATGGTTTCAATTTGGTCTTGTCCAGAAGTATGTTGTTTGGGAAAGGGTTAATTTAGAGAACTGAAATTTCAAAAACAACATATTCCAGTGAATTTATGTTTTTTTATCAGATAAAAAAAAACAAGGAATTTCATTTTTTTTTTTTTGTTACAATGAACAAAATGTCAGTATTTGTTGCAGGGCCGTTTTTTAGGTTCCGGTTCTGGGCCTCTTTGTTCCAAAGCTTTTAAAGCATACATGTCTTGTTCATTATTCAAGATATTTACTCTAACATTGGGCTAGTTGTCAATCATATTAAAAGAGGATATTTGTTTTTTTTGGTGAAAGATCAAAATTTATTTCATCTCCTGAACACCATGGTGTTCAGGAGATGAAATAAATTTCGATCTTTCACCAAAAAAAAAACCCCAAATATTCTGTTTATTTCATGCTTTTAACCCTTTCTGGGAGGAACTTTATCAAAATCCAGTACAGTTCTTTTCTTTTATTCCACATGGCGCACCCTTGCTGCATAGCAATACATTACAACATTCCGTAACGCGTAATAGTGAATAAAAGCCACAAAAGTAGTAAACACTTACATGTAGTTACTCCATTTAAACTTTACTCAAAAATGGGAATAGATGAAATGGGAAATGGACAAAATGGACAAAATGGATGTAAAATTGGGAGTAGATGAAACAGGAACAATTGCAGTAGAAGAAGAAGTAGAAGAAATGGGAAGTTACCAATAACTCAGAAGAGGGTCAAAATACCTCATAAAGCTTCAAAACCATATTTCTTTTTCCTACAGACACCAATGCAGAAGCTTGTTCGACGTATGACAAGATTTTTTGTCAAGACAGATAAGAACGGTACACTGGCAGAGCTAGAAAGAACTTTCGAAACCTTAGGATACACTTTTAAGAGGAGTGCACCAGGAGTGGTAAGTTTATTAGACCTGGTTCCTAATATAAATGGAATATTACAAAAGCAGAGTTCCCATTTGGGTACAAATGTATGTCCATCACACGGATGAAAGTTTTCAGGCATATGCCAAACTTTTCAGTGCCGGAAAGGACCATTTTTCTGAACTGCAAAAATTTGTTGAGAAAATTTTACAGGAGTTGGGAGGTAAGGGGTTATGACAAAGTTTCGCCGACGTAATAAATTCCATAGATCAAGAAAGCCTGAAATTACATTGCTTTTATGCATAGGGTAATCAAGATGACTGCCAATTGTGCATACATGTCAATTTGTGTGAAGTTTTGACCCCAGACTGAGGTCAGCTCCCATAACTCAACAGTGTTTTCATAAGGTGGAATGTTTGTAATAATATCTGAAATGAGATTGAAAACGGCTGAGGTTTAGTCAAAAGACTCATGTGAGTGACTACAGGGCCATCATGGCCCTCTTGTTTAAACCTTATCATATTTTTTCATTTTCTAATATGCCACGTCATAGTAGTGGAGTTGGTAGCGTGCACTCTATGCAGGACTTGAGAATGGGGTTGTTGCTGGCTTAAATCCCAAGCTTGGCATTTTCTTTTCAAGAACTGATGATTGTCATTGTAACAGGATTCATTTCTCCCCCTCTTTCTTGTGATCATTGTTTTGACAATAGTTGTGTTAGAGAGCAACTAGTGGTTTTGAAAGAATACTGAGCAAAGTAATGGTAAATGGTAATCCAGTGATAGAATTTGAAAGCAGCTTTAACTCATTACCAAACGACACTATTTTAGGATTGTCCAAATCAAAAGCTTTTGCAGACTACAAAATAAAAGTGACTGAAAATTTGAAATTCGTTTTGTGAAGGGTAGAAAACATTGTGGGAAAAGGAGAAAATGCTGATTATCAGCATTTTCTCCTTTTCCCACAATGTTTTCTACAGACTTCTTTCTCAAGGGCATAAAAAGTAGGGATTGTGTGGTAATGGGTTAACTACCACACTATCCCAACTTTTAACGACCCTGAGAAAGAAGCCTTTCGAAAACATTGTGGTAACCAGCATTTTGTCCTTTTCCTAAATTGTTTTCTACCCTTTCCAAAACAAATTTCAATTTTTGAGTCACATTAATTTTGTTGTCTGCAAATGCTTTCAATTTGGACTGGTCTGCATTTTTTTTTTTGTTTGATAAACAATTAAAAGCCATTTTATCAATTAGTCAAGTCTTTTTTCTTTTTCTGTGTAATAGACGACAGCTACCCTGTTTGATAAGAGGAAGATGCCACTTGTGTTCAAGGCTTGTTTAATGGAGATGGGAGAGAACCTTTTGTTGGACTTTCGGCTATCAAAGGTATTAACTTTTCTCCTTGTAGACAGATGTCTTAGTCCCAGTAATGGTCCACACTCAGGCTGACCAGGGGAGAAACTTTTTGGCATCAGTCAATTTTATCTTTGTCAAAGGATTGGTCTACCTCATGATTAAGTTGGTTATTAAAAAAAGGAGCTATTATGGGATCCATAATTATGAGATGATTAGGCAGTATCATGTATTACAGTGATGAGTTAGGCCCCCTTTTGTCAGAGTATTGCTCAAATGTTTTTTTGTAAAGAGGGGGAAAAAGCTTGTAACAGGTGTATATTCCTTGTTCCAAAAAATTTATGTCTTATTTTCACCTGCAAATTCTTTTAACCCTTTCCCAAACAATCTCTGGTTTTTTACGGGTCAGGAATAGAAGCCTTTTGTAAACATTGTTGGAAAAGGAGAAAATGCTGGTAACCAGCATTTTCTCCTTTCCCACAATGTCTTTACCCTATCATATAGAAAAATCATGTTTTTAGCAACTGTTAATTTGTCGCCTGCAAAATGCATTCAATTTGGTCTGGTCCAAAATTTGCTGTTTGGGAAAGGGTTCATATGGATAAGTCTAAGATTCTTTTGCCTTGTAAAGAAAAGCTTTATCGTAATAGACCAATTGCTTGTCACAAACAGTTGCTCCTTTTTCCAGAATGCAGTAGTTTGCAGTGGTGCAGGTAGGCTTAAATTGACAAAGTTATAGAGTAGCCAATATTTGCTGACAAAAATCAGTTGTTAGTCAAATTATAATGTTGAGCCCCATAGTCCACTCATTAGCATAGAGGACCCCAGAACAGGAATTTGCTGGTTGGATTCCCAAAAGGGCCATTTTCAATCTGAGGATTGATAGTCATTGCGACTGGATTTAATTCTCTCTGACAGTTAACTGTTTTTTCTGCAATGGTTGTGTGGGGAAGCAGTCAGTGGCTTGGAAAGAATATGGTGTGGAGTACTGGTAAAAAAGAAACTCAAGAAAAGGTAAGATAGTCACTCTGGCTGCTGTGATATAACTGAAATGATATTTAAAACCGTTATAAACACTATACAATCAATCAATGCCCAAATTATGAGACTTTGAAAGCATTGTGGGTAAAGGAGAAAATGCTGGTCACAAGCATTTTCTCCTTTTCCTACAGTATTTTCAAAAGCCCTTTTTTTGGGGGGGGGGATGAAGTGTGTTAAAACTAAGAAGTATTTGAATAAAAGGTTTGGTTTGAATTTTGTTGTTTCATTGTAGGGTGATGGTTTAGAATTCAAGAGAAATTTCATGAGAGTGCGAGCACAGATGAAGAAGATCATCAGTAAAGTCCCCCCTCCTCTACCATTGTTACCTTCACAAACTAATTCTTGATACAAAACCATTCACATATGATTTGAAAGATGACAGTGCCACAACCACAGGAATATTCCGAACATTTGAAAAATGTCTAGTTCAATTTTTCAAATGTTTTTTTTTTTTAATTTTGCTTAACCCTTTCCCAAATGACAAACTTTTGGACTAGACCAAATTGAAAGCATTTGCAGATGACAATTCAACTCTTGCTGAAAAGATAATTTCTGTTTATGATAGGGTGGAAAACATTGTGGGAAAAGGAGAAAATGCTGGTTACCAGCATTTTCTCCTTTTCCCACATTGTTTTCAAAAGGCTTCTATTCTAGACCCGTAAAAACCAGGGATTGTTTGGGAAAGGGTTAATAAAAACGCTGGTTCAATATTATGAATACATGTACAGTATATCAGAAAATATTGTAGCTAAAGGTGAGATTGGTACTTGGAAGCAGTTTCTAACAATCTCTCCTTCTGCTAAAATGTTTTCAAATACGGCCTCTAAGACAGGAGAGTTGTCTGAAGATACCATAATTGGTGTTGATATCATGAGAATTTCTACAGTTCCATGTTGCGTTTATTGATATTGTGTTTATGCATGGTTTGTATAATAGAAATTTCGTTACAAAATCGATAAACTGATCCAGGGTTGACCCTTCCTACAGGCACAGGGATTTTCATAGGATTTTAACACACCCCTGAGACAGACATGAATAAGTAAGTTGTTGCCATATTTTGACTGAAATAATGATGAAGGTTGCCTAAAACACCATTTAATCTAGAAGGACAATATTGGTTTAACCCTTTACCAAACAAACCCTTGTTTGTAAGACCCTGAGATAGAAGCCTTTTGAAAACATTGTGGGAAAAGGAGGAAATGCTGGTAATATGAATTGTATGAAATCATAGTCATACCATGGTTTGCTTGGTATATGATGGATCATGGTGATGCATCCAACCCCTTTTTTACCAGAGCATGGCTCTTATATATGGAAGACTGATAAAATCAGTTGTGACAAAAAGCATAAAACACTTGCTCTTTCAAGGATAGACCATCTTCGCAAGCCAAGGCTGACGATTCACTAAGGTACACTACCCTTGGTGGATCGAGCTTGATTTTTACATTTACCCCGATACGCTTTTTCATTGGATGCAGCCAGCTCTAGCTGCAATGAATGAAATCGCTTGTAGCATTTCATCTTTGATAAAAATAAAACAAGGTCGCTACCTTTGGAATAGAAGGTAAACATGGAAACCCACGTGGATGTCTGCTTATTGCTTCATGTGTATTCGTAAGCAGTTTGTAAAACGATATTTCATTTACTTTTCGAAATATGATGTAAAGGGGGGTAATAACCAACATCCAATAGAGGGCGCATCGCAGGAATCTCGAAATCGGGCTCAATCAGCCAAGGTAAGATCCACGTAGTGATCGTAACCTTGGCTCGCGAAGATGAGGATAGACTGCCCAGAATTTTTACATAAAGAATCAGATGGCGGCCAAGATTGGACTGCAGGTTTTGCAGTTTAATCTTGATCAACACAGGTATGCAAGGGCAGTCTGAATTTAATCTGGTTTTTTTTTTTGTTGTTGTTGTTGTTTTAAATCTGCAGTTTACCATTTTTTTCCCAAATGACAGAAATATAGCCAACTCAAAACTGCAAACATTGTCAGATAGTAATTAAATTTCTTAACCCTTTACCACACAATCCTGACTTTAAATGACCCGAAGAAAATAGTCTTTTGAAAACATTGTGGGAAAAGGAGAAAATGCTGGAAAACAGCATTTTCTTCTACTCCCACAATGTTTTCTACCCTATCAAAGATAGAAATCACTGGTTTAACAACATTTAATTTGTCATCTGCAAGTGCTTTCAGATTGGTCAAGTCAGTAATTTTGTTGTTTGGCAACGAGTTAAATAGGGTAAAAAACTTTGTGTGTAAAGGAGAAAATTCAGCAGTGTTTTCAAAAGGGTTCTGCAGGATGTTTAAGACTGGGAATTATATTATAAAGGTGTTAACCCATTACCACACAATCCTGACCTTTAATGACCCTATGTAAGAAGCCTTGTGAAAACATTGTGGAAAAAGGAGAAAATGCTGGTGACCAGCATTTTCTCCTTTTCCGACAATGTTTTTCTACCCTTCCAACAACAAATTTCAACGACATTTATTTTGTCATCTTAAAATATCTTCAATGTGGACAGGTCTAAAATTTTGTCGTTTGGTAACGAGTTAAAGGTGTAGATTTATAACATTCTATGAAATGCTTGGCATGTATATGAGATGGGATCAAAAGGTAATGAATGTTGTTTGATTGACTTTTTGTTAATTTTGGAAGGTGCTAATGGATACATGCACATAGATCTTTGAATTTCGATGTATTTTGATTATTTTTTATATTAAAAGAAATTAATTTTCAAAAAAATTTTTTTCTTCAATTATCTATTCCCTCTGAATTATTTCAATTTTAGCTTGGTTGCATTCAAAGAGAACTTCAAGGTATTGCCATAGCCCTGTCATCATCTGTACAATGGAGAACTCTATTAGTTGTACGGTCAGGTGGCGGGGGACTTGGAAACTTGTTCACGGCTGTGGTGAATCATGTTGCCCCGAGCCGAAGGCAAGGTGGCAATATGATTCGACATAGTCGTGAACATTATTAGTTGTATGGTCAGGTGGCAGGGAACTTGGAAACTTGTTCACGGCTGTGGTTAATCATGTCGCCCTGAGCCGAAGGCGAGTATAATAAATTCGTTGTACGGTCAGGTGGCAGGGGACTTGGAAACTTGTTCACGGCAGTGGTTAATCATGTCGCCACCTTGCCTTCGGCTCGGGGCGACATGATTAACCACAGCCGTGAACAAATTTCCAAGACCCCTGTCACCTGACCATACAACTAATAGTCCGGTCTGTTAACTCGATTTTTTAGCAAAATGTTTACACTCCGGACGAAAGCAGCAAATTTTGCATACAGTTAATAGACATCATTCCGAACCATTTGCGCCTGGTGTGCCCGATTTTAGTGGCCTAGTTCATTAATTACTGCCTATTATATATTCGGATAGATGTAGTGTCCGAATACTTTTCCTTTGCATTTTATCAGAATACATATATTAGTATCTCACAATGATTTGATCACTGAGGGTCGATCAAAACACTTACAAATTTCATTTCTTTTTCGAAAATTTGTTTTTTTGTTTACTTTGTAGGTGGATTTTGGTTTATTTTCAGTAATAGAGATATAAATAAATCCGAAATGATACCCAGAATGGGCATTTTAGTAATTTTTTCACTTTTATATGAAGTTCCGAAATTTTTGAAAGGTCATAAAACCTAAAACGGCTGTGCCGGTAGTTTTATTAATCATCTTTTTCGAAGATACACACAAAAAAAGAAATGTCGTTTTATCAATCTTTAGGTAGACTTCAGAGAGTAAAGCAGTACCATAAGCGCTATTTTCTGCCGGGCGTGTTGATAGAACTTTTAGTATGCAGACTGCATTAACCCTTAGGCTGCCAAGCGCGACTTAATGATCTTTTGCTGACAATATAGACTAAGATCAGACTACGAAGAACGTGCAGTCTGATCCTAGATCATCTACACTGTCCGATACGGAGATATTTTTCCTCTAGAAATATTCCTCTGAAATAACATTTGGGATTTTACGATCGGCTTTAAAGTGTCATTTAATTAGTAGGATAAGGTTTAATAATTTGAAAACAAATCCCCCAGCCCATTCCGAAAGAAATAAGTGCAGATATACAGTTAAACTGGGGCCGATTAAATCAGGTTACATAATAATGCATTTGAAAACCGAAAAAAAAAGATGCTCGGGCAGAAAAATTGCATCTTTTAGGTCCAGTTATTAGAACAGACTTATCCCCTGTAACAGATTTTAATAATTCCAAACCTTTACAAGTGATATCAACGTAAGGCTGAACGGGATAAACACTTAATTATGACACGTGTGTGTTAGTCGGTGCTCGAACTTCTGTTTTTTCTAGAAGAAATGGGAGGTTTGAGATTTGAATTGAATTTTATTATTACGATAGTTAATTTATAAGGTAGTTCAAACAGGAACATGACAAAAATGCAACTACAGAGACCTTAAATATTATTTCAAAGTCAGGATTTTCGCTGTAACTTGAAAATGTATAATATCCCATTTTTTTGGTAAATAAACTGTCTCTGTCTATTTGCAGAATACTGGAACGATTTTTTTTTTAAACAAAAAATATTACTTTAATAGTTTAAATAAATCAAACTACCGATTCCTGGATTTCGAGCCAGTACGTTACAAAACTTAGCCACAGAATTCGGCAAACAGTAGTTGATCAATCAGACATAAAAATAGGAAAGGTCTACTGCAGTTATATTAATGTTATTTTTCTCCCTTTTCCACAATTTCTTACAATACTGAATCTTCATCAACTCTTTACCAAACGAAAATTTAAGACTTGCCATAATTGCAAGCCTTTGCAGACAATTTGAATGTTACTTGAAAAAATGAAATTGTTTGTAAGAAGGATAGCAAAAGGAAAAGGAGAAAAAGGTGGTTACCAAAACTTTATCACTTTTCTACAACATTTTTAAAACTATATTTCCCAGGGTCGTGAAAAGCTTGTGTTATGCGGGATAGGGTTTTAAATAGTTACGGTGAATGTTTTCACCCGACGACGTCCATATACTTAGTATATGGGCGACGGACAAAAGTCCACTGGACAAAAGCCCACTGGGCAAAAGTTCACTGCTAATTTTGACAGGGAGGACAAATGCCCACTGCTTATAAAAAGAAGTGTATAAAAAATATTTTTTAAATCATTTTTGTAGAAAAAAAACAGAGATTTAATGCTCAGAATAATCAAATTGCTTTTTTTTCTTCTCAATCTTTAATTCTCTGCAACATTTCCCACTCTTATAACAACCATGAGAAAGAAGAAGAAAATGTTGCTTATCAGCATTTTCTGCTTTTCACATAACGTTTTCTGCTATTTGTAGAGACAAGTCACATAATATATACGAAACTTATTAATTCCATACATGATTAGAACTAAAAGTTCTATTGGGCTATTGTCCCAGTGGGTTTTTGTCCTAGTGGGTTTTTGTCCTAGTGGGCTTTTGTCCAGTGGGCTTTTGTTCCATTGGGTTTTTGTCCTATACCCAACATATGGAGACGATATAGTAAAGGTGGTTCAAGTGGTTGTAATTGTCCTTGAAAAAGTAAAACATATTGTTGAAGCTGGAGAAAGATTGCTTTTTTTCCCCAAGATTTTCTCTCACACTTTGAAAATTCATTTTTCACAGATATTTTTGAACTATACATTGATTACTTTTTTTTTGCGGGGGGTGGGGGCGGTGTTTAGGTTGGGGATGTGAGACAAAAAATAGAAAGTGGGACAAATCAGCATGTGTGCCCGCTTTTTGTCGGGTCGCCAAAACACGAAATACTTTGGTAAAAGGTTAAATAGCTATCCAGTGTCTTCACAGAGACAGGAACAGTCCATTTACTGATATTACAGCACTATTATCAAACCGTCTTTGTTGCGTTTTCAGGCATGTTCCTATTGACGAATAACTTAATGTTATAGATCATGAACAAAAGAAACGTGGCTTCAGATCAAATTTCAAACTTTCCATACCGTCTTCACAAAATATTTATTCAAACTTCATTGTGAGCATTTAAAGATGTGAAAAATGGGTAATGGGTTAACTCGGTGTTCCTTTGATCTCGGTATCGCACTGCAGGGTGGGTGACCTTTAGAAGAGTTGTAATGTACTGTCTTCTTACAGATTTACAAACATGTGTCACATTAAACTGACTCTTCCGTGTCTTTTGTTTTATATTAATTAATTGTGGTGATCATTAATGGACGGGATTTTGAATTATACACAGATTACAGAGGATTCATTCTTAGTCTCTATATGCTCTTTATTTCAATACGATCTCATAAAATGCATATTTTGTCTGTTTATGATTTTTTTTTTTTTTTCAAAAGCAATACCACGAAATATTAAATTGTGTTAGAAATGATTTCCTCTAGATTTTTTCCTATATCATTTTCTTTTCAGTTGTGAAAGTTTGTCCAAATTCAAAGGGTTTGCGAACTGGACATACAGCATTTGTCACTAAAAAAAAAAATGCTTTGGATTAAAAGAAAATGTGCGTTATATCAAATGTAATCGGCAAATCACCTATTGCATTGTATACGGAAATCTGAAAGCAGTTTGATTGTCCTGCCGATCGACCAAATTCAAAGGAATCCCAAACGCGAAATTCAAAGTCAGTTCTTTTTAAGTATATAAAGTGCAAGCAAATGACAGGCAAATGGACCGAAAGATAAACACACAGATACGAAAACATATAGAATATTCATAAAATCAATCCCTAAATACAGATGTGCCTTTAAAATGGCAAAATACTTCTGAAACACCATTTTTTGTCGATCATACATTGTGACTAAACGGGAAACAACCAAATTACTCTTCTACAAAGGAAGAGTATTCGGACAGTACAGTTATCCGAATTTCAAATAGCAATAAAAATTGATCTAGGGACTTAAAATCGGGCACACCCCTTTTTCTCGTTTTAGAAACGTATTGTTTACATCATATAAAATTTTCACACTTTCGTCCGGCGAGTAAACATTTTTGAGCTAACAGACCGGACTATAATAAAGTCCCCTACCAACTGACCGTACAACAGAATTTATTTTACTTCAGAGTTTTACCCTTTCAAAGCGCGTTAAGCGAAATTTTCCTGTATTATAGTTTCAAGAATCGAGTATCCTGACGAAGTAGAAATTCCCTTCTGAGTGTCCCAATTCAATGAAAATTGACATCACTAAAACGTGCAGTTTGGTGCATAAATGTGCAATCTGGTGATCGATCAATGCCGCCATTTTGGATGTTGTGTTGCATGTGTAATGATGTCAGTGGGGCACTCAAAAGGGAAACTGGCTCTACGAGGTTTTTGTCAGGGAACATGATATATATGTTCCCTGCATGTTAACCAATCAGATCACGAGAAATTTCTTGACTGTATAGTGTATAATAAAACCATTTTATTATATCCCTGTTTTTACTAAAAATATTTACTTATGTTAAGACCTGTGTAATGGAAAACAGCTATTTCCACTAAAATATCATCCTGCAAAATTAGCTATAATTAAAAATGAGTATTATTGAACTACTTTCACTGGTTCATTTTGTCCATTTTTCCTTCTTTGAATTATCATTTATAAATCTAACACCACTATATTCTCATTTCAAAAGGAGATAATAATTACCTCCCTTTTCAGAAAACTAAGAAAAGTATCAAAAAATAACTTCAAGATAGACATAAACGGAATTTCTGATCCGTTATGCTACTCTCTCACTATTGCGTATTAGCGGCGTATGCAACAAATTTTCTTCGGTCAAACACCAAGAACTGTGGCGTTTTTTTGTGGCGTATCTTCGACGTATAGAGTTCGAGGGACGTAAAGTACGGCGTACTGAGGCGTAAGCGTGGCGTATGACGGATTGCCGTGGCGTTACCGCTTCGTTAGCACGACGATCCTTTCTTATGTGCGGCGTTGCCGTTGCGTAAATACGACTGTCACCGATGTTTTTTGCTGTCATTTGTTAAAAAAGTCAAAGGAACATGCCACCGAAATCAATTTCTCGGTTCGGAGGCAGAAGGAAAATGCCAGCAGTATCTCCCAAGCCAAGTCATCAACCTGTTTAAGGTAAGACCTGTGTAATGAAAAACAGCTGTTTCCACTAAAATATCATCCTGCAAAATTAGCTATAATTAAATATGAGTATTATTGAACTACTTTCACCTTTTCATTTTTTTCCATTTTTACCTTCTTTGAATTATCATTTATAAATCTAAAACCGCTATATTCTCAATTGAAAAAGAGAAAATAATTACCTCCCTTTTTAGTAAACAAACAAAAGTATACAAAAAAAGTTTCAAGATAGACATAAACGGAATTTCTGATCCGTTAGAAATGTGCAAAAATATTATTTCGGCATAAATCCTTATTTATCCTTATTTAACAACCAATTAGAATTTTTGCCCAATGTTCACCGGAAGTGCATTACACAGGTCTTACCTTAAGAAATAAATAACTGCTTGAGTCAGTAAGTTGATTTTATCTTCAACCGCTGCGCAAAAACATAAAATTCAGACGCAACCAGTTTCTGTTGCATATACTTTTTGCTATAAGAAATTTTGTTCTTGTTTGAAGAATTTAAAATTAGGCCAATAAAGTACCATAAAATGTAAGAATAACTAATTATAAAAAAAAAAAGATAAAATGACAAATTTCGGGATTCAACCTCTGACGATAAAGAGGATTAGATCCCCCGTACCAAGACCATTTTTGGGTCCAGCTGGTCAGAGAAAATCCCTATATTTGACTTAAATCTTTACCAAACTACAAAATTTTAAACAGGTCCAAATTGAAAGCACATGCAGACGACAAATTAAATGTAACTCAAACATTAAGATTTATTACCAGCAGGGTAGAAAACATTGTGGGAAAAGGTGAAAATGCTGGTTACCAGCATTTTCTCCTTTTCCCACAATGTTTTCAAAAGGCTTCTATCTCCGGGTCTTACAAACCAGGGATTGTTTGGTAAAGGGTTAAGCAATAGGTGTCATCTGCTACGGAATATGCTGTAAGTGGATTTTTCATGTTTTCCGGGGCGCGTAACTTACACATGAGACTAAAAATTGTCAATGTAACTGGCTTTCTCGTCGCCATATGAAGAGATTAGATAAAAAAATGAGTTCCCTTTGTTTGATATATGCAAACGATAGCAGTTGTTACTCAATGAGTTTTTTTTTTTTCTTTTTTTAGCCACTGGTGACACTATTTTCTGGGATTTCTACAGTGTACATTGATCATCTCAGCATATTCAAAGTATCAACGGGCAACATGCCTGAGTAACTAAATCAAGTTCTGCGAACGAATTTTAAAGAGGACCTCCAAATGAACATTCCATATTCAAACTATCATTCTAACATGACACGCGACTTTAGCTCTATAAACACAGTGCAAGGCAAACGTGGTGAAATCTGCAACAATCCATGTAGAGTGACGTCATTCAATGAGTGAGTTATTCATTGGAAAGTAATCTTCATCCGCGTTTTCACTCTTAATTTGAACTTGTTTTCCTTTCATTAAGAATTGGCCATGTTAGAATCGAAATAATCTTCTTTCTATCGTGGTATATCGTTCAATAAACCACGTTGTGAGTTATGAGGCGCAATGAATAACCCACTCGGGCTATCGCCCTCGTGGATTATTTATTGTGCCTCATAACTCACAACTGTGGTTTATTGAACGATATACCACGATAGAAAGAAGATTATTTCTTAAATGTACAGCATGGCATGAATTAGAAAAGCAAATCGAATTAAGGGATTTAGAGGTCAGGGGAAACCACTCTTGCACTCTTGCGAGGTGCTTGAAAAGACCAAAACAAGGTCTTCTGCCATCCTGTTTTCTTAAATTTGCGCCCATTGTCAGTGAAGTCTGGCATGGATGGATGGTGCAGGTGTGGCAGTTTGCCAAGGTCTACATAAAAACTTTCAAAGGATACTTAAAATCCACTTTTATGATGATTTTTGCTCACCGTTTTCTATCGATATTTTCGGGCGCCATTTCTGTGATTAAAGCTCTGTGATTGGCCGATTCTGGGGGGTGCGTCTGCGATTTGATTGGCAGATTGGGCCCAACTCTGAATTTCTCAGAGCTTTTCTGATTGGATAATTTGAAGACAGAACTAAGCTTTGATTGGCTGATTGGACGCCATATTGATTTTCTCAAAGCTTTCCTGATTGGCTGATTTCAGAGAGGGCTGAGATTTGAATGGCTGATCAGAAGGGGAATGTTTGTATATTTATACTAGTTTTTCGGGTCATTTCTGTCTATTATATGGCAAAGAGGATCAGACACCTGCACCAAGACCCCTAAACTCTGCCATTTTATCTATTTTAATTATGAGTTATTCTTACATCTTATTGTATTTTATTGGCTTATTTTTCGGGTCATTTCATCCAATCATTGGTAAAGAGGGATCAGACACCTGTACCAAGACCACTTTTTTCAGAGTTTGAATCCTTGACTCTCCCTTTTTATCTACAGTCAAACTTCGGTGGCTCGAACACCCAGGGGACCAGCCGATTTGTTCGAGTTATCGGAAGTTCGACCGAGCCGAAGATCATTCATAGATCGCCAGATTCGATCAAGAAATATATTATATCCGCAGAAGGTTACGTCCGACATTACCTACGTCCAATAGCATTTTAAATGACCGCACGGAAGAAATTGGTATTTTTACCATTTACAAACAAAATAGTTGTTCAGGAAAATAACTTTTATTTACTTAACTTAGCATGTGTCATCTGATTTTTAATGTGAATTAAATACACAAGATATAAAACCAATGAAACCTCTTCTTTATTTCGATTTACATGTACATTTATTCTATTTATAGAACAGAAGTTTAATATACGGTCTCAGTTTGCAAGAAAAATACACAGTTTGATGCAAAAGGCGTGAAAAATTGATTAAAGGCAGAGCAAACTTCCAATAAAAAAAAATACAATCATTATTAATCAGCGTTAATTAAAGCTAGTTATTTTTCACGGAACGGGTTAATATTACGCACCGTTTCAATCAGTGGACATAAGGTGTCATAAACAGATATACAACCTACATGTGTGAAATTCACAAACACTTGTCAACTAATTTATCGACCAACCTTTTGTTCGACCTTTCCCACGTAAAAAGTATAGTGATTTTACCTTTGGGACCATGAAATGTGTTCGAGAGTTCGAGTTTCACGGTGTGCGAGTTTTCCGAAGTCGAACTCGCTGAATTAAGAGCATTTTTTGTCGGGACCGAGATTCTTGTTCGAATTTTCGGTAGTGTTCGAAGGTTCCCGTGTTCGAGCTTCTGAGGTTTGACTGTATTTTATCTGTTTCAATTATCAGTTATTCTTACATCTTATTGTATTTCATTGGCTTATTTTTCGGTTCATTTCTGCCTATTCTATGGTAAAGAGGGACCAGACACCTGTACCAAGACCCCTTTTTTCAGAGTTTGGAGCCTCAACTTTGCCATTCTGTCTTTTTTATCTACTCTAATTATTAGTTATTATTACATCTTATTGTATTTCATTGGCCTATTTCTAAATTCTTCAACCAAGAAAATGTTTTGAGGAAAAAAGTTTATGCAACAGCAACCGGTTGCTTCTTTTTTAATTCTATATTTTTGCGCATCGGTTAAACATCAAATCGACTTACGTAGTCACTAAAATGTTTCCATGTTTCGGTGACTCTGGTAAAGAAAACAGGGAAAAGTTTGGTTTACCTTTCTTTGATTTGTGCAACAGGTATCGGTTGCTTTCGAAAGTGTCTAAGTTGATTTTACGATTTTATGCGCAGTACGTAACAGTCACGTATGAGTGGGATAGTCATTGTAACCAATTTAATGGCCCTAGTAAGAGAAAAAGAAAACAGAAAATCCTTATATATGACTTAAGTAACAGGCGTCGTCTGCTACGGAATGTGTCGTAAGTTGATTTTTCATGTTTTCCGGGGTGCGTAAATGGCACATGAGTCAGTGGTCAACGTAACTGGCTTTCTCGTCACTGTATGAAGGGATTAAAGAAATAATAATAACAAAAATTTAGTTCCCTTTGATTTCTGTCTTTTGGAAGCAGCTATTACTGAAAGAGTTTTCTGTCTTTTTTTGCCATTTGTGATACAATTGTCTGGGATTTCTATACTATACATGGATCAAAGAATAACTGGGTATCATGCCTGAGTTAGTAACCAATTCAATGGCCCTAGGTATGAGAAAAGGAAAAAAGTCCCTATATTTGACTTAAGAAACAGGTGCCGTCTGCTACGCAATGTGCTGCAAGTCGATTTTTCATTTTTTCGTGGGTGTGAAACTGGCACATATTAGTCAATGGAACTGGGTTTCTTGCCACGTTAGTAAGAGATTGATGAAAAAAAAAGGAAAATTTAGTTCCCTTTGTTTTATTTATGCAATAGGAAGGAGTTGCTACTGAGAATTTTCAATCTTTTTTTCATCCACTTGTGACATGATTTTTTCTAGGTTTCTACACTGTACTATGATCATCTTCAAACTATCAATGTACAGAATGGCATGAATTAGAAAAGCAAATCACCAAGTTGCTTTGCTGCTAGTTTATTTCATATCTTAATTCCCTAACCTTGCAAACAACGGATAGTGTCAAAAGCACGTGCATCATGTCTGTTCAGACATCATGTGTTTGTCTTCTTTCCCGTTGAACTGCAATTTCATCTTTAGAGCTCGCCAAACATTAAATCTGTTTGCATTGAAAGCTTATTGCAAGAAGGGAACCCAGCCTGGAATGACGTTAGATCAGTAAACAAGTGCATTACGAATGCTTACTTGCTTACTGCAGGCGCTCCTCTACACCGTAGGCTCTGGCTGAATTGGTAAAACAGCATATCAACAGCCGAAGCAAAGATGATGCCTTCAGAAGGCTACTCGATGGCTCCCGATCCACACACGAAAGCAACACAAATATGTGAATTTCATATTAAGTAGCTTACCCGCAGGACACACGAAGACCACATGATGGGTAAGTCTCAAAGACGTCACGTGACCTCCCGTGGTATAGCCGATAGTGGGAAATTCATTTGCTGATCGGAGATTATTAGGTTAGAATAGGCAGTATTCTTTCTTTATTTTCGAACAGAATCAATCTTTTATTCAACATTATCCTGCCACAAAAGGCAGGAAGGGACAAAGGGAAGAGACTGTCTGAGCCTGCAAGAGCTGCTTACTGCTTTCTCTAATAGTGTAACAAAAGAAGCAATGCTGCTGTCTTCTTTTTCCTTGTTGTCTCATCATCAAGGTATGCCATTCTACTAGAAATGAATTATGATTAATTGTGATTGAAACTTTGAAATCGTTGCTGAGGAGTGAAAAAAGCTGGCCTATTATATATCCACATTACTATGACACATGTTACTCAAATTCAGCTATGTTCTCCCACACCGTGGTCCCATTTCGATGTCATGGTGCTATAATAGGATGGCTACACGTTGATATTGCGAGGACTTCAAGTAGTCGTGTTGCCTTCCTTAGAAAATCAGGCGATTTCTTACTTCCTTCGTATTATCTTCTTGAGGCGAAAAATGCCCGATGGCACCGATGATCACACGAAGTAAAGACGAAGATCACATGATTCGACAAGATGTCCTTACGATGTCATTACGAAGGACAAAATGGGCACACGAATTCTTCACGAAAATAACCTTTGCAAGGTCTTCGGGCAATTTTTTGATATGCCAACAATTTTGTCACCACTCACGAAGTTTCTGACGGAGCCTGAGGAGCTTAACTGAACATTTGATATATCGTGTGTCCATTTGGTTATCAATTTCGACGCAGTGTGAGGTCTGCATTACAGATGAACATCTCGTTTTATTTTCTTTAGATTGCGGATTGGAGAATGCAGTTATAAAGACACACTGAAGAACGTGTAGATGCAAATATTATCGAACGGAACAATTATTACAGTAGAGGGAACATTCTGATATTGGGAGGGATATTACATAGTGGTAAAACACTCGTAAATATATGACGCTACTGTGACTAAACCATTACTCCTGTCGTTATTTCGTACATTCAAAGATGGCGAGATGGACTTCTGCAGCGAGACAACGCTCGATCCTATGTTGTTTGTCACACAAGGAATACTTTGCAACAGGACAATGTTCAAACACGCGACTATTCTTGCACGTTCTACGTTTCTTTCACCCATCGAACGTCTTCGGTATCACGAGGGTAGAATTGTTCGACTTCTTGACCTCGACAACGTAAAGAAAAATAAAAAAAAAAAGGAACATTTTTGTTCATGCATTATTCCAAGTCAGAATCTTCAGGGTCCATCATAGAAGCTCAGAAATAAGCGGAATATTCCTTCCTCCATATGAAACCATGGGGGATTTTCAAAAGACAAGGGGAAACAAAGCACAAAGTTTTACCCGGGTCAGCCTGAATGTTTAATCGGTCGCAGTAAGCCGGTCTAAAACTCGGAGACCACAAATTTCAGCAATCCGTCCGCTAAACGCAAACTGATGTAACCTTAACTCGTCACAGCATTCACTTACAACATTACAATGCGTAACAAGCCTGTCATGACCTTAATATGTTTATTACTTTAGGTTGAGCGCAAGAATGAGTAGGCCTATACAGTCCTAGTAAGGAGGCGTCAAGTAACCTCGATGTCAACTTTTCAATTATGCAATAAATGGCGATTACAACTTGTTTAGCGTTGAGTAATGTCATATTACCAATATAACGAAAGTGTTTAACGAACAGAAATTGAAAAATAAAACTCGCAGCGGTTGGCTTTTTAAACAGTTATCATAAAAAAGGGTCAATGCTAATGAGTAAATTATGAATGAAACGAGAGCGAATCAAGTGATTCGCGTGATGTAAATACATTCTGTAGTTGTCGACTGTCCATTTTAGTCGGCAAACTTCGAGTGGGTCGTTGATTATTTAAACACGTAGTTACGGGATTAGATCGGTCGAGCTGTGAGGACATCCTCGGATACCCCAGGGTCTCCCTATTTGCTACGCTACATCGACCCTGGGACAATTGACTAATAAAACTTTGAATCAGCCGCCGAAAATCGATACGAAACGTCATACCGTACAGTCCACTCGCCCATCACAAAATGATGATAGAACCAATGAAAAGCCAGCATTCGGCCAGCGGTAAAGCGAGCCGCCGAAAATCGATACGAAACGTTATAGCGTACAGTACACTCTCCCATCACAAAATGATGATGGAACCAATGAAAAACCAGCATTCGGCCAGCGGTAAAGCGAAGGAAATTCAACTAATTGTCCCAGGGGTCGATGTAGCGTAGCAAATAGGGAGACCCTGGGGTATCCGAGGATGCTGTGAGGAGTGTTGTCCGTACATGTTGCAGGTATTGAAAAGTTTATTTTTAGAATGGACTGGCGATCCCACGCCTGCAACTTAACTGTGTAATGGAAAAAGAGCCATTTCCACTAAAATATCAACCTGCAAAATTAGCTATAATTAAAAATGAATTATTATTGAACTACTTTCACCTATTCATTTTTTCCTTCTTTGAATTATCATTTATAAATCTAAAACCACTGTATTCTCAATTCAAAAAGCAATACTAATTACCTCCCTTTTCTGAAAACTAAGAAAAGTATCAAAAAATATTTTCAAGATGACATAAACGGATTTTCTGATCCATTAGAATTGTGCAAAAAAATTATTTCTGCATAAATCCTTTTTTATCCTTATTTATCAACCAATTAGAATTTTCACCGGAAGTGCATTACACAGGTCTTACCTTAACAAGCCAGACTGTCTATTCACAATACGGACAAGCATATACCTGATGGCACATCTTTCAGCGTCAGATGTGTTAAATTTTATAGCCTCTTACAGACACGGCACTACCAGTTTGTACACTCACAGGTGCGTTTCTTCTTGACGAGCTTAGACTGGAATCAGTCTGCTGACCCTTGATAAAACAATCCTGTAGAGACTTTGAAAATATAGCTGGGAAGAGAGAAGAATCTTGTAACCATCTGTATGCCTTTTTCTACCAGCACTTTCTTTACCATGTGAAAGTTTTCAAAATAAATAAAGTTTTGTCATTTGGTCGACCTAAATAGAGCATTTTTATGGGTTGGGGTGGGGGCCTGAAACTGCACATAATGATGCGCTCACTTAAGCAATCATAATTCTCTATGTCTGAAGGAATGAATCAGGGGACAGTTTTAGCATGTACTTTTTTCCTTAGAAGGCTAAGCATTACTCATGTTGCCTTTGCAGAGAGTGCAGATTCAGACCAGACTGAATAGACAATGAAGTAAGAACTTCGATCTGTCATGCCGGCACGAGTTATCTTTGCATATCTTTCCCTTTTTCGGCAAATATTTCCCCATATTAACCACAAGTTTATGAAATAAACTCTATTTACTGCATGAGGAACACAAGTTCTAAAATACTATAAAATGGGCGCTGCTGTGGAAAAACGTGATTCAATACATCACCATGATGCCTCATAACAAGCCAGTTATCACATAATAACGGATCCATAAAATCCGTTTTGTCTGCCAACCGACTGAATCGTTAGGTGGACAGGTCCTTTGACATGCAGACAAATAACATATAGCAATAGGTTTGTGGGCTATTTAGGCTGATATTGATCGAAATCTTTCGTGCATGTATGTGCGTTATTACCTATTCACAGAGTATGACTGTAGTAGAAATGACCCGTATTCGTAAATAACGTAAACATATCCAGTTTATCTATATACATGTAATAACAAAATAACACCATGCACGAGAGGCAAATAACGACATGAGTTTATGTATATTCATGTAAAAACAGAATAACGCCATGCACGAGAGGCAAATAATGACATGATTTTATTAATAAAAATAACAAAATAGCATGAAACGCAAAAAATGACAATGAAGTTATTTATAAAATCACAGGATGACAATAATAATGAAACAAGAGGACCATTGGCCCTGGAACGCTCACCTTAGACTATAGCTTATGAGTGAAATTCAATTATTTGAGCAACTTTGGTAAAGCTTCACCCAAGGAACATCCCTGCCAAGTTGCATCAAGATTGGCCCAGTGGGTTAGGAGAAGAAGATGTTTAAAGAAATTGTTGACAGGCGACAGACGCCGGACATAGGGCAATCAAATATCATAAAGCTCTACACCTTCCAGTTTCAAAGAAGAATTTTACATTTTCCTTTTTTGTCCTATGTTCGAACTTGTGGTCATCCTTGGAACAAACTTGGTAGAGGTCCACTCAAAGATGCTACATACCAAATATCAAGGCTCTACACCTTCCCGTTTAAGACCAAAAAAAATTTAAAATTTTCCTTCTTTGTTCCTATGTTCGAACCTGTGACATCCGGGGCAGGGCCGGTTTAAATGCCAGGGACATCATATGACCAAACTTGGTAGAGGTCCACTAGAAGATTCTGCATACCAAATATCAAAGCTCTGCACCTTCAAGTTTCAGAGAAGATTTCTAAAGTTTTCCTTCTGTGTTGCTATGTTCGAACCTGTGACCTCCCGAGGCAGGGCCAGTTTTGACCCCAAGGGCACAATATGAACAAACTTGGTAGAGATCCACTAGGAATTGCTACATGCCAAATATCATAGGTCTATGCCTTCTAGTTATAGAGAAAAAGAATCTTAAAATTTTCTTTCATTGTTCCTATGTTCAAACTTGTGACCCCCGGGGCAGGGCCAGTTTTGACCCCACGGACATGATTTGAACAAACTTGGTAGAGGTCCACTAGGAGATGCCACAAACCAAATATCAAAGCTCTATGCCATCTAGTTTCAGAGATGAAGAAATTTAAAGTTTTCCTTCTTTGTTCCTATGTTCAAACTAGTGACCCCCGGGGTGGGGCCAGATTTGACCCCAAGGACATTATTTGAATAAACTTGGTACAGGTCCACTAGGAGATACAACAGACCAAATATCAAAGCTCTATGTTTTCTAGTTTCTGAGGAAAAGAATTTTACAGTTTTCCTTCTTTGTTCCAATGCTCAAACTTGTGATCCCCGGGGTGGGGCCAGTTTTGACCCAAGGGACATAATTTGAACAAACTTGGTAGAGGTCCACTAGGAGATGCCACAAACCAAATATCAAAGCTCTATGCCATCTAGTTTCAGAGATGAAGAAATTTAAAGTTTTCCTTCTTTGTTCCTATGTTCAAACTAGTGACCCCCGGGGTGGGGCCAGATTTGACCCCAAGGACATTATTTGAATAAACTTGGTACAGGTCCACTAGGAGATACAACAGACCAAATATCAAAGCTCTATGTTTTCTAGTTTCTGAGGAAAAGAATTTTACAGTTTTCCTTCTTTGTTCCAATGCTCAAACTTGTGATCCCCGGGGTGGGGCCAGTTTTGACCCAAGGGACATAATTTGAACAACGTTGGTAGAGGTCCACTAGGAGATACAACAGACCACATATCAAAGCTCTACGCCTTCAAGTTTCAGAGAAGAAGATTTTTAAAGTTTTCCTTCTTTGTTCCTATGCTCAAACTTGTGACTCCCGGGGTGGGGCCAGTTTTGACCCAAGGGACATAATTTGAACAACCTTAGTAGAGGTCCACTAGGAGATGCTACATACCAAATATCAAAGCTCTACCCCTTCAGGTTTCAGAGGAGAAGATTTTTAAAGTTTTCCTTCTTTGTTCCTATGCTCAAACGCGCTAAAACGCGTTATCCCCCGGGGCGGGGCCAGTTTTGACCCTATGGGCATAATTTGAACAAACTTGGTAGAGGTCCATTGGGAGATGCTACATACCATATATCAAATCTCTACCCCTTCTACTTTCAGAGGAGAAGATTTTCAAAGATTTCGTTTTTTTTTTTTTCGTTTTAGAGTTATGGGTGGAATTAAATTCTTTGAACAATTTTGGTAGAGCTTCACCCAAGGAACATTCCTGCCAAGTTTCATGAAGATTGGCCCAGTGGTTTAGGAGGAGAAGATGTTTAAAGAAATTGTTGACGGACGACGGACATTGGGCGATCACAATAGCTCACCTTTAGCACTTTGTGCTAAGGTGAGCTAAAAATACATATTGACCGTATGACCTTTACATAACTCGAGACCAAAGATTTGACCCATTTACGCAAAATCAGTGTCACCATAATTGTCGACTATCTTAACTTGCTACAAATACATTTATTCAAATATATATGTGAACTTGATATTCAAAAGAATACTATTAATCAATTATTGATGAAGAAGATAATCTATTTGCCAAAAATATAAAGAAATTTTGAGGTCAAAATGCCACCAGTAAGCAATTTTTCCTTTTCCCACAGTGTTTTCTACCCTTTTTGAGAACTTTCTGCCATTTTCTCCAAATCTAAAATTGTCGTCTGCAAACTCTTTTGGTTGGAATGAATGAATAGTGTTTTATGGCCCGTCGACAACTTAGGTCATATTGGGCGCACTTACCTAGTAAACAATAATGCGAGGTGAAAATAACATACATGTGCAACAACACAAGACATAATGAATGAATAGTGTTTTATGGCCCGTCGACAACTTAGGTCATATTGGGCGCACTTACTTAGTAAACAATAATGCGAGGTGAAAATAACACACATGTGCAACAACGTAAGACAAACATGATAAATGAGTAATGGATGAAACACAAAATGATGCCCCTTTTGTCGCCTTTTACGACATGCATGCTGTCACTTTTGTTCCGCCAGATGAAATGGCAGATGTGACGATCGCGGGACTGCAGTGGTTTATTCTTATACCCCCGATTAAACCACACGGGGTCCCACAGGCCAACTGATTCCCATTCCAAACCCTATTTACATCAAGAAAACAAAATATAGGATTTGGAATAAAAACTACCCAGCCTGCTGCAATCCTACGAACAAGAGATGTTTGTAAAACATGTATGCCCCCCTAATGGCATCCAATGTGATTATAAACTCTTACGTTCAAAGTGTAAAAACGAACAAAGGGTAATTACTCAAAAATTATTAATGATAAATTAACAATTCTTGGGCACTGTACTTCCCATTTATGTGAACTATCAACTTTTAAAGTTTCATGATTTTACCTCACATACTATTTGAGTTACGCTCCGGAAAAAAAATAAGTACGAAAATCAACAAAGGGCAGTAATTGCAAAAATATAATGGGCAGAGTTATGGTTCTTGTGCAATGCAATTATCCTGAATAAGATCTATCCACATATAAAGTTTCAAGATGATACCTGAAAAACTTTTTGAGTTATGCTCTGGACAAAAATTAAGTATGAAAATCAACAAAGGGCAAAAGCTCCAAAAATATAATGGGCAGAGTTATGGTTCTTGTGCACTGCACTTCTCTTTAATAAGGTTAATAAACCTATGAGGTTTCAAGGTGATACCTGAAATACTTTTTGAGTTATGCTCCAGACAAAAATTAACTATGAAAATCAACAAAGGGCAATAACTCCAAAAATATGATGGGCAGAGTTATGGTACTTGTGCACTGCACTTCTCCTTAGTAAGATCTATACACTTATGAGGTTTTAAGATAATACCTGAAATACTTTTAGAGTTATGCTCCGGACAAAAATTAAGTATGAAAATCAACAAAGGGCAATAACTCCATAAATATGATGGGCAGAGTTGTTGTTCTTGTGCACTGCACTTCTCCTTAATTAGATCTATCCACCTATGTAGTTTCAAGATGATACCTGAAATACTTTTTGAGTTATGCTCCGGACAAAAATTAAGTATGAAAATCAACAAAGAGCAATAACTCCAAAAATATGATAGGCAGAGTTATGGTTCTTGTGCACTGCACTTCTCCTTAATAAGATCTTTTCACATATAAGGTTTCAAGGTGATATCTGAAATACTTTTAGAGTTATGCTACGGACAAAAATTAAATATGAAAATCAACAAAGGGCAATAACTCCAAAAATATGATGGGCAGAGTTATGGTACTTGTGCACTGCACTTTTCCTTAATGAGATCTATCCACCTATGAAGTTTCAAGGTGATACCTAAAATACTTTTTGAGTTATGCTCTGGACAAAAATTAAGTATGAAAATCAACAAAGGGCAATAACTCCAAAAATATGATGGGCAGAGTTATGGTTCTTGTACACTGCACTTCTCCTTAATGAGATCTATCCACCTATGTAGTTTCAAGATGATACCTGAAATAGTTTTTGAGTTATACTCCAGACAAAAATTAAGTATGAAAATCAACAAAGGGCAATAACTAAAAAAATATGATGGGCAGAGTTGTTGTTCTTGTGCTCTGCACTTCTCCTTAATGAGATCTATCCACCTATGTAGTTTCAAGATGATACCTGAAATAGTTTTTGAGTTATGCTCCGGACAAAAATTAAGTATGAAAATCAACAAAGAGCAATAACTCCAAAAATATGATGGGCAGAGTTGTTGTTCTTGTGCTCTGCACTTCTCCTTAATGAGATCTATCCACCTATGAAGTTTCAAGATGATACCTGAAATAGTTTTTGAGTTATGCTCCGGACAAACTTGGTCTACGGACCGACAGACCGACCGACAAGTGCAAAGCAATATACCCCCATTTCTTCGAAAGGGGGGCATAATTACGAGGAAAGCAGCCGTTTGTCTCTAATTTTAGTCGCCTTCTACGACATGCCATAGAGAAAGGTCGAGGTCCTATTCTATAAAGTAAAAAACCCCCGGGACCCCACGGGGTTCTTTTGGTTGGGAAGAGTCCAAAATTTGTCGTTTGGGAAAGGGTTTAAGTTCAACTCCGATATTGACAGAAATACATGTGCTTTGTTGTTATTGTTTTACAGTTAGTAATGCGTTTTAGAAATTACTTATAAATGAAAATGTGTAGAAAGATTTTTCAGGACAAGTTTTGCTTTTATTATTCAAGTGTGATATTCTGCTCCCCTTGGTAACGGAAACATGCCGTTTATAATTAATAATTGACGTAAAACATAATGGCCAATTTACAAATAACTAGTTTATTTTGAAATATTATATGTTCAAACTTTACGCGCAAAAGTCTCATCTTCTAACCTGACATTGTTTTTAAGTATTGAGAGTAAACCAAACCTGTTGGTATAATTTCTCATTTGAAAATGTTAAAACAATCTTTTGCAACGACTTTTTCCTTGCATAATTTAGAACTAAGGAATTAGTTAGCAGGAATGTCTTTTTTATTTCATGATTGCTCCAAGTATACTGAATAAAAAAGTTTATAGTGTTCAGCGTATGCGTAAAAACTTTGATATATTTCCATTCTGAAATGCAATCAGTATTAAAGACTCACCTCCGTGACAGACTGAGACATCTAATTTTTTTCATCTTCAGTGTTTTCAAAACCGTTGATATGCTGTGGTAGCATTTTTTTTCTGATATGAAGAACATTCTGAACATTGAAATTGAATTAGTGACAATGTGTTTGCTTGAGATGACTTTTTTCAAATTTTCTCAGTCAATAACGAGTCAAATTTTTGGTTTTGACTAACTACATAGTGTTAGTAATGCACATTTTGTATATTGTTTTCTTTTGTTTTACTTGATGGCGGTCTAGATCTAGACAGTCGATATGCAGGTCGGAACCAAATTTATTTTGAAGATTCGTTTAAAATATCCTTAAAAAAAAAAAACATGATTGCAATTATGCAGAGAGCAGCATTTCATATCATATGAATCCCGAAAAAGTTCATTCTTGGATTTGGATGAATTCGCTCAGGATGTGTAGCTTTCACGACAACCATGTCACCCTCATCAAAGCGGTAAACTGTGCCAATGTGACTTTTAATGTAACCATCTTCTTTCGTCTCACACTGCGATTGCGTCGAGGCAATGATACACCTTTCGCCTTCATTTCCGTGGTGTTTCTTTACAGCGATCTGGTGCATGAACACGTTCTGATTTTCTCTATGCTGGTCTGGAACTTCCTCGAAATCTGCAAAAACTTGGCTATAGATCTGATACAGACCAGTCTGTGGAATAGTGACGTATCCATGTTTATATTCCATTTTTTCTGAGTGTAAGGCTGTGTTTTCGTCCCAATGTACACGCCTGTGAGTCGTTACTGTAAGAGTAAATCCATTCATAGAATAAACACGTGCAATGAATAAATAAAGAAATATGGGCCATACCCTTAGAAAAGGGGGCGTAACGTATGTGCAAAAAGTATCGATTCAGGTCAGCCTGCGCATTCCGCAAAGCTGATCTTAATCGAAACTTTTTGCCTATGTCAAAGGACCAGTCTACTTTCAGATCCAGTAGAGTGTTGAACAAAATGTATTTTATGGATCTATAACAATGTGATGACTTGCAAGGAATCATAGACCATGGAGGTTTATTTTGTCCCCTTTTGGCTCAAGTAACGGCTCATATCTGAATAAATTAATTTCTTCTCTGCTAAATAAATTAAAATTTTCAGCCAATCGTAAAACACAAAGTAATATGATATAACCCTTTACTCCATAGATACTCATTTTGACGTATCAACAACAGACAGCTTATGAAAACATCGTGAAGAAAGGAGAAATTGCTCATAACGAGCAATTTCTCCTTTTCCCACAATGTTTTCCACTCAGTCAGATATTTGTATCCTCATTTGTCCATATTTTTGACATCATATCTTTATTTGCTGCTGAAATGTAAAGGCCTCAATTTGGCATATCAGATAAAGGGTTAAAAGTTTTGTTTAGCCCGAATAATGTTACAGTGTCTGACATTGTAGATTCAAGATCAGACTGCACGTTCTTTGCTGTCTGATCTTGTGTATAATGTCCGCAAAAGAGTATCAAAACACGTTTAACAGCATGAAGAATAATAGTTGGATAAATAGAATTGGTAGCTACTTTTTCGATGAACAAAAACTCTTTCAAATATGAGTCTAGCTAATCAGAGATTTATTCATTTCCGTGATGTGTCGTACCATGTAAGTAGTTAGTTATATGTAACTTGCAACGCGCGAAAACTGGGCATTCAGACACTTGCGTAAAATGTCGTCTCAACAGGCTAATCAGAGACAACACTTTATGACTACATTAGTTTTTGTGCTACAGTATACTTGTGGAAAACAAAAAATTACATAAAAACGGAAAGTGTAGTTTCAGATCAGCCTGCACGCCTTGTGCATATTTATCCGAGACAACACTTTACGCAGATGTCCGAATGCACTTTTTCACGTGTTGCAGGCCATATATAGTTGTGAATCCATCAAACACATTTTCGTCATACAACTTACCGAGTCATGCAGTAGACTTATCCTTTGACATGCCATGCAGAAAAATGAGCAGTAGAAAGAAGTTCTAAGCTATATCAGCCCATGTGGACTGCACAGGCTGATATAGGTAGAAACTTTCTGCAGATGTTTTAAATCCTTTTTCAAAAACCATGGCCACATTGTTTTCCTGTAAGTCGCAGGGCTGACTGGCCCCATGTACATATCCGCTTTATCGTTTTTGTACACTATAAAAATCGGGTGAAATATTGTATATTGTTTTTTTTTTTTACAATAAAAAGATGTAAACTACCAAATCATGTTTTCTTTTACTTGAAACAAATAGTGAAATGCTCTGTCGGCATTTTCTACTTTAAAAATAAACGAAATACTATGTATTGATTTATTTTACAATAAAAATTCCTGACATTCCATATATTGTTTTCTTTTTGTATAACATGGGTAAATTACTACATACATGAGTATATATAGTAAATGGCATGAGTTGCTGTTTTACTTAAAATTTCATTGAACGATTCCTCAAAAAATATTAAGTAAGCCTTTAGCGAGCTTAATGACACTTTTTGTGGACGAGTGTAATAAAATTTTATCTCAAACACCAACGTATACATGCCACATTATTTTTATCACGTAACTGTTTCACAAGAATCATTATTCATGAAGTATTTAAGCGTAGGCCGAGATGTGCAGGTATTGAAATTTACATAAAGCCTATTTGGCAGGTGTGTACATCAAATACAAAAATAGTCCCTAAAGTTTATAAAACGGTGTTGTATTTCGTCTAAAGATACCAAAATTTATCAGCTTTGTCACAATCAACAGCTTTGACCGTCACTTTCATAGAGCAAGAGGGCCATGATGGCCCTGTATCGCTCCACTGGCTAATTTGTAAAAACACTACAAGCCAAACATTACATTATTTGACCAACTGGTTTCAAACTTGAGGGCATACAATTTTTTTTCATAAAAACCTACAAAAAAGTTGTGACCCCTGGGCAAATCCAATTTTGACCACAAAGCTATAATTACTTGAATCCTGGTGGAAGTCTACAAGATAAAGCCCCATACAAAATAATACAGAATTAGAATGTGTGGTTATAAACAAGAAGATTTTTAAAGTTTTCTCAATAAAAAGCCCTGTAAAACATAAAACCCATGAGACAGGGCTAAATTTAGTGGTCCTAGACTTCATTATGG
The DNA here is from genome assembly GCA_943736015.1 of Tridacna crocea. Classification (NCBI taxonomy): domain Eukaryota; kingdom Metazoa; phylum Mollusca; class Bivalvia; order Cardiida; family Cardiidae; genus Tridacna; species Tridacna crocea. The sequence goes on from OX031068.1 coordinate 16,291,994, forward strand.
TTAGTAACAAGATGACTTAGAAAGTTTTCACCACAAAAGCCCATGTAAAACTTGTGACCCCTGGTGTGGGGACAAACTTGACCCTAAGGCTATAATTTGGGCCCTCCTGGTAGAGGCCAACTAGATAAATCTACATGCAAAATTTGGTAGCCCTAGACCTTATGGCTAGGTACAAGTAGATTTTTAAAAAAATCCCAATATGAGCCCATGTAAAACTTGTGACCCCTAGGACAGGACCAAATTTGACCCCAGGGCTAAAATTTGGGCACCTTTGGTAGACAACCACTTGATAAAGCTAGATGCAAAATTGAGTAGCCCTAGGCCTTATGGCTTGGTACACACAGATTTTTATAGTTTTCACTACATAAGCCCATATAAAACTTGTGACCCCCTGGGCCGGGCCAAATTTGACCTCTGGGCTATCATTTGGGCACTCTGGGTAGAGGTCTATTAGATAAAGCTACATGCCAAATTTGGCAGCCCTAGGCCCTATGCTAGGTACAAGAAGGATTTTTAAAGTTTTCCCTATATAAGCCCATATAAAACTTGTGACCCCCGGGGAAGGGCCAATTTTGGCCCCAGGGCTATTATTTGAAGAAACTTGGTAGAGGTCCACTAGATAAAGCTACATGCCAAATTTGGTAGCCCTAGGACTTATGGTTTCAGAGAAGAAGATTTTTAAAAATTTTCAATATTTTTCAGTTTTGTTGCCATGGCAACCAGAGTTTTTGAAGGAATAAAATTCTTTCAAGGAATTCTGAAGAGGACCATGGCAGGATCATTTCTGTGAAGTTTCATCAAAATTGGATTGGTAGTTTCAGAGAAGAAGATGTTTGAAATAAAAGTTAACACACGCACCGACAGACGGACGCACGCACGACGGACACCAGGCCATGACATAAGCCCGCTGGCCTTCGGCCATTGGAGCTAAAAATTGGTTGTTTGACAATCTTTTGGAAATGTGGCATATAATTTAGAGCCCATTGAACAAATACAGCACAATTTTTTTTATCTCGCAAGTGTGTAAGACAAGAATATTCTTGATGGCTGTCTTACATTTAAAAAGAATGTGAGTTATGTGATAAATTGCTTTTTTCTATCATAAACTATGGGCAATACTGCGTACCTTTCAATCTTTGGTTATCAAATCCGTGTATTTTAAAAAACTCTTTCTTGGGATTATTCTTCTGGGGATTGGATTCAACATGTTTGCATCCATGATACTGAGGACTCTCTGTGAACATAAATAATAATAATAATGTTGATAGTAATAATAATTATTATAGGGTTGAGTGCACATTGTTGTGTTTTCATCGAGATATAAAATGCAATTGCCTTATTACATGGCAAATAACGCCCGAAGGGCATTATGTTAAGCCATGTAATAAAGCAATTGTATTTTATATCTCGATGAAAACACAAAAATCTGCACTCAACCTTTATAATTGCACTCGCTGTTCACTTAAATCACTTTTCGAAAATGATAGAGAGAAAAAAATCACGGATAAATACGACAGTAAATACGAGTTAATTTCCTTTGCGGATACTTGGTAGAACGGGCATTCAGGTTTTTTCATCACATGACCCGATTCTGACCATTCAAAAAACAATTTTACACCATGAGTGCAATTATAATCATTATAAAAATGATAATAAAAATGATGATGATGAGGAGGAGGATACTGAACTTTAAAACAACACTCTGAAAAAATATGGAAACTCCTTAAAAATATGGTAATTCGTCTTCAATAATAATAATAAACAAGAGGGCCAAGATGGCCCTGGATCGCTCACCTGAATTTTTGAGATGACCATAGCCTATTTTTTTTTTTTTGAGGTATTGAAACATTGGAACCAAATTTATAATTTTGCCAAGCAATTTTCAAAAGTTCACCTGTAAAAGTCATTTCGAAATCTGACCATCAGTTTCAAAAAGAAGAATTTTTAAGAATTCTTCATTTCTGTATAAGAGAAAGTAGCCCCCATCCACGAGAGCCATGTTTCTTGATGGATCAAAATTTACGAACAAGTTTTAAAAAGGGTCACCCAAGGAACATTTTGGAAAATTTCTTTTAAAATCTGACTAGGGGTTTCAGAGAAAGAGAATTTTCAAGAATTTCATCATGTCCGTATAGTGCAAGTAGCCCCCATTCACAACAGCCATGTTTCTTGACGGATCAAAATTATATGTACAGTTTTTGAAAAGGGTCACCCAAGGAACATCTTTGTCAAATTATTTTAAAATCTGACAAGGGGTTTCAGAGAAGAAGAATTTTCAAGAATTACTTCATTTCCATATAGTGCAAGTAGCCCCCATTCACCAGAGCCATGTTTCTTGACCAATCAAAATTTCATGAACAGTTTTTGAAAAGGGTCACCCAAGAATCATCTCTGTGAAATCATTTCAAAATCTGTCCAGCCGTTTCAGAGAAGAAGAATTTTCAAGAATTTCTTCATTTCCCTATGGTGCAAATAGCCCCCATTCATCAGAGCCATGTTTCTTGACCAATCAAAATTTCGCGCACATTTTTTGAAAAGGGTCACCCAAAGAACATCCCTAAGAACTTATTTCAAAATCTGACCAGCAGTTTCAGAGAAGAAGAATTTTTAAGAATTTCTTCATTTCTGTATTGTGCAAGTAGCCCCCATTCACCAGAGCCATGTTTCTTGACCAATCAAAATTTCGCAAACACTTTTTGAAAAGGGTCACCCAAGGAACAACTCTGTGAAATTGTTTCGAAATCTAACCAGCCGTTTCAGAGAAGAAGAATTTTTAAGAATTTCTTCATTTCCCTAAAATGCAAGTAGCCTCCATTCACCAGAGCCATGATTCTTGACCAATCAAAATTTCGCGAACAAATTTTGAAAAGGGTCACCCATGGAATAACTCTGTGAAATTATTTCAAAATCTGACCAGCAGTTTCAGAGAAGAAGATTTTTTAATAATTCCTTCATTTCTGTATATAGTGCAAGAAGCCCCCATTCACCAGAGCCACATATTTTGATGGATCAAAATTTCACGAACAATTTTTGAAAAGGGTCACCCAAGGAACATACCTGTGAAATTATTTCACAATTTGACCAGCGGTTTCAGAGGAGAAGATTTTTAAAGAATTCCTTCATTTTTGTATAGTGCACGTAGCCCCCTTTCACCAGAGCCACATTTTTTGACGAATCAAAATTTCACCAACAATTTTTGAAAAGGGTCACACAAGGAACATATCTGTGAAATTTTTTCAAAATCGGACCATCGGTTTCAGAGAAGATTTTTAAAGAATTTGCTAAAAAAAATTCATTTGGTTGCCATGGCAACCATAGTTTTTGATGGAATCAAATCCTGTGAACTCTTTTTTTAAGAGGACCTCCCAAGGAACATTCCTGTCAAGTTTGGTCCAAATTGGCCCAGGGGTTTAGGAGGAGTTGATGTTTAAAGAATTGTTGACGACGCACGACGGACACCAGTGATCCTAAAAGCTCCCCTTGAGCACGTTGTGCTCAGGTGAGCTAAAAAAATAATAAATTATTGTCAAGACAATGTCCCAGTAAGATTTAACAACGACCAATGCCAGCTGTGTAGGTTGATTGGGGTATTTCTAAAATTTAAAATAGATATCAAAATTTGCAAAATCCCTCATGATTAAATAATTGTTTAAATATGGTTAAAAGTCTGTTTATGCAACAAAAAATATCGCAAATGAAATACAAAATGAGATAAAGAAAATGAAGAAGAATATTATAAGCCATGCTCCATGGAAAGGGAGCTGAATTAACCCTTTCCCAAACAAGCCCTGGTTTTTACGTGTCTGCAGTACAAGTCTTTTGAAAACACTGTGGGAAAAGGAGAAATTGCTCATAACGAGCAATTTCTCCTTTTCCCAGTGTTTTCAAAAGACTTACTGCAGACACATAAAAACCAGGGCTTGTTTGGGAAAGGGTTAATAGACCTTTTGATGTTTTATGCCGTTTTTAACATTATTTTTAGTCAAAACACAGCTCACATATTCATGTATTTCCTTGGTTTCATCAGTACTAGGCTGGCGCTCTGAAGTGTCTTGCCAAAGGACACTTCCATGAAAAGAAAACTAGTGAATCCAGAAAGGTTTTGAGTCCTGCACTTTACAGTTTTAAGCGTAGCTCAGTTGATGTGCTGTAAACGTAGTAGGAAAAGGAGAAAATACTGATTAACAGCATTTCTTTTTTCTGATCCTAAAATGTTTCCAAGAGCTTTCTTCCCCAAGCCTGTTATAACTTGGTTGTTCAGTCTAATAGTGGCCATTTGGTCAGTGTTTTAAGTCAACTGAACTGAAAATAAAAAAAGAATAAGAGTGTTCTCTTTGTGAAGACTTATCTTGATCTGTATCGTCCAGAAATCTCTCTTTGTCATTATCTAAGGTGAAAAAGTTATCCCTGCACCATAGGATTACATTTCCTTTTTTAGCTCACCTGAGCAAGAAGTGCTCATGGTGAGCTTTTGTGATTGCCTAATGTCTGTCGTGAGTCGTCTGTAATTTCTTTAAACATCTTCTCCTAAACCACTAAGCCAATCTTGATGAAACTTGGCAGGGATGTTCCTTGGGTGAAGCTCTACAAAAGTGTTCAAGAGATTGAACTCCACCCATAACTCTGGTTGCCATGGCAACCAAAAGGAAAAATATAGCAAAATCTTTGAAAATCTTCTTCTCTGAAACTACAAGGCATAGAGCTTTGATATTTGGTAAGTAGGATCTCATAGTGGACCTCTACCAAGATTGTTTATATGATGCCCATGGAGTCAAACTGGCCCTGCCGCGGGGGTCACAAGTTTGAAACATAGAAATAAAGAAGGAAAACTTCAAAATTATTCTTCTCTGAAGCTAGAAGGAGCAGGGCTTTGATATTTGGTATATAGCATCTCCTAGTGGACCTCTTGCAAGACTCTTCATATGATGTCCCTGGGGTCAAAACTGGCCCCGCTCAAGGGGTCACAATTTTGAAACAGAAATAAAGAAGGAAAACTTTAAAATTCTTCTCCTCTGAAACTAGAAGATGTAGAGCTTTGAAGTTTGGTAAGTAGGATTTCTTAGTTGACTTCTACAATGTTTGTTCATATGATGCCCCTGGGGTCTAATCTTGCCCTGCCCCGTGGGTCAAAAATTTGAAACATAGGAATAAAGAAGGAAAACTTTAAAAATCTTCCTTTCTGAAACTGGAAGGAGTAGAGCTTTGATATTTGGTATGTAGCATCTCCTAGTGGATCTTTACCAAGTTTGTTCATATGATGCCCCAGCGGTCAAAACTGACTCCCTCAGCATCTCCCCCCCCCCCCCCCCCCCCCCCCCCCCCCCCCCCCGGGGGGGTCACAAGTTTGAACATAGGAACAAAGAAGGAAGAAGGAAAACTTTAAAAATATTTTTCTCGGATACTGGAAGGCTTAGAGCTTTGATGTTTTGTATGAGGCATCTCCTAGTAAACCTCTTCCAAGTTTGTTTATATGATGTCCCTGGGGTCCAAACTGGCCCCGCCCTAGGGGTCACGAGTTTGAACATGGGGAAAAAAAGGAAAACTTTAAAATTCTTCCTCTTTGAAACCAGAAGGTGTTGAACTTTGATATTTGGTATAAAGTATCTCCTAGTTGACCTCTGCAAAGTTTATTCATATGATGCCCATGGGGTCATAATTGGCTCAGCCCTGGGGATCACAAGTTGAAACATGGGAACTAAAAAGGAAAAAAATAAAAAAAATTTCTCTGAAACTAGAAGGTGTAGAGCTTTGATATTTGGTATGTAGCATCTACTAGTGGACCTCTACCAAGTTTGTTCATAAGATGTCCCAGGGGTCAAAACTGGCCCTGGCCCACAAGTTTGAACATAGGAACAAACAAAGAAAACTTTAAAATTCTTCAGAGAGCTTTGATATTTGGTATGTAGTGAACCTGTTCTAAGTTTGTTAGCCCTGCTTGAGCACATCATGTTCAGTGAGGTCAAAATTGAGTTACCTTGGGACATAAACTAGGTCACTATGTTAAATTAAAGAAATACCTTGTGGGCACCGTAGAGGCCACATTCTCTTTCTCAGCTGACATGAAAATTAGTCAGAATGTTTGTCTTGATAAAATCTCACATGAGACTGCATTGAGTGCTTGTTAGCTCACCCGGAGCTTTTAGGATCACCCGGTATCCGTCGTGTATTGTCCGTCGTGCGTCGTCAACAATTCTTTATACATCAACTCCTCCTAAACCGCTGGGCCGATTTGGACCAAACTTGGCTGGAATGTTCCTTGGGAGGTCTTCTTTAAAAAATGGTTATAAAATTTGATTCTGTCAAAAACTCTGGTTGCCATGGCAACCAAAGGGAATTTTTAAAAAATTTCTTTAAAGATCTTCTCCTCTGAAACCGCTTGTCAGATTTTGAAATTATTTTACAGAGATGTTACTTGGGTGACCTTATTCAAAACTTGTTCACGAAATTTTGATCCTTCAAGAAACATGGCTCTGGTGAATGGGGGCTTCTTGCACTATACAGAAAAAAAGAAATTTTTAAAAATTCTTTTTCTCTGAAACAGCTTGTCAGATTTTAAAATAATTTCACAGCAATATTCCTTGGGTGACCTTTTTCAAAAAATTTTCGCGAAATTTTGATCCGTCAAGAAATATGGCTCTGGTGAATGGAGGCTTCTTGCACGATACAGAAATGAAGAAATTCTTGAAAATTCTTCTCAGAAACTGTTGGTCAGATTTTGAAATAATTTCTCAGGGATGTTCTTTGGGTGACCCTTTTCAAAAACTGTTTGGAAAATTTTGATCTGTCAAGAAACATGGCTCTGGTGAATGGGGGCTACTTGCACTATATGGAGATGAAGAAATTCTTGAAAATTTTTCTTCTCTGAAATGGCTGGTCAGATTTTAAAATAATTTCACACAGATGTGTAATGGGTGACCCTTTTCAAAAAGTGTTCACCAAATTTTGATCCGTCAAGAAACATGGCTCTGGTGAATGGGGGCTTCTTGCACAATACAGAAGTGAAGAAGTTCTTGAAAATTCTTCTCTGAAATGGCTGGTCAGATTTTGAAATTATTTCACAGCAATGTTCCTTTGATGACCCTTTTCAGAAACTGTTCACGAAATTTTGATTCATCAAGAAAAGTTGCTCAGGTGAATGGGGGCTACTTGCACTATAGGGAAATAAAGAAATTCTTGAAAATTGTTCTTCTCTGAAACGGCTTGTCAAATTTTATAATTTCACAGAAATGTTCCTTGAATGACCCTCTTCAAAAATATTCAAGAAATTTTGATAGGTCAAGAAACATAGCTCTGGTGAATGGGGGCTATTTGCACTATACGGAAATTAAGATACTCCTAAAAATTCTTCTTTTCTGAAACTGCTGGTCAGATTTTGAAAGGATCTTTACATGTGAGCAATTCCTCCTTTTCCCACAGAGTAATCTACCCTTTTGAGAACTTTCTGCCACTTTCTCCAATTCAAAAATTGTTGTCTGCAAACTCTTTCTGTTTAGAAGAGTTCAAAATTTGTCGTTTGGGAAAGGGTTAATTAATACTCGGTCCTGCCATTTTTCGTCTCAGCTCCCTCTCTTCTCTCTACCCACTCTCCTTTCCTCCTTCTTGGCTCTTTCTGTCTGCCTGTCCATCCCTTCCTTTCTCTCACCTCTCTCTCTCTCTCTCTCTCTCTCTCTCTCTCTCTGTATGTGTCTGTCCCTGTCTGTTTGTCTGCTTCGCTGACTCTGTCAACTATCTCTAAAAACGCAATTTTATGATTTAATTATTGACCAACTGAAGGTTTTTACTTAATCTATTCCCAGTATAACCCTTTATCAAACGATCCTATGTTTAACAGTAAATTAACGACCCTCAGCTGGTCTATTGTAACTGTTGTACAAAAAGGAGAAAATGCTGGTTTCCAGCATTTTATCCTTTTCCCCACAATATAGAAAGCATCATTTTATGTGGATTAATTTCAATTTTTTTGTCAGCAGATGCTTTGAATTTTGAAGAGCCTAAAACTTGCCGGTTTGGAAAGGGTTTTGTGTTTTTATGACTGAGACTGAAAGGGTATACTTGAATATAATCAATATTTTCCACAAAGAAAGAAAAATAACCTTACCTTTTGCCAGATAGGTCTTCATCCATTTTTCGACATACTGTTAAAAAAGGTAAAATAGAGACAATGTTAAAGTCATTCATTTGAGTATAAATATCGATCGACAGAGAGCGAGTGAAAGATGGGGAGAGACAGAGAGAAGGAAAAGGGAGAGAGAGAGAGAGAAGGAAAAGAGAGAGTGTGAGAGGGAAGGAGAGAGAGAGAGAGAGACGCCCAGAGAGGCATCTTTTTACAAAGTAAGTGAAAGTCCTTTTGCTGTTGTATTTCATACTCATTTAAGAAAAATATATTTTTTTATCTGTGTAGGAGAGAGAGAGAGAGAGAGAGAGAGAAAGAGAGAGAGAGAGAGAGACTGTTTAATAGAGAAATGGTGTGATGGATAGAGACTGTGTGAGAAAGGGAGAGGTCTTAACAAATGCTTTGTTATATATACGTATATCACGCAATATTGACTATGTGAGCTTGTACTCATCCAATAAAATATGTTTTGTTCTGTTCCTCAGAAAAGCTCTTTTTCCAAACATTATAGCATATGGTGTGGAAGTTCAACCTTAGCCTTAGACATAAAATATGAAAGCTATTCAATGAAATGTAGATTTATCTGCTGTATAGGAAAACAAGTGTGCCAACTCATTTTGAAAATTCACCCATAAATGTAAAAGTCATAGCTCAGAAAAGCTCTGTTTATGACAAAATATCATTGACCTTCATGTGTGACCTTGAACTTGGGCCAACTCAAACAAATCTTACACAATGCCCCTACTCATGAAAGAAAACACTAGTGCAATATAAGCCATACATGTAGAAGTAATGACTAAAACAGTCTCCATTTTTTTCAGTTGATCTTCAAGTGTGGCCTTGACCTTTGACATATACCTGAACAGACGTTTCAATGACACTTCTACAAATAAATTAAAAAAGTTTTAGCCAAAATACTTTGAAATCCAATCATAAATGAATTTATGACTCGGACAATCTCTATAATAAACACCTTCAAATATTACCTTGACCATAGACCTTTAACATTTCTAAAGAAATATTTTGAATGACACACCAGCCCAAGAAGAGGTGCAGTCATGTCAGGAACATTTTGAAACCCATCCATAGATGTAGAAGTTATAGCTCGTACACAACACACATAGGAGAGCACATATACTTGGATGAAGTTGTGGTGACCATGTCTAGCTCTGTATAAGACTTGAAAACATTGGTGAAAAAAAAACAAGAGGACCATGATGGTCCTATATCGCTCACCTGAGTACTAAGCAGTAAAGGTCTACAATGGAGATAAATACCAAACATCAAAGTTTGAGGTCAAAAATTCTAACAGGGTATGTAACTGTGCAAAAAGCATATTCTTCTTTTCCGAAAATGTTTTCACAACCTTTCTTTTTCAGGGTCATTGAAAGTCAGGATGTACGGTAAGGGAATGAATTAATTCGGAAGGCCAGGCATTAATTTCCTGGTCAAAATGGTGGTAAAATGACAGATTAAAACATCATTGGTTCATTGGTAACACACAAATGAGAATTGTCTAAATAACTTTTGATTAAATGTCAAAGGATGTTGGCTGAGACAGTAATCAAGCCAGCGCAAACTGGGAACCCTAGACTAACAGCTCACATCATTACTGACTGATCTATTTGGGCTCAACAAGTCCAGGATGTGAAAGGTAACCCCTTTTTCTGTGACACATCTTATAAAAGAAAATTGTATCAAAAGACTATCCTAAGGAAAACATGTTTGAAGTTTCATAAATGCCAAGGACTTTAGAAGATATCCATCAAGACTGATGGATGGGCAAACCGACTGTAACTGGTCCATAATGAAATTATACATTTAGTCCCCTTTTTTTATCAAACATGTTGTTTCATGAAATAAAATCAAATAACTGTTGTCTGTCTCTTAACAAGATGAAGTTTAATTACATTTTGTCCTGTAGGTAAAGAGATATTGGTCCTTAGTGAAAATTTACACCAAGCCCCCTTTTTCAATGACACGACATTTAATGAAAAAAGGTAACATATTGTTATTGGCAGACTATCAGTATCATAAGCAACACACATACGAAGTTTCCATCTTCTTTCAGAACAGTGGAATTTCAAAGTTTCCCTTCTTTGTTCCCATGTTCAAACTTGTGACCACCAGGGCAGGGTCAGTTTGGACCCCAGGATCGTCGTATCATATTTGGTAGATGTCCACTAGAAGATGCTACATATGAAATATCAAAGCTCTACTACTTCCAGTTTCAGAGAAATTTTTTTTTTAAAGTTTTCCTCCTTTACTCCTATGTTTCGATCTTGTGACCCCCGGGGCCAGGCCAGTTTGGACCTCAGGGACATCATTTGAACAAACTTGGTAGAGGTAAACTAGCAGATGCTACATTCCAAATATCAAAGCTCTAGTCCTTCTTGTTTCAGAGAAGAAGATTTTTCAAGTTTTCCTCTTTGTTGCTATGTTTCAAACTTGTGACCCCCGGGGCCGGGCCAGTTTACACCTCAGGGACATCATTTGGACAAACTTGGTAGAGGTAAACCAGCAGATGCTACATAGCAAATATCAAAGCTCTACTCCTTCTTGTTTCAGAGAAGAAGATTTTTAAAGTTTTCCTTCTTTGTTCCTATGTTTCAAACTTGTGAACACCGGGACTGGGCGAGTTTGGACCCCAGGGTCATCGTATCAAAAATCTTGGCAGAAGTCTACTAAGAAATGATACATACCAAATATCAAAGCTCTGCAACTTCTAGTTTTAGAGAAGAAGATTTTTCAAGTTTTCCTTCTTTGTTGCTATGTTTCAAACTTGTGACCCCCGGGGCATGGCCAGTATTGACCCCAGGGCATCATATGAACAATCTTGGTAGAGGTCCACTAGGAGATGCTACATATGAAATATCAAAACTCTGCACCCATTAGTTTCATAGAAGAAGAGTTTTCAAAGTTTTCCTTCTTTGTTCCTATGTTTCAAACTTGTGACTCCCTGGGTGGGCACAGTTTTGACCCCAGGGGCATCATATGAACAATCCTGTAGAGGTCCACTAGGAGATGCTACATACCAAATATCAAAGCTTCTTGTTTTAGAGAAGAATATTTTTAAAGTTTTCCTTCCTTTTTCTTATGTTTCAAACTTGTGACCCCCGGGATGGGGGTAGTTTTGACTCCAGGGGCATCATATGAGCAATCTTGGTAGAGGTCCATTAGGAGATGCTACACAACAATTACCAAAGCTCTGCACCTTCTAGTTTCAGAGAAGAAGATTTTTAAAGCTTTCCTTCTTTGTTGCTATGTTTCAAACTTGTGATCCCTGGGACGGGGCCAGTTTTGACCCCAGGGGCATCATATGAACACTCTTGGTAGAGGTCCACTAGGATGCTACATACCAAATATCAAAGCTGTATGCCTTCTAGTTTCAGAGGAGAAGATTTTCAACGATTTTGCTATTTATTTCCTTTTGGTTGCCATTGCAACCAGAGTTATGCTGGAATTCAATCTCTTGTTCACCTTTTGTAGATCTTCATCCAAGGAACATCCCTGCCAAGTTTCATCAAGATTGGACCTGTGGTTTAGGAGAAGATGTTTAAAGAAATTGTGGACGACGGACGACGCACTGCGGATATTTGGCGATCACAAAAGCTCACCATGAGCACTTTGTGCTCAGGTGAACTGAATAACAAGAGCCGTCAGAGATGGGTTATGCTCCCCAAACAAGAGCTTGTCATAAAATGTATGAAATTGAAAAAAACATAATCCAAAAGCAAATGTTAAGATGATAACAACTGACGATATATCTACCAGGAGAAAAATGCGCGAACACAAACTGAAATAGAGCTCGACAAACGAATGGACAGACTGGCATCAAAATTCTTTTGGGGTGGATAGTAACTGAAATGTGAAAATTTGACCAGCAAGATAACGGAGAAAAACTGACTCTAACTCTACCATGAAGCCCCCTTTTCCCCTAAAATGTCTTGAAACATGGAAAATTACATTTTCTATTAATCAATAAGATCTATCAGTTTATGAATTTTGACATTATTAGCTGTAATACTTTTGGAGTAAAAGCCATCACAAACTTGTAAAGGACTCTAAGCCCACTAAGCCCCCTTTTCCCTTAAGACAATATTGCATAATTGGAATAAATACAAAGGCCGTGTGGTTTGTGGTATTTTTGAATAATAATTCAAATTCGAAATTTCATGAAATTTTGAGCAGTAATGTTGGAGATTTTACATAAAATATTTTTCTACATGAAGCCCCCTTTTTCCGTGAGGCAGCCTGAAAATTGAGAAACTGGAGAAGAGGTATCTGGGCAATGTTCCGATGAGTTCAGATTTGAAATTTCATGAACTTTGAGCATTGATGTTTGAGATATTGGAGAAAAACAATTTTTTACATGAAGCCCTCTTTTTCTGTGATGCAGCCTGAAATTGAGAAACCAGGAAAGACGTACTTGTGCATTGTTCCACGGAGTTCAGATATGAAGTTTCATAAAATTTGGTCCAGGGGTTGCGGAGAAATGGCTTTGGACGAAAGGACAATATTTGCGAAAAGAAATTTTTTACATGAAGCCACCTTTTTCCATGATGCAGCCTCAAATTGAAAAACCAGAAAGAGGAATTTGCGCATTGTTCCACGGAGTTAAGATATGAAATTTTCATAAAATTTGGTCCTGGAGTTGTGGAGAAATGGCTTCGGACGGATTTTCTGCATGAAGCCCCCTTTTTCCGTAATGCAGCCCAAAATTGAGAAACTGGAAAAGATGTATTTGTGTATATTTCCAAGGAGTTCATATAATATGAAGTTCCATAAAATTTGGTCCAGGGGTTGTGGAGAAATGTGGCTTCGGACGAACGGACGTACGCACAGCGTGGCAAATATATGCTCCCCTGAAATTTTTCAGGGAGCATAAAAATACCTTGTCCACCAGTTGCAGTATGTTCTCCTTTTGACTCCCACAGCATCTTGTACCGTTGTTGTCTTTAACGATTCCGTCAAGACGATCGTCTGGATGGTGTGCCAGATGTGTACAAGGCAAGCACTGTTTCGGGAATGGATGGTAGGATAGAAATGTGTTGTCCTCCGACGCAGAAAAGTAAGCTGTGAGAGACGTCAGGATAACGAGGAACCCGTCTATGGCCAGCAACATATACAAGGTACGAGTTAACCGCTTACGGTCATTGCTTAATTTCACAACCATTGTTTTTGTCTGTTTAAAGCTAAATCCACTTTGTAAGTATTCCTGTTGCTATTCCTGTTAAATTCAGAACAATATTACAGAACACAGCTTTGTTCGTATAAAACAAAGGTCCAACTCAGAAATATGGGCTGGTTGTATGAAACAGGTTGATAACACTAGTCTTGTGTATAGATCTGTGATTGCTCGTATTATGGAACCTGAAAAAGATCAACAGTAACTGTTTTTGTTTTCTTTTTACATTTATAATATTTATTTCACGCTTTACCACACAATCAGTAGTTTTGACGAGGAAAACGTTTTGAAAACTTTGTGGATAAAGGAGAAAATGCTGGTAACTAACACTTTCTCCTCCACCCACAATGTCTCTTTTTTACCTTCAAAAACCAATTTCAGTTCTCGAGTCCAGTGTATTTTGTCATCTTCAAATATTTTGAAGTTGGGCAAGTCTGAAACTTTGTCGCTCGGTACACATGTAGTTTTATATTGCTGTACTGATCAGTTTAACTCTGGATTAGCCCTTTACCATACGGACCCAAATTTTAACGATCCTGGGTAGATCCAAGACTTTCAAAAGCACCGAGGAAAAGCAGAAAATACTGGTAAATAGGGTTTTCTCCTTTTTTTCTCGTTTTCAACTTTTTCAGGGACAAACATCAAAATCTTGAGCTCTACACTCTTCAAGTTGTATGAAGTTGATTTCATTTTGGACAAGTCTAAAATTTATCGTTCGATAAATAGTTCAAACATACCAGGTGGCAAATAATCAGTTTTTATTTTTATGTTAACCAAATACCTGTCTATATATTAACTGAACGCAATAACTGTGGCCCTTGTTTACAATAAATCAGAGCATCCTATCTTTGTATACGGGAGAACAGGCAAATTATCTGATAATTTAAATTAAAATGTACATTAAAAAAGTATTAAAAGTTTTACAATCTGTCGATTATACTAAGCGAGCAGTGGTGTAATGGAAAGATCCAAACTCTAAATCTGGCTATTGTGGTACGAGCCGTTGAACCTACCATTTTTTGGGGAAGGAACTTATATCTGCTTTTTCATGGTTTGGTTGTCTTTTGTTATTATAACATTGTATTCTATTGTTACTAATGCTCCAAATCAAATCCTGGTCCTGCCGAGCTTCCGATATGGTTAAGTTCTCAACTGTTGGCAGAGTTCCTGATCACACAAAATCGTGCGTGAAACATGTATAAATGAAATAAAATGCGTACAAAATTGCACACCTATACGTGAAATCACGCACAAAAAATACAGAAGAAGATCCAACAAAAAAGTAGGAAAAGCTTGCATAGAATGGCTCCCGTAAGAGCGATTTTCGGAAAATATAAATTTTGGATTTCCAGCTTTCTATTTTAAAAACATTTACATGGTCGGCGTACTCGGTCTTTATTATCGCATTCAATAATATTGCAGACTGGGACTGGTTTGTTTCCAAAAATTCCTTAATTTAATACAGAGGATTAAAAGCGTTTTGTGGACGTCAGCCTCTTTCGTCTGTAAACCTACATTGGGAATAGCTCAGAAATATACTTTAGACACTTTGAGATGTCAGAATTCGGGTTCCCATAGGTAAGCAAGGTACACTAGTCGTAGAACTATTCAAAATCTAGGAAACAGAATGCAGTTTACGCAGAAATACTTATCCATGAATAAACAGACATGAAAAATTGATCGCTCCAAAAAACGCGGAAACCCACGACACAACAAAATGCTCCTTTTTACATTGTCCAATCACAGTCACTTCATACTGTCTTTTCAGCCTTTAATGAGTGTAAGCTGTAAATTTCCAAAAATATCTTGATATAACAAACTTTTTTGGTGCAAATCATCAGTATCGATTCCTTTGAGAATAATTATTGTCACTCAAATATGAAATCTAGCTCCCCTCCCTGAATTTACAACTCAAGGGGTAAGTGTACCCCTTAAATAAAACGCTGGTAGGAATACTGCATATTGAATAAATCAGTCTTCCGTCAGACTTCGACAATAATTAATGTAGATAAGGTATGTGAAAAGATGAGCATAAAGACTACCAGTAAACACTTTGCCAAACAATTCTTTAAGTGTCATTTAATACATTTAAAACTGTACATTCACATAGTAGATCTCTATGATTTTTCTGCATCTGATCGAAAATGGGGCATTTGGTAAACAATTTAGAATTGAGGGCATTCTAGTTTTTTTCTGAATTTGTACCCCCATTTTTTTTTCTTATACCCCCATTTTTCGATTGTAGGGGGTACAAAAAAAACCCAAATAGAATTTTCAGTGGGAACGCTGTGTTGGGAAAAGTGTGTAGAGATTCCTCTACTGTCAAAGCCCTGAAATCAATTCCTTTGCAAGAAATATCTTGGTTCATTTTTCCCGAAGTTCACAAGGATCATCGTGCAATCTCCTGTGATGTCAATTAAATACAAATGAGACTACTAATTATAAGTACAAATATTCACCATGATATAAAATAAAAGAAAAAAAAATTAACCATTGATTTACCTTAAAAAACAGAATGCTTGAATAAAAAAAAATAAAAAAAAAATAAAGGTTTTTATGCGACTCCAACTTGATCCGCAGAGGGTGGTAGTAGAATCCCTATGACCACTATACACAACAGTGCTATTTGCATGTTTGGGAGGGGGGGGTGGAGGGGTGGGTGCTAATCCGATTTCATTCAAAAATCGCTTGGAAAGTCGTTTTTTTTATTTTATTTAACCCGAAATATGCTTGTAAACATGGCAGCATTTGTGTTGAAAAAGTTACATGATTGATCTCAAGATGAATATATCATGAATGCGGCCCTTTTTCAGAGACAGCAAAGTAAATTTGTATCCAGTTTAGTTATCTATCATGTTTAGTTGAGTGCTTTTTCAACATTATCTCGGATTTTAGGAAATCAAATTTGCTATACAGAACTAAGTAGGGCCCTTTAGACGTAACATGAAAAAGAAGTAAAATGTGAAATGTCCAAAAAATAAATGTTGAACGGCAAACAAGCCTGTGTATGTCTAAATATTTGGACGAAGTACATTACACTAGCGAGGTAAGCGCTATTTATAGCTACCGCTTTCCTATCTGCTTCCAGCTAAACCTATGTATATAATGATTATAGCTGTATACAAACTATATAATCAATAACCATGTCAATAGTCGCGTTTAAATTTACCTTTCCTGAATTTCATTCAGAAAATGGCCACCCTCAAGCTGCTTTAGCACAATGGGAGTCTCTGAAACGATTCTATTAAAATAACGAAAACGAAAGTAAATGTCATGAAATTTTACCAGAATGAGGCTGAAAGGATCTAAAGGGGTATTTGTAAAAAAAATCTGGGAATTTTCCATTGACTTCTTCAAAAACTTGTTCGTAATATTGCCATTGCTTGGAGCGTTATAGCTAAAAAATGACCAGACGCTTCAGACCTCTTCACATGAAAATGAATTCAGCAGCCATTTTTCTATTCAAAGCAAAAAAAATTGTTGTACAGAACATAAGCGCTTTAGAGCGATATTCCCAGAAAGATACCCCCCTAAATAATTCACTCTAGAGAAATCGGTGGCAAATGATTTCCCTTCCTTGGCAATGATATTGATAAAGACCGAGTACTTCGTATGAAAACCTATTTCCGGTTTTCTCCAAAAAAAGCAGCCTATACCAAACTTTTCCCATTTTGCATAGAACTGAGATCGACAGCTGTAAATACTGTATCATTTAGTTATGTAAATGGATAGTTTACCAGCTGATGTATCGATTTTTTAAAATTTATTTCATTATTAGCCCTTTCCCAAACGACAAAGTTAGACTCTTCCAAAATGAAAGAGTTTGCAGACAACAGCTTCAAACTTGATGAAAATGGCAGAAAGTTTTCTAAACAAATGGAAAACAGTGTGAGAAAAGGAGAAATTGCTCATCACTAGCAATTTCTTCTTTTCCCACAGTGTTTTCAAAAGACTTGTACTGCAGACACGTAAAAACCAGGGCTTGTTTTGTAAAGGATTAAGGACAGGATCAGTAGTTGAAAGCGTTAAAAAATGTCCTTTGTTTCGACCATAACAACCGATGAACCGTGCAGTTGTTGGAATTTAGACTTGGAATCATTATTTATAAGTTGCTAGCTTATATATTTTGGACTGATTGATGAGTATGGTTTGGAATACCTTCAGTCTGAAGGTGTCTGCTCCGATGCTATTTTTGTGACTGGTCTTCGCTAACACCTTCAGGCCAGCCATTCATTGAACCCGTATGGAAAAAATACGATTTTACCTGTATCTTTTCGAACGGCTCTATGCAACAGAATTTCAAATGACAACTAATAAAATGGGCATGGATTGTTAGATAAATGATTAATCTTTACAAAAAAAACTGATGTTAGTTAATATCCAACTCTTACCTTTGTGCAAATCTGCACTTTTCAACGTAAATAATCGTTGACCTACTTCACCAGCAATCAAAACATGGTGATCTTTTCAATGCGCATGTCTCGGCAGAAATTGCAGTATCTCCGACACGCTACAGGATGGTTTAGTTGCGAATTTTGCTGTAAACAAACGCACCTTGATCGAACTTGGCTGTATAGGGTTAGGGAACCAGACTGTACAAATTTCAAATTTCGTTGAGTGCGCATGCCTGACTAACGGAAGTCGCCGTGTTAGTTGTTTACAAATTATGCTGGATTTATTTACGTTGGGAAAAAGGTAAATTCCCTTTGATTTAATTGGTATTTTGCAGCATATTTTGTGTGCTCTTAAAGATTAATCATTTATCTAACGATCCATACCCATTTTATTAGTTGTCATTGGAAATTTTGTCGCATTGAGCCGTTCGAAAAGATGCGGGTAAAATCGTATTTTTTCCAGATACCATATATGAATGGCTGGCCTGAAGGTGTTAGCGAAGACCAGTCACAAAAATAGCATCAGAGCAGACACCTTCAGACTGAAGGTAGGTTTGGAAGGAGAAGTCTCACTTGGCTTAACACCTAGTCGTCTTTCTTTTAATAGCCAGTAAACTACTCCTCCTCCCCCCCCCCCCCCCCCCCCAAAAAAAAAGGTTGTTATTGAAATTGATTTGAATAATGCATGATGCTGTTTTAAAAAAGAGAATGGTTTTTCGCTTTTATTCTCTTATTAAAACAAAATTCTACATCTGTATTTGACAGCAAAATACATTCTTCAAATGATCATTACTAGGTTCATATAATGTTTTATGTAGTCATCTTTGATTGAAAATGAAAATGAACAAAGAACCTGTGACTAATATTACAGACGACCAGGGCATTTTCATCACTCAGTCCCACTTTTTGTGGACTTTGGCAGACATAATTTTGAATGACTCAAATTTCAAAAATATGTCAAAAATCAGATGCTTCATCAAATGAGTTAAAATAGTTATATTTCAGCTCTGCAAGGACAGACCTTTCAGAAAATATATAGTTATGTAGTGTCCCCCCTCAAAAAAAATTTTTGACCGATCTGGCTAATTACATAGTCACTTACCAATTTACAGAACTTCACACAAGTGGTCTACTTTTACGCCAGCTCCACAATACTGTTAGCTTCTGTATTAAGAAAAAACATGCAAGTATAATAATACGAATAAAATATGCAATGTTTAAAACAAGTTTGTTGCCTGAATGGGTGAAGGAAGATTCAGTCTCATCGTCATGATGTTGCAAAAGGACGTCGCTATATCGCCACTGTTTGAGTCTAATTCGTTGTCTGCACACTGTTTGAGTCTGGTGTCAGTTATCTCTAAGCTCCGCCCTAAGTTTTTCTATTTCACCGCCCTAAACGTTTAACACGTCACGAAACCAGCAATGCCTTCCAACATGTCTGGCGAGGATGGAGGAACACGCTGTAAAATTTTATAGTGATGTAGATGCGATACATTAGGGGCTTTGAGGAAAGGAAGGGATTATTGAGTGTCGTTTATTTCTAGTCACCCAGGGATCATATATAAGTTCCCTAAGTCAACAGAAGGCCGATCTGAATCTATACATTCAGCTTTAATATAGGCTATACTGTACACTATACTGTATTTCAGAATTAACATTCAAAGCGCCGAATAAACCCAATGGATATTTAAATACATGTACTCTACAATGCTATGTAGGATAATGGCAGATCCTACGTATCTTAAATTGTCCCTAACGTTTGAGAACAGTGTAGAGTCAAGATCAGGCTTCGCAAAACATGCAGTCTGACCTTCATCTACTTTGCACGCAAAGGCAATTAGGCAATTATTTTTGTGATAGACGGTGTAAGAATAAAAATCTCTGAACGCCCTTTAAAAAGGACGTCGTTAAATCCACACCGAATAAGAAAAAAATAAGAAAAAATTAGGGCGGTGCTTGGAGATAACTGACACCAGACCTAAACGGTGTGCAGATATGAATAGACTCAAACAGTGGCGATGTAGCAATTTCCTGATGCAAAATCTTGAGAAGAATGACGGTTCGTCTAAAATGCGAAAAGAACTCCTTTTCGCGAAAAGAAGTTAAAAATAACTCCTTTTCGCAAAAAACGGTTAAAAATAACTCCTTTTCTCGAAAAGGACTTTAGATATTACAATAAGGAGTCAAAGGAGTCGGTCCTTTTCGCGAAAAGGACTTTTAATTCCACTGTTCAAATTAGGATTTCTTTTCCTTGTATGTTGCTTTCAACATCATTTCAGTTCTATTGCAGAGACCAGTGCACTTAGCTGTGCTTTCCCGGAGTTTCTGTTCACTAGTTTTTCGCACAATAGTCCTACCAATGCAGTGGCTGCTTTTCCAGACAACCATTATAAAAAAGAATAGATAAATAAATAAATAAAATATCAGCGGTGGGAGAGGAATCATTTTTGTTGCAATTACTGATCATAAATCCTTGGAGAAAAATTGCAAAATGAGGGTTCGAACCAGTGACCTATTTTTCTCCTTTTCCCACAATGTTTCCTATCCTTCCCGATACAAACTTCATTTTTAGCTCACCTGAGCACGAAGCGCTTATGGTGAGCTTTTGTGATCGCCCAATGTTCGTCGTCCGTCGTCCACAATTTCTTTAAACATCTACTCCTAAACCCCTAGGCCAATTTTGACGAAACTTGGCAGAGATATTCCTTGGGTGAAGCTCTACCACACTTGTTGAAGAGATTGAATTCCAGCCATAATTCTGGTTGCCATGGCAACCAAAAGGAAAAAAATAGCAAAATCTTTGAAAATCTTCTTCTCTGACAGCCATTTCGACACCCGGTCATTTCGACACTTTTTGGTCGTTTCGACCCCCGTGAAAATTTTTTTGCAAAATCTGGTCATTTCCACCCCAATTTTTTTTTGAGATCATGAAATGAAAGTTACCTGAATGTTAACTTTGTCATTTTTCAGTATCTATTTTTTAAGTTTGTGATTGAAATAAGTGTTTTTGTATTGTTTACATGCCGATTTTAATTTTTTTTGCAATACCGAATTTGATATTGGGGGTCGAAATGACCAAATTTTAGAGGTTATTTCCCATTACCAAGACATTATAACTTCTTTGTTTTCTTTGTTTTTATGCGTGTTTTATGATTGATTGAATGATTGATTGAATGATTGATTGATTGATTGATTTGTTGATGGATTGATTGATCGTATGATTGATACATTTGTTGATTTGATATTGGGGGTCGAAATTCGGTATTGCAAATAATAAAAATTATGATAGAAAAGATTATCAACAAATGTATCAATCATCCGATCAATCAATCAATTTCAATAGGATTATAGGATTGATTGCTTGATTGATTGATCGGATGATTGATACATTTGTTGATCATCTTTTCTATTATAATTTGTATCATTTTCCACCATTTAAACCTTATTTCAGTGCGACCATGCTTTCGTAAACATTTTAATTGCCGTTTTTAACTGTGTTTTGAAAGCGCTTTGAAAACATATTGAGAATTGGACAAAATGGTGGTAACCAGCATTTCCTCCTTTTTCCTCCTCATAATACACTTAGATGGGTTGTACTTATTTCGTTAATATTTCATATAACAGGTAAGTTTGTTTTGTTTAATATCAAACCACTCCTCAAGAGCCGTCTGATCCCAACAAAACTCCCTGTAAGAATACCAAAATGCTTGATTGGCGCTAGAGGTTTATATTGTTAATGACTGCACAATTTCTGTAATGAGCAGTGCGATCTAAATCCATAAGTACATATAGATCAATACTATTTTTAGCTCCTATAAATGGATAATATACTCAATGAATCATAAAGATTTTGCATGATACAACTGTTTATTTTGTTCAAGATCAGACCACTCCACAAGAGTAGTCTGATCCCGAACAAAACTCCCTATAAGAATGTCAAAATGATCTATTGGCGTTAAAGGACTGTATTGGTAATAATAATAATAATATCTTTATTTAGTGAAGGTTAAAACATTAAGACATAATTCAAAGTCTTTTTTACAATGTTGCCTTCAAGATGGGTAAAAACCATAATGAAATGGTAAACAATAATAATGATAATAATAATAATGATAATGATGATAATAACAATGATGATTATGATGATTGGTGATACTGGTGATTGTGGTGTTTGAAAATAAAAAGAAGATAAATTCATGGCAAAATGATGTATGTTGGAATAATTATACGGACAGACACACGTCTTTATTTTTGTACAGATGTATAATTACGTAGCTATAATGAGGACTGTACGTTCAATAAATGTTGTTTGAACTGTTTTTTGAAGCTTATTATTGAATTCGCATCTCTGATGGAAGTAGGAATTTCATTCCACACATCCATGCTGAAATACGAGAATGCCCGTTTCTTGTGCGATGTATTGAATCTAGAGTTTACGATGTCATTACGAGCAGATGACCTTAAGTTATAATTTGTGTTACTCGAAAACGAAATAATGTCACTCATATATCTAGGCGATAGGTTATTACGACATCTGTAAATTAAAACGCCGGTGTGATACTTACATCTGTTATCGTATGTTAACCACTTAAGTTGAGAAAAAAAGATTTTTCGACGGTGTTCTTGGGGTAACCCCTAGAATAATGCGAGCGATTCTTTTCTGGAGGACGGTTAGCTTAGCGGATTTACATTTGGTGTTCTTCCACCATACTGTACAACAGTAGTCAAAGATTGGGAGTATGTAAGAGTTATAAAATAACTGTTTCATTTCAAATGTGAGATACATGGAGATTCTCTTTAGCAATGTTATCTTACTGTTAATCTTAGATACAGTTTTATCAATATGAAAATTCCAGGATAAATGCTTATCAACATATACACCTAATATTTTATGAGATTCAACGTTTTCAATGCAAAAATTATCAATATTTAAATCTAGATTAGTAGACCTTAATTTATATTTAGGTCCTATAAGCATACATTTTGTTTTATTTGGGTTTACAAGCATATTGTTAACAGTGCACCAACTCAGTATACATTCTAGACTATTCTGGAGATCAGCTTGTATTTCTATAAGGTTTGTTCCGGATGTATACAATGTCGAATCGTCCGCATAAAGGTCTAAATTTGACTTACCGACGTGTAAGCCTATGTCATTTATGTAAATTAAAAAGAGTAATGGTCCCAAAATAGAACCCTGAGGGACCCCGCTAGTTAGAATTCGTGGAGAAGAAAATTCATTGTTATACCTAATAAACTGTTTTCTGTCACTCAAGTAGGATTTGAAAAGTGCCAGAGACTTTTCAGAAAAATGGTGCAGCCTCAGCTTGTGTAACAAAATCTCATGGTCAACTAAATCGAATGCTTTCTTAAGATCAACAAAAACTGTGCCAATAATTTTTCCTGAATCGATTTCTTTAAGCCATTCATCAATCAACCGAATAAGTGCCGTCTGACATGAGTGTCTTTTTCTAAACCCTGATTGGTGCTTAGTTAATATATCAAATTTATTTAGAAAGGACAGTAATTGGTTAGATAAATGACGTTCAAAAATCTTTGATACAGTTGGTAGAATAGATATTGGTCGATAGTTGTTTGGATCTTCCTTTTCGAACCCTTTATGTAGAGGGAGCACATAAGCCTCTTTCAATGCATTTGGAAAAACACTTTTCGCGATGCTGTTATTTATGATCGAAGTTATTGGTAAAACTATATGATCACCACAATGTTTCAAAATAGTTGCGCTTATTCCGTCCATTCCTGTAGCTTTATTTGTATCCAGTTTTTTAATCATTCGACAAACCTCAAAAAGTGTAATAAATTCTATGTCAAAAACTTGGTCTTTTAATACGTTATTCAAATGTGACTGTAAATATAAGAATGTACTCTCCTTAAACTCTGATCTATTTAATACGTTTGCTATATTAGTAAAGTGATCATTGAATGAGTTAAGAATATGATACTTTCCTTCGATGTTTTCCCCATTAAATACCATTTGTGAAGGTAGGACAGCTTGTTCATTATCTGAGTTATCATTGTTTTGTACTTTTCTTAGATTTCTCCACAGATCTTTACTATTTGCGCCATTCTTGATAGCTTTATTATAATACTCCTTCTTATTTTTACGAATAAGATGCAGTACTTTATTTCTCATCTTTTTAAAATTATCCCAATCTTTTAACTTGTGAAATTGATCTCGTTTATTCATCGCTTGTTTCACTTCAGCATTAAGCCATTGAGGTAGATGATTACTCTTAACACGTTTACATTTGACTGGAGCATGTTTAGATAAAACTTTATTTAGAGTATCGTAAAATAACGGTAGTGCGCGTTCTGGGTCATGCTCGGTTTCGATAAGATGAACTTCTGAAACACTTAAATCATTCTGAAATTCAGATATATTGAAATTTCTAAAACTTCTATACTTTAAAAGTGAATGAATACCACCCTTATCACGTCGGTTTCTTATTTTTCGCGTCATGCGAACTGGAGAATGGTCACTAAGTGAGAGAGAAGAAACAAATATTTCACTTAGTCTATCACATCGATTTGTATAGACATGGTCAATAATCGTAGCCGATTTTTTTGACGTTCGTGTGGGTTTATTAACCATCTGTGAAAGACCGTATTTTAAAACGAATTTTGACCATTCTTTGCAATCAAAACTTGTTTTATCTGTGAAGAAATGGAAGTTAAAATCGCCCAGTATGTGATATTCAGTGCGTAATTCCTCTACTTTTTTCAGTTGTTCATCAAAATTGGAGATCCACCCTTTGTTAGAATTTGGTGGACGATAAACAAAACATACTGGAAAAGATTTCGCATTTTTGTGACATATTTCAAACCACACAGATTCAACATCGTCTGATCCTAAATCAGGTCTATGCTTAAAAGGGACATGGTTTTTTATGTAAACTAAAATCCCTCCTCCCTTTTTATACTTCCTGTCTTTTCTTATATATCTAAAACCGGGAATGTTGAGATTGAAATCAACCAATGATTCATTAAGGTAAGTTTCACACGCTCCAAATATGTCTACCGCACTCGCAGATAAAATGTATTTAATTTCATCAAATTTCGGGATAAAATGTTGAATATTCATATGAACAATGTGTAATCCTTTTTGTTTAAATTGTAATGGATGCTCTAAATTACCATATGACATATCGAGATGATACTCGTTACAACTAGTAAGCGTGGAATTTTTAATTGCATTATTTGACTGTGTTTTATCAAAATCGTAATATTTTGTTGACTGCTCAACATCAGTGTTTACCTGATTGCAAGTACATGGGCATTTGAGACAAATAGAACATATTTTGTATAAAGTTTCGAGTCTGTTTTTCAAATTAAGAGATGTGTATCTGTCCGTGATTTCCTAATGAGATTTATTTTTCCTACATTCATCCGTAAAATGATTGCATAATTTCTGTCATGAGCAGTCCGATTAAAATCCATTAGTACGGATAGATCATTACTATTTTTAGCACACATGAACGGATAATACACTCAATGAGTTGTGAAGATTACCCATAATACATCATTTTGTTTTGTTCAAGATCAGAACATTCGTAAAGAGTAGTCTGATCTCGAACAAAACTCTCTGTAAGAATGCCAAAATGCTTGGTTGCCGCTAATGGTTTGCATTGTTAATGATTACAATATTTCTTATTTGGTCACGTGACCATTCAGTATCGGTTTGCGAAGTTTGGCGCGAATTGTAAGCAAAATATAGACTTATCTCGTGCAGTCTTGTGCGGGGGGGGGGGGGGGGGCGCAAATCAGAATAACCAGCATTTTCTCCTTTTCTCACGATGTTTTCATAAAGACGGTTTGTAATAAACGTTATAGGTCGGGATTGTGTGGTAAAGAGTTACAAGCATTTGTAGACAACAAATTAAAAGTAACTCAAGTGGAGTTTTTCGTTGCTATGGTTTAAAGGTGGGTATTTAGAATTTTCACATCACACCAAATTATAAAATATATATATTATTGAAATTTATATGTAAAATAATACAAATCATCAATAATTAAGAATCATAAAATTACGAAAAAAACTTTTTTGATGGTATTCCCTTAAAAGGCTACGTAGCCTATTAAGCTATTTTTAGATTTCGGGCCAAAAATCAATAAATCATTGTGGGAATGTCAAGTGAATGGCACGTGACTAATAACGCTTAAATTCCATTACATAACAAACATGTAATAATAATTTTCCATCATGTCTTCTTCGGACGGATGTTTGAAGCTTTTTCGGAGTTTTCTTGTATTTAAATGAGAGAACTGATAATCTAAAAATAGAACGTGTCTCCCGTTGGTGTCAACCTGGTCAGTAATAAATTTCTAATTTCTCGTGTTATCGGATGGTTTTCGACTGCTGGAGTTTTATGAACGCAAATTAAAAGGCTATGGGAGTATAAGGATGATTTTTTTTGCATTTTTGTAAAAATTTCGTCCCAAAATCTGAAGGGCCACCTTTAAAATATTGTGTGAAAAGGATAAAAATATGGTTAATTTAACAATGTCTTCAAAAGGCTTGTACCTGAATGTCAGGATTGTGTGGTAAGCGATTACAGGAATGAATCTTTACTAAACAATCCTGGATTCTTTTTAACCTCAGAAACGAATAGTTTTAATACATTGTAAGAGAAGGGTAATATACTGGCAGCTAGCATTTTCTCCTTTAAATAACATTTTCTACCATTCCAAAAATAAAATACATGTTTCATGGGCTTTCTATAACTGTTTTGAAATGATATATACTATTTAGACCATTTAAAACTATACCACACGACAATTTTTAGCCTTATCCAAACTGAAATCATTTGCCGAAAACCATTTCATAGTTGCTCAAATGCCACAAATGATCTTTGATAAGGTAAAAAACGTCGTTTGAAATGGAGAAAATGCGAGTGACCAGACGATTCTTTCGGGTTCTAAGAAAAGTTAAAAGCATTTGCAGACAACAAATTAAAAGTAACTCGATGTGATGAAGTTTTTGATTGACACGGTTTAAAAGTAGAAGTTTTAATTGTAAAAGTATAATTTCTGATCAACAGAGAGAGAGAGGAACATGTGCAGGAGATGAAAGATCGGACAGTATGGGTTGTGTCGTCAGACAGTGATCTCCGCACTTTTATTTCATGAAAGGGACAAAAGGTAAAAGTTTTACTAAGTAATTTGACTAACCTGTGTCACATGTTCTGTGTTGCCATCTACAACATGTATCGCAGGATACCGCCTGTTGCCTCCTGCCTACAACAGTCCCACATTTAACACAATTATCTGCCATTGCAGAACATAAAAAACACACACTCACACACAATCAAAATCTTCCTATAAAAATTCACTTTTAATGATAAAAATCCAACGAAAAACACAACAAACAACAATTAACAATTCTTAAGACTTTAAATTTCAATATTGTATTTTTTTCCTACTGCACATATACTAAAAGTAGCTTACTTGCAATTCCATTTCCTTTAAATACCGATGGGGATACCCCTATCTAAACAACTCTCTAATTACTCAATTTAATTAACGCTTCTTTTTATCTTCTTTAAAGAAATTACATAAAAGACAGTTTCAAAGGTAATATTGACTACAGTATACTAGTATAAAATACCGGAAAATGAGAGAAAATGTAAAAATTGCAACCTTGGCGTAAAAGAAAATGAATACCATTTCGTGCTAGGTTGTCCAAAATTTTCCGATATTAGATCTAAATACATCAAGAACTACTATTACATTTCGCCAACGATTCAAAAGCTCGAAAACCTCTTATCTTCTCCTTCTAAAATTACTATTCTTAATTTAGCAAAGTTTATATTCCTTGCAAACAAAGTCCGAACGTAATTTGTACACTATAACATCATGTGCTCTTCAGTTAACGAATGTGTTCATTTCTCTGCTATGATATATTTGTATTTGTACTTGCTTTAAACATGTTATGTTTTCAAGCAATAAAGTATATGTATGTATGTATGTATGTATGTATACAGATTTAAGCAAACTATCAATCAGTGGTTATAACATGCGAAAAACAATTAGCAAATTAAAAGCAATAAAAAGAAACAATTTTTCACAATTACCATACTTTTTGTTAAATAATTATCATTTCTTCTATCAACATGAGAAAAACATCAAAGGACAAAAATAAATGATTATTACTATTATCACTAACAAATAACACATTTCTATATTCTTCGATTGCCACTCTCCACAAATACATTTCCACCGTTGTATCAACCAAGATGGAAGAAGGTGGAAAAGAAAGAAGAAAAGAAAGGAAGATGATGGTCCAGCTGCAATAGTAAAACAATAAAAAGTAAAGACAAACACGGTTATAGGTTAAAACAATATAACAATCAATTATTCTGGGAATTGTGTTAAAAATAAACGGGTGTCGAAACGACCAGTTTTTGCAACAATTTTTTTGGGGGGGTCGAAATGACCAAATTAGGGGTCGAAACGACCAAAAAGTGTCGAAATGACCGGGTGTCGAAAAGACCGGGTGTCGAAACGACTGGATACCCTTGAGAAGATTCGGACCCAAGAAGATTCGGACCACCTACGAAAAGATTCGGCCCAAGGTAGAACAAGATTGGGCACTAATTTTGAGAACAGCATAATTTCAAAGTAGTTCACTGACGAAAAACATAATATAGTAAAGGCGATTTCCGTATCTTGCTAGTATATTTAATTTTTAATTAAAGGAAAATGCCTAATTTTAGGATTACTTTAATTGATACAGGTTTTGTCCTACTTTGTTACGTAATGTATGTTTACAGTGATGAAAAGAACAGTTTTAAGTATTTGTAAATGATTACAAGGTACATTACACAGTGAGAAGATAACTGAAAGAATGGATTATGTGAATTTTTTCACAGTTTGATGATGAATAAAATCAAGGATTATAAAGGCAATTTTCACTGTTCCAAGATGTTTTTGCAGTACTTGTCATAAACAAGCGATTTGTAATTGTACTGATGTATTATGAATGGTACATATTGTTTTAATACTTGTTGATATTGTCTTTTTTTTAATGTTCATATATGAAACGAATGTATCAATTTCCAGCCTGTAAGGCCTTTAACCTGACAACTCCGACTCTAAAGGACAATGTGAAAGAAGGGTTTTGAAAAGGAAATGGAAAAATGAGAAATTGTTTGTAAATTTTTTTCTCCTTTCTCTACATCGTTTTCATATGTTCTTGGAGGTCTTTAAGCATGGTACAATGTTCAAAAAATCGTCTGCAAATGTGCTTTCATGACCATACTCTGGGACGGAAAAGAAAGGGTGCATTCTAATCTAGTCTACATATCACGTACCTCTCTTTATAGGATCGCCAAATTACTGCTTGGTTTGTCAGAAATCTCCTAATCTAGTTACTGTTTTTAGTTAATTATATATTCTCGGGATTGTGGCACAAGATCAAACTGCAATAAATTGCGATCCAATCTTGACGCTACACCTCTTTGGTAGTCTATGTATTACTGCTTGGTTTGTCAGATAATCTCCATGTCTAGAACTTTCCTGTTTTTGCATAATGTAGGGAGTGTGATGTAAGATCAGACTGCAGTTTAAAAATGAATTACATGTACGTCTTTAGCTTTCTAACTCTGTAAAAATAAGTAAATTTCCATAGAAAGCGGTTAAATGAAAAGTCTTTGAAATGATCTTAAACTGATAATCCATTTGCTCTCTATCATTATTACCTCAACTTAGATGTAAGTGCAGACAGCAACTTATTTATTTTCATGTACATGTATTTGTGATAATAGATAAAAGTGTGATGCTATTCTGATGTATAGGATTAAGAGTAGAGTTTTCTGCCTGATCTCAGTGGGCCATTTTTGGCCTAATCAACATCAGGGATAATAGGAGAGCCACTCACGTCACGGGTAGGAAACTTCATATTCAGAGCCAATGGCTCCGACGAGAAAATGTTGTGTTGGTCTTCCGTTTCTGAAGATGTCGGCTGAAAACAATCCCAAAACAGGTAGGCATGTCAGTATTTGTAATTATGTGTTCTTATGTCTTTGAAATTCAAAAAAAAGGAGAATGTCATTCGATGCTCTGGTCTTTCAACGTGTTTTCTCCACTACGGAAAGTTGGAACAGGCGTACGATGTTGTCTGAATCATTTGTGGCGTGGGTTGACCATAGCCAAAATAATACGTCTCGGAGATACATACAGGCTCTTTCTGCCCATTAATTCTAAATAAGCAAAGTAAAGAAATTTTCCTGCTTTACAGGCTTACATAATTGTCTTTGCCGTGTCCATTCACTCAATGCAAGAATCGACAGAAAACTACACAAAAACGGGCGTAATTTAAGAAAGGCTCCGATTGTGTAGGTCGGCTACGAAAATATCGGTTGGCTCCGATGGAAGAGGAATTTCATTTATTTTTATTTTTCTAATTTCCGGGTATATAATATTATCAGAAGGTGCGTCGAGTTAAATGTGAAGCAACAAGTTCATTTTACGAGGGGCGTTCAATAAATATTGCCCCAGACCCACTTTCAGTTGTCTGATCTTGCCGGAATTTTGCATGTGTAATGATTTATATCTCTATGGGTTATGTGGCAAATTACAGCTCTGAACTGTGGTTTCTGATTTACAGGTGTTTGATATGAGTAATGTGTGTGACTGATAGAAAATGAGTAAAAATTACTTCTTGTAACCCAATTGTCATTTAAATTCTAGTACAAACTTCCGGCCATATTTGAATTCGAGATGCCAGCGTTTTACATGGTTATATGATGGGGCATTTTCACCATAAGTTTCTTTAAATTCATCAAAAGTCTCCTGTAGTGTGCGTCCTTTCAAATACAAAAACTGGATCACTGCGCGACACTCAACAGGCTCCCATTTCAGAGCTGACTCTGTTCAAACACCTGTAAATCACAAACCAAGACAAGTTTAGAATTGTAATTTGCCACATAACCCATAGAGATATAAATCATTACAAATGCAAAATTTCAACCAGATCAGACAACTGGAATTGGGTCAGGGGCATTACTTATTGAACGCCCCTCATAAGCCTATTGTCTCATTGAGTTTTATATATGGAAATAGCAAAGAGAAGTATTTTACCAATTTTACATATTGTCAAATTGGCATTTTGCTAATATGAATGTACGATCCGAAAACGTGAATGATGCCATTCATTCCGTTTTTAGCTCATCTGAGCACAACTTGCTCAAGGGGAGCTTTTAGGATAACGATGTGTCCGTCGTACGTCGTCCGTAGTCCGTCGTCAACAATGACTTTAAACATCTCCTCCTAAACCACTGGGCCTATTTACACCAAACTTGGTTTGAATGTTTCTTGGGAGGACCTCTTTAAAAATTGTTCACAGAATTTGATTCCATCAAAAACCCTGGTTGCTAGGAAATTCTCATTCCATGGAGATGTTCCTTGGGTGAGCCTTTTCATAAATTGTAGGCGAAATTTTAACCCCGTAAGAAACATGGCGCTGGTGAATGAGGGCTACTTGCACTGAACGGAAATGAAGAAATTCTTGAAAATTCTTCTTCTCTGAATCCGCTGGTCAGATTTAAAATAATTTCACAGAAATGTTGGGTTACCCTTTTCCAAAATTGTTCGCGAAATTTTGATGTCAAGAGACCTGGCTGAATGGGGGCTACTTGCACTATACGGACATGGAAAAAAAATCCTAAAAAATCTTCTTTCTTTTGATTCGTCAATAAACACTGCTCTGATGAATGGGGACTACTTGCCCTATGGCCATGAAGAAACTCTTAAAAATTCTTCTTCTCTGATACCGATGGTCAGATTTTGGAATCATGTCACAGAGATATTTCTTGGGTGACCCGTTTCAAAAATTGTTCGTGGATTTTGATTCGTCAATAAACATAGCTTTGGTGAATGGGGGCTTCTTGCACTATACATAAAATTCTTCTTCCCCGAAACGGCTGGTCAGATTTTGAAATAATTTCAGAGAGATGTTCCATTTGTGTCCCTTTTCAAAAACTGTTCGCGAAATTTGATCTGTCTAGAAACATGGCCCTGATGGGGTGGGAGGGGGGAGGGGGGGCACTTGTACTATACGGCCATGAAGAAATTATTAAAAATTCTTCTCTGGAACAGCTTGTCAGATTTTGAAATACTTGCAAAGTGTTCGAAAATTTTGATCTATCAAGAAACATGGCTCTGATGGCTGTGGGCTATTAACACTATATGGACATGAAGAAATTTAAAAAAAAATCTTCTTCTCTGGAATGGCATGTCAGACTTTGAAATAATTTCACAGATATGTTCCTAGGGTGACCCTTTTCAAAAATCGTTTTGGAAATTTTTAATCCTTCGAAAAACAACAGCTTATTGTTGGCACCTGCATGTGGTTCTCTCGTTGAACTTATGATTTTAGTCACTTTCGAGCATGTGCTCTTCTTCAAGAAATTGTTCTTGGGTGATCTATTCAAAATTTATTAGCAGAATTCTGATTCATCAGAATCATTGCTGTGGTGATGTTTGTAGGGGTGGTGACAGATTTCGAAATGACTTTAACAGGTGACCTTTTTAAAGTTGCTTGGCAAAATAATGATTTTGTTTTTAAAGTTTCAATCATATGTAAAGAATTATGTTGATGACTGAATAATGATTCATAAACTGCATAATGCAAATTCATGCATCTAGACCATTCAAACACGTGTTGTGTTTATCATTCTCGTACTTCTAAAAGAAAATATTTTTCATTGTTTGTGCTTATGTGTGGGCTGCATTTGCGACAAAAGCACGAAAAGCTTTATACATGTATATGGACCATTTGGTCTAATCAAAAGCTATGCAGAAGTATTTTCAAAATTTATATAGACTAATGTTAAACAGCATTTTTCTAACGTGACAATACCAGTCCTTTGTATTTTCATACATGCAGTCATGTTCCATCCAACAAATGAACTAAATTTTGGACGGAAAGACATTAAGGGAAAAACAGATTTTACGTCGTTACTAATTATTTACAGAAAACTAAATTTTGAAAGGGAGCCCTCTTGAATCGGTGCCGAGTAACATAGTCAGGGCCGGTCCACATAATCAGAGCCCTTCTTCATTTTTCATCAATTCTTGTGCTTTTCTTTTCAATTTTTGACCAGTAGTGAATGTAACATTTCAAGACATTAATTCACGATTTTGGGACAGTAAGACTCTCTCTTACTTGCCAATTAAATGGCAATAACAGACTGAATTTATCTCCGCGACGTATTATTTTGGCTACGGTCAACCCACGCCACAAATGATTCAGACAACATCCTACACCTGTTCCAACTTTCCGTGATGCAGAAAACACGTTGAAAGATCAGAGCATCGAATGACATTCTCATTTTTTTTTTTTAATTTCAAAGACATAAGAACATATAATTACAAATACTGACATGCCTACCTGTTTTGGGATTGTTTTTCAGCCCACATCTTCAGAAACGGAAGACCAACACAACATTTCCTCGTCGGAGCCATTGGCTCTGAGTATGAAGTTTCCTACCCGTGCACGTTTAAAAATGTTATCATGCATTTACATATTTTCGTATAGGTATTTATAAACGCTTCTTTGATTTTTATGCTCCCGAAACATTTCGGGGGAGCATAATTATATAGTTGCCACGCTGTGCGTACGTCCGTTCGTCCGAAGCCATTTCTCCACAACTCTTGAACCAAATTTTATAAAACTTCATATCTGACATGAACTCTTGAAACAATGCTCAAATACCTCTTGAGGCTGCGTCACGGAAAAAGGGGGCTTCATGTGAAAAATTGTTTTGTCACTAATATCTCCAACATCAGTGCTCAAAACTTTGTGAAATTGAATTTATATTAGTTTCATACAGTATGATAAACTCATTACTTTTTACACATATTTTTCACTTTTAAGTCTCGAATCGGGTTATTTGTGGCTATGAACATATAATGACGGCAAATCTAACTGCAACATTTGTAGGAATTTTTACTACTGTGCCATTTTGTAGGGAAAAAAACCAGGATGTATACATGCGGAAATATACTGTGATTTTAATGTTCAGTTTAAAAGATTCAAGATTGTTTCATTCTACTTTAGATGTACACTTCAGAGAGCTATCCTCTTGTACATGTACACATGGAAAACGAACTAGATACATGTATGTAAACATGGACCTGTGAATGGTATACAGGTTGAAGATCATGATGGGGTAATATATTTGTCTTTCATAATTATGTGTTATGTGGTAAATAGAATCTCACTTTCATTTTTATGTACTGTATTATGTTCTATTTTTATGAAACTTGATGACTGAAATGTATAGCCTATGACACTCGCTAAGCTATAATTATAGTGAACTTGTCCGATAAAAATGATAAATACATAATCACGTATTGAAGATCACCCCCATTTAAGATTGATTGCTTGTATTGGGTTTAACGCCACTTTATCAGCATCTTCGAAAGCCAAGGATACTAAGGTAGTATCATTGGTCGCTCGCCTCTTTAAAAATCGAAGCTCCCGCTTCGCCATTTCATTGGATGCGATCAAAACCCATCGCGTCCAATCAAACCATTCGTAACAAGAAATCTTTCGCAAAACAGAAACAATGGCGGCGCCCATCAAAAACGAAAGTTGTCGTGTCTGTGACGAAAATTTGCCAAAAAAGAGTAGACGATCGATATTTAATAAGTTTTATATAGTTTACGATCACTTATGTGAAGTATTAGGACGGGTTCCACAGCCATATGATTGCGGATTATCGTATGTCTGTTCGTCTTGTTTCTGATCTAATGATTCCGAAAGCGCAGCCATGTTTGATGCATTGGCCAACAGATTTTATTACGAGCATCTTGATTGGTCAGAAATAACATCAGCAAAGGTTACGCAACTTGTGATATTCGATAGGTGGCGCAGCGGGAGTTTCGATTTTTAAAGAGGCGAGCGGCCAAGGTACGTAACGAACAAAGTGGAGTTAGTATCCTTGGCTTGCGAAGATGCTTTAACAGCTAAGGTCATATCTTGGCGGTCGGTGACGCACATGTGTTTCCTGGCTTTCTCACACCAGTACCAACACAACTTTCTTTCCAAAGCCACCGACTACTTTTCTCACATGCTTCAGCAGAGGTGAGAGGCGAAAATACGCCAGAAAGAAAGTTCGCCTCAACCGGGTATCGAACTCACAACCACCAGATCATGAGTCCAACACGCTCACCACTGAGCCACCCGTGTGGCCCCCCCTCCCCCATTTAAGACATCATCGGAAAAGAAGAAAGTATTTGTAACCAGTATTTTTCTCCTTTTTTCTGTTGATGTTTTCTGAAATGTCAAAGACAAATCCCATCATTTGAGTCTATCAACATGCTATCTACCTCATCTGTATTTTATAGGTGGCCATTCAGATTTCGGTGCGCAAATTTTACAAAAATACGACATAATCATCCTTATACTCCCAAAGCCTTTTAATTTTCATTCATAAGACCCCAGTAGTCGAAAACCATCCGACAAAAAGAGAAATTAGAGAGATTTACTACGGCCAGGTCGACACCGACGGGAAGCACGGTCTATTTTTACATGAGCAACTCGATCATTTACATACCGGAAATATACAGATAAAGATTTAAACATAGCGTCCGAAGAAGACATTATGGAAGATAATTACAATAATTTATGCTATTACATTCTGTTACTAATAACATTTTCCACTGAAAATGGTGTATCAGTGTCACGCGAGGGCCGATATGGCGGGGCAGCGGGCTGATATCTGATCAATATCCTGCCCGTTGATAAGATATTTGTTCTAGATCTATAGCAACAGAACACTAGCTCATAAACTAACGTTCTCAAAACATCCATTCTGAAAAAAATGGCGGAATCGGTCCGTCATTCGCTAGCGGACAAATCTTCAGAACTACACTCAACGTTGGATCGTTAAACCAACAAAGACGTGATAAATAGTGAATAGATTGTTGTTGCCTTGGATTGGGAAACTTATCAGGCAATGTGTAGTGTCTATAGGCTAGATCTAGTAGTTCTACAGTTTTTATCCATTGAGCCGGGTGTCGAATGGAAACAAGATTTTTTTTGTTTTTACTTTTTAGTATTTAAACATGCTAGAAAACAACAACAAAAAAAAATCGAGCAATTGACCCATGAATGTAATAAAGAGGTTATTACACGGCTGATGAGGGCCAGAGAATGATATCGGCCCTTCGCCTCGAAATCTGCCCGAGGGCTTTATCAAGATGACGGGCCGATTATCACTCTCCGGCCCTCATCAGCCGTGTAATAACCTCCAATTATGAAATTTAAGCCTCCTCAGTCACGTGCCAGTCACTTGAAATTCGCACAATGTTTTTTTGATTTTCGGCACAAAAATTAAAAATACCTTAAGAAGCTAGGTAACCTTTTAAGGGAACACCATATTTTTTCTTAAACTTCATGATGCTTAATTATTGATGATTTGTATTGCTTTTTTATATAAATTTCAATGATACATAATATTTTTAATTTGGTGAGATGTGAAAAATCTAAATACCCACCTTTAACAAGTCCAGTTGACTTTTTAAAATCCTTCTGGTACCTAACCATAGGGCCTAGGTCTACCAAATGTGGCTTGTATCTTTATCGAGTGGTTGTCTACCAAATTTGGCGCGGCCCCGGGGTCATGTTTTATAAGGGCTTATATGGGGAAAACTTTAAAAGTCTTCTCATACCAAACCATAAGGCCTAGGGCCACTCAATTTTGCATCTAGCTTTATCAAGTGGTTTTCTACCAAAGATGCCCAAATTATAGCCCTGGGATTAAATTTGGTCCAGTCCTGGGGGTCACAAGTTTTACATGGGCTCATATTGGAATTTTTTTAAAAATGGGGCCAAGTTTGTCACCACACCAGGGGTCACAAGTTTTACATGGCCGTTTGTGGTGAAAACTTTCTAAGTCATCCTGTTGCTAACCATGATAAAGACTAGGGCTACTAAATTAAGACCTGTCTCATGGGTTTCATGTTTTACAGGGCCTTTATTTAGAAAACTTTGAAAATCTTCTTGCTTATAACCGGATATTCCAGACCTCTAATATTTGGTATGGGGCTTTATCTTGTGGACCTCCACCAGGATTCAAGTTTTATAGCTTTGCTGTCAAAATTGGCTTTGCCTGGGGGTCACAACTTTCTCGGGGGATTTTATGGAAAAAAATGTATGTCCTCAAGTTTGAAACCAATTGGCCCAATATTGTTATGTTTTTACTTATTAGCCATTGGAGCAATACAGGACCATCATGGCCCTCTTGTTTTTTCATTCTTTTTCACAGTACTGATTTACTTGGAGGCTTTAGTTGGTTTGTTCATGTCCACCCCAAAGAATCTAAAACACAGCAACAGAATATACAGGTAAATATGATTTCCTGTGTTTGAGGAATGAATTAGCAGGCCTTCCCCCCCCCCCCCTTTTTCCACGACGCTTCGATACATACCTGTAGGGTATGTAGCACGGGATTTATGATAAGCATTTTGTACTGTAGTTGGTACAAGGTTCAATCAGCTTTGTGAGGGCAATGCGCACAGATGTTTTTCTTTGTGCAAGTAAGCGTGCATACCCATGGTTTAGCTTTTTGTCATTTGGCAAAGGGCTAAAAATCCAAAATAAAAGTACTTTGGAAGTAAAGGTTTTTTCAGAGTGCTGCAATGTATGGTGGAGCAAGGGAGAGTACTGAACTATCGTGCATCTTGAAATATGCTATTAGCTCCCTGTGTTTAGCACTGTACCAGACAACACAATTCTGTACTCATTCATGAAAATGTTTCCAGACAAAAAATGGAATGTGCCCCTTATTATTGACATTTTTTGTGAAAGGGTAGACATTATTGTAAGAAAAGTAGAAAATGCTGGTTACCTATTCTCAAAAGTTGTCTTCTTTATGGTCATACAACATGGGATATTATGATAAAAGGTTAATGACAAAAGGGTGCGGAATTGAAACTATTTGATACAATTGAACCAAGACTAGACAAAAGTGGGCAACAGTTACGTAGGGAAAGGTGCCAGGGTGGTCTGCAATGCACAAAAAAACCAGCATCTAGACATTTGCGTGACGTGACATTCTGCACAGGCTAATACGTTGCTTCTCATTCTTGTGTAATTTTCTGTTTTGTGCATGTCTACTGTCGGAAAAAGGAGGCCATAAAGTGTCATCTTTCATCAGTCGGGGGTGTGGGGGGGGGGAAGGAGGAGGAGGTGTGAACCTGTGTAGGCTAATCCACAATGACCCTTTTGACGTATTGCAGACCAAAGTCAAATTGTGTGATGAACAGGGTCAACCCTTGGAACTGCCTTGTAACAGCCCATGTACATGTCATTTATCGAAACTTATTTCATTTCATGAACACCATCTGTAATATTTTCACGAGTGGCGCAGCCACTCGCGAAAATAGTACCGATGGTGTTCACTTGATGAAATAAATTTCGATCTTTCACCGATAAAAATAAAAACACCAAATATCCTCTATAAATGCAGTACGCTGAACAGTTCAAATTTTCTCTGACATTCAGGATATTAAGAAAAGGATTGTCTGATTCAAAAGAAGGCAAACTTATGGTAATAAGCTATGCTCAGATAAAACGGGTTGAATGCATCTGAAAAAAAGTACTGACCCAAGGTAGTCTGTGCTGCGTTCTACACATCAGTGACCCAATACCATCAAATCTCAAATGTTGATCTTTTTTTAAAAAAATGTGGATTTGTTATCATTGAACAGGACTTTCGTTACTCTTTCTATAACCACCATGCTTTTTCTTTTTCTTTTTTGCAGAGTCTTGGTAGTGCAGTGGATAGCATCCGAGACTTTCCAACAGTGGATGTCATTACAATAGGATTTATTCATCTCTTTCTCTCCTACCTGTGATCGTAGTTTCAATGGTGAATGTGAGAAAACAGCCAGTGGCTCGGGAAGAATATGATGCAAAGTACCGGTAAAAGAAACTGAAAGAAAGTCTGGATAGGTATAGTGGCTGCCCATAATTATATTACTGACATAGTGTCAAAAATTGCATTTAAAACGGCATTAAACGGCATTAGAAACCATATTATCAACCAATTCTTTTCTTTTTCTCTGTAATAGACAACTGCTACCCATTACCACACAATCCCTACTTTTGACGACCCTGAGAAAGAAGCCTTTGAGAAACATTGTGGGAAAAGGAGAAAATGCTGGTAACCAGCATTTTCTCCTTCTCCCACAATGTTTTCTACCCTTTTGTAAACAAATTTCAAATTTTCAGTCACTTTTATTTTGTCGTCTGCAAATGCTTTCGAAGTGGACAAACCTAAAATTTTGTTGTTTGGTAATGAGATACGAGAAAAATGCCACATGTGTTCAAGATGTGTTTAATGGAGACAGGAGAGTTTGAACCTTTTACTGGATATTTGTCTATCAAAGGTGAAATATTTCAGAATACTATTTTTAAAGAAATTTGTGAGCTATTACCATTACCCTGTCATTATCTGCATCTGCTTTGTCGTTGTGCAAACTTTGAAATTTTGAAGTGATCTCTGTCATATAATAGATATTTTATTGATGAAACCAGAAGGTATAGACCTATGAGTTGTATGAAAAACATATAAATGTATAATACAATATCACCTATTCCAATATTATGAAAGGTAATTTAGTTTTATCCTTTTTAGACATAAATCCCCTCTCATTCCATTAGTGTCTTCCTTGTTCGAAACGAAAAAGCAAAGTAGACAAATGGATTGCTGGGGAATAAATCGAAAACATCATCTGCAAACAATTGCGTAACTATTTTTTAATGATAACTTACTACCACTCCATCTGCGTTCAAAATTGAGAATAAACAAAGGGAGTGATAGAAAATCGTCATGTTCAGAAACATTTGTAATAACTATATAACGTTACTTGATTAACCCTTTCCCAAATAACAAATTTTGGGTCCTTCCACACAGAAATAGTTTGCAGATGACAATTTTAGATTTGGAGAAAATTGCAGAAAGTTCTCAAAAAGGGTAAAAAACACTGTGGGAAAAGGAGAAATTGCTCGTTACGAGCAATTTCTCCTTTTCCCACAGTGTTTTCAAAAATTTTACTGCAGACACGTAAAAACCAGGGCTTGTTTGGGAAAGGGTTTAAACCAAACATTTGCAGAAGTATATTACATATTTACAATATAGTCGTAGCTCAACAGAAAAGTCTTTTGAAAACATAAAAACTAGTTAAATATAGAAAATAGCGATTATTCAAAACGATCAGACTGTAATTACTTGCAAGCTTAACCCATTACCAAACAACCAAATTTTAGACTTTCCTAAATCGAAAGCATTTGCAGACGACAAAATAAAAGTGACTGCAAATTTGAAATTTGTTTTGTGAAGGGTAGAAAACATAATTGAAGGTACATGTATTTACTTTAAGGCTTTGCCACACAATCTGGACTTTTCACGACCCTTGGAAAGAATCCGTTTGAAAACATTTGGGAAAAGGAGAAATGCTGGTAACCAGCATTTTCTCCTTTTCCCACAAAGTTTTCTTTCCGGGCTATCAAAGAAAAAAATTGTACCATATACCAGAGGGAGTTCATCATCAAAACCTTTTTACAATTTTTGCCCCTTTTTCCACATAGAACTTTCACTATAAGCAGCTGCCGCCAAGTGTTGGTAGCAGATGCAGTGCACTTGTTCTTTCTTTTGACAGTTGTCTCAGTGGTGGCCCTTCAGAGTTTGGGACGCAAATTTTACAAAAATACAAATAAATCACCCTTATACTTCCAAAGCCTCGTAATTTTCGTTCATTAAACCCCAGCACAGTCGAAAACCATCCGACAACAAGAGAAATAAAGAGATTTACCACGGCCCAGGTCGACACCGACTATTTTACATGAGCAACTCGCTCATTTACATACTGGAACAACACAGACGAAGCTTCAAACATAGCGTCCGATGATTGTTATGTTATGGAATTTAAGCTTCATTAGTCACGTGCCAAGCCTTTTAAGGGAATACCATCAACAATTGTTTTGTGTGTAATTTCATGATTCTTAATTATTGATGATTTGTATTGTTTTTTCAAATAAATTTCAGCGATATATATACTTTTTAATTTGGTTTGATGTGAAAAATCTAAGCACCAACCTTTAAATCCTTTATGATCTACACTCTTAAACACCTATCAATAATATAATGATTTTAGAAAACATTGTAGGAAAATGAGAAAATGCTTGTGAACAGTATTTTCTCCTTTTCCAACAGTCTTTGAAATCATTTTCTTGCAGGGTTGTTTAAATGAGGGATTGTAAGGTTATTTAAAAAGAACATAACTGAAAATTACTATTTTAACATTGTAGCAAGAGAAATATACGTACAATGTGAAAGATTCCTACTGTTACTGTAGCTTGAACCTCAAAGTGCTGGAATGGATTTCATTTGCCTTTTTTTTCCAGGTAGTGTAGATCTAGATCAGACTGCACAGAACATGAAGTCTGATCTGTTGTCTACTTTGTCCCCTACTTCATTGCATCTTCTGGCGAAAAACAACCATGAAATTGTAGCATATCGGATTTTTTTCTATACTGAAATGTGCGTTTCATTAATTTTGAGCTCTAAGGGTTGCAGTTTACTTTTAAAAGTCACAGGTCTGTCACAACACAAAAAATTGTCAAGAGGCAGCTTTGTGGTTGTGCAGGGTTTTGCATTTTAGACCCCCTTGTCATACAAAACCATATCCAGACATCCTAGAATCTTAAAATTACAAATTTTCAAAATTTTACCCCTTACAAATGAAATACCCCTTATAAATATTTTTTTTTAAACCAACAGAGAAAGAGTAAACCTTATAGGTAAAGGAGAAAAGACTGAAACCTGCATATACATGTATCCTTTTTCAACTATGTTGGTTGTCTCATTCTATAAGCTCATTTGCAAAAGATGTTAATTTGGAAAAGTCTAAAAAATTTACCTTGTAAAGAGATACTACAACAAGGATATCGATTTAAAGTAGAACAATTGCTTGTCACAAACAGTTGCTGCTTTTGCCACAGTGTTTTTCAAAGCAATAGTTCGCACGGATGCTAAAGTCATATCAGTAATGCAAGGTTTTAAAAATTCATTTTTGTTGTTGTTTTATTGTAGGCTGACAGGCCAGAATTCAAGAGAAATTTTATAAAAGTGCGACTACAAATGAAGAAAATCATCAGTAGAGTTTCGTCCCCTCTTCCATTGTTACCTTCACAAACAAATTCTTGATAAAAAACCATTCAAATTATGACATTAAAAGGTGACCTTTTCATGGTGTCAAATGTGTTCTGGGTCCGTATTCACCAACCATTCTTAAGAACGTTCTTGGTTTAGCCAATCAGAAGTTGTGTTACTTACAAATATAGAAAATCTTGGAGAATAAGACTAAGAATGTTCTCAAGAATGGTTGGTGAATACGGGCCTAGAAGTTATGATAGATATTACTGGTTAATGGTCTTAGTTCCTCTTTCCAGTATGAGCATGGAATGCTTCTCCTTTGAAATATCTCTAATTAGTTACCAAACGACAATCTGTGCTGCTGACCTGGGTGGAACTTGTTTACTTTTGATAAATTTTCTGCATGTCAAAGGACTACTTTACCTCAGGATTCAGCCACTTGTTAGACAAACTTGGGTTTTATGGTTCCATAATGATGATATAGCATGCAACATGCGAACATGTGCATTCGATTATCTGTCTAAAGTGTCGTTTCGGATCAGCCCGAGCACGCGTTTTTATGCAATATCCAGTTTTGGGCAAGTCTACTGTAGCACAAAATTCAACCCTTTTTACGACCCTGAGATAAAAGCCTTTTGAAAACATTGTGGGAAAAGAAGAAAATGCTGGTTACCAGCATTTTCTTCTTTTCCCACAATGTCTTCTACCCAGATGGAGATAAATTTCAGTTTTTGATTTACGTTTATTTTGTTGTCTGCAAATGTTTTCAATTTGGACAAGCCTAAAATCCTGTCGTTTGGTAAAGAGTTAATATAGTCGTGAAGTGTCGTCTTCGATTAGCCTGCATGGACAGCACTTAACACAAATGTCACAATGCCCCTTTAAGCGTGTTGCGCGCCATATGACTTGCTTGGTATAAAGCGTCACAGAGAGGCATTAAACTCCCTTTTCCCAGAGTGCCACTCATTTATTTTTTCTCCCTTTGAGTG
This sequence comes from Tridacna crocea, assembly GCA_943736015.1. Taxonomy (NCBI): domain Eukaryota; kingdom Metazoa; phylum Mollusca; class Bivalvia; order Cardiida; family Cardiidae; genus Tridacna; species Tridacna crocea. The sequence continues at coordinate 16,334,863 of OX031068.1, forward strand.
CTAGAAAGTCAATCGTGAAAGGACAAAATATTTATAATTTCAAGGTAAGTGTGTCTAGAATGTTTCAAAAATAAAAAAAAATCGGGGCCTGTATTCACGAACCATTCTTAAGAAAATTCTTTCTCTTATTCTTCAGAGTTTTCTACATTTGTAAGTAACACAACTTCTGAACGGTTTAGCCAATCAGAAGTTTGTGTTACTAACAAATTTAGAAAACCTTGGAGAATAAGACAAAGAATATTCTCTATGTTTTGCATAGCTCCCGGGAGCTTATATTAGGAGATATACAGATTAAACACGAGTATTTATAATGCACAGAAATAAATGTAACTTGTGCAACTTAAGACAGGGGAACCAAGTGCCTATGCACAGAATAAGCCATACGGACACTTTTAGACTGGTGACAAATGGTCCGATCAATTTTGTGTTGGTCTTCCACAGGCAGTGTCGGTAAAGCAAAGTGTAGATCAAAGATACTGGGTGCACCGGCCTCTTTAACCCTTTACTAAACGATCCCTGGTTTTTACGACCCAGAGGTAGAAGCCTCCTGAAAACATTGTAAGTGAAGGAGAAAATGCTGTTAGGCAGCATTTTCTCCTTCTCCAACAATGTTTCCTACTCTTTAAAAGTCAAGTTTCATTTTTTTGAGTCATGTTTATTATATCGTCTGCAAATGCTTTCAATTTGGACCAGTAAAATGTTTTGTCGTTTGGTAAAGATTTAAACTTTTTTGTATAAGTTTTTTTCCCCATTATAATTATGGCCTTATCCTGCTAGATAAAAGAAAATTAATAACACTTTGAAGTCGGTAGAGATTCTTTTTTCTTAATTTCAAAGGTATTTTGGAAAAAGAATATAACTTCTTATCGGACTGTATAGATCCAGAATCAGACTGCACGTTCTGTCCAGTCTGATCTTGATCTACACTGTCCGCAAAAGGTCAGAGAGTCGCACTTTGCAACCCAAGGATTATAAAAACATAAAGCCCATGATAGACGAATTTAATCATATTACTCCATCATCTTCACATCTAAAGAGATGCAACAAAATACATTCAGTGAGGTGAAAATAATTGACAGGGATTAGACGACACAATTAATGGGGTGTACAGATCCGGACTAAATAGAACGATCCGGGTACTGGTATCGCGTCCGAGCAATGACCGTTCAACCGCCAGCCTATTTAAAAAGAGCAAACTCATTTATCAACAGCCAGGTAATTATCTAACAAATCTCAGTGTAATAGAGGTCCCGGCGAAGTAAGGTTTTAAAACATGAAACGAAAGAAATATCCGAAACTGACATTCATTTTGTCGTTTTCATCAAGGATAGGTCTAAAACCTGGCCGTTTGGTTTGGAGTTAAATCATTTCCGTCTCGCAGACCACCTCCTTCAAAAACTCATTACTGTTAAAGGTAGAATCGCATTAGAGTCACGCTCTGGGAAAAGGGGGCTAAATGCGTCTCCTTGATCCATTTTACCAATCAAACCAAACAATCCGATCTAAACAAAGAAAGGCACATATAAATTCCTATACCAAAACAGCCGTTTGAAAGAAGACTTAGAATAACATTGTGGAAAAAAAACACAATTCTGATAAGCAACATTTTCTGCTTTTGCCTCTATATAATCCTTTCAAGGTTAAAATCTAGGATTAGAGACACATTCAATTTGCATTATCTCCCGCTGGATGGCATTCTATAAATACTCATCTATCTAATTTGGGTATCCTTGGTACAGAACTGAACCACTTTCCTAGGCGACAACTGTTATTTTGAATTTCAAGCAAAAATAAACTTTTACTCAATAAAAATTCACTCAGCTATGATAAGCAGTTTAGAGAAATCTGGAGCTAAAACAGACCTGATTTTTCCTCAAACATGTTGATGAAAGCCATTTTCTCCATTGCTACTTTATTGCGCGGATTACTACAGTCTCCCTGATATTGGGGAGAGTGATGCGTCATATAAGGCATGCCGAATCTTCGAAGAATATGCGCAGACAACGATTCAATTTGTCGTCCATTATGTCCCTGTAGATGGCATTCTACAAAAACACACCTATCGAATATGGACATTCTGGGTACATATAAGCGGACTAATTTTTCAAAACGACAACCGGTCGTTACCTTGAATTTCAAAATAAACCTTTACACATTAAAACGGTACCTGGTGCAATTTATTCGTTATGATTAGCTTGCAGGAAACCTATGCACCGACCATTTATTAAAACAGTCCCTGCAGACTTGGGTTTAGCTTCGGTATTTAAGCCATATATATATATAATTTTCCCAATTACCAGGGAATGGGTGATCCGTCATATAAGACAGGTCGAATCTTCAAAGAATATGTAATGTGCAGACAACGTTTGTCGTTTGCAAATGCCTCCAAAATGGACAGGTGTAAAATTTTATCGTTCGGTCGCTAATAAACTCTTTAATCGATTACAAAATTTTTGACAAAAATTAAGTTACTGTTTAAGCTTTTGCAGATATTAAAATCACATTCGCCTTAAATGACACGGTTTGGATTTGTCTTTCAAATTGTAGAATACATCGTGGGAAATGGAGAAAAATGCTGGTTACCAGCATTTTCTCCATTTCCCACTATGTTTACAAAGGCCCTTTTGTTCACCGGTTTTAACTCCGGACTGTGTGATAAAGTACAGATAAAGTTAGCCCTTGACAATCGCCGATATAGTACATAAATTGATAAATTGTTTTTACGATTACAATTTAGACAGTTAGTCAGGATGGCCGAGCGGTCTAAGGCGCTGCGTTCAGGTCGCAGTCGGGTTCTTCCCGGCGTGGGTTCGAATCCCACTTCTGACACACTTATTTTTTTTGCCTTATCTTTTTTAAGGTTTAATGTGCAAATACGTGTTTATAATTGTACTTTGTTGAAAGAGGTAAATTCAAAGCATTTGAAGACGTAAAATTGATTTTAGCTCAAGAGATAAGGTATGTCTTTGATAGGGTAAAAAACACAGGGGAAAAAGAAGAAAATGTTGGTCACCAGCATGTTCTCCTTTTTACCACAATGTTTTCATAGGCCTCTTTCTTCAGAATAGTTAGAACTCGGGAGTTTGTTGTAAACGCTAAAACATACAAATATTTGTCCTCTTTCGGAAGGAACATAATGGATACTTGCTAAATACATGTACAGTTTTTCTGCTTAACCCTTTACCCCATAAGGCATTTCTATGGTATCTCTAATTGACCCTAAATAACAGCAAGGATGAAGCTGTAACGTATGTGTATATGACACCTTTTGATAGTGTAGAAAACATTGTGGCAAAAGGTGAAATTGCTCGTCACGAGCAATTTCACCTTTTGTCACAATGTTTTCAAAAGGCTCCTATAAGCAATGCGTAGAAATGAGTATCTATGGAGTAAAGGGTTAAGGTAGTGGGCCCGTAATGGAAAACAGCTACTTCCACTACAATATCATATTACAAAATTTTTGTATGATTAAAAATGAGTATTATTGTACTGCGTTAACAAAGCCACTTTTTCCTATTTTTTTCCCCTTCTTAAAGTAATCATTTATAAATCTAAAACCACTATATCCTCATTAGAAAGGGAGATAATAATAACCTCCCTTTTTCTGAAAACTTATAAAAGAATCAACGAATAATTTCAAGATAGACATCAAAGGAATTTCTGGTGGATTAAAAATGTGCAAAAGTATTATAGCTGTATAAATCCACGGTATTTATCAACTATCAAGAAATTTTACTCCATGTGGCGCTAGAAGTGTTAGGGGATTTCCACCTTATATGTAATCGAACTCCCCATTCAAATTTTACTGAACGTTTATCCGGAATTCGGAACAAAGTATGATTTTCGAGCTCTTGTTACATTGGAAATGTTTTCTGTGTCATGGGATGTAAGAAGGGCAAGGAGGGTTGGGTTAGGGTTGGGCAAGAAGGGTCAGCATCGGGACCTATGGGAAATAAGTTTGTAGTTTGATTTGGACTCGTGATAATCTCGAATTTTATTTCCTCGGTGGCAGCTTCGACTTCCCAGACAATCCGGTTTTTTTTTTTTTAACGACTTCCAGTAAGAAGACCTTTGAAACCATCATGAGAAAGCTGGTGGTATATATTTCCTTGGCTATTTATTACTCCGGTCACAATTCATTTGTTTTCGGCAAATGTTTTCAGTTTGGACAAGTCTAAGATTTTGTTGTCTGGTGTATAGATACGTCGATCTTTATCAGCTTGTCGCTACCAGCTTCGAGTCAAAATATTATTAACTCGAGTCACAAAAATACAATGGACCGAAATGGGCTTCGGGCGACATTACCTTTTAAAACTGACACCGTGCGATCCTTACTCCTGTTTTAGCAATTGAAATTGTAATTTACTGTATTTGTATGCCCCTCATATTTTGATTTGGTTGGTCGTATTGGGATTTAAAGCCACTCTAACATCTAAGGTCATATCATGGCGGTCGGAGATACACATGTGTTTCCTGGCTTTCTCATACCAGTATATACTAACACAACTTTCTTTCCAAAGCCACCGACTACTTTTCACACATGCTTCAGCAGAGGTGAGAGGAGAAAATACGCCGGAAAGAAAGTACTCCTCGACCGGATATCGAACTCACAACCACCAGGTCATAAATCCGAGACACGCTCATCACAGAGCCACCGGGGCGGGCTCGTATTTTGACAAATAGATATTATCCATCAACTTCTTTTCTTCTTTTATGTATTTTAGAAGTACAGGTCTAGGACTCTGTCAAAGCATCTTAACCCTACGGCTGCTAAGCGTGACTTACTGACCTTTTGCGGACAGCGTAGATTCAAGATCAGACTGCACAGAACGTGCAGTCTGATCTTGGATCTACGCTATCCGATGAGGAGATACCATGCCTGGAAACATAATTTTGAGATAACACTATTTGGTTTTTTACTACCGACCTGAAAATTTCATTTTAGTTATTTAGTAGGAATAGGATTAATAACGTACACATCATCATCATTATCATCATCATCATCATCACCATCATCATCATCATCAGCATCATCATCATCATCAACAACAACAACAACAACAACAACAACAACACAAACCGAAAAAAGAAAAAGCGCTTAGAGTGAGGATTGGACCCGGGCCTCCAAGTTACGAATCCTACATTCTTATCACAGAGCTGAATTTTTGTACGTAAGCTCGCTTCCCCTATCTACGATACGACCATATGTAGGTGCACTGGTCACTGAGCTGTGCCGCTGCCTATTACCACACAGAAAAAAATAGACCTATCCAAATTGAAAGTATTTGCAGACGACAATTTCAAAGTGACTCAAATGGTGCAATTTTGCTCTAACAGACGGGGTAGAAAACTCTGTGGGAAAAGGAGAAAATGCTGGTTACCAGCATTTTCTCCTTTTCCCACAAAGTTTTCAAAAGGCTTCTTCCTCAGGGGCGTTAAAAGCCGCCATTGTGTGATAAAGGGTTAAGTTGGAATTACTCTACAATTCGACCTCATTGGCATGTCGCTCAAATCAACAGATAGACTCAATAAACAAACGAACAAATTGCAATGAAAGTAATGTGCTGTTTTGTGACAATCCTTAAATAATTCTAGAATTGCGTAAACCTTTTACCAGACGACAAAATTTTAGCCTTGTCTATTTTGAAAGAATTTGCAGACGACAATTTCAAAGTGGGTCAAATGGTGCAATTTTGCTCTGACGGACGGATAGAAAATTTTGTTGGAAAAGGAGAAAATGCTGGTTACCAGCATTTTCTCTTTTTCCTACAAAGTTTTCAAAAGGCTTCTTCCTCAGGGGCGTTAAAAGCCGTCATTGTCTGCTTAAGGGTTAAGTTGGAATTACTCTATAATTTGACCTCATTTGCATGTCGCTGAATTCAACAGATGGACCTGAATAAATGAACGAACAAGTTGTAAAGAAAGTGATGCGCTGTGCCGTGACAATGCTGAACTCTTTACCAAACGACAAAATTTTAGACTGGTCCAAATTCAAAGCACTTGCAGACCACAGAATAAACCCAACTCAAAAATTGAAATTCGTTTTCAGCAGGGCAGAAAGCTTAGTGGGAAAAGAAGAAAATCCTGCATGTTAGCAGCATTTTCTCCTTTTCCCACAACGTTTTCAAAAACCTTCTATGAATGGGTCGTAAAAAACCAGGGATTGTTTGGTAAAGGGTTAAATAATTTTGGAATTGCGTTAAAATTGGTCCTGGTTGGCATGTCGCTCGAAGCAAAAGATAGACTGAATAAACAAACGAACAAGTTACAAAGAAAGTGATGCGCTAAATACAAGGTGATAGGTTTTCATGGCCGAGGGCATTTCAATTTTCGAATTTGATGAGAAAAATGGGAGGGCTGAACCTGGGACAAATTGAATGCGTAACTTTATAAAGAGTTTTTGCTGTTGTTAAACGATTGACTGACATTATTTTCCCCCTTCCCTAAAAGTATTAAAGGTGGCCCTTCAGATGTTGTGACGAAGTTTTACAAAAACACACAAAAAAAAATCATCCTTATACTCCAAAAACCTTTTAATCTGTGTTCATGAAATGCCAGTAGTCGAAAACCATCCGACAACACGAGAAATTGGAGATTTACTACTGCCCAGGTTGACACCACAGTGAGACACGTTCTATTTTAAGATGATCAGTTCGCTCATTTACATATAGGAATACAAAGACGAAGTTTCAGACATAGCGTCCGAAGAAGACATTATGGAAAATAATTATCACATGTTTGTTATGCAATGGAATTTAAGCGTTATTAGTCACTTGACATTCCCACAATGCCTTATTGATTTTTGGCGCGAAATCTAAAAATACCTTAAGAGGCTACGTAGCCTTTTCAGGGAACACCATCAAATTTTTTTTTTGTGATTTTATGATTCTTAATTATTGATGATTTGTATTGTTTTTTTTTTCATATAAATTTCAGTGATATATATATTTCTTAATTTGGTGAGATGTAAAAATTCTAAATACCCACCTTTTTAGATACCAGTTGCTTTTATAACCCAGAGAAAGAAGGCTGTTTTTTAACCCTTATGTTGCTAAGCGCTACTCACTGACATTTTGCGGACAGTGTAGATCAAGATCAGACTGCACAGAACGTGCAGTCTGATCTTGGATCTACAATGTCCGATAAGGAGATATTATTCCTCAAAACGTAAATTCGAATTTGTAATTTTTGGGCTTTTACATGAACTATCGAATTCAAAATATCATTTTAGTTATTTAGACGAATAAGGGTTAAAGACATTACAGGAAAATGATGTGTCAAATTGTTTCTAATTTTTTGGTGTCCGTGGCTTTGAGGTAGAGCGTCGGCCTCGTAAGCATAAGGTCCTGAGTTCAATACCCGGGAGCGGGTTAAATTCTAATATGACCTTCTTGCTGTTATATAACAGATTTAACCCTTTTCGAATGACACACTTTTGGACTAGACCAAATTGAAAGCATTTGCAGACGACAATTCAACTCTTTCTGAAAAGATGATTTCTGTCTATAATAGGGTAGAAAACATTATGGGAAAAGGAGAAAATGCTGGTTACCAGCATTTTCTCCTTTTCCCACAATGTTTTCTAAAGGCTTCTATTCTAGTCCCGTAAAAACCAGGGATTATCTGGTAAAGGGTTAACTCATTACCAAACGACAATATTTTAAGCCTGTCCAAATCGAAGGCATTTGCAGACGACAAAACAAAAGTAACTGAAAATTTGAAATTTGCTTTTTGACGAGTAGCAAACATTGTGGGAAAAGGAGAAAATGCTGGTTACTAGCATTTCCTCCTTTTCCCACAGTGTTTTCTAAAGGCTTCTTTCTCAGTGTCGTAAAAAGTAGGGATTGTGTGGTATTGGGTTAAGTGATTACGAAATACATGTACCCGCTCAAAAGTATGACGATAATATCTATGTTAATACTTTTCCATCCCAAATAAAATCATTTAAACTTCAAGCGCAAACGGCGAAAACTGGAACAGCAGGGCACAGCATAGATCAAGATCAGATTGCATGTTCTCTACAGTGTGATCTTTGATCTGTACCGTTCACTTGTTCAGTTAACCCATTACCACACAATCCCTACTTTTGAGGACGCTGAGAAAGCAGTGTTACAACGCATTTTGTAATAAACCTGCAAAATGTAATAAGTATTACAGTTTTATTACAAAATGCGTTGTAACAGCCCTTAGAAAACATTGTGGGAAAAGGAGAAAATGCTGGTAACCAGCATTTTCTCCTTTTCCCACAATTTTTATCTACCCTTCACAAAATAAATTTCAAATGTTTAGTTACTTTTATTTTTTTCGTCTGAAAATGCCTTCAATTTGGACAAACCTAAAATATTGTCGTTTGATAATGAGTTAAGCCCATAATGATAAAAGAATATTTGAGTAAATGTGGATTGGGCTTCAGTCTTCGAAAGAGATTGGGTATAATACACTAAGCTTGGAGCTGGGAGATTTAATTTATGTTTATTTTAAGAAAAAGTTTCGAATTTCTTGAAGTCGAATGATATCACCTACCCTGCTGTTATCTAAACAGATCAGAAAAGAAATGAATTATTTGCTCGAAATAGGGGACAATATATGTATATTATTTTCTAACTCGAATACAATTATTAAACGATTAATCTGTTATAGAAAAAAAACGGGTTATGATGAACCTAAGGTCGCTCACCTGAGTCTTTTGGAGTTGAAAGATTTTATCCATGTTTATTTTAAGAAAAAGTTTCGAATTTCTAAAAGTCCAATATTACCTGTCCTGCCGTTAGCTAAACAGATCAGAAAAGAAATGAAATACTTGCTTGAAGATAGGTGACACTACGTATTATTTCATGCTTTCCGGTAGGATATCGAGAAATAGCAGTGAAAATCTTTTTCGATCTTACACTGGTACCACCAGTGAAAATACCGATTTTCACGTTCTTATTGCCTAGGTAAATTGCGCGTGCCTGACAACCACATGGGAAATATGACGTCACATACTTTAGATTTCTCGCGCTTTACGTAATATTGTAATGTGTTGCTATGCCGGAGGGGTACGCCATGGGGAATAACAGAAAATAACTGTACTGGATTTTGATAAAGCTCCTCCCAGAAAGGGTTAAACGCATGAAATAAATAGAATATTTGTTTTTTTCGGTGAAAGATCGAAATTTATTTCATCTCGTGAACACCATCGGTAATATTTTCACTCGTGGCTGCGCCACTCGTGAAAATATTACCGATGGCGTCCACTCGATGAAATAAATTTCGATCTTTCACCGAAAAAGACAAATATCCTCTATATATTATTTTCCAACTCGAATACAGTTATCATGACGATAGATCTGTTTTAGTGACCAGCTCAATTATCTCATGTGATCAAGCATGAAACTTGGAACCAACAAGTCTCCGGCCACTCTTGGCTGAGAGTTCAATTCCCAACTTCAGTTACTGGCATTCCTTTGGATGAAACGCTAAACAAAGGTACCGTCAGACAATGCCACACGAACATCGAGCACGTCAAAGAATCAGGCCTAACTTAGCATGGGTTGCTTACCCATAATCCCCCACAGAAAAAGGAAATGGCCTTTTGGAGGCGTTGTCCATGAAAGCAACCAGACCAGTGGCAACGATAAGTATACATAAGTCAACGAACCAATCGTCCAACGAACGAACAAACAAACAAACAAACCACCTACCTACCTACCAACCAACCAACGTTAAAGCAAGGTACCGCTTGACAATGTCACATGAACATCGATCACGTTAAAGAATCGGGCCTAACGTAGCATGGGACGGGTTGCTTACACAATTCCCCACTAAAATAACTGATGGCCTTTTGGAGGCGTTGTCCATAAGAGCAAACATTGGCAACAATAAACGAACCAACCAACAAACCAACCTACCTACCTACCTTACCGACCAGCCAACCTATCAATCAATCATTCAATCGATCAATTAATCAATCAATCAATCAATCAATCAATCAATGCAAACATACTCTAACACGTTTCTTGGCATCCTTCATGCATGTATCAAAGGGAGGTCATAACAATATGCAAAGCCACGCTCAGATGTTGATTGGAGAAGGTTTTTAATACCGTGAGAATCGCTATCAAATGAAAATAACTTCTGTATTTACAAATTTATTTGACAATAAAATTCAAATGTATCGTTTTACGTTTTCCTCGTCTTAGATCCTTTTAACTTCGAGCAGTGTGATAGGCGACAAGATAGGCTTTAGCTAAAATTTTGTCGTTTGGTAAAGGGTTAAGCCGGTGAGATAGAGCTTTTAGTTTTTAGTGGATTGTGTTTCTAGCTATCGAAGAGATCGAGTTTATTGTACCAAAAGAATGAACAATGTTCTTTGTTGCTTCATAAATTTGTTTCGTCATTGTTAAACTCTGTTTTTAACATCATTTCACCAATATCACGGCGATTCGTGCACCTTTCCTTTCTTGCCTTGGGTCTTTTTGTGTCATCTCTTCGCACAAAGATCTTTGAAAACCACTGACTGCCTCCCCACATAAACATCGTTAAAACAATGTTTAACCATGTCTTTGGTGTCCGTGGTCGTGAGGTAGAGCGTCGGCCTCATAACCTAAAGGTCCTGAGTTCGATACCTGGGAGCGGGTGTCAACTTTGGGATTTTTCATCGGCCCACACATTCGGCGTGAGTACTGGTGTAGTTCCCAGGAAGCAGAATCGAGAGAGATTAGTATAAGTTGTAAGAACTTGTTTCTCAATCGATGTAAAATAAATATGTTTAAAGAAAAACAATGTTTAGCGACTCGAGAGGGATGTATCCTTTCGCAGTGACTATATCATCAGTCGTCGGACTATGTTTGGCCCGGCTGGATATTGGACTTGCGAACCCTGGAATACAAGTTCTGTGCGTTAGCGACTGATTTCTCTAGCTTGGCTTTAACTCTTTACCACACGACAAAATTAAAGACTGGTTCAAATTGAAAGCATTTGCAGACGACAAAATAAAAGGTGACTGAAGAATTGAAATTTGTTCTGGGAACGGTAGAAAACACTGTGGAAAAAGGAGAAAATGCTGGTTACCAGCATTTTCTCCTTTTCCTACAGTGTTTTCAAAAGGCTTCTTTCTCAGGGGCGTCAAAAGCAGGGATTGTGTGGTAATGGGTTAAATAACTTTCGGAAAAATATTGAAGAAACCCACGAGTGTTTAAGCTCCTTCTATATATTGTGAAAATTATAACATGACTTGCAACACGCGAAAACGAGCATTCGGACATTTGCGTAAAGTGTCGTCTCGGATCAGCCTGCGTAGTCTGCGCAGGCTGATCCGAGACGGCAATTTACGACTATGTTAGATTTTGTGCTACAGTAGACTTGCGCAATACAGAAAATTCCTTAAAAACGGAAAGTGTCGCTTCGAATAAGCCTGCGCGCACTGTGCAAGGTGATCCGAGACGACAATTTAGGCAACTGTCCGAATGCCCCTTTGTGCGTGTTGCATTCTATATCATGGTAATCCTCAAAGATGACACGTGCTTGAAGGAACATGGAAACATGTTGCGAGTTTGGTTTTTTTTTCAGCCTTGTGGAACAAAAGCTTGTGTGTCAGAGAGAGAAGGAGAGAGTGCACCATCTCGTAAATCTAAGATATAAACAGTTAAATAGTGTAAATTTTTTACCGCCACAGATCTAGTTAAAAATCACGATTGACGAGATATAAATGTAAATATTTGTGTATGAAATGTCGAATTACCATATTTTCTAATAAAGCCTACGACACACGAAAAGGGGCAGTCAGATATTTGCGTAAAGTGTCGTCTCGGATCAACCTCAGTACCCCGTGCAGGCTAATCCGTGACGGCACTTTACGACTACAACAGATTTTGTCCAACGGTATACAGTTTCTCGGAGCAGAAAATTGCATAAAAACGGAAAGTGTCGTTTCGGATTAGCCTGCGCGAAATGCATAGGCTAATCCCGAATGACTTTTTATGCAAAATAATTGAATGCCTCTTTTTTTCTGCGTAAAGTAGGCCATATACCGTAGGACTAAACCCCTCATTTTGCAGGACACAGCGTCAAATCGGCCCTTCGATAAAGTTTTCCAAAATATTGCGGGAAAAGAGAGAAGAAATGCTGGTGTCGGGTATTTCCCCTTTTCCAAAAATGTTTTATTAGCTTGCTTAGATAAATGTCAACGACTGCTTTTGATTTGGACAAGTCTAAAATTTTGTCGTTTGGTAAAGAGTAATAAACCCCTTACCAAAAAAAAAACAACTACAAAATTTTAGACTTTTCGAATTTGAAGGCATTTGCAGACGTTTTACATGTGGCTCAAAAGATGAAATTTTTTCTTGATGGAGAAGAAAACATTGTGGGAAAAGGAGAAAATGCTGGTACCAGCATTTTCTCCTTTTCCCGCAATGTTTTCCAAATGCCTCTTCCTCACGGTCGTTAAAACTCGGGATTTGTCGGTAAAAAGTTTGACATGTTCCTGGCGTTGTTATTTGGTCTAACAGTTTTCTGTGAAACCCTCATAGTTTCAACACTTTAGCAGACGAAAGAAATTCAGACTTAGCCAAATTGAAAGCATTTGCAGACGACAAATTTAGTGCGACTCAAATGATTGGGTTTGTCTCTGGAAAAGGGTAGAAAACATTGTTGAAGAAGGAGAAAATGCTGGTGACCAGCATTTTCTCCTTTTTCCACAATGTTTTCGGAATCTTTCTTTCTTAAGGTCATTATAACTCATTTTTGTGTGAAAAAAGCTCAAATATTTAGCAAACGGCATAATTCTAGAGCGGTCGCAGACGACAAATCCATTATGTTTCAAAAGAAGAGACTATCTTTGAATATATATTTCAAACATTACGTGAAGAAACATTGTGGGATAAAACTTCGTGTTGGCTGCCAACATCATCAAGTTTCTCTTTTAACCACTGTTGTTTTTTTTTTTCAAAAAAGATCCATAGCAAAGGATGGTAAGAAAAGCATGAAACACATAAACTAATGGTGAAATGCATTTTTAAAGCATGTCGAAGAAAGTACACATGTTTATTTCAATGTCCTGTCTCGAAAAAACAATTTGAAGTACGATGTTCCTGCCGCGAGATACGAGATAGCTACATCATACGTAACATGTATTGCGAAATTTTGAGAAAACTTTCGTGTCAAAACAAAAGTTGCTGGAAATATTATCTGTATAATAAAAAGAATTCACGATAAAGATATCGCCATAGTTCTAACTGTTAGGCCTATCCATATTTTTTCTTACGCTTTCGTGTCCACAACTACCAATCACGGTATCTATGGTAAAATGTCGCTCAAATCAACAGATAGACTCAATAAACAAACGAACAAATTGCAATGAAAGTGATGCGCTGTGTTGTGGCAATCCTTAAGTAATTCTAGAATTGCGTAAACCTTTTACCAGACGACAAAAATTTAGCCTTGTCTATTTTGAAAGCATTTGCAGATGACAATTTCAAAGTGGCTCAAATGGTTCAATTTTTCTTTGGAGAAGGGGAGAAAACATTGTGGGAATAGGGAGAAAATGCTGTTTACCAGCATTTTCTCCTTTTCCCACAATGTTTTCAAGAGGTTTCTTTCCTCGGGATTGTGTGGTAAAGAGTTAAAATTTAGGATGGCTGGCATGTCGAAACATCTTCGTCTAGCACATCTTCGCAAGCCAAGGGTTACAATTCACTACGCTACTCTACCCTTAGCGGATTGAGCTTGATTTCGACAATCACCCGATATGCATTTTCATTGGTTGCAGCTACCTATAGCTGCATCAAATCAAATCGCTCGTAGCATTTCATCTTTGATAAAAATAGAACAGGGTCGCGATAAAAATAGAAGGTCAACATGAATACCTCCGTGGATGTGTGCAGGATCTGTAATGATTTCTCGTATTACCAAAGAAAATATAGACGAGCAATATTTACATAAAGTATCAATGTGACCAATCAATTATCAGATGTTTTAGGCTTATCCCAGCACCTGACCATGGAATGTTGAAGTCTGTTTCATGTTGAATTATTGTATTCGCAAGCGATTTGTAAAACGACATTTCATTGGCTATAAGAAATGTGATGTAAAGGGAGATAATAAGCAGCATCCAATAGGGGGCGTGTCGCGAGAATGTCGAAATCGGGCTCAATCCGTCAAGGTAAGATCCACCTAGTGATCGTAAACTTGGCTCGCGAAGATGCGTCTAGCACGTTTTGAATTCTCCTGTTCTAGAACACATTTAAAGTTGTTCGTAGGATGCATTTCAAGTCGTCCTAGTGATTTTACAGACTCCTGTTCATTTCAGATCTTGTCAAAATTTACCAAACAATAATGATTCGAATTTTTACTTACTGCAATCTTGTGAGGTCAAACACAACCGAATTCTTCCAAATGATAATTTTTCTATTATTAGATATCGAGAAACAAATAAAACCTTTTCTCGAATGTCACCTTTGTGCACGATTGAAAAATTTCGCGTTAATTTGATCTTGATTATTTTAAGAAACTTTTCACTACCTCGAAATTTTCAGGAAATTGAAGTTTATGGCAATAGATTTCTAAAATTACGACGATAGCAATCTCGTAACTCGTGGCAGAAATATGCTACCGTAAGCTTGAAATAAACGACGACAGCGATCTATTATTCGTTGCGAGAGTGACGTTATTTCTTGTTCATTTCACATAAAAACGGTTCATGGAGATAGCGGCGAATACGTTGTTACAAAAGTAAAAAGGAAAGTTGATCATGACGAGCAATTTCGCGATTTGTTACGATGTTTTCTTCAAAATACAGTATATCAATAAAATCAAGACATAGAGGGTTTTACGAGACTCAGTTTAGTTTGGTTACCCCTTAGGCATCTTAGCAAGCCAAGGCTGACGATTCACTACGTTGTCTACCCTTGGCGGATCGAGCTTGATTTTTACGTTCACCCGATATGCTTTTTCATTGGATGCAGCCAGCTCTAGCTGCAACGGATGAAATCGCTCGTAGCATTTCATCTTTGATAAAATTAGAACGAGGTCTCTACCTTTCGAATAAAAGGTAAAACATGGAAACCCACGTGGATGTCTGCTTATCGCTTCATGTGTGTTCGTAAGCGGTTTGTAAAACGATATTACATTTGCTTTTAGAAACATGATGTAAAGGGGGGTAATAACCAGCATCCATAGAGGGCGCATCGCAGGAATTTCGAAATCGGGCTCAATCAGCCATGGTAAGATTCACGTATATGTATAGTGATCGTAAACTTGGCTCGCGAAGATGCCCCTTAGGCTGCTCACTGACATTTTGTGGACAGTGTAGATCAAGATCAGACTGCACAGATGTGCAGTCTGATCTTGGATCTACACTGTCCGATGAGAAAATATTATTTCCCCAAAACATAACTTTTAAATAGCAATATTTCTGTTTTTACTATCGAATTGAAAACTTAATTTTAGTTAGCTGGTTAACCCATTACCACACAATCCCTACTTTTGACGCCCATGAGAAAGAAGCCTTTTGAAAACACTGTGGGAAAAGGAGAAAATGCTGGTAACCAGCATTTTCTCCTTTTCCCACAGTGTTTTCTACCCTTCCCAGAAAAAAATTCAATTTTTCAGTCACCTTTATTTTGTCGTCTGCAAATGCTTTCAATTTGAACCAGTCTAAATTTTTGTCGTGTTGTAATGGGTTAAAGGCGAATATTATTCCGCCATGCTATAGCAAAAAGGGGTTTAATCCCCTGGTGCATTAACCCATTACCTCATGATTCCAACTTTCAACGACCCTTACAAAAGAAGTCTTTTGAAAACATTGTGGGGAAAGGAGAAAATGCTGGTAACCAGCATTTTCTCCTTTTCCCCACAACGTTTTCTGTCCTTCCCAAATCAAATTTCAATTTTTAAATTCACTTTTATTTTGTCGTTTACAAATGCTTTCAATTTGAACCAGTCTACATTTTTGTCGTGTGGTAATGGGTTAAAGGGTGAATATTATTCGGCCATGCTATAGCAAAAAGGGGTTTAATCCCCGTGGTGCATTAACCCATTTCCGCACAATTCCAACTTTCAACGACCCTTACAAAAGAAGCTTTTTGAAAACATTGTGGGGAAAAGGAGAAAATGCTGGTAACCAGCATTTTCTCCTATTCCCCATAACGTTTTCTATCCTTCCCAAATCAGATTTCTTTTTTTTTTTATTCACTTTTATTTTGTCGTCTACAGATGCTTTCAATTTGGACCAGTCCAAAATTTTGTCGTTTGGTAAAGAGTTGAAACCAAGCAAGTCACTATACAGTAATGGATTTATTCAATCCGTTTTGACTAATAACCAACCGACGAAATCATGTGGTAAACTGACCTTATGACACGCAGAAAATTGACCCATAGCAACGAGTGTCAAGCCAGGTCAGCATGCACGGATTCACAATTCGATACTTTTTTGTATTAAACCCCCTTTTATGCAGAGCATAGCTGATATATGGCCTGCGACACACGAAAAGGGGCATTCGGACATTTGCGTAAAGTGTCGTCTCGAATCAGCCTGCGCAGTCCGCGCAGGCTAATCCGAGACGGCACTTTACGACGACATTACATTTTGTGCTACAGTAGACTTGTTCAAAACAAAAACTTTCTTTAAAGCGGAAATTGTGGTCTCGGATCAGCCTGCGCGGACTGCGCAGGCTGATCCGAGACGACACTTTACGCAAATTTCCGAATGTCCCTTTTCGCGTGTTGTAGACCATATAGAGAGACGTAATTTCGAATGGAATAGATTCATAAAAAAAGGACCAAAAAATCCGATGTAATTTCAGGACAAACACTTTAGACTGATCAAAATGTACAGCATTTGCAATCTACATTTGCAAATTAAACTTGGCCAGGATAATATAAAATACCTGAAAGGATAGAAAACATTGTGGGGAAAAAAAGGAGAAAATGCTGGTGACCAGCATTTTCTCCTTTTTTTCCCACGATGTTTCAAAAGCCCCCCCCCTTTAGAATCGATAAAATCGATAAAAATAATCTGGATTATTTGGTAAAGGGTTAAAAAGCGTCGAAGCGAGACGTCCCCGCAAATTTTCGACTATTATTTATACAAGATTTTATACCTTGATAACCTATACATTTTAAACATCTTTTCTTCTTCTTTTTCTCACGGTAGACATTTTACGTCCTTTTCTTTGACATTTCGCAGGTATACATTTCAGTAGAACAGTAAATATTACGCGTACTGTATTTTAATATGAAGTGTTGACTTTTTTCTCGGTTTGTCCCACCAGGATATGAGTGGAAATGTGACGATTGTTTTAGCATTTAAAAAAAAAAAACTGATTTTTCTTTCATGTCGTGTACACCTTTTTCACGATTTAACTGAAAGCGCTGTTAGGTTTAATCTAGAGAGGGACTTAATTTCACAAGCAAAATAACGTACATGTAAGTGCCATGTCTGTCTGCGTGTCTGTCTGTGTGTCTGTCTGTGAGTCTGTCTGTCTTTCTCCCAGTCTATTCGTCGCTATGTCCGTCCCAACGTCCATCCGTCCTTCCCAATGTGTGTCCGTCCCAACGTCCGGCCGTCCCAACCTCCGTCTCGCCGTCTGTCAGTCTGTCCCACCGTCTGCCTGTCTATCAACTGGCTTTAGACGACAAATTCAAAAACTTGTGCAAATGAGCAAAAGTTTTATGACAGTGTACAAAACATTATTTTAAAGGAGAAATTTCTGCTACCAACATTTTCTCATTTTGCCACTATTTTTTTTTTAAGAGGCTTCCTGTTTTGGGTCGTTCAAACTCGAGATTCTGTGGTAAAGGTGTAAGTGTGTAATTACCCCTTTCCCAAACGACAAATTTTTGGACTAGACCAAATTGAAAGCATTTGCAGACGACAATTCAACTGTTACTGAAAAGATGATTTCTATCTATGATAGGGTAGAAAACATTGTGGGAAAAGGAGAAAATGCTGGTTACCAGCATTTTCTCCTTTTCCCACAATGTTTTCAAAAGGCTACTATTCCAGACCCGTAAAAACCAGGGATTGTTTGGGAAAGCGTTAAAAGAAGATCCTTTGTTTTTTCTTAGTTTTGTCTTCTTTTAGAAGATTTTCGAAAATATCTTAAAGAGAAAGAGTAGAAAAAGCAGGTACCCATCATCTTTTTTCTTTTTGCAAAATGTTTACAGCCCATTCTGAAAGAAGTCTCTGAAACATTATAGCCCCATTTGATATGTAATTTAGAAATGTTTTTAGCGTGGCCCTCAAAAAATATTGTTGTATAGTAAAAATTAAAGGTATTCGATTTTGTAATCTAAAGATTCTGGGTTTAATGGTGTAAATATCGAACAAGCCCTTATAGCTGACCATACCTGTCTGTCTGTCGACTTCAAGTATATGAAATTACATCTCTCTCTCTCTCTGTCTCTGTCTCTTTCTCTGTCTGTCTCTCTCTCTCTGTCTCTCTGTCTCTCTCTCTCTGTCTCTCTCTGTCTCTCTGTCTCTTTCTCTCTCCCTCCCTTTCTCTCTCTCTGTCTGTCTCTGTCTCTCTCTGTCTCTCTCTGTCTCTCTCTCTGTCTCTCTCTCTCTCTCTCTGATTGAAATTTGTATTTATGTATCGTCGCCATCAGTTGCCTATATGGTTGACGCCTTTCCTTAAGACTGTTAACTATGCGACAGGGAAAGTGCAAGACAGGGCTACAGGACGAAGTTACGCCTGGTTCTTTAGCACGCTCGGTGTTTAGCACCGTCACACGGAAACTCGGTTTAACGTCTCATCCAAAAAAAAAAAAAGTAAATTTAGATAGTCAGCTTCGAGGCTCGAACCCAAACCCTTATGCGACACATGACTTCATGTTCACAAAGTCCTACGCCTGCCACCTGAACTGTGTAGGCTGGTAAAAAACAAGTGAGTGTAAAAAATCGAAAGTAAAACTGGCTGACAATTCCTATTAACCCATTACCACACAATCCCTACTTTTGACGCTCCTGAGAAAAAAGCCTTTAGAAAATATTGTGGGAAAAGGAGAAAATGCTGGTAACCAGCATTTTCTCCTTTTCCCACAATGTTTTCTACCCTTTACAAAACAAATTTCAAATTTTCAGTCACTTTTATTTTGTCGTCTGCAAATGCTTTCATTTTGAACCAGTCTAAAATAATGTCGTTTGGTAATGAGTTAACCCTTAGGCTGTTAAGCGCGACTCACCGACCTTTTGCGGACAGTGTAGATCCAAGATCAGACTGCACAGAACGTGCAGTCTGATCTTGGATCTACACTGTCCGATAAGGAGATATTATACCAAAAAATGTAAGTTTGAAAAAAGCAATATTTTGTGTTTTTATTATCAAATTAAAAAAAATTATTTCAGTTACTTAGCAGGATAAGTGTCAAGCGCTGATCCAGATTATATTTCTCAGGTGGTGAGGGGGGTGTCCCACCGTAAATGCACTCGTCTTATAATATGATACTTTGATTTCCGGATTTCAGTGGATGTAAGCCGTTTACGAGTAAAGTCAACGTATCCAGTTCTATACATGAGGTCTCCACATTTAGAACCTTTTTTTCTTTTTCAAATTTATGACTGTATTTTACATAAATTCTGTGCAATATCAAACCAGTTCCATTCACGAATCCGATAACCACATTTTTGCCAAAATGCCAGGGTGGGGTCCGGACCCCCGGTCCCCTCCCCCCTCTGGATCCGCCCATGAGTGTTACTGAAAATACCCTGTAGGTGTTTACAGACACCATTTCTATCACTTCCCTGCGGCAGAGAGCCTTGAAAACAATGTGACACAGTGCTTTCAATATCATTCAAAGAATGACAATTTGCTTTCCTTCCCTTTTGTTTCAGTTGTTTTAGTGACATATTTGAAAATAGCCTGTAGGGGATAAGTATTCACCGACCATTCTTAAGAACGTTCTTTGTCTTATTCTCCCGAATTTTTCTACATTTGTAAGTAACACAGCATCTGAT